>OZ005651.1:305904523-308561238 GCA_963930645.1 Salticus scenicus | reverse complement strand
AACCAATTAACTCAGACAAAAAGATATTTAGACAGAGGTTTATGCAGCAAAATTAATGAAAATCAACCTTTTGTAGATACCGATGTTGGTACTCCATCCAATTTTATCAAAACTCTTTTGCAAACAAACCTGTAGAACTCTCTTTTTTTTTTTCTTTTTTTTAGAAATTGAATGCAGAGTTAAAATTGGACTACGAAATCAGAACACATAACAATTTTCATGCAAGTAACCAATAAAAAGCATCTGCAAGATGGTACATATGGTGAATTTAAAGAAAATAATTAAAATAGTTTTTGAGATACAAACAAAAAAAAAATGTGACCTGGTTTACAACTTTCCATTTTTTAACCAAAATTTGGTAAACACATCTGTACACTTAACTTGTCTTCATTATAAAGTTACATTGTTTTTACTTTTTTTCATTTTTAAGATGTGACAAACAAAAAAATCTCCCACACACACACACACATCCTTCCCCCCATGTGAATTGTGTTTAAAGAATCATACTTTGTAAATAAATACAGCACAGCTTCCCGAATTTTCTCTCTTAAAAGTATGGGGGGAAAAAAACAATTATTCTTAATCGCTAGTTTTAAAAAAATTCCCTAACTCTCGTCAAAGAAAAAATCAGTGCTCCTATAAGCAGGCAACAGGTAAACTAAAATTGAGAGATGCCTATACAGCTAATGGCAAATCTATCGGTCAAGCATGCTGGGCTTAGTGTTTGAGTGGCTTGCAGCGACTCAGTTCCGACTTTGTGCGACAATGGCTCAACGCTTTACATAACTTGTGGATGTGAGCATCACGCCGCCACATGCACATACTTAAATGAATAAGGAACTGTTGTTTGCACTGCTTGATGTCTAGTACTGATAAGCCAAAACTTGTTAGGTTATAGTTTCTGCATATTGTTTAGAAGAACAATATTTCTAATTGACCATACAGGAAGATAACATAAAACTTAATTTGGATATCAAAGAAAAAACTTATAACTCTGATCATATACCAGTGAAGGTCAAATTGCAACAAAATCCTTTTTTATGTAAAGCATTGTTTTGGAAAAAACGACAAAGTGCAGACCACAATTTCACTCGAATTCTGATTAATCTTTTGCCTGCAAATTTATGCAACATGAAGAATTCTACTTAAATCTTGTTTTTTAGTTGTAATTGTAATCAAGTGTCAATTTAGGAATTTTAATTTATTAGTATGCAGCATAAATTGCTTTCTCACAGAACTTGTGACTCTTGTGAGTTATTTGAAACATATTGTGTAATTCGTAAAAAATAATAATAATTATTATTATTATAGATAAAACTTGTGAATATTTACATAAGTATCTATCACATTTGATTTATTTTTCATTAAATTACTTTTCAGAATGAAAAAATGAATCAAAGTATTTCTATGATGTACAGATAAGTGCAGTTAATTCAAGGTTCCCATTAGAGGGTGGGATTGTGAGAATCTCACAATATTTTGAAAAGTCTCCTTCAAAAATACATCATAAGGGGGATTTCCCCCTAATTTTTTCACATTGCTCTATGAGTATTTCATCAATTTTTTAGTTCAGTTGGGTAATATATTAATTGCTTTGAAGCCTGTAGTGTTCTTTCTCTCTCTCTTTTTTTTTTTTCACTTCCATAAAATTTCTTGATTAAAAAAAAAAGAATTATTATGTAATTATTTCAAAATACTTGTTAATTATAAATATTTGTTAAGAGGATATATCAAAAAACAAGTACGAAGTGTGAAGGCTAAAAATTGAAATATGTTAAATAATTTAGGTTATTCTAGTTACTGCACTCTTTGAGTGCTCAAAATCAAATTGAAAATAAACTTTAAAACAGATTAAGTAATAACATGAACAATTCCTTTTGCATTTCTGATGAAAATTTAGATTCTGAATGCTGAAGCAGTACCTGTCCTTAGTCAAAAAAAGGGAAAGAAAGTATATAAATGTCCATTTTTAACATTTGACCTTTTTTTTTTTTTTTTTAATTGTTTGATTTGCAACTGTAATTCTCTAAAAAGAAATTTGCAAAAAGTAAATTATGTAGTTAGTTTCTCACTTAAATTTTAAATATCCCACTTTTTTATTTTTTGTTAACAATAAAATGCATACGCATTATTTTTCATTCCTTTTTATGAATTCTAGAGTATTGTGTATATTTTTTAGCACTGGAAAATACTTTTATTTATTTATTTCTGCTTTTTAAATGTTTATTTAAAATGTTACCATTTACATTTTTTCTCTCTGCTGCATATGTATATCTCATTAAGTATATTCAAAAAAATTATATATGCTTACAATACAGTCGGACCCCGATTTAACGAATTCATCGGGACCGAAAATTTTATTCGTTAAATCGGGGTTATTCGAAATATCGGGGTCCAAAACGAAAAATAAAAAAATTCTGCACTCACCTAATGGAGAAGTCCTAATGAGCAACTATACAAAAATATTCATAATGAGAAATTATATTTTTTTGATTCAGCAGCTAAAAAATGCACAGCGAATAATTATGCACTAATTAATTTGAAATTTTAAAGTACTGAGTAAGATATGTTTGAAAGTTTCCTTGATTCCTGACTCGAAAAAGTTCTTTTTCTACCTTATGGAGAGAAGAAAATACTGCGTCATTTACGTCCTGCTGCATGAGGTATGTTTTCACAGTTTCTAAACCATGTAAAGCATTAGAAAAAGTAACAGTCTCAATAGGAGTTTCATTGTCGATTTCTGCGTCAGAATCGCTATTCATTGCTTCCGATGAATCAATAATTTCACTAAGTTCAGTTGCACAGATAGACAGTCCGTCATCACATGTAACATAATCCTTAAAGTCTATCCCAGGAGCAACTTCTTCTGTTGGGGCGATATCTTCATCATTTTCATCACTTTCCTCTTGTGTGCCTGTAAATCCCGCTTTCTGAAAGCATTTTTCAATTGTATTCTTAGAAACTTGGTCCCAAGACTGTCTCACAAAATATAAAGCATCTAAAACATTGGCTTTGTATCTTTTTTCCTTATTTTCATCCAATGATGCTGTAATTTTTCTCATAAGCAACTTTCTATAATTAACTTTCATAGAACGAATGATACCGAGGTCTAGTGGCTGAAGTACACTTGTGCAGTTTGCAGGGAAAAACACAACTTTGACGTTTTCTAAATTGCAAATTGGAGGATGAGCGGGACATTGATCAATAAACAAAAGGATTTTTCTCTTTTGTATCTTCATGGACTTATCTAAAGATGTCAAAAATTCTGTAAAGAGGGAAGAAGTCATCCAAGATTTTTTGTTTGCTGCATATCTTGTCGGTAAGGTCTTTACGTTTTTAAAACATCGTGACTTGATTGCCCTTCCTATCACAAATGGCTTCAACTTGTCTGTTCCATCAGCATTAACCGCAAGCAAAACCGTAAGCCTCATTTTGCTGTTTTTCCCGCCAAAACATTTTTCATTTCTATAGCAAAGCGTTTTGTCGGGTTGTAAGTCATAAAACAATCCTGTTTCATCTGCGTTGTAAATGTTGGAAGGTAAATACCCTTCAATCAGGCTGAGCAATTTTTCTTTCCAATTTTGTATTACATTTTCGTTTACATCCGCCTTCTCTCCGCAAACTTTCTTTTGGGCTGTGTCATATCTTTTCTTAAAACGGTCAATCCAACCATTAGATGCAGAAAAGTCTTTCACATTGTGCTTTTCGGCAAGTTGAAGAGCTTTTTCTTTGATCAGAGGTCCACTAATGGCTATTTTCTTGGCATGAACGATGTTGAACCATTCTAATAAGTCAGTTTCTAGAGCAGAAAGAGGAGTGACTTTCATTGACTTTCTTATTTTCGATGAATTTTCACCGCATTCAGCAGATGCTTTTTCAATTTCTGCTCGTTGTTTCACAATTGTAGCTAGTGTCGACGTGGAGATTTTAAGGTGTTCTGCTAAAGCGTTTTGTGGCCCAATGTTCTTGTCATATTCGCGTAAAATGTTTAGCTTTTCGCTCAACGAAAAACGTTTTCGTTTCCGACAATCTGCCATGCTTCACTAAGTTTTAATAATCAAATGTGTTCTTGAAGCCAAGCGTCCAATACACCTCACTACTCTCAAGAAAGAAAACAATTGGTAGGTAAAAATTTTTAAACTGTGCACCCTGCCTTATAAGGTGGGTAGAGATAAGAAAGGAATTTCCTGTCATGAAAACCACGCGACAGATTGCATCATCGAGCAGACATCTGCAGCTGTGATGACTCATCTGCAGCTGTGAAGCTAAGCACTTCTCCATCGAAAATTGATGATCATAAGACAATTTTTTTCTGTTAAAGACAAGATGGCTATGCCATTTGGAAAGCAATCCAAAATTTTTCTAACCTAACTAAGAAAAAAAAAAAAAAAAAAAAAAAAATTGGCAGGTTTAAATAATTTGTTAATTCGGGGTTTATTATTCGTTAAATAGGGGGTTTTGCCTTCATTTTTGTTAATTTTCGTTCAAAATTCGTTAAATCGCGAAATTCGGTAAATCGGGGTCCGACTCTATTTGCGAGATTATACCTGATGGAAATTGTTTTGTGGATTATCATTATTTCCACATGGTGCCTAAAATAATCCAGTAATATTTCATATAAATATATACAAAATAGTAAAAAGGTTAAAATGCTAACAGTAACATTTAATATAAATGTATACAAATGTTAACAGGAACACTAAACAAAATATCTATCACAATATAATTACAATACCCCAGATTTCATGACAAATATAAACTTTAGCTAACAAGGAGAGGTAACGACATGGAAAATTCAGATCTGGACAAAATTGCACGGGATTTTAGTATACTATAAAGGTAATAACATATTAAAGCAGTAATACCAACTATCCACAAAATTTCGAGAAAAAAGCATTTAAAGTTTCAGTAATCTTTAAATACAAGTTATTTCGCAAGTGTATCAGCGCCCCAGTGGCGTGAGCTTAAAGCATTAGTCTTGCACCCAAATGACCTGGGTTCAAGGCTACCTACAGAACTTTTTTTTCGTCTTCTTCTTTAATTTTTTATGCAATCTAAACTTTTATTTATTTTTACTTCATTTTGTAATTTAATTCAAAATTTGAAAATTTTAATAAAAGATTATTTAATTTTCTTGAGTAGAAAATAAATACATTTTTCTATTTTTAATATTTATAACTTAAAAATATAATAAATTTCTATAACTTAAAAAATAAATTTTAGTTTTGTTTTAACTATAAAACAAAGTAAACTAAAGAAACTGTTTTTAATTATTTATCTAAATATTTTATTTTATCTTAGGTATATTTAAAACAATACTAAATTTTGTTTTTAAATTACAAAAATATATTACAGAGAAATGATGATTTTAATTGCATATATAATTACGAGCCAAATTAAATAATTACTTCTCCAATCTATACAGCTTCTTGAAAAATGAAAGTATTGGATTACGATGCCATTAAATTATTACAGGCAAAGAAATGTTATCCGTAAATGAAGATTTTAAATGCTAATCAACATACTTTCGTCTTCAACAACGACTTGCTTTTATTTATTTTTTTTTATCTTTCTGTGCACGAAATAAAATCTCACCTGCTCTCTATTATTAACAAGCTAAAAGTGTTTACATAATTTATACACATTAAAACCAAATCAGAAAGCTCAAACCAAGATTTAAGTACACCTGCTAACTATTTTTTTTTACACCTTGTTTTACAGCTTGCTTATCTTTAAATTATTTAAATTTTTTGTCTCTTTTTCTTTATATTTGTTATTTAGTGTTTTGTAAAACTAAAATTTATTTTTTAAGTTATAGAAATTTATTGTATTTTTAAGTTATAAATATTAAAAATAGATAAGTTTATTTATTTTATATTCAAGAAAATTAAATAATATTTTATTAAAATTTTCAAATTATGAATTGAATTATAAAATAAAGTAAAAAGAAATAAAAAATTTAGATTAAATAAAAAATTAAAGAAGAAGAAGAAAAAAAAGTCCCGTTGGTAGCCTTGAACCCAGGTCGTTTGGGTGGAAGGCCAGCGCTTTAAGCTCACATCACTGGGGTGCTGCCTCGCTTGCGAAATAACTTGCATTTAAAAGTTACTGAAACTTTAAATGCTTTTTTCTCGAAATTCTGTGGATAGTGGGTCCTACTGATTTAATATGTTGTTACCTTCATAGTATACTACAAACCTGCGCAATTTCATCCCGAATTGAATTTTCCATGTTGTGACCTCTCCTTGTAAGTAAAAGAAATAAAATAATAACAAAAAAAAAACATAATGCATACACACCTTACTGTTTTCAATTATAGAAAATTGTGAAATTTTTACCCAATATTAAAAATACCATAAGCCATGATCTCGAGTCTCAACTCTCGAGAAGACATGAGCCAAATTTGTATTCTGATTGGTTCAGGTTTGAGAGTTCGCTCACTCTCGGTATCCGAAAAGCCCTCTCAGCAATTGGTCACTGGTTTCCTCTAAAGAAAGGAACAGCCTTCAGTGCATGCTCACATCATGCAATTTTGGTCTTAAAGAAATACCTTTGTGATTTAATATATAAGATGTCATTTAGCTGGTGAATATAAGTCTAATGTAGCTCTTCTGCTAATTTACTTAGCCTTGGAACTAATTCACACCAGCTAACTATATCCATCTCACCCATTCCTGAAATTTGCATGATGCTATGTGCATTATTTCTTGGTGTTGCAATTTCATTTTTGAGGAGTTTATTATCAAGAGAGTTTATAATCTGTAATCGGGGAAGGGGGGGGGGGATTTTAGAAATTCTTACCAGACGAGAAGTTTTTTTTTTTTTTTTTTTTTTTAACCAGCCAGCAATATACAATACATAATCTATAATCTTTACAACTATATTTGCACAAGTATAAGATGAATATTTAGTAGAATTCTTTCAAATTCTCAAAGCAACATTTCTTAAAATATAGTGTTCAGTATAGAATAATACCAGATTATAAAAAATCTAAAGTAGTTACCTATTCAAACACCGTTCATGCTCTTGGGATGAGTGCTTTTTTTTTTTTCTTTTACTGTTTTACACACCCATACTGCTTGCTGTTTTGCACAGTTTTTTGGCTGTTTTAATATGTTGAATATAAAAAACAAAACTGGCTAACTTAAAATTCCCTCACCATGTCTGAAAAATTATTTGCCAATGCCAATAGTAAATAAATCAAACATTTCCTTACCCCCTATCTGTAATATAATATCAATGTTGTGCTGAGAAGTGTCTATCAAAGTGAAGGTATAATCTACATAATAGGTCCAAAATGGAAAAATCTGACTTTAGAATCCACTTTCCTTTTTATATACAAGAGCAATAGCTTGTCTTGTCATTCTGCACTAATGGCATATGCTTAACATTACTTTAACTGCAATATACTTATTTTATATGTTTTATTTTGATGCTTTTAATGTTGGCTGGAAACTTGCTTTGCTACTTCTGTTCAGCATCAAGTCCAGTTTTATATTCTAATTTAAACTGTCAAAAACAATCAAATATCAAAAATTTGCCAACAGTGTAAATAAAAGTGCTTAGAAAATTAAATTTTGCTGTTGTTTAATGTTATTTTTACACTGTCTAAAAAACATTCAATAAAATAGTTATGGCATCTCTAAAAAGAATAGTTTCCATTGTTTTATGCTCGCTGATTTTAGATAATTAGCCTGAAAATTTAATCATACTGCAACCTATCAGTGGTGGATCCAAGGCCGTATCCAGAAAAAAATTTCGGAGGGGGCCCAACTTTCACTCAGATGTTGGTCGTGTATCCGCAAGAGAGTTTATAATCTGTAATCGGGGAAGGGGGGGGAGGGGATTTTTAGAAATTCTTACCAGACAAGAAGTTTTTTTTTTTTTTTTTCCCTTTAACCAGCCAGCAATATACGATATATAATCTATAATCTTTACAACTATATTTGCACAAGTATAAGATGAATATTTAGTAGAATTCTTTCAAATTCTCAAAGCACCATTTCTTAAAATATAGTGTTCAGTATAGAATAATACCAGATTATAAAAAATCTAAAGTAGTTCCCTATTCAAACCCTGTCATGCTCTTGGGATGAGTGCTTTTTTTTTTCTTTTACTGTTTTACACACCCATACTGCTTGCTGTTTTGCACAGTTTTTTGACTGTTTTAATATGTTGAATATAAAAACAAAACTGGCTAACTTAAAATTCCCTCACCATGTCTGAAAAATTATTTGCCAATGCAAATGGTAAATAAATCAAACATTTCCTTACCCCCTATCTGTAATATAATATCAATGTTGTGCTGAGAAGTATCTATCAAAGTGAAGGTATAATCTACATAATAGGTCCAAAATGGAAAAATCTGACTTTAGAATCCACTTTCCTTTTTACATACAGGAGCAATAGCTTGTCTAGTCATTCTGCACTAATGGCATATGCTTAACATTACTTTAACTGCAATATGCTTATTTTATATGTTTTATTTTGATGCTTTTAATGTTGGCTGGAAACTTGCTTTGCTACTTCTGTTCAGCATCAAGTCCAGTTTTATATTCTAATTTAAACTGTCAAAAACAATCAAATATCAAAAATTTGCCAACAGTGTAAATAAAGTGCTCAGAAAATTAAATTTTGCTGTTGTTTAATGTTATTTTTACACTGTCTAAAAAACATTTAATAAAATAGTTATGGCATCTCTAAAAAGAATAGTTTCCATTGTTTTATGCTCGCTGTTTTTAGATAATTAGCCTGAATTGAATCATACTGCAACCTCTCAGTGGTGGATCCAGATTTTTTTTTTTTTTTTTTTTTTTGGGGGGGGGGGGGGGGAGGGGGGTCTAAGATTTTTCAAGGTGTTATTCCAGATCAAAGAAAAGTTTACAATTGCAAAAGTCAATTGTAAATGTCAGTAATTGGGGGGGGGCTTCAGCCCCCTAGCCCCCCCCCCTTAAATCCACCACTGCAACCTATAGCTTCACTAAGCCCCTATATCCATAGTAAAATGAATTTTCTGTCAAGAAATTAAGCAATTTTGTTTGATTTTCTCAAATACACATACTGAGTAATTTCACTTTTTGTTTAAGTCAATAAAAAGTATTTTTATTTTATTCATGTATAGTTGAGTGGGTTTTACATCACACTAGTGCTAAACTATGAGCAACTGGCAATGATCTGGAACTCATCTCTACAGGTGATCTGGAGCCATGCCATCACAATTTTGAACCTTCATCATCCGCAATCCACATGTGACTTCATGTTTCATAGCACAATATATTTGTTGATAACATATAAGACATGAAAACTAAATTCTATCTTGAATATCGATCAAAACCGTACTATCTTTTATATTTATTTATTTATTTATTTTTGAACAGTGTATCTTCAAATATCACTTTTAAATTTGCCCCTATTTACTTTTTGTAATTTACAAACTTGATATTTTTAAAACAGTTAATTATCCTTTTCAAAAACCACTACAAATTGACATGTTTCTATAAGAAAAAGCTATTAGAAAGTTAAAGCATGTTTCTATTAGAAAAAACTACTAGAATTCTTAAGCTATTAGAAGGGGGGAGAAAAAACAGATTTAAAATATGTAGATTCAGATTAAAATATATATATATATATATATATATTCAGATAACAAGATCATGATCAGGGTTGTAGTGATTTAAATCACTTTTTTTCAATACCAAATTTATTGGCTTTAATGGAATGAAATTTTAATCTAACTTTAAAAAATAAGATTTTTAATTATTTCTTATGTAAATTAAAAAAAAAAAAAGTTTGTAAAATGTAACAAAATAGTTCATTAGGCGAACTAATATTTCTCATTTCTTAACTTTAGATTCATCTCTACTAAGCAACATTAATAAACACAAAAATAAATTATACCTTAACTTTCTTTAAATTATTTTTATACATATTATTATATATTTTAATTATCTATACAAGCACTGGTGTATGAATTGTAAATATTTAATTAGTATACAATTCATTAATTGATGTTATACACATATTCCAGTTCGCCTTTGGGTGATATTTCAAAAAGAAAATATTTCCTTGTTTATTTAGCTCTTATACCAATTTTTATGTCATTAAACAATGTCTCATACGATATTTTAAAAATAATAGCCTATTTTACATTGTTGTGTTTAAAAAGCCCTGAAGGCTCCAAAAAGTTTTAAAAACATCATAACCTTTTAATTTAACAACATACAACCAGTTAACTATAATTTGAGGCTGCTCTCACTGCTTGTTTAATGAATTGTACCCTCTAAATACAGAGGTCTGTCCAGACTTTTCACACAGGGTCCTGTTTTTGTGAAAATTTCTACATGTAATTTCGTAAATCTAAATTTAGTGTGAAAATAATGTTCTTCACAAAATTTTGGCTAGGGTTTTCTTTTTGTGAAATTGTGAAAAATGTAATTTTGCAAAATAAAATTACAATTAAGATTTAATTTTTGACAATGACAGTTCAGTTTTATAGAACTAAACTCACACATATGCACAGAAGTCCTTTATAAATTAGAAATTGAGTATCAGCTTTTCGGGAGAAATACAACAAAAACGTCCGATTATTCAGGCAGTCTATGTTCGTTCCACTGAAGATTAATTTTGAAAATGAGAGATTTATCAAAAGTCTAAGAAAAAATTTGTGAAGGGATCTTTTTTAGGCTAAAAATTTTTGTGAGTGGTCCTGTCTTATGATAGAATTTTTGTAAAGGGTCCTGTTTAGGGATAAATAATTTTGTGAAGGGTTCTTTTTTAAGATATAAAATTTTGTGAAAGGTCCTTTAATGGACCCAGGTTTGCCTCTGAACAGACCCCTGAAATATAAAAAAAAGATAAAAGAATAAGTGAAAGTATTAAGACGGTAATGAAAATGTGAATTCTGTTAATGGGTAAAGTGTGAAAAAATTTTCTTTATTCAAATGATATTTGTTAAACTTAAGTAAGAATTTTTTTAGGATATAATATTTTTTTCTCCCTTTAATTCCCTATTTTTTTTTTTTTTTTTTTTTTTTTTTTTGATTAGAAACTATGAGTAAAAATTTCTTTTTCTTAATCCATTGCTTCAGTTTTGTCATTTTCCTATTGAATTATCCTTTTCCAAAGTTATTTTACGTGTTCAATACTGTGGGTAAGATTTTACTTTATTTCAATACATTATTGTAGCTACAAGTCAAAGTTACAAGTTGAGTGGCTCATACTACCGCATTTATGATTGCCATAAAATTACACTTATTACGAAGATACCATGTTGAATAAAAATATTGGTAATAAATGCCTACATGGATTTTTTCTATGGGAATAGAATACTATTTATATTTTTATAACTTAAGTAAAATAATTGATAGTGTGTCTACTGTACATATATATACACACTCACATATACACATAATAAAATACAAATGTTGTACAATAATGTATGATTATATAATGAAAATCATTAAAATCAAATAAATTTTGATTTAAATAAAAAAAAATCCGATTTAAAAAAAAAAAAAATCGATTTTTTTTGAAAAAAATCAAAAAAATCAACAACCCTGATCATGATTAATTATGTAGAGGCTATAATATGATGTTTTTGAAAAAAAAAACTTAAGATCTTAAATTAATAAATGTGAGAATTCTTCTTTTATATGGTATGCACTTATAGTTTATAAATTTTTTTTGTATATACAGTTTGTCTGAAAAGTAATGTCAGTGAGTCAATTAAAAAATATTTATTTATTCAATTGGTACATTACATCAAAGTAAGCTCTTCCTGCATTGATGCATCACTTTCATGAGATTTCCAGTTATTGAAGGTATCACAGTAAGCCTTTTCTAGAATGCCTATCACAGCTTTGGTACAAGGATCTTTGACTTTGTTATCTGCCCAGAAATGATATCTTTTCATTACAGTTTTCTTGCATGGGAGCAAGAAGTCTGGGTAATTTAACAAATAAGAAGAAACCTAATTTTTTCATCTTGATCCATTTTTTATTATGTATTACTTTCTTTATATTTTTTTTCATCATATTCTACTTCTTAATCTTATTTCTATCTTCTTCTTCCTTATCTTCTTCTTCATCATCATCTTTATTATCACCTTTAACATTATCACCTTTATCTTTATCACCATCATTATTACCTTCATCATTACCACCTTCATCATTATCACTTTTATAATCGTCATCAAAATTATAATAATGATCATTAAAAGATAATGTAGGGAATAAAAGAGGGCAGTTTTTCTTAAGATATTTAAGTTGAGAATTACTGATAGTGCGTTCAAAATAGTTAACATAATTTTTAAAATCAGTATCTGAAAATAGATAAATAATATATATATATATATATATAATATGTGTTAATAACACAGAAAAAATAAAATAAAGAATAAGATGTAAGAATGTAATACTTTGAAATAGAGACAGTTCCAAATTAATATTTCTGAAAATCCTGCTTTAAAATTTTACTATAAGAATAACAGGGTAAAAGTTATTGAAAGGACAAAAAATACTTTATTAACCAAAAATAGAAAAGTACTAATTTTTTAAAAGTACTGACCAACTTTATCAAACAAAACAAATATCAACTTTTTTTTTTACTTTGTAATATATATTTTAAAACACTAAAATTTATCAGCTAATAAAGTATGTAAAAATTATAATAAATAAATAAAATGCTCAGTTAACTAACAATTTAGATTTTTTTTAAAAATTAGACTAAGTAATGAAATTTGAAGTTAATTTTTAGATTTTCCAAACAATAGGTCACTGAAAATTATTCATGTAGCTTTGAATTTATGGGTAATTCTTGAAACGTTCCATCATTAGAAAGTGCAAATATTAATATACAAAATTTTGTAGTCAGGATTCTAAGAATAAGCAAAATATATATATGAAAAAATATATAAATTAAATGAGTGGCAAAATGATTATGTACACCGCTTAACGCTGTTTTGGTTCAGTGCTCTTTTATTTCCCCTGTGGATTCCCTGAAATTGCTCGCAGCAGTACGGGGATTCCCTGAAATTGTGCGCTGCGAAATAATGCGCGCTGTTTCGCATTACGCTCTACTTTGATGGAACGTATCCCCCGCTGTGTGAGTGTTCTCACACATATGTCCTTTAAAAGCTTATTTATTTATCCAAATTTAATATATAACAAAAAGGAGGGATTAATATAGATTATATAAAATAAATCTTTTTAAATTTATCTAATTCAAGTAATTAATTATAGAGAATTTCCCGTTTTATTTTTAAATCAAAATTTTCATTTCTTTGTTCTTCTATCGTTAAAAACACATTGATCTAGGAATAAAATAAAGCAATTTTTATATTGGGGTTTGTGAAAAATAGTATGTGTATACATTTTCCCCGGATGGATTAAATCAATTTAGCCATAATTATTTATTTTCAGAGGGTAATTTAAAAAGCCGTTATCAACATATTTCTACTATATACAGCTATTAATAAAATAAAAGAAGCATTTGATTTCATGTTTATTACCCTTGTTTGTTTATGTTAAAAAACCTATTATTATTTCAAGAGGGTCATTATAATTCTAAAAATAGATTTATAATGATGTTCGATAGTCTGGGCGTCGCCTTCTTTGTTCATTGAGAGTTGAAGGTCATTTGGCATGGCTTCTCAATGTCAAATCGATTTAATATTTGTAACGAACTTTTTATATTCAAAATTTAGTATGAATATGTTAGAAGAACAAAGAAACAGGTTGGCATTCTTTTGGCTGCATTTCAACAATGCCAATCTCCGGGATTGCGATTTTAAGCTATGTGTGGCTAGGAGATTTAGTGTATCTTTTCGCTTTTCATCAAGTACTAAGTAGACGTAAATTTTTCAGGTCCTCCTCCCTCTCTGTCTAGTTGATGGGGATAGAATTTTTGTATCTGCTTACGAATATAGGAATGAAATGTAAAGACATTGGTGACTGCAACCTGAATATTATATTGCTGCATTAATAAATCACAGTACTAAAATGATGTGTCCTGATTACTTCGAAGTAAAGACTTCTACTTTATATTTTTGAACAATCCTACGATCCGGCTTTTGTGTGAAACGAACCTGACTGTACTAGGCAATAGTATACCCGCGTTAAGCGGGGTCTTACTGTATTTTGTAAAATAGACACCACAATAGCAAGATTGCAGCATAAATGATTGTGTATTTCAGAAATCAACATTGAAAAAAAGTATAATTTCTATCTATTCATGGGAAAATAATCATGTACTTTTGAAATCAGCAGATAAAAGATTCTGTATTTTTGTAACAAAATTTATGTATTATGTACTACAAATTTACATATTTCATATTTTTTTTGTAATTATGTATATACGACCTGCAATTTAATTTACATTATGCCAAAGAGTGCCAAAAGGGATATCATTTCTAAAATACACTACAAAAATATTACATATTTTGATAGATATAAATAAATAAAGAAGTTTCGTTAATCTGTGGTAAAATACTAACATATGAATAAGTTATGAAAAAAGTACAAATTTTATCAATTACCAATTAAATAATTACCAATTTCAACAACTAATGATAGAAAAAATTAATTAACAATATATATATAAGGGAGACCTGTGTACCTAGGGCCACTCCACTTTATTTGAATAATATTTCATTTTAAGTTTTAATACTCGATTGGACGAGTAACAATACCAATTGCTATCTTTACAACTACTTTGGAACTTTTGAGGAAAGAGTTTTGACAAGTTACATGTAGAAACGAATTTACATGGTTTGAAGTAAAATTTTGCAGCTCATCTCTTTTGCTATTTTACAAAGGTAAGTCAAATATTTTTCTTTCATTTCTAGAGTATAATTTTGCTTGTTATATTGAGTAATAAATGATATATTTAATTAGTCCTCTCTGCATGTGGATTTTTTAGTGGAAAGCATTTTGAATGAAGTTACCAAAACTTGTACCTAGGGCCACATAGCTGCCTTATACCTAGGGCCACATAGCTGCCTTGTACCTAGGGCCAGTGTGTTTGGACCTTTTAACACTTTCACGACCACATGTTTTTGTCTTTTTGACAGTAAGGTCCGCCTGTGGGCACTTTTCAAAACAAAATTTTCCGTATTCATATTTATATTACAAATGGATATGCATTAGAATCATACTCTCTCTAATCAAAATATTTGCATCCATAGTATACTGATTGTACAAATATGAATATTGTGTATATTTTTTAGTAACAAATAACATACAAATTGCAAAAGAAACGTCCACTGGTGGAGTTTCATATTTTCAAATGATGTGAATCTCGGAAGTCGACGGATTGATTCGATGGATATGAGCGAAAGTAAAAGTGTGCAATTATGCTGCATTAAAGTGATGGGTATGATTTATTAAAATATCAGCCTCGTGGATATTTCTGTTCTTCCAATGTACGTTATTTTTATTATTTCTGCATGATGATTTTATTAGGGTATATACCCCAGATAAGCGTTGTACTGAGAAACGAGAAATTCAATAAAATTAAAATTCTGCATCGGCTTCCATTTGATGATGATGGAGACAGCAAAACAGAAGCAGAATAAGAAAATTTACCCGTTTCACTTTCGCTACTGGCGATCAAAATTATACTAAAAAATTAAAGTTAATTAATGAAAATTTTACACTAAATGAAGTAATTACTATCAGTAATTTACTACGTGTGTTTTATGACAGCACAAAAGAAGAAGTAGCTGAAAGGTTGATGTCAATGCTTTGTGATCTAACATTATTAATGCAAGATGAAAATTCTGAATCTGAAAATAATACCAACAGTGAAACAGAAAGTGATGATAGTGAAGTAACTAAAATTGATTCCTCAGTGC
The DNA here is from genome assembly GCA_963930645.1 of Salticus scenicus. Lineage (NCBI taxonomy): Eukaryota > Metazoa > Arthropoda > Arachnida > Araneae > Salticidae > Salticus > Salticus scenicus. Next base: position 308,545,388 of record OZ005651.1, on the reverse strand, counting down.
AATGCCATAATGGTAACTGTACTGATAACTGTTTCGATATTAAGAGTTTTGGAGCACATAATGTAGCTATTTCTTTTAATGATTTTGAGAACAGTATTAGTAAATTTAGCGGTGAGGTGCATGGAAACTTGATTTCATGGTTTAATGAATTAGAGGAAATTTTGGAGATGTTTAAATTAACGGAACCGCAGAAAATTATATTTTGTAAAAGATCTTTGAGTGGAAATGCCTTATTGTTTATGAGATCAGAGAAATCTCTGTTCACATACAAAAAATTTAAAAAAGCACTTATTGAAGAATTTAAAACTCAAATTAATTCATCTACTTTTTATGAAACACTAAGTAAAAGAAAAATGAAAGATAATGAAACTCTTAGTGAATATTTTTTTCAAAATCAGAAGAATGGGCATATTGATGATGCTGCTATTATGCACTATGTGATCCAAGGCATTAATGATAAGAGTGAAAATAAAATCTTACTTTATGGTGCCAAAACTTTGGCCGAATTTAAAGAAAAACTTAAAATTTATGAAGAATTCAAAAGAAGTAATGACAAAATTAAATATAGATTTGAAAAAAATAAAGTTGAACATAATGCTAAATTCAAAACCATAAGAAGTAATATAGCCAAAAAGTTTAATCCTAAGATTGAAATAAACAATAAAGTTTGTTATAGTTGTGGGGAAAAAAATCATTTATCTAGAAATTGTCCCCATAAAGTTAAAGGGGTGAAATGCTTCAACTGTAAAAATTTCGGTCATAAAAGTTCAGGATGCACTGGTTCGTAACCCAAAGTTGAAACGCTTTGCATTAATCTAAATCAAAAACTCAACAAAATTGTACAAATAAATAGAATGAACTTTACTTGCATTGTTGACACAAATAGTGAGGCAACATTGCTTCATAAGAGTTCTTTTGAAAAACTAGATGTTAATGGATTAAATCCAGTGAATTCCACTTTGAATGGGATCCGGACAAATTTCATAAGACAGTTAGATTCATTCAACGCAAATCTTAAAGTCAATGATTTTTAATGCGAAGTTAATTTTTATGTTGTAAATGATGATGTCATACCCCATGACGTTATCATTGGTTTGAATGTGTTGATGTTGAGTGAAACAGTAATAAATCAAAATGGCGTTACTGTGAAAAATGAACCCAACACTATCGAAATTAACTTTTCAATAGTGCTTCCAGTAAATGTATGTCAAAATGAAGTTGAAGTTGATGTTGCAAATGATGCTCCCATTAACTTTAAAAGTGAAGTTCAGGATTTAATTTTAAATTATAGACCAAATAAGACTTTATCAATGGAAATCGATTTAAAAATTTTGTTAAAAAGTAATGAACCTATCTATCACCAACTGCATAGACTACGAGTTTCCAAAAAAAAAAAAAAAATTGTCGAAAACCAAATAGCAGAATGGCTAGATGAAGGCATCATTGAGCCAAGCTCCTCCGAATACAGTATTCCAATCGTAATTGTAAAGAAAAAAGATGGTACTTCAAGAACCTGCATTGACTATAGGCATCTAAATAAAATAATAGTTTAAGACTGATTTCCCCTGCTGTTGATCGAAGATATTATGGATCTTTTACAGGGTGCACACATTTTCAGTACGATTGATTTAAAGAATGCATTTTTCCATGTGAATGTTGATAAAGATAGAAGAAAATACACCTCACTTGAGACCCACAAGGGTCAGTACCAATTTCTTAAAGTACCATTTTGACTGTGCAACTTGCCCACCATATTCCAGAGATATATTAATACAATTTTTCGACCATTAGTTAATTCCAGTATTGTTTTGCCTATTTAGATTACCTTATAATATTAGCATCCTCCTGGGAAGAGGCCGTTGATCATTTGAAACAGACCTTAAGTCTCATATAATAACAGGAGACTTGGCATTGGAATATTAAAACCCGAATAAACTACTACGTCAGAAACGCCAAAGAAAATTATTTGAGGTGCATACAGCTGTTTCGGTAGCCTTAAACATACTGTCTTCAGTGCAAAAAGAATTATGAATCTGGAGAAGTGCTCATATATATATGAGAGGAACTGGATTTAGTTTAACCAACAGGATTACGGAAGAGGTGGGGAGTGTGGCCAATAGGAATTTAGGAATGTGTAGCTGTGTAAACAGTATAAAAATTAAGAAAATGTGGACCGAATGTAAAATTTCCAACAATCAGACAAATAGGGAACAGCGAAATCACAATTTACAAGGTTTTTAAAATTTTTATAAATATGAAAAGCTTCAAAGAAATCGAGTTCATGAATGGATTTAGGTTTGCAAATTATTTTGGCTGAATTAAATTTAAAATTATGATTTTCCTCCCAGCATTGTTTAGAAATAGCCGATTTATTGGTTTCTTGTTTGCGGACGTAATTCATATGTTCTTTTAGATGGAATTTAAGACTGTGTTTAGTTTGGCCAATATATGATCAACCACACTGACAGGAAATACTATAAATGCCCCAAGAATTATGCATATCAATAGGATCTTTTAACTAAGAAAAGGTGAGTTTATTGGAAGGTGAAAATATTATTTTAAAATCATATTGTTTGAGAATTTTAGCTATGGTTTGACTGGTTCTAGAAAAATAGGGTAAAACAATACTGATATTAGATGTGACTGATTTAGTAGACAAAATACGAGGGAGTTGTAATTTTTGGATAGCTTTGTCTATAATGGAAGGGTCATAACCTCTGTCAATTGCGATGGCTTTCAGGTATTTAATTTCAGATTTTAATAAAATAGGATTCGAACAAATATTAAGGGCACGGTTTACAAAAGTATAGAAAGCAGCCATTTTTTGGTTAGGTGGGTGACATGAATGCGCATGGGGAGGATGGGAGACTGCAAAATTTTTACGATAGATGGTGGTTGAAAATCCATTTACAGTGCGAGAGACAAGGGTATCAAGAAATGGAAGGGAGCCATTATTTTCTATTTCATATGTAAACTGGATATTACTGTCAATTGAATTTAAAGTTTCTAAGACATGGTCAATATTGTGACGAGATATGTCGATAAGCGTGAAGGTGTTGTCAATGTAACGGGTCCAAAAAGGAAAATATATTATCTTAAAAAGCTTTCTTTCGAAATCACAAACCACTTTTTGTTTATCACAAACGACTTTTTCTTTCCAAAATAAATTCTATCGTCAGTCTGAAGGTTTAGCCATGGGTTCCCCTCTCTCCCCAATTCTCACAGACATTTACATGCACTACTTCGAAAGCAAGCTTTTTAAGAGAATATCTTTTCCTTTTTGGACCCGTTACATTGACGACACCTTCACGCTTATCGATATATCTCGTCACAATATTGACCATGTCTTAGAAACTTTAAATTCAATTGACAGTAATATCCAGTTTACATATGAAATAGAAAATAATGGCTCCCTTCCATTTCTTGATACCTTCGTCTGTCGCACTGTAAATGGATTTTCAACCACCGTCTATCGTAAAAATTTTGCAGTCTCCCTTCCTCCCCATGTGCATTCATGTCACCCACCTAACCAAAAAATGGCTGCTTTCTATACTTTTGCAAACCGTGCCCTTAATATTTGTTCAAATCCTATTTTATTAAAATCTGAAATTAAATGCCTGAAAGCCATCGCAATTGACAGAGGTTATGACCCTTCCATTATAGACAAAGCTATCCAAAAATTACAACCTCGTATTTCGTCTACTAAATCAGTCATATCTAATATCAGTATTGTTTTACCCTATTTTTTCTAAAACCAGTCAAACCATAGCTAAAATTCTCAAACAACATGATTTTAAAATAATATTTTCGCCTTCCAATAAACTCACCTTTTCTCAGTTAAAAGATCCTATTGATATGCATAATTCTTGGGGCTTTTATAGTATTGTCAGTGTGGTTTATCATATATTGGCCAAACTAAACACAGTCTTAAATTTCATCTAAAAGAACATATGAATTACATCTGCAAACAAGAAACTAATAAATCAGCTATTTCTAAACAATGCTGGGAGGAAAATCATAATTTTAAATTTAATTCGGCTAAAATAATTTGCAGACCTAAATCCATTCATGAACTCGATTTCTTTGAAGCTTTTCATATTTATAAAAATTTTAAAAACCTTGTAAATTGTGATTTCGCTGTTCCCTATTTGTCTGATTGTTGGAAATTTTACATTCGGTCCACATTTTCTTAATTTTTATACTGTTTACACAGCTACACATTCCTAAATTCCTATTGGCCACACTCCCCACCTCTTCCGTAATCCTATTGGTTGAACTAAATCCGGTCCCTCTCCTATATATACGAGCGCTTCTCCAGATTCATAATTCTTTTTGCACTGAAGACGGTACGCTTAACGCTACCGAAACAGCTGTATTCACCTTAAATCTTTTCTTTGGCGTTTCTGACGTAGTAGTTTATTCAGGTTTTAAGACCTTAAGTCTCATCAGTAAATATGGCTTAGAAATTAATTTTAAGAAGTCTCATTTTTTGAAAAAAAAGATTGAATTCTTGAACCATGTAATTGGAGAAGGCAAAAATTTTCCATCTCCCTCTAAGACACAAGCCGTCATGAAATTTCCGGAGCCAGTCAAGTCAAAACAAGTCCAACGCTTTCTACAGTACTGGCCAGAATGGATGACTCACTTGTTTTTTCCCATTCAGAGTGACGTATTGGCGCCAGATGTTTGTTTTGGCTGTCTGGCAAAGTGCATGTGTTCTTGCTTGGCATTTTGTTAGTTCATTAGTTGTGTTCGCCGTGTGTTGGTGTACAAATTTTTGCAGAAGGGTGAAATAATATAAAAATGCCTAGTAAAAAAATTTCACGCGAAATGCATACAGAAATAGAGATTCTGTGCGAAGAAGGTTATAGTACTCGGGAAATTGCTGCCAGATTACAACTGACACAAAAGACAGTTTCCACGTCTATAAGTAATTTGAAAACAACCAGAAATTCTGGATATTCAAAGCCAAAAGGCCGTCACAAGAGCACAAGCAAACGCATGGATGAGTCCCTAATTTTGGCAGCGAAGAAGTCACCCTGAAAATCAGCGAAAGCAATCCAATCTGGTTTACCAAAAGATGTTAATATCCCTAGCCAAAGAACAATCCGCAGGAGGCTATTCAATGCCAATTTAAAGTCTTACAAGCCTGGTAAGAAGCCAAAATTGTCTCCCAAAAACATTGCTGACCGACTGACATTCTGTAAAAAGTATCAGGGTTGGACTGCGGAGCAATGAAAACGTGTGATGTGTTCAGACGAGACTCAAGTATCGCAGTTTTATGCATTTTGTAGAAACATACAACGGCCTCCCAATAAAAGAGACTGTCAACGCTACATTATTCCCACCGTGAAGAATGCTGCAAAACTCAAGGTCTGGAGAGACATTTGTGCCAAAGGAAGATGTGGATTGTGGTTCATGCCTGAAGGCACATCAATTAATGGAACTGGTTATCTTGATGTGCTAAAAGAGGAGTTACCACCGTTTATGAATATGAACCACTGCACACACTTCCAACATGATGGAGCACCTTGCCACCAGACTAAATCTGTAAAGACATGTATTTATTGCAAAGCAAGAGTTTCAGATCCTTGGGCCATGGCCCGGAAATTCCCCGAATCTAAATCCAATCGAGAACTGCTGGGTAATTTTAAAGCGCAAAGTTACTGAGCGTAACCCCACTTCACTTTCGGACTTAAGAGAAACTATAAAACAAGTATGGATTACAGAAATTACACCAGACTATTGCGAAAAATTATGTATTTCCATGCCTGATTGTATCCAAGCTGTATTGGAAAAAAAAATGTTTCCACACCAAATATTGAACCCTTTCTCAATTATGTATGTATACTGTGCTTATATAACTAAAATTAATAGTTCCCATAAAATAAATACTTAGTTAAATGCAATTATTCTTGTACATTCATAAACATCAAAGTTTTTTGTGGTGAGTCATCCATTCTGGCCAGTACTGTGGGTCTAACTGGATACTTTTGAAAGTTTATTCCAATTTATTCCATCATTGCTAGACCACTGAGTGGTATGTTAAAAAAATATTGCAAGTTAAAGTTTGGTGATGAAGCGAGAAATTCCTTTAATTGCTTAAAATCTATCTTAGCTGATAAACCAGTTTTGGCCTTATATAACCCTATGAAACAGAATTGCATACTGATGCAAAGCCAGTATTGAAGGGTATGATGCAATTTTATTGCAGAAATCCCCAAATGACACTAATTTTCACCCTACATGGTATATGAGTTGTAAAACCACATATGCTGAAAAGAAATATTCAAGCAATGAACTCTAAGTACTGGCAATAATTGAAGCTCTAAAAAAGTTCTGTATCTACTTATGAGGGATTCCATTTATAATAGTCACTGACTGTTCAGCTTTTCAAAAAACAATGGAAAAAAAAGATTTAGCCACTAGAATAGCACATGGGTTCTGTTGTTATAGGAATTTAATTATACGATTGAACACCGCGCTGGAAGTAAAATGCCCCATGTTGATGCACTCAGTAGATCACCAATAAATGTACTTTGCGTATTCATAACAAAATGTTTTATCACAAATTAAACATGCTCAAGATAATGACTAACACATAAAAGCCATTAAAGAAGTATTAAAGCACTCTAGTTATGAGGATTATTGTACTAGAAAAGAAATTTTATATAAATTTGTAAATGGGAAAGAATTAGTCATAATACCAGATAGCAATCAAATTGAAATTATTATTACATTCCAAACCTTCGAGAAAAAATTCAAAACATTATCACCAATTGTGTACATTGCATACTTATAAACTGTAAAAGCAGGAAAAAAGAGGGACTGTTACACCCATTACACAAACACTTCACACTTACACTGTGATATGCCACTTCACACTTACCACTTGGATCACTTAGGGCCATTAGAAAGCACACATAAAAACTATAAATACCTTTTAGTCATGGTTGACACATTAACAAAATTTGTGTGGATATATTCAACTAAAAGTACGACGACTGCAGAGGTACTGGCCAAGCTAGAAATCCAGAAAACCATTTTTGGAAATCCATCAGAAATAATTACTGACCGTGGCACTGCATTTACTTTTAAAGAATTAGTGGATATTGTTCAAGTAAAGGCATTAAACACCACTTAATTACTACCGGTTTGCCAAGGGCCAATGGCCAGGTCGAGAGAGTCAATCGAATTATCATATCAGTCCTTTCAAAATTACCAATGAAAATTCCTGACAAATGGTACAAACATGTGAATGAATTACAATAAATTCCACATACCAAAGAACTATCGACATATCACCTTTTGAATTATTGTTTGGTACCAAAATGAACACCAAAAGAAATGACAAAATGAAAGAAATACTCGAGCTCAAATTCCAGGTTAGTTTTGAGAGTCAAAGAAAAAATTTGTGCAAACATGCAAAAAGACAAATTTTTAAAGTTCAAGAAGAAAATAAAAAAACTTATAACTTACGAAGGAAATATCCCAAATGTTACGAAGTAGGCAACCTAGTTGCCATCAAATGAACACAATTCGGTCCCAACCTTAAAATTGAAGTCAAAATATTTTGGCCCTTACAAAACCGTAAATATAAAAGGTGGAAATACTTATGTGATTAAAGGAGGATGCTACGAAGGCCCCTTTTGCACTTCCACACATACCGAATTTATTAAAAAGTGGATAACGACTACAAACTGAGAAATAACACTTAAAAAAAACTATACATACTATGTATATATGCTTGTTATTTTGTGTTGTTTTTGTGATTGTTTTCTTTTTGTATTTTTCAGTATGGTTGCCTGGAGGACCAGCCACTGAAGGATGGCCGAAAATATAGTGCTGACAGTTATCTTCTATAATTTTCCTTCTCCCTGTGAAAAGTTTTGCATCAATAGTCTTTTTCTGCGAAGTTCTGCTTAGAGTGATTGGCTTTGATGACTGATGATGTCAGACGGACGTCACAGTGGAAGCTTCCCTTTTTATAGCACATGCATTCTCCTGCAGCAAATTTCAAGTAAGACGTGAAGTGAGCTCAGACGGAGTTTGGTTTTCGACGATTGCAGGGCTTTGGCTCTGCTACCCATTTGTTTACGAACGGCAGATGGTTGTAATAAAAGATGTTCTTAGATGAAAATAGAGTTAGACATAACTCTTTAATTTTGACAAATATTAATGATTGTTTTTATAAACTGTGAAATAATTAATAGACTGGTTTTAAAATCAAATGGTCTTTCTGATATTGCTTATGAATACTGTTTAATCTCTTATTATCCATATTGTACATAAATTATAATTATATTTACTCTCCATTAAATTTAAATAGCTAATATCAAGAGTTGGATTAATTATAAAAGCCCACAGCAGCTCCCACACTATATATATATATATATATATAATAAAGATGATCTATTAAGCATAGTAGAAGCCAAGCAACAGATACAAGATCACTGAAACACCAATGACCAATAAGATAAAAAAAAAAAAAAAATCATCAGTGGATGAAATACACTAATGTAAAGAAACCAGATCTATTAATTAACAGCCTGCAAAACAAACGAATCAATAAAGTAAAACAACAAATCTTAACTTAAAACCATAAACTTATCAAAATTAATGAAAAAACAACCCAAGAAACACAAGATAGGAAGAAGGAGGCAGGCGGCAAGACTTGTGACTTGCCTGTGGGGTTACACTAGTTTTACGCCGGCAACACTCCCCCAGCCTGCCACAACCAGAACAGGAACCATATAGATTTAAAAATGCAAAATTTCAAAGCAGATGAACAACAATGAAACCACGAAGCCACAATGAAATTCACCGATTGATCACATTGTGTTTAACAGTATAATTAGAACATTAAATATAGTTGACAACTCAAAAAGGAAAAATCTGAAATTTTATTGGAAAATGAAAGTTTGCATAGTAATACAAAGCAAATGCAACAAGCCTTCTACTTTTTTTTTTTTTTTTTTTTTTAATTTAATTTCACAAACCCACCCAACCATCAAGCCTTACAACACCACCCCACCTCTGTAATCAAACATCTGTCCACCCAATCGCCACCTTTTTTATTGTCTTTTATTATTTTATAATTTTATATATATATATATATCAGTGGTGTAGCATGATATTTGATTCTGGGCATGCTCTGAAGGCAACTATGAAAAAAGCACTACTCCTCAAATTGTTAATGTTTCATATTAAATGCTTACACTTTTAGTTTTTTTTTTATTATCACTTATAAATAAAATCTGCTCTTCTTTTTTTCTTAAGAAAATTTTCCAATACATCATCATAAAATGCAGATGTAGATTTTAATTTTTCCACAATGTTTTTTTCAACAGACAGTAAAGCTAAAGAGTTCAATCTCTCCTGTCCTTGAGTTGATCGGCAAAATGTTTTAATTCTTTTCAAAGCTGAAAAAGACCTTTCTACACTGGATGTTGTAGCAGGAATTTTAACGATTAATATAATAAGTTTATATAATTCTTTCAGTCCAAAATTTAATTTATTATCTTTCATGAACCTTAGTAATTCGAAGACTGGTTTATTTTTAAATTCAGAAGATGAATATATTACAGTTAATTCATTTTTCAAACGTGAAATATCAAAATATTTTCACATTGCTTTTCTAGCGATATCAATTCTTTTTCTGGAAATTGTGTCTCAAATCTTTCATATAAATCAGAATCAAGTAAAGCTAAAAAGCTCATCTTCTCCATGTTTTTAAACCTTTCACTTATTTGCATCAATATATTATCTATAATTTCAAACATTAACTGCTGAAGTTGTGCATCTTCTGGTAATTCATTGTGATTCATTCTGCGTTTTTTTATTTTAGGCTCATCATTATCTTTTCTTTGATTTGCTTCCTCCCATATTCTTTTGAAAATCATCCTGTCTAATATTTTGCAATATTTTAGACACATCTGCTACTTTTTTTAAGCAGTAAGCAATATCCATACTCTTAGATTGTAAAATGTTAAACAGAACATCTGTATGTGAAAATATAGTGGAAAATAATTTTAAGAGGAATCTCATTTTGAGTTCGCTCAAAAAATTAATAAATCCTTGCGACTGTGCAACAGTTTCATTATCCCATTCATCGGAATTGTCGAGAACATCATAGAAAATGATATTAGTAATTCACATTGCTCTTCAACCGTGTTCATTAATCTTGAGGAAAAATTCCAACGGGTCGGTGCAACTCTAGGTAATTTCTTTTCCACAAACTTTTGGAGGATGTGGGTTCTCTTCGAAGACTTTGAAAAAAATACTGCAAGTGCTGACAGCGTTTGAAAAAAGGTTCTGCATTCCCTTATTCTTGAAGCAGATTGCTGCAATGTTAAATTTAAAATATGACTGTAACAGTGTACGAATAAAGCAGAAGGGCAGATGTCTTCAACTAATTTATTCAGTCCATTTATTTGTCCAGCCATCACAGCAGTTCCATCATATGTTTGAGCAATTAGTTTGCTACCACAGTCAAAATCTTCCAAAGTTTTTTTTAACTAGTTCTAATAAACCTGAAGCTGACCGATTACTACTTGCATCTCTAAAACCGATGAACCTTTCTTGCACTTCAGCATTTTCATCGGCATAACGTAAAATTGTTGACAATTGGGATTTATTTATTACATCAGATGTTTCGTCTAAAAGGATAGCAACAAAGTCAGTTGCACATATTTCATCTTTAATTTTTTCTAAAATTAATAAACTAATAGAGTTTAACAAATCATTCTGTATGAATGGAGACGTTCCTCGAAAAACGGTAGCATCTTTTAAATGACTATCTAAAACTGGATCATACTGACAAATTAATTCTAATAGTTCTATATAATTCCCTCTGTTACCAGAATCAGCAGACTCATCATGGCCTCGAAATGGTAATTCCTGTTTGCCTAAAAACAAAATAGCATCGATTAACCTTTTGAGTATTTCCCTATTTTTTTTTACTTTTTCATTGTGAATAGAATCTGCTATTTTACTTTGTTCATTCAACTGATGATCTATTCTTGTACGTCCAAAGGCATTTAATTGTAGAAATGCTTTCAAATGACTCGTTGATTTTTCATGTTTATTGAGAGAGACAGTTAACGTACTTAAGTTATCGAATCCATTTTTTGACCACACTCCTCCATTATTTGAAAATAATAAACATCGCCAACAAAATAACTTGTTTAAAATTTTCGAACCTGTTAACCATGCTGTATTTTCGTAATGTGAAACATTAAACCGCCTTTCATATTCTTTTGTTTTTTCGTTATGCTTACAAATTAAATTGGGCATAACTGGGCAAGGTTTACCTTTTCTGACAATTTCAATTTTTTCTGTAAGCGAGCGTCTACTAAATGGAATAACTATAAGGTTTTGTATAACACAAAATTCTTCTTCTTCCATTGCTCTTAATGAAACACAAACTTATAAAAAAGCTAATACTACAACCAAGAATAATACTACAGCTAAGTAAGAATAAAAGAATCAAAATCCCCACCAAAAAAAAAAACAATCTCCTCACGTCACTATACAACAATTTCCACGAAAGATAAAAAGAAAAAAAATCCCTAATGCTTTAAGAATCCCCAAAACTAAAAGACATGCTATCGGAGAGCCGCATGACTTGGACCCTTTACATAGCGAAAAACCCCTTATATTTCAGATGGGAGGGAACTTGAGAGAACATTTAACACCCGCATTTTGATGAATTTTCCCTAAAAGAGAAAAGATCCCCCACACAGGGTATTCTTTAGAAGATTAGCATGCCTTGCCTACGTAGAACTGGTCAGCAACCACCTGTGGCTGATTAACGGTATCAAGTTATCACTAAAGAAAAAGAATTCCCAGATTTTTTCTAGGAATTATCTTGAATATCAGTAGAATGGAACTTTGTGTTCAGAAGAGTTTTCGAAAACTGGATGAATCGAAAACATCAGTTGCTGAATCTTTTTTTTTTTTTTTAAATCTATATATTTTTGAAATACAAGTAACTTTTTTGTGGGTATGTGGCGCATGACTAGCATACCCAGAGGATACGCCACTGATATATATATACCGTAAAATTCCGATAGTAACCCCCCCTTTTTTCAAGGGGAAATTTGTCAAAAATGGGGGAGGGGTTATAATCGGAAGTTTCCAGAAAAGTACAACGACTTCTGAAAGGGGGGGGGGGGGGGTTATAATCGGGGGGTGAGGGGGGTAATCGGAAGTTTCACAATCTTTTTCTAAAAGTATATACTTTATTAATTTAATAATATATGTTGATGTCTTGTGTAGATTAGCACCATTATCTTTATGCCATTGTATAATTTCAAGCTTTTTAGCAATTGTGTAACTGTTTCTAGTTTTAGGCATAATTGAAATAACAAAAAAAAAAAAAAGTGCGATAACACAATTCTCACAAAAAGAAAACGTATTCGGAATAACAGACACGAACATGTGATAAACAAATCGCGAAGCAAAGCGTCTAGGTCTAGAAGAAGATTCGCTAGCAGTTAAAAACACAGTTAATTAATTGCACTGATATTAACTGATATGCAAGAACAAAACAGGGGGAACGATAACTATTAAAGTTACGTACGCAAGTACTATTATGGATTTATTATGCTATTTAATGATTTTAAAATTAAAAAGATAATTTAAAACTTAGAAAAGAGTTGTGATCGCAAAAACAGAGTTGCATAAGCAAGATTGCAAAAGTCATGGCCGCTTGCGGATAGCAGTTAACGTTTTCGAGTTTAAAGAATGTAAACAACGCTGCATTTTTGTATTTGGAGTTATTTTACTTTTTAAAAAATGAGAAAAAATAACACTTCGATACGTTTACATGCAAATTAAAGTTTTTAATAAACATACAAGACTTCAGAAGTTTAAAAAAGTATGTTTGCAACGCTTATGAAAAAAAAAAAAAAAAAAAAAAAGAATGGCGAACGTAGCCGCCAAAGGTAAGGGAGGAGGGGTTATAAACGGAATTTTCCAAAAAAGTAAAGTATGTCGAATTTCAGGGGAGGGGTTATAATCGGGAGGGGGGTTAATTTACGGATTAACGTTAATTTACGTTATTATCGGAATTTTACGGTATATATGTATAGGGGGGGGGGGGGAAATCCACATGTTTATGTGTATGAATAAAAATCAAAAGCACTTAAAATTTAATTTATTTAACTTTTGATTTTTTTATAGCAAAAATGATGAAATTTTTTTTTTTTTTTTTTTTTCTTTTAAACTGCTTTTTGAACAGCACAAGCTTGTTTTTTCAATTCAGACTCATTTCTAATAGTGTTCATACTCATATATGGGAAAAAAATTCACTGAGTTTTCCCTGAGCTCCCAAACAATTTTTCAAGATAATATTAGCGACATATTACAAGAAATGCTCCTCTAGACAGGACAAAATACACAGCTACTTCCACTGTATGGTGTTATATTACTGTCGACCATGATAGAAATTCAGGTAGAAACCATTGTTTACATGCATATTTTCACAATACTTAATCAATTGAATTTTGATATGAAGCTAAACAAAAAAAATATAACTTGAGAGAAAGAAAATATTTGTTTTTCTATGTTTTATAACCGATTTTCCCTGATTTTTAATGAAAATTTTTATTTTCCTTGAGTTTTCCCTTTTTTTTTTTTTTTTTTTTTTTTTTTAACAAATTACAAATTCCCTGAGTATTCCCTGTTTTTTAGGTTTTTCCTGATGAGTATAAACCCTGTTTAAAGTGTGTTTTTTTTTCTTTTTAATGTAATTTTTATAATATTTAGACAGCTCAAATCGAGCACAATGGTCGGTGGGCTGCAACCCTCTTCTGAAATGAATGGCCAGTCAGCAAACCCTAAAGTAAATGACATGGATAAGAGAAAGTGTAGTGCTATATATTATGTCCTGAACTTCTCTTTAATGTTAAACTTGCTGCTGACACATTTTTCTCAAAAAGTATGCATTCTATCAAAAGAGCATAAGACTCATGATTTTTCATACATTTTAAAACAGATATGAATCAACCTTAAGAAAGGAATTATGAATCAGTAAAATTCCTATTAAATCAAACCTAGCTTAATTTAGAAAGCATGGTTGAAAAATGAAGATAAGATGCAAATTTGCTGCAACAACCCTCTACGGGGCAATATATGATGCCCTATGTTTTCTAAAAGTGATATTGTTTTGGCTTTAAAACCCTGCATGCTATAAAAAAAAAAAATAATAAAAAAATTGTCAGTGTTATTAAAGAAACCTTTATTTCTCCCCTAATATAAAAGCAATTCTCATATAACTCTATATCTGTAATTTAAAAAAGGCTCATAATCATATACTATAGCTACAACTAATTTCAAGAATTATTTTTTTACAGGGTGATGATCCCAAAGATTATATATTTTTGATTAATTTGCATAGAGGCCAACTAGTATGATTTTTTAACACCAATATTTCTTTATAAAAAATTTCATCAAGTTTAATTGCAGAAAACTGCTAAAAAATATATTAAAATTTCTATTAAAAATTTCCAGTAGAAAAAAAAAAAAAAAATGTTCAAGTTGTCAGTTATTTTAGCCTCTGGGACAAAACTTCCACTAGAATATATATAGTATAACATGTTATTTTGACCACTAAAGTTTCAAGAGAATCCATGAAGTACTTGTTTGGATATTAAAAAAAAAAAAAAAAAAAAAACTAAATAGCCTAGCTATTGTCATTCATCCATAGGTTTTGTTTGCCAGTGTACTATCACATCCATAATGTTAAATCATAATGATGTATAGAAGTTAAACAAACAAAATTATTATGTAACAAACATGACTTTACCATCAGGACCACCAATCAAGATAGGCTTTTCTAACTTAGCAAATTCATTTTCTATTTCTTCATCTGAGTCAAGTCGATTTTTTTCTGATTGTTTTTCTGTTTCTGGAACCTGTACATTTTCTGTTTCCAAATTTTGTGTATGCTCTAACCCAGAAAGTTCTGATGGGCTGTCTTTTGATTCTTCATCTATGTGACTTAGAGATTCTTCTAATTCTTTTAAAATGAGCCGCATTCCTTCCGATTCTTTATTTGTGCTATAAGTATATTTAAACATTAAAATACTGTAAGAAAATTTAAATAATTACAGTTAAAATAAAGATACAAGTTTTCTATTTGTTTACTTTTTATAAATATAGTACTGATATGTAAGTATTAAATTAATACAAGGCTCGATTTCTTCTAGAACTACTAGAGAAAGAAAATAAAAGTACAAAAATTAGAAGAAAATCGTAAAAATGATTAAAAAAACTGCAGTTCTTTGGACAATTTAGAAATCAAACCTGAATTACACAAAGTTAAAATAAATTATAGGTATATATTTGTAAATTTTACCATAAAGAAATAAAATAAACAAAAGGCATCAAAGCTGGGAAAAGAGGTTAGCAAAAGAGGCAAAGCCCAGGTACCCCATATTCTGAGGGCTTGAGAAGAATTTTATCTTATTATTAAAAACATTTAAAACAATAAAATATACTTGCAATTTTTTTTTTTTTTTTTTTTTTTTTTTAAATATTTAAAAGAAAAACCTACCGTTAACTTTACTGATTTCAAGCAGAGCCTTTGCACTCTCATAAACTGTTTTTAGAAAAATATTATGAGTGATAAATTTTGCTTTGTTTTGTTGAAGCTCCTAGAAAGTGAGGAGGGATTTCTGAATATTATAAACATAGCATAGCACTTTAACATTTGTTCGGTGGCTGGTTAGCTTTTTTTTTTTCTCTGATTATGAGCATTATTGAACTTTTATCTTCCAATGCTTTTAACACAAAGGCAAAATTGTTTCAATAACCCCTAGTAGCATAGCCAGGATTTTTTTTCAGGGGGGGGGGGGGCTGACCAGGGGTAACCTACCCAGAGGAAAGATGGGTATTCTGTTTCTTTAGCTCACAAATTTAAAAATATTGTATTGAAATATTTATATCAAATATACATAGTTTTAACTGTTAATAATCTGAAATTTTGAATTGTTAATTAGTAATAGTATTAAAATAACAATAATGATGTAATATAAACTGATATCATAACAAAATTTGCTACATTACCTGACATAAAAAACAGTTTTCCTAATTAATATATCTAGTATAGGACTCGACTAATACTCCATAAATGAAAAACTTCTGATACACTAATTTATTTTCATAATATAAAAAATCATTCTGTTTCACACAAAATAAACGGATAAAAAAATATTTCTCTTAAACAATTGTCTATTTTATTTCATGACTGCTAGTCTATTTCAGTTAAGTTGCAATATGCAATGTTACTAAGAAAGATACATTTGTTATTTAATAAAGTATCTGTATTAAATGCAGAAGCAAATGAAGTTAAACAAGAAAACAAAACTAAACAGTTACAAAATTTATCAAGTGAAATAAAATTTTAAATATTTAAAAGAAAATACCTTTCAAGTATTTGAACACATTTTAACAGTTTGTATAGTTTGAAATTTTTATTACAGTACTAAATCCAGTTTTCCTGCCTTGCCGCTATTCGAGAAAAGATCGATAACTTCTTCATCAGAAATATCTATTTCTCTATAAATAGACAAAAGTGCTAAACCTATTAACCTAGACTCTGATGTCGTGCTTCGTAGATAGTTTTTAAGTCTTTTTAATGTCGAAAAACTTCTCTCTACGGATGCAGTAGAAACTGGAAGCACAGACAGGATTTTCAAAAGTGTATATATATTTGGATACAGTGCTTTGTCACACACAGCTAATGATTCAATTGCCGAGTTCGGTTTTTCATTTTTAGAAAGCCATTTCATTTGCCACAGTTCCCATTCTCCCTCTATTGTTTCTCTGAATCCTGAAAGATCCTCTTCATAAAATTTAACAGATGTTTCTATTTTGGAAAATGCTGTTATTTCTGAAATATTAACAGGAAGTAGATTTTGCAGGCATGCAATGCTCTCTTCATGTGATAAAAACCGTTCTTGAAGAGCTGTTATTATATCATCCAAATAGGGAATGAAACCATTTCTCCTGTAAAACTCTTCCGGTGTCTTAAATGGGGAATTTGCTCTACTTTTCTGAATGCCACAAATACGAGGCGTATTCTCTCCAACATTCAACTGTGTTGCCAATGATTTGATTTCTTCATATATTTGGCTAAATTTTTCATCAGCTCTTTCACGATGACTTTGTAGTACAGTTACAATGCTTTTGATTTTTTTCAAAGCGCTTGCTAAATCTAAATTTTGACTTTGGAGTTCTTCAGAAAGATTGTAAGTTAATTCAAGCGCACAGCTAGCTATAAAAATTATAACTAAAAACGGGTATGAACATATTTTTTGCAATAAATCAAAAGCTTTGCTTGAATTATCATTTTCTTCTATATGTTCCAGTGCAGCTGTAATAGGAATTAGAGATTTTTTGAATAGAAGTACGGCTTCATGTCGTAATACCCATCTTGTTTCACACAGAGTTTTCAGTTTTAAAGCTGTGCATTTTGGTTTTAGCTCCTTAATTTTAGACTTCAGTATTTCAGTATGTTTTGCAGATGAACGGAAAAATGTGCAGATGTCAGCCATAGTTGCAAAAGCATTTCTCACTTCACGTACTTTGGCGCCATCAGATAAACACAAGTTTAAGCTATGGGAAACACAGTGTGCGTAGATGGCTTTCAGATTTTTTTCTCGTATCAGAGCTTGAACACCTCTTAAATGACTGTGCATAGACGATGCACCATCATATCCTTGTCCTCTCATTTGGCACAAATCTAATCCAAGTTCTGAAATAGCATTAATAATACTTTTACTCAGACCAGCCCCAGTTAAATCATAAACTGGAATAAATGTCACGAAGTCTTCTTTAATTTTGAAAGTATTTTTGTCAACATATTGAAAGCAAAGAGAAAATTGTTCAACTTGTGATATGTCCGTTGTTTCATCCGCCAATACGCTATAAAATCCAGATTGTTTTATATTACTAATAATTTTTTATTGTATTAATTGTGCATAGCAATCAATCAATTCGTTTTGAATTGTAGGGCTTGTATACATTGCATTACTGGCAGTTTCAGCTAAATGTTTTTGTAATATCACATCGCCAGAATTCGCACGATATCGAAGCAATGAACGAAAATTTCCATCATTATGGGTTGGTTCATCTAAAGATATTCTGCCTGAATCATCGTGTCCGCGAAGAGAAAATTGCTGTCTTCCACACAAGCGAATTGTCTGCACAATGGGAACAAGTTTTGCACGGTTATTCTTAATAATTTCCTTTTTTCTTGTATCCAACTGAATAGAGACTGAATCAGTCCGTTTATTACAAATAGCAGTTACATTCTGAGCATTTAAAACTGCATTTTTATGAAACTGTTTTTTTTCATGTTCGCGAAAAATTTCTAATGAATCTTTAAGATTTGTGCATGGTTCTGTGACGAGGCGACCTAATTTTTGATGAAGTCCTTTACCAGCATAATCATAATCGTAAAATAAAACGCAATACTTGCAAAAACTTCCATTTTTAATTTTTGAATATGCAAGCCATTCGAATTTCTGCAACCATTTTCTATGAAATGTTCGACTATACTTCTTGCCCTTCTCTGAAGGAAAAATATAATTTTCTGGAGGCATCCATAAAGATTTCAATTTTTGAACTTTTTCATAATTGTTTAATTTTAGGCCTATACAAGCACTAATATCATCCATATTAAATTTTGAAGCAGTCTCCAAGTCCAAGTATCCAATTTCCTCCATTTCCTCTAATTTCAAATTACTGTCACTACTGTCAGTATTAAAAGCGACTGATGACATTTCATCACAAGACTTAACATCGTTTTCTATTTGCCTGCTTTTATATATAAAATTCGTTAAATTTCTTTGCGTGCTATTCCTTTTCATTTTTTTAAACTGATCGGAATATAACTTACTGTAGAAAGACTGAAATGCAAACTCGGTATTGCGCAACTTTGGATCAGACCTCTAGTCTAGTGCAGAGAAGAGGAGAGGACCATTCCAAACGCATTTGAGGGGTTTCAGGTGGGCAGACGATAACAGATTGCTTCACCACACAATGCAGGCAAGGCATCCAGTGTTTGTCTTTCCCTTCCTTCTCTTTTCTCTTTTTGTGTGAAATAAAAATTTCCATTCTCAAAATCAGCTATACTGTCATCGTTATCCTTCACCTTAGATTGCACGTGTAAACAAAGTCGAAATAATGTCGCGTTGTGAAAAAATTATTTCATCTCATTCGCGGAGAAAACTACTAAACAGTAAACACTGTGAGGAAAAGCAGATATTTTAAAGCGTTTTAACAGACCATCAATGCAGGGATTATCCTTTCAAAATGTCTCGCATTTCTTTCTTTTTGTCAGCGGAAACCCTAACAATAGATTTCTAAAGAAAACTAGAGAAATTATCAACCGATTTCTTTTTACTTTTTTTGCACAGGAAGCAGTACTAAAAAAAATGTTGGGAAGTAAATACTGAAAAATAGTCTCTCCCCTGGCTACGCGCCTGTGCATGGGTCAAAGTAAAAAATTTTCGCTAGACTGAAGTATATATATTTTTTTTGTAATATTGGGTAAAATATAATAAACTCATACATAATGTATGTAGATATTCAAAACATACTTTTCCAAGGGTTACATTAATAAGCATAAGTATGAAAACTTAGGAAAATTATTTATTAATAGAATCGAATTAACATTAATAGGGGCCGATTCAGAAAAAAATTGGGACCTTTATTTGCCCCTAACAAAGATTAATTCCATAAAATTGGCCTATCTGTATTATAACACATAAAAAAAAAAGACTGAATTCAGTCAATAGACTGAAAACTTTCAGCCATGATCTAGTCAGTTCTTTTCCTATAATTCTAAACCTGATTTATTAAGTGAGAGGTTTTAGATTTATTTCCTTACACAATACTTCATAATCTTTTTCCAAACTTAAACATGAACAATACACATGGAAGACAATAGTAGCATCCTGAACTTGAATATTCTGTATGTATTCTATAATCTATACCATTTATTTTTTATTAGGACATTTCGAGAACGCAATTTAAAGATTTTCAAATCTGTAAAAAATATATCAAAAATCATAAGAATTATTGCCTGAATTTCTTTAATTGAACAAACCTGACATAGTTCAATGTATAAATATTAAATGAAAATATAAATCTGTATATATCCATTGTTTTTATACGAAACATACTTCAGTGGTGCCAAGTCTCCTTAAATTTAAGGAGCATTTAGCATCTTCAAATGCCAACAGTGAAAATATTGCAATGATGAATATAGATCATTCAATCTACTCTAGTGCACAGATTATCATACAGATAGAACAGTGAAGCTAAAATGCGAACCGGAAATATAGTAGCACCACTAGTGTCAACAGAGGGGAACTACATGTGTTAAGTCTACATCAATAGCATCTTTGTTCGAAAATTGTTTTTCTATTTCGCGAATAGTTCGTAGCAGGTTAGTATGGGAAGTTTTCTTTTTCTTCACTTTCTATTGTTTTTGAATTTACAAAATTATCCTCAAAACATTCACAGCTATTCTTCTAAGAAATAAAAACTAATTTTTATAATGTTTAAAAATATGCTTTGTCAAACATACTCATATTCAAGTACAAATTAAAATTACAAACTGTAATTCTGAAATAGCAGTATGAAATCATTAAATATTTAACGTTGCTTGGTTTAAATAATACAAAATGCTTTAAAATGAAAAAGTGTTTTTATTTTAGGTATATTTTCAAAGTTTATTTTCTTAATATTTAGCACTTGCTTCTTGAAATAAATTGCTTTTGATAATCAAGTTTGTAAACAGTAATAAAGTTGCCAAACGAAAACGTATGTGCAGTTTTCTTTCCTTCACTTTTTCTACTACTTTTAAATTCACAAAATCATAACATTCACAGCTATTTTCTAAGAAATAAAACTAATTTTTATTATGTTTGAAAATAAATTTTGCCAAACACATTCATGTTCAAGTGTACAAATTAATATAACAAACTGTAATGCTGAAATAGCAGTATGGTATGAAATCTTAAATATTTAACATTGCTTGGTTTAAATAATACAAAATGCTTTAAAATGAAAAAAAATTTCTGCTTTATGTATATTTTCGAAATTTTTTTGCTTAATATTCAGTACTTGCTTCTTAAAATATTGCTTTTGACAATCAAATTCATAAACAATAACAAAGTTGCCAACATCAATACAATGATTAGTTGGTTGGATGTTGGGTTTAACATTGCACTATTATGATAAGAACATAGATACAATAAAAATAAGATGAGAGATTGCGTAAGCTAGAGAGCTCGAGAAACTTACAGCCGTTGACAATAGGGTCGTTGCAGTCAAATTTTGGTTACCGAAGAATATACGGGAGTGTCCTATCTGTATAATAATCTGTGCTCTAGTGTAAGAACTCCTTTCAAATGAGCACTTTTTTATTTATTTATTTTAACTAAGATAAAAAAGGTTTAAAAAAAAAAAAAAAAAAAAAAAAAAAAAAAACAGAATATGAAAAAGTAGCTTCTGTTTCATCTTATGAAGGATGTAAAAAAAAAGAGAGAGAGAAAGAGAGAAAAAAGAAAATAAAAGTGCCAGAGAAGAAAAAAAATGCAAGAAAAACCAACATTAGCTTCTGCAAAAACAAATAAATAAGTAAATAAAAATAAATAAATAAAATAATCCAAAGTGAAAATAAAATCAAAGAATAAGATTTTTGAATCAAAAGAGTCTATTGAATTAATTTTTAATGATTTTTTAAACAGAAATAGCTCTGTGGATCTGGATTCAGACCAAAATGTGGATGTACAAAATACTTTAAAGAACATTAATCTGATGACAGAAAAGTACTATTCTGTATATTATGAAGAAAAATATTTTATCAGTTGTATATCACTTCATTATTAAAAAAAAATCAATTAATTAATTAAATGTCAAATTTTTCAAAGAAATTATGCAAAATTAATTCACAAGCCAAGAAGACTGATGAAAAAAGCAGGAAAAATCATTGCACATTTTTTTGGAGCCTCTTACTGTTGTTGACAATAACCTACTTTTTTTCATATTAACTCAGACTTAAATAATCATTTCCAGTTTTTAAATAAACATAATTACAATGTTAGGACAGGAACTTGAGCGAAAGGTTCAGTTGAACTGGTAGGTCTTATAGGAGAATGAGTGGTTTCAGCTATAGGAGAATGAGTGGTTTCAGCACTATCTGAAGATAACATAAAAGATGATAAACTGTTTTTCTCTGGACTGTTTTGAGGTGGTGTTTGAACTCCAGCAATAGACCCAGCTTGCTATAAAAAAGAGATAATTAACAAAATAAAATACTATTAGATATATTTTTTTAAAAATTAACTGAACTATAATAGTTAATATCAATAAAACAAGGATTAATATATAATAACAGGAGACTTGGCATTGGAATATTAAAAATCCGAATAAACTACTATGTCAGAAACGCCAAAGAAAAATATTGGAAATTTTTGCACTGAAGACGGTACGCGTAAGGCTACTGAAACAGCTGTATGCATTTCCAATATTTTTCTTTGGCGTTTCTGACGTAGTAGTTTATTCAGGTTTTTAATAAGGATTAATATAATTACTATTTGAAGAAAAATTCGTATACTGTCCTAGGTTACTTTTCATCGTTGTAGAAATTAATTTGACCAATTCATTAAAAATCTACTATATAAATAATTAAAGTTATTACCCTAATTATTCATTGCCATTCATCAATTATAAAATAACTAAAAATTTTATTCATAGGACTAGTGTTTATTCCAAGAATAGATGAGGTGACAAAGAATTTACAACTCTCTTCTGAACAAGTTATGCAGGTCAGATGCGGAGGTGCAAAGTTTCAATAAGAGCTATTAGTAATCAGAATTATATACTTATGGAATATCGAGATGTGATACAGAATAATTTTTATGCCCAAGCACATATGTAATATTGAATTACGATATTTTTGTAAACAAATATACAATACATTAATTAAAAAATTAGAAAAACTCTCTAAACAGAAATAAATATATATATTTTTTTTTTACTTATGAAATAAAATTTAAAGTATACTTAGAAGATTCCACATTTATTATCTTCTAAATTGCATAAAGTTTAATTATATCTGTATAATTTAGATAAAATAGTAGCTTTCCAGTCATTAGCTGAAAAATCTTTAAATATAGTTTAAGCGCATTTTCATAGTTGAGTTTCTAAAATATATATTACATTTAAATGTTTTGCAGTTAACATTAAACAGGAAGTGATAAACAGTACTCTCCTTAAGGACCGACTTCACTCACCGCCGCCGGAAGCCGAAGCTAATGTTATTCTATGGGAAATTTTTCTTTACAAATAATTTATTAACTAATACATATTTTTAAATTCTGATTTCACATTCGGAAAATTCCCAACTGTTAAATTGACAGATCTTTTTTAAAAAATTATTTTTTCAATTTTTTATATTTTATTTTGAAGCTGCAAAATACGACTTTTCAATATGTGAAATTTTTTCATTTTGCAATTTTAAAATAAAAAATATTAAAAATAAAAAAAATACATTTTTAAAAAAGATCCGTTAATTTAACAGTTGGGAATTTTCAAAATGTGAAAACAGAATTTAAAAATATGTATTAGTTAATAAGTTATTTGTAAAGAAAATTTCCCTATAGAATAACACTGGCCCGGATTTCCAGCGACGGTTAATGAAGAGGGTCGTTAAGCAAGACTGAAATATCAGATGAAACAACAATTATATATATTTAAAACATCTACATATATATACACATGGCATAACTTAAAACTATGCTGCTTTTGGAACTGTTTTGAAGAAAGTAGTAGATATCTACCAAAACTCTATATTAAATTGTTGCAATACCACATGCTTTTTTTTTTTTTTTTTTTTTTTGCTGCTATATGCATTAGGTGGCAAATACAATCTTCAAATTTAATATTCAGTTGAGCCTTCCAAAACAAATAAATGACAACCTTAATATGCCCAAGGTACTTTCATTATCTGAGAAAATACTACACAATTCTACCATGAAATATTTCTTTTTTTTTAAACACTTGATTGTTCACAACAAAAACACTTTCACTTGTATTATTACACAACTCTAAAACAAACAGAATAAAACAGAATATTAGCTTTTATGTTCACCAGGTAGAGTCCTGCGTGGGTCGGGTAAAGCCTGACCCGAACCCGACAGATGAATTTTATATCAACCCAAAACCCGACAAAGAAATTTTCATCAACTCGAAAACTGATCCGAACCCGACAAAATTTTTTTCATCAACCTGAAAACCATGGGCGTCGGCACATAGGGGCAAGGGGGGGCACTTGCCCCCTCCTGGAAAATTCTGATAAATAAATAATTATTTTAAAAAATTACAATTAAAGCTTTAAAGCTGTGTCATTAGAATTAAAATAACCAAATAAAAGTTGTCACAAAGCCAATTAGAGTCAAACCGACTCAACCTGCATTTATAGTCTCTAACTTTTCCCTGCAAACAGATTTTAAATTAACTTGACAATACGTTTTCCGGATTAGTGTTGGTTTAGAATAAGTTGTATAATTTATTTAAGTAAAATGTTGTAGCTAAAACTGCATGTCTAAAAAATTGTTGTAGTAAATGTTTACACACTGGATTACTTAATCACTTCAATCAACCAACCAGTCATTTGGATCTAACTGAATTTGTAAAAGCGTACTGAAATTTTGCAATTTGAAGTTTGCCCCCTCCTGAAAAATTTTCTGGCGACGCCACTGCTGAAAACTGACCCAAACCCACAGTAGAGAAACTTTTATGACCCGACCCGAACCTGCTGTCTTTAGACCCGAACCCAACCCGAAACCCAAAAACAAATTGAAAATTACTTATTCATCTAAAAATTATACAAAACTTTTTTAAATTATAAAATAAGGTAAATTTTCCTTGTCATACAGTTGGTAAATTATTTTAAAAAGAATTTGAAATGTAATTACTAATTGTTTAATTTAATAATTAAAAAATCTGAAAAATAGATCAATAATAATTTTTAACCATTTATGTGAGTTGTGAACTTAAAGAGTAAACTAGTATGTTGTGGCCACCACAAGACTTTTTTCTATACTTTCCTATATTTCACTAAGTGCAAATAATTTATTAAAAATATTATTTTTTAAGATTATCTAACAGGATGAATGCAAACGATTTTCATCTTAAAGACAACTAACACTAAATATCCAAAGTAAGACAGTTTTATTGCCAATAAGTAGCATCTTAAAGAGTACGTTTTTATAATGGTTATCTCACATATCAGGTTTCGTACAGTTAAATGCCATAGAAGTTGAGATATAGCCTTCCCATTATCGAGGGATATTACAATATAGCAGCTTCACCTATTGGCCAATTAGCATCCAGATTCATTCAACATAATGTCTCATTATGGCTTTCGCACATATCAAGTTTTGTTTGATTATACACAATAGAACCTGAGATATAGCCTCCCATTAAATTTCAAATATCGCTGCATAGCAGCGCCACCTGTTGAGCGGTTGACACCAAAAATTGAGACACTAATTTTGGTCAAGGTGTATCTACATATAAATTTATATGCAATTTTATGCAGTAGTTCCTGAGATATAGCGTTCCCTTAAACTGCCGAAATCGCTGTGCAGCAGCGTCACCTGTTGATTGATAAGAATTCAAATTGAATCATCATAATGTCTCATAATAGCTTTTTCACATATCAAGCTTTGTTTGATTATTATACTCAATAGAACGTGAGATAGCCTCCTCTTAAATCTCGGAAATTGCTGTATAGCAGCACCACCTGTTGATCAGTTGACAAAAATTGATAGGTACTAATTTAGGTCAAGGTGCTTCTACATATATGATTCTGAACAGTAGTTCTGGAGACACAGTCACTACAATATGTTTGTCTCACACACAGAGACAGACAGACATTGTCTATAAATGGTAAAATTGTGTTCTAGACCTCTCAAAATGTGTAAATCGGTCGAAAACTGGCAGTCGAAATTTTTTATGAATCCAATACTTTCTTCTATTGAATATAGAAGAAAGTAAAAAATGCACTCCAATTTAAATGTTCGTAATTTATTATTTAGTACTTATAGTCTGTAAAAAAAATAAAGATGTATTATTCTTTATTGCTTTTGTCCGATGTGGGTGCTTACTTTACTATAATAATTTGCGTAGCATGTATGTGATTCGCAGTTAAACATCTGCTTTTTAAAGATCACTGATCACTTTAAATTTGCATAATCAGCAATTTAGCTTCTTCTGGTTTCAGTTTTACTTGGTGCATTATTTATTTGTTCTAGCGAAGACGATAAAGAATATAATCTGTCTTGATGGTATTCGTTTCCTTTATGTGTTTATTTTACATTACTTTTTTTAATTAAATCACAACAAGTATTCCCTGTATATTTGCTGTATATACAAATGTAAATGGAAGAAAATTCAAAATTCCGTTAACATAAAAGCGAGGATTAAAATTCATTGAAAATAAAGATATCTTTAAAAAAAAAAAAATGTAAATTGAGAAATAACTTAAATTTCCAAAACATAAAAGCGAGGTTATGTTGTATTTCTTTTATATATATATGTATATATATATATATTAACAATAGTCAATAAACATTTATACAGTACTTTAAAATTTTCATCCAATTTCTACAGATGATCAGTTTTAGATTTGTTGAAGGAAAGAAAACATATACGGATTTTTTTTTTATCATGCTTATACGGATTTTTTTTTTTTCCTGGTGGGTATCCACATATAGGAATACGGAACTCCGACACATGTCTAAAATCAGTTAAAGAGCTATAATTATGTCTACAAATTTATGCTTTCAATTGTAAAATTTTTTTTTAAAGGTGTTCTCAAGTCGAACTGACTCGTAGAAAGCTAAACCTGACCCGAACCGCAAGAAAAAAAAATTTAGTCAACCCGACCTGTGGGTTGGGTCGGGTCGGGGTAAAATCGGGTTACCCGACTTGATGCAGGACTCTACACCAGGGTGTCTACTGACTTCACAGAAAAAAAATTCATGACCTCAAAAAAATTTTCATGACCTTTTTTATCGATATATCCAACCTTTCTTTTTAAATTAACATATTCATTTTCTTTTTTTTTACTGATACACCACCTCGCTTTATTTTTTAAATTATTGTTTAACCCTTTATCTACTGACGGTACTTTAAAGTACCATTACTTTTAAGAGAGTTTAAAATCAAATTTATAGACGAAATGTCAAAGATATTTATAAGAAAGAAACACATGTACCTCACTTTAGTTTCACTACAAAGCATTAGACGATATATGTAGCCATTTTAATTCCATATAGGATTTTATGGAGTGCACTTGCTATTTTTGCTTGATATTTTTCACGATCTTCATGTGCAGTGGCGGATTTAAGGGGGGGGCTAGGGGGCTGAAGCCCCCCCCCCAAAACACTGACATTCACAATTGAATATTGCAATTGTAAAATTTTTATTGGTCTAGAATAGCACTTTGAAAAATCTTAGCCCCCCCCCAAAAGTCAAGTTCTGGATCCGCCACTGTTCATGTGTGTTATAATTAATTCCTATATTATTTCAAGAATATCCCACTAATCTTAGAAAAAATATGAGGAACATAAAAAGTAAATATTTCTTTACACTTTTTTCATGTTGAAATACTTTTTTCGACCTCTATGTACCAGTGGTACACTAAAATACCATATTATAAAATTCTCATTAATTACCTTGATGAGGTGATATGAATGATTTTTAATGCATATATCTTAAAATAATGCTCTTTAGTAACTAAAAATATATGTTTCAAACACACTTTTTGTCTGTTTCAAAATGCAGTAGATAAAGGGTTAACAACAGTATTAGCTGTTAAAAAAGAAAAAAAAAACTGAAAACATTATTTTTTTAATTAACAATCTAAATAAATAGTAATGAAAATCAATCTAAAACAGACACATATAACTACATACATATATACACTATTTGTGCAATGTTATAATATTGTAACTATTAGTTTTTTGGGGGATTTGAAAATTGTCATTTATTTTCCTTGCATTGAAGAGAGGAATATATGTATTAAATTTTTTTTCAAATCTACAAATATATGTATATATATATATATATATATATATATATATATTTTTTTTTTTTTTTTTCAAGAAAAGACTAAGAATAGAAGAATAGAATTATTAAACTAAAGTCAGAGAAGTATCAGCAAAACTCAAAGATAATTTAATTTTAGTAGGTAATAAAAGAAGAAACAGATACACAAAATCATACTTTCTATAAGCAAAAATGGAGAATATATGAAAATAAGTTGTTTAGAAACAGTCAAAAGAAAGAAAATTGAACAAAAATAAGAATATTTAGAACAAAAAACCTGAAAATAGTTTTTTAAAAAATTAAGGAAAGTCTGAAATTTCTCATCCCTATAAAATATATAACTATGCATCTCAAAGTTTGCATTTCAATGTTTTTCCTACTTCAAAATAGAATGCATTCTAAATTAGAAAAAAGTAGTTCATTCAGTTATACATTAATAATGTTTTGATTAACAAAATATTTTGAGCATACATATATTTTAGAAAATTTAAGAGTTAAGTAAAAAAATTCAAAAATTATTATTACATTATTATTTATTTTATTATTATTATTTTTTTTTTTTTGGGGGGGGGGGGGGAACAAAAGTTAGAGTGCCTGTAGATTTTCATAGAAGACAATGTTGTTTTTTAAAGATATAAATGACTATACTAGGTTTATAATCATGCTTATATATTTACGTTACTAAATAATAGTAAGCTGAAAATTGGCCTAAACTCACAATAGAGAATTTTAATGACCCACACCTGACTCAAAACCTAAAATGAAAATTAATAATTCAGCTAAAAATCTTGAAATTTAAGTTTTATTGCTATACAACTGGTAAATAATTTAAAATGTAATTACTAATGCACCAAGTTAAAAGTTTTAAAATCTGAAAAATGAATAAAGAATAATTTTTAACCATTTAGGTGTGTTGTGTACTTCAACTGTACAAAATGTGCTTCAAGTTTAGTAAAAAGCACAAAGCTTTGAACAAACACCATGCAATAAACTTGCAACAAATGTTCCGGGTTGAAAAAAACCCGATCATTCATCAGGCAAACAAAGTGAGCACGAGTGCTACAAGCAAAGCGACAATGCACCAAAGCAGTGGTCGCCAGCCAGTGGTCCGTGAGAAAATTTTAGTGGTCTGCAGAAACATCTTGACTTAATTTGTATTTTTTAATATAGTTTTAGGAATTATACTGGCGTTAATTTTAACTTGATTTTCTGAATCTCTCTTCCTCACTACAGAATTTTGTGAATGAGAGAGAGGGTGAATAGAATTATTTTTTATCACAAAAATTTGAATCTCTATTAACAAGCATAGTTATCGGTTTGAATTTCTTATCTGTATTTGATACTTAACTATGAAAATGAATATACTCGAATTTGTCAAAGGTTTAAAATGTACATAAAAAATATAATTTCCGATTGGATTTTTAAAATTTAACAGTATAATATACATATTATTTGGTTTAGTAAATACAGTTATAAACATTGAAATAACAATGTATCACTATTAATTTGAGCTTTTATAATGTGGAAGCTATAAAAAGATGTTCATGTTCTTCCCCTATAATTCTTTTATTTAAATCGAACAACCTTTACGCTTCCGTTGTTGACACATTTTACTATTTTTTTTCTACCAGAAAATTTTAATAGAAATTTTTATTTTATTTTATCACTGAAATCTATTACAGAAATATATAAAAATTCCTATTTTTCCACACCAAAAAGCGCAAAAATTGGTAGCTATATGCATAGATCTTATGATTAAATAAGTGTGCATTTAAGAGTTTATAATAATAAAATAAGGATTTGTAATGTTTTATATTAAAAAAAAGTATACGAGGACTGTCCGTAAAGTATCCAGATTTAATTTATAACTAAAAAAATCTAATGGATATACATACTTCAGTTTAATCCCCTTCAAAGTATCGTCCTTGAGAAGCAACACACTTAGCCCAACGTTGTTGCCATTCTTGGAAGCAGGATTGGAAGTTGTGCTTTGGAATAGCCAACAGCTGTTCGATCACTTTTTGTTTGATGGTCATCACATCCTCAAACCGACGTCCTTTAAGCGATTTGAATGGTGCCATGTTTCGTTAAAAAATTTCGCATTTCCAAAGCTAAAGAAAACGCTTAAAGGATGACAGGTTGAGGATGTGACAACCATCAAACAAAAAGCGACTGAACAGCTGTTGGCCATTCCAAAGAACGACTTCCAATCCTGCTTCCAAGAGTGGTAACAACGTTGGGCTAAGTGTGTTGCTTCTCAAGGATGATACTTTGAAAGGGATTAAACTGAAGTATGTACATCCATTATATTTTTTTAGTTTTAAATTAAATCCAGATACTTTATGGACAGCCCTCGTACTTCACATTTATAAAAAGGGCATATTTACGCATAGTATATGTCCATTAATGGTTAGAGTATATTTACATTTCTAAAAATTATACACCACTTTTCCATTGCTTGAAAAGCATTCTGGCTCAAGTATGTAGAAATGAGGCTTCATCAGAAATCTGCATTAATTTGTACAAGATTAGCACATATATTCATGGTGATATAAAGGTTTCTTAAAACAATTCCCCCTTTTTCATTATAACATCCCTAACAGCACATTTATTCACAGTACATCTCAGGGTGTTTCTGAGATGTCTTTTTATCCTAAGAACATTTTGAAGATACCTTGGGGAGAAGATGCACTGTTAGGGGTGTAGGATATTAAACCCAATGCAAAGCCGTTTTCAGAAAACTTGACATGTGCTACATTAGAGAAAACAAATACTACAATCAGAGTATAAAAATAACAAATATCTAATGAAATATGAACATTTTTACTATATAATTTTTAATTGTGCATTAACATGCATTAACGAACATGCATTAACGAAATTTCATTTGTTTAATTCATTAGCCAAATATATTGAGCTACTTTTTTGAAAACCTCAAGCAAATATCGTGAAAATTCAAAAAGTTATTGTCTATTGAATGAATTTCAGCTCCTCTCAAAGAGAAAAATAAAATGATAGGGGGGGGGGTTCTTTCAATATTTATTTGCAATCAGTAAAAATTATACCTTTGACTGAGTTAAAATAAAAAGTTAAGTAGGACTCCTTACAGTTTTGCATTTTTTTTTTTTTTTTTTTTTTGAGAGAAATCAGTTATTCTATCAATGACAACTCTTTGAATTTTGTACTTTATTTACCTCGGACTCTGATATAAGTAACTTAACACCTTTGGCTAATGAATTATGCAAATGAAAACTTATGAACACTTGCACATTAGCAACTAAATTCATTTAGCAAAAATGGTCATATTTTATCAGATTTAGATAATTAATTATTTTTATTTTCTGATTGTAGTATGTTGTGTCAAATGCTGTATATGTCCAGTTTTCTAAAAATGACAGTGGATTGAGTTTAATACCCTTCAAAATGTAACAAAAAAGGGCAATTTTTAATTTTTTTAATTATCATGTCCCTATGAATATATGTGCTAGTCTCATACAAACAAATAGAAATAATTAAAAGAAACTTCATAGTCACATGCTACGGCCAGAATGCACTTCAAGCATTTTAGTCGAGTGATCCCAAATATTCTGCTTTTCTAAAATTTTTGGTTGGACCACATTTTAGCTTTTGGGAAAAACATCCACTCAAATATAAAAAGTATAACATGTTCTTTACACTTTCCAAAGTTAATAGGTGAATTGTTAAATAATTTTTGAGATATTTAACAGAAAGCCTGAAATCGGAAATATATGTTAATCTATAGAAAGATAGAGTGTTAGTGGTCTGCGGGAGTTTAAATTGTGAATTTAGTGGTCCGTGAAGTCGAAGAGGTTGGAGACCACTGCACCAAAGGATGCATTGCCGAATTATGTTTTTGAAATTATGTTAAAGAAATTATTTTGAAAGATATTCTCAAGTCGACCTGACTCGTAGGAAAAAAAATTTAATCAACTCAACCAGAACTGCAATAGAAAAAAATTATTCTACCCGACCGGTGAAATTGGGTTACCTGAACCAATATGTGACTCAAACTGACCACTGATTTCATGACCTGTTCTTGACTTTCATGACCTATTGCCGAATTTCATGACCTTTTCATGACTTTCATGACCCATTGTGGATTTTTATGATTTTCATGACCTAGTATACACCCTGTTCACTGAAATAGGACAACAATGGAGTAAAGCTTTACTTTATTATCAGGGCCAGTGACAGGAATCCCCTGGGCAAATGAAAGTAACAGGTCCTCCACTCAGTCTCATTTTTCAATTGAAGAATGGTGGAACGTTAAATTCTCTTGTTACAGTGCTATCTCATAGGTTCTACTCAAAAACAGATGGAATACGCGCAGTTCTCTTTTATGTATTTATTCTCATAATTTTCTACTAAAAGACATGTTAAAAATAATGAGCTCAGCTGATTTTCCAGTCACAGTCGCTGACTGAAATGACTAGCCCATAAGGTTACCCTTCAACTCTGTTTGATACTTTTATATTACTTAATTTGCTACAAAATTCAGTTAGGTGTCAGTTTTGTATTTAGATTTTTCTCTATTTCCATACTATTTCTAAAGTTTTAGTCCCCATAATCCAAGTTTAAGAATATACTGCACTACTCTAACTTGTTATGAAAATCTTCAATTTTGAACAATTTACAAAGTTTTTAAAACAGATTGTTATAGTCTCTAATGCTTATACTAATATCATAAATGATATTTTAAAACTAGTGTGACTTATTTACAATGAAAATAATCTTCATAATTCATGTTTATGCAAAATTTTGCTCTATTCTGCCATGTTAGAAAAATCTTAAGTTTCAATTAATTTACAAAGGTTTTAAAGGGAATGTTAGAAATCAGTATGATTCACACACTATCATAAATGATGATTTAAAACTATTCTGACTTCTTTACGATGAGAACAATCTTATAGTGCAAGTTTAAATAAAATTCTGCCCAATTCTGTCAAGTTTAGTTAAGAAAAACTTTCCAATTTTAAAATTAAGACTGTTGAAATTTGATAGGGTTCTTGCCAATGTCATAAATAATATTTTAAAACTGATCTGACAGGTAGAAGACAGAAGATATCTTTTGATGGGAGAGAGATGTGCAAGTACACACTGCCATAGGCAATGAGGACTCATGCCAACATTGTGCAGGTGGGGAAGATGCTGTCAAAAGCAGTGAGGATACAGCTGAGGTTTGTGTGCAAAAAGGGATAAAATTAAATGAGTGATTTGAAAGTTTATGCAATTTGAAAGTTCATGCAATTTTGAAATTTCATTTTAAAATAATAACCCACTAGCGAACAAACTCCCTATTCTTTTAATAATAATTTCTGAGAAAGCCATGTTTTGGCATGTTTACGTACTGATATTTCATTTAGCCCCAATTTTAGAAAATAAAACTTAATAATACAATAAGTTTTACTTAGAAATATTATTTATCCTCAATGAACATTTATTTAGAAAAACTGGAGTGTAGGGTTGAAATTTAATTTTATACCAAAATGCCAGAGCCGAGAATCGAACCCGGCATCCCACTTACTGTGTGGAATGTGAGAATTGCCAAGTTAGTAATCAGCCAGGGTGGCTTAGCAGTAGAAAACCTCATGGATGTGGGAAGCACTGAGTTGGTAATCCGTCATGGTGGATCAGCTGTAGAGCATTTGTATGGATGTGAGAAGTGCTGAGTTGGTAATCAGCCAGGGTGGCTAAGTGGTAGGGCATCTACATGAGTGGCAGATCCAGAACTTGACTTTTGGGGTGGGGCTAAGATTTTTCAAAGTGTTATTCTAGACCAATAAAAACTTACAATTGCAATATTCAATTGTGAATGTCAGTGTTTTTTTTTTCAGGGGGGGGGGGGGCTTCAGCCCCCTAGCCCCCCCCTTTAAATCCGCCACTGATGGTAAGTGCAGTGCTTGGGTTCAATTCAATTCAATCCTACACTCTTATTCCCCTAAATAAATATTTGTGGTTAATGAATAATATTTTTAAGTAAAACTTATTATTAAAACAATAAGTTTTGCTTTATTGAAATGTTCATTTATGGGACAGAATAAATCAAATTAGAAGGCTAATTCTAACTCATGCACAAAAATAATATGGCTTTGTCATCGATTATGTATAAAAGATGGTTCGTATAAATAAAATAAAAGTGAAAATGAAATAAATAAAAAATATATATTAATATACCACCTTTTTCAAACGTACTAAAAGATTTAAAACAATATGGCCTAGTCCAATACAGATATGTGACCCCATGCAGATTGTCTTGAAATTTTTTATAATTTAAAATAAATAATGTGGGGTACATGCAGTAGATAATTGATGTATGAATAATTCATCTAAGCCATTAAAAATTTTATTGCATTGCAAATCATATGAACTATTGTGTAAGTTTCCTCAGCAACAACTACTCCCTAACTCACTTGCTATTATCTACTGCATGCGTCCAACTTTTTACCTTTTAAATCTTACAAGTACTTTTATAGTTATTAAAAACTGACAATAAAAAAAATTTCAGGACAACTGTATACGGACAACAAGAAATTATGTTATACCTTTTAGTCTGTTTTAAAAACATGATATATTATTCTTTTTTTTATTTATTTAAATAATTATTTTCTGCTTTTTAGTCTTGTGTGTGAAATTTTGCAATCAATCTCAAACATCTTGATGTGATTATGACAGAGAGATAAAGCAATTTTTAGGTATATTCAGTTTCTATGCAAAATATCAGTTCAATAGGATGATAGGAAGTGAACTAGAACAAGAAATTTAATTTAAAATGGATTTGGAGGGTCTAGGTATCCCGGGTCCCCTCCCCCCAGTCTTTTTCTGCTTGAGCGTGTATTGTCATCGAGGTGTGCAAATTTTCAGCTCAATCAAAAAATAGGAAATGTTTAAATATTGAAATCAAAATTCTAATTGGAGTTCTAGGCCCCTGCCCCCACCCCAAGTCTGTTACTGCTAAAATGTGTAGTGTCATTGGAGTTATGCATACATGTAAAATTTTAGCTGAATCAGATGACAGGAAGTAAGTTAAAATTCAAAATATTTTTAATTAAAGTTCGAGATCCAGGGTTCTCAGTATACAACCCCAAGTCTGTTAGGTTACTGCTTAATTATATATTGTCATTAGAGTTATTCATGAATGCACATTTTCAATTATAGCCAATGATTAAGAACGAGTCAAAATTTGCTTGTATGATTTGACCCTGGCAGAAGGCAAAGTAGCAAGTGCAAAAGATTCCACTTTAACCCTTTCAGGGGCACTAAGTAAAAATGATTGAATTTCCTTTCAAATATATATATATCATAAAGTAAACATCCCCTACAAGTCATATTTGATGAAGAAAAAAATTCAGCATGTGGGGATTTTTTTGTGGGTGGTGGCTAGGCGTTCTAGCCACTGTGTCTATAAACCTAAAAGATGCTCCTAAAAATCAAACTAAAATTAATGATCTAAGATAATATGATAATCTGTTGTATTTAAAAGGTGCATTACAGTATATTTACACTACCAAATACTTTTGAATAAAAAATTATTTTTCATAAAAATATGTAAAAGAAACTTCAAAAAATTTTCCCGCAACTTGTCCATTTAAAAAAGTCACAGGCACATCCTGCTTAAAGTTACTGTAGTTCTGCCATCTCTATTTCAATTTTAGAAGTACACATTAACTTTTCATAAAAGTGGATAAAAAAAATAGCCACTGCACACTTAGAGAAAAATTTCTAAAGTAGGTGGATAGACCCTCTAGCCACCACCCCTGAAAGGGTTAAAAGCTATGCAAATATAATTTTTTGTTGAATTAGCTGAACATTGCTGTTGTTTTTGTTCGTCCACATCCATATCCCTCCAGCAACTTTGGAATATGGAAATACTTTTTGAAATAATTTTCCAGCATCATCAGAACATGATATCAGCAGATTATGCTTAGTTATGAAAGATGTAAATAAAAGTTCTACTTTAGTCACTGTATTTAGATTATTAGAATTCTTAATAAATGCATTCAAACTTTTATTAGATGAGCTTAAATTCTCATTAAATTTGTGCATAATCATAGGTCATTTCATCTACCATGTGAAACAATAAAACTCCTTGAACACATGGTGTACAAAGCGTACTCTGGTGATTTCAGAGAATGAGCTATGAAGGTCTACTCTTTATCATATTCAATATGATCATTTGCATAACTTTTACTTTTTTTTTTTGCATGATTTTCATTAGTTATTTCCTTCTTTACTTTAAAATATTTTTTTGAGGTCCTGCTTTATTAGAAAACAATCTATAATTTCTACCAAAAAATTTTTTTAAGCAACGCTTTTAAAAATTTTAAAACAAGCACAGTAAAAAAATGCCAATACTCACTAACAAGATCAAAGAATTGGAAAAGCACAAACACACCACATATGTGCACCAGTGCACCCATCAATAAAGCTAGTTGACAGTGGGGACGCGTGAATGACGCATGAATTCAGTTTTCATGCAATTCCATACTATTTTCAATGAAATGATACCTATATGCTGCAAGATTTTATAAAATATTGTCTTATGCTAAGAAAAACTTATGTGTGTAACTGTCTCATGTTAAGAAAACTTAAATTTAGAATAACTTATGAAGAGTTCAAATTCAAATATTCATAATGAAAAATATTCATGACAATATCATAAATGATATTTCAAAAGTAGTCTGATACCCTCACAATGAAAATATTCCACATAATGCATGTTCATGCAAAATTTTGCTCAGTTCTGCCAGGTTAAGAAAATCATTAAATTTAAATAACTTACAAAATTTTCAAAGTACAATGTTCATCATAAATTTTATTCATGCTGCATCATAAGTGATATTTCAAAATGGGCCTGAAATCTTTATGGCAAAAATATTCCTTTTAATACAGGTTTAAGCAAAATGTAACCTTATTTCTCCATGTAAAGAAAATTGTAAATTTCAAATAATTTATATTCAAGTTAAAATATTACAAATCAATTAGATTCTTTCCAGAATCATATGTGATATTTTAAAACTGGCCTGATCTCTTTACGATCATTAGTCCTTGAAATAATGTCTACACAGACTAACAAACTAACTGACAAAGTGACTAACCTACAGACACGTCTTGTACTTTGTGGTTCTTCTGATTCCTCACATCTCAAAACATTAAAAAAAAAAAAAAAAAAAAACTGAGATAAAAATTTTTTTGTGAATACTTAAGTTTTCCATATCTATAAAATGACTAAGAATTAAATATATTCAAAATATTTAATTTATCATTATTACACAGGCACCATCTACATTAGTTCTAATGGAGACATTTTGCTATAAATGAATAGTTAACATAGTACATTTTTATATTGAAAAAAAAAAAAAAAATGTGTACCATTGATAAAAATTTACTACCCAAAATTGAAAAAGTACCTTTTTTTTTTTTTTTTTTTTAAGAGTAATTTTATTTACATTTCAACAATAAGAATTTTAATAGGATAATACTAGTAATACCTGCAAAGTGTTAAAACTATTTTTTATTTTTTTAGGAGAGTCACAAAATTTAGAAACATGATTTTGAATCACAATATTATAAACTTTAGTAATTTTTAAAGAAGTGTGAAAAAATATGGTCTAGGAAAAAGAGGTTTAAAATTACCTGAGATGCTAGAATATTTTTAAGTGAAGGATCAACTAAAAGCACATGATCTAGACCTGGGATTGACTTGGCCAGAGCAACATCTAAGCTACTATGACGGAATTCATCTTGTGCTTGGTGCCCTTCTTCACACACTTGACCTCCAGCAGAAGACTCTACAGCTAGTGACTGTATATGGTGGGAACTGCTGGTATGATGTTGGCTGTCAAAAGATATTTCAGGGTAAACTGGGATTTGTAATTCAGCACATGCTTAATTAGCATAATTTAGAGTGCAATTTGCAGCACAATACATCAAAAACAAAAAAGTAAGAAATAAAAAACAGTAAGAAAACAAGTAATAAAAATCATACAATTTATATAGATAAACAATTTCCAATTTTCACTCTAAAATTTATCCTTCAGTGTATGAGCGTTGGAGATATATGGAAAATCAAATCTGCTTACATACGCAAATGGAGCATAAATTGGAGAAAGGAATGAAATATTTAAATAAACATTTTATTTTTAAAAATACATTTTACCTTTACAATGATCTATTTGACTTTAATTCATATTAAATCTCACTAACTTAACTTTTATTTTTGTATTGTGTCAATTACTGGATAAAAATATGTCAATTACAAGAAATTTATAAAACTGTATCAATTACTGACTTTTTTTTAAGTACCATATATAAATACTTGCTGTTACTATTTTTAAATTCCTGATTAGTTCTTGAATCTTAATAATAATAATAGGAGCACTTTTAGAGACTGGATAACACTTAAAAGGCCCAACATGCACTTTATAATTTTTATAGTGTTAATTACTGGTGCACTTGCTCTATTACCATTTATTGATATAAAAATAGAAATTTGGATAAAACCCCTTGGATAAAACCCTCATTTCAACTTATTTTGAGAACAACTAAAAGACAACCAATCTCATCAATAATAGCTTTCTGAAAATTCATTGTTTTTTTTTTATTTTTAAAGAGGAGTAATCAGGTAATTTGCCAATCAAACAACTTAAGAGAATTGGCATAAAGTTAAACCAAAATACATATTATTTTCCTTAAAGGTAATTCCTATCAAAATTAAAACCAAAGCCACAAAATAATAATATTCCAATAAAACCAAATCAAAATATTTTCCAGCACATCCCTAACAATAAAAATCTGACCAATACCCCAGAAACAGCAGGAATTTATAGAATAACCTACAAAATGAAAATAAAAAAATGGACACGACTAAATGTAAAATCAATAAAAGAATTAAGGAATGTTTAAATAATATCAAATATAACAAAACTACTACAGCCCTAACAAAAGTTAATAAATATAAAAAAAATAGACATTGATTTCAGGAACTGCAAAAAAACTGGCTGAATATCAAAATAATGTTTATACAATAAAACACGAAATCATCAAAATTCCAGCCAATACAGACACATACAATGATGTGGAACTGAGTAAGAACCTATATGCAAAGTGGCACAGTTTACTCACAATAAGAAAATCAAGAAAGGACATTCACCAGAAAAACTCCTGAGAATAAAGGATACTTAGTAGAAAATGTTTGAGAATTTTTAACAAAAACTACAAAAGTATTTAAATTAAAGTTTTTAAAAAAATTAAATAAATAATTACAATGTTGGTATAGGTACATGAGTGGTAAGTTGAGTTGAACTGGTAGTACTTTCAGGAGTATGGGTGATATTAACATTTTTTGACGATACCATATATGAAGTTAATGAACTATTTTTCTCTTGAGTGCTTTGGGATAGTATTTCAGTTTCAGCAACAGATGCAGCCCCCTATAAAAAAGAGATAATTAATAAAGCATTATTAGTTAAAGAATTAACTGAACTATAGTAGCCAGTATTGATATATTCAGAATTAATATTGTTATTATTTGAACAGAAGTTCAATTACTGTATTAGACTACTTTTCATCTTTGTAAAAATTAATTTCAAATCCATCAAAAATCGTAGGGGCAACTGGAGTTAGTTGGCAGAAGGGGTAGTTGGCTTCTGTCTTCTACCACAATGGAGGTA
The DNA here is from genome assembly GCA_963930645.1 of Salticus scenicus. Taxonomy (NCBI): domain Eukaryota; kingdom Metazoa; phylum Arthropoda; class Arachnida; order Araneae; family Salticidae; genus Salticus; species Salticus scenicus. The sequence goes on along the minus strand of OZ005651.1, from coordinate 308,505,561 downwards.
CAGTGCTTCCATTTTATTAGTGAGGAGTGTATGTATAGGTGCACTATCTACCATAAATTCAATCTGCCTTGAAGAGTCATGAAAAAAAAGTTTGTTTCATCTCTCCTCCCCCCCCCCCCCACTGACTGGTGAGCCAATTGTTTCATCATACCTTTCTTTTGGTTTGGTGAATCTGTAGATCAAATTGATGCACTTATGGGGGTTTTGAAAGAGTGTTTAATTGTTGTTCCATACATGTATAATAAACTTTTTTTTTCTTTTTATGTTTGAGATTCTATGGTACCATCTTATATTGGGTATCCCTGTGGGACTAGTTGGCATAATTAGGTATGGGGTCAGTTGGCATAGCTATAAAACAGCTATGGCATACCTTGACTTTCCTTAATTATAGTTCAAAGACTAAAGAACCTCTTTATGATAAAGTGTTTTCACCCTCAGTCTCCTACCAAGACGATGGTAAAAGTTTTCATTCCACAGTCCTACGAATTCCAGACAACCTCAAAAAGATGATGAAAGATCACATGAAGCAAGATCAACAACGAGCCTTCCATGAAATCAAAGGCTTCCTAACCACCCTGAACACAAAATAAATGACTTTGTTTTGGTCAATTCCCAATCCCATCAGCACCTTAGGAAAATTAATGAAATTGATGGCAATGTGATTCGCAAGTCCATCATAGTAAAAAAAGGGGGGGGACAAAGATAGCTAGACGAGAATGATTCAGTTATGTAAAATTTGCAAAAATTGAACCCACATGTTCAAACAAATGAATGCACAATGCCTGTATTCATGATTGATTTCAAATATTGAGCTAATTCTATTTGAATAACTACAGGCAGCTATTATAATTTATTTTTCTTCTTGTTTTCATTATTTCTTTATATATTTAAACAGAAATTTTTGGAACAAATATTATTAAAATAAGATGGTTAAAAAAAAAAATGTTTTATTCAAAATTTGCTGTGTTATGTTTAAGTGTATCCTTATCCACATCACACATTATGCCAACTCGCCCCTCATCCAGGGCTAGTTGGCATAGTCAAAAGTTTTTAGTACAAGTATTTTTTGGGTTGTTTAAGTTTAAATGCATATTTCATTGAATGGTCATACATGATTTTGTAGTCAAAGATCTAAGCTTTCCAATGCATTCATCAGAATTTCTCATGGTATTGCACAAAAAATTAGAAAAATCAAAAATTAAAATCTATGCCAACAAGCCTCAGTCTCGCATATAAATGATCAGTTATTATCCTAAATATTTATCATTTAACAACAATTGTGTAGTTAAAATAATCGAACAAAACTTTACTTTTAGAATATGGCTATATTATATTAGGATATGGTAATTATGGCTTCATATGTAATTCAAATTCAAATATAAAAGGGCTACTTTTATTTTTTCGATACTGTCTGTTTCGAAGCTGTTATTTGATAAGTACAAAAGTAGAAGCCCACTGGTATGGCATTGACGCATGCAATAGCGACACACACCGGAAGCGAGCTTTTGAGCAATTTCAATGAATTTTATTTATTTTTGTATCAGTAAAGCGATATAGAAAAGAATTTTCTTTAAATATAGTGACCAGCCAAGCAGGTAAAATTTGTCCGAAGAAATTCATAGCAGCTGAGGCCACAATTTTTAGTGTGTGGCTTATTTACGTATATCCAACACCCATTGCAACGGGATTTTGAGAATTTCTCCATTTTCCCCCTTAAGGAAGGAAGAGACGTTTCCAAGCATAACTTTGCTTAAAATTATCACAGTAAGATTAATTTTTATGTGTGGTTTGGTTATGCGTTTTCAACACGCACTATCAAGGAATTTTATGAAATTTCCCTCTGCCTACCTCCTTTAAGGGCGGAGTGGGGGCAAAAACATATTTTAAAAAGTAACTCTGTTCCAAAGTACCTCAGGAAAGCGATTTTTTATGTGCCGATTGGTTACGCGTACTCAACAAACACACACTGGTTTCGTGAAATTCCATCCTACCATTCTTGGGAGGTGAAGACAAAAACATGTATTCATGAGTAACCCTTCCCTAAATTATTTTAGGAAGGAGGTTTTTGGTGTGTGGGTCAGTTATATGTATCTAACTCAGAGTATAAAGAGATTTCACAAAATTCCCTCCACCGTCCCTCCTTTATGAGCAGGGGGGTAAAAAACACGTTTTAAAACATCATTTTGCTTCAAATAATCTCAGGATCTCAATTTTTTTTTTTTAAATGTCTGGTTATGTGAATCCAAGATGCACTATAAAGGGATTTCGCGAAATTACCCCCTCCCCCCTCACACTTTCAACATTACCCATATGGGAGGGGGGAGTAAAAATTAGGTCAGATACTGCCGAAGGCATTGGGGCTCGAGATTCGAAAAGTGTGGGGAGCAAGAAAACCGCTGTTTTGACTGATTTCTTTCTTTCTTTTTTATATTTTTTTTGGGGGGGGGGGGGCATTTTTTTTATTCTTAATGATATAAAATATTGAGAATTCATTTCGATATAATGACCAGCGCAGCAGGCAAAGCCTGCTAGTATATTATAAAATTGACAAAAATATAAGTAATAAGGTAAACTAAAATGACTAATAAGTATAGAAGCACTATACAAATGAACTACTGCCAATACAAGTATAAAGGAATCACCCCTCTTATTATTATTAAATTTATTAAATTTTGCAGCTTGATGCAGAATCGAGATATCATAATGTACACTAAAGAAAAAGATTTGTTGAAATCAAAAAATATGTGGTGTGTACAACAAACATTTCTGTTCCAATCAAAATTTCAGCTAAATTAACAAAATATTTTTTGTTGCAATTTGAACAAAAAAATAAAAAATAAAATAAGTAAAAAATAATTTTTTAAAGTTAGAAGCTTTTTATTGTGAAGCCCTAAAAAGCATAAAATAAAATTTATTTTGGCAAAGACATGCTACAAAGAAATGAAAGTTTCAATGCAAAGAAAATTTTAGAGAAAAATATAGGTGTTTTCCTTTTGCAAGAGATGAACATTTTTTAATATTCAAAATATTTTAAAAAGCTTTCGATACCAATATTCTTAGTTATTAGTTTTTGTATAATCATTCGTTAGGCCACAAATTTCAAACGTCTCGAAAGCTTTTTAAAATATTTTGAACATTAAAAAATTTTCCTCTCTTGCAAAAGGAAAGCACCTGTATTTTTCTCTAAAATTTTCTTTGTGTTGAAACTTTCATTTCCTTGTAGCATGTCTTTGCCAGAATAAATTTTATTTTATGCTTTTTAGGGCGTCACAATAAAAAACTTCTAACTTTAAAAAATGATTTTTTACTTACATTTTATTTTGTGCTTTTTAGTTACAAGAAAGGAAAAAGCTTCTTAAAAAAAACTAATTAAAATTTCTTAGGATATTGTGTAAACAACAGAAGATTTCCTTTTACCAATTGACATTTTTTTTCTATTATTTATCTGCAAAAAAGTACTATATTCGAGGACCGAATCAGGGACCATAGCGTTATCAGCATGATGCTCTAACCAAAAGTCTAAGAACTGTCAAGAAAAATCATAGAACATTCTAGAAAAATCTAACAAATACTTATACAAAAGGAATATTGTTCCCGAATGCTTTTTTAAAATATTCGGAATATTTAAAATTTTTCATGTTTTGCAAAAGTGAAATATCTACATTTTTCTTTAAAAATTTCTTGTTGTTGAAACTTTTATGATTTTATAGCATCTCTCTGCTAGAATAAATTTTAATTTTAGACTTTTTAGGGCTTCACAATAATAAAAAACTTTCAATGTTATTTCAATTAATTAATTAATTTTATTTTATTAATTTTTTATTTATATTTATATTTTTACTGAAATTTTTATTTTGTGCATTTTAGTAACTCAAAAAAAGCTAAAAACTATCAAAATTCCTTAGGATACTGAGTAGACAATGAAAGATCTTCTTTTATCAATTGACATCATTTCTATTAATTATCTGCAAAAAAGTAACACATCGGTTTGCAAGGATCGGACCCACGAGCATTGTGTTATTACCATGATGCTCTAACCAAATGCGCTAACGAGCGACGAAAAAAAGGTTGCTTAAATTTGCATGAAAGTGGAGGCGCCTTCTTTTTCAGAATGACACAAAGACATGATTTTTAAAATCCAGTTTCCATAAAAAGCTCCTAAAAGATTTTTTTTTTTTTACTTAACTTTTGTGCTTTTTAGTATCTAAAAAAAAACTTCTTAAAAAAACTCTTCAAAAATCCTTAGAATACTGTGTAGACAATGAAAAATTTTCTTTTATCAATTGATACATTTTCTATTATTTATCTGCAACACAGGGCCGGCTCTAGGCGGTAGGCAAGGTAGGCAACTGCCTACGGCGGCAAAATTTAAAGGCGGCAAAACCAGCTGAACTACAAAAAAATTCTGGAGTGACCCCACTCGACTTTCCGAACATTGAGTAATTAACAGTTTCCTAGATAAAGTAAAGAAAGAGATAAGTAAGATAAAGTAAAGAAAGAGGAGTTGTTAAACAAACAAAAGAGAGAAAACCATAATAGAGTGTTTGAGTATTTTTCTCCATATATTACGCGATGTTTTATTTAACGCTACTGAACTTTGAGCCCATAGATCATAATGATAAAGAATTTTTCGTTGTGTCCCTGTGAAAAACCTATAAATGCAAGATTCACCAAAATGCTTAGAGTTAGTGCAACAGTGATTTATAATATTCATATAAATTTTCAGCTCAATTGAATAAGGCGTTTAGATACTATCGCACTTTTAAAAATTTGCTCCCATAGGCCATAACGATAAAGAATTTTTCCTGGTGTCCCTGTAAGAAAACTATATGTGCTAGATTCACCAAAATCTATAGGGTTCGTACTATAGTGACTTACAATATACGTACCAACTTTCAGCTTATTCGAACAAAGCATTTGGACGCTAGCGTGTTCACTCACAGACATACACACACACATACATACATCATCGGTAAAATAGTGAAAACGGACTCAGGGGACCTCGAAACGTATAGAAACATCGAAATATCAAATTCGGAATTTTGACATGATTACAATACTTTCCTCACTATAGTGTTCGGAAAGTAATAATTAAATAAAATACTTCAATTATTGAATGTAGAAAATAAATAAATAGAAAAACTAGTATGTTGTGGCCACCACAAGACTTTCTTCTATATTTTCCTACACATATTCAATCAATAACAAAAAAAAAAAAAAAAAAAAAAAATTGCGATTTTTTTTTTTTTTTTTGTTAAAAGTAAAAAAATTCGATAACTTTGTTTTAAATTATCACGGATTTATAGTTCAACCATTCGTTTTAAAGGTATTGACGAGATCTTTCGAATGATACCCATCTTCAAAATTTACCCCCTCCCCGGGGGGTACTTCCCCCCCAGGGGGGAAGCGATGCCCCCCAATGCACAAAATTTTTTTCCTAGTTACATACTACTATTATCAATAATTCATATTAATTTTACAATCACAAGTTTAAAATAACTCTTATTATGCACATTTATACGAAATTTTGTCCTATACTGCCATGTTAAAAATTTAGATAAAATGCGATCACAGCGCAACCTGTTGAGCTTTTGATCCCCAAATGTAATCAGCACCAGTTTATGTCGGGGACCAACTGAATACCAAGTTTGGCCAAATTTCGTTAAAAAAAAAAAAAAAAAAAAAAAAAAAAAAAATTGTTTTTTTTTTCGTTAAAAGTAAAAAAAAAAAAAAAAAAAATCGATAACTTCGTTTTAAATTATCATAGATTTATGGTTCAACCATTCGTTGTAAAGGTATTGACAAGACCTTTCGGGGGGAACCGATGCCCCCACATGCACAAAATTTTTTTCCCAGTTAACGACTATTATCAACGAGACCTTTCGAAAGATACCCATCTTGAAAACTTACTTCCCCGGGGGGGGGGGGACCGATGCCCCCACATGCACAAAATTTTTTTCCTAGTTACCTACTACTATTATCAATAATTCATATTAATTTTACAATCACAAGTTTAAAACTAGTATGTTGTGGCCACCACGAGACTTTCTTCTATATTTTCCTATACAAATTCACTCAGTAACAATAATTAAAAAAAAAAAAAAAAAAAAAAAGTGGGACTTTGACAAAATTTTGGGTAAAATGTGAAAATTATTCTAAGTTTGTCAAGACACGGAAACCGTAGGACTTTGACAAAATTAGGGGGAAAAAGCAAAAATTAGTTTAAGTTTGTCAGAACACAGAAACCGTGGGAGTTTGATAAAATTAAAGGGAGAGAAAAAAAAAAATTCTAAGTTTTTTTTCGTAAAAAGTAAAAAAAAAAATCGATAACTTTGTTTTAAATTATTACAGATTTATAGTTCAACCATTCGTTTTAAAGGTACTGACGAGACCTTTCGAAAGATACCCATCTTGAAAATGTTTGCCCTATATCACCCTGTTAAAAGTTTAGAAAAAGCGGGATGGCAACGCAACCTGCAAGACGATTTTTACCAAAAGTTGATAGGCACTAATTTATGTCAAGGTGCAACTACATACCAATTTGTATGAAATTCTGTGCAGTAGTTCCAGAGATACAGTTGCCACAAAATTTTGTCACACACACACACACAGACAGACAGACAGGCATTTTCTAAAAATGGTAAAATCGTATTCTACAGCTCTTAAAACGTGTAAATCCATCAAAAACCCGAAATCGAAAATTTTTACGAATCCAATACTTTCTTCTATTGAAGATAGAAGAAACTAATAACTCTCATTATGCCCATTTATACGGAATTTTGTCCTATGCTGCCATGTTAAAAATTTGCATAAAATGCGATCACAGCGCCACCTGTTTAGCTATTGATCCCCAAATCTAATCAGCACCAGTTCATGTCAGGGTGCAACTAAATACCAAGTTTGGTGAAATTTTATTCATTGGTTCGTGAGATACAGCGTCCACAAAAAAATGATACAGGCAGGCAGACAGACATTTTCTAAAAACTATTAATTCGTAATCTAGACATTCCAAAACATGTAAATTCATCAAAAAACGGAGGTCGAAAATTTTCGCGAATCCAATACTTTCTCTATATTACATATAGAAGAAAGTAAAAAATAAGTAAATAAATAAACAAGAAAATAAATACATCAAGAATTTACAGGCTTCTCTGCCCATTCCTGTAATTTGAAATGCAGACAAGAATAAAAAAACTTGTAAATTCTGTACAGTATGTATTGTATGCGCAGCCGCGACGCGAAGAGAGAAATGTACACTCACTGATTTAACGAGTACTTTTTGCCCTCTAATTAAAGAAAGGCAAGAGTTTGCCGATTGTAAGGACTTTTAGCAGTGTGCTTCAGCATGTAGGAACTATTTGGAAGTACCTTTTCTCCCCAGGACATTATCAGTATATCCTAAGTACGAAAGAACGTCCTAGGACATCTTCAGCCATAAGATAGGGACATTTTGAGTTGTCCGTAAAAACACGGCAAAATTTAAGTTTGAATTGGCAACAATGATGTCAGATTTAAAACAATACTTTATTTATGCAATAACGTCCATCAGATTCATTGGAGGGGGGGGGGATAAATTTTTGATTAAGATATGTTTCCATTGGTCAATCAGAATTTCAATGCAAATTAAATGAACATTTTTAAGGTTTTCTTCCTGTTGAAAGATCTACTGGTAAGGAACTGCCTAAAGTTTTATTAAAAGAGTTGGAAGAAAAATGGGTTAAAATTAGAAAATATGAGAGATCAGGGTTATGAAAATTACTCAGATTATTGTCAGATATGAGTGGCGACAAATTCGGAGTACAATCAAGGATTAAAACTTTAAATTCCAGAGCATTTCACGTACATTGCAGCCATTTATTAAACTTATTAGTAGTTAATGAATGACTGCGAAGTTGGAAAAGTGTATAGATTCCCTAATATCTTTATTTCTCAAAATAGAAAATATTCATGATGCTTTATTAAGCATTTATAAAAATGAAGAGACATAATATGAGTCAAAATGAGGCAGTTGTTTACTGGTTACAGTCAGCAGCAAAATTACTGAAGCACTAGCAATAATTCCTACTTAAATGATGCGCACATTATACTGTTTTATTAAGTAAATATTTGTCGAGTGATGATCTTAGTCTTATACTGACTGCTTATAAAAAAGTAAGTTGATGATAAGAAGAAACGATCAAATTAATATATGTATATATATATATATATATATGAAAAATGTAGATGTGTGCTACAATAACTTTGCTGCCGACTGTACAATAAAACAATTAGTTTTTTTTTTTTTTTTTTATGTTTGATCGTCATTTGATACGAAATTTTTAATCATATTAATCCGATTAAGTAAGCTACGTGAAACAAAAGTTTTTGATTTATACCAAGCCACTGATTTATTAAATAGATCAGTTCCTTGTTATTTTTTTTTTTTTTTTAGAATTAAGATCAGTTGAATCCTTTGAAAACTTTATCTTAGAAGCTGAAAAATTAGCTAATGTGATAGACGTAGGAAAAAAAAAAAACTTTGAATTGACTACACCACGCCATCACGTTCAATCTTAAAAATGAAATTATATCTTATAAAAGTGTAGACGAATCTATAGAAAATTCAAAAGAGAAATGAGAAATAGGTTGTTTTTTTCTTTTCAGTGATCAGGCGATCAGTGCACTGAAGCTGAGATTAAATTTATTGAATAATCATAATCATTCTTTTGAATTTTTATGCAATGCCCACAAACTTAAAGACACGTGCAAAAATGAATTACTGACACACTGTAAAGATCTGGGAAACGACTTAACAGATGGTCATTCCTCTGATCTTAACATTTTAAAATTGGCTGGTAAAATATACTTTATTTTCTTCACTTTCGAAAAAAACAAATGTCCAGTTGACGTCCTTAAATTCGTTACATTCCTTAACATTGGGCCGAATTTAAGCATTGCTTTAAAATTTTTGTTAACCTTGCCCATAACTTTTGCTAACGGAGATAGATCTTTTTCTAAACTAAAAGTGATAATAAAAGTACTTTAAAACCATGTTTAGTCAAAATCCACTTAATGGGTTAGCAATGAACATGAATTGAGTAACAAATTAGATATACAGAAAGTTATTCGCGATTTGCAGAAAAAAAGGTTCGAAAGAGATTATTTTATTCAGATTTAAATTTTGTATATTGTACTAGCATTCTTTATTCTTTGCTGTTTAGAAAATATTGTCTGTACTAGTATTAGTTCCAAAGATTTTGCGTTAAAAAAAAAAGGAAAAAATAAATAGTAGTAAATATTATATGAGTATTATTAACTTAGCTCAATTCTATTAGACCGTTTTTATGTTATATATATATATATATATATATATATATATATATATATATATGTTTTTTTTTTTTTTTTTTGTAAGATTTAAAGCTTGGGAAAGGGGAAGGGGGGGGGGGGCGGCGGCACTTTTGAGCTGTGCCTACGGCGGCAAAAACGTTAGAGCCGGCCCTGCTGCAACATTTAATGCATCCATCCTTCGGGGAATGGAACTCACCACCATCGCATTAGCAATTTGTTGCTCTAACCAAATGAACCAGTGAGCGACGATAATGCCTTATTTACTAGCGTGACACGAAGACACGATAACGAAATCCAATTTCAAGAAAAAGCTTCTAAAAAATTTATTTATTTATTTATTTTTACTTAAATTTTTATTTTGTGCTTTTTAGTAACTAGATAAAAAGCTATTTAAAAAATTCTTCAAAAATTATTAGGACACTGTGTACACAACGAAATATTTCCTTTTATCAACTGACACCTTTTCCATTAATTATTTGAAAAAATTCACATGATTCTGCAACCATTAAGAGATACAATAAATAAATTGCTTATATATATATATATATATATATATATATTTAAGTGGAAGTGTCTTGTTTTTTTAGCATGACAGAAAACACGATGACGAATTCATTTTTATATAATATCATATAATATATATATAAAGCTTCTAAAATTATTTATGTATTTTTTACTTGAAACTTTTTATTTCCAGCTTTTTTAAAATCTAAAATATTTTCTGTTTTCTAATATCTAAAAAAAAAGAAAACACTTCTTCAAAACTTCTTAAGATATTGTGTAGACAACGAAAAATTTACTGTTATCAATTGACACCTTTTTCTACTAATTATCTGCAAAAATTAACTTGCCGGACCTTCAGGTATCGAACTCTCGCCCACCGCGTTTTTAACATGATGCTATAACCAACTAAGCCATGGTGAGACAAACTGATCAAAGTCAATTTCATATAAAAACCTTCTAAAAAAATGAAATTCAATTACTGAAAGTTATTAGTTGTACATTAGTTTGTGAAATATATATATCTTACATTTATTAATATATATATATATATACACACATATACATATATATCATGCATAAATAAGTAAAGATAATATATCTCTCTCTAATAAAAAAAAAATTACTACATTAAAAAGGCTGCTTTCTTGAAAATTTTAAAATGAATTTAGTAAATATCAAGGAAGTCAACAGAATAACGATTCGTGTGATATTGGAATTTCCAAACTTGTGGCTAAACTGTAGGCAGACTAAGTAAATAATGCAATATATCCAGTCATTTCATGTATATTAATAAAAATTTAAGTAAAAAAACATTTTTTAACATTAGAAGCTTTTCATTGTGAAGCTCTATTTATTGTGGCAAAGACATTTTATAAAGAAATAAAAGTTTTAACACTAAGAAAATTTTAGAGAAAAATATAGATATGTCACATTTTCAAGAGATGAAATTTTTTAAATATTCAAAATATTTTAAAATGCATTTGAGACCAATATTCTTAGTTGTTAGTTTTTTGTATAATTATTCGTTAAGCCATAAATTTCAAAGGTCTTGAAAGCTTTTTAAAATATTTTGAATATTTAAAAATTTTCACCTCTTGCAAAAGTGAAATATCTATATTTTTCTCTAAAATTTTCTTACTGTTAAAACTTTCATTTCTTTATAAAATGTCTTTGCCACAATAAATTTTTATTTTGTGCTTTTTAGTTATAAAATAAGTTTCTTAACAAACTAATCAAATATTTTAGGATAGTGTCTAGACAACTAAAGATTTTCTTTTATCAATTGAAATCCTTTCATTTAATTATCGGCAAAAAAAAAAAAAAAATAGCACATCGGCCTTCAAGGATCGAACCCACGACCATCGTGTTATCAACATGACACTCTAACCAAAATTATCAACATGACACTCTAACCAAAATTATCAACATGACACTCTAACCAAAATTTAAAGAACAGACAAGAAAAATCATAGAACATGCTAGAAAAATCTAACAAACGCAATATATATATATATATATATACATTGTTTTTGAATGCTTTCTAAAATATTTAAAAATTTTCATCTTTTACAAAATTGAAATATCTATATCTTTCTTTAAAATTTTCTTATTGTAGAAACTTTTATTTTTTATAACATGTCTTGGCAAGAACAAAACTTTATTTTATGCTTTTTAGCGCTCCACAATAAAAATAATTTCTAGCATTTCTTTTTTTTTTTTTCTTTTTACTTAAATTTTTTTTCTATTCTTTTTAGTTACTAAAAAAAAAAGCTTCTTAAAAAACTAATTAAAATTTATTATGACCATGAAAGATTTCCTTTTAACAAATGACATCTTTTAATTATCTGCAAAAAAGTAACGTGTCAGCCTTCGAGGGCCGAATGCACTATCATCTCATTATTAACATGACCCTCTAACCAACTGAGCCAGCTACTGACATATGAATTTGCTTACATTTACTTTAAAGTGGAGGCACCTTGTATTTTAGCGTAAGGACGTGATGACAAAGTCAATTTCAATAAAAAGCTTTTAAAAAGTAATTGTATACAGTTTCTAAAGCATATAAAGCATATTATTCAAACATACATTGCTAGCATCTTGACTGAATATACAACGAATGAATAAGAAAAATTTTATCAAATTAAAAATAAATAAATAAGTTAAAATGGGTGAAAATAACGTACCTGGAAAAATGGAGATTTAACACTTTTAGGTCTAAACCATTTCAACCGCATATCTCCTGCTGGACTGGGAGGTTTTGGTATTTTTTTTAATACTTTCTTTTACTAATTAATACCTTTTCTATTAAATATTTGCAAAAATTACCATATCGGGCTTTCGAGGATCAAACTCAAAACATGATGCTCTAACCAACTGAGCCAACGAGAGATGCAATGTGTTGCTTGTATTTAGAGTCTGACAAAGACAGGGTCATACGAGGCAGTTGCCCCGAGCCCCTACACCAGAGGGGGCCCCCAAATCGAATTGAAAGTTTATTTTACGTTTCCTTCTTTAATGAACTTTTTAAAAACAAAATTCAGTACATTGAAAAATCCTGCTTAATTGAGCAATCGTAATTGCAAAAATTTAGTTGAATTCCGCCTTAATGTCAGCAAGGATATGAATTTTTAGCAGCTAGATAACAAAGTTAACAATCAAAAATAAAATGGATCTATAATGAGGTGAAAAATTTAAATACCTCCATAAAGTTCGGTTCTTCATTACTGAAGTAGAGGGGGGCCCCAAAAGAAGTTTTTAGCCCAAGTAGTGAATCATAAAATGGGCCTCAAAGAAGCTTTTGACCTGGGCCCCAATTAGGCTAAGCTGGGCCCTGCTTATATTTACTTTAAAGGGGAGACACCTTGTTTTTTAGCGTGTCACAAAGACACAATGAGAAATTCCAATTTCAATAAAAAGCTTCTAAAAAATTTATTTATTTATTTTTACTTAAATTTTTATTTTGTGCTTTTTAAGAAACTAGATAAAAAGCTGTTAAAAAAACTCTTCAAAAATTATTAGGATACACAACGAAATATTTTCTTTTATTAGTTGATACATTTTCTATTAATTATTTGCAAAAATTAACACCTCGGCCTGGTGAGGATCGAATACACGATTCTCGCGTTACCAACATGACACTCTAACCAACTGAGCCATTAAGAGATACAATGAATTGCTTACATTTTTTTTTTTTTTTTTAAAGTGGAAATGTGTTGTTTTTTAGCGTGACAGAAAACGCGATGACAAATCCAATTTCATATAATATATATATAAAGCTTCTAAAAATATTTATGTATTTTTTACCTAAAACGTTTTATTTTGTGCTTTTTTAATATCTAAAGTATTTCATGTTTTCTAATATCTTAAAAAAAAAAAAAAAAAAAAAAACTTCTTAAAAAAACTTATAAAAATGTCTTAGGTTACTCTGTAGTCAACGAAAAATTTTCTTTTATCAATTGACCCCTTTTCTACTTATCTGCAAAATTTAACATGCCAGACCTACGGGGATTGAACTCTCGACCACCGTGTTATTAACATGACGCTCTAACCAATTAAGCCGTGAAGCGATGAACTGAATAGCTTATATTTACTTTAAAATAGAGGTGCTTTGTTTATTAGCCTGACACGAAGGCACAGTGACAAAGTCAATTTGATATAAAAAGCTTCTAATAAAATAAAATAAAATAAAAAATTGTGTTTTTTACAAAAAAAACTGCACTTTACCTACAATCATACAAAAATTATGATGTTAAACAAAATATTTGATTTAAAACAACAATATGTACATTTTGCAGTTTTAATAAATTCTTTCTCTGAGTCTATGTAGCATGTGATAGTTCTGTTTTAAATAATACCTCACTTTCTCTTTCTTTGTTATATGCACCATCTGGAGGAAAGAAGTGTCTTTTAGGGCTTCAGGCCTTCGTGCCTCTATCTGTTGAAACTGAAGAAGAACATTTATGACATTTTGCTGTTTTTATGTGTTCTTAAGTAGTTTACAAAGCATTTTGATCTTGTTGCCCTTTAAAAATATTCTGAAATGATGCTACTGCTGGGGGTCCCCATTATAAAATTTCTGGGGGTCCATTAGCACTTGGGCAAGTCAACAACCCTTTCACTACACCACTGCTTATTATTATATTCAAGCTAAGAGAAATAAATCTGGTCAATCATTCAACATAATCACAAACAGAAATTCCCACCAAGTAGACTACCCTATTTTTGATGCAATACATTTGCTTATACTAATTTGCTGATTCATTTAATTAGGGTAAGTTTCATATTTTAGTTTTCATTCAATTCTCTAGTATTTAAAACACAATGATCCCCATATACAGCATGTTTATGTCAAATATTGTCTTATTTTACCACATTAAAAAAAAAAAAAAAAAAAAAATTTAGAATAACTTAAGAAATTTTCAAATTTATAATGAACGATGTTCATGACAGTATCATAAATGATATTTTAAAAGTGGCCAAACATCTTTACGATGAAAATATTTTGAAAACAGATGTTTATGTGAAAATTTACCATGCTAAAAAAATCCTAAATGTGAAATAACTTATGAAACTTTTAAATTAGAATGTTCATAGTCAATTATATACATGCTAGCATCATAAATGATATTTTAAAACAGACCTGACATTGTCATGATAAAAATATTCCTTTTAATGCACATTTAAGCTAAATGTAGCCCTATTTTACCATGTGAAGAAAATTGAAAATTTTTATTAACTTACATTCAAATTAAAATGTTAAAAAATGAATTGTGTTCTTGGCAATATCATATATGATATTTTAAAACTAGTCTAATCTCTTAAGGATCATTTGTGTTTGAAATAATGCCTACAGAGACTAACAACAGAACGACAAAATAACTAACCTATGGACGGACGCTACATGTATATTTTGATTTTCTGATTCCTCACATCATAAAACAAGTAAAAACACCATAAAATCAAGGTAAAAAAATTCCACACATGCTTAAGTTCCCTATACAAAGAATGACAAAGAACTAAAAATATTTAAAAAAAAAAATAAAATAAATAAAATATTTTGTCAATATTACACAAGTTTCATTTGCATTAGTTATAATGCAGGTGTTTTGCAATAAATAAATAATCAACATAGTACATTCTTATTAATAAATAAATAAATAAAATATGCTATTGATAAAAATTTACTATTAAAAAAGTCTTTCCTTTGTTTTCTTAAGAGGTTTTTTTTTTTTTTTTTTTTACATTTTAACAATAAGAATTTGTTTCATTAGGATACCAGTAACACCTGCAAAATGCCAAGTTTATTTTTATTTATTTATTTTTTTAGGAGAAAAAATTTTGAAGTGAAAAGTCACAAAATTTTAGTACATAATTTTGAATCAAATTGCTCAATTTCCAAAGCATCCTAAAATTTATGGTCTAGAAAAAAGATTTAAAAATACCTGAGATTCTAAAAGATTTGGATATAATTCATTTAATATAACATGAAGATCTGGATCTCCATGCTCTTCTACACTTTCTTTGCCTCCAGCAGAAGACACTGTAGCTTGTGACTGATTGTGAAGGCAACTGCTGGCATGATGTTGGCCATCAGAATATATTCCAGCGTAAAATGGAATACCCAGCTGTGAAAATAAATCATTATGGACAGATGATATACATGCTGAGCAGAAGTCTGGTTTGTTCAACACTGATGATATAGATGGAGCTAAACCAGAACTAGATTCTTGATTCTCTGAATTTTGTGACACATCAGCAACACTTAAAAAACAGAAAAAATAAAAATTTTCCTCTAGATTAATCTTTTAATATCTATAATAAGCATGCATGTAGATTATCAGTTTTAAGGATTAAAATTAAATACACATAAATTAAGTATCATATGTATTGACTTTGAAATGACATAACTGTGAAACAGTAAGAAAGTTGAATCAAGCAGTATGTTTGATGGACAGGTCTGGAATTTGTTATACACTGGTTTGCAGAAATAGTTCCAGGATTGACTAATAGGTGGTGCCACAAAACACATGAAGTTTTAAATAGTATTCAGAAGTAAAAAAAGTTCAGGCTGTTTCATTGATGACACAAGTAAAGGAGTTGAATCAAGTTAGTTATTACATGATATTGAAGAACATCATGTTGTATAACTTGGAGCAACATGTTTTTATTGTACTTTAATACCACCAATTAGGTCAAAGTCCGACAATGACAAGGCAAAGCTTTCAACAAAAATATAATGTTAAAAAACAACCAGACCAGAAAACAATTTGTAATTTATTTACCTAGAAAATTCTAGACCTGCCTGTCCAGCAAACCATTTCTTTAAACTTTCTTTCTTTCACTGTTTCACAATTATGTCATTTCAAATTTCAGGAGTCCTTTTTGAAACATCCTATATTTGTTGTGCATATTAATGACTTAATTCAAAAAGAAAACCTTAGAAATTTGGAGAGAATGACGTTTAAAACTTGAATGCTACTGTAAAAAAATCCCGTTTGCTACACTGTAATTCAAAAGTCATGCTATATATATAAGATAAATAGAAGAATTTAATAATCATTGCGTAATGCATGATTTTTTGTCTTTTTTTTTAGTTTAAAAACATTAAATACCACATAACTATTTGAAGATAAAGTGTTGTGTAACTCTGCCTTTAATAGTGTGTGAAACTCTTCCTTTTTATTAACAGTGTGTGGAACTTTGTGTGGAACTCTGCTGCTTGTTAACAGTGTGTAACTCATCTTTTTTTTTTTTTTAACAGTGTGTGTGTGTAATTCTGTGTGTATTGCTGAACTTTTTTAACAGTGTACGTAACGCTATGTGAAACTTGTGGTATTAACTCATAAAAACTATAAACTATAAGACTCAATTCTGAACTATATACATATGTTTATTACACCTCAACTCGTGTTTGTATATTAACTGTAACCTGTTTGGTAACTGGCGGTTGTGTAAGTATCTTGTTCTGTGTGCGTGTACGTGTTTGTTTACTTCCATTAAAGTTGTGTGTTCTTAAACACGGCTTCTTAAATGAATCTTAAAACATGCTACCAATAATAAGAGTTATAATTTACGCTCGGTTGTATCATAAAGATACATAACAACACATGGCGGCAGCGGTTAAAAGTTAGTATTTCTCTTTCTGAAAGTTTCGTTTTCACCGGCGTTCGTTTCGTTTTAAAGGTAAACAATGACAACTACCACTACAGCTTCAGCTTATCATATTTCACCGCCAGAATCTTTCCCATTTTCAACGCCAACTGAGTGGCCGAAATGGAAACAAAGATTTTTACGTTTTCGCACAGCTTCAGGCTTAAACAAGAAATCCGAAGAGGAGCAAGTGGATGCTCTGATTTATATAATGGGTGACAAAGCTGAAGATATTTTTCTATCGCTCAACATCTCGGATGACGATAAAAAGAATTTTCAAACAGTAATCAAAAACCTCGATAATCATTTTGTTGTGAAACGAAACATAATTTTTGAAAGAGCTCAGTTTAATCGCAGAATACAGAAAGAAGGTGAGTCTGTTAACGATTTTATTACTGATTTGTATGCCCTAGCGGACAAATGTGATTATGGTAATCTCCATGACGAGTTACTCAGAGATCGCATCGTTGTCGGGATTACCGATCAATCTCTTAGTGAAAAGTTACAACTCGACTCTAAATTAACTTTGCAAACAGTTATCGATAAGGTTCGTTTATCAGAATCAGTTAAACAACAGCAAACTGTATTGGTAACCAATGCATCTATCAATGCTGTAATGCATAAAAAGAAAATAGTAACACCACATAATTTCACTAAAAAGAGTACTCAATGTAAAGATTATAAATCTCCTTCTGATGTTAAAAATTGTAAATGGTGTGGAAAATTACCTCATGATAGAAAGTTTTGTCCTGCCAAGGATTCCTTTTGCCGAAAGTGCAAGAAAAAGGGGCACTGGGAAAAAGTCTGTCAGGGTTCTATGAAACGAGTAAATGAAATTCATTGTGAGGCTGGATTCATAGGCCTAATGGCTGATAATCAGAATAATGATGATTGGGTAGTTCCTATCAAAATATTGGGGAAAACCATTAGGTTTAAAATAGATAGTGGTGCTGATCACACTGTGATGCCTAGTAATATTGCTCAATCCATGTTCAAAAATGCCCATATTAAAAGTACAAATAAGGTAATTTATGGTCCAGATAGAACACCATTAAAATTAACAGGGAAATTAGTTGAAAACATGGAATACAATGGCAAAACCTGTAGGGAAGAAATCTATATTATACGTGATCTTCAAACATGTTTGTTAGGTAAACCGGCAATCAAAATGTTTGGCCTAGGTCCTAACATACAGCCACATTATGTACAAAGTATCAGTAGTTTTGATCCTCTTCAGGAATTTCCAAAGCTATTTCAAGGTCTGGGACTGCTGAAAGGACATTACCACATTGAATTAGTTGATAATGCTAAGCCTTATGCTCTTACATCTCCACGCAGAATACCAATACCATTGTTAGACAAAAGAAAGGCTGAAATTAAAAGAATGCTGGAAATGAATGTAATCAAACCAGTCGAGAAACCCACTAATTGGTGTTCACCTGCTGTGGTTGTACGAAAAAAAGATGGCAATGTAAGAATTTGTGTTGACCTGACAGTACTTAATAGAAGTATTCGGAGAGAGTGGCACCCACTACCAACTACAGAATACAATTTATCTCTTTTGGCTGGAGCCAAAATTTTTTCCAAATTAGATGCTAATTCTGGATTTTGGCAAATACCTCTTGATGAAGAATCATCCTATCTCACAACCTTCATCACACCTTTCGGAAGATTCAGATTCTTGCGGTTACCTTTTGGTATTTCATCTGCCCCTGAACACTTTCAACAGAGAATGTCTCAAGCTCTTGAGGGTCTTTCGGGTATAATATGTCATATGGATGACATCCTAGTATGGGGATCCAATCAGAAAGAACATGATGCACGCTTAAAATCAACATTGAAACGTCTTAAAGAAACTGGAATAACTCTAAACAAACAAAAATGTTGTTTCTCTGTCAAGTCTATAAAATTCCTAGGACATGTAATTAATGAGTCAGGAATACATCCAGATCAAGAGAAAATTCAAGCCATACAAAATTTCAAATCTCCAACAAATAAAACAGAGCTTAAGCAGCTATTAGGAATGGCCAACTATTTAGCAAGATTCATTCCAAAATTTGCAGATACTATGGCACCTTTGATTTCATTACTGTCAACAAAAAATCAATTTGTTTGGGATGCCCCTCAAGAAAATGCATTAAAAAAGCTAAAGGAAATACTGTCATCAGAACCGGTACTTACAATTTTTGACCCAAACAAACAATCAATAGTGACAACAGATGCTTCCTCATATGGACTTGGTGCTACGCTATGCCAGAAGCAAGAAGATTCTTCATTGAAAGTGATTGCCTATGCGTCCAGAACTTTAACTCCAGCAGAGAAACGCTATGCTCAGATAGAAAAAGAAGCACTGGCACTCACTTGGGCATGCGAAAAGTTCAGCAATTATTTGATAGGTACAAAATTTTTTCTAGAGACTGATCATAAGCCTCTAGTCCCTATACTAACTACTAAATCTTTAGATGACCTTACTCCACGTATTCAAAGATTGAAGATGCGTTTGATGAGATATGCCTTTAACATTTTTCATACTCCAGGAAAAAACTTGCTCGCAGCTGATGCGTTATCAAGGGCACCTGACCAGAAGGAGGTCCCAAACTTTGAATTAGAAGAGGAAGTTCAAGTCTTCATCAATCAAATTACAGAAGTCATACCCATCGTTCCAGAAAGACTTTTGCAGCTGAAATCAGAACAAGAAAAAGACTCAACATGTAGGATGTTAATCACTTACGCCCAAGAAGGATGGCCAGAAAAGAATAAAGTAGAACCATCATGTCTACCCTTTTGGCATTTGAGATATGAAATTTCACTTCAAAACGGCCTGCTTATGAGAGGAGCACGGATAATTGTACCAGAAAGTCTTCGACAAGAAATCTTAAATAAGATCCATGAAGGTCACATGGGAATAAACAAATGTAGAGCTTTAGCAAATTCTGCTGTTTATTGGCCTGGCATCAGCAAGCAAATAGAGCAACTAGTACGAGAATGTCCATCATGCATACAGGAAGCCCGAAATTGTTCTGAACCTCTAAAACCAACAAGTTTCCCTCAAAGACCATGGGAAATTCTCGCCATGGATCTTTTCAAACTTAATTCCAACTGGTATTTATTGGTGACTGATTTTTACTCTCGTTACCCGGAAGTTGCAAAACTAGATAGGCTCACATCCAGTGAAGTAATTCTACACTGCAAGTCAATTTTTGCCCGACATGGAATACCTGACATAGTCAGATCCGATAATGGTCCACAGTTTGAAGTTACGAAAACAGCTGAATTCCAACAATTCTCAAGAACATATGGTTTTAGACATGTCACATCTAGCCCTAGATATCCTCAAAGCAATGGTTTTGTCGATGCAGCAGTCAAGATAATCAAACTCAGATTTAAAAAATCCAAAGATCCATATCTGGCTTTGTTGCACTACAGAGCTTCTCCTTTGAAGAATGGTTATAGTCCTGCTGAATTATTGATGGGACGGCGTTTACAAACTACATTACCTACTGCTCTTTCAGTACTTCAACCAAAACTGGTAGAGAAAGAGAGATTGGAGAAAAGTGAAGAAAATAGAATAAAAACTCAAGAAAAAGATTACAATCGAAGACATAATGTCCATGAGCTTAGACCAATAAATCCAGGGGAACATGTGTGGATAACAGATAGAAAAGCTGTTGGTACTGTGGAAAGAGAGGCAGAGACACCAAGATCATATATTGTAAGGCAAGGACAACATAACCTGAGAAGAAATAGAAAGCACTTAATTCCAGGTACTAAATTGCAGCGAAATCCAGTGGAACATGACTTAAATGATCTTCAAGATATTCCTTCAAAAGAGGTTTCTATAAATAAAGTACCCGTATCGAGGAGATCAAGCCCTTTACAAGTAACGAAAAAGGAAGATGAATCGGCATCCAATCAGCAACCTGTGATCACAAAGAGTGGTAGAATTGTAAAACCCCCAAACAGACTGAACCTTTGAAAAGGGGAGATGTGGTATTAACTCATAAAAACTATAAACTATAAGACTCAATTCTGAACTATATACATATGTTTATTACACCTCAACTCGTGTTTGTATATTAACTGTAACCTGTTTGGTAACTGGCGGTTGTGTAAGTATCTTGTTCTGTGTGCGTGTACGTGTTTGTTTACTTCCATTAAAGTTGTGTGTTCTTAAACACGGCTTCTTAAATGAATCTTAAAACATGCTACCAATAATAAGAGTTATAATTTACGCTCGGTTGTATCATAAAGATACATAACAACACAAAACTGACACTGTGTGTGTAACCCTGTATGTAATTAACAGTGTGTGTGTGTATCTCATCTTTCTTATTAACAGTGTGTGTAACTCTGCTTTTTATTAACAGTGTGTGTAACTCCTCTTTTTTGAACATTGTGTGTGTAACACTGTGTGTATCGCTGATTTTTTGCAAACAGGGTGTGTAATTATACTTATGTGTAACTAACAGTGTGTGTAATTATACTTATGTGTAACTAACAGTGTGTGTGTAACCCTGTATGTAATTAAGAGTATGTGTGTAACTCTGCCTTCTTATTAACTCTGTGTTTGTAACTCTGTGTATAATTCTGCCTTTTTATTAACAGTGTGTGTAACTCTGTGTGTATCACTCATTTTTTGCTAACAGTGTGTGTAATTCTATGTGTAACTAACAGTGCGTGTGTAACCCTGTATATAATAAACAGTACGTGTGTAACTCTCTGTGTAACACTGCCTTCTTTTTAACTGTGTGTGTGTGTAACCCTGCCTTTTTATTAAATGAGTATGTAACTCTGTATAATTCCGCCTTTTTATTAACAGTGTGTGTAACTCCGTATGTAAATCTTTTTTTTTTTTTTTTGTCAATGTGTGTAAAGCTGTGTGTTCCGCTAATTTTTTGCTAACAGTGTGTATGTAGCTCTGTGTGTAACTCTGCCAGTTTGTGTGTAATTGTTTGTGTAACTTTGCCTTTTTCTAACAGAGTGTGTAACTCCGTGTTTAACTCTTCTTTTTTGAACAGTGTATGTGTAACTCTGTTTGATTCCATGAATATTTACGGGACATAGAGCACAGACAGACAGACAACCCTAAGTCATTAACACTTTTCAGGTTTGTTGGAAAGTGTTAAAAACATATAGAAAGTGATAAAACGCTTAATGTAAACGAAAATGGAATTCCAGCAAATTTCCAATTAATACCCCTTAATGTAGCTGAATATTTTTGTGTGGCACTGCAAATATAATGCTAATAATATTGTATTTTATGGAAGACAGCCTTTTGTGCATATGAATAATATAATTTAATTTTTTTAAGACTTGTGCAAAGTAAAGTCATTAAAATTTGGTGTTTAGAAATACCTTCCATAGAACGCAATGCTTTTAAATACATTCGGATGTCCCTGTATACAAACCAGTGATGGTATTTACTTCAATTTACATGGGGAACATCGACAAGGACTTTAATGATATATTTGAGTTTCATTAAGATTTGTGTAAAGTAAATGTATCAAAATACGGTTTATAGAAATATCTCTCATGGAACACAATGCTTTGGAAAATTTTGGGTGTCCGTGTAGACAAACCATGAGAGGAATTCACTCCATTTTCAATAGGGAACATCTGATAGTGAATTTGAATACGATTCATCAGTTTCAAGAAATTCCATAAATATTTACGGGAGTTAGAGCGCGGACAGACAGACAAACCGAAGTCATTAACGCTTTTCAACCTTTTTGGAAAGAGTTAAAACAAGAAAGAAAAATCATGCACTACGCGCTGGTTATTAGCACTCTCCAACGTGCTTATTGTATCATATAACTTTCAATATTCTTTGCCTGCATTATCAAACAAAAGACAGAAGAACAGAAAAATATACAGACTGACTAATTGAATTTAAAACTGCTCTTAAACATCGTTGAAGAACGTTAAAAAGGCTTAATGCAAAAGAAAATCCAGCCATTAGATTATAATTGTTGCCCTTAATGTATTTGAATATTTTAGTGTAGTCCTGTAAATCTGAAGGTTGATCATATCATATTCTATACAAAACATTATAATAGAATATTAAAATACATTTCAATTTATTTATAATTTTTACGGTAGAAAGTTATTTAAATGTGATTTATAAAAATATCTGTCCTAAAACGCAAAGCATTGGAAGTTTCCTGTACACTTGTTCAGGACTTATTAATGGCATTTTAAATAGGAAACATTCCATAGTGAACTTGAATAACTTATATCAATTTTTAAAAATTCTGAAAATATTTAAGAACTCTCGAGACGAGAGACAACCAGATAGAAAGATAGACAATCGGACAGAAAGATAAACAAATAAAAATCATATTCATGCTTAAAAATTGTTAGAAAGTGTTAAAAACGCTTTTTGTAAAAGAAAATGCAATTACAGCAAGTTTTTATTAATAGCTCTTAATGTAACTTAATATTTTTATGTGGCCCTGTAAGACTAATACTAATCATACTGTATTTTATAAAAAGCATTTTTTTGTGCAAATGAATAACATATTTCTATTTCGTTAAGCTTTGTGCAAAGTAAAGTTATTAAAATTTGGTTTCTCGAAATACCTCTCATACAATGCAATACTTTCGTGTCTCCCTGTACTCAAACCAGTGGAAATATTGTATCTATTTTACATAGGAAACATCCAATAGTGAAACTGAATAACATATTTCAATTTCATTATGATTTGTGTAAAGTAACGGTATTAAAATATGGTTTATAGAAAAACCTCTTATAGGAAACAATAGTTTGCAGTTATTTCCGATGCCAATGTACACAAACTAGTAGAGGTATTCACTCCATTTTCAATAGGGGTCATCCGATAGTGAACTTGAAAAACATATATTAGTTTCAAGATATTCCATAAATATTTACCGGAGTTAGAGTGCCGAAAGACAGACATATGGACAGATACACAGATTAAAATTATATTCACAATTAAAAATTGTTAGAAAATGCTAAAAACGCTTAATGTAAACGAAAGTGCAATTCCAGCAAACTTTTATTAATAGCTTTTAATGTATATGAATATTTTTGTGTTGCTCTGTAAATCTAATACAAACATACTATATTCTATACAAAGCAGTCTTTTGTGCATATGAATATCATATTTCAATTTCATTAAGCTTTGTGGAAAGTAAAGTTATTAAAATTTAGTTTATAGAAATACTTCTCATATAACGCAATGCTTAGGTATGCTTTCAAGTGTCTCTTTGCCCACACCAGTGGTGGTGTTTACTCCATTTAATATAAAAAACATCCGAAAGTGATCTGGAATAACAAATTTCAATTTTATTAAGATTTGTGTACAGCAAAGGTATTAAAATATGGTTTATAGAAATATCTCTCATAGAACACATTGCTTTGGAAAAGGTTTGAGTGTCGCTGTACACAAACCAGTAGAGATATAAACTCCTTTTGCAATAGGGAACATCCGATAGTGAACTTAAATAACATATATCAGTTTCAAGAAATAACATAAATATCTACGGGAGTTAGAGTGCGGACAGACGAACAGACGGATGGACAGACAGACGGATGGACAGACAGACGGACAGATGAACAGACAGATACTTAAATTGAAATCATATTCACACATACAAATTATTAGGCAGTGTTAAAAACGCTTAATGTAAACGAAATTGTAATTCTAGCAAATTTTTATTAACAGCTCATAATGTAACTGAATATTTTTGTGTGGCCCTGTAAATCTAATGCTGATCATACTATATTCTATAGAAAGCACTCTTTTGTGCATATGAATAACATATTTCAATTTCATTAAGCTTTGTGGAAAGTAAAATTATTAAAATTTGGTTTATAGACATACCTCTTATAGAACGCAATGCTTTGGAATACTTTCGAGTGTCCCTGTACACAAACTAGTGTTGATATTTGTTCCATTTTATATATGAAACATCAGATAGTGAACTTGAATAACATGATTCAGTTTCACTAAGATTATACAGTTAAGGTATTAAATATGGCTTACAGAAATACCACTCATAGAACACAATGCTTTTGAATACTTTCGGGTGTCCCTACAGGAGTTAGAGCGCGGACAGACAGACAGGCAGACAGACGGACAGACAAACCAAAGTCACTTGTAAACCTTGTTGGAAAGTGTTAAAAAGGAAAAAATGCTTAAAGTTACCTTTATATATCAACTGTAAAACTCTCCGCATTTAAGGGATAAAATTTGTCGCATTTAGAAATATGGTGTAAACAGACCCTTAAATGCGATAAAAAATTTTAAACCCCTCTTTTTAAAAATTTGTAGTATTTTCTTTAATTTTCTTCTGATAGGTGTAAAGTGTATTCAAGCACATGACGTAACAGTGGTTATTTGACCTTGAAAAATAAAAGGATAAAATTACAGTTACTATTTGAAAATTTTTCATCGCAATTAGGAAAAGACGTCGGAAAGCCATAATGGACAATGTTTACTTCAAAAGAAAATTCTACTAGAAAAAACCTTTAAAATTTAATGAAAAGTTTCGCAAACCGTTCTTGAAATGTGTATGTTCCATTATGATTCATAAGTATGCGATTTATGCATTTAGATTTTCAGTAGAAGCACTTTGTCGCATTTATGGGTTATCGCATTTAGGCGCAATGACCTTATATGAAAAATATCAATGAATCCTCCATAAAATCATGGGCCTCCTGATCACCCTGAATTGATTGGGCAGAATAAAAATCCTGCCAGTACCTTAGAAAAACAAACAAAACTGATGGCAGTGAGATTTGCATGTCCACTATGGTCAAAAAGGAGAAAAAGTGCTGATAGAAAGATGAGAATAATTTAATTTTGAATGACCAAAGTAAAATTGATCAAAAATTGAAACCATCTGTTCAAAGAAACAAGTGCACAACTCCTACATTCATGGTTGATTTCAAACATTGAGTTAATTCTACTTGAATAATAATAGGTAGCTCTAATAATAAGCAGAATTTATTGTACTTATAATAATTCTTTATTTGTTTATACATTTAAAGAGAAATTTTTGATCAAATATTAAAAATGTTTTGGTAAAATAAAATATTTTTCCTTGAAATTTGCTGTGTTCTGGCGAAGCATCCCTATCTATATCATGTTACGTCAATTCACCCCTAACCCTATGTGCAGGGTTAGTTGGCAGAGTTACATGCTCTTAGCAAAAGTATTTTGTGAGCCACTTTAAACAAGTATTTAACAGATGTAGCTTACACGATTTTGTAGCCAAAGAGTTAAGATTTCCAATGCACTCATCGGAATTTCTCCAAATATTGCACACACATAAAAAAAAAGAAAGAAAAATTAAAATCAAAAACCAAAATCTGTGCCAACAAGCCTTAGTTTCCCCTATTTAAATAAACATTTTATTTTTAAAAATATGTCTTACTTTTGCAATCTATTTTACTTTAATTCGTATTAAATCATACTTTAATTTTTATTTTTGTATTGTGTTGTTTACTGGGGTATTTTATAGTAAAAAATGTTCATATTTTATTAGATATTAAATATTTCGATATTCTGATTGCTGTCTCTATTGTGGCATGCCAAATTTTACAAAAAGGACATTACATTGGTTTGAAAATCCGTATTTATCATTGTTATTGCCATGTTGATGATTATAATCAACAATAAAATTAAAGAAAAATACTGAAATAATCAAATTAGTACAACTTTAATCTCCACTAATAATTTAATCTTAAATTAAAACTATTTTAAATTTAATGGCAAATTTTACAAAAAGAATAAAGGGTTGTTGCCAATGGAATCACCAATTTCAGGTTTCATATCCAAATTGAAATTACAATTAGTAGAAAAAATATTTTTTGAATAGTTAAAATAATATAAAATACTGGTTAAGGTATATTTATAATATTTTTGGTGTCATCAACAAAAACATCAAGGATGAATTAATTCTCAATAAAATAAATAAAATCGACCCCAAAATTCAGTTTACATTAGAAATCAAAAATAACAACCAACTTATTTTCCAAGATGTCTCAAAAATAAAAAATAAAGAATTTCAAACAATTATATATAGAAAACTAAATATTAGAAACAAAATAATTTACACAAGAAGCAAAACCCTACAGGTTGATTCAAAATAAGTGTGACCAATTTTAATAGCAAGTAACTATTTATGGTAAACTTTAATCACTTTACCGCCGGTTTTATTTTAAAAGTGAGACATTTAAATTACCAATCTAGCTATTTTTATTAGTGGGAGTAAATTATGGATTCGAAATTAGATCCTCAAACCCGAAACGAAATTTTAAAGCTTTTGAAGGATGTTTGCTCAAACTCTGTTATAAATAAAGCATTTAAAAATCAAAAAAGATATTTTTCTAATGAATTACTATATAAACTTTGAAAAGAAATAAAATTTGGCTGGCAATAAAAAGCTCCAGGGAAAAAATGTCGATGAAAGCAAGTGCTTGGTGAAAAAGAAAAAAAGAAGCAGAAAAGACTTATCGCTGTAGAAAATTCACTGCCTCAGAGAACTTTAGCAAAGAAACTACGGGTATCGCAATCGACAATTTGTCGTCAGATAAAGAAAATTGACTATAAAAAAGTGAATAAACCAGTCTGTCATCAAATGTCTGTAAAGACCGTAAAAAAACTAAGAAAATGTTCTTGACCTCCGTATTTAATGTTACGCAAAGGTAGATACAAAAAATGGATAGCATCAGATGAAGAACTGTTTTATCTGTCATCCACAACTGACAAAACGAAGATACAATATATTTCCCCCGAAAAGCGTCGCAAAGACGCAACTGTTTTGCAAAAGGCAAATTGGCCGTCAGGTTTTATGGTATGGATGGGAATGTCCTCCCAAGGATTAACAAAACCATTTTTTTGTAGAACCAAAGGCTACAATTGATGCTAAATACTATCAGAATAAAGTTTTGAAGCACATGATCAAAGAAAGTAAACCTCTTTAACCCCAAGGAAACTTTGTTTTTCACCAAGATTCTGTACCAAGTCATATTGAAAAATCAACTATAAAAGGGCTAAAAAATAAAAATAAAAAAAATATATTTTTTTTCCTCCTGAGAAATGGACACCATCATTACCTAACTGTGCTCTTTGCGATTATTTTTTATGGGGATACTTAAAAAAAAAACAATTAAGTAGACGTAAAGTAAGAACACTTCAAGAGCTTCAAAAAGCAATCGAAGAGGAAGTTGGAAAAATGCCCCTAAAAATGGTCAAAAAAGCTCTTTTGGCTTGGCCTAAAGATTTACGTAAAATGTACTATGCTAAAGGAAACTACACTGAAAATTTCATGTAAATAACTTATTTCAATAAAAATTTCTGATGCTTTGAAATTGGTCACACTTATTTTGAATCAACCTGTATATATTTATAAATTAAATGTTGTTCAAGCCTATATAAATAGAGCAATTAACATTTGTTCAAATGATCACCTATTAAAAACCAAAATAAATAATATAACTGAAATCACACAAAAAACATGATATGATAAAAATCTAGTGAATAAATTATACAAAAATAGAATGAAACAACTTAATAAAATCAAAAACAAACAAAAGGTTAAAACAAAATATGCATCAATTCCTTATAATTAAGAGTTCTATCAAAATTAAAGCTGAAGTCACAAAAATAAATATTAATATTCTAATAAAACCTAACTGAAACATTTTTCAATGTATCAACAACAATAAAGATCTGATCTCTGATCAATCCTCTAGCTACTATAGGAATTTATAGAATAACCTCAGAAAAAAAAAAAAGAAAAAGAAAAAACTGCACAAAACTGCAGATAATCTGAAGATATTTAAATCAAATTGGAGTGTAAAGGTTGATATTTTTAATTATTACCAACTATGTGAAAAATACCAGAGCCGGGAATCGAACCCGGGTACCTCCGCTTAACGCACGGATGCTCTACCACTGAGCTACCCTGGCTGACAACCAGCTAGGCATTTCTCACATAATTATCATTGGCAAAGTCACCGAGTCTGCAAACGCAGATATATCAGGTGAGACAATAATAATCGTAGCACAACTCCATAGACCACGAAATTTCAATTTAGAAATTTTTATTCATGAATTCATCAACTGTGAATACTTATTTAAATCAAATTGGTTGACCAACCAATTTGATTTAAATAAATATTCATGGTTGATGATTTCATGAATAAAAATTTCTAAATCTGAAGGTATTTGGAACGACAAAAAATGAATTACTTGCTTCCAAAACTGCATTTTTTTTTTTTTTTTTTTTTTTTACTGCAGTTATTCTGCAGATTTTGTTTAGCTAGGACCTACCAAAATAAAGAAACAGATTGGACCTCAACTATGTAGGAACAAAATAAAATTAAAGAATAAATAAACGGATTACTGGACATTTTAATGATATCAAATATAACAAAATTCCGACTGTCTTAACAAAAGTTAATAAAGATTAAAAAAATAGACACTTATTTCAAAAACTGTGAAAAGTTGTTTGAATATCAAACTAATGAATATACAATAAAATACAAAATCATTGAAATTCTGTCAGATGCACATGCATGCAACAACATGGAACTGAGGTGGAAAGTGGGATAATCCATAACTGAGAAAAACAAGAAAGAACAGACATCAGAAAAACTCCTGAGGATCAACGAATACCTTGTAGTAAACACTTGAGAGTTTTCAATAAGAAATTTCAAGATACTAATTACAAAATTAAAGTTCATAAAAAAATTTAAGTAAATAATTACAATGCAGGAACAGGAACATGAGTGGCAGGTTGAGCTGTACTGGTAGCTATTGCAGGAGTGTGAGTGTTTTTAACACTATCTGGAGATACCATATATGTTAATGAAATGTTCTTCTCTTGACTGCTTTGAGGTAGTGTTTGAGATCCGGAAATAAACTCAGCCTGCCATAAAAAAGAGAAAATTAATAAAATACTATTAGATAAATAACAAAAAATTATCTGAACTGTAGTAACCAGTATTGATATATCCAGTATTAATACAGTTAATATTTGTATAAAGACAAGTATGTGGTATAGGAATTCTATACATGAACTGTGAACTAAAAACAACTCAACTTTGGATTTTTATAGTAATTCTAATTTTATTTTAAATTTCATCTTATTTCATCTTTTATGTTTCATGTAGCATCATATATTCATTCCTATTCAAAATGTAAATATAATTTTGTTTAGTTAAATTCATGATGTATTTATTTGAATGTAGAATAATACAAAATATCAATGCCAATTGCCCATATTGGTGACCCAGACATGATTTGTACATGCAACCTTCTGATATATACTGTCCTAGATTACTTTTTTTTTTTTAATCTTTGTGAAAATTAATTTAGTCAATCCGTCAAAAATCTATTGTATGAATAATTCAAGTAACTTTCCTAATTATTCATTGCTTTTCATCAATTGTGTAATGAAAAAAAAATTAAACAAAATTTTATTCTTAGGACATGTCTGTATTACAAGAATAGATGAGGTGATAAAAAAATTACAACTTTCTTATTGAAGAATTATGCAGGATAGGTGTCAACCAAGATAGCTCAATTGGTAGAATATTGAGACAAAAACCCAAAAGCAGTGGCATAGCGTGTGGGGGACATGGGGTGCACTTTCCCTAGGTGCAAAATTTTAGGGGATGCCAGATATTGTTCCCTAAAAAAACTAAAAATGATCATTGTGATAGATTTCTATTTTGTTAAATTTTTATCAGATCCTCCTGTCATTGTCTAAAGATCGACAACATATGTTGATCATTAAAAAATAATAATAATAACAGTAAAGAAACAGTTAATTCCTCTACTTTGGCAGTCAATTGCAAAAATATTATTTTGGTGACTGGGCATTAAGAAAGCAAGAATTACACTGATTTATTTGAGCATTAAAGCAGATTCAAGACTGATTATATTATAACAAGAGTTTTGTCAATTAGCAGTAAAATAACCACATATTTCAGGAATCAATTGTAAAAAATATCACTAATTTCAGGAAATAACTGGGTACAGTAAACGTATATTTGTTTCAAGCAACAGTGAAATTATCCCATAATTTGGCAATCAATTTCAAAATAAATATGTATTTCAGGAATCAGCTGCAAAAAAAAAAAAAAAAAAAAAAAAAAATTAACTCAGCAATCAGCTGCTTAAATGTACTTTTTTTTTTTTTCCTTTTTCTTTTCTTCTTTTTTTTTTTTTCCTTTTTCTTTTCTTTTTTTTTTTTTTTTTTTTTTTTTTTTTTTACATCAATAAAATGATGCTGTTATTGTAAATGCAATTTATTGTAAAAAAAAATAAAATAAAATAAAGAAAAGCAAGAATTTTGTTGATTTTTACAAAATAATAATTTATTTTGGAATTCAACTTTGACAAAAAAAATTTGGTAGATAATGTTCAATTTAATATGCCCAGTAGCAGAATTTTTTATGTCAACCTGCGACAGCTAGTGAGTTATTAGAAAATAATCTGCAGAATAATTTCACAATAAGTTACAAAAAAAAAAAATTACTGGATTATTAAACAGATTTTTATTACAGGTTTCCATTTATCTAATGTTATTAATCTGTCATATTAATAACATTATAGTAATAACATTTTAATTATATATAGCTAGATAAAGAGTTGGCGTTAACCATATCCTTCATATCAAGAAATATTTTTGTCCATTATTTTGTTCCCACTGATTCTAGTTAAATGTTTGCAGTACGAGATTCTAAATGCTGAAATTAATCTAAAATTTTCTGGTTCCTGTGTAATCAAATGGAGGGACATTACGAAGTATAAACTTTCTATTACCAACAGTTAGAGTTTGCCATTGCCATCTATCTGTACATTTTAATTGCATTTTGTTTACTTTCTCAATGTCTGAACCCCAATTTTCACAGAAAACTTCTGATACTGGAATTGAAACTGTGTATTAAGTAGCAGTCCCTTAACAGACTTTATGCACAAAGCCTTCATTTTATATGTGGTACTTTCAGATCTAACTTCTTCTATAGTACTAGAGATCCATTTACAAAAATACAGAAATGTGTGAAGATCATCAAACTTTGAAACTGATGCAAAATCTTGTATATATTCAAAGAAGCAATAACAAAAATTAATGAGTAGAGTTTGATATTGAACAATTCTAAAATTTAATAAAGTAAGTTTAAAAAGAATATTGACATTTATACTGCATATAGAGAAAGATAAAAAATCACAAGACCTGCAGGAAGTTTCATCACCAATCGTTAACCATATAGTAAAGGAAGGGGGGAGGGTGGACAAAGAATTATATGAATGTGAGATATTGTACAATTCTACTTCTTTATAGGTTCTGGAATCTAATTAAATAAGTTTAAAAAGAATATTGACATTTATGTTGTGGATGGAGAAAGATTGGAAATCGCAAAGATTCTGCGATCCATTTGCTCATCAACCATTGCAGAGGGGGTAGGGGGGCACTAAAAATTATGTGAGTGATAGATATTGAATAATTCTATTTCTTTACATGTTCTAGAATCTAATAAAATGTGTTTAAAATGAATATTGACATTTATGCTGTGAATGGAGAAAGATTAAAAATCACTATCTTTCCTGCCAAAATTGGGAGACTTGAAATCTCTGCATAATACTGTTTTGGAAATAGTCTGCAGACTAAAAGAAAAATCTGTGACGTACATCTCACGTCTCGCATTTTCTGCTATGGGGTTAATATGCAGTTAATACTTAATTAATAAATAAGAAACAAAAGAATAATTACAGACGCTAACCATCTATTATATAAACAAATAAAGAGTTATAAATTCTAGTATTTAGATTTTATGGAACAACTGGGATATTAGTCCAAGCCTCATTTTTGGTGATTTCTTTTGGTGACTACGGCGAAATACTGTTTTAAGAAATAGCCACCATAGATCCCAGATGTAAACAAAGTGAAAATGTACTTTACAAAATGATGTCTGTTTTGAAATTCACAGAAATAAATTAAGCTTAATTTAAAGATTAAGAAAGCAAATATTTAAAAATAAGCTACTTCACTTTGCTTGCATGAAATTTTGTACTGCAGTAATATGCATGTTATGTATGCTCTGCATACATGAATACAAAAAAAAAGGGTTACAACTGTTTTCTCGTGCATTAACTTTGAAACGTGTGAAATTCTATAGTGGTCAGTAATGCGGATGTATGTATGCTTCATATGCTTTTTATATGTTTTATGTATGTATGCAATATCATACATGATATTTTAAAACTGGTCTGATCTTTTTATGATCATTTGGTTTTCAAATAATGTCTATGCAGACTAACAAACTAACTAGTAAACTGACTATCCCACAGATGGACACAACATGAACTTTGTGATTTTCTGATTCCTTGCACCTTAAAAATTGTAAAAGCATAAAAAAACTGAGATTGAAAGATTCAATGACTATCTAATTTACCTATATCTATGGTATGATAAAGAATTAAAAATATTTATTTTGGCATTATTACACAAGCACCATCTACATTAATTCTAATAGAGGCACTTTGCTATAAATAAATAATCAACATAATACATTCTTATACAATAAAGGAAAAAAATAGAGGAAAAGGAAAAATGTCCACTGTTGATAAAAATTTGCTACCTAAAATTAAAAGGGACTTTGCACTTTTATTTTCTGAACATATATAAGGAAATTATTGTAATTATGAAAAAATTTGAATGAAATTTCTTTGTCATATCTATATGTTTTGAGGTCTCATAAATCCATTTTTGCTATTTTATGATGATTATGTATTTCTGTATGCGGGTGAACAGAATAAATCTAAACGCTTTGATCGATCGAGCTAAAAGTTGGTAGGCATGTTATAGGTCACCATCGAACCAACTGCACAGATTTTGTTGAATCAAGCACTTATAGTTTTTTTACACAGACAAAAAGGAAAATTCTTTATCATTATGAGCCCCTATATAATTTAGGGTAACGGTTGGCAGGCGTACTGTAGGTCACTGTTACACAATTTGTATAAATTTTGATCAGTGTGTGCCTTAAAGATTTTTTTTTTTTTTTTTTTACAGGGATACAAAGAAAGATTCTTTATCATTATGGCCAATGGATTCAAATTATTTGAAACTCTTTATCCAATTGAACTAAGAATAAGTAGGTAGATTATAGGTCACCATCTCAAGATTTCTATAGATTTTAATTAGAGTAGTACAGTCAACCCCCTTTACTTCATGTGGTTTTCTCCGAAACTTGCATAAATATGGGCTAGGACCCCTTAGAAAGACCCCCATGGAGGGCACTCCCCCTCAGGCTTAGGACCCCAGTGCAGTCAATCGGCCTTATTCCCTACAACCCAACCCTTTAATCCACAGATATATAATCTGCAACTGCTGCTAATCCGCAATTGATTTTTTAACGCAAACAAAGAAATTTACAGCTGAGATTTTGAAAAATTCAGCAAATTTCTTACTTTTTTTTTTTTCCATTTTTAATCAAATTACTAGATTGATCCTTCCTTGCTTTTAACCATTACTCAAGCTACAAGTTTTAATTTATGAGATGATGCAACAGATATGAACACTTGTGTTTCTGTTAGATGAAATCAAATTTCGATGTGCTAGAAAATTTTGATGCAACATTCAAATAAAATACACATACAAAATATCACTAAATGATCAAAATGCAAATATAGCACAACTGAAAAAAAAAAAAAAAAAAAAAAAAAAGGAAAAAAACAGAGATTTTTCTCATATTTATTATTCTGCATTATCAGGTATTTATTATCTCATATCTGAACACATTGTGGTCAATGGGCTTAAACTATTTAAAGTTTGCTTTAGTAATGTTAAATTGTTTAAAAACAAATAAACATTTAATATTATAAGCTCATCATTTTTGTTTTTTCACAGGAACACACAAAATAATTTAGATACACTAGGCTCCATTAAATGAAATGCAACTTGGGGAAAAGCACTAAAATATCCTATTATGACTTTCCTTTTTTTCATTTAATGACTTCTCTTAAATAAATTTATTTAAACAACCATTAAATACTTAATGTTTGGAAAATTGAGTAGAATCACTCCAGATTTTTTTTTTTTTTTTTTTTTTTTTTTTTTAGTGTAATTTTGTTTACATTTCAACAATAAGAATTTGTTTTAAAAGGATACTAGTAACACCTACAAAGTATTAAGTTTATATTTATTTATTTTTAAGAAGAAAACCTGAACTGAAAAGTCACACTAAAATTTTGACACAATTTTGAATCATAACATTGTAAACATTTGTAATTTTCAAAGCAGCATGAAAAATTATGATCTAGAAAAACATTTAAAATACCTGAGATACTTACAGGAGTTGTAATTAAAGGTATAGGTGAAATAACAGGATCTAGATTTAGGGTTTCCAATGACTTGGCAAGAACTGAGACATCTTGATGGAATTGATCATGGGCTTGATGCTCTTCTACACACTCTTTGCCTCCAGCAAAAGACACCGTAGCTTGTGACTGTATGAAGTGGAAACTGCTAGCATAATGTTTGCTGTCTAAAGATGTTTCAGGATAAACTAATACACCTTGCTGTATTAATGAATTATTAGAGACAGGTGATGTAAATGCTGAAGAAGAGTGAAGTATGTTTATTCCTGGTGATGCAGATGGAGCTAAACCAGAACTAGATTCTTGACACTGCAGACTTTGTGACACATCGACAATGCTTTAAAGAATAGGAAAAATAAGAATTTTTCTCTAGATTCATCTTTTAACAGCTATAATAAGCATGCATGTTAATTATCAATTTTAAGGATTAAAATTAAACATATATAAATTAAGTATTGTATGTATTGCTATTTATGTATCATGTACTGTATTAATAACTCCATTCAAAAAACAAACCTCAGAATTTTCAAATCGGTATTTGAAACTTTAATGTTACTGTGAAAAACAAAATCTGTTTTGCATACGTAAAATAAATATCAGAATTTAAAGTTATTTAAATGCTTTTAAACATAGGCATAGTGTCACAGGAGAACTAGAGGGTGCATGGAGACACATGGGGGCAAGGGGGGGACTTGTTCCCTGCTGGAAAATTCTAATAAGTAAAAAAAAAAGTTTTAAAAATTATATTTAAAGCATTATCATTAATTTTCAAATGATTAGCAAAATAAAAATTATATCAGAGAGCCAATTAAAGCCAAACTGACCTGACCTGCATTCACAGGTTAGCTCTAACCTTTTTCCTCGAATAGAATTTGAATCCACTTGCCAGTAAGCTTTTCAGATTTGGGTTAGTTTGGAACAAGCAGTATAATTTTTGTAAATAAAATGTCTTTGTTTAAAATGCATAGAAATTTATTGTATTGCAGGTACATAATACACTAAGCGACAAAAAAAAAAAGCCGCACTGCAGAAAAAAATGACATACATTTTTTATTTATAATAACTTTAAAATTAATGTTTGAAACGAATAAAACTGTCTTGTTTGCATAATACCAATGGGATGAAATGATACCTATGTACATTTTCGATTTAATAATTCGTTTTATTGCACTTTACGAACTACTTTTTAAAAATCTGCATAAAACTGTCTTTTCAACATAATGCAATAACCATACACTTTGCATTCTATTATGATTTATCATATGAAATAAACAAGTTATATTTCAATACATGAAATAAAACTATTTATTTGTTAGATCTAAGCAATTTTTTATTAAAAATATGTATTCTGCATTGGGTTAATTCCACCTTTATATGGAATTACTGCTTTAATGTGCAATGGCATAGTTTTATACAGTGTTTTAATATAAATCCCAGAAATTTCAATGTGCCAAATATCACAAATAATTTTTTCTAGTTCTGGCAGAGTTACAGGCTGCAAATTTCGAATCCTCTCTACTCTCCCCCGCCTTTTTAGAGACGAAACATTTTTGAGCGGATCGCGATTAGGACTATTTCTATGTCTGGTAAAGAAGAAATTCTACTATATCTTTTATGGGGTTTAACTTAAAGTGAAAAAAGATATGATTACTTACAGAATAATAGGTTCTCATGGGAATGGATAGGAAATTTTGACAATTTGAAGTGAATAAACTTACCACAGACGTTGTGTAGTAAGGTGCATTTTCATCGTGAAATGCTGTTTATGGAAATGTACAAGATACCTCCAAAATAGTCGGTCAGGCACCACTTTTATGAAGATTGTGTTTTATTTTGAGTTAATTGATCTGTTGAGCATAAAAATTTGCCCAACTGTTTGAAAAGTTATGCACCTCTGTACCATAATGTACAGAGAATGCGTCACTGTCTTAAAAGTGTGATTTTCATTAAGTCAGTCATATTTTCGTTGTCAGATCTGCTTGTTTTCTTTAGCTCGAAATAAATTAAGCTTGACTCATCAAAAAGAACCAGTTCAGCCAAATGATTAACTAATCATTTTTTTAATTTTTTTAGCCATCTGTGGTCTTGCTTTCCTAATTCTCCTCCCTAAGAATGAAATTTTTTCAAATTTTCTCTCGTTTAAACCTGCTTTGTTGAATAGTTGTTGCACTGTAGTTAAAGAAATTATGCTGCTAAACACTTTTTCTGATTCTCTTTTATGTTCTAAATGTAATACAAACCGATTTTATAAGCAATGGCTTTTTAACTTACGGTCATCTGTCATCTCGCTTGGATGAGCAACATGGCCGCCTAAAACCAAATTTTCAGTTTAAAGGGCCAAAAAATTTTATATCTTGTAAAAACCCTTTTACCAATATTTTGTTAACATTTAATTATTTTGCCATCTCACATATTAAAATATATTTTGATTTTCATTCAAAAATTAATACTTTTTGTGGCATCGTTAACTGCCTTATTCTTACCATTTTTGAAATAATTTCTATAATTAGAATTTTCCTGACAATATTTTGTTTTTAAAGCTGGACTCCAAGCTAAAGTGTATGTGGAGGACAACATAATAAAATCTGTTAGAAAATTTGCTTTTTAAACGATAAAATTGGAGGTTGTAGAAGGCAAAAAGAAAATATCCAAGTGTGGCTTCTTTTTTTTTGTCGCTAATTGCAGCTGCTATACATGCTTGATTAATCACCTCAAACAACTAACAAACTATTCGAATCTAACTGAATTTTTAAAATATACTGAAATTTTGCAATTTTAATTTTGTCCCCTCCTGAAACATTTTCTGGCGACGCTAATGATCGGCATGAGGTTTTGCTACAATTACTAATAATTTTATTACTGATGGTGGGTTTTCTAAAAATGGTAGTTTGATTTTTTTTTTTTTAATTTGAGTGATTTTTAACACCTAAGTAATTAATTTGATTGTTATTTTCTACTGCACAAGTAAATTTAATGTTGGGATTTAAGTGATTAAGTGTTTCTAAAATTTTATCAATGTTTTGATCTTTATGGATAACAGCCAAGACATCATTAACGTACCTAAACCAAAAATAAATTTTATCTTTTAATGCTTTAAAAATTGCTTGTTCGAGTATTTTTAATTTGAATTCTGCAATAAATTCTCACAGATATATCTTATCTGGAACCTTTTGTTTTGTTTGTAGATTTTACTATCGAATTAAAAAAAAAAAAAAAAAAAAAAACATTTCACAGAGAATAAGATTTATGGTTGCTATAAGTGTACAGGCAATTTCTTGGTCTTTAAACTATTGTTATTGGTATTGTTAATCATTTCAATGCTATGAGATTTACTACATCAAAGCTAACAAACGATAATTTTCTTCAGTTTGTATATCTATTGAACATATACTAAAGTATTCTGTGGAATTTAAACTATAGTCAGGTGGGCGGGGAGGGGTAATAAACAGCGATAAATTTTAGACATATATTTTTCTAAAGAACAAATGGGGTCTTATCATTTGTGATATATCCCCCTTTTGGTGGATGGGGGGAGGGGGGGGAATACATTATCCAAGAGTAACAATGTTCCAAATTTCCTCAGAATGTTTTTTGGTGCGTGTATGTGCTATGAGTACCCAACATACACTATAAAGGGATTTTGGAAATGTCCCCCTCTCCCCTTCGAGTTCAGGTGCATAAAAACATACATTTCCAAGTATAACTCTGTTCTAAATTATCTCAAGAAGGTGTGTTGTTTGGTTATGTGCGTCCTATACACACTATAAAAAAATTTTGTGAAATTTTCCACCTTCCTCATTTGGCAGGGAGGGATACAAAAAAAATGTTTCCAAGTGTAATTCTATTTAAAATTATCTCAGAAAGGCAATTTTTTGGTATGTGGATGTGCTATGTGTACTCAACAAGCACTATGAAGGGATTTTGTGATACATTCCCTTTTTAGGGTCAAGTGGGCAAAAAGCACATTTCGAATTGTAACTCTGCTCCAAATTATTTCAAGAAAATAAGGTTTTCAACTGATTTCATTTATTTTATTACCATGTTTTTATTAGCTTCGATTCTTGTTTGTGTGTTTGTCCAGTACAAATCTTACAATCGATTTTTAACTAACTTCCCGACTTGCTAGATATTTGAAACTTTCAGGACAGCTCAGAACACTGTTACAATACATTTATTTAATACTTTTAGTCAACTGTCTCAGGTACCACTGCCTTTGACAGCATTTATATGATTCGACAGAAAATTTATTTCACTAATTTTCCAACTTCCTATTTGAAACTTTCAGAATAGTTCAGAACATGGTGAAAATTCATTTTTAAATACCTTTAGTCAACTGTTTCAAGTCCCTACTGCCTTTGGCAGCGTTTATATGATTCAACAGAAAATTTACTTAACTAACTTCCCGACTAGCTGGACATTTAAAACTTTCAGAATAGTTCAGAACACAGTGAAAATGCACTTTTAAAATATTTTTAACCAACTGCTTTGGGTTCCTGCTGCCTTCGATAGTGTTACCACTACAAGGCTTGCAAACGATTTTTCACTAACTTTCCGACTAGCTAAACATTTGTAACTTTCAGGATAGCTCAGAACACGGTGACAATACTTTTAGTCAACTGTTTCAGGTCCCTACTGCCTTTGGCAGCGTTTAAATATGATTCAACAGAAAATTTATTTAACTAACTTCCCGACTAGCTAGACATTTGAAACTTTCAGAATAGTTCAGAACACAGTGAAAATGTATTTTTAAAATATTTTTAACCAACTGCTTCAGAACCCTGCCGCCTTCAGCAGCGTTACCAGCATAAAGCTTGCAATCGATTTTTCACTAACTTCCCGACTAGCTAGACATTTGAAAGTTTCAAGATAGCTCAGAACACAGTGACAATACATTTTTTTTAAATACTTTTCATCAACTGTTTCAGGTCCCTACTGTACCAACGTTTATATGATTCAACAGAAAATTTATTTAACTAACTTCCTGACTACATTTGAAACTTTCAGAATAGTTCAAAATGTGGTGAAAATGCATTTTTAACCAATTGCTTCGGGACCCTGCTGCCTTCGACAGCATTACCAGTACAAAGCTTGCAATCAATTTTTATCTAACTTCCCGGCTAGATAGCCATTTGAAACTTTTATTATAGCTCAAAACATGATAGCAATGCGTTTTTTTTTAATACTTTTATTCAATTGCTCCGGGTTCCCGCTGCCTTCCGTAGCGTTTATATGATTCAACAGAAAATTTAAAAATATGGTATATAAAAAGTTCTTTTTATCTTGTAATTATTTTATTTTTAATAATTTTTGACTTTATGAGATTTTTTTATTAATAAATTATACGCAATTTTGAGAATGTAGTGACCAACGATATGGGCAAAGTCTGCTAGTATATTTAATAAAATAAAAAATATTTGCATTTTGAAACTC
Source organism: Salticus scenicus (assembly GCA_963930645.1). Classification (NCBI taxonomy): domain Eukaryota; kingdom Metazoa; phylum Arthropoda; class Arachnida; order Araneae; family Salticidae; genus Salticus; species Salticus scenicus. Next base: position 308,464,789 of record OZ005651.1, on the reverse strand, counting down.
TCAAAGTTTAAAATTGTGTTAAAAATTAAAAGAATTCTGTTAGTTATATAACTGTGCACATGGATTTACTTTATATCAGTTCATAAATAAACTAAATTTTTTTTCAATATGCTTAACAGATACCTAATTATTACAAAATCTGCACTATCATTTAGCAAAAATTGCACAGATTAGAATTTTGTACTAATAATGCATAATTTTTTTTTTTCTTTTTTCATGTGGATGGAATAGCATCACCAGAAAGAATCATGCATTCTCACAAAATTAGTAACTATTTTGCTTTAGATATAAACATCAGTGAACATAGTCTGAAAGTAGTGAAAAAATGATTGTTTTTAATCTCTGTTTGTGGGTTGTTAGATTTCAAAATTCACATTACTGAACATTTTTGAAAATTTTAAAGAATGTAATATAGATTTCATAAGAAAAAATTTTAATCTTAACTCTTGCTGCTGCATATTATTAGAAATATACTTATTTGTAACAAATAACTGAAGTGCAAAAGTATATTTTTGCTTTATTGCCATTTGGGTATTGATCAAGTATGAAAATTGTAGTGATAATTATAAAAATTAAATCATACTGACTTGACTACTTTTGTTAGAAAGTAGGAATAGAATGTATAATTTGTTATGAGAGCATTTTTAATGTACTTTATATAAATTAAGTTATGTTTTAACATGGTATTATATGCATGAAAAAAAAAAAAAAAAAAAAAAAAAAAATGCAAAATTACATGCATTGGATATTGGATATCATATCCATGGTGGTTTCTTTCTTTTTCTACCATAAAAATCTATACAAAGCATAAAAGAGGAAAAAAAAAGAATCAAAATCGCAGCTGAAAACAACCATTTTTGAAAAACAGTCTGGAAATGGAGACATTAAGTATGACATACTCAGAATAATCAATCTGAGGTTAATATTAGAAATTATAACATTTATTAATGAATGTTAAATTTGGTAATGTAAATTGAAAACATGTTTACCATGAAAAGATTACCCACTTCCGTCTTTTCCCTTCCTTTCTACAATTCTCCCCTCCCTTCCATTGCAGATGAATAATTAACTGCTAAAAAATACTTCTGTGCCATACTTTGCTTTTTCCTCAGAATGTATTACTAAATTACTTAAACCTCATAATATTTATACTGCTTTCCATCTCATTAAACAATTAAAAAACATTCTTTTTAACTTTAAACCTAAACTCCCTCTTTAGATCGAATTAGTATAGTATACCCTATCCCTGCAGAGATTGTATTTATGTCTATTTAGGAGAAACTGGCCATATAGCTAGAATTAGACTGCAAGAACCAAAGAACACAGACGATAATTTAAAAATTGTGACCAACACTCTAGAATTGTCATTCATTCAATTGAAATTGATCATATCCCTGATTATGAAAACATAACAATTTTAAATTCTGGATGTAAAAGTTTTCCAGAATTTTGAACTCTTGTATTTGAAGGTACTTTGAAGCAGGGTTGGGTTTCTTCCAGGACAGTGGAAGAAACTGGAAAAAACCGGAAGAAACTGGAAGAAATGGAAGAAACCAACCAAAAGACAAAACAGATGTTCAAAATTAAAATTTATGAACTATATAAACTCAAAGTATAAATATAATGCCAAATCTAAACTATAATTCAATTAATATTAAAAATAACTTTAGGAAAATAAGTTATTTGATAACAAACACTAAGTATATACAGGTGATGGGTTTTTGCTGTTCAATGCTAATATTTTTAGAATTTTTTGCATAGATACTATCTCATAATATTATTATACGTTCAAACAGTACAAGTGATAATAATCATGGAATTTTTAGCTATAATATTTGCACTTTTTTTTTTTTTTTTTTTTTAAGGATACAACTTTTTGTATAAACTCGAAGCTGGTACCCAATGAACTGTATCAATAAGTAAGATACCTACTTTTAAACTGTCCTGCAAGCTCTCTAGGGTAAAAAAACAAAACAAAAATCCATAGTTTGTATTTATCTATTTTAAGTTAAAAAATAAAGTGCAGTATTGAATGCGAAAAAAACTTTTAATTTGTTTTACAGTCAACTTCTAACTCTCAAAAGTTTTGTCCAGAGGTTGTGCAGATAATAGGAATTTGCAAATTAGAGATCATTGCCTTTGTTTACAGTTTTCTTTTGCAGATAAAAAGTCAGTTATTATTAATTATATAGACATCAAAACGGAAAGAGGATTTTTAATAAATTTTAGAATAAATATTTCTTCAATATTAATAAAACTAATCTTATCACATTCATGTATGATGGTAAATAATTTAAGCATATTCAAATAATAGGTACCTATAAAATGTAAACTAACATATTTAAAAAATACAAAACAAAATATTTTTGAAAGTCTGGAAATAATATTCATCGCTGATTAATTTTGTTAAACATTCATGCAATAGTGGTTTATTTTCAGTGCTAGTCTGTATGAATTGCAGGATAATAAATATAAGAATGTTACCCCCCCCCCCTCCCTTCTCCATTTGTGTTTCAAAGTAAGGATTATGCTAAAAGTTTGATAAAAAATAATTATAAGATTTAAAAAAAAAAAAAAAAATAACTTTTTATATACGTTTTTAAATTCTCTGATGAGTCATTAATAAAATACGTGAGGCTAAAAAATAACATTTAAGTACGCAGAATCAGTTCAGTGAAATAATAATAATAGTGAAGAAAAAAAGTTGGTTTTAAAAATAAAATATTACTCCTTTTAGAACAACGTATATTAGCATCGTACATTAGCACTTATCAATGTGTATAAAATTTAAAAATTGATAATGACGTCAATTTTTGTGAAATGCATAATTTAACTTTTTATAATTTTTTTACATTCACGTTGAATTAAATGTATTTATTTTTATGTCAAAAGAAAATGAACTCATTATTTTTTTTTTCGGCAACAATTAATTTTTAGCTAATTTTTTAATGGCTATTTTATTGCAATTAAGATCTTATTATTCTCATATTTTAATTAATTAAAAGAAAACTATTCAAAAATCTGACTTCGAAGTATTGCGTTGTCACCGGGTTCTGAGTTACGGTGAAGGTTTCAAATGTCTAGCTAGTAGGGAAATATGTTAAAAATAGATTGCAAGATTTGAACCGTACAAACAAACAAACAAGAATCGAAGTTAATAAAAACATGGTAATAAAAAGTAAAAATGTGAGAAATGTGAATTTTTTTGAAATATGAGATGTAAATTTCTTTTAGATTAAAAAATCAATTACAGATTAGAAGGATTTGCAGATTAGAGGGAGTTGACGGCACTGTATGTGACTATAAGGAAAATAAAGTTTTTATGACATTTTGAAATACAGTAAATAGTAATTATTGCATACTGGTTCTTTTAATTAACTGCATTACATTAAGAGCTCTTTTATCAGAAAGTATAAGCAAGTGATCCAAATTATTTATTACCAGTTAAAGAAATAAAATTGTGTGAATTATAAAACTTTATACTGTTTAAATTGAAATTGATTTTTTTAATGGATTTTGAGTATTTTGGAACGTGATCATCAGATACCGAGGCTCATTAGCTCATTTTGATAAAAAAAAAACTCATAATTATTAACTAAATATGTTATTAAATTTGTATAGGCATATTTAAAGTTACTTAAAGTTGTTTATAAGATCAATGCATCCATTGTATCTTACAAATCTGCAATTTATAGGATAAATTTTTAAGAAAAACAGTTTCTTCCATTTCTTCCACTTGGAAGAAACCTATTTCTTCCGGCCGGTTATTTCCATGGTTTTTTCCGCCTTGGAAGAAACTTGCCAACCCTGCTTTGAAGATTGACATAGTGCTAGCCATTAGAGGTGAGTTCGGGCTCTAATTTGGCAATCCGAGCCCGTCCGGGCCCGAAACATTTTTGAACTGAGCTCGCCCGAGCCCGAAACATTTTGTGTGATCAGAGCCCGAGCCCGATATTGAAAGTGGTACGCTATGCAACACATACACAATAGTAAAATTAAATACCGTTTTCATTTTCAAATTAATTTTCTTATTACCAATCCTCAATTTAAATAACTATAAATGTTATTATAACAATTTATAATGTCTGTGTCTCTGTATACATGTATATATTTATATAATATATATTTATAGTGCAGCCTATCGGGGGACAAAATATTTATCCGAATGAGTGATACAATGAGGCCCAATATAACGAAGGAGGAAGGATTACTGTATAACACTATGACATAATATGCGTCCCGTTGAAAAAAAAAGTTATATTTAGAAAAAGGGAAGTCAAAGCTACTAAGGTTTCCAAGATTATTTTGTGATTTATAACCTATCATGACTATTATGACATTACTAAAGGTGCTCTCAAAATGAATAAAACTTCTTTCTTTTCTTTCTTTCTATTTCATTTTTGACATTTTCCAGTTAGTGAAGAATAAAATAAACGGAACTTTTTGCTTGAATCCGAGCCCCCGGCTCACCGCTCGAAGAGCGGTCGAAGACTTGCGTAAGATTTGAGCCCGATCGGGCTCGGGCTTACGGGCTCGGGCTGAGCCCGTCTCATCTCTACTAGCCATCTACACATAATCAATGAGGCACCTGCTTCATCAGCACCTCAGCATTCCATCCTTCTATAAATTCTTTGAGTGTATATGTAAGTTTGCAGGGATGTTGTTTTAGTTCTGGTGATGGAAATCGAACGAGTTTCAAAACATTTATTTATATTTTCAATTTTTTTTATATATGTATATATACATATTTTTTTCCCTCATAATTAACCCTCGTTATCCTAAGACAGGATCATTTTGAGCCTATTTGGAAGTTGAAATTTAGTTAAGGGCACCTCATTCAATTGGTGAGTAACGTGACTGTGAAAGTGTACTATTTCGCCAGAGATAACAAACTCCGAAAGAAGTACTTTCTACATCATTTTTACACAGAGTAAACTGATTTAGGACATGTGCATTGAGGAAAAGTTCACCAATTCTCTCATTCACAAATAATTTTTTTTAATCAATCGGAGCATTTTGGTAATATAAAGATATTGAGGCATGATCAAGGATGTGATTATCTCCAAACATTTAAGAAAGAAGGGTAAGAATGTGCTTTACGGTCCTTATGGCGAGTTTTTGGCAAGTTTTTCTGAACTCGCCAAGTTGGCACGGTGTCGCGGTTTTCTTTCCCGTCCTTTCCAAAATGGATTTAACGTCCCACTACTACAACGTTATGGACGACAATCTCGGAGAGACGCCAGTAAGGTTGCATTTAACATCACACTAGCACTGCGATTGGGCGACAATCTCAAAGATACGCAAGTAAGGTTGCATTTAACATCGCACTAGAACTGAGCTTCGGCGACAATCTCGAAGAGATGCCAGTACGGTTGCATTTAACATCGCACTAGCACTGCGATTGGGCAACAATCTCGGAGATACGCAAGTAAGGTTGCATTTAAAATCGCACTAGCACTGCGCTTCAGCGTGTGTACGCTCCGCATACATGAAAACAAACAAAAAAAAAAAAAAACTCACTGGATACAGTCAACAGCAAAAGTATCCGAGCACTAGCAAAAATTCCTACTTAAAAAAAGTGCACTTAATAGAGTTTTGTTAAATAAATCCTTGTCGAATCCTGTTCTTAGTCAGTCTAAGAACAAGATTCGACAAGGATTCATTTAACAAAACAATATTAAAAGTACATTTTTTACGTAGGAATTTTTGCTAGTGCTTGGATACTTTTCCTGCCGACTGTACCTCACTCGCATTCTGAATGAATATTTAAAATGCATAAAATTTCAAAATTTCTTAAAAACTCGAAGCATATCTCATACTTAATTAATAAATACCTTTATTTTGCTTTTAAAAACACGAAGCATATCTCATGCTTAATTAAATAAATCCCTTTATTTTGCTTCGTTACTCATGTCATAAAGCTTTTTCGCCGGAGGGCCCTCTGCATCCTCGGTGCCTCCCACTTGTAGTGGACAGGGATTTATTTAATTAAGCAAGAAATTTCGTTTTGCAGGGACCAGTAATATACACGTCTGTACGCTCCACGTACATGAAAAAGAAAACATCACTGCCCTAAAAGGACACCTTCTCCAAATGATGTCCTATGGATGAATGTCATCCTGGGGAAATCTTCAGGATGTCTTGTGAACAAAAGGATGTCCCGGGGACATCTTCGGGATGTCTTGTGGACGAAATGTCGTTTTGCAGCGACCAGTAATATGCATGTCTGTATGCTTCGCGTACACACCCCTCCCCCCCAAAAAAAAAATCACTGCCTTAAAAGCACATTTTCTCTAGATGATGTCCTCCGAATGTCTTATGGATGAAAGGATGTCCTGTGGACATCTTCAGGATGTATTATGGACAAGTGTGTGTTGTTAGGGTGGATAACTCACCCGCATTCTGCATGAATCTTTAAAATGCATGAAATTTCGTTTTGCAGTGCCCAGTAATATGCACGTCTGTACGCTCCGCGTACATGAAAACCGAAAAAAAAAACATCACGCTATACCTCACCCGCATTCTGCATGAATCTCTAAAACATACAAAATTTCGTTTTGCATCGATCAGTAAAGCGTACATAAAAACCAAAAAAATATTACTAAATATGTCTCACACAAACTCCATGAGTCTTTAAAATGTACGAAATTTCATTTGGCAACAATAACATACGCGAAAATCATAGTTTCAAAACATCATTTGGAGGTCACCACATTTCAAACATCGATCGTTCAGCGGTGCATAAACACCGTGGTTACCAAGGTTGACATCTTTATCCGCGATCAGAAACAAGTCGCCAAGCAGTACCGTAAAGCACATTCCACCCGAAAGAAGTCAGTCTGCAATATTATGAGCTAGTGGTACAGTTTAAATTTCCACTTATTAGAGTATTTATTTACAGGAAAAAATACACCTTCCATGCACAAAAGTTGGCAAAAAAATGTATATCCCAGAATGTGTATAGTAGAGGTGCACAACCTGCGGCCCGGGGGCCACATGCGGCCCGTCCTACTGACATTTTAGATTGCATCAATCAACAGGAGGGAAAAAAGGAAAGAGAGAAAGAAAAAGTATTTGTTTGTTGCATTCGCAAAACAGGCATTTACAAAAACTTCTTAAAAATTTAAAACTTCTCTAAAAATTTCTTAAACCTTCGTTTGTTAATTATTTGTTGCATTTCTGAAACCTAATTTATTTCTTAAAACTTCCACGAAAAAATTATTTAATTCAGAAATATCTGAGCTCCAATATCCCTTTCCTTTTCTTGGCTATGCCCTTGTGTGCTACATGTATAATTTAGTAACCAAATCATCAAAACACTCATCGAGACTTTTGCAGACCATGTTATTTATGCAGAGGTTAATCCAGAACAAATTTAGTGCCACATTTAGGCACCTTCACAAAAACAACTTTTAGCAAAGAGGCACACACTTTCACAAAGTCAATTCTCAGCAATATAGCTGCACACTAAAAACTTTGTATAAGCTTTGCCATATCAAACTCATAATAAATACTCTCAATTTAGATATTTTGTGGAGTCAATGGTAAATATCTAAATACCTTCTTATATTGCACATAAGAAATAACTCACTCATATATTTTTATTTTATAACTGTTTCCTTTTATTTTTTAAATGTATTTTAAAATTAGATAAACTGCTTTATGCAAAACTGCTTATTTTGGTATCCTCTATCAGCCTTTATATTTGTGCTTATCGTATTTGTGACTCCCAATATAATTTTTCTCTCTCTGCAAAACATATTTTTTATTTGATTATTTTATTTATTGTTTTTGTATTTTATATGATACATTTGTTTAATTCTTTTGCTTACTACTATTCAATAACTTTGATTATCATGCTTCGAGATTCACTTTACTCTCTGTCTCTGATTTTAAAAAAAGTTTTTTTTTTTTTTTTTAAGTAACGATGGAAACTGAAGTTCTGCACACAGGCACATGACAATGATAGTGTGCCCCTCTATATATGCATGTATGTGTGTGTATATATATATTACACAGCGAATATATCTGCATAGGTGAATATAATCTGCATTTAATTCTTTTATATTATCTCATCTGTGGCTCTGCATATTCCACTGAACAGAGAGACTGGCCCTCCAGCCGAAAAGGTTGAGCACCTCAAGTGTATAGTATGTAAAATGTTTTGGGCAAAAAGCAAAATACATTATGTGAGATATTTCTGGGAAGTCCCATTACATGAAGGATGGTGTTTCACTGACTGTATGTATATATTTGTTGTTGTTGGATATTTTTCAAACTTTCCTCAGCTTTAGTCCTTAAAGGAGGACTTTTTCTATCTAGATAATAGACCAGTAAGTACTGATGTTATGGACTGCCTTCCATTAACTTCTGTAATTAACCACATCTAAATATCTGTATATCATTAAAAAACTATAAACTATATACCAGGAAATAAAGGAAGTAAAACAATTACAATACATACTTTCCTATATACTAGAAAGGTTTAGCCACTAAAATATTTTTCAAATTACACAATAACACTCTAATAACTTACAAATTCCATAAGAAATCAACTTATAATGCACACTAATCAATCAAATCACATGTACTAACACCTAATTACAATTTAACATACAAGCTTTAAATAGAGTTATCCACATTGTACAACTTATCAGGCAGGAGATTTTGATCACAATTAGAAGTAAAATCAAGCCTAATTTTAAGTATTTTTTCAAAACAATGTTTATCCACAAATGGATTTTACACATTTGTGATAATCCATTAAAACTCACAGGCTTATGTATATGATAGTGTAATTTACCCTATCAATTGCTGTGAAATAAATTTAAATGATTTTAACATGAATTTATAAAAATATTTTCTGAAATACAGTAGTGTTTTTGGGGAAGGCCAAAAGGTGGGGCTTATTGTTTAAAATAACAGGGGTTGCAGTCTCCGCCTTCTTTTCAGGACACTTTGAGAAATGAGAAATTTATGCCTTTTTCGCTACCACTCTTTTTATACAATAATTTCTATACTCTTTAATCACGACATATTACTTACGATAAAAATTTCTCTAAGAAAAAAAGTGGTGACAAAAGATGCAAAAATTTTTCATTTTTAAAAATGTTCTGAAAGAAAAGGTGAAGACTACGACCTCTGAAATATGAAAAATCAGTCAAAAGCAAAGAACTCATTGCTGTGTTATTGATTTTTATGTTATTCTGAAATTAATGCACAATGTGGTTGGGTATCCAGTGACGTTCTTATAGGATTTTTAAAAGCGAAGCTCACAACATGTAAACACTGATTGCTGTATTGTCAATTTTCATACAATTTTGCAATTGTTTTTGCACTGAAATTGGTGTTCTGAGTGATTTTCATAGTTTAATTTTCACTTCACTTTATGTATTTTGAAAATTATATTTTATTATGATTTTTAAACAGTTTGTTTTCATACATATTTAGAATTTTGTTTTATTCGTTGAAAATATCGCTCTATTATGTAACCAGTGGAATGTTGCAACTTCTAAACAATACAAATCATGTTGGTGACTTTTGTCAAACGTGCCAAGTGGCACATTAATGCAATTTTATTCCAGTAACGCCTTGATCTTAGGACTGCAAGAGTTAAAAAAGTTTTATTGTCAATTGATAATGCATATTTTAAATTATTTTCAGCCTAATATACTGAATTTTAACTCAGAACTGTGCTAAATTAAGAAAGCTGCCACAGAGACACAATAACACCTTACAAATCTATATACAAAATGCTTCAAAAGTCTGAATCCACCAAAATATATCGAAGAGAAAACAATTTCGCTGAGCACATTGATTTAGAAAATTTTGTGCTTTCAAATAATCAAGTTTTTTCACAGAATTATTTTAGGGGAAAAATCTGCTTAAAAATGTGCATTTAAAAATCTTTTTTTTTTTTTTTTTCATGCAGACCTCGATTAATTTGTTTCAAGAAAAGTCTAGAAACACCTAAATATTTCAGAAGGAAAACAATTTCTCTTAACACTTTGAATAACCCACATTTGAAAAGTTAAGTGCTTTCAAATAGTCTGTCATATGAGATATCACAGATGGGAACCCGGGGTCTTTCTTCCCTAAGTAACAAACTAAAAACACAAACCTGTTTTCTACAGAAACATCCATTGCCTCCATCATAAGTCTAGAATTCACTTAAAACGATAGAGATAAACAAAAACGAAGAGAAGAGAGAAGCGATGTTTGATGAAATTGGTTGGTTGAGTGGGTTGGGTTTTACGACTTATTAGAGCCAAGCAAGTATTTGAAATGAATGCGTGATCCATGAGGTGTATCCATGGCACGGAGTAAAAAGACAGGAGAAGAAGGTAACGCTGAAATTTTGTGATGTTGTTTTCTAATGTTTACAGATGGCGCCAGCGTGCAATCCTTTCTTCTCTCCAGCTTCTGCAATGTTATTCAATGGGGAAATGTCTCGTTTTAATTATTTTTTTAAAAATAATATCAAGCTGAAAAATTTTCGATTGAAAGCAAATTTCATTAAATAGAGTATTCTAACCAACATGTTTTTTTAAGAGCCATTTTATACTAATTTTACTTTGAAAGAAAGCTTTTAAAAAATGACGATTCTTATGAACCGAAGCTAGCTAAAACAGACAATTGGGAGGAAATTTTGTAAAGAAAAAAAATAAACTTACTTTAGGTGCAGAACTCAGACTTTATTTTTCTCCTAGAGCTTTTTTTTTTTTTGTTTTTCTTATCACTATCATAGCCTGTTTTACAACTAGGAACGAAGCATTTATTTGAAACATCTGAATTATGCAGTTTTAAGAACTTACAAAGAAATTAAATTGCTTAAAATAAAAAATTTTAAATGTACTCCAGTAAAATTCTATTGAAAACAACAGTATATCCGCGCCGAGGTAGGGAGGAACACTGAGCTGAAGAACAACTGGAGCAAATGCTTCCAATACTTTTACACAGTGTTCGTGCGTGCCAGTTTTTCTGCAATCGTTCGCCTGCCTTGTATGGCAAGCTACATTTATCGGGTCATCTATTACTATTATAATCTTTAAAGAATTAAAATTTAAAATTGTAATGTCATGTTTAGCATATGGTTGTTCGAACAGACAACCTTTACACAATTTTACTTTTAAATATAAATATATCAAAGGCTTTTTGCCATACAACGCTCGGAAGACAAACCTTCAAAAAACGGCACGCGAAAACCGATCTAGCATTTCCTCCAGTTGTTCTTCAGCTCAGTGGTACTGATAAGTATAAAGGATTTAAGTCCATATTCTTCATTTTTCAGGAGACGAAAGATAAAGTTTTAAAAAGTACTGCATAAAAACTTATCCGTTCAATACAGTTTTAACCAGGATATTATCATAATATACAATTTTGTGAATAAACTACATACATTTAATTTTGAAGGTTATTTTAAACAGATTTATATAGATTTGAAAAAAAAAATTTTCGGGGGGGGGGGGAGGGATATTATTAAGATTCTCGGGATGTTTTTCTAAGATGATCGAAACATGTATTCATGTGAGTTTCGAAGAAAACCACAGAAAATTCAGAACAGCTAAGACGACAAATTGTGATGTTGGATTGCACTAGAAGTTAAGAAAATAAAAATAATAAATTATAACACACTATAATTCGCGAAGTTACAACCAATTCTGAAAAAAAGTTAAAATTTCATTAAAAACAGCGATTATAGGTTTAGTCTAAAAATCACTAAATTAGGCTGATGCTTTTAAGAATTACGGTCGATTAACTCCTTATTATCCCAATCTTTAGAAAAACACCCTTACATCGGTGTTTTTCTAAGGATATCTAAATATGCATTCACTCGAATTTCGGAGAAAACCCCGGAAAACTGATAAAGGCTAAGATGATGAATAGTGACATTAGATCGCATTAGGGGAAAAAAAGAAAAAATATATATTTGTAGTGTATTAGAAATCGCGAAATTTATAACCAATTTTGACAAAAATTAAATTTTTAGCTATTATGAGTTCAGTCAAAAAATCGCTATTAAGTTAATGTTTTAATGGTTTAAGGTCCATTGACTAAACTAGGATCCTAGGCCTGATTATAATGCTTTTCATGGGCGCTTTTTTTTTTAAGGAGATCCAAGCATGTATTCACGCGATTTTGGAGAAAACCACGGAAAACTCAAAGCGGCTTAGACAACGATCTGTGACATTGGAGTATTGTGATATAGAAAAAAATATATATAAATGTATCAATAAGTTGTTATATATTGTAAATCACGAATTTATAACGAATTTTGGCAAAAATTAAAATTTTGTTAAAAATAAAGATTGTGAGTGGACTCTAAAAATCGCTAAATTAGGTTAATGGTTTGTGGGGGTTGCGGTCGATAAACTACATAAAGGTCATAGGCCTGGATCGAATGCCCCCACAGGGTGGATTATCTAGTTCGTATTTATGCGAGTTTCGGAGAAAACTACGGAAAAATCAGAACGACTATGATGATGAGTTGTGACATTTGGTTGCAATCAATAAAAATGTATATAATACTAAAATTTGAGATATTGTAAACTGCGAATTTATAGTCAATTTTGACAAATAATAATAATAATATTAATAATAGAAATTGAGAATTCAGTCCAAAATAGCTAAATTACATAGTTTTTTTTTTTTTTTTTTTTTTTTTTTTTGGGGGGGGGGGGGGGGGTTACGGTTGTTTGATATAGTTAAGATTCTCGGCCAGATTGAAATGCTTTTCATGGATGTTTTTCTAGGGTTATCGAAGAATGTATACACGCGAGTTTCGAAGAAAATCTCGGAAAACTCAGATCGGCTAAGATAACTAATTATGGAAAATGAATTGCACTGGAAAATAATAATAATAATAATAATAAAATAAACAAATTGGGATATATTGTAATCGCGAATTCGTAAAGAATTTTGATAAAAAAATTAATTTGGTTAAAAGTAGAGATTATGTGTTCAGTTTAAAAATTGTTAAATTAGATTGACGGATTGGTTTGAGGGGATTACTGTCGTTTGATCATGTCAGGATCCCAGGTCTTTGGTGAATGCCCTCTGTGTGTGTGTGGGGGGGGGGATTTTTGAAGAAAACTAGTTCGTATTTACGTATGTTTCGGGGAAAACCACGGACAACTCAGAACGTCTAAGACGTCGAGCATGACCTAGGAATGAACACAGCATCTCTCATCTTCTAGTTTCTACAGCAGAACCTCTCAGCTTCTTGTAGGTTAAATTCGGGTGAAAATTTAGAAACTTAAAAAAAAAATGTTTAATTAAATTAAATTATCCGATGAAATTTTAGAATTTTTGAGCTAACATTTCTCTAAATGAAAATCACAAAAACTCATAGAAAAATAATATTTAATTAAATTTCAAGTCAAAGATTTTATAAAGCTAGATTTACACTTATTAATAACATTTCAATGATGTTGCTTATCCCTGACTTAAATTGCATCACTTTCTTAAATGTACGTCTTAAGATTTGCTAAATGTAAAGTTTTAATTTTTAATTTTTTTCTTTATATATATATATATATATATATATATATATATATATATATATTATAAATGATATAGTGAAGCCTTGTTATTCTGACAAACTCAACTTAATAATATTTAATAAAACGTTTATAAATAAAAAAAGAAAAAAAAAAAAAAAAAAGAGGCCGTTATTATTAAGAAAAATTTAATTTTAAATATAAATAACTTAAATGTTAAATGAACAACGTATCATGAAGCATATGCACCTTGACAGCAGAAAACAATGCCGGAATTCTTGAAAACAGGTCTTTATTTTGTTTATTAGCTATTGCATAACCCGAGTCACATCCAAATACAAAACAGCATTGAGATTTAGACATATTCATCATAAAAAAACAATAATTAGAAAGATAATGATGCACGCTCACTGTACTCAGTGTTAACGTGGTACATCAACTACAGTCAGCGCCACTCTGCGGCCAGTTCAGCGCGAGGTCCACTTTTGAAGGAGGAATCCCGTAAAGGAAGTTTCTCCTTTCTAAGGCTGGGATTGCGGTGCCTCGTTCTTAAGTCTTATCTTAAATGTTACGAACTTTCGTAGATGGGCGTGGTTAAGAACGATCTTAACTTGGTATTGCGGTGCCTCAAGCGTAAGTCCTCCGCGTGTCCTCCTAAGAGAAAGCCAGCCAGCCAATGGGAGACGCAGAGCGAGCTATGTTGTGATTGCGCGCGCATCCAGTTACCATTCGACTTAGGCTGGGATTGCGGTGCCTCGTTCTTAAGTCTTATCTTAACCCTTTCACTACCATTGGGACATATACGTCCCAAGCAATGCTGCCAGACTGAGGTAATTTTTTTATTGAATATCCACCAATAAATTTTAATTGCAACGGTTGTATAATCATTCCGAAAACATCTAACAAAGAAGTCTTCGAAGTTATTAGGCATTTAAAATTTAGTGGTAGATATCAAATACAAAGAATTCCCTCAATCTGGCAGCACTGGTCCCAAAGGCAGTTTATATTGGTAGTGAAAGGGTTAAATGTTACGAACTTTCGTAGATGGGCGTGGTTAAGAACGATCTTAAGTTGGTATTGCAGTGCCTCAAGCGTAAGTCCTCCGCGTGTCCTCGTAAGAGAAAGCCAGCCAGCCAATGGGAGACGCAGAGCGAGATAAGTTCTGATTACGCGCGCATCCAGTTACCATTCGACTTAGGCTGGGATTGCGGTGCCTCGTTCTTAAGTCTTATCTTAACCCTTTCACTACCATTGGGACATATACGTCCCAAGCAATGCTGCCAGACTGAGGTAGAGAGAGAAATGACAACCCGCTTGTGTGGCCAATATCATCGAGAATTGTCACGTGACAATTCTCATTTCTCCTGTGCCCGTGAACTACTACGGTATTGTGTTAGCCGAAAGCGGATCATCGAGGTATTGCGCACGCGTAGTTTATGATCTTTCCTCGTGGTCTCAGCTCTCGGCTGTTGGCGATGAGCCTCTTTCGCCAAGTGTATTGGTACAGTGCCTAGAAGTAAAAAGCACTTCTAGGTACTGTAGTATTGGTGAGGGATATCTATAAA
Source organism: Salticus scenicus (assembly GCA_963930645.1). Lineage (NCBI taxonomy): Eukaryota > Metazoa > Arthropoda > Arachnida > Araneae > Salticidae > Salticus > Salticus scenicus. Next base: position 308,449,725 of record OZ005651.1, on the reverse strand, counting down.
CAAATATCGAAATGTACTCTTGATCTTCAGTTCTCATAGGAGTTATGTATTATTTTTTTTTTTTTTCATTATTGACGATATTGGAAGTAAAAAATAAATAAATAAATTCTCAATGGCATAAAAAATATAAACCCATCAAAAATTAGAGCAAAAAATTTATAGGAATAGAATACTTTCATCTTATAACTGTAAAAGAAATTAAATTATAATAATATAAAAAGAAATAGGATAGATTCCATTTTTTAATGTCTTCATAATAATATTTTTATTAATAATCTTGATGCATCATTATTTAAAATATTTGCTTTATTTCTTATTTTCTTCTTTATATTTACGCAGTGGTTAGAGAACCGGCAGCCGGGTCTTTGTTATATTCCCGGTAGTTCTGACGCTTGCGTAGTATGACTGCCGGATGATTTAGTATTCATCTGCCGGTAAAGTGAACGACTTTTATCAATACATGCTTTTGATAATTCATGTTGCCGCTTTAATTCGTATTTATTTGTATTGATCACGTTTTATATTTTAACTTTCTCTCGATTTTTCTCAATAAATATTTGTTTCATTATTCACTTATTTTCTCTTACATTTTTTGTTTTATCTGCTACGTTGTTTTTCGTTAAATAAGTTAATATAATTGAGCTAAATAAGCAAAATAAACCTCTCAAATTGCTACAGATATTTCTGAGATCTTATATTACTCCAAAATGCAAATTAAAGATAAAAAATTAAGAAAAGTGATAATGCATATGATTGAAATATACGTGTATAGAATAGAGGGAGGGGGAGGAGAGACTTTAAATTACACAAAAATCATCGCATTTCTAACATATTATTATATTTGGATTTCGATATACATATACATACATATATATATATATATATATATATATATATTTTTTTTTTAAATTAATCAGTATAGTAAAAGAAATTAAATTTTTGAACTCTGCATGATTTCTCGAAAGATTAATCTATTATTATATTCTCATTTTTAAAAATTAAATTTAATTTTTAATTTACTCAGTATAGTATAAAAAAATTTATTTTTTCAACTTTTCGTGGTTTCTCCAAAGACCATTCTAATTTATTATTATATTTGGATTTTTAAAAACTAAATATATTTTTTAAATCTTTAATGTAATAAATATAGTACAAGAAGTTTAATTTTTAAACTTTGCATGATTTCTTGAAACATTATTTTAATATATTATTATGTTTTGATTTTTAATAACTAAATATATTTTTAAAATTTTTATTTTAATCAGTATAGCAAAATAAATAAATATTTTTTCAACTTTATATGGTTTCTTTATAGATTATACAAATTTATTATTATATTTGGATTTTTAGAAAATAATATATTTTTTAAAACTTCAATTTAATCAATATAGCACAAGAAATTTTAATTTTTACACTTTACAGGATTTCCTGAAAGATTATTCTAATATTTTATTATGTTTTGATTTTTAAAAACTAAATACATTTTTTGAAAAATTTAATTTAATTAGTATAGTACAAAAAAGTTGTTTTTTCAACTTTGCGTGTTCTCTCCAATGATTATTCTAATATATTATATTTGAATTTTTAAAAACTAAATATATTTAAAAATAATAATTCAATCAGTATTGTACAAGAATTTTAATTTTTCAACTTTGCATGGTTTCAAAAAATAGTTTCTATTATTATATTAGGATTTATTATATTAGTATTCTTAAAAACTAAATTATTTAAAAAAATTAATCTAAATTTTAATTTAATCAGTATAGTATAAGAAATTCCATTTTTCAAATTTACATGGTTTTTCCAAAGATTAAGTTGGTTTCAGATCATTTCGAAAGATGGCAGCACCAGCTGGATTGATTACAAAGTTGACTGGTTGAAAAACAGCTACTGGCGCTATTTATTCGTTTGTTTCTTTCTTAATACATCAGACACATCAGACTTATACACACCAGACTTATATGCTTGACTGACGCTATTTATTCTTTACTTTTATGTATTTATCTGTTAGGAATAAGAACCATTAAAAAATATTCATTCTCTGTGTCACCCGGCACTTCAGCTATAAGTTCTAATACGCAAGCGCAGAAGACTGCCGGGTCTATAATACTTACCCGGCTGCCGGTTCTCTAACCACGGCCTTATATTTAAGAAGAAAGTATTCGATTAATGGAAAGTGTGTCTCCGGTTTCCAACGAATTTATACGTTTTGACATATCCTGGGGGATTCTCCCTCTACTAGTATATCTGCTCGATGGGGAGAATCTCTATTCTTTTATACGGGAGAAAACGTGTCCAACATGTATCAAGGTGATATTTCGTTGCGCTAACGTTTTTCACTACTTATCGCTTTTTTGGCGATAGTTTGTTTCCGATAAAGAAACATTTTTTAGGTCGTAAATACCAAAGAATATTTACCTCATTAGATATTCTTTGACAAATATATTTTAAGAATTATGCATTTATTATTCTTAATTAATATTTCTTTTTCCAATGAAAACTCTGCTAAGCGATTTTTATACAAAAAAAAAATTACAATTTTGAAGAAAAATTAAAAAGAGAAAAAAAAATCTTCTGAATAAAATACAGAAATAAAAACATTTCAAATATATAGTATGTTGTGGCCATCACAAAACATTCTTTAATGTTATCCTATACAAATATGCACAATGTAAATTAGATATTAACTAAAAATAATTTTTATTATTATTATTTTTTTTTTCAGGATGAATGCAAATGATTTTCATTGCAAAGATATATAATAGTGGCTAAAGAAAGTTTATTTTGTGTCCTATAGACCACATTCATATTTCAAAAACTGCATTTTTCTCAATAAGTTTTTAATTTATTTATTAAGAAACGAAGAAAAACCCTGATAAATTTGTTTTTAATTATTCTAGATTTATAGTTCAACCATTAGTTTCAAAGGTACTGACGGGTTCTTTTCAGAAACACTATTATTAAAAATTTACATAGACCCCCCCCCCCTTCCAGTGAAAAGGGATACATCTACATTTACAACCATTTTTTTTTTCATAATTGATTATTACTATTTTAAACAATTCTTTTTAATTCACAAAGATTCGTTGAAAAATAATTCTCACTGTGCGTATTTATGCGAAGTTTCATTTTTATGTTGAAGCAAATAAATAAATAAAATAAAATAAATATATACGGGATGACAGCGCTATCTATTGGGCGTTTGGTGTTTTAGAAGTAAGGCTGATTGACTACCCTAGGATTCTAGGCATAACGTGGAGTGCCCTCCGGGGGAGAGTCTAAGTGGTCCTAGTCCGTATTTATACAAGTTTCGGAGAAAACCACTGAAAACTCCAAATGATTAGGTCAACGAGCGCGAGCTGGGATCGAACCCGGCACCTCACGTCTACCAGCTTTGAGCCCAGAACCGATCGGCCGCTGATGGGCCATTTTCCGCAACAGCTTATAGGCACTAATTTATATTTCGATGTTAGAACTAAATGTCAAGTTTGGTTAAATTTCGTCCACTTATTTATTTGAGCATCCACAAAAGTTTAGACACACATGAAGACGCTTAAAATAATGCAATCATGTTCAGGATATGTCAAAACGTATAAATGCATTGGAAACTGGACACAAACTTTCCATTAATCGAATACTTTCTTCTTAAATATAAAGAAGAATATAAGAAATAAAGCAAATATCTTAAATAATGATGCATCTAGATTATTAATAAAAATATTATTATGAAGACATTAAAAAATAGAATCTATCCCATTTCTTTTTATATTATTACAATTTAATTTATTTTACAGTTATAAGATGAAAATATTCTATTCCTATAAATTTTTGCTCTAATTTTTGATGGGTTTATTTTTTATGCCATTGGGAATTTATTTATTTATTTTTTAATTCCAATATCGTCAATAGGGCAGTTGCAAACAGCTGATAACAGCATGGCAACGTGGACAGCGTGCCCTCCATCACTGGTTGCTATGCGCGGTTGCCATGGTGCTGTGAGCTGTTTTCAACTGCCATTTGCTTACTGTTCTAAAAATGGTGTCTATTTATTTTCACGTGGAGTTGATAGCCCTCCATCTACGTCACTATGACGTCATATGAAACTGCTCTATAATGAAAAATTTATATATATATATATATATATATATATTAATACATAACTCGTATGAGAATTGAAGATCAAGACTACATTTCGATATTTGTTTATAGATATCCCTCGCCAATACACTTGGGGAAAGAGGCTCATCGCCAACAGCCAAGAGCTCTGATCTGACCATGAGGAAAGATCACAAACCACGCGGGTACAGCGTCTAGAATAAACAGTGCGGAAAGTGGCGAATAACATTGTACTAAAAAAATTAAGCCTGTCACCAGATGTCATTGTAATCGAAGCTAGGGTCACGACAACAAAACCGAGACTCCCTATTGGTTAATAATATGCTTAGATCACGTGATTAAACTGACGAAACTGGGAAAAGCCAATCAGGTCTTCGATTTGAGCAATAGCTTCGATCACAGCGACATCTGGGTAAGCTTAATTTTTGTAGCATCATTTTAACATACACTGTTTATTCTACAGTCGGCTGCAAAATTATTCGAGCACTAGCCAATAATTCCTATATTTAAAAAGTACACTTAAGACTGTTTTGCTAAGTAAATCCTTGTCGAATCATGTTCTTAGACTGATTAAGAACATGACTCGACAAGGATTTATTTAACAAAGCTGTATTAAGTGTACTTTTTTTGGCAAGGATTATTGCTAGTGCTCGAATAATTTTGCAGCCGACTGTAGACGCTGTAACGCAGGCGCAATACCGTAGTAGTTCACGGGCGCAGGAGAAATGAGAAATCTTAAAGTTTTTGTCACGTGACAATACTCGATGATGTTGGCCTCACAAGGGGGTTGCCATTTCTCTCTCTACCTAAATTAAAGCTCGATGAGTATGTCCCATAGAATATAATACAGGAAGAAGGAGCGTAGTATATGTTTTGGTTTCGGTTTGTAAAATCCAGGAATGCCGGGGATAGAGTTGTAACTAAGCTTCAATCTGGTTGGTTGGCGACTTGTTGGCGAGATTTTTTAATCGTTTCGTCTCTCTGTCAAACAGTCAACGAGGCAGCACCCCCAAGAAATAGCGATAAATGCGCTGAGGATGGGTGCCCTACTTTAAGGTAATAAGCAGCAGGAGCAGCTTTCGTTGGCAATTCACTAGAAGGGGTTTGTAAGCATTAGAGTACTGACGTGCTCCTTCTTTCTCTATTATTATCCATGGTATTAAAGGGTCATTGAGCTAGTGACCCTTGTCTGAGAGATAGTCGGTAACAAAAGCATCCGAACACTAGCAATAATTCCTATGTAAAAAAAAAGTACATTTCATACGGTTTTGTTAAATAATCCTCGTCGAATCCTGCTCTTAGTCGGTCTAAGAACATGACTCGATAAGGATTTATTTAACAAAATCGTATGAAATGTACTTTTTTTTACATAGGAATTTTTGCTAGTGTTCGGATGCTTTTGTTACCGACTGTACGTTAGGTTCTGAAAAAATAACTTTCCGAACTTGGTGAATCACATTATGTTTATATCCATTGACTACGCTGTAAAAAAATAACTATTACCAGCTGCAAGAACCTCTCTGTGATTGGAGAAAATAGTTATTTTTTTACAGTGTACATATTAGAATAGACCCCGGACTAGTAGCCTATTTGTTCCCAAACATCACATCCCCACCAATCTGCCAATTCATTCACCAAATCTGTTTTTCAACCCCTACCGCCAAACCGACATTAAACTTCCTCCAAAACAGGTTTCTTCTAAAGCAGATTTCGACTTCCACCAAAGTGATTATTGCCAAAAGAAAGCACACATTCACCCAAAAACTTCAGTGATATTCGCGGAATTTACCTCCACAGCTACAGTCGGCAGCAAAAGTATCCGGGCACTGGCCAATAATTCCGATATCAAAAAACTACGCTTATTTAACAAAGCAGTATTAAGTGTACTTTTTTTAGAAAGGGATTACTGCTAGTGCTCGAATACTTTTGCTGTCAACTGTAGTATAGGGAATCCGTACTCTACTTCCTATCAGTACTCAATGTTATGTATTCGAATAACATAGAGGTAAAGATATTTCCTATATTGGAATTTTGGTGATAATCGCTTTCTTGGGCAGGTAAACTCTGTGACAGGGGGAAGTGGAGGAAAACTGCTTTGGTGGAAGTGGAATGTCGGTTTCGCGGTAGAAAAACCAGTTTGGTCAATGAACTGATGGGGATATAATGTTCGGGAACAAATAGGTTACTAATAACCTAATAAGAAAGTAAGAAAGCACCACAGAACTGGCATTTTAAAGTAATAAGTACAAAATTTTAAATAAACATCATAAAATGCAATAAACTCGCAACAATTCTTTCGGGTCGAAAGAACACACGAACCATCGTCAGGCGAACACAGTACGCACGAGCGCTGAAGTCAAAACGGCAACACATGTGCCGAAGCCACTTTGACTGCAGCTCTCGTGCCTACTTTGTTCACCAGACGAAGGTTCATGTGTTCTTTCGATCCAAATCAATTGTTGTGAGTTTATTGCATTTTATGGTGTCTATTCAAAGTTTTGTTCTTATTAAATAGTTTAATACTCCGTGGTTTATTCTAATATATGTAGTCAATGATTGGTACAGAACTTCGATCTAAAGCCCAAAATCATGTTGAAATTGTCATAGAATCATTAAGAAGGTTGTGCTACGGTTCATGCTTTTTCAGTTTCGCATGTATAATTTTCCTCATAAAAATATACAAAAGTTAGTTGAATTTATTGTACAGTCGGTAACAAAAGCGTCCGAACACTAGCAAAAATTCCTATCTAAAAAAAGTACACTTCATACGGTTTTGTTAAATAATTCCTGGTCGAATCCTGTTCTTAGTCAGTGTAAGAACATGATTCGATAAGGATTTATTTAACAAAACCGTATGAAGTGTACTCTTTTTACATAGGAATTTTCACTAGTATTCGGACACTTTTGTTACCGACTGTATATGTCTGCCTGGCACAAACATAAACACTTCCTCAGAGCGAGTGTTTTTTTCAATGAACAAAATATGGACAAGTAAAAATAATCAGCTTCATACAGCTACATAAAAAAGCTTATTATTAACTTTTAAGATTGATTTAGATTACACTTGCGAGTACTTTTATAAAATGTTGATAAAGAAGGACTGTTTGTTAAAACAAAGAACTTTATCTGACACATAAACATTTTATTTTTTTATTTATAAAAGATAAGGGTCTATAAGGAGGTTTTTCGGCCTTAAAATTGAGGAAAATATCAGATTGATCACGCGTGTGAAATTTTTGCATTTAATTATTTTAGAATATGTATATTTTAAGTTTCAATCAATATTAATTATATCATTCCAGTAATTGTTTGTTCCCCAGGGGTCCAAAGATTCGCAATTTTGCATTTTTGGCCTAAATTCTCCCATTTTTAGTGACTTGACATACTTTTATTTATGTCAGTGCAAAGGAGCAACACTTTCTTATTGAAATATATTATGAAGTAAACTATGACGTAAATTGTACATAAAGGTAAAAGTGTTGCTCCACTGCGCTCATAAAAAAAGAAGTTAAAATTGAAAGAAAAGCATAACATTGGTTACAGTAATAACACTGCGTACACTACTCCTTCTCACTGGTTTGAAAGAGATGTTATTGATGAAATAGAATCTATCTAATCAAATTCCACTTAAATTTCACTTTTGTTACACTAAATATTCTTTAGAAATTATTTGTCTTTTTTTATCTGTGCAGTTTAATCTTGAACTATATTTACACTCTCAATGCGGAAAATCGAATCTCCGTGAGTTCGCTGTTGGATTAAGACCGATTGACTACGCTAGGGTGCTTGGCCTATGGGCGAAATGCCCCCCTAAGGAGTTTTTCTAATGGTCCTAACACGCATTTAGGAGAAAACCCGTATTTAAGAGTTTTGGAGAAAACCACGGAAAACTCTGAACAGCCAATTCGACAGACAAGACCAGGAATCAAATCCGGCCCTTCCCATCGAGTCTGCGACATTTGAAAACCTGTACAGTCGGCAGCAAAAGTACCCGAGCACTAGCCAATAATTCCGATGTCAAAAAAGTACACTTAATACTGTTTTGTTAAATAAATCCTTGTCGTATCATGTTTTTAGACTGACAAAGAACATGACTCGACAAGGATTTTATTTACAAAGCTGTATTAAGTGTACATTTTTTTGAGAAAGGGATTACTGCTAGTTCTCGGATACTTTTGCTGCCGACTGTAACTCCGTCTACGACGTTTCTTTTGTAATCTGTATACTACAATATTTCTTAAGAATATACCAATATTCGTCTTTCTACAATTACTGTACAATGGATACAAATACTTAAATAGATATAGTATAGTTATAACCTACATACATTTGTAAAGTAAATGCAGATACAGAAAATTATGTTCTAAAATTATGTACAGTCGGTAACAAAAGTGTCCGAACACTAGCAAAAATTCCTATGTAAAAAATTTACACTTCATACGGTTTTGTTAAATAAATCCTTATCGAATCATGTTCTTACACTGACTAAGAACAGGATTCGACAAGGATTTATTTAACAAAACCGTATGAAGTGTACTTTTTTTACATAGGAATTTTTGCTAGTGTTTGGACACTTTTGTTACCGACTGTACTTTCAACAATAATGCCTAGAGGAGGAACTTATATTTAACATTATGCCAACAATGACTGTGAGTGGCCTACACATTGACACTCTTGAGTCATATTTCATAGTATTTATATTAAAATTTTGGAGTTAATTCGCATCATTTTTTATTAGAAGTTTTTTATATCAAATTGACTTTGTCACTGAGTCTTCGTGTCAGTCTAATAAACAAAGTGCCTCCATTTTAAAGTAAATATAAGTTATTCAGTTTGTCGCTTCATGGCTTAGTTGGTTAGAGCGTCACGTTAATAACGCGGTGGCCGAGCGATCGATCCCCGAAGGCCCGGCGTGTTAAATTTTGCAGATAATAAGTAGAAAAGGGGTCAATTGTTAAAAGAAAATTTTTCGTTGACTACACAGTAACCTAAGAATTTTTTATGAGTTTTTTTAAGATTTTTTTTTTTTTTTTTTGTTTAGATATTATAAAACCCAAAATACTTTAGATATTAAAAAAGCACAAAATAAAACGTTTTAAGTAAAAAATACATAAAGAAATATTTTTAGAAGCTTTATTTATATATTATATGAAATTGGATTTGTCATCGCGTTTTCTGTCACGCCAAAAAACAACACGTTTCCACTTAAAAAAAAAAAAAAAAAAAAAAAAAATGTAAGCAATTCATTGTATCTCTTAATGGCTCAGTTGGTTAGAGCGTCATGTTGGTAACGCGAGAATCGTGTGTTCGATCCTCGCCAGGTCGAGGTGTTAATTTCTGTAAATAATTAATAGAAAAGGTGTCAACTAACAAAAGGAAATATTTCGTTGTGTATCCTAATAATTTTTAAAGAGTTTTTTTAAACAGCTTTTTATCTAGTTGCTAAAAAGCACAAAATAAAAATTCAAGTAAAAATAAATAAATAAATAATTTTTTTAGAAGCTTTTTATTGAAATTGGAATTTCTCATTGTGTCTTCGTGACACGCTAAAAAACAAGGTGTCTCCCCTTTAAAGTAAATATAAGCAGGGCCCGACTTAGCCTAATTGGGGCCCGGAGAAAAAAATTTTTTGAAGCCCCCTATGATTCACTACTTGGGCAAAAACTTCTTAGGGGGCCCCCATCTGCTTCACTACTTCAGTAATGAAGAACCGAACTTTATGGAGGTATTTACCATGGAGGTTTTCACCTCATTATAGATCCATTTTATTTCTGATTGTTAACTTTGTCATCTAGCTGCGAAAAATTCATATCCTTGGTGACATTAGGGCGGAATTCAGCTAAATTTTCACAATTACGATTGCTCAATTAAGCAGGATTTTTCAATGTACTGAATTTTGTTTAAAACAAGTTCATTAAAGAAGGAAACGTAAAATAAACTTTCTACTCGATTTTGGGGCCCCATCTGATGTAGGGGCCCGAAGCAACTGTCTCGTATGACCCTGCCTTAGTCAGACTCTGAATATAAGCAACACATTGCATCTCTCGTTGGCTCAGTTAGTTAGAGCATCATGTTATGAGTTCGATCCTCGAAAGCCCGATATGGCAGTTTTTGCAGATATTTAATAGAAAAGGTATTAATTAGTAAAAGAAAGTATTAAAAAAAAATACCAAAACCCTTCAGTCCAGCAGGAGATATGCGGTTGAAATGGTTTAGACCTAAAAGTGTTAAATCTCCATTTTTCCAGGTACGATATTTTCACCCATTTTAACTTATATATTTATTTTTAATTTGATAAAATTTTTCTTATTCATTCGTTGTATGTTCAGTCGGGATGCTAGCAATGTATGTTTGATTAATATGCTTTATATGCTTCAGAAACTGTATACAATTACTTTTTAGAAGCTATTTACTGAAATTGACTTTGCCATCACGTCCTTACGCTAAAATACAAGGCGCCTCCACTTTAAAGTAAATGTAAGCAAACTCATACGTCAGTAGCTGGCTCAGTTAGTTAGAGGGTCATGTTAATAACGAGATGATAGCGGGTTCGACCCTCGAAGGCTGACGCGTTATTTTTTGCAGATAATTAAAAGATGTCATTTGTTAAAAAAAAAAAAAAAAAAAAATCTTTCATGGTCAAAAGAAATTTTAATTAGTTTTTTAAGAAGCCTTTTTTTTAGCAACTAAAAAGAATAAAAGAAAAATTTAAGTAAAAAGGGAAAAAAAAAAAGAAATGCTGGAAGTTTTTTTTATTGTGGAGCCCCAAAAGGCATAAAATAAAGTTTTGTTCTTGCCAAGGCATGTTATAAAAAATAAAAGTTTCTACAATAAGAAAATTTTAAAGAAAGATATAGATATTTCAATTTTGTAAAAGATGAAAATTTTGAAATATTTTAGAAAGCATTCAAAAACGATTTTTTTTTTTTTTTTTTTTGTATTTGTTAGATTTTTTTAGCATGTTCTATGATTTTTCTTGCCTGTTCTTCAACTTTTGGTTAGAGCGTCATGCTGATAACACGATGGTCATTGGTTCGATCCTCGAAGGCCGATGTGCCATTTTTTTTGCCGATAATTAAATGAAAGGATGTCAATTGATAAAAGAAAATCTTTAGTTGTCTAGACACTATCGTAAAAAGTTTGATTAATTTGTTGAGAAACTTTTTCTTTTATAATTCAAAAGCACAAAATAAAAATTTATGTAAAAAAAAAGAAAAAAGAAAAAAAAAATTTTTTTAACAGTAGAAGCTTTTCACTGTGAAGCCCTAAAAATCATAAAATGAAAATTTATTGTTTCAAAGCTATTTTATAAAGAAATGAAAGTTTTAACAGTAATAAAATATTAGAGAAAAATATAGATATTTCACTTTTGCAAGCGATGAAAATTTTTAAATATTAAAAATATTTTAAAAAGCTTTCGAGACCTTTGAAATTTTTGGCTTAACGAATAATTATACAAAAAAACTAACAACTAAGAATATTGGTCTCGAATGCGTTTTAAAATATTTTGAATATTTAAAAATTTTCATCTCTTGCAAAAGTGACACATCTATATTTTTCTCTAAAATTTTCTAAGTGTTAAAACTTTCATTTCTTTATAAAATGTCTTTGCCACAATAAATAGCGCTTCACAATGAAAAGCTTCTAATGTTAAAAAATGTTTTTTTACTTAAATTTTTATTAATATACATGAAATGACTGAATATATTGCATTATTTGTTTAATCTGTCGACAGTTTAGCCACAAGTTTGAAAATTCCAATATCACACGAATCGTTATTCTGTTGACTTCCTTGATATTTACTAAATTTATTTTAAAATTTTCAAGAAAGCAGCCTTTTTAATGTAGTAAATTTTTTTATTAGAGAGAGATATATTATCTTTACTTATTTATGCATGATATATATGTATATATATATATATATATATATATATACTAGCTGACCCGACAAACGTTGTTTTGTCATATAAATTATTTCTAGAGAATATTTTGCTAGAAAAAAATAACTAACTTATTGTAAGTGTGTAAGGATGTGGTATATAAGTGAAACAGGCATGGAGCGCTGTGAACGGTGACTGTGAATTCCGATTATAACGTAAAAGACATAATTAACAATTAAATAAACAATTTAAATTGAACTGAATTGTAAATCTAAACCATTCTGGAATCCACCTGAAGACACACAAAAAATTTCATTAAAATCGGTCCAGCCGTTTAGGAGGAGTTCAGTGACATACACACGCACAAAAGTATGGGACCCCTTTGGTGACTTTAAATATTTTAAGCCATTTTTGCGATGAATTGAAATGGCTATCTATGACTAAAGATCTTTGCGAGAAGCGTCCGAGCTACTTCGGTGCCAAATTTCAAATTTTGCCAAAGGGATCCGATACTAAAGGTGTTGCATTCAAAAAATAAATAAATAAAATATAATAAATTAGCTACACAAATAAATTTGTAGGTTAGGGTGCTTGTTAATCAACGCGCGTAAAAATTTGATAGAAAATTATATAAAATACTCACTCCAATTCCGCACTAAATTTGTAAAATGTATAGTTTTTTATGCACACTGCAAAACTCCTCAAACACTAATTACATCTTGATGTAATATTTCAATTAGGACACAATTTTTTGTATAACAATAATAACACGAAGTTACAAAATATTTTCTTGAATTTGATCGCAGCACCAACTGTCGGGACAAACTGGAATTACAATAGAATATACGCAAGCGAAGTGTGACGTCACTGACCGTCAGTGGATGCAAGAAAAAGATTTCCTATGTTAATCTCCCATTGGATTTTTTATAAAAAATTATTAAAAATCGAGGAAAATTATTTCTCGATTTTAATCCCCGTATTTGGGTATACATATATATTAGTTATCGTATGCATGTGTTAGATTGAGTTATTTTGCTCTCAAATTGACAAAATTTTAATTTTAAATTTCAAAACTCTGTCTTCCTTGGCTTTTTTTATATTTGGCGATCAAAAACGTAATACGAAAATATACATGCCAGATGTATATTTTCGTAATATGTATTGTACGAAATTGTTTCATATTATTCATTACTCTCTTAATGTAAGTTGTTGAAATAACCATTATTTTTGAAAGAAATTAAATATGTTCGCTAGATGATATGGCGATATTTTTTTTCCGCCAAGGATGACAGAGTTTTGAGATTAAAAATTCAAATTTTATCAATTTTACAGCAAAAACAACTCAATCGAACGCAGGCTCAGGATAACTAATACATGCCTATACCCAAATATGGGGATTAAAATCGTGAATAATTTTCCTCGATTTTTAGTAATTTTTTACAAAAAATCCAATGGGCAATTAACATAGGAAATATTTTTCTTGCGTCCACGAACGGCCAGTGACGTCATCACTTTGCTTGCGCATTATTGAATATTCGATACTACGATCGTAGCGCAGTCTGCCGGATCCAATGTGAAACATTCCAAAATCAACAACAATTTATAAGTGATAAATTAATTAAATAAACAATTTAAATTGGACTGAATTGTAAATCTAAACCATTCTCGAATCCACCTGAAGACACAAAAAATTTCATTAAACTCGGTCCAGCCGTTTAGGAGGAGTTCAGTGACATACACACGCACAAAAGAAATATATGTATAAAGATATATATATATGTGTGTGTGTGTGTGTCTGTGTGTGTGTATATATATATATTAATAAATGTAAGATATATATATTTCACAAACTAATGTATAACTAATAATTTTCAGTAATTAAATTTCATTTTTTTAGTTAGAAGGTTTTTATATGAAACTGACTTTGTCATCGTGTCTTCGTGTCACGCTAATAAAAAAGGCGCCTCCATTTTAACGTAAATATAAGCTGATCAGTTTGTCGCTCCATGGCTTAGTTGGTTATAGCGTCACGTTAAAAACGAGGTGAGCGAGAGTTCGATACCCGAAGGTCCGGCGAGTTGATAAAAGGAAATATTTCGTTGTGTACACAGTATCCTAATAACTTTTGAAGAATTTTTTAAATAGCTTTTTATCTAGTTACTAAAAAGCACAAAATAAAAAATTAAGTAAAAATAAATAAATAAATACATTTTTTAGAAGCTTTTTCTTGAAATTGGATTTCGTTATGGCGTCTTCGTGTCACGCTAGTAAATGAGGCATTATCGTGGCTCATTGGTTCATTTGGTTAGAGCCACATTTGCTAATGCGATGGTGGTGAGTTCCATCTCCCGAAGGATGGATGTGTTAAATTTTGCAGATAAATAATAGAAAATGTGTCTATTGATAAAAGAAAAATTGTCATTGTCTACACAGTATTCTTAAGATCATTGAAGAATTTTTTTAAGCTCTTTTTTTTTAGATACTAAAAAGCACAAAAGTTAAGTAAAAGAAATATATATATATATATATATATATAATCTTTTAGAAGCTTTTTATTGAAATTGGATTTTAAAATCGTGTCTTTGTGTCATTCTGAAAAAGAAGGCGCCTCCACTTTCAGTAAATTTAAACAACCTTCTTTTCGTCGCTCGTTAGCGCATTTGGTTAGAGTGTCATGGTAATAACGCGATGCTCGTGGGTCCGATCCTCGCAAACCGATGTGTTACTTTTTTGCAGATAATTAATAGAAACGATGTCAATTGATAAAAGAAGATCTTTCATTGTCTACACAGTATCCTAAGGAATTTTGATAGTTTTTAGCTTTTTTTGAGTTACTAAAACGCACAAAATAAAAATTTCAGTAAAAATATAAATTAAAATAAAAAATTAATAAAATTAAATTAATCAATTAATTGAAATAACATTGAAAGTTTTTTTTTTTATTGTGAAGCCCTGAAAAGCCTAAAATTAAAATTTATTCTAGCAGAGAGATGCTATAAAATCATAAAATTTAGAACAACAAGAAATTTTTAAAGAAAAATATAGCAAAACATGAAAAATTTTAAATATTCCAAATATTTTAAAAGGCATTCGAGAACAATATTCCTTTTGTATAAGTATTTGTTAGATTTTTCTAGAATGTTCTACGGTTTTTCTTGACAGTTCTCAGACTTTTGTTTAGAGCGTCATGCTGATAACGCGATTGTCCCTGATTCGGCCCTCGAATATAGTACTTTTTTGCAGATAAATAATAGGAAAAAATGTCAATTGATAAAAGAAAATCTTCTGTTGTTTACACTATATCCTAAGAAATTTTAATTAGTTTTTTAAGAAGCTTTTTCCTTTCTTGTAACTAAGAAGCGCGAAATAAAATTTAAGTAAAAAATCATTTTTTAAAGTTAGAAGCTTTTTGTTGTGACGCCCTAAAAAGCATAAAGACATGCTACAAAGAAATGAAAGTTTCAACACAAAGAAAATTTTCGAGATAAATATAGGTGCTTTCCTTTTGCTAGGGATGAAAATTTTTTAATGTTCAAAATATTTTAAAAAGCTTTCGAGACATTTTTAATTTGTGGCCTAACTAAGAATATTGGTATCGAAAGCTTTTTAAAATATTTTGAACATTAAAAAATTTTCATGTCTTGCAAAAGGAAAGCACTTATATTTTTCTCTAAAATTTTCTTTGTGTTGAAACTTTCTTTTCTTTGTAGCATGTCTTTGCCAGAATAAATTTTATTTTATGCTTCTTAGGGCTTCACAATAAAAAGCTTCTAACTTTAAAAAATGATTTTTCACTTAAATTTTATTTATAGTGATCTAATCATTCACTTAATAAAACAGGAACTTGAAATTCTCAGGGCCAAAATCCCTCTTATAGACCCACATCCTTTCCTTTCTATTTTCCGCACATACATATGCAAGAAAAGTATTGTAATAATGACAAAAATTTGACTTTGAAATTTTGGTGTATGTATACGTTTTGATGTCCCCTAAGTTCATTTTTGCTACTTTAACGATGATGTATGTATGATTGTGAGTGAACACGATAGCATCTAAACTCTTTGTTCATATGAGCTGAAAGTTGGTACGCATGCTACTGGTCACCATAGCACGAACCCTACTGATTTTGGTGAAACAAGCCCTTATACTTACAGGACAAAAAGAAAAATTCTTTATCATTATGGTCTATGGGCTCAAAATCTTTAAAGTACGATAACATTTAAATGTATTTTTCGAATGAGCTAAAATGTTACATAAATTTTATGATAAGAACTGTATAGATTCGTAAATTTAGCACTTAAAGGTTTTTTTTTTTTTTTTTTTTTTTTTTTTTTTACAGGGACAGAAAAAAAAAAAAAAATCTTTATCATTAAGGCCTATGCCCTACAAGCACACTTATCCACAGTTCATCCTAAATTTATCCCTTTCCTCCACATTACATCCGAAGGATGTCTATTTCATCCTCAAGATGTCCTATAAATGTCCTGGAAAAAAGATGTGTTTGCAAGGTGGGCTCAAAATCTCTAAACTGCGATAGCGTCTAAATACCTTATTCGATTCAGCTGAAAATTTATATATATATGTTACAGGTTATTCTGGCACGAACAATATATAGTATGGTGATTCTGGTATTCATAGGTTTTTACAAGCGACATATCGAAAAATTATATTTCATGGGGGGGGAATTATAAAAAGCCACGTTTAAATCCTTAAACTACACTAAATGTAAATGAATACGTTATTCATATTCAAAAAAGCATGTGGTCTGAAAATGTTATAAATTGTTTTATTGTATTTGTATGTAGGGACATACAATGAATTAAAACACATTATAGGCTCTAAGTAGAAATACTTGAAGATGAGTTTTAAGCTTTGTTATATATATATATATATATATATATATATATATATATATATATATATATATATATATATATGTATATTTATTTATTTATTTACTAAATATTAATGCACTATATACTGAATACATAGTTTATAGACTGTATAAAGTGCTACTTAAAAGCAGTCGAATGCAATGTTTCATATTCGACGTGACGTGATTGAAAGGATTATGATTAATTTTTAAATTATATTATACATATCATTACAGACATTTTCACTTCAATCATGCAAAAATAAGCAAAGATATATTTTCTTTTAAATTTATAGTAGAAATTTCTAAAAACTTTTGGTAAAGTTTTCCACAAAACTAAATTCATATTTCTGTAAAAATTGCGTTTTTTTTTTATGCATCGTGAAGAAATCGTAAATTTGGATGGATTTATTTTTGCCACCTGGGTTGACTTCGGGAATAGTAATCATGAGAGATTAATGAAAACCTTCATCGAAAATTATAGGTTAAAAGTTAAAAGAAGACTTTTTACAAATTCAAACCAGTAAAATATATTTAAATTCCAATTTGTCAATATTTACAACCGCTCGCTGAATCGACTACAGTGGTGGTCAAAATTTTAAGGACAAGAGAAAAATTGCCAAGTCTTGGTTACAGTTGACCGGAAAATTATGCACATTTTATGGCTAGAAATCAATGATAAACGAAGCATTTTTTATTAGTTTTGATGGAAATATATGGGAAATCCATATTCATAAAATGTATTTTGGATTTAGACAGCCATGTGATATGAATAACATTATAAGGACAACTGTATTCGTGTGTTCTGCCCACGACACTCCCAGAAAGATCCCAGACGACATTGTCGTCTGCACGACATAAATGCTTCGTAAGCAATTAGGAACGTGGTATTCTATTTTTAAAGTAATGCCGCTAGGTGCTAAACTTTCGGAGTTTGAGAAAGGGAAAGTGGTTGTTTTTAAAATTTCAGGATTTACTGCACGTCAGATTGCGACAAAACTAAATAAAGCGAAAAAGCCTATTTATAATTTTCTTAAAAATCCCGGAAAATATGGACAGCAAAGTCATATAGGTAGGCTATCTTCTGTTTCTGTGCGTGAGAAAAAGAAAATGATAATAAGGAGAACTTGCTCCAGAAAACAAACATCAATAGAAATTAAACTTATGATCCAGTACTCGAACTGTTCGACGTGTTTTACAAAAAAAGAAAAAAAAAAAGAAAGAAAGAAAGAAAAAGAGAGAGAGAGAGAGAGAGAGAGAAAGATTCGTTATGGAAAAAGTATTAGTACCGCTTCTTACAAAAGTTCATATAACAGACTAAGGGGGGAGTTGGCCAAAAAGCGCATTACTAAGAGAAAACAGTGAGATGATTTTGTCTTTTCATCCATTTGCAATCCATAATTTTTAAAAAGTAATTGATGTGGTTACAGATTTTAGCGAAAAACATAGCTACTAAATATTTCTGATTTTCAGGAAGTCTTTATACCGGAATTTTATAAAAGGGAACTTCTAGATATTAAATCTCCGAAAATTAATATAAGAAATTTCTCTAAAAGCGTAGTGGGGATTACACTTATTGTAAAATTGTAAAAGTTGCCAACTGTAAAGAACAATAACTGCGACGCAAAGTTAAAATATTGTCTCCTGTCCTCTTTTATCAATAGTCAAAGACAGAGAATGAATAAGAAAATATCAAAATTCAAAATGTGTTGAAATCATAGACATAACAGGGGTTGTATTCTTCGCCCTTTTTTCAGGACACCCTTAAAAGTAAGAAATTTCCCCCTTTTTTTCCACCACTAATTTTATGCAGAAATACTTCTGGATATATCTATAGAAATATACCATAATTATACTCGGGAGAGATTATTTCATAAAAATAGTGGTTGCAGTAAATTTAAAACATTTCCATTCCTGAGAGTGTCCTGAAAAAAGGGCGGAGAGTACGACCCCTGACACAGAAATAAGACATGGATTGATCATCGAGGTAGAAAAAGTGATAACTTTTTACTCCGAGGAAGACGGCCATTTTGAACAGTTAATGGCCGTCTTTCTCCGAGGGAATACACACGGATAATTTAGCAAATAAAATTTAGGAATAATTTATGTACAGTCGGGAAAAAAAAAAAAAAAAAAAAAAAAAAACCGCAACACTCAACGTAACTTCGTTGCTAATCGATGTAGAAAAATGTAATAGGTATCATTCGACGGGGAATTGTGAGTAGTTTCAGAAAATGAACTGAAATTTTGAATTGGGAGTCGTCTACATATTAAAACGCGCACTAACTTTGATTTTTTTCAATGGTATAGCCCCATTTTTATTTTATATTTGAATTCCTGGGATCGCGACAACGCGAAAAAGTATATTGGTTGTATATTTTACTTTTTTTTCACAGAGTTATAAGCGTTCAAAGTTTAAAGGAGCTAATGTTAAATTCATATTTCAAACTTTTAATAATATCTTCACAAAAAATAACTTGATCGATATATATATATATTTTTTTTTTACAAGATACAGTGAAGAAACCCAAACATAATCCATCATTACTTTTGATTCTGAAAAATATTTTTAATTTTGAAAAATATTAATAAATTCATATTTATAAAAATTATGAATTATGACCCATATTAATTTTTACATAAAATGAATCCTAATGCTGAAAAATATGGATGTGCAAATTTGCAGCTCATTCAGTAATTAGTTTTCGAGATATAAATAAATCTTTCTTTTCGAGTGGTTTAGGGGGCCGTCTCTTATAAAGTTTTGCATGAGATAACGAATCAAATCTTAAAAAATAACAAAGAAAATTAAACAAAATATTTTTATTTTTTACTTACGGGTCAGATTATATAACGACAACGTCAAACGCAAAGAAATGAAACAAAAATGATGATTTTTAGTCAGTGATCAAGAATTCCTGTTTTCTAAAGAAGACAAGCCCCGCCTTCATCGTTCTTTAAAACAAAACAATACAGAAAAGAAAAGAAAAGTAAATGTGACATCGAGTAATCGTGTTAAACCCCTTATTTTATTACTTATTTAAATTTTACCCTTATTTTATGTTGACAAAAATATGCACAAGTGGTATTTACTTCATCGATTACTGGTTGTTATGTAACGTGATGTGAAGATAACAATAAATACTCGTTCTTTCATTCACAAACCAAAACTATATTAAACATACAATACACAGATTTGATGTGCGTTAAAGACATAAGTTGTGATAAAACATTGCGATTGAATATTTAACATAAACAATATAATGCAAGTAATAATGCGAAGATAATAATGTGAAGTAATAATTGCGAATAATGCGAAAGATAGCATGCGAGCTACCGTGCGGATGAAAAAGAACATATCTTAAACTGTTCTTTGCGGTTTCTGTTTTAGTAGAGTTGGGATGTTCGTACCTGTTGAACAGAAAAAAAGTAAAGTTGAGATGAAAACAGTTAAATCGAAAGTGTCATTGAGTGCGGAGGTCGATTATGGTAGGAATCGAATATGACTGGATGGTGGGAATCGAACATGACTCCCACCCTATCAGGGCGCTAGTCCTGATATAAAGGGAGAACAGCAATTTTGTTAACAGTTCTTTTAAAAGCAGAGTCTTTAGTTTTTATAGACACTACTCTGACCAGTCCGTCGCTACTGGTGTGAACCTTTGTAATTCGACCAATTGGCCAGGATAAAGGTGAGCAGCTGTGGTCTATGATAACCACCAATTCTCCTTCCTTGATATTTGTTGCAGGATGTTGCCATTTATTTCTTAATTGCAAGGAACTCAGATACTCCTTTTTCCAAGCCCTAGAAATATCTCATCTCATTTTTTGCACCAGTTGCCATCGGTTCTTGAGATTCCTGCTACAGGATAATGGTTCATCTGTAGGTGAAAGCATGACATCACCTGTAAGAAAATGTGATGGGGTGAGATCATTAATTGAGTCTGTATCAGAATCAGAACTTTTAAAGAGGGGGCGTGAATTTAATAAGGATTCAATTTGTGTTAATAAAGTGCTCAATTCCTCAAATGTCAACCGTGTATCACCGATTAATCGTTTAATGTGAAATTTACAGGAAGGTATTGCAGCTTCCCAAATTCCTCCGAAATGAGGTGATGCGGGATGAATAAAATGCCACTCTATTGCGGCTTGTGTTAAATAATGTGCTACGCATTCGTTTTTTGGTAAAGACAACATTTGTTCTATTTCATCGAGTTTCCTTTTAGCACCAACAAAATTGGTTGCGTTATCGCTGTAAATATGACTAGGGAAACCACGCCTAGCACCGAAACGTCGTAAGGCAGCTATAAATGCGTCAGTCGTCAAATCGCTGACAGCTTCGATGTGTACTGCTTTTGTAGCAAGGCAAATGAATAAAGCTATGTATCCTTTTGTTGTTTTAGAGCCACGACCCTTGTTAAATTTTATATACATTGGACAAGCATAGTCCACGCCACATGCAAAGAAAGGTCGCTCGAGATTTACTTGATGTGGTGGTAAGTTTCTCATGAGCTGGGGTGTAGAAGTAGCTTTGAAACGGAAGCATTTCACGCATTTATTAACAAGCTTATTGATTAATCTTTTTCCACCAATGATCCAATATGCCTGTTTTATAATGTGGGATAACAATGATGGTCCTGCATGCAAGTGAGCAATATGTTTCTCTTATATAATAAGGTCGCTCAATTTGTGTTAAGACGGTAATATTACCGGATGCTTTTCGTTAAATGATAATTGAGCATTTTGTAAGCGACCTCCCACCCGTAACAGACAGTTCTGGTCAATGAATGGGTGTAGAGAGTGTAAATGACTTTTTCTAGACAAAATGTTTTGATTCTTGATGTGTTTTAAGTCTTCGTGAAAGTATTTATTTTGTACCCATCGAATGATGTTCTCTTCGGCGTGTTTAGTTTCCCTACATGTAAGAGGGGAACAAGAATCATCTGTTGAGACATGAACTTTACTTGCTGACTTGCAGTTATATATGAATCTTATGCAATATGCCAGAATGTGTTTGATTTTAAAAAGTGAAGAAAATTTATTGAATAGTTGATCATAAAGATCATTAGATGTATCAATATGGTAAGACAAAATGGGATCAGCTTTCTTTTCAGCCGAAATTTGATCCTCGATTTCCTTAGACTTAGGCGCGTCATTTGGCCAATGTGTAGGATCCAAAAGTAGCCAACTTGGGCCATTCCACCACAAGTTGCATTCAGGTAAACTTTTAGGATCGATGCCCCGAGAAGCGATATCAGCGGGGTTTTCTTTAGATGGAACGAGTCTCCAATGTTTTGTGGAAAGAACATCTAATATTTGTGAAATTCTATTTGCAACGAAAGTTTTCCACTTACGTGGATGTGCGGATAACCAAGAAAGAACAACTGTTGAAGCGTAAACTGTCCATGCGTAAATGTCAAGATTACAATTTTCTAATATTTTGAAGACTGAACAAAATAACTTAGATAATAAATAAGCACCACAAAGTTCCAATTTGGGAACGGAAATTTGCTTGATAGGAGCTACTTTAGTTTTTGCAACTAAGAGTGAGACTTTTGATTTGTTATCATGAGTCTGTCGACAATAGATTGCAGCGGCGTAAGCATGTGTTGACGCATCGCTGAAACCATGTAATTCAAATGTACTATCGGATGAAAGCGTGACGCATCTAGGTACAGAAAATTGGCTAATTTTATTGAATGAATTCTCATATTTAATGAGCTCATCTTCAAATTGTTGCGGAATAGGAGAATCCCAGTCTCCTTTTGTTAACCATAGCTTTTGATAAAATATTTTTAACACTACTGTACAAGGTGAAATTAACCCTAGAGGATCAAAAATGCGTGCGGATTCAGACAAAATGCGTCTTTTTGTTAGTGGTGGCTTGAGTGTAAGTGCTGTTTTGAAAATAAATGTATTTGCTAAAGAGCTCCAGTAAAGCCCTAGAACTTTAGAACTTTCATTGTTGTTTGGTATTATTTTAAAGTCTGTATCTGTGATGCAATTTTCTCGAAATTCCGTTAAGAATTCATTCGAATTGGAATTCCACTTTCTCAAATGAAACCCATGTTCCTGCAAAACATTAGCAGTTTTCTTAGCAATTAATATTGCGCTATTAACCGAGTTTGAACCAGATATCAAGTCATCCATATATATATCTTTTAACAAAGTACGCGAGACGTGTGTATTTTGATTATAATCTAGAGCGATTTGCTTAATGCACCTATAGTGGCCAAAAAGGATGCTGGAGCAAGGCCATATGTAACAGTTTTCAATTTATATTCCTTTATTTCCTCATTGGGGTTGTATCTCCAAAGGATTTTTTGATAATTTTGATCGTCCTCAGAAATTAAAACCTGGCGGTACATTTTCTCCACGTCTGCAGAAAAAACTATCTCCGGTAATCGAAAATTAAGTAAGATCTCAAAAATATCTCGTTGTAATTTAGGGCCAATACCCAAAACTGAATTTAATGATTTACCATCAGACGTTTTACAGGAACCGTCAAAAACGACTCTTAATTTAGTGGTAGTGCTAGAAGGTTTAATAACTGCGTGATGAGGTAGGAAATATTGTTCCCTTTGAGAAATAGTTAGCGAATTCCGAGTAATTACCTCCATGTGTCCTAATTGTTCGTATTCATATAAAAAATCCTTATATTATTGTTCGAATTCCGGATTTTCAGAAAATTTCCTCTCCATTGCATATAATCGGGAAAGTGCAGCGAGCTTTGTGTTACATAATTCAGATTTGCATTTATAAAATGGTAATTTTACCACAAAACGGCCTTCTGGATTAATTGAATAATTTTCCTGAAAATGTGACTCCACAAACTGTTCCTCGGGTGAAAGTAACTTCTCACTTGGATTAAAAACTTCTTCTAATTCCCAAAAACATTTTAACTCACTGTCAATATTAGTTTCGTAAATATGTAAATTTGAAATCGAATTAGATTTTGTCTGAGATTCAGGTAATTTTCCGGATACGAGAAAACCAAAAATTGAATTTTGAGCAATTAAACCATTTTCGGTACAAATTGTTTGACCAGGAAATAAAATAGAAAAAAAATAATCAGATCCCAAAATCATGTCAATTTTACTTGTAATTTCAAATTTGGGATCGGCCAGTTACATATTTTTTAAATGCGAAAAATGTTCTTTGTTTATTTTCTCTGATGGCAATGGAGCTGTTAATTTATCAAATATAAAAACTCGCATGGATAACTTGACATTGTAATCGTGAATAGAAATTAAATTAATGTCTGTATAACATTTAGTTATTGCAATTTTTGAATTTTCCAACCCTTTGACGGGAAATCTTGCATTTTTTCTCTCATAACCTAAAATACTCATACATGATTCAGTGATAAAGGAACTTTCAGTGCCTGAATCGCATAAAATTTGTATCACATGTCTCTGACCCATTGAATCATAAATATAAGCGCTAGCTGTAGGAAGTAAAGCGAAAGATGTTTGTATAGAATGGTTATGAGTACTTGTTTGCAATTGATATATGCCAGATGGCGTACGATTCTCAGAATTTTCAAAATTATTACCAGCAGATGAAGCCGAAGCGGTATAAGTTTTCAAATTATTATCGCATATACTAGAATGATGTTTTGCATTACAAAAATGACAGGTATAAGCGGAATTACATTGAGCGAGAGAGTGTTTATTAGATAAACAGTTGCTGCATGAGTTCTTTCTAACAAATTGTTTTCTATCCTTAACAGGAAGTTCTTTAAATTTAAAGCATTTGAACAGGAAATGATTATTGGTTTTGCATAAAATATATTTGTAATTAACGTTAGAATGAAACTTAGATAACTTAAATTGTTTATCTTTATTTTGTTTACACTCATTCTCTTTACTCTCATTTTCATTACATAATTCCATAGATGCACATTTATCATTAATAAATTGTAAAAAGATCTCTAAAGTAGGAAAGTCAATTTTTGCCGAATATTGTGCCCATTCTTCACGTGATTTATGGTCAAGTTTTTGTAATAAAATATAAATTAACCATACATCTCTTTCAGTAGCTTTAGTGCCAATAGTCTTTAATCCCCTAATCACTTCATCTGAAGTATCTGATATCTTACGTAAGTTATATGCATTAGAATGAATTACAGCTGGTTGATCCATAAAGGTTTTAATAAGTGCAGAAATAATTTGTTTTTTCTTATCATACCGAGAAAGTAATTTTTCCCAGGCTTCTAGATAACTATTCTCAGATATTGGAATGTGTTTAATAATAGAAGCCGGTTCATCTTTTAAAAAACCCTTGGACTGCATGAATACCCCTTGTATCTGGGACAGTCGATGATGGGGCGCGCAAGCGTGCCACCTGTCTTTTAATAAACCCTTTAGGTAATGGAATTTTTGTACATTACACAAATTAACATTCTCGTGAACTAATTATATATACAAATCCTTAAAATACATCCAATCTTTATAATTACTGCTAAACGGGCAAATATTTAATTTTTGCAATCGAAAATTACTAGATATAGCATTTGTGCTAATGGATGGATTTTGAAAATTTAAAACATTAGATTGCATGAGACATACAGAAACATTAGACTGCATGTTTACAGATAAATTTTCAAGTTTTTGTTGAAGCTTGGCTTTGGTTTCATGATATTTTAACTCAAATTCTTCAATTTCTGATACTTCATCAGGTAATTCAGAATCGGGTTTATCAAAATCAGAATAAATAATTTCAATCTTTTCAAGTTTGTTTAAGAGATCATGTTTCTGAAAAATTTGATTTTCATTATTTATGAAATTCATAATTCTAGTAAGCGCAGATTTCGCTCTGCCTCGATAATGTTTTGATATTTTTTCAGCATCTTCTAAAGCGACAGTTTCATTACTGTCATCAGGGGCGCGCCAGTATTGTCAGACGCCTGTGTGCAGAGTTTCAGTTGGCGCCCTATATTACCCCCCCCCTTTTTTTTTTAAAATCCTTTTATAAAATGTTATTATGTAGCAAGTCAATTGTATCTCGAACCTTAATAGTAATAAGTTTATTGAATGGTTAGTAAAAAGAGAAATGTATCAAATAAAATGAAATTTGAAAAGAAACAAGTAAAAAGTGCATCTTGCACAAAGAGAAAAACTCCCTTATACCAGAAGTTGCAAAAATTCGAGGTACAATTGTGAAGGTAAACAGAGGAAATTAAAATAGGCAGATTTAGTGTTAATGTGGATGCATAAATGCGTTGAGGCATTACAGTAGATGGCTTAGATGAAAGCTGTAAGTGTAAACGTTTCTATTTGTTTGGGTCTAATTTTTAAGTAAATATTTAAACACACTCACACACACAAAAAAATCTTAGTGAACTAAATCTTCCTTCACTTCATTGCAACTTCTGCGAGTATTACGCATATTATACTGATCCAATATATCCATCTCTATCCATATTGTTACCAAAATGTCGATTTTCTTATATGAAAAAAGTAATAGTAAAGAAACGGACAGTTTCTTGTCGAAAGATACATTTTATTCAAACTGTTCTTGAAAAAAACAAGTAAATTATCATACTCAAATTCATACCTCAAAAAGGTCGTAAAACAACGTTAAAAACACTACAGAGTAGAATTTCGCTCATTTAAGAATAAATATAAACCATTTAAACGGAAACGAACGTTCAGAACAGATGTCCGAATGCAATTGATCTTTGGGTGTGTCTCTTCTGTTTGAATAATTTCTGTCGTGATTCGGCGAACTTTCGAGATTATTCTGCGCCAGAAGCCAGTTGACGAACCTAGAAAAATCCAGAAATTGGCTCTTATTGAAGGTAGAGCTTCTAAACTTTGGAAACACTAAACTATTACTTTTCACCAAGTTTGGTCGCCATGTCGCAAAATTCATCGCTAAGTTGCCAAGTCTGTATGCAAGGCTGACAATCACCTCCTATTCCACTCCCGTTAAAATTGAATGAACTGCTCTTTATTTGCACTTCAATTGTAAATCTGCTTTAATTGCAACAACACTTTTCATTTAGGAAAGTGGTTTAACTCTTTGCAATACTATAATAAACAAAATTTTTGATTAGTCGTACTATTGCAGTACGTTTGCACATATAAATGAGTTTAACATTTTGCACTAGTACAGATAAAGGGGATTTATAAGTATATAAAATTAGAACTCATAATAATAGTAATCCCGTAGTGAGTTCTAATTTTCTCAATTTCGTTGTTTAAAACTCTCAAAATACTCTTAACATCAAATTAATATATGACTATCGATATAACGACAAGATTTGAATTGGTTAATTATGGAAGTTTTTAGTTCCCCATCATACTATAGGTATGGGGAACTTAGGTAATCGTGAAAATTTTCGACCTCGGTTTTTTGACTTTTCTACGCGTTTTCAGGTGTGAGGAATACGAAAATGACAAAATTTCTATGGTGTCTGTCTGTAGGGTGTCTGTTAGTGTGTCAGTGTGTCAGTGTGTCAGTCCGTTAGTGTGTTAGTCCGTTAGTTTGTTAGTCTGTTAACACGATATCTCACGAACAAATGATCGTAGAGAGGTCAGATCAGTTTTAAAATATTACTTTCGACACTGGCAAGAACCCTATTCATTTGCAACATTCGAATTTAAAAACTTCGTAAGTTATTAGAAATTTACGATTTTCTTAACATGGGAGAATAGGACAAAAATTCACTTAAACGTGCATTTAATGGAAACTTTTTACTGTAAAATTGTCAGACCAGTTTTAAAATATCAGTTTTGATGCCGGAATGAACATCAGTAACTATAAATATGCTACTTTGGAAATTTCGCAAGTTATTGGAAATTTACGAATTTTTTAACATGGCAGTATAGAGCAAAATTTCACATAAACGTCAATTTTGAGAGATATTTTCATCGTAAAGATGTCAGACTACTTTTGGAATATTATTTAGGACACTGGCATGATTATTAATGACTATGAATTTTCCAATATAAAGATTTCGTAAGTTATTGGAAATTTACGAATTTCTTAACATGGCTGAATAGAGCAAAATTTCACATAAACGTCAATCTTGAGGGATATTTTCATCGTAAAGATGTCAAACCACTTTCGAAATATTATTTAGGATACTGGCATGAATATCACAGACTACGATTTTTCCAATTTAAAAATTTGGTAAGTTATTTGGAATTTACGATTTACTTAACATGTCAGAATAAGGCAAAATTGAGCATAAATTTCCATTTTGAGGATCGTAAATACATTAGACAACTTCAAAATTACATTTATGATATTTGTTTGAACACGATTGAATACAAATATTCTAATAGGAAAATTTCGTAAATCATTCGTAATTTACGATTTTATCAACATAGCGAAATTGTAAATTTTTCATATAAATATGAATTTTGAGGATTATTGCATTGTAAATAGTAGGATGAAAACTAAACAACGGAATTGACCCTGATAAAATAAATTAATAGATTAGAATAAGATATATATATCGAAGTGAACGGTGGATAGCCTATTAGGCGGGGATTTCATTCTGTCATAATATCAAGCTTTGGTCAAATTCATTTCTTTTAACATGATTATAATATGTCTCGCACTAGAAATTTATGAGAACATAAATATGATGGGGAACTGAGCAGAGTCCACCTATGCCAACTAGTTTTTTAAGGAACAAATAAATTTATCTATATTAATAAAATCAGAGTTTTGTCTGTAAATTTGTCGGAATCAAAAAATTTTGCGATATCTTCAGGTTTTTCACCGCATGAAAGCCGAAAATGACTTCAGAAAAGTTTGCCTGTGTGTGTGTGTGTGTGTGTGTGTGTCTGTGTGTGTGTCATCGTGTCCGAATGTCGCTTTTTTTGTCCGGGCATCACTTGAGAACGGCTGGACGGAATTCAACGGCGCTTGGCAGGAATTTAGGTCTTCACCCAACTTAAAATTATATCTATCAACTTTTCAGAAATTCCCCCCGTCCCCCCCTAGGGGGTAAAAGACTAAAACACGTTTGTCCGGGCATCACTCGAGAACGGCTGGACGGAATTCAACGGCGCTTGGCAGAAACTTAGGTCTTCACCCAACTTGAAATTATATTTATAGAAATTCTCAAAATTATGAATAGTGTTCAAATTGTAGGTAAAAAACGCCTGCGCATGCGCCATAAATATTTTTTCACTAAAACGCTTTGAATGGAAAAATAAAATATAAAAATAAATTTTTAAGTTAAAGAGTTTTTTATTCGCGTGATTCGCACTACAAATTATGAAAAGATTGAAATGAAGTGTTGCCATCTAAGTTTCATACTTTAGTTAATTTTAAAAAATCTAATTGTCGTATCGAAAAACTGTTTACACCTCAGAATTCAGAAAAATCACCCCTTTCATTTGGTACTGAATTTGTAACGATAGGTCTGATACTTCCAATTTATTTCTCCCTTTTTCCGTTTTTCCGTTGTCACTTAAATTTAATACTTTAGTTATTTTTAAAAAATGTAATTGTCGCAACGAAAAACTGTTTGCACCCCTGGATTCAGAAAAATCGCCCCTTTCATTTGGTATCAAATTTATAAATATAGGTCTGATATTTCTAATTTATTTTACCCTTTTTCCGTTTTCAACCCAAATTCGGTAGAAGGTTTTATATTTATATATATATTTATTTTCCAGAAATAAAATGAAATATTTTCAATTTCACGTGAATAAGATTAATAAAACTTAGAGAGAAAAATACCTACAAAAGTTTTTTTTTTTTTTTTTTTTTTTTTTTTTTATCAGGAATTTGTATGTGGATAAATATTTTCATAGAGATATTTGGCATTAGTTTAATATTTTTATTTAATGAGCAGCACTTTTCTTTCCTGCAGTAAAACAAAATTTTTTGTTGTTATTATGTACCACGGAGTATAAAGACGGAGTATTAATATTACTCCGTGTTATGTACCTTATGAGGTTTTTTGTATGTTCTTCCCTTAATTGTAAATGATTATAATTTGGATTTTATTAAGATTTTTTATTTTTATTTTGTAAATACCAGAAAAGAGTTTTTATTTCATTTTATTATTTTATTTTATTTATTAATTTATTTTGTGTATGGAACAGCTTTAGTATTGGATCCCTTTGGCAAAATTTGAAATTCGGAACCGAAGTAGCTCGGACGTCTCGCCAAGATCTTTAATTGCACAATTGAGATAGCCTATTCAGTTCATCGCAAAAATGGCTTAAAATATTTAAAGTCACCAAAGGTTTTCCATACAAAAGCTGTGCTTTTTGTATTTTTTTTTATTTATAATATTTTCTATTAAAGACTTCTGTGGTCACGAAATTTGGTGCGTAAATTGTTTGTTTGCATCCGGCACTTATTGTAACTGGATTTCACGAAATTCGAAACACCCCCCCCCCTCCCTCCTTCTCGGAGTCGGAGGGCAATAAACGGTATAACTTCAGTATAACCCTACAGCTGAATTTGGCGATTTTTCTTTGGCGCCGTTTTGAAGGATAACGATGTCGTTCTGGACTGTTTGAGATATAATATGGCAGCCTAATATGTTGTTTATTTTGGATTTATGATTTTATGTTTTATGATTTATGATTTGAATTATGATTTTATCATATATGATTTATGATTTTTTGATTTATGATTTAGACATAATCGCCAACATAAAAATCGCCAAATATCGTTGTAGGGTTATACTGAAGTCGTTCCCAATAAACATGTGTAAAAACATGTTTTTCCGTTTGAATTCGCTTTGAATTATCTTAGAATGGCGAATTTTGGTGTGCGGATATTGATTAAGTGTACGCATTATGTACATTAGTGGGATTTTGCAAAACTTCGAACTCTCCTGTTGGGGAAGGGGAATTAAGAAGTGGGTAAGTTGTGCCGAAGGCAGTGGGGACCCAGACTGGATATTGATTAACTGTACGCATCATGTACATTAGTGTGACTATGCAAAACTTCGAACTCACCCGCTGAGGAAGGGGAAGTAAGAAATGGGTAAGTTGTACCGAAGACAGTGGAGACCTAGACTCCTCACTTTGCGAGCGAGAAAACCTTTACCAATCACAGCGAGAACTTAAAGATATGGGATTTTGACAACTCATTTACGTTTAATGTCCAGCGAAGCGGGCAAAGCCTGCTAGTAAATACATAAAATAAGAGTATATAATAAATATTACTTGGTAAATATAGAAGAAAAAAATACTTAATAGTGAAAGAAAACATCTACTGAAAGGAATTTTGCCCATTTTCATTATCTAAACTTTTTATGTAATTTATATGTAAATTTATATGCGTTTTTCCATATAATAGTAAGATAAAAAAATCTGTTTTAAACTATTTTTCCGCCACGTTTGTACGTTGCACAGATATAAATAATAACATTTATAAGTAAATAAAATAAGAATATATAATAAAAATTATTAAGTTTTAAAGTAGATTATATGAACATTTAAACAGATAATATTATTTAGTGAAATGTAATTCATTTGATTACATTTTTTTAAATTCTGGAATAATATATATCCATTTGATCCAAAGTATCTTATGCTATCGATGTAATTACAAAATTTAAAAATCTGTCTGATGCCGTTGTAGAGCGTAAGTATTTTTTGATCATTTTAAATTTAGAAAAAGATTGTTCCACTGACGCTATTGGTAATTATGACAGAATAATCTCCAAAATATTTAATGATAGGATAATTTGGAGTAAGGTTAGGCTTAAAAACGTGTTTGAGATCAAGGAAGAAAAGGGGGGGGGATTTCGTAAAATCAATAGGTGTTGGATACATAGAAACAATTTACGCACCAAACTCTGTGATTGCAGCTCCCATAGATCTTACATGACAAATTTCGCGCTAAAATGGGGGGGGGGGGGGGGTTGTCTCAAATTCACCCCATCTTTACGTACCCCCCCCCCCCCAAAAAAAAAAAAATAATAATAATAATAATAATCGAAATAATAATAATAATAATAATCGAAAATTACAAAAAAAAAAAAAAGGGGGGGTTTTGGGAAAAATCCTAAAGACGACGCATACCTGTTTTCAACATCTCTGTACCATGTTTAGTAGAATTCTTTCGATAGAATCCGGAATTTGCGAATTCCCCCCTTTCCCCTTAAAAATAAAAAATTCCAAAATTGCATTTTTTTTTTTTTTTTTTTTTTTTTTTTTTGTGCTCAAGTCTAGTCATCCCATATACAATTTAACCACCGTGAAGTAACTTGTAGTCGAGTTATGCTTATAAGCGTGTTTTTTGCTTCCTTTCTTTGGAAAAGGTGAAAGGAAATTTCGTAAAATCCCGTCAGTATAGGCATCATCGAATGCATCTAAACAATGCACGCACCAAAATTCGTGACTGGAACTCCCATAAATTTTCCTGGACCAATTTAGCGCTAAAAGAGTGGTCTCGAATTTGCTCTCTCGTAAACCTCCCCCAACCCCCCCACTCCCCAAGATCGAATATCATAAACACCAAAAATGGATTTATGGAAATATCCTTAAAGAGATGCATGGCTGTTTTCAACATTTTTGTACAATTTTTGGTGTATTTCCACTCAAAAATCCGAAATTTACAAATACCCCCCCCCCCCCCCCGAAAATTGATTTTCTTTTTCACTTCTTAAAAATCAAAAATTCCAAAATCGTAGACAATGATTATTATATTTATTTATTTATTTGTACTCAAATCTAGATTCATATGCAATTTCTTCACTGTGAAATAATTTGAAGCCTAGTTAGTTATGTTTATAAACGTGTTTTTGTCTCCTGATTGGGGGGGGGGTATTTACAAAAGTTCATAGATATAATTTTAAGTTGGGTAATTCCTGCCAAGTGTTGTTGTATTCTGTCCAGCTGTTCTCACGTGATACCCAGACAAAAATGTTTTAAACATGCAGACACAACGACCGCATACGCACGCACACACAGAGAAAATTTTCTGAAATCGGACTTGGCTTTCACGATGTGTGAAACATGAAGATATCGCAATGTTTTTCGAATTTGAGACAGTTACTGACAAAAATCTGATTTTATTAATATAGATGTTACATCGATATTGCAAAAGGTAAAAAACTACTCTGAATAAAATCTCCGGTTCTATTAATTGTCACTTTTGCAAACCAGTTATGTTGTCTTTTTACTAATCTAAGTGGCCTTTTTCCGACAGAAGAGGGGGGGGGGGATTAAGGCGCTCTTTTAAATTTTAATAGAATGCTTTGATATGTTAAAAAAGTCAAAGAAAATTTTGCTGAAGGTAGGCGCACCTTTAAAAAGTTATTCCACTTTTAGTGTGTCCTTTCACAAAAAACACCTAAACTGTTGAGAACCACAAGTTTTGCCAGTATATATTTCAAGGCGCCTCATTTAGCCACACTAGTCGCATGACTTCAGACCGGCATTATAAAATCAGATTTAATAAAGCAATACATATATATATATATATATATATATATTTCTTTTCTTTTTTTTTTTTTTTTTTTCAAATAATTTATTCTCGGCTGGCGCCTTTCTTTACCTGGCGCCTGTGTGCGCCGCACACTTCGCACACTGGGCCGGCGCGCCCCTGACTGTCATCGTCATTGTTCTTTTTGTTTGCCATTACTACGTAATGGAGTAATGCGAAAAACCAAAGTCAAACTTGTAAAATAGGAAAATAAGTACTTATCTGTTTTGTTCCTTAATAGCTGCTCTTGGATGTTCAAATTTGTAAGCTAGCCGAAATTTACACAGAATATCTCGTCGGTGCCTCCAAAAAATGTTATGTAACGTGATGTGAAGATAACAATAAATACTCGTTCTTTCATTCTCAAACCAAAACTATATTAAACATACAATACACAGATTTGATATGCGTTAAAGACATAAGCTGTGATAAAACATTGCGATTGAATATTTAACATAAACAATATAATGCAAGTAATAATGTGAAGATAATAATGTGAAGTAATAATTGCGAATAATGCGAAAGATAACATGCGAGCTACCGTGCGGATGAAAAAGAACATATCTTAAACTGTTCTTTGCGGTTTCTGTTTTAGTAGAGTTGAGATGTTCGTACCTGTTGAACAGAAAAAAAGTACAGTTGAGATGAAAACAGTTAAATCGAAAGTGTCATTGAGTGCGGAGTTCGATTATGGTAGGAATCGAATATGACTGGATGGTGGGAATCGAACACTGGTGATAAATTTTGAATCTTTTAAACGAACACTGGAAGAAAAAAATTAACTAAATAGGTGGGGTTTACTGTTTTAAATAGAAAAATAGTCTTAATATATCAGAACAAATTTTCTGTATTCACAATTATATTACAAATGGATATACATTAAAATTATATTCTTTCTAATCAATTTATTTCTATCCATAGTATATTTTATTGCAAAAATATGAACAATGGATACACACTTAAGAAATAAGTAACACACAAATTACGAAAGAAACGCCCACTGACAGAGTTACAGATTTTCACATGGCGTGAATCTACGTCAGCAGTCGCGAAAGGATTAATTAAGAAATTATATTTCCATAGAAATTATAAAACGAATCGTGCAGTTCCAAAGAGTTTAACTGACCCAAAACTGGTAAGTGTGATTAAAATTGTTTAATATTTACTTCATGAACCCTTAAAATATTTTTTTCGAAAAGATTTAGTTTATGCGTTGTTGTATATATATATATATATATATATATATATATATATATATATATATATATTATTTCATTTCGTATATTATGTTACACCTACAAAAGAAAATTTAAGCTTTATTGCTGATCTGTACAGCCATAATAGACACTTTTACTTGAAAAATATTGCACTTTTTTCAAAGAGTACTGTCTGGACCAGTCGCAAGTGTAATGTATTTAAATAGACCTAAAATTATCTAAAAAACTGAATTCTGGTTAATTAAGAAACTGGAAAATGTAAATGTTTTCATTAATTTATATAATTCTTTTTTCCTGAAAGATTTCCGGTGTCAAACATTAAAATTTTTTCTTTTTCTTATAAGATCTTAATTTTATTTTTCTACATTTAGAGATAACCCCCTAACACATTTTTGATTATAACTCTATAAATACTAAAGATAAAGTGTACAAACAGTATACTTTTCCGCACTGCCAGACTCTCAGAAATTCGAATATGAAGTCAAAATTGGGTGTTGCTATAGAAAAAATTCATTTCAATATGTAGTTGACCCCTAATTCAAAGTTCGACTACATTTTCAGAAAGTGCATTTAATTTCCTGTTGAATTATGTCTATTAGATGTTCCTGCGTCAATAAATAACGAAATTACAGCGGGTGTTGCGTTTTTTTTTTTTTTTTTCGACTGTACTGAAGGTGAATGAAAAAATGCAGATACAGCTTCAAATTCATTTTTCTTTTTATTTCTTTTTTTTTTTTTAACCATATGTATTAATTTAGTTAATATTTAAAGTTAAACTGTTTTTATATTCTAAAACTGACGTTCTTTACCTGCGCCGCTGTCAACTATATTTAAAAGAATTTTGAAAATTCTATATTACTCACTAATCTTAAAAAATATCAAACTTTAAAAAAAAGTATTCCATTAAAAATCAAAACAGTTTTTATTTCATAATAATAACAAAATAACTGATTATAAAAATTATATTTTTCATAATTTAATCAAATATAATTTACTTTTATGATAATTTATCTCATTTCTATTCATATATTTATTAGAAGAACTAAAAGACATGCAATATTTCGACATTTTGAAAATTAATTAACATTTTATTCTATTACAATTATTACAATTGCCGAGTTTCAATACCAGTTAATGGTTGATGCCAAAAATATTTTTTTAGCATCAAAAATCTTTGCATGATAACATGGGGATGATAGATCTATATAAATTACCGTAATTTTCTGTGCATAATCGCAGGTAAGGTAAGTCAGTTCTGCACCAGAAATTTTAATTAGGAAACGACGTTCTATTTGTATAAGCTGTTTCTTCAAAATAATACATATTTTTGTGTTAAACAAAATTTCTGGTGGAGGAATGACATATTTTATCTGGGGATTATACGCAGAAAATTACATTACTATATCTGTGGTTGAAATGAATGTTTTTATAATCCTAAATTTGAATTCACTATTGTTTTGTTAGTGGGGAAAAAAAATCTTGAACATACTAGAACAAATCTGGAATTTACATTGATGCTTTTCTGTATTTATTTCATGAATATTCATTTCTAAGGTGCATAAATAGTGGCAAAAATTTAGATATGAGTTTTTGTTTTAAAGACGGTTCTCGAAAGAGAAAAGAAATAATGCTTGATCAATAATGTGAAACCTTCTAGAATGTAATTGAAAATTCTTTGCAGACATTATTGAAATTTCTTGTTATTATTGTGGGATATAACACAAATACAGTATGTTAAAAATGCATAATTCCATAATAATACGCATTGAATTTCAATGTATTTTTTAAAAATCCATATAAAAATAAAGTAAAATTATATGCCTCTTCATTCTAGGGTGTTTTGCAGAAGTAATTTAGAAACGAAAGATTTCTGTATTTAGACATTACTAGGCGAAAGAAATATATATATATATATTTTTTGTGAATAGTAAATATATGAAGTTTAGCGTGAACAGCGTGCGAATACATTAGCGTGAACAGCGCAGGGTTGCAAACATTTTAATTTATTCTGGAACATTTTTAGCCCCGCCTTTATTTCCGCACCACTTTTATTTTAAGAGTAATTTTTTTCTTATTTTATCGTAGTTATATACTGTAAAAAAATTTTCTATAAATAAAGTGGTACGAAATAAAGCCGGGGCTAAAAATACTCCGGAATAAATTAAAATGTTAGCAACCCTGACAGCGGTATGAAATCCCCACAGATTTTAAATCCCGTCATCATCATTCCGTTACTTTGTTTTTTGATCTGTTTCGTTTCCTACCTGCAATCTAAATGATATAATCCATTTCGGTAGGGATAGAGCTTAGTATGGAAGTACATTACAAAATAAAGAAATAACAGGTGACTATCTAGTTCTGTCATCAGTCACATATGATCTCACAACTTTAAGTCAGTGTGGAAGTGGGGTTATTAATGTATTTTCTTTTGATGCTGACGTTTGACATTGAATATCGAAGTTCATCATGGCAATAATTTTACGCTCGGATATTGAGTTTATAATTCAATCAGTTTACTATTGAATTTAACACCAGCATTATGGATAACATTTCCTTTATGCAGAGAAATAACGAAGGAATGGACCATACAGAGCTGCCAACCTAATCCGGCAAATTGTTTGTACCGCCCTTTTATATTAAACAGATAAAAAGTGTTACGATTTCGTTTTTCTACTTTATTAATCTTTTATTTGGTAGGACTGAAACTGAAATATATTGTACATATGTTAGATGTTTCATGAAATAAAATAAATAAATAAAAATCAAATGGAGATGTTTAAACCCTCCTCTTGAGGCTACCTAAAATCAGTTGAATCAATTGCTTTATATTCGACGTAATTGAAAGGATTACTTTTTAAATTATATTATACATATCATTAAAGAAGTTTTCACTTCAGTCGTGTGGTAATAAGCAAAGATAATTTCTTTTAATTTATAACAGAAATTTTTCAAAAATTTTGGTACTTTTCCATAAAACTAAATTATATTTTTGTAAAAAATGCAGATTTTTATAACACCACTAAGTAACATTCATTTTTTGAATGCATGGTGAACAAGATGCAGAATTTTCTATGGATTTATTTTTGTCAAATGGGCTGACCTCGTGAATATTAATCATGAGCGATTAATGGAAACCTTGATCAAAAATTATAGGTTAAAAGTTAAAAGGAGATTTTTTACAAATCCACACCGATAATATATATTTAAATTCCATGTCTATATTTGCAGTTTTCAGCTTAGCAGTACGTTTTGTTAACACGACGAGTTGTCGTGCTTGATCTAGAACTGTCACTATCTGGTGAAAAGCATCTTGCACCGCAGATGCTTTGTCATAAGACAAGAAGGTTGCTGAGAGTTATATGAAATATGACCTGGTAGTATTTATTTTTTTTCTTTCTTTTAGTAGTGCGATAAAAAAGAGAGTACTGTGCTAGAAAAAACATTAAGGCCAATTGAAAAACTGCATTGTTTTTGAAAATGTATGTTTAAATTTTGTGCAAATTAATACTCAATCCAGTAAATGACAATTTCAAATATTATCTATAACAGTATTTGAAAATGTTGAACTATTTTGTATTTGAAACTTTATTTCTGTTATACGTGTATAAAGATAGAAAAAATATTAAGACGGCCACATACGATATTATTTAACAAACTGCTAATATTCCAAAAACTTCCTCTTTTCAAATAATTTAGTCATTCTTGATCTCATAGAATTTGTAAAACTTTTGAACAAATGTCTTTCGATGGGCTTTACTAGCTGTTTTCAATGGTCGTTTTAGGCTCATTTTTGGTATTGTAAGTTTTACCATTTTTATAAACACACTCCAGAAATTTTCTGTTGAGCTAAGATCACTGCTGTTTGCTGGCCATTAAAGCAGTTGGACATGATTAGCTAGGACCCAGGTTTCTGGGGTTCTTCAATTGCGAATGGATGAATTATCTGGTTGAAATATATAGTTGCTAACTCGCTTGATCACAGGGACCTCTGCAGTGTTGCCAGATCTGGCGGATGTTTTATTCAATAATCACCAATAATTTTGAGAAGTGATATTTAATACACATAATACACTGTCGATCTTCAAAGTGATTAGGTAAACGTTACAATTAAAAATTATTGGTGGTTGTTGAATAAAATTCCGCCAGTTCTGGCAACATTGGACCTCTGGTGATAAATTTTCTGAGAGTATATCTTGATAGGATTTCGAATTTGTTCTCGTTTTCAGATATGCTATTCGTATTATTTCATTAGCACGAAATTGCCCCAAATCCTCACAGAGTCACAATCAAACTGACGCTTTGATAAAGAAGATGGTTCACTCCAAAGATTAAGCAAGTGGTATCTAAATCCGTCCAGCCCATCGAAAATAAACTTTTTTTCCTCAGAAAAAACAACATTTTGTCGTTTATACCTTAAACAACATCGTTCGTTGCAAATTATAGACACAATACTAAATAAAAGAACTGGTGTACTATCAACATTCAAACTAAAAACTTCTTCACACCATAAAACTAATGCAAACACTACTGGTTTCGAAAGGACAGGGTCTTTCTTCCTTAGGTGCAAACACGTGTCACTGCCTTGGCGGCAAAAATAAGGCTGAAAGGCGAAAGCAGGGTAAAACCTATAGGTGGAGGAGCAACACATCCAACCAATAGGAAGAAGGCAGCGAAACCAAACAGAGAAGGAACACAACAAAAAACGGGAAACAAGAGAACAAACACGAAAAATGGAGAGAAGAACGTTAAAATAATTAAATTATATATTTTGAATTTAATTTTATGTACCTAACATTAATTAATTAATTATTTGCTTATTTAATTATTATAATTTATTTTTATTAATTTAATTTTATTATTATTATTATTTTTTTTTTAATTTATATATTATTATTTATTTTTACAAAATATAGGAAATCATTTAATCAAATTAAATAATTTTTTCCAAGCTGTAGACAGCAAACTGGAATCAGATTTTATTTACAATTTTATCGCAATTAAGGTAGATAGCTAAATTTTCCAGAAAATCCAATTCGGAAACGCGTTTGGCATAAAAGATAACTTTGGCCTGATGAAAATTAAAACTATGGTCAAGTTCCCAACTATGCTTAGCAATAGAACATTTAGAAATTTATTGTTTAGCCACCTACCGAAAATGTTCACGTAAATGGAATTCAAGATTTCTTTTAGTTTGACATATGTACACTGCTGTTAGTAAAAAATGCAACACCATGAAGAAATCATCAAAATTAAATGAAATTTGCAGCAAATGTCAATTATAGGATGTTATGCAAAATAGTAAAGTTTCAGAGTCACCGCGCATGCGTGGCGTGAGCAGCGCCTTCTGAACTGATGCTGAAAGCGTTTAAATAGAGGGCTGTAGCGGAACGTTGTTAGTTAATGATTATTTGTTAGTAGCGAACGTTTAGTGAGACCTAAGTATGCCTCCACGACGAAAGAAGGAGAAATTACAACAACTTACGGAGTTTGAACGGGGGAGGATTATCGGCTTTCGAGAAGGAGGATTTTCCTACCGCGCAATAGCAGCTCGTGTGTAGCGGAACAGTTCCACAGTGATGCGAGTTTGGAAGCAGTGGACCGAAAAGCACCGAACAACTCGAAAAACTGACAGTGGACGATGGAAGATGACGTCAGTGCGCGACGATCGACACCTGCTGCGCATGGCGGTGAATGATCGTACAGCTTCCTCCAGGCAGTTGGCAGTACGTTGGTCTACTGATACAGGTGTACTAATGTAGGCTTCGTCAATTCATCGACATCTGCTGGACCGTGGACTGCGTGCAAGGGTGCTTTTACACAGGATCCCCCTCATGGCAAACCATCGACGGCTGCGTCTGAAATGGGCTCATGAGCACAGAGCCTGACAAGCTTATTGGCACCAAGTTGTCTTTTCATATGAATCACGCTTCAGTTTGTGGGACCATGATGGCCTCGTTCGTGTTAGACGCTATGCCGGTCAACGCTGCCTTCCAGAGAGCGTTATCGAATGACATAGTGGCCAAACACCCGGAGTTATGGTCTGGGGTGCGATTTCGTATCATGGACGATCCAATTTGCCACGAATTGAGGGTAATCTTAATACCAACAGGTACGTCCGTGAAGTGCTACAGTCCGAAGTCGTTCCCTTCCTTCAAGGTACCCCTGGAGTAATCTTTCAGCAGGATAATGCATGCCCACATGTTTCAAAGACTGATCGAGACTTCTGTTCAGCGCAACACATGCAACTTCTTTCTTGGCCTGCTTATTCGCCGGATATGTCGCCTATTGAGCACGTGTGGGATTTGGTTGGTCGGCGACCCGCTCGTGATCCGCGTCCTGCAGCTTCAAAAGACGAACTTTGGCTGCGCATACAAGCAATATGGAATTCTCTTCCACAAGCAGACATTCAAAATCTGTTTGACTCCATGCCACGTCGTATAGCAGCACTAATTGCAGCGCGTGGTGGTTACATCAAATACTGATTTCGGACACTTAATTTTTTTTTTTTTTTTTTTTTTTTTGCTTTGAAAATTTCGTCATTTATTTGTACCAATACAAGTCGTTTGTGCATTAAATTTCATTTAATTCTGATGATTCCTTCATGGTGTTGCATTTTTTACAAACAGCAGTTTAAGATAAATCGCAGTTATTACAAGGGACATTATAGATACCCCACTTATGAATCTCCGGACCAGGGGATTTAATTGAAGGGAATAGAAATGTATTAATATGTTTAAATATAACATGAAAATTAAAACGTTGTAAAACTTTGGCTAATTTAAAACACAAGGGAGAATACAAAAGCAAGACAACTAAATTATCAGGTTTAATTTTAACCTCATTAGAAAGAGTAGAATTACAAGTTGGTCTAGTAAACTTTTTAAGAGCTTTATCAATGATAGAGGGGCTAAAACTTCTTTTAATAGTAACAGACTTTGAATAATTAAGTTCTTCTTTAAGAGAAGAAGTGTCAGAACAAATTTAAAGGGCACGATACACGTAAGTGTAAAAGGTGCCAATTTTCTGTTTAACCGGGTGACTTGAGAGAGCATGGGGAGGGTTGGAAAA
This sequence comes from Salticus scenicus, assembly GCA_963930645.1. Classification (NCBI taxonomy): domain Eukaryota; kingdom Metazoa; phylum Arthropoda; class Arachnida; order Araneae; family Salticidae; genus Salticus; species Salticus scenicus. The sequence continues at coordinate 308,408,155 of OZ005651.1, read as the reverse complement.
AGAAAAAGGTTTCCTATATAACTATAGAAGTTTTAAAAGAAGAATCGCACCTAGTAACTAAAACATAAAGGAAGGGAACTTGATTGCAATTTTCTAACTCATAGGTAAACTGAATATGGGGATCAATAGAATTCCCAGTTTGAAGAATGGCAGAAATGTCAAAAGGATTTTCAACAAGAACGAAAGTGTCATCCACATAATGTAACTAACATTTTAAATTTAATATCTTTAATAGTTTTTCCTCAAAATAATTCATATAAATATCAGCAAGAATGGAAGATAAAGGATTACACATACTTAAACCATCACTATGATTGTTGGAATGGACTTTTTTAAAAACTAGCGCATGGGTAATTAAAAATTATTTAGTAAAAATGCTGATATTTCGTAAGATATTGAACATTTTTGCATTGTAATTGCAGCATGCTTTGTCTAACAGAGCCTGATTAAGGGGGAAGCACACAATATTTATACTTACACCGTTATTTTTTAACAAATACTTTCGTCCTATAATAAACAGAAATTTCTCATTAAAAATTATTTTAAAAGAATTCTGGTGTCTAATAACGGTGAGTAAATTGGATTGTTTTACACCGTTAATTTTTTATAAAAAGTATTTCCTCGTCAAAGCGTGGAATTCCTATGACATGAAGTAAAAAATAATTGTAAAAATATTCCGGTGAGAACGGAGATAATGTGTGCTTCCCCCTTAATCTGGCTCTGATGTCTAATGTGGTATGCCAAATATTCTAAAAATGTTTTTGCACTGGGTCTAATACTCTACGTGTTATGATTAAAAAAGTGGATTTTTTTTTCCAATTAAAAAAAATATATATATATATGTCTTCATGAATATATATGGTAGCCCCATAAAAATGTATACAGATAATGAGAAAATTTTCATAATCACATGCTGCAAACAAAACGCATTTAAAGCATTACTTTTTACAGGGTGATAATTTTTTTTTTTTTTTTTTTTACTGGTACCCTTTTCTTTTTCAGGATACATTTTTTGCTAAAATATATCAGGTATAACATGTTCTTTACACTACCAGAGTTTCAAAATGATACCTAACGAACTTTTCTAGATAATTGACAAAACGTCTAAAAAATTCGAAAGTGTCCAAATACGTATTACATAGGTGCCTAGTCTCCCATTTTTCAAGGGAGACTACAAACCGGAAATATTTTCTAGGAATTTTCGGTAATATTGATCATCGAAAATATATATAACATATTACAGTTAAATATACTGGTGTAAATTCTGATTTAAATGTTAAAAATGTTGGCAGCTCTGGTATTAGTAGATAATGTATATCTAATGATGGTAAATTGTTTTCTGCTTATCTTGCTGTAATTTATGCTAAGATCTCTCAGAAAGACCGCCACGTAGGACACAATATGCAGGCGTTGGACTACACCACTGCACAGTCAATTGGTCCAAGCCCTAATCCCATTACCCAGAATGCCATGATAATCCTGTCGGGGATGGGAAATTGGCGCTGAACTCATACTGGAATTTATGAAACAAAATTAACTTTTTCATAAGCCAACGATTTTTTAAGCAGAGTAAAACTTTAAAGAAATACCGGTGTGAGTTCAGCATAAAATTTTCATTCCTGTCCTGTCCATTCCTTCGTCATTTACGGTTTGCGAAATTATACAACTTAGAAATCTTTAATACAATTTTCTTTTTTTGTTCGACTTGAAATTTAAGTGCTACCTGTAACGAATTTTTAAGTGCAGAAATTGCGCATGAAGTTAGATCTGAGAATAATCTATTGAATAAAAAAAATAAGTTACAGAATTTTAGAAGATAGTGGGATGGAAAATTTTAAATTCATCGATAATCTATAGCACAGTTGCACACTTTTACAATTTAAAAATAAGGATAATCATCACTATACTTTTAGAAAAATTTCTTATATTAATTTTCGGAGATTTAAGATCTCGAAGTTCACTATCACAGGGGTCGTGCTCTCCGACCTTTTTTTAGGACACTCTCAGGAATAAAAAAAAATTTAAATTTATTGTTACCACTATTTTTCCCCTATAACCTCTAACCTATATAATCATGGTACATAACTATGAATGTATCCAGAAGTCTTTCCGCATAAAATTTTTGGTGGCAGAATAGTCAGAAATTTCTTATCTTGGCGATTGTCCTGAAAAGAGGGCGGAGAGTACGGCCCCTGCTATCATAAAATTCTGGTATATCGTTTTCCCGAAAATCGGGAAAATTTGGTAGCTATGCTATAGGAAGATTATTTATTCTGTTTCGCTTCTTTTTGGTAGACACCCCTATTCTGCACTGTAATATATATATATATATATATATATGTATATATATATATATATATATATATACATACATTTTTTTTTTTCTGAAATGTTTATCCAGACTTTCAGTAAATTTACAAAAATTCTAGTTAAAGTAAATAATCGAGATTCTTAATCGAGGATTTTTAACATCTCTGTTTATTTTTCTCTGTAACTTTATATAAGACTTAAGATAAATAATAACCAGTGGTTTTCTGTTTCTATATTTAATTGATTTCTATTTTTAATTAATAATTTCCCAGAAACTTATTCAATCTAGAAGATTTCGGCTTATCAGTGTTCGAAAGGTTCTACTCTTAAAGCTGTTGTGAAAGACGGGATGTTGTCTCTGGCATGCTGTTTAAGACAGGAAATGTCGGTTTCGAACCCAGGTATTAATCGTCGGTCTAGCCGTTCAAAGTTTCCCGTGGTTTTCTCCAAACCTCGCGCAAATAGGGACTAGGACCTCTTAAAAAGATCTTCATAGAGGACATTTCACCCAGACCTAAGTCATTTGCGTAGTCTGTTGACCTTTATCAATAGACACGCACATTATGTATACATATATATATATAGGGTAATTACGAGGTCATGGGACAAACTTGGATGGGAGGTAACGAACATCACAAGGATTCAGAATTGTATAGGGACCCGTGTCCCAAAAACGTTATTTTAATCCTTTAAGAACTGCTTGTTTTGAGCTACTGTGTCCTACTAACTCCGCCTACTGTGTAATTTTTTAAATATTGCATGCTTCAATATATCGCAAAACCATACACAATGTTCGTATTATTGCAATCACTGCTATAAAATACATCGATAAAAACAGATTTTATTTATTTATGTAAACATTAGCATGTAAAAACTCTTTTTAAAAAATGCAACATTAGAGAGCAACGCCCATATCCACGCAAAATCACCCGGTTCTGAAAGGGTTAAAATGACGTTTGAGGACATGAGTTCCTATACAATTTTGAATTTTTCTAATGTTCTTTATCTCCCCTCCAAGTTTGTCCCATGACCTCGGAATCCCCCTTATATATGTATGTATATAACAGTTTTCGAAGAAGGTTACATTGAGCCATATCAATTATCTATTTGAGAAGAAATTTAAATTTGTATAAGTAATAAGTCATTGAATTTCTATTGCTTACATAAAACATATTGCATACATAATGCTTTTCTCGAAGAAGAGGCTCCACTATCGTCTTCTCTGTATAGGACCACGCCTACACTTTTAGCCGCCCTGGGCGAAAGATGTTAGTCGCCTTGAGCGAAAGATTTTTGCCAAGAAGCGTCTAGTCTCTAGTGGCCTAGTCTTTGTTCCAACAATTTCCAAAAGTATTGCGCAACCACGGGAAGTGAGAAACTTCACCTATGGGTTCGATTGAAGATTTTGTTTTTTGACTGCGTTGTAGGAGAAGCATATTTCCATCTTGTTATAAAGAAGGTGTGTTGAAAATATTTTAAGTCCTGAAACATACACATATAGATGTAGGACAAATAAAATTATATTGTTTGTGTAGCGAGTCAATCAAGTCAATATATATATTACCTATATAAAAAGGAATAAATAAAAATGATCTGTTGAGTGATGTGTGATGCAAATAAGACGTTGAGGCTCCTAATCTGCAGATCAACTAGTTATGATACATATTGTGAAGTATAAGAAAATAATAAAATGCTATAATGTAATACCTTTCATAGATTGTAATGTCCTAGTAAGAAACCAGTTATTGTATTTAACTTATTTTAATAGAAAATCTGATAAATATTTTCCATAAATAAGAGCGTGGAGACACAGACTGATAAACAAACAAATGATACTAAATCACAAACAATTTTTATTTAAAGATAAGTTAAGTGTTGAGTTTTAGTAAAAATACTTTTGATTTGTGCATCAGATTTTAAAACAACAAGCTTTTTAAAATACTTAAACAATAAAAACAGCTATCTCTTATTATTTCCTCGTACCAGCACTACCTGACATAATAATTTAAAAAGGAATAAAAAAGTAGAGATGAGGGGGAGCAAAAATGGTACTATAAAGGATCCTTCAGAGACTGGCAACTTAAGAAAGCTGCAAGTCGGCTCTATTGATATTTCTTTGATCTGCTTTAGGAGATCGACGCTCGCTACCGCTCGCTGCAATCGAAGCTCCCAAACCTCCTAGTGCGATAATTGCATAAGAAGGGGGGTCTCTTTTGTAAAAGAGCAATAAAAAGTAATGTCCTTCATTGTAAATGTGTGCAAAATGTCAAGGGTCGCTTTCGGACAATGGATAATTTATGAGTTTTGACGCGCTGCATGTTGCTAGTATCTGAAGGAAGCTTAAAACTAGACAAAGAACAAGTAAAACTAGATCTGCGCTATTCTCCGTGTCAAACTGTTCCTCAAATGGGTTGGGAAAGAAAGGTTCAATGGTCACATGAGTAAGTACTAGAAATATTCACCAGGCAAAAATGACTTTGACAGGCCAATTCGGTTTACACGGACTATAAGCATAGCTGCGAAGTTTTTTAATTTATTCCGGAATGTTGTTAGTACCCATCCTTTTTTTCACACCATATACTTTGTAGAGTAACTTTCTTCATATTTAATCGCAATTATAAATTGGAGGAAATTACTGTATAAAAAACACTTCGGGAAAATAGGCGAGTAACAACAACATTCCGGAATAAATTAAAAAAAATGACAAATGTGAAATTAAGGGACATGGCAACTCTGCATTGTTTAATGTATTTACAAATAACTACAGACGTTTCTTTTACATATTGTGTGCTTCGTTTATACCGTAAAATATGCTCAGATTTCATTTTTGTACTTCCAGGGCATAGTTGCCAACATTTTTATTTATTCCAGAGTATTTTTAGCTCAGTATTTATTTTACAGCACTTCATCTACAGAAAAATTTCCTCCAATATATATAACTTCGATAAAATAAGAAAAAATTACTTTTAACTCTTTACGGCGCAAGCAGTGGTGAAAGTTTTCCGTCTTTTGACGGAACACTTCCACCGGTATATTTTAACAATAATCTGTATCCTATTTAATCGAAAGAAATTAGTGTAAAAATACACTCAATATTTCTAAATAGAAATAGTGGTACCGATGACAATAACCACTTTCCCCCCTAGGTGCAAGGTAATTGGAAACATTTAAATTACACTGGCACCGGAATTCACGAACAAAATTTAAATAAATGAAATTGACGACCTATTCCGCTATGTTATAAAAGTAAAATTTAGCTAAATAACTTCCGGGATGAATTTTTGCAGTTGGAACATAATAATTCCGTCTTAGCTGCGAGGATAGTGCGCCGCAAAGGGTTAAAAAAATGTGGTGTGAAATAAAGTCGGGGCTAAAAAATACTCCGGAATAAATTAGAATGCTGGCAATTCTGATTTATGCTCAAATCCAATTTTGTTTTATGCAAAAATCATTTAATAATATTAATAACTTTAGGCAAAAAAAAATCATTTAAGTCGAATTGATCGTATGATTTTTCACAAAAAAGCACACAAATGTTAATATACTGATTTAAATACTTTATAGGCTATAGCTATACGTGGACATGCTTGAAGAGGAATTTTAAGTTGTGTTATACTAAATTGCCACAGGCAACTTTTTATTATTATTATTATTATTATTATTATTTTTTTTTCATATCATTTTTTGTAAAACATAAAATTTATAATAATTTATCCAGACAAAGTGCAGATTTACCCACAAAAATATATTATAAATTTTATTTTTTGGAAATAGTGGTACGAAAAGTACATAAACAAAGTCGTGGCAACCCTGGTCATGCAATATTTTTTATTTATTGAAGTTAATTCACTGTTAGATGAATAAACTCTGCCCATTATATTATAAATATCGACTATGTAAAGTGCTACTGAAAATCAGTCGAAACCATTGCTTTATATTCCATGCAATTGAAAGGACTACTTTTTAAATTATATTATACGAGGGTTATTCTAAAAGTAAACAGCGTTTGTTTCGCTAAACATTTTTATTCAAGATAATGAAAGAAAACTTATTTTACAACATATTTTCATATCGTACCTATTTCTCTACGTAGACGCTGTTCAAATTAAAACATTTACCATAGCGCTGTGACAGCTTTCCTGTCTTCTGCAACACATGCCGCTATACTTTGGAACCAGTCACTAACTTCCTCTTTCAGTTCGTCATCATTTTCATATTGTTTTCCGCCAAAAAAATCCTTTAATTTAGGAGAAAGAAAGTAATTACTGGGGGCTAAGTTCGGGCTGTAAGGTGGATGTCCAAAAACTTCCCAGTTAAATACCTGATAAGATTTATAATTTATTCCGGAGTACAGTTAGTCTCGCCCCTTTTTTTGCACTACCAGTTTGATTTTAGAGAATTTTTTTACACAATGTATATATGACAAAACAAGAAGAAAATTGCTTTTAAAATATACTGGTGTGGAAAAAAGGCGGAGTTAACAGTACTCCGGAATAAATGATCCCTTTGCGGCGCAAGGTAATTGGGATCATTTAAATTACACTGCCATCGGAATACACGAACAAAATTAAAATAAAAGAAACTGATGACCTTTTCTCTATGTTATAAAAGTAAAATTCGCTAAGAAATTTTCGGGATGAGTTTTTACAGTTAGAATTTCATAATTGCGTCCTCGCAACGAGGACAGTGCGCCGCAAAGGTTTATATATGTTACCAGGCATGCTGAAGCGTACTTGCCAACAGTGCTGCCAGATTTGAGGGAAATTTTTATTCAACATACACCCTTAAATTTTCCTTGTATCGGTTATCTTATTACATAGGCGATTTCAGTAAAAGATACTTCGAAACAATTAGGAAACCGTTTCAATTAAAATTTAGTGGTGGATGTTAAATAAAAATTTCCCTCAATCTGGCAGCACTGCTTGCCAACCTAACACGGAATATTGTTACTTCCCGCCCCTCTTTGCACACCACTTAATTTTTAGAGTAATTCTCTTCAAACATATTTACGATTAAATAAGAAGAAAAGTACTCTAAAAAAAAAGACTGGTATGAGAAAATAGGCGGGAAAGGGGCGGGACTGACAACATTCCAGGTTAGGTTGGCAAGTATGCTGAAGCAATTCCTTTTTCAACGCAGCAGCATGCGAACGAGCATTATCACGAATTAGCACAATGTCGCTGGACAGCAATCTACGCCGTTTGTTTTGAATGGCAAGGCGTAGTCAGTGAAGAGTCTGGCAATAGGCAACCGGCATTTATGGTTCTCCTCCTATGCATTTAGTCGGTGAATTGGACACCCTTTCGATACGCCATAAGCTTTTCGATATTCATAAATTGTTTTTTTTTTTTTTTTTTTTTTTTGGGGTTTTGGTTTTGTTATGATGCCACTCCATTTATTGGCGTTTTGTTACTATGGTTTTATGTAAAAATGCACGCCTCATCACCACTAACAATGTGGTTCAAGAACTCCTCGTCATCCTGGTACCGATTGAGCAAAGTCAGTGCGTCTCCCATTCGTTGTTTTCTGTGTTCATAAGTCGAAATTCGAAGAATTCACCTGGCACACACACTTTTATATCCGAAATCGCAACTAAAAATTCAATAAAGGAATGTTCTTGAAATTTCAGGTAAAAAACAAGCTCAGTCCATCAACAGTGAAACGTCTATCTTGTTGAATTTTTTCCGTCGATCTTTGATTTGAGTTTGTCAGTCACAACTGAAAATCTGACTGATTGTTCTTCCTTATGAATATTCGTTCTGTCACCATTAAACATATTGCACCATTTTTGAACTGAAACTTCATTCATAACATCTGTATAAACTTTAGTTATCTGTCTGTAAATTTCGATAGGGCGGACGTGTTTTGCAGTCAAGAAGCGTATTACACTACGGACATCCCATTTGGCAGGATCACTAATTTTGTCACATATTTTAAAAGCACAAAAATAAATAGTAAACGATCAAAGATGTTTGCTGTTAGCGTCAAACTGACGAGAACGATTGGGTAAGTCAAATTGACGGCAGTGGTGGTGTTGGGAGAATTACGTGGCTCGTCCGATAAAAACGTTCTTTACTTTCAGAATCGCCCTCGTGAAAATGGATAAATATAATTTTTTTTTGTAATATCACTGAAATGCAACCTTTTTTTTCAACACATGGTGAAGAAAATGCAAATTTAGATGGATTTCTTTTTGCGACATGCCTTGACTTCGAGAATGGTAATCACGAAAAACTAATTAAAAATTTAATATAAAGTTAAAGGTATACTGAAAAGTAGATTTTTTATGAATTCATACCGGTAACACATATTTAAATTTTAATTTATCTACATTTACAACATGCTCATGAGCTGCCATTTTCGTTTTAACACGACAAGTCGTCGTGCTTGATCTAGAACTGTCACTATCTGGTGAAAAGCATCTTGCAACGCGGATGCTTTAGAGTAAAATGAATAAGTTTATCTTGGGTGAATATTCGTCTAGGTTATTTTGCTATGAAACGTGACAAATAAGGGTATATTATATTGATGTTCATTTATTGGCAATTTATATAGGTTAACAATAAATTTACAGATATCAACTGATTCGCTCTTCGTATGTTTCTCGTATATACAGCAAATCATGCCTATAGGCGTTTCACATCAAGATTGCATCATGTAAAAAAATAAAAATTTATTTTAATTCTGCTTCTGTTATAAAAGAAAATGTATAAATAATCGGTGTTTAATAGAGAGTTTCTTATACACCAATTCAAGTTTTTTGAACATAGGTAAGTATTAAATATAATTTCCAAAAATTGTGCAACCTGAAAATACCCTCTGTTGCAAAAAAATATATACACCCTGAAAGAAATTGAGCCTCAGCTATAAAAATTGACAGGAGGTTAGTGTGATAAACAAATGATCAAAAATTGTAGATAAACAAATGATCAAAAATTGAAGCGAAAAAAGAGTTTTATTTACGAGTAGCAATACAAAGAATAACAAAAACAGTAGGTGGTAAAGCCACCCCTGGCAGCTATACAAGCCGATACTCGATGGGGCATATAGAGTCAATTAATTGGTCGATGTCCTTTTGCGATAGATTTTACCAGAAATATTGCAACTCCTCAGCGGTGTTGCCAGGTTTGGCGGATGTTTTATTCAATAATCACCAATAATTTTTAATTGTAACGTTTGCCTGATCACTTCGACGATTTATAGCCTATTATGTATATCAAATATCACTTCTCAAAATTATTGGTGCTTATTGAATAAAAAATCCGCCAGATCTGGTAACACTGCAGCTCAGTCACTGTAGATGTATTCGGAGACGGCTGGAGGTGCCTGCCCAACAGGTCCCAAACATGTTTAATTGTCGATAAGTCTGCAGACCTGGCAGGCCATTAAAGGACATCGACACATTCGAGGCATAGTTGTGACAGTCGTGCAGTGTGTGGCTCGATGGCGTCTTGCTGATAAACAGCACCTGGACGACGTGATATTACTGGAAGTACAACGGGCTGCAGAATGTCGTCAACGTGCCTACGAGCAGTGAGAGTAACTCGAAGCGCGACTATAGATGAACGACTGTCCAAGGTAATCGACCCCTAAACTACTACACGAGGCGTTGTGACTGTGTACCGTTTGGTAACTAATGCTGAATTGAACTTCTGACCTCCCCCTGTCTCCACACACGTATGTGGCTTTCATCAGAATTGAGAGAAAAGCGGGATTCATCGTTAAAGATGACATTTCTCTTATTGGACACTGACCAAGCTCTCCGAGAGCGACACTATTCCAGACGACACTACCTAGATGAGGTGTCATTGGCACAGATTCTTCTTCGAATGGCATCCCTTGATATTACTGGATATCTGAGAGTGGAACAGCTAGCGTTGAATCGCTAATAGCGTCACTGTTGGTGCGGACGTGGCTGCTATTCTGATTGAGCGAATTTCTCGCGCATTAGTGACCCGGGGATGCCCAAAACCACTGCGACGGACTCTGTCTTCTCTAAGCAACTGATTCCAACATCTGGCAAGTACCATATAGATTTGACCAATATGCAAGTCGATTTGTCTGTTCGACAAACCGGCGTCTCTGAGACCTATGATGCGACCCCTCTCAAAGTCAGGCAACTGTTCGTACTGACAGCGAATACGTCTAAAAGGCATCTTTAGTTATTGTGTCGTGTATTTAAGCCATCAGTCCAGTTCTAATTTCGCGTCAGTGGGCGCACTGGACCTTTAAGTGCTATTCACTGCGCAGTTCATACTAGCGTTCCAAGCTTCCGTATTGCTCACTGGTGCTGCACGTTAGATCATTTGTATAACGCGGCGAACCACATTTGAATGTCGAGTTTCGTCGTGGAGTCTCAACTGTTTCTGAGTGCATATATATATATATATATTTTTTTTTGCCACAGAGTGTATAAAAATAAGTGCTGGGGTAGAGTAATGAATTCTCAAGTCACACAATTTTATTTTAGTTTGACAATACTATTCATAGTGCAATATCTTATGAAATACTTTTATGAGCAAACCGAAAAAAATATTGAGAAAATTTTCTTTAAACTATAATATATATAATGATGGTAAAATATTTTCTGCCAATCTTGCGACTATTCAGGATCCCTAAGAAAGATACCCACGAAAGGAACACATCCTACCCAAGGATCATTTGGGCATAATCAATTGTTCCCGACCCTAATACCATTACCAACGAAACTGATGGTAATCCTGTGCATTCCTTATTCATTTATAGTTTACGGAATAATATAAGTTTGAAATCTTTAATAGAAATTCCTTTTCATTCGACTTGAAATTCAGGTGCTACGTTTATAAAACTATGAAACGTTTAGTTACTGAAACTGCGAATGAATTTAGTTCGGAAAATAATCTATAGAATAAAAATTTCAATTTCAAACTTTTGAAAAATACAAGGATGAAAAGTTTGAATTTTGTCGATAATTTATTGTAAGATCAGCTATTCTTTTTAGTTTCTTTTAGTATACACCACTATTCAGAAGCTTTCAAATTACAGTTGGTGTTGTTCAAAGTATTAGCATACTTGCCAACCTAACCCGGAAGGTTGTAAGTTCCTGCTCCTTTTTGTACATAATTTAATTTTTAAAATAATTCTCTTCAAAGATATTCAAGATTAAATAAGAAGAAAAGTGCTTTAAAAAAATACTGGTGTAAAAAAAATAGGCAGAACGGGGCTGGACTAACAATCTTCCGAGTTAGGTTGGCAAGTATGTATTAGTTTTTTTTTTTTAACATATTTTCTATGTTTAAAAAAATACTTAATGAAACGGCCTTGATCTTCAGGTACGCAAAGAACATTTATAAACTGTCCTTTTCCAGTATCGATTAAGTCACAAGTGAAATTTAGGAAGAAACCACAAATTGAAGAAATACATCATTACTTTACCCTGTATCATATACACATAGATGTCAACATTTTAATTTATTTCGGAGTATTTTTAGCCCCGTCTACATTACGCACCACTTTATTTATAGAGAAATTTTGTCTAATATATAACTTCGATAGAATAAGAAAAAGTTACTTTAAAAAAAAAGGGGAGGGGGTATGGAATAAAGGTTGGGCTAAAATAATCCGGAATAAATTAAATTATTGACATCTCTGCATATAAACCAACAAATAACTTGTAACTTTATCGTATGATTTCAGTTATGTTTGTGTGCTTTTGGAGAATTTGTGCTTTTTGGGGAAAATCGCACGATGAGTGAGACCTATAATTTTTTTTGCCTACATTTTTTTAAATTATTAAATATTTTTTGCCTTTAATAAAAATGGATTTCGAGAAAATTTTACAAAACTTAGTTTTATTTTTGTCATATGCGTGGAGACGAATGTTTATGAGAAATTACTTTCAAGTTTAATCGAACGTTTAAGAATAAAGCTTGTTTTTTATTTTATTTTATTTTATTTTTTAATATAAAATAAATAAATAAATAAAATGAACACCGGAAATATAGATTTAATTAACAATTTCACTACATTTTCCTTAGCGCTAGAAGTTGCGGAATTTTTTTTGTACGTGTCGTTGATCTAGTGAAATGCATCTTGTACGAAGGATGCTTTGCGTTAAGAGAAAAAGGCCAACAATAATCGTAGCTTCGTTGCTAATCGATGTAGAAAATTGTAATAAGTATCATTCGACGGGGAATTATGAGTAGTTTCAGAAAATAAACTGAAATTTTGAATTTGGGGTCGTCTACATATTAAAACGGGCACCAACTTTGATTTTTTTCAATATTAATGTCCCATTTTTATCTTATATTTGAATTCCTGGGATCGCAAAAACGCGAAAAATTTTATTGGTTGTATATTTTACTTATTTTTCACAGAGTTATAAGCGTTCAAAGTTTGAAGGTGCTAATGTTAAAATCATATTTCAAACTTTTATTAATATCTTTACAAAATATAACTTGATCGATATAATTTTTTTTTTTTTTTTTTTTTTTTTTTTTTACAATATACAGTGAAGAAACCCAAACATAATCCATCATTACTTTTGATTCTGAAAAATATTTTTAATTCTGAAAAATATTAATAAATTCATATTCATAAAAATTATGAATTATGACCTATATTAATTTTTACATAAAATGAATCCTAATGTTGAAAAATATAGGTGTGCAAATTTGCAGCTCATTCCAGTTTTAGTTTTCGAGATATAAATAAATCGTTCTTTTGGAGTGGTTTAGGGGGCCGTCTCTTATAAAGTTTTGCATGAGATAACGAATCAAATCTTAAAATATAACAAAGAAAATTAAACAAAATATTTTTATTTTTTATTTACGGGTCAAATTATATAACAACAACGTCAAACGCAAAGAAATGAAACAAAAATGATGATTTTTAGACAGTGTTAGCATAAAAAATTCCTGTTTTCTAAAGAGGACGAGCCCCATCTTCATCGTTCTTTAAAACAAAACAATATAGAAAAGAAAAGTAAATGTGACATTGAGTATTCGTGTTAATCCCCTTATTTTATGTTGACAAAAATATGCGCAAGTGGTATTTACTTCATCGATTAATTGGTGATAAATTTTGAATCTTTTAAACGAACACTAGAAGAAAATAAAAATTAACTAAATAGGCGGGGTTTACTGTTTTAAATAGAAAAATATGTTTGATGTGACATTGTCAAATATAAAAAACGAATGGTATTGGAATGCAAGACAGACTTGTAAAATCGTTTCTTAACTACCGTCATAGTTAAAAGAAAGCTTAATCATTTGCTTCATATATTGCTTTATTTTATTTTATTTATTTACTTATTTATTTATTTTGTGGAGGGGAGGATTATTAGTTTAAGGACACTTTAGTCTTTAAAATTTTATTAATATATTTTAACTTTATACATTTTTAAAAACATATTTTAACTTTTATAAATATATTTTAACACTTTTTGCGACCGCAGGATTTTGTCTTTTTGACAGTAAGACCCGCCTACGGGCGTTATACTCTCAAAATAAAATATTTCAGAACAAATTTTCTGTAATCACAATTATATTACAAATGGATATACATTATAATTATATTCTTTCTAATCAATATATTTCTATCCATAGTATATTTTATTGCAAAAATATGAACACTGGGTACACACTTCAGAAATATGTAACACACAAATTACGAAAGAAACGTCCACTGACAGAGTTACAGATTTTCAAATGGCGTGAATCTACGTCAGCAGTCGCGAAAGGGTTAATTAAGAAATTATATTTTCATAGAAATTATAAGACGAATCGTACATTTCCAAAGAGTTAAACTGACCCAAAACTGGTAAGTGCGATTAAAGTTGTTTAATATCTACTTCATGAACCCTTACAATAATTTATCCGAAAAGATTTAGTTTATGAGTTGTTGTATATATATATATATATATATATACATACTTGCCAACCATCTCATTATGAACCGTACAATTTTTAGTACCCGCCTTTTTTATCACACCAATAATTTTTTAGAGTATTTTTAGTCTTATTTAATCGTAACAACATTTGGAGAGAATAACTTTAAAAATATAGTGGTGTGAGAAAAGGGGCGTTTTTTCAGGGGGCGTTAACAATTGTACGGTTATTAATGAGATGGTTGGCAAGTATGTATATATATATATTATTTAATTATGTATATTATGTTACACCTACGAAAGAAAATTTAAGCTTTATTGGTGATCAGTACAGCCATAATAGACAATTTCACTTAAAAAATATTGCACTTTTTTCAAAGAATACTGTATGGACCGATCGCATGTGTAATGTATTTAAATAGACCTAAAATTATCTAAAAAAGTACTGAAGTATATACAAATGTAAAAATTTGAATTCAGGATAATTAAGGAACTGCAAAAAGTTGCGAAGTTTTAATAATTTTTATAATTAATCTTTTCCTGAAAGATTTCTGGTGTGAAGCAATAAAGTTTTGTCTATTTCTTATAGGATCTTATTTTTATTTTTCTACATTTACAGATAACCCCTAACACATTTTTGATTGTAACTCTATAAATACTAAACATAAAGTATCTCTCAGAAATTCGAAAATGAAGTCAAAATTGGGTGCTGCTATTGAAAAAATCATTTGGGTGCTGCTATTGAAAAAATCAAAGTTGGCACTCATTTCAATATGTAGATGACCCCTAAATCAAAATTTGACGCCATATTCAGAAAGTGCTTTTAATTTCCTGTTGAATTATGTCTATTAGATGTTCCTGCGTCAATTAATAACGAAATTACAACGAGTGTTGCGTTTTTTTTTCCCCCGACTGTACTTCATCTCCTTAAAGTTTCATATCTGAACGTAAGAATATCCGCGGTCTAAAAATATATTTGTGTGTGTGTTAAAAAAACGTAGCGGAAAAATAAAAATTTTGAACATAGAAAACTGTTAATGCATCAGAAGCATATCTGTAATTATTCCTAAATTAATTATTTTGGGGTGAATTACACGAAAGTGGAAACATCTGTCATATATAACACTTTCGCGACCGCTGACGTAGATTCACGTCATTTGAAAATCTGTAACTCCGCCAGTGGGCGTTTCTTTTGCACTTTGTATGTAATTTATTTCTTAAAAATATACACAATATTCACATTTGTACATCCAATATACTATGGATATAAATTCTTTGATTAGAAAGAGTATAATTGTAATGCATATCAATTTCTAATATGAATCTGAATATAGATAATTTCGCTTTGAAATATTGTAACTTGGGAGAATAACGCCCACAGGTGGACCTTACAGTTAGAAAGACAAAAACGTGCAGACGCGAAGGTGTTACAGGGTTCGTACGGGCCTTATTTTTTCCCTGAGTCTTATACCGGTAATTTTGTAGAACGATTTACGTTATAAAATAAGTCTATTCTATTAAGTTGAATTTTGTTGTTTTAGAATACTGGTGTGAGACAGAGGGAAAAAATAAAGCCAGTACGAACAGTGTGTTAATTATATATATATATAATATATTATTAAAGATTTCTTTTTAATCAAAAGACAAATAAATCATATGTTTATGTTCTGGTACAAATAAACGCCAGAACATAAACATTTATTATTTTTGTAGAAAATAAGGTATAAATTGAGGAAAATAAGTACGGTCAAATGTGTAGTAAAATCTAAGCAGGACGCGATGGGCGAAGCGAACAACTTTTTGAGAGACGTGAAATTAAATTATCTATAGCAAACAAAATTTAAAATTTTCTGACAATTATAAAACCGATATTGTTCTCTGTAAGCTTCTTCGATAGCTGCTAGAATGCACGAGTTTTAGGAATCAGGTTATCGACAACATTTAGAACAGCATGTTCGATATTGCAGATTTTAGATTTTGGTTATACCGTACTTTTCAGCTTATAATCCGTAGGTAAGTTATGGCATTCCTCCACAAGAAATTTTATTTAATAGAAAAATCATAATATTTTCGATGAAACAGTTCGTACAAGTATAACTATATCTGTCATTTAAAGTTTCTGGTAAAAAACTGACTTATCTAACCTGCGGATTATACACCGATAATTATACTAATTTTCCTATATGCTTTTGCATTTTTAACATGAATTACGCCTTGTACTACACAATTAAATTTAAATATCTTAATGACACACACATCATCTAATAGGATATATTCTCTTTTTTTTTTTCTAAACAATGGATTATTTTTTCTGCAGTGTTTATTAGAATTTTTAAGAATTGGTTTTTAAGGAATTATAAATTTTTCATTCTATTCGCAGTAATTTGCGAAAAGTTCTATATAGGACAGGGTTTTTTCTGCTGATTTGTGCTGCGAATGAGTGCTGTGCACGGGTAATTCTATGAAGAAATTTGAAAGGGAGAAAGAGAATGTCGCAAGGAATCATAGTCCCATAGAAAATATATAGTGAGAAACATTACTCGTTCTGGTAAAGTACACACGTTATTCAAACCATAAAATTCTTTATTTTAGTCGCTCACAGAATTCCATCAACATGATTCTTTTGTCTAATACTGAGTTGGCCGAGATTCATTACTTGTATTTACAGAAATGGAATTCCAATAACGGGATATTTCCAATTAACGGATAGGATCGCGAGGCTGCTGTATATTTAGACATATTGAAGACTTCGAGAAAGATGATAATGAGAATTTAATGAAAATTTTAATATAAATGCTAAAACTGAGAAGAATATTTTTCACAAATTTACTCCGGTAATATGTATTTAAATTTTAACTTGTCCACGTTTACAACATCCACGTCGGCTATTATTTTTGTTATCACGAGAGGATGTCGTGCTTGTACTGGAACTGTCGCTATGTGGGGTAATAAAACGGTGGGTTTTGTGCGATTTAATAATTTTTTATATTACAGCATGGCAGTGAAGAAATATTACGTTGATATTGGCAATCTATATAAATATGCTAACAATAAGAAATTAAGCTATACAGATGCTTACGAATTCCCTCTCCGTGTATTTCTCGTATATACAATAAGTCATGGTTGTAGGCGTTTCCCATCCAGATTGCATCAAATAAAAAAGTAAATATTTTTATTATTTCTGCTTCTATTATAATAGAAAATGTATAAATAATTCGTGTACGCTTGTGCGTTGCCGCTTTGTTTGCAGCACTCGTGCCTAATTTGTTCGCCTGACGAAGGGTCATGTTTTCTTTCGACCTGAAACAACTGTTGCGAATTCTTGCATTTTATGGTGTTTATTCAAAGTTTTGTACTAATTATTTTTAAACACCAGTTTTGTGAGACTTTTTTAATGTAATCCGTGTGTTTATTCAGTGTTGCCAGATTTGAGGACTTTTTTATTCAACATCCACCATTAAATTTTTATTGCAACAGTGTCCTAATTACATCGACGATTAATTGTCTATTATGTAAGTCAAATTTTACTTCTCAAAATTATTGGTGGTAGTTGAAAAAAAAAGTCCCCAAGTCTGGCAACACTGTGTTTATTAGAGAGTTTTTTATACATCAATTCAAGTTTTGAATATGGGTAAGTATTACATATAATTTCTAGAAATTTTTCAACCTGAAAATATATAAGTAACTGCATAGGTAGAGTAATAAATTTTCAAGTGACATAATTTAATATTAGTGCAACAGAAATACAGTACTGCTTAAAAGTTTAGGAAGATTTGCAAACGGTCATTTTTTTTTTTTTTTTTTTTTTTTTTTTTTTTTTTCAATTTAAAAACTTTGCTCCTCCTGTTCTTCAGTGAAGGATGGTTTAAGACAACATTTAGCGGGCCGGTAACAAATTGAGCAAAATAAATAATGTTTGTGTTCACCCTGTACAATTAAGTCAACGGAATGATCTGTAATGATAGTATATGTAAACACTTTCGATACCGCATGTTTTTGTCATTTTGACAGTTCGTCTTTTGCAACAAAAGACGAATTTTGCCGGTACTGGCCGGTATTGTCCAGTAACATAATTTTATTGTAGTTTGACAATACTATTCATAATGCAATATCTTATGAAATACTTTTAGGAATCAACCGAAAAAAAATTGAGAAAATATTCTTTAAATTATAATATATACAAAGATGGTAAAATGTATTCTGCCAATCTTGCGTCAATTCAGGATCCCTAAGAAAGACACACACGAAAGGAATTCACCCTAACCTAGGACCATTTGGGCATAATCAATAAAACAATTGATACCGATCTTAATAGCAACGAAACTGATGATAATCCTGTGCATTCCTTATTCATTTATAGTTTACAGAATGATATAAATTAGAAATTTTTAACAGAAATTCCTTTTCTCTGGGCTCGAAATTCAGGTGCTATGTTTATGAAACTATGAAATTTTTAGTTACTGAAATTACGTATCAATTTAGGTCGGAAAATAATCTAGAGAATAAAAATTTCAATTATAGACTTTTGAAAGATAGAGGGGTGAAAAGTTTGAATTTTGTCGATAATTTATTATAAGATGAGCTATTCTTTTTAGTTTCTTTTAGCATAGCCTCCTAAACTAGATGCCTGCCGCGTGGCTCGGACACTTAGCAACAGTTCAAGTGGTAGACAGCGCCACCTGGTCCAGATTTCGCAACTATTTTATTCAAATATCACCAATAATTTTAAGAAGTGATATATGATATATAAAATCGACGTTTCTTTGATTCTATTCATCATTTATGTATATCATATCCCACTTAAAAAATTTTTGGTGGCTGTTGAATAAAAAAAACACGCAATCTGTACTAGGTGGCACTGTGTACCGCTTCATCTGCTGCCATGTTTCCGAGCCACGCGACAGGCATCTAGTTTAGGAGGCTAATCTTTTAGTATATACCACTAATCAGATCCTTTCAAATTACAGTTGGTGTTCAAAGTATTACCATACTCGCCAACCTAGCCTGGAAGATTGTTAGTTCCCGCTCATTTTTTTATATAATTTAATTTTTAGAGTAATTCTCTACAAATATATTTACGATTAAATAAGAAGAAAACTGTTTTAAAAAAAGATTGGTATGTAAAAATAGGCGGAAAGGGGCGGGACTAACAATCTTTCGGGTTAAGTTGGCAAGTATGTATTAGTTTTTGTTTCTGTTTTTTTTTTTTTTTTTTTTTTTTTTTACATTTTTTTTCTATGTTCTAAAAAATACTTAATGAAACGGCCTTGAACTTCAGATATGCAAAGAACATTCACGAAGTCATTCACATGACCATACTTGCCAACATCCTAATTAATATTCCGTAGTGTTGTTAGTCCCGCCCTTATTTTTACACCACTAAATCTTTACAGTAATATTCTCCAAATACAATTACGATTAAATAAGAAGAGAAATACTCTGAAAAGATACTGGTGTGAAAAAGAAGGCGGTGCAACAATACTACGAAATATTAATTAATATGTTGGCAAGTATCATTTCTTTACCCTGTATCATATACACATAGATGTCCAAATTTTAATTTACTTCGGAGTATTTTATGCCCCGCCTTCAATACGTACAATTTTATTTATAGAGAAATTTTCTCTAGATAAATTCGATAGAATACGAAAAAATTACTTTTAAAAAATAAGTGGTATGGAATAAAGATGGGGCTAAAAATACTCCGGAATAAGTTAAAATATTGACTTCTATGCATATAAACCAACAAATAACTTGTAACTTTATCGTATGATTTCACTTATGTTTGTGTGCTTTTGGGGAATTTGTACTTTTTGTATACACTTGTGTTCTTTTTGGGGAAAATCGCACGATGAGAGAGACCTAAAAAAAATTTTTGTCTAAAATTTTGAAATTATCAAATATTTTTTGTTTTGTAATAAAAATGGATTTCAAGAAAATTTTACAAAACTTAATTTTATTTTTGTCATATGCGTGGAGACGTAAGTTCATGAGAAAATACTTTCAAGTTTAATCGAACGTTTAAGAATAAAGCTTTTTTTTTTTTAATAAAAAATAAATAAATAAAATGAACACCGGAAATATAGATTTAACTGACAATTTGACTATATTTTCCTTAGCACTAGCAGTGTTAAATTTTTGGCACAACTGCTGGTCTTGTGAAAAGCATCTTGTAACAATGATGCTTTGCGTTAAGAGAAACAGGTATTTCGCGTTTCCTTTAGTTTCATGTCTAAACGTAGCATCGTAGCAAAAAAAAAAAAAAATGTATATATATATATATATGCGTGTGTGTGTTACAGAAACGTAGCAGAAAAATAAAAATTTTTAACATAGAAAACTGTTACCGCATCAAAAGCATATAAGTAATTATTCCTAAATTAATTAATTTGGGGTGAATTACACGAAAGTGGAAACATCTGCCATATTTAATTATTTATATATAGTTTTTATGTTTTATTAAAGATTTATTTTTAATCAAAAGACAAATAAATCATATGTTAAAGTTCTAGTACAAATAAACACATAATTATTATTTTTGTAGAAAATAAGGTATAAATTGAGGAAAATAAGTACGGTCAAATGTGTAGTAAAATCTAAGCAGGGCGCGATGGGCGAAGCGAGCATCTTTTTGAGAGACGTGAAATTAAATTATCTATAGCAAACAAAATTTAAAATTTTCTGACAATTATAAAACCGATATTGTTCTCTAAGCTTCTTCGATAGCTGCTAGAATGCACGAGTTTTAGGAATCAGGTTATCGACAATATTTAGAACAGCATGTTCGATATTACAGATTTTAGATTTTGGTGATACCGTACTTTTCAGCTTATAATCCGCAGGTAAGTTATGGCATTCCTCCACCAGAAATTTTATTTAATAGAAAAATCATAATATTTTCGATGAAACAGTTCATACAAATATAACTATATATGTCATTTAAAGTTTCTGGTACAAAACTGACTTATCTAACCTGCGGATTATACGCCCATAATTATACTAATTTTCCTATATGCTTTTGCATTTTTAACATGAATTACGCCTTGTACTACACAATTAAATTTAAATATCTTAATGACACACACATCATCTAATAGGATATATTCTCTTTTTTTTCTAAACAATGGATTATTTTTTCTGCAGTGTTTATTAGAATTTTTATGAATTGGTTTTTAAGGAATTATAAATTTTTCATTCTATTCGCAGTAATTTGCGAACAGTTCTATATAGGACAGGGTTTTTTCTGTTGATTTGTGCTTCGAATGAGTGCTGTGCACGGGTAATTCTATGAACAAATTTGAAAGGGAGAAAGAGAATGTCGCAAGGAATCATAGTCCCATAGAAAATATATAGTGAGAAACATTACTCGTTCTGGTAAAGTACACACGTTATTCAAACCATAAAATTCTTTATTTTAGTCGCTCACAGAATTCCATCAACATGATTCTTTTGTCTAATACTGAGTTGGCCGAGATTCATTACTTGTATTTACAGAAATGGAATTCCAATAACGGGATATTTCCAATTAACGGATAGGATCGCGAGGCTGCTGTATGTTTGTAACGTAAAAGAATTTCATAGAGTTTCGCATACAGGTTATCAGGTTTGATGATGACTGTTATGCCAGTCCGTTTCGCGTAGGACCTCGACATGACTTAAACAAATGCCTCATGTATCTTTAGAAGGTTCTTCTGAAATTACTTAATAACATCCCACACATATTCCTTGTCTAATGTGGTTTGGACAGATGGAATGAATTACATCATCATAGGTGCCATCGTAAGAATTCATGTCTATATTCTCTAAAAATAAAATTCAAGATTTTAAATCACAGAAAATAATACAAGATATTTTTAATAAGAAATATAAGTAATAAAATTTATTTCGAAACAATAAATATCGACTTTTTTGTCATTCTAATCTATAAGTAGAGATTTTCAAAAATCATTTTAGCATCCTTGAAATTGTAGTGTATGGGCAAAAATTTTAAAATGTCATATTTACATCCTAAAATTACACTAAAGATGTAGGAATGTATTATTCATATGCACAAAAACATGTAGTTTATGTTGTCTATAGAAAATGGCATACATTTTATTATAGTTTTTTTTTCTTTTTTTGTGTGCGTATAAGGACATACAATGAGTTAAACACTTTATAGGTTATATGCGGAAATGCTTCAAGATGAGATTTAAGTTTAGTTATACCTTTTTTTTTTTTTTTTAACTAAATGTTCATTTGCTGCAAGGTGTATGTACAGTATATCAAATATTATAAATATATGTAAGGTGCTAGTTAAAGGCGCTCGAATCCATTGCTTTATATTCCACGTAAATGAATGGACCTTTTTTAAATTATATTATAAATATTGCTAAAATTATATAGTTTTTTATAACATCACTAAAATACACTCATCTTTTCAATTCATCGTGCATAAATTACAAATTTAAATGGGTTTATTTATTGAAAGACATATTGAAGACTTCGAGAAAGATGATAATGAGAATTTAATGAAAATTTTAATATAAATGCTAAAACTGAGAAGAATATTTTTCACAAATTTACACCGGTAATATGTATTTAAATTTTAACTTGTCCACGTTTACAACATCCACGTCGGCTATTTTTTTTGTTATCACGAGAGGATGTCGTGCTTGTTCTGGAACTGTCGCTATGTGGGGTAATAAAACGGTGGGTTCTGTGCGATTTAATAATTTTTTATATTACAGCATGACAGTGAGGAAATATTACGTTGAAATTGGCAATCTATATAAATATGCTAACAATAAGAAATTAAGCTATACAGATGCTTACGAATTCCCTCTCCGTGTATTTCTCGTATATACAATAAGTCATGGTTGTAGGCGTTTCCCATCCAGATTGCATCAAATAAAAAAGTAAATATTTTTATTATTTCTGCTTCTATTATAATAGAAAATGTATAAATAATTCGTGTACGCTTGTGCGTTGCCGCTTTGTTTGCAGCACTCGTGCCTAATTTGTTCGCCTGACGAAGGGTCATGTTTTCTTTCGACCTGAAACAATTGTTGCGAGTTCTTGCATTTTATGGTGTTTATTCTAAGTTTTGTACTAATTATTTTTAAACACCAGTTTTGTGAGACTTTTTTAAAGTAATCCGTGTGTTTATTCAGTATTGCCAGATTTGGGGACTTTTTTATTAAACATCCACCATTAAATTTTTATTGCAACAGTTGCCTAATTACATCGACGATTAATCGTCTATTATGTAAGTCAAATTTTACTTCTCAAAATTATTGGTGGTAGTTGAATAAAAAAGTCCCCAAGTCTGGCAACACTGTGTTTATTAGAGAGTTTTTTATACATCAATTCAAGTTTTGAATATGGGTAAGTATTACATATAATTTCTAGAAATTTTTCAACCTGAAAATATATAAGTAACTGCATAGGTAGAGTAATAAATTTTCAAGTGACATAATTTAATATTAGTGCAACAGAAATACAGTTCTGCTTAAAAGTTTAGGAAGATTTGCAAACGGTCATTTTTTTTTTTTTTTTTTTCAATTTAAAAACTTTGCTCCTCCTGTTTTTCAGTGAAGGATGGTTTAAGACAACATTTAGCGGGCCGGTAACAAATTGAGCAAAATAAATAATGTTTGTGTTCACCCTGTACAATTAAGTCAACGGAATGATCTGTAATGATAGTATATGTAAACACTTTCGATACCGCATGTTTTTGTCATTTTGACAGTTCGTCTTTTGCAGCAAAAGACGAATTTTGCCGGTACTGGCCGGTATTGTCCAGTAACATAATTTTATTGTAGTTTGACAATACTATTCATAATGCAATATCTTATGAAATACTTTTAGGAATCAACCGAAAAAAAAATTCACAAAATATTCTTTAAATTATAATATATACAATGATGGTAAAATGTATTCTGCCAATCTTGCGTCAATTCAAGATCCCTAAGAAAGACACACACGAAAGGAATTCACCCTAACCTAGGACCATTTGGGCATAATCAATAAAACAATTGATACCGATCTTAATAGCAACGAAACTGATGGTAATCCTGTGCATTCCTTATTCATTTATAGTTTACAGAATGATATAAATTAGAAATCTTTAACAGAAATTCCTTTTCTCTGGGCTCAAAATTCAGGTGCTATGTTTATGAAACTATGAAATTTTTAGTTACTGAAATTACGAATGAATTTAGGTCGGAAAATAATCTAGAGAATAAAAATTTCAATTATAGACTTTTGAAAGATAGAGGGGTGAAAAGTTTGAATTTTGTCGATAATTTATTATAAGATGAGCTATTCTTTTTAGTTTCTTTTAGCATAGCCTCCTAAACTAGATGCCTGCCGCGTGGCTCGGACACTTAGCAACAGTTGAAGTGGTAGACAGCGCCACCTGGTACAGATTTCGCAACTATTTTATTCAACTGTCACCAATAATTTTAAGAAGTGATATATGATATATATAATCGACGTTCCTTTGATTCTATTCATCTTTTATGTATATCATATCCCACTTAAAAAAATTTTTGATGGCTGTTGAATAAAAAAACACGCAATCTGTACTAGGTGGCACTGTGTACCGCTTCATCTGCTGCCATGTTTCCGAGCCACGCGACAGGCATCTAGTTTAGGAGGCTAATCTTTAAGTATATACCACTAATCAGATCCTTTCAAATTACAGTTGGTGTTCAAAGTATTACCATACTCGCCAACCTAGCCTGAAAGACTGTTAGTTCCCGCTCATTTTTGTATATAATTTAATTTTTAGAGTAATTCTCTTCAAATATATTTACGATTAAATAAGAAGAAAACTGTTTTAAAAAAAGATTGGTATGAAAAAATAGGCGGAAAGGGGCGTGACTAACAATCTTTCGGGTTAAGTTGGCAAGTATGTATTAGTTTTTGTTTCTGTTTTTTTTTTTTTTTTTTTACATTTTTTCTATGTTTTAAAAAATATTTAATGAAACGGCCTTGAACTTCAGATAGGCAAAGAACATTCACGAAGTCATTCACATGACCATACTTGCCAACATCCTAATTAATATTCCGTAGTGTTGTTAGTCCCGCCCTTATTTTTACACCACTAAATCTTTACAGTAATATTCTCCAAATACAATTACGATTAAATAAGAAGAGAAATACTCTGAAAAGATACTGGTGTGAAAAAGAAGGCGGGGCAACAATACTACGAAATATTAATTAGTATGTTGGCAAGTATCATTTCTTTACCCTGTATCATATACACATACATGTCAAAATTTTAATTTACTTCGGAGTATTTTATGCCCCGCCTTCAATACGTACAATTTTATTTATAGAGAAATTTTCTCTAGATAAATTCGATAGAATACGAAAAAATTACTTTTAAAAAATAAGTGGTATGGAATAAAGATGGGGCTAAAAATACTCCGGAATAAGTTAAAATATTGACATCTATGCATATAAACCAACAAATAACTTGTAACTTTCTCGTATGATTTCACTTATGTTTGTGTGCTTTTGGGGAATTTGTACTTTTTGTTTACACTTGTGTTCTTTTTGGGGAAAATCGCACGATGAGAGAGACCCAAAAAAAAATTTTGCCTAAAATTTTGAAATTATCAAATATTTTTTGTTTTGTAATAAAAATGGACTTCAAGAAAATTTTACAAAACTTAATTTTATTTTTGTCATATGCGTGGAGACGTAAGTTCATGAGAAAATACTTTCAAGTTTAATGGAACATTTAAGAATAATGCTTTTTTTTTTTTTTTTTTTTTTAATAAAAAATAAATAAATAAAATGAACACCGGAAATATAGATTTAACTGACAATTTGACTATATTTTCCTTAGCACTAGCAGTGTAAAATTTTTGGTACAACTGCTGGTCTAGTGAAAAGCATCTTGTACCAAGGATGCTTTGCGTTAAGAGAAACAGGTATTTCGTGTCCTTCAGTTTCATATCTAAACGTAGCATCGTAGCAGAAAAATAAAAATTTTTAACATAGAAAACTGTTACCGCATCAAAAGCATATAAGTAAATATTCCTAAATTAATTAATTTGGGGTGAATTACACGAAAGTGGAAACATCTGCCATATTTAATTATTTATATATAGTTTTTATGTTTTATTAAAGATTTCTTTTTAATCAAAAGACAAATAAATCATATGTTAAAGTTCTGGTACAAATAAACGCATAATTATTATTTTTGTAGAAAATAAGGTATAAATTGAGGAAAATAAGTACGGTCAAATGTGTAGTAAAATCTAAGCAGGGCGCGATGGGCGAAGCGAGCATCTTTTTGAGAGACGTGAAATTAAATTATCTATAGCAAACAAAATTTAAAATTTTCGGACAATTATAAAACCGATATTGTTCTCTAAGCTTCTTCGTTAGCTGCTAGAATGCACGAGTTTTAGGAATCAGGTTATCGACAATATTTAGAACAGCATGTTCGATATTACAGATTTTAGATTTTGGTGATACCGTACTTTTCAACTTATAATCCGCAGGTAAGTTATGGCAATCCTCCACCAGAAATTTTATTTAATAGAAAAATCATAATATTTTCGATGAAACAGTTCATACAAATATAACTATATATGTCATTTCAAGTTTCTGGTACAAAACTGACTTATCTAACCTGCGGATTATACGCCCATAATTATACTAATTTTCCTATATGCTTTTGCATTTTTAACATGAATTACGCCTTGTACTACACAATTAAATTTAAATATCTTAATGACACACACATCATCTAATAGGATATATTCTCTTTTTTTTCTTCTAAACAATGGATTATTTTTTCTGCAGTGTTTATTAGAATTTTTAAGAATTGGTTTTTAAGGAATTATAAATTTTTCATTCTATTCGCAGTAATTTGCGAACAGTTCTATATAGGACAGGGTTTTTTCTGTTGATTTGTGCTTCGAATGAGTGCTGTGCACGGGTAATTCTATGAACAAATTTGAAAGGGAGAAAGAGAATGTCGCAAGGAATCATAGTCCCATAGAAAATATATAGTGAGAAACATTACTGGTTCTGGTAAAGTACACATGTTATTCAAACCATAAAATTCCTTATTTTAGTCACTCACAGAATTCCATCAACATGATTCTGTTGTCTAATACTGAGTTGGCCGAGATTCATTACTTGTATTTACAGAAATGGAATTCCAATAACGGGATATTTCCAATTAACGGATAGGATCGCGAGGCTGCTGTATGTTTGTAACGTAAAAGAATTTCATAGAGTTTCGCATACAGGTTATCAGGTTTGATGATGACTGTTTTGCCAGTCTGTTCCGCGTAGGACCTCGACATGACTTAAACAAATGCCTCATGTATCTTTAGAAGGTTCTTCTGAAATTACTTAATAACATCCCACACATACTCCTTGTCTAATGTGGTTTGGACAGATGGACTGAATTACATCATCATAGGTGCCATCGTAAGAATCCATGCCTATATTCTCTAAAAATAAAATTCAAGATTTAAAATCACAGGAAATAATACAAGATATTTTTAAAAAGAAATATAAATAATAAAATTTATTTCGAAAGAATAAATATCGACTTTTTTGTCATTCTAATCTATAAGCAGAGATTTTCAAAAATCATTTTAGCATCCTTCAAATTGTAGTGTATGGGCAGAAATTTTAAAATGTCATGTTTACATCCTAAAATTACACTAAAGATGTAGAAATATATTATTCATATGCACAAAAACATGTAGTTTATGTTGTCTATAGAAAATGGTATACATTTTATTATGGTTTTTTTTTTTCTTTTTTTGTGTGCGTATAAGGACATACAATGAGTTAAATACTTTATAGGTTATATGCGGAAATGCTTCAAGATGAGATTTAAGTTTAGTTATACCTTTTTTTTTTTTTTTTTTTTTTTTTTTTTTAAACTAAATGTTCATTTGCTACAAGGTGTATGTACAGTATATCGAATATTATAAATATATGTAAAGTGCTAGTTAAAGGCGCTCGAATCCAGTGCTTTATATTCCACGTAAATGAATGGACCTTTTTAAAATTATATTATAAATATTGCTAAAATTATATAGTTTTTTATAACATCACTAAAATACACTCATCTTTTCAATTCATCGTGCATAAATTACAAATTTAAATGGGTTTATTTATTGAAAGACATATTGAAGACTTTGAGAAAGATGATAATGAGAATTTAATGAAAATTTTAATATAAATGCGAAAACTGAGAAGAATATTTTTCACAAATTTACACCGGTAATATGTATTTAAATTTTAACTTGTCCACGTTTACAACATCCACGTCGGCAATCATTTTTGTTATCACGAGAGGATGTCGTGCTTGTTCTGGAACTGTCGCTATGTGGGGTAATAAAACGGTGAGTTTTGTGCGATTTAATATTTTTTTATATTACAGCATGACAGTGAGGAAATATTACGTTGATATTGGCAATGTATATAAATATGCTAACAATAAGAAATTAAGCTATACAGATGCTTACGAATTCCCTCTCCGTGTATTTCTCGTATATACAATAAGTCATGGTTGTAGGCGTTTCCCATCCAGATTGCATCAAATAAAAAAGTAAATATTTTTATTATTTCTGCTTCTATTATAATAGAAAATGTATAAATAATTCGTGTACGCTTGTGCGTTGCCGCTTTCTTTGCAGCACTCAAGCCTAATTTGTTCGCCTGACGAAGGGTCATGTTTTCTTTCGACCTGAAACAATTGTTGTGAGTTCTTGCATTTTATGGTGTTTATTCAAAGTTTTCTACTAATTATTTTTAAACACCAGTTTTGTGAGACTTTTTAAAGTAATCCGTGTGTTTATTAGAGAGTTTTTTATACATCAATTCAAGTTTTGAATATGGGTAAGTATTACATATAATTTCTAAAAATTTTTCAACCTGAAAATATATAAGTAACTGCATAGGTAGAGTAATAAATTTTCAAGTGACATAATTTAATTTTAGTGCAACAGAAATACAGTTCTGCTTAAAAGTTTAGCAAGATTTGCAAACGGTCATTTTTTTTTTTTTTTTTTTTTTTTTTTTTCAATTTAAAAACTTTGCTCCTCCTGTTTTTCAGTGAAGGATGGTTTAAGGCAACATTTAGCGGGCCGGTAACAAATTGAGCAAAATAAATAATGTTTGTGTTCACCCTGTACAATTAAGTCAACGGAATGATCTGTAATGATAGTATATGTAAACACTTTCGATACCGCATGTTTTTGTCATTTTGACAGTTCGTCATCGTCTTTTGCAGCAAAAGACGAACTTTGCCGGTATTGGCCGGTATTGTCCAGTAACATAATTTTATTTTAGTTTGACAATACTATTCATAATGCAATATCTTATGAAATACTTTTAGGAATAAACCGAAAAAAATTGAGAAAATATTCCTTAAATTATAATATATACAATGATGGTAAAATATATTCTGCCTATCTTGCGTCAGTTCAGGATCCCTATGAAAGACACACACGAAAGGAATTCACCCTAACCTAGGACCATTTGGGCATAATCAATAAAACAATTGATCCCGATCTTAATAGCATTACCAACGAAACTGATGGTAATCCTGTGCATTCCTTATTCATTTATAGTTTACAGAATGATATAAATTAGAAATCTTTAACAGAAATTCCTTTTCTCTGGGCTCGAAATTCAGGTGCTATGTTTATGAAACTATGAAATTTTTAGTTACTGAAATTACGAATGAATTTAGGTCGGAAAATAATCTAGAGAATAAAAATTTCAATTATAGACTTTTGAAAGATAGAGGGGTGAAAAGTTTGAATTTTGTCGATAATTTATTATAAGATGAGCTATTCTTTTTAGTTTCTTTTAGCATAGCCTCCTAAACTAGATGCCTGCCGCGTGGCTCGGACACTTAGCAACAGTTCAAGTGGTAGACAGCGCCACCTGGTACAGATTTCGCAACTATTTTATTCAACTATCACCAATAATTTTAAGAAGTGATATATGATATATATAATCGACGTTTCTTTGATTCTATTCATCTTTTATGTATATCATATCCCACTTTAAAAAAAATTTTGGTGGCTGTTGAATAAAAAAAACACGCAATCTGTACTAGGTGGCACTGTGTACCGCTTCATCTGCTGCCATGTTTCCGAGCCACGCGACAGGCATCTAGTTTAGGCGGCTAATCTTTTAGTATATACCACTAATCAGATCCTTTCAAATTACAGTTGGTGTTCAATGTATTACCATACTCGCCAACCTAGCCTGGAAGATTGTTAGTTCCCGCTCATTTTTGTATATAATTTAATTTTTAGAGTAATTCTCTTCAAATACAGTAGAACCTCGATTATCCAAACCTCGATTAACCGAAACTCACCTCGAATAACCGAAACTCTCCGTTAACCGAAGTCGGTTTCTTCTTCACTTTTTTTTTTTTTCACTTTCTATTATCATCCAAAATTTTCTCTTAACAAACATGTATTTTTAAAGTTTTTTTTTTCTTTTTTTCCACATTCCTTTTGTATGCAAGCCATCCTTTCCAAACTACGAGTGCTGATAAATATTTTAGATGATTATTGATGAATTCTCGATTATCCGAAAATTTCGATTATCCGAAGTAAGTTTGCTCCCAATTACTTCGGATAATCGAGGTTCTACTGTATATTTACGATTAAATAAGAAGAAAACTGTTTTAAAAACAGATTGGTATGAAAAAATAGGCGGAAAGGGGCGGGACTAACAATCTTTCGGGTTAAGTTGGCAAGTATGTATTAGTTTTTGTTTCTGTTTTTTTTTTTTTTTTTTTTTTTTACATTTTTTCTATGTTCTAAAAAATACTTAATGAAACGGCCTTGAACTTCAGATACGCAAAGAACATTCACGAAGTCATTCACATGACCATACTTGCCTACATCCTAATTAATATTCCGTAGTGTTGTTAGTCCCGCCCTTATTTTTACACCACTAAATCTTTACAGTAATATTCTCCAAATACAATTACGATTAAATAAGAAGAGAAATACTCTGAAAAGATACTGGTGTGAAAAAGAATGCGGGGCAAAAATACTACGAAATATTAATTAGTATGTTGGCAAGTATAATTTCTTTACCCGGTATCATATACACATAGATGTCAAAATTTTAATTTACTTCGGAGTATTTTATGCCCCGCCTTCAATACGTACAATTTTATTTATAGAGAAATTTTCTCTAGATAAATTCGATAGAATACGAAAAAATTACTTTTAAAAAATAAGTGGTATGGAATAAAGATTTGGCTAAAAATACTCCGGTTGGTTGGTTGGTTGTAGGATTTAAGGCCGATTGACTCCTGATGTGTCCTAGGCCTAGGGGGGGAATGCCCTCCGTGGGGGTCTTTCTAAGGGGTCCTAGCCCGTATTTACGCGAGTTTCGGAGGAAACCACGGAAAACTCCGAACGGCTAGGTCGATGAGCGCGACCTGGGATCGAACCCGGCACCTCCCATCTACCAGCTTTGAGCGCAAAAAAAAAAAAAAATACTCCGGAATAAGTTAAAATATTGACATCTATGCATATAAACCAACAAATAACTTGTAACTTTATTGTATGATTTCACTTATGTTTGTGTGCTTTTGGGGAATTTGTCCTTTTTGTATACACTTGTGTTCTTTTTGGGGAAAATCGCACGATGAGAGAGACCTAAAGAATTTTTTTGCCTAAAATTTTGAAATTATTAAATATTTTTTCTTTTGTAATAAAAATAGATTTCAAGAAAATTTTACAAAACTTAATTTTATTTCTGTCATATGCGTGGAGACGTAAGTTCATGAGGAAATACTTTCAAGTTTAATTGAACGTTTAAGAATAAAGCTATTTTTTTTTTTTTTTAAATAAAAAATAAATAAATAAAATGAACACCGGAAATATAGATTTAACTGACAATTTGACTATATTTTCCTTAGCACTTGCAGTGTAAATTTTTTTGGTGTAACTGTTGGTCTCGTGAAAAGCATCTTGTACCAAGGATGCTTTGCGTTAAGAGGAACAGGTATTTCGTTTCATACGTAGCATCGTAGCAAAAAAAAAAAAAAATATGTATATATGCGTGTGTGTGTTAAAGAAACGTAGCAGAAAAATAAAAATTTTTAACATAGAAAACTGTTACCGCATCAAAAGCATATAAGTAATTATTCCTAAATTAATTAATTTGGGGTGAATTACACGAAAGTGGAAACATCTGCCATATTTAATTATTTATATATAGTTTTTATGTTTTATTAAAGATTTATTTTTAATCAAAAGACAAATAAATCATATGTTAAAGTTCTGGTACAAATAAACGCATAATTATTATTTTTGTAGAAAATAAGGTATAAATTGAGGAAAATAAGTACAGTCAAATGTGTAGTAAAATCTAAGCAGGGCGCGATGGGCGAAGCGAGCATCTTTTTGAGAGACGTGAAATTAAATTATCTATAGCAAACAAAATTTAAAATTTTCTGACAATTATAAAACCGATATTGTTCTCTGTAAGCTTCTTCGATAGCTGCTAGAATGCACGAGTTTTAGGAATCAGGTTATCGACAATATTTAGAACAGCATGTTCGATATTACAGATTTTAGATTTTGGTGATACCGTACTTTTCGTCTTATAATCCGCAGGTAAGTTATGGCATTCCTCCACCAGAAATTTTATTTAATAGAAAAATCATAATATTTTCGATGAAACAGTTCATACAAATACAACTATATATGTCATTTAAAGTTTCTGGTACAAAACTGACTTATCTAACCTGCGGATTATACGCCCATAATTATACTAATTTTCCTATATGCTTTTGCATTTTTAACATGAATTACGACTTGTACTACACAATTAAATTTAAATATCTTAATGACACACACATCATCTAATAGGATATTTTCTCTTTTTTTTTTTCTAAACAATGGATTATTTTTTCTGCAGTGTTTATTAGAATTTTTAAGAATTGGTTTTTAAGGAATTACAAATTTTTCATTCTATTCGCAGTAATTTGCGAACAGTTCTATATAGGACAGGGTTTTTTCTGTTGATTTGTGCTTCGAATGAGTGCTGTGCACGGGTAATTCTATGAACAAATTTGAAAGGGAGAAAGAGAATGTCGCAAGGAATCATAGTCCCATAGAAAATATATACTGAGAAACATTACTCTTTCTGGTAAAGTACACACGTTATTCAAACCATAAAATTCTTTATTTTAGTCGCTCACAGAATTCCATCAACATGATTCTTTTGTCTAATACTGAGTTGGCCGAGATTCATTACTTGTATTTACAGAAATGGAATTCCAATAACGGGATATTTCCAATTAACGGATAGGATCGCGAGGCTGCTGTATGTTTGTAACGTAAAAGAATTTCATAGAGTTTTTTTTTTCGCATACAGGTTATCAGGTTTGATGATGACTGTTATGCCAGTCTGTTCCGCGTAGGACCTCGACATGACTTAAACAAATGCCTCATGTATCTTTAGAAGGTTCTTCTGAAATTACTTAATAACATCCCACACATACTCCTTGTCTAATGTGGTTTGGACAGAAGGACTGAATTACATCATCATAGGTGCCATCGTAAGAATCCATGCCTATATTCTCTAAAAATAAAATTCGAGATTTTAAATCACAGGAAATAATACAAGATATTTTTAAAAAGAAATATAAATAATAAAATTTATTTCGAAAGAATAAATATCGACTTTTTTGTCATTCTAATCTATAAGCAGAGATTTTCAAAAATCATTTTAGCATCCTTCAAATTGTAGTGTATGGGCAGAAATTTTAAAATGTCATGTTTACATCCTAAAATTACACTAAAGATGTAGAAATATATTATTCATATGCACAAAAACATGTAGTTTATGTTGTCTACAGAAAATGGTATACATTTTATTTTATTTTATTTTATTTTTTATTTTTTTTGTGTTTGTATAAGGACATACAATGAGTTAAATACTTTATAGGTTATATGCGGAAATGCTTCAAAATGAGATTTAAGTTTAGTTATGCCTTTTTTTTTTTTTTTTAAACTAAATGTTTATTTGCTGCAAGGTGTATGTACAGTATATCGAATATTAAAAATATATGTAAAGTGCTAGTTAAAGGCGCTCGAATCCATTGCTTTATATTCCACGTAAATGAATGGACCTTTTTTAAATTATATTATAAATACAGGGATGGAACACGGGCGCAGAATTCATACCACTATCAATGTATGACAATTTTCTACTACTTAAATCAACGATATTATAGTTAGAGAAATTTCTGAAACAGATTCCGGTATGAATTCTGCTCCCGTGTTCCATCCCTGTAAATATTGCTAAAATTATATAGTTTTTTATAACATCACTAAAATACACTCATCTTTTCAATTCATCGTGCGTAAATTACAAATTTAAATGGATTTATTTATTGAAAGACATATTGAAGACTTCGAGAAAGATGATAATGAGAATTTAATGAAAATTTTAATATAAAGGCTAAAACTGAGAAGAAAATATTTTACAAATTTACACCGGTAATATGTATTTAAATTTTAACTTGTCCACGTTTACAACATCCACGTCGGCTATTATTTTTGTTATCACGAGAGGATGTCGTGTTTGTTCTAGAACTGTCGCTATGTGGGGTAATAAAACGGTGGGTTTTGTGCGATTTAATAATTTTTTATATTACAGCATGACAGTGAGGAAATATTACGTTGATATTGGCAATGTATATAAATATGCTAACAATAAGAAATTAAGCTATACAGATGCTTACGAATTCCCTCTCCGTGTATTTCTCGTATATACAATAAGTCATGGTTGTAGGCGTTTCCCATCCAGATTGCATCAAATAAAAAAGTAAATATTTTTATTATTTCTGCTTCTATTATAATAGAAAATGTATAAATAATTCGTGTACGCTTATGCGTTGCCGCTCTGTTTGCAGCACTCGTGCCTAATTTGTTCGCCTGACGAAGGGTCATGTTTTCTTTCGACCTGAAACAATATTTGCGAGTTCTTGCATTTTATGGTGTTTATTAAAAGTTTTGTACTAATTATTTTTAAACACCAGTTTTGTGAGGCTTTTTTAAAGTAATCCGTGTGTTTGTTAGAGAGTTTTTTATACATCAATTCAAGTTTTGAATATGGGTAAGTATTACATATAATTTCTAGAAATTTTTCAACCTGAAAATATATAAGTAACTGCATAGGTAGAGTAATAAATTTCCAAGTGACATAATTTAATTTTAGTGCAACAGAAATACAGTTCTGCTTAAAAGTTTAAGAAGATTTGCAAACAGTCATTTTTTTTTTTTTTTTTTTTTTTTTCAATTTAAAAACTTTGCTCCTCCTGTTTTTCAGTGAAGGATGGTTTAAGACAACATTTAGCGGGCCGGTAACAAATTGAGCAAAATAAATAATGTTTGCGTTCACCCTGTACAATTAAGTCAACGGAATGATCTGTAATGATAGTATATGTAAACACTTTCGATACCGCATGTTTTTGTCATTTTGACAGTTCGTCTTTTGCAGCAAAAGACGAACTTTGCCAGTATTGGCCGGTATTGTCCAGTAACATAATTTTGTTTTAGTTTGACAATATTATTCATAATGCAATATCTTATGAAATACTTTTAGGAATCAACCGAAAAAAAATTGAGAAAATATTCTTTAAATTATAATATATACAATGATGGTAAAATGTATTCTGCCAATCTTGCGTCAATTCAGGATCCCTAAGAAAGACACACACGAAAGGAATTCACCCTAACCTAGGACCATTTGGGCATAATCAATAAAACAATTGATTCCGATCTTAATAGCATTACCAACGAAACTGATGGTAATCCTGTGCATTCCTTATTCTTTTATAGTTTACAGAATGATATAAATTAGAAATCTTTAACAGAAATTCCTTTTCTCTGGGCTCGAAATTCAGGCGCTATGTTTATGAAACTATGAAATTTTTAGTTACTGAAATTACGAATGAATTTAGGTCGGAAAATAATCTAGAGAATAAAAATTTCAATTATAGACTTTTGAAAAATAGAGGGGTGAAAAGTTTGAATTTTTTCGATAATTTATTATAAGATGAGCTATTCTTTTTAGTTTCTTTTAGCATAGCCTCCTAAACTAGATGGCTCGGATACTTAGCAACAGTTAAAGTGGTAGACAGCGCCACCTGGTACAGATTTCGCAACTATTTTATTCAACTATCACCAATAATTTTAAGAAGTGATATATGATATATATATAATCGACGTTTCTTTGATTCTATTCATCTTTTATGTATATCATATCCCAGTTAAAAAAATTTTTGGCGGCTGTTGAATAAAAAGAACACGCAATCTGTACTAGGTGGCACTGTGTACCGCTTCATCTGCTGCCATGTTTCCGAGCCACGCGACATGCATCTAGTTTAGGAGGCTAATCTTTTAGTATATACCACTAATCAGATCCTTTCAAATTACAGTTGGTGTTCAAAGTATTACCATACTCGCCAACCTAGCCTGGGAGATTGTTAGTTCCCGCTCATTTTTGTATATCATTTAATTTTTAGAGTAATTCTCTTCAAATATATTTACGATTAAATAAGAAGAAAATTGTTTTAAAAAAAGACTGATATGAAAAAATAGGCGGAAAGGGGCGAGACTAACAATCTTTCGGGTTAAGTTGGCAAGTATGTATTAGTTTTTTTTTCTGTTTTATTTTTTTTTTTAACATTTTTTTCTATGTTCTAAAAAATACTTAATCACACGGCCTTGAACTTCAGATATGCAAAGAACATTCACGAAGTCATTCACATGACCATACTTGCAAACATCCTAATTAATATTCCGTAGTGTTGTTAGTCCCGCCCTTATTTTTACACCACTAAATCTTTACAGTAATATTCTCCAAATACAATTACGATTAAATAAGAAGAGAAATACTCTGAAAAGATACTGGTGTGAAAAAGAAGGCGGGGCAACAATACTACGAAATATTAATTAGTATGTTGGCAAGTATCATTTCTTTACCCTGTATCATATACACATAGATGTCAAAATTTTAATTTATTTCGGAGTATTTTATGCCCCGCCTTCAATACGTACAATTTTATTTATAGAGAAATTTTCTCTAGATAAATTCGATAGAATACGAAAAAATTACTTTTAAGAAATATGTGGTATGGAATAAAGATGGGGCTAAAAATACTCCGGAATAAGTTAAAATATTGACATCTATGCATATAAACCAACAAATAACTTGTAACTTTATCGTATGATTTCACTTATGTTTGTGTGCTTTTGGGGAATTTGTTCTTTTTGTATACACTTGTGTTCTTTTTGGGGAAAATCGCACGATGAGAGAGACCTAAAAAAAATTTTTGCCTAAAATTTTGAAATTATCAAATATTTTTTGTTTTGTAATAAAAATGGATTTCAAGAAAATTTTACAAAACTTAGTTTTATTTTTGTCATATGCGTGGAGACGTAAGTTCATGAGAAAATACTTTCAAGTTTAATCGAACGTTTAAGAATAAAGCTTGTTTTTTTTTTTTTTTTTTTTTAATAAAAAATAAATAAATAAAATGAACACCGGAAATATAGATTTAACTGACAATTTGAATATATTTTCCTTAGCACTAGCAGTGTATATTTTCTGGTACAACGGTTGGTCTAGTGAAAAGCATCTTGTACCAAGGATGCTTTGCGTTAAGAGAAACAGGTATTTTGTTTCCTTTTAGTTTCATATCTAAACGTAGCATCATAGCAAATATATATATATACTAGCAGACCCGGCCACGCGTTGCTGTGGCTATGTTATACGTTGAATTATAATGTAGTAAAATATTCAATATATTAAAATTATTATTTACGAATAAAGACCATCCTTGATAACATCCTTGATCTTAGCAGACTTAGCCCGCTTCGCTGGTCCCTATTTTTAAATGATTCACTATAATTAAAGAATTCTCAAAATTGCATTAATTTTTAACATGTGAAAAAAAAAGAGAAAAAAAAAATCTGATCGGGAAAAATGTTCGACACTCATAATGAATCCATATATTATCGAAAGGAAAATGATATAAAATACAAAAAAATCTTCTCTCATTGGTGGAATAATCTGTTCGGACCCCCACTGCCTGCGGCAGTGTATACCTGCGCAAACCATGCGCACCGTTTCTTCATCCACCGTTCCCGCCCTTCTTAATAACTCTATACTTTCGAAAATATCCGCAATCGATTTATCGGGCCTTAAAACTTAATAATACTAATTTTCAAAGTTCTAACTCTTATTTCTATTATTTTGCCCCTTTGCCCTCCCCCCTCCCACTATTCTAAATAATTTTACAAATTCGAAAATATCTACA
Source organism: Salticus scenicus (assembly GCA_963930645.1). Lineage (NCBI taxonomy): Eukaryota > Metazoa > Arthropoda > Arachnida > Araneae > Salticidae > Salticus > Salticus scenicus. The sequence continues at coordinate 308,369,639 of OZ005651.1, read as the reverse complement.
GTTTATTTGTAGGTGTCAAAAACCTGTATGCACCAATTTGAACGATCTAACTATATTTTTATTTTTTGCCCCTCTGCCCTCCTTCCCGCCCCTCCTAATAAATTTACAAATTCGAAAATATCCGCAATCGATTTGTTGGTATCAAAAATTCTATGCACCAATTTTGAATGATCTAACTCCATTTTTATATTTTGCTCCTCTGCCCCCCCCCCCTTTCCCGCTCCTCTTAATAATTTTACAAATTCGAAAATATCTGCAATCGATTTGTACGTATCAAAAACTTCTATGTACCAATTTTTAGCGATGTAACTCTATTTTTATTTTTTTGCCCCTCCGCCCCCTTACCCGCCCCTCCTAATAACTTTACACTTTCGAAAATATCCTCATTCGATTTGCAGGCCTCTAAAACCTCTCTATACCAATTTTGAACAGTCTATCTGCATTTCTATTTTTTTTTTTTTTTTTTTTTTGGTTGTTGTTGTTTGTTTGTTTGTTTGTGAAATCACGTTTTGGCTCCTCCCCCCCCTTTTGGGAGGCGAATTTTGCAATAAAAACTATCCTATCTCTCAAGTTGGACCAAATTGCACACAGTGTCCAAATTTCATTAAAATCGGCTCATTAGTTTAGGAGTTCATCGCGGACAAACATAATAAATTTTATATATATATATATATTAAATTATAAAGTTTTGATCAATGAAGCACAAATAAGTAAAAAACAGGATTAATTTCACTGTATTACCTTCATTATAATATGAATTCAATTTACACTTCAGTCTAAGTAACACGTGGCCGGCTATGCTAACACCAAAAATTTAAAAAGTGGAAATAATTGAATTATACGAAATTTATTAATAGGTTAAAAAGTTGAAGATTCTTTGTGTAGATGGCAGCACCAAATATATTTCAGCTTTCATTTCAACCCAGTCGAAAGGTATCGACATCTGTTAGAATCATTTGGAGTTAACAGATAATTGTGACTGTCAAATAATAACAGACAAATAATTAGCAATAAATTAAAATTGCGACTATAATTTGAGATTTAAACTATCCTATCTCTCAAGTTGGATCGAACTGCACATGGTGTGCGAATTTTATTATAATCGGTTAAGTGGTTTAGGAGTCCATTGAGGACAAACATTGTGACACGAGATTTATATATATTAAGATATGCGTGTGTGTGTTAAAGAAACGTAGCAGAAAAATAAAAAAATTTAACATAGAAAACTGTTACCGCATCAAAAGCATATCAGTAATTATTCCTAAATTAATTAATTTGGGGTGAATTACACGAAAGTGGAAACATCTGCCATATTTAATTATTTATATATAGTTTTTATGTTTTATTAAAGATTTATTTTTAATCAAAAGACAAATAAATGAATATGTTTATATTCTGGTACAAATAAACGCATAATTACGATTTTTGTAGAAAATGAGGTATAAATTGAGGAAAATAAGTACGATCAAATGTGTAGTAAAATCTAAGCAGGACGCGATGGGCGAAGCGAACAACTTTTTGCGAGACGTGAAATTAAATTATCTATAGCAAACAAAATTTAAAAGTTTCTGATAATTAGAAAACTGATATTGTTCCCTGTAAGCTTCATCGAAAGCTGCTAGAATGCACGAGTTTTAGGAATCAGGTTATCGACAATATTTAGAACAGCATGTTCGATATTGCAGATTTTAGATTTTGGTGATACCGTAATTTTCGGCTTATAACCCGCAGGTAAGTTATGGCATTCCTCCATCAGAAATTTTATTTAATAGAAAAATCACAAGATTTTCGATGAAACAGTTCGTACAAATATAACTATATCTGAAGTTTCTGGTAGAAAACTGACTTATCTAACCTGCGGATTATACGCCGATAATTATAATAATTTCTTATATGCTTTTGCATTTTTAACATGAATTATGCCTTGTACTACACAATTAAATTTTAATATCTTAATGACACAACACACATCATCTAATAGGATATATATTCTGTTTTTTTTTTTTTAAACAAAGGATTATTTTTTCTGCAGTGTTTATTAGAAATTTTAGGAATTGGTTTTTAAGGAATTATAAATTTTTCATGCTATTCGCAGTAATTTGCGAACAGGACAGGGTTTTTTCTGTTGATTTGTGCTTCGAATGAGTGCTGTGCACGGGTAATTCTATGAACAAATTTGAAAGATAGAAAGAGAATGTCGTAAGGAATCATAGTCCCATAGAAAATATATAGTCAGAAACGACGCATTACTCGTTCTGGTAAAGTACACACGTTATTCGAACCATAAAATTCTTTATTTTAGTCGCTCACAGAATTCCATCAATATGATTCTTTTGTCTAATACTGAGTTGGCCGAGACTAATTACTTGTATTTACAGAAATGGAATTCCAATAACGGGATATTTCCAATTAACGGATAGGTTCGCGAGGCTGCTGTATGTTTGTAACGTAAAAGAATTTCATCGAGTCGCATACAGGGTTATCGGGTTTGATAATGACTGTTTTGACAGTCTGTTCTGCGTAGGACCTCGACATGACTTAAAAACAAATGCCTCACGTATCTTTAGAAGGTTCTTTTGAAATTACTTAATAATATCCCACACATGTTCCTTGTCTAATGTGGTTTGGACTAATGGACTGAATTACATCATCATAGGTGCCATCGTAAGAATTTATGCCTATATTCTCTAAAAATAAAATTCAAGATTTTAACTCACAGGAAATAGTATAAGATATTTTTAATAAGAAATATAAATAATAAAATTTATTTCAAAAGAATAAATATCGACTTCTTTTTCATTCTAATCTATAAGCAGAGATTTTCAAAAATCATTTTAGCATCCTTCAAATTGTAGTGTGTGGGCAGAAATTTTAAAATGTCATGTTTACATCCTAAAATTACACTAAATATATAGAAATATATTATTCATATGCACAAAAACGTGTAGTTTATGTAGTCTATAGAAAATGGTATGAATTTTATTATAGAATTTTTTTTTTTTTTTTTTTTTGTGTGTGTGTGCGTTTAGGGATATACAATGAATTAAATACATCATAGGTTATATGTGGAAATGCTTCAAGGTGAGATTTAAGTTTAATTATGCATTTTTTTTTTTTTTTTTTAACTAAATGTTCATTTACTGCAAGGTGCATGTACAGTATATCGAATATTATAAACATATGTAAAGTGCTAGTTAAAGGCGCTCGAATCCATTGCTTTATATTCCACGTAAATGAAAGGATCTTTTTTTCAATTATATTATAAATATTGCTAAAATTATATAGTTTTTTATAACATCACAAAAATTAGTGATTAGCTTTTTATAACACCCTCATCTTTTCAATTCATCGTGCATAAATTGCAAATTTAAATGGATTTATTTTAGTGAAAGACATAGTGAAGACTTCGAGAAAGATGATAAAGAGATTTTAATGAAAATTCTAATATACAGGCTAAAACTGAGAAGTAGATTTTTTATAAATTCACTACGGTAATATACATATTTAAATCTTAAATTGTCTACGTTTACAACATCCACATCGGCTATTAGTTTTGTTATCACGACAGGTCGTCGTGTTTGTTCTAGAACTGTCGTTTCGTTATGTGAGGTAAAACATATGAATTTAGTGCAGATAAGTGTTGTTCAATGCGATTTGATAATTTTTTTTATTAGACATGACAATGACGAAGTATTACGTTGATAACCGTTCATTAGCAATCTATATAAATATGCTAACAATAAGAAATTATGCTATACAGATGCTTACAAAGTCTCTCTCCGTGTATTTCTCGTATATACAATAAGTCATGGCTGTAGACGTTTCACATCCATATTGCATCAAGTAAAAAAGTAAATATTTTTATTATTTCTGCTTCTGTTATAATAGAAAATGTATAAATAATTCGTGTACGCTCGTGCGTTGCCGCTTTGTTTGCAGCACTCGTGCTTACTTTGTTCGCCTGACGAAGGGTCATGTTTTCTTTCGACTCGAAACAATTGTTGCGAGTTCTTGCATTTTATGATGTTTATTCAAAAATTTGTACTAATTATTTTTAAACAGCAGTTTTGTGGAGCTTTTTATAAGTAATCTGTGTGTTTATTAGAGAGTTTTTTATACACCAATTCATGTTTTGAATATGGGTATAATTTCTAGAAATTTTTCAACCTGAAAATATATAAATAACTGTATGGGTAGAGTAATGAACTCTCAAGTGACATAATTTAATTTTAGTGCAACAAAACTACACTCCTGCTCAAAAGTTTAGCAAGATTTGCAAACGATATATTTTTTTTCAATTTAAGAACTTAGTCCTCATGTTTTTCAGTAGAGGGCCGGTAACAAATTGAGCAAAATAAATAATGTGTGTGATCACCGTGTACAGTTAAGTGAACGAAATGATCTGTAACGATAGTATAGGTTAATATAGACCCAGTGCAATTTGTGAATTAATTTGTGTGACGATAGCGTGTCAAATAACGGAGATATAAGCATTTATTTTAAAACTCAAAAAAAAAAAAAAAAAAAAAAAAAAAAAAAACTTATAAGCTTATAATTCTATTATATTTTTGTTTATTTACTAATGTTTGTGAGATCATAAGGGGGTTTTCCATAAAAAGAACTCTTGTAAAGTGGTTAAAATAATTGGATCTTCAAATTAATTACGCGGCATTTGAAAAACCCGCTTGTGAAATTTCAATTCTTATGGAAAATACCTAAAATGTAGCTCGTTCTTTTGCCGAGTATTTCCTTAATTTTTACTCTATTCAAATGAAATTTTGACAAAAGTTGTCCAATAATCTAACTTTCAACCTCTGTAATAATTTTTTTTCTATCTTTCGCGCATGTACAGTGAAAACGTTTTTCATAAAAATGTTCATATTTCATGAGGTATTTAAGACATTTGTAATCCGATTGCAGTATATTGTTTCAAAAGTGTTTTTTCAATTTATCTGAAAGTGGGAATAATTTTCATTTAAAATTCTGTATATTATAAAGAAAAAACATGTTTTTTTTTTGAGTTTTGAAATAAATGCTTATATCTCCGTTATTTGTCATGCTATCGTCACACAAATTCATCCGTAAATTGCACTGGATGTAATCAACATATCCTAAAGTTACAGATCATTTCGTTCACATAACGATACAGGGTGATCACAAACATTATTAATTTTGCTGAATCTCTTACCAGCCCCCGATATGTTGTCTTAACTCTTTAAAGACGGCTCCGGATCATTCCGGCTTTTGAAGCAAAAGACGAGCTTTGCCGGTATCGTTTGGATGAGGAGAATTCAGGGGGGACAGGTATATACGGAAATGTCTGTGCTTGGGTGAAATAGTCAATGAATCCCCCATAGAAAAGAACTCTTTAAATCATTTTGTGTGTACATTGTTCATACAGTCGGTAACAAAAGTGTCCGAACACTAGCAAAAATTCCTATGTAAAAAAAGTACACTTCGTACGGTTTTATTAAATAAATCCTTGTCGAATCCCATTCTTAGTCAGTGTAAGAACATGATTCGATAAGGATTTATTTAACAAAACCGTATGAAATGCGCTTTTTTTGCATAGGAATTTTTGCTAGTGTTCGGACACTTTTGTTACCGACTGTACAGGAAAGCGGATTATAGATGTTAGACGCTGACAAGTGATGAATGCAAGGGTCAAGGGAGGTTACAAGATATTCAATATTCCGCAGTTCTTTTCTTTTTTCCTTTTTTTTCGTAACAATGATTATTTTAGGAAAAACAATTATTCATGCATGCATATAAAAAATTATTATACATATATATATCTATATTAAAACATTATTTGCTAGAATAAATATATTTAAATTTAGATTACTTATTAATAATTAACTGTGCGTTTTATCGTATTGAAAAAATATATTGAAATATTAAAATTTTTACGAAATATTATATGTAATAATGTCAATTATATTTTATTGAATTGAAGGGGCTCCATGAATTCATTCATTATCTTATACTATTAAGTGAGCAATATTTGTATATATATATATGTATATTTCACTGTTCTCGTAAACGGTAGCTCGGACAGTCACGTGATTTAACACAAAGGTGCCCTCCGAAAAGTCATTGTGCACATCGAAGTCAGATTTTCGAAATTTTGATTAGTTTTCCTTTAATTAATAAAAATATGAAAATAAAACTTCCCATTTCTATAATGACGCAGAATGGAGAATCTTAGGAGAGATTTGATTGGTTTATTTGATTTTCATTGATTTGAGTGTATTTTACGTTGAACTAGAGCTACGTTATACGGAATTACGAAAGATTTGATTTTCATTGATTTGAGTGTATTTTACGTTGAACTAGAGATACGTTATGGGGAATTACGAAAGATTTGATTGGTTTATTTGATTTTCATTGATTTGAGTGTATTTCACGTTGAACTAGAGCTACTTTTTGAGGAATTACAAGAGATTTGATTGGTTTATTTAATTTTCATTGGTTTGAGTGTATTTTTCGTTGAACTAGAGCTACGTTATGAGGAATTACGAAAGATTTGATTGGTTTATTTGATTTTCATTGATTTGAGTGTATTTCACGTTGAACTAGAGCTACGTTTTGAGGAATTACAAGAGATTTGATTGGTTTATTTAATTTTCATTGGTTTGAGTGTATTTTACATTGAACTAGAGCTACGTTTTGAGGAATTACGAGATATTTGATTGGTTTATTTGATTTTCATTGATTTGAGGTAGGGGTGACTAGTGATGTTTTTTTGGTTTTACATGCTTGACAGTGAGAAAACGAGTTTCGTGCGTTTTCAGATTCATGCACAGCAAGGTAGGGGTGTCCAGTGATTTTTTTTTTAACATGCGTGATAGTGATTGCCGTGGAACTGAGTTTCGTGCGTTTTCAGATTCATGCACAGCGAGGTAAGGGTGTCCAGTGATGTTTTTTGGTTTTAACATGCGTGATAGGGATTGCCGCGGAACCGAGATTCGTGTGTTCTGAGATTCATGGACAGCGTTGTAGTTCTGTCCAGTGATTTTTTTTTTTGTTGTTGTTATGATGTGTTGTTTATTTGTTTTCATGAGCGTAAGCGTGAAGCGAACATACGTGTGTTATAGAGATTGCTGCGAAAACGACTTAGGGGTACATACAAATGAAACACTTCCGGTTGCAAAGCCGCTTGCAATGGAAGTTTCAATACAAACGGAACATATCGCTTGCAAACTGACAGCAAACCCACTTGCAAATCTGCAAGAGCTTTGCACCTCTGGTAAGTCAACTTGCAGTTGCAAATGTGAAAGATGGCGAGTTATTATTTTGAAGAATTTATCAGTTCTTCATATATATATACATGATATTAAATCAATTCTTTAAGAGACAAATAAGATTTATTTAGTTTGGGATAATGGGAGTTTATTTACACTTCGTAACCGAACTACGTTTCAATTTTTTATTTTCGTTTTGTTTATATTATGATATATGCACATATATGTATGTTTTCCGAAGTATTATATTATTGCAGTTCATTTTAACTGGTCAACTGACTTCAAATATTCTTTTTAGTTTCAAGTGAATTATCTGTTTGAAGAATTTGATATAATTAATTTTAATCGGTTATGTTTTTTCTATGAACAATTTTAACATTTGCATCATCATCCAAATGTTCACTTTTATAATTAAGTCTATATTGTTTTATACTTTGTATTGAGGTCATAGAACACTAAAATAAATAGAATTGAAGCTAAATTCGAGATTTCTATAAAATTTCAATTATTTAATAAAGTATAATTTCAATATTTTGGAGGCTACACTTTGTATGAAAGTCAAGTGTGTGTGTTATAAACATATTTTTTCAATCTTCATTGAAATCTAAACATTTCTTAAATTTATTACCTTATAATTACATGGTTTGGAGTGAGTAGATGACTAAAACTGCAAAAGATAGAAAGAAGGGAAGAGTTAATGTTGCTTTAACAAGAGTGTATATTGAAATTGCAGTATGTGGTAAGCTCAATATTCAAATATCAACTTTCATTATTAAAATCAAAATCATTAAAAGTTCATAAGCTGTAAGAGTAGATTATATTTTACTTACAATTGCATACGACTGATTTGGTATTGGTGGTATTAGATATACTTATTTTATTTTCTCTCCCACTTATTTCTGTACTTTTAACCATTATGTATGAATATAAAATTATTTAAAATGCTACTTAAATTTGCATTGAGAGAATCAACTGCAATATAGTTATTTTATATTGTCTTGCTTATTATAACTAAAATCTTTCATTAACTATTTATATTTTTAAATATTGGCAATAAAAATACATAGAGAGTGTTGATTTTAGTTTTAAAATTAGATGATTATGTATTTTATTTTTTAAATATGTGGTTGAGAAGATCTGAAGAGATAAACATTGAAAAACATTTGTAGCTTATTGAACTAACATCTGAATGGGAATTTATGTGTTATGTCAGTTTTACTATTTTGGCATAACATATTAAGCTCTTTTTCGGATAATGATGCTACAATGTTATAAATGCTGAATTTCAAATGGAGTTCTGTTAAAGGTAAGATTTAAATTAAAAGTTTTATTATCAAATGATAAATATTTTTACTTAACTGAGAATGTTACATTTTATGTTATGCATGATAGCAACACCAATTCTATGTGATGTTTATATTCATCTAAGTATTATTTTATTTATTTAAATTTAAATAATTGAAGAATAAGCAAAATATTAAAGTAATGTTATAATATTATTTATAATTAATTTTTATTCACCCCTCAATTATTTTATTTTATTAATATTATATGATTTATATTTTGAATACCATTCGATAGAGACTATTATAAAAATTCTGATTTTATAAGATAGAAAAAAATATTAAGAAGTATAAAGACTTATAATTTTATTTTGAAAGTATTTTGTTTTTGATTTTTTTTTTTTTTTGTTATGATCAAGAGTGTGGTAACTCGTCAATCAAATGAGTATTTTTAAATATCAGTGCATTCACCTCAATCTTGAATTAAAAATATCTCTAAATGAAGAACCTCAGTGTGGACCTGATGAAGAATATTCCAGTTTATCGAACAACTATCCGAATGAGAATTTGGCTGTTATGTCAGTTTTAGTATATTGGCATAACGTACTAAATTCTCTTTCAGATTGTTCAATGAAGCACAAAATCTTGAAAAGTGCTTCTTCTGAAGTGAAGCAGTCGTCTATTTGAAAAATATACTAATGCATATAAAGGATTATGTTTTTTGTAAGTATAATATACTTTTCAAATTTTTATAGTTTTTATTATTGAGAAATTGAGTGAGTATTTTAAAATATGAATAAATTTACTTCAGTCTTGAACCAGATTCTGGCAGGTGAATGTTGATCTGATCAATGAAGAATGCATTTCTTCTTAGTTTTACGAATAAACATCTGAATTAGAATTTGTCTGTTATGTCAGTTTTAATATATTGACAAAACAAGTTCTTTTTCAGATTAATTAATGATGCCTAAATACTGAAGTTTAATACACTGCTGTTAAAAATATCATTTATTTCATGGATTTACCTTTTTATTATCAAGAATGATAAACAATTTACTATAAGTATTTACATAATGCTAAAAACACCAATGTAAAAAAGTGTTAAAACCAAACTGCAGTTTCTGTAGCATTAAGTGTACCTACCATCATCAGTGTCAAACCTGATTGAGAATTTGTAAACTGATGGATGATATGCTTAATGCATTCTGCACTGATAACGATATACTTAAAGCTTGCTACTGAAATTGCAGTTTGGTTTTAGCATTTTTTGCATTGGTGTTTTCAACATTGTGTAAATCTTTCTGTTCAATGTCAAGTCTGGTTATATAAGTAATTTATTATTTTAATTATTATTATGCTATATTATCACCACTAACTATTTGGTCAAATATTGAATATTCTTCAAGCTAAATAGTAACTATGTAGCTAGCTGTTTACTCTTATATTCAGGTGTCATTATCTTAATTTTTTACTACTACTACACTATTACTGTGTAAGTAATGGAAGTATTGTGTTCCTATTTATTGAAATTTTATTTTTCTGACTGAGTGAAAATAATGCCTGGACCGGGAGTCGAACCCCGGATCTTTGACTTTCGGAAATCTTTCACTCAGTCGGAAAAACAAAATTTCAATAAATATGATTTTCTTCCACAGTTGATTGTGTGATTTTAATAAAAATTGTATTGTGTTCAGTTCAAAAATTCAATATCGAGTTTTCACTTGATTTACATGTTTTAAGGTGTCCTGAGTCCAAAAAAAAAAAAAGTTTTTAGCAATTGGTCAGAATGTGTGTGTGGAATCTTCTGATTATCATTTCTCCGAAACTGATAGATGGAACTATGAAACTTCAGAATTGAGACACGCCGGGTGTATAGATGATTTTTCTAACTTTTGATGAAAATTCGACTATCAAGAACCAGGAGTGGGGCTGTAAGTCCATATTTCAAAAACGGTTCTAATGATTTTATTCGAAGCTGCTGTATATACACTTGATTAGATGTTCTTTAATATGAATGAGTTGGTTAGTTCAGAAAAATTGATAGGTGTCCTGTATAAATATCTCAATTTCAGATCTCACAAGTGCATGCCTTTAAAAACAGCTGTACGAATTTTTTTCAAACTTCTCATATTAATCTCCTTTTTTGTATGTAATTGTTATTTTTGGGTCAACAATTGAGTACGCCAAGTTTTGGTAAAAGTCGGTATCTAAAAAGCGATTCTAATGACTTTCTTGAAAATTGTTGCATAAACCCATTAGATATCCTTTCTCATGTGTTGCATAGTTATTACAGGAAAAATAACAGTTATACTGATTAGGTAGGTCAGTTTTAGATCTTAAAATTAGTGTTTCAAAAATAAAAAAAGTTTAAACTGATTTTTTTTCTCTTATTTTTTTTAACTCGCTATGTAAATTCTGTTTTATATGCATTTATATGAGTATCAGCTTTCTCGTACTGCAAAATTTTCAGATGTCTATTTTATTAGGTAAGTTTTATGTCTTTTGATTATACAGGGTTAGTCAAAAAGAATAGGACAATAAGAAAACTATTTTTAGACGAATGTATGTTTATTGTAATCAAACTACAGCTACGTATGGACAGATAAATTATCAAAGTTTTTTCTCATGGAACTTCCAATTCCATGGCTGCACGATTTGTCAACTTCTGGGGACTTCGTTGAAAGGATGCACGAATGGATTCCACAGTTTCTTCGGAGACACGTGGTTGTCCTGTGCTTTTACCCTTGCATAAGCACCCCGTCTCCTCAAATTGCTTTACCCACCTCACAATGGAATGTTGATGAGGTGGTTCCTTGTCATACTTGGCTCGAAATTGTCGCTGGACTGTAATTACTGTACTGACATTGATTTAGCAAATATCACACAAAGCGCCTTCTCCTTGCCTGATTGCGCCATTTTGAAAACAGCCTCTACTAGCGGCATTAACGTACATGTGTGTTGCCAAATAAAACTTTGATAGTTTATCTGTCCATACGTAGCTGTAGTTTGGTTACAATAAACATACATTCGTCTAAAAATAGTTTTCTTATTGTCCTATTCATTTTGACTAACCCTGTATTATTTCCCAAAAGTACATGTAATAGTGGGTAAAGGAAGTCGTGTGGTTGTTTTAAACTACATTTTTGAAGTGAAAACTTCTTTAGGCGCGTTGAGCACTTTTGGGTAAACAAAAATCATGAAACTTGCGTCGTCATCAGCGAAGGTTTTCCATTTGAAGTGAAAACTTCTTTAGGCGCGTTGAGCACTTTTGGGTGAACAAAAATCATGAAATTCGCATCATCGTCAGCGAAGGCTTTTCATGAGAAGAAACATATTTTTACCAATTTATATTATCGAAAGTGGAATTCGAGATTTCAGCTGATTTACATGTTTTGAGGTGTCCTGAATCGGTTTTCTTTTGTATCTTAGCTACTAATTAAAATAATTTCATAAGTAATACATCATTTGAAAACTTTGTTGAGTTGGAATCGAACAGTAGCTTACAGAAATTTCTACCGCCAGATGGCGCTGTAATATTTTAAATATTCGATATTTCAAATTCTAATTATGATTAAATTATTTTTAATACATCATTCGAAAGATATTTTAAAGTTCTTTTATATTATCGAAAGTGGAATTCGAGATTTCATCTGATTTACACGTTTTGAGGTGTCCTGAATCGGTTTTCTTTTGTATCTCAGCTACTAATTAAAATAATTTCATAAGTAATCAATATTTTTACATAATATAAGGCTTAGTTCACTTAATATGGGTAGTCACAAATATTGTGCCGAATTATATAATACAGATCATAAACACTTCCTTACAAACCAAAAATAATTCGAAAATAATAATCTAATAGCTCGATGATACAATTCACAAGTTACTTAGTTTTCACTTCTATCGGCAGTATCCAAAGACTGCTTTGATTTTTTTTTTTTCTTTTTGAATAGTATCATTTATATTTAGTAATTTATATTTATTTATTTTAAATTATGAAAATTATAAAAAATTACTATTTAGAAACAGTGGTTTACTTCAATGTAGAAAATTCTTAGAAAATATTACTATACCTAAATAGTAGTGATATGCTGAATTCAAAGCGAAGAAAATTATTAACTGTTAGTCTTCTTAATAAACATATAAGTTTTTTAAATAACAGTATCTTGTACCGGGGTTGGAAAAATGACACAAAAATGCAGCATTTGAGAAAAATCAACTTACAAATAACAAAGTTTACATTAAAAAAATGACGCAAATGCCTCTCATGTGGATAAATTGTGAGACATATGTTATGCTTTGCATGCATGTTGGGGCACTTCACACACATAAAAAAAAAAAAAGGCAGGGTTAAACAATAAAAAAAATTTGAAATGAAGGACACAAAAAATGAGGAGAAAAAAAAGGGAGGGGGGGATTTAACAAATAAAACAATAAAAAGAAAACAAACTTTCACAAAATTACTTACTTGGTGCAAGAAAAAAAAAGATTTAAAAAAAAGCATCATAGAAGTGATGTAAAAAATAAAAAAGTATGAAACTTTGAATTAACACCATAAAATGCAAGAACTCTCAAAAATTCTTTTGAGTCAAAAGAAAACACGACCCTTTCTAAGGCGAAGGTTGTGCTTACTTTCAGCCTGTAACATTTGTTGCGGGTTCTTGCATTTTATGGTGTTTATTCATTTTTTTTATACTTATTACTTTTAAATGTCAGTTCTGTAGTGTTATTTTTTTATATTTAATATAAAAATGTTTATTAAATTAGTCAAAAATTCTAAATTTATAAGGTTTTATTGAAATATTCAATTGAAATTTAATCACAAAATTAGACCTGCATTTGACTAAGCATTACTATAAGGCACCCATTGGTAATTCATGACACAGTTATGTGTCATAAAAGTGTATTGACATTTTTTACTAGTAAACTTTTTGTATTGGAACGTCGTTTACATGTCTCAGAACTTTCTTATTGTTTTTTTTTTTTTTTTTTTTTTGCTTCACAGCCCAGCTGAATGATGCTTTTTTTTTTTTTTTAAATGCATTTTTCTGATTTAAAAATTTTTTGAGTTATTTTACTTATTTTTTAAATAATTGAAATTATTTAGAAAAGTAAATTGCGTATGACAGTAATTGATGCAGTACAGATATTCATACACAACGAATTAGTGATATTCAGTGATTTTTTCTTTTCGTTTTTACGATGTTTTTATTAACTCTTATTCTTGTTTGCTTGTTTTTTTGTTTGTCCAGTACAAATCTTGCAAACAATTTTTAACTAACTTCCCGATTAGCTAGACATTTGAAACTTTTAGAATAGCTCAGAACACGATGACAATGCATTTTTTAAATACCTTTAGCCAATTGTTTTGTCTCCCCGCTACCTTCATTAGTGTTTATATGATTCAACAGAAAATTTATTTAACTAACTTCCCGACTAGCTAGACATTTGATACTGTTAGAATAGCTCAGAACACAAAGACAATGCATTTTTTTAATACTTTGAGCCAATTGATTTGGGTCCCTGCTACCTTCAGTAGCATTTATATGATTCAACAATCATATAATTTCTTGATTAGCTAGATATTTGAATCTTTTAGAATAACTCATAAAACGATGACATTTTTTAACACATTCACACCGGCGTGTCACAGCTACAGTCGGCAGAAAAGTATCTGAACACTAGCAATAATGCCTGGCCAAAAAAAGTACACTTAATACTGCTTTGTTAAATAAATCCTTGTCGAGTCATGTTCTTAGTCAGTCTAAGAACATAATTCGACAAGTATTTATTGAACAAAACAGTTTTAAGTGTACTTTTTTAATATAGGAATTATTGGCTAGTGTTCGGATACTTTTGAGTAGTCTATGTACATGTAAACAAAATGCGCCAGCATGAACGTGTTAAATACTTTTAGCCAATTGTTTTGTGTTCCCGCTGCCTTTGGTAGAATTTATATGATTTAACAGAAAATTTAAAAACACGCTATATAAAAAGTTCTTTTTATTTTTTAATTATTTATTTTTTATTATAATGCTCGTGAAGTGAGCATACATCTGAATATTAACCACTTAACCACTGCAACGGTGGCGTATCCGGGGGGGGGGAAGGGCTGGTGGACTGCAGCCCCTCCTGAAATTTTATGTATGTATAAAATAAAGGCAATAAGCTGATGGGATATCCTTTTCGCGCTTTTTACATAATACTATGCATTGGATTGCCCTTCAGTGCAAATATTGAAGTTGCATTCATAATGAATATGATTCTAATAATTTTCATTACAAGTATTGAAAAATACATATTGAACGTTATAAACAAATAAATAATAATTTTAATCAAACTTACCTGATGGACTGTAAGATGAACTCCTACTACAGTAAGTAATTCTCTGAACAACCATAGTCCATGTGTTTACTTAACAATGAAATTTAGAAAATTCAGGACTAACAAGGAAACATTCAAAAGGTGTCATCTTCAAAAAGTATTGAAAAAAATATATGTGATTCTACTTTTCATAAAACACCAGAAAATGAAAATATTATCGGCTGAAATTAATTACAACAGCCACAAAAAATTATCAAAATTAAGCATATTTGGCGATTTAGCGCCGTTAGGCGATACGCTTGCTAGCACCGAGATCGCCGTGTACGAACAGAACCCTGTTTTGCTTTTCCGCCAAGTACTCAAAATCAATCGCCTAGCAGTGTAAAATCGCCAAATATGCTTAAGTTTGATAATTTTTTGTGGTCGCTGTAATTAATTTCAGCCGATAATTTTTTCATTTTCTGGTGTTTTATGAAGAGTAGAATCACATATATTTTTTTCAATAATTTTTGAAGATGACACCTTTTGAATGTTCCCTTGTAAGTAATATTTAATCACAGAATAAGACTATTTTCCTTAGTAATATTTACATAGAAGGATAAGCTAATACATGGCCTTATGACAAAAAAGGACAGTGCATAAGATTATCCCACTAGTATTAAAAAATAGTAAAAAAAAAAAAAAAAAAAATTATATCCAATCCTTTTGAATAATCAGAGGAAAAATATGAAAATGTTTAATACAAAGTTGTATCGTGGTCTGTTAGTAGTATATCAGAGTATTTCTGAAATTTAAAGAAATTATTCTGGTTATTTATACACTATTATCCACATTTAAAATGGTTATAAGTTATACATTGATATATAAAATAATATAAAAATGTCAATAATATGTAAGTAATGTCTAAAAAATTATAGCGATCCTCAAAAGTCACAAATAAACAAAAACAAAAACCCACTGAATTTTTCGAATTTTTTGTCGAATATTGTTCGATTCGTGTATTCTTGTTTCCTATTGGTTTATCATTCATCGCAATCGATAATTCTTGCAAGTTGACGTCACCGCCTGCAAGCGTTCCAAATGTATGACTATTTGCAAACCACTTGCAAAATTTACGTCATCGAAGTTGCAAGCGGTTCATTTGCAAGCGTTCCGTTTGTATGTACCCCTTACGTGCGTTCTCTGATTCGACCATTCATCGAATAGTGACTTTTATTGTACGAGTAACAGCTTCAACTGTTTCCAGAATATTCGAAAAATTAACATTTCTATTTGACTGTTTTCGAGAATATTCGTTTTAATAACCGTTTTGTTCCACAAATTCGAGTTCAAAAAATGTTTGATATTGTCAAGGAGATACCATACTAAAACTGTGAAGAAAATAGTCGCCAATCGAAATATATTTATTTAAACGTTTTAATTATTCAATTAAAAAGAAAACCTTTAAATATTGTGTTCAGCGAAGCCTGCTAGTATCTGATAATTTGATGTACACTTAGCAATTCACATGCTACCTTTTTTTTTTTTTTTTTTTTTTTTTAAATCTTATTAAATAGATATGAAATCTTCTTAGTCTCTGAAAAATTATATATAGTAAAAAAAAAAAAAAAAAAAAGAATAGCATTCTAAATATTTTAATTTTTACAATTAATCAGCTGGAATTAATACAATTTAGCATGCAAGTCCAAGATAAGTGGGGAGGGAGGAAATTTTTAGTTTGAAGAAATTAATTATCCATTTATTTCTTAAAATTGTTTATAATAGTACTATTATTTTTCTTGATTTATCAAATATGTCTTTCAGTAATTAAACAATAATATTTCATACATAGTAAATTCAAAGTATAATAGGTGCTAATTCAAATAATATAGTTGGCTTTTTTGTGGGGTAGGGGGATTTTTTTCTTATCACTTGATAAAAAAAATCGTTTTTTAATTGTCTGAAAAGCAAGTGTGAATAAAAAATTTGAATTCTTAAAAGGTATTTGATATAAGGGTACATTGTATTACCTGCTCTAATTTACATATTATTGTCATTATATTACGGAAATTGAAACTTTATTCAAATTGGGAATTGTTCAGAATATTTAAAAAAAAAAAAAAAAATGTTATTTCCTAATTCAGTATAAAGAGAATAGTCTATAAACGCTCAAAGGTAATATTTTTTAAGTAGAGGGAGGTCAGTTTTTTAATTTTTCGGGATAAAAATATCATATTTTAAGTAAAGAATTTGAGTATATTAAGTAAAGGAGAAATAAAATATTTTTTTAATATGCAAAATTCTTACACTTTTGAGAAGCAAGATTAATATTAAATTGCTACATTTGAGGTACTTAAAATTATCATTAAGGCATGGAATTGTGCATTCTTTCAAAAATTTCACTTCTTAATTCTTGTATCCAGGCTTTATAAACGCCGTTTTTAATAAATATTAAATCCATCTATTTATATTTTTTTAAATTTTTTTTTCAACCAATTTTACCTCTTATTTTTTCGCAAATAAAGCATTTAAAAAATTTTCCTTGATAACTTGTAAAAAGCACTCTTATTTTCTATAATCTGAAAAACATTTGCACTTATTATAAACTGAAAAATCATTTTATATTCAAAACAGCATATTACTCTGATTGTTTGTAAATTCCATGTATCAACGTTTAAAAATTCTCGAATTTATTTATTTATTTATTTTTAATCAGATTTTAATTAACTTTAAAATATCTAATTTTTTTACCGAATCTAGAGGTTTTTTTTTTTTTCATACTATGAATTCATAATCATAACCTATAATCAATTTTTAATTTTTGTAAAATCGGTTGATGACTTGCATTTTTTTTTTTTTTTTTAAGAAGGTTTTGACAGTTTTATCCTTGACAGAAAACGACCTTCGCCAATTGCCCATTGCACAGCACTAAGTGCGACGTAAAACCCAACCAACCAATCTTGACAGAAAACCTCGTGACTTATAATATAACAAAAAGAAATAAAAATGTAAGGAACAATGCCAAAAGAAATAAAAAGGAAAACCCTTTTCGTTTTATATAATTTGTCTGAAAGCAATAGCTCATATCCTAAAAGAATTTTATAATCGAACTAACTTTAATAATATATAACTTTACCTTAATAATATATCGTAATCATCGAAATTTCTTAACAATTTATGTAACACGATATGGAAGTTTTATTTGAAAAAGTAGAGTCAGGAAGGAGGAGAGATGCAAATATTTAACTTTTGAATACTAACAAAATTTATACCGAAGCTACTTAAATAAACCATTGGAGGAGGGAAAAAAAAAAAAAAAAAAAAAAAAAAAAAAAAAAGGGAGGAATTATAATCGTTATAGAGAAGTGTGCGTGAACATATTTATATATATTAAAATTCCTGTTTAACTTTTTAACCTTTCTTTATATTTTTTTGTTTGTGTATTTCAAATATTTTTTAAAAGGTGAATCATTATTTAGGATAATTTTAAGACACTTTTCCTGTAAAGCTAATGTTTAGACCATTGTTATATATTATTTTTGTATTTTTTATTTATTCATTAGTATTTTCTATCTCGATGTTAAAAAATAAATAAATAAATAACAGTTATACTTGATAAAAATGCTATTAAAAGGCTATTATTAACATGTGTTAAAAAAACTATGTTCCTTTTGCATAGCTTCTCATTGTTTTACAGACAGAGTTTGAAAAAAAAAAAAAAAAAAAAGTGTTTCAAAAAAGCAAATGCTAATTTGAATATCTTGTTTAAGATTTGTGTGTTATTACTATAAAAAGGGTCACTGTTTAAATATTATCTCGAAAAGTTTCAATTAAGATTACTTATTTTAATAAGTACTTTCTTTCAAAATAAAATATTTCATCTAGTTTGCTATTAACTGATATATTTTCAAAGTTGACATTTGCTGCATTTTACTGTTACATAGAAATCCCCGTCTATTCTATTCTGGCTCTATTGTCTAGTAAAAATATAGGAGAGTATTTTGACAGTTTCTACCACACCTCCCTCTTTTAGAAAATTTTTAGTAATAGAGAGGGGAAACTGGACAAGTCTAAGTTCATTTTTTACAATGCAAAATTCTCCCATCTTTAAAGGTTAGAAATTTGAGCTTAGCTCCATCTCTAAAGGGTTAAAAAAAAAAAAAAAAAAGCTTATCAAAATTTCTTAGGATACTTTGTAGAAAATGAAACATTTTCTTTTAACAATTGACATTCTTTCTATTAACTATCTGCAAAAAAGAAACATTTGCCTTCGAGGATTGAACCCACAACCATCACATTATCAACACGACGCTCTAACTGAGTCAATGAGCGCCGTAAAGATTTGCTTACATTTACTTTAAAGTGGAGGCTCCTAGTTTTTTAGCATGACACAATGACAAAATCTAATTTCAATAAAAAGCTCCTAATTAAGAAGATTGGAAGGAAAAATGAAATCCAGCTGATTTTAGAAAAAGAATTCCAGTGTTATATTGTTTTATGAATATGTTGACTTCCTTTTGTGAGAAAAATAATTTGCAGAGAAATAGATAGGTTCTAGCAGATGAATGCATTTTATTCAATGTAACTTTTCAAAATAGTTCAACAAAACTGATTTCACAAGTATTCTCGAAACAGTCTAACAGAACTGTTGATTCAATGAATATTCTCGAAGCAGTCCAATAAAGTTGTTACTCGTAACACAAAAGTCACTATTCAGCAAATATTCTGTAAACAGTCCAAGAGGATAGTCACTCGTTTCACAAAAATAAAAGAAACAGTAGTAGTGTAAAAAGGAGAGTTCAGCGACAGGGTGGAGGCGTAGAGGCGTATTGAGGCGTAGGGTGGTGGCGCGCCTCCACCCTGACACCTCTACGCCTCCACCCTGCCGCTCAACATCTCCTTTTTACACTACTTAGTCATCATCTTGGACGAGGGGGTGTTTCCACCGGAAGAATATAAACTTTTAGAGCGTTGCCATCGGAAGAATAGAAACTTTGGGTATCACCTTTTACGAGGGTTTCCGCGATGAGTGCTACCATCTATCGGGGAGAAGGGGAATTTTGAGGAGTTAGATTTATTTTCCTAAATTTCGGGACTTAGTATTTTTTTTCATAATTTTGGGGACTTCAAAATTTTTTCGAAGTTTTGCGGGAAGTGAGATGACGTCACGATCTTTTGGGACTTAGCCTGAAAAGAGATACATACAAAATTTACAATTTGAGAAATAAGTGAAAGAAAAATGTATAGAAAAAAGTTAGAAAGAGAATACAAATTTAAGAAAAAAGGTAGAAAGAGAGAGATCACCTTGAGCGCCTGGGAGACTGCCCTCCCGAGGCCCTGCGGTGCCCCTTTTCGCTCCGTAGAGCAAGGCGGGAGTTAGTTCCTTTAAAAAAAATAAAAAAAAATAAAAAATGTCAACCTGAAGAACTCATCACATAGTTTTCTGAGGTTGTCTTCAAAGCATGGGCTCAGACAATCTTCATAGGTGCAGAAACAATTGATATATACAGGATGCAGGAACAATCTTCATAGGTGCGAAACAATTTAAAATATATACAGGGTGCAGGAACAATCTTCATAGGTGCAGAAACAATTTAAAAATATATACAGGGTGCAGGAACAATCTTCATAGGTGCAGAAACAATTGATATATACAGGGTGCAGGAACAATCTTCATGGGTGCAGAAACAGTTGATATATACAGGGTGCAGAAACAATCTTCATAGGTGCGAAACAATCCGTACAATTTTCATAGATGCGAAACAATCTGTACAATCTTCATGGATGCAGAAACAATTTAAAAATATACAGGATGCAGGAACAATCTTCATAGGTGCGAAACAATTGATATATACAGGATGCAGAAACAATCTTCATAAGTGCGAAACAATTTAAAATATATACAGGATGCAGGAACAATCTTCATGGATGCAGAAACAATTGATATATACAGGATGCAGGAACAATCTTCATGGATGCAGAAACAATTGATATATACAGGATGCAGGAACAATCTTCATAGGTGCAGAAACAATTTAAAAATGCTACAAGGTGCAGGAACAATTTAAAAATATATACAGGGTGCAGGAACAATCTTCATAGGTGCGAAACAATTTAAAATATATACAGGGTGCAGGAACAATCTTCATAGGTGCAGAAACAATTGATATATACAAGGTGCAGCAACAATCTTCATAGGTGCGAAACAATCTGTACAATTTAAATAGATGCAGGAACAATTTAAAAATATGTACAGGGTGCAGGAACAATCTTCATAGGTGCGAAACAATTTAAAATATATACAGGGTGCAGGAACAATCTTCATGGATATGTGTATTATAGAATTAAAAACATTTAATGAAGGGTATAGACATTAAAATTTAGATGTTGCCATTGGAAGAGTATAAATAATTTCCGGTGTTACTTAACATTTTTGACTGAATGAAACAATGAATGACTGAAGTTAATTAACATCAGTAACAATTTATGAGTATTTTAGAAACTTAGCATTTTTAGAGATTAAAAATATATTGCGTTAAGATAATAAATAAGGAATTTAAATAGGAGTTCATACTTTTAGTGACATCATTACAAATTTATATTACGAAATTTTTACAGAATTAAATAGAAATTTTCATATTTTGTGGATTAACACATAGATTTAAAAGCAAAACAAATAATAAATAATTTAACATTCATTAAAAATGTAAGACACTTAAAAATTCTAACTTTACGTTCACACTAAATAAGTTTCACTTTTTAAATTTATTTAGACTATCTTAGAAATAATATTATTGCATTCGTTAAAAATTGAACCCACATGCACTTTTAAAAATTACTATCATATAATAATATTAATCTAAAAAATTGCTTACAAAGACATAAATTATAAATAAAGAAAAAAAGAAAAAAAAATTACTATCATATAATAATACTAATCTAAAAAAATGCATACAAAGATATATAGTAAAGTTATAAATTTAAAAAAAATACTATCATATAATAATATTAATTAAAAAAAAATTACTATTATATAATAATATAAATTAAAAAAATTACTTTCATATAATAATATAAATTTAAAAAAAAAAAAATGACTTTCATATAATAATATTAATTAAAAAAATGCATACAAAGATATACAGTAAAGTTATAAAATAAATAAATAAAAAATAAAATAAATAAAAAATAAAATAAAATAAAAATGACTATCCTATAATAATATTAATTTAAAAATACATACAATGTTTAAAATCAACAATTAAATTTTATTTATATTATAATTAACTAAACTTTATGTTGTTAGTATTCAATTTATCCTAACACGAAAATTTTATAAGTACATGAATATGTTATTTAAATTAAACTTTATATTCTCACTAAATAAGTTTAACATTTATTCAAGTTTAACACAGTAATATAATTCATACTATCTTAGTTGATTTAAATGAAACAGGTAAATACTTTTAAACTTGAACTAATAAAAATCAGTTCTTTTTTATCAATAATAAAAAAGATTAGTTATATTTAAAAACTATCAGTTACTAAAAGTTATTTTATATTAAACATTTCGAAATAAATTGCATAAAAATTCAATGCATCATTTTAAATGAAAATAAACAGTTTCCTTAAAAAACAGATAATACGGAATATTCTATGAGTCAGTTATCACCTGCAACGGAAAACCCCTACAGCTGATGAATCATGTGTAATCCACACTATCTCATATAAAGATTAAGTTAAAATCATTAAAACAATAGAGCGGATAATTAGGAAAATGCAATAATTTTTTCACAAAGCATATCATACAATGAGTTTTAAACGATTATTACCTACGTATCACTTAAACGGTATTGAAATAAATAAATATAAAAGTAAGTTATAGTTAAAAAATAAAAATTCGTTTGTGAAAGGAGTTTTATATATTGCAAAAATTAGTTTTACTCAAATAATTTCTAAACATACACAAGTTAAATGGAAACTTTTCTAGGTTTCATTTAAGCAATAATTTTCCATGTGTGAAAGTAGTTTTATTTATGCAAAATTTAGTTTTATATAAACAAAAAAGTTTATAGTGTAACAATAAAAAAAGTTTATAGTATAACAATAAAAAATTCCTTATAAGTAAATACCAATAAAAAATATTTTTTAAATTAATTTCTCTCTCTTCAATAAAACAATAAAAATTTCTTATATAACTTTCGTAAAGTTTTAATAAAATTTCTATTATAAACAAATATATTTACTAGAGTATACATATTAAGATATTACGTATAGAGTAGAGATACATATTAAGTTAAATAAATTATCAAATAGTAATAATAAATTATAAAACTTACTTAAAATTGAAGAAATTTCCCTTAGCGAAATGCAACCTTCAATCTTCCACACAAATGCGAGAAACTGTTTTATCGCTAGACGATGACTCATACAGATAAGAATGTTGAATCATACCTATCTTAGTATAATGTTGTTAGAGTTCTGTGTTTTCAGAATAATATAAAATAGTTTATAAGGATCATTTATTTAAATAATCCATTGAGAGGTGAACTTTGCAATTAACCTGTTAAAATGCGTTTTTTAAAATTATGCTAAGAAAATAATGAGTTCAAAACAGAATTATTTTACGATAAGTCGCGCTTTTTATATTTAATAAAATATAAGTGTAATTTTTAATGAAATATTTTAAAATCACTTAATAGGATAAAATTAAAAACAGAAATCTTATTGTTTTAGTAATTATTTTCTCTAGTTATAAAACTAAGTAATAAACTATCTATAAGTAATCAGGTAGCAAGAGAGATTTTTGTATAATAACTATATATTATTTTAATATATGCATTACATCGCAAGGTAAAATTTTCAACTTATTTATACGGATTGAAGTAATAAAAATTACTCATTTACATAACTGCTAAATTTTATAAGTTGAATATATGATTTAAAATACTAAACAATAATCCTTATGAGAGAATTGAGGTGACACTTTCACAGAAAGAAATTATCCTTTACAATAAGATTTGCTCAGAATGTCTAAGTGAAAATAACTTACCGTGAATCATACTAGAATCAAACAGTTGTATTCGAATTTATTGTTTTTAGTTAATGAAACTTCTAATGAGACAATTATTTTTACTAGCACATAAATGTAAATTTTTATATTATTCCTATATAGATAAAAATTTAAATAATTCATTAAGTGTTAAACTTTGCATTTAATCGATTAAATAAAGTTTTAGTAAAATATAAGTGTAATTTTTTAATGAATGGTTTTAAAATCACTTTAACTTTATAAGAAAAAACTAAAAAGAGGTTTTAAAATTACTTAATAGGATAAAATTAAAAATCTTATTGTTTTTAGCAATTATTTTATCTAGTTATAAACTATATATTATTATTTTAATATACGCCTTATAGTTATGTCAGTTTTAGAAAAAAAATCCCAACGGGTAGGCTGATGAGTTGGAATATTCTATTATACTTAAAGAATCCAGGTACGGAAAAACCGAAATACATTATGCGGAAAAACAGGCGGGATTTTCGGCTAAAACTCCAAAGCAGTGGACGGTAAACATAACACACCGTAAAACAACCTACTCACACGACGGCGAAACTAAGAATGATGGGAAACGTTGTGTTGTAACACCTTATCTACTAGAGATAAGGGGGAATTCCCGGAAAAGCTGAGTCCCCCCTGTGGATCTTACGAGAAAGTTCGTGAAGGATCGGTGACGAGTTTGAATAATTTGCGTAACCGCTAAATTGTATAAGTGTGAATCTTTTAATGTGAGTATTATAGTAATGATAAATTTATTTCATAATCGATAACTCATCAGGATCACACATTATATAAAACAATACTATATTTAAAAGTTTTACTATAGAATAAACATTGACATATGGATATTCATAAGGTTTAAGACTATATGAGGATCCTATAAGCGAAATGCATGAGAGTCTTTCTAAGGAATCCTATTGCATATTTAAGCAGGTTTTAGAGAAAACCAAGAAATACTCCAATCGACTAGGTTGATGAAATGGATTCGAACCCAACACTTCCCCTTTTACTATAGAATCGTTAACAAATCGTAAGATTGATGACTCATACTAGAGTCATACAGCTGTATTGAAACTTACTGTTTTCAGTTAATGAAACTTCGAATGAGACAATTATTTTTACCAGCACGTAAATGAAAATTTTTATATTATTCCTATATGGATAAAACTTTAAATAATTCATTACAAGTGTAAACTCATACCATTAAATATTTAACTGTTGGCCGTATAAGTGGATTGGTCTGTGTGGGAGTCTTTCTATATTTAAGTGAGTTTTGAAGACATCCTCGGAATACTCCAAACAGATAGGTTGATAAGCTGGAATCGAACCTGGTATTAAACACAGAATCGTTTGATCTTCCAAAATCCTTGTAACAACATGTTTATGAACTTTATAAGAAAATGCTTTATACGGTTTGAGCTTAGTAGATTTTACATGCTTTAACTATGTAACAGCGAATTAAACATCTATAGTTGTAATTTTTTTCACTATATATTATTTAACTATATTTATACACCATGCATTGTATAATATTTCCCGGGGTAAAAGTTTAAACTGAGTAATTATTCATCAACATAAGTGTTAAATTGAATACAAAAGACAGTATATGAATAAACGGTTAGTAATGTGAAAATGCTGATTTGTAAAACATTTTGAAAGAAGTAACTCATAAATTTATTTCATATCTTTATACTTATGCATACACACGCTTAAGAGACTTATATAAAACAGCACTATGATTAAAAGTTTTACTAATTTTTCAGCATACAATAAAAAATAGTAATCAATATTCATTTACAATAAATAATTTAACGTTATTATACCAAAAAATAATTTATTTTTTGATTCGATTTAAATAATTAATATTTATATAGGGTTGTTGGTTGATGAATGGCATTCAATGAACACTTAAACAAAGGGTTTGCGGATTATAATTGAATTGTAAACGAAATGTCGTTACACGTTTTGAATGACTATCCTCCTTCATCAGGATTTAAAGGGTAGTTTTGAAAGACTATCCTGTCTTATTTATAAATTGTCAGATAAAAGAACAACACTCATGATGCATTCTGATGGGTTGAATCGGGTCACATGATAAAATACAGCATTCATATAACTTTTTAGAATTATGCAGAACCTTTAATAAAAAAATTTTGTATGCATTTTAGGGACTTGGCATTTTTGGAGATATTTCGGAGACATAAGTTTTGATGGAATTAAAAATTAAAGGGATTACATAGGATGGGAAACAATAACATACCGGTAGTTAACAGTTAATTTTTTAACATACATTAAGGTTAGTGGATGAGTGTCAGGTAATTCATTTAAAACAAAAATATAATAAGGCTTGATTGAAACAAAGGGTTTGTAGGTTATAATTATAGGATAAAACGTTAGGTGTTTCGAAAACCCTTCATCAAGATTGGAACAACCGTTTCGAATGATACTCTCCCTTCATCAGATAGACTTAAACTTTTATTTTATCAGAATGAAAGAAAACGATAGACGATTTACACTTATTGAAAACCCAACTTATAAATAATTCGACTTTCATTAAAAATACAAGTCGCATATATACTTTGAAACAATCAATAAATTTTATATTATCACTATGCATTAAATAAGTTTCCCATTTAACATTCAAGATGAATTTATTTTTACATTAATTAAAAATTGAACACGTATTAATTTTTAAAATGACTATTTTTTAAAAAGTTTTAAAACAGCTAATAAATTTTATAAGCTTTTACAATTAAATAAATTTAGCATATTATGAAAGTTTTACTTTACTCGATAAAATTTTTTATATAGGCAATAAAAGTTATACACATTATAAATATAAACTCATAAAAAAAATTTCACACTTAACATTTAAACTCTAACCAATCAATCTTAAAGTAATTTTTTATCTTTTGTACATACTCATAAACTTTTTATTTCTATTGTAAAGTGAAGTATGACTCATGCTTTAATTAAAATCTCTAATCAAAATTATAAGAAAGTAAAGTTTAGGAAATACCTATGTATTATAGGTAAATTAATACAGTATAAATATTCATGTTTTTCAGTTAAGTAAAAAAGTTATATAATTAATTTTACAGAGTACTTAAATAATGTATAATTAAGTTTCAGAATTATTATTATTATTATTTTTTTCTTCTATAGTATGTATATATAAATTTTTAAATACAAAGTTTTTATTAAAATACAATAACCAATGTTTTGTATGATATTAACTTACAATGCACCTAAAACTTTAAATATATAGAAACAATTGTACAGTTGGTTTTGTCTGAAGCATATATATAAATAATAAAATCTTGTTCAGTTTAGTTTTTAAAACACTATAAAGATTTTAGATACACATATTTTTATGTTGTTTAAATAAATTATTAAAATGAAACAATATTAATGTTATAAAATAATACACTCAGCATGACTCACCGAGTGTGCTATTCCATCAAATTATTCCGCGTACATGTAATAACATGTCTGACTTAACTATATACTGAATTACCATTATTTCAGAAAAAGTTGGGACTTACCTTAAAACACGTCCTACACCCTTGGCAGACTTGAAGAAAATGAATGATATGAGACATTCTTATCAGTGACGCCCGGTCACGAGGTCAGTGACGTCACGAGTGATGTGATTGGCTATGCTCAGTCACGTGATCATGACGTCATCCTCTCATCAATGACGTCACCGATTGCTTATCAGCTACCACAACGCGCGGAAATGTCCTTCAGTACGCAGTGAAAAATATTCAAAGTCTACGGGACATTACTCGAAACGATTCCATTGTTTTATACGGTAAATTGAAATATAACACGCGGAAAAAAGATCGACATATACCGGAGAAACTATGCATACTGCCCGATGAAAATAACCCGCACAGCTAAGGAGATGCTACCAGGATGAGAGTCAAAATCCAACTGAATTCAAACAATATGACAAGGTCTATAAATCTCCCGTTTTGATTAGATGGTTTTGATGAATGGGTTTTCCCCCACACCTAAGCAGAATGGAGAAGTCATAGGTTTTTTCCTCACATATCACGAAGATGATATCTCTTAATTAAGTTTCTTAATTAAAATTATGCAAATTATATGTAAGTCTTTCAAATATCTCTTAATTATATTTTCTAATTAAAATTATGTATCATATGCTCTCCTAGTTAAAGATTTGATAAACCTAACTTTTATACAACATAAATAAATTTAATAAGTATAATCTGTTCGATGACTCATCAAACGATGACTCATCGTAAACATGTGCGAACTTGTCTAAACATGTCTGAACATGAATCTACTTGAACCTTAATATTTTACTGTATAAGATTTTATATTATTGCTTTTTATATTATTAAACCGAAAGTTATTTTTATTTAAAGAAATGAACAACTTCTAAGATTATTTTTTCAATCATTATGAATAAAAATTTAACTATTAACTAGAAAATCAGTTTACTTATAATTTTAATCAAGTAGTGTTATTTACTTAATTTCCAACATCGTATACTTTGTGATTCATATAGTAATTATCACTTATTCAGTAAAATATTAAGGTTCAAGTAGATTCATGTTCAGACATGTTTAGACAAGTTCGCACATGTTTACGATGAGTCATCGTTTGATGAGTCATCGAACAGATTATACTTATTAAATTTATTTATGTTGTATAAAAGTTAGGTTTATCAAATCTTTAACTAGGAGAGCATATGATACATAATTTTAATTAGAAAATATAATTAAGAGATATTTGAAAGACTTACATATAATTTGCATAATTTTAATTAAGAAACTTAATTAAGAGATATCATCTTCGTGATATGTGAGGAAAAAACCTATGACTTCTCCATTCTGCTTAGGTGTGGGGGAAAACCCATTCATCAAAACCATCTAATCAAAACGGGAGATTTATAGACCTTGTCATATTGTTTGAATTCAGTTGGATTTTGACTCTCATCCTGGTAGCATCTCCTTAGCTGTGCGGGTTATTTTCATCGGGCAGTATGCATAGTTTCTCCGGTATATGTCGATCTTTTTTCCGCGTGTTATATTTCAATTTACCGTATAAAACAATGGAATCGTTTCGAGTAATGTCCCGTAGACTTTGAATATTTTTCACTGCGTACTGAAGGACATTTCCGCGCGTTGTGGTAGCTGATAAGCAATCGGTGACGTCATTGATGAGAGGATGACGTCATGATCACGTGACTGAGCATAGCCAATCACATCACTCGTGACGTCACTGACCTCGTGACCGGGCGTCACTGATAAGAATGTCTCATATCATTCATTTTCTTCAAGTCTGCCAAGGGTGTAGGACGTGTTTTAAGGTAAGTCCCAACTTTTTCTGAAATAATGGTAATTCAGTATATAGTTAAGTCAGACATGTTATTACATGTACGCGGAATAATTTGATGGAATAGCACACTCGGTGAGTCATGCTGAGTGTATTATTTTATAACATTAATATTGTTTCATTTTAATAATTTATTTAAACAACATAAAAATATGTGTATCTAAAATCTTTATAGTGTTTTAAAAACTAAACTGAACAAGATTTTATTATTTATATATATGCTTCAGACAAAACCAACTGTACAATTGTTTCTATATATTTAAAGTTTTAGATGCATTGTAAGTTAATATCATACAAAACATTGGTTATTGTATTTTAATAAAAACTTTGTATTTAAAAATTTATATATACATACTATAGAAGAAAAAAATAATAATAATAATAATTCTGAAACTTAATTATACATTATTTAAGTACTCTGTAAAATTAATTATATAACTTTTTTACTTAACTGAAAAACATGAATATTTATACTGTATTAATTTACCTATAATACATAGGTATTTCCTAAACTTTACTTTCTTATAATTTTGATTAGAGATTTTAATTAAAGCATGAGTCATACTTCACTTTACAATAGAAATAAAAAGTTTATGAGTATGTACAAAAGATAAAAAATTACTTTAAGATTGATTGGTTAGAGTTTAAATGTTAAGTGTGAAATTTTTTTTATGAGTTTATATTTATAATGTGTATAACTTTTATTGCCTATATAAAAAATTTTATCGAGTAAAGTAAAACTTTCATAATATGCTAAATTTATTTAATTGTAAAAGCTTATAAAATTTATTAGCTGTTTTAAAACTTTTTAAAAAATAGTCATTTTAAAAATTAATACGTGTTCAATTTTTAATTAATGTAAAAATAAATTCATCTTGAATGTTAAATGGGAAACTTATTTAATGCATAGTGATAATATAAAATTTATTGATTGTTTCAAAGTATATATGCGACTTGTATTTTTAATGAAAGTCGAATTATTTATAAGTTGGGTTTTCAATAAGTGTAAATCGTCTATCGTTTTCTTTCATTCTGATAAAATAAAAGTTTAAGTCTATCTGATGAAGGGAGAGTATCATTCGAAACGGTTGTTCCAATCTTGATGAAGGGTTTTCGAAACACATAACGTTTTATCCTATAATTATAACCTACAAACCCTTTGTTTCAATCAACCCTTATTATATTTTTGTTTTAAATGAATTACCTGACACTCATCCACTAACCTTAATGTATGTTAAAAAATTAACTGTTAACTACCGGTATGTTATTGTTTCCCATCCTATGTAATCCCTTTAATTTTTAATTTCATCAAAACTTATGTCTCCGAAATATCTCCAAAAATGCTAAGTCCCTAAAATGCATACAAAATTTTTTTATTAAAGGTTCTGCATAATTCTAAAAAGTTATATGAATGCTGTATTTTATCATGTGACCCGATTCAACCCATCAGAATGCAGCATGAGTGTTGTTCTTTTATCTGACAATTTATAAATAACACAGGAGAGTCTTTCGAAACTACCCTTTAAATCCTGATGAAGGAGGATAGTCATTCAAAACGTGTAACGACATTTCGTTTACAATTCAATTATAATCCGCAAACCCTTTGTTTAAGTATTCATTGAATGACATTCATCAACCAACAACCCTATATAAATATTAACTATTTAAATCGAATCAAAAAATAAATTATTTTTTGGTTTAATAACGTTAAATTATTTATTGTAAATGAATATTGATTACTATTTTTTATTGTATGCTGAAAAATTAGTAAAACTTTTAATCATAGTGCTGTTTTATATAAGTCTCTTAAGCGTGTGTATGCATAAGTATAAAGATATGAAATAAATTTATGAGTTACTTCTTTCAAAATGTTTTACAAATCAGCATTTTCACATTACTAACCGTTTATTCATATACTGTCTTTTGTATTCAATTTAACACTTATGTTGATGAATAATTACTCAGTTTAAACTTTTACCCCGGGAAATATTATACAATGCATGGTGTATAAATATAGTTAAATAATATATAGTGAAAAAAATTACAACTATAGATGTTTAATTCGCTGTTACATAGTTAACGCATGCAAAATCTACGAAGCTCAATCTGTATTAAGCATTTTCTTATAAAGTTCATAAACATGTTGTTACAAGGATTTTGGAAGATCAAACGATTCTGTGTTTAATACCAGGTTCGATTCCAGCTTATCAACCTATCTGTTTGGAGTTTTCCGAGGATGTCTTCAAAACTCACTTAAATATAGAAAGACTCCCACACAGACCAATCCACTTATACGGCCAACAGTTAAATATTTAATGGTATGAGTTTACACTTGTAAGGAATTATTTAAAGTTTTATCCATATAGGAATAATATAAAAATTTCATTTACGTGCTGGTAAAAATAATTGTCTCATTCGAAGTTTCATTAACTGAAAACAGTAAGTTTCAATACAGCTGTATGACTCTAGTATGAGTCATCAATCTTACGATTTGTTAACGATTCTATAGTAAAAGGGGAAGTGTTGGGTTCGAATCCATTTCATCAACCTTGTCGATTGGAGTATTTCTTGGTTTTCTCTAAAACCTGCTTAAATATGCAATAGGATTCCTTAGAAAGACTCTCATGCATTTCGCTTATAGGATCCTGATATAGTCTTAAACCTTATGAATATCCATATGTGAATGTTTATTCTATAGTAAAACTTTTAAATATAGTATTGTTTTATATAATGTGTGATCCTGATGAGTTATCGATTATGAAATAAATTTATCATTACTATAATACTCACATTAAAAGATTCTCACTTATACAATTTAGCGGTTACGCAAATTATTCAAACTCGTCACCGATCCTTCACGAACTTTCTCGTAAGATCCACAGGGGTGACTCAGCTTTTCCGGGAATTCCCCCTTATCTCTAGTAGATAAGGTGTTACAACTCAACGTTTCCCTTCATTCTTAGTTTCGCCGTCGTGTGAGTAGGTTGTTTTACGGTGTGTTATGTTTACCGTCCACTGCTTTGGAGTTTTAGCCGAAAATCCCGCCTGTTTTTCCGCATAATGTATTTCGGTTTTTCCGTACCTGGATTCTTTAAGTATAATAGAATATTCCAACTCATCAGCCTACCCGTTGGGATTTTTTTTCTAAAACTGACATAACTATAAGGCGTATATTAAAATAATAATATATAGTTTATAACTAGATAAAATAATTGCTAAAAACAATAAGATTTTTAATTTTATCCTATTAAGTAATTTTAAAACCTCTTTTTAGTTTTTTCTTATAAAGTTAAAGTGATTTCAAAACCATTCATTAAAAAATTACACTTATATTTTACTAAAACTTTATTTAATCGATTAAATGCAAAGTTTAACACTTAATGAATTATTTAAATTTTTATCTATATAGGAATAATATAAAAATTTACATTTATGTGCAAGTAAAAATAATTGCTCATTAGAAGTTTCATTAACTAAAAACAATAAATTCGAATACAACTGTTTGATTCTAGTATGATTCACGGTAAGTTATTTTCACTTAGACATTCTGAGCAAATCTTATTGTAAAGGATAATTTCTTTCTGTGAAAGTGTCACCTCAATTCTCTCATAAGGATTATTGTTTAGTATTTTAAATCATATATTCAACTTATAAAATTTAGCAGTTATGTAAATGAGTAATTTTTATTACTTCAATCCGTATAAATAAGTTGAAAATTTTACCTTGCGATGTAATGCATATATTAAAATAATATATAGTTATTATACAAAAATCTCTCTTGCTACCTGATTACTTATAGATAGTTTATTACTTAGTTTTATAACTAGAGAAAATAATTACTAAAACAATAAGATTTCTGTTTTTAATTTTATCCTATTAAGTGATTTTAAAATATTTCATTAAAAATTACACTTATATTTTATTAAATATAAAAAGCGCGACTTATCGTAAAATAATTCTGTTTTGAACTCATTATTTTCTTAGCATAATTTTAAAAAACGCATTTTAACAGGTTAATTGCAAAGTTCACCTCTCAATGGATTATTTAAATAAATGATCCTTATAAACTATTTTATATTATTCTGAAAACACAGAACTCTAACAACATTATACTAAGATAGGTATGATTCAACATTCTTATCTGTATGAGTCATCGTCTAGAATTAAAACAGTTTCTCGCATTTGTGTGGAAGATTGAAGGTTGCATTTCGCTAAGGGAAATTTCTTCAATTTTAAGTAAGTTTTATAATTTATTATTACTATTTGATAATTTATTTAACTTAATATGTATCTCTACTCTATACGTAATATCTTAATATGTATACTCTAGTAAATATATTTGTTTATAATAGAAATTTTATTAAAACTTTACGAAAGTTATATAAGAAATTTTTATTGTTTTATTGAAGAGAGAGAAATTAATTTAAAAAATATTTTTTATTGGTATTTACTTATAAGGAATTTTTTATTGTTATACTATAAACTTTTTTTATTGTTACACTATAAACTTTTTTGTTTATATAAAACTAAATTTTGCATAAATAAAACTACTTTCACACATGGAAAATTATTGCTTAAATGAAACCTAGAAAAGTTTCCATTTAACTTGTGTATGTTTAGAAATTATTTGAGTAAAACTAATTTTTGCAATATATAAAACTCCTTTCACAAACGAATTTTTATTTTTTAACTATAACTTACTTTTATATTTATTTATTTCAATACCGTTTAAGTGATACGTAGGTAATAATCGTTTAAAACTCATTGTATGATATGCTTTGTGAAAAAATTATTGCATTTTCCTAATTATCCGCTGTATTGTTTTAATGATTTTAACTTAATCTTTATATGAGATAGTGTGGATTACACATGATTCAACAGCTGTAGGGGTTTTCCGTTGCAGGTGATAACTGACTCATAGAATATTCCGTATTATCTGTTTTTTAAGGAAACTGTTTATTTTCATTTAAAATGATGCATTGAATTTTTATGCAATTTATTTCGAAATGTTTAATATAAAATAACTTTTAGTAACTGATAGTTTTTAAATATAACTAATCCTTTTTATTATTGATAAGAAAGAACTGATTTTTATTAGTTCAAGTTTAAAAGTATTTACCTGTTTCATTTAAATCAACTAAGATAGTATGAATTATATTACTGTGTTAAACTTGAATAAATGTTAAACTTATTTAGTGAGAATATAAAGTTTAATTTAAATAACATATTCATGTACTTATAAAATTTTCGTGTTAGGATAAATTGAATACTAACAACATAAAGTTTAGTTAATTATAATATAAATAAAATTTAATTGTTGATTTTAAACATTGTATGTATTTTTAAATTAATATTATTATAGGATAGTCATTTTTATTTTATTTTATTTTTTATTTATTTATTTTATAACTTTACTGTATATCTTTGTATGCATTTTTTTAATTAATATTATTATATGAAAGTCATTTTTTTTTTTTAAATTTATATTATTATATGAAAGTAATTTTTTTAATTTATATTATTATATAATAGTAATTTTTTTTTAATTAATATTATTATATGATAGTATTTTTTTTTAATTTATAACTTTACTATATATCTTTGTATGCATTTTTTTAGATTAGTATTATTATATGATAGTAATTTTTTTTTCTTTATTTATAATTTATGTCTTTGTAAGCAATTTTTTAGATTAATATTATTATATGATAGTAATTTTTAAAAGTGCATGTGGGTTCAATTTTTAACGAATGCAATAATATTATTTCTAAGATAGTCTAAATAAATTTAAAAAGTGAAACTTATTTAGTGTGAACGTAAAGTTAGAATTTTTAAGTGTCTTACATTTTTAATGAATGTTAAATTATTTATTATTTGTTTTGCTTTTAAATCTATGTGTTAATCCACAAAATACGAAAATTTCTATTTAATTCTGTAAAAATTTCGTAATATAAATTTGTAATGATGTCACTAAAAGTATGAACTCCTATTTAAATTCCTTATTTATTATCTTAACGCAATATATTTTTAATCTCTAAAAATGCTAAGTTTCTAAAATACTCATAAATTGTTACTGATGTTAATTAACTTCAGTCATTCATTGTTTCATTCAGTCAAAAATGTTAAGTAACACCGGAAATTATTTATACTCTTCCAATGGCAACATCTAAATTTTAATGTCTATACCCTTCATTAAATGTTTTTAATTCTATAATACACATATCCATGAAGATTGTTCCTGCACCCTGTATATATTTTAAATTGTTTCGCACCTATGAAGATTGTTCCTGCACCCTGTATATATTTTTAAATTGTTCCTGCATCTATTTAAATTGTACAGATTGTTTCGCACCTATGAAGATTGTTGCTGCACCTTGTATATATCAATTGTTTCTGCACCTATGAAGATTGTTCCTGCACCCTGTATATATTTTAAATTGTTTCGCACCTATGAAGATTGTTCCTGCACCCTGTATATATTTTTAAATTGTTCCTGCACCTTGTAGCATTTTTAAATTGTTTCTGCACCTATGAAGATTGTTCCTGCATCCTGTATATATCAATTGTTTCTGCATCCATGAAGATTGTTCCTGCATCCTGTATATATCAATTGTTTCTGCATCCATGAAGATTGTTCCTGCATCCTGTATATATTTTAAATTGTTTCGCACTTATGAAGATTGTTTCTGCATCCTGTATATATCAATTGTTTCGCACCTATGAAGATTGTTCCTGCATCCTGTATATTTTTAAATTGTTTCTGCATCCATGAAGATTGTACAGGTTGTTTTGCATCTATGAAGATTGTTCCTGCACCCTGTATATATCAATTGTTTCTGCATCCATGAAGATTGTACAGATTGTTTCGCATCTATGAAAATTGTACAGATTGTTTCGCACCTATGAAGATTGTTTCTGCACCCTGTATATATCAATTGTTTCTGCACCCATGAAGATTGTTCCTGCACCCTGTATATATCAATTGTTTCGCACCTATGAAGATTGTTCCTGCACCCTGTATATATTTTTAAATTGTTCCTGCACCCTGTATATATTTTAAATTGTTTCGCACCTATGAAGATTGTTCCTGCATCCTGTATATATCAATTGTTTCTGCACCTATGAAGATTGTCTGAACCCATGCTTTGAAGACAACCTCAGAAAACTATGTGATGTGTTCTTCAGGTTGACATTTTTTATTTATTTTTATTTTTTTTAAAGGAACTAACTCCCGCCTTGCTCTACGGAGCGAAAAGGGGCACCGCAGGGCCTCGGGAGGGCAGTCTCCCAGGCGCTCAAGGTGATCTCTCTCTTTCTACCTTTTTTCTTAAATTTGTATTCTCTTTCTAACTTTTTTCTATACATTTTTCTTTCACTTATTTCTCAAATTGTAAATTTTGTATGTATCTCTTTTCAGGCTAAGTCCCAAAAGATCGTGACGTCATCTCACTTCCCGCAAAACTTCGAAAAAATTTTGAAGTCCCCAAAATTATGAAAAAAAATACTAAGTCCCGAAATTTAGGAAAATAAATCTAACTCCTCAAAATTCCCCTTCTCCCCGATAGATGGCAGCACTCATCGCGGAAACCCTCGTAAAAGGTGATACCCAAAGTTTCTATTCTTCCGATGGCAACGCTCTAAAAGTTTATATTCTTCCGGTGGCAACACCCCCTCGTCCAAGATGATGACTAAGTAGTGTAAAAAGGAGATGTTGAGCGGCAGGGTGGAGGCGTAGAGGTGTCAGGGTGGAGGCGTGCCACCACCCTACGCCTCCACCCTGTCGCTGAACTCTCCTTTTTACACTACTAACAGTGTTAAATATTCCACTGAGCAGGAATTTCACTGATTCACAAACAAAATCAATCACTTTGAACACAATCTCTAAGAAGCAATCACTCAGAATAGTCTATGAACACAACTGACTGCAAGAGTCACTCTGCCTCTTAAATATATCCTTTAATGGGTAGAGTTCGGCAATGATTCAGTTGTAGAATCTAATGGAAAGTTCAAAAATTCAGCTTCTATTGAACACAGAGCTTCAAAATTTTGAGAATTCTAGACTACCACATTTCACCGAATTTGGTCACAAATGCCCACTTTTATGGAAGTGAATGGACTATCCCGTTGTGTCCAATTTGATTGTAAATCTACTTTTACTCCAACACATTTAAGGCAGGTGTGTTGGTGTTTGGGAATGAGGCTGATTGACAGCTCTAGTATCCTAGGCCTAAGGGGGGAGTGCCTTTCATGGAGGTCTTTCTAAGGGGTCCTAGCACGTATTTACACAAGTTTTGGAGAAAACCATGAAAAACTCCGAACTGCTAGGCCAACGAGTGTGACCTGGGATCAAACCCGGTACCTCACGTCTACCAGCTTTGAGCACAGAACTGCTCGGCTGCTGGTAGGCATTTAAGGCAGGAAAGATGTTTAATTTATTGCAAAAATGTTATTAGTGAAACGTAGTGATTGAATGGCAAGGTCTATTTTAAATATCTTACTTTCTCTCTTGCTTGCACACCAACAAGGAATATGAAAAGGATCATGATAAGCATAATATGATAAGCATCGTCATTTTAGAGTTCAGACCCTTTCCTCCAGGCTGTTGAAATTGGAGATTTTTTTTTAAATGAATTTTCACTGTTTTTGTGGATTTTTAAGCATTTTACAAAGCATTATGACATTAGTGTTGTGATGCTCACATTATCTGATTCCTGAGGATGCACTTGCCATTTGGCAAGTTGACTACCTTGTCAGTCTGCCACTGTTTGAAGGTATCACCTACATTTATATCCTGTTCGTTATAGGAAGAAGCAAAATTTTCTTCTCATTTAAAAAGTTATTCAGTTAAATAAAGAAAACAAAATCACCTAACTGACTGAAATATTTGTTGAAATGTGCTGTAAAGTAAGTAAAATATCTTTGTCTGAGTTCAGAGATTTATTTCAAACGCATTTCGAGATATATAAATTTAAATACAAAATAAATTTAAATGCAGCATACCTAAGCCTTAAAAAATTAAAAAAAAAAAATAAATAATAATAATAATAATAATAATAATAAATTTATCAAAATAAAAAAAATAGTTACCTACTGCATCCCACAAGCACCTGATGTATATTTTACGAAAATATGATGAAGTTGCCATGAATAATATTCGAGTCTATAAAACCTTATAACTGAAATGTTTTGAATAGTTGAATGTAATAGTACCGAAAAAAAATGCTTTGATATATAAACGGTTTGTTGCAGCATGTTTACTGTACATTTCTATTCAAAACTGCCAAATTCCATGTTTTTATGTAAAACAGTTTTTACTATATAAGCCAAGAAAGTGAAAAAAAACTGAAACACAGCAGGGACAGCAGTAGTAGTTTTTTTTTTTTTTTTTTTTTTTTTTTTTTTTTAAGAGTAGATAGATATTTTTGTCAATTTTATAGATACAATTTTATGTACTAAGTTTTTATAAATTTCTGCATATATTATGCTGGATGGTTATTGTTAAGTTTCTGCTATAAACAGTCTTCTATAGCTAAAATGGACAAGTGCATCTCATAAATCGCCTCTATACCAGATTTGACGACAATCTATTTGCCCATTTTAATCACAGAAATCTGTTTATAGCAAAAGTTGTCAATGACTCTGTGTTTATATTTTTGTAATTTTGTAGTTTAGTTGTAAATAAACATCTGTTATTAATACACTTTTCTTCAATAATGCATAAAAATAATGAAATTTTTACAGCTACTAGGCACTGGCCGAGTACAGAGTACTTGGAATAGCTCTAGTATAAAATTCTTGATGAATTATGCTGAAATTTTGGGCATGAATAGAATGTTATACCTCACATATTTCGTCAAAAGGGTTGTCCTGAAGATAAAAAGGTTCCAGTAACAGATTAGAGAAAAACCAGAATGTTCGAGATCCATCCCCCTTTACAAAGTAATGCTTGAAGTGCATTATACACAGATGCCAATCTTGTAGAACAATTTTCAGTAGTTTTGGGTATTTGTGAGTAGTCTGGTAGGTCGGTCTTAACTGATATAAATTTAAGTTCAAATTAAAAAAATATTTTAAATGTTACACTCAAAAATGATTTATTTTTATACATCAAACTAATAAGTTCATTCTGTTATTTACTTTTTAAAATTATAAATAAAGTTTGACCTTTTTTTTTTTTTTTAAATAAATGAAGAAATTAATTATGAATTATTTAAGCTCTAAATTTTGTAAAACTGCTAGAATCACTCAACACAATTAATTGATATACTCTAAACAAATTTGGTTATCTTATACATGTAATATCTGTTTACAGTAAAGAGACATGCCTTGATCACTAGCTGCAGATGGGAAGGAGCGGAGGCAGTCAAAAAATAAATAGATGTTTGAGAAATGAAACAATTCTACTCCTTTATAGGTTATAGAACCGAATAAAACAAGTTTAAAATGAATATTGACATTCTTACTGCTGATGGAGAAAAACTGGGAAACAAAAAGCTTCTGCAGCACTTTTAATCGACTATCGCTAGTAGTTGGATAAAAGAAAAGAGGGGGGGGGGGTGAAAAAAAGTGATGTGATAAAAAAATATTGAACAATTCTATTTCTTTATAGTACCTAGAATCTTTTAAAGCAAATTTAAAATGAATATTAACATTTATGTTGCAGATGGAGAAAAATTGGGAATCGTCCGTCGTACGTTTGATCGTCGATAAGGTTTCTTCCTTTTTTATGAATGATATCTGCAATTTTTTTTTTTTTTTTTAAATGCATAATCCATATTTTTTATATGTTGCCCGTAAGGCCATAATTACTGCTGTAATTCCATAATAACTAAAGTAGACAAACAGTAGTAGTTAACATCGCTGCATTATAGCTGTAGCATGTGATTATGAAACTTTTTTTAAATGACTGTATAAATTTTTATGAGCCTAGCACATGTAATTCATGAGCTGCAATAGAGACATAACTCAAATACATTTTTTTTTGGAGTAATTGTGTAAAAATATAAACATACATGTTTATTTTAAAAATACAGAAGAAAATATTTTCAAGTGCAGAAATGAATATTCATCATTGATTATTTTTTATTATGTTAAATATTAATGTAACAGTGGTTTGCTTTAAATTTTTATATACTTTCCTGATATTCTTTGGCTTGACCTGGCCTGGCTGAAGTCTGTATGAATTGCTGGATAATAAATACAAGAGTCTGCTTTTATCCCAGTTGTGTTTGAAAGCAAGGATTAGGTTTTTTTTTTTTTTTTTTTTTTTTTTTTTTTAAGTAAAAGTGTGAGAAATGTTGCTAATATTTTCAAAATCTCAGCTGTAATTTTTATTTTTTTGTTTTACATTAAAAAATCAATTGTGGATTAAAGGGATCTGCAGATTATAGGTCTCTGGATTAAAGGGTAAAAAAGTTGACTGTATTTAACCTTAGATAACTAAACTCAAATTAATGTTACACAGTAACTAATATTCAACTCAGACTACAAATTAAGAATAAATGTATTTTTTATATTTCCTTTACTTATTTCAAACAAATTAATGTATTTTAAGAGAAGTATTATAACATTTCAATTAAAACTCATTTTACTATTTATAAAGATACTATGAGCAAGGTATGAGCACAACAGGAACATCTGGAATTCACAAACTGGCAGAAGTATGTATTCTATTAGATGAATGTTTAATTATCTAGGTTAAGGTTAACTTTACTTTTTCTGAAATGAAATTATCAAGATTAAACTTTATTATTTTATTTTGTCCTTTCTAAAATTTTCAATAGAATTTGATCACATTCTTCCATAGTTTTACCTGCTATAATCAAGTTATTAAAATAAATTTAAATCCCCTAAATATCTCCAAACAATCTGCAGTTAGTGTTTTGAAACACTTCTGGAGCTAAATAGATACCAAAAAGTAACCTATTAAATTTGTAATGGCCAAAAGAATTTAAAAGTACAAAAATCTGAGCTAGCTTTATCTAAGACAATTTGTCAGAATTCCTCCTTTAGGTTAAGCATTGAAAAACACTTTCCTTTCAGGTTTGCTAATCATTTCATATCATATCAGCATTAGCTGAAAGTATATATTATGCTTCCTCTTAATGGCTTTGTTGAGATGTTTGGTATCAAGACAGATTCTCAGTTTTCTGTTAGTTATACCACATTTACAAGAGTACTAACATAATCTGTGGATGCATTTACAGGAGATAATACCTAAATTTGTTAATTCACCGAGTGTTTTACTTAGCTTATCATGAACATATTGAAGTACTTTTCTTGATGCATTATTCACTTCAGTGAGATATGGCTTACTAGGAATTTTGCCAAAATCTTTAAAAACTATTAATTCTAATTTTATCTCTAGGGAAATTGCATCAATTAATTGTATAAGCTGTAATTGTTGCCATGAGTGCTAACCCAATAAATGCTGAGCCTTTACATCTATAACCACAAAATTTAATTTCATATTATAAGATTTTTCAGTATTACATGTAATCAAAATATAACCTTAAGGCTTGAATTTGCTAAGAAGTGTTATCGCTGTTGTTCAGGGATACAGAGAATTGAAAAGAAAGAACACTCAATTTAAATAAAATTTAAGAAAATGAAACAGAAAAACCAATGGCTAAAATTGAAAAAAAAAAAAAAAAAATCTTTATGAAGTGCACATCTGCATGGGTCCAAGTTATCCCTCTTCTGTCACAAGTTAAGTCAAATGTTTAGTTCTTGTAATCCCATTCATATCTTGCATGGTAGCTATATTGGTGTCAGATCTGATTAAGAATTCAAATGCTGATAGAGGCCATGTTGTAACTTTGATGAATAATATAAATTGCAAATATATCAATGATAGCAAGAGTGGTTGTGTTCAGGTAATTTACCATATTCCAGATATTTTTTTCCTTTTCACTATCAGAATTCCAGTTTTTCTGGTAGTTAAATTCATGAAATAAGACTAAAATATCAAATTCATATGACTGCTAAACCTAATTAAAATTAATATTTTTCATTTTGAAAAAATTGTATTGCCTGTGATAAATTATTCATTCTCTATCAATACGAAAACTTTCTTGCTAAAATTTCAGATGTTTTCTCATGAATTCTCAATCACCCTGATGGTGGTAATATTTAGAATTTATACTAATTACACAGACATAGGCGTAGAGACGGAAGGGCGTGTGCCTTTCAAACTTTGTTGACATTAAATTTTTAGAACATGATAGAAAGTCAGCATAGCAAATAAAAATTCTTTGTTTCAATTCTGATTTCTTTATTATTTATGGACATTTTTAATTAAATATATTGGGTGTTTGCTTTCTACTAAATAAAAGGTTTTGTGATTGTGTTTGTTCGTATATGTGCAGCCAGAATAGGATGAATGTGTAAAGTATTCAAAATGTACTTTGCTTAGTAACTAAAATAATTTTTGTTAGGATATCCAAACTGGAATCTTGTAACATTTCACAATACAGTCGAACCTCATTAATGTGAATTACTTTTAACATGAACTGTTTCTACAATACCCATCATAATGAAGATTAGTTACTGATAACATGAAAAATTTTTTTATCCCCCTCGAGATTCATGTTAACGAGGTTCGACTGTCAAAATATATCCTTTGCTTAGTTCAATAAGTACCTCCAAAGACTGATTTAGGCCCAGGCATACTCTAACTATTATTTTTTAATAGTAAATGATGACGACATATTTGACAAAAATTTGAAGTTTAAATTAGGAAATGATTGTTAGTTGAAAGTAATGGTAGCCAATACCACTATTTTGTAAAATCATCTTATTTAAACACTAAACTTCTGTCTTAAATAAATTAAGAAAAAAGGAGTCTGAATATATTTTGGTGTCAATGTGCCATGGTCAAAATCAGTCCTTTGCCTCGCATTTTTGTTTTTATTCATCATGAAAATTTATCTTCCATATTTTTCCTCCCCCCCCC
Source organism: Salticus scenicus (assembly GCA_963930645.1). Lineage (NCBI taxonomy): Eukaryota > Metazoa > Arthropoda > Arachnida > Araneae > Salticidae > Salticus > Salticus scenicus. The sequence continues at coordinate 308,326,430 of OZ005651.1, read as the reverse complement.
TCCCCTTTCTTCTATGCGCATAAAAGCAAATATTGAATTCTTAAAAATTTTAAACTTTATATTTTTGACAGATGTACATGTTTTGAGATGTCTTAACATGATTTGACCATTTTCAGACAGGACTGTTGCTTGGGTGTCTGTGTGTTTTATAGCAGCTTTTGCTCAAGACCTATTGCACAAAACTTCACAAAGGTTTATATTTAGTTGCACCTTGACAAACTGGTGCCTATCAAATTTTAATGCAAATTGTCCAACAGGTGGCACTACTATACTTCAACATTATTTATAAGAAGGATATATTTCAGTTCCTATTGAGCATAACTGTATGAAACCTGATATGTGGGAGAGTCATTATAAAGCCTTGTTCTTTCAATTTGGATGCTTACCACCAAAAGGTGGCATTTTTATACTGCAATTTTCCCTGTGTGCAGAAAGGCTATATCTCAGCTTCTATCTGTAGTGTATAAAAACATCAAACTTCATATGTGAGAAGGCTATTATGAAAAATAATATCAACTTAATTTGGATGTATAATAATAGCACCAATTGTCAGCCAATAATTATCTGTGATTTTCCATATGGCTACATCTTAACATTTGTTAGTTAAAATTGTATTAAACTGTATTTGTAAAATCTGTATTTGGAGAAGTTAGAATTAAACATTAATTCATGTTCATGGGCCATTTCCCAGTACTGAAGAACGTTATGAATATGTTTTTGCACTCATTTAATTTTTAGTAGTTATGCTTTTTGGCTCTAATTTATCAGGATTTCTAGAAAATAACTTTATGTTTTACATTTGCTTTACAGAAATATGGGATAATCTTTTTTGCAACTGCATGGGAGGTCCGAGTTTGACAAGGCGCCTTGTTAAAAATGTACAATACCAAATCTCGTCGATAGTCAAGGCCAATGTTATTCTATGGGAAAATTTTTTTCCTCAGTTACTCATTATGCAATGTATTTCTAAATTCAATTTTCATATCCAGAAAGCTCTAAAAACATTAAATTACAACTTTTTTTTTTTTTTTTTTTTTTTAACTTATTATTTTATTTTTTAACCTTTTATTTTTGACTTGAAAAAATAACCATTTGCATTTTTGTCATTTTTTATCCAGAAAATAAAATATTTAAAACACGAAAAATCAATTTCTCGAAAATAAGTAGTAATTTAACGATTGTGAATTTTCTGAATGTGAAAACGGTACCAAACAAAATACATTAGGTAATGAGCAATTTTGGAAACAAATTTCCTCATAGAATAACATGGCCTTTTGCTGAGTGAAGCAAGCAAATCAATTTTAATATTTTAATTTGCTTGGATCTTCTGCAGTTTATTATCTTTGTAAATCTTTACAAGTGAAGCTAGTGGATCAATTTCAATATACATATATATTTAGGATTTACTACAGTTCGTTCTTTGTAAATCTTTAAGTAAAAAATAATAAAATAATTAATTGCTGTTCATAATGCATAAAAGTTTGTAAGAGAACTATTTTCACTTCACACATTTCTTTTTGCTGGAAATATTAATTTACAAGATCGTTTCATTGTAATTATATTTTGGCATTTGTTTTAATATTTTCTAACAGTGTTGAAAAAATGCTTAAGATTTTTTGTTTATCTATCTATCTGCCCATCTATGCTGTTTCTTACTTAAATATAAATCTATTATGATATAAATTAAAGGGGTGTTAACGTATAAACCACATGTTCTCTATTTAAAAGTTATGTTTGTAGTATAGCATATATTGTTCCTTTACATGGGCATACAAAATATTTTAGTTACGTTATGGTCTATGAGTACAAACTACTTGAAGCACCTTATTAATAGCTGAGATGTTCTGTTCTCAAAGCTACAAGACAAAAAATGCAGGTTGAGAAATCATGTTGTGCTTGTCGGCTAAGTCTTCAGAAGTTTTATGTGGTTTTCTTTGACTCTCACATGAATATTAGGTAAGATACATTAGAAATGTACCTCCTTGAAGGCATGCCACTTCATCCTAGATATAACAAGTAGATAATCAACAATAACACCCGCTCTACCACCACAATTGACACCTAATTGAAGTGTATTAAGTGCATCATGTAATTTCAATTGAAATGAAATTGCTTTATGCTATTAAGGTTTACTGTAGTCTATTTCTGAAAAAAGTTACGTTTGAACTTCAACTTGTCTTCCTTTATTATAGTGCATGCACACACACACACACAAAAGCTAAATAAAGTTACAGAATTATATCTCACTCATTTCAATTAGAACTGAATTGCTGTAAGGTAGTAAAATTTGTGCTTCAACTTTATTCCCTATACAGATACAAAAAAAAAAAAAAAAAGAACTAAACATATTTAGAATGTTTTTGGGGTGAGGGGTGAGCGAAGTAGCAGGGGACAGATACCCCTAGTTCTAGAGAAAAAAGAAACTTTTATGTAAACTTAACCTAAACAGAATTCTAGTTATACATTTGTACAAATAAAAGTAGACCACTTTTAAAACTATAAGAAAAACTTTATTTTAAATTAAAAATATTCGTTAAAAAACACTAAAATATTATTAAATATATTTTTTAATATTCAAAATTGCAGATTATGGCCCAAAACCACATATATTTCCATTTCATATTTCATGCATCTTAAATGAAATATCTCAGTCTCAGTGAACAGGAACTTTTATATTCTCTAAAAATCAGTGGCGGCTCGTGAAGCGAAAATAGGTGAAGAGCTCAAAAAGTAATATTTAAGTATTTTTAACCATAATTTTTATTAAGCATGATCTTAACTTAAATTAACTAAAAATACTTATTTAAATGTAAATTTATATTCTATAAATGAATACAATGTAAAATACAGTGTGCCTCTTCACTAATTTTCGGTGCACGAGCCGCCACTGCTAAAAATTATCCCAGGATGAAAATTATGCACCTTAGAAAAATTTTAAGAATAAAGATATCAATTATAGTTTCAGTAATGTACTAAGTGGGAAGTATCAAATATAGCAGTGTACCTAATCACATATTGGAGTTTGTTCAGAAAGTAGTTTTTTTTTTTTTTTTTTTTTTTTTTGTGGTGTGTGTGTAAAAGTGAAAGACAATTTTCTTATAATGCATAAATTATACATACTTCATTGTGGCCTATCTTTCTGGTGGTAGCATGATTCCATATTATAAAATTTCTGATCTTTGTTTGCAGAAAAACTGACTCAAGTAATTTTTGATGTCTTTATTTGAAGTAAAAGTTTTGCCATCTACATTAAAAAAAATATAGAGAGAGAGACCAAAACAGGTAATCTGAAGGTGCCAGATCTGGAGAATATGGTAGGAATGATAGCACATTCCATCCAAGCTCTAAAAACTTTTGACGAGTTACTAAACATGCATGCAGGCCAATTCTAGCCTTTTCTGTTTGAGTGAACCATTCATTTTGTCCAGTTAGTAACAGGATCATGGTATTATTTGGCAAAAACTAAAAAAAAAAAAATTGAAATCTCACCAGACAGACAGCACCACATTTAAAAATGAATATCTGGTTTCAAAGTGCTTTGAGCAGGTTCATCTTTTTTAGTCCATGATCTCTAGCGTTTAACATTGTTGTACACAATATATTTCTCCTCCCCAGTGATGATTCGCTTCAAAATTTTTATAATATTTTTGTTGTTTGAAAAGCAAATCAAACGTCGATGCAATGGAAACAGATTGTTTTCTTTAAGAACATGCGGAACCCATATGTTGAGTTTATAAATTAAACCAAGGTGTTTTTACATGATCATGAACAGTCAAATTATATAAATTTAGTCTCAACTATCTGACAAGTTGTTATTCAGTAGTTTTCATCAATTATTGCCTTTATTTTGTCATCTTCAGCTAAAAGGTTAGAAATTAGAATGTGAAAGTCAGGTGTCAATGGCAGTTAATTATTTTTCTTAGTTGCTAAAATGGTCTACTCAGGCATAATTTTTTTATTTTTTTAATGGGATAAAACTTAGTTTATTATTATTATTTATTTAAATAATAAATACAAGCACAAAAGTTAATATGAATATATTTATATAAAAAAAAAAAATTAAAAACTTACTTAAAACAGAATAAACCATAGAAAAAATTAATTATCGGCTGGTCAACTGAATGAAAGAGTATAAGGATTGAATTACATTGTTAGCATGCTCAAATGCAGGAGGTACACACACACACATACTCAATTTTCTTGTGATCGGCAAGAATAAAAAACTATGTGCCCTTGCAGGAGGGAAGGTGTTTCCCATACTTATTTCAAATCTTATTTTAATTATTTACATTTTTAATAGGATACACATTAAGGTAGTAATTTTTTAAAGCTATTTTTTAAGAAATATTTCTTTGGATATTGTGATTGATGAGTTTGATACATTTTTGGAACACTTATAATCCAGAATAATCATTAATCCAGCAATGTCTATTTCTCAGCGATGCCGAATTAGTGATGCTTCACCATATAAAATTAATGTTTATTACATTTGAAACATTTTTGTAATTTGAAGAGTACAACCATCAAAATGTGCAGACAAAGGTTTCTTAAGAATTTTCCAATGCACCCTGTATCTGTATATCTCTATTAGAGGTGAGTTCGGGCTCTATTTTGGCAATCCGAGCCTGCACGGGCCCGAAACATTTTTGAACTGAGCTCGCCCGAGCCCGAAAAATTTTGTGTGATCAGAGCCCGAGCCCGATATTAAAAGTGGTACGCTATGCAACACATACACAATAGTAAAATTAAATACCGTTTTCATTTTCAAATTAATTTTCTTATTATCAATCCTCAATTTAAATAACTATAAATGTTATTATAACAATTTATAATGTCTGTGTCTCTGTATACATGCATATATTTATATAATATATATTTATAGTGCAGCCCATTGCTTATAACGCGCCTATCGGGGGACAAAAAATTTATCCGAATGAGTGATATAATGAGGCCCAATATAACGAAGGAGGAAGGATTACTGTATAATACTATGACATAATATGCATTCCGTTGAATAAAAAGTTCTACTTAGAAAAAGGAAAGTCAAAGCTACTAAGGTTTGCAAGATTATTTTGTGATTTATAAACTATCATGACTATTATGGCATTACTAAAGGTGCTCTCAAAATCAATAAAATTTCTTTCTTTTTCTTTTTTCTTTCTTTCTTTCTTTTTTTTTTTTTTTTTTTTACATTTTCCAGTTTGTGAAGAATAAAATAAACGGAACTTTTAGCTTGAATCCGAGCCCGCCCGGGCTCGGGCTGAGCGCGTCTCATCTCTAACCTCTATATATTTGATCACTGCTTTCAATTTGATTTTAGAAGCTAAAAGGTAATAAACCTTTCAGTAGAAGACATTTCATTAATAAAAATGCAAAACTTAATATGAAAGAAATGCACCACTATTTATAATATAAAATTAAAGGACACAGTGTATAATTTGGCATCCACATTTTTATTAAGTCAGAATTGTGACAAAAATCCAGGTAAAGATGACATAGAAATATGCTTTAATATTTCAGGCTATTGTGCAAAGTTGAAAACTTTCATGTAATCATTGAGCTTGCATTTAAGTATATGAATTGAATATAGGCAATTTCTTCAAGTAATACAAATATGCTAATAAAATTAAAAAAATATATATGTATGTAAATAGTGCAGCACAATAGCTTGAAAAATAGAGCACTCAGTAATAACAGTCAAGACAATTTAAGAATAGAAAACTTTTAGCACAATATACAAAAATTCAGATATCACATGTACGATTATTTACATTAACTATAAAAAGTGAACAATAAAAATGCATTTAAAAAATGGTCCCTAGCCTTAACTAAATGAAGAAATTTTCTTTGGTATTCCACATGAAGTTCACAAATTGACTCTTTTCTTCCTTCTTACACTAAAATTTTTATATTCTAAATTTTTACTAGAATTGCAAATAAACTAAAAAAAATAACACAATCAACCAATTCAGAGAACAAAAGAACAAGCTTATTACTAACATGCTAGCATTTTAAACATTAATACATGTACAATATGTCCATCACAAGTATACTAAATATAAAAACAGCTGATCCAAATGTGAGAAAAGTATTACAATTTTCCTCTACTATCTCAGTAAAAAAAGGTATTGAATTATTGAATTGACATAGAAAACTGATAACTTCGTATATGATTTTAATGAGAAGAAAAAATTCTTGATATAAAGCTGTTATAAGGTCTAAAATATAGTTTTAGACTGAAGTTACATATAATAGACTATTCTAAAAACACTAAAATAAACTTTAAGAATTTTAATTAAATATATTAATAGATTTTTTTTAAAAAAGGCAGTTTTATAAAAAGAAATACAGTAGCAGACAAAAAGGCTAGAGAATATACAGTGCTAGAGGTTTTGTAATTTTAATGCAACAATGTAGACAATTTATACCAGACAAAATGTTTTAAAAATTGTTTAGTAATTTAAGCATGGCTTTCTCCCCCCCCCCCCCTTTTAAATTTTTTTATATTATCACCATGATTAAATTTTTTACTCCAGTAGGGTTTTTTTTTTTTTTTTTCCCTTCTTCATTTGCCATTTAGGCTTTAGTAAATATCACAAACGATTAAAAAGCAAATCCATTACAATAACTGACAGCAATATTTTTTATCATGTAAATAAATTTAATTAAAAAATATTTATTGAAGAATTAAACTATACCAATCATCTGCCCCAAAATGAACACTTACAGTTAAATAATTAAATTAATAAAATGCCCAAGAATATCTGGATTTTTTTTTTTCTTCTGAAAATGTGAGAAAATATAAGATTTTAATTTTAAATATTTGTACAAAATCAGAAAGGATTGGAACAAATTTGTAACTACAAAATCTTGATTGAGATTTGCAAAAAATGAAACACGTCAGGGACAAGTCAAATAAAATATCAAATTTACAATGAAGAAAAATCATATTTAGGTTCCAATTATATTTAATTTAGTTCATTCCAGAGAAGAAATACACGGCAGTATATTATATATTAAAAACCATTCCTCTTACATTCACTCTAGAACTAGGTTTGGCACCTCAAAAGAATTAGCAATGCATTAAAAAAGAAAACCTCACTAACACATTGTATAATACTGTACAAACTTGAAAACATTCTGACTAGTAGAAAACAACAGGCAACCACATTTAATTTTATATTTTACAGTTGTATCTGTACTGTCAGCAGTGTACAGAATAACTGTCAAAATCATTTTAATATTAAAGTTTAATGAAGTTTGTGTAATATTTTTTTCTATCTAAAATTTAAAAAAATATACATACATATAGTGTATATAGTTACCCTTTTTCTTTAATATATTGTCCTGCTAAAAAATAACACATAAACTTGCATGAAAATGAAACAAATACAAAAGTTTTTAAGCATACATTCTTTTGTCTGTATTATGATTTAAAAATATACTTTTTGTAAGTGTGAGATACTCAGAATTTGCTTTTTTGGTCTATCTTTAAATGAATACATATCTAATTCCTAAATGTGAAATTAAAATAATATTTCAAATATATGAAGCTTAAATTATGAAAAACTATCGTATAAACCTCATTGAGGAAATACTATAATTGGATTTTTCATTTACAAATATGATGTAAATGAAATATGTGTGTGTGTGTGTACGTGCACACACTCAAAAGAGTGGGGAATCTTTAAAAATTCTTACAAGCCAATTTTTTCCTTTTTTTTTTAAAAAACCAGCCAGTGATAAATAATATATAATCTATAATGTTTACAGCAAAATTTATGTAAATATAAGGTGAATTGACCATTCAGTAGAATTCTTTCAAGTTCCCAAAGCCTAATTTTTTAAAATATGGTGTTCAGTATAAAACAGTAACAGTTTAAAAAGATAAAAATTAAAGTAGTTGCCTACTCAAAAACTATTCATGCTGTTGACAGGTTTTTTTTTTTTTAAATACTGTTTTACACTGTTTCTTGGCTGTTTTAACTACATTGAATATCACCAACAAAACAAACTGACTTAAAATTTACTCACTATGTCTGAAAAATTACTCGCCAGTGGCAAGTAAATCAAACATTTCCCCACCTTTATAAATATATCTTTTATTATTATTATTTTGTTATTCTATTTCTTCATCTGCACTCACAATTAGTTCAAGAACCATATAAAATGTTTGTATTAATATTTTACTTTAAAAGCTGAATAATTTTACATCCAAGCTTTCATATTAAAAATATATAAAGAAAAAAAAAAAGATAAAGAGAGAAGAATATGAAAGTCAATTTTATACAATACATATAAAATATGCAGGATGGTTTGGTAATGAATTGGGGAAAAAAAAAAAAAAAAGACAAATCCAAAATTAATGTATTTATGTAGCATTGCAGTTTATATTGGTATAAAGAATAATTTGAAGTTTTACTATCCTTGTTTGTAAAGTTTTGCTTTTAATTTTAGGTTATGCTGATGCAATATGTTTCCTTCTACATATTTACAAGTTATCACAGGTTTAATCTATTCTAATTAGTTTAAGTAATTATTTTGCTTCAAAATTTAATAACAAAACAGTAATGGTGTCGCTAAGAAATATTTAAACATCTTCAGCATATATCAAAATAAATTGTGATAAAAATATCCAATTTCATGGGAAAATATACATTATCCAATTCCTGTTGAACCATATACCATAAATGTGATTTAAAAAAAAAAGTATATATACCATAAAATTCCGATCATAACCCCCCTTTCTTTTAGAAACAAAATTCGTTAAAATTAGAAAGTAATATTATCGGAAACTTTGAAAAAAGCTGAATATTTAGGAAAAACTTCAGATTGTAACATCCAAGAGAACAGAAGGTTTTTGAAAAATGAAAACACCTAACAATCACAGAGCAAGGTATAGTTGGGTGGGGTTACTATCGGAATTTTAGGGTATATTATTAAAAATAACATGTTCACCTATTGATAAAAGGCTACAGCTTATATTGATAAGGGTTATTACAGCTTATAATTTAGAAAGTTTTTACATACAAATAAAGTGAAAGTTTTACAAAAAACTACATGTACAGTTTAGATTCTTGACAGTAGATACAGTGGTGGATTTAAGGGGGGGGGGGGGGCTGAAGCAACTGTAACAAGAAATATCCCTTGCCAGACTGAACAATGTTATGATTAAAGATTTTTTAATACTGGTGTATGCATCTTTTACTTTCCTTTTAAAAGAGAAAATACAATGACTGGGTAAATACAGAATTTTTATAAATAATTCAGACTTTCAGAGAAAAAAAAAAAAAGGCAAATTAAACAGTTCATGGAAATAAAAACTTTTCAAAAACAGTTATAAGCTTAATTTCTGCTGTCATTATTAAAAGTTTATATGAATATCTAATATAAAAGGACTCTCAGGTTTTCACTTATTGTGTAAGAATCATCATCATGACTGCTCAAATATCTGTTCAAAATTATTTAGTTATCCTAAGTTAACCCCTTCCGGTAAAATTTAAGCAGGAGTATTTGTGTATAAAATAATTGTTTAATTTTAATTTGAAAATAATATGTGATAAGAATCCGCTATATTTACACAGTTTGTGTACCGTACATAGACGATTAAAACTCGTTATTGTACGGTGCGGTATGTAAAACCAATGACGAACTATATTCGTCGTTGCACGGTATGGCATGCAAAACTAATGACGAATTATTCTCGTCATTGTACAGTATGGCATGAAAAGCCGATGACGAGCTATACTCGTCATTTTACCGCAAGAGGTTAAATATGTTTATGGTCTCCCAAGAGAAATAACTTAAAACCTGGGATGCTATTCATTGGATTTCCATGAATAAATGCTTGCTGAATAGCAAACAACTAGTTATAAATCAACTTAATCTACGAGTAGAAAATTTATGATCTCTGGTAGAACAATAGAAAAGTTATATAATATTTATTCCTAGGTTTTATTAAAAATACCTCTACAATAAAAATGATAGCAATATTCAAAAGCATAGTGTTAGTAATTTCTTTTTTAATAAAATGTCTAATTGTCTGCTACTGTAATCATGGATCAACTCAGTTTTAAAAAACAGTAAAATTTAGCATATTATATATGCAATCAAAAATTTCTGTTTCTAGTAAAAAAATATTTTAAGCAAAATGCCTTCTTTAACTATATCACAACATAAAAAAATCCAATTATGTTTTCAAAACAATTTGGAATTTGTAAAAACTTTTAAAGTAGTAACTAGAAAATTTCAAAGAAAAAAAAAACTTTTATTTTTATTATTACACCATATAAATCATTTTAAACTAAAAGCACAGAATCAATACATGGAAAAATAATGTTAATGTACAATAATAATAATTTAAATATTTCTTTAAATTTGAATATAAGATTAAAAATAAAATTGACAGTCTTTTTGATCTTTCAAAACATTAAATGAGAATATCACATATCAAGATGCTTGGAATTAATATGAAAGGAAATCTTAAAGAAAAAAGAAAGTACGAAACAATAAGAGAAATCTGTTAAATGCTGCTGTATTCATAAAAACTGCACGAAAAATAAAGAATAAAAGCCAGTAACTCGGACATATTACCTGACTTTCAAAAGTAATCAATGGAATGATTACAAATTACAATATATAATATTTTATGTTTTGTTCTTTTCTGAAAATATTAAAAAATAGTTTAAAAATTATATATCTATAGTTTATAAAACTATCTTCTAAGTGTCATGTGTAAAAAAAATTCTCAAACTTATTTAAGTTAAAAATATAAAGATACTATAAAATGACTAAAAGACTAAATGATGGACAGAACTTGTCCTTTTAAGGTAAGCATAAAATAGACATAAAACTATGATATACAAAGGCAAAATGTCATTAAAAACATGAGCAGTTATATTAATAAGGCATTCCATAGACATAAGGCTGAATGTTTTTTAAATATTGGAAAGAAGTAAAAAACATACAAAACGTTCCTCTGACACCCCCCCCCCCCTTTTTTTTTCAATCTGTCTAGGCATAATAGTCAGGACATATTCCCAACTTCACTGAAATAGAAAAAAAAAGAAAGCTTTGTTTAAACATAAAATTTTAGAAAATAAATAAAAATTTAATAAGCTAGCTGAAACTAGTGGCAAGAAGAGCATCAAATGCTATATTAAGTATATTTTAAATGCAACAATATATGCATATTTGAAATAAACAGTCAAACACCAACATTTACAAATGCTGAACTTGTTGTCAATCCTAGAACAGCATTAAAAATTGGAAGATTCTAACAAGCCAACAACATCATAGCTTTAGTTCTGCGTACATGCCGATAAAACAATACTTTATGTATCAGAAAGTTAAAAACAAACATATACCGTAATTATTAAATTAAAGTGACATTCTTATAACAGTACAAATGCATTAAGGAAAAACTATACATTGATTACTAAAACTGCAAAAATAACTTCAAATTTTCATAAAATTGTCATGATCTTAAAAGAAATAATAAAAAATTATGTCACTAGTAACAATTATACACAAAATAAAATACAGTTTGAGTGAAGTGAATATTTATGATGCAAAATAATTAAAGTAGATAAAATTGTACTGTTTAAACAAAGAATTTCTTTAAACTAAAAATAGATCAACAGTAGGTATCTGTTTTTCAAATCAGTGAAATGTTCTACTACAAAAATAATTTTATGTATAGATATATTAAAGAAAAAAACTCAGCAAACATGAACTCCAACTATTTTTAGTCAGGACAATGTCCTTTAACAAATTAAAGAATTTGTTTTGATTACTTTTTGCTATTTTTAATACTTCATTTTGGAACTGAAAAGTGCAAAAAATTAACTAAATGCATTTTTCACACTTGAGAACTAACTACAAAACAGAATTAAATGAAATTCTTCGGAAACAAGAACAAATTTATTAGCTGGGAATTCTGAATATGAAAAGAGAATTAAAAAAAGGTAATAAGTAATTTTAGCAACAAATTTTTCCATAAAATTACATGGAATTTGGCGACCGGAGGTAGGAAAACTTTAATAGATTTTAAGTAATAAAACCTATCTGAAGAAATTTAGTTTTACCAGATAAGTTTTATTAAAGGTGCATATCCATATCCGTATAATCTTTGAATTTCATTCCAGTCCTTAGTCAATTCAGAATAAAATATCTGATAAATTCTAAAAAGCTAGAAACTTTTGTTTATGTAACAACAACTGAAATTGAATCATAATTGACTGCACCACTTCAAGAAGCCCCCCCCCCCTCTATTCTTCTAAATATTTTTCCTGTATTGGTTGTGTTTGCCATACAATTATTTATGTCAACTACTCAACTACATATAAAAGAGAGGCCAACTCCTAGATAATCAAATTAAGAAATGAATAAACTTGCTAACTAAATCATATTTGAGCAATGAAGTACTGCTGTGAATCCTTTTTATGTCGCTACACAATATAATCCTCAACGCTGTGATTAAAGTCAGTTGCCAGTTCATATTTTCTTTCTGTATTTAGCAAAAGCTTTATTCATTTTATTTATGACAAAATATCATACTTCTGATAAAATTATCAAATGACACAAAACTACATTATTTTCTTTAAGAAAAATTGAAGTTATCTCTAAATAAATTTTTAAACATATTTTTTCCTAGAAAGTTTTCACGATTCTCTTCAGCATAAAAATATATATAAGAATAGTTAAAATAGCGAAACTTCATACTCAGATGCTAACATTTAAAGTTCTTTCTAAATAAACCTCAATAAAATATTTTTTCCCCTTTTAATCTTCAGAGGTAAAAAGAAAAAACTGCAAAAAATCATTCCAATATTGAATAAAAAAATATTTATATCTTCAACATCAAAATGGAATGTTTTGTTTTACAATGTTACTAACTATTAAAAGGATTTATTATTATTATTATTTTTTTTTTTTTTGTTAAAAAGAGAGAGAGAAATTAAATTTAGAATTTTAAAACATTGCTTAAAATTAAAGTTACAAAATTATTATGTTGTTAAAAAAAAAAAAAAAATGTGTTTGAATCTTTTTTCTACTTCAGCTAAAAGATTAGCTGCATACACAAAAAATATACTTTTATTATAGATTCAAGCAACAAATTATTTTTTACTTTTGCAACTCCTTAAAAAAAAAAAAAATAAATAAATAAAACAGAGAGAGAGAGAGAGAGAAAGACAACCATTTTTATGTATTTAAAAGAAATAGTATTCAAGTACTAATTTTTGGTTCTTAAACTTTAATTTAAAAAAAAAAAAAAAAAAGGAAGATCACCCAAGTTTCTTAAACTAAAAAAGAAAACTAATGCATTAAGTTAGATTAATGATTAGGTTCTAAATATAAATAATAATTTTTAAGCCATAAATTTAAAAAATATTTATATAATTATCAAATTTCAGGCTAAAAAATTTTTTCTTTCCAATTAAACTATGCTACTTATAATTTCATTAATTCTAGAAATTTATTTTAAGGTCTTAACATTACATTTATAGCATAAGTCCCCCCCCCCCCAAACCCGAAATATTACAACCTTTTTTTTTCTCCCCATAATTATATAATAATTATTTTTACTATGCAACATTCCACTGCACATGCAGAAGCATAAAATAATAATAATAATAATAATAGTAAGATACAACTATTTCGAGATTTTGAAAGAAAAAAAAAAAAAAAAAACTACAAATGCATAAAATCAAACTATAAGCTGACAAGGCAGTTACTGATAAAACAGAAATCAGCCTACTTTAGCAGAAATTTTAAATTATAATTATTCTGAATTACAAAATAAATATCTTTGATTTTAATAATGTTTGCAGACATCTCTGAAATCACTAACAAAGGCAGGCTTCATCAATTCTGCTCTTTTACCTCAAAAATAAGGCATGAAAGCAAATAAGAATCTTAAGATTATTTTTTTTTTTTTAATCCATGTTATCTTTTATAGATAACATACACAATCACAGTAAGTGTGAAATTGGCACAGAAAATACATAACAGAAATATGAGAAAAATGGATTCAGAATTTGAAATGTCTATCTGATATAATGGAATGCAAGTGAAGAGAAGTAGAGAATAGTCTCTACATTGTTTGATGACAATAAGACAATTATCATAAAAAGGCACGAAATTTCATCTAGAATCAAACATTCAAGTTGCTATAGAATGAAAAATTCTGCATTTAAAGATAAATTAAAATGAAGAGCAACAACTAATATAAAACATAGAATATATTCACACAGTCGCAAAATAATAAATGTACAATATATTCAAAAGCAGATGTCAACATAAATACTCTCAAAAAAAAAAAAAAAAAAAGACTTAATAAAACACAATTTTGTAAAACCAAAACTGTGTAATATTCATCTGATCATAATTTAATATTAAACTAGAAAAGTTAATCTTGCTATTTAAAAAGTTAATCTACACATTCTTAGAAATAGAAAATATAAGACAACAAAAAGAAATACATGTTTGATTAAAAGTAAAAGCATATAAATAAATTTCTTATTTTATATGACTAACATAAATGATCACATTTCTCACAAAGTTTTGACTTAATATTTGACTATTCATTTATAGTTTTGTTTAAGTAATTTAATTATACATTATAAATTAATGTATAATAGATTCTCTCAATAAATGACTAAAATAGAGATCAATCTTCAAACAAAACTGACAAATTTTTCAATAGCACACCTTTTTCTATTGGAGTATATACTATAATTAAGTTATATTTGCTGCTAAATTACAAACAAATAATTCTATTGTCAATAAAAAATAATTAAAAAAAAAATTAAATCAACATATCTATATAAAGCACAAATCCCATTTCAGCAACTCCTTCAGGAAACAAGAGCATTAAAAATCTTAACCTGAAATTGATTAAAAGAAATATGTAATAGAAATACATATAATATATATAATAATAATTCAACATTACAATGATCAAACACCAAATTATACATAAACATAAATTATATGTGACAAAACACTAATAGAAAAAAAAAAAAAAAAAAAAAAAAGAAATAATCGTGGCATGAAATGACAAATTATTTTTTCAAGAAAATTTTAAAGCATTTAAAATTGAACATTTGAAACTGAGCTCTAGTAAAGCACTAGACAAAGGATAAACAATTATTTTTCAGTAATAGGTTACTTCATTCCACACTACCTTTGGTATTAGGGTGTAGGGTCTAATAAACCATTATTTTTGTAACTTATTATTGCTTAGTTGATATGTGGCCAATGCATATTCCGATTATTTTCAGGTTATACAATATACACACATATCCTGCATAGTGAATATAGTTTACGTTTTTTACTCCAATGCTTTCAAACAGTAATCTTCATTTTATTTAATAGAATTTTGTGATTTAAAAAGACATAAAACCACTTTTATAAAATAGTGGTACAGAAGGTCATTCACACTTTATGGAAACTATTAAACTATTTTAGTAGTTTAGTTTTATGTATAAATGCCCTTTTTTTTTGCATCAATTTGCTTCTATTTGATAACCATGGCTTTTGACAATAGCCCTAGCTTGAAATTTCTATAAACTTTTTTTAGTATTGTCAAATTAACCCTGAGGTGTAGCGAGTGTGTGTGTGTATGTGGGTGGGGTGGGGGGTAGAGGGAGCAGGTTGCCCCCCCCCCCTCAAAAGTTGAAGAAAGTACTCTAGTCGGCTTATCGATACAGATACACCAAATTAGTCCCCCCCCCCCAGTTGGCTTTTTTTTTTTTTTGTATTACTATTTGAAATGCATTGCATTTAAAACTACAAATAAGTCATAGCTCAAACAGTCTATAGCCAGAAGACGAATCTGTCTTTTACTGTTACTCTAAAGCTCAAAGCACTCCAGTTGGCTCATTATCAAAAACCCAACTCATTTATACATATATATATATTTCGTGCTGAATTCTGATGAACATTTAAAAATGAAAATAAGCCGAATGTAATAGTCGGCCTATTTAGCATTTGAAAAACTTTTTCAATAGGCCGAATGGAGTCTCAGAACTCTGGAGCTGAAATCAATTATTTTTAGTCAACCTATATGTTATATTTTCAACAATCGAGCTATCAATTCGGTTTACGGACAAATTTCGTTTAACTTTCAGCTTTAAAGCTCAATTAAAACACTAGTTGGTTTATTAAGCGATCCAATTTTTCCAGTTAGCCTAAGAAATAAAAGCCAACAAAACTGCAAATAGGCCGACTGTAAAATTGTTTTACCACCAGGCTTTTGTTTGTGTGTGTCTTCAACGCTAAAGCTAAATAGAAAATAATCTAGTCAGTCTATCCCGACTGAATCTTTTCACATGACTTTTATTTCTGGTAACAGTTTTCAAACTATAAATCGGCTGACAAGGAAAAAAAAAACTTTTTTATTTGGCTGCAAAGCTCAATAAAAGCAATCCTGTTAGTTTACTGACAGATAACCCAATTGATTATTTTCAAATTAGCCTTTATTTCTGATGAAATTTTTTCAACTAGAAATTGGCCGACTGAAAAAAGATTTGGTCTTTAAACAAATTTCTTTTTAACTTCAAATCTAAAAAGCTCAATAAAAGCACTCCAGTTGTCTTATTGGCAGATAGTCCGACTATTTTTTCCCCTTTGGCGTTTAACTCTGCTAAAATTTTTGAAACTGAAAATACACCAATTGGTTTGGTTTTGGTTTGGAGTACCTATCACTCTGTGGTCATTTTGTTATACATTAAAGCCAATTACACTAGGACCTATGGTTCAAAAGATATTCCGAACCATGGCAAACATCTGCGCCTAAATCGGGATTCGAACCCATTATCTATAATCCTACAGAATGTTTATTTGGCTATTAGGAGATTTCCTTTGTAATTGGACTCCAAATGCCGATAAAAAACCCATCAGTTGACTTACTCATCGATAACATGTTTCATTATTTTCCAATTGGCTTTTAATTTTGTTGAAACTTTTAAAACTGAAAAATAAGCCTACTAGAAATTTTTATTCATGAATTCATCAACCGTGAATATTTATTTAAATCAAATTGGAGTGTAAAGGTTGATATTTTTATTTATTACCAACTATGCGAAAAACACCACAGCCGGGAATCGAACCCGGGCACCTCCGCTTAACGCACGGATGCTCTACCACTGAGCTACCCTGGCTGACAACCAGCTAGGCACTTCTCGCATAATATTCGTTGGCAAAGTCACCGAGTCTGCAAACGCAGATATATCAGGTGAGCTCACCTGATATATCTGCGTTTGCAGACTCTGTGAAGGAAAAAAAAAAAAAAAAAAACTCGAAAGAAAACAACATAGATATTAAATTTAACGAAACGAGAAAATTGGCAAATTACAACAATCCCGATTACGCTTTTTACCGTGAAACAATAGAAATAATGAAAGACAATTTAGCGTGTAACGGGCACGAGTTGCACGCCGATTTGGATAGAGTGTGGCGCCACATTGTGAAGAGCAAGACCGGGAAGGAGAAGCAGGATGAAAGATCAGTTTCGGCAACAGAGACAGACCATGTAGCTACTGAAGAAGGGGCGGATTTCGCCCTGAAAGATCTCTAGCATCATAACAGAGCATTATAAAAGGTATTTTTATTAAGTAATTAAAGTAATTCTAAATATTTAATTTATTATTAACTGCCGTGCGGATTTTTCATACTTTACTTCTTTGTAACATTTAAAATTTAAAATTATTTAATTTTAAAGCCATAAAAACATCATGTAGTTTACATATGCATGAGCGAATTTATTATTTAACTTTTTTTTTTTTTTTTTTTCCCCACGTGAAAGCATATTGTAATCATCGAGGGTGAAAAAGGAATTCCTTTTCATTTGGGAAAAGTCAGCCATTTTACTTTCTTATGGATATTTTTCCTCGAGTTAATATACACGGGAAATACATAGATAATTTAGCTAATAAAATTTAAGAATAATTTATGTACTAAAAGAGAATGAAAAACTCTAGATACCCATTTTTCATCCTTTTCTTCCTTTTTTTTAATTAACTATACTCTAGTATACTCATATCTGCACAAAACTGACTTTCTTTCGGCATTTATTATTATACTTCTTGCGTAAATTTGTATAAGATTATATATCGAAGAAAGTCTTGTGGTGTCCACAATGTATCAGTTATGTATTAAAACTTCCGTGGCTGCTAACTACATTTAAAGGAATTTTGAAATTTTCATATTACTTACTAATATAAAATCATCTTAAAATTTAAAGAGAGTATTTTATCAAATATAAAGACAGTAATTGTTTCATAATAATAACAAAGAACTGATTATAAAAATGACATTTTTCATAAATTACTTGAATATAACTATGAAAACTTATCCCATTTCTTTTCATATATTTACTACAACACTTAAAAGCCGTACAATATTTCGGCATTTTAAAAATTCATTAACATTCTACTTGATTATTATTTCCGAGTTTTATACTCCCTATTGTCCGATGCCAAAACCTTTTTCGGCATCAAAAATCTTTGCACAATAACATGGGGATGATAGATCTATATAAAATACTATATCTATGCATTTTATACTGGGGAAAAAAATAATTCGTAATTTTATTTATTTATTTATTATTATTATTTTTTGGCAACAATTAAAAATTTATATGTCCATTTTTAAAACTTCTACCAAGTTATTATTTTCATATTTTAATTAATTTTTAAAAATCTAATCAAAATTTCGTTACAAATAAGGTACCAAATGAAAGGGACATTTTTTCTGAATCCGTCTGTTTAATTAACTTATCGATCGGACAATTAGATTTTTTAAAATTAACTAAATTATGGAAAGCAGGTGGCAAATTGCGTCAACACACAGACAAACAGACTCAAAAATCTCTTAGCCATTAATATATACAGAGAGAGAGAGAGAGAGAGATTTTCCATGACACATTAAAATTCCACATATTAAGGAGATTTTTCCGTTAAATTATCTTCCTTCATTATTAATATATATACATATATACAGTAGAGAGTCAAAAATCCGCACAGCTCGGGACCAGAGGTTGTGCAGATTTTAGGATTTTGCGGATCTCGGAGCCCATAAAAAATGATTTTCACTTTGAATAAAAAAAACAGAATATTATTCAAACTAAACACATACTAGTGAATAATAACACTGAATATTAAATTACTAGGTACATAAGAATAATAATGAACATTAACAAAAATATACAATAAAAACAATAAATAAAAATGAAAAAAAAAAAAAAAAAAAATTGTCAAACTTAGATAAAATCTGTTCACACGTAGCTAATTTTAAACTGAACTTGAACCTGCACAATTTATTTATTTTTTTATTTATTGTAAATAGTAGTAACACAAATTTATTTTTCTACGAATTTTATTGAGTTCTTCCTTACAAATTATGCCTTCATCAAAAAGCATTTAAAAAAATTAGTTTGTTATTATTTACCTGATTGATATCATCATATCACAATAATCATTATTTTCTTTTGACGAATTTAATATACTGTCAATTTCATTAGCAGCAACTTGGATCTTGCAGTCTTTCATATTATTATTTTGTTTTTCTTTTTTGTAATCATAAAATGCAAACATAAAATTATTATTTAAGATCTTTTTCTAAAATTCTGATTTGCAGTTTTGTAATTTATTAATAGTGAATTTCATTCTGACAAGTTGTTGCGGATTTCGGACTTCGGCGGATTTTAGGTCGGTGGATTTCTGGCTCTCTACTGTATTTTCATTTTAAATGCATCATGGAAAAAATTTTAATTTCTTTATTCCAATACACTGTTTAAGCTTTGACATAGCTTTCAGTGTTAGTTACGGGAAACTTGAGCTTTTATTATTAAGAATTTTGTATCAAGTATCTTTTTTCCATTACAAAGTAAAAAAAAAAAAAAACTTTTTTTTTAACTTCGAGGGCTCTAGACATGTTACAGCTACAAGATTGATTTCAGGAAACTTTACAAGAAAATAATAATAGCAAATAAATAAACAACTACAATATAAATATAAAAATAAATTTACAATTGTACTTGCAAAGTTGATAATTTACAGTGTCTTAAAAATAGCTTTCAATTAATTCAATACATCAAATCGCTCGATTCAATAGACAATATTATGACTTGACATTCAAGATCTTTTCAATAATTGAGTTATCAGATCTTAGTAATATCATTTAAGTCTTTTTCAAGAATGTAAAGGTCAAATTAATCTTCCTCACAATTTTAAAGCAGAAAAATTTAAAACACTTCGTAACTTTGTTATACATAATAATTATATCTTCCACAACAACAATATCTATTTGCAACAATTAGGCATCCCACAAGGAGGTTGTAGCTCCAGTATTTTGGCAGATCTCTATCTTTATTATTATGAAAAGCAAATTTGCAATGATGATGTTCGATTTTATCGTTACATCGATGATATTATTGTATTTTATCTTAACAAGCACTCACAAAATGGCTTTTCCTTCAATTATCCACCTAATTTAAAGCTAACTCAAAATACTCTAACTAATCAATCAATTAACTTTTTAGATCTCAAAATAATCATCGATGGTAATAAAATTTACACAGATATCTATGACAAACGGCAAGATTTTAGTTTTAAAGTAAACTTATTTACACATTTTAATTCATGTCTGCATCTTTCAGTATTTAGAAACATCATCATTAACCATTTATTTCGAATTAATAATTTATGCTATGCAAAGTTTAAAAAAAGGAATATTAATAAACTGATCACAGCCACTGCTAAAATGGGTTTTCCTAAAAATTTGGATTTTCTATTTTATATCATTAACCATGTCTCTGTCAGTACAAAAAAAAAAAAAAAAAAAGCTGTGTACACTTTTGTGTATATCAACAAAAAAATTATAAAATAATAAAAGACAATAAAAAAGGTGGCGGTTGGGTGGGCAGATGTTTGATTACGGAGGTGGGGTGGTGTTGTAAGGCTGGATGGTTGGGTGGGTTTGTGAAATTAAATTAAAAAAAAGTAGAAGGCTTGTTGCATTTGCTTTGTATTACCATGCAAACTGTCTTTTTCCAATAAAATTTCAGTTTCTTCCTTTTTGAGTTGTCAACTATATTTAATGTTCTAATTATACCGTTAAACACAATATGATCAATCTGTGAATTTCATTGTTGCTTCTTGGTTTCATTGTTGTTCATCTGCTTTGAAAATTTTGCTTTTTTAAATCCATATGGTTCCTGTTCTGGTCGTGGCAGGCTGGGTGAGTGTTGCCGGCGTGAAACTAGTTTAACCCCACAGGCAAGTCACAAGTCTTGCCGCCTGCCTCCTTCTTCCTATCTTGTGTTTCTTGGGTTGTTTTTTCATTAATTTTGATAAGTTTATGGTTTTAAGTTAAAATTTGTTGTGTTACTTTATTCGTTTGTTTTGCAGGCTGTTAATTAATAGATCTGGTTTCTTTACATTAGTGTATTTCATCCACTGATAATTTTTTTTTTTTTTTAATCTTATTGGTCATTGGTGTTCAGTGATCTTGTATCTGTTGCTTGGCTTCTACTATGCTTAATAGATCATTTTTATTATATATATATATATATATATACCGGGTGATTCAAAATAGATGTTACAGCAATTATCTCGTAAACTAAGAAAGATAGAAACATACTTCCAATTACAAAATTAGAGCAAATTAAGAGTAGATTTCAGATATGGCATTTTTTTGTCAAAGGTGCTGTATACATATTAAATACAAAATTTAATTTTTATACAGCCCCTCCTATCATGTGACTTATATTTAGAAAAATATTCTCCTCGCTCTAACAAGCAAAATAAAAAAAAAAACCATCTCTCTAAGTCAAAATGTTGCTGAGTTATTGCAATTTGAAAATCATGACTTACACCACTTTTTTTTCAATTTTGGCATCTATTTTTCGACGCCAACGGGCCTACATTAGGGGGTTATCTATGAGATGAGAAAAATTAAAAAAGATCCTTTATTTTAAAATAGCAACTAAAATCGTTCAAACACGTGAAATCAACAGTTTTAAGAATTTAATGCAAATTTACATTATTTCGTATTGTTAAAAAATTTAATAGTTAAATTTCTTAGGGGGTCACCTGCAAATTAAAACACGTTAAGTGAGGGAAAAATCTAAAAGACTAGCAAAACCGTGTGAAATTTTTGCGTTTTATTTTTACCACTTTCCATCATGGTTGATAAATTTAATGACTTCGGCTCTTTAACAATTCCAGCAAGATTGAAAAGTGTTGATGACTTCGATTTGTCTGCCTGTCCATCCGTCTTTCTGTGTGTCTGCACTCTAACTCCAGTGAATATTCATAGAATTTTCTGAAACTGATATATGTTATTTAAGTTCACTATCGGATGTTCCTTATTGAAAATGGAGTGAATCTGAATACCTCTGCTAGCTTGTGCACAGGGACACCCGAAAGTATTCTAAAGCATTGTGTTCTATGAGAGGTATTTTTGTAAACCATATTTTAATACCTTTAATTTATGCATATATTAATAAAATTGAAATACGTTATTATAGTTTTCTATCGGATATTTTCTATAGAAAATGGAGCAAACAACATCACTGGTTTGTATACAGGGACACCCGAAAGAGTTCCAAAGCATTGCGTTCTATGTGAAGATATTTCTATAAACCAAAATTTAATTATTTTGCATAAATCTTAATGAAATTGAAATATGTTATTCATATGCACAAAAGAATGCTTTCTATACTGTACAGTACGATTAGCATTAGATTTACAGGGCACACAAAAATATTCAGTTACGTCAAGGGTTATTATTGATCAATTGCTGGAATTGCATTTTCGTTTACATTAAACATTTTCTAACAATTTTTAACTGTGAATAAGATTTCAATTTACATTTTTTTTTTTTTTTTTTTTTTTGTCTGACTATCTATCTGTCCGTCTGCCCGCCACCAGCGTCTGTTAATATTTTCAGAAATTTTCAGAAATGATATATGTTATTCAGGTTTACTATATGATATTCCCTATTTAAAATGGCATTAATTAATTCTCTACAATTGGTTTATGTACAGGAACGCACAAAAAATGCCAATGTATTGCGTTTTGGGACAGATATTCTTATAAATTACATTTAAATAACTTTATACTGTAAAAATCATAAGGAAATTCATATTTATTGTTAATATTCTAAAATAATGTTTTGTATAGAATATGATATGGTACAGATGTATAATTCTATGTCAGGGGGGTTACCACCCTTCTCAACCCCCGTTTAATTATAGTGCCTATACTTATCAAAACAAAAATCAAGTCTGTTATCAATTTCCTTGAAACTTGCAAACCTTCATCAACTTTTAAGTGGCAACTAGATATGGAATCCAAAGTACCAAATTCGTATTTCCTGTAGTTATTACTTTCTCATACCAATAAGGTAGAGAAAGTATTGTTTTTGGGCCAAATTTTCGAAAGTGAGTTTTTGCTATATTTAGACGTTTTGAGGTTCCCTGAATATGAAAATCGTGTTTTTAGCGGTTGGTCTGTGTGTGTGTGTCTGTCTGTTATCAGTTTATCTCAAGAACAAATAGCAGCATATATTCCAAACTTGGTATTTTAAATATGTATCATATAGGGATGCTACACTAAGCTTTTCATTGAGATGAAGCAAATGGTTCGTATACAGGGACACTCAAGAACATTCAAATACATTACATCTATGGGGAAAATTGCAGGTAAGTAGAGTTTAACACCTATAGACTGCACTAAACCAAATGAAATGAATATATATTTTTTATATGCACACAAACATGCCTCATGTAGAATATGGCAGGGAAATCATTCACTGTTCATTTACAGGGCTATACAAAATAACTAGATTATAATGCGACAATAGCTGAAAATTGATGGAAGTGCATTTTAGGTTGCGCCGTATATTATTACTATAGGTTTATATTTAGGTGCACTTTGTGGTTTGTACATATACTAAAAAAGATATACAGGGTTGCAAATATTTAAGCTATAATATTCTTTTTTATTGTTAGTGTAAGTGCTTTACTATAATATTTTACCATGTCCAGGAAAGCTGCTCAGGAATCGAAATGAATTCCTCATAGACATATGATAATGTATGTTTTTAAGCTAAACATGCACCGCTTGTGTTTTCTGTATGTACACGTTTTAAGGCTTCCTTATTACCAAAGCCAATTTTTTTAAAGTTTGATTATTGCCTGCGTCGAATAATTTCAGGAAATTAATAGTTTCAGGAGATCCCCCCTCACACAGAACTAATTATCATATAAAACTCTTCCGAAGCCTAATTTGAATTATTTTAACATAGGTTTACATAACAGTACTCTTCATGATACCTCTTAATTTCCAACCTATATTTATGGTATTAAATTTCAGTGTAACAGAAAGTTGTGTGAGTGGCACACCAGATTATTTGTTTTTAAAGTATGCTGAAAATTCATATATATACAGATCAACGAATATGAATTTACAATGTTTTTATTTTGTTTCAATCTACTTGTCTTAACTATTATATAAATTTTATTTATTTATTTGTTTTTATAATTATCTTAACTTTTAAAGATAGTTCTTAGGGAATGTATTTAAAGAGATTTGATGTGCTGCACCTTTTTCAGGAACACATAAATCTGAGGAAAATAGATGCGTTTTAGTATTACACATAAATTACACTTTAAAATTTGCAGTCTTAATTCTACTAAGAAATATCTATGTGCTTATTTTTTCTGAAAAATAAAGCAGTGTTTCCTTTTTCCCTCAAAAATCATCGTAACTCAGCTGAGAGGTAAATCTGGGTAAAGGATTGTCAACTTCTATTGTGATAAGTTATTTCCACTGTATTGATACACGCCTCTTTCAACAAAGAGATTAGCCCTCTGTGTGTGTGGGAAAAATATTTCTTCTTAACTCTAGAGCTCCTAAAGTACAACGCTGAATTCTAAAGACAGGTGTTTATTTTGTAGTAAAAGGTGAACATTTCAGGTATTTTTATTGCAACAATAGAAAGAAACTCGTAATGTCGAAAGGGTTCTTTTTTTTTTTTAACTACATCAAAATTCAATGTTGCTACTACTATAACCCCCTGGTGAAAATTTAAAATAGACTAATTAACTAACATAATTATTAAGGTTATAATTATGATCCACTGCATAATTATTAATAAAGTAATATTATACTGAGTGTTTTATTTTATTGTGTATTATAATAATTTGAGTACACCATTTACTTTTATCATGAGAAA
This sequence comes from Salticus scenicus, assembly GCA_963930645.1. Lineage (NCBI taxonomy): Eukaryota > Metazoa > Arthropoda > Arachnida > Araneae > Salticidae > Salticus > Salticus scenicus. Next base: position 308,301,185 of record OZ005651.1, on the reverse strand, counting down.
ACAGTGCTTGAAGCAGTGGTTGAATCAGTAGCTGATTAAGCATTTGTTTATGTGTATTAGTGTTCATGTTATGCATTTTTCAGAAGGCGCCCTGCCCTATTTTGTTTTAGCGCCGATGCACCCTGCCCTTTTTTAAAGTGAAAAATGCACCATGTCCTCCTTTTTCTTCAAGTGAAAATACACCCTTCACTTTTTCAAATGAAAATATGCCCTGTACATTCCCATCTGCTATATTGTTATTTTTTAAAGATATTTTGCTGTTTTCACTGTTTAAAATACCTTTATAATAAGTTTTATATGATGCAACATCGAACTTCACTTGCATCTTTTGCACAAACGAGATCTGAAAATTCCATAAGAAGTCACTTCTGGGCGCAATGTATGAATTGTTGGTCTGTTTCATTGTGTGGCAAGCGGAAAAGATCATTAGTCATGGTTTCTATAGTGTTGACTCTCGGCCGATTTAGCAGGTTGCTATGCCCGGCGGCCCTTTCTAACAAATTTTTGCACCCTGCGGTCCTTACTAACTTATTTCTAGCGCTCGGTGGCCGTTACTAACTCATTTTTAGTGCCCGGCGACCCTTATTTGTATTTTTCACAGGGTTGCCAACTGCTCCGATTTCTGCAGAGTTTCCTCGAAAAATTTTAAAAACTCCGCAAGTTATTTTTTATGCTCCGCAAATTCAGTCTTGACCACCTTGCTAAATATATTTTATTAAATACATAAAACTGAATAGTGGCAGACATTGAAAAAAAAACTACTATTCTTTTTTCTTTCTTTCTTTCTATTTTTTTTTTTTTTTTTTTTTTTTTGGCCTTGCACACATCTATATAGACAGAAATCGCGATCCAATCCTTATCAACTTTTGATTTTGCATTTCCAACAGTTGCAGCATAAAACATTATTCTTTGAATTTTATTTTTTATCTATGAAAGCGCTTCAATGCCTCTTGAAAGTAACAAAATAACAAAACTAACTTTTACAATCTAGATGAAGAATCACACGCTTCATCGTACAATACTCATAAATAGTAAAGAAAAAAAAAAAAAAAACATTCTAGTGCTAGGCATTGCATAATCAAAATATTGCTGACCCAGAACAGGAACAAATATTTGTTTACATTAGCTATGAGTGTGTTTAATTAAAACAACAAGCTGAAAGGGGGGGGAAGAAAGAAACCGAATGCTACGATTATGTGGTATTTTGATTTTCATTTAAACTATATCAATGTTTCAGTTATCACATCACTAAAAAATAATATTTTATAACGAAATAACTGTTTATTTTAATTATTTATTGATAAAAATAATGGATTCAAAGCTACTGAACTTTAAGTACGATTGACAACGCAAGGAATCTAAGACCAAGAAGAAGTATTTTTCGTGGGAGACTTTCTAAAGTGTCTTAGGCCGTAATCACGCGAGTTTTGGAGAGAACAGTATAAAGTCAGACTTTTAACGGAGGAATTGTCCTCTGTAATAGGAAACTTTCTTAAGCGCTTTAATATACAAGTTTCTGAGAAAATTATGGAAAATTTCGAAATTTATCGTACCAAGTATCTACCGTTGGAGAAAGAAAAAGAATATTTTCTGTGCTTTTTGTTGGGATAACTGAACATGCGATAACTTAGTTTTTATAGTGCGTGGGTGATTCTAAGAAATTTTCATATCTGAAAATGGGACTTTCACAAAAATCGTCGGATTTAAAATGGATTTGTCACAAAAATAGCACAAGAAAATTGCATATTTTATAAATCAGCCGCAAAAAATGACATTTCAGTAATCAAAAAAAAAAAAAAAAAAAAAAAATGCTGATTTATGACTAAATAATTACACATTTTTAGAAAAATAACATCTATTTTAGCAATTAGTTTACGATTATGTAATTTTAAAATTAGCTGTAAAATAATTCCGTATTTCTATAAAAAGCCACAAAATTATACGTATAATGCAAATCATGTTTGAAAAAAGCAAGAAATTCATCGATTAGCATAAAGTCTTTTTCAGCGATTAATTGCGATTAAACATAAATTTTGTTAATTAGCGGCGAAATGATTGCGTGTTTCCGTTATCGGCTACAAAAATATCGGGATTTACTGAAATCAACTAAGGGGAAAAAAAAAAACTTTATTGGCTAGCAGCCAAATAATAGCATATAAAACATACATTTTTTTATTATTAGTGGGTAAGCGATCCCGTATTTGCGAAATCTACTTAAATTATTCCAGATTTCCGAGATTCCGCTTTGAAAAAAAAAAAATGCAAATTTCATTGACTAGTGGCAAAACAGTTGAGTATTTAAGATTCAGCTTTCAGAAGAACGCATTTTTCATAGATTAGCAGCTAAATAATAGCGTGTTTCGGCAATCGACCACATAATAATCGCGTATTTCAGAAATCCGCTTTGAAAAAAATGCGCAATTTTTTACCTATTAGGGGAAAAAAATAATTTAGTTCCGAGTAAACGTAATTTTTGACAATTAGCTGTGAAATAATTCGGTATATTTTAATTCATCTGCAAATTTTCACATATTTCTGGATTAGGTTTTGAAAAAAGTGTGTATTTCATCGATTAACAGCAAAGTTTGGTATTTGGGGGATGTAGCTTTAAAAAGGGCTCAAATTTCATCGATTAGCAGCCAGATAATTGTATATTTCGTTAATAATTAACCCTATTTTCGATATAATTAACCGCAAAAATATCGCGAATTTTAGGAATCAGCTTTGAAAGAAGAGTGAATTTTATCAATTAGTTTCAAAATTATAGTATATTATTAGCAATTATTTGCTATCAAACGTAGATTTTGTAAATTTGCAGTGAAATAATTACGAATTTCGGCAATCGGTCGTAAAAATATCGTAAATTCTGTCAAATACGGGAAAAATAGCATATTTATTTATTTAACGGTAAAAACACAATTCTCCCTCCCTCCCCCCCCCCCCCCTCTACGAGAAACTATCGATTTTTAAGGTATATCTAGCAATAATCTTAAGAAAGAAAGAAAGAAAAAACGTTTCAGAAAAGTTCATGGCTGTTAGTTTGCACTAAAATTGAATTAAATGTTGTACAATTTCAATCCTTTTCCATCCTTAATAACAATGATTATTTTATTTTAGATTCAGTTTTATTACATTCTCTAATATCTAAACTATTCAAATTGTCCATTATTCTGACTTTATTATTACTCCAAAAATTTAAGATTTTGTTTAAAAAAATCCAATTTTTGTATCTGTTTGAAGTATAGCATTAAAATTATTTTCACATCAATTGTCTTGTTCTTGTAATTAAACAAGTTTCTTTTGAATAGGCATGCACTAAATGTTTGATTATTACTGAATAATGAATATTCAGTATACCAAATAGTAACTAAAAATTCGATGCATATTCTTTAACCACATTTCTTGGGACCATGGAAGCCTCTGCGCAAGTGCGGATTGAACGAGTCCAGTGTTAAAATAGGAGTGACTGAGAGAAAACAAGCGATAAGGGAACACCGAATAACTGGATGTTTGCCAAATAACTATCTCTCGGCCAATTTTGCATCCTTCCAAACTTTTGGACTCGGCCTTACTGCTAGTCGTAGGAAACGTGGTCGCACTATACCTACATTTTACCTTTTTTTTTTTTTTTTTTGTATATGTATGGTGGTACAAGTTTAAGAAATTTCCCTCACTCATTTCTGCTGAAAATTTTAAAAGTGTAATTTATTATGCATGTGATGCCGAAATGTTCATTTTTATGTATTAACTAAGTGGGAAAATAGCTAAAATTTTTTGCAGAATTTTTAGTTTTTAAATAAACACGCACCCACAGATTATTCTGGTCAATGTGCTCCAGATTCAAAATAAATTTGCTCCATATCCATAATTATTTTGCTCTGATATGCTCCAAATTCATAATTATTTTGCTCCAATATGCTCCAAATCCATACTTATTCTGCTCCGATATTGCTCCTACATTTTGTAAGTGATATATTTCATTCAAAAACGTAAAAAAATTTCATTGTTTCTAAAAAAAAATCTGATTTTGTCTTGGTGCATTCTATGATATAATATTATCTGTACAAGCTTTTTTTTTTATATCTGATTTTTCTTTTCTTTTAAAATTTCATTATTTTGTTTATTTATACCTTGGATACATTGCTGCTATATATATATATATATATATATATATATATTTTTTTTTTTTTTTTTTTTTTTGGGGGGGGGGCTACATTTTGTAAGTGATATATTATAAAGATGTTATAGTGCCCTTTTTGAATTATTGAGAATATTATAGTGCCCCTTTTGAGAATATTAAAGTGCACTTTTATCGAGTTCCCCCCAGCGGCCCTTTTGTTCTAGAGTCAACACTATTCTACAATGGTTTCTGTTCGCTATTATTATTTTTTTGAATTTGTGATAAAACTTTCTTTTTTTTTTTTTTTTTTAAAGAAATTAGTGAACATAAAACAGACCTTTGACAAAAAAATTTTCAAAATATTTTGACGAGAAAATTGCGTATATTTTAGAAGTAAGACGCAAAAATTATGCATATTTCAGCAAACATTTACTAAAAAAGCAGAAATCTCGCCGATTTTCGACTCAATATATGTATTTAACATTTGTGGTATAAATTTTCTGAAGTAGCACAAATTTTGTCAATTATAGCAGCGAAAATACACTGATGGAAAAAAAATCCCAACACCAGGAAGGAGCTGTGCTAGATAAACGAAATTTGGTAGGCGTGTTTATACATCTGAAAGATGACGTAGATTCAAATTTCAAGCTACGCGCATAAGTGTGGCGCTAGTAGCGACACTATGAACATGCAAATGAGGTTTGCTTTAAATAAGCGCTGTAAGGTTTGTGATCACTATTTACAGTTGAGATTTGACGTAGTGGGTTAATGTTAGTCAAGGATTCCTCTAAGACGAAGAAGCCATTATCAACAGCTCACTGAGTTTGAACGAGGTCGTGTAGTAAGGCTACGAGAAGGTGGGTTTTCTTTCCGCGATATTGCAGAAAGACTTGGCAGGAATGTATCCACTGTGCATGAGTGTTGGCAGCAGTGGTCAAGGAAAGGTACTGCCTCAAGAAGACCGGGTTCCAGGCGGCCACGTGGCACTACTGAGAGGGAAGACCGCCATGTTCGGCGTATGGCTGTGGCTAATCGTACTGCGTCTGCAGCTGAAATTCGAGCTGCAGTTGGCACCACAGTGACACAACGAACTGTTACAAATTGGTTACTTCAAGGACAGCTCCGAGCCAGACGCCCTGTAGCGTGCATTCCACTGACTCCAAACCACTGCCGTTTGCGACGTGAGTGGTGTCAAGCTAGAGCTCATTGGAGGACGGAGTGGAGATCTGTTGTGTTTTCTGATGAAAGCCGGTTCTGCCTTGGTCGCAGTGATAGCCGTGTGTTGGTTAGAAGGAGGCCAGATGAACGCCTGCTAGCAACCTGTCTGGGGCCTAGACACACAGGGCCTACTCCCAGAGTTATGGTTTGGGGAGCAATTTTGTATGACAGCAGGAGCACTCTCATGGTTATCCCACACACCCTGACGGCAAATTTGTACGTCAGTCTAGTGATACAACCTGTTGTGCTGCCATTCATGAACAGCATTCAAGGGGGTGTTTTCCAACAGGATAACGCTCGCCCTCATACCGCTGTTGTAACCCAACATGCTCTACAGTGTCAACATGTTGCCTTGGCCTGCTAGATCACCAGATCTTTCTCCAATCGAGCACGTATGGGACATCATTGGACGACAACTCCAGCATCATCCACAACCAGCATTAACCGTCCCTGCATTGACCGCCCAAGTGCAACAGGCATGGAACTCCATCCCACAAACTGATATCCGACACCTGTACGACACAATGCATGCACGTTTGCATGCTTGCATTCAAAATTCTGGCGGTTACACCGGTTACTAATGTACCAACATTTCACATTTGAAATGGCTCTACCTGTGATCTTGAAACTTTAATCAATTAAATATGTTACCTAGACAAATGTATTGCTGAAATTTCATTACTGTACAATAATTTTTTCTTGGTGTTGGGATTTTTTTTTCCATCAGTGTAGTTGCCTATCTTTATTTAGTAAAGTGGAGAAACAATCGTTTATTTGAGAAATTGGCCATCATAAAGGTAAATTCTGTTAATAAGCTGTGTAGAGATATATTTTGACAACCCACTGCAAAATATAATGTTATTTTGTAGTGAATTAATGGTTTATTTCAGCATATAATTTAAAAGATTAAATGTAAATTTTATTGGCGAAACGATCTCGTATTTTGATAGACTTTCGTATCACGTATTTTGGCAATCACGCATAAAAAAGCAATTCTATTATTTTCTGTGAAACAATCGCATTCATTTTTGAAAAATATTAAAAATTTAACAATTGACGGTAAAATAATAACTATTATTAGCAATTAATGCTATTACATAAATTTTAAAAATCAGTGGTAAAATAATTCCATATTTCGGCTAATTTATTGCATACATTGGGAATCATCTTTGAAAAAAAGCGCAAACTTCACTGAATAACATGAAATAAAGCCTATTTCAGCAAATAATTGGGGAATTAAAGTAATTTTATTAATTAGCGGCAAAATGATTGCGTGTTTCAACAATCAGCCACAAAACATCATGATTTTCGGAAATCACCTTAGAAAAAAGGGCAAATTTTATCAATTAATACTGAAATAATATCGTAGCATAACTTTTTAGCAGTTAGTAGTGAAATGATTCTGTATTTCTGAATTAGGTCGCAAAGTTATTCCATATTCCCCCCTCCCCCCAAGTCCTGCAGGTCGCCTCATAGTGGCGGGGGGGTGTTCCTGGGCGGAATGGGCGATGTACGTCTGGGATGTATGCTTTGCACACTGAGTGCATGCTCTGTGTGTGGAGTGTATGCTCCTGGCAGGGTCACCCATGGTGTGAAGGCCATTCCGACTTGCTCAGCTAAGATCTGCAGGTGAAAATCACATCATGGATAGTTCTTCAAATTCTTCTTGTACTGCATCGCCCGGATAAAAAGGGGACTTAGGTAAAGGGTCCAGTTCGTACACCAGAAGGTAAACCAGATGCTGGAGACTGTAGTCTCGTCATCTGGTTTATCTTCTGGTGTAACCAGAGCATATGCTGCTGTGGTAACTGGTTTACCTTTGGGTGTAACTGGTGACACAGCTTCAGCTTGGACTAAGCAGAAAGATCAAGGCTCTGGTTTGTTTGGGACCATTAATGCGGGTCCATCTTCTAGTGGAGAGGCTGGCTCTTGCCAGCAGCCCACGGGGGATGAACTGTCTAATGTTGGGGTTCTGACCAAAAGCCAGAAGAACAACTTGAAAAAAAAAAGAAGAGGAGACAATTGTCTCAGGCTTCTGCTGCTGCTGCTAGTGGTGGTGGTGGTGGTACTAAAAGGTCTCGACCTTTGGTTTCAACGCCATCCCCCACAGTGCAGGCTTTTCAGAAAAAGTTAAGGAAGGATGTCCAACCTTCTTCGGGTGCTCTGTCTGGGAAGGATGTCCAACCTCAGGGGGGGACATCCAATCTGGGGAGAATGACCAACATGACCCTTATGCTCATGCTGTTCAGTCATCGACCAGGGTAGCCATTGTTAAGAGGGGTTTTCCTTCTGACAGGCTGTCTTTGGATGATTATTATACAGCGTGATATTTTGAAGCTGATTTACTCTATTCCTATTGGAGACAGTCTGCCTAAAATTCTTGTCAATAACTTGGTTAAGGGGGCTCTGATTCTCCAGTTTAGTAATGCTGCTACGATGGAATGGATCAAGAGCAACTTTGGTAATAGAATATTGGGTGACTTAGTACTCAGAGTCTTGGATGCTGATGAGTTGCCCAAGCCTGTTAAAGTCGCTTTCAGGACTAGAGACAAGTTCTCTGACTCTAGTATGTTTTTGAGATGTCTTCAGCTTTACAACCCTGAGTTGAAAGCTATGGAGGTGGCGTGTCTTACAGTGTTCTGCAGGATATAACTCTGCTAGATGGATTCTCGAGGTTGATTCTGGGGATGTTGAGGTGATGTGCAGGTCTGGTTTTTCTGCTGTCACTGGTCTTGATCGTGGATTCTTTAAAATTCTACACGATCCCAACAAACGGGAACCTACGGAGGTGGTATCTACTGCTTCTGTGGATCCTTCTGTTTTGGATTCCTCAGAGTCTGCTGAGGGTCTGCTCAAAGTCTGCTCAGAGTCTCCTTTATATTACGCATAAGCGTAATATAAAGGAAGGAAGAAGTTCTACATTAGTTGATTTTATTTATGATAACCCTAACGCTACTCCTATGTAGGATAACGTCAAAATTATTTCAGCCCCTCCTATGATCCAAGAACTGTATCTTTGTGAAGCTATAAATATAATTAAACATAAAAATTCAAAAGATGCTGCAATTTTGCCAATAATTTGGCACCATATTATAAAATAACTAATAGCTTGTTTTTTCCAGTTCCGGATAGTTTTACTCTTCAATAGCCTCATGCGACTTTTCAAAACACATGTAATAAATTTTCATTTCCTGCATTTGCACTCTGATGTTTCTACAATCTCTTGACTAGCAGTTCTTCAATTCTATGACTGTTCCAACCTCCAAGTGTAGCACCTCTTTATCCTGCAATAGTTCCAACCTCCAAGTGTAGCACCTCGTCACCCTGCAATAGTTCCAACCTCCAAGTGTAGCACCTTCTCTTCCTGCAATAGTTCCAACCTCCAAGTGTAGCAGCTACTCTTTCTGCATAGTTCCAACCTCCAAGTGTAGCACCCCTTTATCCTGCAATAGCTCCAGCATTCAAGTATAACACCTCTTTACCATGTAATAGTTCCAGCCTCTATGACTTCCAGTTGAATATATTTTATGTAAGGACTTAACTGTTGACCATGTGGTACAAAAGTACATATAACTGCTCTGAAGTATGTGTAAAACTAATTCCCTGATGATTCCTTCTTTTATGTAGGCGGAAAGCTTTGGAAGTTATTATATTTTTTTAATAAATGTATTTTTAACGTGTTTTTAAAGTGTTTTCAATTTATTGCAATAATGACACGTGTTTTTAATTTAACTCTTAACTTGAGTTTGTTTATACTTAGTTTAATACTGTGCATTATTCAGCTAAATAAAAGATATTAATGAAAAATCTTATTTATTTTTTAAAACAATGAACTCATTATCATCTTAAATTTATATTTTGCCACATGATTTATAACAATATTAATTATTTGTGAAATTAAATTTTAAAATGTGTACTTTTGAATATTTTTTTTAATCTTTTGTTTCAAAATTCGAAATTTTATACATATATATACAGTGGGGGACATAATTATAAGACACCTATCTAATTTGAAAAATAGTGAAAGAAAAGATTCAGAGCTTAAAAATGTTTTAGCAAATACGTCAAAAACATAAATTTATTCTGTTATCATATATAATTATTTTATAATAATGATATTTTCATACAATATAATGAAAAAACTTAAAAACATAATGGACAAAATTATAAGACACCAACCGTTTTTTTCAAATACACTGGTCAACATAATTAGCAAACACTAATGGTCTAAAAGAAAATCCTCTAACATGGTTATTCAATATTTGGTGGAGCCGCCATCGTTTTTTATAACATGAAAGATGCAATTCGGCATCGAATCTATCAATTCTAACAAAATATCACAACGCAGTTCTTCCCAAGCACATTTTACAGCATTCTTTAGGTCTTCGACACATATAAACTGCCTCTCATTTCTGTAAACCGCACGAGCTAAGATCCCCCACAAGTTTTCGATGGGATTTAAGTCTGGGGAGCAAGAAGGCCACGCGAGAACTTGATACTTTGCTCTGAAACCCACTTTTTTGTTTCATGTGATGCATTAATCGGTGCATTATCGTGCTGGAAAGCATAGTTTTTGCCACAAAGAAGTTCACTGTATATGAATAGTTGATCTTTAAGAAGATTCTTATACTTTTTGGAATTCATTCTTGAATGCACAAAAACAATATCCATTTTCCCTTGAGCCGAAAAACCAGCCCAAACCATTACTGAGCCTCCACCCATTTGGCGGCTCATTAGAACATGAGGAGACTTCCGTAAATCATGCCAATAATATTGAAACCCATCAGGACCATCCAGGTTAAACTTTTTTTCATCAGAAAATAACAGAGTACCATTTGGAGGTCCAGACCATAGTTTGTTTAGTGAAGTTTAGACACTCCATTTTGTGCCAGCTTAGAAGCGGTGGTTTTTTCTTCAATTTTTTTAGATTTCACATAGGAAGCATTACGCAATACCCTGCGAATGGTTCTCCTTGAACAATTCAGTTTCAAAGCATTTTTAATGTCTGTAGCAGTTATCTTATTCTGTGTAGCGAGCGAAAGCACATGGCATCTGTCTCTCGAGGACAAGCAAGGAGTACGCCCAGATCTTTTAATCACCGATCCATTAATTCCTTGATTCAAAACATTTCTAATTGCACATCTAGAGCGTTTAATAACTTTTGAAATATTATTAATTGAAGCACCAGTTCCATCAAATTTCGCACATTTCACTTTCGTTTAATTCTGTACCTCTGGCATGTTTGTAAATTCATGAAGTCGGTTATCGTCTGATGTCATAACAACGCGCAGAAAATTTGCATATTGCACATTATTTTCGAAAAAAAAGCAGGTGTTTTAATTAAAATATTAGGGTGTCGTATAATTTTGTCCATGGTATTTTTAATTTTTTTTTATTAAACTCGATAAAAATATCATTTCTGTAAAACAATTACGTGTGATAACAGAATAAATTTATGTTTTTGATGTATTTGATAAAACATATTTAAGCTCTGAATCTTTACTTTCCCTATTTGTCAAATTAGATAGGTGCCTTATAATTATGTCCACCACTGTATATATATTAGTTAATACTGTGTTATACATCGCAGGAAAAATGCTGTAAATGACAACATTCCCAGCCTCCTAGATCAACCAAGAGATCTAGAGTAATAAAAAAAAATATTGAGTTTGTTATTTCAAGGCAAATGTTTGAAAATTTACATAGCTACAATTTAAAAACAAGTTGATATATCTCAAAATTTCGTATTTTTGTATGTTAATATAAATAATACACCAGTACAAAATTTCATATAAATTTGAAGCAGTGAGTTAAATTATACTTTGAAAATGAATTGATTTGACCTGGAATGACTTGAACTCTCTTAGTCTATAGTAAATATTTTGCAAGGTAGCAGCTAAAAAATATATAGAATAAGGTTTCTTGACCAGACATTTATTTAAGAAAGCTGCTAGTTAAAAATGTTTTAATGCTGTTCAAAATATGTAAAAACTTACAAAAAGAAACTTTAAAAGAGAATGTCAGCACTTTCAGTAGAAGACCAACCACCAGTATCTTCAGGCTTTGCAGGTATTATTGCATCCAAAGTAGGAACATCATCAACTTCATTTTTATTGGATGGGGGAAAATTAGGCCTATGATTTAGCTGTGAAACACCAAACTCAAAATCATTGTTACTACTAAGAACTTGGGGTGTGTAGTTTGACAGTCCAAACCCTGAAAAAGATTTAAATGCTAAATTTTTATAATTTAAAAATAATTATGAATATAAAGAAATTAAAAATTTACACAAGATTAGCTACAAGTACTAAATTTTTTTTAACTTAAGGAGAGAAGAAAAAAACTGGTATACAAATTTAACATCAAATACAAAAGAATACATTTGTGTTCCAGAAATGTTTCTCAAAATATATCAATTAGAAATTACATTTAGCTATTATTCTTTAAGCTTAGCTTACATTTCTATGATGATGAAAATTTGCAACAAATTCAACTGAGATTAATGTAAAGAAGATTCTATTTTTATAACATAAAATTTGGTTAGCAGGCATTCCAAATTATTTTTTTAAGATTTATTTTTGAAAAGTAATATACAGTGGAACCCCTGTAATTTCTATATATCGAAATTCTGTATACAATCAAACCTCGTTAACATAAACACTTAACGTGAATTACTTTTAACATGAACTGTTTTCACAATCCCCACCAAAATGAAGATTAGTTTTGTTATATGAAGATTATTTACTGATAGCATGAACATTTTTTTTTTTTTTTTTAAATCTTTCTTGAGATTCACATTAACGAGGTTCGACTGTATATCGAAGTCCTGACACCATGGTCATTACATAGAAAACTTTCTTTATATCGAAAAAGATTTTTATATATTAAATTTGTTAAATAAATTTAGAATTTCAATTTAGAAAATTTAACATTGAAAAGATACAAGGAAATTTTAACATTGAAAGTATATGACTATTCGACCCTCCCTTAACCTGACCCAAACCCGGCAGATGAATTTTAAATCAACCTGAAACCAGACAAAAAAATTTTTCCTTAACCCAAAAAAACAATCCAAACCTGCTTTCTTTACATCAGAACCAGACCTGAAAACTAAATGAACATTACTAATTCATCTAAAAATCATGCAAAACTTTTTTAAAATTATAAAATAAGGTAAATTTTCATTGTCACAAAGTTGGTAAATTATTTAAAAAGAATTTAAAATGTAATTACTAATTGTTAAGTTAAAAATTTAAAAATCTGGAAAATAGATTAGTAATAATTTTTAACCATTTATATGAGTTGTGAACTTGAGTACGAAAATGTGCTTCAAGTTAAGTGTTAGTAGTTTATTGTTTAATGCTTATATCCTGGAAAAAAGAAGAAAAAAAGATGTATATTTATTGCTTTTGTTCAATGTGGATGTTTACTATATTAATTTAGGTAGCATGGATATGATTCGCAGTTAAACATCAGCTTTGATTACTTTAAATTCACACGATCAGCAAATTAGCTTCCTCTAGTCATAATTTTAGTGCATTATTTGTTTGTTTTATAGAAGACGATAAAGAATATTATCTGAATTAATGAAATCCGTTTCATAAATGTGTTTATTTTACATAACTTTTTAAAATTATATCACAACAAGTTATATCCTCTATACTTGCTGTATATATAAGTGTAAATGGAGGAAAATTCAAAATTTTGTTCACATGATTGAAATTCATTGAAAATAAAAGTATCTAAAAATAAATAAATAAATGTAAATTGAAAAATCTTTTCGATTCCCAGAACAAAAAAGCGAGGTTATACTGTATTTCTTTTATTTATATACTAACAATAGTCAATAAAAATTTTTAATACATTCTAATTTTCATAAAATTTCTACAAAAGATATGTATTAGATTTGTTAAAGAAACGAAAATGGATATGGATATTTTTTCTTGCTTAAACAGATTCAGATACCAATATGTATCTTTTTTTTTTTTGACGAATATCCCCAGATACGGATATATGTACAGAGTGCTCCGACACATGTCTAGTATACATAGTATGTTTAAATCTGTTATAGAGTTATAATTATGTCTACAAATTTATGCTTATAATTGTAAAAAAAAATTTTTTGAAAGATGTTCTTAAGTCGACCCAACTCATTGAAAACTAAACCCGACCCGAATCGCAAGAAAAAAATTCAGTAAAACCGATCCACAAGAAAAAAAGATCAGTCAACCTGACCCACAAGAGAAATAAAATTTGTCAATCTGACCCTGAAAACTTTTGCTGAATAAGGTTCTTATTTTTAAATATGATGACTGTTATAGAAATAAAAACAGCAATGAAAGAATAACAGCTTTGGTGGGTACTAACATTAGTGGTACAGAAAAACTAAGATTACTGGTGATAAGAAAAAGTAAGCAACCTAAATGCTTCAAAGAAATGAAGTCTTTAGAAGTAGACTATCATTGGAATAAAAAGGCAGGGATGACTAGCGATGTTTTTAATAGCAATTTTAAATTTAAAAAATTTGACGTGGACACCACATGACTTGCGTATATACCCATACACACAATTTTTTATGAAAACATTGACGTTTTTGAGCATGGTAACCGATTCATAAACAGGTAGGTTCCAGTCTATGAACACTCACAAAAAACAAGCCAATACTTTACTTCAACCCCGAAAGCCACAATAATAGGATTATGTACATAGTAAAGAATGAATATTGCTTGTTCAGGAATAGTATTCTACATGCTATTATATAATCTCTCATTGGCAAATGCACAGCTTATCCACTGAGTCACCAAGTTCAATAGATTTCACTCAAGTGTAGATAGCCAACTTTTGTACTCTTTGGTAAAAATTAGTGGTGAAAAATGAAACATTATACCAAAAAATTAACTCTGTTAAAACTGAGAAAGGGCTTACTGATTCTGGCAACACCAAACTACTATTTTCCACCAAATTTGGTTACTAAACTTGATAATTCAAAAAGTGTATCTCCAATAGATTTTGACCTTGGCATCAGATTTGGTAACATTGTGTCAAATTTGAAAACCCTAAACTAGAATTTTTTGCCGAACTTTGAAAGCTCTAACTTCAATAAAGAACAATGTTTTGGAATTTTCCGGAATGATTAAATGGTTTCTAGCATAGAAACTAGCTTCCTTGAAAGACCTATAAATCACTAAGATTATAAAAAGAAAAGCAGCATCAATGATGATTGTAGAATAGAACTTGCCTATTTCTTTACATACACATGGTATTACATACTGTACATGGTATTACAATAAAAACAGAAACATATGGCAGTTTCTTCATTTCCAAGAAGGCGGCAGAATTTGAGACTTGGCATCATATTAAACAATTTGGCACCCAAATTTGGTGAAAAGTGGTAGTTTAGGATTTCCAAAGTTTTGAATCTCTAGCTTCAATAGGAGCCGAGTCCTGGAAGTTTTTAGAATGTTTTATTAATTTCTAGCACAAAACTACCTTGAAAATTCTGTAAATCACTGACAAGATTCTTGAATTCGAATTCTATTCAGACTTCAAACTGAGTGGCTGATCATTGTTCCTGAATTAGCAAAATTCAGAAAAATTTTAAACACAGTCACTCTTGATATATATATATAATATGCAATTTGAATAGCTTTCCTTTCATGCATTATCTATTTTTATTTTCTATATATTCATGTTTTCTTCTTTTCCCTTAATTGTATGCAATCCCTTATCATTCCTTGATCTATTCTAATGCTCTTAATAATATAGTTTTAATAGCTTATTTTATCTCTTGTCAGCCTATTTTTAAAGGAACATCAGCTGATTGTAAATCAAAAGAGAGAAAGGAAACACAGCAAACTTTGCATTTCAACTGAGTGAATGTTTCCTCTAGAACCTTAAACTTTTTATTTTGTTTAAACTTTTCTTTATTTTCTTTTTTTAAACTCAGGTACCTTTACTTTTGATCTTCAAACTATAAATTAAATTATTTGACTGAAGAAGATAAGAAATGCACCTCAATATCAGGTATATAGGGTGAGTTGGGACACAGTGAACCAGGCTTAATTATTTTAATACTATATATACCAGCCATCAGATGGCTCTACTAGTTGAGTAGTCCTACAAATACTGTAATGAAAGTGCATTATAAAGAACCATTTTTATTTCAGGAAGTTGTACTTCTGCACTGCTGAGTAATTTTTAGCACTCTGCTACTTTATTGTTATTATTATTATTATTATTTTAAACTATTTTCATTGAGATCAGAGCAGTGAATGGATTTATATCAAAGTAGGTTCTTTCCTTTAGTAACTATATATATATATACAGTTGAGGATCTTTATAACGCACACCTTGGGATCAGAAGTAGTGCATATTATAGAATTTTGCATTATATAGATAATTTTACAAATTCTAAAACTTATTGAGTAATCATGGTCAAATATTGCCTGGAATTGATTATGATATTTACACTTGAGAACTATTTCAAAAGATAATTTTTTTCATAGAATGAAATATAGAAATCAATAAAATTTAAAATTTAGATAAATGATTATTTAAATAAATTAGTAGCAAATACATTAACACTATACTTATGTAATATTGCTTTTCAAATCATTTACCAGCATTTTATTTTCTGCAGTTTTGTCGAATTTTTATTATTATGAAATTTAGTTATCTAGTTAGAATTCATATTTTAATAAATTTAAAATATTTTATTCATAAAAAAAAAAATCATCCCTCTTCTTTTCTGCTTTACATCTGAATTTGTTCCTACAATGGCTGTTCTCCTGTGGATTTAAAAAAGATAAATTCTCCCTTAATCATACATGCATTAGAAATTTCAAGTTTCTCATTTGATATTTAATTCCAACATGCCTTTATTTTTATTTATTTTAATGCATGGGATTAAAAATTTTTTATGTTCATCTTAATAATTGTATTCTTTCTTTATTAATTAAAAACTATGAATTAGAAATATAAAGATGAAAGAATGTTTCAAACATTTATTTTAGTTGTGTATGAATATTTCTGCATGCCAGATAAGTTTCTCAAAAGAAAATTTTTAATGTTTACATCCAATCAGTAATGTGTTTTATAGATCATTGTGTTATATAGATTGGTGTTATAAAGATCTTCAACTGTATATTACAATCTATATTAATAAAATCAGACTTTTGTCTATAAATTTGTCGGAATCAAAAAATTTTGCGATATCTTCACGTTTCACACCCCATGAAAGCCGAAAATGACTTCAGAAAATTTTGCCTGTGTGTGTGTGTGTGTGTCATCGTGTCCGTATGTCGCTTTTTTTTGTCCGGGCATCACTCGAGAACGGCTGGACGGAATTCAACGGCGCTTGGCAGAAACTTAGGTCTTCACCCAACTTAAAATTATATCTACAGAAATTTTCAAAATTCTGATTAGTGTTTAAATTGTGGGTAAAAAACGCCTGCGCATGCGCCATAAATATTTTTTCACTAAAACGCTTTGAATGGAAAAATAAAATGCAAAAATAAATTTTTAAGATAAAGACTTTTTTTATTCGCGTGATTCGCACTACAAATTATGAAAAGATTGAAATGAAGTTTTGCCATCTGAGTTTCATACTTTAGTTAATTTTAAAACATCTAATTGTCGTATCGAAAAACTGTTTACACCCCAGGATTCAGAAAAACCACCTCTTTCATTTGGTACTAAATTTGTAACGATAGGTCTGATACTTCTAATTTATTTTCCCCTTTTTCCGTTGCCACTTAAATTTCATACTTTAGTTATTATTTAAAAATCTAATTGTCGCATCGAAAAACTGTTTGCACCCCTGGATTCAGAAAAATCACCCCTTTCATTTGGTATCAAATTTATAAATATAGGTCTGATATTTCTAATTTATTTTACCCTTTTTCCGTTTTCAACGCGGATTCGGTAAAAGGTTTTATATTTATAAATATGCATTTATACATATTTTTATTTTCGAGAAATAAAATGAAATATTTTTAATTTCACGTGAATAATAATAAAAATTAGAGAGAAAAATACCTACAAAAGTTGGTGATTTTTTTTTTTTTTTTATGAGGAATTTGCACGTAGATAAATATTTTCACAGAGATAAATATTTTTATTTAATTAAGCAGTACTTTTCTTTCCTGCAGTAAAACAAAATTTGTTGTTGTTATTATGTACCTTATGAGGGTTTTTTTTATGTTCTCCCATTAATTGTAAATGATTATAATTTGGATTTTATTAAGATTTTTTATTTTTATTTTGTAAATATCAGAAAATATTTTTTATTTTATTTTATTATTTTATTTTATTTTATTTATTTATTTATTTTGTGTATGGAACAGCTTTAGTATTGGATCCCTTTGGCAAAATTTGAAATTCGGAACCGACGTAGCTCGGACGTTTCTCGCCAAGATCTTTAATTGCACAACTGAGATAGCCAATTCAGTTCATCGCAAAAATGGCTTAAAATATTTAAATTCTCCAAAGGGGTTCCATACTAAAGCTGTGCTTTTTGTATTTATTTATTTGTAATATTTTCTATTAAAGACTTCTGTGGTCACGAAATTTGGTGCGTAAATTGTTTGTTTGCATCCGGCACTTATTGTAACTGGATTTCACGAAATTCAAAATCCCCCCCCCCTTCTCGGAGTCGGAGGGCAATAAACGGTATAACTTCTATATAACCCAACAGCTGAATTTGGCGATTTTTCTTTGGCGCCATTTTGAAGGATAACAATGTCGTTCTGGACTGTTTGCGATATAATATGGCAGCCTAATATGTTGTTTATTTTGGATTTATGATTTTATGTTTTATGATTTATATTATGATTTTATCATTTATCATATATGATTTATGATTTTTAGATTTATGATTTAGCCATAATCACCAACAAAAAAATCGCCAAATATCGTCGTGGGGTTATACTGAAGTTGTTCACAATAAACATGTGTAAAAACATGTTTTTCCGTTTGAATTCGTTTTGAATTATCTTAGAATGGCGAATTTTGGTGTGCGGATATTAAGTGTACGCATTATGTACCTTAATGGGATTTTGCAAAACTTCGAACTCACCCGCTGAGAAGGGGAAGTAAGAAGTGGGTAAGTTGTGCCGAAGGCAGTGGGTACCCAGACTGGATATTGATTAAGTGTACGCATTACGTACCTTAGTGTGATTCTGCAAAACTTTGAACTCACCCGCTGAGGAAGGGGAAGTAAGGAGTGGGTAAGTTGTGCCGAAGACAGTGGAGACCCAGACTCCTCACTTTGCGAGCGAGAAAACCTCTACCAATAAACGCGAGAACTTAGGTTATTAATAAAGATATGGGATTTTGACAACTCATTTAAGTTTAATGTCCAGCGAAGCGGGCAAAGCCTGCTAGTATATATATATAACTACATTTTTTAAACTCAACATAGGAAACACCTTGGTTCACTTTTTTTTTTTTTTTTTTTTTTTTTTTTTTTGAGCGGTCTAACCATAAGTTTTTTTTTCTGTTCTGTTCTTAACATAGTCATTTAAAGAAGAAAAAAAAAAAGCCCCTCACCCCGACTAATTTCGCTATAAATTAGCACAGAAACATGTGGCTGGTGCCGATGGATTGGTAATAACGTGTAGTTCTTAAATGCAATAATTAAATCTTGTTTAGGGGTTGTCTATATATTAAAATGTGCATAAACTTCATTTTTTGAATATTAACACCCATTTTAACTCTATATTTGAATTTCTGAGATCAAGGCAGTTCAGAAAAGGTATAGCTTATATAATTTTATTAATTTCTTGATAGAGTTACAAACAAAAAAGTATAATGGGTTCATCCCTACAATTAAAAAAAAAAAAAAAAAAATTAAGATCTCACACAGGAAAGTATTATATCACTAAGATAATAAATAGAAAAGAAGTAAGAAAATTTTAAATATAAAATAAAGCAATGTTAATTAAGAAATAGTGTATGCGTATATACTTACTTGAATAACTATTTTAATTCCTGTGTATGGAAGGTTATAGATGACACGAATGATAGCAAGTGACAGCTCCCTAAGAGCAATAAAAATTTAAATATCACTGTAACTCAAAAAATACTGATAGGAATGAGCTATACATTTGGAAACCTATATTTTTGTTGATGCCTGTTCCATTCGTGCAAAAATAATATAAGTCTTAATTCATAACTTTTTAGAATATGAATTAATAATTTTCATAATTCAAAAAAAAAATGTTTTTTAACCAAAAATATGCATGAAATATGTTCGGGTAACTTCATTCTAGCGCAAAAAAGAAAAGAAATTTGAATATAAAAATTTTTTGGGAAGATATGAATTAATATTTGTCACATTCCTTTGACATTAGTATCCTCAGATTTTGACAGCTTATAACTACGAAAAATTGAAAGAAATATATAAACTATACCATTTTCCGGGCTGATTTAATCCAAATAACCCCAAAAAATTGTCAAAAATGGATGTTGCCATTGAAAAAAAATTAGGTCGGTACAAGTTTTAATATGTAGATAATCCTCTAAGCAAAATATAAAAACGTCATTATAAACTAGGTGTTATTAGTAATCTATTCACACCAACCACATATTTATATGACAATTTGTGGAAAAATTAGTCAAGGGATAGTTTTTTTTTTTTTTTTTTTTCTTTTTTTAAAGACAGTACAATAATGAAAATAACTTAACTATTTAATAATACATATTTGTGTACAGTTATGCATTTCAAGTTACAAATGGATTAAATTAATAATAATAAAACTTTGAGAAACAGAAGTGAAGCAATATCGCATATAGTACCTAAATTCCTCAGGATTGGATTGGACTGTGGGGATTAATGCCAATTGACTGCCCTAGGATCCTAGGCCTAAGGGGGAGTGTCCTCTGTGGGGGTGGTGTTTCTAAGGGGTCCTAGCCTGTATTTATACAAGGTTTGTAGAAAACCATGGAAAACTCCGAACGGCTAGGCCGACTAGCACAACCTGAGATCGAACCCAGCACAGATCTGCTCAACCGCTAGTGGGCCCAAATTCCTCAGGAGCTATACAGTTTTGTTTTCATTGCTTACGCTCACCTGAGTGCCTCTCCAGCTTCACACATATACTACTCATGCCCACTGACATCCTCTTAGCACATCCAACCCCAAAACCAGCAAATTGGCTCTCAAACATTTTAACATACCAAACTTTAAGAGCAAAACTAAATATATACCTCTCACTGTTATAAAATTAAATAGATTAAATTATAATTAAACATAATTAACATCTTTCCACTCAATCAATGCTTTCCTCTCTAAGAGAATCGATTCTCCTTATCCCAAACGTTTCTCATTTCCTGGATAGATCTGGCAGTTATCAATTAACAACAGCATTACCTACAGTCCAGCCTCAAATGTACAACCGTGCTAAGGAATATCAAGGTAAAGCTCTAAGTAAACATCATCGGCCAAGCAGCACCTGCCTAATGTTCTATTGCAATAAAATCATTTTATTCACTACTCTAAACAAACTGCTTATTCCAAATGAACTATAATTACTATTTCTTGGATTGCTTGTGAACTGCTTTTTATCAGTGAACAAAATAGAACTATAAATAGAAAAATAGAACTATTTCAAAGCTCCAAAATACCATTTGTCACATGGGGTGCAATCTCGGCACAAACATAATCAAAAAATGATTTATTCCTACATCTTTCACTGCTGCTCCTTGTCACATGGGAGACCTATCTTCTGGAAGCCTTTGCATTTTTTTTTTTTTTTTTTTTTTTTTTTGGGGGGGGGGGGAGGGGGGAGGGGACCTAGCATAGCTAGAATCGCTCGACACTGCTCCTAGAGTGGTGAATAGCTCCTTGTTCCTGTCAAAATTTAATGACTAATTTAGGTTAAAGTTTTTGCCAGACAAAATTTTGGCTTTTATGGAAGTTTATTTTTATTATTATTATTATTTTTTTTTTTCTTTTTTTTACACATTTTCAGATATATGGAATCCAAAAACTGCAAATTCAATATCATGTTCATTGTAGGTTATTCATCTTGTTAACTAAGTGTGTGAAGTTGTTTTGTAAGACTGTGTAGACATTATCTCAAGAATTAACATCCTAATAAATTTGGACGATCAGATTTAACATTATTTATTATACTGGCAAGAACTCCTTAATGTTAACATTCTAAATTTTAAAACTTCATAACATATACAATATTAGAAAATTTCGTAACATAGCAGGATAGGGTAATATTTCCAATAAATTTGAATTACGAAAATTCCCTCATAGAAAACTTTATATAAAATTGCATGAAAACTAAAATATGAAATTGACAAGAACATAACAATAGCAAATTATGATAAGGAAAAGGTATCGTGCAGGGAAGAGTAGCTTAGTGGGTGCAGCACTTCAACCTTTGTGTTGGGCAATCAGCTAAGTTCATTGCTCTTATCATGAATATAGTACGAGCTGTAGTAGAAATTTATGAGAACAAATTTATGATAGAAAACGGAGCACAGTCTACCTACGCCAATTAGTTTAACAAACTCAACTGGTCCTAATAAGTTATGTTTTTAAATACAAGATAAATTTATTTAATTACAATATTAGATAGGATTATATCCGTAATATTGTAGATGGAATTTTTGGCAAAATATAATTTCATGTGCCCCATAAGGTGGACCAACATACCCCGGATTGAGCCACTTAAGCTTCACTTTGCAAGGTTTTGTTAAAAAAAAAAAAAAAGATTATTAACAACAATTTTTGAAATGAAATATTGGATGATTAGTAACATATCATTATTCTTATAGGAAACAATCTCACTTTATTATTAATTTTTTGAAGATATTTAAAAAAAAATTAACTATGAAAGTGGACCAAACTACCCCGATTCCTTTTAAATATTTCAGTAATAACAAGAAGAAAAAACGGTAACCTAGAATTTTATCCTGTTATAGTATAGAACAAACATCTCCAATACAAAATTCTTGATGAGCCGCACTGGAAATTCACTTTATTCAGGTGGGCAGCAGGGTATGTGTGTGTATATGAATATATATATAGACAAAAAAGGTGAAGGATGGGTGTGCAGATGTTTGATTAAGGAGGTTGGGTGGGTGAGTTGTTGAATTAAGAAAAAAAGGGGGGGGAGGATGGCTGCATTTAATATTATTCACAAATTGAATGATTGTTTTAGAAATGTTAAATTTATGGATCAATTACAAAAAAAAAAAAAAAAAATATCCAGCTAAGATTACATGCAAAATACCTGTTTGAATTCAGTTAATAGGATGCATGATGACTATGCCATTACGACACCTATAGTCTGAGGCTCTAGTTATGTACCGTATGAGATTACATTATATGCTTAGTCATATTTAAAACTAGAAATAGGGGAGAGAAATTTTCCTGCTAAATGACCCCTATCTGAATATGATCACCATTTTGTCCAATCACCCACAGTTTTCTCGGGACGCCAACCCTTCTCTCAATTTTTAGAATTTTTCACCTCTGTAGCCCCTCAAAAGACATTTAACAATTAAAATAAACCTTTTCCCCCTTTCGAATCAAATTCATGGCAATAAAATTAGCAAACAGTGATAAAAATAGGGGGGAGGAGGATGTCCCCCCCCCCCCAAAAAAAATAATAAATAAAAATAAAAAATGGTGGACGATGGAGCAAAATGGGCATCAGATTCAGATTGTCATTTTATTAAATAAGAATTTGCAGAAATGGTATTGGGGCCCGATTTTCATACAGAGCAGTGTAATCAAGAAACTGTCTTTTTTTTAAATGTAGAAATTCATCACATACACATGCAGATTAGTTACTTGAAACAAGCAGGCTATGCCCGCTTCACTTGTCACTAAATTTAAATGAATTTTCAAAAGAACTGAATCAGTATTTATTTTTAATATCACATTTTGCGCTTTGTAACATAATTAAAAGTTCCTTTTAAGGTCAAAATGACATTGCAAAAAAAATCGAATAAATCAACAATTGTTTACAAATTTAATGGATTATGTATGGGAAATAAGTACGCTGTAATTTAAAAATTACAGCTCTTAGAACTTCAAAACTGATAATTTTTAAAAAGTTATTCATAATTCTTTTAGACTTTTTTGTATAATATTAGACTCTTATTTTAACCCTCAGCGTACGGTGCCCATGATTTCGACGGGCAAAAGAACTTTTTACATTAAATTTCATTTACACCACAATTTCTAAAATACTATTTTTAACAGATAAATTATTGAAAATTATTATTCCACTAAATTACATTTCCACCACTAATTGTAAAATGCAATGTTTGATATTTATAAATCCTGAAAACTAATGAAACATGTTTTTATTCAAAAATAGTGGTATTAAAAAATAAGACTATTTGTAACCTGTGTATGTAAACACAGTAAATACAAAATAATCTTCCCATACGCGGAGGGTTAACATAAAAGCAATCGAATGATATCGCATTGTGCAATTTTGCAACGTAATATCTTTAAATGAACAGTTTTTAGAGCTCTTTTAAAAAAGTATAACATCTATGCAGTATCTTTTAAAAAAATTCATCAGTTTTTACTAAAAAAAAAAAAAAAAAAAAAAAAATGCCGACTCGTCACCAATGTGGTTAAATCTAGACCAATCAAAAATAGGAGTGGTCTGCCCAAATATATTCCGCCAACAAATTCTTTGCTTTATTTATATACAGTGTGTGGAAAAAGTATAAGGACAACATTAAATTAAATGAAAATATGCTTTATTTTCATTTCACCTAAATGAAATTTTTACATGTATGACTTCGGTAACATAATTTTGTAATATCACTTATAGTGCATAAAATAAACAAAATTTGGCTTCGAAATATTGATTTTACAAAAATTAACACTAAAGGAAATACGGAAAAAAGTATAAGGACATGGTCTAAAATACTTAAAATTTTCTTCAATAATCAGGTAAACTAACATTTTTTTCAATCACTTCAATAAGCCGAGAGGTCATGGATCCTGAAAGATCTTTTAAAATGTCCATGGAAATTTTTTCCCAAGCGCCTTTGATAGCAAAGACAAGAACCTGTGTGCATTGATATTGTGTGTCATTTTCATAAACTTCTCGGGCTAGAAGCCCCATAAGTTTTTGATTGGATTAAGATCGGAACTACTCACCAGCTAATCAAGTAAATTTACAGAAATAGCTTCAAACCAGAGTTTTGTGCTCGTAGAAACATGTATTGAAGCATTATCCTGTTGAAAAATATAGTCCCCTAAAGTAATCAGTGGCGCTTCAGGTAACAAACTTTCTCCTAACATATCAACATATTTGTCCGAATTCCTTTTACTGTTGATAAAGACTATTGGAGTGGTTATTTATTTATTAAAGATGATTTTATTGGTTGTTAGATCAGTAGCCAACACAGTTAATTCTTAGATTAATACTCAATTCAACTGTAGGAAATGTGTGAAAGCCAAAATTAATTTTCCTCTCTTTCATATAAATGTTCTCACATTTATATGAAAGAGAGGTAAATTAATGAAAAAAAAAAAACAAGACAAGAAATGAAAACAAAACTGCATATTTAGTATATTACGATTATGGAAGTATTTAACTAAAGAATGAGAAATATTTGAAACTCTAAATATACATATATATATGTAGAAATAGAAATTAACAATACATTTTATGTTCCCCTTCCCCTAAGAAAAAATGCCTTCCTTTACATTCATAGTGTAAGAAATATGCGAGCAATAATTATTAAAATGATAATGAGAAATGCCCTTATACAATGTTTTTATCACACTGTTTACTTATTAGATGCTACTATAACAAAAATTTGAAAGTGATTTTAAATTTCATAAAAGAATTACTTTTTTTTTTTTTTACACAAAGTAAGATTAGTAACATAAATTAACGTATGGTATATGTGTTAAATGCATAGTAAGATCTATAAATTAAAAAAAAAGCCAATAAAGTTCGGCTTTTATTTAAAAAGGCCAGTCTTTAATAAAAAACAGCCAGTCTGGTCTTTTTTTAAAAAAAAAGGGCCAGCTTTTGTGCAGCCCTGGACTGTAACTCTGCCTATGACATTTCTTTTGCAATCTGTATGCTACACTGTTTCTTATGAATAAACCCAATCTTGTCTATTGTAGTCTTACAATATACAATGGATACAAATACTTTGATTAGAAATAATATAGTTGTAATATATATTCATTTGTATTATAAACATAAAAAACATGTTCTAAAATTCAGTAAATTTGAACAATAACACTTATAAGTAGAGCATATATTTAGTATTTTACAGAAGACTCATTCCCCACCTTTTTTTAGAGCACTTTGACACTTTATAATGAAAACACCATAAATTTTCTTCATAAAAAAAAAGGTAACAGAAAAGCCAGACGGTTTTCATCCCTGAAAACATCAGAAGAAAAAGGCTGAGAATGCAGTCCATGATTATGCCAACAATGGCTGTGTGGAGCCTATGGATTGACACTGTTATGTCATATTTCATAGCAATTTTATTGAGCTTCTGGAGTTAATTTGCATAATTTTTTATTAGTAGAAGTCTAACCATTCATATAATATAATAGGAACTTGAAATTCCTCAGGGCCGAAAAACCCTCTTATTAGCCCTCACCCCTCATCCTTTTAGTTAGAGCAGTGGTTGTTCTATTCAGACCTGTATAAAATAAAAAACTTTCTGCGCGCATGACCTAAAAGCTAAAAATTTTCTGCTAGCTAGGAAAAGCTGGAAAAAAGCCGGATAAGAGGTCCGATACTGTACATTTACATTATTTTTAAACGCAATAGCGCTTATACAGATGCATATACAGTATGTCATTTTCCGAATAACGGTATTTTATGTATTATTTTTGGAACGTCTTATCTGTTTTATTTATTTTTAATTGAATTGAAATTATCTTTTTCTTATGCGGTCAGATTATAAAATTATTTAAGATTTTTAAATGTGAAAAAATTAATAGACGAAAATATGAAATTTAATTTAAATCTAAATCGGCACTTTCAATTTAGAAACACTTCGAACCATTTTGGCATAAGGAGATAAATAGATTAAAGATTTATTAGATGCAAGACGATAAAAAGCGGAAATAAACTAACTTTCGACTTTTGCTGCAATGATTGATGTTTGTGTTTTTTTCTGGGAAGTGTTTATTGCTTATAAAATTATCACTTTCAGGCTTTTAAAGAATATACCTGTATTTAGATGTTATAGACTTGACATCTAATAACTGCCTTAAACAGTGGCCTTATTATTTGGGTTCAGGCTGCGGATGGACGAAAATAATTTTGTTAGATTCTGAAATTTCGCCAAGAATAGGAAGAGGGAGATGAATAATATTCTCTTCCTTTTTCTTTCACTTTTCTCTCTTTCCAATGGCATGACAGAGGCCACATTTAACGCAGCCGTTCGGCGCTGTGCTACAGGGGTTAATACAGGTCGATTTTACTACCATTTATGGGTACCTTCACAAAAATTGACCTGGCAAAAAAGGTACCTTCACAAAAATCATACAGCTAAAATCGGTACTTTCACAATAATCTTAATCATCCGAGCAAAATCTGACATTTAAATGAACACATTTTCGAAGAAAAGTAACTTATTTGTGCATTTCTGTTGATGCAATTCATAAAACAAGAATTATACAGAATATTGGTTAATATACACACAAACATTTGCTGTGGGCGAGAAACGGCGTAGCATAAGTAAACAGAACTATCCTTGTGTGTATCGGTACAGACACATTCTGAAGTTGTGGCCACGGTGTATTTTTTGCTTTTTCGTCAGGTGGTTTGACGTTTTGATGACTGTATGGTGATATGTCTATCCTCCCTGGTACAATTCATGTATAGTGCAGTGATACTAGCACAAATAAAAACAACTTCTAGTTACACTCTCTTTACTGAACTGTTTACTTCAGGAGAAGTGAGTTTTGGTTCCTGTTCTGCTATAAGCCTCACACTAACTGCTGAACGTTATTTTTATTATTTTACTTATCTTGAACCTCCCCCCCCCACACACACACACACAGAGAGAGAGAGAGAGAGAAAGCGTGCAATACAATTTTTCACAAAAATAAAATATAGTTAAGATTTTTCACAAAAATAGATATTAAGTTTGAAATCCTGGATTAGCCCCTGTGCTAGGTCAGAATTGTAAATATCCCCAAAAGCTGTTTGTGTTATATCTTTTATGCTGAAACGGTTGCTGCAATGTTTGGAGATTGAAAAATTTAAAACTTCCTAAACAGCATACAGCTGTCAATGAGAACTTTACAGAAAGCGAGAAAAATAAAAAATAAATTTTGCGAGTTATCCGTGGGCTCTGATTATGATTATCTATGGGTTGCTGAATGACTCAATTCCGCGAATAATCGGGAGTTTACTAAATTTACATACTCCTCACCTAAAAATGTTTTACCCTCTTAAAAAAAAAAAACTTAACTTTCCACAAGATAGGAAAATTTTCCGCAAGATAAGAAAATTTTCCACGCACGGCATGCGTCTATATTCTACAGCCCTGGTTCTATTAAATTTAATGTCAGATTTATGTTCTTTTATTCTATTTTTTATTATTCTCTTTATCATACTGATATAACTACCCTCTTCATTATCTTTAGTTATGTATTTGACTTCATATATAGTTGGCCATTTCTAAAGGGTCAATACTATCTTTATCGTTCTGGATTCTACAGAAAATATTTGGATTCAGTTTAATAGATACATTAATATTTGATTTAAAAGTTTTTTTTTTTTTTTTTAATTCTTATGGAAGCACCTTTATCATAAGGAATCATGGTAGTGTATTTTAATTCAATGCTTTGTGGATTATCAATGCAGTTAAGTTTTTTTGATATGCTTTTTATAAAAGGGTCATTCCATGTAAATTCAAGGAAGTGTGTGTTACTGGACTATTTTTGTTTCTTTTGATACTTGTGTCCCTTATAGACACAAATGAGAGATGTTCAAAACAACTTTTATTTTTTCTTTACTATTAACCTGGGATTATATACAGGTAATCAAAGGTCGTTTTCCTCGTCAAATTGGGATTATTAGACCTTTATATTGTGGCACAAAATCTCTTTGAATTAAATTTAGGAGTGCTAATTTTAAATGTTAATATCAGAGTACATGAGGTAAAGGTGTTCCATGCTGAGTTACACTGCTGTCACTTAATAACTAAAATAATTACAACAGGTCAAAGTTCAAGGTCAAATGTAAAATTTTTGTTAATTTCGATACTGAATAACTCTTCTAGGAAAAGAAATCACAAAATAAAATATCACAAAAATTAATCTCTGAAATCACACTAACGAGAAAATTTAATTGTAATTGTGTCGTTTTTACTTTTTACAGGTCAACAAAATGTCAGAAAAATGATATTTTAAGACCTCCATAAACCAAAAAGGGATGAAAAAAATTTTTTTGCCAATTTATTAATCTATTAAAGTATTATTGTATACTGTGTGTATTGTTTTGTGGTTTTGATTTTTTAAAAAACTATGTACTAGTACTTAAATTGCATAGTTCAGCTAATTGGTGCACACTAAAGTAGAAGATTAAACATTGAATTAAATAATTACAGATTAATTTTGTTTTATTAAAATGTGCTTTATAATAATGCAAAATTACTTTAATGGAATTATGATAAAATATTAAAAATTTTTGCTTTTTTTTTTTGGTGAATATTTAAAGCATTGTTTTATAAATATTTTTTTTTTTTAACTCAAAAACACAAATCAATACCATAGTATACACAATACTTTAACAGATTAAGAAATTGACAAAAAATTTCTTTTTTTAATTTCATCCCCTTTTGGTCTTAAAATATCATTTTTACCATTTTTCTAATATTTCAGGGACCTGTAAACCGTAAAGGGTTAAAAACCACACAATTACAATTAAATTTTCTCATTGTGTGATTTCAGAGATTAATTTTTGTGATATTTTGTGGTTTCTTTCCCTAGAAGAGTTATTCAGTATCGATATTAACAGAAATTTTACATTTGACCTTGAACTTTAACCTATCGTAATTATTTAAGTTACAGCAGTATAACTAAATATGGGACACCTTTGCCTTATGTTCTTTGATATTAATATTTAAAATTAGCACTCATAAATTTAATTCAAAGAGATTTGTGCCAAAATATAAAAGGTCTAATAATCCCATTTTTGACCAGAACGACTTCTGATGACCTGTATAAAATCCTAGGTTAATAGTAGAGAAAAAATAAAAGTTGTTTTGAACATCTTTCATATGTGCCTATAAGGGACACAAGTATCAAAAGAAACTTCCTTGAATTTATATGGAATGACCCATAATCAATGAACTAAGTTTCTTTGGTAAACTGTTTTGAGTCAACCATATATAAAAATAATCGTTTATATAAACTGTGCTATCTTAATAGGTTAGTCTAATGATAAATATATCTCAAAAACGAATTAAACAAAATCATTGAAATTACTCTTAAGGCAGGTTACCAGAAATTTAGTTAATCGATTATATAAATAACATTTCGGAAAATTTAACCACATCAATATTGCACACAAAAAAAAAAAGTAAAATACACTATCCCAATCCCTTATGATAAAGGTACTCCCATAAAAATAAAAAATGAAGCTATTAAATTAAAATATTAATGTACCTATTAAATCAAATCCAAATATTTTCCAAAGAATCCAGAACAATAAAGATAGTGCTGACCCTTTAGAAATGGCAGATATATATTAAATCAAATGCATAATTAAAGATAATGAAGAGGTAGTTATATTGGTATCACAAAGAGAAAAATAAAAAATAGAATAAAAGAACATTAAACTGACATTAAATTTAATAGAACAACCTACCATTCTAACTAAAATTTATAAAAATAATGAAATAAAAATAGACTTTGATAACATTAAAAAATTGACTAATTACGAAAATCATATTTATGATCTAAATCGCAAAACTGTTGAAAATTTAAAAAATAGCTGCAGTTGCAATAAAAATGAACCAGAAATGGTGTCACCTATTGCGACCTAAAGATCATAAAGAGGAGGAGAGTTAGTTTCGTTGCCAACAGCACAATGTGAGGCTGTTCTGATGATGTCACAGATCCGTAACGAAAGGTCTGAAGAAGCTTCAAAATATGTCTTCAGTTTTTTAATTTTAGTAAGTTTCAATGTTAATTTTGAGAATATTCATAAGAGTTTATTTAGGAAGTGACAAGCATAATTAATTTGCCTTTTCTGAAAAAAATCCAAAAAGTGTCTACAACTGAAACAGAAAACATGTTCACTTCTGAGAATTTAAGTGTTCTCTACTGGTGCATCTTAAGCTCTTTGAAAAAATAATTTTTCAAATATAAAAATGCTTCAATTAGTATTTTTCATAACACTATCTTGTACAGAAAGAGTTGATTTAGGTACTGAACACTAGTTACAGCCTCTAAAATTATGAATAGTATACACACACACACACACAAAAAAAAAAAAAAAAAAAAAAAAAAAAGATATCCATAAAGTGTCTATTACTGGTACAATTATTCACATTATTAAAAAAAATATTTTTTAAGAATTTATATGAGATTTTAAAGTGACTTTAGAATGGCTTACTAGAATTTGCAGATGAATCCATGGCAACTGAAGAGTTAAATGATTCTGAACTAGCAGTTTCTTCCATGGGTGATGGACTAGCATTTTCGGAAGGATACTCAAATGTTGAGGTTGCTTTGTCATCAAATTGAATCGTAAGCTATAAAAAATATAAAGGAATAAGAATTAAAAATGAATAAATTAACAATTTATATGCTAAATCTGATGTAATATAAGAATATACAGCAGACTCAGGGCTGGTGAGAGGCCCTTACAATAGATACAGCCACATTGGGTGCTAGAATATAGGTAGCACCAGCCCCAAAGAAAAAAAAAAAAATTAGGTGATGCTAAGAGGGAAAGGCAGCAAATTATTTTCTCATATCCGCAATAAATCTCTCTTAAATCAGCCCTGAGTACACTCTTAATAATAAAGCAGTCAATTATTCGATATGCTCTGTATTAACATTCTTGCCTATATACGAGTATATATAATACATTTAGTAGGCTGTAGTCTTACGTTAGATTAATCAACACTCAACGTGTGCTAACTCCAATACAACAATTTAAAATTGGTATGAAGTATTAGTTAATGTCAACATTTCTATTTTGATTCTAGAAACATATAAATCTGAAGAAAGACATGAACTAACACCAATGTAAGTCATGTACATTCCAAACACATTGAATAGTTTTGAAAAGAATACCTACATAACTTGAGTTCTTTTATTAATAATTCAATAGCTTGCTATAATAATGAAGAGACGTTGTTTTAGTATTTAAATTTGTTTATTAATAGTACAATACTTAAAATATTTTCCCAAAGTTTAATTTAAAGTCAGAGTATAAGTCTAAGAGAGAGCCTTTGGAAATTCCTCTCAGTAGGTTTGTTTTATTCTTGCTTAAAACTTCAGTTACTCTTTCCTAAAAACATTTTTAAAGTTGATGGACACGATTTCTCAAAAACTAATGTACTGATGTTACTGAAATTTTGCACACTTCAAAAGTAGAATTGACTGAACAAAAAGTCTCCCCCCCTCCCCAAATTACAATTCATTTTACACGTAGGGTAAATTGTACTGAAAATTACACTGTTTTGTATACAACTCTGACAAAATTCAATTTTGTTTTAAATCCTTTGTTCAATCACGATCTATACTCATCTACTAATTTTTTTTTTTTTTTTTTTTTTAATTTCAGACCGAACTATCATGGAGTTATCCTGACCACCATGAGGATGCTTTTCTGAGGGTTCAAGTTCTACCCTGGCTCAGAGCCCAGTTTAAGGGGGGGCTGAGGGGGCTGCAGCCCCGGGCCCAGTGAACAAGGGGGCCCTAGATGGGGCTAAGAAAACCCAGTAAATAGAAAAAAAAAAAAATGTAATTTTTTTTAAAATTCGGTTTTTACAGTCAGAAATTAAAATCCTTGATACTGTTAATGTAAAAATATTTTAAAAAGAGAAATTTTTGATAATTTCTTTTAGTACTTAAACTTAAAAAAAAAAAAAAAAAAAAAAAAAAAAAAATTAAATATTTTTTAAAAATGCATTAAAATTTGAAAATTTCAAAAGTCATTCAAGAGATGAGGAGGGGGGGGAGAGAATAATATAATCTGTTTCCTTCCTCCACGTAAAATTATTAACAAGAGCAAGCTCCAAATTAGAGAGAGTTCTATCTCTTCGAAGAACAAAAATGCAGCAGAATAAGCTGCAATGTTTGGCTTTGCTGTGTTCAGAGCACGATTTAACAAGCAAACTAGATTTTAAAGATGTAATTGAAACTTTCAGCGCGGCAAAGGCTAGGAAGAAGCCAATTTAATTTTTTTATTCTGTAAAATATATTCATTAAAGTTTTTGATTCAGCAACTTTTCCTTTGGTTGGTGAGTTATTCTTTTGTTGTTAATATTTTTTTTTGTTTTAATTAATTTTTTGCAAACAGTTTCAGAGTTCATTTAAATGGTAATAAGAATCTTATTCTAATATGACCATTGTAAAATTTTATCTAATGATGAACATTCATATTAAAGAAAAAGAAAAATGTGTGTGTGTGGGGGGGGGGGGGGGGGGCTCCACTATTATATCAGCCCGGGCCCTTAAATGGGTAAACTGGGCTCTGCCCTGGCTGAATTTTTCAAACTTTTTAATGAAAATGTTATAAAATATTGTTTAAATGTTGCTCCTTTATATGCTTAGAATTTTAAATTAAATCAGTTATTAAATTCAATTAAAAAAAAAAAAAAAAAAAACTTCGAAACTCATGTAATGTTTTATGTGCAGACAATACCTATCTCCCCGAAAGCTATAGCCCATATTATTCTATGGGAAAATTTGCTTCGAAATTATTTAATACCTTTTTGTTTTTTTTTTAATTCAATTTTTACATTGATTCAGAAAATTCACAACCATAAAATTTGTACTCATTTTCCAAAAATTGAATTTTTACATTTTATCTTGTAGCTGAAAAAATACGAAAAATGCAACCCCCCCCCCCCCCCATTAAAAATGAAAAAAATCCATACATTTGCTTTAAATTATCGCAGATTTATAGTTCAAGCATTCGTTTTAAAAGGTGTTGATGAGTTCTTTCGAAAGATACTCATATATTGAAAATTTGCACCCCAGCCCCCCAACCGGTCGGTACTCCCCCCCCCAAAGGGGGACGATGTTTTTATACACACACACTTTTTTTCCTAGTTTACTACTACTATTATCAATAATTCATATTAATTTTACAACCATGTGTTAAAAATAACTCATATACATTTTTACAAAATTTTGTCACTATGTTAAAAATTTACAAAAAATGGTATCACAGCGCCACCTGTTGAGCGATTGATCCCCAAACGTAATAAGCACCAATTTAGATCAGTACCAACTGAATACTCGTGAGGTACAGCGTTCACAAAATTTGTGATACACACAGAGAGAGAGACATTTTCTAAAAACAGTCAATTGTATTCAGGACATCTGAAAACGTGTAATCCGTCAAAAACTGGAGTTCGAAAATGTTTACGAATTTCATACTTTCTTCTTATATATATATATATATATATATAGATAGATAGATAGATAGATAGATAGAAGTAAAAGTTATGTTTATAAGTCAAATTAAATACGGCATTTGGCGTTGCTACATTTAATTAATGATTGAATTAATTCAGAAAACAAAGAAATTAATGATTTTTAAGAGGGATTTGTATCGCACATTTTGAAGTAAATTTCATCGTACAGATGCCAGACCATTTAAAAAATATTATTTATGATATTGGCATGAACAGCATCATTGACTATGAATATTCTAATTTGAAAACTTCATGAGTTATTCGAAATTTAAAATTTTCCTAAAAATGGTGGATAGCTCAA
The DNA here is from genome assembly GCA_963930645.1 of Salticus scenicus. Taxonomy (NCBI): domain Eukaryota; kingdom Metazoa; phylum Arthropoda; class Arachnida; order Araneae; family Salticidae; genus Salticus; species Salticus scenicus. The sequence goes on along the minus strand of OZ005651.1, from coordinate 308,266,911 downwards.
AATTTCGTATAAACGTGCATTATTAAGATTATTGCATTTGAAATAGTATGGAACTGCATGAAAGCTGAAACACGAAATTAGCCCTAATAAAAATAACAGATTAGGTTAAGGTAAATGTATCAAATCGGAAGTAGGGTAGCCTAGTGGGTGGGACCTTTCCTTAAAGACCTTACTGAGTGATCGTCCGAGTTCTTTTATTTTAAAATGTTTATAGTAGTATATACATGCCCTAAAAAATTATGTGATCAAATATATGATGAGGAACTTAGCAGAATCCATCTATGCCAACTAATTTTTAATTAGCTTAGCATCGGATAATAGACGTACCACTTATAATTTAAGACAACATAGAATAAAAGCTATTTATTAACTTAGAATTAAAAAAAAAGTAGAAATTAAAATATAGAAATTAAATTATTTATGCATCTACATTTCGGGAGAAGAATAAATGCGCATGAGAAGATTAATAAAGAGGGAGATTTTGTCTATCTCAATAATTCGATTAAAAAAAAAAAAAAAAAAAAGGCTAAGGGAAGAGGAGTTAAATATATTTTATATCGCCTTTAAAGTTTTTTTTTTTTTTTTTTTTTTTTTTGTAAGCGAAACACACAAACAATTATGGCGTTAGACAATTTTATTAATTTCATAGCTAAGGAATAAGTGATAAAAAAAATCAACATTTATGTCTTTACTCTTCGAAATTTACTTCAGACGTGCTGAAATGAGTGATAGTAGTTGGAAGAAATATGTATCAATATATATCAGCACAGTAGTAACTTGTTCGGTTTCGGTATAGAGTGATCCCCGCCCCTTCCCCCCCCCCCCCCGCCCTGTTTAGCTCTGTCACCTCGATCCATATACTTATAATATTTTACATCATTTACAAAATTAGAATTTTATTAGATAAAAAAGTACAAAGAATTAAAAAAAAGTATACTATTAGATTAAAGAAGTTTAACTGATAAACGTTTATTTACATTGCTTGAGAGCCTGCAAGTTAATATTAGATTTCAACGGTACCTGGTTCTCTTTATATATTTTTAATAAATGTCTTTCAAATATAAAAGCTAAAATTATTAATTAATTTATTTTGTAATGGGGGCCGGCCCAAGGGGTAACTAACAAGACATTTTTTCCTTTAAGGGTTGGGGATAGAGAAGAGCATACTTTCATAAAAAGAAGTTTCCTTGCATAATAATATTTGAGTTTAAATTAACTTCGTAACTTATTAAACATTTTTTCTGAATTGATGAAAGATTAAGACAATTTAGATTAACGTACACAAACATCAAACCGTCTCAATTATATATATTAAAAGCAAAAACTGTTTTATTTAAGAGACAAAAATTTAAGTTAAAATATATTTTAAAAACAAAAATACATATAAAAACAATTAAATGCTAGACATTTCGAAACCCGTCCGGGTTTCCTCATCAGTAATTACAACACAATATGCAATACATGAACACTCAAGGAATTTAAAGGAGTACCGAATATTGAGGAGCCAGTGCGCATGCTTCATTGATAGTTCATCCTGCAATTTCCCCCTCTACTCCAATGCAAATTAAAAATTCACAAATTAGTAAGAACAATTATATTTCTATGCCATATTTTGGTTTTCCTTCAGAATTTATTTCTAAATTACTTAAAACACATAATATTTATACTGCTTTCCGGCCAATTAAAACAATTAAAAAATGTCCTTTTTAACTTTAAACCCATAACCCCTTCTTTGGATTTAACTGGTGTAATGTATTTAATTCCTTGTAAAAATTGCAAATATGTTTATATAGGTGAAACTGGCCGTACAGCAAAAATTAGACTACAAGAGCACAGACGATCTTTTAAAAATTGCAACCAAAATTCTAAAATTGTAATCCATTCAATAGAAACTGATCATATTCCTGACTTCGATAATATAAAAATTCTAAATTCTGGTTTTCATAATTATAAATCGCGTATTTTCCTTGAGAGCTGGCATACTGCCAAGCATCTCCACACTATCAATGAAGCATGCGCACTGGCTCCTCAATATTCGGCACTCCTTTAAATTCCTTGAGTGTTCATGTAACATGTAATGTTTGCATATTATTTTGTAATTACTGATGAGGAAACCCGGACGGGTTTCGAAACGTCTAGCTTTTAATTGTTTTTATATGTATTTTTGTTTTTAAAATGTATTTTAACTTAAATTTTTGTCTCTTAAATAAAACAGTTTTTGCTTTTAATTTAGATTAAGCTTCAAAATCTAGGTAGCGTATAATATGCACTTCTCTCCGTGCCCAAATCTGCTGGTGTCCACGCATTCCTTACAATATTTAATAAATTTGCTTCTTGTATTGGCCAGTTTTCATAAATTTTGTGATACAAATTGTGGTTAATGGGGCATGATTGCCAAATGTTTGACAAAAAAAAAAAAAAAAACGAGATATAATACATATTTGTAAATTTCATTACACTACAACAAAAATAGAAATTAGGTAGCAATGTTTAATTTAGAGGATCCATAATTTCTCCCTTGGGTGGGACAGGGGGTGCGAGGGTAAATAACTATGTGGGAGACGATGCTCCTGTGATTGTGGAACAAGCTGACACATTTATTTTCTAATTTAAAAATATCTATTCACGCCCCCCCCCCCCTCTTATTAGTTTGTCAATTTTTCATAAAAAATGGGCATTTTAGAGCGTTTTAGCTACACACAAATCATTAGACGAGTCTTTAAAAGTATTGCTGCTGCATTAAAAGATAAACATTCGATTTCAATCTTGCATATTTTGGCTTCCGTATTAGACGATGAGTGGAGAAAGAAGATAAAGATTAAAGGCAAAAACTTTGTTGGCTTTCATAATAAATTTTTATCCTTTGCAAACACTCAAACTTATATTTAGAATAAGATTTGAAAATTACCTAGAATAAGATTTGAAAATTGCCTATTCACTGTAAGATGAAGCAAAGAATAAAAATCATTAAAGTTTTACTATGCATAATATTACAGGAAAATGTTCAATTTAGATCTTAAATGCTTTTCGGAAACTATTTTTTCTCTCTACACATTAAAAAACAAATCAATAGTGCCTCTGATAAAGTAACGAGAACTGTTATGCTAAAGATTAATTTTTCATTGCTTATTTTTTTTTTTTTATTCGTGGTGATTTTCTGAATTATTATCTTTTAACACCTTATCTGTTTATCGTAATTTGCATACTTTACGGATTCACGTGTTTGTTAATAATTTTTAGAAACTTTTACAATCTATATTTTATCCAGACTGTATAACATATTACTAACAATATAATAAAACATCAAAATTGCCGTCTAAGAATTTCACGCTGAAATGCTGCAGTAAACGAAACCTCCTAACAATAATAACAAGCGTAAAGCTAGCTTTATTCAAGAAAAAATAAAATACCTTGAATTATTTATTATTATTATTTAAATAAAATCTGTAATTTTCAGATGGAACGCTAGTTTGCAAATTATGAAATGTGAGGAGGACTCAAAGGTAAAAATCCTTAAAATTAGAGTCTCAAATTAAGAAAACTCGAAATGTCAAATAATACTCAAATTTATTTAGACCACAAGTCCTCAATCTTTTTGTATCACATTTCAGTCAATCAATAAAAATATACAAATTAGTTCATATATCATCTGGATGAAAATTAATCACGGAATGATGGATGGATTAGATTAAAACCCCTGAAATCAGGGGTAGCTCCTAAACCATACTTGCCAACATCCTAATTGATATTCCGTAGTGTTGTTAGTCCCGCCCTTTTTACCACACCAGTAAATTTTTAGAGTAATATTCTCCGAATGCAATTACGATTAAATAAGAAGAAAAATACTGTAAAAGATAATGGTGTGAAATGAAGGCAGGGCTAACAATACTAAGGGATATTAATTAGTATGTTAGCAAGTATGCTAAACACAATCACCCAAAAGCAAAATTTTGAAAATAAATAAAAAGAAAAAAGCAATGTTCAGAATATTTTTTAAAAGTTATTCCATTCTTGTCTATTTTAACGTGGGTAATATATAAAGCTGGAATAGGAGCACATAAATGACTAAAACGGTGTACTCTTCAAGAGGTCCACTTTAATTCCATTCATATATGAAACATAAGACACTCATTTGATGAATAAAAACTTAATAAGCCAGTACTATAAACGGAAAAACAACACAAGTGCAACGAGAAAGCGGCAACGCTTGCAGTCCTGCAGTTGTGTTTTCTTTTGCTTGACGAATAACTAACGTAATTATCTTGGACCTGAAACAATTGCTGCATGTTTTTGCCATTTACGGAGTTTTACTCAACGGTTTTTATTCGCTAACATTCAAGACCAGTATTTCGGGTAAATTTATTGCAATCAAAGCAAATACTGCAATTTTTTAGCATTTTAAAGACGTTAGATTTTGGAAATAAAATACGGCATTATCTCCGTTTAAATGAAAAATTTGTTTTTACATATTTTCTCCTTAGTATAACGAATGTGTCACAAAAGTGACCGACACATCTTGGCAGAAACAAAAATGGATGGCGAAAGAAATTTACTATTTGCTGCATTTTAACTTTGAAAACAATATTTTCCAAAATTAGTCATAAATTTTATCAACAGATGGCGCTGCTAAATGGAAAACATTCTTACAAAAACGTTGCCAAAACTAAATGTTTTCAAAACAGACACCATCTGCAGAAACAATTTGGTGAAGTATGATAAAAATATAATATTGCATCAATATTTAGCAATTTATTTTAGTTTCACCATTATATGACCGCTTTTTAGTTTTAATATTCTTTCATTTACCATTTGAAATAGGTTCTTCATTTCTAAAAATGTCTTTTTTTTTTTTTTTTTTTTTTTTTTTTGTGAAAGAAATCTTCGCAATTAAATTTATCAATTTCTTATTTAAAAAAAAAAAAAAAGTGTGCCTGTATTATAATAGATAATAGAATTAGAAAATTTAAACAAAATTTACACAATTACGTCAACGCGATTTTATCACAAGTTTTGTTTCATCAACGCATTTATTTTTTAAACATCAAGTTGTTAAAGTTTTACCCAGTAACCGCCAGAAACACTTCACTTTTACCATGATTTATTACGTGAATTTTTAGCAACTTGAAATCACTTTAAAATATTAAAGATCTAAGATGACCACTGAGGAAGCGGTTCAGTGGTTTTTTACGTCACACTAGTGCTACTCTATGGACAATGGGCGACGGTCTGGGACTCGCCCTTTAAGGACAGTCCGGAAACATGCCATCACAATTTTGTTCTTTCACGGAATGGCTCCCCAGCTTCGGTGACCCCCCAGAGATATAATTTGGATGGGAACATGGAGGACATTGCGGGCACGATGGATTTTGGTTGCACCACACTGCAAAAAATAGGTCCTATTTGCTACCAGAAATTCTCTGTAATTTTCGAAAAAATTACGTTGTCAGAACGTATTTTCTCAAATTACAGAGAATTTCTGGCAGCAAATAGAACATATTTTTTAATGTGAGCCACAATTAGTGTGCACGACTGTCTTCGGCCGGCTCGAGTTTCGAACTCCAAATCTTTCAACTGAAATGTGTTGTTTAATAAAATATAAAACAAATTATAATATTAATATATTTCTTTGTTGATAAAGCTGTCATTAGGAAGGATATATTATATATAGGAGGGTATTAAGTAGCATACAAGAAAAAACATTATTTCAGCGAAAATTGCATGACATTTAGCAGAAAAATTGTATTCTGCAGACATGAAATTAAAAATATTCTCGGTGCTGTTGGAAAGTAAATTATTCAACTGTTATAGAAAGTAACGAAACATTTTTTATTGAAACCTGCGCTTCCCAGAGGTCAACAAGATCGCTTCCCTTAAAAATGAAAGGGTTAAAAAATGTGTTTACTCTAGTAAAGGGATACACAAAATAGCTTCTCGATTAACCAAGATAAGGTTAAAAAGGAATGCTCTTATAGCATGTGTATTAATGGAAAGAAAAAAAAAAATCTTCATTCATACATTTTAATTTAGTTCTAGAGACTAATTTTAATAAACTTAGTTCCTAAAGCCATCTAAGCCATCTTTTCCCCCTTTCCCTCATCTAAGGCAGACGATTTTTGCCTCTTTTCTATATTAAATATAAAACATTCTTGATATATTCAATGCAACAAGATTATATTCTTTATTCGAAGTGGTTTATTGAAAGTAGAATAGACGCTTTTATTGCAGATTGACTGAAGTAAGTCTTTGATACCAATAAATAGTACTTGGGAAAATATAGAATAATAAACTAAAGAAAATTATTTATCATAAAAAAAAAAAAAAAAAAAACTTTCAAAGAGGGAGAGTTCGGTTAGAAATTAAATAAACATCTGAACTCTTACCAGTGTCCAATTTTTAAAAAAGGTCTATTATACAACCAGGAAGTTATTTTTCCAACAATAATGATTAGGGAAAACGAACAACTGTAACTTGAGAACACAATTTTCGAGTGAAGATTGTCTAGAAACCTAGGCTTAACCAATTTAACTATCGATCTAGTTACAATTCACTCGAATAATAAATAATTTTGCCAACATTAGATCCATTGAACTATCAAACGACATATTTAAGCTAAAAAGTCTGGAACATTTTTTATTCAGTTGGAAATATAAGTTATTCCAATCACATATAATATATATATATATATATATATATATATATATATATATATTTTAATAATAATATTAGGTTTTATGGTGAATTATTCATTTTTCAAATAAACATATGACAATAATGTAATTTTATGATATAGTAATAGCTTGAAATATATTTACTTTAAGAATGTAAATTTCAAATTACATACGTATTTACAACAGGTATTTTATCACTTCTTTACAAAAATAAAAATCTCATTTAAATTTTAAAACATTATTTTGTAGATTTAAATATTAAAATTTTTGACAAACACTTTTCTGGCATTGTACTTAAAACGATCGTTAAAACTGGTAAGATCTTGTCATGCGTTTCAAAAACTTACATTCTTGATCATAAGCATTTTAAAGCAAATCTGATGAAATTATCGCAGCAAGAATTTTAAATATTTTCAGCGTATTTTTAAGCATACTAATTCATAATTAAAAGGCAGGGGAAAAAATACCTTTCGCGCATTGAAATTACTCGAGGTTTTACCCTTATGAATCTGAGATTAAACGCCAATTGGAATAATTTTTTTAACTTTAAATAGAAGCGAAATATGTACCTTGAGTTTGCTTCTAACCCTTAAATGCACGAACTTTTATTTTTAATAAATAAAATTTGAAATCAACTGAGTTAATGGGGAAAAAAAAAAAAAAAAAAAACACATAGGATTTACTTTAGGATTAGTGAACTTATGAAGAACCGATTTTGCATATTTATGAAGTTTTACATCACACAAAAAAGCTACATTTTTACTTTCTTCTATCTTCAATAGAAGAAAGTATTGGATTCGTAAAAATTTTCGATTTCGGGTATTTGATGGATTTACACGTTTTGAGAGCTGTAAAACACGATTTTACCATTTTCAGAAAATGTCTGTCTGTGTGTGTGTGTGACAAAATTTTGTGGCAACTGTATCTCTGGATTTACTGCACAGAATTTCATACAAATTGGTATGTAGTTGCACCTTGACATAAATTAGTGCCTATCAACTTTGGTAAAAATCGCCTTACAGGTTGCGTTGCCATTCCGCTTTTTCTAAATTTTTAACAGGGTGATATAGGGCAAAAATTTTCAAGATGGGTATCTTTCGAAAGGTCTCGCCAGTACCTTTAAAACGAATGGTTGAACTATAAATCTGTGATAATTTAAAACAAAGTTATCGATTTTTTTTTACTTTTTACGAAAAAAAACTTAGAATTTTTTTTTTTTTTTCTCCCCTTAATTTTATCAAACTCCCACGGTTTCCGTGTTCTGACAAACTTAAACTAATTTTTGCTTTTTCCCCTAATTTTGTCAAAGTCCTACGGTTTCCGTGTCTTGACAAACTTTAACAAATTTTCACATTTTACCCAAAATTTTGTCAAAGTCCCACTTTTTTTTTTTTTTTTTTTTTTTTTTTTTTTAATTATTGTTACTGAGTGAATTTGTATAGGAAAATATAGAAGAAAGTCTCGTGGTGGCCACAACATACTAGTTCTTGCATAAATTTATCAGTATATGCAAAAACGTAAATATTATTCGTTATTCTTAACTTGTTTATATCCGAAAACAATTTTTCCTGTATGTTTTTATTACTTTTTATATAAATAATCGTAATTCGTAACACCTGCCGTAATGAAATTGTACTCGATAGCGCGCCAACAATGAAAATTGTCATAGATAAAGAAATAAATTGTCAAAGATTCTAGTTGCGTTCGGAAACGATAAAATAGTTTTCGTAAAATTAAAACACTGTACAAAGGTTTCTACATACAACGATATGAAGTTTTAAATATACGATGCAGATCTACAGGGTTTCAAAAGCTTTTTTTTTTTTTTTTAATAAACACAAATTTTGAACATATAAAAGAATAATATTTAAACAATATTTTATACAATTTTCATTAAATTTTTTTTATAAAATTCATCCGCTGGGTCTTTGTTTCCGGAAATTGAAATTTTGTACACATGTTCAAAATACAGCAAAGAAAAAAAAAAAAAATTAATTTTCGGCAGAGTGTATGCAAAATCAGTACAATTTTCAGTACATTTTAACCGTCGTGTAGCCTTGTAAAATTTGTTGTAATCGAAAAAGAGACAAATCCTTCGTAACAGTACTAGTCAATTCTATTTTGAAGTATGCAAATTTTCAAAAAGATCGACGCATTGGTTTTTGGGAAATCGTATCCGCCGCTTTTCTGAAAGGTCTCCGAAAACCAGGACCCACCGACTAAATTTCCCAAATTTTTAATGAAAATTTTATAAATTATTGTTTATTTACAATTTTCTTCCCAATCAGTTGATTGTGTGATTTAAAAAAAATTGCATTTCGTTCTCCCATTGTTTAATGGTGTTTTCCATTACCTGCGGCTTATTTCTGTCGAGCTATCTACATGATAGACCAGAATGTTTCTGCCCAAAGGTTGTCTGAGTGAGTAATGCTGACCGGTTGTCGGCCTGGATAGCTCAATTGGTAGAGCCTTGACCTTGTAAGTCAAAGACCCGGGGTTCGACTCCCGGTCCAGGCATTGTTTTCACTCAGTCGGAAAAATAAAAAATTTCAATAAATATTGTTTATTTGTTGCTCTTTTATGTGCTCAAAATTTTGAATATAAAATAATATATTAAAAAAGAAAGAGAGAGAGAGAAAAAAAGAAAATATGCTTTATTTAGCCTTCGAAACAATGCAACCCCTTAAAGTAGAAAATCGCATCCTTAGGTAGGTGTAGACGAAGGTTGTATAGGTGTGTGGTGGTTAAGGCCGAATAATTAAACGAGGGTCCTAGGCTTGGTTGGAGTGCCCTCCATATGGGGAAAAGGGGGGGGGGTGTTTTTCTAAAGAGTCCTAGCCCGACTTGCGCGAGTTTTGGAGAAAACCACGAAAAACTAACGTGCAGGAGCCGACGAGTGCACTCCAGAATTTACTACCTACTAACTTTGTGAGTAGAACCACTTGATCACTAGTGGGGACACGCATTCTTAGGAAATTTAACATTATGATCAGTTTCATGGAGTGGAGATGGGGTGATTGTTGTGTGGTGCGTAAATTAAGGCTAGTTGTCTGCACGAGGCATTTAAGTCTGAAGCAACTTCTTCCGTGAGGAGTCTTTCTATGGGATCCCAAGCCGTATTCATGCGAGTTTCGGAGAAAATCACAGGAAACTATGAACGGCTATGCCGAGGAACACGACTTTGTGTCGAACCCTTCACCTTCTTTCTACCAGCTTTGGAAGCATAACCTCTCCGAGACTGGTAGAGAAAGGAGGGGAGGTGGGGGGGGGGTTAGGAAATTTGCTGAACTTTTGACAGTAGTTAACTAGTTGGATTAAAAGTAAATTGACATATAGATAGATATATCTCTTAACGTATCTCTTATCTATAACGTATCCACAGGGATAACAAAATCGTCCATTTACCGTTGAAGACATGGAGCGACGTCATAAGTGATAAAAAGGTTATTTTGTGAAGCTCTTTTCGATTTAGAAAACATACATCCCAATTTTCTGACGATTTATCGGAAGGAATGTTGTGACCCTAGGTATGTGACGGAGAGAGAGAGAGAGACGTTGTGTGTTATCAGGTATGTGACGGAGCTGGGAGATGGAATTTATAAATAAAGTTATGTCCTCAGTTATAAACTGTAAACTATAATACTGTAAACTTGTTTATAACGTCAAAAATTCCGCTGGCCACTCATTAATAGACTTCAATGTTACCACAACCTGCTTATATCGCACCTCGGCAAGAAAAGTGACTGAGCTTAAAGGGAAAAAAAAGAAGCAGTATGATAAAAATTAACTTAAAGAATACGATAAAGCATTCACTAGCCTACAATAAAACTGACATAATTGCCCCTCAAATAGATAAAATAGCGAGAGAGATGTGACTCTTTCCGTGGATGTTGAGGAACTTTATACACATTTTTCAATGACAAACTTAAAATTTCCATTTTTTGGTCTTGTGTCACTTTCTTTGCCGGGGTGCGATATGATCTCTGTTTCAACGTAAATATACGCAGATTTATAATCACTTTTTTTTTTTTTTGAGACAAAAACAGAAAAGTAAAATCATAAATTTAACTATTTTATATTTCTTTTTAAAGTACTAAATATTTAATGAAACAATACATACACAACAAAAGACATCTCTCAGAAAGAGAAAATGGTTATTTTTATTGTAAGCTTTTAATTAAATCTAATGTTTTTATATCTACGTGTTTTTTTAAAGAGCCATACATGCGCAATGCTTAATGCTCACATTTAATTTTGATATTAATAAAAATTTTATCTAATCTGATTTACTTTAAATACAAAAAGGTTTTATCTCTGGGAAAATGTTCCAGACAAGTATTTATTACTAGTTTCATACAACAAACTCAATTTGTTTTCTAACAAAGATGTTTTTTTTTTTACTTTATTACAATGCCTGTTACATAGATTTAAATTGCTTTTAAATCAAATTCGGTTATTAGGTCACTGGGCTATAGAGTCAGAAATGTTCCCTTCGCTTGGATGGTGTTATAAATGAGTTCAAAGCAAGCCCTCGCACCGCCTGTCTCTGGACACCAAACCATGTAACTAACTCTATGGGGGAAATTTGTAAAATTATTCATTACCTAATGTATTTTTTTTTTTTTTTTTTAATTCCATTACATATATATTTCATTTTAGCCGAAGGTTATTCAGTGTACATTGAGATATATTGAAATAATAAAATTCAGTAATACATTGAAAGGATAAAATTTTGAGTAATGCTGTACCGAGTACCGAATAGATGTAAGATTTATTAATGCACGCGTGAAGAATTTTGCTCATTTTAAACACAAAATTTGGTTAAATAGCAAACAGCATGTTTTCATGAAGTGTTTCAGAAATTTTATAGTAAGTTTTTGTGTATATACACTATCAATACATAATTAGTTTATTTCTAAATTTGATAATTCCAGCTTAGTAGATTACTTAAACCAAAATAATCGATAACATTTATCTTAAAAATCTTTCCAAAGATGCAAAGTTATCATCCTCAGATAATTTTTAGAAAGTATGAAAATACCTATACACTGAGATTTAATTTAAGATGCATGAAAGGAGAAAATTATAATATTTTATCATTTCAAACATGATAGGCTTCATTAATCGTCAGATCCTAGTAATGTAAGAAGACTGGTGGTTTTGGGCTATAATTTGCAAAACAAGATTTAATTATTAAAATATATTTTTAATAACATTTCAGTTTTTTTTTTTTTTTTTTTTTAATAAACCACAATTATTTTTAATTAAAAATCAAACTTTTTTTTTTTTTTTTTTTTTTTACAGTTATAAAACTGGTTTACTTTTATTTGTACAAATGTATAGCTAAAATTTTGTTTGCATTAATTTTACCAAAGTTTTTTTTTAAGAAATTACTGCATACATACAGAATGGTTATAATTAAATTTCTGCTATAAACATAACAAAAATAGACAAGCGCATCTCATGAATTGTCTGTATACCTAATTTAATGGCAATCTACTCGCCTGTTTTAACTGCAGAAATCTGTTTATACCAAAAGTTTCATTGTAATAACTTCGTATTTACACATTCATAATTTTTTAGTTTAGGTATTAATACACATCTGTTATTTATTAAATACATTTGTCTTCAATAATGCATAAAAATAATAAAATTCTTACAGCTACTCGGTATTGGCCAAATACTTAGCCAGAATTTGGCCGGGTACCGAATACTCGGCAAATTAGCAGAGTAGACCGAGTGCTGAGAAAAACAGAGTCCTCGGTATAGCTCTAGTTTTGAATAAAAATGTCTTATAAAAACAGAAAATCGATATATATATATATATATATATATATCCGAATAATTGTTTTAATACTGAAATTAAATCACCTTTAAATTTCAAATTTTTGCACTGATAATATTGTATTACTATATATATATATATATATATATATATATATATATATATATATATATATATATATACACACACACACTAGCAGGCTACGCCAACTTCGCTGATCACCATTTTTAAATGAATCACTATAATTAATGAATTCTCAAACTTGTATTATTTTTTTATCATGTGAAGAAAAAAAAAAAAAAAAATTCGATCAGGGAAAATGTCGCGCCGGGTCCCACCATTGTGCGCTGGGCGCGCGCATTTATGTTCGACATTCTTAATGGATTACTATATTATCGTAAGGGAAAAACAAGAAAATACTTCTCTCATCAGTGGAATAATCGGTCTGGGGCCCCCACTGCCTATGGCAGCGTATCAACTTTTAACGATTTTTTTTTCTTTTTTTTTTTTTTTTTTTTGTACCTCTGCCCCCCCCCCTTTCCCGCCCCACCTGGAACTAATTTCTGAAATTCCAGAGATTGGTTTTTAAGTATTTGTATTAGTAATATTTTAGAGCAAAAGTTTCACGTATATCTGTTTTTTTGTATGAGATATATAGAATTATGTGAAATCACGTTTTGCCCCTTCCCCACCCCCTTGGGGCCCGAATTTCTAAAATTGCAGAAATTGGTTTTCAGATATTTGTGCTAGCTATATTTTGAAGCAAAAATTTTACGGATATCTTTTTTGTTTGTTTGTTTGTTTGTTTGGAGATATGAAGGATTTTGTGAAATCACATTTTGCCCTGGGGGGCGAATTTTGTAAAATCGCATAGAACGTAATAGAAGGAACATTGACACAAAATTTCATGCTTCTAAGTCCAGGGGTTTGAGCTGGGCGATGATAAATCACTCACTCACTTAGGATAAACGATTAATATATATAATACACACACACACATATATATAACTTTTTTGACAGTAGAAGCAAAGAATGAGAACGAAGAATAGTTAGTCAAACAATTCACCAAAGAGACACACACACGCCAAACAAAGCAACAAGATTTCCCAAATTGGCTCAATTATCAAGTTCAACAGTAGCACTGACGCCAATCCACTGTACAACAATACCTGTTGAAAATTGAAATAGGACCGTGCTCTGATGAAAAGAAGGTTGACTCTAGGACTATATTTCAAGGTGAAAAAAGAGAACCCTGTAATGAACAATAATGACCCATTAAGCGCATATATATATATAAAAACCGTCCTCATTAAACCGAAATAATGAAAAAAGGTGTTAAATCACAGGTTAGTGATAAAAAACTAGAAAGGGACACAAAAATATAAGGTTAAAAAAAAAAAAAAAAAAAAGCTTTAGACGAGCTACTAAGCACGAGAGCAAGTACAAGTACTACTACATGAGTATAGTTTTTCAAAAAATCTCTAAATTTTCAGGCGGATGAGGCAGGAGGTAAGCAAGTACAAAAATGCCATTCAGAGTTATGACACAGACATAAAGCCTAATCACGCGATTCAGGCTAGCAGGCAAACAATGTGAGAAAGCAATGACCCTAACATCCGCCAGAACATTATTGAAAAATAAAACTATGTCTGCATGTTAACCCTTTACTAAGGCAAAATTGCAACTACTCTCTCTCTGTCTTTCTCTCCCTGACAGTGAGATTTTTAGCTCGATTCGTTCATGCGGGAAAAAATGTTAGACAGAAATGATGAGAAAAAACGGGACGTTAACATTACGAGGTAAATGGCGTTTTAAAGAATTTCTGAATCATGAGATTCTAATTATGGGTACTGCCACAAAAACTCCTATAATACTATAAATTAACTGATTTCTTCTTGCATTTTGAATCTTACAGAAATTTCGGCTTTAAGAAATCGTACTTTAACTCGCGATATTATTAGCTCTCTCTCTCTCTGTATATATATATTCACATGCTGTAGGCCGTAGCCGTGATGTAGGCCGTGTTTGGTGGTTCAAACACCCCCAAAATTTTGCAGATTTGTTAAAATTTTTTGAGTTAAACTTCAGTTTTGGCATTTAGCATTGTCTTTTTTTTTTTTTTTTTTTCTGGCTACGGCCTTGCACATGCTGTTTCTATAATCTTCTGTTTACTTACATATTTTAAACACCTAGCACCTATTTTTAATAAAATAATGAAATGTGTATGATACAGAAGTCTAACACGATCTCAAAGCTTTAAAATATTTTCTGCTCATAAATGTTTTTATAATTGAGAAGAAAGAGCGAAGGTGATGATAGTAATGTTAATGAAAGATAAAGGTGTTCATGCGAATTTTTTAGAAATTAAAAAAAAAAAAAAATCTCGTATTTAACGGATAGGCCAAATTCATTTTTAACAAAAACGAAAAGTGAGCAGGCCAGAAATCGAGCCCGGTTCCTTCGCATAATGCGCAGCCATTTAACTAATCCGGACTATTGCTTTAGCGCGTTATATCAAGTGCAAGTACCCAGGTTATATTTCTGGCCCAGTTATTTTTCGTTCGTTAAAATTAATTCAGCCTTCCCATCAAAAAATTTATTTACATGTAATCGAAATCATAAACCCTAATTATTTCGAAATATCGGTTTAAAGATTTACATAAATGAAATTTATTTTGAAAAATAAGATATGCATAAAAAATGTATGTAAGTTTACGACATGAATGCTTAAATAATAAAAATAAATAATTGACAGCCCTGCTTTTTGTGAAGTGTTAGAACACCATAATTACACAGCACGGCGCTTTAAGTAAGATCGTCACATTTCATTGAAGCAAATTATGACGCCTAATCTTAATTTTCATCAGCGTATGAATCGAAAATGAGGAAGTGTCGAACACTTTACAGAGATAATTCAAGGCGATTATTAAAAAAAAAAAAAAAAAAAAAAAAAAGTACAAAACACATAGTTTAAAAAATATTCCACCCACGTGGTTTCTTTATATTTACTGAAGTTTTTTTTTTTTTTTTTTTTTTTTTTTTTTTTTTTTTAAGTCTTGATCCAGTGATTTTGGGAATTTCGACAACATCTGTTAAAATGCTTCTATATAATCGCATCTGAAAATCAACGCTTCAAGAATTCATGAATTTTATGCTCATTTTCTAAACATGAAAGCTTCGTTAAAATGAAAAATCCAAACAAGTAGGAGGCTGCGGGAATACTTTTATTTGGGAACCTTCATTCATATTCCCATTTCAATGAAGCGCACGATTCGCCGTGAATTTAAGGTAAGCACGTTTCGACAGCCAATTACACGCATAATTACCATTTAAAAAATGAAAAAGAAAAAAAATAAATTGCTGCAATTGCTTTGCCTATAGAAATTGAAAGGAAACATTTTTACAGTTGGATAAATATGAGGACACTTTTCAAGACCATCTCGAAGATAATTAAATTGACAAGCCCGGTGACTGGCATGCAGTGAACAGGTACTATAGTAAAATATCACGGAAAGAATGATGTTGAACAACGAAGGTGGGGGAAGGCATAAACAAACATAATAAAATTCAAAATCACGCAACATTTGTTTCGGGTGAAAATAAATAAAGCACGATCCATCATCAGGCGAGAGAAAGTGGACACGAGTACAACGTGAAAATAACACAAGAGTGTTGTTTCCACCACGGTACATGAAACATCGTGATTAATTATCTCGATGACCTGACAAGCTTGTTGTCTTGCCTTTTTATTCCCCTCCGCCCCCCCCCCCCCCTTATGTTTTAAATTAGCCAAAGTTTTAAAACACGTTTGAATTTTCATGTTATGTTTAAAACTTTATAGATTTCAATTCCCTTCAACTAAGTGCCCTATTCCTGAGCTTCGTAAGTGGAGTATCTATAATGTCCTTTATTGTGATTTACCTTACATAGGTGAAACAAAAAGAAATCTTGACGTGATACCGTATATGTGAACATTCTCTGTATGTTGCTATCTGTATCTTCTATTGCGAAGCATAGCTGGGAATCCAACCATAGTTTTAATTTTCACTAAGCTAAAATTATCTTTCATGCCAAACGCGTTTCCGAGTTGGATATTTTGGAAAGTTTAGCCGTCTAATCGTGATAAAATTGTTAGTGAAAAATCCGATTCTACTTTGCTGTCTACAGCTTGGAAAAATTTATATAATTCGATAAAATAGCTTCCTTCATTTTTTGTAAAAAAATAAATTAAAATTTAAAAAATACAATTAAATTTAAGGTATTTAAATAGAAATATATAAATTATAAAAATCCATTCCCTCCATTTTTTGTGCCAGTTTCTCTTTTTTTTTTTTTTTTTTTTTTTCTCATTCCTCTCTGATTGGTTTTGCAGCCAGCTTCTTATTGGTTGGTTGTGTTGCTCACCCTCTTTGAATTTTGCCCTGCTTTTAGTCTTGCTTTTGCCTCCAAGGCAGTAGCAGGTATTTTGCACCTGAAGAAAGGTTACGTCCTTTCGAAACCGGTTATGCTTAACATTAATTTTATGGTGTGTGAAGGAGTTTTCAAGTTTAAATATTAATTATCTCGAGCCGAAATAGTTGTTGAGTGTTTTTGGAATTTTATGCAATTTTTTCACGAAGTTCTTATTTCTGCACCTTCTAACAAAGTTCTTTATACTTTAATTTACGATTATTCTCAAGTTCTCTTAAGCAAATACGCATAATTTAGTCCACCTCCTCCCCCGGAACAAAGAAAAGCATACCATGAAATATTTTCATTATGAAATTCACAACCCGGGTGAAAAAAGAAGGTCTACGGCTCATTGTGCACAGTTTAGCACAAATAATGTTTAATCATTGAACAATGATGCGACAAAAAAGGGACGAGGGGGCGGGTACTTTCAAACATTATGAACACTAGTGAAAAAGCACTTCCACCACACATCATCAATCATAATTTCCCTCATTAACTCAAGGGATCAAGTTTTTGAAATCCCTTAAGGGGGGAGGAGGGAGCATATCTTAAAATTTTATTAGCAAAAACTTTAAAATGTACATCCTCTTAAATATTTCAGTTCGATTTATTTACTCTATTAAAAATTAAAAGTATAAGACTTTTCGAGAAAAAAAAAGTTGGTATCCAATATTTATTTATGGATAAAACAATTTTAATAAAGATTAAATTAGAAATTTTTTTTTTCCTTCATAGTTTTGAAGACGGAAGGGGCACCTACATTTCTAGAGAGACAACATACGGATTTTTATTTATTTATTTGGGGGGGGGGGGGGGGAAGAAAGAGGAGGATTTCTGTTATCCCCCTAAATAAAACATTACCTTTATTACAAAAGATGAATATCTATTGAAATCTCGAAATTCTCACAACCATTCGAATTTCGAAAAAATTCACCGAGAATAGTATTAAACTTAGCGCCAATCGTTTGGCATTCAGAACGGTGTTGACCGATATTTCAGAGTATGCATGCACACAAATGGCATCAAAATTATGAATGAAATTTTAAAAAGAGCCAATTTAAATGAAGTATCATTACAGTGAGATTTCCCCACACTCCGTTTCCGAACTACGAACTTTGCGTTTAGTAGAAAGATAGCGTTTCATCACACATCTGAATAAATAATCTACGAAAAACTTCAAAATCGATTCCCAACCTCCCTTTTGAAATTCACTGACGCGAGACCCGGGAATGATTCATATCACGCTATAGTCTCATCACACTACGCAAGGATTTGGATAACACTATTTATGAAATACATATGCGCATAATCGAGAGTCGCCATCAGTGACTAAATAGCTTTAAATGATACGCAGGGATAACTGTGATGTGAATATAATTATTTCAATCATGAATACGTAAAAAGCAAGCGAGCTATGTAATCTTTGACACGATAAGGATGAATGAAAAATGCTATCTAAACTCATTAACTCCACATTCAATTCTAATTTACAATTTTACTAAAATTATTACTACTCGTATTAACGCATAGAGCAAAACTCATTTGCCGAAAGAAAAAATCCGGAATATTTAAATAAAAAATATTTCATAAAGAATGCAAGCTTTTTTAAAATATAGCTCTTGATTTAAATTAGCAAGTTTTTTTTTTTTTTTTTTTTTTTTTTTTTTTAAGACAAATTACAAGAAACATGGTATTTGAATAAACTACAAAAAGATTTCCTTAAAAGGCATATACAATCGAAATATTGGTAGTTTTGTTCCTTCATATAATAAATAAAAATTTGAACTGTTGTAAAAATTTAAAAGGCGGTACATGACAATTTAAATTTCGTTCTAATGTTTAATTCTTATTACATGGAACTATATCAAATTATTGAGGATTTTCTTAAAATTACTCATATTTTTACAAAAAGGCATTTTTATTTGTATAAAATTATTTATTCACACATTAATAATTGTTAATTAATCTCACCAGAACAAAAAATAAAATAAAATCAGGCTAGATTGAAAAAAAAAAAAAGATTGAAAAAAAAAGTACACGCACTTCCATGCACATTTTTTTTAGTATTACTTGACAGATGTTTTTTATAGGCAAGCAATAGAATACCTTTCAACAAACCTACCGACCTTTTACAAGACAATTACATCATATAAGCATAAATTTAACATTATGAACGTACAGAAACACAGAAAGTCAAATTGAAAATATCAGTATTCATCAAACAATGTAGGAAGATACTAAAAATGGTTAATACTAATAAAAATCTACTTTCATCCATTTCCACTAATATAACATAACGTATCAAAATCTTTTTACGTGATCCTGTAAACGAAATATTAATTATACTTTAATCATTTTCAAAGAAAAGGTTGCTTTTACGCAACAGAAAAATTATGCTAATTCCATTATATTTAGTGTCCTTGAATCCTGGGAAGAAGCGGAAAAATACTTCAAAATATCCTTCTACAGAACAGAGAACGTAAAGCCTCATAAAGAGTATATCTAATTATCTTTGTTCGTACATGTGCGCAAACTAGTAGTGATATACATATTATTTTGAATTAAAAAATAATAATAATAATAAAACTCTGCTATTGTGACTTTAAATGTATCAGTTTCGAGACATGCTAAAAATATTTTCGGATATCAGAGCGTCGGATATCAGAGCGCAAACAGACATCCCAGTTGAAGTTATTAATAATTAACAAAACAAAATTTTATGCGACATACTAGCCCATAAAATTACGTAAAATAATTGACTAAAGGAACGTTTTATTATTTACCTTATTCGTTGATTAACGGGAGAATATAAATATATATGGGGTCAACGAGTAAAAGCATGCACCGAAAAAAAAAAAAAAAAAAGAGAGAGAGAGAGAGAGAGAGACCGCACCCAGCCAAACCCTCTCTGACAGTGGTAAATTCCCACATACCACCCCGACCCCTCTGAAGGGTGGTGACTCTTTTGTTAGAAGCTGTCAGGGAAAAGAGCGATAAAGACTAGCTTATGGCAGTCTGCACTCCTCGTTTTCATTCATAATCGTTCCCTATTTCGTTCAAGATAAACTCGTTATCGGAGAATGATTTGTACTAGACGGTGAAGGTGAAAAGAGAAACATTTTTACAATCCTCATAAGATTTATTGCAAGATAGAAAAAGAGCAGAATTTCTAACGCATTTAAAATTGTAAATTTTGTTTTCTCCTTAATTATCTTTTACAAGTTTATAAAAATTAAATAAATAAACTAATTAATTAAATAATTCATAAATAAATTCATAAATATTAGAATAGCCCGGTGGTTGAATCTTTATTACTTTTTTAAAGTAAGCATTCAAATAAGAAATATAAAAATTCAAAATTTAAGTATAAAAAATGTTCTTAGAAATTACACTATTCATCAAAATAAATAAAAAATGAAATGAATGAATAAATAAAATTAAAATGAATAAATATAAGTAAATATCATCACCTTTTTACTTTCCAAACACTATGGTGAGGAAAGTATTGTAATCATGTCAAAAATCCAAAATTCAGATTTTGATGTTTCTATACGTTTTGAGGTCCCTTGAGTCCGTTTTCACTATTTTTGCGATGATGTATGTATGTGTGTGTGCATGTACGTGTGTATATATGTGTGTGTGCATGTACGTGTGCATGTACGTGTGTATGTATGTGTGTATATATGTGTGTGTCTCTGTGAGTGAACACGCTAGCGTCTAAACGCTTTGTTCGAATAAGCTGAATGTTGGTACATATATTGTAAGTCACCAAAGTACGAACCCTATTGATTTTGGTGAATCTAGCACTTATAGTTTTTTTTACAGGGACACCAGGAAAAATTCTTTATCATTAAGGCGTATTGGGCCAAATTTTTAAAAGTGTGATAGCGTCTAAACGTCTTTATTAATCTGAGCAAAAAGTTTGTACACATGTCATAGGTCATAGTTGCATGAACTGTATAGATTTTGGTGAATTTAGCCCTTACAATTTTTTTACAGGGGCACAAAGAAAAATTCTTTATCATTATGGCCTATGGGGCCAAATTTTTAAAAGTGTGATAACGTCTAAACACCCCTAATCAAATATTTATGCAATCTGCATAAAGAAAATCAAGATAAAATGGCAATTATTTGTAGAAAAAGAGCAGAATTTCTAACACATTTAAAATTGTAAATATTGTTTTCTCCAGAATTAACTTTTATAAGTTTATAAAAATTAAATAAATAAGTTAATTAAGTAAATAAACTAATTAATTAAATAAATAATTAGAATATTGAATGCAAATGTGGAAAAAATGTTTATTGATTTATTATCTTTAAATATGAACAGATATTACAATTTTTTAAATAAATTTAAAAATAATACATCAGTTAATGCAACTAAAATATGTCGTTTAAGAAAATAAGATAAACTGTCATTATTTCATTATAGAACTTTAATAAATAAAAGGATCGAAGGAAAATTTTATAGTAAAAAAATAGAACAAACCTCTTACCGATTTTAATGAAACTTTGTATAATCATGTACAATTTGTGAAAAAATTACAGTAAGTGTCAAACATACTTGGAGGAGGGGGGGGGGGACAGAGGAAAATATACTTAATTTTTAAATTACCATTTTAGCGATTTTAATAATATATTACCACTTAATTTTTATGAAGATTACAATGAGTGTATTATATACCTGGAGGGGGCAGGGGGGAGGGGGGGTAGATGGAAATAAAATATATTTTCCTTTAAAACACCCTATTATAGATTTAAACAGAAACTTTGTATAATAACATACAATTTGTGAAAAGAATCACAATAAGTATCAGACATACTTGGGGGTGGGGTTAAAGACCGATTTTAATGACATATTCTATATCTATCAATTGCTTTTTATGGAGATCTCAAAATGAGTGTATTATATATTTCGGAGGGGGGGGGAAGGGGGACGCAGACAGAAGTAAAATATATTATTCTTTAAACTGTGGCATTGTCGATAAAAAAAAAAAAAAAAAAACTTTGTATCTATGCAACTTTCTGCTTATGAAAAATTGCAATTGCAGTGAGTGTACACATATCTGGACGATTTGCTAAGGGGGGGGGGGGGGGGGCAGAGTGAAGAAAATTTTTGTTTTTATATCACCATGCTACCTACTTATATGAAACTTTGTAGGACTATCTCTTTTATTTCATTAAAATTATAGTGAAAGTTACCTATATTGAAGGGGGGGAGGGAAGGGGGTAAATGAAAAATAAAATTTTCTTTTTAAACAACAGTTATTATCGTTTATTTTATTGTTTTATTTACATTTTGTGTAAATACCAGTTAGTATTTATTAATGAAAAATTACAGGGAGGTGCGCAAAAATTCAATGTATGATTTAAATCTGTAAAAAAGTTATTGAAAAATGAAATTTCTTCTTTTAATCTGTCTCTTTTGTCCACCCACCCCCACCCCCCACATAGAAATAAAAAAACTTACGCTCTCGTTGATGCTTAACACGAGTTTTATAAGGAGAAATTCAGAAAAGTGCCCTTTTTTCCGCAATCCGGAAAAAAGGGCGCGGTTTCTTAATTGTTACTTGTAAATACTTGCTAAACATGGATGATAGCAAAAATTTTTTTGTTTCTACGTGGGGATGGGGAGGGACAGATTAAAGAAAAAAATTCTGTTTTAGAATAATGTTTTACCAATGTTTGATATTAACTTTTAATTAATGTCTGATATTAACAATGTATTGGATTTTTGGATTGCGAAAAAAGGGGACAGGAAAAAAAAACACTTTTTTAATTCCTTCTTGTAAAACTGATGCTAAACATCAACGAGAGTGTAGGTGTTTTATATCTACATGGGAGGAAGGACAAAAGAGACAGATTAAAGGAAGAAAATTCATTTTTGAATAATTTTTTTTTAAAGATTTAAATCATGCATTGAATTTTTGCATACCTCAGTATAATTTTTCATTAATAGTAATTGATACTTACACAAAATGTAAATAAAACAATAAAACAAACGATAATAAGTGTTGTTTAAAAATATTATTTCATTTTCCATCTGTCGCCCTACCCCCCCCCCCCCCCCCCCTTATCAACTTTAGTTAACTTTCACTATAATTTTAATAAAATGAAAGTGATAGTCGTACAAAGTTTCATATAAGTAGGTAGCATGGTCATATAAAAACAAGAATTTTCTTCACTCTGCCCCCCCCCCCCCTCCTTAGCAAATTGTCCAGATATGTGTACACTCACTGCAATTGCAATTTTTCATAAGCAGAAAGTTGCATAGATACAAAGTTTATTTTTAATCGACAATGCGGTAGTTTAAAAAATAATATATTTTACTTCTATCTGCGTCCCCCTTGTCCCCCCCCCCACAAATATATCTGTACTGATAAGTATAAAGGATATAAGTCCAAAAATGTCGATTTTGAGTTAAGTACATAGTCAGACTCAGAAAAAAATTCTCTATCGATTGGTATAAAGGATTTAATTCTATGTCATTTAGTCTTTGAAAAAATCCATTGGTAAAAAAGGGACCAATTTAGAAATTTACCATTCGTGTATGGTATAAAATATTTAATTCAATTTTTCCCGTTATTAAATGAAGGTTGACAACCACTGAATGGTATAAAGGGTAAAAATCAACGAAATACCTTTTCCCGAATCCATTCTTCTGATTTGTTTTTAGCTAGTTAAGCTTTATTTTCCGTCTCCTGAAAAATCAAGAATATGGACTTAAATCCTTTATACAGATCCTCCTTAAATCCTCACTACAGATATAATACACTCATTTTGAGATCTTCATAAAAAGCAAGTGATAGCTATAGAATATGTCATTAAAATCGGTAAAATGGTGATATAAAAAATATTTTATTTTCCTCTGTCCCCCCCCCTTCCTCTTTAACCCCCCCCCCCCCAATCCTTAAGTATGTCTAACCTTACTGTGATTTTTTTCACAAATTGTACGTTATTATGCAAAGTTTTTGTTTAGATCGATAATAGTGTAAAGAAGAATATATTTTATTTCCATTGGTCCCCCTTGCCCCTCCCCCCTCAGGTATATAATACACTCATTGTAATCTTCATGAAAATTAAGTGGTAGTTATAGAATATATCATTAAAATCGCTAAATTGGTGATATAAAGAGCCATTTTATTTTCCTATGACTCCTCCGTTAACCCCCCCCCCACCACCACCACCACCACACACACTCTAAGTATGTCTGACACTTACTGTAACTTTTTCATAAATTATACGTAACCATACAAATTTTTTTAAAATCAATAATAGGGTAATATAAAGAAGAATGTATTTCATTTCTATCTCCTACCTTGCCCCCCCCCCCCCCCCACGTAAAATGCACTCACTGTGATCTTCATAAAAAGTAAGTCATAGTTATAAAATATATCATTAAAGTCGGTAAAATGGTGATATAAAAAATTATTTTATTTTCTTCTCCCCCCCCCCTTCCTTTAAGCCTCCCCTCCCACAAGTATGTCCGACACTTACTGTTTTTTCACAAATTGTACTTGATTATACAAAGTTTCATTAAAATCAGTAGTAAGAGTTGATATAAAAACAATTGATTTCTATCGATATGATCCTAGTTCCCCCCCCCCCCCTCTTCCCCCAGGTATGTACTAAATGAATGTTGTAGGAAATCAATTGAAATTTCTAAATATGTAATTTGAAAGTCATTTTTTAAATTTATTATTTGATATTTATTATTTTGCGATTTGCGAATTGAAAAAGTGCCCTTGTTTGCGGTGCCCTTTTTTCCTGGGATCCGATTATAATATGTTCTGCACTAGAAATTTATGAGAACATATATATGGTGGGGAATTCAGTAGAGGTTACCTATGCCAATGAAGTCAGGAATTTAAAAGTATCCTGTACAGAATTATCCTGTATATTTATATCAACAAAAAGAAATGTAATGGAAAGTAAATAAAGGATGAATTGCTATAACGCAAAAAACGTAATTAAAAACCAGATTTTACCTATTAAATAAAAAATAATTTTAATAACTTTCCTGATTTATTTCAAAGTTTTTTTATTTTTTCTTATTATTACTTTCTTCTATATGTAATATAGAGAAAGTATTGGATTCGCGAAAATTTTCGACCTCCGTTTTTTGAAGGATCTACACGATTTGGATGCCCTGAACACGAATCGATAGCTTTTAGAAAATGTCTGTCTGTCTGTCTGTGGTTTCGTTTTTTCACCGTATCTCACAAACCAATGAATGAACTTCAACCAAACTTGGTATATAGTTGGAACCTGACGGGGCATGGTGCTGATTAGATTTGGGGATCAATCGCCTAGAAGGTGGCGCTGTGATCGCAAAATTTCGTATTTTTCACCGTATCTCACGAACCAATGAATGAAATTTAACTAAACTTGGTATTTAGTTGCACCCTGACATGAACTGGTGCTGATTAGATTTGGGGATCAATAGCTCAACAGGTGGCACTGTGATCGCATTTTATCTAAATTTTTAACATGGCAGCATAAGACAAAATTTCGTATAAATGTGCATAATAAGAGTTATTTTAAACTTGTGATTGTAAAATTAATATCAATTATTGATAATAGTAGTATGTAACTAGGAAAAAAATTTTGTGCATGGGGGGAGGAGGGCATCGCTTCCCCCTCCTAGGGGGGAAATACCCCCCAAGGGGGGGTAATTTTTCACAATGGGTATCTTTCGAAAGGTCTCGTTGATAATAGTAGTAGTTAACTAGGAAAAAATTTTTGTGCATGTGGGGGCATCGGTTCCCCCCCCACCGGGGGGGGGGCAAAACCACCGGTTAAAGTACCCCCCCGGGGGGGCAAAGTTTGAAGATGGGTATCTTTCGAAAGGTCTCGTCAATACCTTTAAAACGAATGGTTGAACCATAAATCTGTGATAATTTAAAACAAAGTTATCGATTTTTTTTACTTTTTTTTTAACGAAATTTAACCAAACTTGGAATTTAGTTGGTCCCCGACATAAACTGGTGCTGATTATATTTGGGGATCAAAAGCTCAACAGGTGGCGCTGTGATCTCATGTTTTCTAAATTTTTAACATGGCAGTATAGGACAAAATTTCGTTTAAATGTACATAATGAGAGTTATTTTTAACTTGTGATTCTAAAATTAATATGAGTTTTTGATAATAGTAATAGTTAACTAGGAAAAAATTTCTGTGCATGTGGGGGCATCGCTTCCCCCCTGGGGGGGGGGGGTAATGGTTGAACTATATTCTGTGATAATTTAAAACAAAGTTATCGATTTATTTTATATTGTTACTGATTGATTATGTATAGGAAAATGTAGAAGAAAGTCTTGTGGTGGCCACAACATACTAGTTTTTAAATTCATTTTATATTCAGTAACAAATTTCGATGCTTATACTGAGTAAAACTTTTATGAAAACAAAAAAAGTACGGTCACTTCTGGTTTCAAAAGTTGCAAGTGAATGCCTGTAACTCAAATTCTAAGCAAGATAGAAACAAAATTCAAACTGATTTAGAAAGTTTAAATGTCAGGCTTTAATACTAAACCAAAAATAAAAAATCTTAGTTTTGACTGAAAATTGCATTTTAAAGGTAGGCAGGCGCCTTAAAAAGTATGTAGGAAAGATTTTAAAACTGAAGCTGTAGGAGATTTGTCCACAATAAATTATTAATAGACATTTACTTTTTTTCCCCCAGATATTTTCGAGTGTGTAAAATTATTACCTCGCTTTATCTTAAAAATATATAGAGAGTATTATACAATGCTATAATTAACTGAAAAATTCCATAATAAAAAGTATAGACCAAAAAAAAAAAAAAAAAAAAAAGTAATTTTCTTTCTTTCTTTCTTTCTTTCTTTTTTTTTTTTTTTAAACAAGTAACTATAACAAAAAAAAAAAAAAAAATAATAATAAATAAAAAAAAATAATAAATAAAAAAAAATAAAATAAAATAAAAATCAACAAATAATGACAAAAAATTAACAGTTTCCAAGTGGTCGTATATTAAAGCTGTAGAGCAAATGGTCTAGATATTACAAATTTCTTTCTATTATGGAAAAGAAATTATACTGATTTTTAGCATAATATTTCATTTTAAAAAATGGGGTACTAATTGTTATGAATTTCAATTTAACATTGAATATGGGAATTTCTGTAACTTTTTTTTTTTTTTTTTTTTTTTTAATGTTCTGTTATAGACTATTAACACGTTGAGCGCCACGCAAATTTTTAAAATTCATTAAAATTCCATAATGATACCTCCTGTAATAAATGAAAATTAAGCAAATCCTTAATAATTTTTCAATCAGCAAGACTTATTTTCATTTATTCTAAGGCATGCCATGTTTCATTACCTAGCATCGTTTACTATATTCATTTCTTAATATTTCTTCGATATAGCATCAGCATAGGAACACATTGGTGGATTTTAAATTTTTTTTCAGATTTTGGCGATGAAGTAAAATGGCTGTTGCAATTGTAAATAAACATTTTCGCGAGAAACGTCATACCTATTTCGATGCCAAATCTCAAATTTAGTCAAGCGGTTCTATACTTAAGCAATTATATTTATTCATTTATTTATTTTTATTTATTCATTTTTCCAGCGATTTTTCTAAATTAAATTTTAATTATTTTTAAAAGTTTGCATTTTTATTTTCCCGACATGAAAAGAAAGATATTTATTTATTCATTTATTTATTTTTGGAATATGAATGTTACAATCAGTATATAGCTTATGATAATTTTAATAAATTTTTAACAATCATATTTATGTTATAAAGTTTTTTTTTTTTTTTTTTTTTTTTTTTTTTCTGAAATTTCCATTTCTTTTTCTTTTTTAAAGAAAATGATAAAGATGCTAGGCCTTTTACGGATTTTTCTATTTATTTTAATTTATTAGAAATTGCCATCATTATTTTCGAAAATTTATCTTCATTTTCAGTGATTTTAAGATGTTAATTGAAAATATTTTAATATAAATTTTTAAGTTAACTAAACTCGTCATATCCTCACATACAAGTTCCTTCTTTTGTAATTTTTTCCCAAAATCTTTAAATAATAATAATAATAATAATAATACCTTAGAACAGCAATATCAATATTTCCATAACGTTAAAAACATCAATGAATTTTTTTTTTTTTAATGACAGTACATTGTATGCTACCGAAACCGCATTGTGCAATTAACAATCTTTTTTAAATCGCCGTTTTTAACATTGCTTAATTATTGATATAATACATAACGTACATAACATATGCCTTTCTTTACTAAAGATATTCCATTTCCTGAGCATGAGTTTTCTAAATTTCACTTTAATTATTTAAAAAAAAAAAAAAAAAAAGACATTTATTATTAATTTTCTTTTTCTCGAACAGAAGAAAAAAAAATACGACATAAAATTTAAGGTGTAGTTTACCAATAGTGTATCAATACTATCTCATAGACGCAGGTTAAAAGAAACAATACGAACTGCCGTAGTTAAGAAAAGATTATGAACAAAACAAGCCAATATTATCACATTATAATGAGAATAAAATATGGACGGCTCATTGTAAAAGTGCTGTTACTCCATGTTTTTTAAATATAGATATTTTTACTTGTAACACATTTTGCCGCACCTTTCATTATAAAAAAGAAAAAACTCCAATAATTATTGCATTAAAGACACATAAATGGATAACATGTTTTTCTAAGAAAACTAAAACTTCCAAATTTTTATTTCTAAAAGGAAGTTTCTAAGTTATTTGAAATTATTTTTAATATAAAATATAAATTATTATAACTATCATTTGTATTTAACACAAAAATTGATAACACTTAATGAATCTTGACCTTTTTTCCCTATGCATAAATTCCAAAAAAGCTCGTTATTTCAAAATCAATTTCTAAGTAGATTATTCACTTTTACAATGAACGAACCATATAATAGTAAACTAATAATACTAATATAATAATAAAAATAAAATAGGAATATACCAACGGATAATGTGCAAAGGCAACACAAATCCATGTATATAATACAATAAAATAAGTTAATTTCCAAAATTTAGTATGAAATTGGATTATGTTATTTATAACACCCAAAAAATTAGCATTACATTCAAGGTTTCGTTAAGAAAGATTTTCGAAGTGAATATAATTCACACACAGTTACGTAGATAAAGAGTTTTTAAATTAATTGCGCAATAGCGCTATGTTTAATACGAATTCCATATACTATGATAATAATATTTCATTTGTAAATAATCAAACACAAGAAAGGAAGACTTAATTTAATAATTAAACAGCCATATATGGAAGTGAAAAGTTTCACAAGGAATAAAGTTAATGTGAGTGTTTTCTGAAACATGTATAAATGAGATCATACATAGTATAGCAAATATGAATAAAGTAAAATAATAATAATAATTATTATTATTATTATTATTTTTATAAGAGGAGGCCATCAAGGCTTAAGATGGGTGAAGTGAGTTAAATTAGTTTGCCGTACGTGCTGTACGCCCGATTTTTCCCAAGTGCTCTGTAAGATCATACGTTAGCATCGTAAAATTATAAATAAAAATAGTAATTACTGCTAAAATATATAAATAAAATAACCTGATGTGAAACAACCACACGGCTTCCATTACCAAATATTACACATATTATATGAGTGTTTTGGAGATATAGTGATAAAAAGACATAAATATGACATAACGAAGTACAAACCTTAAAATTTTCCAGGTGAGAGAAACTTGATACACATGTAAAGATATATAAAACAAAGTTTACACAGCGATCTAAAAAAAAAAAAAAAAAAAAAAAAAAAAATTGAAACACCAATTTTTGAGATCTAAAACTGACCTACCTAATCAAAATGGCTGTTAATTTTCCTTTAATAATCACATAATACATAATAAAGGAAATCTACAATTGATTAATGCAACAATTTTTAAGAAAATCGTTACAAATGTTTTTCAGGTACCGACTTTTACCAAAACCTGGCAAAGAAAAAAAAAAAAAAATCGTACAGCATTTTTAAATGAATCTACTTGCAAGACCTGAAATTGAGCTATTAATACAGAATGTCTATCAATTTTCCTGAACTAACCAACAATATCATTCGTAAAGACATTTAATAAAATGTTTATATAGCAACTTTGAAGAAAATCGTTGGAGTTGTTTTTGAGATAAGGACTTACAGTCCCACTTCAGGTTGCCAAAGATCCATTTCTAGTTTTCCAATTTTCACCAAAATTTAGAAATTCCATCTGTTCACCTGACCTGTCTCAATTCTGAAGTTTTGTAGTTTCGGAAATATGATAGTCAGAAGATTCCCCACATACACCCACACACCACAGACACCCACACACTGACCAAATGCCAAAAACTACTTTTTTGGACTAGGAGACCTTAAAACGTGTAAATCAGGTGAAAATTCTACATCGAATTTTTTGGCCGAATACGATACTTACATTACCTACTGTAGCCGTATAATAGGGGTAATAAATAAATAAGAAAGTAAAATAAAATAATAAATAAAATAAATAAGCAAGCTAAATTAAACCAACGTGAAAACTATAAAACATTTAATTACATTACATAGTAATTTTATGATACAGAAAAACGGATTTCAGTTTAAAAATGTGATTTGAAACTATCTACGAATTGAATTATTTCATAAAATTTAAATAGTATATATATATATATATTAAATATATAAAATAAAATGGCTCCACCGACCATTTATTCATTTATTATTATTATTATTGTTATATATGTATATATATTAACTGACTTAAATTTTGTTCTGTCTGTCTGTCCATACACATGTATCAGTTTTTATTTAGAGGAAAATGTGTGTCATCTTCCTCTTTCCGGAAAAATTGTAGGTTTCTACTTCATTAGGTCAATTATATGTCTTTTGAGTGCAATTCTCTTCAAAAAGTGCACATAATACTTGTATAATGTGTAATAGGAGTCGTGTGGTTGTTCTTTTTTTTAACGCATTAGCGTTAACTTTTCACTAATCATAGTGAACAATATACGCACCTAAATTTGAATTAACATTTAACTAGCAATTTCTAAAGCAATTTTGACAAAAACATTATAAGATGAAATTTTTATAGGAACAGGTTTTATATCCGTCGTCCTTGGTGAAAAAGAAAAAGTGATCGTCAAGTTATCTAGCGAACATATTTATTTCCTTTCAAAAATCATGGTTATTTTAATAACGTATATTAATTAACCCGTTAGCGCCCAGTGTCCTCATTTGAGGACAGCTAATAAAATGACACGTATATTTTTTTGTGGTTTCTTCGAATGATTTCTGCTTTTTAGTGACAGTTTATAGCGTCACTCTAAACGATCCCTGAAAGTTTTATGTGCCTACTATTAATTATTATTTCATAATGTGGATAGTCATTTTAAGATTTTTCATTCGTCGCACATACATTTGCTTTTTGCGCAGGTATACTAACTTAAATCAAGTTGAATAATAATATATATTATAATACTTTACTTTCGAAATCTTCGTCAACATATAACAGGATATTAATCTGTTATCTCAAAGTTTTTCTATCTCAAAGTTTTCTCGCTAGAACACTAAACGTCAATAAATGAGGATAGCCTTGAAATTTAAAACTATCAGAAGAATTGTTTAAGTTAATATATTTTTTTGTCAGTTGTGTATATTAATTTAGAAGTGAAATAATCAGATAATAATATTTTACAAAATTAATTCGGGCGTTAACGGGTTAATTACCCAAGATTACTATGAGCTCTTGATGCTCAATTAGCTTTCGTGCTAAGTATACTATTCTCAGAAATAAATTTTTTTATGTTTTCTTTCATTATTCATATAAAAAAAATATTTCATGTTTAAAAAGAAAAGATTGGTAAATTGTTTTTGGCGCTAAATGAAAACTAATATTTAAATGACTAAATTTTAAAACTATTATAATATTATTTTCTTATTTTAATTAAATAATAATAATAATAATAATAATAATAAACATTTCAAAAATGGGGCTTCGAGATGCACTAAGACTCCTCAAGCGAATTCTTGTTGAATCTCTTGACTGTACGAGTACCAACCTTACGCTTCGCTGTCCACAGACACACCGACACGCACATACATTGGTTATATATAAATAAAATATATTTATATTAAATTCCCTTTAAAATTCCTTCTTTTATAAGTTTACGTTTTTTGTAACCGAAAAAGTATTAAAATTAGAAAAATAATTTTATTAACTTTTTAATACATTTAAGTTAATATAACTGTTCAAATAAATTTAAAACACCAAACTTATTTAAGTTAACTACTTATCTAATCGGCTTCTGTGGGGAATTATTCAACTGTTTGGTTTCCGTTCTCATTCTTTTCATTATTGTCATTAAAAAATATATATATATTTGTGTGTGTGTGTGTGGGTGGGGGGGGGGATTTTTTTTTTTTTTTTTTTTTTTACCTAAATTTTAAAATTATTTTTTTTTTCTTTTACTAAACAGTTGTTCTGCGTAATACTGCTCAAATAAAGTGAGATATATGTAATATTTAATTCCGTTGTTTAAGTAATTTTAAAAGATTTTTTTCCGTGCAATTATTTACCAATTCATTCACTGTATTCAATAAAAAAAAATAGCAAATAATCAGCTTCCTTTGGAAAAAAATCAATCCTCTCTTCTCAATCTCCTTCCCCGTTCCCTCCCTTCTTTGAGGGACCATCTTTAACAAAATTACTCAAATGCAAGAAAGGTAACCCTACTCCGTACCAAGTGATAATGATTGATGATCAGTTCCTCCCACGGTGGTGTGTGGGATATAATCTCTGACAGTGTTGACTCAGCCCGAGATCAAATTGACGCACGAGATTAGATTGAGAAATTTGGTCCGGGAACCAAGCAGGACCGGGCTTATGCAAATCCCTAGTTCAATATCCATCGACACAAAATAATGCTTTATTTTTACAGACAGATGTGTTTTATTGTAATAAATATACTTAACGAAACGATTTTGAGAAGAACACTTGTGAAAGAATACTGAAATAGTTAAAAGCTCATTAAAGCGAAATCTATATATATTCATATACAAGAGATGAAATTGTAACGAAATTTTATAACAGCAAATACACTTTTTTCGGAGGAAAGGGGTAAGAGTTTAGGAAGCGGAAAAATTATGGTATTGACTGCACTGTCCAAAAATAAATGTTCGCATTTTACTTACAAAATTATCAAACAGAAACTTCAAAACTGTATACGTAGAATTTTATATTAAACAAAATTCAGATTTAATAGAAATGAATTTTTAATTATTAAATGTAGTTTTTTTTTTTTTTTTTTTTTTTTTTTTTTAATGAAAATGATTTTAAAAAGAAAAAAGGAAACTAAAATAGAAATATCAACTTTGGATAGAATATCAGCTTCAAACAAACAATATAAACTGCAAAATAAAAACACGCAAGAAAACAATTTATTATCTACTTTTATCTATTGATGAAGAGAGTGTCTTGTTTAATGATTTTGATAAAACACAGTCGTTGCGTGTTTTTGCAATTTATGATATTCTGCAATAGCCGTTTCATGCAACAATATCTTAATAGAAACCCTTTACAGTTGCCTTAACAGTGGCCGCGGTGTTCTACCAAAGATGGTAAACAAGAGGTGCCTGGGTTCGAATCTAGGGGGTATTGTCGGTCAAGCTGCTCGGAGTTTTCCGTGATTTTCTCCGAAATTCGCGTGAATACGGGACTAGGATTTCTTTAAAATAATCCCACGGAATGCATTCCACTAGACTTAATACCAAAACACAAATTCCCTTCTTCGACGTGCAGCTAAATGAGCATAATTTTTTTTTAATGTTCTTAATATAAACACCGCTCCATATTAAAGATTTTTAAAATCTAAATGAATACCGCGCATTTATATTTTTGAAATTTGCGATAATTAGCTATTTTTTTTTTTTTTTTTTTTTTTTTTTTACGAAAGTTAAGAGCAAGCACGGATGCATACTAAAACATTTTTAGTCGTAATTGCATTACTTGTATTAACTAAATAAATCATTATTTAAAAAGAAAAAAAAAAAAAAAAATGCATAATTCCGGCTATGCCAATTGCTTAAGGAATTCTAAATTCATCAGGGAATGTGAGGTTTTAGCTATGAAATTATTTGTTTTCATTAGCTTCATTTCTTCCTTTGAAATTCTTTTTTTTTTTTTTTGCGGTTTTATATTCTAACGATTTTAAGCGAGAGAAAAATGAAAATTCATCCATGTTGTAATCCGACGGATTCGATGCAATAGCAATTCTAGGAAATCTTACGGTTACGAAATCAACAAAATTTGATAAGTAAAACAGATTCTGAGAGGAATATCCTAGTACGGGGAAATGCGGGAGAAGTATGACTTTCAGAGAATGGTGTTAGGATGCGAGTCCGATTTTACGCGAAGTCCTCAGAATAGGGTGGCATGCCCTCTGTGGGAGTCTTTAGAGAATGGAAGTTAGGCATAAATTTTCTTCAAAATCTAAAGTGGACACAAATGATGATTATCCAGATTTTTACAGCATTGTTACTCTTTAATGATTGCACTGATTCCTATTTTCTTTTGGAGATACGTTGGGCTAATCAAATTTTTTCTTGGAATCAGAAATTAATATGCGGGTGCATCATTAGCCCTCCGAATAGTCTTTTGCTATAAAAATGGGCAACTAATGTTTTCACTATAATGTTCTTGCGATATCGCCGAAAACGGTACAGCGGTGGTATCTGAGTTACGGCCAATTGTTTACATTTGGTACCTGGGCCTAAGCCTAGGAGAAAATGATGCACTTCGTGGAGTCTTTCTAAGGGGTCATTAACCTATATTCATGCGAGTTTCGGAGAAAATCATGGAAAACTCCGAACGGCTAGCTCCGAACGGTCGACGAGCGCGACCTGGAATAGAACCCGGCATTTCCAGTCTACCAGCTTTGAGCGCAAAACCACTAGGGCAAACGGTACAGCGGAAGTTTTGAACTCACTGAGGTAAGCAACCTCAATGCATGAAGTTCTACATAAAATATTTTTTAATTTTGCACCCCTAAAGATTTTCGGTCTAAAAATGTTTGCATACGAAATTTTATTAACTTAACTGGTGGTTGTTTGCCATGACGAGTTTAACTTCTGTTGTAATGGAATTATTCTAACAGAATACAGCATTATTATAAGCTATAATAATGCATCTGCATATTTATTTTGGACGTCAAAAAAATAGTTGATTGGTCCAACGTGTATCTACAAAAAGAAAATCAAAATCTGTGAGATCTCTAAAGAGTAAGAAAGTTATGAAATCTAGACAGTGTGCAGAACATGCAAAGAAAAAGAAGTATTGCACGCATAATTCTTTCTAAAAAACGGGTTAAGATCAAATGTCTACCAAGGAACTTACGCCTGGGAAAACGCCTTCGTGGGATCTTTATACGGGCATCTATGAGAGTTTCGAAGAAAACAATGGAAAACTACTAATGTCTAAACCGACGAGCACGACCTGTTTTAAACGCGACACCCAGCTGCCAGCTTTGAGAGCTTTTCCTAAATAAAAAAATAATGAAAAAAAAAAGTGTGGGAGACTAGATTTTGTACCCGTTTCATTTTCAGACATATTTCGTAATGCACTGTAAAAAGTACTGATAAACCGACAAACGCAGAATTGAAAAACACGCAATGTTTAGGACAGAAATAAGTCATTGTCACCCTTCATCAGCCACTCCAGTACGAAAGCAGTTGTTGCTTGCATGCTACACTTATGCCTACTTTTTCTCGCCTTACGAAGGTTCGCGTTAAATTATTTCGATCCGACACAACTGTGGCGCGTTTTTAATTGTATGATATTCGTTTACAAAAATCTTATTCTACATTATTATCCCTTTTGCTAAAAATTAAACCCTATTTTGTGAGGAAAGGGAAGGAATTAACAGAATTTTTAGAAACATGTCCCAAGAACTCAAAATTGCAAATACATTACCCTAATATGCTAATAACATCATTGTAATGGGGAAAAAAAGATAGATGCGTGTTTAATAACTAACCACTTTGAAAAGGAAGCGCATGCAATTACGCATAATTTTCAACCACTAAATTATTTTACTTCCGAACAGAACAAAAATAAAAACAAGACAGTTGAACTAGAAGAAACCTCATTTGAAATTTAAATGAACAGCAGCAGTTGTTTTCGCGCTTCATATTCGATTTCTTGCATATAATAGAACAAGAACAGATTGTGCTGCAACCCCCCCCTCCTCCACACACACACCCCTCCAGGAAAACTCTGGTCTTTATAAAAATTATTTCTTAGTCTTTTTATAATCTTCTATATTCAATAGAACAGAATATAGCATTCGTAACAATTTTTGACTTCCTGTTTTTCATAGTTTTACATGTTTCAAATGTTACTGAACGTATTTTGGGAATAATCTGTATGACAAAAATTTTGTGGCAGATCTAGATCAAGAGCTAATGCACGGAATTTCATAAAGAATATATTTAGTCGCATCGTGAAATAAAGTGGTTTCTGTCCTTTTTTGGTGCAGTCCATCAGGTGGCGCTGCTATGCTGCTATTTCCCCTATTTATTTCCCCTTTATATCACATCTTCAATAGTGCACAAAACTTAATATGTAGGTAAAATTATTAAAAACCAAGCTGATTCAATTTGGGTGCAAATCGACCAACAGGAGGTCTAGCTTATACTGCGATATTCCCCGTTCTCGAAAAGGCTATATCTGAGTTTCTATAGCACACAAATGCAAACTTTATATACGAGATGGCCATTGTGAAAAAAAATGCTGACTTAATTTGGATATCTATCGGTCGACAGGTGGTACCCCCTCCTCCTGAAATTTTCTATATGGCTATCTCAGCATGTATTGATTAAAACAGCATCAAACTGCATATCGCACCTCAGCAAGAAAAAAGGCACAACTCAATGTACAATGAGAAAAATAAATATAAAGAATGCGATGAAACATTAACCAACCTACAATAAAACGGGTGCAACTGTTTCTCTCAGGTAGATAAATTGTGAGATACACTTTTTGTGTATGTTGGAGCACTTCATACATATTTTTCAATGGCAATCTTAAAATTGCCATTTTTTGATGTGTCACTTTTCTTTCAGGGTAAAATTTTTATTATAAGCTATGGTGATTAAATTTTTGTGCATGTTAACCAGTAGGTTGGTTGCGCTATTATACAGAAGAAAGATTTTTGATGGTTACAACATATTAGTTTATATTTAGGAGAGTTTGCTGAACTAATACACTTAACATTGTAATGACCTATTCATAGAGATGAATTGGCCATGCTGTATTGTTCATCATTATAGGTAATTTATGATGTTTGCTATGTAAAAGTAAACACCATAAATCGTGAAAACGAGCAGCAATTGTTTCCAATCATTAATTAAGCATCATCGATAATTAATATCCATCAATAATTAAACCCAACTTTTCACATAAGGCAATAAAAGTAGTCATGAATGTGGCATAAAAACAGCAAATCAAAGTTATGCATGTTCTTCTAATGTACGGTGTTTACTTATATAAATTAATTGTATCATTGAACACCAATTATTTCAGAACATTTTTACTGTTTTCAATGACTGAAAAGGTCGACCCCCCCCCCCTCTCTCTCTCTTCCTTATGCATTTAAGCTTATTAAATTAAAAAAAAAAAATTGCGAGTTTGTCAGAATTTGAGGTTTTGGGTTGTCGCTTTACGATTTTTTCCCCCCTTCTTTCCGCATTAATATTTATTAGACGGAGACATACTGCCTTTAAGTGGATTCCAAACCATTATGAAAAATTCCTGCCTGGACGGGGTTCGAACTTGGCACCTGACAAGTGAAGGATAGAAATTTTGAAAAACATGAACAAATTTATTGGCTGTAAATTTTCTGAATTTGAAAATGGAATTTAAATATATAAAGTAATGAGCAATTTTTATAAACAAATTTCTTTATAGAATAACATTGATTTTGGTTTTCGTTGAGTATCGGTAATAGGAACCGTGAGCACTTTTCGAAAAGCTACACAATCGTTCAGTATTGTTTGAACACGAATAGTAACCAGTAATTCGTGATAATATCGTTATTTATATAAAAAAAAAAAAAGCAAAATTATTGAAGACAGAATCGTTTTACTAACATTTTGAAGTTATGATCACGATCACAATTTGGCTTGAAATATATTTCATTTTAGACTTAATTAAAATTGACTGCAAACTTTATATCTCATACAAAAATTTTTGTTGCAATAAATTTAGAATCTCTGTAAAAGCTGAAATTCTCAAATCACTTTTTTGCATGTTACATCGCCTTTTTATTTTTTTCACTACTGCTCTGAGATACTTAACGGTGTCCTGTTAATCCTTAAATGTCCCGTATAGAATACTTGCTAACAGCAAAGTGTTAAAAAAAAAAAAAAAAGGGGGAAAGAAAGAAAGAAAAGGTGACATCTGGAGAAATTTTCCAACTAATCCGTCTTTCTTTTCTGCTACATTTTGTTTTAAGAAGCATTATCACACTTTTTCTCCAATAGATGGCAGTAGTGCTGGTTTAAATAAATAATTAAATCTAATCTTTTAGAAACAAAATAATGCTTTGAAATGTTAATTTTGTTAATATATCAAAAAATCGACAACGCATCGTAAAGCAGCCGATTTTTTAACTAAGCTGAAGGAAATTTTTTACTCAAAAAAGCCAAAAATATTTAAGGAGGGAAAAAAAAAAAACGACGAATATAAATGTGAAACCGCATCTTATCAGATAAAGTTTAACAATTCAATCAAAATTTTCCTAAAATCAGTGAGAATTTCTATTTTTCGGTGGGTCAGTAGTTCAATTAGTAAATATTAACTTTTATACATCCAATGATTATTGACTCCAAACAAAAATAAGTTGATTTTGCTTCAATCACTTTCGAATTTCGTATCTAAATGCTTTACTAGATTGCACTGAAGATTGATGTATCACTACTGCACAAAGTAAATTTTAATGAGTGTAGGATTAATAGTTTTTTAAGAGAGACACGAAGTACAAATACAATACGGTTTATGAATTCAAACTATTTGAATTTCGCTACAGTAACGTCAAATTGTTTAAAAGTATAAATATCTATGTTTCATATTCTGTGTTTATCGTTTAAAGTTCTTTCATAGGAACGCATAAAAGAATTCGTATACATTACAATTTATTGTAAAACATACATCTTGGGAAGAAATACTAAAACACTATTATGATTTTCTTTCTGTTTAATTTATCGATTTAAATTTATTTATACAGCCTTTATTACTAAATGTTTAGGAAGTCGAATGATTTTTTATTTTTTAGGGAATCATTTATTCATCCTTCAAACCATTTATCAATCCATAAATCCCTTCATTTTTATTAACATCTAATCTACATCGATACTTATAAATCTTGCTAAACAAATACACTCACAGCTACTACCTTCATATAGCAAGCGTATATTAGAAATATTCAGTACATTCATAAGATACTTAGATCGTTGCTTGACAATAATAAAAATAAATACATTTTCGATGAGTTATGTTTGATTTTGGGATGATGCCCCGTTTCATCCTTTACTCCCAACTTTTCCCACCATCTTTTATCCCCCCCCCCCACCTTCACATTCTCCCCCCCCCCCCTTTCTCCAAAACGTTAGGCACGTTGTCCACGTTTGGTTTCGATAAACTCTACTTCACTCATATAAAAACGTTTACAAGAAAACATAAATACATAAAACTATAAAAATGATTAACAAATGCTGCTTTCTTTCTTAAAATTTCGTTGCTACAGACCATTGATCAAATGAGCATACGGACCAACTGCAACAAATGAACACACTCATAACTGCTTTTTTTTTTTTTTTTTCCCCAGAAAAAAAATATTTCGTGTTTCAAAAATGATTTTTCAAACTTTATATAATCAAGCTAAATTTGATGTCAAATAACAGCAAATATATTGAATTTATCTGCATTGTAAAAATTAGTTTAACTTAGAACAAATATATGATATATTATAGAGAAGGAGAGCGAGTGGTGATAGTAAATTTTGTCCACTCTACTATTACATCTATGTGTTGCATTAATTTAAATAAATTTTGTTCTAATTTTTCAAAACATTTATGTAACAGAGAAATCAACGCTTATTTCACATAAACATACAGGAAAATTTTACGATAAAAAGTAAATTTATATTTCAATAATGCTTTTCATAATAATAGCAGGAGACTTGGCGTTGGAATATTAAAACAGGAATAAACTACTACGTCAGAAACGCCAAAGAAAAAATATTGAGGTGCATACAGCTGTTTCGGTAGCCTAAAGCATACCGTCATCAGTGCAAAAAGAATTCTGAATCTTGAGAAGTGCTCGTATATAAAGGAGAGGGACCGGATTTAGTTCAAGCAATAGGAATACGGAAGAGGTGGGGAGTGTGGCCAATAGGAATTAAGGAATGTGTAGCTGTGTAAAAAGTAGAAAAATTAAGGAAATGTGGACTGAATGTAAAATTTCCAACAATCAGATAAATAGGGAACAGCGAAATCACAATTAACAAGGTTTTTAAAATTTTTATAAATATGAAAAGCTTCAAAGAAATCGAGTTCATGAATGGATTTAGGTCTGCAAATTATTTTAGCTGAATTAAATTTAAAATTATGATTTTCCTCCCAGCAATGTTTAGAAATAGCCGATTTATTGGTTTCTTGTTTGCGGACGTAATTCATATGTTCTTTTAGACGAAATTTAAGACTGCGTTTAGTTTGGCCAATATATGATAAACCACACTGACAGGAAATACTATAAATGCCCCAAGAATTATGCATTTCAATAGGATCTTTTAACTGAGAAAAGGTGAGTTTATTG
The DNA here is from genome assembly GCA_963930645.1 of Salticus scenicus. Taxonomy (NCBI): domain Eukaryota; kingdom Metazoa; phylum Arthropoda; class Arachnida; order Araneae; family Salticidae; genus Salticus; species Salticus scenicus. Next base: position 308,226,129 of record OZ005651.1, on the reverse strand, counting down.
GAAGGCGAAAATATTATTTTAAAATCATATTGTTTGAGAATTTTAGCTATGGTTTGACTGGTTTTAGAAAAATAGGGTAAAACAATACTGATATTAGATGTGACTGATTTAGTAGACGAAATACGAGGGAGTTGTAATTTTTGGATAGCTTTGTCTATAATGGAAGGGTCATAACCTCTGTCAATTGCGATGGCTTTCAGGTATTTAATTTCACATTTCAATAAAATAGGATTTGAACAAATATTAAGGGCACGGTTTACAAAAGTATAGAAGGCAGCCATTTTTTGGTTTGGTGGGTGACATGAACGCGCATGGGGAGGAAGGGAGACTGCAAAATTTTTACGATAGACAGTGGTTGAAAATCCATTTACAGTGCGAGAGACGAGGGTATCAAGAAATGGAAGGGAGCCATTATTTTCTATTTCATATGTAAACTGGATATTACTGTCGATTGAATTTAAGGTTTCTAAGACATGGTCAATATTGTGATGAGATATGTCGATAAGCGTGAAGGTGTCGTCAACGTAACGGGTCCAAAAAGGAAAAGATATTTTCTTAAAAAGCTTGCTTTCGAAACAGTGCATGTAAATGTCTGCGAGAATTGGGGAGAGAGGGGAACCCATGGCTAAACCTTCAGACTGACGATAGAATTTATTTTGGAAAGAAAACGTTTTCTTTCCAAAATAAATTCTATCGTCAGTCTGAAGGTTTAGCCATGGGTTCCCCTCTCTCCCCAATTCTCGCAGACATTTACATGCACTGTTTCGAAAGCAAGCTTTTTAAGAAAATATCTTTTCCTTTTTGGACCCGTTACGTTGACGACACCTTCACGCTTATCGACATATCTCATCACAATATTGACCATGTCTTAGAAACCTTAAATTCAATCGACAGTAATATCCAGTTTACATATGAAATAGAAAATAATGGCTCCCTTCCATTTCTTGATACCCTCGTCTCTCGCACTGTAAATGGATTTTCAACCACTGTCTATCGTAAAAATTTTGCAGTCTCCCTTCCTCCCCATGCGCGTTCATGTCACCCACCAAACCAAAAAATGGCTGCCTTCTATACTTTTGTAAACCGTGCCCTTAATATTTGTTCAAATCCTATTTTATTGAAATCTGAAATTAAATACCTGAAAGCCATCGCAATTGACAGAGGTTATGACCCTTCCATTATAGACAAAACTATCCAAAAATTACAACTCCCTCGTATTTCGTCTACTAAATCAGTCACATCTAATATCAGTATTGTTTTACCCTATTTTTCTAAAACCAGTCAAACCATAGCTAAAATTCTCAAACAATATGATTTTAAAATAATATTTTCGCCTTCCAATAAACTCACCTTTTCTCAGTTAAAAGATCCTATTGAAATGCATAATTCTTGGGGCATTTATAGTATTTCCTGTCAGTGTGGTTTATCATATATTGGCCAAACTAAACGCAGTCTTAAATTTCGTCTAAAAGAACATATGAATTACGTCCGCAAACAAGAAACCAATAAATCGGCTATTTCTAAACATTGCTGGGAGGAAAATCATAATTTTAAATTTAATTCAGCTAAAATAATTTGCAGACCTAAATCCATTCATGAACTCGATTTCTTTGAAGCTTTTCATATTTATAAAAATTTTAAAAACCTTGTTAATTGTGATTTCGCTGTTCCCTATTTATCTGATTGTTGGAAATTTTACATTCAGTCCACATTTCCTTAATTTTTCTACTTTTTACACAGCTACACATTCCTTAATTCCTATTGGCCACACTCCCCACCTCTTCCGTATTCCTATTGCTTGAACTAAATCCGGTCCCTCTCCTTTATATACGAGCACTTCTCAAGATTCAGAATTCTTTTTGCACTGATGACGGTATGCTTTAGGCTACCGAAACAGCTGTATGCACCTCAATATTTTTTCTTTGGCGTTTCTGACGTAGTAGTTTATTCCTGTTTTAATGCTTTTCATACTCTAAAATTCAAAGTTTAAAAAAAAAGTTGTGTGCAAATGTAAGATTCGCACATCAAATAAGGCTAAAGCTAAATAAAATCGGATTTTTATTATTCTGGACACAATTTGCATATATCTAAACAGATTAATACTTCTATTTAAAACTGTATTTGTTTTTCAACTTGTAATAATTAAAAAAAACTAGAAAAAAAAAAAAAAAAAAACTTGCTGTAACACAGTGGACAAAAATGTAACAGAGTGGACACCGGTATAACCAACTGGACTGGACATAGCAGTTAAACACAAGATTTGTAACTTTATACATTTGAACGCCAGGGATGGGAAATTTTGGCGCAGAATTCATGACCAGCATTTGTGTAAAAAATTTCTCTATCTATAAAATCGTTGGTTTAAGAAGAAAATATTGTTTCATTGATAGTGGTATGAATTCTATGCTTAGTTCCAATTCCTGGAAACAGACATAACACTTTACATTCATAAATTTTAAACACACATAACACTTTTCGTTCATAAATCTAATTTTTACGCAAATATATTAAGAGAAACATCAATAGTATAAGGAAATTCATAAAATAAACGTCCATCGATCACGTTTCATACCTTGGGATGAAACGGGACCTACACGGTTTCAGCATTTTAATAATTTTCTCTCTATCGCATTTTTTCAAACAAAAGTTCACAAATTACTCCCTATTACTGTTTGTATTTCATTTTATTATTAAAATTGGCTTTTAAAAATAAGGCTTTAATTTAAAGTGTGTTCAATGCGAATAATAATAATGCTAAATTTAAGTATTTGCCATAATTACCGGCAAAAATAGATAGTTTCAATTTAGTGATTTACTCTCAAAAACATTTAAAAAGAAGGGAAAGCAATTCTCTTAGAGAGAGTTTTATTCTTTTGGTTTATTATTTTCCAAATCACATGCTTTGAATAACTTATGAGTTCAAACTTCACTTCTCAAAACTACAACAACACGTAACTTCAATGAAACAGTAAAAAAACAAAATTCCCGACGTAACAATACCCTTGGGGCTCTCTGAATGCATGCTTCAATAGAAAAACTAATTGTTTGTACTACCGAAGATTTCAAGCACGAAAGAGGTTGAAAAAAAAAAAAAAAAATACGAGAAAGTAAAGACCTCGTGACCAGCTTTTCTCGTAGCATCTTCGAAACCGATAGAGGCAGAATCCAAAAGAAAAATCCCCTGAGGGCGTGAAAGATTATTTTTATTCTGAATTCTATACGGAGTAACGAAAAACCGCAAGTATTTGTTTTCCGCGGAATCTCGTGATTAAAATTATATTACCGAAGAAACTATTTATGGAATGAGGTATGTTTTATTTCACACGTGTATATATGCGTGTGCATGCACACAATTTGGTGATAGTAGTTTCTACCAATATGGAAACTTTTTTTTTTATAATATATATATAAACTATAATTGATATATACGTTTTGACAATAGTTTTATCTCACGATATGGAAAAATTTAGAGAAGCTAAGTGAAGACATTATTATTATTATTTATTATATATATATATATATATATATATTTTTTTTTTTTTTTGGGGGGGGGATGTTGGGAGAGGATTGATTTAAATAGTAAACTCGGGGAGGGGCATCCCCCAGAAAATTTTGGCCGCCAATATTATCTAAACTCAGTTTAACCCGTGGAGAAAATAATGCCTATTACTTATGCACTAATTAATAAATGATAATAGGGATTGTTTTCTGTACAGGTTAGCAAGGCGTTTGGATGACCTTGATGCTCAAAAATCCCCCTTCCCCGTTAACCCGTATATGACACTGTTATATAGAATGATATAGTAGAAAGTTTTGTGATGGCCACAACATACTAGTTTCACAGCAAGTTGGCTGACTGTGTCTAAACAGATTTTAATTAATTTCGGGGATAATACTCTCAATTGTATCAAACAAACGTAGCGTGTTTATATAATAATCAACTGCCATACGAGTTTTTAGCAGTTTTATGTATTACATAATGATTATTGTATTTGTTACAACCATTCTATTCCGTATTCTGAGTGGAATGAAACTTACGAAGGCGTGCAGTTTTTCGATCATGTGCACGATCTAACAACAGGTCCGGGTACCTGGGCACAAGAATTTTAGGACTACAAAAATTTCATATGCAAGATCATAAGATGATATTTACTTACGCAAAAACGTTTTATGAATCGCTAAGCTGAGACTTAGTAATCTACACCATTATTAGCAAAACAACTTACATACATATATTAACATTGATATTTTTCCATGAGAAAATTATTATAAATTTGAAATTATTTATTGTGAGTTTACTTACACAGGGAAGGGGATATAAAACTGCATCAGGACCTGGGCCTTACATTGGCTTGATCGTCCCCCGTTCTTAAATGTTTAACTACATCATAGATGCCCACAATTTAATTTATTCCGGAATATTCTTAGCCCCGCCTTTATTTCACACCACTTTATTTATATAAAATTTTTCTCCAATATATTACTTCGATAAAATAAGAAAAAAATTACTCTTAAAAAAATAAGTGGTTTGAAATAAAAGCGAGTCTAAAAATACTCCGGAATAAATTAAAATGATGGCATCTATCTATGCTACATTAATCCAACGTCTTATTAAAATAATTATTATATTGTAAATATTTTCGTTGGAAAGATATAGGAAATTTAATTATTCTTAGTTATATGTACTGTTTCACCCACAAAATCACAATTTAATAAAAATTCTTCACTAAAATAAAAACGATCGATACGATTATAGGAAAGCGGAAATTGAACATGCACATAATTTCGTATCTAGTACGAAAAAATATGCAAACGCTAAACAAACCAACAGCTTTTCTAAAACGGCGATTAAGAAACAAGGCGTTAGAGGCTAATGGCCAGTGAATTTATTTTTTATCCCAAAGTATTATAACACAAGTAATAATATAAAGGATTTGATATACATCACTGAAATTGAATACGAATAACAGACGTTTATCCATGGATTCAGGAGGGAATTACCCGCCTGGTTGTTTACACGCATTGAATACAAATCCCGCATTAACCACTCTCGGCAATTTTTTTTAAGGGTAAAATTATTTCAGATGCAAATACGATAAAATATTGTTCTTTATTTCTTATTTTAAAAGTATTTCAGTCATCAAAAGACTTGTTGTAAGGCTAAAATCTGTCATTTTACGGTCAGCCGGATTCTAAACCGGGGCTACGTATTACGCTACTAGCGTCGCTCATCGAATTACAATGCTCATTTTGTGACGGCATAGCAGATACTTAACTTTTGTCATGTTCGTAAATTTTAAAATATCGTTAAACGGTTCGAAAAATATTTTTCATTATTTTATTGACAGCATGCATATGTCTGAGTAATAAAATGTAACTTACGAAGCAACTTTAAATTTTGATAAAATCCACCGAAAATCTTAAATTTTGATAAAATTTCACTGGAGTTGAATTAATTTCAGGAAAAATCCAAGTACTTTTACCTCAAAATAAAACCCGAAAAAACCCAGTTTTAATCGGGCTGATATATATATTACATATAGTATATACATTTTTTTTTTTTTTTTTAATAAATGAAAGTAGCTAAAAGAAGTTTAAAAAAAATTAAACATTTGTTTCTTCTGACTACGTTTACATAAATTTCCCATTCCAACTATGTTTCTTAAAAGTTAAATTTTCGGATAAACTTTAGGTTTTCTAAAAGTTCAACTCTTGGATAAATTTAACCTTCGGGAGATACTTTTTTTTTTTTTTTTTGGTCTTAAAATAATATTTAAAACTTTTAAAACTCTGGTACTTTTATATTAATCACCATTATAACATTGCCATCTCAAAAGTTATTGCCTCCCTTTTCCCCTATAAATGAATAAATATACTATAAATTATTTTTTTAAAAGAAAAAAAAAATTAAAAACATGTACAACTTTCTCGAAACTTCATATCATAAAAATAAGTCTTTGATGATTTGCTTGGAAAAAAAAAAAAAAAAAGCTGCAATTTAAACTAGAATAGTGTATGCTGATACGATAATTAATGATAATGACGCATGCCTTAGAGAATCCACCAATTATTTTAAAAAGAATTTAAAATGTTATTACTAATTGTATATTAAGTTAAAAATTTAAAGTTCTGAAAAACGGATTAATAATAATTTTTAACCATTGATGTGAGTTGTGAATTTCAAGAGTTCAAAGTTACGCTTCAAGTTAAATGTTAGTAGTTTATTGTTTGTTTAATGCTTATATTCTTAAAAAAGAAAAAAAAAAAAAAAGAGGAAAGAAGGAAAGTTGGTTGGTTGTTTACGTAGCACTAGTGCTGCGCAATGGGCAATTGGCGACGATCCGAGACTCATCCCTAGAGGTGGTCCGGAGACATGCCATCACAATTTTGATCCACCACGGAAGGAATGGCTCTCCCACTTCGGTGACCCCCATAGGTATATTTTTTTATGTTTGAACAATGGGAACATGGAGGAAATTGCGGCCACGACAGATTTTACGCGCACCAGCCACCATTAGTGTACACGACGGTCTTTGACCGCCTCGAGTACCGAATCAGCAATCTTCCAATTACGAGCCCGGAGCTCCACTGACTGGGCTTCAGAAAGAAATATATATATATATATATATATACTAGCAGGCAACGCCCGCTTCGCTGGTCCCTATTTTTAAATGAATCACTCTAATTACTGAATTCTCAAAATTGCATTCATTTTTATCACGTGAAAAGAAAAGAGAAAAAAAATCTGATTAGGAAAAATGTCGCACCGGGTTCTCACTGCCTTCGGAAAAAATTCCCAAAATGCTCTAACTCTTATTTCTATTATTTCCCCCCCTTCGTCCCCCCCTCCCGTCTATCCTAATAATTTTACAAATTCGAAAATATCCGCAATCGCTTTGTAGGTATCAAAAACCACTATGCACCAGTTTTGAACTATCTATCTCTATTTTTATTTTTTGGCCCCTCCGTTCCCCCCCTTCCCGCCCCTCCCAATAATTTAAAAAATTCGAAAATATCCGCAATGGATTTGTAGGTATCGAAAACATCTATGTACGAATTTTGAATGATCTAACTATTTTACTTTTTTTGCCCCTCCGCCCCCCCACCTTCCCGGCCCTCCTAATAACTTTACACTTTCGAAAATATCCCCATTCGACTTGCAGGCCTCTAAAACCTATCTGTACCAATTTTGAACGGCCTAACTGTATTTCTATTTGTTTTTGCCCATAGCCCTCCTTACCGCTCCACCCCCCTTCCCGCCCCTCCTAATAATTTTACAACTTCGAAAATATCCGCAATCGATTTGTAGGCATCGAAAACCTCTTTATACCAATTTTGAACGATCTAACTCTATTTTTATTTTTTTGTCCCCCCCCTCCCCCCCACCTTCCTGGCCCTCCTAATAACTTTACACTTTCGAAAATATCCCCATTCGACTTGCAGGCTTCGAAAACCTATCTGTAAAAATTTTGAACGCCCTAACTGTATTTCTATTTGTTTTTGCACCATAGCCCCCCGCCCCCCCCCCCTCTGCTGCCCCACCTGGAGGCTGAATTTCTAAAATTCCAGAAATTGGTTTTTAGATATTTGCATTAGCTATATTTTAGAGCAAAAATTTTACGTATATCTATTTTTTTGTTTCAGATATATAGGATTATGCGAAATCACGTCTTACGCATGTGAAATCACGTTTTGCCCCCGCCCCCCTTGAGGACCGAATTTTGAAAATTCCAGAAATTGGATTTTAGACATTTGTATTAGCTATATTTTAAAGCAAAAATTTTACGGATATTTGTTTTTTTGTTTGAGATATGAAGGATTTTGTGAAATCACGTTTTGCCCCCCCCCCTCCCCCCCTTGGGGGGCGAATTTTGTAAAATCGCTTCTTAGTGGATGCCTACGTCATAGAAAGAACATTGTCACGAAATTTCATGCTTCTAGGTCCAGGGGTTTGGTCTGGACGTTGATAGATCACCCCCTCACTCACTCACTCAGGAAGTGTTCTTTTATATATATAGATATGTGTGTGTACTTTACTACAATAATTTGGGTAGCAGTAGCATGGATATGATTCGCAATTAAATATCTGCTTTCCTATGATCACTTTTAATTCACACGGTCAGCAAATTAGCTTCTTCCAGTTGCAATTTCGGTGCATTATTTATTTGTTCTAGAGAAGATGATAAAGAATGTTATCTGCTTTTAGAGGTCTGCACGGGCCGGGCTATTTTTCAATCTGTTCTCGGGCCGGGCCCGGGATTAAATTTTTTTGGAAGCTCGGGCCGGGCTGGGTTCGGGCTCAATTTTTTTGTGCATACTCGGGCCGGGCCGGGCCGGGCCTGAATGAAAATTTTCCGGGCCGTGTCGGCCCGAATCTTTTTCTGGTTTCATCGTTAATCAACGAAAAAGGAAAATGATAAATATTACTTCAGTCATTTACTTCACATAATTTTATAGGCTGCTTTATCACAAACTTTTATTTTGTTAAAAAATGTCTGTAACTTCAATTTAATTGCTTATCAGTCTGTCTGTTCGTGATCTGATTTTCCGCAAATATTTTTAGCATGTCTCGAAATTAATATTTTATTTCAAGTAATATTAAATGGTTTCCTATTCAAAATAGTATGCATTTCGCTACTAGTTTACGCACACGTTCAAACAAAAGAAATTAGATACGTTACTGTGTATAAGGCTTTGTGCCTTATAGTCTGTAGAGTTTAGGTGGTATGAAGGCTATAAAAATCCTGCCTCTAACTTTTTCTTTAAACTCCTTTTTCTTTCCTCCAGTGCACTGAATGAAAGTGCATCATTTTTAGCATGTACAAAAGCCTCTTTTCTATAGTATATGGTTGGATTGCCATTATTTTTTTTTTTACCGGATCACATGAAAAATTCGTATATATTACGGTGCATAAGAGGAAATGGTTGAACGTCCAATTTTAGTTAGTAATAACCATTTTAAATACTGTCCTATATCGTTTGATGAGTGCTAATATTTTAGATTTGACTTTCTGTCTGTCTTTGTGCCTTCTGTACGTCTGTAATAACGAACTTTTGTTTATATATAATTATCTTGTAAAAGTTCACCATTTTTGTTATAGAAGATTCTATTGCTTCGCTATATAAAACCTCTGCAAAACACATACTAAAAATCTTTTTCATAGAAAGGCATGCATTTTTTTTTTTTTTTTTTTTTTTTCAAATTTTTGAATCGGGCCGGGCAATACACTGGCAAAAAATAAACGGGCCGGGGCCGAATTTTTCAATTTCATACAGGGCCGGGCCTTAAAATTCCGGACCGTGCAGACCTCTATCCGCTTTTATGGAATCAGTTTCCTAAATGGGCTTATTTTACATTTCTTTCTTTTTCCTTTTTTTTTTTTTTTAATTAAACCACAACAAATGTTTCTCTATATTTGCTGTATTTACAAGTATAAATGGAGGAAAAATCATAATTTCGTTTACATAAAAGCGAGGATTGAAGTTCATTGAAAATAAAAGTATCTAAAAAAGATGAAATAGAAGAATCTTCAATTCCTACAACGTAAAAGCGAGGTTATACTGAATTTCTTTTTATATATTAACAATAGTCAAAAAAGATTTATAATGCCTAAATTTTCATAAATTTTCTACAAAAAGTACGTATTAGATTCTTTCAAGAAACGAAAACAAGTACGGATATTTTTATCTTCCTTATACGGATCCAGATACGAACACGGATCATACGGATACGAATACGAAACTCCGACAGATATTTAATATATATATAGTATGTTTAAATCAGTTATTAATTATGTCTACAAATTTATCCTTATAATTGTAAAATTTTTTTTGAATGATGTTCTCAATTTGACACGACTCGTTGAAAACTAAACCCGACCCGAACCCGACCCGCAGGAAAAAATGATCAGCCAACCCGACCCGATGCAGGACTCTGGTTCAAAGGGTTTTATTTTTAAAGACCATTTAAATATAAAAGCATGGTAAGCGGTTTCGCTTTGATTGTTTTGAAAACAAATCTCATTGTTCAATTAACTGATAGGTTGAGAGAGACTGTTGTAAACTTACTTGTTTATATGAGAGTGTGATAGCGAATATCTGATAAACTTGAGATCGTTGATCTTTAAATGACATCAAAAGAATTTAGATAGAGGAATTTTACTATCCATAGGTCGTTCACATGTCAAATGCAGGTATGAATGGCTTACTTACACGGTATGTACGAAATAGCTGTCTGTTACAGTGAAATATAATCAAACTATTGTCATGAAAATTTTTCATGAGAACTATTATTTTAGACTAACTTTGTCACAATTTTTCTATTAGAAATCTCTCAACTACTATTTCCTGTGTACATGCAATGCCTTACTACATCGCCCCTTTCCAGACTGTGCACTTATTTATTATTTTATTTATTTATTTTTTCACATCCATGTCTGAACTGGGATGGAGCCCAGCGTCTTTTAATTGAATACCAAAGCGCTAACTATTCAGCCACCAGATGGGCCTGTAACTCAAGTAAATTATACTGTATTCTAAAGTTGCACTGAAAAAAAATATAATTGGATGATGGGAACTTTTTTTTTTTTTAAGTTGCCTAACAAACTGTTTTGGATCAAAATTAACAATGTCCCCCCATCCAATGGAAAAAGAAAAAAAAAAAAATGGCATGCTGTTTTTGTGCCTCTTCTTCACTTGATGAAATATCATGCTTAATTATATCAACCAGAAACAATTATTGCATGTTTCTTTTTCGCTCCCTCCCCGCAACACCACATTGACAATACATGGCGTTTGCTTTTAGATTACAAATGGTTTGTAATGTACAACACTGATGCTTTCAAAGAAGTGATTTAAGATACAGCCCATATTTTCTATTTTAAGAATAAGTTTCGAAAACTGCTTATATACTATTCGTACATAAAAAGTGGAAATGCTGATTGGCAATTATCTTCAATCAAAAACTGTTTTCAGTCGTAACTACTCAAAGAAAAAGTTAAGGTTTAACAACGTCAAACATTTATTTATCAGTTTCAATTACTCAGTGCTTTGCTTAGTGTCTTGCTATATGCGTGTAACGCAATAATTACAAAATATTTATTACAGTCAACGAAATAAACACATTCTGGTTTCGACATACCAACGCACAACACGATTTATCAACAACTTTTTTTTTTAAATGAAAGTATTGTTGTTACCGTTTATCGCTTATGTGTTTTTACAGATATCAATACAACATTCCTAATTTATAAGAGTATTCAGATTCGCCAGTTTATATAAACAGATGATTGATGCACGTGATAAACACTAACGGCCACTGACATTTAATAGCACAGATGTTTTACATTAAATGAAAGTGTTAACAGACATATCGATTCGTTTTTTGCATAAGTTAGATGAGACATGCGATCCAGTTACATCATCAGTAAAACCTATGCATGAAAGTTTTTTTTCTTTTTGTTTAACAAATAAATTTAGCTTTAGGCAAATTAGAGGTTTGCACGGGCCGGAATTTCGAGGCGAGGCCCGGCCCGATTCAAAAATATGAGAAAAAAAAAAAAAAGGAATGCCTTTGTATAAAGCAGATTTTTAGTATGTGTTTTGCAGAGGTTTTATAAAATTTCAGCAGTTTTGTTAAAGAACGTACTATTGTTTGGTTATATAAGACAATTATATATAAACAGAAATTCATTATTATAGACAAGGCACAAAGACAAACAGAAAGTCAAATCGAAAATATTAGCATTCATCAAACAATATAAGAAGGTATTTAAAATGGTTAATACTACTGAAAATGCACTTTCAATCATTTTCTCTAAGTATACAATAATGTATCCGAATCTTTCATGTGCTCCGGTAAACAAAACTTTAATGTTAATCCAACCATATTCAATAGAAAAGTTACTTTTGCCCATGACAAAAATGATGCTACTTTCGTCCACTGGAGAAAAGGAAAAGGAGCCTTAGAGAAAAAGTTACAGCGGAAAGATTTTTTATAGCCTTTTATAAAACCTAAACTCAACAGATCATAAGAAACAAACCCTTATACACAGTAATGTATCTAATTTCTTTTGCTATGTACATGTACGCAAACTGGTAGTGACATGCATACTATTTTGAATAGGAAACCATGTAATATTACTTTAAATAAAATATATTAATTTCGAGGCATGCTAAAAATATTTGCGAAAAATCAGATTTCGGACAGACAGACTGATAGACAATTAAATTGACGTTACAGACACTTTTTTAACAAAATAGAACTTTATGTGACACACAAGCCTGTAAAATTACGTAAAATAAATGACTGAAGAAATATTTCATCATTTTCCTTTTTCGTTGATTAACGAGGAAACCAGAAAAAGATTCGGGCCGACACGGCCGCGAGAAAATTTTATTCAGGCCCGGCCTGCCTATACACAAAAAAACTGAGCCCGAGTCCGGCCCGGCCCGAGAGCAAATTCAAAAATTCGGCCCGAACCCGGCCCGTGCAGACCTCTAAGGCAAATACAATTTTTACATCATAAGTAATTATTTTGATAATTTTTTTTTTTAATAGTTCCGACTCCACAATAATTAATATACATATATATGTATATATAAGGCTTTATTTGCCTTACCCACTTTTACATCTTCGGAATTTTTTTCTTTTATACATACAGTTAAAAAAAAAAAAAAAATCAATTTTGTTTTTTAAGGATTTTTTTTAATAACCCGGTAACCAAATTCCATGTAAATCTATGGCGAAATTTGTTTATTGAATAACTCGTTACCTAACAGATATTTTTTAATTCCGTTTTCACATTCAGAAAATTCACAACCGTTAATTTAGTACAACGTTTTCCGAAAATCGAATTTCTTAAAATTTAATATTTCATTTTAGAGCTTAAAAAATGTGAAAAATGCATTTAGTTAATTTTTCACATTATCAGACATGGTACAAGCTTACAGAAAAAAAGGCTGAACTTTTCACGACCCCCCACCCCCCTCTCAAATGTGGTATCAGACAACTGACACACTATAAATTTTTCAATAATAAAAATAATGTTAAATCTGATCGCATACATGTACACGTAATATACAAAATCAGAACAATAAATCTTACATTAAATATCATATTAATTATAATTAAAACAGTTGTAAGTGCTTAAAAAACAGATAAAATTATTACATATACTTGAAAATAAGTTTATTCTATAGAAGCCTTATTTGCTGGGGCAATTCATTAGCAAAATAATGTAGTTCAAGTTCATTAGGAAAATGCAGTTGAAGTGCTATTTCTTTTTCATTTTCTCCAAGTTTGAATTTAACATTTCTTGAAAGCCAATCACATAGAAATTGCTAATAATATATTGCACAAATTCAGGCTGACCCCCCCCCCCCCCCCATCTACACATGTCCAGAAAGTTTAAATGCAGATTTGCATTGATCCCAAGAATAATAATTTTCAAGCTTAAAAAGGCTGAAAAGTAACATGTCTGCATTCTAAAACCACAAAATTCAAATTTGAAAAAATATAAATTTTCGGAAACAGAGTACTAATTTAACGGTTGTGTATTTTCAGAATGTGAAAACTGAATTTAAAAATAACTTGGTTATGTGTAATTCTTTAAACAATTTTACCAATAGAATAACATGGGCTTTGGCTGACCTTGGCAATCTGTGATTTACCCTCAAGACAGATACAATTATACATGGGCCTTTAATAAAGGTCTGAGTTAAAATCATAACAATATGATATTACAGTCGATTAGAATGCCATCTATTGACTATAGATATTTAACAAATAGTTAAATGATTTATTATATTGAGCGAAAAGTATCCAGGCCAGCAGCCAAACATAGGTTCTTTGGCTGAATGTACCAATGTTCTTTATAACTACTGACAGAGCTGCCAACCAAATCCGGCAATTTGTTAGTACCGCCCCTTTTTCTACATCACTTAATTTTTAGAGTAATTCTCTTCAAATAAATTTACGATGAATGAAGAAAACAAATACTCTAAAAAATAAGTGGTGTAGAAAAAGGGGCGGTACTAACAAATTGCCGGATTTGGTTGGCAGCTCTGTACTGACCTTCAGGGCCCGACTTAAACTACCTGAATCCCCGAGGCAAGTTTTTTCTGGATGGCCCCTTTGCAGTAGAAGAGGTCTTTAAGTTGCACAGTCTCAGCATATTCCTGTGAGGGGGCCCCTTCTAGAAGGGGGCCCAGGGCAGTTGCCCCGCATGCCCTGGCGTTAGTCAGGGTCTGCTGACCTTATCACGAACAACACTCCCCTTCCCCATTTTAATCGCCACTATTTTAATTCAGATTCCTGGGTTTTAAGGATCGTCTCTATACCCTCCAGCGCTAATTGTGACTTAACTTTAGAAATCCTGAAATTACACACACACACACACACACATATATATATATATATAATAATAATTTAAAAAAATGTCAGATTGCGATTGACCATTTTTTACGATAGTAACCAATAAAATAAAGTTTTGTAAATCTAAAAATATTCTAGCTTTCATTCTCGTAGCAGTTACTGAAAAATATTTAAAAAGAAAAAAAAATCTGAACTTAGGAAATATATTAAGAAAAAATTCCTGAAATTAGAAAAAAATATCCCTATGCATGATCACCCCCGACCCTCCTACATTTTCCCCGTCTTCGTAGCCATATTCCATATTACTATTATAGAGAAAAATGTGAAAAGAATTATTCATTTCCTGTAATTTTAAATGCCATCTTCACATTCAGAAAATCCACAATTATTAAAATAGCTCCTGCTTAAAATAATAATAGTAATAATAATTTTAAATACTTTATTTTGAAACTATAAAATGTGAAAAATGAATTTAGTTCATTTTTTCACATTTTTTAGCTTCAAAAGAAAATTGAGTAAATTTTTGTGAAACAGGAACAAATTTAACTGGAGTGAATTTTCTAAATGTAAAAAACGAATTAAAAAATAAAAATAAATGAATGAATAAATAAAAATAGTTAATGAGCAATTCTGTTAACAATCCTCCCCCCCCCCCCATAGAATAGTGGCTTTAGCTGCAGCGACGATAAGTAGAGCCCCGTGCCGTAATAAAAGAATTCATCTGGAGAATATATTGAGCACATTCTGTCCGAAGAAAAAATCATTGAAAGAAATTTGCCGTACAAATCGACCGCCAGACTAGAATCATAATTTTAGTTTAATGAATTTAATATGAATATTGTCGATAAATATTCTGCAGACGTCACATTTCATCTCTATCCGAGTTATATCACCAATATCTCTCTTGGCATAGATAAAAATTAAACGGACAACAAAACCTGATATAAACTTAGCAGGGGTCGATCCAGGCAAAATTTGGGTCCCTTTTTCGGCCCCTTCACAAAATTCCACATAGTAAAAAGGGACCCTTCACAAAATTCAAATTCATAAAAAGGGACCCTTCACAAAATTCAAATTCATAAAAAGGGACCCTTCACAAAATTCAAATCCATAAAAAGGGACCCTTCACAAAATTCAAATCCATAAAAAGGGACCCTTCACAAAATTCAAATCTATAAAAAGAGACCCTTCACAAGATTGTTTTATAAAAATG
The DNA here is from genome assembly GCA_963930645.1 of Salticus scenicus. Classification (NCBI taxonomy): domain Eukaryota; kingdom Metazoa; phylum Arthropoda; class Arachnida; order Araneae; family Salticidae; genus Salticus; species Salticus scenicus. The sequence goes on along the minus strand of OZ005651.1, from coordinate 308,210,542 downwards.
ATCCTTTTATTAAATGTTTCATATTTTCAGTATTATTTTTAATTTATGCCTTAATTTGGCTCAACGAAACTCTATTAACTTGATATTAAACATTACATAAAGTGATTGTAAAAACTGAAGATTTTACACAATATTTTACTTTTTCACAAAAATAAATAAAAATTTCACAAAAATATTTTGTTTTTCACAAAAAAGGGACCCAAAAATTAAAACCTGGATCGACCCCTGCTTAGTCGAATAACATTTTCACCGTTTCTTATCACTGATATGAAACGAAAGATGAGGGTTTGTGCCTTACATTTTATAGAAACATTTCTTTAAAATTTTGTTTGGAACTGCGGTTTTGAAAAGAAAAGTCTGAAGATAATCTATTCAACGTTAATAAATAAAAAAGCATTCATAAAAAAAAGAAAAAAAAGCTGCAAGATTAAAATAGTAAGTTTTAATTTGCCAAACATAGTAAAAATGAGATTTTTTTTTTTTTTTTTTGTTTTGTTTTCCTCATTTTCATATGACCCTTTTCATCTGACAGGTGCACAGAGTGCTTCAGTCCTTGAAAAAACCCTTATGAAATATAATACATTATTTCATACATTATTATATAGATCAGATTAAAGTAAATATATTTTTATTTCATTGCTTAGCATACATTTTCATATTTAAACAGTTTATTTATTGTATAATAAAGAATAATGCAAAAATATGACTTTATAACTTAAAAAATAAGTGGTGCAGTATGCATGTCACCTGTAACTACCTTTGTAACAAAGGGTTAAATCTGAAGGGTTAAATCTGAAAACTTCTCTTTAAACTTTTTTTTTTTTTTTTTCTTTCCAAAAAGGATAGTTTTCTCAGTCTCAGTGGATTATACTCTTTGTCTTTGAAGACACGGGACACTCATGCTTTAAGAGCTCACGAAAATGGGCACATTCTCAATAAATAAAGTTAAAAAAATTAAGCTATTTATGTCGTGTAGTGCACTTAGAGATAAATCATTTCTTTTTATATATATATATATATATATATATATATATATAGATTTTGCTTCCATAATTCAATTCCCAAAAGATTGAGAGAAAATTTCAAAAACTGAATGAGTTATAATTTTTTTAATTTTAGCCATTAAAGCATTCATTTGAATAAGGCGACCTTTCTTCCATTGTCGTTACCATGGGAACCACTTCAAGGAAGAGATTTCTGCTCGGAAGCGGAAAAAAAAAAAAAAAAAAAAAAAAAAACACCTGCCGTTGATAATCAGATGTATTTTAAGTGGGATAAAAAATTGCAAATTTCTATTTTCTTCAATTTTTCGAATTCGCACACGACACTTGGTATAAAATCTTAACACCACAAAATAAACTTGCAGTTCAAATTTCATCGATTTTTGTCAATAAACAAAAGGTTTACATTTTAATTGCAAATTAAATTTTATTCTAATACGCGTATTTCAATTTCTAATTATGATTAAATTATTTTTAATACATCATTCGAAAGATATTTTAAAGTTCTTTTATATTATCGAAAGTTTTCACCAGATTTACACGTTTTGGGGTTTCATGAATGAGTTTTCTTTTGTATCTCAGCAACTAATTAAAATAATTTCATAAGTAATACATCATTGGAAAGCTTTTTTGAATTGGAATCGAACAGTGGAATACAGAAATTTCTACCGCCAGATGGCGCTGTAATATTTTCAAATTTCAATATTTCAATTTATAACTATGATTAAATTATTTTTAATACATCATTCGAAAGGTATTTTAAAGTTCTTTTAAATTATCGAAAGTTTTCACTAGATTTACACGTTTTGAGGTGTCCTGATTACGTTTTCTTTGGCATCTCAGCCAAATGAGTTAGATCGCTCAAAATTGGTATACGTAGGTTAATTAAGAGGGCCTGAAAGGTTGGAGAAGAAATAGGCTTGCACTGCGCGCGTATCCCTTAACCCCTTCCACTCCAGGGACGTACGTGCGTACGTCCTAGTGTTAATGGCCATTAATACCATGGACGTACGTGCATACGTCCAAAGAAAGTATACGATACTATTTCAAAATTATAATCTGGTATTTCAGACATTTACACTACAGCTAGCCTGGAGCGGAAGGGGTTAACTTGTGCGCGCGCAGAGCGCACGGGACTGAGCTGCCGAAGGCAGTGGGGACCCGTCCCGACTTTTTAACCAACGAGAATGATTTTTTTTATTTTCTTCTCTTAAGAATAAATATTTGATTTGAGGAGGAATATGTGCGCGCAGCGCACGTATACTTTCACACGTGCGCGCGCATGGGACTGCGCTTCCGAAGGAAGTGGGGACCCGGTATGAGTGTTTACCCGATCAGAAATGATTTTCTTTTTAGGGGGCACGAAAGGTCAGGGAAAGAATAGGCGCGCGCAGCGCCTGTATACCTTAACTTGTGCGCGCGCAGCGCGCACGGGACTGCGATGCCGAAGGCAGTGGGGACCCGGTCCTACTTTGTACCCGATGAGAAATGATTTTTTAAATTTTCTTTTCTTAAGAATAAAAATTTGACTTGAGAAGGATTATGTGCGCGCAGCGCACGTATACCTTCTTGCGCTGCCGAAGGCAGTGGGGCTCCCTGTGTGAGTTTTTACCCGATCAGAAATGATTTTTTTTAGGGGGCACGAAGGGTCAGGGAATGAATACGCGCGCGCAGCGCGTGTATCTCGTAAGTTGTGCGCGCGCACGGGACGGCGCTGCCGAAGGCAGTGGGGACCCGGGCCGACTTTTTACCCAATCAGAAATGATTTTTTTTTTTTTAACTTTCTTTTCTTAACACTAAAAGTTACTGTTAGTGATTCATTAATTATAGTGATTGAGAGATTTTGAGAATTCAGTCATTATAGTGATTCATTTAAAAATACTGACCCGCTAGCGGGCGAAGCTCGCTAGTATTCATGTTAAAATTTGTACATAAATTACTTTTAACATGAACTGTTTACACAATCCCCGTAAAAATGAAGATTAGTTACTGATAGCATGAACAAATTTTTATCCCCCTTAAGAATCACGTTAACGAAATTCGACTGAATTACTTTGCAGCTTTTGAAGGTGAGGCACCCTAAATCTAGAGGCCCTGGGCCAGTGCCCGGTGTGCCCGAGTAGTTAACTAGGACTTAGGTTCTAATCTTGTTACTTTGAAAACTGTATTCATGATAGGAAATATAAAATCAAAATTAAGGGAGCTTTTTTTACCTATCGACTTCAGAAAGCTCATGCTATTTTATAGGTTAATGTTAATTTGTTACTGGAATTACTCATTATTTATTATATTTTTCTTAATTCCCGTTTCACAATCAGAAAATTCACAATCATTAAATTTGATTTTTTTTTTTTTTTTTTTTAAATATACACATATATATATATATATATATATATATATATAGTGATAGAGAGAGAGAGAGAGAGAGAGAGAGAGATAGTTGAAAACAAATTTAATGGTTGTGAATTTTCCGAATGTGAAAACGGAATTAAATATATATATATTAGATCAATGGCGTCCCTACCGCCCACTGTAGACATTTCAACTTTCATGGTGGACGGTAGGAGTTCTGTTCTGAAGTACTTTTCTTTTTTAAAAAATTCGCTGTTTGAAATGGAATATGCATCTGAATTGAGCTATCCAGGCCGACAACCGGTCGGCATTACTCACTCAGACAACCTTTAGGCAGAAACATCTGGTCTATCATGTAGATAGCTCGACAGAAGCATTACCTGCGGCTTATTTCTGTCGAGCTATCTACATGATAGACCAGATGTTTCTGCCTAAAGGTTGTCTGAGTGAGTAATGCCGACCGGTTGTCGGCCTGAATAGCTCAATTGGTAGAGCCTTGACCTTTTAAGTCAAAGATCCGGGGTTCGACTCCCGGTCCAGGCATTATTTTCACTCATTCGGAAAAATAAAAATTTCAATAAATATTATAGTATTATGGTTTAACTAGCTATAATTCTGCTTTATAAATTTTTCGAAGTAAATTGTTTACTTTATTTCATACCATTTCTAAGGAAATGCTGGGAGTTAAGGTTGACTAATCCTGTATTAGATAAGTAATTCCAGTAACAAATTTCTCCACAGAAGTTGAGTGAGTTTTTGTGACCAGAGACGGGGAAATTGTAAGTAGTAGACAGAAGCCTTAAAGTTAAGGCAGTTCTGACCACTTATTTTTCTAGCCCAACAATCAATACATTAAAGGGTTGAGATTTCCATATTCCTTTACATTTCAAGAGAGGAAGAAGGGGAAAAACACTACAAGCAGCATTTTACCTTGAATTTTATCTCTTACTTCTCTCAAAGAGCATTTTTTCATCTTTTAAGAGAGTATTATCTGAGAGAAATAACACTCGAATGTTTCAAAGGTTACACACTTCGTATCGAATTGTTTACCTACGTTGTCAATCAAATTTTCTAACATTTATTTTATCTTTATGCATCTATTCAGACAAAGTTGGTACATAGATTTGCTTTTATTCAAATTTCACAGTAAGTTTTTCAGAATACATTATTTCAAGCCTACATCTTACCATTCACCTGTCGCCCCCTATTGCTATGACCCAACTTGTTACCTAATTATCATTTTTCAGTCTGTCCTCGCTTTAAATGTACAAATATTTCTACTGTCAAGAAATCCGAAATTTTTCGGAAAGGAAAATATGTTTAAATTTTCGTAAAAACTATGTTTACTTTTCATCAAAAACTGTGTTTAAATTTTCTGTAAATGACTTTAAAAAATATATATTAAATCAAAATTTTAATCAGTTTTTAAAATAGAAGGAAATTATTACTTTTTTAGCTCTTAAAATTTTATGATATATTTTTCTTTTTCAAACTCTAAACAAAAATAATCAAAGTAAGTTTGTTATATATCACTTACATTTGTTTAAAATTTATAATATATTGTTGTGTGTTATTGATTAAAGTTACGCTAAGGACAAAGCATGGGTGAAATGCCCTCCGTAAGGGATTTCCCAAGGATCAATATTCATGCCAGATTTGGAGAAAACTATGGTAAACTAAAAACAGCAATGCAAACGAACGTGACCTGAGTTTAAACCCGGCATCTCTCGTCTACTAATTTTAAAGAATTGATTTAGAATCAATTTTTTTCATATCTATATGCATAGCTGCCAACCTAATCCGGAGGATTGTTAGACCCCACCTCTTTTTCCACACCACTTAATTTTTATACTAATTCTCTTTAAATATATTTACGATGAAATAAGAAAAGTATTCTAAAAACAGACTGGTGTAAAAAAAAAAAAAAAAAAAAAAAAAAAAAAAACTGGGTACTTAATAACAATCCTCCGGATTATTAATTAGATGTTGGCAGCTCTGGATATGGTAGACTAAAATCCAATTTCAATACTTTTGTGCTATAATTACGCGTTCTGAAGTTCCCTGAATACAAAAATCAAGATTTTAGCAGGATAAGTATGACTGACATTTCCAGCATAAAAAAATAATAATAATAATAACTTAATTGCAGGATGTTCAAATAAATTTTTTATTTTATTTTTATTTATTTATTTATTTATTCATTTTTATTTTTATTTTATTATTATTATTATTATTATTTATTTTATTTTATTTTATTTTTTTTTTTTTTTTGAAGGTTAAATGATATTTCCACTTGAGAAGTTGACCAAGATTGGTAAGTTTCATAAAGGTGCGCGTGTGTGTGAAAATTTAATAATTTGGAATAAATTTGTAAATAACAACCTTAAAAGTTTTAATTTACGAATGCAGGTACTACATTCATATGGGGGGGGCTGAAGTGAAAGCAGTCTTCCTTCACAAATAAATATATGTAAAATAAAATGCTTTACTGTATATACAGTACTTATATTACCATTTAATTATAATCTGTATTCAAATGCAGATTAAAGGTAATTTGTGTGTGTGCCACACCAGATTATTTTCGTCAAATTTTTACATACTTATTTCTGAAACTCGCGTCAAAAACATTTCCAATGAAAAAAAAATGCAAATGAAAAGCAAAACTAACATATATAAAATAGCATTTCGATGGCTATTTGCCAGGGTCTGAGAATTGTAAAATAAGGTTGATAAGAAAAAGCGTTGAGCAACACAGGGCTTCTCGGGTATCACTTCTGCTACAAAGTATTTTATTCTTGTTTTGAAAAAGCAGCCGAGAAACTACGCATCATTTCCCACTGTAATTTTTGCAAATGCGTTTTTTTTTTTTTTTTTTTTTTTTTTTTTCCCTTCTTCTTCTGATAAAATATTAAGTACAACCAACCTACTATTTTTAACAACTGGACTTCCATTTTATTGTTGCGATAAAACTTTAAAAGTTCAAAAGAAATAATCGCAGAAACCAAAAGTCTAAACGCTAATTTCTAGATTATTATTATTGATTTATAATTATTCTAGCTTTATTACATATTACTTTAACAAATCTTAAAAGTCCATTACACAGAAACTTCCCATTGAAATTGCCCAGCACACAAAGTTTATATCGAATTTTCTGTTTTATGATAAATAACTCTTATGCCTGTAATAAATAACAGAGTCAAGAGATTAGGAAAAATCTTGGTTTTACTAAAGTGACCTACAACAGTATTCTATTATTTATTTATTTTAATCTAACTCTACCCTACGCCTCTTGGCGCTGCATTTCTGGTCTGGTGAAAACACGTGCTTAAATATTTAGACTAGAAACAACTTGCGTATATTTGCATATGAATGTGTTCTTTATTAGTCAATGGAATAGTTCGTAAATACTAACTGAATTTGAAATAAATTGCGAAAATATCTCGAAATGAAATAGAAGACATTCTCAGAATTTTTTCTTGCGGTCTAAATATGAAAGCGACCTTTTTCCTCCCAGAAGGACGTTTTAATAACATCTTCACGTTCTTTTAATTTAAATTATTTACTTCTTGACTCGGTTGACAGCCAATTTTATTACTGGTCTCGCAGACACAATGGCTTAGCCATGACTTTACTATGTTTAGTATTAAACAAATTATATCATACCTAATAAAATACATACCACTACCACCACTATTTTGGAAAAAAAAAAAAAAAAAAAAAAAAAAAGAATTTCCAAACATCTCAATTGACAATTCAATTAAAAATTATTTTTTATTTGCAAAAACAATGCATCATTTTTCAATGTTTAAAAGTCGAGTTGTTCAATTACATAACAAGCTATCACTTTTTTCCCGTGTTGAGACAAATTGTTAAATTTCATTGAAACGACAAAAATATTCGATTGTCTTTTGAAATAATTTCAATGTCAAAGAATAATTGTCTTTAGACTAAAATGAAGTATTTTATAAAACCAGGACATATCTAAAAAACAATACAACTACGCATGTCGATTTAGAATGGGTACAAGGATACAATTTACGAGTATGAAATATATCCAATGTTTTCTACAAAAAGTTACTTTAGTAACAAGTTACTTCTCCCTATGAGGCTAAGGAAAAATATGTAAGCAAATTTTGCACTAAATTGAACAGAACCCAGAATTAAAAATCGCTAACAAATTTATTCCGAGATAATGTCAATACCTGTCATTTTTTCACACTTTATTTGTAATTTTCTCTAATATACAAATAAATAAGAAGAAAATATTACGAATAAATAAGAAAAATATCCTTCAAGAATAGTGGTACGGGAGAGAGAGAGAAAAAAAAGGGGGAGGGGGTACTAATAATGCTCCAGAATACATTAAAATGTTGCAGGTCTACGAAAAATAAAAGTAACATAGTGCTTTATTTTTTTTTCTCCCCTTGAAAAAAGTTTTTTTTTTTCTTCTTGTTGAGAAAACATTTTCTCTTGATCCAATCCTTTTTCTGCCCTCATGTATAATCCGCAACCTGCATATAATCCACTCGCGGATAATCAGGAGTTCACTGTAGTATCCTTTTACTGGGAGACAGCACTTCATTTACAGGACACTTTTGCAAGAATTCGGACGTAGTGCAAGTACCCTGCCTGAAGTGCATTTCAAGTTGTGACATACAATATTTTTGCTTTGCTAAATGTATAAGTACACTATTTTTGGCGCGTTATAATTTATAGATTATATATAAGAGCTACATAAATTAGTTGAATAAGTTTCAAAGAATTAGTGTATGCGACAATTTTGAAATATCTTCTTTAATAACAGCTTTACCCTTTAACTGGAAACATCAAAAATTGGTACGCAAACAGAAGCATGCAGTCTGATAAAAGATTGCTATAAAAATAAATAAATATCTAAATTATTTATTAAATAGCATAAACTTAGATATATTCTTTAATACTTATATATTAGCATGACCAAATTTTAAATTTTGCAACAAAAATTTTTTTGAAAATCTGAGACAGAAAAATTTTCAATATTGCGTAAGTAGACGCAGCATTCTGACAAACGGCAAGTTTCCGATTTGCTAAAGTAGTTACAATATTCAAACGAAGGATTAGGACGGGGGGGGAGGGAGTAGCCCCCCCCCCTTACACAGAAATGTCTATCGAATAAAACTGTTTCAAAAGCTATTATTAACTGCTTTTGAAGTACAATAGAAATGTTCAAATGCAATACCTCATATCTTACATCTTTATTTACAATAATTTGCATTGTAACATTAGGTACGCGAAAGTAGAGCGAGTGTAGCACGAGATTGTTTTTCTTGAACTTTCAATATATATATATATATATATATATATATATATTTTTTTTTTTTTTTTTTTTGGGGGGGGGGGGCTACATTATCACCAATGCCTTTGACTGCACTTTTTTTTTTTTTAATTCTATATTCTATCATACTATAATTTTTATCGCAATACTTTATTGTATATAGCATATGATTAGGGGTCAGACCAGACTTTTCAGACAGGGTCCTGTTTTTGTGAAATTGTGAAAATTTTAAATGTAATTTTGTGAATCTAAATTTAGTGCGAAAATCAAGTTCTTCCGAACTTTTGGCTAGGGTCCCCTCTTTTTGTGTAATTGTGAAAAATAATTCTGCAAAACTAAAATTACCAGTAAAATAAGGTTTTGTTTTAAACAGTGAAGGTTCACTTTTATAAAACTAAACTCACATATGCATCGTGGAAACAAAGCAAAGTGCATCCAATTATTCAGGCGGGCTGTTCGCTCCATGGAAGATTAGTTTTCGAAAAGAAACAAATTTATCAAAGTCTGTGTTTTTAGAAAAAAAAGTTTTGTAAAAGGTTCATTTTCGAGGAAAAATTTTATGAAAGATTCTTTAACGAACCTGGTTTTACCTCTGAAATGAGCCCTGTAACATAGATTTAAAAAAAAAAAAATCTGCCATTTAAGTTATTCTAAAATTTTTAAATGATATTTAGATTCATTTTCCACATTCCAGAAATGACACAAAAATTCATATTGCCTTTAAAAATCCTTACACTTTGGGTGAAAGAAAATTAGCATCATAACAGTTAATTTTTTGCCGGGCAATTATGCTGTGAAAAAATAAATAAATAAATAAATAAGAAAAAAATATATACAATCTCGTTTACTTCAACGTTTATTTATCCCCCCCCCCCCCAAAAAAAAAAAAAAAAATAAATAAAAATAAAAAAATTAAATAAATAAATAAAAATAAATAAATAAAATAATAAATAATAAAATATAATTATTTAGATAAAAAAAATTTTATAAACCATGTTTTTAAATTTTCTGTTGAATCATATAAACGCTACTGAAGGCAGCCGGAACCCCAGCAATTGGATAAAAGTATTAAAAAAATTCCTTGCTATCGTCTTTTGAGCTACTATAAAAGTTTCAAATGGCTATCTAGCCGGGAAGTTAGTTAAAAGTTGATTGCAAGCTTCCACATTAATGTTAATTAGATTAGGTAAGTACTTACTAAATAGATTTAGGATGTTACTACGCTTTAATTTTCGGAAATCCAACTTTGTGTGGTATCTGTTTAGTAAGAACTTGTTTTTCTCCAACGCCAAAATTGTTGCATATGGTGTATCTCCCCACCCCCCATTCCGGTCCTCCATGAATGCTAAAGAAAGGGAGAGATGAAAAAGTAGGCGATCTGATTAGGTTAATGATCATCATAGGCGACAGTTTGGTGTAGTATTTTTGTTTTGAAGTGAAGGAATACCCGAATTTTATAGATATGTATATTTTTTTAATACGTAATATTAAACTGAAGGGTTTATTGAAATGGATAAGTCTGTCATAAAATCTAGACAGAAAATTTTTAAAACGCATTGTGAGATTGACAGTGTTCTGAAAAATTATGAACAAAAAAAAAAAAAAAAAAAAAAAAGAAGAAGAAAAGAAAAAGAAATTGAAAATGTTGAATCGATTACAACTAGTGAGAATTTAAGAAATGCTAATCAAGATCCAAGGCAAAAATGTAAGGTATTCCTTTATTTATTTATTTTGTGAACCAGTTATAAGTTCAGCTATCACAGGAGAAAAAAATAAGAGAGAAAAAAAATTACGAGCCTGCTGATCCGAAAGCCACATCAAATATTTAAATAATCAGAATTTCATTATTTTTTCCTTTACCTAAAAACTTTTTAGGCATTTGAAGGCGTAAATTAATTTCAAAATTGTAAATTTTTTTATCTCAAAATTGTAAATCTTTCACCTTCTAATAACTTTTTGTGCTTGATGTGAAATAACACTAGAATTTTAAGTATTCTGAATTGTTATTACTATTATTATTTTCTGTATCTGAAATATCTTGAAATATTAAATTTTTCTAATTGCCATATTCTCTTCTTACATTTTTGGATTTGAAAGTTGGAATACTGCCGAAATGTAGAAAATTCATGAATTTTCTGATTGTGAAAGCGAAATTTTAAATTCTGTATTATTTAATGAGTAATGATACGGATTTTTCAGGTCTGGATGATAGAAAATAACATTCAGATTGTAAAACTTTTGTCCTAATTTCTGAATTCATGAAAACTAAAATTAGTCACGTAATTTAAAAGGTATTTTTATTGAAACTTAATTTGCTATTAGCGCCGAACTGCATGAAATTAAGATATTATATTTTCTTTGTATTATTTCGAATTAATGTTTATATAATTATTTTATTTATTTTTCAAATTGATATATTTATACCTTAATTCAGTTTTATTAAATTTTTATTATTATTATTTTTTTTTAAATTAGATTATTTTTAATTGCTTTGACGAAATTTGTATTGCGTTGTTTAAAAGAATTATACAGGACTTATTTATTTTAATTGCGAACTCTTAAGTTTATTTATCCAATTTTGTATTTTTATTATTTTTATCAGACTAATAATTTCATATTTATTTATTTTGCAGTTTCTATGTTTAGTTTATTCATGTGTTTCTCCTAATACATTGTGTGTAATCAAACTATTTTCTAAAATTTCAATGTTTATAGACATAAGACATAGATTTTATTTTAAGAATTTGGAGGGGAGGGGGGGGGGAAGTATGGATAAAAAATCAACTAATTTTGTTGTATTCATTACCAGCAAGATACGCCCGCTATATTTAAATGAATCTCAAATTATTGAATTATTATTACTATCACTCTATATATATAAAAAAAAAAAAAAAAAAAAAAAAAAAAATCCATTGAAATCTCTCTGAATTTCGCTTCAGGTACACGCTGCCAACGACAGCCCTTTTTGCGTCCGCGCTGCATAGGGTTTCCACTGCCTGTAGCAACGTTTTTCTTCGACACTTTAATTTGTCTCAATTTCAACTCGCTCTTTTTTCTATATTACCATTTGGTTCCAAACATTACAATAAATAAATAAATAAAACTTTCTCCAACACACAATGCAAAAATGTTTTAAATACAAAAATATTTTCTAATTAAAAAAAAAAAAAAATAGTTTTATCCTTTCCACAATATTACTATTTTTTTTTTTCTGATAAATACAATAAAAATTAATAATAAAACATTTCCCTTTCAAAGAAATTAAATAAATTACTAGAAAATCGTGTAACAGCCGCTGCTAAGTGGCGCAGATGATTGAAATGAATGCAAAAATTTAAGAAAAATTTATGGATAAAATAGAAAAAAAAAAAATATTCAGATTCGAAAAAAAAAAAATATTGATAAGGTGCACCCCAGCAGAGTTCAAGGTAACCCTTTGTCAAGTTTTGTAGATCTGTGATCAGTAGACTGAGCTCCAGAGCACAGAGACAGTCATTCCTTTTTATGTACACAGATAAAGAAATAAATATATATGTGTGTGTGTGTGTGTGTGTGTTTGTATTCAGTTAATTATCAACAATATGCATATAGGTTAAAAAAAAAAAAGTCACTATCAAATTTATGTTTGTATGTAGAAATAATTAATATTTAATAAGCGTGTTAATACAGTTATTTAATTAAAGCCCAGCCCATGCTATTCTGATACATGCACATGGACATCATTATGTCTGCTTAAATTTATTTTGACAAAGAATATTCCTCCACTTTGCATATATCTCAAATAGGACCCGATTAACTTCATGTGAGTCCCGGGACACACATACTTTCGTGGGCCCCCTCGCACTTTGCAACAATCAGCAAAAGTTCATACAACTGTATATGGGTCTAGCATGACAGAATTTTGCATTTTATGATACTACTTTGTCATTTTTAGGGGCAAGAAAAGCAGCAAAAGGGCCTTTTTAGGGCCCCTCCTACTCAGGGCCCGGGCACGTGCTCCTGCATTAATAGGGCCCTGACCTCAGATGTCCCCCCCTCCAATATTACGAAGCCAGGCACGCCTATGCAAGCTTTGTACTGGAAACGCTGCCGAAGGCAGCAGGGTCCCGAAGCAATTGGATAAAAATATTTTTAAAAAGCATTTTCACCGTATTCTGAACTATTCCGAAAGTTTCAAATGTCTAGCTACTCGGGAAGTTAGTTAAATAAATTTTCTGTTGAATCATATGAACGCTGCCGAAGGCAGTAGGGACCTGAAACAGTTGACTAAAAGTATAAAAAAAAAATGTATTGCCAATGTGTTCTGAGCTATCCTGAAAGTTTCAAATATCTAGCTAGTCGGGAAGTTAGTGAAAAATCGATTGCAAGCTTTGTACTGGTAACGCTGCCGAAGGCAGCAGGAACCCGAAACAGTTGGCTAAAGGTATTTTAAAAAATGCATTTTCACCGTGTCTGAACTATTCTGAAAGTTTCAAATGTCTAGCTAGTCGGGAAGTTAGTTAAATAAATTTTCTGCCGAATAATATAAGCGCTGCCGAAGGCAGTGGGACCTGAAATAGTTGACTAAAATTATTAGAAAAATGTATTGTCACCGTGTTATGAGCTGTCCTAAAAGTTTCAAATGTCCAGATAGTCGGAAAGTTAGTGAAAAATCGATTGCAAGCTTAGTACTGATAACGCTGCCGAAGGCAGCAGGAACCCGAAACAGTTGGCTAAAGGTATTAAAGAAATGTATTTTCACAGTGTTCTGAACTATTCTGAAATTTTCAAATGTCTAGCTAGTCGGGAAGTTAGTTAAATAAATGTTCTGTCGAATAATATAAGCGCTGCCGAAGGCAGCGGGACCTGAAATAGTTGACAAAAATTATTAGAAAAATGTATTGTCACCGTGTTGTGAACTGTCCTGAAAATTTCAAATATCTAGCTAGTCGGGAAGTTAGTTAAAAATCTATTGCAATATTTGTCCCTGACAAACAAGAATCGAAGTTAATAAAAACATGGTAATATATATATTTACACTTTATATATATTTGTATTTATGTAGTAAAAGAGGAGAGTAAATAAAAATCAGCATTTAATTTTCTATATTTATTAATTACTGATATATATATATATATTTTTTTTTTTTTTTTTTGTCGATTTCAGAATATGTATATAATTTTTTAAAACGTAGTAAAAGCCGAGCAATAGATTTAAGACCACTGAAACCACATAGACCAATAAGTAAAAAATTCCATATAAAAATTACCTGTGTAGAGACTGATTGTTAATTATTGAAACAACTTTACTTTTTGTAATTTGAAACAAATTTTACTTATTGATTTTTTTTTTTTTTTTTTTATTTAACTTCAAACTTACCTTAATTTTATTCCTAGACAGTTGCTATTTAAATAATGTTGCCTGTGCGTTAAAACTACATGAAACCCAAAAACAAAAGATTGAAATGAGAGAATAAACAATTGAAACACTTTGACAGATTATTTTTCAAATGGGAATAGCTCAGAACGGTGAAAAAAAAACTCGTCAGGGAAGACCTTTTTGAGCTCCCTATCGTACATGAAAATAATTGAAGTTAAATATGAGGAAGAATATGGAAAAAAACTATTTAGTTCGAGAATTCAGATAATCAAACAAAATAATAATAATAATAATTATATATATATATATATATATATATAATGTTTTTAAATGTAATAACGGAGAATTCAAGCGGCAGAACCCCCGTGTTCAACCAACTCTAATGTCCATGTATCAAAAAGTTAATTAAAAAAAAAAAAGTTTTAACTATTAGTTTAACAACATTACGTGAAAATGTGTATTACGAAACATTTCGCAACAATTTCATTTTCTAAAACAACCAGAAATAATACATATTTATAAGAGCAATCCGAAACAAATGAATTTAGGAATTCCGTGAATTAAAATAAATGAGGTCGACAGAGACAGTTTACATAGCTGACGTCAAGACGTGTCTGTAGATTTTTAAGTTTATGTTCGTACGCAGAATATAGCTACTCATTTTTGTAAAGAAATATAGAACTTTAGTTACTTTATTATCTTCGTTAATTATTGGGACGAAAATTTTCATTATTTTTTCGAGATCTGTGTCAATTGAAAAATCGCTGCTTTTGAGGTCGCATAACATAATCTACGTCCTGTTTAGCTTTTGAAGACGTACGAGAAGATATATATATTGCTTATTTTTATTAAGAGGGGGGTGATAACTGAGGTGGTGTGGTGTGGGAGTCAATTGACTACGCTAGGAAACTAGGTCTGGGGAGAATCTACTCATTATGTCTCCCGGCACATATTCAGAACAGTTTTGGAGAAAAAGAGATAAAATGCGCCTGGAGGATGAAATTACAACAAAAAATGCTGTAAATACCTTTCTATTCTCAAATATTAAGATTTACAACATTATGCTGTAACTTTTGGCGCCCTCTTTTGACCATAGCTGGTACTGTGATTTCTAAGTCGTACAAATTACGATGTAAACAATAATAAAGTAAACATTTTACATTTCAATTTGCTACTAATCCGCCAACTTAGTTTATGCAGCTCTAGATCCTCTAATGATTTATGCTGAAATTTTGTCCATCGTTTAATTATTTTACAAGGCATTTTATTATTATTATTTTCCTTGTATGGGTCGTAAAGTTTTTTTTTTTTTTTTTTTTTTTATTAAATCCCCTGAAATTTGATAGATTTTACAAAATTATATATTTCTTTACACGTCTTTGTAATTTGTTATTCCCGTCCAAAATAAATATCTAAGAACTTAAGGTCAAGGTTTTTTAAACAAAATGTGTATGTGTATTCACAACACGTAATTTATTTATATCAGTAATCACGTTAGATTGCATCTGGAAGTAGGATTGTGTATGACACTCGGTTGCACATATTATATATATATATATATATATATATATATATATATATATATATATATATATATATATAATGAATTATTAAACGTAGTAAAAGCCAAGCAACAGATACAAGATCACTGAAACCACTGTGATGAATTGTAGATGCACACCATAAAAAAGTGATATTTTTTCGAGAAAATTATTTATTCTCATTTAGAAACAAACATATATGAACATAAAAGAGACGTAAAGAAATTAAACAATTTTTAAATGGACATCAATTTCCAGCCCAAAAACAAATTACTTTTAAAGTGAGCATTCCGTGGTCAATTTATTAATATTCTTGTTTTTATACTTTGGAGAGCATAAATTATTAATTCGAAATAAGTAGTTAATGATGATGTTTCTAAATACCGAAAGATGCAGACAGGAATTAAAATGTGTAAAAAAGTTTACTTTAAAACTAAAATCTTGCCGTTTGATATACACACTATGCACAAAAAGCTTTAAACATACATATATTCAACTAATGCCCTCGAAGAATTTACCTGAATTAATTTACATCTGCATACATTAATTTACCTATATTTGCTTACAATAATTACTAATGCCCCTAAAGAATTGATTAATGTTATGCTTTTTTTTTTTTTTTTTTTTTAATTTCGTTTATTTTTTTTTTTAAAGGGACTTTTCCCTATCAAATGGTAACATACTATTGGATCATTTTTTCTTCCTGTGACATTTTTCATTTCTTTCTGTGATGTGTTTAAAAAGATCTCCATATATATATATATTTCAATGGCAGGTGGTTAAGAATCCGATTTAAATCAATACCCGCATCCCCCCCCCCCCCCAAATTTTATGGTGTTGGTGTAGGGGTTTAAGACAGATCGACTACAAGCGAGTCCTCTTTTCAAGTGTCCTGGCTCACATTTATTTGAGTTTTGGAAAAAAAAAAAAAAAAAAAAAAAAACGGAAAAATCTGAATGGCTAGGCCAACGAGCGCGACCTGAGATCGAACTCGGCACTTCCTGTTTACCAGCTTCGAGATCAGAATCTCTCAGCCACTGGTGGGGCACCCAGCAGTTTTTAGTACATCACAAAATAAATTTGTAGTAGGTCAAAAGCTTTCCCAAAGTAACAAAATTAGAGATAGCCACATTTACAGGCTACTCCATTCAAAACTCTACACACGTTTAACTTTTTTAAACCGAATAATATAGATCACATTCAGGAAGTCTCGCAATAATAAAGCAAATAACTCTAAAGCTAATTCTCCCTATTGCTTTACCAACAAACTCAAATTACTTTATGCATCTACAGCAGTGTCAAGGGATGTATAATTCCAAAATAAGGACATTTTAATCATAACAGTAAATTAAAAGTGGAGCAACAGTATGAATTAGACTGTCAATATTTTATATTCACATTTCTTATAGCTTATTGAATACTACTTTATATGTAGCATAATTTAAACATTTGGTGTCCGTAAACAACTTTAATATGCAAATATAAGCAGTAAGATTTTCAAAATAACACTGGTGGTAGAGAAGTTCCACTCTCGATTCTAGTAGACGGAAGGTGCTGGGTTCGATCCCAGGTCACGCTCGTAGGCCTAATCGTTCGGAAATTGACGACGTTTTCTCCGAAACTAGCGTGAATGCGGGCTATGACCCCACCACACTACCAAGAGCATGGAGGGCATCCTACCCAGGCTTAAGTCCTTAGTGCAGATAATGGGTCTTAATCTCTTCACACACCCACACACACTTCAAACAAACAGTATTACGATAGAATTTGTTAAAAATAATTTAACAAGCCTTTCTTGAGTGAAATACAAGAAAAAGAGAAAAAAATCTTTTTATGACAGCGATTTTTAAAATATTGGCTTTTGTTTTCCTCCGCTGCTGCGAAAAACTACTCGAAACGAGGAAGGCAGCATAGAAATGGTTGATGAGTAGGTTAGATGCCCGTTAAACACAGTTATATGAATTCATATCTGTTTAGAGGCAGAGAACGTATGAGTTTTTCAGCTTATTTATTGTGACATTTTGAGGTTACCAACCTCAGCATTATAAAGTCTGACTCGGATGTATTTACGTTTTTATTCCTCTGCTCTTCTCTTGCAAATGCTACCACAACACTTCCGTCATGCCGAAGTCTCGGAAATAGACTCGAAACCGGACGTAAAACTATTACCTTCCTGTCATCTGTTTTGAATTTGTTATTGGTCACGTAGGAGCTTTTGTTCGGTCCCCCCTCCCCCTCCCCGTCCTTTTCCAATATGAGATATACGACTATTACATGTTGTGCCACATTGATTACTAAAAAAAAAAATAATAATAATAATAAACCTTAGCAACAAATTTTTTAAAATGTTTACTAGCAAGTAATAGAAACTGAGTTGAAGGTAGCTCCTCGGCCGGATTCTCAGTTAAAAAAAAAAAAAAAAAAAAAAAAAAAAAAATACACATAAAATTTTCTGAAATGCTATTTCATGCATAAGTATTTTTCCTACACAAATATATACATAACAGGTACATATATAATGAGTGTATGTCCCTTCTTTATTTCGAAAATGAGCTCGTCATACATTAAGATGTCTTATTAGATTTTACAAGCAAGTTAAGAAATAAAAAATAATTTAAAAAATAATTAAAGATTCCTTTTACATTCTGAACAGGATCATTAAAATAAGGATATAAGTAATATTATTATTCTAACTTATTATCGAAAATGTCCTCAGATTAGTATAGTATACAATTGCACCCCGGCAAGAAAAGCGACGCAAGTCAAAAATTGGCATTTTTGAGTTTATGTCATTGAAAAATGTGGATTAAGGGCTCAATGTATAGAAAAAGCGTCAGATTTCTATCCCAAAAATTATTTAACTCAGAAGCTGTTGTATCACTTATTATATAATACAAGTCGGTGCTTCATCATTGATTTTTCTCAAAAAGTGCATTTTTGAGTGGTGTTAATTTTCTTTCCGAGGTGCAATATTTGCTTGCTTAGCAAAATTTACATGGTGAGAAATGCATTTTCACAATTAGAAATGTTGATATTTTAAACTGCTTTTTATACATATACATATTAACTTTTAACTGCAATAATAATGGATATAACACATACGGTTTAACAGCACGCAAACTCATTTCGTTCAGACTTTTATAATTTTTTTTTTTTTCTTTTTCCCTTGACGTCTTTTTCAAAACACCCAACAGTAATTAAAAAAAAAAAAAAAATTGCTAATCATTTATTCAATTACCGAATTTGACTGCGAAATAAAAATGTGTTTGTTACCGAAATAATAGTTATATTATTACTTCACTATCAGTTACCGAACTTTAAAAAATTTAGTTTAGTTTATTTAGGTGGTCCTTTATGGTAGAATTATGCATGCATACTTATAAAAGTACGTTCCGTGAATCAAAATGCTATCTCTCCACCCCCTTCTTATATCAAAACAGAATTGAAGTCTTATAACCTACATTAGGGTTTCCCGCTTCTTTTGTATTTTATTCGCAACAAGTTGACATATCAGCCACACAATTTTGGTCCATTATACAATTACTGATTATACTGATATACAACCGCGTAAATAGTATACATTACTAGTTAGAGGTACGCACGGGCCTGAAATTTCAGGTCCGGACCAGTCCGACTCGCATGGTTTTTAAATTATGTACAAGATTCTAAACTTTTTTTTGAGGGGGGAGGGGGGAATCTTATTTCTTTTTATAAACTTCAAAATGAAAAAGGTCGCTCGTGTTTTCCTGGCCCAGCTCGCTTAAAAATTCGTCTATGTTCTCTGTCAGGCCAGCCAGTTTGAAAAATCTATATTGCTAATATAAAATTTAATATAACCAATAAAGCAGTAAAAGACACCGAAAAACTGGTTTTAAAAAGCTAATAAATAAGCAAACACCATAAAAAAAAATGCAAAAACTTTCAATTTATGGTGCCTGTTTACAAAGTTATTTAATAACCAACATGTTCAAAAATGACACTTTTCAAACCCCCCTCCCCATTATATCACGTCGTCACTTGATGTCATGGATTTAAATATTATTTGCCCTGAAAAAACTTATTTTAACTATTACTGACATTAGCCCTCCTATTTTCCAAATAATGAGGAGGGGGGGGGGGAGGGGAGGGTAGCTTCACCTATTATCACCGACTTACTTTTTAATATCTTATTCGAAAGTGAGAAAAATGAACTAAGTTCACTTTTTGCATTTTATTGCTTCAAAATAAATTTATTAAAAATTAAAAAATAATTTTTGGAAAATGAGAATCAATGTAACGGCTATGATATTTTTAAACGTGACAACAGAATTAAAAAGATACAGTAGGTAGGCAAAGAATAAAATAACTTACAACAAATTTTCCAATAGTATTTAAAATGCAGGGTAAGAGAAAAGCGTGTGAGTGACACGCCATAATATTTACATACATTTAAATCTTTAATTAGAATAAATTAGCATTAAACAAAAACCATTTTTAAAAAATCTCCCCTGAATAATATGAAATAAGACTACAGGCTAAGTAAGATGAAGCATCCTCTTAAAGTACAGTTTCAACATAATCGTCCCCCACCCCCTTGTCTCATTTATGTATAAATATTTTTACTAATAAAGAAGGAAGAATTGACCGTCTAATAATTCATATGATTATTAACACGTTGAGTGCCATGTCAGCCATCGGTGACTGACACTGAACTTTCCGTTTAGGCCACGTCAACCCCCGGTTGCTGACGGTGTCAAACATGATATAAAACTAAAAAAAATTACATTGTTTTAAGTGATTGTTACTGAAAATTTATTTAAAATTTACTTAATTTTCATTTATTACAGTATTATATCATTAAGGAATTTTAATGGATTTTCTAGAAACACGGTAAACATAACTCGCTTCTAAGCAGCACGCGTGGCTTGATGGGGATTTCTTTAAAAATTCGCGTGGCGCTCAACGTGTTAAACGAGAATAACGTTGCCAATTCCTATTGAAGCTGAAGGCCATCTTCTCTAGAACATTAAACGGCTTACTGAGTTAAAAATCGAAATCCTTATCGATCTATAAAGCAAATGAACGTACAAATATTTTTTCACATACTTTCTAATTAAACAAGTTTTAAGTGCGTGAAAGCTTTCAACTGTTATCTACGGATTTACTGAAGTGAAACCCTTTCGCACACAACTTTCACTAAAAATGTTCGCCACGGAAAGCAGAAAACGACAAGAAAATTAAGATAACTATCGGAAATTACATACCTAGTTTAAAGTGAAAAATTTTGCGACAGTATGAGAAAAAAAAAAAAAAAAATGATTGTGTGCATTCGATGGAAGTTTATGAAACAAAAGAATTAAAATAATAAAATGATACTTTTAAAAAATTAAAGAACACGCTTTTATAGAAATGTGAACTAAAAAGCACAAAATATATTAGTATTAAAATGCAGGGTAAGAGAAAATCGTGTGAGTGACACACCATAATATTTACATACATTTAAATCTTTAATTAGAATAAATTAGAATTAAACAAAAAACATTTTTAAAAAAATCTCCCCTGACTGGGCTGGAACGTTAGACCTTTAGGTTCGTAGCCCGGAGCTTGACCTCATAGCCACAGCGTTCACGTACGGAAAGTCTTTTTTTACAATATAGATTCTTTGTTTGCTCCCAGAGCGGTTACAAATATACATACAGGTGAATCTAATAAAAGCGTGCTAAAAAACATCTCAATTCACTAAGCATCATAAATCAGTACCTTTTATAAAAAGCCGAAGGCGGATCAAATTTCTAGTATTTAAAATTGATAACTGCATTGCATAAAAATAAAATTTACAAGAATTGCTGATGATTTTTACGGTCAAATTACTCTGATGTTAGAGAAAGCTTCAAGCACCAGCACACAAGAAAAATAAAATACACATACAAAATTACTAAAAATGGCACTGAGGCAACACCTACCACAAAAGTTCATTTCAACCTTGACTTTATGCGGATGAGAAAGTTTTTGCAGATCATTTAAAAATTAATGAGAAACCCCATACATGAGGCTACAGAATATTGAATAGAAAAGCTGAATGAATTTTACATCGAGAGAAAAATGTCTAGGCCAAGAGCATTATTGCCAGGAGCATTTTTCGCTCAATTTAAATTCATTCATCATTCAATTCAAGATCCGGCGGTTGAAAGAAATATTATCTCATCACATACTGGTTCTGATAATTCAGAAATGAAATGGACATTTTAGACCCGAGTAATGCGCTTTCTTTCGGGAAATAAAAGTGCTTCCGACTTCGCAACCATTCGTCAAAAAGGATTATATATTTATATATATCCACTTTGCATGTTTGTATTCTACCAAGCCCCTGATGACGTTGGAATGCGAACATGCCATTATCTAAGTCCAATTTGAATTTTTGGTTTGATTTGGGTAGTCTTTGATACTGATCATTTTAATTGTTGGAACTGCTGGTAATATTTATTAACCTTTATATTACTGTAAGCTCTGTTTATCAATATATAAAATAATTATTTAGATTTCATAAAATATTTTGTAAAATTATAAGACTGTACGTTTTTCATTTTAAAATTTAGAAGAATTAAACAGAAAAAGCATGGTGTACAAGTTTTATTTTGACTCCAGTGTACTCCCACAATCGCAAAAAAGTTTTAAATGAAATAACGATTGTCCATATATCTTAAAATTTCAACATTAGAGATGCTGCTGACCTTTTTAATTTTCAACACTGATTCTACAAATAACACAACTCAAAAAAAAAAAAAAAAAATCACGATTCCTTGATTCATTTTAAAATAATCTCCAATACTATTACACATAATTATATTTTTCTATTGGGAGATTTTAGTCTTTGCAACATTATACTTTATCATATAAAGATTTAAAAAAAAAAAAAAAAAAAAAAAAAGGGGGGGGAAGAAGAGGAATGTTTAAAAATTTAACATGAAGCTGGAAGTTATTTTATTACTAATTAGAATTTATAACTAACTAAATTTAAATAACATTTTAAATGGAAAATTATTTTTTTTAGCAAGATTGAAAACTAAGTGAGGGATTGCAAATTATCTTGTTGACATCTCACGATTTTTTGCTCTCAAATGAGTAAATAGTGCTACTCGAAGGTCAACATAATAGCTCAGTTTGTAAATGCTTTATGCTGTCCGACTACAGTTCAATTCCTATTCCTAGCCAGTTTTTGACATTGTTCAGATGGTCTTTCCCTTCTAAAATGTTTAGACCTTGCGCCATTAAAAAGCAATCAACCAACCAACCTTCTTAAAATGTTATTCATTGGATCACTTCCATTTGAAGTAGTTATGCTTATGATTTCGTTAACACTTAAAAACTTGGTCTATACAACAGTAACAATTGTATTAAAACAGTTTATAAAAGTATATAATAGTTTGGTAATATAAAATAGTTATAGATACAGGTATAAAATAGTTTATTATTTTCGTATTCACCGCATATCAGAAATTAATACTTTAATATTAAGAGCATGCTCTCATATTATACGAAGAGAAATATAATGTGTACAAGTTAATGATAATGTTTATTGTAAATTTAATAATGCTTATACTTATATAAATATTTTTTTATAATGTTTATCGTACAAATTCATTAGTAGTATAAATTTATCATAGTAACAATTAATGGCTGCAAGTGGGGTTAAATATAAGCTAATTTTGGGCTATATTTTATGAAATTTTATATCCTCATAAATGTCCTCATTTTTCTTATGAAATCAGGACATCGCATAATTTGTCCTCATTTTGCATTTAAAAAAAATCTGATCACCCTACCATAGACATACTGTATTTGAATTCTCTTGTATGTCCCCTGTACACGAACCATTTGCTTGATCTCAACGAAAAATTTAGTGTAGCATCCCAATAAGATACACATTTAGAATACAGTTTGAACTTTCTGCTACTATTTTGCCTTGAGGTATGCTAATAACAGACAGACACACACGCAGACCCATCGCTAAAAACATGATCTGATTCAGGGGACCTCAAAACGTGTAAATATAAACAAAAACTCAATTTCGAAAATTTGACCCCAAAACAATACTTTCTCTACCATATACAGTACCCGCCGCTTATTAAAATCACATTCGTTCTTAGACAAAATGATTTTATAAAGCGGCTGATTTTTATATGCGGCGAACGTTCCTGCATTCAAGAAAAAGGTATTTTCCGGAATTCGGAAAGAAATTTCAAAAGGTATTAAATAATGGAATTAACTTTTGTCAGATAATAATTAATTGCTACTTCAAAATAAGTAAATTATACACATCCCAAAGTCCGATATACTTTTTCTTGAGAAAATCATTATTTTTGCCAAAAGTTCACGCTTTTCTTTTAAATTTAAAATCTTTCCGTTTAAAACTCTTGCTTCTTAATTATTTCAGAATAATAACAAGAAATTCTCTTTTAATAATTATCAATTTAGGAAATATATATACCATATACGAACCGAATCAAACTTGTAACTTATTACCGCACTTTGAAGAATGCATTCCTTGAAATTGTTACTAAAACAAGTGATGGGCGTGTTTAATTTGTAAGTATGCTTTAAATGTAAACTTTTCGACAAAGATTAATAACAGAGAGATTGCTGAATTTTATTTTTTATTTCAAAAATAAAAAGTCACAGAGTAAATAAAAAATTTGCTTAGCGTGCATAAAAGGCAGAAAGAAATTTTTGAAGAAATTTTTTTTGAGTTTATTAACCGGCGATGTTGATTTTATTAAGCGGCAGTTTTAAAATTGGTTTGTATTGATTTAATTCCGGTCCTGGCAATTTTATCATATTAAGCGGCGGTTACTGTATATGGTTAAGGGAAAGTAAAAAGAGTATTTTATCATTAAATCTGACAGAGTTATTTCATCTTAAAATTTGAGTTGACTTTTCGGCATCGTATACAAAGTACCTATATTAAACAGAAAAATTACTAAAAAAAGTTTCAACTGACCTACTAGAAATCAAACAGATGAGTAAAAAATCACAAATTCAGAAATTAAATAAAATAACTCAATTTTAATCGTAAAAGTCTTTTTTTTTTCTCTGTTGCTGTTGAATCAAAATTATTTTATTAAATGCAATTATAGGATTAGACTACATGAATACCACATTGTATACCTGTGGACCACATGAAAATTTAAATTTTTTAATTTTTAATATATATATTTTTTCTCCCCTTGCTAGCGCTCTATCAAGTCAAGATTATCTTACTAAATGCAACTATAAAAACCTCATACCTGATAATATTGCTAAAATAAAATACAGTAGATCCCTTGCCCAAACCCTTAAAATAACGACATAAGCAGATTTTCCATGAATAATCAAATAGAGGAAAAGATTGATTTATTAATTTCAAGTTTACAATTCGGTTTCACAAATATAAACTTACAAAAGCATCATTTTAAAACCCCACCAAACTTACTAGATAACGTTAACGCCCATGAGATTTGTTTATTTTTCACACATACGATTAATAAGCTTTATTCCATTTATACATTACTAAAATTCTAGGCAAATATATAGGCATTTTCCCCCATATATTTATGAAAAAATTCCTGAATTTTAGGATTTTTCAAAAAGTTCCTGAAAACCAGGCGATTCTCAACAATATCCAATAAATCACTGGAATGAGTTTAAAACCAGTACAGTTAGCAGGTATGGAATCCTTAGATTAGATAAAAATTTAGATTTTGTAATTTTTAACGTATTGATATATTTTCTTTTCTTTTTTTTTGGGGGGGGGGAGGGGGATGAGAACACTACTGATTTCATTTAAAACATCTTTATAATTGAAAGTACGTCCTTTTTGAACAATTGCGAAAATAAAGGGCATCTAATGATAACAATTTTATACTCTGCATAAATGCACAATGCAGCACGTTCAATGATTGTGAATAACGTACACTTTTTGCAATATTTATTCATAGTAGACTAACACATGACAACCTTACTTAAAGTGGTTTATTTGTTAACTAAGATTATTTTCACGTATGAAATACGTCTTAAGTGGATTTTTTTTCCCAGTTATTCGTGCAAAGAAAAATGCAAGATATTTTTCCTTTCAGTAAACAAGATAAAGATCGTTCCCATCTTTATTATTTCCTTATTAACAAGATTTTTTTTTTTTTTTTTTTCTTATTTCTTCTTGTTTTATATATATATGAGCACAATTGATAAATATTACCAGAAATTAATTTAAAAAAAATATTTTAATATGTACAGAAAAGAATACAAAAAGCTTAATATTAAAAAATGTTCTCAGCAACATTTTAAAAACACTTATTTAAATGAAGGTTTTTTTTTTTCCCTTTCATTATTTTAAGTTATGTTAAAATAAAATGGAGAAAAAAAAATCTAAATTACTATTTAAGACTAACATGAGACAGTCCACTAATTTTAAGCCATCCTTTGTATGAAGATTGATTACATGCCTTAGCATTAATGATGCTGATAAAACCTTGGTGATTAATGTGCTCCTTTAATAAATGAGGGGGGGGGGGACACAAAGTAGTTGCGAACAACAAATTAACAGATTAAGGCGCGACTTCCCTTTTGTTTTGTATTTTATACCGACGCCGTCTACGAGCAAGGAGAGAATTCAGACTTATCACCATTTTATAAAAGACAGATGTTTAAAGAGACAAAAATCACAATAAATATGAAAAATTATTTATTTGAAAGATCAATGGGCATGAAAGGGAAGGGGGGGGGGCAGTAAAAAATTAAAGAAAAATGAAAGTGTTTGGCATCACCTTGTAAAAAGTAATGCTTGAAATGCGATCTGGCTGTAGCATGTGATTATGGGGCTCTTTCTTATTACCTGTATTAATTTTTATGTATCTACCTCATGTAATCAGGGAGATATAATGGTTTCTCTAAAAAAATGCAAAAAAAAAAAAAAAAAAAAAATACTTTTTTAGTTATAATACGCAAGGTATTTAAAAACCCAGTGCAATACTAATTTAAGGAAATTTGACACAGCATTCTGCAATCAGAGAAAAAAAAAATATTAAA
Organism: Salticus scenicus; assembly: GCA_963930645.1. Taxonomy (NCBI): domain Eukaryota; kingdom Metazoa; phylum Arthropoda; class Arachnida; order Araneae; family Salticidae; genus Salticus; species Salticus scenicus. The sequence continues at coordinate 308,183,936 of OZ005651.1, read as the reverse complement.
TATCTAATGAACTATGAGCAATTTTACTAAACTTTTATCTGAGCATGCGCAAGATTTAGCGAAATTTTATTTGAGCTACTTAAATAAAAGCTAAAAACTCCAAACAAGTATCGTGCAAACTCAAAACGTTGTACGTGATAGAATGAACTGAATTTCAGCTGTTCCCAAAAATAAGAAAATGATAAGGGGGTTTTCTAAATATTTATTTACGCAATTATTGAATTTTTGTAAAGAAACCATTATATCTTCCTGATTACATGCGGTAGAGACAAATTTATACAGATAATAAGAAAGAGCCCCATAATCACATGCTATAGCCAGATCGCATTTCAAGCATTACTTTTTACAGGGTGATGGCAAACATTTTCATTAATTTTTTACTTGTCCCCCTTTTACTTTCGGGGTAAAACTTTAAACTGAAATATATGGAGTTCATGTTCTTCACACTCCTGAAGTTTCAAGATGGTTTGTCTAGTACTTTTTGAGATATTTCTAAAAACGCCTGAAATCGAAAGTGTCCAGTCATTTATGGAAAGGTATTTAAGCTTAAATTGCCCTCGCAAATTTTCGGAGAATAACTAGCCCGATGATATTAATATTTCGAAAAAAAAAAAAGTGAATGTAATCCACAAAATTTCATGTAATCGAGGGGTCGTTATTTAGTAGCGAAATTTAGAATACTCGTCGTAGGCAAAATTCAAATTCGTAAAATGAGCACCTTCACAAAATCCAAATGCATAAAATGGGCTCCTTCACAAAATCTAAATCCATAAAATGTGCTCCTTCACAAAATTTCGTTTCCTAAAAATGATAATTTTTTGTAAAATTTTTCAATATTTTCATAGCAGGGTTGTAGTGATTTAAATCAATTGATTTTTTTTGAAAAAAAAATCGCTGATTTAAATCACTTCTTTTAAATATCAAAGTTATTGGCTTTAATAGAATGAAATTGTTTATGTAGCTTCAAAAAATGAGATTTTTTAAATATTTCTTATGTAAATTCAAAAATACAATTTGTAAAATAATAACAAAATATTTCATTAAGCGAGCTAATATCTTTCTCATATCTTGACTTTAGCTTCACCTCTACTAAGCAACATCAATAAACACAAAAATTATACTTTAATTTTCTTAATTATTTATACATTTTATTATGCATTTTAATTATTTATTATTATATTTTAGTTATTTATACAAGCACAGCCTTGTGACTGGGGTATGAATTGTAAATATTTACTTAGTGTAGAACTGATTAATATATATATGCTAGTTCGCCTTTGCTGCCCGCCTTGCGATTGATATTTAGAAAAGAAAATATTTTCTTGCTTATTTAAGCTCTCAAACCAGCTTTTATCATTTAATATTGGCTCACATGATATTTTAAAAATAATGGCATATTTTACATTGTAGTGTTTAAGGAGACCTGAGGCCTCCAAGAAGTTTTAAAAACATCAAAACCTTTTAATTTAATTACTACATATAATCAGTTATATACAGTTCAAGACAGCTGTCACTGCTCGTTTAATGAATTGTACCCACTCAAAATGAAAAAGATAAAGGAGTAAGTGAATGTATTAAGATAGCAATGAAAATGAGAATTTTGTTAATGGGTAAAGTGTGAAAAATTTTCTTGGTTCAAGTGATAAGTGTTTAGCTTAAGTTAGGATATATATCTGTACTGATAAGTATAAAGGATTTAAGTCCATATTCTTGATTTTTCAGGAGACGAAAAAGAAAGTTAAACTAACTAAAAACTAATCAGAAGAATCGATTAGGAAAAAGGGATTATGTTGGTTTATACGCTTTATACCATTCAGTGATTGTCAATTTTCATTTAATAAAAGGAAAAATTGAATTAAATATTTTATACGAAAGATTAATGCTAAATTTCTGACTTGAATCTTTTTTTACCAATGGATTTTCTCAAAGACTAAATGACATGGATTTAAATCCTTTATACCAATCGATAGAGATTTTTTTTCTGAGTCTGACTATGTACTTAACTCAAAATCGACATTTTTGAACTTAAATCCTTTATACTTATCAGTACAGATATATGCGTTATGTTTGTGTCATTTCTCTTCTGCGTAAGTACTTTAACTTGTTTTTTACTAATCATTGGAACTCAAATTATCACCGTGACAATAATTTTGTTCGAAAAAAAATCTCATTTAAAATTTAATTAAATGTTGGTACTTTCATCTATCTTGTGTTTGCTGAGTGTTACAAAGGTATTAAATTATTCAAATTATATATATATATATATATATTTTATTTTCTTTTTGTTTAGAAACCACGAGTGAAAATTTATTTCTCTTAATACATTGCTTCAGTTGATTTTTTTTTTTTTTTTTTTTTTTTCCCCTATTAAATTATCCTTTTTCCAAAATTATTTTGTGTATTCTATACCGGGAGTGAGTAAGATTTTATTTTCTTTATTTCACTATATTATTGCAGTTACAAAGTCAGAGTCTCAAGTTGAGTGGCTCATGCTACTGCATTTGTGATTGCTATAAAATTATTTCTTATTATGAAGATACTATGTTGAATAAAAATATTGGTAATAAATGCCTACATGGATTTTTTTCTATGGGAATAAAATATTTATACTTTTATAATTTAAGTAAAATGATTGATAGTGTGGATATTGTGCATATATATACACACACACATAAAACACAAATGTTGTACTATAATGTATGAATAGTTTTAAAAAATCCTTAAAATCAAATAAATCTTGATTTAAAAAAAAAAAAATCCAATTTAAATTTAAAAAATCGATTTTTTTGAACAAAAATATCAACAACCCTGGTTTTTCAGTATTATTTCAAATGATTGCTTGCTTTTATACTTGGTTCCATGAAGCACTATTAACTTGATGCTAAACATTATACAAGAGTGCCTGTTAAAATGGAAGATTTTACATGTTAATAATTTTTTTTCCCGTAAATAAATTCACAAAAAAATAATAAAAATAATAATACAAAAAAGGGATAAACCCGTCGTAATCAACACTTCGAGAGTATAAACTTTACTTCAATATTTTATTTCCCTTGTGTCGCTATAGTTCCGCTTTTCTTATTTTTAAATGATCATTTATTAATCAGAATTCTTATGCACAGCCTCAATTAAAATTACGCTCGAAATAAAAACGGTTTTTTAAAAAGATAAATTTTAATAGCCCATAAGAAAGAAGAAAATGGTTAAAATTTGATAATATTGAAAAAATAATTTCATAATCACTAAAACCTGACAGTTTTGTTTGAAGAAAAGATATTTATCCCTACAAAACGAGATTTAGTCTTTTCAAAGCTTTAATAAATTTTCTCAATTGCATTTTACACCTGTATTTATAGCTTTCTAAAGAAAAAGAAAAATACTAGAGTTTATCAATTTCACCTTCTAAAAATACCAATGCAAACATTTCAATTTCGCATTAAAATACACCCACGGATGAAATAACCTTTTAATTATTTCAATGATAAAAATTTTCAAATTAGCTGCAAAAAAGAAAAACAATTTTAATTCCGCGATAGTCACCAACAGTTTTGCACATTCAGTCATTATTCAACCTTGATCTATTTTGAAACAACTTTCACGGACATGAATTACTGAATATTTATCACTCAAAGAACTGAGGTAATATCAATACTAAGAGATAAATAAATGAAAGCATAGAAATTAAGTAACTTTAACCCTTTCGGAGGCAAAGTAGTTTTGTTTATTTAAAATCAAATGCTACCAGAATTTACGAACAATGTTAGAAGAAAAAAAAAAAAAAAAGTTTTTTCCTTTAAGGCCTACTGTCGGAGGTGATTTTTTTAAGAATTGAAAAATTGCCTATTTATGTGCATCACATAATAGAATACAGTTAAAAACAGTGAATAACATGAAAAAATATGCAAATTTTAAAATATTTTGATATTTAGGCTCAAAATACAAAGCCCTTTTCCAAAACATAAGTCAAAGTTAAATAAAGGTATTTTTATTCTGTAAATTTTATTTTTACTATTGAAAGGTCCTTAAGGGAGTGAACTATTCTCAAAACTATAACCATGTTATTTAATATTTCAGAGAAGATAAGATTTTACATGCTGAAAAAATCATGACAGTTCATAACTTCTATCGATCAAAAAAAAAAAAAAAATAGCTAGATTCATTATCGTAGTTCAATCCCTAAAACAACTCCTCTAGAGTATTTTGTGAAAGTTTCATAAGGTTTCAATTATTACTTTTGAAGTAATGTTTTGCGATAAAGCAAAATGTTAAAAAAATCATTCTGAGAAAAAAGCAGAAAACGTAATTAAAAACCAGATGTTACTTATTAAATAAAAAATAATTTTAATAAGTTTCCAGATTTATTTCAAAGTTTTTTTTGTTTTTTATTATTATTCATTTTATATGCAGTAACAAATTTTGATGCTTATATTGAGTAAAACATTTATGTAAACAAACATTTACGGTCACTTCCGGTTTTTAAAACTTGCGAGTGACTAATATTAAAATGCCTGTAACTCACGTTCTACGCAAGATAGAAACAAAATTCAAACTGATTTAGAAAGCTAAAATGTCAGGCTTTAATACTAAACCAAAAACAGAAAATCAGAGTTTTGACCGAAAATTGCATTTTAAAAGTAGGTACCTTAAGTTATATGATCCTATAAATGTCATAGGTGTCATGTTTATTTTAACAGTTTTCGAAACAAAATGAAAAAAAAAATTAATAAAAGCTGGCTTTTTTAAATTTTAGCCAGAGTTTTTTAAAGCGCCTTAAACACACACACACACACACACACACACAGTGCTGCCAGATTGAGGGAAATTTTTATTTAACAACCACCACTAAATTTTAATTGAAATGGTTTGCTAACTGTTTGGAAACATCTTTTACAGAAATCGTCTATGTAATTAAGTAACCGTTACAAGTAAAATTTATCGGTGGCTGTTGAATAAAAATTTCCCTCAAATCTGGCAGCACTGCGCACACGCACACACACACACACACACACAAAAAAAAAAAAAAAAAAAAAGGCCGGCTTTTATTGGCCTGGTTGAAATCCGACAGCTCTGCCTGTCACGAATTATTTTCTTCACAAGAAAATTAACATTTTCGCAACAATTTTTTTTTTCTTCTTCTTCTTTCTTGTAGCGAGAGCTTTATTTATTTATTTATTTTTTTTTAAGAAGGGATTCTTCAATTCCAGCTAGGAAATGCCCTCCCAAGACTAATTTTCAATCCCACACCACCTCATTTGTAATTCCCAACTGAAAAAATTCGTAATGAAAAATTTTAACAAAATTTTGCTTTTTAAAATATGACGAAAAAAAATTGTTTCCATCTACCTTTATAAATTCAGGTGGCTTTATATTTTAAAAGTACGATACATTACCTTGCACATCAAAGGGCTAAACAAAACTTTATGTAGCTGATAATGTAAAAATACAGTTTAGTTAACAAATTAAGATATTCTTTCTTACAATTTTGTGGTTTGAAAACATATTTAAAATACACACAGATTTATTACTCTTTTTTTAACTTATGCAATTTTTTTTTTTTTTTTTTTTTTTTTTTTTTCCCTCCACTACAATTTTTTTTTTTTTTTTTTTACCATGATCTCGCGTAGAAGTGCATCAAGATTTAAAACTAAAAGTTACAAATTCGATTGTCTGCTTGCTTCTTTCACTGATACTTTTATTTTAAATTATTTAGCTTAACTACGAAATTCGACTCTGTTATCGTTAAAATATAAGTTTGGTATTTTTCTTTCTGAAAATAGATAACTTTTGACACACACTTTTGTAAAATTTAGTCTCTCTAAAACCTATATCCCAAGCAGTTAAATTTTTAAAAGTATGTCAAAATTTTCTCTTTTGTAAAATTTACCTTAAATATTAAGAACTTTATTAACAAACGCCATAAATTAAAAAAAAGTGGAACAACTGGTTCGCATCGAAATAATTAATCATGACCCTTCAGACGATTATAAATGTAAAAATAGTTTTTCAAAAATCCCCTAATTTTAATTTACTTAATATTTTTCTATAAAATCTGTAATTTTCAATTCGGAAGAACGCTAGCTCGCAAATTACTTCAATACAAATTTTAAAAAATTGAATCAAATATTGTTTTCTATAAAATCCCAAATTTTCAATGCAATTTAGAGATTTGTGGGCTGTGAACAAAATCACGATTTATAACCAACTTCTACTTTTTATCAAAATCGATACAAAATCCGCGATATTTTTTATACTTTGATCCCGAAACCACGTGACTTATCTAGCATGAGTTAGAAGATTGCATTGATGTTTTAAAATTTTGAGAGCTGCCAAAATAGCAATTGAAAAGAAAAATTGCATTTTAAATAATTTAAAAAATACATTGAATACAAACTTATAATTATCCTACCCTACAGTTTTGACAGGATTAGACCCGGATGCAAGCGTTATAGCTGCAATGTGCATTCGTGCCAGCTTTTTTTTTTTCGCCAGATGAAGAGCAACGCTTAATTATTTCGACCTGAAACAATTGCAAGCCCTCGCAACTAATGATGTTTGTTTACAAAGTTTATTAGGCTAAATCGCTTTACAAAAGAGAAAAAATTGAGAACCAACCAACACTCGACCCAAACCGCAAAAAAAGTATTTTAAATAACTCGACCCTCAAGAAAAAAGTTCAGTCAATCTAACCAGATACAGAACCACAATAATTGCAACCTACAGCATAAGACAGTGCCCCCAAAAAACTGGTAGCAATTTCCCCACAAATACATTTTAAACCGGTTATTTAATGTTGAACATAATGGTTTATACCCTCCTTACACCTCTCTTGTTGGCATTCACATTTTTCATCAACCTTATATGTTTAGTAGAACTTCAGATAACTTCAAATTTTATCGTTATTTTGCAATCTAGCAAAGTCCAGGGAGAGGAAAAGTTGCTCGTCATAAATCAAACACAAATTGAAACATTTATAAATTGCATAATTAGCAACAGGTGTAACACTTTATCAGATACTGCATAGTCATTGTAAAGTAGTTATTTTATAAAAAAAAAATGATAATTTGACAAAGCGCAAGATAATTTCAGCTTTCAAAAACGTTTATAAAATTGTAACTCGTGATATCAAGTCGTTAAATGATACAATTAAATACAGACATTTACATGAATAAATATTGAAAATATTTTCCTTTGCTGTTTTTATTTAACAATCAATCTCTCCATATATAATTAAATACAATTGCGAACCCAATTCGCTTCATACAATGACCACCATTTAATAATAATAATACAATCACTTATTAAATCAAGTGTAAAACATGATTTCTGTATCATTACTACTTATTTAAAAACAAATGTTGATGGATTAAATGGCGATCAAAATACGCAGGTACTCTTTTATTAAAAGGTGTGGCTCAAAATACTTTACAGACATTTCAGATAACGTCGAGATCTGTGATACGAAATATCATAACATATCTTCCATAAAAAACGCTACAAAATAAACTTTAAAGCGCTTAACAAAACAAAGAAGTGAGAACAAGGAAATGATTTTCCTGTTTGATACATACCGACTTCCTTTTCAGATATGTAACCGCACAGCTGGAAATCAACTCTAGAGAAAGCGCTTTATTCCCCCCCCCCCCTTCCTTCCCATACTCTATCCTCTCTTTTTAGACATAAGCAAGTGGGGAGGGAAAACAGATCAATATTCACATCAGCTGAAAGCGCTTGGAAGTCAAAATAGGGATAACAGGAATGAGAAGTATGTTACATAACAGACTGACACTGATACGAACGGTAAATGCTAATTAACATAGCAGCTGAAAACTAGGACCGTATTGAAATTTTCAAGAAAACCCAGCGCTTTTTACACTCCACCTGAAAATTCCTGTTAGATAAAAACATTAGCAAAGCATACATTTTCCCGTGAAATAATAATAAAAAAATTAATAAATAACTGTCAGTGAAAGCATTAAAATTGAAAATATAAATCATATCAAATGTTTAATACAATGTATTGCTTTTAAATCTAAACAGATATTGAATTTTTAAACACTTTTTTTTTTTTTTTTTTTTTTTTTTTAACTCAAAGTAAATTTTGCCTTACGCCTTTCATGTATTAAAACAAAAATGAATTTTTGTTTAATCAAAATGAATAGTACAAATCTAATTCTGTTTAAACTGTGATCTAGTGCGTACTTTTTTTTTTTAAACAAAAAACGCATGTGAAACCAACGTTATTTTCGAGAGAGATAATTTAGCATTATGTTTTAAATTGAAAAAATAAATAAATTAAAATAACGAAATTGTTATAAATTAAGAAAAAGTGCGGAGTAAAAACCAGTGTCATTTATAAAAGCGGCACTTTTTTTTTACATACAAAGTTTCACTTATTTTTACGAATTAAATTTTAACTAAATCTATCCTAAACAATGACACATTTCATATTAGAAATTAGCATTTATCCAATATTTTATGCAAGCAATCCTTATACAATTCACTAACTTAACTTGTTACCTCATTTCTATATTACTCTATTTCTAGACAATGAACGACATATTTCATATTAGAAATTAACATTCATCCAGTATTTTAATTGCACCCCCCCCCTCTCTCATAAATTTCACTATCTAACTTGTTCCTTCATTCTTAGACACTGGTATATATTTCATATTGGAAATTAATATTTATATCCAATATTTTCTGCATTCCCTCTCCCATATAATTCACTAATCTTATTCGTTACCTCATTTCAATGGTAAAATCGAAATGGATATTCAGTTTAGAGTTAAAACATTCGTACAACCGCGTTTTTCCTTTCTAAATGCTACTCAGCCATGCACAACAAAGGAAAAGGGGGGAAATGAAATATTTCTTAAACACATTCACAACTTTCCCTTTTCGAAGCGAGAATTATGTTTTCCGATTTTTTTTTTTTTTTTTTAAATAGTGAATGTTAATCCACGACTTTAACCCACTTCTTCGGGTGAAGTTAACTTTGAAAAAGGGACGACCTGCTAAGAGAGGGGAAAAGAGGCCAATCCTCACGTCGTAACCCATTTACATATTCGTAAGGATTTTCGCTTGTCTACAGAGTGATAGATTTTTGTAGAGTAAAATCTGTTACTCTTGCGTAACTTTTTACTATTAACCCTTTCGCTACCACTGGGACTTATATGTCCCAAGCTTAAATTGCAATATAATATGAAATTTTTTTTCTGAATGTTTTCTGTTCTTGTTTTTTGGACCTGTAACTACCATGAATAGGTGGATAGAAATATCAGTTGAAAAAATTCACTATCTATTAAATGGACCACTTCAGATAAATTATTTAATACTTATTTTATTTTTCTCAGAAAAAAATATATTGGTAGTGAAAGGGTTAAAGAGCACACAGGACTAGCGCTGAGACGCTGAGTAGGACCCGGCTGTCACACGGACTCTCCGAGCCCATGTCTTGGGAACTACATTTTATTTATCATTAAATGTATCTAGTTTATCCCAGTATAATACCCCCTTCTTTTTTTTTATCTCAATTATGTTTCACTTATAATGAATACAATTTTAAAATAAAAATAGGTCGTTAAGCTTACTGGAATAATTTTATTTATCTTTGTGGCCAAAAGCAAGAAGATTCATCTTTCAGCCAAATACTTTTTCAACTTGGACTGTTGAAAATTCTCCATTGGGTTTTATGTTTTTATTTTATTTATTTTATTATCACAGTAATAGAGATTTTTATTATTGTTAAGAAATATTTTAACCTTCGTATATATTTAAAATTATATTAAGCTACACATTATTAAATACGATTTCATTGTGAAACATAGCAGTGGATGATTTTTGGAAAACGCCATCACTTTTACCAAGGATGAGATTGGCAAAAACATTAAAAGGCTGAGACTATATGGAAAAACAAGACATTGAAATGTAAAAAAAAACAAAGCTTGTTAATGTGAACAAGCTTAGCATGAATTACTTTTAACATTTTTTTTCACAAAATCCCCAACCATACAAACCACATTCACCCCCCCCCCCCCATCTTTTAACATCAGTTTACTTAATAAGAAACTTTGCTTAAGATGAACTAACTACTTAGAATGTCTCTTACAGATATTCAAACTGTTAACATGAACAAAATTTATAAGAAAGTGCAAAAACTCCCATTTACATTAAAACGATGAAGTATTTCTTAGAGCATGGTAAGCACAACTCATCTGTAAATGTTATTTTTATAAGCACAAAAGATGTCAAAGGTGTATCAATAACTAGTACTATATTTAAGAAGGGCCTACTTCTTTACATATTTGCAGCCTTTGTATGTTGCAATTTTTTTACATGACAAAAACCAAGGTACATTTTTTACTTAAATACATATCTCTATATATAAATGGCTAAGATTTCCTTGGACTCTGTGTGTGGACGCAAGTTGCCAACTAATTATCATACTTAATTTTTAAAAATCTAATTGTCCGATCGATAAGCTGTTTAGTTCAACGGATTAATTCCTTTCATTTGATACCTTATCTGTAAACAAAGTTTTAATTAGATTTTTTAAAATTAATTAAATATGAAAATAATAACCTGGTAATAACTTTAAAATTGGACATTAAATTGTTAATTGTTGCCAAAGAAATTTACTTTTTTTTTTTTTTTTTTTTTTTTTTAGCATAAAATGAAATATGTTTTCACGTGAAAAATAAAAAATTATAAAATAGTAAATTTGCTCATGCATATGAAAAAATGAAAATTTGAAAATGGAGTAAAAAAACAATCATAACCCTTTTTAATATACTTCAATTTTAGTTTTTTTTTTTTTTTTTTTTTTTTTCCTTTTTTGTTTTGTTTAAATAGTATGTTTTTGGCACGGATGAACCGCACTTGGTATGAAAGTTAATTCATTGATAATCCTGCGTAATTTTTAAAATTTTTATGCTGAAATAGATCGGACATTTTTCGCCAAGGACTCAACTTTTGTGAAAGCCACTTTAAGCCAAGTAGTGCATCAAAAATATAAATAAATTATAAAATATTAAAAAACAGAAAAGAAAGAAACAGAAAAAAGTCACATAAATTATGTAATTTTGTCTAAAATGGCAATAAAAGTTCAAGTCGCCAAGGGGAGCTATATTAAGGCTGTACTATGATCAAGTTCACATATTTAATTATTTTTTTATATACCAACTACTATTAACTAACTCAACTATTATAACCACAAAAAATTGTCTCATACGATAGATGTAGTCGATCATAGCATGCTGTAATATTATATTAGGCATGAAATTGTCGTCATGTTATGGTTGATCGAATAAATCAAATAAATATAGAAAATAACGTATAAGAAAATATTATGTTCATCACGTATGGTGTTGTTCATATGTAACTGGGATTCAAATATAAAATTGCTACTTGAATTTTTTTGGTACTGTCTGTTTCGAAACTGTCATCTGATAAGCACCCAAATGGAAGCCCACTGGTAAGCTATTGTCACAAGTAATCGGGACATGCACCCTAGAGTCTGAATGAGTGGGTCGCTGCCGAAGGCAGCGGGGACAGGAAGCAGGCTTTTAAGCAATTTCACAATTTTTTTTTTGTTTGTTTGTTTATAAAGCAATATAGAAAAGAGTTTCCTTTAAATATAGTGACCAGCGAAGCAGGCAAAGCCTTCGTTGATTCACTCACTACCTTCATTGATTTTGTGAATTTGAAAATGGTTTTGTTAACAAGCTTTGATCTATTGGTACACAAACAGCATCAGGCCGAGTTTTGTACATTTTGGGTTTGATTTTGAAATTTTTCCTGCATTCGAAATTCAGTTCGTTCCCGAACCGGGGCTTTTGAAGTGTTAACTTAAGTTATATGCCCAGTATCAAAAACAGCAGGAACTGCAGATTGCTTAATGGTCTGCAGATTAATTTACAGGGGTGGCGCCAGCTAGGGGGCCGGGGGGGGGGAGGGGCACAGGCCCTCCCGTCGGGGAGTCTGTGACCCCCCCCCCCCCCATCGGGGCATACTCCTAAAATCTCTCTGGGGAACAAATACAAAATTTTCAGTGTTTCTACTTTTAGCAGCATTTTTCTTTCCTTTTACAAATTTGGAGCATTCCAGTTTTTCCATTCTATATTCAATAGAAGAAAGTATTGGATTCGTAAAAATTTTCAGCTTCCAGTTTTCCCTGATTATACACATTTTGACCACGATATTTTTAGAAAATGTCTGCTTTTGACACAATGATCTCCAAAACCACGAGAGGACTAACAAATGGAATAGTACAAATATTAACAGTTGTAATATTAACAGTATTGCAGTTTTTGATAAATACTCATATAATAAACTCTCTTTATGTAGTGCCCCCCTGTCGGAGATGGTGTCTCCCCGTCGGGGAATTTCTGGTGCCACTACTGTTAATTTAACATCTTAAAAAGAAACACCAGGTTTAAAAATACAAATATAATTTACATTATGTCTCTAGATTAATGTACTTGTTTGTACATTTTTATTTAACTTTCTTTCCAGTTGCAAATTTTATATAATTTATGAATAGCTAGTAACTCTTGCGATACAAGACTTGCTCTGGTATTCCCAGATCACAGACTAATTTTGTTTTGCTGCAGATAAATACAGAAAATTCTGCTACTGGGTATATATGCATTTGTTCTTCCCAGAATGATCTAAAACTATCTATCGACTGCTGGAGAAAATGCATCTAAATGGAACTGGACACTTAAAATGTTAGAAAGGGCTATCAGGTGTTAAAAGGTATGAAAGAAGAGCCTCCAGGATGCAGTACCTTGCCAAATCAGCCTAAATTTAGCATTAAAGACATCACATTAATCATTATGCATGGAGAAACCCTGTATAGAGCAACAGCCTAACTCACCATGAGGACAATAAGTATCGAGCAGAATGGGAATATCCTAGTGTCTCACTGTGGTAACAATCATTGCTCCTTCAAGGTGGCAAGTAGACTGCTGTTAGTAAGGGAATGCTTTCAGCAAGGCTGGCCAAAACAAACTAATACTTTAGCAAACTAACTACAATATACTTAAAAATTTTCCTCAAAACCAAAGTAAAAAAACCTCAATATTAGCAAAGTTTAAACACTTTCTATCTAAGGCAACTCATTTGTTTAAGTTAACTATTAGTTCAAATGACATGTACATGCACACATACAATCCATTTATTCGTGTTACAGACATTCCATTACTCATCATACAAGCCAAGCCTCTGTTATATTGAAACAGCCTAATTCACCGTGAAGACAATAGACGCATCGAGTAGAACAGGAATATCCTGGTACCCTGCTCTGGCACCAACTACTGCTGTCTCAAGTTGGCAAAAAAACTGTTTAGTAAGAGAAATGCTGTCTGCAGGCAGTGGTGCACCAAGGGTGGGGCAGAGGGGCGGGCCGCCCCGGGCCTCTAATCATGAGGGGATCCTCTGAAGAAACAAACTATAAATGCATGTACTAGGTGAAGTTGTTGTGCCATTATTTTAACCTGAAATTTTTGCTGTAGTTTCATTTTAAGCCACAGTTTCTGGTCGAAAGAGCATTAATGTACAAAGAGCAACAATCGCAAAAACAAAAGAATCCATTAATGCAAATCCTGACTAATTCAGGACAAGTGGGGCCAATGCTCCTGGCTCTTTTGTTGGGTTGGGCTTCAGAATAAATCTTAAAATTTACTTCAGTGTCATTTTATAGTAATAAATGTAAACGTGAAAATGTGCAAGGTGACTTCAGTTTAAAAGAAAAGCAGGGGGGAGGGCTCGAATTAGGAGACTGCAGTGAGACATTTGCCCTGGGCCACGAGAGTTGTAGTTCCACTACTGTCTGCAGGGCTAGCAAAAATAAGTTTTTTTTTTCCCAAGCCAATTACAACATGCCCAGTAGCAGAATTTTCTGTATCTATCTGCAGCAAAACAAAATTTGTCTGCGATTGAGGAATGCTGGACCGAGTCTGACATCACATGCAAGTAGTATTATCAATTTTTAAAATATCTAAAATTTACAAGAAAATAAATTAAGACTATACAAAAAGTACAATAATCTAGAGACATAAGGTAAATTATATTAGTATTTTCAAGCATGGCATTACTTTTTGAGAGATAAAATTAATCTGCAGAGCTTTAAACAATCTGCAGTGTTCATTACTGTGTTGCACTATTTCTGCTACTGGGGCAATATGTTTAAAAATTTTCTCCAAAGTAAAAAAAGGACAAAAGCTCAATGTAAATAAGCTAAGCTTATTTACATTGAGTAAATTAGCTAAGTTTATCAATTGTCGCCTGAGGTAATTCATTTGTTTAAATCATCTATTGTTTCAAATGCCATGCATGCACACACACCACACACATTCCATTACTTATCAGACAAGACAAGCCCCTGTATAGAGCAACAGCCTTAGACACCATGAGGACAACAGTAGAACGGAGCAGGACGGTAATATCCCAGTGCCCTACTGTGGCAGCAACTACTGCTGCTTCCTCAAGGTCACAAGGAACCAATTATATTAGTAAGGGAATTTCTGTTTGTTGTGCTAGCCAGAACACAGAAATATTTTGTTAAACTAACCATAGTATTGTCCATTCTTCAATTCAAATCCAAAAGGGATAGATACTCTCACTGAGATAAGCATTTCTGACAAATTTTATCTGACAGTTTCCCTTCACCCCTATTTGATAAATATCGTAGCAGAATATACTCATCCATAAACACTTTCATTGGACTCTAATCAAAAACAAACAGTATGCTTAAATATTTTGACAAAAATAAAACCCTTAAAAGCTAAGCTTATTGTTAATCATCAGCTTAAACCTGTAAATCCAAATTCTTTTGTGCACATCTCTGAGCTGTAAAAGAACTATTAGTACTAAATTCACAAAACACAATACAGTTTGTGGGGCATAGACCTATAACATGTATATAAATTTAAAGCTCAATCGAGTAAGGCATTTAGAGACGCTATCACTCTTAAAATAATTTCAGACCATAGATCATAATGTGAAAGAATTTTCTGTTTCCCTATAAAAGAAAAAACACAACAACGGAAGTGCTAAATGCATCAAAAGAAATCTATACAGTTCGTTCAACAGTGACCTATAATATGCAAATAAATTTTCAGCTGAATAAAACAAGGCATTTAGATGCTATCACACTTAAAATAATTTGAGCCCATAGGCCATAATGATAGAGCATTTTGTTTAAAAAAAAAAAAGGCTATATTTTCCCTACACAATTCATGCTACAGCAACCTATAACATAGTACCAGCTTTTAGCTCATTTGAACAAAATGATTAGACAATATTATGTTCACTCACATGCATACACACACTATATTAATATTAGCAAAAATGAACTTTGGGAACCTCAAAACATATAGATACACCAACATCTAAAAGCAGATTTTTTTGTCATGATTACAATACTTTCCTTACATATGTATGTTCGGAAAGTAAAAATTGTATGAAACAAATGTGAACTATTCAATTTTATTATGCTTAATAACAATTTTTTGAAAGATATGACTATGAGAGAGGAAATGGCAACACAGCTGAAAGTATTGAGGGAAGGAGAGAGGAATTAAAAATTGAAATCATAAAATATAACTCTTGCATTCACCCTTAGAAAAATAGATAGGGTCAGGTGGGGTAAAATAAGTCAGGGGGTAAAATAGGTCAGTTTAAAAAAAACTCTAAAAAACATCCAAACTTTTTTTAAATTCCAATTTTGCTGGTTTTATATATTATTTACATTATTATTATATATATTTATACATAGTCTTCATTTTGTATGCAAAATTAACTGTAACTGATACTTTTTAGTTAAAGCCAGTAATTATTTGTGTGTTTCCTATTAGTAACTCAAATGTGTTGCTAAGAAAAACTTTGGTTTTTAACTAATTCAAAAGCAAATTTTAGAGTATTTTATCATATTCCAAAAAGCGCATTCTTAAGATGAATTTCCTAAACTTTTGTGAAAAAAAAAATAAATAAAATATTAATATTTTGGAGTAAAAAAACACATGTGGGGTAAAATAAGTCAGGTGTTGAATCATGTTAGGCTTAGCAAACATTAAATAACTAATTACTTTTTTTTTTGTGTTTTATATAACTCCATATATATGTGTTTTATGTAACTCCATATATATTCTTTTAATGTATTAGTTTAAAATTAAGCTATATATTGTTCTGGAGCTATTTCATACACATAGACATAAAATAATTTAATGTTAAGAGAAAAAAAAAACGCAATACATATTAAAACTGAATCAAAACACTCAGTTTGTAGGTGAACTTTAAAAAGTTGTTTAATTCGAGCTTATTTAAGAAGGGTGGCAATATTTCATACAAAGGGCAGGCAGGACACAACATTCTCCTGAAACTGTCTGAGTGAAACTCTGCAGTTTAGCATCAACTTCAAATGCAAGAGTGGGTGAATCTAGATCATCAATCACCAATTTGACAAATTAATTTTAGGGCGATTTCAACAGTCATGGAACAGGACAATATTTATATATTCTCCTTTTAAGTACATAAAATCTGCTATTATAAACACTTTATCACCCAATCAAACATTGTCTTCTAAAGAAGCTTTGAAAAATGCACACAGAAAAAGAACCCATATGCAACAGAAAACAGGAGTAATTTTAACAACCATTTTATTTTTCAATTGATTGTATGACAAAATCAACAGAGATGCTAAAATCACAGAAACATCAACTGTAAAAGAAAAAAAAACAAGTCTTTCTCAAAAAGAAAATTTGGACAGCATTAATACTAATAAATTTGTAAAAGTTGGAAAATGTGTTAAAGTAGAATTCCCTGGGAAAAGATCAAAGAAAATATTTCATGGCATCATTCTTTCACACAATCATGAATATTCTGAAAATTTTGAAGGGATAAAAAAAAAAAGTTTAAATGGAAGCTCCTATTGGATTTTTCAGAGAAAGATAATTCTGATATAGATGCATCGTACCTTCCAAATGTTCTTCCGGAAATAATGATGGACCATAGAGACTTTTTTCTTGAGAACACAAAATCAAGTTTTTAACAAAAAAAAAAAAAAGGAATGTGTATTTGTAATTTTATTTGCATGAAGTAAATTGTATTAAAATTTAAAACAGTTTTAAAGAATGACTTATTTTACCCCACCCAACCCATGGGGTAAAATAAGTCACAAATAACATTTTAAAATTTATTTTTCTGTACAAATTGTTTGTTTTTTCAGAGATATTCCTCTTAAAATGTCATGAAGAATATTCATTTGCATATTTTGTGCAATTTTTTAACAAATGGAACCAATACATTTTCTGCTGTTAAAGTGCAAACATAAAATATGCTGTTTTTGACCTATTTTACCCCACCTGACCCTATATATAAACTTTTTCAAATATGATGCCTTTGTATATTGTGATTATTGTACACGACAAATGTAAATTACAATGCTTACTTGTATACACAGGCGTAGCATTGGGAGTAGGGTGGGGAGTATGAGAGAACATGTGCCTCTTTGACCTTTCTGAACATGAAAAAATTTTAGACCTTGATATATGAGAAAATAATGCAAGAAAAGTGACAAATCAAACTATGGCAATTTTGAGTTTATGCAATTGTAAAATTCATATGAAGCACCCCAACTTAAATGAAAAGCGGCTCATCTCAACTCTATCTCTTAATTTATCCACCTGAGAGGCAGTTGTGTTAGTTTTAATGTAGGCTAGTCAATGCTTTATAGTCACCTTTAAGTTGTTTTTCTCAAATACTGAAGTTTTGAATTGTGTTCCCTTTCCTTGCCGGTGTCACTTGTGTGCAGGGCTTCCGGATTTTAGCCAGGCCAAACTGCTTAAAAAAGACTGGCTTAAACCACTTTGGTTTTGATGTTGTGATCTGTTCAATACCATTTAAATTATTCTTATTCAATAACTTGGACAAAGGAAATAAAAAAATACCAATCATTTGGCTCAGTTTTTAAATAACAATACACATTTAAGAATTTTCCTGTTTTTTTTTTTTCAGCACACATTTATTAGGTGACAATATTTTAATTTTTTTATTTGTCTTGGCTTTTGCAAAACTACTTTTTTTTTTTTTTCCTTTTTCCAGAAATTATCCAATAACTCTTTTAGAGAACTTGACATTTTTTTACAGATTCAAATAGCTTCCAAATTGAAAAGAAATAGCACTTTTCTTCTTTATTTCCAATTTCCCCATTTTTTAAAAGAAAGGATTGTATAGGTTGATAGACATCAGTAACCAATCTAGTTGATTCTTGGATCAATTCACTCTTATGAGAAATGTTTGCTATCCAAAATCGATTCCCCCCGCCCCTCTGAGTATAAATGTAAGAAGAAATAAGAGAAAGAAAGTGTAATATATTACAACCTAGGAAGCACTTAATTTCAGAAAGAGAATTACTTTTTTTAGTTTTTTTTTTTTTTTTAATTCTGTCGATGGATTACACTTGGGTCTGGATATGATACCTTCTAGGTGGGAATGGAGTGGTCTTTCTAGGGGAACCTAACCCGTATTTATATGAGATTTAGAGAAAACCAAAGAAAATTTCATACAGCTAGGGCAACGAGCACTACCTGGGTTCAAACCCAGCACTATCCATCTACTAGATTAGAAAGCAGAACCTCTCGGACCACTGATGGTGAGGAAGAGAAATACTTATAAAAATGGAAACTAAGCAAATTAACAAAAACTTTTATATCTTCCCCCCAACATGAACAAAAAATAACTGCTTATGTTCATAGTGTAAGATATATGCTTGCAACAATTATTCAATTGATATTGAAAAATGCCTTTTTAACATAAATTAACATACATATGTTTTAAATGCATAAGATATATACATAAAAGAAGCCAACAAAGACCAACTAAGACCAGCTACAAAGGCCTACTAAAAAAAGGCCAGTCTAGTCTTTAAAAAAAGGCTGAATTTTTGCAGCCCTGCTTGTGTGTCACTTTTTGTGACATGTGGATTCAGAATCATAATAAAAGTTATCAGACTAAATATGTACCTTATTTTTCAGTTCTCATTTCATTAGCCTAATTCAACAGAATAGATAGTATGCTTGCTTTCTGCAAAATAAAGTGTTTGATGTTTGAATTTGCTCGTTCAAATCTGTGTAGCTCGAAAAGAGTAATTTTGTAAGGTTTTCAAAATTAACTTGCTCAGTAATGTAATAAAAATAATTTTTCATTAGGGAGTTTTACTTCAAATCACATAACCTTTAGCAACCCTTTATGAAAATTGTTGCTAATGAAGCTTAAAAAAAGAGAGAGAGAGAGAGAACGATTTATAAAAATTAAATTAATTGAACGATTTATAAAAAGTGAAAATTAACGATTTATGAAAACCTGAAATCTGACATACTATTGATGATTATCAGGGGATGTTGTGAAGTCATTAAAAAAAACCTGAAATTCTAGTAAGAAAAGTTTTTGTACAGGGAGGGAACATATAATTTACTGCAAGGAAATCCAATCCTCTCATTAGGAAAAGTATTAATTAGGTTTAGCAATCATATGAAATTCATATTCAGTTCCTAAAATATTACCATTATCTTGATTTGCTTCCTTGAAAACTTTACTATAAATTTCATTGTTTACATTGGTTGTGATGTACGAATTTTAGGAGTACGGATTTCTGGGAATCTACTGTATTTAATTCAATGACAACCATTATACATGCTGTTTTATATATATATATATATATATATATATAATCAGTGTATACCTACTCATATATATATATTATATAATCAGTGTATACCTATTCATTTTATCCCATACCTCAATGGCAGAAATTTTTGTAGCTGTCTGCAACAGGCTTTTAAACTTTCAGAATCTGTCTGCAAAACTTGCGCGTAATCAGGGGTGAAAATGGCTTACACTCAAAAAGCCGGAAAGCTGATAGCGGAAATCTTGTGTGGGGGGCTTAACAACAGTGGTGATCTCATGCAACAATACACAAATACAATTTTACAAAAGAATATAGTATAAATAATTATACAAAAATAAGTTGAACTCATTCAATTAAATATTTTATAGCAATGTTATGTTTGACACAACACAATATAAGTAAATAATTATAAATAATTATATTGCTAATATGATAATTTATTGGGTTGGCCAAAAAGTCATTGTGTTTACTTGTAATTTTATTTTTAAGGAAAAGCACAATTATACTTTTGCTAGAATTTAAATACCTTATATAAAACTTTTCCATTATGTTTGACTGATTAATTTCGAACACTCCGTGTTCATCCTCAGAGTCGAAACGCTAAACGCCGTCGTTCTTCTTTTGATGTTTACTTTGCCGGTGTATCCAGTGGTTGCCACTGGAAGTGAAGCGAAGTGGCAACCACTGGATACACCGGCAAAGTAAACATCAAAAGAAGAACGACGGCGTTTAGCGTTTCGACTCTGAGGATGAACACGGAGTGTTCGAAATTAATCAGTCAAACATAATGGAAAAGTTTTATATAAGGTATTTAAATTCTAGCAAAAGTCATTGTGTTTTTTCTAATAGATGACGATAGCTGTTTCGAAATGCAACTAACTTCCTTTAAAATTCCACCAAGTCATTATGTAACTTCAAAGCAGACACTTCAAACTTGATTCAGGGAAAAAGCGCACAATTTTGTTAGCAATTGTTTTTTTTATGTCGATTTCAAAATGGAAATTCAAAAGGAACATTTTCCCCATATTTTGTTGAATTACTTCCAAAGGGAAGAATGTTGTTCAAGTTCACAAAAAGTTATAGGATGTACATGGGAAAGATGCCTTAAAAGTACAACAGTGTCAGAATTGGTTTGCTAAATTTCTGTCTGACGATTTTGGTGTTTAAGATGCAGCGCGCTCAGGAAGGCCAATCAAAGTTGATGACGACAAAATAAAGGCACTGATTGAATTCAGTTGACATTTAAAGACATGAGAAATTGCTGAGAATCTTAAAATATTGAAATTGATCATTGAATACCATTTAAAACAACTTCGATATCAATTGAGTAAAATATAAAAGGACGAAATTAAACTTTAAAAACATTTAAAATACCTTAAAATCCTTTAACTGAGCAGCATTACAATATATTTCGACGCGCTAGTCGCAGTCGTCTTCAGGTTGATAACTTGCTGCTCTATCGACCTTCTTGTCATCGGCTTCTTTATCCTCCTCTTTCATGCTGACGTCATAATGATGTTTCTTATTAATCAGGTGTTGCCATTCCTTAGGTATTACGCTGTGCTCTCTTTCATTAATTGCAGTGTTAGAAGCTAGAATTTCCAGTGCTTCGCGTTTTAAGGCGTAATTATATATTATAAGGGCTATTTTAGTGGTGGTTATAGTATTAGGATTTATTGGGTTATTAATTAATATGAGTGCGGGATAGAGAGGTGGAGGATCTATTATATTTTAGGTCATTAATGTGTTCGATTTTGCGGTCTTTTATTTTTCTTTTGGTCACACCGATATAACAAGCTGTAGTGTTATTATTTTCAAAGTTAAAGTCGATTTTATAGATTCCTGAGGTTTCTTTGGGGTCAATTAAGTCTTTTTCATTTCGAATACGCTGTATAATATTTTTGTTAGGTTTGATGGGAATGTTTGTATCGTGTTGGGAGCCTTCATGTTTTATTTTATTTGCAATACCGTTACAGAATGGAATGGGGGGAGTAAATTTTGATTTTATTTTTTGGGCGTTATTAATTGTATTAAGGGATTTCAAACGTTTTTTAAAGAGTTTTTGAACTAGTGAACTACTGTAACCGGCACGTTGAGCAATGTTTTTTATAAATTTAATTTCGAGGTTTAAGAGGTTTTTGTTGGAACATATTAATATAGCACGATTTATGTACGAACGTATGGCGACAATTTTGTATTGGAAGGGGGTTTTACATTTATTATTAATTATTTCATTATTGTTGGTTGGTTTGCGATATACGGTAGTGTTGAAAGTATTATCTTTATTTTTAATGATTTTAACATCTAAGAAATTAATACTATTGTTGGTTTCTATATCAAGGGTAAATTTAATATTTTGGTCTATACTCCGTTTCACCTTAAGTTGGCAGCATTGAGGAAGGCAGGGGATGTAATATTGCGAGCTAAGAAGTAGTTCTTAAGTTATTTTGCGTTTTTAAGTTGATAAAATTGATAAATATATGCTATAAAATAAGGAAATTTACGCAAGAAATGTTAGATTATTTTTCATATTTTAAAAGTATTTAAATAATAAACATCTTTTTAGCAAAGCGAACGCGCAGTGACAAAACAGCGGCATTTCTGAGTTTCATTTTGGCTTTAATCGGTTTCAAAGTTAAACATCTGGCGCGCTATTTAAAATTTCTTCGCCAGTTCTCTCTGAGTCTCTCCCTGCTTTTATTATAGTTTTCTCATAGAATAATAATAATAATAGAATAATTATTCCATGAGATTTCTTTCGTTTGGTTACAATTAAAAAAAAAAGAATTTATCAGTTTTATAAGAAAATTTGCGATTCCTGTCATACTTCCTTTGAAAATTTATATGGGATATATAAATTTATATCTGCATATGGGAATTCATATATATTCTATACTTTTAATAAAAAATAACCTTGTTTAAAAACCTATTTAACTTAGCAAATAAATATAGTAAGTGTGATTTATTCAACTATCTTTGACAAGCATTTTCTAATTGGAAGTTTAAAACTGAAAAATTATATTTAAAGAAAGTTTCAAAATACCACTAGTAACTTGATTCTATTCCGCTAATTAATAATTTAATAGTTTCACATTTTATTATTTATTTATTTAATCGTTTTAATCTTTTTAATAAATAACTTTGGGGGAAAAAAAAAAAACGTAAAATGCAAAATACTCGTAACAATTGTTTCGGATCGAAATAGAACGTACTTTTCTTTGTAGCACTCGTACCTACTTTGTTCACCTGATGTAGGACCGTGTTTTATTTAGACCTGAAACAATTGTTTCAAGTTTTTAGCATTGTATGGCTTTTTTTTTTTTATATATTTTAACTTAATATTTTCTCACACCAATCAATGTAAAATGTCCGTGCACCATACGAACAAAATTATTAAGTCGCTAAAAAATAAAATGGCTCTTAAAAACATAGCTGAATATCAATATGTAAAAAGAAGAAAATAGCACTTTTTAGTTTTTGAGAAATTTTTGGTTTTAATTATATATATACCTGATTAAATTCAAATAGTAATTAATTAAAAACATAAGTAAGTTTGTATATAAACACTATAAATTTCAAAAACTCGCAGCAGTTGTTTCAGGTCAAAATAACAGTACGGCTCCTCACCAGATGAACACTAAGCACAAGCGCGTTCTCAAAGCAGCAAGGTACACTCACGCCTATTAAGAAATTTAAAATAACTTCTGCATATTTCTTCCTTTAAAATATCATTTGTTAAATTTCAGAATAATGCAGTTAACTAAAGAACGAAAAGGAACAAATGTTTAAAAATCCATTAAAACAAGGAGGGAAAGTATTAAAAAAATGTTGCATAGAAAAAAAAAAAGTTTCGCTCCTGTGTGAAAAAAAAACAAACTAATATTAAATGGTTAAATAGTTCAACTGCAATTACATAAATTATCTTATGCTTTAAAATATTACATCTGAAACACTTTCATGAAATTTAAAGTGTAATATTTATGATTTTTATTTTATTTTTGTAATAAAAAATGACCGCTGCGTTTTATTCGTCCTCATTGTAACCAAATTAAATAGTATTTGAAATAAAACCTCAAAATAATTAATTAATAATAATAATTAAACTGAGAAGGGAAAACACTTTTTTTAATAAACAATTGTATAGTATTATGAAATAAAAAGTACTCATGAACACCAGCAGGAAATGTAAAATAGGATAGAGGAAATGACACTTCCAGGATTTTGAAATTTTAACCTTTTATCTAAATATTTTCTTTCTTTTTTTTTTATTCATGAACGAAACAAAAAATTATATATATACTTTTTTTCGTGTAACTTCACACAGTTAAAATTTAATAATATATAAACATATATATATAAAAGGTTTTTTTTTATGATTAAAAATATTAATTATTGCAAAATTTCACCCAAAATTTCTTTCCCTTTCTGGATTTTGCTAAAACTCATAACATGAAATAATTATTATTATAAGCAGTTTTCCTTTTTACTTCTTTTTCGCCAAAATTAAAGCTTTCATTGTTTGCTAACAACCCCACCTGCTTTATAGTAACCCAGTTACTATGACACCAGGTGTGATTAGGTCACTGTAGCTTTTCCTCTACTGCCAACTTAGGGTGAAACGGAGTATAAGTTACTTAATTCATTTAGGAGGTTTTGAGGGTCGATGTGAGCGGGGATTACGGCAAAAATGTCATCCACATATCGGAGCCAGATTTTACAATTTTTTATTATTAAGTCGTGTGTGGAATTCGAGGTGACGGAGTTTAATAGAGAAATAGAGAATTTTTTTAATATATCGTAATGCTGCTCAGTTAAAGGATTTTAAGGTATTTTAAATGTTTTTAAAGTTCAACTTGGATATGTTAAGAAGTTCGATATTTCAGTACCACATGAGCTCAAAGAAATCCATGTCACTAAGCATGTCGACATCTGCGATTCACTCTTTAAACATGAATAAAACGACTTTTTTTTAATGTATGATAATAGATCATGCAAAATGAATTGTCTATAACAATGTCAAAAGAGAAAGATTGTAATGCAAATGTAATGAACCTGCCCAGAGGACTTCCCTACCAGAGAGCGTCTAAGACATCATACATCGGTAGTGCATTGTCATGGGCAAAAAATGTCTGTAAATTGCAAAAAAAAAAAAAAAATTATGACTGCAGACAAAGACTGTTCGAAAGTTGTGGGCAATTTTTTTTTTACTAGTGCAGAAAAAGACTGTCTGAAAATTGGAGAAATTTTTTTATTAGTGCAGACAAAAACTGTCCGCAAATTGTTTTTCTGTGTCCGCGACTATGTCGCCGTGTTTCTGCCACTAGGTCCCACACTATCCCCTTTTTCACTGCATAGGATGGGATAAAATGAGTATATTATTAACCCATTCATGTTTAGGCTGTTTTTCTTTATTCTATTTGCAAGTGGTTTTAATGGGATGTGCTTTGTCTCTTTGTAAGTGGATAAGCACTAAAAACGTTAAATTTATCAGTAATAATATAAAACCGATTTCCCATTGTGTAGCAACATCATAGCAATGAAAACCATTCAGAAGTAAAAAAACTGTGTGTACATATTCATGACCATGAAAGGGTTAAATATATAGTCATAAAATATTCTTTTAATAGATTTAATTTTGACTGTGGGAATTTAAATATTTTTCTTATTTCCAATTTATTCAATCTAAAAATAAAAATAGTGTTCACTCTAGATGGAGAAGGGCTGGATACTTAATGTTGTAACCAAAGAAAAGCACAATTGAAGCTAAAATCAGAGTAGGAAAAAATGCATCAGCAACAGAAAAAAAAGTTTATGTATAAAAAAACTAGTCTTATTAATTATATGAAATATAAATTAAAAGTGGTCATAATTAACTAATTACGGAGATAATACCACCAGTAGTGGCACCAGAAATTCCCAGACGGGGGGACACCAACTCCCCGACAGGGGGGCACTACATAAAGAGAGTTTATTATATAAGTATTTATCAAAAACTGCAATACTGTTAATATTTGTACCATTCCATTTGTTAGTACGTACTTCTCGTGGTTTTGGAGATCATCGTGCCACAGACAGACATTTTCTAAAAATATCGTGGTCAAAACGTGTTCTGGACTTTTTAAAACGTGTATAATAATGGAAAACTGGAAGCTGAAAATTTTTAAGAATCCAATACTTTCTTCTATTGAATACAGAATGGAAAAACTGGAATGCTCCAAATTTGTACAAGTAAAGAAAAATGCTGCCAAAAGTAGAAAAACTGAAAATTTTGTATTTCCCCCCCCCCCCCCCCCCCGAGAGATTTTAGGAGTATGCCCCGATGGGGGGTCACAGACTCCCCGATGGGGGGGCCTGTGCCCCCCCGGCCCCCTAGCTGGCGCCACCCCTGAATACCACACAGACCACTTATGTTTTTCCTACTAACTTTCAGCCAAACACTTCCATGGCCATAATCGTAGGTTAATGACATGACTCTTCATCTGTTTCAGAGCGTTGCATGCTGAAGCTTTCAAACAGATGAAAAGTCATGTCATTAATCTATAATTATGGCCATGGAAGTGTTTGGCCAAAATTTCTTAGGAAAAACGTAAGTGGTCTGTGTGGTATTATCTCCGTAATTAGTTAGTCTTATTAATTTTGAATATTTTTATCTATGTAATTTTTTTAGTAAATTTAATAAAATTCTTTTTAATTTCTTCAAACAACTGAGAACATAGAAATACTGTAATATAATGAAGTTATATATTTTAAGCTTTTGAGATCATAGAATTAAAGGCATACTACAGAAAGGTAAAAATTTTTACTAAGGAAAATTTTAAGTAACTAAGGATGCACTTCAGTATTATTTAAAAGGGCTGGGTGTATTTTCCCATTTATATACAAAGTAGGGGTTACACCCTTAAAGAATGGCCTAGAGGGAACACTAATAAAAATGCTTATTTTCATAGATAGTTTTAGTGAAATATAAAAATTAGTTTATTTTTCACCCATTTTTCCCCAATCTAACACTATTAGAAAGAAGGGGGGGGGGGGATGCAACGGTATTTATAATAAGTACAAGATAAAAAGAACTTTTTATATACCACATTTTTAAATTTTCTGTTGAATCATATAAACTTGACAATTCTATGTATTAATAAATACTTAAAAATTTTTTGATGAACTGTCCCATCAACTTGTAAGAAAATGATCAAATGCATAATAAAGATAGCAATTATAAGAAATTTTCAAACATTTATTAATTGAATAAAAGTATTAAAAGAATGCATTGTCATCGTGTTCTGAGCTAATCTAAAAGTTTCAAATGTCTAGCTCATCGGAAAGTTAGTTAAAAATTGATTGGAAGTAGGGTTTCGAACCTGTCCACAACCTCCACCCCCCCCCCCCCCAAAAAAAGGTGGGTTTTTTTTGGGGGTTTACCCACTTAAAAAAAAAAAAAAAAAAAAAAGTGGGTTTTATTGAGTTTTTTTTTTTTTAAATCTAATAAAATTTTTCACTTAAAAAAAAATCTATTTTTTTTACTGATAAATTCTTACTTGACATTATTACGTATAGAGCAATTCCATACCAACTCACCTAATGAGGGTTGCATGACCGACTTGGATTTTCTTTAAATTTGGTACACAGATTGACGATATAGAGGCATGAAAAAGTCCAAATTTTTAGCTACCTGCTCCACTTATTTACAGATATACAGGTCCTCAAAGTTTGTCCATTTCCTCAAAATACCAAAAAATTGATGTTATTTAATTTTTTTTTTCTTAAAAATTGTACTCATGCAATATGAAAGTGTTAGGTATCTATGGAAACTAGTTATTCCAAGCATTCAGAGAAAAAAATACTACAATGTTTGTAATGAAAATCGTTAAGGTACAGTACTCTTAGAAGTTGCAACCACAAAAATTTGATTTTCCTGATTTTGTTAAAATTGAGACATCAATTCCAAAAAAAGGAAAATAAAACCAAAGGTTTACTCACTTTCTGGTAGAGTACAGGTGTTCACCATAAATTACTACACAATAAATTACTTGGGTTTCTCACTCCTTCTTGGAAATATTTAAGCTTAAAGACAATCCATAGGACAAAAACATGCAATTTCGGCCATCGTAGCAGCCATTTTACTCCTAAAGGGGCAGCACTAGAACCTATTTTTTTTTTTTAATAAGCTGCTGATGTGTTAGCTATTCACAGGAAAAGAGTATACTTTTGGTTATTATTTGCATAAAGATATATCCTGCTGATAGTATATGCATGTTTTTCTCTAATACCATATGCTTGTGTCCCCCCCTCTCATAGACTTAACATTAATAAAAAGGAAAAATAATGAGGCACATATTAATATCTGCACTATCTATACAAGAATTCAAGAAATTTAATATATTAAATTATTTAATAATAATTTAAAAAAAAAAAAAAAAAAAAAAAAAAAAAACTACATTTTATAGTCAAATTAGGTATTTGATGAAAACAAGAAATAGAATTTTTCCAAAACTGGACGTTGTCCATCCGTAATTATAAAGTACTAAATAATTTCTTGAAAAATCAATCAAAATAAAGGAGCTATAAATATTTATTTCATAAGCAAATATATTTGAAATACAGCAATATATTAAATTTGATGTGTACAAAATTTTATTCAACTGCAAGCATAAGTTCCTGTATTTTTTTCACAGTATCATTTGATATTAAAAACATGCATCCTGTGGCTGCTGCTGCTGATGGCATTGGTACTATATCTAACAGGTGCTTGTATGAAATCCAGCATGTATCTGATTTCTCTGGCCAGTAAAAGTTTTGGCAGGGGCCATGAGGATGCATAAATTGTAATTGAACATCACCTTTTTCAAAACAGTTTTCTAAGACAGCTCCTAACCACCATTTCTTGTCATACATGCAAGCAACATAAAAACCTTTAGAAATGTTATTAAGACTAAAATTTTGACATGTTGCTTACCTACTGCACCCAGTAGCAGAAATTTTTCTGTCAATCTGCGACAACTAATTACGCATTAGAAAATAATCTGCAGCATAATTTCAGTGAGTTACGGGGGAAAAAAGTTACCGTATTTAGTAAGCATACTTTTATCACAAGTTTGCATTTATCTAAAATCTAATGTTATTAATCTGTTAGATATGTCAAAGCATCATTGTTATAGAATTTTAATTACACATAACTAGGTAAAGAGTTGTCATTTGCATTTATCTTCCATATTGTATAAGAACTAGTATTTTGTTTATGATTTTGTTCATACTAACTTTAGTAAAATACTTGTAGGCGACTCTACTCTAAACATTGAAATTAATGCAACTTTCTAAAATCTTCTGGTTCCTGTGTAACCAGATGGAGGGACATTAAGATTAAGACGTATAAACTTTATTTTATCAACAATTACAATTTGTTCATCATTACCATCTGTACATCTTAATTGCATTTTGCTCACCTTCTCAATATCCGAGCCCCAACTTTCACAGAAAACTTGTGATACTGGAATTGAAACTGCGTATTTAACCCAGTAGGTGCCAAAGCTCTCGCTGCGGAAACATTTTATGAGGAAATTTTTTTTCTCTACAATATTTTTTCTTTACAATAAGATAAATATATATTTTTAATTTTTTACATTGAACGTTAAAGTGCCTAGCTTCACTGGTAATTTTTTCAAAATGTTTGTAATGCAAATTGTATTATTATTATTTTAATTATTAAAACAAAATCGTCTGCTTCTACTGCATAAGAAAAGAAAATTGCTAAAAATAACTTATTATTCAAGTGCAGAGATTTAAAACGTTGGATATAAATTAAAAAATTTATTTCTTAAATTATAACAAACAGGGATCAAGAAAATTAATTTAAAAGGGTTATGCAGTTTATCAATGTCTATTCTACCTCCATTATGCACCAAGTCTCCCATTTTGGAACTATATCATACCTTCTAACAAAATATATATATATATAATTATTTAAACTACATATGATTAGGGATGCATTTTGTAACAGAAAACGTACGAAAATGCAAAATTTTTCAGTGAGATTCATATTGCGGCGTTCAATGGGTTAAGTAACTTAATAAGTACAGGTATTTTCTTTGATAGCTCAATAAAAGATTTTCCAAATAAAACCTGTGATCCTTTCAGATCCAATTTCTTCTTATATAGTGCTAGAGATCCATTTATAAAAATACTGGTATTTGAACAAAAATGTGCCAAGATCATCAAATTTTTAAATTGATACAAAATGTCAAAGAAGCAATAACAAAAATTATATGAGTAGTGAGTGATATTGAACAATTCTACCTCTAAATAGGTTCTGCAATTTAATGAAGCAAATTTAAACAGAATCTTGACAGTTATGCTGCATATAGAGAAAGAATGGGAATCTCAACAATTCTGCAGGGAGTTTCATTACTGATTGGTAGCAAATAGTAAAGGGGGAGGGGGATTCCAAAAAACTATATGAATAGGAGATATTGAACAATTATATTTCTTTATAGGCTTCAGAATCTAATAAAGTACATTTAAAATGAATATTAACATTTATGCTCTGGATGGAAAATGATTGGAAATCACAATGCTTCTATGGAGCATTTGATTGCCGATCGTTAGTGTGTGTGTGTGTGTGTGGTGGGGGGGGGGGGGGGGGGGTTAAAGCAAATATAAGAGTGAGAGATAGTAAACAATTCTGCTTTTTTTTATAGGTTTTGGAATCTAAGTAAAAAATTTTAAAAAGAACATTGAGATTCATGTTGCAGATAGAGAAAGATTTGAAACTGCAAGAATTCCACGAGCCGTTTGATTGCCAATCGTTAGGTGGGGGGAGGTCACAAAAAATTGCATGAGGGAGAGATATTGGATAATTTTACTTCTTTATAGCTTCTAGAATATAATAAAGCATGTTTCAAATGAATATTGACATTTATGCTGTGGATAGAGAAAGCTTAAAAATTACAACATTTTTGTTCAACGTTCAATCACCAATTGTCAGCTGAGGAGGAGGGGGGGGGGGGGGGGGGTAAAACAAATATAAGTGAGATATTGAACAATTCTACTTCTTTAAATGATCTAGAATCTAATTAAGTTTAAAACAAATATTACTGACATTTATGTTGCTGATGGGGGAAAAAAAATGGAAATTTCAAGGATTCTGTGATCTGTTTGATAGTCGATCGTTAACTGAGAGTAGGGGGGGGGGGTCACAAAAAAATTACATGAGTGAGAAATATTGAACAGTTCTACCTCTTTATAGGTTCTAGAATTTAATAAAGCATGTTTAAAATGAATATTGACATTTATGTTGTGGATGGAAAAAGATTGACAATCGGTGTCTTTCCACTGTCAAAATCAGGAGATTTGGAATTCTCACATAATGCTGATTTGAAAATAATCTGCAGACTGGAAAAAAATCTGCGACGTACGTCGCGCGTCTCGCATTTTCTGCTATGGGGCTACTGCAGATACTTCAATCTGATTCGATATGTTTGTAATGTAGATACAATGGAAACTAAAAGCACAGATTTACTGATAGGAATAAATTTATGATAATCCTTGATACCCTCAATTCTTACAGCGAAAGTTAGTCTTTCAGAAAGCAATGCTCTTGTTTCTGCTACATATTCTTCAGATGCAAAGAAAAACTTAATATTTTTTAAATTACCTGTGCAATAATGAAACAAATCCCGTGGAGAAATTATCTGATCCTTGTAAGGACGTTGCAAGCTGGTTCTGTAAGCAGACCTTTTAACTGTGCCTCCAGTGGCATCACAGGGGCTTTTGCCATGGGAAGTGGCAAAAAATGTCACTCAGCATTTAGTTTGAAATCATCTTTATGTTAGCTTAAATTTAAAAAGTTTTTCTTATTTTTGTACTGCGCTGAGCTACCACCACTGAAATAAATTATTTTCTATATGTCTGGATATTGTGATGTTAAATATGGAATTACAGGCCTTTAAAAAGAAACTACTGCCACTGTATCATGTGTCAAACAGTCACTGATAATACACTTAGAAATAACTTTTAGGTTATTTGGCCGAACATATGCTAAAAAAGGATGGAGTGTAGCGTGCGTGTTTTCCCAGTGATGTCCCTGTATTGCATCCTGTACAATAAAAGTAAAA
This sequence comes from Salticus scenicus, assembly GCA_963930645.1. Taxonomy (NCBI): domain Eukaryota; kingdom Metazoa; phylum Arthropoda; class Arachnida; order Araneae; family Salticidae; genus Salticus; species Salticus scenicus. The sequence continues at coordinate 308,152,139 of OZ005651.1, read as the reverse complement.
TTTTCAGAAAAATCAAGTAATAAAATGCACTCATCTGGTTTTAGTTCTGCTTTTCTTGTTTTTAAATACTCTGAGATTTTGCAATGTAATGGTGTTTTGCCTAGGACTTCATTTTCAATAAAAGTTCCGATTTAAAATCAGGTGCAGACAAAGTAATTTAATGAGTGTTGAATGGACTGTAGTTATCCACCGTTGAAACATCACTTCAGATTCTTAATCATAATAATCCATTAACATATCTAAAAATTCTTCAAATGCAGTTTGGAGTGGACACTGTGAACAAAATCCTAACATACATGCTTCATTGTTAGTGTCACACACATAATGAGACAAAAAAATCACTGATAGATGGTTTAATAGATTATTTTAGAGATGCCATTTTTAGCCTGTCATTTTAGTGAATCATACAGACAGACTGAATGAATTCCTGTACTACCAGCTAACACACACCACTTCGGTCGCAAATCAGCAAATTTAGATAATCCAATCTTGTGATTGGGATATTCCTGTTTAAAAAGTGTGTACGCTTCTTTGAGATTACATATATGAGGTGTTTCTGTTTCGTAAATATTTTATTTCTTCACTAAATACTAACTTGAAATTTTAAAAAATAAAAGGTTTCCTACATTTTTCTTTAAAATATCACAAAAATAGAGTACACATTAGTTTTGTTTTAATACCAGAATATAATAAAATCAGAATGTTGCAACCTTATTCAATGCTTCATTCACCTAATAACACTATTTCTAAAAGTAACTAAGTAACGTTCAGAGGGTAAATAAAGTCTTATACATGTATTAAATCAATATTTATATAATATTCAATAAGTTTTGTTTTTTTACATCTTTTTTTTTATCAATGTTAAGTCTGTGAGAGGGGAAGCACAAGCATATGGCATTAGAGAAAAACATGCATATACTATCAGCAAGATATCTCTTTATGCAAATAATAACCAAAAGTATACTCTTTTCCTGTAAATAGCTAACACATCAGTAGCTTATTTAAAAAAATTTAAAAAGTTTCTAGTGCTCCCCCTTTAGGAGAAAAATGGCTGCCAAGATGGCTGAAATTGCATGTTTTTGCCCTATGGTTTGTCTTTAAGCTTAAATATTTCCAAGAAGGAGTGAGAAACCCAAGTAATTTATTGTGTAGTAATTTATGGTGAACACCTGTACTCTACCAGAAAGGGAGTAAACCTTTGGTTTTATTTTCCTTTTTTTGGAATTGATGTCTCAATTTTAGCAAAATCGGGAAAATCAAATTTTTGTGGTTGCAACTTCTAAGAGTACGGTACCTTAACGATTTTCATTATAAACATTGTAGTATTTTTTTTTTCTGAATGCCTGGGATAACCAGTTTCCATAGATACCTAATACTTTCATATTACATGAGCACAATTTTTAAGAAAAAAAAAAATTAAATAACATCAATTTCTTGGTATTTTGAGAGGGCGGACAAACTTCGAGGACCTGTATATCTATAAATAAGTGGAGCAGGTAGCTAAAAGTTTGGACTTTTTCATGCCTCTATATCATCAATCTGTGTACCAAATTTAAAGAAAATCTGAGTCTGTCATGCAACCAACTTTTATTTTTTTAGGTGAGTTGGTATGGAATCACTCTATAATAAATATGTATTTAGTATAGTAATTATATGTATAACTATTATATATATATATATATATATATATATATAATTATGTATATACCTACTACATAACATAGTATGTCATATCAGTGATATATATGCCAGTCTGAAATTATGTAATTATTTTTCCACTTTGTTAGAAAAATTCCTTTCACTTTAACCATCTATCTATAATAACCTTTTGAAGGGAACAGTTAAAAAAAAAATGAACAAAATTGCAAGCCATATATGTATTTGTAAGTCATGATGTTAAAAAAAAAAAAGTAATACTTTGCCTAAAATTCTAAGCATTTAACAACAAATATTAACCATAACTAACAAATATAATTGATCCTGTAAGGGTGTTTTTTTGTTGCCCCTCAAAAATTTCAAATTCATTAAAACAGCCTTTTTAAAAGATTTAGTTTTATAAAAATTATCTTTTTTATAAAAATTTTCTGTTTCCATAATTACTTTTAATGTTTACCTATAACCTGCTTCAATGAAAAACTGTTAACTTGGTAACGACTGATAAAATGGAAGGTGTTACATAATTTTTTTTCACAAAAAAAAAAAATAATAATAATAATAATAGTTTTTCACAAAAGTAGGCCCCAAAGTTAAAACCTGGATTGACTCCTGAGATGTAAGTATAAAAGGTAAGCAGAGATAATTTTGTTTGTATTCCTTTATTAATTAAGTTTTTAAATATGAATAAAATATGTCAATTATCAATATTAACAAGAAAATTTAAATTCTTTGCACACTTTTTTTTTACTTAATCATATAAAAATGCATAATTATTTGTAATATGAAAAGCGTACACGGAAGGCTTAAAATATTTTTTTTATTTTGTTACTAGTTTTAAATTTTACACAAAATAACTTACTAATAAAAAATTAAATTCAAAATTGTGATAAAATACTGAATAGAATGAAATAGGAATTTATTCAGTTTAGGCCAAACTAAATATTAAGAATATGAAGATCATTTAATTTTTAATTATAATTAATTAGTATTATTTTGTAATAAGTTTTGTTTTACTCTAAAACCATCCTCTTTTGAAATTAAATTAAAATTCAAACCCAACAGTGTTATTCTACGTTTAATATAAAAAAATAAAAACCAATTAAACTCAAGAAGATCCCACCCGAGCTGGACATTTTTTTTTTTTTTTTAAATCCTGACTGCAAGATTTGTACTGGACAAACAATAAAGCGAGTTAATAAAAACACGGTAAAATATACGAAATTTTCAAACATTTATTAATTCAATAAAAGTATTAAAAGCATGCATTGTCATCGTGTTCTGAACTATTCTAAAAGTTTCAAATGTCTAGTTAGTCAGGAAGTTAGTTAAAAAACAATTGCAAGCAGTGTTTCTGCTACTTCGCGAAATGCTAAAAGACTTATCCAAAATGCGAAAATGAAATAATACGTTTTTACTAAAGCATCTTACAAATTGAAGGGAAAAAAAAAAAAAATCTTCGGCGAAAATATTATAACTAATCTTTCATGGAAAAAGAAATCTCAACATTGATCAAGAAAAATCCATCAGTTCATGCATATAAGAAAAATCAAACGCTGAACTATGCATAAGAATCGCATACAGGAAATCAATTTGTAAATAAATTTGAGGCATTTGTAAAAAGGTCTAATATGAAAGAAAGAAAAATTATAAACTATAAAGCTTTGAATAGTAATAAACAAATTTCACTTATATTACTTTCTTTTCTTTTTTTTTTGTAAGTTATGATTTTATTTTCAGATACAGTATAAGCTTAATGTAGTTTTACATGCTAGTGATAATTATATCTCCAGAAAAAGAATATAAGTCGTATCTAACATGTTCATATTGCTTTAAAAAAGTTTACAATATAAAGTAATAATCTAAAAAGTTTAATATTTTTTCATGTCTGCCAATAAATGTGTTAAAATATATGCTTGTACTATATTCTAATTGATCTGGTTACAGTGGTTAGTACAATTATTAATTACTTTTTTGTTTTTCATTTCTAAATAAAAAAAATTTTACCTTCTGTGCATAACTCTTTAAAGACCTGATTAAAAACTTAAGTTTAATTTACAAATGAAAATCAAACATATCGAGGAGTTTAGAATAATGTGTAAACTGATATTCATTTTTTTACTGTTTTTGGCATTTTAACATTTTGCTAAAGCTTTTTTTTTCTGATTTTAGCTTTTTTGCTAAAGAAAACTTTTACTCAGCTTAAACCCTGATTGCAAGATTTGTACTGGACAAAAAAGAAAGAGTTTATAAAAACATGGTAAAATGGTTAGAATTTTAAACAATGACTATTATAATGAATTTTACATCAACAATATGTAGATATTTTTTCCCTCGTTTTGCATTAAATCTTTCAAATAATTATTAATAATTAATATATTTTTTTTTATTATTAATAAATCAAAAAAATGCCCTGTTAATTCCCTTATAACTCAAGTTAGATAAGAAAAATAAATATAAAGATGCTTTAATCATCTTAATAGTACAGTATAGGATCCGTTATCCAGAAAGTTTGAGACCTGGGATATTCTGGATAAGGGTTTTTTCCGTAACTCGGAACACTTTATTATTTATATAAAAATGGTACAAAATTTCATAACTAGCAGTGATAAACATGAATAATATATATGTAAACACTTTACCTATATATTTGTTCATTTAATAAATTATTTCCACAAAATAAAAAAACCTTCTTAATTAGAATTTCAAACTATAAATAATAATAGTAATAACAAATGAAAAATAAATAAACATATATAAAATTTAATTTTGGACCTGAGAGTAAAATCCTTTCATTTGGATTTTGCAAAAATTTCTGTGATATTTTTTTGCTTATAGTGTGTCTCTGCTCTGATACTAATAGTTCATAAGTGTTTCAAATATTTTTAGCACATAATGCTAAATATTTTATGAAATGAATTCTAAAAACAATGGAAATTAATAAAAGCTATTTAAAAATTTTATAACAATTGGGACTTCATGCATGCGACCTGAGTTCAAGGATAAAATTCATCTGCTATTGGGCACTTTAAGAAGTATGTGTTATTAATGTTTACCTATTAAAAAATACAATAAAAATTAATTTTCAAACCTAAATTTGCAAAATTTTCAGTAATTATTTGAACAATTTTGTGCTCACCATATTTCCTCAGAATAACACCGTAGCATTAAAGAAAGTAGGTCGTAAAACTATAATTCTGACTGCTGCTATTGTATAACTTTAATTCTTAAATTTTACGATAATTAAAAATTTTGGTAAGTTGGCATTTTGCATTCTGGTTTTCAGAACATTCTGGATAACAGGCTTCGGGATAACAGATTCTATACTATATATAGATTAAAGAAAAATAATTTTAACAAAGCAAACATACAAATAACATTTTAGTGCCAAATATTAAATTTGATAGTACTCAACACAGAACAAGGTTTAAGAAATGTATAATAAAATCTACGATTTTCAAATTACCAATGTAAAACACCATGCTTATTAAACTAAAATTTGCAAGATTACGCAACAGATTTGTTAATAAAATATATACAGAATGATGTTTAATGAATTAAAAAGTCTAAGATAAAATATTTTAAATGCTGAACTTTTAAAAGTTTGATTTCATTCAAAATAATCATAAAAATTAGTACCTAAAGTTAAACATTTACAAGAGAAATTTAATTAATTTCATATATCTATCAAAGAAAGTCAAACTGTGAAACTAAAATTATACATCAGGGGTTGATCCAGGTTTTAATTTTTGTGAAAAACAAATTATTTTTGTGAAATTTGTATTTATTTTTGTGAAAATCAAAATGTTTTTGTGAAAAAAAGAATTGTCGCTAGAAACCTTTCATTTTAGCAGTTACTCTATCTGATGTTTAATATCAAGTTAATAGCATTTTATTAAACAAGTATAGACACTCATTACAAATAATACTGTAATTACAAATAATACTGTAAAATTTTTACAAAAATATTTTTATAAAATAAAATTTTTTGAAAGGGCTGTTTTTATAAATCTGAATTTTGTGAAGGGACCCATTTTAAGGATTTGAATTTTGTGAAGAGGCCCATTTTAGAGATTTGAATTTTGTGAAGGGGCAGCAAAAGGGTCCCAATTTTTGCCTGGATTGACCCCTGTACATATATATCATATTGATCTTTTGAAAGATTACTTTTCAGATTTACATCAACCAGTATAGCCCTTTCTGCTTCATCCCTTCATTATTTAAACAAATGAAATAAAATATCTACTGACTATACAATAAAATCAAACTTTTTCTGTGAATAGAGGAAATTAGAGCAAAGCAGCATACAATTTGTCATATCAAATAATCCGTTTCATAAATGAAAGTGGTTGTCGAAATGTATAATTTTTTACTAATTTTGAATCTTACTCACACATAGGAATTAATCTTATTGGATGCAAAAGAAACAGTGAATACATTTTTTGTAAAGATAATGTTTAGGTAATTTAAAAAAAAAAAAAAAAATTGCATGATATAAAATTGAATTAGTGATGATATATCAGTCACAAATCATAATTCCAAAATCATGAAAGTTTAAGTTCAGCCTGACTAATAAAAATTTTAAAGCACAGTTTTAAAAAATCAAAAATTACAAGCATGTTTAAAAAAAAAAAAAAAAAAAAGAATAATTTTTAAAAAATAAATAAATCTTACCTTTTTATTTCTTGTTTCTAAGAAAGCACCTCTGCCAATTTTGACATTTTCACCGGTAAATACAATTCCTGAAACAGCCGGAAGATCAGCTCCTATATCCATTTCATCCCAGTCCTCTTCCTCCTCATCTTCTCCAGTGTCCGGTTCATCTTCCGCCTCATAATTCTTGGATGTAGCCCCTAAGCCGTTGACTCCTGTCCGTAACGGAGAACCCGATCTTTTTTTCTGAGCGTTTGAACTTTTTGACACTTTGGCCGGCCTGCAGCCAAAGGGTGCTGGACTCAAAGATATGTTCGGTTTTACATCCTTACCACGGAAATCGAAGACAATTGAAGTTGTAGCAGAAGGGGCCATCGGCCACTTCCCACCCTTTTTCGAAGCCGTGAAAGAATCAGAAGTAGCAGCCTCAGCCACAACCATTCCTTCTTCAGGACTGACAACAGCTGGTTGCGGGTGGGGCAGTGACAGATCTTCGTCTCTCCTAAGTTCCGCACCACTGCTTAGAATGACTTGAGTGCCTTGAGACAATACCTCGGAATGTTTAGAGTCTCCGAGAGGTAACTGCTCGGGTGTGACCTTGACTGACAGTTCTATCGGAGAAGTTTCGATCGCTTCTATTCTAATGTCACTGTTTTCTGGCGATTCTAGTAAGGTAACAACATCTGAAGATCGAGATTCGGTATCTACTAGTATAAGAGAAGTATCACATGACCTACTAACTGATAAATTGTCATCCAATACCGGGCTATGGCCTCTTTTGTTTATCTTGAAGTCGTCATTACTCTCAACGTCCCGAGCCGGCGATAACAAATCCTCCCTCTGAAGCGGAATGTTTACACTGAGATCAGGTGATTCTTTGGCACTTGATTTGGCTTCTGGATTATTGTCTTCCGCAACATCCAGTTTCTTGACCACTGGCCGAGCACTTCCGAGTATGGCACCATTATTACAAACTGAGGTAGGTGTTGTTACCGTTCCGGGAATTTTGCGGAAACGCACACCAACAGAATGACTTGACGATTTATCCGAGTTATTACTGGTGGCTGGAGTTTCGAACAGTTTTTTTACATGCTTCACGGTATCAGGCTTCGGTAATTCATCTTCGTTGATGCTAGGTGCTGATGAAGGACGATTATAATCCCACCTCCTCACGGATTTTGAGAACAGTCTAGGAGAAGATGCTGGTGAAGGTGACTTATCGCTGGGTTCATCATTTTCATCAGTAAACATTGTAATAGGAGATATGTTTTTGTTTAAAATTCGAGCTTTTACTCCTCCTACATACCGATTATTAGGGCGTCTGCTAACAGAAAATATTTGCTGTTCCGGAGTACTACAGATAAGAGTCTCCATGCTCTGAGCTTTCTTCACATTTCCGCAGCCGTAATAATTTCCGGAACCAACCTTGAATCCATTTTGCCGGATACCACGCGCATTAACTCTATAAGGGCCAGCATTACTTCCTGGTAAATTTTCTAAACTTGAAAATCTTCTTACTACCGGCGTGTGCTCTTTTTTAGCCCCTAAATTTAGAAATTTTGCACGCAAACGATCTACAATACCAGGACCGTACTGTAAATCTTCACAGCAATCATCTTCAGATTCGGTAGTGTTTAAATCCGAATTTGATATTTTATCTAACTTAGAGGAATCCGACGATGAATCTGGATTTTCTGAAGTTTTCACACTCCGTAGTTCCACATTAATATTGCCAATAGTAACTGTCTTCGGCGGTGAAATCTCGCGAAAATCTTGCTCGACGACTTTTGCCGATCGAGTAAACTTGTTCCCCGAAGGGAAACTATCACACGTGTAGTTACTATCACCATTGCGAGTAATGTTTACATTGCAGGGTAAGGAATCGGCGTTGCGATGATTGTGCTCATCGCTTGTGAATCCAGCACGTTTTTTCATAATAAGCATTTTTTTCCACTCTGGAATGTCTGATGAATCGTTTTCAATAGTAGTTACATTACTAGAAGCATTGTTTGATGAATTAATGCCCGCATACATGGCTGTTCAATATCTTTAATCTTTCGTTTACCTTTCGATTATCAATTTCCTTCTCCGGAAATATCGGTAAATAAATGCATAAATTTACTATAAATTATATTTACAATACTTCCTACATCATCGTTATTCATTTCTCAATATTATATCAATGTATAGTTAAATGTATCTAAGTAATATGCACTTCAGTTATATTAAGCAAAACGTTTATCATAACAGTACGAATAATATAGACTTACCATTAAGCCTAAATACAAAATAAGTAAATATCACCTTGACGGTTTCATGTACGACTTTAATTTGTAGCTGCGAAAGCCCCTCGCTAAAGATATCGGCACATGAACTCATTCGTCCAGTGAAAGGGAGAGTTCAAATGACAGGACTTCCGTATCGGCAGCTCGATATGGTCAACATGACATTAAATGTTCATATTATAATTTTGCGGCCATATGTTTAGGTAACATCGTTTCAGTTCACTATAAACAGCTGAGCGGTGGCTTAAAGCACCAAATACGACCCAGTGAAAACACGTGGTTCGTCAAGGTTTAAAAACTTGTTATGATAATTCTATAAAGTGTTACGGTTTTCTCCCGCTCTGGTTAGGAACGCCGCGGCTGACATCTTGTTTATGACGTCAATATTAAGAAAAATTGAAATTGACTGCTACCGCCATCTATCGCGCAGTATGGTAATAAATATGTATTTATTTACAGAGGAAATAAAAAATAAAACAGAATGTTCACAAAAAATTGGGAAAGCAAATTAAATGTTTAAACTATAAAAATATATATACTTATATAACAAATAGTATTTTATTTCTGAGATATTATTTGAATTCATTTTCAATAAATTGTTGTAAATAAGAAAAGGTATTTAATATTTTTATTTCGTCACTGAGAGGACAAGTCAAATAATAAGTAAAAGCTTTAAATTATAATCTGAGCTATAATTAAAATAAATTAACTATGCCCTAACATCTTGCTAGAGATAAACATGTTTATCATATTAGTTTTACGATAAAAATGTTCGCTAAAAGTTGTCAAAAAAAAATATGAAACCAGAGAAAATTTTATATACATAGTCGGTATACCGACTGTATATACATATTAATAAATTTTCGTTCAGCAGAATGTTTATGGATTTAATTTTGCCTGTTCAAAAAATTCATTCATAATGGTAAATAATGGTAAATACTAAAAAAGCTGAAGGAAGCCTGAGGTTTCTATGGTTTAAGCGGTCGCATGATAACATAATTTTCTAATAAATTATTACAAAAATTCTACCAAAAAAAAAAAGACCCAAACTTATTAGCCCATCCAGTGGCAGAGCTCAAAGGGTAGGTAGATCGGTAGATGGGATGTGCCAGGCTCGATCCCAGATCGCGCTCATCGACCTAGCCGTTGGGAGTTTTCTGTGATTTTATCCGAAACTCGCGTGAATAAGGGCTAGGAACCCCTAGAAAGACCCTCACGGAAAGCATTTCACCTATAAGCCTAGTACCCTAGTGTAGACAACTGGCGTAAGCCATTAAAAGAAAATAATTTTGTTTTGTTACCTTTTTTTCATAATAAAAACTGCATTCATTGCAGTCATATAATGGTTCTAAAAAATCGAACTCGTTTATAACGAGGATTAATCGCTGGCACAGTTTAGTCATTAAATCCGAGTGCTTGTAAAAAGCAGGTCTATCGAAAGTACCAAAAATACAATTTTAATACATAAAAATTAATTAGAAGCAGTTTAAGTAAGACAAACTTTTATTATTATTATTATTCATTTAGACCAAAGAAAACTAGCTTGTGAATTGATATTAAGAGAAATCGACTAACAAAAGAAAAAGATTCTAAAGTCCGCATTTCGAAGAATATCACAGAAAAACCACAGAATTAATGGGCCGATGAGTGTGACCTGGGTTTGAACCCGGCACCTCCCTTTTACCAAAGTGGTACAAAATTTTTGCTTACAAAACTGGCAAATGCGAAGCGCCGGGTTCGAACCCAGGTTGCGCACGTCGATTTAGCGTTCGGAGCTTTTTCTGATTTATTCCGAAACACGCATGAATACGGCGTTGGAATGATTAGAAAGTCTTAAACAGACCTAGGTCCGTCGTGTAGACCAGGCGTGGCCAACCTACGGCCCACGGGCCGCATGCGGCCCGCGAGGAAATTAGCGATATTTAAAATTTCAGAACTTTGGTTAACAATTAATAAATCCGTTTTGATTTTTGAATTGAAAATATCTTTCAACGGTTGCTAAATTAAACAAACAACATACAGTTGTAAAATATATTATTAAATTCATTATTGATTCTTTTTATTATATATAGTATAGACATAAATTTTTGACGGTTCTGTTGTTAATTTATGTATGAAAATAATGTATTTTGTTCTAAATCTTCACCCTCTCTTCTTCTGAAAAATGTATATACGTACATAATTTATACACACGCTTAAACCTATATAACACATACATACATACGTATATACAGTGCGGCCCGCCTGAAGAGAATAGATCTCCAAGAACAGGCCTGGTGTAGACAATAGGCTTTAACCTACACTCCACCACAACCGTCTAACGGTTTAACACAGGTACAGTCGGCTGCAAAATTATTCGAGCACTAGCCAATAATTCCTATATTTAAAAAGTACACTTAAGACTGTTTTGCTAAGTAAATCCTTGTCGAATCATGTTCTTAGACTGATTAAGAACATGACTCGACAAGGATTTATTTAACAAAGCTGTATTAAGTGTACTTTTTTTTGGCAAGGATTATTGCTAGTGCTCGAATAATTTTGCAGCCGACTGTAGGGGCCTGGTGATTTTTTGGATTAAGGCTAATTGTATGCGCTAGGGACCAGGCTGGGTTGAATCTGGGATCTATTTAGGAGTCCCATCCTATATTCACGCTATTTTCGCAGAAAATCACGGAAAGTGTTGGCCTAACGGCTAGGCCAATGATCCCAACATGTGTTCAAACCCAGTCCTCCCATCTACTAGGTTAGAGAGCAGCAACTCTCGATCACTGGTGGATCTGTATGTGAAAAAAGAGGTTGGGTGTTATTCTTTTGACTTTTGTTATTTATTTGTTATCACATTTTATAACACAGCGTAGTCTTCAACCCTTTAAAGCGCAGAAAAATCTCAAATATTCTTTTTGATTGACTGGCCTAATTAGTTTTTGCAAAAGCCAAAAGTGATCGGGGCAAGGTTCGAACGTGGGACCTTTGGTTAATGTCTCAAAGCTCTGCTAACTGCAGTATCGTTGAGTTCCCCCCCCCTCCCCTTTTGGGTACTGCGCAGGTCGGGTATACTTGACCCACAATCAGACCCGAACCTGCAACTTCTGAACCTCAGCCCGAACCGCAACACTCAATAAAATTAAAATTTTGTCTTATAAGACACTTAATGGAAATTTTATCACACAATTAAATGTTACATAAAAAATTTTAAGTACATACGTTTAATTATTAACAAAACTTTAATGTAAATATTAAAAAAATTCTAATTTTATTGTATTTACAATATATTTTTACACTCTTTGTTATATTTAAATTTTTCTATATTACACACAAAATTAACCCCTTCCTTCTCGCTCCCATGAAAATGATGGGCTGAGTTTTCGCTCTCTATTTCTTGTGCCCGTGATATTTCAGGTTTCAGGAGTGGAGTGTTTAAAAGTAACGCATTAAAAAGTTTTTAAAAACAAACCATTTCTCATACATGGAACATTTTTTATTTCTTATTTTACACTCTAGATGGAAGTAGCAAAGTATTTAAAATGTAACTGGAGATAGTAGGCTATTTTAAACTGTCAGCACTATACAATCTATATATATATAAGCGTAAACTCACTGATCACTCACTCAATACAGCCGTGGCGATTCTATGGAAGATACAATCACAAATTTTGGTGAGCAGGTTGGTTTTAGGTCACTGACCCCCACTAAGACGGGATTTTGCAAAATACCCCCCCCCCCCCGGGGGAGGCAGAAGTCAAAAACATTTTTATAAGCATAACTCGGCTCCAAATTACTTCGCGGTGAAGAAATTGCAAATGGAAAGACTAGACTTGAATACAAAAACATCATTTTCTGCGATTTTGGAATTTTGGATTTTTAAGGGGGGGGGGGGATAAAGCGATTTTCGAAGACTTTAGCAAAATACGGATTTTCGAGTAAAACTGTACCAGTAATAGCTCAAAGATATAAAAAACCGCCAAACGTCTTCTTGCAGATATTTCCAAAATCTCATTTTTGTTTTATTCCGATTTTTGATTTTGTGGGGGGGGGGGGAGCAAATTCGAGCCCCGCCCTTTTAGCGCTAAATTCGTCCGGGGAAGTCTATAGGAGTTGAAGTCACAAATTTTAGTGTGTGGCTTATTTACGTATATGCAACACCCATTGTAACGGAATTTTGCGAAATTCACCCCGCTTTCCCCCTTGGGGGGGGCAATAAACACGTTTCCAAGCATAACTTTGCTTCAAATTATCTCAGTAAGATTACTTTTTGTGTGTGGGATGTTTATGCTTTCACAACCCGCACTATAAAGGAATTTTACGAATTTTCCCCCTGCCCCCCCTTTAAAGGAAGGGGGGGCAAAAACACACTTTTGAGAGTAACTCTGCTCCAAATTATCGCAGGATAGCAATTTTTTGATATTCGATTGCTTATGCTTACTCAAAACACATACTACAAAGGAATTTTGTGAAATTCCACCCTATCCCACTTGGGGGTGGGGGCGGAGGACAAAAAACGTGTTTCCATGGGTAACTCTGCTCCGAACTATCTTTAAAAGTCGATTTTTTATGTGCGGGCTAGTCATGTGTACCCAAAATATAATGTAAAAGGATTTTGCGAAATTTCCCCTTTCCTCCCTTTAAGGGCGCAGGAGGGAACAAAAACATGTTTTAAGAGTAACTCTGCTCCAATTTATCTCAGGAAAGCGATTTTTTGATATGTCGATTGATTATGCGTACTCAACACACATACTACAAAGGGATTTTTTGAAATTCCGTCCTATCCCCCCCCCCTTGGGGTTGGGGGGGGATACAAGACATGCTTCCATGCGTAACTCTATTCCAAATTGTCTTAGAATGGCGATTTTTGATGTGTGGTCTCTTTATTTGTACTCAACACACACTACAAAAGGATTTTGTGAAATTCCACCCTACCGCCCCTGGAGGGGTGGGGGGTGGGCAAAATCATGTATCCATATGTAACTCTGCACTAAATTATCTTAAGAAAGAAATTTTTGTTGTGTGGGTCAGTTATATGTGTCAACTTACAGTATAAAGAGATTTTGCGAAATTCCCACTCCCTTCCTCCCCTTTAAGAGCGGGGGGGGGGGGGGTAAAAACAGATTACAAAACATAACTCTGCTTCAAATAATCTCAGGATCTCTTTTTTTTTATGTGTCAAATAGGTATGCATATGCAACATGCACTATAAAGGGATTTTGCAAAATTACTCGCCCTCCCCTTTTTGGGGCCAGCGGGGCAAAAAACACGTTTTCAAGCTTTATTCTGCCCCAAACTACCTTAAAATGGCGAATTTCGGTGTGTGGGTGTTGATTAAGTGTACGCAATATGCACTTTGATGAGAGTTTGCAAACTTTCAACTTCACCCGCGTGAGAAGGGGGATAAAAAGCAGGTAAGGCGCTACCGAAGGCATTAGGGCTCCGAAAACCCGACGTGTGGCGAGCGGGAAAACTGCTACCGAAGATAGCGAGAACTTTAACTTAGATTTTGACTGATTTCAATGACTTTTTTTTTTTTAGATTTTTTTTATTATTAATGATATAGTATTTTGAGAATTCATTTCAATGTAATGACCAGCGTAGCGGGCAAAGCCTGCTAGTTCTAAATATTTGCAATACTTATTTTGTAATCTTAGTTCAGTTAGGCTTTTGAACGCATGTGGTTTTGTGATCTGTGATAATTTATATATATATATTCTGTGCATTATGTAGTCAGGATCACAAAGCGACTCGGGCTCTAATTTTAGTATAAATGCATCTAATACTGAATCGAAAATAAGTGATCAATTTTTTTTTTTTTTTGGGGGGGGGGGGGAGTTGAGAAAAAGGCCGATTGACTGCACTATGGGTCCTGGACCTGAGGAGGAGTACCCTGGGGTCTTTCTAAGGGGACCTAGCCCATTTTTACGCAAGTTTTTGAGAAAACCACGGAAAACTCCGAACGGCTAGGTCATCAAGCGCAGCCTGGTATCGAACCCGGCACCTCACGTCTACCAGTTTTGAGCGCAGAACCGCTCGGCCGCTGGTGGGAAAGTAATGTTTAAGAAAGTTCGGATAGCGAATCTGAGAACAGTGCGTATAGTGTTGTATTACACGTAAAATTCTTTTCATAAAATTCGTTTTAATGTATAAAACACATAAACTCATATCTTTTATTTTTTCTACATACTGGAAAACCGACATTCAGTCATAATAACCCTGATTGTTGTTTTTTCTGTAAAATTAAATTTTCTTGATTTCAAGCTAAAAAATATTCCAAAATTAAAAATGGATACTGTTTACTATAGCTCTAGCTTTAATGTGAAAAATCTATTTACAAAAAGTACCTCCCATCCCTTGGTAACCGATTCAATTCGTTTTATTGTGAAAGAAAAAAAAAATAGTGAATAGTATACATATATTAAAAATTTAAAAACAAAAACATAATTTACAAAACCAAAAAATATATGTTAGTAGTCCATGTTGTGTTGGAGATGTTAGAGTTAAAGTCACTTGACTACACGAGGGTTCTAGGCCTGCATGCTGGGCCTTCCGTGGGGGGTCTTTCTAAGAGGTCCTAGGCAGTGGCGGATTTAAGGGGGGGGGCTAGGGGGCTGAAGCCCCCCCCAAAAAACACTGTCATTCATAATTGAATTTTGCAATTGTAAATTTTTTATTGCTCTAGAATAACACTTTGAAAAATCTTAGCCCCCCCCCCAAAAGTCAAGTTCTGGATCCGCCACTGGTCCTAGGACCTTCACGTATTAACCGGCGTTTCGGGGTAAACCACGGAAAATTCTGAACGGCTAGGTCGACGAGCATGATCTAGGATCGAACCTGGTTCTTCCCGCCTACCACTTTCGACAGCAGAACCTTTCTGCCGCTGGTGAGGCCACGTTGGGCTGGAATGTCATCTGGGGTACTTATAAATATTAAGATAAAATGATAATAATAATAATAATATTGTTTCTGTAAAGGTGAAGGCTTTTAGCAAAAATAAGTACCTGACAATGTTATCAAATACAAACAAAAAGTATAAACAGTGAATTATTAAACATAAAAATTTACATAAATGGAAATAACATGATAAAAATACAATACCTTCTATATACATATACAGGCCTTAGCAAATTTAAGAATACTTCGTTACCAACTAAATTTTCTAGCTGACATATAAATATATTTAAAAAAAAAGGGGGGGGGTTATCCTGACAATATTACATAATCTTAAAAGATTATTTTTCTTTCCGAACATACATTATGTAAGGAAATACACTATCTGCCAATAAGTATTTGGACACTTTCGAATTTAGACGTTTTGTCAAATATCTAGAAAAGTACTTTAGGAATCATCTTGAAACTTTGGTAGTGTAAAGGACATGTTATACTTCATATATATTTCAGCAAGTTGTATCTTGAACAGGCAAATGGCCATTAAAAACTTAAACAATAAACAAAATATTGTGGATCACTCTGTAAAAAGTAATGCTTTAAATGTGTTTTGGCTGTAGCATACGATTATCAGAATTTTTTTCATTATCTGTATACATTTTTATGAGGCTATCATATATATTCATGGAGAAATAACTCTTTTTTTTTTTTTTTTTAAAAAAATTTCCACTTTTTTTAATTATAACACGCAGGGTATTAGGCCCAGTACAAAGACGTTTTTAAAAAATTGGCATTATACATTAGACACAGCATACTACAATCAGAATGTAATTCTTATGAAATATGAGCATTTTTAATGAATAATTTTTAACTACGCATGCGCTACCTTTTAAAAAATTTCATTTGCATAATTTAGTAACCAAAAGTATTGATCAACTTATATGAAGACCCCAAAAAAGTATCGTGTAAATTCAAAAAGTTATGAGAGATAGAATGAACAGAATATCACTTCTCTCAAAATAAAAGCTAAACTATAAGGGGTTTTACCGTGACCTTCGAAATACTCAAGCCCGTGACACTTCCTAAAAGAGAAGGGGGGAAGGCAACATTTCCGTCCTATAGTACAGTTAGTTTTTATTATTTGATATCCAAAATCTATCTGAAAATACATATTTAATCCAATGTTATTGTTTTATTTATTGTATGAATGCTGCATGAACATTTTTTGAATGCTAATGAGTTATTTTCCCGAGTAATAGAGGATTTAAAATAAATAAATATGCAATAATAATAAAGAAAAATAAAATAAATAATAAAGAAAAAGGAAATAATAAAAGAAAAAAGAATTACAAAAAAATTAACATAATTTTAGTAGTATAAGAAAAGTGCTTATTTAAAATAATTATTTTCCTATATTGATATTTCGAGGGAAATAGCAAGAAATAGAATCAGAATTGTTATGAATATTATACATGGAATGATTATTGTATTAGTTTATTTGCTGTATTATTGCATTGAAACTTATTTATTTTCTTTCTCTATCAAGATTTGTTTTTGTGAGTTACATTAATGGGTGTCAAATATTTAAATTACAAAATTTTCTACATTAGAATTTCATCTGTATAATCAGTTATATATAAAATTTTCTTCGGCTAACTAAACATATTCATAAAAATATTTTTTCGAGAGGAAAAAAAAAAAAAAAAAAAAAAAAAAACAGAACTTTAATTGATTTAAAAACTTTGTGTTAAATAATAATTACCCCAATGTATTATTATTTATCTATTGATTCACTGCATGAATGTAGAACAATTTTTGAAATTTTATATATTGCTTTTCTAAATAATATATAATCCAAGGTTGTTTGCATCCCCGTTTGCTACCAGAATTTTTTAACAGTTACATTATTGATATTCTAGTAAATTTTAGCAATTAACTATAACCAAAATTACAAATCGTAATTACTGGTGGAAAATAGAATATAAAACCAGGAATAGAAATACCTCTGATAATCAAAAATGTTAAAATACCCCGAATTAAAAAGAAGAAAAAAGCATATTAAAGAACATTAGTTGTATATTGTAAAAATTTATCTAAATCTATTATAATTATTATTTTCCGGGAATAATAAGGAAAGGGAACTAAATTGAAATGAGTAATATACATTGAATAACTATAAATGTTTTTTTATTTATTGTATCAATGCACTGAAATTTATTGATTTATTTACTTTCCTTCTTTTCTTTCCTTTTGTTTTTCTTTTTGAGATTTACTTCCATAAAAACTTGTTTAATGAGAATAAATTGTAAATTTTATGTATAAAAATTCTCTTTCATTACCTAAAGATTTTTTTTTCGTAATAATAATAAAAATAACCAGAATAATTATTGTGTAATACTACTAACAATAAAATCCATAATATAAGTTTCGTTTGTGAGTATTAGTTGCATATAAAAATGCATCATCTACATAAAGGTGCAGACATTATTTCTTCAGAAAAAATTATAGAAATAAAAATTATTTTGAAATTATTATATAGTTTTTATTTTATTTATTAAGCTAATACATATTTGTTAACTGCTTACTAGAGACTATTATTCAGTGCAGTGTACTAAATAATTATAATCTGTTTCACCTATGTATAAAAATTATTTATAAAAAGTAACTATTCTTCAAAATGCCTCTTAAAAAAATACGAAGCATGACAGTGAAATTTAAATGAATAAATGTACAAATATTTAATTTGATTATTTATTTACATATAATAAAAGTCAGTTTTGAGCATTTGCGGATTTTCAGCACTATAACATAAGACTAATGATAATAATAAAATTGCTTCTGGTTTGTATTCTTAAATTAAAATTTTTATGATTGCATAATCATTATAATCATCAATAAATACATTATGGTCATACATTACCAGTGTGTCGATAGTCGAAATTTTTTCCCTGATTCTTACGCAACTGAATATATAATTTTTTTTTTTTTTTTTTGTACTTAATTGATCGTGCAAAATCAAAGAAAAAATTTCGACTATCGACACCCTGATTACACGGGCAGACAGGAATATAATTGAAAATATGTACAGTCGGGGAAAAAAAAAACGCAGCACTTGATGGTATTTCGTTATTAATTGACGCAGAAAAACTTAATAGACACCATTCAACAGGAAATGAAATGCACTTTCTGAAAATGTCGTCGAATTTTGAATTGGGGGTCATCTACATATTAAAATGAGCGCCAACTTTGATTTTTTTCAATGGTAACACCCAATTTTGACTTCATATTCAAATTTCTGAGAGTCTGGCAGTGCAGAAAAGTATACTATTTATATACTTTATCTTTAGTATTCATAGAGTTATGATCAAAAATGTGTTAGGGGGCTATCTCTAAATATAGAAAAATAAAATTAAGATCCTATAAGAACTACACAAAATTATACTGTTTCACACCGGAAATATTTCAAGAAAAAAAGAGTTATAAAAGAAATAAAAATATTAACACCTTTCCAGTATCTTAATTATCATGAATTTAGTTTTTTGGATATGTATATACTTTAGTACTTTTTTAGATAATTTTAGGTATATTTAATACATTACACTTACGATTGGTCAGAGAATACTTTATATAAAAGTGCAATATTTTTCAATTAAAAAGTATCTATCATGGATATATTGATCACCAATAAAGCTTAAATTTTCTTTCGTACGTGTAATATAATATACAAACTGAAATAATATAGCTATATATATATATATATATATATATATATATACAACAACGCATAAACTAAATCTTTTCGGATAAATTATTGTAAGGTTTCATAAAGTAAATATTAAACCATTTTAATAGCACTTACCAAATTTGGGTCAGTTGAACTCTTTGGAACTATACGATTTGTTTTATAATTTCTATGAAAATATAATTTCTTAATTAACGCTTTCGCGACTGCTGACGTAGATTCACATCATTTGAAAATCTGTAACAATGCCAGTGGGCGTTTCTTTCGTAATTTGTGTGTTACTTATTTCTTAAGCATGTACCCAGTGTTCATATTTTTGCATTAAAATATACTATGGATAGAAATATATTAATTAGAAAGAATATAGTTATAATGTATATCCATCTGTAATATAATTGTGGTACAGAAAATTTGTTTTGAAATATTTTATTTTGAGAGTATTTCAAACAGTAAACCCCGCCTATTTAGTTAGTTTTTTTCTTCTAGTGTTCGTTTAAAGGATTCTAAATTTATCACCAGTAATCGATGAAGTAAATACCACTTGTGTATATTTTTGTCAATGTAAAATAAGGGGTTTAACACGAATACTCAAAGTCACATTCACTTTTCGTTTCTGTATTGTTTTGTTTTGAAGAACGATAAAAGGCGGGGCTTTAGAAAACAGGAATTCTTGATACTAACACAAATGTCTAAAAATCAACATTTTTGTTTCATTTCTTTGCATTTGACGTTGTTGTTATATAATTTGACCCTTAAATAAAAAATAAAAATATTTTGTTCAATTTTCTCCGTTATTTTTAAAGATTTGCTTCGTTATCTCATTCAAAATTTTTTAAGAGACCGCCCCCTAAACTACTCCAAAAGAAAGATTTATTTATATCTCGAAAACTAATAACTGGAATGAGCTGCAAATTTGCACACCAATATTTTTCAGCATTAGGATTCATTTTATGTAAAAATTAATATAGGTCATAATTCATAATTTTTATGAATATGAATTTATTAATATTTTTCAGAATTAAAAATATTTTTCAGAATCAAAATTAATGATGGATTATGTTTGGGTTTCTTCACTGTATCTCGTAAAAAAAGAATTATATCGATCAAGTTATTTTTTGTGAAGATATTAATAAAAGTTTGAAATATGAATTTAACATTAGCACCTTCAAACTTTGAACGCTTATAACTCTGTGGAAAAATAAGCAAAATATACAACCAATATACTTTTTCGCATTGTCGCGATCCCAGGAATTCAAATATAAAATAAAAATGGGGCATTACCATTGAAAAAAAATCAAAGTTGGTGCGCGTTTTAATATGTAGACGACCCCCAATTCAAAATTTCCTTTCATTTTCTGAATCTACTCTCAATTCCCCGTCGAATGATACCTATTACATTTTGGTGCATTGAAAAGCAACGGAGTTACATCGAGTGCTGTGTTTTTTTTTTTTTTCCCCGACTGTACAATTTTCACTATATGTTTACTATAAAATATTTTTCGTAAAAATTTAATTATTTTTAATTTTTTGTTCTGAAAACAAGACTATATTAAGAGCGGATATTGAAGACGGACGGAAACGTTCGCCATGTTTTTCTAGTGTCATGGCCTTGAGTATTTCGAAGGGCACGGTTTTACTCACATTTTTATTTTGATTCAGTGAATGACCAATGGTTATACAGTGTTCGCTGATTGTAAATAAATATTGATAAAACCCCCTATCATCTTCCTTTTTTTTTTTTTTTTTTTTTTGTGAAGAACTGAAATACTGTTTATTCTATGTCTCATAACTTTTTTAATTTACGTGATATTTGATTGGGGGTTTTATATAAGTTGCTCAAAATTTTTGGCTATTAAATTATATAAAAGGATTTTTTTTAAGCTAGTTAGTTAAAAGCATGCATAGTTAAAAACTTTTTAGTATAAATGCTCATATTGTTTAATGGTGTAAAGTGGTTCTACATTATTGCGCCATTCGCTTTGATATAACGATTTCTTAGGGAAAAAGAAAAAAAAAAAAACTCTAGGAACAAAAATTTATTCTGCTGTAAAAGTATAAAATCGAAGTTCTGTTAGCCAAAATAAATCACGAAAACTTTACCTCTAGAAAGAAAAATGAAAAAAATTCTCAAAGTTTAATCTATCGTCCAATTGTATACTTTTAGGTGAATTTGTGAAAAAACTTCTCAAAGTTTAATCTATCGTCCAATTGTATACTTTTAGGTGAATTTGTAAAAAAACTTTTTTACAGAGTAACGAAAACTACCTTGAAAATGTCTTTCGATTCCGAAGGTATCAATCAATAAATTCCTGCTAGTTCTGTTTTTAAATTCCATAGCTGCCAATATTTTAATTTATTCCGGAGTAATTTTAGCCCCGCCTTTAATTCGTACCACTTATTTTTTTAAAGTAATTTTTTCTTATTTTATCGAAATTACATATTGAAGAAAATTGTTCTATAAATAAAGTGGTGCGAAATAAATGCGGGGCTAAAAGTACTCCGGAATAAATTAAAATATTGGCAGCTATGAAATTCCTATGATACATTTAAATGTGCCAGTATTATTGTATTTTTTCTGTCGATCTGAAGCTACTGTCAAAGAAGAAAGATATATTCTGTTTCAAATCGTCTCGAAACCAAGATATTCGACCAGAATTAAGATAAAAAAGACTTGGTAAAAATTCTAGGAATGGAACACGGGTGCAGAATTCATACCACTATGAATGTCAGAAAATGTTCTACTTCTTAAATCAACAATATTATAGATAGAAAAATTTCTTAAACAGATTACTGGTAGGAATTCTGCGCCCGTATTCCATCTTTGAAACTCTCGTCGTTATCATCATAATCATCACGATAACTAAGGATGCGCCTACAACTGTCTATATAGCTGCTTACCATCACCTCAATTTGTGAAATACAGAACTTTGGCTTTCATGATTAAGAAAATTCGAAACAACGAAATGAGTTCGAAAGAACACCTACGTAATGATACGTTGAAATTGCGTGATTGAGTACATACTTGCCAACCTAATCCGGAAAATTATTAGTCCCGCCCCTTTCCGCCTTTTTTTTTTCCCCCACACCAGTCTTTTTTTAGAGTACTTTTCTTCTTATTTAATCGTAAATATATTTGAAGAGAATTACTCTAAAAATTAAGTGGTGTACAAAAAGGGGCTGGAACTAACAATCTTCCGGGTTAGGTTGGTAAGTATGCTGACCACGAAATCATCCCATACTGTAATCATAAAAAAAATCCAAACAAGTATTAATCAAGCGCCTGTATAAATATTTTTTTTTGACGCTAAAAACAATAGCCCTCATCAGCTCGTTTTCGAGTTATAAATTCTGAAAGTTCGGTAATAATCGGTGCAACCACGCTTGAATCGATAAAACCACGCTTTACTGAAATAATGAATGAAATTCAAAACAAGCAGAAATCGAAAGAGCATACACAAACGTTGATGCATTAATCAGTTGCCCATTTCAACTCTGAGATTCATTCGAGATCTAATGTCTAAAATTTCGCTAAAATAGAAACTAAAAATTGATAAAAGCAGGGGTCGTACTC
The DNA here is from genome assembly GCA_963930645.1 of Salticus scenicus. Lineage (NCBI taxonomy): Eukaryota > Metazoa > Arthropoda > Arachnida > Araneae > Salticidae > Salticus > Salticus scenicus. The sequence continues at coordinate 308,129,362 of OZ005651.1, read as the reverse complement.
TCCGCCCTTTTTTCAGGACACTATTAGAGATAAGAAATTTCAGCTTTTTTTGCCACCACTAATTTCATGCAGAAATAATTCAGGTATGCTTACGTTAATGTGCCATTATTATACTGTGGTGGCAATAAATTTAAAAATTTTTCATCTATGAGACTGTCCTGAAAAAAGGGCGGAGAGTACGACCCCTGAGTTCTGGCAGGTTTTAATGGGACTCCTCCCACTCCTTTCTCCTTACTACATTTTTACTCAAACTTAAATATAGATTTTTTGAGAACGGGCTTACGAGGGCTAACAGTTTATGCGTCAAAAATCACGTTAGATTATGCCCTCTCGAATGAATATCATTTAATTGATTTCTATTATTACACTATTGGAATGGTTTCCTGGTGAGTAGTAGTGCCAGAATTTACTTCTATTTTATTCAATAATCACCAATAATTTTGAGAAGTGATATTTGCTATGTATAATAGATGATTAATCTTCGAAGTGATTAGATAACGATTACACTTAAAATTTAGTGGAGGATACTAAATAAAAAAAGTTTCAAAATCTGGCAACACTGGTGCCTGAGTTGTAGAAGAGAAAGTAAGAGGAAGGACTTATTTAATAACTTAAAGCTCAAAGTCTCTACCTCTACCCTTTTTTCAGGGCACTCTGAAAGATGAGAACATTTTAGTACCACCATTTGTATACAAAAATCTTTATATCATTTTTATAAAAAGTGTCCTGTTTAGATAGGATAGATTACTGTATAAAAATAGCGGTAAAAAAAGGCAGAAAATTCTTACTCTTAAATGTGTCCTGAAAAAAAGGGGGAGACTTCGAGCACCGGTAGCTACAATTATATGATGGTAAGTCACAAAAATATCTAAAAATAACCCTGATTAGGACACCCTATTCTTTTAGGCAGGGCTGAATGCAATCATTCTCCCCTTCCCTAACAATACGCAAGTTTTGCACAAAAATTTAAATTAACCTAGCATTTCAGTAAAAAACGTTAACTGAAAATTTAAACTAAAACTAACAATTTAAGCTTTAAGTTAAAAAATATTTATAAGGTGTGCCCAAATGAAAAGGAGACCTTAGCCGTAGCGGCGTTATATAAAATCCCAGTGAGTTAATGTGTTGGCCGATATATGTCATGATGATATTGCTACATGCACATGCGCAGTTAACGGCTTCGCATCAATATCCTCATTGCTGGAGAGTCATTTCCGCAGTTCGTTGCATGATGGATTCCTCCAGATCAGCACCAAAAGATCGGCTGTGGATGAGCTCATACTGCAGAATCGCCGGATCACCACACGTGAAATTGCTGTTGAACTGTCGATAAACAAAGAAACTGCGCATCACATAATCCACAAAAAGCTTGGTTATGGCAAAGTTTATGCACAATGGGTGCCCAAGCATCTGTCAGAGAATCAGAAGACGGAGATAATGGATGTTTGCCTGACCCATCTGTTGAGCCCTCCACTCCCCTTCCTACGCGCTGGGATTAGTGTATCAAATGGCAATTATTTATAGTTGTACTATACCACATGAACTGTAATTATAATATTGTTATTAAAATTTTTTCACATATAACTTTAGTCTCCTTTTCATTTGGGCACACCTTTTGTGCTGATCTGGAGGAATCTATCATGCAACGAACTGCGGAAATGACTCTCCAGCAATGTGGATATTGATGCGAAGCCGTTAACTGCGCATGTGCATGTAGCAATACCACCATGCCATATATCGGCCAACACATTAACTCACTGAGATTTGATATACTGCCGATACAGCTAAGGTCTCTTTTTCATTTGGGTACACCTCGTACAAAAAAAGGGGTAGGTCCCTATGAATACGATAATAAGAGGAAAAGTTGAGAAAACGCGACTGTAAAAAAAAATAGCAAGTTGCGGATATCGGAAGTGCAGATGAATAAATTTATAGATGAATACTCAGATGTAGATGAATAAATGTATTCCATTCACGGATAAAAATAACTGGTTGTTAGAAATCCGTGTTAAGTAACACCAGAAGGATTACGTCTTTTTCGCGTGCAGGTGGGTGTGGGTACAAACACATCCTCTCTGAATCAGATCGCGAAAGGGCTTTTCTTTCATAGGCGTGCGTACCTACGCAATTTCTTAAATTTTCTGCAAAAAAAAATCAAAATGCTTAGACTTTCTTCAGGGGTGGTGCCAGCTAGGGGGCCGGGGGCACAGCCCCCCCCCCCCCATCTGGGAGTCTGTGACCCCCCCGGGGCATACTCCTAAAATCTCTCGGGGGAACAAATACAATTTTTTCATTTTTTCTACTTTTAGCGGCATTTTTCTTTCCTTTTACAAATTTGGAGAATTCCAGTTTTTCCATTCTATATTAAATAGAAGAAAGTATTGGATTCATAAAAATTTTCAACTTCCAGTTTTCCATGAATATACACGTTTTGAAAGGCCCAGAACACGTTTTAGTCACGATATTTTTAGAAAATGTCTGTCTGTGACACGATGATCTCCAAAACCACGAGGGGTACTAACAAATGGAATGGTACAAATATTAACAGTAGTATTATTAAGAGTATTGCAGTTTTTGATAAATACTTATATAATAAACTCTCTTTATGTAGTGCCCCCTTGTCGGGGAGGTGGTGTCACCCGTCGGGGAATTTCTGGTGCCACTACTGACTTTCTTTTAAAATCTTTAATTATATTTCTCTTTATTATATTACAGAAACTAATATTTCCATTCTTTAGCTCTTTCCACAAATATGCTATTAGTTTTTCAAGTTTTAATTAACTGGAATTGGACTAAATCTATTTCTAATGTTAATTCAATAGCGCAATATTCTTGTACATGTACAGTCAGCAGCAATAATAATACTAATAATAAATAAATAAACGTCCCTCCTCCAACTAATTTTGCTGCAAATCATCGTATAAACATGCGGCTGGTGCCGGTGGATTGGTAATAACAGCTATTTAATAATGCTACAGTTGAATTTTGATTAGGGGTCATCTTACTATTAAAATTTTCATCAACTTCCTTTTTTTTTCATGGTAACACCTATTTCAAGGTTCGTACGAACCCGCTCTTTTACAAAGAGTCTTGTTAATGTTTTTCTAATAAGATTTTTTTTTTAATTATAAACTTTTTTTTATAACAAAAATTTATGTAAAATTTTACTGGTACCGAAAAATAAGGACAGTACGAACCCTGTATTTTTGACTCCAAATATCCGAGATCAAATCAGCTCCGGGGAAAAAAAGATACTATTTATAAACTTTTAATTAATTCTTGATAGATGTTAGTAGGTTGGGTTTTACGTCGCACTAGTGCTGCGCAGATGGGCAATTGGCGACGGTCTGGGACACACCCCTAGAAGTGGTCCGGAGACATGCCATCGCAATTTTGATCCTCCACGGAAGGGATGGCTCTCCCGCTTCGGTGACCCCCAGCGGTACAATTTTTGATGGGAACATGGCGGACATTGCGGCCACGACAGATTTTACGTGCACCAGCCACCATTAGTGGACACGACGGTCTTTGGCCGACTCGAGTACCGAACCCGAAATCTTCCAATTGCGAGGCCGGCGCTCTACTGACTGGGCTACCGCGGCCCTAATTCTTGATAGAATTATAAGACAAAATGTATTAGAAGTTCGTCCATGTGTTTAAAAAAAAAAAAAAAAAAAAAAAAAAGTTGTGATCTCGTATAGAATGTAAACTATTCATTAAGATTGTAATGGGTGAAAAAGTATGAAAAATTTAAACATAAAATAAAAGGAAATTTACTTGCTAAACATATTGTATTTATATCTAAGCTTACGGGAACAACTATTCCATAGGTTCTATGTCTCCCATTTTTCAAGAAAGACTTAATACTGGAATTTTCTTACAATTGTTTTCAGCTTATTTAATCATCGAAAATATATGTAATATGTTCCTTCAAATAGATAATGGTGATAAATCTGATTAAAAAATTAAAAGGGTTGGAAGCTATGCTATTTGAATTTCTATGTATGCAAAGTATATGACCATTTCCTAAATCTTTAAAACTGATAAGTCATTTTACTTTTTTAACCCATATTTGACCGCATTAAGAAAAAATTATATTTTACTGAAAAGCTGCACTTACATACTAATAAGGCAACAAGCAAAACATAAAATTAAATAAACTTACCAAATTGTTATGGTTTTATTGTTACAAGCTGTCCTATATATAGGACGATGGTCCAATCCACTACTAAAAGTTTTAAGATCAATCTTGTTTGTTTACATGAAATGACAGGAAACATCCGCCGCACAGTCCTAAATTGCATTTTTTTACAAACAGTTTTTGTTTTTATTTTGTACAGTTTTTAAGTTGACAACGGCGTTGTTTTCCATTTGGATTTCTTATTATTAAATGATCAGTTTGTAATTTTAAGTAGTCTGTGTTTCTTTGTTGAATGCCTAAACTCCTTCCAGATCCAGATATACTTCGAGGAACGCACAACCCCAGATAAGCTACTGTAATGTGTCGACGAAATTCGAGTAGTTCTAGAGCTTGTTCCGGAACAAAAAGTTTGGAAATTTTCCAAGCCGCAACCAGTGATGTCTCAAATGCCTTTATGAACAATGACCAATACCACTTTTTTCCTTGTATGGAACAAAAATATGCTCCTATGAGATTGTCAAACAAATCGACGCCATTTTTGTATTTGTTATATGAAACAACACATAATGGTATGTCTACTTTCTGCTTTCCACCTTTCATTCTTCTCTCTACTTTTGTAAAATATCTTGTGTCTTCAAAATTGGTGATCAATGATACAACTCTATTATCGTTCCAGCGAACAGCTGCAATTTCATTTTTAGTGTCGAATTTTCGATTGGATCTTCCACGATCCATCTTTCCCCAAATTTTAGATGATTTCATAGGATATTTCCCCATTCTATTTTCTCTTACAGTTCCCGTAACAAAAAAATTCTTGGCTTTGAGGTTTACAAAAAGATCATAAGATGAAAAAAAGTTATCCATATAAATTTTGTGCTTAGCTGGAGTTTCAACTATCGACAGCAAATTTTTAACAACAGTATGGGATAATGACTTTTTTCTTTCTTTGTTTCCAACGCGTTATGATTACTGTCATAATCAGTCAGTTTCTGTGCTCCTCGATATGGTATAATATGAAAAGGATATCCATCGAAAGAGCAGAGCATCCAGAGCTTGTATCCAAATTTCACAGACTTCCCTTTCATATACATTTTGCAGCCATGTTTTCCAAAATAACGGACCATTCTCTCATCAATACTTAAATGTTCTTAAAATACACCAAACTTTTGTATAGCTTCATTTAACAGATTGTAAATTGGACGAAATTTATAATAGCGATCTGATGAATCAATTACAGTATTGTCGTTGAAAAGTACTTCTTAATATCAAAGTATTTTTTTCTTGACATAGCTTGACTAACAATGGTTGTTCCAGTATCAGGCGCAATTTTCCAATACATTTTTTCTCTGGGTAAAAGGTGATATCCACTGTAAAACATTATTCCCAAAAAATGTTTTATTTCGTCGCTTTTCAGGGAAAATTCTTGATTATGTTTCTGTCTAGCATACTTGTTACTTTCTCCCACTTTTTTCTCAATCATTTTTTCAGCCACCATCTCGAATATTTCCACATGTGATTTTTCTGAAATAATATCTACTATTTTTTGACAATGTTTACTATGAAATAATTCAGGAGTCGATGAAAATTTCGGTGCGCGATTAGTCCATTTTGGTGTTGAAATATTGATTTCTTTGGCAGCGTTTATTCCATTTAGAACTTCAATTTCAAAGTTTCACCCTCCTGGTTCAATTCGGGATGTTATCGAAGAAAACGGGATGTTATCGAGTACCGAGCAGGTAACTGCATGTCCGCGCCTGGTTGTTCCATATAGCAGGGTTGGTTGGTTGGTTGGGTTTTACGTCGCACTAGTGCTGCGCAGATGGGCAATTGGCGACGGTCAGGGACTCACCGCTAGAGGTGGTCCGGAGACATGCCATCGCAATTTTGATCCTCCACGGAAGACCATATAGTAGGGGATTTCACCATTGTCCTCTATAGAGGACGGCATCTAAATATCTTTTGAAACCAGTTTAAATATAGATTTTTCTTTTCCGTTTTTGCTCAGCAATAACGTTTAAGACTTGTAATTATTAATTTTTTTAAAAAATTGTATAATTTTGTTAGCATAATTATTTAAATTTTAAATATAATTCATGTCACACGAAATAGTAAAAATTGATCAATTTCAAAAATCTAAAAAAAAAAAAAAAAAAAAAAAAATAGAAAAAATTAAAATTGAATGTACAGTAAATATAATTAACATTAATCAATCTTAAGTTACATTTTTGAAATGAAACATAAATACAAAATGCAATATTGGCTTTGTACAGTCATCAAATGTTAACTGTCCTCTATAGAGGACGATGGTAAAATACAGGTTAAATACTTTCCATAATAAATGTGAATTTTATTACGTGATTGGAATTAATCGAATATAAATAACATTGCATCTTTTCTTTCAATAATAGATTTTGTATGCTAAAGAACTTTAATGCACCAAATGTCCGACTTTTGATTCAATGTAAGAGATATTCAGTAAAAAAAAAAAAAAAAAAAAATGTAAAAATGAAATATAATTCTTGGCGTATAATTCGCAGGTCAAATTAGTTAGTTTTTCACCAGAAATTTTATTTGACGGATAAAGTTATATTTGTTCAAGCTGTTTCTTCAAAAAAGTATATATTTTTCTATTAAAATAAATTTCTGGTGGAGAAATGATTTACCTTACCTGCAGATTATATGCCGGACATTACAGGAGTTTATTATACTACTTCATTCATGCAAAATTTGCATTTTGTAAAAATGCAATAGTTCATTAATTTACTTCATACAGTTTGTTATTTTAAAACTAAAATACCAAACCGTATAATAATCAAATACAAAAATATGACAACAAGATTAAACACAGAAAATTCGCGGTAAAAAACTCATAGTGTGGTAATGGAACACGGGCGCAGAATTCATGCCGGAATCTGTTTAAGAAATTTCTCTATCTATAATATCGTTGATTAAACCCTTTGTGGCGCGCTGTCCTCACTGTGAGGACACAATTATTAAGCTCCAGGTACAAACACTCATCCCGAAAATTTTCTAGCAAAAATTTACATTTATAACATAGCAGAAAAGGCTGTTTTTTTAACCTTAAAATTTCTTTTATTTTAGTTTTGTTCGTGAATTCCGGTGGCAGTGTAATTTAAATGATCCGAATTGCCTTGCGCCACAAAGGGTTAAGAAGGAGAAAATATTCTTACATTGATAGTGGTATGAATTCTGCGCCCGTGTTTCAACCCTGTATGTGTTCAAATATTTAAGGAAAAATCTGTTAATCTCTTATTGTGGCTATGTTCTTCTCTTTAATAGTAAGTCCTGCCTCACAATGTTTCTATAAAACGTTACAGTTAACTTAAGGAGCACGAACCCTACAAGATTTAAATACAAAAATATGGAAAACAAAATTAAAACAAAGAATTAACGGTGGCAAACTAGGAAAAGTTATTTAATATTTAGGAAAAAAGACTTAACATATCTATCACAATTTCTGGCATATAAACCGTAGGTAAAATAAATCATTTCTCCACTAGAAATTTATTTTAATGGAACAATTTACACTTTTGTTTTGAAGAAACAGCTGGAACAAATATAATTTTATCTGTCACATAAAATTTCTGGTGCAAAACTGAATAATCTGACCTGCGGATTATACACCGAAATTTTTTTTCCCTATAATTTAACATTATATAATAAACTGATTTCACATTTTCGTGATTAATTCATTTTAAATTTGTCTTCAGCCTTCGATATGGTAAAGGGCATTATGCATATCAGCGTCACATATAGATTCAAATACAAATATGCACAATAGTTTTTATTTTTTTTTTTTAGCGATATACAAAGCTGGGATTTTTTCTTTTAATCGAAACGTTGCTTAAGAAACATAAGAATCACATAAAAGCAAACTAAAAACTTTCTTATAGATGAGATGATACAAATGCCTACCAACACTCTAATTAGTATTCCGTAAAATTGTTAGTGTCGTAGTATCCCCTTTTTTTTTTTTTTTTTTTTTTTTTTTTTTTTTTTAAACATCATTCTATTTTTAAAGTGTTTTTCTTGTTATTTAATTGTAATTAAATTTAAAGGAAATTACTATAATTCTCGGTGTATAATCCGCAGGTACAGTCGGCAGCAAAATTCCTATGTAAAAAAAGTTCACTTAATACTGTTTTGTTAAATAAATCATTGTCCAATCAAAAACGTGATTCGTCAAGGATTTATTTAACAAAACAGTATTAAGTATACTTTTTTTTTATATAGGAATTTTTGCTGGCTCTTGAATAAGTTTGCTGCCGACTGCAAGATAAGTCATTTCTCCACCAGAAATTTATTTTAATAGAAAAAACTATACTGTTTTGAAGAAGTAGCTCGAACCCCGAACAACTATAACTTTATCTGTCAAATAAAATTTCTGGTGCAAAACTGAAAATCGCATAAGCGGATTATACACCGAAAATTACGGTACACTAAAATTAACGTCGAGTAAATGAAAAGAAAAAAAATGTCGGATACTAACAATTTATGGAATATTAATTAGAATGCTAGCAAGTATACAAATGATAACATATGGCATCCTTCTAAAGCCTCTATCAGACTCAACAATTTTTCGGGCAATTTTTGATCCGTCGCTTAATTTGAGTCTTTTTTCTGGAAGAAATTGCTTGAACAACTTTTTTCTTACATGCCTTAAAAAATTGGGCGTACGAACCAGCTTTCAGCCAATCAGAGGTATAGGCTGTGTAACGTTATCCTTTAAGATGGCGGACAATACGAAGTAGAGCATCTCTCTGTTAAAATGGAACTTATAGAAAGGAAATGTTTTAACTGAATGCATTAAAAATTGTAGGCACTGTAGAATGTTTAAAGCAGTTAAATACTTGCTTTATGTAAATTTTCTTTATTGATGAATGATGCGACTAATTTAAGTAAATATTTAAAATTTCAGTGTCTATAAGGCAGAGCTGCCAACCTAATCCGGAGGATTGTTAGTACCGCCCCTTTTTTTCACACCAGTCTTTTTTTAAAGTATTTTTCTTCTTAATTCATCGTAAACACATTTGAAAAAAATTACTTAAAAAACTAAGTGGTGTGGAAAAAGGGGCGGAACTAACAGTTCTCCGGATTAGGTTGGCAGCTCTGATAAGGAAAGGGCATGTTTACAAACAAACGCTCCGTCAATCAATCTTTGCCATTCTCGAGTGGCAAAAGATCGACCTAGATTGGTGGAAATACCAGTGTTTTGCCATTTTACCCATAATTTGACTGCGAGTGACGACACGTGCCCTTTCCTTATTCGTATCCACCTGCTACAGTCGACAGTAAAAGTATCCGAGCACTAGCCAATAATTTTGATATTAAAAAAGTACACTTAAAACTGTTTTGTTAAATAAATCCTTGTCGAATCATGTTCTTAGACTGACTAAGAACGCGTCTCGACAAGGATTTATTTAAGTATTAAGTATTAAGCGTACTTTTTTTAGACAGGGATTATTGCTAGTGTTCGGATACTTTTGCTGCCGACTGTATATACAGTCAGCAGCAAAATTATTCGAGCGCTAGCGAAAATTCCTATGTAAAAAAGTGCACTTAATACTGTTTTGTTACATAAATCCTTGTCGAATCATGTTCTGAGTCACAATATTCTTATCATTCCTATATTTAAAAAAATCATGTTCTTAGTCATTCCTATATATAAAAAAAGTACACTTAATACTGTTTTGTTAAATAAATCCTTGTCGAATCATGTCCTTAGTCAGTCTAAGAACATGATTCGACAAAGATTTATTTAACTAACAGTATTAAGTGTACTTTTTTTATATAGGAATTTTTGCTAACGCTCGAATAATTTTGCTGCCGACTGTATGAGTCTGTGACCTCGAATAGTCACAGACTCATACAAAATATCGTACACAGACTCATACAATACTCTATATGTTTTTAAAGCATCATACTTTATTAAAATAAAATCCGTAAAAAACATTTATTAAATTGTTTTCTTGATTGCTAAGAAATATTTTTTTTTTTAAATTATTATTATTATCGTTTGTAAATAAATTAAAAAAAAAAAAAAGGCTATGAATACTTAATAATTTCTGAAAAATATTCTCTCGAATCAGCCCTATTTAAAGTTTGACAGATTTTTCTTGAATTTTATATTTGCAAAAATTAAAATAAATTATTATAACTTTAAAAGAAATTTATATTTAAATTTTGTTTGTTTTGGGAATTATATGCAAGTATAAATATTTTCAGAAAATAAACTCCTCTACATTAATACCTATATAGCACATTTTTTGTCTTCCAATTAATATTATATAAGTAACTAGTTAATACCCGTCAAAATTTGACGGATGATGTGCAACTAAAGTCTCTTCACTCCATAAAGTTTAAAACACCCTTTCTTTAATATTTCACATTGCTCTTAACCGGTTTTAAACCAGGGGCGTAGCGTAAGGGGGGGGAGGGGGGGAGTCTCCCCCCCCCCCAATGTTTTAAAAAATAGGGCGGCATATTGAAGTTTCTGGGGGCGCTGTTTTGCGACTTAAAGTTCATTTGAAAGTGGATCATAATTTTGTTAATTTATCATTAGTTACCGAAATCACTTAAGAATTTTATGTATCACAAGCTGACCAACTGGTTCACCGACCAGCAAAAAAAGTTTGCGTTAAAATGTCTGACTGTAGCAAACTCTTGTTTGGTGGCGCCTGCGGCGCCCTCTAAACTAATTAGACGCCTAAAACAGCCTTTTTTCCTACCGTGCAAACTACCCTTGAAAATTCTCATCGTATTCATGACGCTTAAAAAATCTGATCATAACAAATTCCTGTTTGGGGGCGCATACGGCATGATTTCTCGTTTTGTTCATTTACAATAGCCTGTTCGCTTACCGTACAAAAGACTGTTGAAAATTCTAATCGTATTCGGGACCCTTTAAGAATACGTTAGTGGTAAGCTCCAGCTGAGCTGCGCCCTTCCCTGTTCAGGCACCTACAAAGGTATAATGAGGTTTCTGGGGGGGGGGGGGGGTGCTGTATTGCGCCTTGAAGTTCATTTGAAAGTGGTTCATAATTTTGTTGATTATCATTAGTTACCAAAAACACTTAAGATTTTTATGCATCAGAAGCTGCCTTCGGCGACCAACTGGTTCATCGACCAGCAAAAAAGTTTGCATTAAAATGTCTGACTGTAGCAAACTCCCATTAGGTGACGCCCTCGTAACTAATTAGATGCCTAAAACAGCCTTTTTAAATGTGTATAATAACCTGTTTTCCTACTGTGCAAACAATCTTTGAAAATTCTCTCCGCTTTCATAACTCTTAAAAAAATCTGATCATATAACAAAGTCCTGTTTGGGGGCGCCTATGGTATGATTTCCCATTTCAAACACTTACAAGAAGTCTGTTCACTTACCGTGCAACAGACTGTTGAAAATTTTGATTGTATTCAGGACCCTTTAAGAATAAGTTAGCAGCAAACTCCAGCTGAGCGGCGCCCTTCCCTGTTCAGGCACCTACAACAGCATGTTTGTTTACCATGCAGCGACCCTTGAAAGTTCTGACCTTAGCAAATTCGCGCTCTGTAGCAACTGCGTCGTTCTTCTCCCATTTCACATACTTACAACTGACTCGTAAGTATGCGCAATCGCTTTCTCTCCACCAAAAACTTAAAATTACGATTTTTCAAGACCTTAGCTCGAAAAAAAAAGCAGTTTATTGTACGTTATGGCTATTGCATAAAAACAAAATTAGATGAGGTTTGATTTGGTTATAACGATTTCTCATTAACAATTTTTGATTCTGAGTAAGCAAATTTTTTATTTTAGTTTCATCGCTTACGGGTTTGAAATATTTATAAGTCTATAGAATTCAACTTGTTTCTTCACATAAAATAGCGCGAGGAAGCTGATTTAACGTCGTATTAATAGGCATATATTGGGTAATTAGCGACGGTTTGGGATTAACGCCCCAGTGGCGGTCCGAAGACAAGCCATCACAATTTTTATCTTCTGCGGAAGGGGATGGCTCCCCCGCTTCAGTATCCCCAAGACGTATTATTTGCACGGAGCATGGAGGATATTGCAGCCACGACAGAGTTTACGTGCATCAGAGGAGACTGACTTTCATGATGGTCTTATATTGGCTCGATTATTGAATCCGCAATCTTTCTGTCAAGCTGGTAGATGTGAGGTGCCGGGTACGATCCCAGGTCTCGCTTGTCGGCCTAGCCATTCAGAATTTTCCATGGTTTTCTCCGAAACTTGCGTAAATACGGGCTAGGAACGCTTAGAAAGACCTCCACAGAAGGCACTCCCCCTCAGGCCTAGGACTCTAGAGCAGTCAATTGGCCTTTTTCCCAAACACAGACACCAACACCTAAGATATAAATTTCTGTACAAAAAAGATTTAATTTTGGACAACGGGACTTTTTTTTTAGTTTGTTCTTCCACATAAAGACATACGGTAATTGTGTCGCATTCCTTAGCAATTGCTACTATATTTCTTAAAACATTTTTCCCACGATATGGGAAAAAAGAAAAACGTTTTTTAATTGGTTTAAATACATAAAATAACAATAATAAATAAACTACTGCTTTTTTTCCCCCCCTTAAGAGTGAAGAATACCTAATTTCATAATAAGAAAACACCACAATACTGGTGTTTGAAAGCAATAATTACAAAAGTTTGAATAAACACTATAAAATGCAATAAACTTGCAATAATTGTTTCGGGTCGAAAAAACACATGATCCTTTGTCAGGCGAAAAAAGTTGGCACAAGTGCTGCAGTCAAAGTGGCAACACACAAAACCGTTTTAAATGAACAGCAAAAATACATACAGATGAATGTAAACATAAATACTGGTGTGAGGAGAATAGTGCTGACTCTAAAATAAAAGGGCGGCCGGGGGGGAAATAAAAAGAAAAGAGGCATAATTTGCAGTGTTCTGTGTTATGATTTTTGTACGTAACAAAAGTAAGTTACTAATTTTCCTTGTATATATATATATATAGGCTGTATGCATTTGTTATTCCAGGAATGCTGCAGAATTATTGCTAAGAAAGTTTAAAAGTCAGGGGGAAAAAATCTAAAGGCCTCTAAACATTTAAAATGTTAGAAAAGGCTACTTGGTACCAAAATGTTTTTAAAAGGGCCGCCAGTTGCAAAAATATGTTGAAAAAGGGCTACAGGGTGCTAAAAAATGTTTAAAAGGGCACCCTGCCAAATTAGCCTAGAGTCAGCATTACAGAATTATGAAATAAAAGAAAAAAAAAAAAATTAAATTTAAAAAATGTAACAAAATCTAAAAATTTAAAAAATATCAAAATTGACCGAAAATCGAACTTATATGAGAAATTTCATAGCATCAGACAAGAACGGAGTGGAACAAATATCATTAACAAGATTTTTCGAATTTTTAAATATGTAAAAAACTTCATGGATATTCAAATGGGAAGAGAAGACAGGAGATGAAATTATGTTAGTTTTAGAAAAATCAAAACGATGGCCATGAACCCAGCAGTGGGAAGCAATGGAAGATTTAGTCTCTTCATTACGAACATTTTGACAGTGCTCATTTATTCTATATTGCAAACGCCTTTTAGTTTGATCAATATAAACTAAATTGTACGACGAACATAGGACTAAATAAATGCCAGAACGGTTTTCAGTAGAAATGGGATCTTTAAGAGAAGATAATTGAATTTTGTTGACGGGTTTCTAAATGACTTTAAAACCAAACGGTGAGAGGATTTTAGAAATTTTAAAAGAAAGTAATAAATAAAAAGGTAACACAACTGGAATGATACTGTGATCGTTCAATTTGGTATCAGAACGTTTAGGATTCTTGAATTTATATAAAGCTTTATTATTAATAGAGGGATTATAGCCTCGAAAAAGAGCAAGAGATTTCAAGAAGTAATTAATTTCTTTCGAAAGACTAGACGGATCAGAACAAATGTGTAAGGCTTATGTTTTTCATACTCATTTTTCAAAAATTGATAAATTTTTAATATTTCATTTTGCGGTAAAAAAAAAAAAAAAAAAAAAGAAAGAAAGAAAGAAAGAAAGAGAAAAAGGCACATATTGATTCAGATTTTTGAACTTAGAATTACATTAAAAATAAAAATAAATAAATAAATAAACGATTGTAAATTTTCTTAATGTGAAAACAGAATTTAAATATACGTTATGTAATGAGTAATCATGAAATCAAACTTTCCCACAGAGTAACTGTCGGCGAGATTAGGTATTGTCTACTCTAAAAATATAAAGTTTCTTTCCTTAGCAACAGTTACTATTTTCATTTCTTAAAATTTATTTTGTAAGTTTTATGTTTTACCTAAATTATAATGTAATATCTTTTGAATTTGTTGAAAAAGGGGGAAAAAAAGCTTTTTCAATTGTTCTACTTTGTCTCAAACCAATACTCTGGTTGTCCTAAGAAAGATAGTTTTGCTTAGTCTCATACGAGAATATATATATGCATACTTGCCAACCAATTTTAATAAAAAAAGGGAAGATTTTTGTTGAAAAACCAGAAGATTTCATAAAAAAAAGGGAAGATATATATATATATATTTTTTTCTCTTTGACGTATTAAACAATACAGTTTTACAATTTTAATATTTAGAAGCAATCTATAAAAACGTTTTACTATAGACTGATTATACTAAATATATATAAAAGTTTTAAATGAAGTTATTCCTCTTCAACATATAAATATCTAAAAAACAGAATCTGTAAGAAATTTATTTAACAATAGACAAAAAAAAAAAAAAAAAAAAAAAACCTAGTTAAGTTAAAGTATAACTAATTTTTTAAATAAATATAGAATATGATTTTTGTGTATGTACATTAATCATACATATAAGAAAAAGTAGCAGTAGCTAATTATCAGTTTCAAACATGCATAAAACCAACTGAGTATTAATATTCTTAAATTGATTTGGAAAAAATTTTCCTACCTAAAATATTATTCTTCATTTTTTCCCCATGTTTACACATTTGGTATAAATATGACATACAAATATTTAATTTAATTGAGGAAAAATAAACAGATTCGTTAAATTCAGCAATAAAGATCTAAAAATAATTACATATGTGAGAAATATTAAGCACTTCCATTGCTTGATTGTTTCTAGAATTGATCACAATCCGGGGAAAAGATTTGGGGGGGGGATACAAAAATAATTACAGAGTAAGAAATATTTAAACTCTTTCAACTCTACTTCTAGAATCTAATGTAAGAACTTTAAAATTAATATTATCATTTATGTTGCAGATGAATAAAGATTAGGAAACAAAAGACTTCTGCAGAACATTTGATTGCTAATCACTAGTTGTAGATAAATAAAAGGGGGGGGGGGCAAAAAATAATTACATCAGCAAAAAATATTTAACAATTCTATTTCTTTAAATGTTCTAGAATCTCATAAAGCAAGTTTGAAATGAATATTGACATTTATGTTATGGATGGAAAAAGATTGGGAATCAGGAGTTTACGTAGAATAGGTTTCTTTTTAAAACGAACGATATCCGCGACTTTTTTAAAAACGGAAGATTTCACCATCTGTCCGGAAGACCGGAAGATACGTTAAAAAACCGGAAGTCTTCCGGGAAAACCGGAAAAGTTGGCAAGTATGTATATGTATATATTTCTGCAAAGCACATTAACCATATCTTTCGAACGATACTACTTGTAAGCACTTCCTTTTGTTGAAAGTAGGCTAAAAATGTAAGAGAAATTTCATGTCTGCGTATTAATATATAGATTCGCTGAAAAAATTTAGAATGCTCCAAAGATATATATTAAAAAAAAAAAAAAAAAAAAAAAAAAAGCTGCTAAATGGAGGGGGAAAAAAAGCTTTTTTTTTCTTGGCATATTTTAGGAATATGCCTCAAAGGAGAGGGGGGGGGCACGTATTAGCCGACGAGAGGGCCTGTGTCCTCGATCCCAAAGATGGCAACATTCTTGAAAGTATGTGGGTGGCATTTTCAGATGAGGAATACGAAAGGGCACCAAACGTCGGGTCTCCCCCCCCAATCAATTTTTCACGCTACGCCCCTGTTTTAAACCCCCTGCCCAATGTCCCATATTTGTAAAACCACTTGGACATAATCCAAAATATTTACTTATTGTATTCTAAAAATAAACTGCAAGTCGGAATAAAGTTAAAATTTGTTTTTACTGGAATAGTATTATAACACTTTATTCTATCAAAATAGTATATTTCAACAAAGGTATACTGTTAAAAATAAATAAATAAATAAATTTTTACTCGTATAAAATATCAATATTTTAATGTTATTCTTTTCAAATTGTTTTTACTCTAATATAGTATCGAAATGAAATATCAGAAATTATAATAATTAGATAAGTAATAATTAAATAAATAAAATAAAATAAAATAAAACCCCTTTTGATTTTAAATATTTATCTCCATCTTTTCTAAACAAAGTTTTCAACTGATGAAAGTTAACTTTTAAAGAACAATAAACTTTGATAATTTGTTAATTTTAAAAGATTTTTTCTATTTTTTAAGAAATGGAAAAAAATAATTTTAAGAATATGGTATAATATATTGACATGGCAACAGATGGCGCCACATTCAGTGTACAGAAATTTTCGGCGAGCGAAAATGCATAGCCCATGCCGATACGTATTCGCGAATTGCTTTGTTTTTAATAGGTATACACATATAGATATACACTTCCTTGGAAAATATGAATTAATCGTGTGAATTATTTTTATGATTGAGCCACGGAGTAATATTAACTTTAATTAGGCGTTAATGAGCTTTAATTGGATGTTTGCCATAGACATATCAATATTAATGTCGGCTGCTTGATCTATCATCGGTATTCTGCATAAAAATGGAATATTCCCGTTTCCAATTGATTCAAAATTTTCTCGCGCATGCCCAGATCGTACGATTTTGGTCTTACAGAATATGCTTTGTGTTTTAATATTATAGATATAGTAATTGAATGACTGGGGCGGGGCCGTGGGATTTAAAGTCCTACCCATTGGATTTTGCATTGTTTCTAAATCCTACTCATTTGACCCATGGACTCAAGGTCCTACTCACGGATTAAAAGAGTATAGGATGTACAGTCGGCTGCAAAATTATTCGAGCACTAGCAATAATCCTTGCCAAAAAAAAGTACACTTAATACAGCTTTGTTAAATAAATCCTTGTCGAGTCATGTTCTTAATCAGTCTAAGAACATGATTCGACAAGGATTTACTTAGCAAAACAGTCTTAAGTGTACTTTTTAAATATAGGAATTATTGGCTAGTGCTCGAATAATTTTGCAGCCGACTGTATTACGAATGTTACGGGAAAAGTAGTAATTTTCATCTTACAGATAGAGGGCATCCAGATTTAAAAAATTCACCAATCAGCGCGTCTTTTTACATTTCTGGCTGTTCGTTCCACTGAGGTGAAGAACAACTGGAGCAAATGCTTCCAATACTTTTACACAGTGTTCGTGCGTGCCAGTTTTTCTGCAATCGTTCGCCTGCCTTGCATAGCAAGCAACATTTGTCGGGTCGTCTATTACTATTATAATCTTTAAAGAATTAAAATTTAAAATTGTAATGTCATGTTTAGCATATGGTTGTTCGAACAGACAACCTTTACACAATTTTACTTTGAAATATAAATGTATCAAATGCTTTTTGCCATGCAACGCTCGGAAGACAAACCTTCAAAAAACGGCACGCGAAAACCGGTCTAGCATTTCCTCCAGTTGTTTTACAGCTCAGTGGTTCGTTCTCAGGTCGTTCTCGGAAATCAGATGATGACTGAAGCCGAAGGCGGGGTTTCGCTTTCTTCCAATAAGTTTCAAAGATACTACACCAGGCGGCGATCGAATCGCTTTCCTACATTCCTCTGAATTAATGCGGAAAAGCTCCGGTTCCCGCGCTCGCTGCCCTAACTCATTTTAATTCTCATACAATCTTCTTCCGTGGTCCTACTCATTGGTTTTTGCATTGTCTCAAAGTCCTAACCATTGGATTCCCTTTAATGCTTTGTGAAAAAAGTATCCTTTAAAAAAAATTTATTTACATGCAGTTTTTTGTAACTGATATTAATAATGAGTAAATATTAATTGCATTTAATTATTAATTGATTTTCTTCTTTTCACTGTCCTCAATTTCATCAACATTATACGCTAACACAATCTCGACTGCTGACGTGAATTCACGTCATTTTAACTTCTGTAGCTATAGCTGCAGCTGACGTTAATTAACGTCTTTTCAGATTATGTTTCTGGTTACCCATGACGTGAATTTACGTCATTTCAAGAATTTTTATGGAAACGATACTTTACTATTACTTCGATAGTGTTGGGTATTAATTCTTCGATAGTATTATAGGTTCGTTCTAATATTATATGACTAATCAACTTCAGATAATAACAAAAATAACAGTTAAAAACATTATACCTAATTTTTTATGCAGGTTTAAACATAAAAAGTTTGTAGCACTAGCAACAAGTTTGAGTTTACTTCAATATTCCCTGGTAATCAGTTTTCAAAAGTAAAAAGTATGCCGGTCACGAGCATAATCCCGACTTTTTGAATAAATCCTTTTGAATTAATAATCCAGACTTTTTGAATCCAGATTTTATCATTTTTATAGTAATAGAGTTTCAAGCATTTATTAGTTATTACCCATTCAACTACTTTCACAAGAAATGCTTTGATTTTTTTTCTTATTCGCGAAAGATACCCCTCACCGGATGATAGCCCGCTGGACATACAAAGTCAAGATTTTTTAATAGATTACCCGCGGGTTATATACACGAAATTACGGTAGTTTAAATATATTATATCATATATCAATTTCAAAAATTTACATAATTATTTATGGGAGTTAAAGCGAGTATAGACAAACTGAAGTCATAAACACTTTTGAATTTTGTTAGAAAGTATTAATAACAAGGTAAAAATAAATTTCAGCAGCTGTAGTGTTTTACACAAGTTTTGCTTGCTGTACCTTAATAATAAAAATATATTCAAAACAAATAATCGCCAATAACGCGATAAATGCCAAAAGAGGTAATCTTTCTATCATACGTGAGTTGCGATGTTTCACCTGTATGCTTTTCTCCGTCCCCAAAGAGATGGTTCTAAATTTACTGAGTCAACCAACCAATATCTTGTGTATATTTCAAACCAAAACAAACAGAAGACTGCTTTTAGTAATTCATGTAATAATGGGCTAGGTTCGAATAATTTCAATAAATATTTACATAGACTAAATAAAGAATTCTCTTAACATTTAAATTTGAATTTTATGAAGTAACTTTGGAGTAAAAAGTCATAAATTTAATATTGTTGTTATTCGTTACTATAGTTATTCGCAAATTTGAATATGCCTATTGATGAACAGACATATATGACTGAACAATACTCAAATTAATAAAATTCTTAATCACAGTGAATCTTTACAGCTGTTTCATTATAAAGGTTTTAAAAAATGCGTATTCCATTAATTGCTATTAGTATTTGGATGTTCATATGCATGGTGGTGCTCGGTGTGTTCGGCTATGCCTACGTTTTGTGGAGTCAGTATTGGCGTACTTCAGAAGAAAAACGGCAACTTTTGATGATGCGAAGTGTACAGTATCTTGAGCAATCTATGTTAAATGATAAGCGTATTTCAAGTGATACTGTAGCAAATGTTGCTAGAGGAAATAATTCTGAAGATATTCCATTTGATAAATTAAGAGATAAGATTCACACTTACAAAACTCAGCTGATAATACAATTTCGGAAAGCACAGTTAGTTGCTGGCAATGTTATATTTCACAAAGAAAAAGAAGAAACTAATATTTATAAAGTAAAGTTTAAAAGGCAAAAAATTAAAATACCCCAAAAAAGCCGTCATGATTTAATCTGTGAATTAAAAGAAAGTGTGGAAGTAGAGATGTTACATGAAAATTTAGAGCCTTTTAAGTCGATGGGCTATGCCAAGTTTTTTCCCCATAAGAAAATTTTTGAAAACTTTTCAAAGCATAATACTTGTGCAATTGTTTCTAGTGCTGGATCAATGTATAAATCTAAGTTGGGAAAAGAAATTGGTATGTATAAAAAATTATGTTGCTCTTAAGTTTTAAAAATTGTTGCATAAGATTTTGTACCATCTGCAGAGTGCCAGAATGAGTGTATTTTATTGGTGCTACTCTGTGTTTCATTGAAGCACATGGGCCATATTTTTTGTATCAAGACATACTGCATTATCATATAAAAATTTGTTTTGAAGGTTGTAGGGTAAGTCATGTTCATTAAACAGAGCGAGACTTTCTAAAGTAATTTCTTTATATATCTTTAAAGCGATGCCGATTGCTAAATAATAAATTGAACATGACAAAATAATGAATAAAAAGTCTTTCCCTTATTCCTAGCACTGTATCATCACACTTTTCACACCCTCCTTGGGTTGTCTGTGGATTCATGGTGTGCTTTTAAATAATCTGCAAAAATCTCATGTTTAGTATATTTAATTTTTTTTTTTTTTTTTTTAAGATTTGAGTGTCATTCATCATCTCTTTTATTTCATTCCATATTCATTCAAAATGTCATTCTTTCTAAAAATCTGGAATTTCAAATTTAATTAATCAATGGGTGAGATTATGTTAGGTGTGCTTGATCTAGTTGGCATATTTTATTTATGTGTGAGAGCACTAATTTTCCAGAGATTAGTAGACTGAGTGAAGTGCTTTATCTGGGCTTAATTATAGTTTCACCGGCCAATTACGCCAAGCTAGATCGCCAGATGTTATGAGTTTTGTGTTTACTTCTGCTTCTTTACATCATGTGTTACATCGCTAGTGTATGGTACTTTGTTTAGCTGCTGAATTAAAGTGTGTTTTTTGAATGTTTGAATTGAAAGTTCGAGAATTAATGACACCATGTATTATCAGAGTGATTTTAAAGGAAATGTTTTACAGTAATTTGTTTTATATGTTATTTTTGTTAAATCGTGTCGTTTTTGAAGTAAATAACAAAAATAGAATGAAATTTATTGAAGTGAAAGGATATTTAATCGGTGTTGTTAACTTTTTATTGAAGGGGCTTTAGGAACATTTATGTATATTTAAGTATAAAGAGAATTAGAGGTAAGTTTTTTTTTATATAAAAAAATGTAATAGAATATTTAATCATTATTTATTAAATAAATAGTTAATATTTAGGAAATAAATATATGTAAGTAAATATTATTATATGTAACAGAAAGTGTGTCAGTGATTGCTGCAATATGTAATTTGATGCATTTTTGAGATTCATGTATTTTTAGATAGGAGTATTCAGTGCAAAAATATTGCTAGTATTTTTTCCTAGGAGTGAAAATATTCCTTGATCTTTTTTGAAAGAGTGAATTTGGCATTATTAAGAGTTAAAAAAGAGTGGAAGAGAATAAAGTTGATCTTTCGGGAAATCATGCTAAATTTGATTTATTTCTTAATAAGTTCAAAAATAAAATATATGTATAACTGATGTTATAAGTTTTAATTATGAGTTCAAGATATATTATATGGACTGGGCAATTGTAATAATATTCCTTTCAGCATAATTTGTTCAATATAACATCAGAGCTCAGAATATGATCATAATGTGACTCAGTTTATAATTACAATGAACATTGAAAGATAAGGCCATATGTGAATGTGAGAAATTCTTTTATTGATGTGAATGTTTACAGTTTTACTCAAAATAAGTTTAATTATAAAAACTTTTTATCCATTCTAAGAGAATATATTGATTTAAAAAAAAAAAAAAAAAAAAAAAAGGACGCAGAGCATTGAATTGTAGAAAGAATATAAACTTTTTCAGACACATTTAATAAAGTATACTAAATTTAACCTAAAAATACAAAGCGAGAAAATACTCATGGTTAAAATTTTAAGGAGTACTTTTAGATTTTAATGCATAAAATACACTTGTGGAGGAGTTAAAAATATCTTTGATACAGTGGTGTATTTCCTTTTGGTTTTCATGTACGCAAAGTGTACAGATGTGCGTATTATTACTGATTGCTGCAATATGTAATTTCATGCATTTTGAGATAAGGGTATTCAGTGATTTTTTTTTTTTTTTTTCATGTATGTGAAGTGTACAGACGTGCATATTACTGATTGCTGCAATATGTAATTTCATGCATTTTTTAGGCTCATGGGTTTTGAGATAGGGGTATTCAGTGATTTTTTTTTTTTTTTTTTTGTGTTTTCATGTATGCAAAACGTTCAGATGTGACAGTTCTGATTGCTGTAATATGTAATTTCATGCATTTTGAGATAGAGGTATTTAGTGCTGTTTTTTTGTGGTTTTCATGTACCCGAAGCATTGAAGCATGCATATTACTGATTGCTACAATATGTAATTTCATGCATTATTTAGATTCATGAGTTTTGAGATAGGGGTATTCAATGATTTTTTGTTTGTTTGTTCATGTACACAAAACGTACAGGTGTGCATATTACTGATTGCTGCAATATGTAATTTCATGCATTTTGAGGTAGGGTATTCAGTGATGTATTTTTTGTGGTTTTCATGTATGCAAAGCGTACAAACGTGCATATTACTGATTGCGTCAATATGTAATTTCATGCATTTCGAGATAGGGGTATTCTGTGATTTTTTTTTTGGTTTTCATGTATGGGAAGTGTACAGACGTACGTATTACTGATTGCTGCAGCACAAAATTTGTTTATTTTTCAGATTCATGCATTTTGAGATAGGGGCATTAAGAGATATTTTTTTTTTTTTTTAGTTTTTATGTACATTAAGCGTACAGACGTTTGTATTGTTATTCCTACGGTTGAGAATTTTGAGTATTTATATTGTGAGATTTTATGTTTGGAGTTTTATTTTTTTGTGATTGGTTATAATTCTGTAATTATTCAGTAAAATTTTTTAAAAATTTTATTTTATGATGATTTTCTTTTTTTTCTATATATTGTTTCTGATCAAATTACTTTTTTTCGACATGTTTTCTTGTTTGGTTTGATCGCTGAAATACTTGCTTTCGTACGCTGCCAGTGCACAGCACTAGTGTGACGTTAAACCCAGCCAACAAACATCATACACCACTGGTGGAGGGTTACAATTCGGAACACGATGGGGAACGGCGCCATCTTGGCGATTTCCAGAAAAATCGCCAAAGTGCTGATGAAAGTAAAATTTCCCCCTTTTTCTGGTTTCCCCTCTGTGATGTCATGTGGAAGTATATCTGTGAAGTATATCTGTTTGTATGTAGGAAGCTTAGCAGTATATTTATTATTTAAAAGTGATAATAGCAAAGTACACGCTTTAAATATTTTTCATTGTTGTCTCACTTATTAAATATTTTCTTTTCAGATAGTCACGACCTTGTTCTTAGATTTAATAGTGCTCCAACTGAAGGCTATGAAGAAGATGTTGGTACAAAAACAAGTATTCGCTTTCTAAATTCTCAAGTTGTATCAAAACCGGAATTTGATTTCTTCAATTCTCCTATGTATCGCAACATTACATTGATTGTATGGGATCCATCAAAATATCATGGTTCTTTAGAAGAGGTTTGTATTGCTTATTATTATTATTATATTAATTTTTTTTTAAGAACATATAAAAGCATTTTTAACATACATACAACACTAATAACTTTAGTTTTTTTTTTTTTTTTTTTTTTTTTTTTTTTAATGTTGCTTTTGCTAAATAGATATCAAACTTTCAAATGTGTAAGATAATCTTTAAATAAGTGCTAAGTAACTATTCTGGGAACTGATTGTGTCAGCTTTTTTTACATTGTTTTTTCTCTACTGAATGGCTGAATAAACTGACCCCGCCCCCTCAAAAAAAAAAAAAAAAAAAATCCATAGTGCTTTACTAATTAAGTCTCTGATGTTTTCTGTAATAAAAATAATTTTGAATTAGGAAAAAAAAAAAAAAAGTGTGTTAATTGAAACAACACAAATATCATCAACACACATTTTTTCTTTGATGAATGGGATTGCAGTGCCCCAGTCTTGTGATTAATCTTAAATATTTAATTTGATTATAGATAGAATCAGTGGCGGATCTAAGGGGGGGGGATAGGGTGCTGAAGCCCCCCACCCCGAAGTACTGACATTCACAATTGAATATTACAATTATAAACTTTTCATTGATCTGGAATAACATCTTGAAAAATCTTAGCCCCCCCTCCCCCTTCAAAGTTAAGTTCTGGATCCGCCACTGGATAGAATGGTATGTTTATGGTTAATCTTAACTTGATATTGCAGTGTTTCAAGAGTGAGTCTTCTATAGGAGAAATAAACTGGCTGATTGGAGGCACAGGGTTAGGTCTGTTGTGATTATGTGCACATCCACATTGCATTTCGACATAAAATATCATTCAGATGATTGTAACAGAGTGAGATGCTGCAATATGAATCATGCTCCATTTACATTGTAAGACAGAAATTATGCTTTATGACAGTCGTAGTGAAGTAGAGCAATCTGACTCTGTGCATATATAGTAACCAAATTTGTTTCTCTGAAAATCATAAACCGTATATTTCCGTGTATAAGCCGAGAATTTTTGGAAATTTTTCGGAAGGTGAATTATAAGGGTCGGCTTATATACGGATCTACATTTCTAGCAAAAAACGTACTTCAGAAACAATGATTGAATACATATATCTTAAGCTTAAAAATATATATAAAGTAAAATAGTGATATTAAACCTTATTTTTAAATAATTTTCACATATAAAACTCTTAAATTAGCAATTTTAAATTTATTTCACGAAACGCTCGATGTAGTCACGTGTGTTTACATTTCTTTTTGACCTGCCGGTAACTGAAGTCATCGGCAGAGTGCACGAACGGAGTAAAATGTCTGTCTGATTCAGAAATAGTATAAGAGAAACTTGAAAAAACAGGACTCCCGATCATATTTTTAATTTATACAATTAAATTTAAATCATCTCTGTTTAAAATGTTTCTAGGCTTACACTAGCAAAGGCGGCAAAGCTTCGTTTTTTTTATAGAAGTATTTTTATTTTGTTGAAGATTGCCTTGAAGCACTGATAAAAATACTGAAAAGTAGAAATATACAAAATAATTTAGATACGTCATTAAAAAAAATCGATGCAATCGGTCTTTACACGGCTTATTTATGTAAACATCCAGCGGCGGCATTGCTTCATCGACGTTAGGGTTAGGTCTCCCGGCCCGGTATTACGGTAACCATCCTTTTTAGCTGCCGGGACTTGCGTTCGCATCTGTGTTTGCCTCCCTTTTGATAGGGTTGCCAGAGTTAAAACTATCGCCATTGCCGAACACACTGCAAACGTTTTACATTATGGCTAAGCAAGATAAGGAATTCTATTGGATAAGCACGCATTTCGGGCAATTTCATTGGACAGATTATCCTGAAGGTTGTATAGATTGGCAATATTTTCTCCATTTTGGCGATATTCTCGAACTTTAAAAAGAGTATTTTTTCAATTCGGCTTATACACGGGTTTACAATTTTGAGCAAATTTCTGCAGGGAAAAATGTACTCTCGGCTTATATACGGATCGGCTTATATTCGGAAATATACGGTAATTAGAATTACACTAAGGGAAAAAAAAAAAAGCCGCACTTGGATATTTTCCTTTTCTCTTTGTGCTACCGCCAATTTTATCATTTAAAAAGTAAATTTTTGAACAGATTTTATTACTACAAAATAATTAAAGCAACCTTACTTGAGTCGTCAGAGGCAGCTTCGCAGCGGCTTGCTTGCTTAGTGATGATCTCTTTCGAAAAAGATCATCACTAAGCAAGCAAGCCGTCGCGAAGCTGCCTCTGACAAAGGGGGCGAGGGCCCTCCCACAAGTACTCGAGGAGTAAAAGTAAGGTTGCTTTAATTATTTTGTAATAGTATGCTTCTCACTTCTTAATAATTTAAATGAATTTAAAAGATTTTATTACATCGTCCTCCATGTACACTTTAGGATTGAGCCCAGTGTTAAGAACAAAATGCAATTGTCAAGAGAATTGTAATTTTAGAAAGTATTTCAAAAATGAGAAGGATAGGGCAATTAACAACGCCACAAAAAGTATTAATTTTAGAATGAAAATCCAAAAATATTTTTATGCATGAGATGACAAAATAATTAAATGTTAATGAAACATTGATAAGATTATTTTTGGCAAGATATAAATATTTTGGCTGTTTAAACTGAAAATTTGGCTTTGGGCGGCCACTTTGCTCATCCAAGCGAGATAATGGCAAGTTAAAAGCAAATGTTTAAAAAATCGATTTGTATAATGTTCGAAACTTTGAAAACATTCAAAAAAAAGTATTTAGCAAAATAATTTCTTGAAAAACAGTGCAACAACAATTAAAAAAAAGTAGGTTAAAAATCAGAAGATCTGCAGAAAAAGCCATTGTTATGGTAAAAAATTAAAAGAAACAAGTCTTCAGATGACCAAAAAATTAAAAAAAAAAATGTGTTAATTATTGGGCTGAAGTGTTTTTTTCTGATGAATCAAGTTTAATTTATTTCTAGCTGATGAAAAATGCTGGTAGGTCGGCGAAAATGTGTTTGACTTAATGAAAATTTCTCTCTTGAAACAGTGACACATTCTCCGTACATTATGGTGCGGAGGTGCATAAGTTTTCAAGGAGTAGGGTAAATTTTCATGCTCAAGGGATCAATTAGCTCAAAATAAAACACAGCCATTATAAAAGTGGGGCCTGACTGACTATTTTGAAGGTATCTCAGATTTTTCTGCAGATAGCGTTTCAAAATGATAATGCACCTTGCTACAGGGCATCTGTGGAATGTTTATTTGATTCAGATTGTTAAAATTAAATATCCATTCCCATGAGCACTTATAATTCTGTAAGTAATCATATCTTTTTTCACTTTAAGTTAAATCCCATAAAGAATAACATAGAATTTTTTCTTTACCAGACCTGCAAATAGTTCTAATCTCAATCCACTTGAAAATGTTTAGTCTATAAAAAGGTGGGGGAGAGGATTCAAAATTTGCAGCCTACAACTCTGCAAGAACTAGAAAAAATTATTTATGATATGTGGTTCCATGGAATTTCTTAGATTTATATTAAAACACTGTGTAATACTATGTCAGTGTGCATTAAAGCTGTAATTCCATATAAAGATGGAATTAACACAATGTAGAATACATATTTTTATTAAAAAATTGCTTAGATCCTAACAAATAAGTAGTTTTATTTCATATATTAAAGTATAACTTGTTTATTTCATATAATAAATCATAATAGAACACAAAGTATATGTTTATTATATTACATTTAAAAAGAAAATTTTATGTTTATTATTTTAGTTTTATGTATGAAAATTTGTTTTTTTGCAATAAGTACTTTATAGAGTGTAGTAAAGCGAATTACTAAGTCAAAAATGTACATAGGTATCATTTCATCTCTTTGGTATTATGTAAACATGACAGTTTTATTTGTTTCAGTCATTAGTTTTGAAGTTATTACAAATAAAAAAGGTATAAGTCAATTTATCTGCAATGCAGTTTTTTTTTTTTTTTTTTTGTCCCTTAGTGTATATACATATAACTATCTTAAATAATTATTCTTTCAATACATATTATTGCCTAGAGCTCTAGATTAGTGGTTGCCAGTTTTTATCATGTTATAGTTTATTGAAAAAATGAAAAGCATGGTATAAAAGGCTATACATGCCAACAACTACACAATCACCATAGTTTCTATGGGGAAGTGGTCAGAAACTTTGTCACTTCAGCAAGGTGTAAAAATTAAAATCTGGTTTCTCTTAATGTTATTATTATTAAACTAAGTAATCATAATTTCAAAAGATTTCACTGAAGAAACACATTTACTATCTAAAACTGAAAAAAACCTCATTTTCAGCAAATTCCACCGCCGACCTAAGAATGCACAAAAGTTGAAAAAAATAAAAAAGGGCAGGATAATACTTTATTGTAGTAGTTAATTTTAATTAAAAGCAAAATTTGTTAATAAATGGTGAAATGATTCTGCATTTCAATAATAGGCTGAAAAATTGTCACATGTTTCAGAAAAAATCCTTGAAGAATCGCAAATTTTATCAATTAGAAACAAAATTGTTTCATATTTTGGCAATTATTTACATTATAAGATGCAAATTTTGGCAATTAATGGTGAAATGATTCCATGCTTCAATAATGAATTGCAAAATTATTGCATATTTCAGGAAATATGTTTGAAAAACAGATAATTTTACATATTAGTGACAAAATAATCCTAAACTTAAGCAATTATTTGATATAGGAAAAATAAATTTTGACAATTATCTGTGAAATACTTCTGTATTTCAATACTAGGTTGTAAAATCAGCACCTGGGAAATAGCTTTGAAAGAAAAACACAAATATCATCGATTAAAGATGGAATCTTGCATATTTCGACAACTATTTGTGTTATTAATATTAAATTAAAACAAATAGTGGCAAAAAAATTCTGCTTTGAAGTTGTTGTGTATTTTGGTAAATAGTCTTGAAAAGATATGAATTTTATTAATTTGCAATGAAATAATCATGTATTTTGGCAATTTGTTGCATTATTAAAGTAAATTTCCACAATTAGTGGCAAAATGGTTCTGCATTTCAATGTCAGCAAAGTCATCATATATTTAAGAAATATTTAAAAAAAAGTTCGATTGTTGTAGATTAGTGATGAAATAATTGTGTATTCCAGTAAGTATTAACATAATTAAACATAAATTTTTGTAGTGGCTATATGATTCTCTATTTCAATAATAGGCGGCAACTTTATCATGTATTTTAGAAAATAGTTTTGAAACAACCTTGAATTTTACTTATTTAAGAATCTAATAATTCTGTATTTTGGTAATTAATTATGTTATAAAGAGTAAATTTTGTCATTTAACAGCAATACAATTCTCTGTTCCAAAACAGATCGCAAAATGTTCGGGTATTTTAGAAAATAATTTTTAAACAACTGCAAATTTTATTGATTAGAAATGAAATTTGCATTTTTGTTACTCTATTGCAAAAATATCACATATTTCGGCAATCAGATTTAAAAAGAAAAATAAATATATTAAATAGTAGTTTACCTATATCTAAAACTGGCTACCAAATGTGCAAAAATTGCTACTATTTTTTATGACTCTTGTAGCCACTGGCTACTGTTCATAAGTGTTAGTCTAGAGTATTACTGCTGCCTAGATTTCTCTTTCTAAGATCTAGTTTTACAAAAATTCTTAAAAAAATATTTTATTTATGTATGTTGTGCGATAGTCTTCAATTTTTCTCATTGCTCTTATTTTTCATTATAGTGGTATAAAAAGCCTGATTTTGATTTATTTTCTCCTTATTGGCTGCATAGAGAAATATATCCTGATCAACCATTTTACATTTTAAATCCAGATGTTGTATGGCAAGCATGGGATTTTATTCAAACTAATACTTTAGTACCTGTTGAACCTAATCCACCATCATCAGGCTTTCTAGGTAAGTGATTATTGAAATAAACATTATACAGTATGACGCAAAAGTTTAGACAATGACATCATTCAGCTTTAAAATTTAGAATTATGACGTCAGAATTACGAAAACCTGTAAACACATTCAAAAACTGTTTTAAAATGCTATAATCAAAAGACAGTCGTTTAATTTGCTATAATACTAATTTTTTTGATAAAAATAAAAATTTGCTTGTTGCAAAAGTTTAGACATGATTATGATTTTCTGTGAATATTTGCTGGCAAATGCAAATTTAAAATCGATGATGTCACAGATTTTGAGTACTTAAGTTCTGCAAACGATAACACTTCGTAGTCGACATGCCGCAAGCTAAAGAAATTCAAGCGAATGAGGTTTCAAGGATTTGGCAGTTGAAAGCTAAAGGGAAGAGCGTTTCAGAAATTTCAGCTATTATTAATAGATCAAAGAAATCTATCGAGTTTTGTCACGTGGTTATGAATATAAAGCAAAATGTAGATCTGGGAGGCCATGTGTGACAAATATACGAGAGGATCGCCTGATACAAAGACTAGTGAGTACCCAACAAATGAGTGTATGTGGAGTTCAAAGGTCATCGGGACTCTCTGTGTCAAAGGGCATGATTCGTAGACGAATTGTGAAAAAAGGAACAATAGTTTATAGCAAAATGAAAGAGAAACCAGCTTTGAAGCCACATCATAAGTTACAAAGAATGTTGTGGGCTCGAAAGCATATGTCATATGGACAGAAATTGCAATCAGTCATATTTAGAGATGAAAAAAAGGGGAATCTGGATGGTCCAAAAGGCTGGTCATCGTATTGGCATGACTTGCGGAAGGAACCTCGATGTTTTTTCAGCCGCAGACAAGGAGGGGGCTCAGTGATGATTTGGGCAGCCTTTTTCTATAATGGACAAGTATCTCTGATCTTAACCAGTGGTCGTCAAACAGCACAACATTATACAAAGATATTAGAAGAAAACCTAAAGTCATTTGCTGAGCTTCTAGGTAGCCCTCAGTGGGAATTTCAGCAAGACAATGCTTCGATTCACATTACAAACAATATAAAATCTTAGTTTAATTCTCATAATATAAGAGTTCTCGACTGGCCAGCATGTAGCCCAGATCTTAACCCTATAGAGAATCTTTGGGGCACCACGTGTCGCAAAGTTTATAGCAATGGGTAGACAATATTCTTCTGCACAAGAACTGAAGACATCTATTGAGGATGCATTGTACGACATCAATCCCCAAACTATGCAGGAT
This sequence comes from Salticus scenicus, assembly GCA_963930645.1. Classification (NCBI taxonomy): domain Eukaryota; kingdom Metazoa; phylum Arthropoda; class Arachnida; order Araneae; family Salticidae; genus Salticus; species Salticus scenicus. The sequence continues at coordinate 308,098,480 of OZ005651.1, read as the reverse complement.
TTAATTTTTTTGATGGAATCTCATGTTTATGAAGTAATACAGAAGCACAGATGCACAATCAGGTTTTAAAAATTGTTTATTTTTATTTTATTTAATTTTTGTCTTAACTTTTGAGACAGTATTATATTTTTGTTACCATTTAATTACTTGCAATATTCAGATGCACAATTCCACTTTTCATTGTTATAAATATTATTTATATGCACAGCACATTACATTCAAGCTGTGTTAGAAAAAATGATTAAATAGTTTTCGAAGTCTGTATGAATTTCTTCGTTGTCTAAACTTTGCTTTGTACTGTATCACACTGTTTTTTTCCCCCTAAGAGTATTTAAATGTGTCTAAACCTTCTCAACACTTCCATTTATCCACTTCTTCAGTATGAGCTGCTCTATCTCTGCCTTTTTATGAGAAGTCTTAACATGTCTTAGCTTAATCTTTATGTGGCTATTTTCTTGGAAAGTTGGAACAACTTTTTTTTTTTTTTTTTTTTTTTTTTTCAAGTTTTATTTTCTTCTGCTATCTTCTACCTGTTTTAAGAGAAAATCTGACTTTTCATTCCTTATATACCAAAATAAAAATGAATAAAGATATTTATGCTAATGTATCAAATTGGTGACAGGGTTATTAATTCCATTTTCTTGGCATTGATACCCTGTACATTTCTTCTACCAGATTCTCATGAAAAAGTATGATTTTGTTGAAGTGGATCTAGTTGGAGTAAAGCTTACAGAGTAGAAGAGTGTCCTTTAAGAAAAATAGTTTTTATAACTATACTGTCTTAAGGTGTTCCAGAGGTGAGTTCTTTAATGTAATTGCCTAAGTGGTAAGGATTTCTTTTATTTCAACAGGGTAATTTGCACTTTTGCAAAATTCTGTACATGCATTAAATATCAAACAGAAATTTTCCTCATGTTATGAATGAGTATTTGGACAATTTCATTTTTTTTTTTTTTTCTTGTTTAAAAATAAAAGTGGTTCATATTGAAGCTTTAATCTTTAATTGACTGAAAATAATACAGATGTAAGCCCTAGAGGTATTAATTTCAGAACATGGAGGATCTTGCAACTTAAAAGGATTTTACACATACCAGCAACCGTCAGTGTACATGCTGGTCTTTGGCCAATTTGAGTATTGAACCTGCCCCGATGGACTTAAATGTAGCAGTCTTACATTTTCAAAAATCTTGAAGTTTTCATTCAGCAAAAATAACGTAATGTTTTTGTGAGTGTGAGTGGGTTTAATTTTGAACTATAGTTACACTATAATAAATTGGTGACAATCTAGGATTCATCACTAGTGGTGGTCCAAAAGCATGCCATTATAATTTTGATCCTCAGTGGAGGGATTGGCTTGGCCCCTCTGCTTTGGTAACCCATATAGGTATTAATTTCAGAACATAGAAGACATTGCGCCCATGACTGATTTTACATGCACTAGTCACCATTAAAGTAAACAACAGTCTTTGGCTGTCTTGAGTATTAAATCTGCAATCTTCCAATTATGAGCTTAGCACTCCACCAACCAGGCTACTGCAGCCTTCTTTGCATTATTGAAAAAAATATTGAGCCATTCCCTCCACAGAGAAGCAAAATTGGGATGGCATATCTCTGGACCACAATTAAGAGTGATTTCCCAATCATCATTTGCCCATTGCCAGGGGCGCACCGACCCAGTGTGCAATGTGTGCGGCGCACACAGGCGCCAGGCAACTAAAGGCGCCTACCAAGAAGTAATTACTGAAAAAAAAAAAAAAACTTTTATAATGTCAATGCTACACAATGTGAATGATGTTTCGTAGCTAGGTGGTGGTGGTAAGAGGGGCCACCCCCCAGCCACCACCGGATCCTTACAACCCCTTCCCACCATCTGGAAGGAGTTCACCCCCTCCCCCCCTAAAAAAATGCTGATTTGTCTAAAATATTTTGAGCTAATCGTCATTTTTCTTTATCGAAGCGAATGAATAACATTTTCAAAGAAATGATTTTAAGTAATTATCTAACATAGTTAATAAATAACCGCAATAAAAGTATTTCCTGTTTTCTCTTTCTTTCCTCCCATCTTTTCTGTTATCGCTGAGAAATTATTAAGTCAGCGTTTTGTGTTTAAATTTGCACCTGCAGCCGAAACGAGCAAAACATTTACATTTAAAGCTTGTCAGATACACGTTTGGTATTCTACGATTAATATGTGCTTGTACATTCATTAAAATCATTCTTTTGCTTAGATTTGAACTATTTTAATGTTTTAAATATTTTAATATGTCACAAAAAACAAAAAAGAAACAAATCATATTTTCAGAAAAATGAACGGGGAGAAGATTTATCTTATTCCAATATTGGTAAGATATTATTTTTACATTTATTTTGATATATCGTTATTTAATGTACAGTAATCTTGGTTATCTTTGATAGATCTGTTTTTATGAAATCCCACTTCTCTTTAAATTTAAAAAAAGTATTTCCAACTTAGTCGAAAGAGAAGAATGATTTTGTTACCTTTTCAAGCAGGCGCCAGCGCTATTTTGAAACAAAGTAGCGGATCGAATTAATTTAATACACTTAATTTAGACCTTGATACGAGCTATGTATTTATCGAGTTTCAAGAATATCTGCTCATAAATACGCGGTTCAAATTTTCGAAATACCTGCCATTTTGAAACAAAGATGGCGGATCAGTCTATCTAAAGAACTCGTCTGAGATATTTCTATCGTAAGTCCATTCATTGTTCATGTCTAATTATGGTTTGAATTATTTCAGTATTTCGAAAACTAACTTGATGCAAATTTTACATTATATATAGAGATAAATTAAACGATTATAATCGACCAATTTCTATATAAATAATAAACCCAGAACTAAAAACATATCATTTTCAATTTTTTGCCAAATGTGTTTCTACCTTTTTTTTTTTTTTTTTTTTTTTTAACTAGTATTAGAAAAAGGCATTGTACATACATATACATTAATTGATTTGATTTCCTGATATAATAATATATTACCACACTATATTTTGATTGTTATCCCTTTCCTTGTACTACATTTTAAAAAAAAGAAAGAAAGAAAGAAAAAGCGCATAGATACAATGGAATATTTCACTTGTAGGTAATGTAAGAGTATTTACGTAACTATACCTTCTGAATATATATATATGATCGGGCCACAGCATGGAATAAATGTATCAAAACGTTGTAATATTAAAAGCGTACAACTTAAAATTATCAAATTAAGTAATTACTATTTTGAATTTTATAACTGGTATTATATTTGGCCAAAAATTTCGATATCGAGTTTTCACCTGTTTTAAGGTCTCCTGAGTGAAGAAAAGAAGTTGATTTTGGCAAATTCGCCGTTGTGTAAGTGCGTATGTACGGGTGTATGTGTGGAATATTTTAACTATCACTTCTCTAAATATAATAAAGATAGAACGATGAAACGTCAAAATAATGTATGTAAATGTCATGTATAAATAATGCCAGGTTTAATAATGTACGTATGGTTTTCCTTACTTTTGGTGAAAATTGGAAAAACAGAAGTGTTGCCATAGAGGTCCGTATCTCAAAAACGGCTTTAACGATTTTCTTCAAATTTGCTGTATAAACACCTGACAAACGTCTTTTATTAAAAAAAAAAAAAAAAAAAAAAAAAAAGCAGTTTTACGCATTTTCTTCGAATTTGCCATATTAACATCCTTATAGATATATTCTTTCGTATATAAATGTTAGGTTTGGGTGAGAAGACCAGTTTGCTAAGTTTTGGTGAAAATCGGCAGTAAAACCAAAAGTCGGTTTCTCAAAAACGATTTTCTTCAAATTTGCTACACAAACTTATATATTCTTTAGTGTATGTTATTTGGTTACTACAGGAAAACTGACAGGTGTTCTGATTAGATAGGCCAGTTATAAATCTCATAAATGAGTATTTCAAAAAACAGATCTAACGATTTTTTTTTTTTCTTTTTTAATTCGCTATGTAAATAATCTTTTGTATCCCTTCACAACGTCCGCACTATTTCCCCAAAACAGCATATGTGTAGTAGTGGGTAATGGGAATCGTGTAGCTGTTGCGCACCTGATTTTTTTTTTTTTTTAACTCATGAATTTATCAAATTTTTCAAATATCTTAAACAGATATTGAAGTTTCTTTTTTCTTTCTTTTCTTTTCTTTACCAACTTTATCAAATTTTACTAAATTTCTTTTCTTTACCAAATTTACTACTGAAATTGAAATAGCTCACTGATCATTCCGCAATGATGTACGTTAAATGGTATTCCAACCCTTCTACAAAAATTAGTTATTTCTTGCTTTTATATTTGATAATAATAATAATCAAATATTGTTCAATTCACTTATTGGAAAACATTTAATTATTATCTGCCTGTTTATCCGTTTGATGAATTGCCTTTTAAATTTCATATATAAACAATGGAAAATGTTACAAAATGACAAAATTAATTTGTATTATTAGGATTCATTATGGGCTAGTGAAATACCATATTCATATCAGTAATTCGTATCAGTTCTCATTCGTTAACAGCGTCCGTCACAGGGAAAAAAAATCAGATACTTCAAAATCAATGAATATAAAAAAATTAAATTCAGTTTAATAATGTAAAAACATTTCAGATTAAGGGAAATTTATATAAGCTATCAAATTAAGACATATTTCGCATAAAATATTTATATTTGCCAATTATTGTTTATATACCGGGTAATATAAAAGATAAAAATATAGCTGTAATTTTATTTTTTAACTAGCAGGCTTCGCCCGCTTCGCTAGACCCTATTTTAAATGAATCACTATAATTACTGAATTCTCAAAATTGCATTAATTTTTGTCACGTGAAAAAATCTGATTAGGAAAAATGTCGATTTGTAAGTATCGAAAACCTCTATGTACCAATTTTGAATGATCTAACTCTTTTTTTTTTTTTTTTTTGCCCCTCCGCCTCCCCTCCCGTCCCTCCTCATAACGTTACACTTTCGAAAATATCCCCATTCGACTTGCAGGCCTCTAAAACCAATCTGTACCAATTTTGAACGGCCGAACTGCATTTCTATTTGTTTTTGCCCATAGCTCCCCCTTACCGCCCCTCCTAATAATTTTAAAAATTCAAAAATATCCGCATTCGATTTTAAGTATCGAAAACCATTTGTGTACCAATTTTGAACGATTTAACTCTATTTTTATTTTTTTGCCCCCCCCCCCATCCCCTCCCCCTTCTCGCCTCTTCTAATAACTTTACACTTTCGAAAATATCCCCATTCGACTTGCAAGCCTTTAAAACCTATCTTTACCAATTTTGAATGCCCTAACTGTATTTCTATTTGTTTTTGCCCATAGCCCCCCCTTACTGCTCCACCCTTCTCGCACCTCCTAATAATTTTACAAATTCGAAAATATCCGCGATCGATTTGCAAGTATTGAAAACCTCTATATACCAAATTTGAACGATCTAACTCTATTTTTATTCTTTTGCCCCCCCCCCCCTTTCCCCTCCTAATAACTTTACACTTTCCAAAATATCCCCATTCGACTTGCAGGCTATTGAAACCTATCTGTACCAATTTTGAAAGGCCTAACTGTATTTCTAATTGTTTTTGCCCCTGCTGCCCCACCTGGGGGCTGAATTTTTAAAATTCCAGAAATTGGTTTTTAGCTATATTTTATAACAAAAATTTCACGTATATCTGTTTTTTTTTTTTTTTTTTTGAGATATATAGGATTAAGCGAAATCGCGTTTTACGCATGTGAAATCCCGTTTTGCCCCCCCTTCCACTTGGGGACCGAATTTCGAAAATTCCAGAAATTGGTTTTTAGACATTTATATTAGCTATATTTTAAAACAAAATTTTACAGATATCTGTTTTTGTTTGAGATATGATGATCTTTTGAATTCACGTTTTGCCCCCCCCCCCTTGGGGGGCGAATGTTTTCAATTTTTTTTTTCCCTAAACCATCCCTGACCTATAAGGAAAAAAAACAAAAAAAAAAATGATCGAAATCGGTCAAGCCGTTTACGATTTTATAAAGGACATACAGACAAAACATTCATTTATATATATATATATATAGATAATATTTAATCCTATTACGAATTATTAACGATGAAAATTTATAATATGTTTAATGTTTGGCAAAGACATTTGAAACATAATACAAGTGATTGATTTATTTAATTGATTTTTTTTATTACATACTTTTAAAAATAAATGTTGAAGGGAATAATTATATATTTTTTAAATAAACTTATAAAAGAGATTTTAAACATTTTTGATTGTGAAATAATTTTTGGAATTTTTTTAAGTAAGCATTTTAATTATGTAACTCCAAGCTGATCTAAATTTTACTATATTACGTTACTTTGTATAAAGTCTGCAAAGTACATATAAATTGGTATATTGCTGGTTATGGGAGAAAGATCAAAGTGCGCTTGTTTGTGTTCGGGTATTCTACATGTATAGTTTTGTATATTATTTAGTGCGTATAAAACTTTAACCCATACACTGGGATGCACAAAAGATGAACATTTAATAATTATGCTGTTTATTTTCATGTCGGAGTTATATCCATGCGCCAAGTCTGTATCAAATTTGATTTTATCAGTATAGTGATGAAAGGAGAAAAAGAATTTTTAATATTTTCAACTGCAATCCTTCAGTGCCAGCTTAGATTCAGAGGTTACCCCTTTTTTCGGAGTAGTCGTCTCCTTTTCTTATGACTGTCATCCGTGAATGAACAGCAGATATAACAATTACTAATAAAATATTATAACATTTTAATAATGCAGTCTAATGTGACCACGGAATACACACTAAAGTTACAGTTGAAAATTTGCCTTTTGCACACGCCTTTAACCCTTTCAGGGGCGGTGGCTAGAGGGTCTATCCACCTACTTTAGAAATTTTTCTCTAAGTGTGCAGTGGCTACTTTTTTTATCCACTTTTATGAAAAGTTAATGTGTACTTCTAAAATTGAAATAGAGATGGCAGAACTACAGTAACTTTAAGCAGGATGTGCCTGTGACTTTTTTAAATGGACAAGTTGCGGGAAAATTTTTTGAAGTTTCTTTTATATATTTTTATGAAAAATAATTTTTTATTCAAAAGTATTTGGTAATGTAAATATACTGTAATGCACCTTTTAAATACAACAGATTTACACATTATCTTAGATTATTAATTTTAGTTTGATTTTTAGGAGCATCTTTTAGGTGGATAGACACAGTGGCTAGAACGCCTAGCCACCACCCACAAAAAAATCCCCACATGCTGAATTTTTTTCTTCATCAAATATGACTTGTAGGGGATGTTTACTTTATGATATATATATATTTAAAAGGAAATTCAATCATTTTTACTTAGTGCCCCTGAAAGGGTTAAATAGCTATGAATATTATAACACCATATTCTTGGAGGTAGATGCTGAAGTAAATATCAGTAATGTGTACCAATAACATCACTATTAAAATTTACTTTAAACTATTACTCCCCTAAACCAAAATGCATCCAGTTTTTTAGAATGCACCTATGAAAGAAGTATAAAAGCAATGCACACTATTTTCATGCGATCATATTACAATAAATTTCAATAAACTTAATTTCTTTTATCAGATACTATTTACGAGTCCTGGAGCACGGGCAGTTATATAAACCAACATCAGTCATACATTTTTGAAGTATACTGACAAATGTTAAAAAATATTTATCATTTACTATGACAAACAATAGTAAAATTGTAAATAATAATAAAACATTAGTATTACTATGAATAATAGTATTTTTACAAATTAAGCTAAATACATATTACAACTTACTATAGCTGTTAGGAAAAATTAATTTTTTGTACTTTTGCTCTTTGTAAAGTTTGGATTAATTTATCGAATTAAGATTAATCTGAATTCTTACCTATTAAATATGCATCTATATTAATTGGAAATCAGTTCTGTTAACTTTTTAAGATTGCTCTTAATACTAAATTTTCCATTTTCTGATAAATTCACAACGTTATTTTTAATAGTGAATATGTAACTATGTGAAATTTAAAACAGGAATAAACTACTACGTCAGAAACGCCAAAGAAAAATTATTGAGGTGCATACAGCTGTTTCGGTAGCCTAAAGCGTACCGTCTTCAGTGCAAAAAGAATTCTGAATCTGGAGAAGTGCTCGTATATATAGGAGAGGGACTGGATTTAGTTCAACCAATATGATTACAGAAGAGGTGGGGAGTATGGCCAATAGGAATTAAGGAATGTGCAGCTGTGTAAACAGTAGAAAAATTAAGGAAATGTGGACTGAATGTAAAATTTCCAACAATCAGACAAATAGGGAACAGCGAAATCACAATTTACAAGGTTTTTAAAATTTTTATAAATATGAAAAGCTTCAATGAAATCGAGTTCATGAATGGATTTAGGTCTGCAAATTTTAAAATTATGATTTTCCTCCCAGCAATGTTAGTCCACATTTCCTTAATTTTTCTACTGTTTACACAGCTACACATTCCTCAATTCCTATTGGCCACACTCCCCACCTCTTCCGTAATCCTATTGGTTGAACTAAATCCGGTCCCTCTCCTATATATACGAGCACTTCTCCAGATTCAGAATTCTTTTTGCACTGAAGACGGTACGCTTTAGGCTACCGAAACAGCTGTATGCACCTCAATAATTTTTCTTAGGCGTTTCTGACGTAGTAGTTTATTCCTGTTTCAATATTCCAACGCCAAGTCTCCTGCTATTATATGTGAAATTTACCTGTATTTTTATTCATGTTGATGTTTATTGTAATTTATTAATATTTTATTTTCTATGTCGAATGATTTTTTGGAAAATTTTATGAAAATTAAAACATATTAAGCCGTTATCTCGGATTAAGTGGCATCGGGGAAAAAAGAAAAAGAGGAACTAGCTAAGTCGCAATATATTCTGCATTTATTAAAAGAAAAAAAAAAAAAAAATTGAACAGAAATATCTAAAATTTTTATAAATATATCATACAATGTAAAGTAGCTTTTGAACGTGCCATAAAACTTTGCGTTGCTGAAAAAAAAAAAAAAAAAAAAAAAAAAAAAAAAATTGAAAATACTGTTAAAATAAAATTCTTTTAAACGAGTCTAGCGGAAGTCATCTTTGGCATTTTGTAGCAATAATAAAATTATGTTCGGAATAATCTTTGAGAAGCCGTGGTAGATAGATGGTAAAACATTGAGCTGAGAACTGGAAGATTTCACGTTCGATACCTAGAAAAGGCATTATATTTAAATCACTATAATTTATGCATATAAAATCTGTCGTGGCTTCAATATCATCCATATTCCGTACAGTCAATACTTCCCCGAATGACCAAATTTTGAGAGCTATCTTCCGGCAAAAGGGTGTGTGTGTGTGGAGGGGGGGGGGATTTTAGTAGACACCTTGTCTAACATAGGGCGCCGACTGACTCTCTGCACACAGGCGCCTGACACTGCTGGCGCGCCCCTGCCCATTGCATAACATTGCGATGCAAAACCCACTCAACCTCAACTCAATAATATTGCAAAGATTTAAAGTAATGCAAATTAAATTTTTAGATTTACATTACATTACATTATATTTACATTTTCATAAAATAAATTTACTTGGCATTTACATTAGTGTGCAGACTATTAAAAAAAAATCATTTTAGAATATTTATTCATTGAAATTAATATGGTAGTAAATAAATGAAAATAGAAATATTTAAAATTGGGAGCATGTATGTATAACTACTACTTTATGCTTGTTTACACTTCTGGTAATATATTTTATACAAGTTTACAAACAATAATAGAAAATTTTTTGTAAAATTCTACATTAGAATTTTATCAAATTATTAAGCACACTCAAGTGTGTGACTTTGCATGGGATTTGTTGGGCTATCCAAAGAGAAAGAGTGTCATATACATCTATTCAATCTTCTTAGCAATCATAATATTAAATAATGTTGTCTAGAATTTCATGTGTTGCAGTGTCTGCCCCATTTTGATCTCTTCTGCACTGTCAAGTACTCGACTTCGTATGGAGTTCATTGGGCTATTAAAGCGATAGAACATCTACATGTATTTTTAATCTTCTTAACATTAAAATTGCAAAAAAAAAAAAAAAAAAAGAATCACCAAACTGGTGCTTATTTGAAGATATTGCAGACATGCTTTCATGTTAGTAAATTTTTTATAGCTTTTATATAGCAAATGAGCAGCTAATATCTCATGAAAATACTATTTTCGATTAAATCTTATACCAGAAATTTTTTAACAAAAATCAATGATTAGCTGTTGAAAGAGTTTCCTTGTTAGCCTGTTTTGCAGGTACAATTTTAGGAAATTTGCAAATAAAAAAAGAAGAGAAAAACCACTTTTTTAAATTGCTTACATTTTGCTACTTAAGATAAATGCATGCAAGTATTGCTAAGTTTAAATTAATTTTCAAGATAGGTATGATTTAAAAGAGTTTTTTGATCCATATTTTTTATTAAAATTTCTTTAATCATTTGGAATAACATGAATTTTCATGTATAAGGCAACATTTTTTGCTTCAAATTCATTATCTTATAAATTTTGGTTACCAGCAGTTATAGGTTTTGAAAAGAGCTGCAACTATGAGATATTCCTTTCCTATGAAATATTTAAAAAAAAATATTTTTTTTTCATTTGCTTTAATGGACCCAGTTTTACCCTGCATGTAGTTAAAAAATAAATTAAGAAAATTTACACTTTACAGTTAATTAAAATGAAGATCTAGTGTGCACATATAGTATACATTTTGAAGTTCAAAGAAAATATAATTTAAATATTTGGATAACTATAAATTGTTTAAAGTAATATATTTATTTTATTTTCATGAAGACCAATGTTCTTTACTATGCTAGAAATACAGTTACTTGATTTTCTAGTAATATAAAATAAACAGTTTAATTTGACAGTATGTATATATATATATATATATATTTTTTTTTTTTTTTTGGGGGGGGGGGAGGCGTACATTAATAAGATATTTTAATCTTTTAGATAAAAATGTATTTGAAAAAATTAAAAAAAAAAGTATTGCAAAGTTTCTAACTTAAGCTGTGAATTTCATTTTTCACAAATTTACACATCAATATTTTTTTTTATTACAATCCAAAGAATTATTTATTTATTTATTTTTATGTATTTTTTATAACTTACTAGTCAAACATAAATAATATTTGTGTTTAAAATTAAAATAATCATTGTGAAGTATACCTTTATTTTTAGGTATGATATTGTTGCTGAGCTTCTGCAACACTGTTGATATTTACGAATATGTGCCATCTATGAGATTAACAAAGCGCTGCCATTATTTCGATGTTCATGAAGACATAGGATGTACATTAGGCGACTGGCATCCACTTGCTTCTGAGAAACTTATTTCTCTTGTTTTGAATGAAGGATCTGATAGAGATATTTTTGTGACTGGAAAAGTGGTTCTATCTGGCTTTCATAAACAAAAATGTTAAAATTGATTTGCAATTTAAAAAAAATTGTGCTACTTTAAAATACTTCAAGGTAATTATTTTTGTTCTAACTTATTTTCTTTTTCTTTTTAGTGGTATTAGCGGTACAGTTGTAACTTTTATATGATTATGTTAATATTATGTAGTCGTTTTTTCATTAACATTCTAATTACTAAATAGAAAACGCAGTATAAATAAGAGACCATCTTTTTATGCTACTTTTTAAAGTTTTAATTTTACTTTGATGAAAATGAAACAATATCAATAAACCCATATTAATATTTATTTTATTTTATTTTATTTATTTATTTATTTATTTTTTTTGTATATCTATTTAACTGAAAATAATTTTATATTTGATTTTGATGAATATATTCCTGATGTAGGTAAATACTATTATATTTTAAAAGGGAAAAAAAACTATATATTACTCGTATGTATATGTATAGGTAAGCAAATTATTAGAATTTTTTTCATTTCAATATTTTTTTCTATTTAAAAAAATACTAACAAAATGACCTTGAACTTCAGACATGCAAAAGAGCATTTATAAAATGTGCCACCATCGATTTACTCCTGATTGGAATTAAGAGACCAACTACAAACTCAATAAAAGTACAAAAATTTTGCATTATCCTGTATCTTAAAAAGTTACAAATGACTTGTAACTTCAACAGACGATTTCACTTACTATGTCCAATATTTGTATGCTTTTTGTGGGAATCACATGATTATGTAGACATATATATATATATATATATATATATATATATATATTTTTTTTTTTTTTACAAAAAATTATTAATTTTTTCAAGTGTTTTGCTTATAAGAAGAATGGAATTCAACACAATTTTACAAAACTTGCAGAAAAATTGACAGAACATTAGAAAACATTATTCTGAAACATAAAATGCTCATGTATAATTTCTGCTGAGATATGAATATTTGCAGTAAGTATTTTTTTTTTTATTGTGCATACACAAAAGTTAGAAATTTTTTTATTACTAGGTTGAAAGCCAGATATATTGGGTAACTTATGCCAAAAGTTCATTTGAATTGAATAAAAATGAAGGAAATTATCAGCAAAAGAATGACTTAGATTTTAGATATTTTTCAGAGTTGAAATTTCATAAGGGATTTTTCACATGCAATGTATTTGGAGATCCGATTATTTTAATCATGCTGCAAAACCTCATTTTATGAAAAATCCTTTATAGGCTTCTAACTCTAACATATTTTTATTTATTTACTAAGCTTTTTTTTTTTTTTTTTGCAATGTGAGTGAAATAATTGAACCTTCAAATTAAATGTGTATCATGTGAAAAATTCCTTATGAAATTTCTACTCTGGAAAATACCTAAAATCTTGCTCATTCTTTTGTTGATAATTTACTTAATTTTTACTCTTTTCAAATGATATAAATTATCTCTAAAAGAGATCTTGTTAAATCATGTGTCATTGATATTTTAAAAATAAAATCACGTTATTTAAAATTATATTTTATTTAAAGACATTTTAAAAATTGTATATATTCTAAGCTTTTTGCTTTGAAACACAAAGCATCTTCAGGAATTTAAGCAATATGTTTCCAATTAGCAGTTTATATATATATCGTTATATTTGACAGTTAAAGAGTCTTTAGTTAATTGAGGGGACGTGAGCATAACAAATGGTAACTTGCAAAGTTTGGTGAAGGTTGTTTCCTAGAATTTACTTTACATCGGAAATTCAGGGAGCAAACAAAGAAGGAAGTGGAACTTGTAGGGCTTCTAAAGCACTGCATGTAGGAGCTGTAACTATTGTAGGATCAACAAAGTGCTGCCTGTAGGAGTTGTAATTATTGTAGGAGAATACTTATAATGAAGGATCATACTTCAACAATCCAGAAAGCAAAATGGAGTAGATATTAAGGACATTTTGTCCAATATATGTATTTTTATAAATAGAAAAAATGTAAAAAAAAAATGAATCTAATAATTTAATCACTCATTATCCGTGATTTTCTTTTAAATATTAAGTTTTATCATTTGCTTATCATTGCATCAATTCTTTAGTTTTTATTGTTTGCTTTTTTTCTTGTTGAAATTGTACAAGAATAAAGTTCTATGTTATTTTGTTCTTCATAGTGAAATGAGTTTATCATGCATTCAGAGAAATGCGGTGCTTGAGGCTTATTTTAAAAGTAAATCGTATAAAAGATGCAAAGATGTTTGGAGATATAAACATCCAGATGATGCAATACCGAGTAAAAATATGCTATATCAGCTTGTTCGATGATTTTGTAATGCAGGTTCAGTTTAAGACAAACACAGGAGTGGAAGGCCTGAAGTTTTTACACCAGCCTTTTTACAAGACACTCAACAAAGAACATTGCAAACTCCTCAAAAATCTGTTAGGCGTTTGGCACAAGAAATAAACCCATTTTATGGATCGACACATAAGGCTTAAAGAGCTTTGAATTTTCCTGCTTATCGTGTAAAAATGGTACAGGAGATAAAGTCACCAGACATTGAGAAATGGTTTCGTTATTGCCAATGGTTCTGAAGATTTATTCACATCAACATTTTGGACAAAACATTTTTCTCCAATGAGGCATGATTTTATTTGAGCGATTACATAAACACGCAAAACTCTCACTCTTGGACAACAATCAATCCTCATTCATTAATGCAAAAAACTTTACATTCCCAAAAGATTGACGTATTGTGTGCTGTATCACGTAAAAGGATTGTTGAACTTCTGTTTTTTGAATCAGCTGTTGATAATTCTGTATACAGGGTACTTATCCAGCAATTGTTAGAAGTGAATGAACAAAATTCTTGGTTCTAGCATGATATGCAACATGTCATACAAGTAATGAAACCATAGGCAAGCTTGAAGATTTTTTTGGAGATCGACTCATCTCAAGAAATCTTTGACCATCTCGATCCCCGAATCTGACCATCCCAGACTTTTTTGTGTGGGAATATTTAAAGAACAAAGTTTATGTGGATAATTCTCAAACAATAATGGTCTATAAACTGCCATTTCTTAAAAGAAATTAGAAGCCACTCCCAGAGCCTGATTTACCCTTTAATGTTCATTGGTTTCGCTCAGAAACCAAACATTGCACATTTTTATTTATTAATTAATTTTTTTTTTTTCAACAATTTTTCAGTATTTTTACAAAGTGTTAATAGAATATTAAACTCTTATTTATTCTCTTTGCACTACATGGCAGCACTACAGCAAAATCCAAAAAATGCTATTTCAGATGCAGCCAGATATAGAAGTCACTTTAATTTTCTAAAATTGTATCAATTTTAAAAATAAAGAAAAAATATTTATTTTAAATAATAGCACATGAACTTACTATAATCCTTCTCAGTCATAAATTGCAACTTTCAATTTTTTATATAAATAAACAGAACTGTCTGAAAAGATATATAAAATGTTTGGTTTATGAGAGAAACCAAACTCCAGTAAAGGTCGAATTTCGCAAGACATAAGATAAGAGTAATGAACATTTCCTGGATTTTCTGCAATTTCTTAAAATATCATTTTCTGAAATTATATGAATATATATATAAAAGTATGTATGTGGATATATATCTTTATATAAATTTTTTCTTTTTAAATAATTTATATGTACTAAACATTTTGCAATTATGAATATAAAGTTCTTTTTCTGGTAAAACAATTAGTAAGTATAGTTAATTTTATGTGTAAATTCGTAAATAAAGTAAAAATTAAATAATAAAGCCAGGGCTGTAGCAACAATGTTTCGCTAGGCACCTAGTGCTGTGACACTGCTTACACTACACTTGCTTCTTTTCTGAATAAATCATTATTTGAATTTCTTAATAAGTAAGTCAAAATATAATTGTTTTAGATTTCTAAAGTTATCTGATTTATTCTCTGCAACTTTTATATTAGTTTGTTTAAAGAGAAAAAATAGCCTGTTACCGTTCATTGGTTTCACGGTGAAACCATAAATTTCTGGAAAATAAAAAAAGCTATTTTTTTTTTTTTTTTTTTATATTTATGATCAGTGATGCGTCATTTTTAAAATTAATTTCACAATTTTCAAAAGGAAATATGTTGTAAACTTTAAAGGGTTAAGGCCTGCTGAGGCCCAAGGCCGAAGATTATTTGGTGCCCCCCCGCCTTGAACAAATTAAAGCAATTTTCTCAAAACAAATATCTAATTTGTGCAGGGAGTTTGAATGCTGGTCAGAAAAGTAAAGCATTACTTTAAACTTTTTTTGTTAAGAGATTTCAAATCATATACGATTTTTTTTTTTCGGGGGGGGGGGGGGGGGGAAGGGGTATCTTTTTTCTGTGACTGTTGAAAATCACTTTCATAGAAATGTAGTATTTTACAAGGTATTTTTTTAAAATATTGTGTTCTTTAATTCCAGTCTATCTCATTCATACCATATGAAGTCAGCTGGTATGTAAATATTAACACATGACCAAATGCCATTGAAAATCTAAAGATATTTTCCATTAGGATGAATCAAAGTTCTTGATGAATTTATATGCATATAATTGTAAATCTGTCAGTGACACTTTCTCTAGATTTTTTTGTTCTGCGTAAAAAAAGTTATATCATTCAACCAATCGCGACGGAAACTGGTACATTTATCAATTGTGACAAAATTTAGCTAATGCTGTATTTTTTAATTTAATTGGATAATTAGTTCAAAAGATATTAAATAAAATCTCATTTTGACTTTAACATTACTAAAAAGAAAAAAAAAATGATACTAAAAACAGAAGAAAAATTACACATTCATTTTTTCCCCAACATAAAAGAAAATATATTTATTTACACGTGGATATAAAATTGAATTACAACTTTATAAAAAATGAAATTTGTCCATGCATCTGGTAAAACTGACCTCATTATATATTTAAAAATATTAAGTATAGTGATTTAGTTTTATATCAGTTTTATTATTCATGTATATTTCTTTTTATGTTGAAAAAGGTTAATTATATGTTGAATGTTGCTATATAGGAACTTCTAACAATCTTTATGTTAATGCTCCTTGAACAAAATAAAAAATTATTGTGTATACAGAAGTTGTACAGATACATCAATGTTAACATGTTTTATCAACCTCCCGGGATGAGTCTCGAATCTATTTATTCAAAAGTTTCAGTCGCAATATCATAAAGCTGGAAGATGCTTTATTTTATTTTAACCTGGCGGAATGTGCACATATTTTCTTACGCGGGGACGTGCGGTGGGTCTCTCAGACCCGGCTAGCTTTTTCCGTTAAATAATACTACTGAGAATGGCTTTTATCTCATTAAATGCATTTTCTAAGAAAGAACAGACCCTAAGCATACAGAAAAAAGGAATAATTAAAAATATACTTACAATTTATTCACATTCTTTACATATTTAAGTAGTGTGTTCACTACAGATATTTTTATCACACTTAGCACAACAAATCGCCGATTTTCTGTCTTTTTTACTCGGACAAATATGACATCTTTTCCTCTGCCCACATGTCCTATATCGCTTCATTTTACTCTAAAAATATCGCCACCTCACTAAAAAAATTAAGCTGAGATCAGAAAAAACGAACGCGCGCGTCAGGTCTGAAAGACCCGAAAATCCAATATATCTACAAAACGGAAATTCAGGAATGTGGAAATTCCAACCCTCAGAAAGTGGATGACCTTGAATACAGCTAGCGGGGATCTGGACCAGTTCCAAGAAAAGGGGGTGTTTCTACAAGGGGTTTTTGGAATGAACGGGCCTGTAAGACCCAGCGCGCCTGCTCCCGGGTTAATTTCATCTCACACTTTCTTTACTTCAATTCAAAAATTTTATAAATATCACTTCAACAAGAATAGTGCCAGGTAGAACTGCTAATGTAATAATTACCCTAAAGGGTTGTCTGAAGACATGCCATCACAATTTTGACCTTCCATCATAATTACGGAGATTTCTCAAAGATACGGATTTTGATTGATTAATATCATTTCACAAAGTTAAGAAAATATAACTGGATACCAATTTGAGATTCAATGGGTTCAATGTCATGTTAGACCTACACAAGGAAACTGGCAGTGATTTGGGATCCACCACTAGATGAGGGCCGGAGTACATCCCATAGAGATTTGATCTGTGAAAGAGGGGATTGGAAACCAGCTAAGGATTATTATCATTAGCTAACTTTTATATATTTTAAGGAAATTTTTGCCAAAAATCGTACTTTAAATTTTTAAAAATTATTTTAGTGCCCCTGAATAGAGGTGCTCTAGGCCGAGGCCTAGTCGTCCTGCACGATAATCAGGCTCTGGCCACTCCCAGCATATTAAAAAACATTTTTCTAAAAACATGCGGAAATGAGTTCAGCTTTGCCTCCTAGGAAGGGGTGGACATTTTGAGCATTTATTATAAATGTAAGTTCTGTATTTTTTCTTCCGTTATTTTAAATAGGCTTTTTATCATTAGCATAAAAATAATCATTTTAAGGTTTGTTGTTTTGTGAATACTAAATACAAACTGGAAACTTTTAGTACTGGAACTTTTAGGATGCACTGTATATGTATACAAATAAACCTAAATTAAACTGAACATTTGATTAAGTAAAAGCTTTTATGAACTCTATAAATTACTTTACAAAACAAAAACCCTACTTAAAGTCTTCATCTTTGGCGACTTTTGCTGGGAACCTCATGACTTCATCAGAGTTAAACTTTTATGGCTTGCGTTCCTGAAGAAAATGATGTTTTCAGTATTTTTCTTGGCCCAACTTCAAGTATGACCCTTGTACAATCAGTATTTACCTTAGGCTCATTACCATTATAAGAAATGGAATTCTTAATGATTTCCACGATTTCTTGTTGAAATGAGTAGGTAGGGTTTTCATAATCAACGAGTTTAGTAACTTCATTAAAATTAATATTGATTACTTCATTCTGGGTTGTTTTTGCTAATGTGGTAGTACTTTTATTAAGTTTGATATCAGAAAAATGCTCTTTTATTCTACTTTTAATTTTACTTTTAGACATCCCTGCATAATATTCTTTAGAGATTAAATTTAAAAATTGGAATTTTGCAAATACCTACTGTTTCAAGAAGGTTAATTGAGTCTTTATCGCTACAAATTAGTTGGTAAATATTACAATTTGGTTTAATAGGGATTTTAAATTATATTTAACTGCTTCATTTTTGATTCATTGAAGGAAGACTGAAAACATTAATTTCTTCAGGAATGCCGACCATGAAGATTAACCTCTGATGATGCTGTGGGGACCCCAAAGAAAGTCACTAAGGATTTTAAGTAAATCCTTTGTTGTTAAGGCCTTGACTAAGGCCTAAGGTTTTTGTTTTGTAAAGTAATTTGTAGGCTTCATAAAAACTTTTATTTAATCTAATATCAGAACTTGGACTTTGCCAAGATTAGGACACCAGTCACCAGGGAGCTACACAGTGGTTTTCTTTACAGAAAACTTTTAAGAAATTATTTGAATTCACAGACAGTTTTACATTTTATCTTGGTCTGAAAGAAACCATTTTTATTGTGAGACCTGGCAGATCCTACAGTAAGAATGGTAAGAAAGAATCACTGACGAATCTATAAAGAGGCTTTTAAGGCTAAGCTTACCCCAAAAATATCTAAAAATTTCTTGATTTTTTTTGAAAATATCTTTCTACTTTTTAAAATAAATATTAATGATAATGATAATTTTTTTTACAGATGTTTTTGTTCATTTTCTTCTGTTAATCCCTTCAGTTTTCTCTCTGAGTTGGGAAAAGCCTTCCGATTCAGTAGTTTATTCATACCATTCCAGATTTGGAACTTTAGAGTGGGAAGAAGAAATGGTGCATGCGTATATTGACAATTACTCTCAGGACCTAGGTTAGCCTTCTCTCCTTTTCCCTTCAGACAGAACAGCAGAAACAATGATTTATTTATGGGGCTGAAGGCTGAGAGTAACTTCTCGGAAAATGTTTTACTTTCCAAAATATAGCTACAATCTCAGGGTTGCTGCTGGCACACTATAGTGCATAAAATATATGAAATATGCAAAAAAGGACCCAATATTTGAAACATAACGCGTCCCAAGGGAAACGCTATTTTCTGCTTGATTTTTCTTAATAAATTTCTTAAATGTATGAGCAGACTTAATTATATTTTGCTTTCTGTTTAAAGCAGCAGCGGCACATTAAGCCTACATGGGATATGAGGAATCGAATGAAATAACTATGGCACATTAAGCCTACATTACGAATCGGAGTGAAAATGGTGGACGAGTTAAGCCTACATTCGGAATCAGAGCAAAAATGACAATCGAGTTAAACGTACTTGCAGAAATAACGCTTGTGCTTTATTATTACTTTTTAAACTGTTGTGGTGGATTTAAATTTTAGATTTCAGATTAAGACTTAATTTTCTATTTTAATTTTAGCCTTAAATACTAAAAACAAATTTTTCCTAGTTAAACACTAATTATTATGTTATCAATACTTCAAAGTATTGTTATTTTTTTTTCAAGTAGTATGTTTAAATGCTAATAAAATTTATGAAAAATGTTCCTTTTCTCTATATAATCAATCTGCTAATAATTTTACAATTTCAGATATTCAATTTAAGAAATTCATTTTTCAGACAATTTAATCAAAAAATTGGGGGTGAATTTGCTTATTCCCCTTACAATATTTTTTAAATTTTCTATATGAAGAATAATAACTTTTATTAACACATTCGTTCAGTTTTTCATAATTGTGTTGAATTGCACATTTTTACTGATCTATATTTGAAAAAAAGTGCTACAAAAATTTGATACTGAATAAATTATTCTTTGTGCTGGTGTTTTTAGAAATATTTACATTTTTATTGCAGTCTCATATTTGCTACAAAATTTTAATTTATCATTTTTATATTTGTTTTTGATAAACTTTAAATTGGATTATATTCAGCTACATTATCAGGGTTTAATCCAGGTTTTTAAAAATGGTACCTCATTTGTGAATTTATGAAATAATTTATGAAAAAAATCAAGTAAATTTGTGAAAATTAATAATGCTTCAAAACAATTAACCAAAATATGCAAAAACTTTTTTAAAATTTTAAAATACGTTTAAAAAATAAAATGGAACAGTTGTAAAATAAATATATATATGGCGAGTTATTTCTTATGTGTAAGGTAAGAAGGTGTTTACTTAGATATTTACCATTGTCTCCAGTAAATATTCAAACTGAGGGTATTTTTATATGTTTGATGCAGCGAAGCTTATAAAAATTGTGTTTCACTTTTTTGCTGAGAATTGACTTTGTGAAGGTGCCGCTTTGCTGAAAGTTGTACTAAATTTGTTCTGGATTAACATCTGATTATGTTATTCAATCATATATTTATTGTTGCTATTTTTACCTGTAATAAGTAAAAATATTTGAATAAACACCATAAACATCATTTTATGGTGTTTATCCAAAGATTTTTATTCATTACTTTTAAACATTGGGCCCTCTGGTGCATCTTTATTATGGATATCTACACTGAAAATTATTAACATTGCCAAAAAAGGTATCTTTGTCGGACCCATAATTTTCAAAAAGGACCTGATTTTTAAAACATACTGAGTCTCTGGGACCCACTTTTTTGAGTAATCAGCGATGCCCCTGCAATCTCTATATGTATTTACTGTTTAATTTAACTTTTCATTTAAGGCCAAACTGAATCATTTTTATTATATTTATTTCTAACAAAATTTTTATTAATTTATTTTTTTAATTTTTTTACTACACTAGAAAAGAATAGTTTGCAAAATTTTATATAGTAAAATTTTTACATTAAAGACTTCTTTAAAAAGCCTTGATGTAATGTATATAACAAACATGTATATATATTTAAATTTATTTATCTTGTTAATATTATATTAATAAATATTACAGATTTCAGTATTCATGTTGCAATGAAAATGCATAAATGAAATGAATAGACATTTGTATCTGCTCTCCCCCTCCCTCATATTTTTAAAAGCTGATAGTTGAATAGACAACATTTTTTAAAATTTAATAATATAGGGGAGACCCGTGTACCTAGGGCTACCCCACTTTATTTGAATAATATTTAGTTTTAAGTTTTAATGCTCAATTGGGGAAGTAACAACACCAATTGCTGCATTTACAACCACTTTGAAACCATTGAGGAGAAAGTTTTTACAAGTTACAAGTAGAAAAAGAATTTGCATGGTTTGAAGTAAAATTTTGCAGCTCATCTCTTTTGTTATTTTACAAAGGTAAGTCAAAGAATTTCCTTTAATTTCTAGTGCATAATTTTTCTTGTTATATTGAGTAATAAATGAGATATCTAATTAGTCCTCTCTGTATGTGGATTTTTTAGTGGAAGGCATTTTGAATGAAGTTACTGAAACTTGTACCTAGGGCCATATAGCTGAATTATACCTAGGACCATGGATGGCCCTAGGTACAATTGCAATCTTACTCTTCATGTTGTTACAATTTAATTGAAATTTTTTTGTAATTAAATGAAGGATATTGTTTTATGGGGGATATTGCTTCAACCCACCACCAGTCATAAGCTTCAACCGTTGGACAGAGGTGTATTTGGACCTTTTAAGAAATACTACAGTACAGCATGTAGTAATTGGATGCTGGCAAACCAGTCACTATATATGACGTTGCTGAAAATGTTGGCAAGTCCTATCCGTTAGCCTTTATTTCTGTGAACATTCTATCAGGTTTTTGTGTATCTGGCACATGACCAGCGAATCAAAACATATTCACTGAGGATGAATATTTAAGTTCAAATGTGGCCGACAGACAAGCTCCCTCCATAAAAACAAAGAAGATTTTCTTTAGGAAGAAGCTGAACCAACAATGATGGAACTTGGATGTCTCTGTTTCATGTCCTGTTGAAATTTCAAAACCTTCAACGTCTAACATCTTTACATGTGTCATGTTTGAACAGGTACAAATTTTTCCTAAAGCAAAACCTCATGCAAAAACTACTCAAAAAAAAGATGTGGCCGAAAACTAGGAAGATCTAGAAATTTAAGAGACACTCCAGAAAAAAAAAAGAAATTGAAGAAAAACGTGATATATTAGAATATCCCAAAGAAACAAAAAAAAAAAAAAAAAAAAAAAAAAAAAAAAAGTGAAAAACTTGGTGTTTTTCATTAAGGCAACATTATGACAATTATTATAGGATAAATAAATGTGTTACTTGATACTGTTTCTTTTATAAAATATATGTTTATATGCTTGTTTTCTATTCATTACAAAGTGAAATCTAATTTTGAGGGAAAGGCCCTTGGTACACTGAGGCCCTAGGTACAATGAGGTCTGGCCCTAGGTACAATGTGGTCTGACCCTAGGTACAATGAGCGTGTTGTACCTAGGGCCATGAGTGAAGTTTATTTAAAAACCTTCTATTTGTCGGAATTTATTATTCTAAGTGTTTATATTAATCTCAATTAAAAGTAATTAATTCTAAAGATATGAACATATCAGTTTCATGCTTTTTAACAGGTCAGGTGCTCTGTTTTTGGGCATTCAAAAAAAGTGGCCCTAGGTACAATGAGGGTGTTGTACCTAGGGCCATGTGTGAAATTTATTTAAAAACCTTCTATTTGTCAGGATTTATTATATTGCGTATTTATATTAATCCCAATTGGAAGTAATTAATCCTAAAGATATGTACATATCAGTTTCATATTTTAAAACAGGTCAAGGGTTCTGTTTTTGGGCATTGAAAGAAAATGGTCCTAGGTACACGGGTCTCCCCTACCTATTAAATATTATTTAATTATTTAAGGCTCTCTATCAGTGAGCATCAAGGTCATCCAAACCCTATGTTAATATATGGGGAAAATAATGATTATTATTATTCATTATATAATGCATATTTTTAAATTATATTTTTATATTCATGACTGTTAAATTTTTAATATTTTATTTTGAAGCCACAAAATAGGAAATTTCACTAAGTGTGAAATTTTGTATTTTTCAATTTATAAATAATTTTTTTTTTTTTTTTATTACAAGACATAATTTAATAATATGCATTATGTAATGAATAATAATAAGGATTATTTTCCCCATAGGATTAAATGAGGTTTGGATGACCTTGACGCACACTGATAGAGAACCTTCACACTAAAGTTTAAAAATCTCCATTAAATATTTATGTCAATGCAAATAATAATGTGCTGTAAAAAAATCTTTTTTTCAAGTCCTGATACCATTCCTGCTGTTTCTTATGCAAAATGATCTCCTAAATCCGAATATAACTCCCATTTTGTCCTGTCACCTACTGTTTTCTCAGGACACCTATCCTTCGCTTAATTTTTATTACTGTATGGTAATTTTATGGCCATGAATTTGATTTGGAGAGTGGAAAAGGACTATTTTACCACTTAAAAACAAAACATATGAGTAAAATGCAAAATAAATAATAATAATAATCGATTAATAACATATAATAAAGGTAATTTATAATTTCAGTGGTAAATCCCCCTAAATTTATCCCTTGCTACAAATGTTCAAGTTTTAGAATTTTGCCCCTCTATAGCACCTCAGAAGATATTTGACAGTTAAAATAATCATTTCCTCCCCTTCAAATCAAATTTACAGCCATAAAATTACCAAGCAGTGATAAAAATAAGGGGGCATTCCCAAAAAGTGGTGGGTGATGGGCTAAAATGTTTGTCATATTCGTATTCAGAAGTCATTTTACATAGGAATATGCATGAACAATGTTGGGACTGATTTTTATGCAGAGCAGTGCAATCATTTTAAGTAATAAAAGAGTACTTTCTTTCTTTTCTTCTTCTTCTTTTTTTTTTTTTTTGTTGATATATTTCAGATTTTAACTCTTATTATTTTATAAATATTTAAACATAATTTAATTAAAAAGTATTCACAATTTTATGTTAAGCAATTTTTTTTAATACAATAAAATAAAATCTATACTATTAAATAGTTATTTTACTTAATAAGTTATTATTATTTTGTGTGTGTGTGTGTTAAAGAAAAACTTTTTTTAAAATTTCTTTTAGTGAGACTACTAAACTTAATCGTTCTGGAAAATGCTTTTTGGTTCACTTTTTATTTTATAACTTGATTTATTTATATATTTTTTTAAAATTGGAATCACCACTAATTTTCTTTAGAATTTGTTGCAACTCTTCCTAATTTATTTATTTATTTTTCAATGTAATATTTTTCTTCACTTTTAAAAATATAATTCAAATTTATTTAATTTCAAGATATTTGTTAAATTTCTTAATAATTATAAACATTTTCAATTAAGAATTTTATATGTTTTTATTAGCTAGGTATATATATATATATACAGTAGATCCCCGATACATCATTTTTCATTTGGTGAGTGAAAAAAAAATGATGAATGCGGGTTAAAATGAAACACGAAGAAAGCAATGCTTATAAAATAATACACGCAATAGATGTAGTATACTACTAATAAAAACTAATTTATTACTCTCCAAGCTGTCAAAGAAATAAATCAAAGTTCTAGAGCATTAAGTGATACCTATTTTTAAAAATCAGTAAGTTTATGTTGGATTTTTTGTTCATCTTATAAATTAGACGTGGATTTTCCAGATTTACAACATTTCCTGGTCATTTTCTGTAATTTCATGTGCATAGAAAAAAATTTGTGCATTTTCAAATGCCATAATTACGTCAGACACACTTGGCACTGGTGTAGGCTCAGCCTCAGTTATATGAAAAAATGTAGTAGCTGGCCATACTGGATGATTCCATTCTGCTCCTCTTTACACAAAGTAGAATAACTTACAGTCGGCAGCAAAAGTATTCGAGCACTAGCCAATAATTCCGATATCAAGAAGGTACACTTAATACTGCTTTGTTAAATAAATCCTTATCGAATCATGTTCTTAGACTGACTAAGAATGTGACTTGACAAGGATTTATTTAACAAAGCAGTATTAAGTGTACTTTTTTTAGATAAGGATTATTGCTAGTGGTCGGATACTTTTACTGCTGACTGTATTCTCCAAGCATCAACACACGATCAGTATTCAGTAATTCATAGACACATGTTACAATATCTGCACAATCCCTATTCTTCTACAACAGCATAAGGTTGAGTAGTTGAAGTTAGTTGGGTTTTTGCATCGCACTAGTGCTACAATATGGGTAAATGGCGACGGTCTGGAACTCACCTTTGAGGGTTGTCCGGAAACATGCTATCACAATTTTGATCCTCTGTGGAGGAGGAAAAGAGTTATTTTAGGATAAAAGAAGTAATTTCAGATTGAATACCATAGGAAATCGCTTGATTTTCAATTTCATTTCGGTCAGAAGAAAAATTTTACAACGATGAATGCGGGAAAATGACGTTTTGAAGAGCGATACATGCGGGTTTCATTAACATTACTTAAATAGAATTTTCACAGGGACCGTAGAAATAAAATGATCAATGCGGGCAAATGATGGATGCGGGAACGATAGATTGGGGTTTCACTGTATATGCTTTTGAATTTATTATGAGAATTTTACAGTCTGTTTTTAATGCTTTTCAAATTGAAAAGTAATTTCACCTGTCTTCTTGTTTGCTGTTACAAATGTGCCTTTATATATATATATATATTAATTTCTGCAAAAAAACCAAATGATTCATGCTGTTAAGTGAAATTGCATAATAAAGTATATGTGCAAATTCTTTGATTACAAAAGAACCTGAAAGACATAGAGAAAGAATATACATCTAAAGTGCTGATTGCCTGTCAGTATTGAATTCAGCATTATAAATCGAATTAAGTTCCTTGTATCTTTTTATTTAGTTTTTATTTATTATGCTGTCTGCAACATAAATTTTTTAATTGCAATGAAGCACGGTTTATACATTTCCAAAAGAACTGATGCACT
Source organism: Salticus scenicus (assembly GCA_963930645.1). Taxonomy (NCBI): domain Eukaryota; kingdom Metazoa; phylum Arthropoda; class Arachnida; order Araneae; family Salticidae; genus Salticus; species Salticus scenicus. The sequence continues at coordinate 308,072,102 of OZ005651.1, read as the reverse complement.
ATGACACATTCAATTGTACTTTATGAATATTAGAAAGGTGCAAAATGATGTGTTTGTAATGTATAAATAAAACATTTTTGTATTAAAATGAATATGAATGCATTGGGATTATACTAAATCGACATGTAAACGTGAATGAGAAACAGTACTTACTGTACATGTCAAACATTATATAAATAAAAGGATAAAAGCATTTTCTTTTTCATTTCATATTTTTTTTAGCCTACCCATGAAAATTTTCTTAGCTTCACAACTGGAGTAAACACTAAAAGTAAATAAATACTATAACTCATTGGTCTTATTAAAGAATGTTTGTTTTGCAAAATATGAGCACACACTTTTCTGAAAAACAGTATTCAAGTCAGTTTCTGTGGAATTCTATATTTTGTGTATAAAAAGCGTAACAATTTATTAAATTTTTACAATTTAGAATACAAGATTAAATTGTATTCTCTTATTATAAGTGATAGGGACACACTTGTGTATTTTTTACTAGTGTTTCACAAGGAAAAAAAGAGCTGAATGATGATTTGTTAAATAAGATGCAGTTTCTGGCAAATTTTGCATGTTTCTTGAATTAAACATAATTAGCCGTATGTTGTATATTGTGTTAATTAGTCCATTTTACTAATTAGCAGTTTACCATGCTACAGATTTAGCAATAAATAAATATATAATTATTTGTTGAATTTTTGTTCATATTCTTAATGATAATGTCTTCAATCTCAATCTAGGAAATTAACTATAAAAAAGGGATAATATCATGTAATTATTTATTTTCATTTTCTTATTTACTCAAAAAGATGTACACAATGTATTATAAAAATGATTATTTTATCTCTTAAGTTTTATTAAATCACTATACTCCTTGTAAAAGAAATAGGCCGATGAGTTTCTTTCCCGCAGAGCACCGTAACTATGGGAGCGGATCACGTGACCGACTGATAGAATTCTTTTTTTGCACTTCGTTGAGGTAATTCTAGCTGTGGTTAGATTTTACAACGCTCGTCGTGCTTGTTATTTTTACCTTTTTCTGTGACTTTTCATTTATTTTAGGATGTGAGCTGATATTAGAAAACAATCTAAAACGATGATTTATAATGTTTATAACCTCTTCAAAATATTATTTTGGCAAATACCTAAATTAATTTCACATAGTTACAAAATTGAATTACATTACTCCAATGGTTAAGTTTCATTAAGATTATTTCAAAAAACGTAGTTTTCACTCATTTGATGCAATTATTCTGTATGATTTAATACAATAGCTTTGTTTTAATTTATATATAGAAAAATCGTAAATATATGTATATCGGATTCTGACAGCATTTTAGTCATTAAATTATAACACAATTGAAGATTATAGAAAATGTTAGTAAAAAAAAATAAAAAAATACTGCGTCAAAATGCTATAAAACATTTTCGTACACCCTCCTAAAAAAATAAAATAAAAATAGGGCTTCATTTCCTTTGTGTCTAGTGCCATGGGATGAAATTAAAGTAAAGGGAAGATTTTCGATCGTTATAAAATCCTTCAATAAATTGGATTCTATACGCTTTTTATTCTAATGGACTTTTAAGTTTCTTTGATAAATAAAGAGTTTTAAAAAAATCTTTGTTACAAAAATGTGTTTCATATTTAAACTTCCAAATATATATAGATTTCAAATATGTAATAACAAACTCACAGTTTGTGAAATAATAATAATAAATTTTGTGAAATAATAATATTAATAATAAAGAATCAGATGGTTATAAATCCAAAATATAAGTGTGTTACAAGAGAGTAGCATTTAACTTGTGATTTTTTATACAGAGAGAAAATACTCTTTCGTTCTATAAATGAGCGAATAATTTCGATTTCAGACGTTTTGTTAAATATCTCAAAAAGAATTTGACCAGTCATCTGTCAAAGGGGACCAAAAAAAAAAAAAAAAAAAGTTTGGGAGATTTTTTTTTTTTTTTGGGGGGGGGGGAGGGGGGGGGGTTCTAATCTTTTGAAGTTTACTGAAAATTTCCTTTTGAAAACTGCTGAGCTAATTTTTTTAAATGTCTATTACACACATAACTGATCATAAATATGAAAAAAAAAAAAAAAAAAAAATTCTTTTTAATTTTTGAGAAAATTTTAATTTGAAATATCTGTATGTTAATCTCATTCAACTGAAATTATAATTAATTTAATTCATAACTAATTGTAACTAAACACTATAAATTGCAAAAACTTGCAACAGTTGTTTTAAATCAAAATAATAGCATTGCTCTTTCATCAGGAGAAAAAAAACTAGGCACGAGTGCATCATCAAAGGAGCAAATGTGCACTCACACTTATTAAGAAACTTAAAGTGACTTCTACATATGGCTTCCTCTAAAAAATAGTTTGTTAAATTTCAGAGTATATACCGATACTGCTATATACCAAACAGAGAAGTATTAAAAGTTTAAAAATCATTAAAACAAGAAAGAAAAATTAATTAAAATATTGTTGCATAAAAAATGTTAAAAGTTTGGTTCCAGTGCGAAACCAATGTACATTAAAGATTTAATAAAAATAAATCGTTCTTTATGTATTATCTCGCGAAAAGAATATGTATATATATAATGTTCACCTGCATATTTCATTTAAATATTTTAGATTTAAATACTTATGGATCATTCTAAAATAGTCAGTATGATAAAAGTTTAAATCTTTTACAACTGACTTTTTTCTACGAGCTATATTTGCCCATTTTTCTTTAAAATTTGAAAAAAAAAAAAAAAAAAAAAAAGCTATTATTTTGTTGAATTATTCTGTTTTTTTTTTTTGTTTTGTTTTTGTTTTGTTTTTTTTACTGCTGCAGGTGCCTGACAGAAACTTTAAAAAATATACATATGAAAATTTGACAATAATATTGTTTCACAAGACGGAATTAGAAGCAACTTTATATTGAAATAAAAATAAATCAAAAACCTATTTATTTAATCATCTTGTCAACATTTCCCCCTTGCTTCAAACTATTTAAACAAACGCAAACGCAGTGGGAAAAAAAGTGAATGGGTGGTCACGCCTCCCGTATCCATGGCAACGGAGAATTGAGGAAACTTTTTCTGGTTCCTTCACAAGCCTATTGATATTACAAGGACTATAGCAGGCTATGCCCGCTTCACTGGTCACTATTTTTAAATGAATCACTATAATTAATGAATTCTCAAAATTGCATTAATTTTTATCATGTGAAAAAAAAAAAGAGAAAAAAAAAATTCTGATGAGTAAAAATGTCGCACTGGGTCCCCACTGCCTTCGGCAGCGCAGGCCATTGTGCACTTATGTTCGACACTCTTAATCAATCACTATATTATTGTAAGGGAAAAACATAAATATAAAATACAAAAAAATTCTTCTCTCATCAGTGGAATAATGAGTCTGGGCCCCCACTGCCTACGGCAGCATATGCAAGTGCACACGGCGCGTGTGTTCCTTTGCCCACCATTCTTGCCCCTCCCAATTATTTTGCACTTTCGAAAATATCCACAATTATTTTCTCAGGCTTTTAAACCTAATGATTTCCAACGTTCTATCTGAATTTCTGTATTTTTACCCCTGTGCTCACCTACTTTTCCGCCTCTCGTAATAATTCTACACTTTCAAAAATATTCACAATCAATTTATCAAGCCTTAAAACCTAGTAACACTAATTTTCAATGCTCTAACACTTATTTCTATATTTTTGCCCCTTTGCCTCCCCCTTCATGTCTATCCTAATAATTTTTCTGTTTTGAAAATACAGTGAACTCTCATTAAAACGGACAGTCAAGGGCCAGCAGTTTTTGTCTATATTAACGAGAGTCCATTATAACAGGAGTTCATAAACTGAAGTTCTATGTTAGCCCTTACAAGTACAGTAACGCGTAATTTTGAATGCTTGTGGCTTGTGCACTTTTCTCCTCTTGAGTGTAAACTTTGAGAAGGCTGAGCTTCATAAAAAAAAAGTCCTGTTTCATCGATGTTAAGTAAGTTTTTAGCTTTGACAGTTTGTAGTCTTTGATAAGGCATGGCAAATTCTCTTTCCTCTCTTTTATGTTTTTTTCTGGTACATTTCCGATAATGAAATGCTTTGCTGTGTCTCCACAATGGAAGTGGAGGCAGGTGCAAATTGTTGAGTTGAACTGTCACTGTCAATCAATCCAGTATACCTTCCACAGTGTAATATCGCAGAGTGAAAGAGATTAACCCTTTTATTGTTGTACCTTTTCATGTTAAAAAAAAAAAAAAAAACTTTGAAAAGATTTCGGAAACTGACTCTTTTTCGAAGAAATTAAGCTTTGAGGGAAAACAATGTCCGTCTTAGCGAATGAATTATACGTATAAAGCGATGTTTATTACATGCAATTCCTATAGGCCTTAGCCAGGGATTCTGTTTTTGTACGTAATAACGAGAAATCCATCTTAAACCCGTCTTAACGAGAGTTCACTGTATCTGCATTCAGTTAGTAGGTCTCCAAAACCTATATGTGTAAATTTTGAAAGGTCTAACTCTATTTCTAGTGTTTTGCCCCTTCACCCCCTTCACCTCGCCTCTTCCCAGCTCTCCTAAAAATTTTACAAATTTGAAAATATCTGCAATTGATTTGTAGGTATCAAAAACCTCTGTGTACCAATTTTTAAAGATCTAACACTATTTTTATTTTTTTGCCTCTCTGCCCTTCCCGTTCCTCCTAATAACTTTATACTTTCGAAAATATCCTCATTCGACTTGCAGGCCTCTAAAACCTGTCTGTACCAATTTTCAATGGTCTAACTGTATTTGTATTGTTTTTGCCCCATAGCCTCCCCCCCTCCCTTCCTGCCCCACCTGGGATGAATTTCTAAAATTCCAGAAATTGGTTTTTAAATATTTGTGTGAGCTGTATTTTAGAGCAAAAATCTCACACATATATATATATATTGCGATATAAAGTATTATTTGAAATCACGTTTTGCCCCTCCCCCCTTTAAGGGCTGAATTTCTAAAATTCCAGAAATTGGTTTTTAGGTATTTGATTAGCTATATTTTAGAGCAAAAATTTCATGTATATCTGTTATTTGTTTGAGATATGAAGGATTTTGTGAAATCACGTTTTGCCCTCCCTCTTCCCCTTGGGTGGGGAAAATTTTGTAAAATTGCTTCTTAGTGGCTGTCTACTTAACAGAAGGAACACTGTCACAAACTTTCATGCTTCTAGGTCCTAGGGTTTGGATTGGGCGATGATGAATCAGTCTCTCATGTACTCAGGACAGACGATTTTATTTATATAGATTAATTTATATTTAACTGTATGAATTCTACCATTAAGAGAAAATGTTAACTTGTTAAAAATTTATTTTTAGGTAGAATAAAAGAAGACAAAGCTTTTACTGAATGTTATATTGCATGTTAAAGAAGACTGAAGATTAAGTATATATACATTTCTCATTAAAAGAATTTGAATATATGTAGATTCTTGTGCCAAATGCTTTTGTTACAAATGAAGAATTGTGCCATTTTATTAATGCATAAAATATAACACAAAGATGTTCTGCAGAAATAGGGCACAGAAGTGGTATTTTTGAATTTTAGAAGTAAGATATTGAAGTTGCACAAATTTCAATTTTATCTATGTATTTATAACTGTGATTCATATAAAAATATTTCATTAATTAACCCTTTCACTACCGCTGGGACATATATGTCCCAAACAGTGCTACCAGATTGAGATAATTTTTTACTCGATATCCACCACTAAATTTTAATTGTGATGGTTGCCTAATAACTTTGAAGACTTCTTTTTCTTTATAAGATGTCTTCAAAATGATTATGCAACCATTGAAATTAAAATTTATTTGTCAAAAAAATCCCCTCAATATGGCAGCACTGGTCCCAAGGCCAGTTTATGTTGGTAGTGAAAGGGTTGAAGAGTTAGAAGATTTGCTGTGATTTAGTTACAAAACTGTTATGTATGATATAAAAATAAAAACTGGGGAGGCTTATGGAGAATTCATAGTCATTTTGCTGTGTATCAACAATTTTGTATCAGATAAGTTTATCTTTTTAATGAAACTTGTCTTATTTTTGTAAATTTTGTTCTTTATTATTTGAATATTATGTTGTAATACATTGTTTTTTGATTAAATAACATTTGTTGTGTATGGAATATTTGAGTCAGAACATTTCATTTTGTCTGCATTAGTTTCTTTCTTAATTTGAAAAATATAAAATCCAATTATCCATCTATCCTTAAAACTTTCTTTTTTAAACTTCAATATGGATTTTTTAAACATTAGTGTTGTTTGCAATATATACATACATATATATATATATACACACACACGCACACATATGTGTGTGTGTGTGTAACCGTAAAAAATAAACATACTTTAAAAAACAAAGCTCATAAAAAAATAATAAATAGTAAAATTCTCTTTTTTTATGCCAGATATTTTATTAATTTTTTTACATTTACAGTGTGAAGCAGAGAAAATAAACTTAAAGTTTTGAAATTGCACAATTTACAGTTGTATCTTTGTTATTATATATAATATGTATAATTATGAGCATTGATTAATTAATTTTATTATTATATTAAAAAGAATTAAAAATTTAATTTACTTTTCACTTAGCTCTTAAGATATAAGCCCATAACTTTTTATCGGAATTACTAACAGAGTTTTTTTTTTTCTTTCAAATAACCCTATATCTCATATTTTTAAAAATTATGTGCATTTACTGATAACCTACCATTTTCATTAAATATACTGAATGGTCTGGAACATAAGCTCATAAATACTTAATAAAATCATAAAAAAATGAAACATCCTTAAGGCATACCATCTACCACTGGTTGGCCAAGTTCAGCAGTGGAATGGAGACTGGCTAAAAGTGCCAGTGCAGGACGACAAGAAATCATGCATACAGCAGCAAATGTGGCAGCCATGTTGGGTTTGATCATGGCATAGGTGTATAGATAGCATTCAATGAGATGTAGAATGAAACAGGGTTTGCTCAAGAAACATTGCAGATGATTGCGCATGATTATTTAGTACACAACATTCTTCTGGTGTTAGACTTCACTCTGTTGTCACAATGTATGTACTTGCCCACTCTGGTTCCCTCAAACTATAATTTGTTTGACGAGATGAAAGGTGCAGTCAGTGACCAGCACATTCAATCTTCTGTGTAATTACATGAAATTATCCATAGGTAGCATTTTAATGCCTCCACAGTATATTTACCAAATTCCTCTGGGTCTTCCCAGCCAAATGCTATAAGTGCATTGACTTGGCCGGGAATATACACTACCTGAAACAGTTAAAGGATATTGTAAGTTATATATATATATATATATAAAAGGTATAAGCAATTTTTTTTTTGCAGAAAATGGAAGAAGAGAGTCACAAATGTAAATTTTTCTCATTTTCAAACTTGAGAGTATGCAAATTTAGAGTTTGACATCGAAAACGAAGCTTTAGCAGCAGCAAATAAATTTTGGCTTTCAATTTAAAGAAAGACAAAGTAGAAAAGAATTATCAACATTCAGTAAGTGCATTACTTAAATGAGTATGATGTCTCAACAAAGTCATTTAAGTGATTTAGAAGCTTAGAGAGTTGTTGGTCAGTTAGAGGTGAAAGGGGGGGGGGAGTAAACAGTGGCGTCGCCAGAAAAAATTTCAGGGGGGGGGGGCACAACCTGAAAAAATATTTTTTTAAAATAAAATTCTGATAGCATAGTTGTAAATTTAAAGAAAAAATGCTTAGTAGAATTTTCCAGGGGGAGGCAAGTGCCCCCCCTTGTCCCATTCTGCTGACGCCCATGGGAGTAAACACAAGCCGAAATAGCAGAATCCTCAGGAGTTTCATAAAGTGTGATTTCGAGGATGGAACTGTTTTTTGGTGACTGAAAATGCAAGCCAAAAACTAGGTCAAGGTCCAGTGGCGGATCCAGAACTTGACTTTTGGGGGGGGGCTAAGATTTTTCAAAGTGTTATTCTAGACCAATAAAAAATTTACAATTGCAAAATTCAATTATGAATGACAGTGTTTTGGGGGGGGCTTCAGCCCCCTAGCCCCCCCCTTAAATCCGCCACTGTCAAGGTCATAGGTGGGCAACAACACCCAATAAAGATTGATTTTTAACACTAATGTCTCAGAGACATTGAAATATGAATGCCATTCTTATTGAACAACATCTTCACTTGGCTACTAGCACCACATTTTCGAGCAAAACTGTCCGAAACCAGTTCCATGCTGTAGCAATATGTCTGGGGATCTCATCCCTATATCGACAGTCAGAGCTCCATTTCAAATGGTGTAGGGATTGGTGTACCCATCTATGGAGAGACCAGCATAGGCCATTAGGCCCTCCCCACCATCGCAACATCAGACACTTCCATGTATGATTGTTTCTAGTGCCATGTTCCCTTTAAATGAAAATATGCCTATTATCATGATGAACAGAAAAACGAGACTTGTCAGAGAAAAGAATATTGCACCATTCATTTTTCCTTCAGTTTACATACTCCATTGTTCATTGCCTGTGGGCACGAAGGTGCCTTGCTATTAACGTAACACATACTATTGGTCAGTGAGCATACAGACCTACAGTGTGGAGCCAGTTTTGGACAGTTTGAGTCAAAACTAGTGCCAGTAGCTGAGTGAAAGTATTGTTGAAGAAGAGTGGCATTCATATTTTGGTGTCTCCGAGCCTTTAGCATTAAATATTGGATGTTGTTGCATATCTACGACCTTGCTTTGATCTTGGACCTACATTTACAGTATCCAAAAAATGGTTCCAGATCCTGGAAATCACACTTCGTGAAACTCCAGTGGCTGCAACTTCCTTGGTCAGTGTTTGGACCTCCCCTCTAACCGAACAACTCTTCAAGCTTTTGAATTGGTTAAATGACTTCGTTGAGACATCACAATCATTGAAACAATGCATTTACTGTATATCGATCATTCTTTTCTAGTTTGTCTTTCACTAAGTTGCAGGCCAAATTTCATTCACTACCGCTAAAGCATCATTTTAAAATTCAAAATTAAAATTTGCATACTTTAAACTTTGAAATGAGAAAAATTTGCATTTGTGACTCTCTCCTTCTATTTTCTGAAAAAAAAAAAAAAAAAAAAAATCACTTATACCAGTATTTCATATAAAACTTACAATATCCTTATAATTGTTTTGAGTAGTCTATCTATCTGATGTACTATTTGTTTTTTAAATATTTTAAAAAAGCATACTTTTTTCTCTCCATGGGCTCATTCGACTAGGCGTCCGGCCATCTTCAGGGAGCTCTTGTCATGAGTGTTTCTGCCTTCTTTCTTCCATCCATCCTTCAGCATGAAGCACCACCTCCTGTCTATTAGTTCATTCATCTGTTTATTGTTGCATTCGTTGCATGCACAATCAGACATGCAAAGTGCATGTATTTTTACTTTCTTCTATATGTAATATAGAGAAAGTATTGGATTCGCGAAAATTTTCGAAGTCCACTTTTTGATGGATTTACATGTTTTGGGATATGGAGAACACGAATTAATAGTTTTTAGAAAATGTCTGTCTGTCTGTATCATTTTTTTGTGGACGCTGTATCTCACGAACCAATGAATGAAATTTAACCAAACTTGGTATTTAGTTGCACCCTGACATAAACTGGTGCTGATTAGATTTTGGGATCAATCGCTCAATAGTTGTGATCGCATTTTATGCAAATTTTTAACATGGCAGCATAGGACAAAATTCCGTATAAATGGGCATAAAGAGAGTTATTTTGCACTTGTGATTGTAAAATTAATATGAATTATTGATAATAGTAGTAGTTAGCTAGGAAAAAAATTTTGTGCATGGGGGGGCAACGGTACCCCCCTGAGGGGGAAAATCCCCCCCCCCGGGGAAGTAAATTTTCAAGATGGGTATCTTTCGAAAGGTCTCGTTGATAATAGTAATAGTTAACTTGGAAAAAATTTTTGTGCATGTGGGGGCATCGGTTCCCTCCCCACCGGGGGGGCAAAGTTTCAAGATGGGTATCTTTCGAAAGATCTCGTCAATACCTTTAAAACGAATGGTTGAACTATAAATCTGTGATAATTTAAACCAAAGTTATAGATTTTTTTTACTTTTAACAAAAAAAAACTTAGAAAAATATCGAAATTTTTTTTTTTTTTTTTTTTTTTTTTTTTTAAACGAAATTTAACCAAACTTGGTATTTAGTTGGTCCCCAACATAAACTGGTGCTGATTATGTTTGGGGATCAATAGCTCAACAGGTGGCGCTGTGATAGCATTTTATCTAAATTTTTAACATGGCAGCATAGGACAAAAATTCGTATAAATGTGCATAATTAGAGTTGTTTTAAACTTGTGATTGTAAAATTAATATGAATTATTGATAATAGTAGTATGTAACTAGGAAAAAAATTTTCTGCATGTAGGGGCATCGCTTCCCCCCCCTAGGGGGGAAATACCCCCCAGGGGGGGTAAATTTTCACATTGGGTATCTTTCGAAAGATCAGGTTGATAATAGTAGTAGTTAACTAGGAAAAAATTTTTGTGCATGTGGGGGCATCGGTTCCCCCCCCCACCGGGGGGGGGGCAAAGTTTCAAGATGGGTATCTTTCGAAAGATCTCGTCAATACCTTTAAAACGAATGGTTGAACGATAAATCTGTGATAATTTAAACCAAAGTTATGGATTTTTTTTACTTTTAACAAAAAAAAAACAGAAAAATATCGCAATTTTTTTTTTTTTTTTTTTTAACGAAATTTAACCAAACTTGGTATTTAGTTTGTCCCCGACATTAACTGGTGCTGATTATGTTTGGGGATCAATAGCTCAACAGCTGGCGCTGTGATAGCATTTTATCTAAATTTTTAACATGGCAGCATAGGACAAAAATTCGTATAAATGTGCATAATAAGAGTTGTTTTGAACTTGTGATTGTAAAATTAATATGAATTATTGATAATAGTAGTATGTAACTAGGAAAAAAATTTTCTGCATGGGGGGCATCGTTCCCCCCCCTGGGGGGGAAGTACCCCCCCGGGGGGGATACATTTTCAAGATGGGTATCTTTCGAAAGGTCTCGTCAATACCTTTAAAACGAATGGTTGAACTATAAATCTGTGATAATTTAAAACAAAGTTATCGATTTTTTTCACTTTTAACAAAAAAAAAAAGTACTTTTTTTTTTTTTTTTTTTTTTAAATATTGTTACTGATTGAATATGTATAGGTAAATATAGAAGAAAGTCTTGTGGTGGTCACAACATACTAGTTTGTTTTATATCTGTACCGCAGAGGTAAAGGACACCATGTTCGTTTTTTACGTGAAAGGAGTTAGCAAAAAATTGTAGTATTAAAAATAGTATTTCCGTTTAGTACATTATGTTATTACTACTGTGTTAAAGTATCATAAAGTGATTACTGCTATCTGCAAAGAAACATGCAAATAAGTTAAATAAAGTCACTCTCCTGAAAAATTACATTTTTGGACATGATGTCTTTTACCTCTGAAGTACAGAAATGAAAAAAACCCTAAGATTTATTTAATTAAAGAAATTTGCTGAATTTTTATTTTTATTATTATTATTATTATTATTTATTAAGCAAAAACACTATTGATAAAAATTGTGCATTGGGAATAGAATTTTTTTTCCTTGTTCAATTAAATAGTCACACTTTTAAGAAATAATACTCCTAAGCAATAATCAAAATATCTTGATAAAGTCTATTTTGTATATTAATTGATTTTTGTGTACACTTGCTGTAAACACAGTGATTATAGCTATTAATGTTGATTTATTTGATTTCAGGAAGCCGTAAATTGAAGTAACCCCATTTATGACCCAAACTGTTGAGTGACAGCTTCTGATGAAGTGTGAAATGATCTGTGACTGTAGCAAATGTTAATATAACCTTTACAATTTTCAGATGCATTTATGTAAGAATAGTATGTCAAATTAAAAGTTTAGCATTTTTTTTTTAACTAAAAAAAAAAACTTTATTTATAAATTTGTTTGCGAAACATTCATAAGTCTTTATGTATTTAAGTGTAATTTTCAATTGAATTATTATAAAAACAGCAAGTGATTATTCCTTTATTGAAAAATCAATTTTAGTCAATTACTAAAAAATAACGTTCTCATTTATGTATATCTTCCTGAATTTTCATGATATTTGACAAGGCTTTTAGTATGAGTTGGCATATGTATTTGGTTGTCAAGTTTTGTAAAAAGTAAAGTTCTTTATTTGGACATGTACAGTTTAAACATGTTTTATACAAATGCTCATATTTCACAAGCTATTTAATACATTTGCACAATTGCAGCATATTATTTCTACAATATTTTTCATTTATATGAAAATGGCTTTTTAATTTGACATGTCATTTGTACATACGTACATCAGAAATTTTATAGGATCTATATTAACATTTGCTTCAGTTGCAGGACATTTCACTCTTTTAATGATACAGGGTGATCACAAATACAATTATTCATTGATACCTTAATTATTGTCATAACCAAAGTTTTTCTGAAATATAGAGGAGAATCATGTTCTTTACATCCTCAAAGTTTCTGAACATTTTTTCTAGTGAGCATATAAATAAATAAGTAAAAATCTTTTGTAAATCTTGTTAAACTTTTCACTAAAGGATATGAATTTGAGTTCATGAAAGGATATGATGTATTGGATATGTATTATTATTTCTTATTTGTAACAAGACAACAACATTAACCTTGTAGTGATAACTATTAAAATCAAAATTATCTTTCTTTTGAAATATTTTATTTACAAATTTATTGCCATTTAATACACCAGTTCTTCAAAAAATAATTAATACAACCATTTTTAAATTTTAATTAACAAAATATAGCCATGCAATATTGAAACAAAACAGTTAATTACAAAACATTGTTTATTAACAAATCTCTTTATTCACAGCATATCAATTCTCGATCACTTTTAATTGATCGAAAAGATATTTTTTATTATCACTGTAATATCAACACATATACTGTGTGTATAAATATTTTAAAAAATGATAATTAACGTTGTCCTTTAACATACAACTGCTTTTACAATTTTCTTCGGATTTTTTTCATAAAAAATTAGAGAATATGCTTTGTATTTTTTTTTTTTTTTATAATTTCAATTTCCAAAATGAATAATAATATTATTATTAGTTTTTTTTTCTTTTTGATATCGTGTTTCACTTTTTGTTTTTCGCTCCAGATTAATATTTACCGAGTTTATTTTGGATTAAATAATTGTGAATACTTTATATATATCTATTTTACAAGTTAGTTTTTTAATTCTCCAGAATCTGATGAATTTTTTGCTGCTTACAAAGCAGTATAAACTTATAATATAATTAAAACACTTAATCAATCATTAATTTTAATTAATCATTAAAATATTTAGTAATATTTTATTAATTTATTTGTTTTTGTTAAACTATTTTTTTTTTTTTTGGATTTATTAGTTCAATGTTATTATTAACTTAATGGCTGTGGCATAAATTGACTCTCATTATGAATGCATCCAATGTGATTAAACTGATAAGTATATCTTTTGAGTACAATACTGTTATTTATGCATAGGGTGTTTTAGCTTCTATTTAAAAGCTCCATAATATATATAATCTATATTCAGTATTTGATAAATTTAAAATATTTCAACCTACTTTTAAATCACTCATTTAAATGCAGGGCTTTTTCATCTTATTTTTTGAAAAGTTGTTTGTTTTATACATATTGTACAACTATTCTTTCGATTTAAATGCAATCTAAAAAATAATCTTTACCCAAATTTTGATTGTATTTTAAACTGCAAAAAGTGCATTTTCAATCTAAAATTTAACGTGGACGGAAATGTTTTAAAAAATAAAACGTAGAAAATGATCTAAGATTATTATTATTTATGTATTCTAAAATAAATTTTCAGTAATTTTTTTTTTTTTTTTATGGTAATACATATTATTTTTGTCTGTTATACTGAGTTTTTTCTTTCAATATGCACAGTACAGCGAGGGGCTAGTGTATTGTTCCAAGAGTTGATTTGCAATTTTTCATGCTTAAATCTGTTGTAATATGTACAGTAATTTATTATTATTACTTTTAATATGCACAAGCTCAGTGAAAAATAAAAATATAGAAAGAATTTAAAAACAGATAAATTTGATTTTTTGTATACATTTGTTATATTGAATTTTAGGAACAGAAAAATAGCATATTTTATTTTATCTTAAAATAAATATTTTGCTATATGCTAATGTTGACTGAATTTGTATTTATTTATATAACATGAGCTGTAATTTAAAAACTAGGAAATGTTATGATTTTAAAATCATAAATCCTGACTTCTTTGACTAGTTAAAACCTACCCAAAAAGCCAAAAGGCACAGGGTTTTAAAGATGGCCGGAGTCAGAATCTATTCGAACGACTGTATCATTATTTCTATTATGTTCGTCTGCCATTTCTGCCATCTCTGTTGCCTCTGTTGTTGTATTATGAGTGGCTGATCGACAATAAAACCACCATACAGCTGTTGAACGAGGGTATGGATCCTCAGTAGCGTCGTCAACCTATAATAATAATAAAAAAACATGTCTTACAATTGAGAATCAAAATGGGCAATTTAAAGTACACATCATGCAGATTTTTAATCTTATTAAAATTGATATTATTCCCTGATTATTTTTATTGCTGCATCAGGGTATTAATTCTTCTGATTCATATATTCTGATTTATATATTCTTAACAGAAAAAAATTAAAAATGTTATTAATTAATTGTTCACTGTTTTTTATATTTAAACATTTTGCTTTATTATTTTTCTTATTTAATAAAATATTACGGTAATCTAATCTGCTGAATCAAAATTCAAATTTTATGTCTTTCTGGCTCATTATGGCTTTTCTCTCTGACATAATGGGCAGTGGCATCGCTAAAAAAATTTTCAGGAGGGGGCAAACTTAAAAGTGCAAAATTTTAGAATATATATATATATAAATTTGATAACCTATAAATGCAAGTCGGGTTGGTTTAACTGTAAATGGCACTGTGACAAATTTTATTTGGCTAATCATTTCAAATCTAATGACATAATTTTAAAGCTTTAAATGTAATTTTTTTTTTCAATAATTTTTTACTTATTAAAATTTTCCAGGAGGGGGCAAGTGCCCCCCCTTGCCCCTATGTGCCGACGCCCATGATAATGGGTTTTTGTGAATGTTAATCCTTTGTTTACTAGCTCGATCTTATTTGGGACTCTATTACTGTTGCACATTTTACGGTAAGTAGAGTATAATACCACTTACAGTAATACAATAGTGTACTGTAAGTGGAGTGTAATAAATGAATACTAAAATTTCATTGAAATCGCTTAAAACTTCAGGTTACAGTTGCATTTGGCAGCATCTTTTCTGCCTATACTATATCAGTTCCGGGTCCCCACTGCTTGCATTTGTGCCTTAACCAGATATTTCAATTTAGATGTTAACTGGATAATAAGTGGCATGGCTATTATTCAAGAATTGTGTTTTTCGGACAGATTAACATCTTCACCATGACAACAGGTGGCAACACCAGACAATCTTCTTAGCTGAAAATTTTTCAATTAAGGAAAAAAATCTAATAAAAAATTTGAAAATCGGGCTTCGATGTGCATTAGGAGAGATCAAAACGGACCTTCATGTAAAATTCTGTAGCTCTACGATCAGCTGTTTGCCTAAAAAGTGACTAACACACCTCTAAGTTTAATTTTGCTTTTTGTCACTTTCTCGTTGTCATTTCTGTTTAGGATACTGTGAAGACACTGAAAGATTTTCTTTTATCAATTGGCATCTTTTCTATTAATTATCTGCAAAAAGTAACACATAGGCCCTTGGAGGATTGAACCATCGACCTTTGTGTTATTAACCTCACACTCTAACCAACTGAGCTAATAGGTCATGAAAATCTTTTTACTTTTACATTTCTTTATCTGGAGATGATCATTTCAGAAATTTATAGATATTAATTAAAAAATAATAATTAAAATTTCGGAAATCAGGCTTCAAGGTGCATCAGAGGTGAATTTGGACCTCCATGCAAAGTTCTGTAGTTCTGTAGCTTTGCAATCAACCGTTTACCATAAAGCGACAAACATATGCACACACACATCTTCTTTTATTATACTTAGAGATAAGACCAATATGCATCTAAATTGCATATTACTATATTTAAACTGCAAAAAAGGAATTTTTTAGGTGGAAGAAATTTTACATTAATAGCAGCATTAGAATATTTTACAAAGACACTATTTCTCTGCTAATTTATAAATGCTTTTGTTGTTAAATGCAAAAAGAACTACAATACCTGATATATGTCACATTTTATACTATAATGCAGGATGTGTGCTTGCTTCTATAAACATTAAAAATAAATTTGTGTGACTGCCTAATGTTTAGAAATTTTATCATCAGCAAGCCACATATTTCTTTTCATAAATGTTAGTAACTATATTCAAGTATTTGTATACAGTCACCCGAAAGATTTAAACACGAGTGCTGCTTGTGGTTAGCGACTGATTCTGAAAATTGTATAATGTTGCCTATAATGTAGGTGGTGGTCGTTTATATAGAGAAATGGATTTTTTGTGCCAATAATAATTGATAATATGTTAAATTAAATTTACAGATTATTTTGCAATCTGTAAGTTGCTATGTTATTCATGTAATAAGCTAATTTTAATTTGAATTCTGTCAATTTGATATGCCGACACTTAACCCATAAAATGCATATGATGTCCATACATGCAACTTATGAATTTTTTTCTTTTTCTTTCTTTCTTTTTCTCTTTTCCTATTTTTATTTTGTCCATAATGTTGAAAATTGATTTGATAATGGAACCAGTCTATAGAATTCAGAGTTAGATAGTGTATGTTGTGTTGGGGTCAAGGGTTATTGAGTACGTGAACATCCAAGTCTGGATGGTGCCTTCCGTGAGGTGTTATACTTAGGGGTCCTAACCCGTATTTACGTAAGTTTCACAAGAATTAAATACTAATAAAGTGGAATTTTCTAACTTATCCTCTACAAACTTATGAAACCATATTTATGAAATATGTTAATTATGCAGATGACTGCAAGAGCTAACTTAGTAAAAGATATACTTCAACTTTTAATTTGTGAATTTATAAAATGAAAAATTACTAACTTGAAATAATATGTCATTAAATCGATAATATTGATCTCCCTTGAAGAAATAACTACGGCCATTTTCCCACTGAAATGCTGCATCTATGCCGTCTTCTGGTAAACCGTTCCAATTACTTATTGGTTTTGGATACTTCTTACTTACAGGTGGATCATTGTTACTGTCATAACGCCAGTATTTATTTCCTACAAAGGAAAAATAAATATTGATAAATAAAAATAAATAAAAAATAAGATAACATATCACCAAATATAAGCTGACATTTAAGATATTTTCCATACATTTTCAATTTTCTCCAAAAATATTGAAAGAAAACTATATGTATAGAAGCATTCAAACAAACATGCAAATATTTAGAATCGAATTTGTAATTATGTATCCATGTGGATGGATCATATAAAGGAAGATCCAACATTGGTAAACTCTTTGAAAACAAATAGTTAAAAAAAAAAAGAAAAGAATTCTGCAAGTTCTATTAAAGCACATGTACACTTTTAGAGTTTTTTTTTTTTTTTTTAAATACTTACATTTTTTAAAGTTTATTTTTTTTAATTTCATCATTTGTATTATATATAGAAAATCTCAATATACCGGTTGCACCAAAAGTTCGTGAAAACTTTAAAAATTCATTAAAAAAGAACAAATGATGATAAAGTGCGGTTTGCACGAATGGCATCAGAAAGAGGGTGGATTTTTTTTAAGAACAAAAAAAAAATTAGTTCAAAAAATGATTGTTAGCTGGCGCTGATGTTGAATACAATAAGCAAATTAATACAGATGAGTCATACATTAAAATATAATGAGCAGAAACACAATACCGATACAATTCTAAATTTTCAAAGGTTTATTTAAGCTGAAGTTGTTTAACATGACATCCACCACATTGTATAGAGCAAGTAAGGCGAGTCACAACACTTGTGACAGCTGAGTGCAGCATGTCTGGATGAATCCCAGAAGAGTCCATGTACATTCAGGTGTTTTATTGACAACTTAATTTGCATAAATCAGCTTGGTGTATGCACCGCAGCGCCACCTGTCGGTCATTTTTTTGAACTAATTTTTTTTTTTTTTTTTTTCTTAAAAAAATCTGCTCTCTTTCTGATGTGATTCGTGCAAACCGCACTTTTTTTTATCATCATTTGTTCTTTTTTAATGAATTTTAAAGTTTTCACGAACTTTTGGCGCACTTGGTATATATCTATATACAGTAGAACCTCGATCCATCGTTTTTCATGGGGTGCGTGAAAAAAAACGATGAAAGCTGGAAAATGACGAATGCGGGTTATGGTCAAAACATGAAATAAACAATGTTTATGGATTAATACATACAATGTATACTACTAATAAAAACTAATTTGTTACTTTCCAAACTGCCAAAGAAATAAATCAATGTTGTAGAACATTAAGTAAAATTTATTTTTAAAAATCAAAATTTTTATGTTGGGTTTTTTGTTTTTTTCATAAATTAAACAGGAATTTATCCAGATTAGCAACATTTTTCTGGTCCTTTTCTGTAATTCATGTACTTATATAAAATTTCGTGCATTTTTAAATGCCATAATTGTCATCAGCGGGAAAATTATCCTCTGTTTCTTCGCCTATATTTTCATTTTTTGAATGCTTTAGGATTCAAAATTCTTTCTTCTATGCTTTAGGATACCACATTGAATATTGAATAATAATTTCTAGAATATATAGAATAATGATCAGAGAACCTCATTTTTTAATATTAAATAAATTTATTTGAGGTAAAACAATAGAAATACTTATTTTATTATAAGAAAAAATGTATTATGAGATAAATACGTATTTAATCATAACAATGAGGATTAAAGATTGTTTGATTACAATAAAACAATTACAGGGAAAACATGAGCACTTTTTTATTGCATCCAAATTTATAAGAAACTGAGGCAAAAGATTAAACTACCCCGATAAATTTTTATTTCTATATACAATACTGTTTTTACTAAGTCTAATAATATGTACATAGGGTAGATGCTCCAGTGATTGGCATGCTCCAGTAATTGACATCTATCCCAAAATAATTAATAAATAAGAAAAATCATAAAATCATATATTTTACATATAAGAATTTTAACATTTTATGTCAAACACTGGAGCATAGGGTGCTAATAACTGGTAAAAGGAAAAACTGGCAGTGTCAATTACTGGAACATTGAGTGGATGTCAAATAAAAATTCATAAAAAAAAAAAAAAATAATAATAATAATTGTTATCAAATGTATATATTTTAACATATATGTGGTTCTGAATGTCTTTCATACCATATGTACTAACTTAAGATTTCTAAAAATATTTTCTGATGACTAGAACATTAAAAACATCAGAGATTGCTCTAAAAGTGTCAATCACTGGTGCACTTACCCTATTTAGATAATTAAAATTAATGTGAAATTATATTTTTACGTACATTCGAAATCTTTGAAGAATTTGAATAATAGGATAAATTTAGAACAATTGTAGATAAGTACCAAATTCAGGTCAGAAATTCAAAGCGATTTCTATGCCTGATATGAAATTCAAATTTTTGTGATACAAGATTTAAAAATATTCCATTTATCTTCTCGCTCATCAAGAAATTTCTGAAGTTTAAAGTTGTGTATATGAGTGATTCAGAAAAAAATTACTTAAAATTAACATCAGTATAATTTCTAATAAAATACTTAAAAAAAAAAAAAGCAAATAATCAGTGATAATCTGCAGGAATATCCCTGTTACTTGCACCATTTTGTTTTCATTTCTTCTTATGCCTACAGTTTTTCATAATACCTGTTTTGCTTAGCAACTTTGAAACACTTAAATTCTAAAGAAATTGAGATAGAGCTTTCTTGCAAGCAGGGAAAATTTCAGTACAGCAGCGCCACTTGCCGCCGTATACACCAGTATATTATATATATATATTGCAAGTAATTCTATACTGTAATATATAATAAAAGATTCGATGTATTAAATTTTTTTAAATAAAAAATAAAACTTTAAAAAGACTAAAAAAACTTTTTTTTTTTTTTTTGTTTTGGAGGTGAGGAATCCATTCTCATACTTGCCAACCTAACCCGGAAGATTGTTGGTCCCCTCCCCTTTTTATACACCACTTAATTTTTAGAGTAACTCTCTTCAAATATATTTATGATTAAATAAGAAGAAAAGCACTCTAAAAAAAAACTGGTATGAAAAAATAGAAAGAGGCGGGACTAACAATCTTCCGGGTTAGGTTGGCAAGTATGCATTCTGCATAACTTCAAAGCTCTAAAAATAATAAGAGTAGAAATAAGGTAACAGATATTTGTTGTGGAGCTTGCATTTTCAAAATCTGTGTTACTAGGATTTTGAGATGGTAAAGAATAGATTGCGTATAATTTCGAATCCGTAAAATTATTGGACGGAAATAAAGACAGGTATTTATAAAACTTAAAATAGAGCTAGGAGCTACAAAAACCACGTTAATAGGTATTTAGGGTTACGAATTAATTGTGCACACACTGTAAAACACTGTAACTTCACTGCCAAAATTTAGCCGTAAATTTTACGGCTAATCCGCATGTTTTATACTTGATTTTGCCGTAATGCACACCAATTTTTACGTAAATTTCACGGTTCACCGCACAATTTATGAGCTTAAATGGGTACTATACTTGCTGAATATACTTGTTAAATGGGCGAGAGAGCTTTCAACTTTTTGCAGCATACTTTCGAAGCTGTGAAATTAAAAGGGTGCTGGTCTGGGAGGGCATATAAATAAAAATTTTTAAATTGGAGCTATAGCCTTGAAAAATCGAATTTCAGGTTTTTAGGGGTGAGGAATCGATTGCGTATACTTATGAAGCTTTAATATTATTAATATTATTAGGGTAATATGAAGAACACATATTTAACGGTATTAAAATACAACAGGGAACTTGAAAACCCGTCCATGTAACTAGGTTCTTTTATGTGAGGAATCGATTGTGCATACTTTTGAAGCTTAAGATCCTATAGAGGGATATGGGGACAATTATTTTTTAATTTAAAATAGATCTAAGAGCCATAAATACCGGGTTTCTATGTTTTCGGGGATTAAGACTCTATTGAATTTACTTTTGAGGCTGAAAAATTAAAAAAGGACATATAGACGGGCGCTGTCGCAGGCAGAGGGGACCCTGACCAAAGTTCGTGTGGATTAGTACGTCTGGGTGTACAGCGCTAGGGTATGGCGCTGCCACAGGTAGTTTGGATCCAGACCCAGCATGAAGCGATCGGAAAAGGTGCTGCCGAAGGCTGCGCGCATTCAAACTGAAATTTTCACAGATTTTGAAGATTAAAGAAAAAAAAAAAAAAAGAGAGAGAGAGAGTCAAATCATGTTCAGATATTTCTGTGGACCACCGGTTGGCGACCACTGCTCCAAAGCACTAAATACAGCTTTTTCTTTATTATTTCTTTATTTTTTACATGATTTGCGTAGGGTAAATAGCCCGGGAGCTAAATTTTACTACAGCCATGCAATGAACTTTCTTCTGAAATGTCACCAATTCACTGAAATGTTTTTAATACTTCATGCCACCTGTCGCGTGGGGCATAGCCCGGCAATTTTAACTTCTGAATCATCGCCCACAGGCTAAAGCCTGGCGAATTTTGTAATCCCCCCCCCCTTTTGAGTTTTTAAATAAACTGCGAGTAGTCCCCTTAGAAGCGCTTTACATCGCTCCAAGAGCGATGAGCGGGGGCTGCTCCCTGTTAAATATTTTATTTGTATGACATAAGCAATATCACAAGATGAGAGAAAAAAAATTATTAATAAGTAAGATTTTTATGTGCAAATACTTTTTTAAAATCAATAAGTTTAGAAACCTTGGGTCATTTATTCATTGTAACGTATTGCAACTAGCTTTCATAGGTTAAATCAATGTAAATATTTTACTCGTTTAAGTACAAATGATTGCAAATTCAATTTATCAAATGAGCAAAAATATGCATTCCTGTTTTCGAACATTAATTGCTTGATGCTTTTTTTTTTTTTTAAAGAAAGGACGAAGAATTATTAAGCATCGGTCACGTTTTGCATTATTGCTACAACAGAAGTATGGTCAAAGAAAACTTTTGAGGTTTTTTTTTTTTCCTATGCCAAGTAAGATGATGATGAATAATGATGCAGTTTTTTGTTCACGAATCAGAATTTCAGATAATATATCAACACGTGTATCAAAAGGAATTTTTTTCAAAACTTTAAACTTTTGAAATTAAATATTGTTAGAATTTTCAACATAATTTTAAAAATATCGCTACTTTATCTAAAATTAAATCGTTTGAATAACTCACAAACACCAACATAAACTTGCATGAAACCATTAAAATATTTAATTTGACATTAAAGCATTTAATAAAATTGCATTTCGAATGTTGAGCTTTTAATTGTCCAAATTTACTAGTGTAACTATGATTTTTTAAGTGAAATGAATATATATTTTTCATTATTTCAATATATTAGAAAACAAAAGAAATTTCACATTTTTAAGATTTAAAATATATACCTTTGAAAAAATAAGTTTTGCCATTTCCACTCCAGACGAGAGCTGCATCTAACATATCAGGTATGCCTTCAAATCCAACTGACAACAGTTTTGGATATCCGCTATCCATTTGTTTATTAGTGAAGCGCCAGTAACGTCCTCCCTTGAAGGGAAAAAAGTAAATAAGGCAAATCGTGTATAGTCTAAATATAACTAGCAAATTCTACAAACTATCACACAGATAAATAAAATAGGTAGTAAGTAATATAATATCAGCCACTATACTGAAATATCGTTATGCATGTGAAAAAATCAATTTTCTTGGCTTATTCCAATTTAGGCCCATGGCGATAAAGTTATTCTTTTTCCATTTCATTTCATTACATATAATTTAATTTGATACTCTTTAGTATTATATATATATATAATTCAAAAGGTTATTTGTGTAATATAAAAGAAGACATAATTTGTTATTGTGCATAAAATATTGAAAAAAAAAAAAAAAAGTAAATACTTCTGAAGTTATTTTTCTTATTTTAAACATTTATAGATATATATGTAATGAGAGACAGTTTTAACCGATGTCAAGTACCTTGAGCGTTGTTTTAATAGTTTTAAGTCCCGCGAATTCAGGTAGCAGTTAGTGTTGATAGACTCAGGGCCCCAAGACCACACTTCACGCTTTTCGGTATTTTTTTTTTTTCGTTCTCTTTCTTTCTTTGACTATTTTTCTGCATTTTTTTTTTTTTACACTTGTCATTGTGTGTTTTCTTTTCTTTCTTTTTTTTTTTCTCATGTTGAGATTCGGTGGTCGACCATCGACATCGATTTCTTGCATGTGAAAAAACTCAAGGAAAAAAAAAAAGTCAAAATTTTCAAGAAAAGTGTGTATAAAACGTACCAACATAAGTGTAAAAGCAACTAATACCGGTCAGTAAACATAGGAAAAACGGTCAAAAGGACGTCGACATCTTTCTCCAACTTTTGCATGGGAAAAAACGGAGGAGAAAAAAGAAAATATCTGAGGGGAAAAAAAAAAAAAAAGCTCACAAAATTACAAGGGTGGAACAATTCAACTGATACCAGTCAAAAAAGCAAGAAAAGTAGTCAAGTAAAAGACACCGAAAAGCGGAAAAGGCATGTCCAGAAATCTTTAACAGGATTTGCTACTTTCCCACTTTATATTAATTTTTTTTTTTTTTTTTTTAATAATGAATACCTTAAGTTTAAAAAGTAATTTTTAAAGCACGAAAAATGATACAACTAAACAAAGAGGTTTTCCCAAATATCTAAAAGATTAGAAGAATAAGGAAGTAATATATGAATCAAATATTGAAGAAGAGATTACATTAATACCATCTATATAACGGTGTCCACTCATAACTGTCGCCAGTAGAGTATAACATAACTGTTAGTCGTAGATATATACTTCTGATTAGAAAAATATTTAAAATGAAGAAAAGATTTATTTTAAATGTTGTTTGAGGTAATAAATGCATTTTTAGAGACTTCAACTTTAGATTTCTCAGGAAACTGTTGAACTCAAAACTTTTACTATTTCTATATACGTCTGTAAAGATAATAAAAAAATTAGGGGTGGGAATCGATTAAGAGTTTTAACTGGGTTAATCGTAGTTCATTAATCGATTAATCGGTCGATTAATCGGATTTTTAATCGGTTTTCATTTTTCTTTTTATAATTTTATTTCAATGATGAATAAAACTCTCATATTGTGTATATATATATTATTCATAAGTTTGACTGATTTTTTTTTTTTTTTTTTTTTCAAAAATTTTTGTCTAATCAATTATATTTGTTTCATAACTGAAATTTAAATCAATTTTCAGAGTAATAATTGGTGACTTTAAGTGTTAATTTTATATAAATAATTTCACTTATTCATTTTTTTTTTTTTTAAATAAATTAATATTTCGATTCATTTTGAAAAAAACATTAAATGAATTTACACATATTTTAGTTTTATTTTTGCAGGCCTTGTCCATTTCGCTTGTCACTATTTTTAAATGAATACTCAAAATTCCATATCATTATCATAAAAATTTCAAATTCTTATATTTTAGTTCTTCTTTGTCACTTCGGACTAGAACACGGAATATTATTTTCTGTTTCTACTTCAATAGTTACTATAAGCAATTCTGAGCAGACAATAAATGCTTGAAGATACTGTGAAACTCTGTTGACATTTCCCCCCATCAGAGGGATAGCGGAAATCTCAAACCCTTTTTTTTTTAATCTTTAGCTTTTCCATTTTTTGAAAGCTTCTTGTTTCTGAGAATACTATTGCCCTAGCCAACACCTTCTGTAGAAGGCTACAGACAGGTGGTGTTTCTCCAGCATGCACATGAAGCGGCATTTTGTTCAATAACTATCCTCCCCCTTTATCTATCAACAAACGTGCAACTTCTTTTGAAAGGTTTTATTTTTATTTATTTATTATTATTATTATTATTATTATTATTATTTTGCTTTTTCATTGTTTGATGGATGTTTCGTAGAATGTTTGTTAGCAAAATATGTGAAAAAATATTTTGTAGGCAGAACAACATTTTTACTTTAATTCGTAGTTTGAAAATTTTAATCGGATTTTGCAAAATTTTAATCGGTTTAATCGATCCGATTAACTCGATTAAAAAAATTGATCGAAACAAAGCATTGATCGATTAACTGAACCGATTAATCGATTAATCGGCACAGCCCTAAAAAAAATAATATTTTATAATAGCTAAATGAAAATCCTATTCAAAATTTGTACCTTAAAAAAGCTATTCTCAAAAAAAAACTTTCCCCTGTAAACTTTATTTCTCTTTAAGCCACTTTTTAATGCAAGGTATTATAAAAAGGGCAAACCATATAAGCAAAAACGCTGATTCTAATGCTTTTTTCATCTGCTCGTGGTTAGGAATTTTAATTAAAGTCCAGAATTTCTCTGTGAACCTCGAACGGATCTAAATAAGAACTAAAAGAAAGCGGGTGGTAGTTGTCTTTCTAGCGGTGAATTTAGAAACTACAGTATTAAAACCCAATGATGGGACCTATACAGGGTTAGATAAGAATTGCCGAAAAAGCTTACGGCCCATTTGGTGTCCGGCCGATGCGCTTTACTGTGTGCCTAACTGGACCAACATTATATCTCGTTATACAATAAAGAATGGTTCGTCGGTGGCCCGAATAAGTCGTCATTATTTCAAAGAAATCCCATCTTCATCGCATGTGTACATGTCACAATAAATAAAAGTTGGTCGGTTGGTGATTTGTTACTTTAAGATTATTGAATTCACTGTAAGAAAACTCGCGCAAGCAAATCATCCAAATGCAAAACAATTCTGTGTTTACAAGTACATAAAATACGTTAATACTTCAATGATTTTAATTAAGAAAGAAAAAAGTATTTTGCACTTTAGCCGAAGAAACGTTTGAAATTCAAGCATATGTTAGATCACCTAATCTGTAATTAGAATGTTAGTAGGAAGCTGCCCTGTGGAGGCTTACGTCCCGGGCTCGAATCCCGGTTCTGGCATGGACGTTTGTGGTGTCCTTTATGTGTGAAATATAATATAATTGTGAATTGTTATTGTGAAACTATGTAATATGGATTAATCGAGATAAAAATCATTGTAACTACAGGTCTCAAAACTGTCAAATAAATACGCAAATATAATTATTCGTCTAGATAAATAAACCATTGTATGGAATATTCATGATTTTACTTAATGGAATAGAATCTAACTCAATAATACAGATTTTTCTACCTTAATTTATTTCACAACTCTCTAAAGCCTTAACCCTTTCAGTCGCAGTGTTCCCGCTGATGGAACACCTAATTTTAATTCTCAAGTGCAAAACCTCATCTCGGAAATTTTTTAGCGTAAAATTTACATAATTACATAGTAAATGTAAAATTTTTAGCAAAAATTTACATTTATAACATAGCAGAATAGGCCCCTTTTTTTAATCTGAAAATTTAAAATTTCTTTTATTTTAATTTTGTTCGTAAATTCCGGTGGCAGTGTAATTTAAATGATCCGAATTACCCTGCGCCGCAACGGGTTAACGCCTTAAAAGATATCAGATATAGATTCATGAAATTTGACGCTTTATAATTTTGTCAGTTTTAATTATTTGAATTTTCTTTTTATATTAGCATAATAAAAATGTTTGATGATTATAACTAATTAGACCAAAATCTATATAAAAATTAAGATTTTGTAATTTTTCTAGCAATGCATTAAATATGCCAAGCTTTATCGAAAGTATATATATAGCCTTCATTTTAAATATCCTTTCTATTTGGAGGTATAGATCTACTTCCAACAGTTCAGCAATTATTCATTGGTCTTAGTTAAGATCACATTCTGGACCACCTTCTGCGTTAACATTTTTGTGTTAGTAATTTGTAAATTCTTTTATAGAAACACAGGTAGAAATCGTATGCAAATTACAAGGTCTTTCACTTTAAGGTATCCTTTTTTTTTTTAATGTATTCTTTATTATTATGTGTTCGATCCCAGGTTGCGCTCATCGACCTAGCCGTTCGGATTTTTCCATGTTTTTCTCCGAAATTCGCGTAAATATAGGCTAAGACCCCTTAGAGAGACACCCCACGGAGGGCTTTCTACCTATAGGCTTAGGACCCATAGGTAGTATACCGTATATCGTATATATAATATATATATATAGATATATAGTATATATACATAGTATATATAGTATATACCGTAATCAATCGGCCCTACAACCAAAACCCTAGAATGAACCAACCTTTATTATTATAACGAACATAAATACGGAATTAATTTATAAATGATGTTTTTTCGTAAGGTAGATAATGCATTAGCATATTATTTGAAAAGCAAGTTAATAAATTTTCAGGTCAGACATTTTGATATAAATAAACACATCTTTAAAATCTAAAGTTTTAAAGCATTTCTCTATATATTAAAAAAAAATTACTGTCACTGGCGTTAAATATTTTTGTCTGCGACCGCATCTTCTAACGGAGGGCAGGGTCCTTCGCGTCATGAGAGGTATCAATGTGTTCCGAGTACTGCAAGGAAGACATTTCAGTCGCTTAGAAATTTTTATCATTTTAATTAAAGAAGTTATCAACTAAAAAAGACAAATTTTTGAAGGCACTCTGTTTGCCATTTTGAAAAAAGTTTCTCTCAGTGACGTTGTTCTTCTGTCATGAAGTCATTTTACACAAGAAATTTAAAATATGATCGATGGTTGTACGTAGGTAGGTTGGTTGGTTGGATTTAATGTCGCACCAGTACTGCGTTATGGGTAATTGGCGACGGTCTGGGACGCACCCCTAGAGATGTTCCGGAGACATGTCATCACAATTTTGAAACTTCACGGAGGGGATTCCCTCCGCTTTGGTGATCCCCAGAGGCATAGTGGGGATGGGAACATGGAGGACTTTGCGACCATGACAGATTTTATGTGCACCAGCCACCGTTAGTGTACACGACGGTCTTTGGCCGGCTCAAGTATCGAATCGGCAATCTTCCATTTACGTGCTCAGCGCTTTACCGACTAGGGTACCGCGGCCCGAAACCATGGATGTAAAAAACAAAAAAAAATAAATATCAACTTTTTTTCTCTACTTTTAGAAAATTAATCTTCTTACACGGGAAAATTTAAATATGATCCATGGTTGGAGGTAGGTAGATAATTAGGTAAGTTGTGATTGACTTCGCACCATTACTGCGCTATGGATAATTGGAGACGGTCTGGGACGCACCCCTACGTATGTTCCGGAGACAAGCCACCACAGTTTTGGTCCTACACGAAGGGGATAGCTTCCCAGCTTCGGTGGCCCCCAGAGATATAATTTTCATGGGAACACGGAGGATATTGTGGCCACTACATATTTTACGTGCTCAAGCCACCATTAGTGTACACGACGGTCTTTGATCGGCTCGAGAACCAAACCCACAATCTTCCAGTTACGAGCTCGGCACTCTACCGACTGGGGTACCGTGGTCCGGATTTAAGGTTGTAAAAAAGAAATAAAAAGGGTCATATACTAAAGCTGTAATTCAAAATTGTCTAGATATTATGATTTTCTTTCTATTAATATATATATATATTTCAATTTGACATTGAATATGTGGATTTCCATAATAATTTTCTACTTTTGTCTTGTAATATGCACTATTAATATTCCGTTTCAGTGAAAGAAAGCAGCGAATAGGCGGACAGAGTTCTGCATGTGTTAATAAGTAAAGTGAGTCGGGGAGGAGGCGAAGCCTTCTTCGGGGGTTAGTGAACGGAGCGAGCAGGGGGCAGAGCCCCCTAGTAACATAAAAGAAAAATGTATAATTTCATAAAATTCATTTAAAAACGATAGATATAATTTTACTTGTTTTGATAGAAGAATTGTAGCAAGAAAGATAGTAATTAATTTTTATAAATAATATAGTAAATTATATACCAATTATCAAGTTTCTATATGATGGTATGTATTTTTAATACGAATAGTTTTCTGCAAATATTTAATAGTTACATTTTTTTAAATTTAATAGTTAGAAATTGGCTGAATTAATGTTAGATTTTTTTTTTTTTTTTTTTTTTGACATTTTGAAAACAAATTAAATTCCTAATTTCTAAAATCTTTTGTTTATTGGCTAGAGGCATTTTAACCCTCCCTCCCTTTCTTTTTTAACAGAAATCCTGATCATGACTACAATAAATGTTTGATATTTTGTGGAATATTTTCCTTTTGGAAGCTTTATTAAACTTTTATACATCTCCAGTTTTATTGCAATAAATGCCTGGAATCATCTCTATGTTAGAAATGAGCAGGTGAAAATTTACTCGTAATCTTTAACTTGAATAAGATCTAAAGATTTCCGTAACTTTCTTTTTCAAAATATATTATTTATTTTTATATTTTAAGATAAAGAAAATAAATATAAGATACAAAGAAAGCTATTTTACAATCGTAATTGTGGTAAACAGCATGTACCTATTTCTAAAAAAGTAAAGGTTTTAAAAATTTGATTAGAAGAGTTTACAACCTACAGGAATGAATTTTAAAAGCGTAGGAGAAGAAAAAAGTGTATATATATATATATACTAGCTGACCCGACAAACGTTGTTTTGTCATATAAATTATTTCTAGAGAATATTTTGCTAGAAAAAAATAACTAACTTATTGTAAGTGTGTAAGAATGTGGTATAAAAGTGGAAGATGTATGGAGCGCTGTGAACGGTGAAAGAATATAAAAATAACAAAACACCAATCATTTATTTTTTTAATTTATTAAAATTGATTCTTTAAAATTATATACATATCGCTACTTATAACAATATTACTAAAAAACAATATCAATCCCTTAATGCAACAGAGTGTACAATATTTTTTGTTATCCCATCTTTCGCCAATACAAAAAAACTGGATGGTTTGCCCACTCGAGAGCCACGTATAATTGTCCGTGTGAAAAACATGATGTGCTCAAATCTAAGCCACAGACAGACATCGTTTGACCCTGAGACTTATTGATAGTCATTGCAAATGCCAATCTAATTGGAAATTGAGGGCGTTTAAATTGAATTGGCATGGACGTTTAAATTGAATTCTGTGGGTATAATAGGGATTCGCAGTAGTAATATATTTTCACATCGGAATTTGTCATTTAAAATGATGGCTTCGATAACATTTTTCATTAATTTTTTTATGACTAATCGCGTGCCGCTGCTCAACCGTGGTGGGTTCAAATTACGAAGCAAAATAACCGGAGATCCAACCTTCAGTTGTAAAATATGCGGTGGCATGCCTGGTAAATCCAATGAGTTTAAAAACTTTGTTGGATAATTTACAGCTTTGGTGGCATCGCAAACTGTATCATTAGATTTGTATGACACCAAGTCTCCTGGTAACAAATGTTGTATTTTGAGATTCAATTCGTTGACGTCCACATTTTTTGCTGCTAAAATTGCTCTTTCTGCCAGCCACTCATGATTTGTGTATCATCTGTGTACATCGGGAAATATCTGGTCAATAAGAGCATCTTGAGAATCAATGATTGTGCAGAAATCGGTCGGTAATTTTATGCATCCAGTTTCATCTGTAGTAACTTTTCCATCGCCGATATCTAACAATTGTTTTGAGAATGTTTCAGCGGATGGATCTTGAAGTTTTTGAACGCACAAATTTACTTTCAGTTGTACTTTTTCAACATTAAGCCACAATGACGATGATTTTAAGCACGCGTTGATCTCATCAGCGTATGTTGAACGCGGAATAACGGGAAGTGCTTGTCTGAAATCACCTGAAAAGAGTAACAGAGTGCCGCCAAATAGTTTGTCGTTGTTTTTTATATCTTTCAATGTCCTGTTCGACGCCTCAATCGAATGTTTGTGTGCCATAGTGCATTCATCCCAGATAAGAATTTTACACTATTTCAGCACTGTGGCCATGGACGATTGTTTTTTTATGTTGCACACTGCGTCTGGGTTATTTTGAATATTTAGTGGCAGTTTAAATAATGAATGAGCTGTTCTGCCTCCATCCAATACAGTTGCCGCAATGCCAGATGATGCAACAGCCAATGCGATGCCATTATTTGATCGTATTTCGGCAAGAATTAGCGATATAAGGAATGTTTTGCCAGTTCCACCTGGTGCACTCCCAAAAAAAAAAAAGAATCCACCTTGTCCTGCCAAAACTGCGAGCATGATGCGGTCGTAAATGGTTCTTTGTTCTTCATTCATTAGTGGGACATTGCGAGCAACAATCGCTGCCATTTCTACAGTATTGTATTGTAGTTCACGATTCAATTCAGTGCTTATTAAATCAGATGCATTTCGATTTGTTGAATGCATACCGAAATGACTGAGTGGTAAGTTGGCAATGATAATGCAAAGATCTTCAATAGCAATCAATGCTTCATTGTACATAGCGTCACTGAATACTATCGTTAGATCGTTGCACCGTGAACGATGTTGATGCAATATATCATCAGTCATTGAATCTTTGTGATTATCCCATAATGTCTCTGCTCGGGCCGGGAAACATGTAGTCAACACTATAGCGAATAGTAGACGAATTTGTTTTGCTGTACAGTTCAGTCCTACTTCAGCAAGCATACACTCCCACTGGTTGTCGTCTTCCAGCAAGCCGAGTGCAAGGCATGCATCTTTATACGTTGGATACTGTTGTTCATTCACTTTACGTAAATCTTGAAATGACAAAGGGCCGATGACATTAACCAATAACAGTCAAAGATAAAAGCACTCAGTCTGCCTTGGATTGACTGTAAATACTCGTCCCAAGGTGTTTGATTTGAATAAACCGGGACATGCATCAATCGGCGTGCCTTGCTTGCGGGGCATCCATTTTTTTTGTTGGAGCCCATGTGAAATAGCGTGGTACTTCTGAATAGAGTAATGTCCGTGCAAAAGCACCAAAAGCATCCGCAAGATTACACAATTCAAAAAATTCGGTGAGTGTAGTTTTTGGTGGATTTATAGCACGATCAATCGCTGTCTCGCTCGTGAAATATACGCGCTGGCCATTTTCAAGATGGACGGCTAAATGAAGAACTGCTGGATCCCGTTCATGAATTGGGAAAGATACGCCAAACAGCTTCATTGGTGCTGACGTACCGGCCAATTTGGTAAAGTGTTATTTCATCGTTGTTATTCACCGGAGGAGCATTCACATTGGTCGAAATATAGCCATATCACTGCCTTTATTCACATACTTGCAAATGTATTTGATGCTCTTCACTGAACTGCAGAATTGAACATTAATATGAGCATTGAATGTTTTGCTCAGCAGAGGCGAATATGGGACCACCCAACGGTTATCAATGTCAATATCTATGTTGTTGACATAGATGACCGCCATAGATGATAAGATTGTCCGCCATTATCGGGATTTCTTCGACAATATATTGGATATCCGTCAACATTTGTGATCGTGAAATTTTTCGGAAAACTTTTAGTACATTTTCCATCTGCACAAATAATAATGGCCTAAAAATTCATTTTTCATTTTAACATAAAACAACGCCGTCAGATATTGACGAATTTTTTAAAAGAATATACCATTTTAACTAATTTTAACATTTTAACAATATTAACGTTGAAAAAATATTTTAAACACTTACGGTTAAAAATTCATTTTTCATTTCAACATTAAATAAATTCTGACATCGTGTTTACGATTCTAAAATATTAACTTTGAAAAAATATTTTAAACACTTCGTAAGATACGGTTACGATTCTAAAAATATTAATTTTGAAAAAATATTTTAAACACTTCGTAAGATACGGTTAAAAATTCATTTTTTATTTCAACATTAAATAAATTCTGACATCGTGTTTACGACAACTCACGCCATCTAGGTGGAAAAGTTGTTGAAAGAGTTGGTTAAAAATTAATTAAGAAAGAACTAATTAAGTTACAACTTTCATTTGTAAATCTAAACCATTCTCGAATCCACCTGAAGACACACAAAAAATTTCATTAAACTCAGTCCAGCCGTTTAGGAGGAGTTCAGTGACATACACACGCACAAAAGAAATATATATATAAAGATATATATATATATATATATATTTCTATATATATATATATATATATTTTATATTTTTCATTTTCTTATAAATTTTCTTTTCTGCTGCTCCCACCCACTGAAGAGGAAGCGGATAGGTGTTTTTCACATGAAGTGTTATTTTGCAAATATTTTTTCGATACTTTAATTCGTTGTTTTTGTATTTATTAACATTTTTTATTTTCTTTTTGTTAACCACGCCCACTTATCTTAAACTCCTACACCTATTTATTACTTTCTGTTTAAAATATGTATATATATATGTATATATATATATAAACACCTTAAATAATAAATTCCTTTTTTTTTTTTTTTTTTTTTTTTTTTTTTAAACCTTTCGCGACCACTGACGTAGATTTACGTCATTTGAAAATTTCTAACCCCACCAGTGGGCGTTTCTTTCGCAATTTGTATGTTATTTTTTTCTTAAAAATATACCCAATATTCATATTTGTAATATCAATATACAATGGATATAAAAACTTTGATCAGAAAGAGTATAACTATAATGTATATCCCTTTGTAATATAAATGTGAATACAGAAAATTTTATTCTGAAATATTGTAACTGGGGAGAATAACGCCTACAGGCGTACCTTACTGTGAAAAAGACACAAACATGCGGTCGCGAAAGTGTGGTTATTTGGTTATTGCTATCTGTTAAAAACATGTATGTTCTGTATTGTTATTTTAAAATAACTAAAATAACGTAACATAATAATATTGTATCTGCAGTCTTGTGCCATGAACCTTAATCACTTCTTTGTTCCGTGCACATCTCAGTCAAATTTCCCCTTTCTTCCTTCCTATGTTATCTTGTGGGATTTTTGTTGCTTCGTATTATATGGATATCGCATTCAAAAATGAAATATTTAAAACTATGTTTTTTGAATGACACTCTTTGAACATGTCACATTTTAGTTTAGTGCGCAGTTTTTTGTATTGTTGCATTTGTATTATATTCGAAATAGATTACTCTTCCCAACACAGCACACATTTTGTATTCTAAACGCTTCCTACTGGGTTGAAATTAACAAATATGATTTCAGTTTTTCTTCAAATCAATTTATATATATATATATATATATATATATATATATATTTATTTATTTATAAAAGTTTTAGTATATTTCTTGTAAAATTTTCAGCGTATTCAACTTATTAAAAAATAAAATAAAACACAAAATAAAAAATTCATTTTTGAATCAGCATGTTCCAAGCAAAATTAAGTGCTGTAATTAATGAATGTACTGAATGATTTCATTAAGATAATTCTGCCATAAAGCAAACTTGCAGGATAGAGAGGGGTGAGATGCAAAAGTAGCTTCATGTTATAAATGAATTAAAATTATTGATATTATTTTCAACAGGGAAAAAAAAAAACTTTGAAAGAGTCATTAAACAACGCTTTCATTTATTTTTAGAAAAAAAATTACATTTATCTTTCATTTTATGAAAAATAATTACATAAATAATAAACTTAAAGTAAATCAGCCAGGAAATCTACACGCATACCTGCCAACATTCTAATTAATATTCCGTAGTGGTGCTAGTACCCGCCTTCCCCCCCCCCACCCCCTTTTCTTCTTTTTTTTTCTTTAGAGTATTTTTCTTCTTATTTAATCGTAATTACATACCTGCTAACATCCTAATTATGAATCGTAAGATTTTTAGTACATGCCCTTTTTCCCACATTATTTTATATTTAGAGAAATTATCTCCAAATCCAGTTACGATTAAACAAGTATAAAATTACTCTAAAAAAAGATTGGTGAAAAAAAAAAAAAAAAAAAAAAAGGCTGGTACTATAAATCTTCCGATTATCATAGCTGTAAAGTTTTTTTTAATTTATTCCGGAATGTCGTTAGTCCCGCCTTTTTTCACACCGTAATATTTGTAGAAAAATTTTCTTCAATATATAACAACAATAAAATATGAAGAAAATTACTCTAAAAAGATTACGGTGGGAAAAATGCGCGGAATTAACAGCATTCCGGAATAAATTAAGAAGTTTAGTACCTATGGATTATTAATGAGATGATTGCCAAGTATGTAATTACATTTTGAGAAAATTATTCTAAAAATGGGCGGGTACTAACAGTACCACATATTATTAATTATATTAATTAGAACGTTGGCAGGCGCGTGATAAAAATAGCTAATAGCTAATCGCATATCTGAATTCTGAGTATCATAGTTACTGAAATATGTGAAGAATCAATTAAAATGCAAAAATTTATTTACAATTTATTGCGCAGTGTTACCAGAAGGATCAATCGATATTTATATATACTGAACGATGCAGGCTTACAAACAGGCAGACATTTTTAGTACAAGAAAGATCTTTCAGACTAAAAAAAGTTTTAAACAGTAATCTTAATAATTACTGTTTCAGTTTATTTGTTTTCTGAAGCATTGGATGCACAACAATAGCTTTAATCATTGAGCCACCTCCCCTATTGTAAAAATTATGATTTGTTTCCAAATGTAAACACTGATCTATTATCATCTGCTTAAAAAAATAAATAAAAATAAAAATAAGCAAAAATGTTTTTGCAAAAATGTAGTTTCTCAAACTTCGAATATATATATATAAAGATTCTTTAAGCTATAAACAGCAAAGCTTTTAACACTTATATATATATATATATATATATATATATATATATATATATATATATATATATATCTTTCTAAAATTCAGGATTAAAAACAAATGGATTAAAATGAAATTGATTTTTAAAATGTCGGTTCTAAAATGAAGGCACTTGCATTCGTTTTTATTTATTTATTTATTTTTTATAATATATGAAATCTGAAGCCAGAAACATCACTAGAAGTTTAGCTCAATATAACAATGTAAATGATATACTCAATGATTGAAGTGATGTATTTGACAGAAAAGCAAACGTTAGAAAGAAGTTGAAATCATATTTCGTAATACATTTAAATAAATTAAAGTTTGTCTCAAAACAAGGACGATAAAATCTTAAAAAAAAAAAAAAGACACCAGTGTATTCGCATAGTTGCCAACATTTTAATTTATTCCGGAGCATTTTTAGTCCTGCCTTTATTTCGCATCACTTTATTTTTAAAATATTTTTCTGCAATATATAACTATGATAAAATAAGAAATATTTGTTCTTAAAAAAGGACTCATATGGAATAAAAGCTGGGCTGAAAATGCTCCGAAATAAATTAAAAAGTTGGCAACTCTGGTATTAAATATGCCCACTTATACCATAAAATAATAATAATAATAATAATAATAATAATTTTTCAGATTGTCAATATTATGCACGAAAAATATTTTAATATCAATGTTTACGTAAATTTACACTGACTATTTGTGAGGATTTGCCTCAGGTATATTTCTATCATGGATGTGAATATTATAATTAATTTAAAATATTCTATATTTGTTATAAACAAAATAAATCAAAACAAAAGCATAACTAAAACTAAATATTTTTCTGTATTTATAGTTTTTAAAGGATAATTTTATCTAAACATTTAATTCTTACCTTAATGAAAAATGTTTTGCCGTTAGACCAAGTAAAAGAAGCATCCAAATTTCCTTCTAAGCCATCCCAGTCGTCGGCGATTTTCCTTGGATATCCATCAGCTATACCATTAGAAAGGACTTTCCAATAGAAATCTCCTATGGTAAAACTATCATTACATTCAGCCTGAAGTTTTACTTAATAAATATTCAGATTATGATTTATAGTTCATTGATGCAGAGATGCTAATATATTAGGGGGACCGGAAAATAATGTCGTTTTGAATTAATAAAATGAAACCGGAAATTTTTGTTTAGCAGTGTTTACATGGTACTTTACAAATAACCATCTTATAAGTTACCTAAGAATATCTTAAATTTTATCCAGGATAAATTTCCGATGTCAGTATTTTAATTCAAAACGACATTATTTTCCGGTCCCCCTAATATTTTATTTATTTCGTAGCATTGTCAGTATCAGACTATTTTTCAAATCACTTTTTGTTATTTATTTACTTTTAGAGTAACTGAAGGATTTAGCTCCAATTTAAGTTTTGAGAGAAGCATAAAAATGGTTTTAATTAAAAATTTTTAACTATACAAAAACAATTTTGATGAATTTTCATAAATATTTTTACATATTATAGTTTTATTATCACTAAAAATTATTTTCCCTGCATAACTGGTTACTTTACTTCCCCGGCCGTGCTAGTAATCTGGCTTGTGCTCCTTAACAAAAACTAGCAAAGGACCGAGTCACTTTTATGTTTTTTTTTTTTTTTTTTTGTTTTTTTTTCAAATTCAAGTGGTACACATAAGATGAACACGTTAGTGACTGGTAAGTCAAAATATCTAGAGTATTTAAGAATATTCAACATCCTGTTGATTACAAAAACCACAGCAAAGCATGGTTGATCAAATTCTTCTTCGTCGAATAGTTTGACGAACTGTTTCTACAGCCTGTAAAACAATTCCTTAAAAACGGAACTTTCCACAAAAAAAGCATTGCTTATTTTGGAAAATGACCCCCGTTACCCCAATGAAAAGGGTTTGAATTTATAAGACAATTTTATCCGCGTTATGATTCTACCTTCTAACGTAATGCTTATCTTGCAACCAGAGCCTGATTAAGGGGGAAGCACACATTATCTCCGCTCTCACCGGAATATTTTTACAATTATCTTTTACTTGATGTCATAGAAATTCCACGATTTGACGAGGAAATATTTTTTATAAAAAATGAACGGTGTAAAACAATCCAATTTACTCACCGTTATTAGACACCAGAATTCTTTTAAAATAATTTTTAATGAGAATTTTCTGTTTATTATAGGAGGAAAGTATTTGTTAAAAAATAACGGTGTAAGTATAAATAATGTGTGCTTCCCCCTTAATCAGGCTCTGCTTGCAACCTATGCAGGTCTGCCACAGACGATTCTTTTTTATTATTTTCTTACCACTATTTCCACAACATAAAATTTGTAATAAATTCATGCAGGGAAAGTGCAGATTTCCTTCGAAAATATATTATAAATTTTATTATTTGGAAATAGTGGTCCGAAAAGAATATATATATAAAATAAGGTCACCTGTGACAGCCCTGTCTATGGTCCAAAATTTGATCCAAGCAATTAAAATGCAGTAAAAAAAGAAACCTTTTACACGGTTTTGTATACGGTTATGTTATCACTTAAGTTGCGTGTACGTACTAATTTAGTGTATAATACAGTATTGTATACATATATTTTTAAATAATGCATAGCTTGTGCCGTTTAAATAAGTCATCATTAGTGATTGCAAGTAATCTGGTCTAATATCTGCTGGATTACCGAGAGACCACAGTACCTCCTTTTTTGTAGCAAACCCTTCAATTTTCTTCTTACTTAATCGTAATTGCGTTCTGGAGAAAATTACTCAGAAAAAAAAAAAAGTTCCGTGAAGAAAGAAGCGGTTATTAACGATGCTACGGAATAAATTAGAAAGGTTGGCAATCTATTGACGAAAGTTGCAGATATGGATAAAAATTCAATGTAACTCTTTAAAAATTTAGAATTGTTTATAAAAATACATAGCTATATTTCCTATATTATGTGGAAAGTTCCGAAAACTTTGGGCTGTAAAAGATTAAATCCTTTAATTTAAAAAAATCTTTTCCAAAAAATCAGGAAGCTGAATCGTTTCTTCTAATGAATAAATAAATTAAATTTAAATATGTAGTTTATTTAATCTATTTATTCATTAAATATATATTTTATTATTAAATTTAAATATATATATATATATATATATATATATCGTTTAAGTTTTATTATAACATCATTGACTAACGGTTAATTCCTTTACCTTTCAGATTTTTTATAATCACATTATTGAATAATGACAATAAATATTAAATTCTGATGTTCCAGATCAGAATTCGTACATATGAGGACAGTTGAAAATAATATATTTTTAATTTTTACATTTTTGCCAATGATGATGAATAAATGAACTACGCAGAAAACTTACAAAAATATAGAAATTTAAAAAATAATCAACATAAACATTCAGATTATTAGTTTTCATAGATGCCAACATTCTAATTTATTCCGGAGTATTTTTATCCCCGCCTTTATTTCATACCACTAATATTTTTAAAAGTATTTTTTTTTTTCTTATTTTATCTTAGTTATACATTGGATTAAACTTTTCTATGAATAAAGTGGTGCGAAAAAAAGGCGGGGCTAAAAATACTCCTGAATAAATAATAAATTTTTGGCATGTCTGCTAGTTTTGATCAAAATAAGTAATATGTATTACTCGTACCTCCTTTTTTGTAGCAAACCCTTCAATTTTCTTCTTACTTAATCGTAATTGCGTTCTGGAGAAAATTACTCAGAAAAAAAAAAAAAGTTCCGTGAAGAAAGAAGCGGTTATTAACGATGCTACGGAATAAATTAGAAAGGTTGGCAATCTATTGACGAAAGTTGCAGATATGGATAAAAATTCAATGTAACTCTTTAAAAATTTAGAATTGTTTATAAAAATACATAGCTATATTTCCTATATTATGTGGAAAGTTCCGAAAACTTTGGGCTGTAAAAGATTAAATCCTTTAATTTAAAAAAATCTTTTCCAAAAAATCAGGAAGCTGAATCGTTTCTTCTAATGAATAAATAAATTAAATTTAAATATATAGTTTATTTAATCTATTTATTCATTAAATATATATTTTATTATTAAATTTAAATATATATATATATATATATATATATATATATCGTTTAAGTTTTATTATAACATCATTGACTAACGGTTAATTCCTTTACCTTTCAGATTTTTTATAATCACATTATTGAATAATGACAATAAATATTAAATTCTGATGTTCCAGATCAGAATTCGTACATATGAGGACAGTTGAAAATAATATATTTTTAATTTTTACATTTTTGCCAATGATGATGAATAAATGAACTACGTAGAAAACTTACAAAAATATAGAAATTTAAAAAATAATCAACATAAACATTCAGATTATTAGTTTTCATAGATGCCAACATTCTAATTTATTCCGGAGTATTTTTATCCCCGCCTTTATTTCATACCACTAATATTTTTAAAAGTATTTTTTTTTTCTTATTTTATCTTAGTCATACATTGGATTAAACTTTTCTATGAATAAAGTGGTGCGAAAAAAAGGCGGGGCTAAAAATACTCCTGAATAAATAATAAATTTTTGGCATGTCTGCTAGTTTTGATCAAAATAAGTAATATGTATTACTCGTAAAATTACTTTATCTTTAAAATAGTAGTACTGTATACCTTTTGCTTTTATTTCAAATTCGGCATAATCTGTGCAGGTATCAAAAATCTATAAATATATGTAGAACAGTTTAGCATACTTGCCAACATCCTAAATAATATTCTGTAGTGTTGTTAGTCCCGCCCTTTTTTTCACATCAGTAAATTTTTCTTCAAATGCATTACGATTAAATAAGAAGAAAAATGCTTTTAAAAGGTACTGGTATGAAAAAAAAAAGGCGGGGCTAACAATACTACGGAATATTAATAAGTCTGTTGGCAAGTATGGTTTAGTGACACACAGTCATTTGCTATTACATCCGATAAAGAATAAACGGTGACAATACTGCTTAACTTGTATGATAATTGGTTGGCATTCATAAACTAAACTATACCAATTGTATTTGAATTCCAAATTTGATTTGACATTTATTTTTAAGACTACAAAAGTTCAATTTTTGAAAGCTTTTCTTTCGAGTAAAAAATTCTTTTTAAAACTTTTTGCTTCTTACAAAACGTAATAGTTTTAAGTTGGACAAAATGTTAATTTTGATGAAAAATGTTATTTTAAAGTTAACATTTATGTTAGCATAATTATTATTATGTTATATTTGTCTTATATTTATGTTAACATTTATATGGTATTTATTACTAAATGTTATTTTAAAATGTACAAGAGGATATTTTTGTAAAATAACGCTACTTCGTATTTCTTTCCTATGGAATTGCAATGCATTATGAATGTTATAGGACTGACCATAATAAGATCATCTGATGTGAATTTGTGTCTTTTTTTTTTTTTTTTTTTTTTTTTTTTTTAAATAATAAAGGAAAACAATCAGAACTGTATATACAACGGTGAATATTCATGTAACATATTTAGTTTAAGATTATTCCCTTTCAATCTACTTTGACTCTTTTTCAGTTTGTTCTTAATGAATGCACGGAAACCTGAAAAACATAAGAAAATAAAATTGGGAATTAGGTAATGAAAACTTTTTGTAGAATAAAGTATCCTTTGGGTGCTGTATATAATTAATTTTATGCTAAAGATAAATATTCGGAGTAATAATTTTCGTGCAGTCGTTTAAATTGTAGCTAAGCGAAGTAACATATCACACGGCTGTTTACAGTTATCTCCAGCTCGAAATTTGGGGTTAAATTGTAATACTAATATTCAATTTATTATAAGAATACTTATGTTATGACGATTGTTACCGACTTTATGATAAGTTAGAATAAATTCTGTTCTGACATAGAATCTAACACAGAATCAATTCTGATTCAGAACAGCTGATGCACCACTTACTTTCATTATACCATAGGTGCCAAATCTACTGTTTTGGGCGGGAGACTTCAAACCGGAAAATTTTTATAGCTGTTTTCAGTAACATTAATGACCGAAAATATATATAACTTATTCCCTTTAAAAATACTGGTGTCTATTCTGATTTAAAAGTTTAAAAACTTGGCAGCTCTGCATTATACAAATGCTACAACACTTCTTCTATAATGTATAGGTTATATTATTACTTATATACGTTTATTGTGCCATAAGCGTGATACTAAGAGATGTATTAGCCATATCTAGATTACGTTTGGGCGTAAAATGTAAAATCTTATTCAAGACCGTTTTATTTTAATTCCAGGCTAAAAGTATATCAATGTGTCAAAAGTATATCAAAAGTATATCAATAGCATATGAATGTGTCTGCAACCTAAAAGCTCGTTAGAATTTTTTACTGATTCTTATAGATTTCTACTCACTAAAACCAAAAATAATTGTAAAGAATACCATAACGTCAATTATTTTTTGCAAAATTCATATTTTTAGTTGAATTTTGTGTAAAATAAGGAATTCTGGTATCCTATTGCTGATTATAAAAGTCCATATTCAATAACTAATTTTTACTGTAAAAAAAAAAAAAAAAAAAAAAAAAAAATATTAAAGCAAATCTAAATAAATAAATATTAGGGAATAGGAAAGGCGGGGGTGGGGTGGGGGTGGAAGGGGGGAAAGGAGAAGCGTGTTTCAAGGGTCGTCGAAAAAAGGAGAAAAGGTTTCACAGCCATAATAATAATAATAAACAAGAATGTTAACTACATTCTGAAGAAATTATCTGTTTAATTATGATAAAGAATACATTTAGTTCAATTTATTGAAATTATTATTATTATTATTATTATTATTTTTAAACATTTGCTTTTTTTTTCTTAAAAATATATATATATATATATATATATATATAAATAAATAAATAAATAAATAAAAGAAAAACGTAAATGATGGTCAGAAATGGGAGTCTTTTTTGGATTCAGCATCGAAAATATGAATTCGAGAAAAATCTCATGCA
This sequence comes from Salticus scenicus, assembly GCA_963930645.1. Taxonomy (NCBI): domain Eukaryota; kingdom Metazoa; phylum Arthropoda; class Arachnida; order Araneae; family Salticidae; genus Salticus; species Salticus scenicus. The sequence goes on along the minus strand of OZ005651.1, from coordinate 308,029,177 downwards.
TTTGTTCCCTTTTTTATATATAGACCTATGTAATTACAGGCATTATGTTTATATTATTGTAACGATAACTCGTGGGTTATGTACAGAGCCTGATTAAGGGGGAAGCACACATTATCTCCGCTCTCACCGGAATATTTTTACAATTATTTTTTACTTCATGTCATAGAAATTCCACGCTTTGACGAGGAAATAATTTTTATAAAAAATGAACGGTGTAAAACAATCCAATTTACTCACCGTTATTAGACACCAGAATTCTTTTAAAATAATTTTTAATGAGAATTTTCTGTTTGTTATAGGAGGAAAGTATTTGTTAAAAAATAACGGTGTAAGTATAAATAATGTGTGCGTCCCCCTTAATTAGGCTCTGGTTATGTACAAAACGATATTTAAATCAAATTCCATGTTACCTTTGAACACATATGTGCTACCGTTTTGAGTTCGTGTTACTGTGTCTAATGAAGCATCTTGACAGAGATCTGGGGCATCGCTTGTGTCTGGTGGTGGTCCTAAAGTATCTTCATCATCATCATCATTAGGTGGAAATGGTTGATCTCGCGAACCTATTTCAAAGAGACGCCTTAATAAATGCCCTTTAAAACATAAGACATAATAGACATGACAACATTAGTAGTGAGATAATGGGGGTTCTGCGGCAGAGGCGTAAGAGGCGGGATGCGTCGATGCGTAAATGCGCTTTGCGTCAGAGGATGTGCACATCGATCGCACCACCCTCAATCACTACTACCGTTTCGACAGATATAAGCTTGAAATTAACCTTCTATAGGACTAAACATAGGGTTTTAGGTATTGTATTATCTTATTAAAAGTTTTTGTATAATACAAAAATAATCATGTTTTCTCAAAACCTTCGTTTAAGTTTAGTTATAAAAGTTTATAATATTAAAATTAAGTCGTGAAATTACTTTTCATACTTAGAATATACAATCTTTAGAAAAAATTGTAAAACAATTTTCCCTTTAATACATTTCTTTGTCTTTTAATAACATAAATTTATAAAAAAAATTCATTTTTTTTTCTTTTTAATAATTAATTTTGTAATAATCGTGCTTTTCTTAAAATTTGTATTTAGTATTAGTTTTAAAGTTAGTAATGTTTAAATTAAATCATCAAATTACTTTCTATTATATTTCCTTTTAATAAAACAATTTTATTTTATTTTCTTCTTCGCCTTTTTTCTTTTAACCTATTAATAAAATTCACAAACATTCTAAAAAATAACAATTCTGAAATAAAACAGACACGGTTTACAGTTAATTAAAAACTTTATTGCAGCAATATTTTATAAAATTTACAAGTAGTGATTTCCAGTATTCACTTAATGTGCTTACATTACATCATAATAATTAGTATACACATATAATTTATCAAATATAACGAAGTTTGCAACATTCATTTTTTACAATATTTACAAGTATTCATCTAGTAAGTTGACATTACAATAATTAGTATATACATACAAGTTCATCAACAATAACGAAGTTTACAATATAAAATCTTGAACAATTTTTACACTATTTACAAATATTATTCCAAGTTTTCCATGTATTAAGTTAACATCACAATAAATATATACATATAATTTCGGCACTTATAACGAAGTTTACAGTAGAGTTAATTACAATATAGTTTACAATATCTTCATCAATTTTTACAATATTTAAGCATAAAGTTCTACATCTTGATCAATTTCGCAATGTCCATAAGCTAAACTTGTTATTCCATCATCTAAGATGAATCTTTTATCATCGAAGGGACTTAGACTGATTTTATTTTGACAGATTGTATATAGTTTATGTTTTTCTTGGCCTATTTTTAATTGTTTTTCTATGCTTGTTTTCTGTTGCAGTAAGCACTGTAATTTCTTCATGACTAATTTTATGTCTAACAACCCTGGTTGACACACCTTTAGCTCTCTTTTTTTCACTTTTACTTGATTTGATAGAGTACATTTTAGCCTTCAGTCCTACAAATTCCAATGCTATTTCACCACTCAATTCATCTTTAAATTTCCCTATAACTTTTTTATTATCACCGGAATAAAGGGGGTGAGTTTTGGGATAGTCAGAAAAGTCAAATTCAGATGAATAATTTTTCATGTCTTTAAATATATCATCGGTAGTAATATGGTATGTAAGGGAGTCTGTATCTGTAAATAACAGTACAGCTTGGTTGTTATACATTGGTTTTATATAATTATAATGGAAATTATACATTAGTAGTTTTGATAATTCGAGTATTGTAAACCCAACGTAAATAGGTCGATTCATCAGAATACTTGTTTTAAGTCTTTCTACAGCAGTTAAATCTTCATCGTACGTTTTAAACGATTTAAAAGTAGGTGATGCTATCAATTTTAATGCTCTCTTATAGGTATTACTACAAAGTTCTATATTACGTCTTTTTCGCAAGTTTTCCATAGTCTTTCCATATACACTATTGTTTAAAAGTTTAAAAAAGTCTTTTTCAAAGGATGACGAAGCTTCTTTCCTTTTATTGGTGTTAAATAGTATATACTTTTTCAACCACGGTGCTTGCTTAAATTGAATGGCTTTATGCACTGCTGTAACTTTTAATCCCAGTTGCAGATAAAGTTTTAAATTTCTATAATGCACAACATAATTCTTTTTATTACATAAGTTAGGTATTAACTTGGGTGTACCAACATATTTTCTGTTTTGGAGCATACTTTTAGCATAAGGGGATAGCATTTCTTCGTTCAAGGTTAATCTTTCAGGGGCAAGCGGATAATCGTTATGTAATGTATGAAGGTGGTTAGGATAATGCAAATCAATTTCAAATATATACCCTATATATGATTCATCATCAAGGGATAAAATCCATTCTTCATTAATATTACGTGTATCAACCCATTCAAAGTTGCCATAAGGTAGGTACTGGGGCATAGCCCAACCGTAAAGGTTGTTCGCATCCCAGTACATGATATAACTATTAGGCTCATTCGGGTTATAGTCGTTCATATAGGGGTTATTTGCTCTAGCCAGTCTTCTACTAATCATGCTAATACCGCCTCGTATCCCTTTTTCTATAAGCAGCAACATGTTAATATCTGTTAGGAGCTCTAGAGGTGTTTCAGTCATTTTTAGGCATGCTTGCCATGCAAGTCCTGGAGTTGTAAAAAGATGCGCGCAATCAATTTCATAGTATTGCTGACATAAAGTTCTAAAATTTTGAAATACATCCGCGAGTAACAAAACATCAGTTTTTACATATAAATTATGGTAATCACCCAATGTCTTCATATTAAACATATTCCAAATAGTTTTAGCGTATTGATAATCGTCATCATCGATAATTTCACCAGCCAATGTATTATAAAAGGCACATGCGGGAGGTAGTTCGGTTTCTTCAAACTTATTGAAAGAGGTAAAGTATTCGTAGGGATAGACTCCTTTCCTCGTTAGCATATTCAGCGGTGTATTAGCAGGGAAATTCTCTTTCAAAATCTTAAACTGGGAAGAATCAAGATTTTTACAAGTTTTTCGAGTGATGTAGGTAGGAATTGAAAGCTGTCTAAAAAGACTAATTGTACAGGGTCCTTAGGTTTCTTCAATCTGAATGTAATATAGTTTTCCAAACTTGTAGCAATAACCTCTATCTGATGATTGTTATATTTGCCTAGTTTCGTCATAATATGATGACCGTCATAGTTTTTTAAATTGTGAAAGATAATCGGTGTTTTTTTAGATAATTTGAAATTCAAGTTACAGGCGTTATGGGCGGCACCTCTAAATTCTCCTGAAATGTGACAATGATCTCTTCGACGATCCTCAACTAACTGTTTATGGCATATATGACATACTTCAGCATCTTGAAACTCCTTTTCCTGAGCTTCCGTTAAGACTATAGGCTTGACTTGTGATAAAATCTTGGTGAGTTCTTCCTTTTCAGTCATCATCTTTTCTAAAAAGTGTTCCACAGCGTCTTCTCCTCTATATACTTGAATCGGTTTAACGGAGTGTCCATCTGGCCCGATAATAACATATGAGTATCCACAAGGCACATGATATGCAATTTTTTCACTATGCGAAATATCAGATGACGGGGAAGCCGAAGTAACAGGAACAAGAAGGCTTTCAAAATCTGCATAAATACAGTAAGCAACAGGATGTTGCAAGTGTGTACCTATAAATTTTAAAATGTTATTTTCCTCAGAAGGCATTTTAACAACTTGCACTTCATGCTCTTGACAGTACTGAATGTGGGTTTTCAATAAATCTTCTCTAGTGAAACGATGCAGACACCTAAAACAGTAATATGAGCAGTCTTGTGCCTGGTTAAATCACCAAGGAGACGTGAAAAGTTTCGAATCAGGCAATAGTGTTGTCTTTCATCATCAGAAATTAGTAATAAGTTGATTGTATCAGCGTCATTTTTTGGTGAAATGTACAGTGGACACACTTCATCGTCTTCATACCCGAATACATTAATCCGCAAATCATTCATCTTTTCAATCTGCGGTATCTTTGTCAGAGGCACAGGACATGTTATATTACCTAGTTTAATCGAATTTTCATAGGATGTGTAATGAGATACACGTTCAGGATTCTCACTACGGTCTATATTCAATTTATAGGCAATTAAGCACCAAACGAGGCATTTATTATCTTCGTTTTTGATATTTAACACATCTTTTTTCAAAGCAAGTTTCTGAGGTAGCTTAATATAGCTACTAGCAGCTAAAGGATGGTATTTAGCTATTTTCAGTTCCAAATAGTGAATTTTTTTAAAAATCAATCCGGATCCTCGCTGGAGGAATTCTTCTAGTGACTTATTAATTTTTGCATATCCTTCACTAATATGCTGTTCAATGGTATCTTCAATAACTTCGATAATACAGGAACTTCTAAAATATGTATGCGTCTCTTTCATGTCTTCATCAAGTTTTTTACGTTCTAGCGAAACTTTCATGACTAAATACCACTTCAAGGCATTTTGTTCCTTTAACTCACATTTTAGTTTTTCAAGTTTTTGAGACAGTATATATGACTGAAATACTTCTAAATCACACTCATTATTCTCATTAGGATAAAACATCATTGTTTTAAACACTTTAGAAGCTTCCGCTTGTCTTTTAATTCTTTTTGAGATTGTAACAGGTGCAGTTATCTTCCGTTTTCTAGTAACAAGTTCGTGCTCTTGAGAGAAATCAGTTCAGATTTTACATCAAACACTTTATCACAGTCACTGCATGGATATCGGGAACTTTGGTGAAATTTTAAATGTCTTTGAAAATTATCTAAGCGGGAAAAAACTAGATCACACTGTTGACACTTTATAGAAGATACTTCATCTTTACTTTTTATGAAGTAGCGTATGTCGTTTCAAGTCCCACTTCCGAGTAAAAGTCTTTTCACAAGAAGCACAACTGAAACTTTGTGGCACTTTCTTAACATTCTTGTCAGCATATAGAGATTGTATTTCACCATTATGAATCATTAAATGTCTTTTCAAATTGAATTTTAGGCTGAATGATTTTCCGCAGTCATCACACTTGAATAACTTCTCTTTCAAATGTAGCTTTTCATGGCGATGCAAATCATATCTCCTTGTGAAAGTCTTGTGACAAGTTGAGCAAGTCTGAAAAAAATTAAAAAAAGGTTTGTTTTAGAATTTTTATACTCATAAATAGTAATCAAAAAAAGTTTTCTTAACATAGTTTTATTAAACGTGATTCTATTTTTACTAATGCAATGTAAAAAGTACATTTACATAAAAATACTTGTTATCTTAAACAATTTTTCTTAACATAATGTTGTAAATTTTTACTCATATAATGTTTAATTCTATTTTAAAAAATGTTTCTTTACAAAGGTAAAAAAAAAAAAAAAATAATTTTATTGAACTTGATTCTATTATTTTTACTAATGCAATGTAAAAAATACATTTGCATAAAAATATTTACTATCTTCAACAATTTTCCTAACATAGTTTTACTAAGGCATTGTAAAAAAATACATTTGCATAAAAATATTTACTATCTTAAACAATTTTCCTAACATAGTTTTACTAAGGTATTGTAAAAAAATACATTTGCATAAAAATATTTACCATCTTAAGCAATTTTCCTCACATAGTTTTACAAATTTGCACTAATGTAATGTAAAAAAAATACATTTGCATAAAAATATTTTTCATCTTAAACAATTTCCCTAACATAGTTTTACAAATTTTCACTAATGTAATGTAAAAAAATACATTTGCATAAAAATACTTGTTACCTTAAACAATTTTTCTTAACATAATGTTGTAAAGTTTTACTCATGCATTGTTTAATTCTATTTTGAAAAAAGTTTCTTTACAAACGTGAAAAAATTTTCCTATCATGAATATTTACTAACGTAAAAAATATTGTATTTCTAAGAAAAAATACTCAACTCACCTTATTTTTATCACCCAAAGAGCTTGAGAGCAGGGGATTATCAACAGTCACTGGAGGAGACTTGTCATTAAACATCTGAAAGGAATAAAAAACTTTGATTAAAAAGGTTAAAAATCTCAAAAAAATCTTTAAAATAAAATAAAATAAAGTAATTTAAAAATGGAAAAATGGAAAATAATTAAGATTGAATTAATACAAGTTTAAAAAAAGATATTGTTTCATTAAAGAAAAAAACTTACAAAGGATGGTTGAGGTTCTTCATGCACATTCTTTGCATACGATTCTTCAATCTTCAACATTTCATCTCTTGTCAAACCGCAGTCGATGAAAAACTAAAAAAGTAAATGGTTTTCATTTAAAATATATGTTCCCTATTGCAAAATAATTTTTAAGTTATTAGAATCCTTTTAAAGAAAATTAATTCTTTGAATCAATCAAATGCTATCCTAACAAAATACTATTTCTAAAAAATTCTTCATTATAATGTGTAATCATCAACAAAATGTAAAACCATGTTGGAAGATCTTTATAAAGTTAAAGTGAAATACATACAAACACACTCGTTAAACCAGCGGAGTTTACCAAACTTGTATAAAAAAGTGAAAAAATTAACCATAGAAAAAGTATAAACATAAAAATTAAAAGCATAAGCTTAATAAAAATGTTCAGAGAAAAATACATTGACAATTTTAAAACATTCATAAAGGAAAAAATATATTTTTGATTTCAAAAATGTATATATATATTATGAAAAAATTCTTTTATATGATTAAACAAGCATTTTACCACGATTTTTAATATAACACTGATTAATAATTTTCATATGAATTAAAGTGAATGAACAACTTACTTTGTCATCTACAGGTAACAAAGTTGAGTTCTTGTTAATTTCCATACCGAAATAAAAAACACGCAAGGTCAATGCAAGGTCGAACAAAATGCAAGTCCAATCAAGTCTAAAAGACGGTTTAACAAAGTCGATGTTGAAACAGCAGAGAGCAGAAATATACGTACGTTCAGATCGAATGAATGCGAGCGAATGACAATTAGATTCAATTTCTTAATTACTAATGGAGGAAAAATAGGTCATTCCATTTTTTTAATCAAGGGGTGTCAGATTCATGGGCAATTCCATTACATCCAAGAGGGGTGACAGGTTTTGTGAAATAAACTAACAGTGAGATTAAATGATTATTATACATCACATTTTGATTAATTATTATACTATGTCAATCTATTTTTCATACAGAGGAAAAAAAAATGTATTAAATGAGAACTTTCACAAACACTTGTTATTAATGATACACAAAAATATTTTTTAAATTACAAAAAACTTACAAGTTTTAATCATGTAGAACTTAGATTAAAATTTCAGAGTATAAACACAATCTATACGTGGAGAATTTTCTTTAATTAAACATGAAAACAACACATAATCACTCTAAAAATACTTAATTTTCTTAATTAATCATGCTTTAATTAACAATTAACATTCAATGTATACAATTTATTCATTAACGAACTTGCATTGCATTCTAACGCACTTTCTTTTTCATAAAAACTGTAAATTCGCTACTTAAACATACGAAAAACAGCTAATTACCTTAATTAATTAATTTAATCAACAATTATCAACCATTTCATTAAACATTGGACACACTGGAATTGTATTTAAGCACAATTTTTCATTGAAATATAAATAAAACTGTAAAAACATCGCTTAATTGTCTAAAAATTACTTAATTACTTTAAATTAATTACTTTAATTAACCATTTGTTAGCTTAAACAGTCATGACATTAAACATTTTACGTATTTGAATTATATTATAGCACCATTTTTCATAAAAAATACTAATTAAACATCAAAAAGTGTCTTATTTCCCTGAAAATTCATTAATTTCCTTAATTATCATTAATTAAAGCTAATAAACAACACTTAAACACCTAAAAAATACTTACGTACCTTAATTGAGCATAACTGACATAAAAAAACTCAAAAAACAAAACAACATTTAGTAGGTAAGAAAGGCCAAGGTTCAAACCATCGTCACCTTTTACAAAAAATCACAAATTAATTTTTTAATTAAATTTCCTCATTAATACCCTCGTCATCTTTTACGATACTGTCAGAGGGGGGGTGTCAAGGACGATACCAACTCATCTAGCCCCTCAGGGGGTGGTGCGGCATCCACACGGCTTGCCTGCGCACCAACGCACCACCCTGCTGACCTAGAACCGGCCTTTTTTACCTACTTAATATTGTTTTGTTTTTTGAGTTTTTTGATGTCAGTTATGCTCAATTTGTTTAATGTCATGACTGTTTAAGCTAACAAATGGTTAATTAAAGTAATTAATTTAAAGTAATTAAGTAATTTTTAGACAATTGAGCGATGTTTTTACAGTTTTATTTATATTTCAATGAAAAATTGTGCTTAAATACAATTCCAGTGTGTCCAATGTTTAATGAAATGGTTGATAATTGTTGATTAAAGTAATTAATTAAGGTAATTAGCTGTTTTTCGTATGTTTAAGTAGCGAATTTACAGTTTTTATGAAAAAGAAAGTGCGTTAGAATGCAATACAAGTTCGTTAATGAATAAATTGTATACATTGAATGTTAATTGTTAATTAAAGCATGATTAATTAAGAAAATTAAGTATTTTTAGAGTGATTATGTGTTGTTTTCATGTTTAATTAAGGAAAATTCTCCACGTATAGATTGTGTTTATACTCTGAAATTTTAATCTAAGTTCTACATGATTAAAACTTGTAAGTTTTTTGTAATTTAAAAAATATTTTTGTGTATCATTAATAACAAGTGTTTGTGAAAGTTCTCATTTAATACATTTTTTTTTCCTCTGTATGAAAAATAGATTGACATAGTATAATAATTAATCAAAATGTGATGTATAATAATCATTTAATCTCACTGTTAGTTTATTTCACAAAACCTGTCACCCCTCTTGGATGTAATGGAATTGCCCATGAATCTGACACCCCTTGATTAAAAAAATGGAATGACCTATTTTTCCTCCATTAGTAATTAAGAAATTGATTCTAATTGTCATTCATTCGCATTCATTCGATCTGAACGTACGTATATTTCTGCTCTCTGCTGTTTCAACATCGACTTTGTTAAACCGTCTTTTAGACTTGATTGGACTTGCATTTTGTTCGACCTTGCATTGACCTTGCGTGTTTTTTATTTCGGTATGGAAATTAACAAGAACTCAACTTTGTTACCTGTAGATGACAAAGTAAGTTGTTCATTCACTTTAATTCATATGAAAATTATTAATCAGTGTTATATTAAAAATCGTGGTAAAATGCTTGTTTAATCATATAAAAGAATTTTTTCATAATATATATATACATTTTTGAAATCAAAAATATATTTTTTCTTTTATGAATGTTTTAAAATTGGCAATGTACTTTTTTCTGAACATTTTTATTAAGCTTATGCTTTTAATTTTTATGTTTATACTTTTTCTATGGTTAATTTTTTCACTTTTTTATACAAGTTTGGTAAACTCCGCTGGTTTAACGAGTGTGTTTGTATGTATTTCACTTTAACTTTATAAAGATCTTCCAACATGGTTTTACATTTTGTTGATGATTACACATTATAATGAAGAATTTTTTAGAAATAGTATTTTGTTAGGATAGCATTTGATTGATTCAAAGAATTAATTTTCTTTAAAAGGATTCTAATAACTTAAAAATTATTTTGCAATAGGGAACATATATTTTAAATGAAAACCATTTACTTTTTTAGTTTTTCATCGACTGCAGTTTGACAAGAGAGGAAATGTTGAAGATTGAAGAATCGTATGCAAAGAATGTGCATGAAGAACCTCAACCATCCTTTGTAAGTTTTTTTCTTTAATGAAACAATATCTTTTTTTAAACTTGTATTAATTCAATCTTAATTATTTTCCATTTTTCCATTTTTAAATTACTTTATTTTATTTTATTTTAAAGATTTTTTAGAGATTTTTAACCTTTTTAATCAAAGTTTTTTATTCCTTTCAGATGTTTAATGACAAGTCTCCTCCAGTGACTGTTGATAATCCCCTGCTCTCAAGCTCTTTGGGTGATAAAAATAAGGTGAGTTGAGTATTTTTTCTTAGAAATACAATATTTTTTACGTTAGTAAATATTCATGATAGGAAAATTTTTTCACGTTTGTAAAGAAACTTTTTTCAAAATAGAATTAAACAATGCATGAGTAAAAATTTACAACATTATGTTAAGAAAAATTGTTTAAGGTAACAAGTATTTTTATGCAAATGTATTTTTTTACATTACATTAGTGAAAATTTGTAAAACTATGTTAGGGAAATTGTTTAAGATGGTAAATATTTTTATGCAAATGTATTTCTTTACATTACATTAGTGCAAATTTGTAAAACTATGTTAGGAAAATTGCTTAAGATGGTAAATATTTTTATGCAAATGTATTTTTTTACAATACCTTAGTAAAACTATGTTAGGAAAATTGTTTAAGATAGTAAATATTTTTATGCAAATGTATTTTTTTTACAATGCCTTAGTAAAACTATGTTAGGAAAATAGTTTAAGATAGTAAATATTTTTATGCAAATGTATTTTTTACATTGCATTACTAAAAATAATAGAATCAAGTTCAATAAAATTAATTTTTTTTTTTTTACCTTTGTAAAGAAACATTTTTTAAAATAGAATTAAACATTATATGAGTAAAAATTTACAACAATATGTTAAGAAAAATTGTTTAAGATAACAAGCATTTTTATGTAAATGTACTTTTTACATCGCATTAGTAAAAATAGAATCACGTTTAATAAAACTATGTTAAGAAAACTTTTTTGATTACTATTTATGAGTATAAAAATTCTAAAACAAACCTTTTTTAAATTTTTTTCAGACTTGCTCAACTTGTCACAAGACTTTCACAAGGAGATATGATTTGCATCGCCATGAAAAGCTACATTTGAAAGAGAAGTTATTCAAGTGTGATGACTGCGGAAAATCATTCAGCCTAAAATTCAATTTGAAAAGACATTTAATGATTCATAATGGTGAAATACAATCTCTATCTGCTGACAAGAATGTTAAGAAAGTGCCACAAAGTTTCAGTTGTGCTTCTTGTCAAAAGACTTTTACTCGGAAGTGGGACTTGAAACGACATATGCTACTTCATAAAAGTAAAGATGAAGTATCTTCTATAAAGTGTCAACAGTGTGATCTAGTTTTTTCCCGCTTAGATAATTTTCAAAGACATTTAAAATTTCACCAAAGTTCCCGATATCCATGCAGTGACTGTGATAAAGTGTTTGATCTAAAATCTGAACTGATTTCTCACAAGCGTCAAGAGCACGAACTTGTTACTAGAAAACGGAAGATAACTGCACATGTTACAATCTCAAAAAGAATTAAAAGACAAGCGGAAGCTTCTAGCGTGTTTAAAACACTGATGTTTTATCCTAATGAGAATAATGAGTGTGATTTAGAAGTATTTCAGTCATATATACAGTCTCAAGTACTTGAAAAACTAAAATGTGAGTTAAAGGAACAAAATGCCTTGAAGTGGTATTTAGTCATGAAAGTTTCGCTAGAACGTAAAAAACCTGATGAAGACATGGAAGAGACGCATACATATTTTAGAAGTTCCTGTATTATCGAACTTATTGAAGATACCATTGAACAGCATATTAGTGAAGGATATGCAAAAATTAATAAGTCACTAGAAGAATTCATCCAGCGAGGATCCGGATGGATTTTTAAAAAAATTCACTATTTGGAACTGAAAATAGCTAAATACCATCCTTTAGCTGCTAGTAGCTATATTAAGCTACCTCAGAAACTTGCTTTGAAAAAAGCTGTGTTAAATATCAAAAACGAAGATAATAAATGCCTCGTTTGGTGCTTAATTGCCTATAAATTGAATATAGACCGTAGTAAGAATCCTGAACGTGTATCTCATTACACACCCTATGAAAATTCGATTAAACTAGGTAATATAACATGTCCTGTGCCTCTGACAAAGATACCGCAGACTGAAAAGATGAATGATTTGCGGATTAATGTCTTCGGGTATGAAGACGATGAAGTGTGTCCACTGTACATTTCACCAAAAAATGACGCTGATACAATCAACTTATTACTAATTTCTGATGATGAAAGACAACACTATTGCCTGATTCGAAACTTTTCACGTCTCCTTGGTGATTTAACCAGACACAAGACTGCTGCATATTACTGTTTTAGGTGTCTGCATCGTTTCACTAGAGAAGATTTATTGAAAACCCACATTCAGTACTGTCAAGAACATGAAGTGCAAGTTGTTAAAATGCCTTCTGAGGAAAATAACATTTTAAAATTTATAGGTACACACTTGCAACATCCTGTTGCTTACTGTATTTATGCAGATTTTGAAAGCCTTCTTGTTCCTGTTACTTCGGCTTCCCCGTCATCTGATATTTCGCATAGTGAAAAAATTGCATATCATGTGCCTTGTGGATATGCATATGTTAATATCGGGCCAGATGGACACTCCGTTAAACCGATTCAAGTATATAGAGGAGAAGACGCTGTGGAACACTTTTTAGAAAAGATGATGACTGAAAAGGAAGAACTCACCAAGATTTTATCACAAGTCAAGCCTATAGTCTTAACGGAAGCTCAGGAAAAGGAGTTTCAAGATGCTGAAGTATGTCATATATGCCATAAACAGTTAGCTGAGGATCGTCGAAGAGATCATTGTCACATTTCAGGAGAATTTAGAGGTGCAGCCCATAACGCCTGTAACTTGAATTTCAAATTATCTAAAAAAATACCGATTATCTTTCACAATTTAAAAAACTATGACGGTCATCATATTATGACGAAACTAGGCAAGTATAACAATCTTCAGATAGAGGTTATTGCTACAAGTTTGGAAAACTATATTACATTCAGATTGAAGAAACCTAAGGACCCTGTACAATTAGTCTTTTTAGACAGCTTTCAATTCCTACCTATATCACTCGAAAAACTTGTAAAAATCTTGATTCTTCCCAGTTTAAGATTTTGAAAAAGAATTTCCCTGCTAATACACCGCTGAATATGCTAACGAGGAAGGGAGTCTATCCCTACGAATACTTTACCTCTTTCAATAAGTTTGAAGAAACCGAACTACCTCCCGCATGTGCCTTTTATAATACATTGGCTGGTGAAATTATCGATGATGACGATTATCAACACGCTAAAACTATTTGGAATATGTTTAATATGAAGACATTGGGTGATTACCATAATTTATATGTAAAAACTGATGTTTTGTTACTCGCGGATGTATTTCAAAATTTTAGAACTTTATGTCAGCAATACTATGAAATTGATTGCGCGCATCTTTTTACAACTCCAGGACTTGCATGGCAAGCATGCCTAAAAATGACTGAAACACCTCTAGAGCTCTTAACAGATATTAACATGTTGCTGCTTATAGAAAAAGGGATACGAGGCGGTATTAGCATGATTAGTAGAAGACTGGCTAGAGCAAATAACCCCTATATGAACGACTATAACCCGAATGAGCCTAATAGTTATATCATGTACTGAGATGCGAACAACCTTTACGGTTGGGCTATGTCCCAGTACCTACTTTATGGCAACTTTGAATGGGTTGATACACGTAATATTAATGAAGAATGGATTTTATCCCTTGATGATGAATCAGATATAGGGTATATATTTGAAATTGATTTGCATTATCCTAACCACCTTCATACATTACATAACGATTATCCGTTTACCCCTGAAAGATTAACCTTGAACGAAGAAATGCTATCCCCTTATGCTAAAAGTATGCTCCAAAACAGAAAATATGTTGGTACACCCAAGTTAATACCTAACTTATGTAATAAAAAGAATTATGTTGTGCATTATAGAAATTTAAAACTTTATCTGCAACTGGGATTAAAAGTTACAGCAGTGCATAAAGCCATTCAATTTAAGCAAGCACCGTGGTTGAAAAAGTATATACTATTTAACACCAATAAAAGGAAAGAAGCTTCGTCATCCTTTGAAAAAGACTTTTTTAAACTTTTAAACAATAGTGTATATGGCAAGACTATGGAAAACTTGCGAAAAAGACGTAATATAGAACTTTGTAGTAATACCTATAAGAGAGCATTAAAATTGATAGCATCACCTACTTTTAAATCGTTTAAAACGTACGATGAAGATTTAACTGCTGTAGAAAGACTTAAAACAAGTATTCTGATGAATCGACCTATTTACGTTGGGTTTACAATACTCGAATTATCAAAACTACTAATGTATAATTTCCATTATAATTATATAAAACCAATGTATAACAACCAAGCTGTACTGTTATTTACAGATACAGACTCCCTTACATACCATATTACTACCGATGATATATTTAAAGACATGAAAAATTATTCATCTGAATTTGACTTTTCTGACTATCCCAAAACTCACCCCCTTTATTCCGGTGATAATAAAAAAGTTATAGGGAAATTTAAAGATGAATTGAGTGGTGAAATAGCATTGGAATTTGTAGGACTGAAGGCTAAAATGTACTCTATCAAATCAAGTAAAAGTGAAAAAAAGAGAGCTAAAGGTGTGTCAACCAGGGTTGTTAGACATAAAATTAGTCATGAAGACTATTTACAGTGCTTACTGCAACAGAAAACAAGCATAGAAAAACAATTAAAAATAGGCCAAGAAAAACATAAACTATATACAATCTGTCAAAATAAAATCAGTCTAAGTCCCTTCGATGATAAAAGATTCATCTTAGATGATGGAATAACAAGTTTAGCTTATGGACATTGCGAAATTGATCAAGATGTAGAACTTTATGCTTAAATATTGTAAAAATTGATGAAGATATTGTAAACTATATTGTAATTAACTCTACTGTAAACTTCGTTATAAGTGCCGAAATTATATGTATATATTTATTGTGATGTTAACTTAATACATGGAAAACTTGGAATAATATTTGTAAATAGTGTAAAAATTGTTCAAGATTTTATATTGTAAACTTCGTTATTGTTGATGAACTTGTATGTATATACTAATTATTGTAATGTCAACTTACTAGATGAATACTTGTAAATATTGTAAAAAATGAATGTTGCAAACTTCGTTATATTTAATAAATTATATGTGTATACTAATTATTATGATGTAATGTAAGCACATTAAGTGAATACTGGAAATCACTACTTGTAAATTTTATAAAATATTGCTGCAATAAAATTTTTAATTAACTGTAAACCGTGTCTGTTTTATTTCAGAATTGTTATTTTTTAGAATGTTTGTGAATTTTATTAATAGGTTAAAAGAAAAAAGGCGAAGAAGAAAATAAAATAAAATTGTTTTATTAAAAGGAAATATAATAGAAAGTAATTTGATGATTTAATTTAAACATTACTAACTTTAAAACTAATACTAAATACAAATTTTAAGAAAAGCACGATTATTACAAAATTAATTATTAAAAAGAAAAAAAATGAATTTTTTTTATAAATTTATGTTATTAAAAGACAAAGAAATGTATTAAAGGGAAAATTGTTTTACAATTTTTTCTAAAGATTGTATATTCTAAGTATGAAAAGTAATTTCACGACTTAATTTTAATATTATAAACTTTTATAACTAAACTTAAACGAAGGTTTTGATAAAACATGATTATTTTTGTATTATACAAAAACTTTTAATAAGATAATATAATACCTAAAACCCTATGTTTAGTACTATAGAAGGTTAATTTCAAGCTTATATCTGTCGAAACGGTAGTAGTGATTGAGGGTGGTGCGATCGATGTGCACATCCTCTGACGCAAAGCGCATCAACGCATCAACGCATCGACGCATCACGCCTCTTAAGCCTCTGCCGCAGAACCCCCATTATCTCACTACTAACATTTCTAATTTATCCTGGAACTGTGTTACATAGGTGCCAACATGTGCGGTTTTTTTTTAACACCAGTATTTCTTTGTAGAGGATTTTATCATGTTTAATCACAGAACACTGCTAAAAAACTTCTTTAAAATTTCGATTAAAAATTTCCGATAGCAAAAAAAAGCGTACAAGTTGGCATCTATGCTGTTAGTACCCGTCACTTTTTTTTTCACCGCATCATTTGTAGAGTAATTTTCTGCAATACGTAATTACGGTTATTATTATTTTTTTTTTTAATGCTCTTTTCAAGGAAAGTGATACGAAAAAAATAAAATAAAATAAAATAAAAATGAATGAATAAATGAATAAATAAAAAATAAATAAATACTAACAGTGCTCCGGAATAAATTAGAAATGTTGGCATGTTTGCTATAACAGCGATTTTATTAGATTGCTTAATTTCGTTTCGTAATGTTGCTTTTGGATTAAAAATAAAATAAAATAAATAAAACCAGATTTATAATAAGTGCTTATTAACAACTTTAACTTACGAATCACATTGCTCTTGTGATTTATTGTTTAGAAGACAACGAAGGCTTGAAAATGTAAAGAAAACGAACATTTTGTTTTTCAAACTTTTGTTATTTGCTTGTAACTTTTACTTTACTATGCTTTACGATAATTAAAATCATCGGTAATTAGTTAATTAATTAATTTTTTTCCCACTTGAAAACATATATCAATATTCCATATGAATGGTGTTTTCGGAACTCTTCTAATTCATAAAATATGCAGAAGACACAGTTAAATGGTAACCTTTTTAGATATCTGCAATAATTAGCTTATTAAGTACAGCAAAAATGGAGTGATTCATTTTTTGACTTTGAGTGACGATATTCGAATATTGGAGTGAAAGTGCTCTATCTAGTTCATAATTTATGCTTGGGATAATTGGTAGAAATGCTGGTCATCCATATAATTGCAATTCATAAGAACTTCCATGCGCTAATATATATATATGTATATATATATTTTTTTTTTTTCATTGGCGCATTTTCTTTAGTTACAAAGTTTTAAAACATGCTATATTCTTATTTTGCGGATGGTCTTTATTTTTATCACAACCATTCAAGAAATATAGTTTTATTGGTTTTAAAAAAGCTCAAAATTGCGCATAACTATAAATTCTTAAAGTAAAAAATCCTTTAATTTTCAAACAAAAATAAAACAAAGACACAGCTACCAACTTTTACGCTTTTTGGCTACCGGAAAAGTTTAACCGAGGTTTTTGATATATTTCTTAACAAATTTCGCTGATTAAATAAAATAAAAATTTTGTTGAAATTTTTCGGTAGCCAAAGAGAAAAGTTAGTAACTATGCATAAACATTAAATATTTTTTAGCCTCTGTCATTCACTAAGTATGTATAAATATACTAGAAAGAAATACTTTTGAAAAATATTAGTTTCAAGAAGCATCTTGCACAGATTAGACTTAATACTAATAATGCTTATAAAATAAATTTGAAAAAGGAAAAAAAAAAAGAAATCCTTACCCATATAAGATTGTATCGCTCCAATATCATCAGAGTGATTCGTGAATCCAGGAAATTAAAACTTAATACTGATAATGGTTATAAAATAAATTTTGGAAAAAAAAAATAACTTTACCACAGAAAAATTGTATCGCTTCAATATTATCAGAGTGAAGCTTGAATCCAGGAAATTAAAGATTTAATATTGATAATGCTTTCTAAAATAAATTTGAAAAAAAAAAAAAAAAAAAAAAAAAAAAGAAAGAAAGAAAGAAATTTACCATATAAAGATTGTATTGCTTCAATATCATCAGAATGAAGCCTGAATCCAGGATTGTATCCTCTATAATATGGAGCCATTAAAGCTTTCTTTTCATCTGAATGAGATAAACCTAACGAATGGCCAAATTCATGTGCTGCAACTTGAAATAAATTTGTGCCTAAAATTTCAGAATAAAGTCTCTGAATATATTATTAAACAGAATATATTATTATATATTCTATGAATATATAATAATATGAATTATTATGAATATAATATTATATATTATCTTTTTAATCGATATAATGCTTTAAGGCAACATATTAATGTTATTTTTAAATAAAAGAAATTTAAATAGGTAAAAATTATTGAACAACAGGGCTGCTAAGTTTTGTTATATTTGCAGAGCTACCAACTCTCTGATTTTTTTAACACCAATATTTTCGTAAAGTTATATTCATCTTATTTAATCGTAGATTTTTAGGTATTAACCCTTAAATGCATGAATATTTTCCCCAAAAAATTGTATTTAGCTGTAAGAAACCTTTATTATGCTGGAAACGGAACGAAAGAAAAAAAGAAACAGATTTATTTTCTATGTTACGAGCTAATTTATATGTTTATACATAGATTAAATAATGGAAACTTTCCCAAAGACTACCAAAAATCATTTATTTACATATGTTGCAGAAATGTTACACTATGCATTTAAGGGTTAAATAAAGTGAATATTTTTGTTGAAAAATTTTGGTATTAAAAAATACAAACGGTTAGTAGCACTCAATTATTTATTAATTTTCTTTAACAACAACAACAACAACAAAAAAAAAAAAAAAAAAAAAAAAAAGAGAGAGAAATAATAACGATAATAAAAATTTTCATAGTATTTTGTTGGGAGGGTTTTTTTTTTTTTCCCTTTAATTGGCTTGTTTCTAAGCGAAATGTATTGACAAATGTTAGATATAACACGTATTCTGCAACTTTGTACTTTTCTTTGATAAACAGTAATACATTACTTGAATAACATCCAGAAGTGGATAGAATTGTATTAGAGTGTAAACCAAACATTTCAATTTTATTTTAATTTATTTTAAGTGGATGCTATTTTGAAAAGGCAGTCAAAAAACCATTAAATAACAATTCTAAAACTCTTTCACATTTTTATTTGACTTGAAGAAGAAAGAAAAATAATTATTACAACTGTTTGTAAGTTTTTTACTTAAATAAATTTAATTTTATTTTACAATTACTAAAGTGATCTCCAATGAATCTTTTCGTTTTACAGTTTTTTTTTTTTTTTTTTCATAAAGTACGCTTAAAGGAAAACTGATTGCAGAAACTCGGCTGTTAATTTGTGTGGCAGCATTTTGTACTGTTGTAAAATCGTAACATAAATAAATTGAATTTTATTTTACAATTACTAAAGTGACCCCCCAATGAATCTTTTCGTTTTACAGTTTAATTCTTAAAGTACGATTAAAGGAAAACTGATTGCAGGAAACTAATTTATGTGGTAGCATTTTGTACTGTTGTAAAATCGTAAAATAAATAAATTGAAATAAAAATAAATTAATTAATTTTATTTCATTTTACAATTACTAAAGTGACCCCTGATAAATCTTTTCGTTTTACAGTTTACTTCATAGAGTACGCTTAAAAGAAAACCGATTGCAGGAAACTCGGCTGTTAATTTGTGTGACAGCATTTTGTACTGTTGTAAAATCGTTGCCTTAGGAGTTTTGATTATTTATTTACGTTTTTCTACATTATTTTGCTGTTTAACTGAACAAAAAAAAAAAAAACTTGTTCACAAAGTGCCACTAAATTTGTCTAGGCCTTTCTCTTTCTTACATTTTGATTTTATTAATACTTTTTATGTTATAATTTTTTTTTAATTCCTCTATAAGATAATCCTGTATATTTATGACAAGAAAATAAAATAATTTATTTTATACAAGAATTTTACAAATCATTAAATTATTGTTTCCAGTATGTATTATTTAAATAGTTCATTTTGTTATTATTTGTTCAACAGTTAATTCATTATTATTTAATTACTCTAACAGCTCCCTTATCCACAGTACATCTTCAGGATGTTTCTGGGATGTCTTTTAATCCGGAAGACATCTTAAAGATATCCTTAGTTTATTATGAATAAAAATCTAGTCTTTCAGAGTTTTCCGTGGGTTTCTCCGAAACCTGTGAATACGGGCTAAAACCTCTTTGAAAGACCCTCACAAAGACACCCAAGCCTAGATGCTTAGCGCAGACAGTTAGCTTTAATCCCTACACCTACACAAAGTATTAGATACTTAGAAATTATAAATAAAACACAGGTAAAAATACAAATATAATACAATTATAACTTATTAAAAATAAAATTAAGTACATATTATTATTATTGTTGTTGTTGTTGCTGTTGTTGTTTGTTTACTGTTTAATTTAAAGCATTGACTAACTACAGTAAAGTGCATTGAACGACTGGTAAGAAAGAAAAGAAATTTTCAGGCAAACACAATAAATAATAATAATGATAATAAAATACCGTACCACAAATGCTTCGTGTCGAAATAATTAAGCATGACACTTCATCAAGTGGAAAAAAAAAAAAAAAGAGTCATGAGTGCATTGTGAAAATAGTAACACATTGCTGCTTTCTCGCAGCTTAAACTGTAATTCTTGATCAATATTTATTCTGTATCCTTCTATTAGTTACTAATGGGAAAAATTTGGAATAAAATCTTGTTCAGATAAATTAAGGAATAGATTTTTTTTTTTTTCAGAGATTTATTTAATTAATTTTAGATAATACTTTTAATTCCTAAATGTTATTAATAATACCTAAGATTGTAACTATGATTAGTCTTTCGATGTTTGCACTTGACTGTTTCTCTTTCCTGGAAAAATTAAAAAGGAAAAAAAAAAAAATCATATAAAAAACATCAAAATTCTTAAAACGCACTTAGGTCTTTTGAAAAACTGATAATTATAAAAATCCCTATCATTTTAGATTTAGCCTGGGCCTAAACTATTTTTCATATGATTTCTACTGTTTACATTCCGATAGTCATAGTGAATTATAGTGAAGGATGAATAAGTTAACAGGTTTCAGAGAGTTGACTGTAACAAAGAACATGTCAAGAAAGAAAATGTTGCATTGCAATTGTGACTTACCAATTCTTTCATTAATCGTCCATTTTTCTTCATTGTCAAAATGAGCATCTCCACCGTACTGCGGAAAGAAAGCGTGAGCTAAAGTCTTTCCTGGACCATCAAAAGGATCGCCATCTCCATGTTCTCCAACTTCAAACCGAATATCGATATTTACTCGTCCTCTCATCTTTTCTTTGAAATTTAATGTTGTAACTTCACTCCAAATCTGCAATAAAAGTGTATATTTAAATTCAGTTATGGAAACCACTTTCCTTAGGTTTCACATTTTATAATTAGTTTTTATACATTGGATTTCAAAAGTTTGCTAGGATAGAAATATTTTTAGTTGTATGTTAATAATACTCCTTCACATGTAAAGCTTTGACGTTAAATGAACCATATACCAAGTAAAGTGGAATAAATTGGTACACACATGCACTAGTGTTGCCAGATTTTGCGACTTTTTTATTCAGTATCCATCACTATTTTAAATGTAACGATTGCCTAATAACTTCGAAGATTAATCGTCTATTTTGTATATCAAATATTACATCTGAAAATTATTGGTGACTATTGAATAAAAATGTAACAAGGTCTGGCAACACTGACACACACTCACTTAAAAAACAAACAAACAAACAAAAAACAAAACAAAAAAGTTTTCAAAAAATTGACTTTTTAAAACGGTGCTACAGTATTCAGATATTTTAATTATCCTTGTTTTTTTTAAGTGAGTGTGTGTCAGTGTTGCCAGACATTGCTACATTTTTATTCAACAGTCACCAATAATTTTCAGATGTGATATTTGATATACAAAATAGACGATTAATCTTCGAAGTGATTAGGCAATCGTTACATTTAAAATAGTGATGGATACTGAATAAAAACGTCGCAAAATCTGGCAACATTAGTATGTGTGTGTAGCAATTTATTCCACTTTACTTGGTATATGATTCATTTAACGCCAAAGCATTACATGTGAAGGAGTATTATTAACATATGACTAAAAATATTTACATCCAACCAAACTTTTGAAATCCAATGTAGAAAAACTAATTATAAAATGTGAAACCTAAGGAAAGTGGTTTCCATAACTACAAAAAAAAAAAAAAAAAAAAAAAAAAAGACGTTTTCAAAAAATTGACTTTTTAAAACGGCGCTACAATATTCAGATATTTTGATTATCCTTGTTGTCTTTTTTTTTTTTTTTTTTTTTTTTTAGGATAAATTAACCTTGATAATCCACAAATATCTCTTTTATCAGCGTTTGAGTTCAGACAATCAAAGTACTGTAGAAAGATGAATTTTCTAAACACAGACAAATGTGAAGATTTTCTGACGAATAAATCTTGATAAGTTATGTATATATGATAATTTTATTTCTATTCAATTATATTTATGAAATCGGAGCCCATTTTCGAAATTTTCAATTTGCAGTATATAGTTAACTTTCTCAAAGAAAAATTGTAGATACATACAAGGTATCACTTGATCTGTAATTAGTCGAAAAACATTAAATCATTTGTTAAAACAGCATTATTAAATTATATTATCAAATGTGACTATAATTACCTTAAAGGCTCGAGCGATTTCGTTATTAACTTTTGTCTTGTCCTTAATCCTAGTTGGATACTTAGTTACGCGATACGTGAGTTCCTGTACTCGCCACTTGCTTCCTAGGGCAAGAAAAATTAATAAGTATACATTGAAATTTAAACAATAGAAGATTATGCTCGCAAATAAAATATCTCCCAACAAACATATTTGTTATTTTAAAAATGTCATATCCCTTTCCGACCCGAAACATTTTTACCTTAAAATATTACATTCTTTTGTTTTTGCATGCTGAAAGAAAAATATGGACTATAACCGACATTTGTTAGTTGAAAATTGTACTTTACACTTTCTGCTAATTAGCTCGAACGTTCATTTCCTGATTTTATTACATACGACTGTTCCAGATGCAAAAATGTAAGTGGATGTCGTGGATGTCTAACCCGCACGATCGTACGGCGGGAAGGAAAGGGTTATAGAGTCGATTTTAAGGAAGTGTAATAGCATATAAATAGTACAACATCCTTGTACAAAACTGAACCTTAAATAAAAACACTAAATATCGAAACTTTCGCAAAATGTCTCTTTTATTCGGCATAAAAATGACAGTTCATCTTACAATAGGATAAATACGTTTGGAAAAAAAAAAAAAAATCTACCAATAAATATCTTGGAGATAAAGATAAACGAAATACACTAACTTAAGTATAGTTCTAATAGGATAGATTAAAAGGTTAAAAACTGATTTAATCTAAAGTTAGAAAAATAAGTGGGCAATGCAATTGAATTTGATTAGTTTGCGCCAAGAAAATCATTTATTTATTTATTGTATCCTAGAATGAAATCACTTGAATAAAAAGATCAAAGTTCATTGATGGACAAAGTAAGTGGTTCATCGTTTATTCAATTGAACTAATATGATTATAACTCACCTCTCAAATCTACTTGTTCCGTATTTGAAATTCGTTGACTGATACTTAAAAGAGACATGGACAATAATTAGACAATTATAATGCCGCTATAATACAGCAAGTTAATGATAGCGATTATCGAGAAATAAAAATGAAGATGAGTAAAGTATCGTCAGAGGTGGATTCAGATTAGTCCCATTTCGAGATACATTCCCTTAATGTTTTGAAATAGTATGCATATTTAATAATAACAATAACAATAAATGTAATAAAACTAAGGAAAAAACTATTATTCTATTCATCAATTTATTTGCAACATTGAATGTAATAATCTATATTAATAAAATCAGACTTTTGTGTGTAAATTTGACAGAATCAAAAAATTTTGCGATATCTTTACATTTCACATATCATGAAAGCTAGAAATGACTTCAGAAAATTTTCTCTGTGTGTGTGTGTAGCGAAGTATTGAGGTCTCCATTTAGACGGTAAAAATACATACTGAGAAATTTTGGAATTTTAAGAAAAACCAAAGCTGATTTAGAATTAAAGGAGTTTTAGTAACAGTTATTCATCAAAAATATGCATTTAAATCTATTATTTACGAAGTTGATTGGCGGTGTACACACATAGTCCCCAGCTTGAACGCCTTGCCAACCTGTGTGTGTCGTTGTGTTTGTATGTTTGTAACGCTAATTTTGTCTGGGTGTCACGTGAGAACGGCAGGACGTAATTCATCGACACTTGGCAAGAATTTAGGTTTTTACCCAACTTAAAATTATTACTATAAACTTTTGCGAAATCCACCCCCCCCCGTTTTCCCCTTGGGGGAGGCAGGAGGTAAAAACACGTTTGTAAACATAACTCTGCAACAAGTTACTTCACGGTGAAGAAGTTGCACATGGAGAGACTAGATTTGAATACAAATAAAACGTTATCTGTTATTTAGGCATTATCGATTTTTAAGGGGAGGAAGGGGGAAATCGATTTTTGACGGGAAATTTCGCAAATTCCAGATTTTTGAGTAGAACTCTACCAAAAATAGTACAAAGATGTTGAAAACAGCCATACGTCTTCATTAGGATATTTCAAAAAACATATATATATATAGATATATATACTTTGTGATTTTCGTACACACATATATATATATATGTATTTTTTTTTTTTTTTGGTGGGGGGATTACGAGGAGAAAAATCGAGACACCCTTTTTAGCGCTAAATTTGTGCTGGGAAATCTATGGGAGCTGCGGTCATGAATTTTAGTGCGTGGATTGTTATATGTCTCCGACACCTAAAGTAACGGGATTTATTGAAATTCTACCTTCGCCCCCCCCCCCCCGGATGGGGGGCAGGAGGCGAAAACCTTTGTAAGAATAACTCGTCCCCAAATTACTTCACGATGAAGAAATTGCACATGAGGAGACTAGACTTGAGTACAAATAATAATAAGAATAATGAATATTCTGCGACTTTAGAATTTTTGATTTTTAAGGGAGGAGGGGGAAAATCGATTTTCGGGGAAAATTTTGCAAATTCTGGATTTTTGAGTAGTGCTCTACTAAAAATAGTACAGATATATTGAAAACAGCACGTGTATTCTTTAAGATATTTCCAAAAACCCATTTTGTTTTTTTGTGATTTTTGATTTTGGGGGACGTTACGAGGGGGCCAATTCGAGACCTCCCCACCTTTAGCGCTAAATTTGTCCTGGGAAATCTATGGGATTTGCGGTCACGAATTTTAGCGCTTAAACTGTTTATATGTATCCTACACCTATTGTAAAGGGATTTTACGAAATTCTTCTTAACTCCCCTTAGGATCGGGGGGTAATAAATAAGTTTCCAAGCGCAACCTCGCTCCAAATTATCTCGGTATGATTATTTTTTATGTGTGAATTGGTTATGCGTACCCAACACGCATTATAATGGGATTTTGTGAAATTTGTATCTTCCCTCCTCTGGCTGAGAGGAAAACACGTTTATAAGAGTAACTCTGCTCCAAATTGAATCAGGAAACCGATTTTTTGAAGCGTCAATTGGTTATGCGTATCCAATACGCACGCTACAAAGAAATTTTGAGGAATCCTTTTCTTCTGCCCCTACCCGTAATGGAAGAGCGGGCAAAAAACACGTTTTCAAGCTTAAATTTCGTGGAATCCTCACGTTCCGAACGGGGAAACCTCTACCAAACGTAGAGGGAACTTTAACTTAAGTTTCAACTGATGTCAGCGATTTTTTTTTTAAAAAGATTTTATTAATAATGATATGGGATTCTGAGAACTCATTTAAATATAGTGTGGGCAAAGCTTGCTAGTCAACTTATAATAAAAAATAAAGTTGACCAAAGAGATCAAAAAAGAAAAAAAAATTGATTTCCCCAACGAATATATTAATAAATAGGCAAAATTATTATTATTTTTTTTTAATTAAATATCGACGAACAGACAGACGTTACCTTTATATTTTTATTAAACAATATAGAAATTATTTCATTCCATACACAGATAATTTTCTACAATTCAGATTTTTTTTTTTTTTTTTTTTTTTTTTTGCTTCTTTTCGTTCGATATTTTGCATTTAAATAATATGTTTAATATGTTTAATTATTTTAACAAAATAATTATATTCGTGAAATGAAAAATTCCTTGGTTCATAGCAGAAGGAGCAGATCAAGCTTTGAAATTTATTTGCATCATCGATTGAAAACCTACTCGGTGTTAAATTTCCATGTACTTTAAACTATTGTTGAAAAATTCGTAACGTGTCAGAAAGGATTAGGAAGTGTCCTTATAATCTCAATGAAAAACCTAATCGATTTTCAAATTTAATCACTTTTTGAATTTCCTTTCAAATTTTAGTTGCCCTTCAAATTTTACTGACTTGTAAAACGCTGGTACTCTTAGGCCCGGCTACGTAGGCCTAAGCCTAAATCTGTCACTGAGTATGGTAATTTGAAGTACTAGATGATTCATAATATATGCACAGTGTATGTATAATGCTGTAACTGAAGTATACATTGTTTAATAGACAGCCAAAATTACAGTGGATAATCAAAATATTAGAATTTTTTTTTTTGACATTTTTTTCGATTTTCTAAAAAAATACTAGACGAAATGGCTTGGAGCTTCAGACATGCAAAGAATATTTAAAAGCTCACATTTTTCATTATCGATTTAGTCCAGAGTGCAATTAGGGGGCTAACCACAAATTGAAGAAGAGCTCAAATACTTTGAATCATCCTTTGTCGTAAAAAGCTACAAATGATTTGTAACTTTAACGCATTGTTGCATCTTGTTGTTTGTTGTTGAAAAACCCCCTTATAGGTTTGTAACTCTAACATATTTTTATTTATTTACTAAGATTTTTGAGTTTATGAGAGGTTTTTCGCAAAAAATATTTTTTGCAATGTCGTTGAAATAATTGGATCTTCAAATTAAATACGCGGCATGTGAAAAACAACTTACGAAATTTCAACTCTGGGAAATAACTAAAATCTAGTTCGTTCTTTTGCGGATAATTTATTTAATTTTTACTTCATTCAAATGAATGTTCGACAAAAGTTGTTCAATATATCTAGCTTTCAACCTATGTAATAAAAATTTTTTTATCTTTTGCGCATGCACAGTAAAAAAAAAAAAAAAAAAATATATTTACTATAAATGCACATATCTCAGAGAATATTACATGTGTTAATTTTATGTTTCAGAATAATGTTTCTCTAATGTTTTGTCAACTTTTCTGCAAGTTTTGTAAAATTTTATGGAAATCCGTTCTAGTTATAAAGCCAAAAATTTGCCAAAGAATTAATAATTTATGAAAAAATATTATATGCCTAAATAATTGCGCAATACATACAACACAAGAAACATATAAATACTGTAGATCGAATGCGCAACAATGTGTTAAAGTTAAAGTCATTTGTAACTTTTTATGATATAGGGTGATCCAAAGTATTTGTGCTCTTCTTCAATTTGTGGTTAGTCCCCTAATTGCACTTTGAACTAAATCGATATTGCAAAATGTGAGTTTTTAAATATTCTTTGCATGTCTGAAATTCCAGGCCATTTCGTCCAGTATTTTTTTTTTTTTTTAATCGAAAAAATGTTAAAATAAAAAAAAATCAAATATTTTGATCAGAACAATAGCTTTAACTTTGTAACTTTGGCTGTCTATTAAACAATAGATACTTCAGTTGCAAAATGCAACCAAGCCATTTTTTTTTGTTAATGTATACACTAGGTGACAAAAAAAAAAAAAAAAAAAAAAAAAGCCGCACTTGATATTTTCTATTTTTCTTTCTGTAATCGCTAATTTTAATGTTTCAAAAGTAAATTTTTGAACAGATTTCATTATGTTGTGTTCCACGTGCAATTTAGGTTTGAGCCAAGTGTTAAAAACAAGATGAAATTGCTCGGAAAATTGTAATTTTAGAAAGTATTTCAAAAATGGCAAGAAAAAGACAACGATACCACAAAAAATATTAATTTTAGAGCGAAAATCAAAAAAATATTTTAATACGTGGGATGTCAAAATGATTAAATGTTAACAAAATATTAGTGATCTGTTTTTTATCAAGATATAATATTTATTGGCTGTTTAAACTGCACATTTGTCCTTAAGTGGCCACGTTACTCTTCCAGTCGAGATGACCACAAGTTAAAAAGCCAGTGCTTAAAAAATCAGTTTGTATTACATTTAGAACATAGCAGGGATTCAGAAAAAGTATTTAGTAACATAATTTCTCTAAATACAGTGAAATAACAGTTACACAAAGCAGGTTTAATTGCCAGAAAATCTGAAAAATATTCATTCTTAACGTAAAGAATTAGAAAACCAAGACATTAGAGGGTTAAAAAAATTAAAAAATGATCAATTAATTATTGGGCTGAAATTGTTTTATCTGATGAGCCAAGTTTAACTTACTTCAAACTGACGGAAACAAGCAGATCTGATTACGAAAATGTGACTGACTTAATGAAAATCGCACTTTTAAAAGAATAACACATTCCCCGTACATTACGATACGAAAATGCATAATTTTTCGGTGAGTCTGGCAAATTTTCATGTTCAAGGGAGCAATTAAACAGAAATAAAACTTGACCATTAAAAAGTTGATTCCTGACCGACTACTTTGGGGTATTTTTGACTCTTCTATAATCAGCATTTCAAGATGATAATGCACCTTGTTATATGGCGCTTGTGATACACTTATTTGATTCAAGTTGTTAAAATTACTTATCCATTCTCATGAGCACCTATAATTCTGTAAGTTATCATAACTTTTTTTACTTAAAATTAAATCCCACAAAGAATATCGCAGGATTTCTTCTTTATTAGACCTGAAAATTGTCCTAATCTCAATCCGCTCGAAAATATTTTGTCTATAAAGATGGTGGGGATTAGAAATTTGCAACCTACAACTTTGAAAGTACTAGAAAAAAATATTTATGATATTTGGAACAGTGAAATTTCATGTTAAAAATCTGTAAAATACTATGCCATTGCGCATTAAAGCAGTAATTCCATATAAAGGCGGAATCATCCTATCCAGAATACATATTTTTATTAAATAATTGTTTAGATCTAACAAATAAATAGTTTTATTTCATACACTAAAGTAGCACTTGTTTATCTCATATAATAATCATAATAGAATACAAAGTATATATTATTATAATACGTTTAAAAAAAAAAAATAATAATAATATGTAGATTTTTATTAAATACTTTATAGAGTGTAATAAAACGAATTATTAAGTCGAAAATGTACATAGGTATAATGTTATGACTTCCGTATTACACAAATATAGCAATTTTATTTGTTGCAATCATTAGTTTTTAAATTATTACAAACCCAAAAGTTATAAGTCAATTTTTCTGCAGTGCGGCTTTTTTTTTGTCGCTTAGTGTATATATATATATATAAGTCAGCATGAAACATAAACTTGGTTTTTGATATCCTTTATTTCTGATGTTTTAAATAAAAAATAATCAAATTAAAAACTTAAAAAAAGTTGTATGTATATATATTTTTTCATATCGTTATTTCTCCCAAAGATTCGAAAAATTCTTCGTCTTTCTTTCGAACAAATTAAAAGTCATTTTCAAGCAAATGAAACTCGTATTAAACTTTTTACTTTCTCTTACCCATATATATGGTAGAGAAAGTATTGTTTTTGAGTCAAGTTTTCAAAATTGAGTTTTTGTTATATTTACACGTTTTCAGGTCCCCTGAATCCGAAAATAATATTTTTAGCAGTTGATCTGTGTGTGTATATGTATGTCTGTCTGTACCTGTGTGTGCCTGTTATCAGCATATCTCAAGAACAAATCGTAGCAAGAAGTTCAAACTCGGTATTCTGAATCTGTATTACGTAGTAATGCTACACTAAACTTTTCGTTGAGATCAAGCAAATGGTTCGTGTACGGGGACATCCAAGAGAATTCAAATACATTACGTCCATAGGTGAAATTTTTGGTAAGTACAGGAACATTTATAGGCTGCCCTAAACAAAATAGAAAGAACCTAATTTTTTCTATGCATTAAAGCATGTTTTGTGTAGATTGTGGTGTGGAAATCATTCATCATTCGTGTACAGGGATGCCCAAAGTATTTGGATATACTGGGGCTATATTTGGATATTGTTGGAAGTGTATTTCATTTTGTGTTGGGTGTTTTTCATATCAGACTAAATTTAAGTAAACAATGTGATATGCATACAGTTTATCGACAATATACAGGGCTACCCAAAATTAAGTTAAACGCTCTTTTCTATTGAATGTGCTTTGTTACATTTTATTATGTAGACGAACACTGTTCAGGAAGTACAATTCATTTTTCATACCCGGAGGAAAAGGATTTTTGAAGTTCTATTTTCAACTTTAGTTTTTTTTTTTTTTTTTTTTTTTTGTAGAATATTACGTTTTGGTACGAAAATATGACCCCTGAATACGAAAATCCAATTTTTAGCGGTTGATCTGTTTGTATATTGGGTATCAGCGTAACTCAAAAACCAATAACTGCAGAAAATTCAAATTTGGTATTCTGAAGTCTGTAACAGAAAGTCGTGTGAGTGACACACCAAATTATTTTTCTTCTTTCAAAGTTAATTATTTAAAGCATTCATTTTTTCGACACAATGCGGATATCGAATAGACCAAGTACAGTAATTCATTATTTTTTTCGTTACAATTATATATTCAGTTATTTCTGTCAGAAGAGTGAGAATTTTTATGTTTTTCTAAACACAGGGAAATATTTCTTTAAATTAAAGCTTAGACGAAGGTGGTACCTATTAAAAATTAAATTGTGCCTTTTAATATATGTATGGCCCATGATTAGTCTGGTACGTATATAGTCTACGGGTATTTCGTGACATTAGGTTGTATCAGTTACACAGAAAAATAAAATTTTCTACATTATTACCATACAGAAATATTTATCTTACATTTACAGCAGTTTTATGTGATTAAATAGGATAGGGATTATTGTTAAAAATATATTAATGAAAGTGGAAATATTCCTGTGTGTACTGGTACAGAGACATTTTGTGATATATTATGACTACATCACACACAGGGATATTTTACATGGCATTTTCATTTAATTACTCCCATATGTTATATGTAAGTCCATTTTAATGACCTATCTAAAAATTTACAGTTGATTTTAATAAATTTTGAAATTGCTGTTATTCAATGATTTGAAAATATAAGTTCTATATTCCATATTTATCTCTTGTACCGAATATCTCCAATATTAAATGCTGCATTTGTGCCATGTAAATCACTATGAATTCGATGTTTTAGGGATATACCAACATCATCTCTTGAAAATTAGAATATCATACAAATCCCTTAAGCAATATAGAAACTTATTATTTACTTACAGTCGGTAACAAAAGTCTCCGAACACTAGCAAAAATTCCTATGTAAAAAAAGTACCCTTAATACAGTTTTGTTAAATAAATCCTTGTCGAATCCTGTTCTTAGTCAGTCTAAACACAGGATTCGACATGGATTTATTTAACAAAACTGTATTAAATGTACTTTTTATACATAGGAATTTTTGCTAATGTTCGGAGACTTTTGTTACCGACTGTACGTATTTATTACCGTTGAAGAGGTAGTAAATACGTTGTACGAGGTAATATATACGTAATAAATAAATTTTATGTGTAATATACATTCTTTTTATTAATTCTCTTCTTGGCATTGCATTGTATAAATATAGATAATATAAGTTTCTCTGCAAAAAGAGTTATACTTTAGGTCAAACATATAAAAAAAGAATAACACTGATGTTACAATAAAGATACATGAAGGAAATAAGTGTTTCGTATACCAAAGGAAATATTTATCTGTTCGTATGAAATACCTAATTCATTTACTTAGAAATATTTCTTCAGAAGGTACGGAAGTTACGTTTAGAAAGAGGAAAATAGTGTTTTACATCCTGTTGTATATTTGATATCAACTGCAGATAACGTGGCGATCAACTCTCATCTATATTTTTTATTTTTGGAATTCGTTAAAATAACCATTTATAGAAAAAAAAAAAAGAAAAAAAAAAAAAGAAATCCTTTGTAATCTTCATTCCGTTTGTTTTCTTTCTGTACTTTTTCTTATAATCACAATAACTACAGATATAATATTATTTTTTAAACTATTACAAGTTAAAAAAAATTACTTTTACAAGTTAAAAAAAAAAAAAAGTTAATATTTTGAATAATTAGAAATATATAGTTTTCCGAATTATGACATTAAATATATATATTTCTGTTTGAAAAAAAAAAAATAATATTAAAAATAAATAAATAATAAAGTCTACATTTTATGAAACATTGAAAATGTCTTCCTCTAATTTTGAAATTATTTCAACGAGGAGAAACAAATGCAATAAAACTACCGATAAAATAATAATAATAATAATAATAACTTGTAGTAATATATTATAAAGCTTTTCACATTCAAACTTAGTAGCATTTTTTTCCCAGTTACACAAATTGTGATTTTCGTATTGATTAAAATTTTTATAATGATAAATAGCACAGCATATGACAATCTTATATATATATATATATATATATAACACCAAGAATAATAGAAATATTAGAGTGATCAGTCCCCACCACCTAAAAAGAATTATTACATAGCTTTATTTTAGGATTAAATATTATAAATTTTCTATTGTATAGGACTTTTAAAGTAGGATTTCCCCTACACCGTTAGAAAGAAAAAATTAAGAACTATGATACAAATTTAATATATTTTCGACAGTGAAATGACTTGAACGGAGAAATTCATTTGCATATTGAATAACATCAAAAAATAAGAATTTCTTTTCATTAAAACTTTAGCATATTACTTTCGAATATTTAAATTTTATTTTTTTAACTAATATATTTTTGGATATTTATGGTCTTTCTTCTTAATTTCAATTTTTATTAAAGCTTTCAGATGAAAAATTTAATTTTCTCAAACTTTTGTATTTATATTTTCGATTTACTTATTTTACAAAGAAGTAAAACAGCAGTGTATGTCTGTAAAATGTTATGAACTGAGAGCAGTAGTAGTGCTAGAAACAGTTACTATTTGGAATATCACTACTTATATAAAGCAATCTTTGTATTATTCAATCGAAGAAAAATACTGCAGACGATTAGTAAATACTTCAGTTAAATAAAGTGTTATTCAAAACGGTGACTGAATCGAGCTCTGAATAACAATAGTAATAATAATAATAACAGAAAGCAATAAACATAATTACAAAAAATCGCAATATTTATGTACATAAAGGAATTTCCTGACGTAAGAGGCATTCAGTGTTGCCAGATCTGGCGGATTTTTTTATTCAATAATCGCCAATAATTTCGAGTAATGATATTTCATATACTACATTATGGACGTTTAATCTTCGAAGTGATTAGGAAGACGTTACGATTAAAAATTATTAGTGATTATTGAATAAAAAATCTGTCAGATCTGGCAACGCTGGAGGCAGTATTGTTTGGTGAAAAATGTATACAAAAATGTGTAAGCATTAAATTTATTGATTTTAATGGCTTTACATTTATTGCTGATATTGCTAAAGCATTTTAGCATTCAGAAAGTATTTGGAAGGCAATATTTAGTTAAATTAAATATATGTATATGAAAGGGATAAAAATAAATAAATTTAAATTATTAAAAAACCCAAATTAAAAGTGTAAAAATCGCTAGTTGAAATTATAATCGCGAATAATTCGTAAGCGTCCCTTTAA
Source organism: Salticus scenicus (assembly GCA_963930645.1). Classification (NCBI taxonomy): domain Eukaryota; kingdom Metazoa; phylum Arthropoda; class Arachnida; order Araneae; family Salticidae; genus Salticus; species Salticus scenicus. The sequence continues at coordinate 307,995,177 of OZ005651.1, read as the reverse complement.
AGTTTGTTTTCCAGCAGAAGACTTTATAACTCGGAAATCAAAAAAAAAGAACGAAATTAAAAGTCGAAATTCGCTGACGTTAACGCAATTTGCAACCTTCTCTGCATCAAGCTGCATATTAATTAATCCCAGAAATTCCATTTAGAGCCCGGACGATCTAAAGGAACCAATTAGCAGCTCAGGAAATCGAGTATAAAAGCCGGAACAATAAACAAACGGACACTTTTTGCCACGCTTTTCTAGTGCTAATAAACTTATAGTTGGTCGTTCCTCCGAAATTACGTAGGTGCTACAGGCCTTCCCAACAGATTCTGCGGCCCGGGGCGCCGCTTGAGCCGCCCATGGATCGGCAGAGTGTCGGATTAAGACTCCATTCGCCTTACCCTGTCCTGATTTAACAACAATGAAGAAATAAAGATATTGCCTGAAAGAAAGCCTAGTAATCATTGTGTGTAACGACTGCCATCTCTCTCTTATCCAGTAATAAATTCATTACACACACACACACACACACACACACACACACACACATATATATATATATATATTCATATCTTTATGACAATAATTGTAATGTAAATAAAAAAGATATTATATTAAGATGCCATGAACCCTGGTACTGAATTCGCACATTATAAATGAATACAGCTAAAAAGCAGCAGGAACCAATAAAAGCGACTCAAATTTTATAGTACCCCTCCCCCCCCCCCTTTTTTAATTATGTAAATTTTATTACAACGAAAACATTGCTCTAATGGTAATGTGTGTCGGTGTTGTGGGTTAATGCCAATTGTCTAAACAAGGGACTTTGGCAGCTTTAAGGGTAGTGTCAGGTCAAGATTAAGCTAGTACAAAAATCATGAACCAATACACTTTTGAGATTTTGTACAATTACTTTTATTTTACCCATAACAAAAAAATAATATAGACTTATTTACGCATAAAATACAGCAAGCAAAATTTGAATGATATTTTTCGTCGTATTTATTGTATTAGTAAAACTGTATAATATATAATATGTATGTATATATACAGTCGGCAGCAAAAGTATCTGAGCGCTAGCCAATAATTCCGATATCAAAAAGTACATTTAATGCTGTTTTGTTAAATAAATCTTTGTCGAATCATGTTCATAGACTGGCTAAGAACATGACTCGACAAGGATTTATTTAACAAAGCAGTATTAAGTGTACTTTTTTTAGACAGGGATTATTGCTAGTGCTCGGGTACTTTTGCTGCCGACTGTATTTCATTTAACCCTTTGCCAGCCCTATTTAATTTCACTCCTCTGGTCAGTGTTGCCAGATTTAGGGATTTTTTTTATTCAATATCCACCACTAAATTTTAACTGTAACGGTTACCTAATCACTCCGAAGGATATTCGTACATTATGTATATCAAATATCACTGCTCAAAATTATTGATGATAGTTGAATAAAGGAGTTCCGGGCCGGCAAAGGGTTAATGTTGTTAAATACCTATAGACTATACGTGCCAAATCTCCTGTTTTTCAAGGGAGATTTCTTACCTGAAAAATTCTGCAAATGTTTTCAATTTATGCATAGCTGCCAATATTTTAATTTATTCCGGAGTATTTTTAGCCCCGCCTTTATTTCGCACCACTTTATTTATAGAAAAAAAAAAATTCTGCAATATATTTCTTCAATAAAAAAAGAAAAAAATACTTTTAAGAAATAAGTGTATGAAATAAAGGCGGGGCTAAAAATACTCCGGAATAAATTAGAATGCTGGCAGCTATGATTTATGTAATCATCGAAAACATACATAACAGATTTCTTTATCAAAATTCGGTGACAAACCTGATTTTAAAATTAAAAAGTTGGCACCTATGTTGTAAACCAACAGGAAACCTTATTTAATTAAAATACTTTCTTTCTTTCTTTCACAAACTTGCCAATTATCTCATTAATAACCGTACAGTTGTTAACGACCCTTGAAAGAACGCCCATTTTTTCACACCAATTTATTTTTAGAGTAATTCTCTCCAAATGTTGTTACGATTAGATAAGAATAAAATTACTCTAAAAAATGACTGGTGTGAAAAAAAAAAAAAAGAAGGTGGGTACTAAAAATTGTACGGTTCATAATGAGATGGTGGGAAAGTATGCTTTCATTTTCTTTATTTTTTTTCTCCAATTATAAGCAGAAGCCGAAATATTAATACTCTATAGCATATTTGTTTGTATTAATTATTCTTTAAAATTAAGTAAATATTACTGTAACTGAAGGAATATTTGTTGAAATTTCTTTACAAAGTTTAATTAATGGATGAAATCCTTATTTTTATATGCAAGGACGTCTTGCAATTAATGTTTTAACCCCAAAGTGTCTGGTCAATTTTAATAGCCAGAAATAAAATAAATTTATATTTATTAACCGAATTAAGTCAAATAGTTTATAAACTTAAAATTATTGCACGTTAAAATAAACAAAATTTCTACTTCAAAATAAGCATATTTGTCATGGGTCAAATTGATCTTTTCGGCAAATTTTGACAATTAGTGTTGAAATATAGTGATGAGCATACGCCAGAAGTGCACTGAACTATATTTAAGCGCGCCCTGGAATTCTCTGTCCTTACTTGTAATAACATTTCAGTTCGAAACCAATTAAATGCTTCTTCTATTATTGTAATTAAAAATTATTTCGCCTGCATTTATCGAATACGAAATTTATCTATCGAGGACTGGATATGCCGGGCGTGGTTCCGTTTATACGTATGATTTTCTTATTTGTTAGAGTTTCATTATCACTATCATTACGCAATATAACCTTAAACGTAGCTTCTACGCCGAGTTTATAATTTTCACAATAAAAATAGTTTATTTACGTGTAGTTACAGGAAACTTGTAACGTAGACAGTGCTTTTTAAATTTGATTTTACTTATTACATAGAGGATAAAAGGTTAAAGAAAGTATTGATTTCTTTTTTAATAGTAATAAATCATATTATTTCTCATTCATTTTTTACTCAGATTTAAAATGGTCTACGAAAATATTATGTATAACTTAACAATTAAATGTGATTATTTTGATTAATCCATCTAATTCTATCCATTCGGATAGAAGACAAATTCTATTTAAGTGTAAGGAGTATATACATATATATATAATTTTCCAGATTCTGAATGAAAATAGTTCTAAAGTTAAGAAAAACAAAATTATTAGCTCTTAATTGTATTTTTTTTTTTTTTTTTTTTTTTAATAAAGAACATTTTTTTTTTTTTAAATAATAAAGAGGTTAAAATAAACACTAATAATCTGAAATGCTGCTTGAAAATGCTTTTTGCGCAAAGGCTTATTTCTTATGCAAATTAAAATGTGCATACATGATCCGTGAAACAATATTTATTTTTTTTAATTTAATATGAAAAAGCTGATTAAAGCTTCATGAATTGGGAGTGGTGTAAAATTCTATTGCAAGGAAAGTAAGGTTGTGCTTGATTTGTGAATATGAATGTTTCTAAAATTACGAAAATAATAATTTTCTTACTAAAGTACTCGTAAAAAAAAAAAAAAAAAAAAAAAAAAAGTTTCACTTTTTAACTCCTGCGGGGCTCTGCCGCCTATTCACTGTTTTGCTTTTCACTGAATAGGAATATTAATAGTGCATAATAAAAGTCAAATGCAGAAAAATGTTATAAAAATTCCCAAATTCAATGTCAATGAATATCCAATATTGAAATACATAATATTTAGTACTACACTATTATTATTATTTAATGAAATATTATGTTAAAAACCAGTTTTTTTTGTTTTTTGTTTTTTGGAATAGAAAGAAATTTCTAATATCTAGAACCTTTTGAGTTATAGCTTTAGTATATGATCCCCTTTGGCGACTTTTAAAAAATTTGACAATTTTTGGCGATGAATTTTTTGGCTTGTTAAAAAAGAAAAAGAAAAAAAAAAAAAAAGAAAAGAAAAGAAAACTAGTATTTATTTTTCTAATGTCTATAATTTTTACTATTCAATTTTTTTAGTTAATTTAGGGCAGTATATAATACTCTCTCTATATATTTTTAATGCACAGCTAGGTAGTAGTTTTACACATTCGAATATATGTGAAAAGAAAAGAAGTTGGTACTTTCTTATTTCGCCGGTGTAGTCGCCATTAATGATAAAACTGACGACAATCCTTAAGCACCTAAGAAAGAGTAATTGTTTCAGAAGACTTCGAGTAATAATAATAAAAAAATTAAGGAAACACGACCATTATTTATTTTTTTACATTTTTAAGAATTAAATTTTCTGAAATTTTGCTTAAAGCTAGCTTTTAAAAATGTTGCCCCATAACAAATATAACATTTATTTTATCAAATCCATAATAACAGATATAAACTAACTTTAAATTTGAAAAAAAAGTCTAAGTTACAAATTAAATTTAATCCATTAATCTATTGTTATCGTCAATAAAGTTGTTTGGCGAGATTTGCGCCGGCGAAATGGAAAAATATCAAAAGGGTATTATTATTATTAATAATTTAATTTGAAAAATCTCCATTTATACCAAAATATATTCGAAGTATTTTAAAATATGTTTTTAAATAAAAAACGATAAATACACTTTAAAGACAAAAAGAAATGCAGTCAATTAAACAGACACGACATTATTTCATTATTTACCACACATAAAAAGAACTTATAAAAAATTTATAAACAATATAAAATATTGCTAACAAGAAAATTAATTTTCTAAAAGTAGAAAAAAAGAAATTATATTTGCAGACGACATATTGCAATCCTAAATTCATTTTTTCATTGAAAATACCTACTAACAGCAACATTAACATTTATTTTATTTTTTTACACCATAGATCATATTCTAATTTCCACGTGGAAAATTACTTCATGACAGAAAAACAACGTCATAAAAGAAACTTTTTTCCAAGGTAGCAAATAGAGTACCTTTATAAACCCGGCGTTTTTAGTTAATAACTTTGTTAATTAAAATGATAGAACTTTCTAAGCAGCTGAAATATCTTCCTTGGAGTATTACACAAACATTGATATATCTCATGACGCGAAAGACCCTGCCGTCCACGAGGAGATGCGGTCGTAGACAAAAATATTTGATGCCAGTGACAGTAACTTTTTTTTTTTTTTTTTTTTTTTTTAATATATAAAAAGAGAAAGTTATGTAGATTAAAATAATTAGTTATATAAATTATTATACCTCCTTATTAAAATATACTTCTAAAATCCATAAAATATTTTCTTTAATTTAAATATGACTGTGCTGATTAAAAGTTTGATCTGTAAACAATGATATAAAATTATTTTGAAGGGAGAGAACAGTTGCCTTTGGTTTGTAAATACAACTTTTTTTTTTTTTTTTTTTTTTACAATCATAAAATGAGTACAGTTGACAGATAAATTGCGATTTTCATATGTAAAGAAATCATATTGCTTAGATTTCAGATGATTTTATTGAAGTTTGCATAGCTGCTAACTTTTAAGCTTTTTGGCTGCCAGAAATTTTTAATATGAATTTTTTATGTATTGTTTAAACATTTTCCTCTGATTAAATAAATAAATAAATAAATAAAACTATTGAAATTTTCCGGTAGACAAAAAGTGGGAAAGTTGGCAACTATGAGTTTGTACTTAGGAGTTTCCATGTTGATTTTTAAGGATAAAAATAATATTGTATATATAAATAATTTAGAACTTTCAGGAAATTGCATAATTTACCTTGAAGGGCATATCGTTTTTTCCTAGCAGACTCAGAATGTCCTATATTGTCTTTCACACCACATCGTGGTACATTCATCATTGCGATCGTATCATTATCCAATTCACCTGCAATGTAAGAAAATAGTCAACCACTGTTGAAACAAAATATAAAATAAACCTTTAAAAAAAGAAAAAAAAAAAAGAAATGTTTTTCAATAAATGCATTTTTATCAAGACAGGAAAAATTAATCTGGTTTGGCACTCACGCTACTTTCTCTTACCCTACATTACTATGGACATTGTACTATAATTTAAGGCGTAATATATCAGGTACTGTATCTAAACATTTTCATACAGGGAAAAAAAAAATGTTTTTTTGAAACAGCAAATATCTTGTTAAATCAACATTTTTTTTTCTTCGGTATAACCTTAACAAAAATTTTGTCAAACAGAAGCATTTTTTTTTTTTTTTTTTTTTTTTTTTTTTTTTTTTAACCAAAAGCAGTTTTATTGATTTAACCAACATTCGTTTAAATCAACAAAATCATTTCATTGATTTAAACAAGCAGATTTGTTGATTCAGCGCATCTTTCGCTCATTGGATATTTTCAGATGACGTAGCTCATAGGAATATCTAGTAACAGTGATTCTTCTTTCAATCCTATTATTTTGGAGAATCGAAGCAAGTTTTTTTTGATTAACTGTACAAAATTATTATTAAAACGACAAAATAAATGTAAAATTCAGTCAAACAAAATAAATTTGGTTTTCCCAACAACACGTGGGCCCACCAGCGGCCGAGCGGTTCTGCGCTCAAAGCTGGTAGACGTGAGGTGCTGAGTTCGATCCCAGGTCACGCTCGTCGTCCTAGCCGTTCGGAGTTTTCCGTTGTTTTCTCCGAAACTTGCGTAAATACGTCTAGAAAGACCCCCACGGAGACCCTCCTTCTCAGGCCTAGGACCCTAGAGCAGTCAATCGGCCTTAATCCCCCAACCCAATCCAACCCAACAATACGCTTTTTTTTTCGATGTAGTGTATTTAAAACAACAGTTTCAAAATAATTTTAGAAGTAGTTTTATTTGACAAAAAAATTCTGTCTGAGGGATGGAGCTACTACCCATAGATGCCCCGTGTGAATATTGTAGATACACTAATAACATATCTAAGACTGTCATTAAATTTTAAAGCTTATTTCAAATTATTCAGGGATTTGGAATCCACACGCCGATCTCTGAACCTCATTGGCCTGATTTTGAGTAGCCCTGTATAATACCTATACATTATACAGAACGTATTCTTAAATTTACTATGCTAGAATGAAAATGTTTGTACAATAAAACATTGAAAAAAAATGTAATTTAATACCTACTTTAGTTTTAAATAAAAAAAAAAAAAAAAAAAAAAAAATTAAAAGGGAGGAATTAATATATTTCTGGACTGCAAAATAGCTTTACTCTCTCTCTCTCTCTCTCTCTTTTTAAATAGAATACTTCTAACAAATAAATATAATTTATAAAAATTGTAATTTAAAACATTGTACATAGTATTTAGTGCTTATTAATTTAAAACCTGCTTTTATATAATTCAAAATCAAAGTACAATAAAAAGTAAATCTATATTTAACGAATTTGCCATATAGCGAACTTTTTTGCTGGATTTAGAGACTCCGTTAGACAGAGGTTTAACTAGCACAATTATTCAGAAACTTGGTACTATCTTCAGTAAAATAGTTTTGAATAACAAATACTTTTGTTTTAATTACTTTGCCTTTTCCAATGAACAGATAATACTAATTGTATATATATATATATATATATATATATATATATAGATATAGCTGCGAGAAAACGTACACACACAGAGACACATAAGATTTTAAATGCAATGTAACGCAATGTATTTTAATCGTTTAGTTTTTTTTTTTTTTTAAATTATTATTATTATTATTATTTTAATTATTTTGCATTTCGCAATGCACAGATGATGTTAAAAGGAAATTTAATTTTTTCACAGCTGAGAGAAACCATTAAAAAGAAATTAAATACAATGAATCGTAAGGTATTCTAATCATTTAATTTTATTTTAGTTTCTCTGCATTTTCCAATGGTCAGATGATGCTAAAATGAAATTTAATTTTTTATAAACATAAAAAATGTAATGAAATGAATGTATTTTAAATATTTCATTTTGCTTTAATTATTTTGCATTTTTCAATGAACTGATGATGCTAAAATGAAATTTATTTATTTATTTATTTTTAATAGCGGCGAGGAAACGTACACACACACACACACACACACACACGCAAATATAAATATAAAATTTTAAATGTGACGAAACGCAATTGTATGTATTTTAATCGTTTAGTTTTTCTTTTTTTTTTCTTTCTTTTTTTAATTACTTTGCATTTCGAAATGAACAGATGATGTTAAAATGAAATTTAATTTTTTTCATAGCTGAGAGAAAACATTAAAAATGAATTAAGTGCAATGAATCGTAATGTATTCTAATCATTTAATTTAATTTTAGTTTTTCTACACTTCCCAATGGTCAGATGATGCTAAAAGGAAATTTAATTTTTTATAAACATAAAAAATGCAATGAAATGCAATGTATTTAAATATTTAATTTTGCTTTAATTATTTTGCATTTTCTAATGATGCTAAAATGAAATTTAATTTTCTTTTTTTTTTTTTTTTTAGAACTGAGAAAAAAATACTAAAACGACTAAATTTGTTTTAATTACTTTGAATTTTGCAATAAACATATGATGCTAAAATAAAATAAAATTTAATTTTTTTCGTAGCTGAGAAAAAACATAAAAAAATATATATGTGTGCAATGAAACACAATGTATTTTCATTATTTAATTTTTTTTGAGTATTTTGCCTTTTACACTGAAAAGATGACGCTAAAATGAAATTTAATTTTTTCATAACTGAGAAAAAACGTATAAAAGCAAGTACGCAATGCATTTTAATTAGCACTGTTTTATAGCCTTCTTAAAACCGGAAAAAGAAGAATTTTCTTTAATGAATCACTTGCATAAATATTCTGGTAAAACATAATTCTTGAAACATTGTTATTTACTTTATATAATAAATGAGATGCTATGAATGTTCTTAAAGCAGAGCACGTGCTTCATCTTATTTTTAGCATTTTTCCCTGAATCACACAGTTTGTTTATCTTTTACACTCGGTAAAACAAGCCTTGTATCTTCTCATATAAACATGTTATATATGTATACCCGTATTTAAAGTTGTTCCTCTTCTCTATAAATATCTTTATTTCGCTGTATAGACGGACATATTATTACTGCGGATGCTAAAGTGAAATTTTGATGGAATTTTAATGTTTTAGGGAAACTTAAAGAAACTAAATGTTTCATATAATTCAAATATTTCGAATTTTTATAAAATGAATCAAAGGAACATTGAAATTCATAAAAAAAAAAAAAAGAAAAAGAAAAAAAAATCTAATAAATGATTAAAAAAAAAAAGTGTTGATAATTTCATACACAATTATTGTTATGAAAAAGTCGTCATTAAAACAATGGCTTTCTTTGAGCTAGAATTTCAATAATAAATAATCTGATACCAACATATTCAATAATAATAATAATAATAATAATAATAATAAGTTTACTTTGTTTTGTTCTCAGTGTTTTTATTCACAGACAATTAATAAATAACTTTATGCAAGTGGTTGATTAAATGAAAAAGTAATTTACTTAAGTGGCACTTGTAAGCTTAGCACAAAAATAGTGACTTGAATGAAGGCCTCCTTTATGCGTCTAATTTCATGTTTAAAAAATGTAAATAAATAAGTATATTAAAATAAAATAAGAATATAATATATAATAAATCTAAAATGAATAAATCTTATGTACATGAAAGTGAATTAATGTACATACATATAAGAAGTGGACAACTTTTAATTTAAAAGAAAATAACAAGCAAATTATTGCAAAAAAAAAAAAAATAAATATTTTATATTAGTCAGTGAATTTCATTGAAGAATTAGATATAATTAAGAATAAATTTTAAAATAATTTTGTTATTTTAAAAAGAAAAATATTTTGAATTCTATTTAAAATTATCGCTAAAATAATACATTACTAAAAGCAATCTCTGTCAGTCCTAATCATTGTGTGGTGACAAGCCACATTTTTTTTTTTTTTCAATTCTTCCACTACATTTTTCTAATACTTTCTTTCGAATTGTTTAATAGTAAGTTTGCACGAAAGTTTTCGTGGTAAATTGAAAAAGCAGCGTAGCGTTTTATCGAGTTCTACATGTTGATGAAAATTTTAAACATATATGTGTACATACACTGTAAAAAATATGTCCTATTTGCTGCCAGAAATTCTCTGTAATTTGAAAAATACGTTCTGACAACGTAATTTTTTCGTAAATTACGCGTGTTTTTTCAAATTACAGAGAATTTCTGGCAGCAAATAGAAGATATTTTTTACAGAGTATAAATATAAAAAAATTTGATTCATTGTTATTGTTTTATCACGCAATAGTATAATAAATGCATAAGATGTATAATAATACAATCTATTATTCAAGTAATCTTTAAATTCTGATTCACAATATTCAAGAGAATAATAGTGTACATTTTTTCTTCAGAGATTGTATGGAATCCCAACAACAGTATACACCCTCTTATAATATTTATTTATTTTTTAAATCAGTATTAAATCCAATTTTTGGCACTTTTAGTTGTTTACAATAGAAGTTTTTTTTTTTTTTTTTTTTTTTTTTTTAAATTCATGTAATTCCATATAATTCATATAATATACTCTATATTTAATTTCTAACGTCATCTTTTCATTTGAATATCACATATAATATATCCAAATCTCACGTATCTTTCTCTTACACATATGTTTGAAGCGCACAATTCATACATATAATATATATAATACTGGGACTAGGGTAACTCTGAAATTTTTGAGATAGAGACAGATGATTGGTACTAAATGAAAATTATTGGTCAAATATGTAAATTTGAACTCTTTTATGGCCGTGGATCATAATTTGTAGCAACAATTGCAGTATAGCTAACATAGAATAAATTTTAAAAGAAAAGAAAATGAAGATGAAGCGAGAGTATTATCACGCTATGGTTTTCTATGATTTTTTAATTTGGGCTATATCAAGAAGAACGGCTTCGATGTTTACAATTACCATATAGAAATTATGCTCCATCTCATGCCACTGTTTACAGATAGTTTACGGAATTTCGCAGAAGTCGAAGTTCTCTTCTAGTTGAAGAATACACATGAAGATTTTAATCAGTTACAGTCCTAGAAAATATGTCAGCATACGAAAAATGGTAATCGATTATAATCTCTGCACTTACCAAATAAAACAGAATGAACTTAACATTGGATCCTATACAAAAAAAATAAAATTATTCACGAAGACCTGCATATGAAAAAATTAGTTTGTCGTTGGATCTCCCATAATTTAAGTGAAATCTACAAAGCGGACCGTGTTGGAATCCGCAAAGAAATCTTAAAATTTCCAGACTTAGAAAAACATATTCTTTGACGTATTTAATTTTAATCATACTCATAGTTGGCAACTTTAGCACTTTTTGGCTACCGGAAAATTTTAATAGAAATTTTTTATATACATTTCTCTAACTGTTTTCACTGATTAAATAAAATAAAAATTTCTGTTAAAATTTTCCTGTAGTCAAAAAGTAAGTACTAAAGCTGGCAACTATGGTCATACTATAAATTATGTTAATAGCTGTAATAGTTGCATATGTGATTTAGAACTATGCATTTTTATGGGAGCCCTACTCCTACATTAAACAGTCTTCTAATGCTTTTTATATAAGATTTCTCCTCAATCGATTGTTATGCTTTTTTCTTTTATTTTTCTTTTAAGTTATTTGGGTCAAAGCTTTTTTCGCTTGACTTTTCTGAACATGCAAAATTTCCAATCGTTTTTTTATTTTACTGCTGAGGACGCTGCAATATGGCCCATCTCTATTACTCCCTCTTTCAATCCCCCTTCTCCAGTTCTGTGCTTTTGGAAGCTTTGAGACAGGTACTGATTATGAAAACATGGGGTAAAGAAAAATTAAGGAGCCTCCTCGAAATTATCACAGCATCATTCATTCATAAAAGGTGACAAGTCAAACGTATGATTCATAAGCAATATTTTCTTCGATTAGACTTTTAAACATATGAATGGCCGATATGGTGACGTAGTGACTACAATTGCCAATCTCTGGTCTTCAGTTGCCATCTTGTGTTCGAATCCTGGTACAGGCATGAATGCTCGTAGTGGTTCGTGGTTTGCAAATTACTTTAAGCCCCTGTCTGATAAGCCTTAATTAAAAAAAGAAAAAAAAAAAAAGGGAAAAGCGACAATCCCAACCCTTAAACATATAAACTTTTTAAGGGGATTATATACATGCACACAGAAGAGTATGGAATAGATTCCCTCTATTGTAACCCTTTGTTATATCTGCATGGTTGAACAATGAACATGTAAAAAAAGCCCGATATACCGATTGATACTAAAGAGGACGATGGAATTTTGATTGTGATTTAAAAAAAAAAAAAAAAAAAAAAAAAAACATAGAAAGGAAGAAAGCGAGAGAAATAAATGCTTGTTCCAAGAATTATTTGCTCTATATATTCTAAAACTTGGGGCTTATTCATAATTGGCTAACTAGACAGCATCAATTGTTAAAGCAAATAGGACATCTATGTTCAACCGTCTACTGCTAATTAGTTGAGGATATCAAAATTAAAATTAAATATAAAGAGAGAAGTTTAATACTAAAGTAGTGAATTTAACATTTAACTTCAAGACCTATATTTCTTTCACTTTAGAGATGAATTTTTTTTATTCAATTTTATTAATATTATTATTATTATTATTATTGTTGTTGTTTTTATTTTATTTAAAAAAATCGCTTTGTTTTCAGTTATTTTTTTTTATTTTCTTGGCAAAACAATCAAAAATTATAATGAAACTATTAAATTAGTTACACATTAATGAAATAAAATTATAATAAATTTTTGTTTCTTATTATACGCTACTCTTTTTATTACCATAAAGTTAATTTGACGTTTCAGATTTTTCAAAGGGCGCTTCTGTAAATTGATTTTGCAAAATATGACTTCGTATTATATAAAAAATAGCAATTTTTTATATTATTTTTTATAGCAATCTTTTTTTTTTTTTTTTTTTTTTTTTTAAATTAAATAAAAATAAAAATGAAGATAAAAAAGAATAAATAAACACACCCGTTTAACCAGATTTCATCATGTGTTCTAAATTAGCTATGTGTGCATATAATAATAATAATGATAAAATACAAAAGCATTATTTCCTTTAAAACACATCTGTAAAGCTTATCTAACTCTGAAATCAGCCAAGGTTTAACCCTAATTTTAATTGTGAAAGAAAGAGGAGGGTAGGAATACATACGTAAAAAAAAGGTATTTCTTACTAACTTCCTTCTATAAAATGAACAGAACTAGAAGTAACAGAAAATAATAATAATAATAATAATAATAATAATAATAAAAACTGATGTATTTTCCCATAGTCGAAGATAAAGTCTTTCTGTTCAGATTTATCTCTATCAATAAAGTACCAGTTTCCCAAAATATCAATACAGGATTTTTTCTTTTTTAAGTAAAAAAAAAAAAAAAAAAAAAAATCGTCAAAGCAGGAACAATTGTGGTGAACTTTTTAATGACGTCAATGAAGATAATGTTTTTCAGGGTCACAACGATGACTGAATTCTGATGTTATTAGCTCATGATAGTGGGTTATATACTGACCCCTCAGGGAATTTTTAATGTATGGCTTTTCCTTGGCAATAATTTTCCGTGTTCTGTAGTTCTTTCCAATACTATACAGATCACAGAGAAATAACTTTTGATTTTTGAAAGTAATTTATGAGAGGCTTTACTGAAAGGCATTTTCGATTTAATAAAATTAGCATTCCAATCATTTAGAAGCTGGCGAAGAATACTATATAGGATATGAATTTATATTAATTATGGAAAAAAAAAAAAAAATCTAAAAATGCTATCCGTATTACGCATGTCACGTAGGCCAGTATCTATGACGCAAACTAAAGCACTATTTACGGAAATCTAGAAAGCAATCATTGCAAATTTATGAAAAAAAAAAAAAAAAAAAACTTAAAATTATTTCTTGACCAAATCATTCGAAGGTTCAATGCACGGCAAACATAACACAAAAAATTAAGGAGATGGCTATGTCTGTTAAAATAAGAAAAGCTCAGTAAAATAAATAACGTTCTTATAAATCAAGAATAATCTATTTTATGATAGAATTTAAATTGTAACATTGCTTAGTGATCAGAATAAAATAAAAAATAAGATGTAACGATAAACGTTAATAATTAAATAAAAATAAACGAAAAACTTATTAAAATATCATATTATTATCATTTGCTTTAGAAATGGAAATAGAACGAAAGGGAAAACGGATAATTAAAAATAAAATGACACATTTTTAAATAAATATCTACTTGTTCGTCAGAAAGTAGATTTTTTTTCATTTTTTGGCAACTGTCAAAAATCTGAGTTTTCGTAAGAAAATATCATCAGACTGATATTTGATATCTACTGAAACTGCGTTCTCAGAATGCACCTGTCGGAGAGGTGGAAAATTCAGTTATTTATGAATAACATATTGTAATCAGTAAACAGATTAGAATTTTTTTCTTTCTCTTTTTTTGCTCCAACTCTTCCTTTCTTACATTTGGCACTCCACGCATCACATTTACGATATGCAGTTATTAATGTTATTACAACTGCATATTTATTTATGCAATAATATCGTAAGCACTCTGATAATGCTTAAAATTAATAAATACATAACAGGAATGAAATTTCTTTCGTCTTCTAAACTATATAAATTTTCTTCAAAAGTTGTGGCTAAATGCTTCTAAAAATATTTTAGTACAATTTTTTCAAAGACATTATATAATATTGGTCAAGTCATTCACGCTGTTTAGATTTCTTTAAAATATTATGTAAATCTATTCATTTATGAATTTATCTTTTTCAAATTTATTGAACTAAATATACATTACAGTTACTTAGTTATTTATAATCATGATACATTTAATATCTTACTTTAATATATAAAGCACTTTTATGTCGAATGATACGCAAGAGTAATATCTATACGTAAAATTAAGTATTAAAAGTAAAAAACGACAAGGCTTTAAATCATTAAGCTTTTATAAGTAAAATCAAAATTTATCTGTACAGTTAAAGCTTTGTTTTATTCAAAATATTTAATTTTCTTTTATTATTTATATCTACATTTTGATAGAGGTAATCAAATGTAATTACTTAATTTACCATTTTTTTTCTATTTTTAAGGTACAATATGCAAATGAATTATTTGAACTTTTATTTATTTATATGTTCTTACTAGCAGGCTACGCCCGCTTCGCTGGTCACTGTTTTAAAATGAATCGCTATAATTAATGAATTCTCAAAATTGCATTAATTTTTATCATGTGAAAAAAAAAGAGAAAAAAAAAAAATCTGATCGGGGAAAATGTCGTACTTGTATTAGTAAAACTAGACTTAGTGCGGGATTATTAAAACCAAGAAAAGTTTCAACGTCTAGAACGTCAAAGAGAAAAAAGTTCACATTTTCTTAATTTCTTCTACATATTTCCCAACTAGTGTTTCTTAAATTCTTATTAGTCAATCCCCCACATTCCGCGTAATTCTATTGGTTGATCAGAATTCGATTCCTTTCCTATATATAAGAGCATTTCTCTCTCATTTGTTTATGCACTGAAGACAGTACGCTAAATGCTACAGAAACAGCTGTCTGCTTTCCACTATTTTCTCTTTGGCGTTCTACGACGTTGAAGTCTTGCTTTTAGTTTTCATAATTAAGCTTGGCCTATTCAGAGCACTCTCTAACTGTAATTAAAATGCGATTTTGTCGAAAATTTGTATACAGTCAAAACAAAGGATGCGCTCAAAGATTCTACAATAAAATAAAATAAAATAAAATAAAATAAAAATAAAAATAAATTTCAGATATTTCCACTAGGAAACACATTACAGTCAAAATGCTTCAAATGATATGCAAAATAAATAACTGTAGTTCATTTTAACATTTTCTAAACCTTACGACATTTAAAACTGTTATTCTTACATTTTGCAAAGGTTTTTGTGGCAAAATTTTACAGATGTCAGAGTGATTAACCGTTCATTTCCCCCTCCTTGGCCGGCCCGTTCTCCGGATCTTAATCCGTGTGATTTTTGGTTATGAGGCCATTTTTATTATGGAAATGCTGTAACTTTGGCTGGCTTGAAGACCTCATAACGTTGTATGTGCGACAGATCACTGGAGATCAGCTGCGATCAACTGTTGAACACACTGTTCATCGGCTGTAGATTTTACAACTTAATGATGGGACCCATATTGAACAATATGCTTTACACCCCTAAACAGTTTCTAAAAACTAAAAATAAAAAATGTCTGTTATCATAAATAAAGACGCTTGTATTGAAATTTATTGTTTGTTTGTATTTTGATGTATGACTCCTAGTCGAAATTTTATTTTATTTTATTTATTTATTTTATTTATTTATTTTTGCAGAGTCTTTGAACGCAACTTTTGAATTGTCTATATACATATTTTCGACTCAATCCGTTTTTTAGTTACAGCTATACAGAGCGCTGAATGTGAATAGGCGAAGTTTCATTATGGCTACCTTGTATATATAAATTATCAATTAAAGAATAAACACATTTACATAGATTTCGTGTGATTGAATAGTTTTAAGCATTTTTTTTTAAATCTTAAAAAGACACTTTCCTGTACCGAATACATGATTTGTTTCAGGGCATGATTTAGCCTAACTGGAGCCCATAGCTAACATTTCTTCATAGGTCCCTTATACTTCTTCACTTTACTCCTGACCATACTTAGGGGTGAATCACAGACCGTCACCAATGGCTCACTGTTTAGCTACAGTGCGATGTTAAACCAACTAAACTCGACTCAACTTTTCATTTAAATTTGCGAACAAAAAAGATAATTGAAGTAAATTTTCCATTTGGTTTTAGGTCATCAATTACCCATATCGTAGTGCGACGTTAAACCCAACCAACCAACCATTTGGTTTTAGAAATCCACCATGGCGCATCGGCTCGGTCAGTTGTGCGCAGTTCTCTGCTTTAGTTAAGCACTGATTTGTTTAAAACCTATTTGTTAAAACTATATGAAAATACATTGAAATTTACATAAATAACCCTACCTGCCAACACCCTAATTAATATTTAGTAGTATTGCTTGTCCGCCTGTTTTTTCACACCAGTATTTTTTAAGAGTGTTTTCCTTTTTATTTAATCGCAATTGCATTTTGAGAATATTACTCTCCAAATTTACTGGTGTGAAAAAAAGGGCAGGACTAAGAACACTACGGAATATTAATTAGGATGCTAACAGGTATGTAAATAACATAAGTCTGTAAAAAAAAAATCTGCTGCATATATATATATATCTTTATATATATATTTCTTTTGTGCGTGTGTATGTCACTGAACTCCTCCTAAACGGCTGGACTGAGTTTAATGAAATTTTTTGTGTGTCTTCAGGTGGATTCGAGAATGGTTTAGATCTACAAATGAAAGTTCTAACTTAATTAGTTCGTTCGTAATTAATTTTTAACCAACTCTTTCAACAACTTTTCCACCTAGATGGCGTGAGTTGTCGTAAACACGATGTCAGAATTTATTTAATTTTGAAATGAAAAATGAATTTTTAACCGTATCTTACGAAGTGTTTAAAATATTTTTTCAAAGTTAATATTTTAGAATCGTAAACACGATGTCAGAATTTATTTAATGTTGAAATGAAAAATGAATTTTTAACCGTAAGTGTTTAAAATATTTTTTCAACGTAAATATTGTTAAAATGTTAAAATTTGTTAAAATGGTATATTCTTTTAAAAAATTCGTCAATATCCGACGGAGTTATTTTATGTTAAAATTAAAAATGAATTTTTAGGCCATTATTCTTTGTGCAGATGGAAAATGTACTAAAAGTTTTCCGAAAAATTTCACGATCACAAATGTTGACGGATATCCAATATATCGTCGAAGAAATCCCGATAATGGCGGACAATCTTATCATCTATGGCGGTCATCTATGTCAACAACATAGATATTGACATTGATAACCGTTGGGTGGTCCCATATTCGCCTCTGCTGAGCAAAACATTCAATGCTCATATTAATAGCAAGAAATTCAATTTTCTTCACACACCATAAATTTTAAATCAGCACAACCGGTTTCGAAAGGACGTAGCCTTTCTTCATCAGATGCAAACACGTGCAACTGCCTTGGAGGCAAAAGCAAGACTGAAAGCAGGAGAAAATCCAGAGGGGGAGGAGCAACACAAACAACCAATAGGAAGCAACATGCAGGACAGGACCAATCAGAGAGGAACACACGTACACACAAACCACAAAATGAGGAGGGAGGAAAGGAGTAAACAATTATTTTTTTTTCAATAATATTAAACTAAGAAGTAAATTTAATAAAATTTATCCATTAATTAATATTATTTTTATTTAAATTAGAATTATTTTATTATAACTAATATGATGTTATACACATAATGAAGGAAATTATTTAATTGAATTAAAGAAATTTTTCCAGACTGTCGACAGCAAAGTGGAATCAGATTTTTCATTGACAATTTTATCACGATTAAGGTAAATAGCTAAATTTTCTAAAAAATCCAGTTCGGAAACGCGTTTGGCATGAAAGATAATTTTGGCACTCTTAAAATTAAAACTATGATCAAATTCCCAACTGTGCTTCGCATTAGAAGATTTAGAAATTTCTTGATTAACATCATACGGAGAATGTTCACGTAAACGACATTCAAGATTTCTTTTAGTTTGACGAATATAAGATAAATCACAGTTATTACAAGGGACATTATAGATACCCCATTTTTGAAGCTCAGGAACAGGGGATTTGGTTGAAGGGAATTGGAATTTATAAAATGTTTATAACATCATATTATATATAATAAAATATTTCTAATTTGAATAAAAATAAAAATAATTAATGGATAAATTTTATTAAATTTACTTATTAGTTTAATATTATTGAAAAAAAAAATAATTGTTTACTCCTTTCCTCCCTCCTCATTTTGTGGTGTGTGTGTACGTGTGTTCCTCTCTGATTGGTCCTGTCCTGCATGTTGCTTCCTATTGGTTGTTTGTGTTGCTCCTCCCCCTCTGGATTTTGTCCTGCTTTCAGTCTTGCTTTTGCCTCCAAGGCAGTTCCACGTGTTTGCACCTGATGAAGAAAGGCTACGTCCTTTCGAAACCGGTTGTGCTGATTTAAAATTTATGATGTGTGAAGAAGTTTGAATTTCGTGCTATTGTCTGTACGCCAGTTTTTTAAATTTATTTTTGGTGCTCATATTAATGTTTAGTTCTGCAGTTCAGTGAAGAGCATAAAATACATTTGTAAGTATGTGAATAAAGGCAGTGATATGGCTGTATTTCAAGTTAAAAATACCAATGTGAATGCTCCTCCGGTGAATAACAACGATGAAATAACACTTTACCAAATTGGCCGGTACGTCAGCTCCAATGAAGCTGTTTGGCGTATCTTTGGTTTCCCAATTCATGAACGGGATCCAGCAGTTCTTCATTTAGCCGTCCATCTTGAAAATGTCCAGCGCGTATATTTCACGAGCGAGACAGCGATTGATCGTGCTATAAATCCACCAAAAACTACACTCACCGAATTTTTTGAATTGTGTAATCGTGCGGATGCTTTTGGTGCTTTTGCACGGACATTACTCTATTCAGAAGTACCACGCTATTTCACATGGGCTCCAACAAAAAAATGGATGCCCCGCAAGCAAGGCACGCCGATTGATGCATGTCCCGGTTTATTCAAATCAAACACCTTGGGACGAGTATTTACAGTCAATCCAAGGCAGACTGAGTGCTTTTATCTTCGATTGTTATTGGTTAATGTCATCGGCCCTTTGTCATTTCAAGATTTACGTAAAGTGAATGGACAACAGTATCCAACGTATAAAGATACATGCCTTGCACTCGGCTTGGTGGAAGACGACAACCAGTGGGAGTGTATGCTTGCTGAAGTAGGACTGAACTGTACAGCAAAACAAATTCGTCTACTATTCGCTATACTGTTGACTACATGTTTCCCGGCCCGAGCAGAGACATTATGGGATAATCACAAAGATTCAATGACTGATGATATATTGCATCAACATCGTTCACGGTGCAACGATCTAACGATAGTATTCAGTGACGCTATGTACAATGAAGCATTGATTGCAATTGAAGATCTTTGCATTATCATTGCCAACTTACCACTCAGTCATTTCGGTATACATTCAACAAATCGAAATGCATCTGATTTAATAAGCACTGAATTGAATCGTGAACTACAATACAATACTGTAGAAATGGCAGCGATTGTTGCTCGCAATCTCCCACTACTGAATGAAGAACAAAGAACCATTTACGACCGCATCATGCTCGCAGTTTTGGCAGGACAAGGTGGATTCTTTTTTTTTTTTGGGAGGGGGGGGGGTGCACCATGTGGAACTGGCAAAACATTCCTTAATTCGCTAATTCTCGTCGAAATACAATGAAATAATGGCATCGCATTGGCTGTTGCATCATCTGGCATTGCGGCAACTTTATTGGATGGAAGCAGAACAGCTCATTCATTATTTAAACTGCCACTAAATATTCAAAATAACCCAGACGCAGTGTGCAACATAAAAAACAATCGTCCATGGCCAAAGTGCTGAAATAGTGTAAAATTCTTATCTCGGATGAATGCTCTATGGCACACAAACATTCGATTGAGGCGTCGAACAGGACATTGAAAGATATAAAAAACAACGACAAACTATTTGGCGGCACTCTGTTACTCTTTTCAGGTGATTTCAGACAAGCACTTCCCGTTATTCCGCGTTCAACATACGCTGATGAGATCAACGCGTGCTTAAAATCATCGTCATTGTGGCGTAATGTTGGAAAAGTACAACTGAAAGTAAATTTGTGCGTTCAAAAGCTTCAAGATTCATCCGCTGAAACATTCTCAAAACAATTGTTAGATATCGGCTATGGAAAAGTTACTACAGATGAAACTGGATGCATAAAATTACCGACCGATTTCTGCACAATCATTGATTCTCAAGATGCTCTTATTGACCAGATATTTCCCGATATACACAGACGATACACAAATCATGAGTGGCTGGCAGAAAGAGCAATTTTAGCAGCAAAAAATGTGGACGTCAACGAATTGAATCTCAAGATACAACATTTGTTACCAGGAGACTTGGTGTCATACAAATCTAACGATACAAGTTGTGATGCCACCGAAGCTGTAAATTATCCATCAAAGTTTTTAAACTCATTGGATTTACCAGGCATGCCACCGCATATTTTACAACTGAAGGTTGGATCTCCGGTTATTTTGCTTCGTAATTTGAACCCACCACGGTTGTGCAACGGCACGCGATTAGTCATAAAAAATTAATGAAAAATGTTATCGAAGCCATCATTTTAAACGACAAATTCCGAGGTGAAATATATTACTACTGCGAATCCCTATTATACCCACAGATGTGCCAATTCAATTTAAACGCCCTCAATTTCCAATTAGATTGGCATTTGCAATGACTATCAATAAGTCTCAGGGCCAAACGATGTCTGTCTGTGTCTTAGATTTGAGCACATCTTTTTCACACGGACAATTATGCGTGGCTCTCGAGTGGGCAAACCATCCAGTTTGTTTGTATTGGCGAAAGATGGGATAACAAAAAATACTGTACACTCTGTTGCATTAAAGGATTGATATTGTTTTTTAGTAATATTGTTATAAGTAGCGATATGTATATAATTTTAAAGAATCAATTTTAATAAATAAAAAAAAAAATAAATGATTGGTGTTTTGTTATTTTCATATTATTTCACCGTTCACAGCGCTCCATACATCTTCCACTTATATACCACATCCTTACACACTTACAATAAGTTAGTTATTTTTTTCTAGCAAAATATTCTCTAGAAATAATTTATATGACAAAACAACGTTTGTCGGGTCAGCTAGTCTTTATATATATATTTCTTTTGTGCGTGTGTATGTCACTGAACTCCTCCTAAACGGCTGGACTGAGTTTAATGAAATTTTTTGTGTGTCTTCAGGTGGATTCGAGAATGGTTTAGATTTACAAATGAAAGTTGTAACTTAATTAGTTCTTTCTTAATTAATTTTTAACCAACTCTTTCAACAACTTTTCCACCTAGATGGCGTGAGTTGTCGTAAACACGATGTCAGAATTTATTTAATGTTGAAATGAAAAATGAATTTTTAACCGTAAGTGTTTAAAATATTTTTTCAACGTTAATATTGTTAAAATGTTAAAATTAGTTAAAATGGTATATTCTTTTAAAAAATTCGTCAATATCCGACGGAGTTATTTTATGTTAAAATGAAAAATGAATTTTTAGGCCATTATTATTTGTGCAGATGGAAAATGTACTAAAAGTTTTCCGAAAAATTTCACGATCACAAATGTTGACGGATATCCAATATATCGTCGAAGAAATCCCGATAATAGCGGACAATCTTATCATCTATGGCGGTCATCTATGTCAACAACATAGATATTGACATTGATAACCGTTGGGTGGTCCCATATTCGCCTCTGCTGAGCAAAACATTCAATGCTCATATTAATAGCAAGAAATTCAAACTTCTTCACACACCATAAATTTTAAATCAGCACAACCGGTTTCGAAAGGACGTAGCCTTTCTTCATCAGGTGCAAACACGTGCAACTGCCTTGGAGGCAAAGCAAGACTGAAAGCAGGACAAAATCCAGAGGGGGAGGAACAACACAAACAACCAATAGGAAGCAACATGCAGGACAGGACCAATCAGAGAGGAACACACGTACACACACTCCACAAAATAAGGAGGGAGGAAACGAGTAAACAATTATTATTATTTTTTTTTCAATAATATTAAACTAATAAGTAAATTTAATAAAATTTATCCATTAATTATTATTATTTTTATTTAAATTAGAATTATTTTATTATAACTAATATGATGTTATAAACATAATGAAGGAAATTATTTAATTGAATTAAACAAATTTTTCCAGGCTGTAGACAGCAAAGTGGAATCAGATTTTTCATTGACAATTTTATCACGATTAAGGTAAATAGCTAAATTTTCTAAAAAAAATCCAGTTCGGAAACGTGTTTGGCATGAAAGATAATTTTGGCACTCTTAAAATTAAAACTATGATCAAATTCCCAACTGTGCTTCGCAATAGAAGATTTAGAAATTTCTTGATTAACAACATACCGAGAATGTTCACGTAGACGACATTCAAGATTTCTTTTAGTTTGACCAATATAAGATAAATCACAGTTATTACAAGGGACATTATAGATACCCCATTTTTGAAAATTGAAGCTCAGGAACAGGGGATTTGGTTGAAGGAAATTTGAATTTATAAATAAAATCCAATAAATTCCAATTTAGCCGTATATTTCACGAGCGAGACAGCGATTGATCGTGCTATAAATCCACCAAAAACTACACTCACCGAATTTTTTGAATTGTGTAATCGTGCGGATGCTTTTGGTGCTTTTGCACGGACATTACTCTATTCAGAAGTACCACGCTATTTCACATGGGCTCCAACAAAAAAATGGATGCCCCGCAAGCAAGGCACGCCGATTGATGCATGTCCCGATTTATTCAAATCAAACACCATGGGACGAGTATTTACAGTCAATCCAAGGCAGGCTGAGTGCTTTTATCTTCGACTGTTATTGGTTAATGTCATCGGATTCAAGATTTACGTAAAGTGAATGGACAACAGTATCCAACGTATAAAGATGCATGCCTTGCACTCGGCTTGCTGGAAGACGACAACCAGTGGGAGTGTATGCTTGCTGAAGTAGGACTGAACTGTACAGCAAAACAAATTCGTCTACTATTCGCTATAATGTTGACTACATGTTTCCCGGCCCGAGCAGAGACATTATGGGATAATCACAAAGATTCAATGACTGATGATATATTGCATCAACATCGTTCACGGTGAAACGATCTAACGATAGTATTCAGTGACGCTATGTACAATGAAGCATTGATTGCTATTGAAGATCTTTGCATTATCATTGCCAACTTACCACTCAGTCATTTCGGTATGCATTCAACAAATAGAAATGCATCTGATTTAATAAGCACTGAATTGAATCGTGAACTACAATACAATACTGTAGAAATGGCAGCGATTGTTGCTCGCAATGTCCCACTAATGAATGAAGAACAAAGAACCATTTACGACCGCATCATGCACGCAGTTTTGGCAGGACAAGGTGGATTCTTTTTTTTTGGGGGGTGCACCAGGTGGAACTGGCAAAACATTCCTTATTTCGCTAATTCTCGCCGAAATACGATCAAATAATGGCATCGCATTGGCTGTTGCATCATCTGGCATTGCGGCAACTTTATTGGATGGAGGCAGAACAGCTCATTCATTATTTAAACTGCCACTAAATATTTAAAGTAACCCAGACGCAGTGTGCAACATAAAAAAACAATCGTCCATGGCCACAGGGCTGAAATAGTGTAAAATTCTTATCTGGGATGAATGCACTATGGCACACAAACATTCGTTTGAGGCGTCGAACAGGACATTGAAAGATATAAAAAACAACGACAAACTATTTGGAGGCACTCTGTTACTCTTTTCAGGTGATTTCAGACAAGCACTTCCCGTTATTCCGCGTTCAACATACGCTGATGAGATCAACGCGTGCTTAAAATCATCGTCATTGTGGCGTAATGTTGAAAAAATACAACTGAAAGTAAATTTGTGCGTTCAAAAGCTTCAAGATCCATCCGCTGAAACATTCTCAAAACAATTGTTAGATATCGGAGATGGAAAAGTTACTACAGATGAAAGTGGATGCATAAAATTACCGACCGATTTCTGCACAATCATTGATTCTCAAGATGCTCTTATTGACCAGATATTTCCCGATGTACACAGGCGATACACAAATCATGAGTGGCTGGCAGAAAGAGCAATTTTAGCAGCAAAAAATGTGGACGTCAACAAATTGAATCTCAAGATACAACATTTGTTACCAGGAGACTTGGTGTCATACAAATCTAATGATACGGTTTGCGATGCCACCGAAGCTGTAAATTATCCAACAAAGTTTTTAAACTCATTGGATTTACCAGGCATGCCACCGCATATTTTACAACTGAAGGTTGGAACTCCGGTAATTTTGCTTCGTAATTTGAACCCACAACGGTTGTGCAACGGCACGCGATTGGTCATAAAAAAATTAATGAAAAATGTTATCGAAGCCATCATTTTAAATGACAAATTCCGAGGTGAAAATATATTACTACTGCGAATCCCTATTATACCCACAGATGTGCTAATTCAATTTAAACGCCCTCAATTTCCAATTAGATTGGCATTTGCAATGACTCTCAATAAGTCTCAGGGCCAAACGATGTCTGTCTGTGGCTTAGATTTGAGCACATCATATTTTTCACACGGACAATTATACGTGGCTCTCGAGTGGGCAAACCATCCAGTTTGTTTGTATTAGCGAAAGATGGGATAACAAAAAATATTGTACACTCTGTTGCATTAAGGGATTGATATTGTTTTTTAGTAATATTGTAATAAGTAGCGATATGTATATAATTTTAAAGAATCAATTTTAATAAATTAAAAAAAATAAATGATTGGTGTTTTGTTATTTTTATATTCTTTCACCGTTCACAGCGCTCCATACATCTTCCACTTATATACCACAACCTTACACACTTACAATAAGTTTGTTATTTTTTTCTAGCAAAATATTCTCTAGAAATAATTTATATGACAAAACAACGTTTGTCGGGTCAGCTAGTGTATATATATATATATATATTTTTTTTTTTTGGTGAATTTGTTTTCTAGGATGCTGAATATACAAATAAATCTCAATTTCTGCTCATCTTTTTTTTTTTTTTTTTTTTTTTTTTTAATAATAGGGGTTTTCAATAAAAAATCACAAATTTTATTGCATTGGACTAAACTTATTCTTTCTTATAATGAAACAAACAATTCCTTCATGATATATTTATTATTCTATATTCATTCCTTTTATCTGTAAAATCCTTTCTTCTTATTTTTGATGCCCCTTCAAACACACTTCCGCTTTCACTCCTTCTACTGCTCCCCCCTCCCCCTTTCTTCTATTTTTCACTTTGTATTATTTTTTTTTTGATTAACTCTTATAAATATTGTTTTAAAGTAAGAAACAATTATTGAATTTAGTTTTTATAATCAAGAATATGATACTAGATTGTATGTGTTTTCACGCAAAATAAAAATAAAAATATGAGTTTTGTAAAAGAAGAAGAAGAAGAGAAAAAAGAACATGTTCGATATTTTTTACTTATTTTTTTTCGATTTTAGTGAGTAAAAACCTATAAGGCAGAAAAGGGTAAGAAAAAATTCCATGCAGTGTTTTTGCTGACGACCTGTATGGTATAATCAGTCTAGTAGTTATTTAGAAAATGAATTAAAATAGTGAAGTTATTTCAAAAAGTATATATATATATATATATATATATATATATATATAATAAAATAAAATAAATAAATGCCAAAAAAAAATAATAATAAAATAAAATAAATAAATAAATGTTTACAGATATTTTTTCAAGTAATTTCGGGTTGGACTTTTTTATGTATTGATAGAGCTTCAGTTTTATTAATAATTCTGGTGTATTGACACTTTGCTGGCTCTAACGCTCTAAAGCGCTCTAAACAGTGTTGCCAAATTTAGGGATTTTTTTCATTCACCAATAATTTTAATTAGTGATATTTGATATACATAACGGATGAATTCAAAGTGATTAGGCAACCGTTACAATTAAAACTTATGGTGGATATTGAACAAAAAGTTCCTAAATTTGGTGACATTGACCAGAGGAGTGCAATTTAATTGGACCAACAAAGGGTTAAGTCTAGTCTTAGTTTTAAACTGCTTAATTATTGACAAAAGTTTGATTTAATATTTATTTTGAACATATGAAATTCATAAGATGTACAAGATATTTTAAAACCGAATGCTATATATTTTTTTTCATTTCGGTATAAATGAAATAATTTTCAGAAATTTGTGTTATTGTGATCATCTTTTGCCAATTCGACGCTATTTTCAGTATATGGCAGTAAGGACAAATGTCAAAAAGAAGCAATCGGTTTTAATGTAGCATGTAATTCAATAAGAGAAAAATTGAAAGCATTATTCGATTCTTCAGTGTGTTATTGTGATACTTGTATGTTTCATATATTTTCGATAAAAAAGACTCTGTAATATTATCATAAAAATTTTCGTTGTGTTGAAAGTTTGTTTTCAGAACACAACATAAAAAATAAAAACGCGTTTTATTTACTTTTTTCTTCAGTGTTGGAGATATTCACATGTTCTGCATTTTTAAGTCTAATTGCTTAATACAGAAACGATGTATTGAGTAAGAATAAAGAAGTACATAAGCGGCTTTAGAGCACGATAAATAGAATTATTTGCATAGTATTCCTGAACAAGACGACCCATTTAACAACTTTAGTAAGACAGGTAAATATGCCTGAATGGTGATCTCCTTAATCAACACGTCTCCGGACCATTCTTAGGGGTGCATCGCAAACCATCGCCAATTACCCATTGTGTAGTACTAGTGAGACGTTAAACCCAATCAACCAACCGAAACCGTAATCAACACATCTTGCATAGTGTTCTCCAGACGCCACTAATAAATAGTCTAAGTTTTCAAGGGATAATTAATAATGTTTCAATAATAATTATATGTTATATGGCACAAAACATTTACTGTGCATTTCAAGGAAATCTGAAATATCACACTGAGCATCATGTTCAATGCTCAATGTAATATAAATCAATACAAAATAAGTCTTTAGAAAGTTCGATGACATTGCTATGCGTCTTTATATTTTTATTTCAGTGTCACTAATAAATGTAGGAAAATCGTGATTGGGACATGAAACAATGAAGAAAAGCTAGGTTTTCAGACGAAATAAAAATTTTTAATACACGTCGTCATTCTGAAAACAATATGTTTCACATATTCATTGTTCAATTATTCATACAGATGGTACATTTTTGATTTGGAGGACATTCTGTTAGTCGTTCCAGGGACTGCTTGTGATTGTGAAGAGCATTACGAAGAAAACTTTAAAGCATTTATTGTCATTTCGAGCCATTTACAGCTACTCATATTGTATTCAACTTCCTAAAGACATAATTTTTTTATTAATCTTTCTAGAATTAGTTTATTTTATATTATTTATAAATATATAATTACCTCCGGTTCGAATTCTGGCCTGGTCACTCTTAGCTCATTCCTAAAATTACTTAACAAATATTAATAAGATATTCTTAATACGTTATTATTTAAGGCTAATATAGTGAAGTATTTATATGAATAATGCTCGATGATTATTAAATTAATATCAAAAGAAAAGTTCAAATGTATGTGTGACATCCTCTGATGAAAAGGAATATAAAATCTCGAAACTGGCAGAAACTACAAAGCAGTTTAAAACGATACAACACAAATTCAAATTTTCCTCTGCAAACACTTTTTGGGTACTTGTTTTTATATTTTAGAGTTGGTAATGGTCAGAATATGTGAACGACTGTGTCTTTTTAAGTCTATGACTTTGTGAGGGATACTAGTTGTAAAACATTTTCTGCCGTAATACTGAGTTTATCTCTTTTGAGACAATCAGAAATGTTGGATGCATTCATGTAATAACGTCTGTCTTGCTTCACTGCAAGACAGTAAAATATATTGCTTGTCTCTCTCTTAACTCTATAGATAAACAGGACAAAAAAAAAAAAAAAAAAAAAAAAAAAGTCATAAATTTCAGAATTTATAAACTAATTGACCTTTCAATAAAACTATGATTTAAAAAAGAACATTATATGTATCTGTAAAATATTTGACCATTTCAGCATGTGTAGTATTTATTGTGACAATGCACAAATCCCAGGGTTGCCTTGATAAAACCATCAACAGCAAAAATATTACTTCACTTCCGTGAATTTTCGTCACGTTCTTAGGTTATTACTGAAGAATTTGAACATAAAGTTCTGATAACCTTGGCAAATGAAATCCCCTTAAAAGTGGTGGCATTCATCTTTTAATTCATGTGGACTTGTATATGATCCTAATTCATAATGGAAATTAAGGGATTTCATATTAACACTTATGTTAAGGCAATGTGCTCTATCATTTCTCTGCACACTGTCATTACGAATACAACTATCTATACTGAAAATTTTAACTTTTAATACATAAACTTAAATGTTTTGCCTTCGCCGCTTGAATTATTTTGTTTGCACAAATGAATGCTTTTTGTTTTGAGAGTACTTACAGAAAAAAAAAAAAATAATAAATCAAAATAAATGACTTTTTTATGGGGACATATGACCCTTAGAACTTCAAAGAACATTGATTTAATTATAGTCTTTTTTTAAGTAAATTATTTTTAACTAAGCTTAACTGGGCGTGTCTAATTGTTACCTATAAGTTTATTATGTATTTTGGAGTATAATTTAAATTCTGCTGTGAATAATTTAATAATTTATGTGTTAATAATAAATGTGTTTTTTTCACCTTGCGCGCAGGATATCTCTGAAATTATTTAATATTCTTTCTTGAAATTTTCACAGATTATGTAGCATATCAGATCCTTCAAACTGAACCTAAATTTGTATTCCCCCTCTTTTTCATACAGGTGATGCTTCAGATTTTATTAAAAAAAATAAGTGGTCTTTAATTTTTTTTAAATATATTTTTAACCTAAATTTGAACAAATTTAAGTTAAGTTTGAAGGATCTGATATGTTACATAATCTGTGAAAATTTCAATAAAAAATATTAGATAGTTTCAGAGATATCCTTCACGCAATGTGAAAAATATACATTTATTATTAACACATAAATTATTAAATAATTTAAAACAGAATTTAAATTATATTCCAAAATGTGTAATAAGCTTAGAGGTAACAATTAGACATGTCCAATGAAGATTAGTTAACAATAGTTTACTTTTAAAAAGACTATAATTAAATCGATGTTTTTTGAAGTTCTAAGGGTCGTATGTCCCCTTAAGTGCTGGACTAACTTTTACATAGATCCTGAAATTGATACTGTTAGAAAATCTAGAATGCTGTCATGATCATTTATTCTATACAATAGACGTAATATTGTTGTATGCTTTGTCAAAATTGAATGCAGGGCAACCCCAGACGATTTTTTTAAATATTCTTTTAGTACCACTATTTCCAAAGAATAAAATTTATAATATATTTTCGCTGGTAAATCTGTAGTTTGCCTGCATAAATTTGTTATAAATTTTATGTTATAGAAATAGTAGTACGAAAATAATAATATAAAAAATGTCCCCTGTGGCAGCCCTGTTGAATGTTGTATGTCTTGTAAATTGTTGTGAGTAAGTAGTTTATAATGTATGCATGCATTGTAAGTTATATAAATTATATTAATGAAATAATTATATTAACGAATAAATTAGTGAATGGATTGATTTATTAATTTATAAATAAAAATGTCCTTAAATATTAACCATGCAAACAATATCAACCAATAAAACAGTGTTGTTTAGATATTTTTATCGCATTTCTCCATCAGTTATTATTATTATTTTTTAATTTTATATATAAAACAAAAAATTACAAAATATTTAACTAAACTTATAAGCAAGCTCAAAATTTTATAAGTTCTACAAAATGTATACCATGTAGATCTAGTTTTATTGTGTTTTTCCATCAGTTTTTTTTTTCCCTTTATATATATATAAAACAAAATATTATAAAATATTTAACTAAACTTACAACCAAGCTAAAAAATTTTATGAGTTCTACAAAATGAATATCATGCAGATCTAGTTTCATGCAAAAATTTCCAAACACTTATCTTTGAAAAACTTTCCAGAAAGTCTCTTTTATGATTCAACGGGCAAACTTGGCTTGTGCCAAACTGCAATTCTTCTAGTATCCCTTGCCTATTACAGATATAATATGTTACTTTTAATGCTCTATGGCAGAATCTTTAATACTGTCTAAAAAGGGATGACTATCAGAAATAGCAACCCAATTAACACATTATTAAAATATTTAAATACTTTATACAGTAAATTATATAGCATGTTAAAGTTTTCAGAAATTTCCCCAAACATTATGCAAATACTTTTGTTACAGGTCAGCCGCTGAATAATAATAACAATAAAATAATGTATTCTTTATTTTCACTGCTTATATATAATTTAAACTGAGTGAATATTTGAACTAACTGAGTAGATATCCACGTTGCTAATTCTAAGAATAATAGTTGCTTTCATAATATATATATATATATATATATATATATATATATATATATATATGCGTTTTTGCAATTTATATTAAACTTTTGAAATAGAATCTGGTAGATAACTAATAAAATGAAGAGACTTTACGTATTAGAAATTACAGAATACAGTGATTTTCTTAGAGTTAGGGATAGCAAATATTAGTCTAGAAATGAACAAAAGACAATCTTCTCAAATTACATAAAAGTTTTGTGAATCATATAGTTTAATGTGAATTTAACGATGACTATTAACTAATTTTCTCTTTCTTTTATGTATAGAAATTATAATGCGTAATCTTAATCTAAATTAATTATGTAAATAAAAAAAATAACGGTTTTATGTCACTGAACAAAATACGTACGGAAATGTGAGATAATTTCGGAAAAAAGGCGAAACTGAAAAACAAAACTTCAACATTTATGAATTAAATGATCAAACTGTATGATTTTAAATATGATTTATTTCTGAACTTACATATGTTAATAAAATATTTTATCACGCTTTTTTTTTTTTTTTTTTTTTTTTTGAATGCTTTTTTATTCACCTGGGTTGTCTGGCATTCTGTCTGTCATCGAGCCACTTTTCTGCTATATTTTGACTCATGGGTCATCCCTATGAATATGGGTGACCATGAGTGACAAGTGAGTGACCTGTGAGTAACCAGTGAGTGACCCATAAGTAACTCAGAATATCAGAAAATTTTACAGTATTTGAAGGAATTCAAAACCTTCGCGTCCTGCTGCATTTCTTTTTTAAATTTTAATTTCGGTTTTTTAGATTTAATTTAAAAAATACTATTAAAAAAAAAAAAAAAAAAAAAAAAAAGATTTTTAAAAATAATGCTTTTTTATCGGCGTCCTAAAAAGTAGTAAATAAGGCAAAATTTTCTTTCTTTCCGGCAAATTCTTTTTTCGAAAGCATCCATTGATGACTGCATCAATGAATGCATTTGATCTTTGTTGTCAATGAATGCTTCTGACCTTTTAATTGGTTTGAGTACAGAAAATTTTGCCTTATTTACTACTTTTTAGGGGACCGATAAAAAAGCATTCTTTTTAAAAATCTTTTCCTATATTATTTTTTCTTTCTGTAAACCAAATGGTCTTTATACCATTTTATTTTGTACTTTTCTAATAAATGCTCATTACATTCATAATCCACTTCTAAGTGATTAAATAAACAAAAAATATAATAAATAAGAACAAAAAAAAAAAAAAAAAAAAAAAAGATTTAGAGTTTTAAAAAGGGAAAATTAATCACTTGAAAAGTTAAAAATTATAATCATGACAAGAACAAGAATATTAATGTGACATTTTATGACATATATGCCATATTTTAAAAGGTGGAGATGAAAGGTACATTTATAAATGTATTTTCAGGGATAGTTAAAGAAATCTAAAAACAAAATATTGAAATTTAGGTTTCTTTTAAATATAATTACACAATTAAATAAATAAATGAGAATATTAGTCTATTTTCTGAACGCTGAGATTGCTACAGTGCGAAATGCTTACAGCCCAAGTAGCGATCGGAATAAAACCCATCAGTATATTTCTTAAACCGTTATGAAAATTTTAAAGATTTTTTTTTTTTAACTGTTTAAAATAGTGAATTAAAAAACTTTTACAGATCATTTCACTTGTTTTTAGCTATTATCTGCAAAGTTTGTTCCAAATTTTATTTTACAGTCTGGGTCCTTTTCTTGGAAGCAAAATAATAGATGGCAGATAATATGCACGATAATAGCAACAATGTGCATCTGATTTCAATTTACCGTATACGCATCTACATGCAATTCTTTTGAATTAAAAAATATTAATTTAAATTATAAGCTAATATTTTGGAATTTATAGTATTATAACAGAACTTCCAACATTCTAATTTATTCCACTGTGAGTACTTACTTTTTTTTTCCACATCACTTTATATGTAAAGCAACTCTCTGCAATATGCAAATACGATTAAATAAGGCGAAAAATGTTCTTTAAAAAGTGTGGTGTAAAAAAAAAAAAAAAAAAAAAAGTCATGAGCTAACAAGGCCACGAAATAAATTTAAAATGCTGACAGTTCTGGTATTATGTAAAAAAAAAAAAAAAAAAAAAAAAAAAAAAAAAGACTGAATGATGGAAATTTCTTCATTAGAGTTTGTTCTGCGGAATTTTTACTTCCTAAGATACAATAACTGTAAATTGTAATTACAATAACAGCTTTTTCATTCTAGTCATTTTACATAATGTTTAAAAAGTTACTGGTTACTAATAATAACAAATTTACCTGTTTCATTTAGGCCAGCAAACCTTTGAAAGTCTCTTATTGCAGATGACACTGCTTCTTGTTCGATAATAGCTCCTGATCTATAACCAATAGATTCTTCGAGATAACCAAATTTTTGCAAATATAACTGTAAACAAAGGAAACTTCTTTTAATGCTAGATACAACGTTTTAACTTATGTAAAATTACATATGAACATATATACATTGTATTCAGAAATTTTAAGGTTCTACCTAGTTCATCCCAATTTACGTAGGAGTTGTTTTAATCAAAATGCAAAATTAAGAGGGATAAAGAATGCAAACTTTATTTACCTAGAAATTACAACAACCTATTTGTTTTCTTTTAAATTGAAAATATTATATATTATGACTCTGAAATGCTTATTTTAGACATACAAAGTTATATAATTTTTTAAATATGCATTTTCGTATGAGAGTATACGTTCAGAAAAATGATGCAATGACATGACAAACTGCTTGCAGTAGTATATACAGTGAAGCTTGAATAATTCGAACTTGCTTAATTCGAAATTCTGGATAATTCGAGTTTTTTACCCGGTCCTTTGAATTTTGTATTAAAATAATGTTAAAAAATAGTGGATAATTCGAACTCTATTTTGGATAATTCGAATTTTTCATACGATTGCCTTTAAAATATTGCAGTAAAATTTATTCGAGATTTTTCTCAACTAAAGTGCATTATTTATTTTATCAGTCTTTCAAAAGAAGGATAAGGAGAAGTCCCTACCAAGTGCATCAGAAGATATGGTGCATATTCATGAACTTCGAGGTTTTTTTAAATTGAAAGTCATGTCTAATGTAGAAGATTATATTTTTGTATCCAATTGATAGGTTGAAGTCATATGCTATGACACAAAGATTGTACTTGAAGAAGCAATCAAAAATATCTGACTATTTTTTAAAAACTGTTGAATAATTAAGCTTGTAAAAAATATTGATTTAATGGGAGGGGGGGGGGGGAATGTAGCAGTATTCTACTATATGAAGTTTATATATTAAATCTTTTATCGTAGAGTTTTAATTTTTTAATTTATCTCTTCTTTTTGACAAAATAGCGTACTTGCCAACATCCTAATTAATATTCCGTAGTGTTGTTAGTCCTGCCCTTTTTTTTCACACCAGTGAATTTTTTGGAGTAATTGGTATGTTGGCAAGTATGAAACAGTATATGTAATTCGAATTTTTGGATATTTCGAATTTTTCTCAGGTCCCTTCAACTTCGAATTATCCAAGTTCTACTGTATTTTATAAATGTGTTACTGGTAAAATTAATGCGATTAAATTGGTCCTAGAATAGTTATTAGTAGTACCCAAACAGTTAAAATTGAAGGCTCCTCAACTTTTAAAAGAAGACCATTGTAAAATTGTGTGTATTCTGTAGGTTGGCATGTAGAAGTGGAATGAATTTTAGGTGCCTAAAAACAAAAGACATTTAAAGATAGATAGTTTTTTCCAAGTAAAAATTGTTGGTAAATTTGATATACACAGAAATAAACAGTTTACTACTAGTTTTGTAAGTCAATAAATAAATAAATAAATAAATAAATGAAAATGAATAAAAATAAAATAAATAAATAAATAAATAAAAATGAATAAAAATAAAACAAATAGATAAATAAATAAAATAAAATAAATTTTAGCAACATTTAAGCAATTTCTTTCTTTCTTTTTTTTTTTTTCAATTTTTTTTATTTTTTGAAAAGTATTTTTTTTTCCAATTTAAGTTCTTTAATTTTTTTTTTTTCAAATTTAAGTTCTCTCTCTTAAAATTTAGTCTCCAAATTTAATATGTTTGATGGCATATACTCGATTTTACATTAATATTAACATTTGAAAATCTAAGCACTACATATATATATATAATGCTTCCAATGATAAATTAGCGGTAACATGCAATTTCTCGATGTGTGCTTCGGATAGGTATCTACTAAATTTGCTTTTTTAAAGCAATCTAATTATTATTAAGTGTTTTATAAGCTCGAAATATTTATTTTAGATATAAAAATAAGAATATCGGCATCTTTTAAAACATATATCCCAATAATATATATATATATTGCCTGTTCCATTTTATTTGATCAATTTTCTGCCTGATCCATTTAAGTTTTTGTCTGTTCCATATTATTTTATCCATTTTTTTTTTGTTATCCATATGTGCTTTTTGTTAAACTGTCTGCCTGGGGGGGGGGGGGAGAGTTTTGATAAATTAAAAGCATGCTGTAACCCCACACGTATGTCTCAAGTCATACGGGGCATTTTTGACAGTTTAAATCATTTATTTTATGTTTTTGTAGTAAGTTTTACTTATGATTTTTTCACATTTATTAATTTTAATGTATCTTTATCTTTAGTTATTTTTGTTACATATTTTCAATTTTTATTTGACTGAAAACATATATTATAATATCTTATATATATATATATATATATATATATATATGTGTGTGTGTGTGTGTGTGTGTGTGTGTGTGTGTGTACACATATATAGCTTTGTACTTTGGTGAATTGTTTGGCTGACTATTCTTCGTTCTCATTCTTTGTTTCTACTATCAGAAGGATTATATATATATATATATATATATTATTATTATTATTATTATTACGAATTATCTCTATACATTATATTTCTAAAATTTAATTTTTTTTTTTTTTTTCATTTCATATTCATGTGTTGAAATAAATTTTATTCAAACAAAATCTTTTTCTTTGCATAAAGTAACAATAATGATAATGATGATAAAATTTTGTTAGTCCTTGAGAAGGAGCGAGTTCAGTCTAATGGAATCAAAAAACGCAAGGATTGCTAGCATTAGAGAAATGATGATCATAATGCGTGTTTGACTCAGTTTTCCTTGTTCCAAACTCGTTTGTTCAAGTGGGATAGAAAAAAATCTTTAAAAGCTAAAGAAAAAGAAACAAAAACAAAAACAAAAAAAAAAAAAAAAACGCTGTTTGGGAAATTTTTATTTTCGGTTCATTGAGCGAAATTTTTATATTTTTCAAGTTGCACGACAAATCTCCGTAAAGAATGAAATTGAAAACTTTCTTATTTGTTGCTTTAAACTGTTTAAATATGATTGGATATTTTTTTACTTTCTTTATTTTTTCCTTTGACCACTATTCTCCCTCAGTGCTGCGAGATTGAGGGTATTTTTTATTCAATATCCACCACTAAATTTTAATTGTGACGTTTGCCTAATAATTGAGTTTTGACCGAACAGTGTTCGGCTTCTGGACAAAATACTACTAGACTGACACCTCTACAGCACATTCTTTCTAATGATTTTCAATTAAATGACATGAGCAGAGCTGCCAACCAAATCCGGCAAATTGTTAGTACCGCCCCTTTTTCTACACCACTTAATGTTTAGAGTAATTCTCTTCAAATATATTTACGATGAATGAAGAAAACAAATACTCTAAAAATTAAAT
Source organism: Salticus scenicus (assembly GCA_963930645.1). Taxonomy (NCBI): domain Eukaryota; kingdom Metazoa; phylum Arthropoda; class Arachnida; order Araneae; family Salticidae; genus Salticus; species Salticus scenicus. The sequence continues at coordinate 307,958,191 of OZ005651.1, read as the reverse complement.
GGTGTAGAAAAAGGGGCGTTTTTCAATAGGCGTTAACAATTTGCCGGATTAGGTTGGCAGCTCTGCATGAGTACTACCATGCAGTAATAGTGGTGTAAATTGAAATTTAAAGATTAAAAAAAAAAAAAAAAAAGAAGAAGAAGAAAAGAAAGAAAGGCATTATTAAGCGGTCATACTTGCCAACCATCTCATTATGAGCCGTCCCGCCATTTTTTTTCACACCAGTCATTTTTTAGAGTAATTTTATTCTTATTTAGTCGTAACAACATTTGGAGAGAATTACTCTAAAAATAAAGTGGTGTGACAAAAGGGGCGTTAACAATTGCACGGTTATTAATGAGATGGTTGGAGGGTGGTTACAAACAAGCCTTTCTTTCTCTGATCTTCCCACCAGAATATTTATATGATAAAATTAATGGTGCAAACGTACTATTAAAAATTCTGTTTGAAAATTATTGTGGAAGAATGAGAGAAAAAATGTGGCCTGTGACCACCCTGTAATGAAAAGCAGCGATTCTCAACACTTCACATTGTAGGAACTACAATGAAATATATTCAAAAGAAAATACAGAATGATATGGTAAGAGCGCTATGTAAAAATTCTGTTTTCTAGCAATTCCTTTAAAAAGAAAAAAAAAAAAAAGCGGATCAGAACGAGTAACCCAAATGCGCATATAAGTTTTCTACAACATACCTGCCAACATCCTAATTTTGAATCGGAAGAATTTTAGTACACGCCTCTTTTTTCACACCACTTTATTTTCAAAGTAATTATCTCCAAATACAGTTACGATTAAATAAGTATAAAATTACGATAAAAAAAGACGGGTACTAAAAATCTTCCTATTATTAATGAGACGGTTGGCAGGTATGCTACAATAATACTTATAAATTTCATTTAGAAGTATTTTCCCGCAATTATTGTTTCATAGCATTTTTGTCGGTTATGAGAAAATTAAGTAAATAAATAAAAAAATAAAATTGGAAATAATTTGAAATCGAAAACACTATTACATAGCTGCCAACGTCCTAATTAGTATTCCATAGTATTGTTAGTATACGCCTTTTTTTTCACATCAGTCATTTTTTGAATATTTTTCTTCTTATTTAATTGTAATTAAATTCGGAGAGAATTACTCTAAAAATTAAGCGGTGAAGAAAAAGGGGCGTGTACTAACAGTACTACGGGATATTAATTAGGATGCTGGCAGGTATGGTTATTACTAATAATGAAATAAAATAACAGAGGTATGTGTTGCAAGAAAACACCGCGCAAAAATTTACCAATTTTCTCGTATTCAAAAGTCTGTTGAACCATTATTTAGTAGACCTTTATAGCATCTCTTTGATGATCAAACAAAAGATTATTTGAATACGCTACATTTTCCCACTTGTTCCGAAAGCATTTAAGATTTAACAATGCATATGATTTTTACCATGATAATTATACAAATAATTGCAATATGTACTAAGAAAAGAAAAGGTTCATAGATTGTACTAATAAAACAAAAATGATTTTATATTTTTGCATTAGATTTTAGTTTCAATTGATACACTTTTATCTTTTTCAAGTTACTTTTCCATTATACTTTGCCAATATTTATTACATATGTGTATTAAAAATAATAATAATAATAAATAAATAAATTAGCAGTCATGTTGTTGTTTATGGTTAATTATATCACACATCAAGTTAAAACTCGCGTATTTTGATACAAACATTTTATTTATTTACTTGTCTGTTTTAACGATTTATTTACCGAAAAGAAGAGATTTTTTTACGCCATTTTAGGTCAAATAGGTAAAATCATCACTGGAGACAAAATTAAACGGACAAATATATACGGAACAAATATTATATAAAGTGAAATGTTTATCAATAAATGAAATTAAAAAGTAAAATAAATAAATAAATGAATGAAAGATTGAAAGATTGAACGCCTCAAAAAAAGTATTTGGAATTCATAATCGAATTAAGTTTTTACTTTAACAAAAACTTGCATAACTATTGCATTAGAAGATCTGTTTTTTAATTTTGAGTAAACAAAAAAGTAATTTTATTATTGGAGCTATTTCATTATGTCAATCCCTATTATCGTTTTTTAAAAAATCGTATGCATTATTTATCATTTATGCGTGAAATATTATCACGCATGAATGGTTGTTATCTTATTAAAAAAGACTTTGTATGTTATGTATTTCGTAAAGTTCAAAGCTTTGTTAATAAAAAAAAAAAAAAAAGAAAAGAAAAAGTAAAACTGTTGCAAATCATCGAAAAAAAATAAATACTTTGAAAATAATAATAATAATAATAACAAATACTATTTTTCGCTAAAAATTCTCCAACTTTCAACTGAATTGATTACATTTGTTTAAATATCATAATTAAATTTTGCACAGCAATTAAAATATAAGTATAAAAAAAGTAGAATTTTTGTGAAAAAGATAAATATTTCCCTCCTTAATTTTCATTTATCTCTTTTATAGAAATACTGAGTATGACAAGCAAACATTAATAATTCTGAGGTTTTTAATAATAAAGTTATAAAAAGCTTTTTTTTTTTACTTTCTTCTATATGTAATATAGAGAAATTATTGGATTCGCGAAAATTTTCGACCTCCGTTTTTTGACGTATCTACACGTTTTGGGATGTCCTGAACACGAATTGATAGTTTTTAAAAAATGTCTGTCTGTGTGTCTGTCTGTCTGTGTGTCTGTGGTTTAGTGTTTTCACCGTATCTCACGAACCAATGAATGAAATTCAACCAAACTTGGTATATAGTTGGACCCTGGCGGGGCATTGTGCTGATTAGATTTGGGGATCAATAGCCCATCAGGTGGCGCTGTGATCGCATTTTATGTAAATTTTTAACATGGCAGTATAGGACAAATTTTCGTATTTTTCACCGTATCTCACGAACCAATGAATGAAATTCAACCAAACTTGGTATATAGTTGGAACATGACGGGGCATGGAGCTGATTAGATTTGGGGATCAATCGTCCAGCAGGTGGCGCTGTGATCGCAAAATTTCGTATGTTTCACCGTATCTCACGAACCGATGAATGAAATTGAACCAAACTTGGTGTATAGTTGGACCCTCACATGGAAAGGGTCTGATTAGATTTTGGGATCAATCGTCCAGCAGATGGCGCTGTGATCGCATTTTATGTAAACTTTTAACATGGCAGCATAGGACAAAATTTCGTATAAATGTACATAATGAGCGTTATTTTACACTTGTGATTGTAAAATTAATATGAATTATTAATAATAGTAGTAGTTAACTACGAAAAAAATTTTGTGCATGTGAAGGCACCGGTTCCCCCCTGGGGGGGAAGTACCCCCCCGGGGGCGGGGGTAAATTTTCAAGATGGGTATCTTTCGAAAGATCTCGTCAATACCTTTAAAACGAATGGTTGAACTATAAATCTGTGACAATTTGAAACAAAGTTATCGATTTTTTTACTTTTAACGAAAAAAAACTTAGAAAAAAAATCGTAATTTTTTATTTTATTTATTTATTTATTTATTTTTTTTTAACGAAACTTAACCAAACTTGGTATCTAGTTGGTCCCCGACATAAACTGGTGCTGATTACATTTGGGGATCAATAGCTCAACAGGTGGCGCTGTGATCGCATTTTTTCTAAATTTTTAACATGGCAGTATAGGACAAAATTTGTATAAATGTACATAATGAGAGTTATTTTTAACTTGTGACTGTAAAATTAATATGAGTTATTGATAATAGTAGTAAAGGGAAAGATTTCTGTGCATGTTCTGTGCTAGGAAAAAATTTCTGTGCATGTGGAGGCATCGCTTCCCCCCTGGGGGGGGGGGAAGTACCACCCCGGGGGGGGGTAAATTTTCAAGATGGGTATCTTTCGAAAGATCTCGTCAATACCTTTAAAACGAATGGTTGAACTATAAATCTGTGATAATTTAAAACAAAGTTATCGATTTTTTTTACTTTTAACAAAAAAAAAAAAAAAAAAAAAAAAAAAAAATCTTTTTTTTATTTTATTTATTTATTTATTTTTTAATATTGTTACTGGTTGAATATGTATTACTTTTAACAAAAAAAAAAAAAAAAAAAAAAAAAAACTTAGAAAAAATCGTTTTTTTTTTTTTTTTTTTTTTTTTTAATATTGTTACTGATTGAATATGCATATAGGAAAATATAGAAGAAAGTCTTGTGGTGGCCACAACATACTAGTTTCCTATTGATTTGAAAAAAATGTACAAAAAAGTCGAAACACATAGAAAATCTGAAAATATATTTGAAAAAATTTTAGCTGTTATTTGAAAATGAAACATATAAGACACCTTAAACTAAAATTTTAATTTTATCTACTTTTGTGAAATTTCATTCCTTTCAAAAAATTAAGATTTATTAAGAAAATTATGGAAATGCTTACATGTATTTTAAAAGTTAAAACTCCATTGAAATAATAATAATACAATAATAATAAAGAATTACAAATCAAAATCTAGAAATATTATTTTATTCCTGATATATATGGTAACATGCATGTATTATCACGACATTCTTTGAAAGTACGTGCTTCAGATTTCTTATAAGATATATTCACCAATCGATTTTTAAATTAAACTAAAGATAAGGGTGTTATCTCTTTATATGTAGAATGCATTAGCTAAATGCTCTATTTGCGGATGAGTCACGTGACCTTGTGAGAGAAAAGAGGTCAAATGATTTATAATTGCTTATTTGAATATTTTTCTAGGTCACCGAGATTTCAATGCTCTGAGAGCTATAAAGATAATAATTAGCATATTTACATATACTCAGTACTGGTATAATTCAGTGTTAATTTAAAATCGCGTTGTATTGAAAGTATATACTTTAATATTTAGTAACTATTTAATTGCTATTCCTACCAATCACTTAAAGTTTAATGTTGCATGCTGAAAATTCCATTTTTAAAATTTGCAGTCAATAAAACTACCATTTAAATAAACATTACATGTAAATTATACTTGAATAATTTAAATGCACAATGTTCATGTTCAAATTCCATTTTTGAGACATGCAATTAATAAAACAATACATTTAAACAAGTATTTTACGTAAAGTGTACTTTAAGATTATAAAGTTTCAATGTTTATGTTCGAATTCCATTTTTAAATATGTAATTAATAAAAATATCATTTAAACAAACATTATACGTACAGTATACTTAACCCCTTTACGCGCGCTGTCTTCGCTGCGAGGACGCAAAACTTAAGATCCAGCTGCAAATATTCATCCCGGAAAATTTTTAGCAAAAATTTACGTTTATAACATATCAGAAAAAGCCGATTATTTTAACCTTTAAATTAAAAATTTCTTTTAGTTTAATTTAGTTCATGAATTCCGGTGGCAGTATAATTTAAATGATCCGAATTATCTTGCGCCGCAAAGGGTTAAACATTATAAATATACCTTGTTAATGATATTTATCTTATAATTCTTGTGTGATTCCAGTCTCCAAATATCCATGACATGTTAAATATTCTGGTTCGTAACTAAATCTAAAATAATAATAATAATAATAATAATAATAATGTATTTTTTAGGCTTATTTTTCATGAATTATTGTAGTTTTCATGAAAGCGAAGATTAAGTTGGTACAAAAAATTACCCGAAATACTTTCTTTTCTTTCTTTCTTTCTTTCTTTTTTTTTCAGACAAAAATGTTTTACCAAAACGAGTATGAATTACTGAAAATAAAGTGAGTGAGTGAGTGTTATGAGGAAATGATAACTATTTCTTTTCCAATATAAATTAAACAAATATAATTTCTACGAGTTCATTTTATATTAAACCAACATTCTAATTCATATTCTGTAAAATTGGAAGTATCTGTAAAAAAAAAAAGGGGGGGGGGAGGGAGCAGGAATAAAAAAAAAAAAAAAAAAAAAAACATGAGTGAGAAATATTGAATAATTCTGTTCTTTTATATGTTATAGGATTTGATAAAGCACGTTTAAAATGAATACTGACATTGATATTTTGGATGGAGAAAGATTGAGAATCTAAAGTCTTTCGTGGAGCGTTTGAACACTGATTGTTATTGAAGTTTGATTTAAACAAACAAACAACAACAACAACAGAAAAAAAAAAAAAACGCGGAATTAACGGAAATCACATAAAAGCGGAAAATCGCGGATCCGCGGAAGAATCTGATGCCTGCAGAACACCAGAGCTGCCAACCTAATCCGGCAAATTGTTAGTACCGCCTCTTTTTCTACGCCACTTAATTTTTAGAGTAGTTTCCTTCTTAATTCATCGTCGATACATTTGAAGAGAAATGCTCTAAAAATTAAGCGGTGTAGGAAAAGGGGCGGTACTAATAATTTGCCGGATTAGGTTGGCAGCTCTGGAACACTCTCATAGATGAGAAATTTGCAACTTTATTGCTTTATTGCGACTACTTCGTTTTTTTTTTTTTTTTTTTTTTTTTTTTTAATAGAATATCCTCTATCTTATTTAATTAGGATACATTACTATAAAAATACCATAGAGATTTTTGTATAAAATTATTGGTGAAAAAAAATTGTTAAAAATTCTCATTCCTGAAAGTGTCCTGGAAAAAGTGCGGGGAGTACGACCCTGACTGTATTACTCGGGTATAGACATATTTTTTTGTTGTTGTTTATACAAGGTGAAGAAAATAAGTTTAAAGTACTGGTGCTGAACAAGTATTTTTCTCGGCTTAGGGCAATCAGGTGTCGTACATACCGCCCTTTCTTCAGAACACTCTTGGTGATCAGATATTTCCGCCTTTTTTGCCACCACTAATTTTCATGCACCACTTATACGCGAATATATATGGTAATTAGAAATTTAGAATGTTGACAAGTATATTAAGCACATAGATATGAAAGATGTTACCCTCTTGTATGCCTATCTTATTCCGAGAAGCATTTACTCGAATGCTAATTAATCAGAAAACTCTTTGGAATATTATCATGAAACAATTACCATTTACTTATTCTAAAACTACAATGTTATTTAAAGATTCGTGTAATTTTTGAAAACGTTTGTAAATTTGTATATATTAATTACTTTTGTATATATTAATTACTTAAGTATTAAATTGTTTTTTAAAGACAAATATTTAGTGTAAAATGATATTTTATATTTGAAAAAAGAAAAAAAAAAAAAAAAAAAAACAATTCTATATAATATTTAAATATCTAAAAATTACACGAGTTTTACACATGCTATTTCGTATAAATACAGTATGCGTATGTTATACATTATCAATATAAAACATATGAACAAATAAAATCTGCCACATGAATTTATTATTTTTTTACATTTTCCATTTCATTTCTCCAACCTAATGATGAACGGAATTTGTAATTCTGACATAACGTAATTTCTTGATATATATATATATATATTAATGTTTTCATTATTTATTATTTTGAATAATATCAATTCAACATTTCATCGAACGTGTAGTGATTACATTAATATTGCATAGCTGCCAACCGTTACGATTGTTTGAAACAGGTATCTTTTTATAGAAAATTTGTATAAGATTTTGTAGCAGTTTTTCATGAATAAATAAGGAGAAAAATTCTATTAAAAAAAAAAAAAAATACCGGTGTAAAAAAAATTGTAACGATTGTCAGCTATGATATTGCATTATCATTAACATTGAATTATCTTACAATTCTTGTGTGTTTCGAGTCTCCAGATCTCCTTGACATGTCAAATACTCCGGTACGTAACTAATTCTAAAATAATAGTAATAATAATGTATTTTTTAGGATATTTTAAATGAGGCACTACTTACTTATTTTTCATGAATTTATTGCAGTTTTCATGAAAATGAAGATTAAGTTTGTATACAAAAAATTACCCAAAGCAGTTTTTTTTTTTTTTTTTTTTTTTTTTTTTTTCCGGACAAAAGTGCTTTACCAAAACCAATATGAATTACAGAAAATAAAGAGAAAGAGTGAGTGTTATGTGGAAATGATAACTATTTATTTTCTAATATAAACTAAACAAATATAATTTGTACGAGTTCATTTTAAATTAAACCATACATGCCAATATTCTAATTAATATTCTGTAAAATTGTAAGTACTCGCCTTTTTCCCACACCACTTCGTTTTTAGAGTAATTTTCTACAAATATAATTGCGATTAAATAAGAAGAAAATTATTCTGAAAAAAGACTGGTAAGAGAGAAAAAAAGGGCAGGTACTAAAATTTTAAGGAATATTAATTATAGAGCTGTCAACATACTAATTAAAAACAGTAAATATACAATATATTGAAAAGCAGATGACAACATAAATACTCTACAAATTATTTAATAAACCACGATTTTGTAAAACCAAAACTGCGTAATATTCATCTGATCATAATTTAATGTTAAACTAGAAAATTAATATTTTATTGTATTAACAATAAAATATTAATATCCGCCGAACATTTGGGCAATTTTTCAAATATTGTACATTGAATCAAATAGTAATATTGCAGACGAGAAATTCAAAATATATTTTTCTTATTTATTCTAAAAATTTACTGTTATTGGTTGAATATTAGTAGGAAATATTAATTATTAAGCACTGAGTTTATCAAAAAGTAATTCATGGTACAATTTATCAAAAATGAAATCGATAGTAATTTATTACAACAATTATGCATTCTTAAATTTTATAAATGCCATAATCTTAATTCATTCTTTCTTTTCAGCGTATTTTTCATTATATAAATTTTATTTTGTTTTAAGTGATGTATTTTGATAAGCAACATGTCCGCTACACTAAAGCACGGCACAGACCTACAGTCGGCAGCAAAAGTATCCGAACACTAGCAAAAATTCCTATGTAAAAAAAGTGCACTTAATACCGTTTTGTTAAATAAATCCTTGTGGAATCGTGTTCTTAGACTGACTAATAACAGGATTCGACAAGGATTTATTTAACAAAACTGTATTAAGTGTACATTTTTTACATAGGAATTTTTGCTAGTGCTCGAATACTTTTGCTGCCGACTGTAGACAGTAAACGCTGACCAATGTCGGCGCTATCCAATATCCTTTTATGTGGTACTTGAGTTGACGCGAGCGTCGCAGGCCAATTTTCTCCTCTGACAAATCTCCTACTGCGATAATTGGCATAGAAAACTTGGGTTTCTTTTGTAATATTCTTCCAAAAGCAATACAAAATAATGTCCTTTATTGAATACTTGTCAACCATCTAATTAATAAACGGAAGATCTAATTAATCTAATTAATAAATTATCATCTAATTAATATATTTAATTAATAAACAAAAGTGTACTTTTTAACTTAAGTGTACTTTTTTTACATAGGAATTTTTGCTAGTGCTCGAATACTTTTGCCGCCGACTGTAGACGGAAAACGCTGGTCAATGTCGGCGCAATCCAATATCATTTTACGTGGTACTTGAGCTGTCACAAGTGTCGCAGGCCAATTTTCTCCTCTGACAAATCTCCTGCTGCGATAATTGGCATAGAAAACTTGGGTTTCTTTTGTAATATTCTTCGAAAAGCAACAAAATATAATGTCCTTTATTGAATACTTGCCAACCATCTAATTAATAAACGAAATATCTAATTAATCTAATTTATAAATTATCATCTAATTAAATCATCTGATTAATAAACAAAAGACCCCCGCTTTTTTTTTTTTTTTTTTTTTTTTTCACACTAGTCTTTTTTAAGAGTAATTTTATACTTATTTAATTGTAACTACATTTGAAGATAATAACTCTAAAAATAAAGTGGTGTAGAAAAAGGTACGTGTACTAAAAACCTTCCGCTTCATAATTAGGATGTTGGCAGGTATGCTTATTGTAAACGTGTCCAAAAGTCTAAGAGTTATTTTCCGATAATGGATAATTTACAACTATTTCTCGAGTTGCAGTCGGTTCTGGTGGGTGCGAAGCCTCAGCTTTATAAATTTGTTTTTTAGGAGAATGCTGCAAATCTACTTGGATGACTGCGACCTGCACTATTCAGTAGGCGTTTTGTGATTCTTTAACCTGACCACAGAACGCACAGTTGGGTCAGTTTATTCTCATCTCTGTATATAATAAAAGAAAATATGTGTGTGCGTCCACCGCTTTGTAGGAAAACGGATGATCACAGAGCTGCTAAATTTTGTATGGAGGTCCGTTTTCACCCCGAAGCCCGGTTTCCAATTTTCTTTTTATATTAATTTAAAATATGAAAAACCTCTAAAATTATCGATTCTGGATATAGAAACGTAAATGTAAAAGGTTTTTTCGTTGCCCATTAGCTCAGTTAGATAGGGCGTCATGCTAATAACGCGGTGAGTTCGATCTTCCAAGGGCCGATGTGTTACTTTTTACAGATAATTAAATAAAGAGGTGTCAATTGATTAAAAAATAATAATAACAAATCTTCCCTTGCCTCCATAGTATCCTAAACCGTGCGAATGAGAAGAAATAATAGCAGCGCCACTGATCGTTCAGAACGCACCTAAGTTGAAATGCCCAGTTAAGGCGTAAATGCAAGCAGTGGGGACCAGGAATCGATATAACGCAAGCGAGAAAAACGCGCCCAAAGGTAACGGGGACCCGAAACGAGGTTTCGAATCTACGATTCAATACGGAGGATCGACCCGGAGTGATTTTAATGGAACTTTTTTTATTATTAAAGTGATTTAAAATCTAGTGATTATTATTATTATTATTATTATTATTATTCTTAAGCAAGCCTAGTATTGTCTAGTATGCACTAGAACAATCTAGACATATCCTAATTTCCAGCGTGTAATCTGCAGGTGATATAAATCTATTTTATACGAGATATTTTAGTTAATAAAAATTTTCGACTCAATACCCGGAACAGATGTCTATGGATTAAAATGTCTCGTTTGAAACGGATTTATCTGACCAGAAGCTTATACACAGTAGATTTGAGTAGTATTCTAAGATGCTGCAGTGACATAAGCATCCTAGAGGCGTTTTATTAATGGCAATAATTTTTATTGTAGAATAGAAATAGAAACCGCAATAGTTTTATATTTTGATCCAAAGAAAAAATAATTCTCCAGAGCAGAAAATATGCGGTATTCGATCCATTAAACTAAACTTATAGATAATGACAGGAAAAAAGGCCTTGATTAATCTCATTTATGAATAAAGTTTATTTGGTAAGATATTGTCTAATTTTTTCGATTAACGCAAATGTATTTATCTCATTATTGCTGTAAAGTGGTAAATTTAACTCCAATATTAGAATACTTTTTAACCAATAATTCGTCAATCATCTTTTTTTTTTCTGTCTCCTAAGGAGCAGCATATTTTAAAGGAAATTTATTTTCGTGAATTTATAACGACATAAATTTTTTCTGTCAAGTATTTTTTAGTGTAAGTTCTTCTTTATTCTAAGAAATCTGTAAGAGTGCTCAAATGAAAAATAGAAAGAGCGATGATTCTCAGAAATATTTTGAAAATTTAGAACAGCATCTTATCAAAAATAAAATTAAAATTAAATATGATTTTGAGTGGTTAAGAGTTCTTCCACTCTTATTCTTTCAATAAACGCCAAATAAATCAGTATTAAGTGGATTATTATCAGATCTCGTCGATGAACCAAAAGATAAGAGCAATTAAGCTATAAAAGAATAACAAAGAGCAAAGCAAAACTTCCCTTCTTTCCCTTTTAGACTGATTTCGAGTACCGACAATTATGATATGCATCATTGCAGTTAAGATAATAATTCAGATATACATGTGAAGAGAATATGAATATTATATGAAAAAATGCACAAATATTTTTTTACATTTTTGTCACAGATTTAAATTTTTAAAAACTAAATTGTGTCACTTTTTGTTAATCTGCTTTAAACTTATTATTTGAGAGCAAAAAATAATTTTTTATTTTTCCTAAATTAAATTCAATTTTGTACATGTTTGGTACTTTATTTTTTCCCCCTCTTACTTTAAATTAAACGTTATGCAATAGCCGTGCAATTTTACTTAAATATTATTAGAATGTTAAAAAAATTAATGAACATTTTAAGGAAATTTTTAATTCCTTAAAAAAGTATTTAATCTCCTTTATATTTTAATTACTAATATTAATATGAGTCATTGATGTTACTTGGCAGGATAAACTTACATTTTCATAAAGCTTTTTACCAAGAAAAAGGTAATTTTCTTGTCAAGCATTTTAAAGTCATTTACTAAATGTTTAGTATTTCAATGAAATTCCTCTATTATTTTATTACTTATCGAGGGAATTTGATGTATATATAGTGTGCACAAAACATTTTTCGAAACTGAATACTATAAATATATAATTTATTTTACTTTTAGAGGGTGATTATAATTAAAGATGCGATTTCAAAATGATATAATTTTAAAAGTACCCATCAGAGTGATTTGATATTTTACCAGAGCAATCGTGAGACAATGAAATTTTGTTTGGCAAAAGAAAAAAAAAAAAAGTTCCAAAATGTGCTGCTAATTATCCATAAAGTATTTGTTTCATGAAGCTCCTCTTTCTCTCTTTTCACTATGACTGTTTCTGTTGTAAACACGCATTCTTGTCTTTTTGCTAAAAAAATTGTAGTAAACCCATGAAGGCTATTGTTTCCTGCTATTCCATTGTGTTGTTAACAACATTCCTCTGTTTAATGAGTCCATTTAGGCGTTTTCCCTAACAGCGCCATCTATAGGAACATATTGGAACTACTTGTTTTCTTTTGCCAAGCGAAATTTCATTGCCTCACGATTACTCTGGTAAAATATCAAATCGCTCTGATGGGTAGTTTTAAAATTATAGCGTTTTGAAATCGTAACTTTAATTATAATCACCCTGTACTTTGTGTAGCTTAATATTTCAAAACAAACTGGTAATTCCTTCAACAGATTTTATTTATGTTTACCCAAACGCTTGCCATAAAAACATATTTAATTGATAATTGATGGTTGTCTTGGTTATTTATTTCTTAGTATTTCCATATTTTGGTAGCAACCATTCTAAATGCAAAACCAATAAAGAAGAAATTAAAACAACTCGCTTTTGTATAAAGACTATAAGAATATTTAAAAATGTTTTTAAAAAAATTGTTAGATATAAAAGCCATGTTCGTAAAATTTGTTGATAAAAAAAAAAAAAAAAAAAAAAAAAAAAACTAAAATATTTGTAAAAGACGCAAAACACAAATGAAATGAACACACACACACACGCACATAGGGGAATCTCTCCGGTTGTGGGCACAGTTTTGATTTTGGCTTATAACTTTTGACAGAGTAGATATTATGCAAACGTATGAATACCAATGGAAAGCCAGAACCCTTAGCTAACGTTTGATGAAGTAACTGTATTGATGCGTCAACTAGAAAAAAATTATTACCAATTTTGTGAAGTGGTCTTTTTTGGCCAAAAAAAATTTTGCACCCGGTTGTGGGCAAATCCGTTAAAAATGGGAAAATAATAAGAAAAACCACTATAAATACAGAAAACAACAAAATTTATTCATCGTGTAAGGATTCAGTGCCTGAAATAATAACAGAAAATGGCATTACTCCAATTTTATTCGTCATCTTCTTCGTCCTCCAAATCAGAAGTGCATTTATTGCAAGTAAAATAATTTGTATATATATTAGCGCACTTCAAATGCATCAGACGATCACATGCATTGCATTTGATTGAGATGGCACTTGTTGGGCAGGTGCTTCAAACAGATGACACAGAAGTGGACTTCGTCAGATTGTTGAAACTCCAATTTTTAGCACGTTTGTCCGGCACTTTGAAAGGTGGAGTTGCCTTACTTTCCCTAGGCTTCTTCTGAAGGGTGCTGCAAGGAGGTCCATATTCTCGAGCAATTGATGTTATGGATTTCTTATCCACTAAGTAATCTTAAATGGCTTTGACCAGCACATTTAAATCCATTTCTTTCGGATCGGTTGCCATTGCTAAAGAAGCCTAAACATACATATAAACACTAATAAAAAATGTTATTTTGATATAAAAGACCATATTTTACAGTTTGTAAATCAAACATACGTTTTAAATAAAAAAACAAGTGTGTCACAACCGGTTACATGAAGGTGCCCACAACCGGGAATGGCAGCCATTTTTATAAAGGCATAAAAAGCAATTTTTGGTGCACATTTTGGCTGAATTCGATATTGCATCACAAAATATAAAGAATATACTGCATAAATATATCTTGCATTTACATTTTTGAATTAATTCGCTTCTATTTATCGCATTCTGAAGCTATTCACAAATCACTTTTGTGTCGCTTTTTCTCAGATTTTTTTTTTTTTTTTCGATGCTTGCACTTACTAAGAAAATGCATCTATTCAGTTCAGTGTTAGTACAAAAACTGCGTACTGTCACAATACATGTTTGACAGTACTCAAATCTACCATATTTGCTCTTTGTTAAAAGATATGGTGGGATGCCCATAACCGGAGAATGTCCATAACATAAGACATTCCCCTATATACAGAGGGTGTTCGCACATTTTTTAGACGATTTTGATTGAGTATACCGAAAAAATTAGACTCATATTTCGTGTTTAAATAGGTTTGATAGCCCTTGTTCTTAACTCGTTAGTAGTCGCTAGTTGGTCGATTTGCCGTCCATCCTTCAGTTTTGCAAGACTTTTTTATTCAATAGCCACCAAAATTATTTAGAAGTGGTCTTTGATATATACAAAACGCGAATAAAATCGAAGAAACGTCGATCACATCACTTCTTAAAATTATTGGTGGCAGTTAAATAAAAAGTGTGCAATCTGTAATAGGTGGCGCTATGTATAGCGACTACTAACGGGTTAACTATCATTCTACATCGTAATTTACATGATAATAATGCTTTTTGTAATATTGGAAGAGGTATTTTGTTCCATTCCTCTTCAACGGCTTTCCAAAGTCCACAAAGCGTTGTAGGTTGGCGTTTGGATAAGGCAGATTTTAAGAGTCCAAAAGCATAAAAATCCACATCAGGAGATTTAACAGAACTATCAGTAAAGTGTATGGTTTTAATTCCCGTTTCTTGTTCCATTTTTTTTTCTAGAAAAGCAATTGTGGATTGTGATGTGTGGCTGCTTGCTTTTCTGGATGCAGTTCAACGGACTGATGGCATTGTGGATTAAGATCTGTAATTTCATATTTAGAAATTGGAGTTAAAATATGTTCTTGATAGTGTTTAAAGTTGATTTTTACATTTTTGTCAACATTTTTTACCTTTATCTTGCCTTTGTGTGAAAAACCACTGACAATCATAAATTCTTTAGAAAAACTTTCTTTTGATTCTTTGAACCATGTAGCAAAATTTTTTTCTCCTCTTTCATGATATAAATTGATCTTTTTTTTTTTTGTTGCAATCACTTAAATAGACCCAAGCTTCATCTGATGCTACGACATTTTTCTATTTTTCTACTGATAAATGATTTTCAAAAAGAGTTCTGCAGCGTGTTCTATTCGGAAAGACCGGAAACGTATCCGTCCATCTATTGCCTTTTTAAAAGCGCCATTTTGCATGTAAACAAAAATTCTAAATATCAGACGATAAATAAAACTTCCAAAAATACAACTGTTGTGAAAATAAAATTTTCCATGCAGACGATTTTTTCTTACGGTGAAGTAAAATCGGTTTTGTGCAGAATATGGTATGGGAATCATTGATTATTCGTTTACAGGGATACTGAAAAGAATTTGGATAGAGTGGAACTATACTACGAAATTGCTGGAAATGCATTTCTGGTTGTATTATGAGTCTGTCTATGTGCCTGTTATAAGCATATTTAAAAAAACAAATAGCAGCAGGAAGTTCAAATTCGGAATTCTAAATCTGTATTAGATAAGGATGCTGCACTAAACTTTTCGTTGCAAACAAGCAAATGGTTCGGTACAGGGACATCCAAGATAATTCAAATACATTACGTCTTTGTTACATTACATCATTTGTTAGATTTCAATAAAAAGTTTCAAGTAATATCCCGCTAAAATATCGAATTAAGAACATTGAGTTTGAACTACCTGCTAATAACTGTTTTTGAGTTATGCTGATAATAGACACGCTGACAAACATACATACACATACACCCATCTGGTAGCTGATTGGTTAGCACGGTGGCTTCCGGTTGCAAGGAGTAACTTACAGAAGTGGGGGCCCTGGGCAAAAATCATCAATTGGGGGCCCCCTAGTATAATAAAGTGCTCAAAGTGAATTTTGTATATATGTAAATTGCTTTAAATTTCAAAAGATAACTGATTTTGGGGCCCTCTTATAAATAGGGGCCCGGGCGCTTGCCCCATTTGCCCCTTAGGAAATCAGACCCTAGGTACAGGGTTCGAAATGTGGTTTATGCATGTGTGGTCGTAATGTTTCGGAATCTACTTTAAACCGCAATAGACACCCAAATCAACGACTAACAGTTGATTTCTGACTCGGAGGATCGCAAAACGTGTGAATTCAGCAAAAAATCTCGATTTCGAAAATTGACTAAAAGAAAACGTTTTCTCTACCATATAGAGGTAAGAGAGAAAAAAAAAAAAGCATAATTTTTCCAAATCTCGTTTAATTTTATACAATCGCAATTCAAAATCCTAGGATCCCCCTCAAAGGTTCAGTCCAGGGACTTCAGGTTAAGAAATTGGGATTTAAAAGATAGCTGGGAGTTAATCGGAATCCCCCGCCTTTTCATTTTAAAGAGAAGTTGCTCATGTCCGTTGACACGATTTTCTTTTCTTTTACTATGACTGTGCGAAATGAATCATTCGCAGTTTTGTAAGTCAGAATTTATTTTCATTTGAGACAATGCTACCAATGAGTTAAATATGATGTTTTAGACTCGTTTCTTTGAAATGAAAAACAAGCACATCTGTCACATAAAATAAATATTCTCTCTGAAAAAGAAAAAATTCTAACATATTGTTTCAAATATGTCATGTACGACATTTCCAACGGAAATGATTCACATTGTAACAATAATGTTAAGTCAGTTAAAATGTAATAAGTACTGATATTTACAAAGGTTTGTTCGGTTAATATTTTATATATTTTAACCAAAAATGTTTAAGTGCAGTACCTATTTGATTTAATCATACAATAATAATGTGAGAAAGTTTGCAAATGTAACATCAGTTAGTTAACTGATTAATTATAAAAATTAAGAATCATTATATGAAGCAATAATTTCAACTTTAGTGGATATTTTCTTTCATATAAAATATAGCATAAAGTCGATAACAGTTACGCAAATGTTTAGTATTATAGTGTACTAGCAGGCTTTGCCCGCTTCGCTGCTCTTTATATTTAAAGGAGTTCTCAAAATGCCACATCATTATTACTAAATATCAAAAGATATATATATATATATATAAAACACTAAAATCAGTCGAAATTAAGTTAAAGTTATCGCTGTGTTCGGTAGAGGTTTTCCCGCTCAGAACGTGAGTTGTCCGGTTCCTCACAGCCTTCGGCAGCAACGTACCCGCTTTTTACTTCCCCTTCCCCAGTGGGAAAATTTGAAGTTTCGCGAAATTGCACAAAAGTGCATAATGTCGTGTATACTTAATTAACACCCAGACATCAAAATTCGTCATTCTAAGACAATTTGAAGCAAATTCAAACGTGAAGACGTGTTTTTTGCCCCGTCCGCTCCAAGGGGGTAGTGTAATTTCGCAAATTCCCTTTAGAGAGCGTGTTGTCTACACACAACCAATCGACAAATGAAAAAATCGCTTTCCTGAGATAATTTGGAGCTGAGTTATGTTTCAAAACATGTAGAACCGGCTCACACATCAAAAACTGCTTTTCTAAGATAATTTGGAACAGATTTAATCTTGAAAACGTGTTCCCCCCTCCTCCTCGATGTAGAAAGTAATTTCGCAAAAATTCTTTGTAGTGTGAGTACTGGGTACGCATAGCCAATCGACGCATCAAAAAATCGCTTTCTCGATGTAATATGGAGCAGAGTTACTCTTCAAAATGTGTTTATTCCCAAACTTTTGAGGGGAGTGGGCAATTTTCACAAAATCGCTTTATACGCATAACCAATCCACACATTAAAAAAAAAAAAATCTTACTGAGATAATGTGGAGCAACGTTGCTCTTGAAAACGTATTTATTGCCCCCCAACCCTAAGGGAAGTAAGAGGGGAGATTTCGTAAAAACCCGTTACAATACGTGTCAGATACATATAAACAATTTACGTACTAAATTGTTTGTTAATGTAGAAAGTAAAACCAAAGAAAAAAGTAAAACCAAATTGATGTAGAAAGTAATTTCGCAAAATTTCTCTGTAGTGTGAGTATTGGGTACGCATAGTCAATTGATGCATCAAAAAATCGCTTTCCCGATATAATTTGGAGCAGAGTTACTTTTGAAAACGTGTTTTCCCAACCAAACTTTTGAGGGGGGAAGGGTAAATTTCACAAAATCCCTTTACACGTCTAACCAATTCACACACAAAAAATAATCTTACTGAAATAATTTGGAGTAATACTGCACTTGAAAACGTACTCATTGCCTCCCCACCCCCCCGACCCTAAGGGGTGTAAAAGGTGAGAATTTAGTAAAATCCCGTTATAATAGTTGTTGGACACATATAAACAATTTATGTACCAAATTTCGTGACCGCAGATCCCATAGATTTCCCAAAACAAATTTAGCGTTAAAAGGAGGGTCCCTAATTTGCCCCTTCGTAACGCCCCACCCCTAAAAAATTTGAAATTCATAAAAAAAAAGAAAAGAAAAAACGAAAATGGGTTTTTGGAAATATCCTAAAGAATGCACATGACCGTTTTTTCAATATGTTTGTACCATTTTTAGTAGAGTTCTAAAAATTCCAAAATCGCACGTAATGTTTTATTTGTACTCAAGTCTAGTCTCCTCATTTCTTCAACGTGAAGTAATTTGGGGCCGTGATATGCTTCCAAACGTTTTTTTGCATCCACCCCCTACAGGGGAAGGGGGAATTTCGATTAATCCGTTACTTTAGGTATCAGATACATATAAACAATCCAAGCACCAAAATCCGTAACTGCAGCTTCCACAGATTTCCCAGGACAAATTTAGCGCTAAAAGGGGTGTCTCGAATTTGCCCCATCATAATCCCCTCCCCCCCCCCCCCCAAAAAAAAAGAAGCATGGTTACTTTCAACATCTTTGTTCTATTTTTGGTAGAGTTCTACTCAAAAATCTAGAATTTGCGAAATTTCCCGCCACAAAAATCGATTTTTCCCCTCTCTCTCCTTAAAAATCGAAAATTCCTAAATCGCAGATAATGTTTTTATTGCACTCAAGTCTAGGCTCGCCATGCGCAGTTTCTTCACCCTGAAGTAATTTGCAGCCGCGTTATACTCACAACGTCACAACCTTCTGCCCCCCCCCCCCCCCCCCCCGTGAGGAACGGAGGGGGATTTTGCAAAAGTTGATAGGTATAATTTTAAGTTGGTTAAAGACCTAAATTTTTGCCAAGTGTTGTTGAATTCTGTCCAGCTGTTCTCACGTGATACCCGGACAAAAATAACGTTATAGACATACAGACACAATGACACACACATACACAGAAAATTTTCTGAAGTCATTTCTGGCTTTCACGATGTGTGAAACGTGAAGATATCGCAAAATTTTTGATTCTGAGAAATTTACAGACAAAAGTCTGATTTTTATTAATACAGATTGTAATAAATTTTTCTCAGTTAAAAGAATGCTAAGATATATATATATATATATTTCCAATAATAGAAATTGTATCCAACAGTACAGTTTATATTACAATTAAAATTTAGTATTGTTAATGTATTTAGTAAATGTTAGTATTTAAAAAAAAATTATAAAATTTTTTAATTCACAATGAAATTTAAAATTGTAGGACATACTAAGTGTTCTTAACATTATTTTTCTGCTCGTCTCGTTGACTGAATAACTAACATCATAACACATCTTATATGGTGCATTCAATATAAGAGTTCATTTTAAAGACTATGTACTACAGTCGGCAGCAAAATGATTCGAACGATAGCAATAATTCCTATAAATATATTTAAAAAGGTACACTTAAACCATTAACGGCCCTCTTCATTTACCGTCGCCGGAAGCCCGAGCCAATGTTATTCTATGAGGAAATTTTCTTTACAAATAACTTATTAACTAATACATATTTTTTAATTCTGTTTTCACATTCAGAAAATTCCCAACTGTTAAATTGACGGACCTTTTTTAAAAATGTATTTTTTTAGTTTTTAATATTTTATTTTGAAATTGCAAAATGAAAAAAATTCACATATTGAAAATTCGTATTTTGCAGCTTCAAAATAAAATATAAAAAAAAAGGTCCGTCAATTTAGCAGTTGAGAATTTTCAGAATGTGAAAACGGAATTTAAAAATATGTATTACTTAATAAGTTATTTGTAAAGAAAAATTTCCCATAGAATAACATTAGCTTCGGCTTCCGGCGGCGGTGAGTGAAGGCCCTTAACGCCCATCGTCCTCATTTGAGAACAGCTAATAAAATAGCACATATATTTTTTGTGGTTTCTTGGAATGATTTCTGCTTTTTAATGACAGTTTATAGCATCACTCTATCACTCTAAATGATCCCTCAAAGTTTTATGCGCCTGCTATTAATTATAATTACATAATTTGGATAGTTATGTTATGATTTTTCTTTCATCGCATATAAATTTGTTTTTTAAGCAGATATACCAACTTAAGTCAAGTTGAATAATAGTATATATTATGATACTTTGCTTTCGAGGTCTTTGTCAGCGTATAATAGGAAATTAATCTGTTATCTCGAGGTTTTTCTGTCTAAAAGTTTTTTCGCTGAAACACTAAACGTTCTCAAATGAGGATAGGTTTTAAATTTAAAACGATCAGAAGAATTGTTTAATTAATATATTTTACTGTGAGTTGTCTGTATTAATTTAGAATTGAAATATTCATCAAAATATTTTTGGCAAAATTTATTCGGGCGTTAACAGGTTAATACTGCTTTGTTAAATAAATCCTTGTCGAGTCGTGTTCTTAGTCGCGTTCGAATAATTTTGCTGCCGACTATACACAAAAGCCAATAACTAATTTATCAGTTTCATAAATAGCACTAATTTCTAAACTATCTTAATTATCTTGTAAATATTTTTAAAGTTTTTCTTTTTAGGTACATTTCAGTATTAGTTCGTACTATTGCTTCAATTTCATTAAAATGAATATGTAAGTTTTGAGATTCCACTATTTGTGGGATGTTTCTTAACTTATGAAATTTCGTAATACAATAATACATAAAGAATATAAAATTGAATTGTTATTTTTTATTTTTTTTATTAGTTAAAAAGACTGATTTATAAATATCTTTTCAAGAAGAAATAAACAGTACATTTTATCATATTACATACAGATTTAAATTTTACTTAAAACTCATTTATTTCTTAAGTTTTTTTTTTTTTTTTTTTTTTTTCCTTAAGTCACACTAGTGCTGCGAAATGGGCAATTTTTATTTCTTAAGGATTATATAAATGTATCAAAATATACAGAGTGAAAATCACAGTTGTAAACTTTAGCATTTTTTGGCTACCAGAAAAATTTAATAGAATTTTTTTAGACAGTTCTGTTGCAGTAATTTTCCCTGATTAAATAAAATAAAACTTTATATTAAAAATTTCCGGTAGCCAAAAAGGACTAACTTTGGCAACTGTGGTGAAAATTAAGTTTATTATTGATTACATATAATCAGATTTGTATGCTTGACTTGTAGTCCGCTTGTAAATCTTCGTCAGATAATTACAGATAGCACATGGCAGAATTACAATCTGAAGAAATGGAAACACACCCAGGGAATCGAACCCGCTCTCATACGCTCAAAGGCGATTAGCAGTGTGGTGACATAACCACTCTGCCACGGAAGGCCCCCGAAAATTAAATATTGAAGATTAACCAAAATAAATAAATAATTGAATAAATAAAATGAAAATGCAACTGAGTTGGTTTTACATCGCACTAGTGCCACGTTATGAGCAATTGACGAAGGTTTGGGACTTAACTCGAAGGAGGTTCCGGAGACATGCCATCACAATTTTGATCCTCCGCGGAGGGGATGAAAACGTAGGAGCTAAGGGGAAAAGCTACATAATACGGAGATAACAGGTGTTAATTGGATAATTAAAAAAACCAATAAAAACATCGGGATAGGAAAAGATACATATAACAGTCCACTATATGATGAAACATTTTGCAAAATTAAAAATGCTAATTGGATAGATATATTTCAGTATTATTGATTGCTAAATTATTTCCTTGCTATATTTTGCATGGTTTACAACTTTATTTTTCCTTTACTTGGTACTTTTGGGTAAAATATTTGAAAATAATTATTTTTTCAGCTAATTTTAATCTTAATAAATGTTTTTAGCTTTAAGTTGGTTAAAATAAATTTCAAATTTTATTACCTTTTCAATTACACATATGTTGCTTCAATTTTTATATTTAACTTTAATCTTCTTCATAGTGCTTCTGTAATATTGCAATAGTTTGTTGTAATTATTTCATGTGTTCAATAAGTATTAGATTTTAACATGAAATCACGGATCTGAGCCTTCAATCTTGCAATTTTTAAAAACCATTGTTATTATTAATTTTATTATTATTTTAAAATTTGTGTAAAGTTACGTATTAACACAATTACTGTCACTTCGAAATTAAATTAAGCGAATATTGTACTTCACATCCAACTAAGTCTCAGCTGCTTAAAACTATTCATTCAGAATGTGATTAAAATCAAGAAAAAAAAAATCGTTATTTGCCTTTTGAGCTGGTTTCTAATAAGCTACAGCCTTGAAATAACTGAATAATACATTGTCATTTAGAATGGACTTGTAGGCAAAATTTGAACAAAATCAAAAATGGGTCAAATATCAATTGAGATATTTTACCCCATTCCTCAGAAACTCGTATTTAAAAATAAAATAAAATAAATCTTCTCGAAGAATAGATATTTATTTCTTTGCCGTGCAATTTCATGCAGCAGTAGTAAAAAGCATTTTTGATAAATTCGGTATGACTTAATGAGTTGAATTAATTCCTTCTATTTTAGTACCCAGTTATAAAAACATTAACTCATTACAAAGTCATTACATTATGAAATGAGATGTGAAAATCACAGAATTAATGTAATCAGAATACACATCATTGAACTATCTGCTGTTAATATTTATAATTTATGCTAGACAAGAATCATTACTAAAATGTCAACGGTTAACATGTACCTGTGAGAAGAGAAATGTATTTCGCAATATACTAGCATAAGCACGCATTAGTTAATTTTAAACGTGATTCAAAGATACTATAAAGTTTCGATTGAAATAATTTCTTAAAAATTAGAAGCATTAATATTTCTGAGCGACAGTTACTTAATAAATATGAAGAAATTTCAAAATTTCTGATCAACAAATTAAAAATATATTAAAATAATAAAATACTAAATTTCATTAAAAGAGATTTTTTTATATTATGTTTGTAACAGAATAGCGAGTAATAAAAAAGAAGAAGCACGTTTGTCATCATCTTTATTATTATTGGTATCATCTTACTATTTTGTTTTATGTTATTTTAGACTTAAAAGAAAAGCATTTTATTGATAATTCTGACAAACATATATATATATATATATATTCGATTCGAGCATGAACAATATGTTTGCTATTGTTAGCCATATTGTTTTACGAAATCTTGCAGCCTTCTTTGCTCTAAAGAAGTACATGCTCCCTGATGAGATAATACTTCTATTTTTAAGCATTTTTCCTCCAATTATTATTCTAATTATTATTCCAATTATTATTCTTAATTCCTGAATCACTTTTAATATATTTAATGAGATCTTTCGTCAATTTTCTCCGTCAATATGTTTAATGATCCTTTTTACTCATGTGGGCGTTAGTAATTTAAATTGGTTTTGTCTCTTATTGGTTCTAAATATGAATCGCAATATTTCTGTGCTAGTTTTTGTACAGTGTTACAATCAGTTTTATTTTTGCTGTGTTGATATTAACATGTATCTATTAAATGCTAAAATTTTAAGGTTAAGTTTTATTATGATATCTATCATATATATATATATATATATATATATATATATGAACAGTTTGGCAGCTTTGTATACATTGAACGATGATCTTTATTAAACTCTGAGTTTTTATAGAATATATTCTTTTAATATTAACATTAATATTTTAGGGTTATTTGTTTCTCGGTTCTTGTTATAAATTTTATTTATATTTAGTAGTACTGATTTTTGGAAAAAGAAGTTGAAATTATCAGCAATGAAGTCAGAATTTATGTCTCATTTTGATACGACTCCTGTTTTATAATTAAGATGAATTATAGTAACATGCATAATATATATATATATATATATATATATATATATATATATAAATGAAATAATATAAATATATACATAATATATATATATATATATATATATATATATATATATATATATATATATAGAGAGAGAGAGAGAGAGAGAGATTCAGAGAGCCAAAATAAATAGTTATTACGTTATTAAAGCTTAATAATTTGCGCTATTTTAAATCAGAAAATAATAATAATAATAATGGCGTTATTACAAAAAAACAGACAGAAAACCCCCAAAAAAGTCCTATGGGTAAATTTTTTATCATGGAAGAAAATTAAATTATCCATCGCGTTAAATGGAATGCACGCTAGACAGTAAAGTACGTGACAAATATTTCACTTGTAAGAAGCCAGAAACAAAAATATTATTCAACGAAATCATGAGCTAAAATGACTTTTTGTTTTGTTGAGTCAGACAAGGATAATCTTGTATATTATAAACATGCTTATTTAAAATAGCTGAATTTGAAGAGGTTCGGAAAAACTAAAAATATTGCTAGGCACGTTTTCTAAAAGTAATCTTTACCTAATAATAAATCTTCAAATGGGAACTATATTCTACTGAAATAAATCAGCCTTTAAGTGGCTCTTCACATAAACAAAATAGGATTTATTTCTTGGATAAAAGATAAACTTTAAGGCTTTTTTTAAAAAAAAAAAGAAAGAAAGAAAGAAGAAAGAGGAGGAGGATAAAAAGAAAATAAGAAAAATAAAACTGTTTCAAATTGCTAGCTGGGGTGTTTTTCAAAAAGGTCATGAAATGTATTTTGAAAGTTCCCGCATGATTCAAGGGATATTTTCTTTAACAGAAAGGTATAAATTGTGTAAATTTTTGATATCAGTATTTTTTTAAACAACCATTATTCTAAAAGAGCTTTACACATTTTTTGTTAATTTTCGCTAAAAATTTTGAATATTATGTTATTCTTAAGTTCTTATTAAATAAGTAGCATTATTTACTGAAACAAATAAATGTGTGTAAAATAATGGTTACCGATAGATTTAAATAAGAAATATAGCCAAATAAAATATTTTAAAACAAACAAAACTGTAGGAGATTCTTCTCTCAGTGTGTCTATATAAGTGTACACTTTTTATTAAAAGGTGCCTTATTAACAAAACAAAAATGAATTACGACGTTATTCTAAAGAAACAGAGCTAAAGGAGAAATTTAGGTAAATGCAGAGCTGCCAACATTTGTAGCTTTTAAATCACAATTGACACCAGTATTTTTAAAAGGAATATGTTATACATATTTTCGACGATTAATATTACCGAAAACAGCTATAAAAATTTTTCCGGTTTGAAGTTTTCCTTGAAAAACGGGAGACTTGGTACCTATGTAAATGTAATTATTTGTAATTAAATTAGTTAATAAATATATTTTTAGGGTAATTTCAGGGTAAATGTAATTTTATGTTACTGTTCGATAACACTACCGTCTACCGCGGAATTACCATGATGAAATGTTTGTTTATGGAAATGACATTAAATTCTAAAATACCCACACGTATATGACTTCGGCTATTGAATTGAGATGTTAAAAATTAATCATTAGCTCCAAAGAAATTTCAACTTTTGAAGTATAAAATCATTCAATGTGCTTCAGCCATTTTCAAACTGTTGGTATATTATAAATATGCTACATCTAATAATTTTATGCTTAGTGTTCATGTCACCATAGCGACACAGTGAGAATTGTTGCCAAGTCACCAACAAATGTCTCGAAAAATCATACATATGGATGACAAATTTGTCGCCTAAAATATTTTTTTAAAACCTATTATTATTATTTATTTTATTTTTATTTATTTATTTATTTATTTTATAAAACGAATGTATTTTGATATTTTCAAAAATTTGGTTAAAAAGTCCTTTCAGAAATAATTCTTTCTAAACCCAAGCATTTAACCCCTTGCCGGCTCAATTTATTCGCAGGGGGGGGGGGGGCAAGAGTTTCCATCTCATAAAGGAGCACTGGCACCAGTGTTCCGTCTTCCGACAGAAACTCTTGCACCCTTGTTTATTCGCCTGCCCGAGCTGAGATCAGGATAAGATGGGAAGGGGTTAAAAGAAGATTTTAACTCAAACTTTCTTTGTTTGCTTGGTAAACATAGTTAATAGCTCAGTAGTTGGTTTCAAATTTTTACATCTTCAAAGTTCTGTATCATTCCTACTTTCAGACTGCTACACTGCGTTGTTGCTTTCACACTGCACTCATGCCTACATTTATTTCCCTGATAATATGTCGTGCATAATTACTTCGAATCGAAGCAGTTGCTGCATGTTTTTGCAGCTTACAGTTTTCTTTCTTTCTTTCTTTCTTTTTTTTTTTAAGATAAGTGCATTTTAAAATATTTAAATGTTTTTCATGGTTTCAAGGTGTCAACGTATCTAGATTCGTTTTCCAAGAAAGTATCCGAGCTGTGTTTAATCTGGTGAACTAACGATATTGAGTCTTGAGGAAAGCCTAAAGTACACAGGTGTGCAATAATAATCATAATTATTATTACTATAACAATAATAATAATAAACTGCATAAGATTATTTAAGTGTTTCTTATACATTTTTATTTATTAAAAAAAAAAGAAAATGCAATAAAAAAGTTTCGTCACATCAAGTTTTTTTCTTTTTTTCAGAACGCATATAAAAATATGTAAAATTATTCAATTGTGAAATGTGAAATTATTCAATATTCAATTTTACGTGAAACCGTAAAATCTAGTATCCTATTATTGATTATAGAAAGCATGTCCAATAATTATTTCTTACTTTAAAACAATATTTATGCAAAATTATAAATAAGAGGAATGCGAGGGGCAGTAGAAGAGTTGAAAGTAGAAGGATGTACGGGGGGAGGGAGGGATTAAAAAAAAAAAAAAATAGAAGAAGGAACGAAAAAGAAGAAAAGGTTCCACAGGCAAAAATAGTGAACACAGAATGTTAAGTATTTCATAAAGGAACTGTTTGATTAATTTTGAGAAATAATATGTTTAGTTTAATGTAGTAAAATAAGTGACATTTTCTTGCAGACCCTTATTATAAAAAAAAAAAAAAAAAAAAAAAAATCTATACGGGATGGCCAGAAATGTAGGTCATTTTTGGATTCAGCATCCTCGAAAACATGCAGTGTACCAAAAACATTTCTTGCAGCTGAAGGAAAAAAAAAATCCCTTTTCCTTTTCCTTTCCCTTTTCCACTTCTTATTTTTATTTTTTATTATTATATTATATTATATTTATTTTTCACCGACCTTTGTTACCCATTCTAGACTTTTGGAATTCCAAGTAATTTGTATCAATATATTTTTAGCACTGCTTCTCTGAAACCATTTCGATTTGAGAAGTAATTTATGTGTACTTTCGCCAAAAATAATTTTCTTGTATATAAAATTATAATAAAAGTTATTATATTTTTAAAATATTCTTTATTTTCCTTAGCGGTAAAACAGGTTTACACTTGCAGTTCGGAAAATGTCTTTTTTTTTTCAAAACAAGGAAATATTGAACAATACAATTAATTTTATTTACTTTTAAACATGAATTATTATTTATACCTATGTTTAAATGGAACTATTTACATGCATTTATTGTTTGTGGCTTTATTTTTCATATTCATTTAAATTACCATGGGAATTTTATTCAGATATAATTAACGGCAATTTCTCTCATAAATATAAAACTAATTTTCTAATAAATTTATAAAATTTGTATCGTCTATAACATTTATACAATTCTGTGAAATTCTAAAAATCTATAAACATTTTCCTGGATTAAGATTGTACGAAACTGTGACGATTGGTTCCCTGGGTTCGAATCTCGGACTATGTGCTGTCCTGTTAAAGGTAGCGATGACCACTCATTGAATGCCCTTCACAATTGGTCATCGATTTGGTGACACTCCCTCCCCTCCCGCGCGCACATTTGGACATTATTTTCAGAGCTGTAATGTAAAATACTACAGAAATTATTTTCTGTTAAAAAAAAAAAAAAAAAAACATTTTATAAGGAAAAAAAAAAAAAAAAAGTAATGTATATGACATTCATTTTTATTTTGGATAGTTTTAAATTAACATTAAAAAAAAAAAAAAAATTTCAAACCTGAAACATATATTGTAACACATTGCTTAAAAAAAAAATATATATATATATATATATATATATATCGTAGGACATATATATTATTTATATTTATTTTTGTTAAATTTAATATTTTATTCGTAAAAAATTTTAACTTTGGAAAATTAATATCTTAGTTTTAAGTTAAGAATCAGCATATGAAGTTTAAATTCTTTTCACAACACAATTTCATGAAGATTTGTTTACATGAGGATTGATTGATATCACACTATTCGTCCAAAAGAATCGAACATTGGGTTAGAAATTATGTAGTCAAAATTGCTTTTGGAGAAAAGTAAAAGATCTTATCTTATCATATAAATTTTCCCCGAGCATATATTAGGTAGTTTCAGTGGTTCGTAGGCAGATCATGTATCCTCTTGTCTTAGATGGTTTAAATTCAGATATTTTCTTTTTCGAATTATTTTTATAATTATTGAAATTTTCTCGTGCAGTTCATTTCATTAAATACATAAATAATAAGATATCTATTTTTATATGAAAACTTTTTATATATAAATAATCTGGTGTGTCACTCACACGACTTTCTCTTACCCTGAAATTTAATACTATAAATACAGGTTGCATATTAATAGGTAAGATAACGAGTACTGTCATGTAAACCTATGTTAAACAATTCATATTAGGCTTTTGAAGAGTTATATATGATAATTAGTTTTGCGCCGCCCCCCCCCCCTCAACCCCCCGTTTCATTAATGCACCTACATTTATATAGAATTTAATTCAGTTATTAAAAAATAATTCTCTTTTTAAAAAATGATTTATTAAAATTATTATTAAAAAAAAATTATTTTTTATGATAAGGCAGACGATTTCCATATTAGAGAAGTAGTATAACACCAAATATCCAAAAAAAAAGGTCCATTTTATTCTCAATATTAAAAAAAAAAGTACGATTTTTTTTCTAAGTTTTTTTTTCGTCAAAAATAAAAAAAATCGATAACTTTGTTTTAAATTATCGCAGATCGATGGTTCAACCATTCATTTTAAAGGTATTGGCGAGCTCTTTTGAAAGATACCCATCATGAAAATTTACTCCCCTCGAGGGGGGGACATCCCCCCCAGGGGGGGAGGCGAGGCTCCTACATACACAAAAAAAAATTTTCCCAGTTAACTATCACTATTACAAAAAATATACATTCGTTTCATTTGGTTTAGTGCAGTCTATAGACGTTAAACTCTACTTTCCTGCAATTTCCCCCATACGCGTAATGTATTAGAATACTCTTGATTGGACAGACACACAGACACACAGACATACAGACTCACACACAGGCCATTTGCAAAAAACATGATTTTCGTATTCCGGGGACCACAAAACGTGTAAATATAACAAAAATCTCGCGTTCGAAAATTTGACCCAAAAACAATACTTTCTCTACCTTATGGGTAAGAGAAAGTAATAAAAACATGATTTTCGTATTCAGGGGACCTCAAAACTTGTAAATATAACAAAATCTCGCGTTCGAAAATTTGACCCCAAAACAATACTTTCTCTAATTTATGGGTAAGAGAAAGTAAAATTAAACACTAAAACAATATCATTTATTTTTTTTTATTTATTAGTAATGTACAGAAATTATTTTCTCAGGTAACTTTAACCATAGCCTCCTAAACTAGATGCCTGTCACGTTTCTCGTAAACTTGGCAACAGTTCAAGCGGTAGACAGTGCCACCTGGTACAGATTGAGCAACTTTTTTAACCAACAGCTTTAATAAAAAAGTCGCGTTTAATAAAAAAGTCGCGTAATCCATACCAGGTGGCGCTATCTACCGCTTGAACTGTTGCCAAGTTTACGAGCAACGCGACAGGCATCTAGTTTAGAAGGTTATGCTTTAACCGTAGGTTAAAACACACACACATATATATATATATATATATATATATATATATATTAAAAAAAAAAAATCTTCTCCCATTGTTGAATAATCGGTCCGGGACCCCACTTCCTGCGCGCCGCGCATAGTCCTTCACCTACAGTTCCCACCCCTCCAAATTATTTTAGACTTTAAAAATATTCGCAATCGTACTCTCGGTCATTTAAACCTAATAATACTGATTTCTAACATTCTATCTGAATTTCTTTCTTTTTACCCCTGCGTCCGTCCCCCCTTCCTCCACTCGTAATAATTCTGTACTTTCGAAAATATCCTCAATATATTTATCCGGCCTCAAAACCTAACAGCACTAATTTTCAGCGATCAAACCGTTATTTATATATTTTTGCTCCTTACACCCTTTCCCGTCTATCCTAATAATTTTTACAAATTCGAAAATATTCGCAATCGATTGAAAGGTATCAAAAACCTCCATGTACCAATTTTGAGCAACCTAACTCTATTTTTATTTTTTGTCCCTCCACACTCCCCCTCCCACCCCTCCTAATTACTTTACAAATTCAAAAATACCCGCAATCGATTTGTAAGTATCAAAAACCTCTATGTACCAATTTTGAACGGTCTAACTCTATTTTTATTTTTTTGACCCTTCACCCCCTCCCCCTTTCTAAAACCCATAATAAATTTACACTTTCGAAAATATGCTTATTCGACTTCCAGGCCTGTAAAAACTATCTGTACCAATTTTGAACAATCTAACTGTATTTCTATTTTTTTTATGCCCCATAGCCCCCTTTCCCGCCCCACCTGGTATGAATTTCTAAAATTAAAACAATTATTTTTTATGTATTTGTGAGAGCTGTATTTTAGAACAAAAATCTCACATATATCTTTTTTGATGTTTGTGATATAAAGGATTATTTCAAATCACGTTTTGCCCCCTCTCTCTCCCCCTCTTGGGGGCTGAATTTCTAAAATTCCAGAAATTGCTTTTTAGGTATTAGCTATATATTGGAGCAAAAGTTTCACGTGTATCTGTTTTTTTTGTTTGAGATATATAGGAGTATGTGAAATCACATTTTGCCCCCTTTCCCCCCTTGGGGACCGAATATCTAAAATTCCAGAAATCGGTTTTTAGATATTTGTGTTAGCTATATTTTAAAGAAAATTTTTACGGATATCTGTTTTTTTCTTTGAGTTATGGAGGTTTTTGTGAAATCACATTTTGCCCCCTACTTCCCCTTGGGGGGCGAATTTCGTAAAATCGCTACTTAGTGGGTGCTTACACTATATGTTCTATAATCTGACCCAGTTTCGAGTCAATGGCTCCAGTAGATTTTGCTGTGCGTTGATGAGTCAGTGAGTGAGTAAGTGGAAGTACTCTTTTATATGTATAGATTGCCCCTTCACCCCCTCCCCCTTTCTGACCCCCCTAATAACTTTACACTTTCGAAAATATCCTCATTCGACTTCCAGGCCTGTAAAACCTATCTGTACCAATTTTGAACAATCTAACTGCATTTCTATTTTTTTTTCTGCCCCATAGCCCCCTTTCCCGCCCCACCTGGGATGAATTTCTAAAATAAAAAAAAATATATTTTTTATGCATTTGTGAGAGCTATATTTTAGGACAAAAATCTCACATGTATCTTTTTTCTGTTTGCGATATAAAGGATTATTTCGAATCACGTTTTGCCCCCTCTCTCTCCCCCTCTTGGGGGCTGAATTTCTAAAATTCCAGAAATTGCTTTTTAGGTATTTGTATTAGCTATATATTGAAGCAAAAGTTTCACGTATATCTATTTTTTTGTTTGAGATATATAGGAGTATGTGAAACCACGTTTTGAGCATGTGAAATCACGTTTTGCCCCCTTTCCCCCCTTGGGAACCGAATTTCTAAAATTCCAGAAATTGGTTTTTAGATATTTGTGTTAGCTATATTTTAAAGCAAAAATTGTACGGATATCTGTTTTTTTCTTTGAGTTAAGGAGGTTTTTGTAAAATCACATTTTGCCCCCTACTGCCCCTTGGGGGCGAATTTCGTAAAATCGCTTCTTAGTGGGTGCTTACACTATATGTTCTATAATCTGACCTAGTTTCGAGTCAGTGGATCCAGTAGATTTTGCTGTGCGTTGATGAGTCAGTGAGTGAGTGAGTGGAAGTACTCTTTTAGATGTACAGAAATTATTTTCTTGGGTAACTTTAACCATAGCCTCCTAATCTAGATGCCTGCCGTGTTTCTCGTAAACTTGGCAACAGTTCAAGCGGTAGACAGTGCCACCTGGTACAGATTGAGCAACTTTTTTATCCAACAGCCGCCAATAATTTTTAAAAGTGATATATGTTATATACAGTCGACGTTTCTTCGATTCTATTCGTCTTTTATGTATATCAAATCTCACTTTTAAAAATTATTGGTGGCTGTTTAATAAAAAAGTTGCGTAATCTATACCAGGTGGCGCTGTCTACTGCTTGAACTGTTGCCAAGTTTACGAGCAACGCGACAGGCATCTAGTTTAGAAGGCTACCGTAGATTAAAAAATAAAATAAAATAATAATAATAATAAACTGTTTCATAAGACTTACGCAAAATATATTTTGTAATTTTTTTTTTTAAATAACTACTCTTAATGTAACTTTGTTCTTAAAGCATAAATTATGAATAATCTAGAAGAAAAAATTATCTGGCCTTTGCATACATCTCTACGCAAATACATGCCATTGACGAAAAATAAAATAATATAAAAATAAAATAATATAAAATAAATGAATAGGAAATCCCTAACGTTTAAATGGTCCAGTAAAGAAACCAAAGAAAAACAATTGGGCATTTTAAAAACAATAATTCATTCAAGAACAAAGCTCTTTTCAGTGTTGTTCTACGTTAGTATTAAATGTAGTCTCTGAATGAAAGTTCGTAAACAAAAGATGCTGATGAAGCCATATAAGCGAATTTGTATTTTATTTTTCAAGAAACACCGGGAGCTAAAATTACAAGTATACAATAATAGGATATACGAGTAACTTTTCTGAATGAGCAGTAATAGAATTTAATACATTAAAGTTGAATGAAATGTCTTTTCAATGGTTTCTACTACACACCTCGTGTACAAACACGTGAATGATAATTTTCGTGCTATGAATACTAACCAGGAGGTCTGAAATTTGAAATGATGATTATATGTAATCGCTTGAAAAAGCTTCGCCTTTCCTTACTTTCGAAAGAACATTGACATTCCATATCGAGAAGACTTTATATAAAAAATTACAAAGAAAATATACAAAAAGTATAACTTTACGTGGATATACACAGATGTGTGACAAAATAATGTGCCATTTTTTAATTTAGACGTTTTATCGAATATCGAAAAAAATATTTGATGGATTTCCTTGAAACCTCGCTGATATAAAAAAACATTTTATATTTTAGCGAAGATTTTATCCACAAGGAAACAAAAATGGGGGGGGGGGGGGGAAGGAGGTAAAAAAAAAAAAAAAGTTGTGTCCATCCTGTAAATAATAATGCTTGAAATACATTGCAGCTGTAGCATGTGACTATAAGAGTTATTTTAATTATCTTTGCTTATTTATAACTGAATAGCACGTACATTCATAGAAATATATAAGTTTCTTTAACAAAATTAAAAAAAGATTAATCTTTTTTTTTTTTTTGTTTATAAGCAATTTTTAACTGTACATGAGCAAACGTTAACCAAGTTCCCTTTGCAAAGTTCCCAAATGTATAAAGTTATTCTGAAAAAATACCCAAATAAATATTGTAAAAATTCAGAACGATATCGTCGATAGAAATTGTTAAATTTAAAATTCTCTCAAAGACAAGTAAAATTGCAAGGGTTTTACCCACATTTTTAGTTTGAATTAATGCTCACTGTATTGCCGTTAATTGATTCCAAATAAAAATACGAAAAATAAAATTGTAATTAATATTACTTACGAAAATTGAGATCACAAGACTATACAATAAATAGGCTCAACATTTTTATAAAACTAATCATGGGGAAAGGTAGAAATGGAAGGACCCTTACTTCCTGATATATTTGTAAGCTAATAACTAATTTGTCAAGTGAGCTAACATTATTGAACAAAGCATACGCTGCACATGATGTTTTAAAATTGACCGGCGGCACCTAAGGTTGAAGGTGAATACGACCATTATCAAGTTTTTCAAAATACTAAGTTAAATAACTAAATGTTTTATTGGTGGTTAGAAACAAAATACAACAACTTGCATTTTACACGAAATTTATCTAAAGTAAAAGGTTAAACTGGTGATTGACCGCTCTTCTACCTCATTTATGACCAAAGTGGTTATTTAAAGAAAATTCAACTGAAAACATTTTTCAAACAACCTATTGAAATACTTAGATTTAACTCAATTTGTCAAACGAAACCCATAATTCATTTAATTATTAAAACCTTATCTAAAGACTAACAGTGAACGTGAATGTTCATAATCTGTGTGATTTTCTATATAATAAAATCTTTTTGTAAAAAAATAGAACCGACTCCAAAAAGGAACTGCTATTCAAACAACTAAAAATGAAAGAAAATTGGCAGAAAATGGAACTGTAGATTGCGCCTAAAAGTATAAAATAATTTCCTTTACCAAACAACCTATAACACTACAATTAATCATAACTTTTGAAGTCGGCGCAAAATTAAATAAAATTTAATTAGTTTTTAAAGGTTTGTCTTTAGATCGGTAGCAACAAATGCTGTTGTCTCGAATGATCCATTTTCATGTTTCCTTTATTATTTTATCACTGTATACAATCGGTCCATTAGTAGCATATACATAGAACAGTGAACATTCTTCACAATGCGATATTTATGTTTCTACGAAGTTAGATCATCCTTGATGGCTTTTGAATTTGGCGATAGAAACGTAAGGCAAAAATATACACGCAAAATGTATACAGTAAAATCCCGTTACAACGAATTCCATTACAACGAAAAATCCCGTTATAACGAAATGCAAGCGAGTCCCGTTTTGAAATGTATTCAAATAATGTTAACATAATCTCAGTATAACGAAATATTCAATTTTTTATAATCTCGTTAGAACGAAATAATATGACACGGCAAATACTTTCAGTTGTACATTTTTATCGCTTGACATTTTTTGTTTTCGATGCCTAGTCTTAGGGACAATCAAGCTTATCTCTAAAGCAATCGCTTTTCTCCGAGCTTTGTTGTAAAACAGGTGTGCATAGGCATTTCACTGCAGAAGGAATGTTTCCTTTGTTCGCTCTCCCCTTTTCTCCACCCCTTTTTCTTGGAAGTCCAAGTAAGCTGTAACCAATGTAAGCAAACTTAACAAAACGTGAAATGAGTATTGCACATTCCCCCTTCCCTCTCCTCCCTACCTGAATAACTTTCGCAAAGGAATTCCCAAAGCTCGAAATCAGTTTGAAAATTTTCATCTTACCAGTAGGTCATAAAATGGCGGCTGTTAAGCGAAAACAGTTTAGTTTGGAAGAAAAAAAAACCATAATTTCTGAAGTTAAGAAAGGAATGAAAAAATCTGATGTTGCTAGCAAATATGGAATTTCGCCGTCTACTTTATCCACTTTTCTAAAAGATAAAGAAAGCATTTTGAAAAAACTTCAAGTTCAAGTCTTTGATCCAAGCAGAAAACGAATTCGAAATGCCCAGTTTCAAGATGTGGATAGTGCTGTTTACAAATGGTTTATGGATGTTCGTTCTAGAAACATCCCTCTAAGTGGCCCTTTAATTAGAGAAAAAGGTTTGGAATTTGCAAGAATGCTAAACGTTGAAAATTTTCAAGCCAGTGTCGGATGGTTGAATCGATTCCGAGAAAGATACGGTATAGTGGCAAAATGCATTTCAGGAGAAGCAAAAGACGTCCCAGTTGAATCTGTAAACGAATGGCGTAAAGGTGAAGTACTAAAATTAATCAAGACGTATAGTCCTAACGATGTTTTTAATGCCAATGAAGCCGGAATATTTTTTCAGTTAGAACCAAGGAAGACTTTAGCGTTAAAAGGAGACAAGTGTATTGGAGGAAAGCTTTCCAAACAAAGGATTACAGCCCTATTTTGCTGCAACAAATCAGGAACAGAAAAACTTAAATTACTCATAATCGGCAAATCTGAAAAACCCCGTTGTTTCAAAAATTTTAAGTCCTTACCATGCATCTACAAAGCCAACAAAAAATCATGGATGACGCAAGGATTCTTTAATGAATGGCTGATAAATTTTGATAAAGATATGCAAAAACAAAAACGTAAAATTCTTCTACTCATAGACAACTGCACAGCACACAATGATCCTCCTATATTGAATCACATTCGTGTAGAGTATTTCCCGCCTAACTGTACTGCAATACTTCAGCCTCTTGACCAAGGCATTATCAGAGCCGTAAAATCACGATACAAAACTATGTTATTAAAACGCATTATCTGTGATCTGCAAAATAACGTAAACAGAAAGTGCAACATGAAAGAGGCAATTGATATGATCTGTGGATCGTGGGATGATATAAGCCAGAAAACAATAGCCCACTGTTGGAAACACGCGCAGATTGACCAGGATTTAAATAAAGAATCGACGGCTCAAGGATCTAGCGATGTACTACATGATGAGGAGCAGACAGTCGAATATGAGATCGAATCCGTTTGGAACTTAGTAAAAGAAAAATCTGGTGTGTCTCAAAGCATAAGCTTTAAAGATTTTTTAACTGCAGATGACAATGCTGCAACTTGTTATTCATTAACAGAGACAGATATTGTGCAGTCTATTGTTGATGATCGCATTTTAGAAAATGATGAAGAAAGTTCTGAAGATGAAGAAAATGAGGTTATTACTACTTCAAAAGTTACATCTGCTGAAGCCTTAGAAAGCTTAGAAAGAATGCGCAATTTTATTTCTTTACAGAGCAGTGTACCAGATAACATTTTTTCTAATATTAATCATGTACATAATTTTGTATTGTCCGCAGCTTCAAACTCCCTTGTACAAAAAAAAATCACTGATTTTCTGCATTAAATTTTTTCTTGTACAATTTGAAGATCATTGAAATGGTGGTAAGTCAATTTTTCAGTTCTATAAAAAATATTATACATTGTATTAGTACTAACTTTACGTTATTAGAAGGTACTACTAATTTTTATTACTATTTTTAATAATTAATTATCTACTAATTTGTATTATACTACTATTTTTATAATTAACTATGATATGAGGATCTGAATTGAAATGTTTAATTTTCTATTGAATTCCGTTACAACGAAATTCCCGTTACAACGAATAAAATTTGCGGTCCCGTGAAGTTCGTTGTAACGGGATTTTACTGTATTTTCATAATATCTATTGCACGATGTGTTGTTTCATATTCTTGATTACTCTCTTGATATACCTTATTAAAATAATCATGATATCCCAAAGAAATTAAATATGTTTGCCAGATAATTTTGCGATTTTTCGTTCACCAAGGACGTCAGATACCAGCATCTTCGCCAACTTTTGCTGCTTACGAAGTCTTATTTGTTTTCTTGAATCAAAGTAGTTTTCGGCTGCGTTTTGCAGGTAACAATGTGAGACGTGTATTTTGAATAGGATTTCATTTTTGTATTGAATGAAGGTATCAATTTTTATTTAATTTTGCGCCGACTTCAAAAGTTATGATTAATTGTAGTGTTATAGGTTGTTTGGTAAAGGAAATTATTTTATACTTTTAGGCGCAATCTACAGTTCCATTTTCTGCCAATTTTCTTTCATTTTTAGTTGTTTGAATAGCAGTTCCTTTTTGGAGTCGGTTCTATTTTTTTACAAAAATATTTTATTTTTCTCTTTTCAGTGAAAACTTATTTATATAGCAGAGCATCAGAAGACGTTCGACGGAAGTTTCACAAATCACAACTTCCAAGGAAAGTGACATTACTCAAAAAATGGTTTATGTCACTGAAAAATACATTAAATGCACCCAATGTGAACAAAAAAGTTACATCTCCATCTAGAAAGTTATGCACTCGAGAGACAGTTGTGCCAGTTTTATTCTAGTCAAGTTATTTTTAAGTTGATTTTTCTCAAATGCTGCATTTTTAAATTGTGTCACTTTTCTCGCCTTTATCGGATATGACTAAAAAACTATCTATTGAACGAACATATGTTAAATTAAAAAGTCTTTAGAAATGTAAAGAAAGGATACGCTGTATTCGTAACCGAAAATTCTGTTAGGCATATATATTAAACTTTACAGTAAATACGTGTCACCCGCTGCGCTGGAAATTGCGCAGCGTAAAGTTCAAACAAAGAGCAAAATATGCATTGCAGCTGATGGACAGAAGTTTCAACATCGATACTTACACACTGCTTTTACCAGTGTAGCTGCTTGTGTTCAGCAGTTAGAGTGAGAACAGACTTTTGTGAGTATCCTGTAATTTGTTTATATCTTAATGAAATCTTAATGAAACTTATTTCAGGCCAAAATCATTACGACAACAAAAAAAGTATTAAAATTAAATCATCTCTTACGAAGTTATAAGCTAACAAATTTCAACAACAACAACGAGAAACATGGTTTGTATTGAGAACCTCTTCCTTTATGAAGTCGGCTTAAAACGCCTATGCGTTAATCGATGTTACCGCTTACAATAACCATACTTTGAATTTTACATAGCATAAATGTCACCCACTACGCTACAATATATGCAATGTTTTTCAAGTGTGCACAAAATAGGAAATTGTGACTAAACAAATGCACGTTTTAAGCGTTCTGTTTTTAGCATTAATGTCTAAACTATCTTTGCGTACTATATCGATGATGCTCTGCAATTTTATAATTCACTTTTTACCCTGTCTTGAAACTTTTCCGAGATAGGATCGCTAACTCCACTCTTTTCTACAAGGTAGCGCTTTAGGCGGTTGAATCGCGTAGCACATGTTCACTTTACTTTTCCATACATACCACTTTTATGACTATAGCTGCAGCTGTTCAGCAGTTAAAAGAGTCGGGACTGACTTTTTTGGGCACCCGGTATTTTCTTTTGATCGTAAAGATCTTACAATGGGACCTATTTCAGACCAAGACCTTTACAATAAAACAAAAAGTATGAAAATCGGATCATCCATTCAGAAGTTATGAGCTAACAAACAAAAACAAAAAAACATACGCTTTGAAATGAGAACCTCCTCCTTTTTGAAGTCGGTTAATTAGAGCATTTCTTACGAAGTTATAAGCTTATAAACACCAACAACAACACATAGCAAGAATTAAGAATACCCTCCTTTCTGAAGTTGGTTGAAAAGGACTTTGCGCTAATTGATGTGACCGCTTACATTAACAGTACTTTGAACCACAGAATATACGTGTCATCCGCTACGCTGTAAAGCGTGCAACGTAGTTCAAGTGTGCACAGTGTAGGAAATTGCGAACAAACAATTGCACGTTTTAAGTGTTCTATTTTTAGCAATAATATCTAAAAACTGTCTTTTCGTAGTAAATCGATGATACTCTACAACTTCGTAATTAACTTTTCTCCCATCTTGAACCGTTTTTGAGATAGGAGCGCTAATGCCGCTGTTTTTCACCAGATGGCGCTTTATTTTCTTTAGATTGTAAAGATGTTATAATGGGACCTACTTCAGACCAAGATCTCTACAACAAAGCAAAAAGTATCAAGTAACCGTATTTTGAACTATATAGCGTATGTCTTACCAGCTACGCTACTACGTGAACAATGTAGCTCAAGTGTGTATAGTGTAAGAAATTGCGAACAAAAAGAGGCGCGTTTTTAGCCTTGTACTTTTAGCATCAGTGTCAAAACTATCTTTTCGTACTAAATCGATGACGCTCTGCAATTTTATAATTCACTTTTTTCCCCTGTCTTGAACCGTTTCCGAGATAGAAACGCTAGCATGAATGTCTAAACTATCTTTTTGTACTAAATCGATGATAATCTTCAACTTTCTAATTCACTTTTTTTCTCTAGAACCGTTTTCGAGATAGGAACACTAACTCAACTATTTTCCACCAGGTGGCGCAGCAAGCGGTTTAACCTTGTACTGCAGGGCCACTTTACTATACTTACATACCATTTTTATCACTATAGCTGCAGCCGTTTAGCAGTTAAAAGAGTTGGGACTAATTTTTTTGGGCACCCTGTATTTTCTTTAGATCGTAAAGATATTACAATGGGACCTATTGCAGACCAAGACCTTTTCAGCAAAACAAAAAGTATCAAAATCGGAGCATCCGTTCAGAAGTTATGAGCTAACAAACATAAAAAAAAACATACGGTTTGAATTGAGAACCTTCCTTCTTTTTTTGAAGTCGATTAAAAATTACTTAAAAACATTTCACTGTTGCTTTCATATTTCAGATGATAGTTATAGACATATAACATTTATTAAAAAGTCTTGAAAATAGCCTGCATGGGTATTTAATACAGTATAATGTGTAAAGTAAATGAATAAACATGTAACAAAAATATTGGTTTTGCACAAGTTTAAAGCTTAATTGTAGGAAAAACTTAAAAAAAAAAAAAAAAAAAAAAAAAACACAAATTTACCAAAAGGGTTTTTATCAATTTATTTTGTTATTAAGGCAACAAAATGGAAAAAATCCCCCAATATTTATTTTATTATTAGTAGTACGATAAAGCAAATATGAATTTAACTGTAAATTTTCAAAAC
Source organism: Salticus scenicus (assembly GCA_963930645.1). Lineage (NCBI taxonomy): Eukaryota > Metazoa > Arthropoda > Arachnida > Araneae > Salticidae > Salticus > Salticus scenicus. The sequence goes on along the minus strand of OZ005651.1, from coordinate 307,917,137 downwards.
CCACTCAATTTTCTCACAACTTTTTTACATGTTGTGAACCAACAGATTGAAAAACTCCTTCACATGCGTTGAGTTTTTAGACAGAAAATTCTATTAATGATTTCTTAGGTACTTTAAAGTCACATAGACTCACTCACCAATGATATTATAAATAAAACATTTTTACGTTTACTGGAGATAGTGACCTCAACTAATATGAGATCTGGCAACATTTTAATTTATTAAGTAGTATTTTTAGTACTCATTTCTCTCTTTTTTTTTTTTTTTTTTTTTTCCACATCACAACTTTTGTAGAGTAATTTTCTTCAATATGTAACTGCAATCTTATAGGAAAAATTAACTCTTCATAAGAATTAATCTAAAAAAAAAAGCGGATAATAACAATGTTAAATTAGAAATGTTGACAGATTTGCTAATATACGTACTTAAAGGTAAGTGGATATATTTTATAATTGTGTGTAATAAAGTAAAAACAGCGTTAAAAGAGCATACGTTAAAGAAAACTTAAAATTTAGCATACGGGCATTTGGGAAGATCTAAAGCTCTGTCTTTAAATATTAGTGGAAAATCCAAATTAAATGTGAAAAATGTTATAAAAATAGGGTACGTTGGGATAAGGTGCAGCGTTGGAACAAGATGCCGTGTCATGTGGTTTCGTACGCAGGCGCCGGCCGCTCATAGGAGAGATGCACTGTAACAAGACGCATGTTACTACTTTTTTTTTTTTTTTTCGAATTTTTAGGAATTTTTTCAAATTAGTTTGGATCGATAATCCTTTTCTCTTCGTCTGGTAAGTATTAAAAAACTTGATTTGCCCCTCGTTTAGTTAATTATGCAAATCGTAAAAAAAGTAAAATAAAAGGATAATTTTTAAAAGAACAGTGTTGGTTTTTCCACCACAACTGTAAAGGTGGCCGGTTCCCCCTTTTGTAAATTATTAAGCGAACTTACGTCTTGTTCACCGTGTTGTGGTAAAATGACGAAGCTTCTTTGAATTGAGAAAAAATGCCTGGTCGTCTACTTTGTTATTTTAAGTTACATACAGGCATTATTTTTTTCAAAATATTAAATTAGATAATAAATAATATTTTGTTTTAATTTTGTTTATGCAAATCACGTAATTTAAAATACGTAAATATGTAATGTTTCAACGAATATGTATTGTACATTGAAATCCCACAGGCCATCTTACCTTTAAGTAGATGCCCATCTTATCTCAAAATTGGGATAACATGCTGAAAGGAAAACGTTAAGGAAAACTTTTATTTCAAATTTTATAATATTTTTAAAGTTAAATATGTTTTTAATATGTACTCAAAAGTATGAATTTTCACAGGAGATCAATAACCAACAAATGTAACCAACAAGGTCTTTTACAGATATAATTAACAAAAACTACGACATCGTCTCCGAATATACCCTAAAAAAATAGCCAGAAGAATGACACCGGAGCTTTGCTGAACAAGCATGATATACAGTCGGCTGCAAAATTATTCGAGCACTAGCCAATAATTCCTATATTTAAAAAGTACATTTAAGACTGTTTTGCTAAGTAAATCCTTGTCGAATCATGTTCTTAGACTGATTAAGAACATGACTCGACAAGGATTTATTTAACAAAGCTGTATTAAGTGTACTTTTTTTTGGCAAGGATTATTGCTAGTGCTCGAATAATTTTGCAGCCGACTGTAGAGATGGGCTAAGAAAGGCGAAGTGTGTTTTGTATCTCAAGTATGCATATACAGTCGGCAGCAAAAGTATCCGAGCACTAGGGGGTAGCGAGCACTAAGAACAGGATTCGACAAGGATTTATTTAACAAAACAGTGTACTTTTTTTATATAGGAATTTTTGCTAGTGCTCGGATACTTTTGCTGCCGACTGTAATAGTTAAAGTGACGTAGTTGAAGAGAAGCTCAATGAGAACGTATTATAGAAACCATTTTCAAAGGAAGGGTGGGAGGGGAAAAATAAAAATACTATTATAAATGTAACTAGATATTTTGAGTTCATGAGCCAATACTTTATGAACTAAGCTAACCTAGACAATATGTGACCGGCACTATTCTTTCATATGAAATTTGGAAATTATTCATCTGCTCTGCGATTAGAGACTCAGACTTATGGATAAATTTTTATTTATTTATTTAGCTCTATAAATATATATAGCAATGAATGATTACATTAGTAACTTCGACGTAGGTTTAGATGTTAGATGCAAAGACAAAATTAAAATTAACATTTACAAAAGTGTCCTTGTCAGCAGTATCGGTGTTTCTGCCAGATTTGGGACTTTTTTTTATTCAATAGTGATCAATAAATTTGATAAGTGATATCTGATATACATAATAGATGATCAATCTTCTAAGTGATTAGGCAACCGTCACAATTATTATTTAGTGGTGGATATTGAATAAAAAAAAAAGATCCCAATCTGGCAACACTGGTTCCTGCTGAGTTCTTGAAAAATGTTGTTGCAAACGTACTTATTAGCGTTTAAGAAAGTGTCTAGAAAATACTGGAGTACACATTGCATAGCACTTTTTTTTTTTTAAGCTAATGGTATATAATAAACTAATTGTGTTCTAAAAATAAAATTTATACCTACGATATTTTTAGGAGAAAATAAATATTAAACATAGGGAGTTATTAAAAGGAGACTTTGGCGCTGGATTATTAAAACCAGTAAAAACTGCAACATCAGAAACGCCAAACAAAAATATTTGGGAAGCATACAGCTATTTCGGCAGCCTTAAGCGTACCGTCTTCAGTGCATAAAGAATTCTGGAACTGGACCCCTACAACGAACATGCCGAGAAGTTTCCGTGGCGGAAACTTCCCGGTACCGAATTTCCAAGATCCCGGCACTCACGTTTTCGAGACTCATACTTTGCACTACAACGAACGTATTGGAAGCCGGTAACGGAAGCCCAGTGCGGAGATAAAAAACTTTATCGGTACCGGATACTTTTGACCAATCACAGCGAGTAGGTGGTCAAAAGCGAATATATCCAACGTTGTCAGCCATTTTTAAATAAGAACTGATGAAACAAAAAAGCAAAAAATATGCACCAAAGTTATACTTTTTGAAAAGAACTTTCAAAACTATTAATTTTTTGTGTGAACACTATATTCGTATAATCATTACTTTTAAAGATATTCGATTAGAAAGTTCACGAGTGACAAGAGGAACATCGCTTTGTCAACTGCATTTTTAAGCGAAAGAAACAGTCTAAAATTAAAGGCTAAAGAATAATTTTCTGAAAAATAATCAATTTTGGAGTATTTAGAGCTATAAATTCTAAGCTAAACCATGTAAAATTCATAGTTTATAATGAAAGAATTGTGAAGATTCTATTTAAGAGCTGTAAAATATAATTTAAGACTGAGAGAGATCTCTCTGCAGGTAGCCAGTAGCGCTGTGGCAGAGAAACTTTCTGCTGTCTGGAAGTTCCCCGGTTTAATCCTTTTTTTTTTTTTCTTTTTCCTTTTAGAATATTTGCTTAAAATAAATAATTTGTCATCAAAATCCAAATAATTAATATTTTTTATTTAACTGAAAAAATAAATAAATAAAAAATAAAAGAAGTTGGGTTAAATTTAATGAATTATGAAATAGAAAATAATTACTAAATTAAATCAGGGATTACACAGATATTCAGTGCCAAGAAATAAAATGTAAGTTAGTAATAAATTTATTTACATAGAAGATAAATCTTTAAGATTAAGAATTTAATCTTTGATTAATAATTATTTTTTATTTAAAAGCAAAAGAATGATCAAGCATTTGTAAAATAATTTATTTCGACTGGAATTTTTAATTTTTATTTTTTGTAGGGGTGGGTGGTTAAATTTAATGCATAATTTACCATAAAATAATTTAGCATCAACTCGAAATATATATATGTGTGTGTGTTTATAATATTTTCTTTATAATAATTTAGCAAAATATTATAAAGAATTTTAAGAAATTGTATTTTTGAAATTAAAAATTGCAATTTACTTTTTGATTAATAATGACTATAGAAGTAGAAATATTATTGAAGTGAAAGCATTTCATTTTTTAAATATTTTATTATATATATATATATATATATATATATAGTTATTTTTTCTAATTATTAAATTAATTATTCATATTCTCCTTGTTAGTGATACTTAAATAAAAAATTAAAATAAAATAGAAAGAAAGAAAGAAAATCAGGAAGTGTTACATATATATTCAAAGGATATATTTTTAGGGCATACTATGTTTAAAAAAATATATATTAAGAAAAATAAAATAAAAATATTGACTATTTTATTTCACCTGAAAAGAAACTTTTTTTTCTTTTTGTGTTTGTGTTGAATTTAATTAATCATTTACGAGAAATTAATTATTAAAACAAATTAAGATCTATGCACTCGTCAACAAAGAATAAAAATGGAAAATAATTTGTTTAATTAAAGTAATTTATTTATTTCTCATTAGTAATGATTACAATGAGAAGTAAAATAAAATTATCAAGCACTTTATTTTTAAATTGTTGTTTTGCAATTAAAATCTATATTTATATAAATATTTATTTATTTTATAATTAATAACTTAAATATTCATACTTCCCTTGTTAGTAATATATATATATATTAGGAAAATTTTAATATTTGCATATTTGCAGTACTCTTCTTAAAAAAGAAAAAAAGAAAAAAAGAAAGAAAGAAAGAAAGAAAGAAAAGAAAAAATTATTTTAAATATTTGTTTGCCTTTAAAAAAAAAAAATAAATAAAAAAATAAATAAAAAGTCATAAAAAACGTAGAATATTTGCTTAAAATAAATAATTTATTTGTCATAAAAATTTAAATGTTTACTTTTAAAACATTTAATTTATTTTGTAAATACTTTTTATTTAACTAAAAAAAAAAAAAAAAAAAAAAAAAGAAAAGAAAAGAAAAGAAAAACGTTAAATTTATTTAATTATGAAATAGAAAATAATTACTAAATTAAATCAGGAATTACACAAATATTCAGCAAGGAATAAAAAATAAATTATTAAATAATAAATTATTTATATAGAAGAAAAATTTTTAAGGTTGTTAAAAGTTTAATCTTTAATTAATAATGATTTTTTATTTAAAAACAGAAGAATAATCAAGCATTTATAAAATAATTTATTTAGACTGGAATTTTTAATTTTTATTTTTGTTAGGGGAGGGTGTTTAAATTTAATTAATAATTTACCAGAAAATAATTTAGCATCAACTCGAAATACATATGTGTGTGTGTGTATGTATTTTAATAATTTATTTATTTCTGATTAGTAATGATAACAATCAGCAGTAAAATAAAACGATCAAGCAGTTTATTTTTAAATTATTTTTTTGCAATTGAATTATATACATACATATTTATTTATTTTATAATTAATAAATTAAGTATTCATACTTTCCTTGTTAGTAATATACATATATTAGGAAAATCCTAATATTTAAAGTATTCTTCTTATGAAAAAAAAAAAAAAAAAAAGAAAAGAAAAAGAAAGAAAAGAAAAGAAAAAAATATTTAAAATAAAACTCCCCCCCTTTTTTAGTATTATTATATATAATAATAAAAAAAAAAAACGCGAACCGTCCACGAATCGAACCCGAGCACTTTGGGTTTGCAATCAAATACGCTACGATCGAACTACTGACGACATAATACATTGTAACTAATGTATTATAATATACTGTCATTAAATTAGCATCGTATTTCATTATGAATGATGAATTTACATAATTTAGCTTCCAATTCATAGCTCTGAGGACTTAAAAACTAATTAAATTTAGAAAGTTATTCTTTAGTCTTCAATATTCGATTGTTTCTGTTAATAGTGTACTTGACAAAAGGGATACATCTCTTGTCACTCGTGAACTTTCTAATCGAATATCTTTAAAAGTAATAATTATACGAATATAGTGTTCACACAAAAAATTAATAGTTTTGAAAGTTCTTTCTAAAAAATATAACATATGTACACGTTTTTTTACTTTTTAATTCATCATTTTTTATTTTTTTAAAATGGCGGACACATTACATATATTTCGGTGCCGAAAACTCGTTCCCACAAGCTCTGCGCTTGGTGATATTTTTTCGATAAATCTCGGCAGGAGTTTCCGAGACCGAAAACCAAGAGAGAGCTTCGTTGTAGCACATTTTTTGACACTCTCGGAACATGACGTCACAGCCAAGAATTGCCGGGAGTGAGGCAGTCTCGGTAGTTTCGTTGTAGCACCCCCTGGAGAAGTGCTCGTATATATAGAAGAGGGGCCGAATTCTGTTCAACCAATAGGATTACGGGAAAGCCGGGGAGAGTGGCCAATAGAAATTTTAGAAACGCTAGCTGTGTAAACTGTAGAAAAATTAAGAAAATGTGGACTGAATGTAAAACTTCCAACAATCAGACAAATAGGGAACAGCGAAATCACAATTTACAAGATTTTAAAGATTTTTATATATAAAAAGCTTTGAAGTTCTTGAATGGATTTAGGTCTGCAAATTATTTTAGCTGAATCAAATTTAAAATTATGATTTTCCTCCCAGCAATGCTTAGAAATAGCCGATTTATTGGTTTCTTGTTTGCAGACGTAATTAATATGTTCTTTTAGACGAAATTTAAGACTGCGTTTAGTTTGGCCAATGCATGATAAACCACACTGACATGAAATACTATAAATGCCCCAAGAATTATGCATATCTATAGGATGTTTTAACTGAGAAAAGGTTAGTTTATTGCAAGGCGAAAATATTATTTTAAAATCATGCTGTTTGAGAATTTTAGCTATGGCTTGACTGGATTTAGGAAAATAGGGTAAAACAATACTGATATTAGAAGAGACTGATTTAGTAGACGAAGTACGAGGGAGTTGTAACTTTTGGATAGCTTTGTCTATAATGGAAGGGTCAAAACCTCTGTCAATTGCAATGGCTTTCAGATATTTAATTTCAGAGTTTAATAAAACAGAATTTGAACAAATATTATGGGAACGGTTAACAAAAATATAGAAAGCAGCTATTTTTGGTTAGGTGGATGACATGAACGCGCATGGGGAGGTAGAGAGACGGCAACATTTTTACGATAGACGGTGGTTGAAAATCCATCTACAGTGCGAGAGACGAGGGTATCAGGAAATGGAAGGGCGACATTATTTTCTATTTCATATGTAAACTGGATATTACTGTCAATGGAATTTAAGGTTTTTAAGACATGGTCAATATGGTGACGAGATGTGTCGATAAGCGTGAAGGTGTCATTAACGTAACGGGTTCAAAAAGAAAAAGATATTTTCTTAAAATGCACGTTTTCGAAATAATACATGTAAATATCTGCGAGATTTGAGGAGAGAGGGGAGCCCATGGCTAAACCTTTAGATTGACGATAAAATTTACTTTGGAAAGAAAAAGTGGTTTGTGATAAACAAATGCGAGTTAGAGAAATTAATTCTTGTATTTCAAAAGGTGTGAAATGAAACTCTTTTAATCTATTTTCGAGACAGCAGAGGGCACCACTTATTGGAACATTAGTGAAAAGAGATTTTATACAGGGAATTTTTCTTTATAAAGTAAATTTTATCGTCAATCTGAAGGTTTAGCCATGTGTTTCCCTCTCTTCCTAATTCTCGCAGATATTTATAGACGTTATTTCGAAGCAAGCTTTTTAAGGAAATATCTTTTTCTTTTTGAACCCGTTACGTTAATGACACCTTCACGCTTATCGACACATCTCGTCACCATATTGACCATGTCTTAGAAACCTTAAATTCCATTGACATTAATACCTAGTTCATATATGAAATAGAAAATAATGGCTCCCTTCCATTTCTTGATACCCTCGTCTCTCTCACTGTAGATGGATTTTCAACCACCGTCTATCGTAAAAATTTTGCTGTCTCTCTACCTCTCCATGCGCGTTCATGTCATGCACCTAACCAAAAAATAGCTGCTTTCTATACTTTTGTTAACCATGTCCTTAATATTTATTCAAATCCTGTTTTATTAAACTCTGAAATTAAATATCTGAAATCTATTATAATTGACAGAGGTTATGACCCTTCCATTGCCATTATAGACAAAGCTATTCAAAAATTGCAACTCCCTCGTGCTTCGTCTGCTAAATCAGTCTCTTCTAATATCAGTATTGTTTTACCCTATTTTCCTAAATCCAGTCAAACCATTGCTAAAATTCTCAAACAACATGATTTTAAAATAATATTTTCGCCTTCCAATAAACTCACCTTTTCACAGTTAAAAGATCCTATAGATATGCATAATTCTTGGGGCATTTATAGTCTTTCCTGTCAGTGTGCTTTATCATACATTGGCCAGACTAAACACAGTCTTAAATTTCGTCTAAAAGAACATATTAATTACGACTGCAAACAAGAAACCAATAAATCGGCTATTTCTAAGCATTGCTGGGAGGAAAATCATAATTTTAAATTTGATTCAGCTAAAATAATTTGCAGACCTAAATCCATTCATTAATTCGATTTCTTTGAAACTTTTTATATTTATAAAAGTCTTAAAAATCTTGTAAATTGTGATTTCGCTGTTCCCTATTTGTCTGATTGTTGGAAATTTTACATTCAGTCCACATTTTTTAAATTTTTCTACAGTTTACACAGATAGCGTTTCTAAAATTCCTATTGGCCACTCTCCCCACCTTTCCCGTAATCCTATTGGTTGAACAGAATTCGGTCCCTCTTCTATATATACGTGCGCTTTTCCAGTTCCAGAATTTTTTATGCACTGAAGACGTTATGCTTAAGGCTACAGAAACAGCTGTCTGTATGTTTCCCAAATATTTTTTTTGGCGTTTCTGACGTTGTAGTTTTTACTGGTTTTAATAGGGAGTTACTTACCTCTCACCCCGTACATAAATATATATAATCTTTAGTTATATAAAAATCAACAAATCTCCGTCTCCTATTATAAAAAAGGATTACAAGACAGGTTATTTATTTATATTTTTAATGACGAATGCAAATTGATTACATTATCACTTTTTCTTAAAAGTACGATAAATAGGCAAACATTCGTTTACATAATACGTAGTTTAACTCTATCATTACCATTTTTGACAAAAAGATTAAGTGCGATGGAAGTCCTTGGTATTTGTAAATAAACGATAAGAGATTAAAAAGTGATAGGATCATTTTTAATGTGAACTGAATAGTGCGTTGCTCTCCAAACCATTTACTAGAAAACTGTAGTGTATAAAAACTAAATTTGCAAGAAGATTTTAATGGGAATGTTTGAGATTTTATGGAGATTTTAATGGGAATGTTTTAAGAATGATGCTGAAAAAACAGGGGAATTTTCAAGCAATATGTATGGTGAGGAATCGCTCTTCGATATGTAATTTCTACTGATATTTTTTAAGATATCTTTGAAGTAAAAACTTTATTTTTACTCGATTGTCATCAAGTCGATCAATAAATCACTAGCTCAGTTTCTTTTTATCAACTGTTGAATCTCTGTGGCAGTTGACTGGCACTTATGAATGCCAGCTACATGACAAAGCAACAATTTGCTTTTATTAAAAAGAAAAGAAAAAGAAGAAGAAGTGTGTGTTCCTTGTATTAATATTTTCTTTGTTTTTGAAGAATGCTTCACGAATGTTATCCAAACTGAAGATAACGTTTAAATTTAATGGTATCATTTCTGTTTCTTGTTTTCAACCCTGAGATTGTGCAGTTTGTTTTCCCATGGTATTTTACGCGTTTTTTAGTGCCACCCCCTATTCGATTTTAGATGTTTTGTGAAATATTCAGAAAAATACCTGACGAATTATCCTGAGAAGTCGGGAGTGTTTAAGAGCTTGTTATACTGCATATATTTCAGAGAAAATTTTGTCCAAAAGATAAAAAGGAGACCAATTAAAAACCAACGAATAAACAGAATGTTTGGTTTTTTTTACCTTGTAAAAAGTAATACTTGAAATGCGTTATACTTGTAACATGTGATTATGAGGTTTCTTTAAACTATCTGTATTCATTTTCATATGCACATTCATGAAGATATAAAGGTTTCCTTAAAAATTTTCAAAAAAAAAAAAAGGCTTGAATTGATTTTTACTTTCTCTTACCCTTAAGGTATAGTTTTTGTAATATTTACACGTTTTGAGGTCCCTTGAATCCAAAAATCACGTTTTTAGCGGTTGGTGTGTGTGTGTGTGTGCCACTGTGTCTGTCTTTTACCAGCTTATCTCAAAAACAAATTATAGCAGAAAGTCCAAATTTGGTATTCTAAACGTGTATCATATACGGATGCTGCACCAAACTGTTCGTTAAGATGGTAATAGTTGCACAAATGGTTCGTGTGCAGGGACATCCAAGAGAATTCAAATACATAATGTCCATGAGGAAATTGCTGGTAAGTACAGTGTGACATCTATAGGCTGACTTAAACAAAACGGAAACAACACATTTATAGCATGCATAAAAGCATGTTTTTTGTTTTCTAACGATTGTTGTACGTAAATCATTCATCATTCATTTACAGGACTACCCAAAGTATTTGGATATATTACGGCTATACTTGAAAATTGCTGGAATTGTAATTTTTTTTTTGTGATAGATGTTTTTCGAGTAAGACTAAATTTAAATACACAATATTATTAAACTGAAATTTTGTTATATTTGTACGTTTTAAGGTCCCTTGAATAAGAAAATCATGTTTTTAGCGATTGGTTTGTGTGTGTGCTATCAGCATATCTCAAGAACAAATAGTAGCAGAAAGCCCAAACTCGGTATTCTAAATGTGTATCATATAGGGATGCTAAACTAAACTTTTCGTTGAGATCGAGGAAATAATTCATGTACAGGGACATCTAAGAGAATTCAAATACATTATGCCTATGGGGAAGTTTCGGGTAAGTACAGTGTAACATCTATAAGCTGACTTAAACAAAGCGAAATGAACAAATCTTTTTATATGCATAAAAACATGTTTTGTGTGGATTGTGGAATGGAAATCATTCATCATTCGTTTATAGAGCTACCCAAAATATTTGAATATATTAAGGCTCTATTTTGAAATTGCTGGAATTGCAATTCTTTTTGTGTTAGATCTTTTCAAATAAGACTGAATTTAAGTACAAAATATTGTTCATAGTGCATATTGTTTATAGACAATATACAGGGCTACCCAAAATTGAGCTAAACGTTCTTTTCTATTGAATGTAACCGATGGAAGTGGTTTGCTACATTTTATTATGTCGACGAACACTGGTCAAGAAGCAAATTTTTCATACGCATACTGTAAGCAAAGGATTTTTTGAATTTTAAAATCTGTTTTTTTGCATAAAATTACGTTTTGAGGTGCCCTGATTACGAAAGTTTAATTTTTAGCAGTCGATCTGTATGCATATCTGTTATTAGCATAACTTAAAAACAAATAGCTGCATGAAATGCAAATTTGGTGAAGTCCGTATTAAGTTGCCACTTAAGTTTGAAGGCAAATTAATAACAGCTTTTTTTTTTTAATAATTGTATGCAGTATAATTGAGCGGGGAGTGGAGGGGGCGGTACCCCCCCCCCCCTCACGAAGCATTACATGTCAAATAAAACTGTTCCTAAACCTATATTAGATTATTTTAAAAGTTACATTGAACTTTATTATCTTACACTATTAAAACTTAATATGCAATCTAACTTTATAGTACTGAAATGCAAGGTAAGAGAATGTCGTGTGAGGGACACACCAAATTATTTTGATTATAACGTGCAGTATATTCAACACAATATAATATCATTTTTAAAATGCTTGACTTATACAATAGATACAACATACTGAAAATCAGAATATTCAAATAATAAATGCGATAATAAATATGTAATGATATATGAACATTTTTAATAAATAATTTATAATTGTGTATGCGCAAGCAATAAAAAAATTCTTTTACATAATTTATTATTCAAAACTACTTCTATCTACATAAACCTCAAGCAAATATTGTAAAAATTCAAAAAAGCGTCTTCGATAAAATAAACCGAATTTCAGTTTTTCTTAAAAAAAAAAATAAATAAGTTAATTGATTTATAAATAAAATAAAATAAATGGAGTTTTTATGCATACTTATTTACAATGAACGTATACTATATTATCATTCATTGAATTAAAATAAGAATATTTGGATAAAACCTCTTACATTTTTGCTTTTATGGTTATTTGTGTCCGGTCATTTATGGCAAGATAGCGTAGTATTATTCTACAATTTCGAAATGAAAAAGTACAGTTTAACTAATAAACTGCAATATTTGGGAAGATGAACAACCCATCACATTAGAAAGCAGGTGAATAAATCAGAATTAAGTTGGATAATTTGAAAAAAAATTACACGCATTTTAAAGGTTCAGAAGGTCAATTTAATGACAAGAAACATTTGTGGTTTAAAAAAAAAAGTGTATGAACATTAACAAAAGTTTGACGATTTGCTACAGATTAAACAATATTATTAAGTTTTGATATTTCAAATTACATGTGATGAACTAGGATATCAGGGCCATAAAAAAACACCAAAAAAGTAGTATTAGATAAAGAATAATAAGTAACTTGTTGATTTCATGCAGCGCTCGCACCTACATTTTTTCACCTGATGAGGGAGCTTACTTAATTATTTCGTCCCGAAACAACTATTGCGTGTTTTGGACGATTATGGTGTTTTTTTACGAAGTCATTATGCTGCGACCCTGCTGGTTTAAGGCTTACTTCAATCTCTCATGACAACACTGGTTGAGGTTGAGATTGGATGAGTTTTACGCCGCACTAGAGCTACGAAATGGGCAATTGCTGACGGTCCCCGGGGGTGATATGGAGACATGTCATCACAATTCTGATTCTCTGAAGAGGTGATTGTTCCCCAGTTCTGGTAACCCCAGCGGGTATTAATTTTAAGGAATACTACTCAGGACACTGCAGTCACGATGGATCTTCCATACACCAGCTTCCATTAATGTATTCGGCGGTCGTTTGACAGGCTGCTGCAGTATTGAACCCGCAATCCTCTGATTACGAGTACGACGTTCTGCCAACCAGACTAGCACGAATCCCATGACACTATAGAAAACATATTAATTCAAAAAGGGTGAAGGGTAAAAAGAGAAAATTGAAAAATGAATTAAGAAAAAAAAAGAGAGGCCATGAACTAAATACCCCAAAAATGAGAAAAGAATTATAGATGCAGTCTTCTCAAGTGGGATTTTCTAATAGAATATATGTATTGTAATTCAAAATATAAATTAAAATTTTAATATATATATATTAATTCTTTGTTAAATTTACCGGCCAAATTAAATGAAAAAGTTGTTCTTAGTAAATAAATACTGCTATAAATCCAGTAGTGCAGCAAATTGTCCCAGGACTGCCCAATATAACTGGAATCTGCGTGCATCAACTAAGCTTGAACCAATATTGCAAAATATTGCAAAATATTGATCAATGTTAAATCTGTAATCTTGGAAGATTACAATTTTTGGAAAAGTTCTACATTTGGTTTTAACTTACATTTTATTTTATCTTTCGATATATAGAGGTCAGGAAACCGTTTTGTCAACGTTATAAATTCTGTATACCGGTATAAAATGTATTTCAACCGGTCTGACGAATCCCGATATTGACCCACATTACTGGGAAATTTATGGTTCGTGGTTTGAAAATACCCAACAAATGTTTTCGTTTTTGAACTCCTCCCTTTTCTAAAATTAAACTTACTTTTTGCTTACTTTTACAAAATGAAAGTAATTGCAGACATGCTTTTTACGAAAACTTATCTTTCGACTTTTAGCCCTTTATCTACTTTAAAATACTGTGAAATTTAAAAGCGTATTAAATCCAATTTATGGAAGAAATGTGAAAGGTATTTATAAGAATAGAACGTATATTCACATTAATCTCACTACAAGGCAACTGACGCTACATGCTGCCGTTTTTGTTCAAGGAAGGATTCTGTAGAGTGGCTGTCACTGCTTTTGCTTGGTATTTTTGATGATCTTCAAGCGTGCTATTATTAATTTATATATAACCTCAAGAATCTAAAATAAGTTATAGGAAAAAATATAAGAAAATAAATATCAAATGCTTTTTGTTACTCTTTTTTAAACGTCCTAATGTTTCTTTCAATTTCTATGTACAGTTGGTAACAAAGGTCTCCGAACAGTACATAAATTCCTATATAAAAAAGTACACTTAATACAGTTTTGTTAAATAAATCCTTGTCGAATCCTGTTCTTAGACTGACTAAGAAGAAGATTCGACAAGGATTTATTTAACAAAACTGTATTAAGTGTACCTTTTTTATATAGGAATTTTTGCTAGTGTTCGGAGACTTTTGTTACCGATTGTACCAATGGTACACTAAAGCGTCACATCATTAAATCCTCATTAATTACTATGATAAGGTGATATGTACAATTTCTATTGCATATATCTTTGAAAATTCCTCTTGAGTAACTAAATATATATATATATATATATATATAATAACAGGGAGCTTGGCGTTGTAATATTAAAACCCGAATAAACTACTACGTCAGAAACGCCAAAGAAAAATATTTGAGATGCATACAGCTATTTCGGTAGCCTTAAGCGTACCGTCTTCAGTGCAGAAAAAATGCACTGAAGACGGTACGCTTAAGGCTACCGAAACAGCTGTATGCATCTCAAATATTTTTCTTTGGCGTTTCTGACGTAGTAGTTTATTCGGGTTTTAATATATATATATATATATATTCCAAATATGTTTTCTGTTTTTTTCATATTGCAGTAAAAAAAGGGTTAAATGTCTTTGAAGATTAAATATTAATTACCTACTTCAATGTATACAGGGTGGATATAATTATACTTCCCCTATAAACAGCACCCTACAGCGCAAACGGGTGAACGGAATGCAACGAAATTTGGTATTTTGATTATACACGAGATGCTTTCACGGAATTTCGAAAAAAAAAAAAAAAAAAAAAAAAAAAAAATTAGTTCTAAAATATCTACCAGAGGGCACCTTTTCCGGAAAAGCATTAAATTTAACACAATAAACGACCAAAACGGAATACAAAAACAATATTAACATTTATTGACTAGTTTCTGATCACCTTGTCAGCGAACCACATTAAGTAATACCTGTTTTGTATAAAGCTTCCTCTTCTTCGCAATCATGCAAATCTCGACATTTTCTTTTTCCTAGAACTGACAGCTTTTCCCGGCTTTACATTTTATTACTCATAATTCTTGCTCTGGATTGTTAATATTGTTTCTGTATTCCATTTTGGTTGTTTATTGTGTTAAATTTAATATTTTTCCGGAAAAGGCTCCCTCTGGTGGACATTTTGCAACTTTTTTTTTTTTTTTTTTTTAATAGTAAAAATTTATAGCTTTCGATAACTCTGTAATATTTTCTAACTACAACTTGTCGAAAAAATTAAATACATTTTTTTTTTTTTTTTTTTTTTAATGTGACGTGTTACACTGTACTAGATAACGTAAAAAAAAAAAAAAAAATAGTTTCTTTACATTAGTTTAAATTTTTATTTAGTGCCAGCGGTTTATGATTTCTCAAATAAAGATGAAATTTTTTATTAGGTAAGAGTCTCTGTAAGTCTATAAGTACTTCATAGAAATAGTCAGTGCCTTTGCTTTCTGTTATGCTTTTTTTTTTTTTTTTCAATTCAAAAAGAGTAAATCACGAGAAAAAAAAAAATTGCAACCTATAAGATAACCCAAAACTCTTTGTCTTTGGTTTTCATCAAAACAGTAAAACTGTTTATATTCTGTCCTTTTTCTAAAGCCAAGCAAAAACTTTGCCTAAACTCACGTTTAAAGACATCCCTCTTTATCCTATACTCAAGAAGATCATCACCGTCGCATCATGTTCAACACAATTTGAGACGACGCTGTTATTGTAGAATGAAAGAAATAGAACTTTAACCCTAAAATAAAATTATTTTTGGCACAAACAATTTTTGACTATACTTTAATGAATATTTCTTATTTAAACAATTTCTATTAAAGTATTTTCATTTTGACTTAATCAAAAATTCTGTACCTCGGAGATAAAGGACACCTGGTCCAAAAATGCAATTTTTCAGGAAAGCAATTATTTTTTTCCCAATTTTTTTTGCATGTTTCTTCGCAACTAACAAAAATCGCTTTATGATACTTTAACACAGTATTAACAATATGATGTACTAAATTGAAATACTGTTTTTAATAATACATTTTGGTGCTAACTCTTTTCACACACACACATACAGAAAAAAAGGGACATTTTTTACCTCTGTTCTTTAAATTTACATTTTTTTTTTTTTTTTTAATCCATTTTCCTCTGGGGTAAAGAATTAAAGTTGTTTGAAACGTTTTTTTCATCGTGAATATTTGCATGGGTGAATTTTTCAGCATGTATTTGAATTTGTTTTCATGAGGAATTTCTCCTCTTGAATTCTGTATTTAATTAACTTTTTCCCCCAGTAAATTAAGTAAAAAATTAATTTAAAAAAATTCCTCATAAAAAATTAACTTTTTTTAAAAATAAGTATTTTGTTTAAAACCAAGTAAAAACTACATCCAAACAGAGGCCAAACAGAAAAAATTGGGAAGCAGACAGCTGTTTCGGTAGCATTTAACGCACCCTCTTCAGTGCATCAGTCAGTAGCATTTAGCGTACCGTCTTCATGCACTGAAGACGGTATGCTAAATGCTATCGAAACAACTGTCTGCTTCCCAACTTCTGTTTGGCATTTTAGACGCTGTAGTTTTTACTTGGTTTTAGTAATCCAGAGTCAAGTCTTCCTGTAATGTTTAGATATTCTGTTTGTTTTAGTATTGTTCTTAAAAAGCATTATGAGTAGATTAAAACGTACTTAGCTGATTATAATTTTAGAAAAGAATTTAAAAATTAAATTACTTGAAACGAAAATGTGTATTGTTTAAAATGTATTCTGAAGCTAATCGTAGTGAAATAAAACGAAACCATCAATTTATTTGAAATAAATGCATTAAGTTGCATGAATTAAAGTTAATAAGATGTAAATATTTGCATTTGCTGTACTGAAAAAACGGTTCTTATTTTATTAATATTTGTTAAATGATTTTCAAATTAACAATATTTTTAAGTTTAAAAATGTTACTTTATATACTTAATGTTTCTTAATGTTACTTTATATAAAGATAATTTAGATGAACAAACATTAATTGCATTAAAACTGAACATTATCAAAAGAATAAATTTTACTAATCTTTATAAGATGAAAATATTATCAAAATTCCTACAGTGCTGGTATTGCTACTAAATTTGAAAAGTTTCATTTCCATTTAATAATATTCTTTATTTGTAAACAAATGACTTCTATGCACCCATTTCATATCACAAATTATAGATGAAGAATTGAGCAATGCATTGCATACATATATTAAAATATGTCAAACTTTTTATATATTTGAAATTGCTCAAAAATCATATACTAAATGTTATAAACCATAACATAATAATATTAAAATTAAAATTACTTTTTATAAAATTTGTTTGTTTAGCAAGTAAATTATGTAAAATAGTAATTTAGATTTAAATATAAAGTGTATGAAATGTTTATTTTAATAAAATTGAAATTTCATTCTTTTCCTCCAAAGTTAATTATATAAAAGTGAATTACATAGTTCATTTTTGATAATAAATCATCATTGGCAAGCATAAATTGAAGAATGAACTACAAGTAAACTTTACTGATAAATTTAATACAAAATTTCAAATGTTATAACCATTTTATTATTATTTTTTATCAAAAAGATTTTTAATCGAAAATAATTTTCGATCGCGTAAATTATTTTTAACAGAGATAAACCTGTTTCCGTTACTGTTTGTAGTTTTCTGACGATGCCAGAAAATTTGGGAAATGTAAAATAAGTATTGACTACACTGTAAAAAATATGTCTTATTTGCTGTCAGAAATTCTCTGTAATTTGATAAAATATGCATAATTTTCGGAAAAATTACGTATTTTATCAAATAACAGAGAATTTCTGGCAGCAAATAGGACATATTTTTTACAGTGTACATAAATATATAAATAAAAATAGTTACTCGGTTTAGAATTATCTCAGAAAAGTTTTAAAAACTGTAGCGTAATTATTATTATTATTAATAATAATAATAACTCTATTCTGATATATATAGAACTCTGAAATAATAATAACTCTCATATTGACTTATCAGTCAATGGAAAAACTATTCTAAAAGTACCACGAGTAATGATTTTAGAAGCAGATTTTATAATCTAATCCTTTCTGAAGGATTTAAGCCGTAAACAAAACCTTGAACGACATGCCCTAGGTAACATCACACTTGTATTGCTTCCGACCTAGTGATAAAAAAAAAAAAAAAAAAAGATTATACTGTAGTACAATGGTGTCAATCAAAATAGTATCCGCAATCTTTTTTACTTTAATTTTTTTTGCCATCAGTTTGCAATTTTTACTATCACGAACAAACACAAGTAAAATTGTAAGACTCGAAGATTAAGAACTTAATTTTTTCATTTAATTGTGAATTAATTATTTATCAGAGAAGATTAACAACTGTAAGAAATACTTTTGATATTTTTTAATTAAACGTTAAATAATATATTTAAATAAGCAAATACCAGCTTCTCCAAAAGTTGTTTTTCCGCTTAGAGAATATCTAATCTTGTTCTCATTGAAATTACATATTATGTTTCCTAATTTTTAATTTATCCTCGTGTATTATTTACAGTTTGTGCTTGGTCGATAAAAAAAGCAATTTTAAGTAAAGAATCGGGTTATTTGATCGGCAATATATATATATATATATATATTTAATACGAATATTTTTGCACGTTGTTCACTAGACTATTTTTTCTAAATATAAACAAAGTATTGAATACTTTTTAATTTGTATTATACATCATTGCATCACATTTAAAAAAAAAATTTAATGAATCATTATCCTTAAGTATTAGATTACTGATTATTATTATTATACATATATAATTTGTGATTACTTATTTTCTGTTTGTTGTTTTGTAGCAGATTTCTTATTTTGCGGCTGATTTCTTGCTTAACTATTGATTACATGTTTGACAGAACGGAAGGATAAGGCAGTAGATAACGAACAAAATAAATGATCAGAATTTGCACCTTGAAATTGCCTTCTGTGGATACCGAGATGACTTCATTTCCTTCTGGTATGTTTAACTTCCTTTATAAAATCAGTCCAAATATCTTTGTCAAATTTGTTTCACACAAAATATTTTTCCCTTTAGAAGCAAAATAAATTTTGGTATTCCTTTTCCTGAATAGAGATAGTTGAAACCCATCTCAAATAATTTAACATTATTGCAACCAAAACGAAGTTGAAATTTTCTCAGCTTTGTGTTTAATAAGTTGTTACATAATCAACTGCAACTTTACTCACGATACTTTATTCTAAAACGTAAATTCATGTGAAACAAAAATTTGTGTATGAACTTTCATTTCTTGTGAACACCAAATCCAAGTCAGAATGCGAGAAATAAAAAGCTTTCAACATTTCCCTCCTGTATTTTGGAAATTTAATAATACTTTTTTTTGCACCATTCTACGATTAATATCCTTAAATAAATTAGAAGTCGTGAGTTAGATGGTAAATTTTTAGATATTTTTCTTTAAAATCTAGATAGCTATTAAAAAGAAAAAAAAAAAGAAGAAAAAGAAGAAAAAGAAAGAAAAAAAAAAAAAAAAAGAAAGAATAAAATTTTTGTTAAGAGAATCGCATATTCTTCTCTGCTTTATGACCAATGTAATATAAGAGGAGTTTTGTTTTTTTCGATATGGGAAAAAATAAAACTTTTACAGAACTACATCGATTTGATTGAGAAGTTGTTATGCTTCACAATTAAAAATAAATAAATAAATAAAAGATACAAAATATTTACGAAAGTATATATTTTCAATTACCTGTTCACGAAAAAAATAAATTAATACACTTATATGTTCTATAATTTACATTTTCTAGAAAATTTCCTAGTTTAAATTCCAAGAAATATTTTTGTTGTTCGCGTTTCGGATGTTTGAATGGACGGGGCAGTTATTATCATGTTGCATCATTCTCACGTCACTATCAAAGGCTATTATTGCATAATGGTCAGCGCAATCCTTCCGTCAGAGCAACCACAAAAGTTATTGATCAGTTTATGAATAGTGAAGTAATGAATAAGCGGAAATTCAAAAAATGGTAGACGTTGAGTTATATTGTTATTTTAAGTAGATTATACTATTAACAATATTGGAATCGCAATATCTTATGAATTTTTGAAGATATTCTTAAAGAAAAAGAGAAGGAGGAGGCGCATTCTAAAGAATTAATATGTCAACAACTGTTTAATATGTCAACACTTCTTTATATATAGAAATTTCGTTAATATTTACAGTATCCATGTAAAAGAGTTTTACTAAATTTTTGTTTAGCTTTATTCAATTAACCCAGACCAGATTTGTTTGTTTTTCATACCGTATCTATAAGATTATGAAAGAAAGCATGATAACACAATTAATATTAGATAACATAAAAAAACATAACTGTCCTATTTATTATTATTATTATTATTATTATGAAAGGGCATTTCAAAATCTCTAATCACGCGCCCTTAAAGTTTTAGATTTTACTCAATCTTGGAAACTTTCGGAATGTAATGGTTTAAAAGTTTATCTATTTATTATAAGTTTTTCATAATATTTATTATCAGTATAAGATTAAATTGAAATTTAAAGAACAAATTTGTTCCGAAATATCATCATACTGTCAAGCTTTGGCACAGGGATATTTTAGAGAGTAATTTAAAAATGAATGTAAATATGCAAAGTTCCCCCATAACCAAATAAATTTATGAATTTGGAATCCAATGACCTGATTTTGAAAAAAGGTGCTTTAAATGGTCGACCATATATTGAAATTTGACGGTAATCCAACTTGCATTTGCATAGTATTAATATTAACACACGAAACACTTTTTTAAAAGTTTATTTTTATTTGTCTACTTTTAGGAAATGCAACTAAAAATTAAAAAGGTATTTTAAATTTGGATTACAACTTAACGACTGAAATACTTGTCGTCTCACAATAACAATTTTAAATAAAATATTTGCCTATCTTTCACGGTAAGAAATAATTCAAATTTTACATGATTAAAAGTTCTGCATTAAAAAAGTTTATCTGTTATTGTAATTTTATGATTATATTTAAGAACATATGTCTTTACTATTCTTCTTCTTATTATTATTTTTATCTTTTTTTTTTTTTTTTTTTTTTTTTTTTTTTTTTAATTTCAGTGGCTTACATTTCGGAACTTAATTTCCTCTTCGTATTTTTACATTTTAAATTCAGGCTTTAAAAGTAAAGTTATGTTTTCAAATTTTGAGCTGTTTTAAAGTATCTTAACGTGTTTAATGAGTGACGTTTCAAGGTGCATTTATTGATAAAACGAAAAATTTCTTAAAGAAATAAAGTAAAAACTATATAAGTTTTCAAGATAAGTTTTAGAGTGCTGGCAGCACACTAAACGTACCAAATGCACAAGTGAGAATAAAATGTTTGAAAAATCTGACTTTTAAGTTATATAAAAGAGTAATGCCATTTGAAAAGCCATTTTTTTGTGAAAATCTGTTATTAAAAAAAAAAAAAAAAAAAAAATCTGTGTTTTGTCATAGATAATTTTTATGTATAACTTAAAAAAACATTTAAATCTGAAAACCAAAAATAAAATAAAATAAAATAAAATAAAATAAAAATAAAAATAAATAAATAATAGAATAATAAGATGTCAGAAATTACACATGAAATTCAAACTGCAGTAGTTTATCATTGGTTGGTGTGTTGAGTGACTCCTAATGGCCCAAGGCACAAGAAAAGATATTCTTCGCCTACATTGGACTTAAGTTAAATTTTCTGCATAATTTTTTTTTCTTTTGAGAAACATAAGTTTTAAAACTTGTGAAAAGAAGTTTCGAAAATGTCTCTTTCACAAGAATTCAAAACCAAATTTCATTTTTGATGTTATTCCAAATGAAGAAGATACAAAATTATAAAATTTAAAATAATAATAATAATAATAATAATAATAATAATTTTATTGTTCATGATCTCTAATTTATTTATTTAAAAAGAAAAAGAAAGAAAAAAGTAGTGTGAAAAATTTCTGTATTATTAACAGGATTTTAATGAAATACAAATTGGTTGATTAAAAATTAATTTTCTAATTACTCCAAATAAAGAGGACCAATCCGCTGTACTTCATAAAATAGTAATCTTTAAGTAATAATGCTGATAATTTTTATTATTTACACACTTAAATTCTGTTTATTTAGGAATAATAATAATAATAATAATAATAACAGGTTAATTAAACAATAATTTTCTATAATTTGACATACATTGTTTTTATGTACAACTTGTAAAATAGTGTAATTTATAGATGATTTTCTAACAAAAGAGACAGAAAGAGGGTAGAAGAGAAAGAGACAGTCTGGGTTTATATGAAATTCAAAAAATAGTAATATTCCATAAAATAATTGAAGTTGCAATGTTTGGCAGAAATTGTATTTTGTCAATTTTGTCATTTTAATCAAATTTATTTTATACAAGCATCAACTACTTTATGTCAAATAATAATTAAGTTTATATGGATTAAATTTTCTAAATTAGGTCTTAAATAAAAAGAAAGAGAGAGAGGTAATAATGAAAAACAGTTAGCTGCAGGTTTAAAAAAAAATTAATGTTTTTTTCATAAGAATTTGAACTTCACTAAAATATATCCAGAGTAAATAGCTACAAATGTATGTTTTAGTGTCAATATACATTTTGAATTTTAAAATAATGTAATGTACGGAAATCCTTCGTTGTAATAAATATTTGAAATCTTGCAAAGGCATGACACGTAAAATTTTTTTCATGGCAATATATATTTTGAATTTTGAATTGGTATTAAAAAAATAATAAAATCTCTGTAATAAACATTTTGAATCTTCTGGAAGCCTAATATATGAACATTTGTCATCGTAATGCGCTTTTTGAATTTTAAAATGGTACAATGTACGAAAAGTGTTGGTTGTAATAAACATTTTGACTGTTGCAAAAACATAATAATTTGACATTTTTTCATAACAATATGCATTTTGAGTCGTGGAAGAGCATTAAATATGAAAAAACTTACCGCTGCCCCATCTTCGTCAGTAACCGGTAAAGCGAGCGAAACAATAGCAGTGAGAGTGAATCCCAAAATTGTCGTTATTAAAGAAAGAGACATCATGGTACGTTTCTACTGTTTGGAGGAATTGCTGCCTATGATTACACTAAGCGAGTAGACGTTCTTTATGAAGGCCTCGTGATTTCCTTTAACGAGTGGGTCGAAAGTCGAATCGGCCGCAAATCGTGTTCATTCATTAAAAGGTCACCATATTGCAATTGATTTTCCCCGCTGTCTCACAAGTTCAAGGATCAAAAGACGATTCAAAAGACAATTTTTTTTTTCTCTTAAAATTCGAAATGAGTAGGTATTTGTTGATTTATTTGTGTATATTCTTTTGTTTCTTAGGAATTTTTGGATTTTACCGTTAGAACTTCTTTATCTCAAAAGAACGAAAAGACAAATTCTGATAAAACTATTTTCCCATGCAAAGTTAATTAAACACAGTGATAATAAGGTCTTGAACGCCAAAGGTATTAATACTAATTTAGCAGACAGCTATTTCGGTAGCATTTAGCATGCCGTCCTCAGTGCATAAAAGAAACGAAACGGAAGTGCTCCTATATAATAGAAAAGAATCGGATTTTTCGACTGTTAATCAAGGCCCTTCGCCTAATTCTATTGGTTGATTAAACAGTCGTAAAATCCGATTCCTTTCTTATATAAAGGAACATTTTCGTTTCGTTTCTTTTATGCACTTATGATGGTACGCTAAATGCTACCGAAACAGATGTCTGCTAATTTATTATTTCCTTTGGCGTTTATTTATCTAGCGCCAAGTCTCCTGTCAATAAAGTTAACTTATACTTTCGTCATTAAAGTCTTTCATTTCAAGGATCATAGTTTTAAAGACACTGTTTAAAACAAATTAAGTATTTTTGAATGGTCACTTTATTCATTCGTTTATGTTTTCATGTTTCCCAATTTTGAGTTTTTTCACGTCTTATACACATTATCTTGAGCAATGTAGATTAAATTCTAAAAACTTCATTTCTGAGAAAAGTTAACTGACATTTTGGTTGTTAACCTTCTGTCTTCTCAAGAATTTCAAAGAGATTTACGAAGTCAATATTTTGTTCTCGAAATATTAAAAATAAATAAATAAATAAATAAAAAGCTTTCATTGATTATAGCTTTTTATTGATGCTTTGTTGTTTAAGAACTTCGTTTCTTTTCTATTATTTAAATTCTTTTGACTGGAGAAACGGAGATATTTAATAAGGTCATTTTTCCATAGCAACATTAAAAGATATTTAATCTTCTGGTCTTTCTTTTTTAAAAAAATTCTTGGTGGCATTCCATAAGAGAAGAAAAAGATTGTTTTCTTCAAGGTAAAAAAGAAATAATGATTAAATAACCTGCATCTGTGGTTTAATTTAAGATTTTTATGTTTTTATGTTTTTTTTTTTTTTTTTTTTTATTACTTTTTTTTTTTTTTTTTTTGTTAACTCGTTTTTCTTGATTTCAGGCATTCTTATAATTTAGACTTTTTGTAACTACTCTTTTGCATTCAAAATTTATTTTTCTTCAAACAAAAAATGAAAATACATAAAAAATGCATTTGTCATTTAATTTAAGTTTTTTTTTTACTTTTTTTCCCTTCAAGTGTGATGTAGAAATCACGCATATATTTAAAAAAATTTCTATTTAATTTTAATTCAAATCTAGTTTAACGCTTTATATAATAATTTACGCATTTACGCGTGTATTCAATATTAATCTTTAGTAACTGCCGAATTCTTCCTCCATCAATAATAATAATTAAAAAAAAAAAAAAAAAAAAAGGTAAAAGGTAATCAACTCCTTGCAAAATCTCATAATCATTTATTTCGTCTCATAAAAAATAACAGATGGCTTATTTCATTTATATTCCTCCTAAAGTTTAGTCTAATTCGCTAACGTCCTTTTTCAGTTAGTCAAAATTATCCTTGAACACAATTAAATTATAGCTATATTTATGCATCTGTCCGTTGCGGTTTCTTATTTATCACAACGAATGTTTGGCAGAATTTAAGGGTTACCATATGTGGTAATCCTGCTCTATGTATTAAAAAATTATTAGCTTAAATAGAGTACAACGTATCTTAAAAAAAAAAAAAAAAAAAAAAAAAAAAAAACACTTTTTATGTGTTCTTGCTGGCAATGAAATTAAATCCCAATATGTAATGATCATTTGAATTTGGCTGAAACTTTATCATTCTTCTCTGATCGTTCCTGCTTAGAAGATTTATAGATGTAGTTCTCAAAATATGTACGTTAGGGGCACTTTCCCTTCTTATTTTTATGCTGCAAATCAATAAAAAAATCTTTGTGCACAATTTTGTGTCCATCTTTATTGATTGGTGGAATTTGCTTTTTTTACACCTCTGGATAGAATCTTGGGTATTTTAGTGGAAGTGCTATAAATCAGATGTCTGGCGGCGTACAACGCAAGAAAAAGAAAATTGTTTCACTTCACGGAAATATGGAATAGTAGAAACTGTCGAATGGAAACTATACTGTCTAATGGAAAATTATTATACCTGCCTACCTGGATAAAGCAACTTCACATCAAGTTTTATGACTGTTTTTAAAACTAATTTTAATTTTTCTACAAATTTTTAAGATTATATCACTGAGAAAAAAAAATATCGTTTTCATCTACACTGTTAAAAATTTTGTCCTAGGTTGAACCAAAACATGGTACACTGTTAAAAATTTCAGTTCAAGGTTGAACCAAATGTTGGTACTACAGTAACTTCAGTTTGCTAGGTTGAACCAAAACTTGGTACAAGTATAGCTTCAACCATGCGATGGTGAAACCTTCTACTATGATTTGGCGTTTCTTGATTGAAAAAAGCACCAAATTATGGTAAAAAAATTCTCCATCTTATGGATGTAGCTAATTGCAGTACCAAGCCTTGGTTTAGTAAAGCACCAAATAAAGGTAAAAGGTTTCACCATCGCAAAAATGTACCAAAATTTTTAACAGTGTAGAATGAATAAATGGTTATTTTCTAAATCCCTTAACTAGAAATATAGATTTCCTAGCTATGCGAATAAGGCACGCCAATAAACTGAATAGACGAAATGATTGAGAATTTCTAGTCAACACATTTCTAGATGATGAAACAATATTCTGAATCTTTTGTATTGCGAGAATTTCTCGCTTGATTTTCTAGAATTGTGTAATAAACTAAGATTATAGTTGCTGAAACCCGCCTCTTGTATTCGCATTTATTTTCAGAGATTTTTAACTAACTTTGCCCTCGAGAATATGGGCAAACGCTCTAGAATTCTAATAGGGGTTTCTAGAATTCACTTTCAAAGGGGAGTAGAATTTATAAGGATGACATGGAACTATTTTTTCTAGAGCCACAATTTAGATTCTAGATGTTAGTTAACAGATTTTTTTTTTCGGTGTACGATTTTTAGTAATTAATAAAATTTCTCTTTCAATAAAGTAAGGTGTATACCCGTTTC
Organism: Salticus scenicus; assembly: GCA_963930645.1. Classification (NCBI taxonomy): domain Eukaryota; kingdom Metazoa; phylum Arthropoda; class Arachnida; order Araneae; family Salticidae; genus Salticus; species Salticus scenicus. The sequence continues at coordinate 307,890,432 of OZ005651.1, read as the reverse complement.
ACACATGAAATATCTCATTATTGTACAACAATGAACAATGATCAATTTACTAAACAATATACAAGTTAATATTAAACGAGTAAATAAAAAGAACCACAGGCTAGCTAATTTGAAAAAAATGAAATAAAAAAAATAAACTGCTTGACATCCTTATTGCTTAATACATTTTCATAGCAGGAATTGCTTGACATCCTTATTGCTTAATACATTTTCATAGCAGGAATTGCTTCAATTTCTGGAAATCCATCTAAAATAAACGTACGTTTTCTATCCTTAGATTTTTTTTTCTTACTAATTCGAACTCTGATGTCTCATTTCCCCCTCTCTCTTTTTGAAAAGTTATGCAATTTATTTATTTATTGATTTATTCTTGTTCCGTGTTTTTATTTATGTTTAAGTATTTTCAAAATTACTTAAAATTCTTAACCATAAAAAAAAAAGAAAATATTTTTCATAAATCTGTTTCTGATTTTTTTTTTTTCGTAGATTGTATTCTTAATTTTACTTTTTTTTTATATCTGATAAAACTGCTTCAATTATTATAAATAAACTAAAATTGTGTTGACTTATTATTATTAAACTGGATATAATTACTCATTAACACAAATTAATAATTGGGATATCATTAACTATTTTTATGAATTCTAAAGTAAATTATTTAAAGATCAGCGAATATTAAAAAGAGCATATACATACATACATACATATATATATATATATATATATATATATATATATATGAAAATGGTTTTGTTTTAATACCTTGCCTGTTACCGTTAAAAAAGTGATTTTTTTTTCTTCTTTTGTTGCAATTTTTTAAGAAAATATTATATCTCCATGGATATATGTGGTAGCCTCACAAAAAATTATGTAGAGAAGGAGAAGGAGATTCATAATCACATACTACAGCCAGATTGCATTTCAAGAAATACTTTTTACAGGGTGATCCCAAACATTTTCTTTTTTACTTAATTTTTTATTGATCCCCCTTTTATTTTTGGTGTAAAACTTTCACTGAAATATATGAGATGTAACGCGTTATTCACACTCCTGAAGTTTCAAGATGATTCGTCAAGTACTTTTTGAAAAGACGTCTGAAAGCAAAAGTGACTGGTCATTTATGAAAAGGTAGTGTACTATAACTTTGAAGAAATCAGTTTAGCTATTAAGGATTTACAGGATAAAATTATAATTACTTATGTGGACAAGGCTGTTAAAAATTATGCTGTAATATGTAAAAAGTATTATAAACAACTTATTTTTATTTTTGATACTATGGATAAGAGCAATATTTTTGTAAAAATTTTAGATACTACTGTTACAAATAATAGACATATTTTAAATAATTATAATTTAAGTAATACTAAGGATATTTATTATGATTATTCCTACTTAGTGTTTATTCCTAAATTTCGTAAAAATCCAATAAGTTTTCGCTCAGTTACTGTAGCTTTTAATGCTTAAGCTACTAATGCTAGCAACGTTCTGTTAAATATTTTTACAAAGTTATATAATTGTATAATTAATAAACACAATAATTATTGTATAAAAAATTCTTTTCAGCTCATTAGCATATTAAAAATTCAAATAATGTAAATAATAACTTCTTTAATAAAGTAACATACAAGTTATGCATGAAATTATTACTAAAATTTTTAAAGAAAATAAATATCTTATAAATCTTAATGATAATATTACTTTATCATCATTCAAAACTGTAACTAGTTTTACTCTGCATCATACTTATGTTATATTTAATAATGTAAATTATAAGCAGAAAACTGGACTGCCTCAAAGTGGTATTACATCGAGTATTTTAGTTGATATTTATTTATATTATTATGAGAGAAATTTACATTGTATTAATTTAAATTGTATAGATATACTGGTGATAATAGAGTACTTTACTTAAATAATTATAATAGTTATTTTATTTATGTGACAATTATCCTTCAAATCTTACATTAGTGAAACTGCTCTAATGTCTAATGAAATGAATTTCTTAAATATAAAAATTATTTATATCAACTAGAATTTTATTTATTTGGTAAGCGAAAACAATTCGGTTTTACAGCTAACGTATATACTCACTTTAAATCATGTTACTTTTTCAAACATTACATAGGAAGAAATGATATATCACATGAATAGCACGAAAAAAATTGAAAAATTATTGAGAATCCTCATGATGATGGCATACAACATCAATAGGTCTTCATGGGCTTTGACTGAATATTGAGTGCAAATACACGTAATTTCTGTTGCACTGTATGCATTTCCCAAAAGCTTACAGTGCACAAAGTCCTATCACACCAAATAAGACATTACATATGAAATACATAAGGAAAAAAAAAACTTACAGAATAAAATGGACAATCATATATATTTATATATTATATGTGTAAAAAAATGTAATAACTTAAAAAAAAAAAAACAGTAGAGATTGGCTAGTCAGATGTTTCATTGAGGATGCAGGGTGGCGTTGTTTAGGCTGGATTATTGGAATGCTTATTGAATATTTAAATTTAAAATTTATATTTAAATTTAAAATTATTTAAAAAAACCTATAATTGCATTTTTTTTCATATGTCACTATGTGTTTCAATCTGCATAAATAACAGTAAAGTTTTTTTTTTTAATTTATATATTTATTAATTAATAATTATTACTACATGGTATTACATAACAGTTAAATAAAAAACTATATGGATTAAACTAAAGTAGTTGAAATAGTAATTATTGTATTGAAATGATACTTGAAGCAAAGTAGTTGAAAGTCCATGTAATTAAAAGATTGAGTGTTGAAAAAAACAAGAGGATTGAATGTGAATTTACATTAAAAATTGCCTTTTATATTCAATGATAAATTATTGCTAATTATAATTTTAGTATAAAGTATAATTAAATAAATATTTTGTTTTATTTACAATACTGATTTATACAAATTAAAATATATGTAGAAGTTTTAAAATATCCAATTAACATTAAATCTAGTTAATTTTAAATACAAACTATATTAGTATTTTTCATATATTAATGTATTTATAAATCTATCCTTTACAAATGATTAATAGTTAAAGGAACTATATGTAAAGTATTAATAAAAAGATTTAATAAATCATGGGTAAGAGTAATAACAGATTTGTGTTACTTACTGATTATATCATAAAATTTAAGTTTAAATAACTTCGATGAATTCAAGTATGAACTAAAATAAATAACATATTAAAACTTCTTGGTGATAATTAAGCTTTCCGTAATAATTGGTAGAATTTAAATATACTTTAATAACATAATTAATTGGTTTAAATATAAATATTGTACAACACACCTTTCAATAAATAAAAGTATGTTTTAAAGTAAATGGTTATTAATAATGCTTTTTACCCACATTCTTACCCGTAAGATAGCCTTTCGACACTATAAATGTTACATAACTTGAGTGAATCGAAATAATATTAATGTTTCATTGCTTAAATTAATCGAAGCATTAGATTCTTGTTAACCTATCGTTTTTAATTTAACCAAATCGTTTTTATTTCTTTTTTTTTTTAATCTGTTAATTACATTGATATTTATTTATTTATTTATTTATTATGATATCTGAAATTTTCGAACTGATTCAGAGTATTTTGGTGCTGCTGATTCTGAAAACGCCATCCATTTTGATCTAGCAGCTCTAGTTTACGGAAAATTATTATTATTATTATTATTATTATTAAAATATAATGAACTCAATGAATGATACTGAGGCAGCTGCATTGTCGTCATTCTATATCGTAGTGAAGAATTTTCTTGGAAACTATAAGACTCCTACTATGAAGAACTTGTGGAGAGTATGTTCGTTAATTTTTTTGCACTTGCTTGTAACATGAGCATAAAATTCTGCACAGTCATTTGGACCGATTTCCACATTGTTATCAGTAGTTTTACATTGCCATATAATATGGATAAAGCTAAAAAATCTAGATCCAACGGGGCAAAATTGAAAACATTTTGGAATCAATGGTCCAAAGATAACCAGAAATATGTCGAAATTGTTAGGCACCAAAATTACTGTTAAAAATTTCAACAGAAAACTACTGGTAATCATTTATCTCAAGTTCTACGTGAAATTATAGAGAAAGATAAACGGAGATATTAAAATATCTAATTTATATATGAATTTTAATGACTATTATTAATTTAATAAGTTATTGGCGAGATTATATTAGTGACTTAGAACACTTTTTCTAAAGTAGAAACATTTATTTTTAATTTTTATTAAGAAATTAAATAATAAAGACAGATAAAAATGCAGAATAAAGATTGAGAATCTTGACTATTTACTTTTAACTGAGAAATATTGTAAATTTACAGAGATCCTGGATAAACATTTCAATAATTTACAGAAATTTTTACAGTGCAGTGTTATCATTGTAATTTAAATTACTCGATACATTCTTATATTCCTAGTTTTTTCTTAGAATCATTGCGCATTTAAATAATTGAATACTCTCTTAACAAAAAAGGAGTTTATTCACCATGTCAAGTAGGAGATATTTTTTTTTAATCGATTTGAGTTAAAAATGCAATTCTTTGAGCTAATTAGTAGCTTTTTATTTAAGTGAATTCGAGTTATTTATATTTATCGATACTTGAGTTGTTTATGCTCATTAAACCTCTTGTAAGTGGCAACATCGCTCTCGCTGCAATGCATTTCTTCAGTAGGACGCGAGTGCAACGATCAACGGCATTGTAAAGTGATCTAGTTTATTAAAGCATTTGTATTCAAATCATTAATAAAAATAAATTACTCAAATTCAATAAATAACTAAAGTTTGAGTGCATTATGTTAACTCATTCAATTTCATGAATTTAACTCAAGATGAGAGGGCGCGTTTCTTCTAGGCAAATGAGTGAAAATTCACTCAAGTTGAGTTATTTTCATTCTTTCATTTTAAGAGAGCATTATTATTATTATTATTATTATTATTATTATTATTATTATTATTTTAAACCTGTTATTTACTAATGCCTTTTATAAATTATCTATATAATTATATTAACTTAAATTTTTTCTTAAAATATTCATTCTTAAACATTACTTTCTTTAATTTTTATTTTCATTTAATTGTTATAATTGTTCAATATTTTTTTTAGTATTCTCAAATTGACTCTTAATATGCATTTTAGAGTTTTCACAAAAGTACAGCAGGTTTGTGTACGGTATTGTATTTTTATCATGTTATTTTCATTTACTTTTGAGTTTTGTAACTCATTTTTTTCTCGTACAGTACAGCCTGTAACAAAAGTGTCCGAACACTAGCAAAAATTCCTATGTAAAAAAAGTGCACTTCATACGGTTTTGTTAAATAAATCCTTGTCGAATCCTGTTCTTAGTCAGTCTAAGAACATGATTCGATAAGGATTTATTTAACAAAACCGTATGAAGTATACTTTTTTTACATAGGAATTTTTGCTAATGTTCGGACACTTTTGTTACCGACTGTACATTCTTTTTATTTATTTGGTAATTTTTTTGGTAATATTGTCGGGTACTGATGATGCATTTTTGCAAAAAGCCTTCCTCATTACAGTAACAACTTTATTTTTATCTCACCAACAGTCATAAGGACCCCTGATGACTTTATGACATTTTTTTTTTCACAGTTATTTCATGATTTTTCAAATTTTCGCCATCTTTTAGTTAAATTATGCATTTTTCAATAAGTAATCTTCTGTTTTTATGGTTGTATTTTAATAATTTTTACCATGATCAACACGATGTATCTTCGCATTGTCGTGATGGAATATAATGTACATGATGGCCATAATTAAACTGACAGTGATTACACTGTTCTGTAGTTCAAGAATGGTACCAAAGTTTGCAGGAATATTAAAGAAGACGGGGGACGAAGAATTTCGAAAATATATATATAGAATTTTTTAAAAAGTTTCAAAATTTACCGTTAGGGAATATGTGGCGCTGTTTTTCTAAGTAAAACTTCTTTCGGAATTTATAATTTAAAATTGATGACGGCACCCCTTTTTTAAGCACTGCTGTCGTCCCATTTATTATTTAGAAATGGGAGATACCGCGCTAATTTGTCCTCGAGAAAACTTTACTTAGAAAAGCAGCGTCACATAGTTCCTCAAATGGCAAATTTTGGAATTTATTTTTTTTACTATTTTTTCTTATCTTAATTTATTTACTTTTTCGGAATTGTTTGTCCTCCGTCTTGTTTAATCTTCTTACACTGTTTGGGGCTATTCTTGCAATTAGATCGTACCACAATAGGCTCTATATGACTGACAATTTCATTATGGCCACACTGTGTATGTATATACGAGGGGTGTTCAAAAGTATCAAACCTTATTTTATTTCACGTAAAATAATGAAATGAGAGAGTCTTTCTTTAGTGTAGATGCAGATGGGACACTCATGCTTAGTCGTGAATGTTTTCCCACCCGCAGAAAACGTCAGTAACTGGCAGTCGACCAATAAGTGAAGAAGTGTAGTGAGCGGTCGTCGGATTTTAGTTTTTGCAAAGTGAGAGAAAAACTTGAGCAGCGATATTGCATCAAGTTTTACTAAAAGCTTGGTGTTACCCGAACGGAAACCATCCGTAAGATCCAACAGGCATTCGGGACGATGATATCTGACGCATAAAAGTGTGGTACAAACGCTTTAAAGATGGCTGCACACCAGTGGACATGTTGACCGTTTCCCTTAACTTATGCGGTGTAGTGTACACCACAAGGCCAAACTATCACAAAGGAGTACTACTAGGAGTTCCGAGTTCCTTCGTCGCCTTCGTAGGGCTGTGTGGCGCAAACGACCGGATCTGTGGGCAGCGAAAACTTGGAAGCTCCATCATGCTAACGTGTCCGTCCATTCTGCGCATTTGATTCAGACTTTCATCGTCAAACACAACATTCCTGTGATTCGTCAGGCTCTATACTCACCTGACATGGCTCCCTGTGACTTTTGGCTATTTCCCAAGCTAAAAATTCCGTTTAAAGGGTCTTTATTTGAGTCAAGAGAAGACACTATGCGGAACGCTACGTCACGGTTGCTCACCATCCAAAAACTGCGCTTTCCAGGCGTTTCCAACAATGACAGGAACGCCGGGCGAAGTGTGTGTATTACCAAGGTGACTACCTTGAAGGGGATTAGTGTTTAGGATTCCCAAATCAATAAATTTATTTTTGCCAACTAAAGGTTCGATACTTTTTGAACACACCACTTATATATATATAAGATAAATGTAAAGCATTTCCCTTTGAATTTTTTTCTTTCTTTAGGAAATCTTAAAACTAGCTTATATAAAACTGTCTTTACTAACATTGTTAATAATTTTAATTTATACATTAAACATTCAGTTTCTGATAAATTAAAAAAAAAAAAAAAAAAAAAAAAAACTACTCCTCTATAACAAAATCTTCCTATATCAAATGATTAACCAGTTAAGTTAATTTAATCTATTTCTCATCGTTAATTAAAAATTAAATTATTATACTTATAATGTGTAAATTACTAAAACATTTAAACCTTCCTTCATTTTTAAAAATTCTTAGTTAAGTATATTATTTTCTGTGTAACATGCATATATATATATATATATATTTTCTTTTAACAACGTAAACAAAAATCTTAATTAACATTAGAAAGACTAAAGTTCTAGTCATAACAGGTGGAGTAGATGAAACATAATTTTTTACTTTCAAATTCTTAAAATTAGAGACAAACCTTAAAAGTTGTCCATATTTTCGACACTTCTATGCATGTAATCACTCTAATTTCATTACATCTTCTACGTTTAATCTAACATCTAATTTCTTACATCTAACATCTGTCTGATTTTCTAATTATGTTATTAATATACAATTTATCTACGACATTTCTATGCCTGTTATTAACCTAAATGTGAATGTTAATTTTTTCCTTGTTTCATTTTTCTTTGAATTTTTTTTATATTCCATAATATTTTTAAATTTTATTTTATTTAATGTTATATCCTTATTTTTAAGTTTATTTTAAAACTTTACACTAGATGGTAGTACTAAACATTATATCTTCAACACTTAACTTGTAACATTATCATTTAAGTGAAAGTAATGATAATTTTATTGGCTAAATTTCTTTTAAGTGCTAAATTTCGTTTTAAAATATTTTACTATTTATTACATTTAATTCTATGATTTCTAGTGTTATTTCTTGTTTCATAAATATATATATATATATAGTTCCATTTTTTTTTTTTTTTAATCTTCCTCCGTGTAATTATTTTCTTGTGATCACATGCTTCTTCCATTAACCGTTAGGTGTGTTTTATCTCTTTGTCTTTTGTTGTTCTTTTTTATCTTTTTATATATTTTCAGCTTATTTTTAACACTTTTCAACAAGATTGAAAAGCGTTAATGATTTCGATTTGCCTGTCTGTCCGCGTTCTAACTCCCGTAATTATTCATGGAATTTCTTGAAACTGATATACGTTATTCAAGTTCACTATCGGATGTTCCTTATTGGAAATGGAGTTGATACCTCTACTGGTTTGTGTACGGAGATACCCGAAAGTATTAAAAAGCATTGTGTTCTATGAGAGGTATTTAAATAAACCATATTTTAATACTTTTACTTTACATAACTCTTAATAAAATTGAAATATGTTATCCAAGTTCATTACTGAATGTTCGCCATTGAAAATTGAGTAAATACCATCACTGGTTTGCATACAGGTACACTCGAAAGTATTCTAAAGCATTACGTTTTATGAGAGGTATTTCTATAAAACAAATTTTAATAAGTTTATTTTGCGCAAATCTTAATAAAAATAAAATATTTTATTCATATGCACAAAATAATGCTTTCCATAGAATACAGTATGATTAGCATTTGATTTACAAGGCCACACAAAAGTATTCAGTTACATTAAGGGCTATTTTGGAAATTTGCTGGAATCGCGCATTCTTTTATTTTAAGCGTTTTTATCACTTTCTAAATCTTTTTAAACTGTGAACGTAATTTCAATTTGTGTATCTGTCTGTCCGGCTGTTCACCTTTCTATCTTTCCATTGGTCCATCCCCGTCGTTCTTAAATATTTTCAGAATTAATATATATATATATATATATATATATATATATTATTCAAGTTCACTGTGGAATGTTTCCTATTTAGATTGCTTTAATTAGTTCTGTACAACTGGTTTGTGCATAGGGATACCCAAAAAATTCCCATTCATTGCGCTTCAGACAGACATTTTTATAAAGCGCATTTAAATAACTTTCTACTTTAAAAGTCCTAAAGAAATTGACATTTGTTGTTAATATGCTAAAATAATGTTTTGTGTGGAATATGATATGGTCAACATTCAGATTTACAGGGCTACACTAAAATATTCAGATACATTAAGGCCTGCAATTTTTTTTTTTGCATTAAGCAATTTTAACACTTTCCAACAATGTTTAAGAGTGAAAATGAATACAATTAGTCTATTTGCATGAATTTTATACCTTTTGTCTGTCCGTTATGTGATAGCGTAGGCAATGAACATTAAAAGTTATACAACAAGTACGTACCTTTGGAAGTGTTAATGAGCAATGCGTACCGCATGATTTATCGTTCTTGTTATTCTTTTACATACGGTTTGAGCATAAGTAATTGCGATTTCCTCAGCATAGTGCTCACAATTACAAAGAAAACCGTATACCCTCTTACGAAGAAGTTTTGAATATTGTAAGCTTTGGTTTCATAACGTAATTTTTGCTTTACACTGTAGGTCGGTATGTTCGCGGACCAATGGTATGTGTTACGTTAACAGCAAGGCACCGTTGCGACCACAGGGAGTGGGTAACAGACCATGTGAATTAAGTTGCCTTCAAACTCTGGCAACTAAGTGCGGCTCTATTGATATTAATTTGATGTGGTTTAGGAGATCGACGCTCGCTGGAATCGAAGCTCACAAACCTCCTAGTGCGATAATTCATGAGAAGGGGGTCGCTTTTGTAAAATAGTAATAAAAAGTAATGTCCTTCATTGTAAATGTGTGCAAAATTTCAAGGGTCACTTTCGGACAATGGATAATTTATGACTTTTGAAGCTCTGTAAGTTGCCAGAGTTTGAAGGAAGCTTTAGAGGAGAAGTGAATGGCGCAATATTCTTTACTCTGGCGAGTCCCGTTTTTCTGTTCATCGTGATAATAAGTGTATTTTCATCTGGAGGAAAGATGGCACTAGAAACAATCCTGCACTCGTGAATGGAAGCGTCAGATTTGGCGGTGGGGGAGTGATGGTCTTTGCTGGCATCTCAAATGGTGGGCGCACTGATCTCCACATCATTCGAAATGGAGCTCTGACCGTCGCCGATATAGGAATGAGATCCTTAGAAGTATTGTTACATAGAGGAGCCAGTTTTGGGCAGTTTGAGTAGATAGTGTGGTGCCAATAGCCGAGCGAATGTGTTGTTGAAGAAGAGTGGCATTCATATTTCGGTGTCTCCGAGCCGTTAGCGTTAAAAATCGATTTTCATTGAGCGTTGTTGTATGTCTACGTCCTTGCCCTAGACCTTGGCCATCATTTCCAGTAACCAATAAACGTTTCCAGCTCTTGGAAATCATACTTTGTGAAACTCCAATGGCTTCAGCTACTTCGGCTTGTGTTTGGCCCGCCTGTAACCGGCGAACAACTCTCCAAGCTCTTGAATCGGTTAAATGACTTCATTGAGACATCGCACTCATCGAAACAATGAAATTACTGAATATCGATCATTCTTTTCCGCATTGTCTTCCAATAAGATGAAAGCCAAATTTGTTTCGATGGCGCTGAAGCGTCTTTTTTAACGTTAAGCTCAATATTTGCTTTGAAAATGAGAAAGATGTGCATTTGTGATTCTCTTCTTCCACTTTCTACCAAAAAAAAAAAAAAAAAAATCACTTATACTTTTTTTTTTTTTTTTATATAAGACTTAATATCCTTTAATTGTTTTAAGTAGTGTGTACACATACATATAAAGAATTTGGTCAATTGCATGTGGATGAAAGTTCAAGAGTTAAGGTGGGGAACGTTCACTGAAAGAAAAAATGGAAGGGAAAAAAGGGAATGTCGAAAAGAAAATACCTAATGGGAAAAAAAGAATTCAGGCGAAAGATGGTGATTTCATGTTAAGTCATCATTAAACATGGAAAAAAAGAATTGTAAATTTAACAGGTAAAATATTGAATAGCCCCGTATGTTGTCATGAATTGAAAACAAATTTGGTTAAAATTCTTCAAAATTATCGCAAAAGTGAGGCAAAAGATTGACCAAACTCAAACAGGCAGACATGAAAAATCGTTCAAGTTTGCATGACATAAAAATTAGGAGATTACGCAGAATTGTTGGTTGAGAAATAACGGTCTATGGCACGAAGGTGAGGGATAGTTATGCAGATTGCTGTCTGTTTCATATGTTTTAGAAATGATTAGGCATTTAGTGGCCCTTGCAATTTGCTTTAGAATCGCCAAACAAACGTCTGCTATTAATTTTGACGTAACAAAATTATTGCTAAATATTCAATCGTATTTATCTGTTGTTAGATTTATACCAAAATTTTCTTTTAGTTTCAGTTGGTGTGTTTCAATGAAAAAAAAAAGCCTTTGAAAAAGTTTTTTATGATTAAGTGCCAAAAAAGAAATGAATTAAGTTTAAAAAATATATAAAAGTTTAATACCTCTATAAAAGTTTTAATTAACCCATTTTTAATTAATTTTTTTATTCAATTTCTTTCAAAATTTCGAAATTACTGTTATTCCTCAATTTAAATATTAAAATTATATTTACATGATTTTAAATTAATTTCTTTAGAAAAGTCGCCAAAAGTGCAATATATTGTCAAGCATTGATTATTTTCCTTTTATGTTTCAATATTGCTGTACAAGTTGTAAATCAATATAATGGGCTTTAGCATTTAATTTAAATGTGATGTCATCGAAAAGTCAAGGAAAATCAATAAATATTAAACTGAATAACTACTTTTTAAATAAAGGGAGGAAAAGGAGCGAGGTTTTTGTTGTAAAGCCAAAAATCAATCCTGAAGGAATTTCTATTTTTACCGGTAGATGAATTATCAGGTTACAGATCATGTATCTCGTTTATAAAAGGAACACCCCCAGCAGAATCTTGACGTAAAAAAAGATAAGTCTAGCATAAAGAGAATCAAAAATCAAATTAAGTTTTCTGCCAGAATTATTCTTTTTATACAGTAAGATATTTCATCAATACCTGTCAAAACTATTCGTTTGTCAGAAAAGCTTTATTTTAGCGCTAATTTTTGGTAATATACCAGTTACACCCCCTTTTTCTGTATAATCGGAATTTTTCTTTATTCATTGTTTAGTTGTTTTTAAATTTAAAAATTTCTGATTTTTTTTTTCAGGACTCTTGAATTACCCTGTAGATGTCTAGATTTTCACCTTTTGACTACAGTGGTATAGTCGAGAATTAAATTATATAATTTTATTGTTTCGAAAGTGAGTTCAGCCGATAATTCATACCAAACTAAAACATGCGTTTGTCGTGTATTTCAAATATTGTTTAGACAAGAGTGTTTAGAGAACATTTCTATCCACATTTGTCGTTTATTATTATGTTGTAAAATTGTATCAGTATGATAAAATGAGTTCAAACAACACATAGAGTGACCTCTTTATATTTGTAATGTTGAAAATATAAGCAGCTTTAACTTAGAATAGTGTAAAATACTTTTCGTCCAAAGAAAAAAAAAAAAAAAGAAAGAAAGAAAAGAATGAAAATCTACTAATGAGCAGACAAAAATATTGAAATTTATTCAGCTTTCATTTAGATGTAAATAAAAAAAAACAACATTTACAAAAAACAAGGCACTGAAATTTTGAGCATTTTCCATAGCTATATTCCATTCTATTTTTTGAAGACGAATATCCAATCAACAAATTTTTAACAAAGCAAAGCGTCGTTATTTCGCTTCTTCTGGGAAAGGTCCAAGCATAACTGCCTTTGCAAATGCTGAAAAGCAAAAGAAATATTTATTACTCAACAAATATATACTTGCATAATAAAAAAATTGGTTATTACTACAAGTATTAGGAAAATGAGATATCTTAAACTAATAAACCCATACACAATCCTAAGAGAAATAATGGTTAAAATGTTTGTCTGAAAAAATTCCGTTTTATATTTCCTATCGGAAATTATTATTATTATTATTGTTACTGGGGCGAGAGGACTATTTCTTGCAGATAGAAAAAAAAAAACGTTGTCACCATTTTTTGATAGACCATTACGAATGTGCCAAATGTGCCAAACTTAAATCACTTCAAGCGACTGATGCGGATTTTTCCGTTCATTCAATAGTTGTTTCTTCCCTAATACACTCTTAATTCAGAAGTGCATAGTTTGTTACAGTCGGTAACAAAAGTACCCGAACACTAGCAAAAATTTCCTATATAAAAAAAGTAGAGTTAATATTGTTTTGTTAAATAAATCCTTGTCGAATCATGTTCTTAGTCAGCCTAAGAACATGATTCGACAAGGATTTATTTAACAAAACAATATTAATTCTACTTTTTTTATATAGGAATTTTTGCTAGTGTTCGGATACTTTTGTTACCGACTGTACCTTGTTTTTTAAATATGAGTGCCATGTATAACAATCACGAGATTTATTTTTAAATATGCAGTTATATTTTTAATTTCATGAAGAAATAACCATCAATTTAGTATATTGTTACGAAAAACTCGTCGGCTTTCTTGTGTGAGAAATAGTTCGTAAGGAAACAGACAGCTTCTAGTCGATGAATGCTCTTTATTCAACGTAACTTCTCGAATCAGTACAACGAAACTGTGATTAAAAGAATATTCTCGAAACAGTCCAATAGTACTGTTATTTCATCGAATCTAGTAGCAGTTCAATGAAACTGTCACTTGTACCGCAAAAGTCCTTATACGACGAATATTTTGGAACAGTCCAAGAAAACTATACTTGTTCCACAGGAGTAAAGCAAATAGTATCAAATACTGCAGAGCATAATTCTTCGCTAGTTCACAAACAAAGTTCAGTAGCTTAGAGGACAATCTCCAAAGTACAATCGCTCAGAATAGGTCTCTGAACAACTCTGAATTGCAGTGACTACACATACACGCAGAAGTCAACTCCTATTTATACCCTTTGCGATGGGACTTGGCGTAGATTCTGTAGAGAATCCCATGGAAAGTTTGAGATTTAGACTCCTGTGCGTCGGAGAGCTTCGAAACTTCGGAAACTTTAAATTGCTAGTTTTCACCAAATATGGTCGCAAAGTCGCGGATTTTATTGCCAAGGCTAACCTTACTCAAAGTGAATGAAGTGTCTCGTTATTTTCACTTTGCCAGTAAGACTACTTTCACTGCAACAAAACAATTAAGGCAGGGTAGGGAAAACATACTCATGTTTGTGAAAACTGCAACACCATAAAGGGATTATGCAAATTGAACCAAACTTACAGGAAATGTAAAGTGAGGTAAAGCATGCAAATGACGGAATGAGACGTTTCGGCGCGGCCGTTTTGGCGCGGCCGTTCCGGCGCGAAACCCATTTCGGCGCGGCTGTTTTGGCGCGGCCGTTTTGGCGCGAGATCCATTTCGGAGAGGCCGTTTTCGCGCAGCCTGTCCTTCACGAAATGGCCGCGGCTTTCGTCTCAGCCTTTTCAGTTAAAATTTATTTAATGATAGATATGATTTCTTATTTATTTATTTATTATACGTGAAGAAAAAACTATTTTAAATTATTTATTAAATATATTAATGATGAATAGAATTTTGCTTAATTTAAAGGAGCCAATGATAAGATTAGAAACTTGTTTTTTATTAAACTTAGTCATCAGATGGCAACACATACGCAGCAATTCTAAAGATTCTAACCAATTTGGTGATGGAGGTTCTTTGGGGAATAAAATAAACAATGTAATTTCTGATTTTTTTTTTTTTTTTTTTTTTTTATGCTTGAACCAAAAAATATTTTTAATTTTTTATTAATGACATTAATGATGAATAGGATTTTTCGTAATTTAAAGAAGTCAGTGGTAATCTGAGAAAAGAACTCGATTTTTGTAGTTAAAACTTATTAAACCTATTGCCGTGCGGTTCTTTGGGTAATAAAATAAACAATGTAATTTCTGACTTTATATATATATATATATATATATATATATTATGCGCAAACAAAAAATTATTTTAAATTATTTGCTAAAGATATTAATGATGAATAGAATTTTGCGTGATTTAAAAGAACCAATGATAAGGTGAGAAACTAGATTTTTACAATTTAAAATTATTAAAATTAGTCATTTGTGTATGTAGGAACCTCGCCTCCCCCCCCCCTGGGGGGCAAGTCCCCCCTCGAGGGGAGTAAATTTTCATGATGGGTATCTTTCAAAAGAGCTCGCCAATACCTTTAAAACGAATGGTTGAACCATCGATCTGCGATAATTTAAAACGAAGTTATCGATTTTTTTTACTTTTAACGAAAAAAAAAAAAAAAAAAAAAAACTAAGAAAAAAAAAAAAAAGATTTTTTTTTTTTAAATATATATATATATATATATATATATATATATATATATATATATATATATAGAGAGAGAGAGAGAGAGAGAGAGAGAGAGAATAAAGTGGACTTTTTTTGGATATTTGTTGTTATACTACTTGTGTATTATGGAAATCGTCTTCATTTTCATAAAAGATAATTTTTTAAAATAATAATTTTAATAAATTATTTTTTAAAAATAGAATTATTTTTTAATAACCGAATTAAATTCTATATAAATGTAGGTGCATTAATGAAACGGGGGGTTGAGGGGGCGGTAGCCCCCCCCCCCCTCACACAGAACTAATTATCATATAAAAGTCTCCCTTTGAATTGTTTAACAATTGTTTACATAACATCGTTTTCTTACCGCTTAATATCCAACCTGTATTTATAGTATTAAATTTTAGGGTAAGAGAAAGTCGAGTGAGTGACACACTAGATTATTATTATTTTTTTAATGCTTAAATTAAGAAATATTTTTAATATTTTATTAATGATATTAATGATGAATAGAACTTTTCGTAATTTAAAGAAGCCAGTGATAACCTTAGAAAAAAATCTCGATTAAAAATTTATATTAGTAACAAGAAGTATTAATTAGTTAATTTATTTAATAACATATCAGTCAGTTATAGAAGTTGTATGCTTGTTGAAAAAAAAAAAAAAAAATCTCAATTTAACAGTTAATTTATTTCTTGATGAGAAAAATATTTATCTAATTTTATTCAACGAGAGAAAAGTTGACCTTGTTTTTAATGATGTTGCTTAAATATGATTCCTGAAGAAGAAAGCACCTATATTTTCTTTTGAAAAAGCTGTCGAGGTTTTCTTAATTTATGTTATTACCAAACTAAATATGTTTTATTGAAGCCATATTTTTGGGTTTCATTTCTTAGTATGAAACAATATCTATTGCAAGTATTTTAAAAACATTAGTTCATTAATCCTTTAGCTGTGTAGTATTTTATCTATTTAATAACTGATAAAAACAATAGTAGGTGAAGGTAGGAATTAAAAAATAATTAAATTTAATAAAATAATAATAATAAAATAATATAAACTAAGTAATATAATAATAAATTAATTAAATATATATATGCATATATTTTAACTCTATGGTTATTCAGTAATCTTATTTTCCAATTTTTTTCTTTTTTTCTTTTTTTTTTTAAAGATTGTCACATTAGCCTTTTATTGCAACTATTGAGTGACAGAAAAAAATGTTTGTAACTGATAAAGGGTTAAACTGATTATGTAATTTAAAACAAATTTCATGTCGTCAACATTGCTTTATTTATTTATTTATTTTTATTTTCAAAATATTGTTGTTAGAAATGGATGAAAGAATGGAAATTTCATAGTAAATAATATTGGGAAAATGAGAACTAAAATTTTTAAATATGTCCCGAAGGTTTTTGGGGTAAATTAAAAAACAAAAATAAATAAATAAATAAATAGGAATTTTATTTTTTCTGAAGGTGGTAAAAACCATGGGAAAAACATGTTTTGGCCAATATAGTAAAAACCGGCAAAAACCATTACACGGTAAATACACACCTGCTTTATTATTATTATTATTTTTTAATAACTTACTTAAACTCGCATTGCTCTAAATTTCTGAAACTTATTACGCATAGTAGAATAGTTCCATACAACTTATTAATTTTTAATTAACATCCCCCCCCCTCAGCTTACTATTTACTTTTTTTATTGTAACTTAGTAACTCCCCACAGTTAAAATGTAGACTTAGGTTCATTAATCACTAAATCAGTAAAAATCAACTGTACAAAAAGAAAAATGAGCAATTTACGTTTAGAAGTGCCAGATGAAAATATCCTGTACTTTTAAATCTCCACCAGTTATTAAAAAAAAAAAAAAAATATAAAAATAAAAAATAACTTTCTATAAAGTTTTCATTATCTTAAAGTTATCACTGCTATTCTTCTTCTTCTTTTTTTTTTTTTTTTGTTGTTGTTGCACAAAATTTAATTATTAAAGACTTCTGTTTATTTTTATTTACAGTTTGCGTATTAAAATTTCCTATATAATAAAGCTTGCTGAGATAAAATAAAAGTTAACTTTAGCAAGAAACAGGATAAAGAAAAGGTATGCATTCTTAACCAATTCTTAAACTGCCTTCACTTAAAGTCAATAATGATTAACTCGCGGGTTTATTTTAACCCATATAACAATAAACAGTTATAAAATTCTTGAATATTCCCGACTATTTATTATGTTTTCGGAAAAAAAAAAAATTCTTACACTCAAAAAGTTCGGAATATAAACATCTGGCGCCGAAACGGCCGGCGCCAAAACGGCCAGCGCCAAAACGGCCGCGCCAAAACGGCCGCGCCGAAAAGTAACAAACCGTGCAAATGATTAGAATTACAAAACGATTGCGCATGCGTGGAACGAGAACCGACTTCTTATCAGCCGATTGTTCTAGGTATATAAAGGACTGTAAAGGCGCGTTGAAATCTGTTTATCTTCCTCTTTCTGCGGTAAACGTTTTATTGGTGGTCAGTATGCCTCGTCAAAAACGGAGGGTGCCATACCAACAACTAGTGGAGATCGTACGAGGCCGCATCGTTGGTATGCTAGAGGGTGGATTTTCGTATCGAGAAATCGCAGCCCGCCCGCAGTGTAATGCCACAACAGCGATGCGTGTTTGGAAGAAATGGACAGAGGGGAATCAAACAAGGGCAGTGGGGCATGCAATAGAACAACGGCACGAGACGACAGACACCTCATCCGGATGGCTGTGACGGACCGTACAGCGTCCTTTCGTGTGTTAGCACAACGTTGGAACACGGCAACAGGTGTTTTGTTGTCTAGCTCTACGGTTCATCACCGTTTGCTGCAGCACGAACTGCGTGCAAGGGTTCCTCTACGCAGGATTCCCCTACGCAGGATCACAGACGCCTCCGACTTCAATTGGCTCAGCAACACAGCACGTGGCGTGCCCAGTGGCAACAAACTGTTTTCTCCGATGAATCTCGCTACAATCTGGAGTATAATGATGGAAGAGTACGCGTCAGACGTTACAGGAGGGAACGTTTGCTCCCACAGTGTGTTATCCCGCGTCATACTGCACAAACGCCTAGCATCATGGTGTGGAAAGCTATTGGGTATAATTGTCGATCCCATCTAGTCACATTGCGGGCAACTTCAACAGTGATCGCTACATAAGGGAAATTTTGGAGCCAGAGGTCCTTCCCATTCTTCGACGCGTTCCGGGTGCTATATTTCAGCAGGATAATGCCCATGAGCATGTTTCTCAGACTACACAAGCTTTCCTCAGTGCACAACAGGCTTTGCTTCTACCATGGCCTGCTTATTCCCCGGGTATGTCGCTCATGGAGCATGTTTGCGGGATTTCATTAATCGACGATCGCTCGTACAACTGGTGGGGCGCACAGTAAGATTGAATTTTGGCGTCAAGTCGAAGCCTTCTAGAATGCCATTCCCCATGGTTACATTCAGAACCTGTATAATTCAATGCCACGACGTGTACAAGCTCTCATCGCTCAGCGTGGCGGACACACAAAGTACTAATTTTAGACGTTCTTTTTGTTTTTTTGCCTTGTACAATTGATCGTTTATTTATACCACTATCAGTAATATGTGGAATACGCAGATGGTGCTGTAGAAATCGGCAATAGTAATCTGCGTTGACAGTTTGCCCTTCAGGTACAGCATGTGTAAGAATCACACTGTCCCAGTCGTGTGCCACAATCAGCATAAACTTCACCCGACTGGGTTCCTGTCGAAATTTCTGTGGACGTGGCGAACCTTGGTGACGCCATTCATTTGATTGACGCTTTAATTCAGGCTCATAGGCTGGTGCCCATGTCTCATCAATGGCGACAATACGCTGCAGAAATGCGTCTCCTTCATTGCGGTATCTCTCCAAGTGGGGGCCAGCCAGTGCATACCGGTGCCATTTCTGTACTTCGGTTAGTCGATGTGGAACCCAACGGGAAGAAATTTTCTTCATTATGCGCCACACCGTTTGATGACTCAGACCAACCTCTAAGGATAATTCCTGGACAGTCCATCGGCGATCTATGGTAAGGAGACCTCTCAGGATGTCAATCTGCTCTTGAGGAATGGAGGGCCGACCTATGCGTTGCAAATCCGCAGTCTCATTCCGACCCGAACGAAATGCTTGAACCCATCGTGCTACTATCCTATACGGTAAAGCATTTGTGCCACTTCCACTAATCCTCGATAGCATTCTGTTGCATTTTTGCCACGGGCAACTTCGATTTTAAGCCACGACCGCTGATCACCTTTTGAAAACATGCTTTAGAGCGATGGAAACGAAACTCCTCACTTTAACGCCACACAACAACTACCCTTCTTAGCAGATCGATTGTTTTTTGCACTCTACACATCGACAACAGCACCACCTCACCGCTTCCATATCCTGTTTGCGCATGCCCGCCATTCTGTGAGTTTCAAGGTTAAGTTACTACTATTTAATTTACAACCCTCGTATGTCTCACTATTTGCCCTTTTCGGGGTAAGTTGTGACAAATTTCACGGTTTCGTAAAATAAACTTTACATTGTGGAAAATATTAAAAAGAAAGTCATTTAATGAAAACTTTCATAGATTTTCCCCAAATTTTTATACAGTAAATATTTTGACTAATTAAAAAACTTGCTCGATCTCTCCTATATATATATTTTTAAATCTAATTTAAATTCCATATATTAAAAAAAATCTTGATTTGGCGATTTTCTTAACTAAAGAAACATAGTTATATAAAATGTGTTTCTCTGAGATAAAGAAAATCTTTTACGATACTGAGAGAAAAGGTAAAATAAATAGAAATCAATTTGAAATGCAACCCAAACAGTAGTTTGTTTCGTTATTTTATCACTGGTATAATGATGACAATAGAAAACGTCAGTATAGCTGTCAATCTTTTAATTTATTTCAGAGTATTTTTAGCCCCGCCTTTATTTCACAACACTTCATTTACAGAAAAAAAATCTCCAATATACAGTTCAGCCACACATACTAAAACTAGTAGTGAGGACGCGTCCAAAATGTTGGAGGGATGCCAGCTTGAAATTTGGAAAAATTCCAGCAATTCCGTACTCTGTTATTGCTCATTTTCTCCTTGTCAGTTGACTGTTACGCCTATTTCAGCATTGGACTCGTTGAGTTAGCGCTTGCGCAGATGCTTCCATGGTTTCATCAAATGTGGTCGAAGAATATTTCTTTAATAAAATAAGAAAAAGAAATAAGTAGTATGAAATAAAGGCGGGGCTAAAAATACTCCGGAATAAATTAAAATGTTGGCAGCTGTGCGTCAGCGGTACGTATGAATTACGTATGTTTCCTAAAATATTTTCGACATTTTATGTAAATATGTTTATTTATATACTATGTAGATGCAGAAAAACAATATTTAAAAGTATTAGATTTCAGAAACGTTATTTCTTATGAGTTGAATGTGTTTAAGGAGAAATCTTACGTTCATATTTTAAGAATCCGTCATCATCTTCAGTGCCTCCACAGCCTCTTAATACATCTTCGACTTCTTGATCATTTAATCGTTCACCTGTTTAGGAAGAAAAGCAAATTATTATATTTATAATTTATTATGTTGTTTTTTTCTTATTTCGAATTTTATGATTACAATAGATGGAATCTATAGAAAATTCTTATTTTCACTTCAAAATACTAACCAGCCATTCAGCAATTGCTCTAAAGTTAATATCTAAACTTAACCTTTAGTTTTTGATGAATGATAAGGAAATTTTACATTATCGCAGTTAGTGTTAGCTTAAGAGCAAACAATGAAACTCATTTTCTTTAAATGAAGAGGATGTTTTTTAAATTTTTGGTTAGTATAGATAATTTTCGGGAACGCGAAGGCGAATGTTTTTCACATAAAATTAAACTGCTGAATAAAATTAAGAAATTATATCATAAGCACGGACAGTGTATGCGAGTGTGTGTGGGGGAGGGGGGAGGGGAGGGGAAGAAAAAGCAGCTCGGCCTGTATCTAAAATTTGAAAAATTTATAGGAACATTTTTTTTTTTTTTTTTTTTTTTTTTTTAAATCAAAAAGATGTTTAAAAAATGTATTTTATATTTTACAGACGATACAAAATTATTGAACATTAGGACATGGAATTACAACCATGGTCTAATATGTTATTACTTAGAATTGTAAGATATTGTTAAAAAAAAAAAAAAAAAAAAAAAAATCTTGCGCTCAATGCATTTCGTTCTGCCGGCGGCTACATGCATTTCATGTGGACCAAACTTTTACAATGTGCTTTTCTGACGTGCGTGCACCTATGAGCCTCTGGAGAAACAACATGTTGATTACACCTGCTTTATAGTGATCTGTCTTGTAAATTTATCAAAAATAAATCCATTTTTTTGTATAAATAATACGGCGAATTAGAAAAATCAAGCTCTATGATATAGCTAAATTATTTAATGGATGAAATTGATTATTTATGCACATTTTTAACCAATTTCAGTAATTCGCAAACAAATATTCTAACTAGTTAGACCGCAAGTTTTAAAATTAAAAAAATTTTAGATTTTTTTTTTTTTTTTTTTTTTTGTGAAATACTAACTGCGCCAGTACCTTAGGAAAATTAACGAAACCGATGGCAATGAGATTCGTATATCCCCCCATGGTCAAAAGGGTAAAAATGGAGATGGCCAGACGAGAATGATTCCATTTTGTACGACCAAAGTAAAATTGTGCAAAAATTGAACCCGCATGTTCGAATAAACGAGTGCACAACTCCTATATTCGTGGTTAATTTTCTAATATTAAGTAAATTCTATTTGAATAACTACATATAACTATAATATATTAAGCAGAATGTATTTTACCTGGTGAATTCATTATTGTTCATATATTTAATCCTTTGCGGCCCAAGGTAATTGGGATAATTTAAATTACACTGCCACCAGAATTCACGAACAAAATTAAAATAAAAGAAACTGACAACTTATGAGGTGTTACAAAACTAAAATTTTGCTAAAAGATTTCCAGAATAAATATTTGCAGTTGGAACTTAATAAATGCGTACTCCCAGCGAGAACAGTGCGCCGCAAAGGATTAAACAGAAAAATTTGGTCAAATATTACTAAACAGGGTGTCGACAGTTGAAATTTTTTCCCCTGTTTCTTCCACCAGTATATTTATATAATTTTTTTTTTTACTTAATTAACCGTTTGCTCTCGAACGTCGCCTCTTAGGCGACATTCTATTCATTACTTCAACTCGAACGTCGCTCGAGAGGCGCAATGACCAATTAAGTTACTATATATCTTATATCCACCAATAATTTTCTACAACGAAAAGTGCTATAACAAGTGTAATACTTCGTTAAGAAAGATACTCCACCTACATTTTTTATTAAGTGCCTTTGGGCGTTGCTTGCCTTGGCCATTGGTAAGCGGCCAAGAATGCTTTGCAAAGTATCACACAATGGAAAATTATAAATCGTAATATTCATATACAATGCTGTAAATATACATCAAATATAGAAATAAAATTTTTATATTTAAAATTCTTATATTTTATATTTTGCATTTTTTTATTAAAACTATTGTCGGGTAGCTCATTACGTTTACTAAAAGAAGGTTCGATAGCAAAAGGCTAATTTTCCATCACACTTCAGGCCCGAACATTTGGAAAATACAAAGTGGTCGACATAAAAGAGGCCACTGACAAAAAAGAAGGCGCGGCCTTCGCAAAAGGGGTATAAACTTGCATTATAGCTAGATTAGATTTAGCTAGACTAGCTAAAAAGCGGAAACTACGAACCCTGCTGTACTTCTATACTTTTGAATAGATCTCTTACACAATTCTAATTCTGTTCTCAAGCCACGTCCTTTTAAAAAGCACTTTCTAGTACGAAAATTAGGAAGTTTTATATGCGAATCCCCAAATATCTGAAAATATGTTCGAGTTGTTGGCTTGCCCGTGCAATAAAAGCTTCGAGAGCAAACGGTTAATCGTGAAAACGTACTACTAAAGATTTCGAAAGAAAGATTCTGGTGGAAGAATCAGGGGAAAATTTCGACTATCGACATCTTGTTAAAATGTTTTGCATAGCTGTCAATATTTTAATTTATTCCGGAGTACTTTTAGCCCTGCATTTATTTCGCACCACTTTATTTATAGAAACATTTTCTTCCACACATATCTTCGATAAAATAACAAAAAATTTACTTTAAAAAAATAAATGGTGCGAAATAGAGGCGGGGCTAAAAGTACTCCGGAATAAATTAAAATATTGGCAGCTATGGTTTTGGTAAAATAAAATGTTTTTCCTTGAAATTTACCATGTTCTGCCTAAGTATTTTTATCCATATCACGTTATCCCAACTCCCCCCCCCCAACAGATATGCCAACTAATCCTGTATGCGGGGTTAGTTGGCATTGTTACAAGTTCTTAGGAAAAGTGTTTTGAATGTTGCTTAAACAAGTATTTAATTGATGGATCTTACATGATTTTATAGCCAAATTGTTATACTTTAATATGCATTCATCAGAATTTCTCTAATAAGCACAATAAATAGAAAAATCAAAAACCAAATTCTATGCTAACTAGCCCAGTCTCTCCTAATCCCAAATAATATCTATATCTATATATTATTTATTATGTATTGTTATTATTTTTCAAGCAGTTATTTTTTATTTTTTAATTTAAATCCCTCATTTTTATGTACGGGGGATACAAAAGTCAACGTACAAACTTCTAGGAGTGGTAGGGCACATTATAAGGATTGAAAATTGCGCAGGAACCTACGAACGCAAACGTCATTTTAACCCTTTAAGAATGGGATGATTTTGCATGGATATGGGCGTGGCTCTCGAATGTTGCATTAAAAAAAAAAAAAAAAGTTTGTAGATGCTAATGTTTACATAAATAAATATATTCTGTTTTTTTTTATCAATGTATTTTATCACGCATCATTAATTTATTTTATCATTAATACGAACATTGTATATAATTTTTGAAATAATGAAGCACACAAGATTTTAAATTTTACACAATAGGCGTAGTAAGTAGTACACAGTAGCCAAAAGCATCCAGTTCCATTGATATCTAAGTCCATTGACATCCCTTTCCGACCCAGGCCGTACGATCGTGCGGGTTAGATATCCACGACATCTACTTACATTTTTGCATCTGGACATCTGGAACAGTCGTATGTAATAAAATCAGGAAATGAACGCTCGAGCTAATTAGCAGAAAGTGTAAAGTACAATTTTCAAACAACAAATGTCGGTTATAGTCCATATTTTTCTTTCAGTTCGCAAAAACAGAAGAATGTAATGTTTTAAGGTAAAAATGTCGGAAAGGGTTAAAGTGTTAAAATGACATTTGCGGCCATGATTTCCAGTGCAATTTTAATCCTTATGATGTACTCTGCCACCTCTAAAAAATTCTACGTTGACTTTTGAATCACTTTGTATAGTTATTACTTACAAACTTTGAATAAACACCATAAAATGTTTATTCAAAGTTTGTAAGTAATAATTTTACAACGCCAGTTTATTGATGCTTCCTTATTCACTTTGTATAGTATTGAATTAAAAGCTAATAACATAATTTGCCATCTTGTGAGCACTCACAGACAGTTTTTCATATTTGCCAAACATCTCAATAATAATCAGAAGATTTTTAGTAGCCTTTTTTTTCCCACACCAGTCTTTTTTTCTTTTTTTTTTTTTTTTTTTTTTTTTTTAGAGTAATTTTATACTTATTTAATCGCAACTACATTTGGCGATAATTACTCTAAAAATAAAGTGGTCTAGAAAAAGAGGCGTGTACTAAAAATCTTCCGATTCATACTTAGGATGTGGCAGGTGTAGTATTTCGAAAGAATGTAAAACACTACGAAGTTTTAAGAAGGATTTATTTAGTTGCAATGATTCTGTCCAGAGCCTGATTAAGGGGGAAGCACACATTATCTTCGCTCTCACCGGAATATTTTTACAATTATTTTTTACTTCATGTCATAGAAATTCCACGCTTTGACGAGGAGTTATTTTTTATAAAAAATGAACGGTGTAAAACAATCCAATTTACTCACCGTTATTAGACACCAGAATTCTTTTAAAATAATTTTTAATGAGAATTTTCTGTTTATTATAGGAGGAAAGTGTTTATTAAAAAATAACGGTGTAAGTATAAATGTGGGCTTCCCCCTTAATCAGTCGCGTCGGTACAAGCCAAGGTAGCTGGAAGAGAATGTGAATAAGTTTGCTCTAGTAGTTGCAGTAGAATTTACGAATTCTGGCTTTCGTCGAAGTTTTGCTATATAGTTCGATCAGAAAGTATTTTTAAGGAAACTTTTTATAGTAGTTCCATAGCCTCCTTAACTAGATGCCTGTCGCGTAGCTCGAAAACTAGGCAACAGTTGAAGCGGTAGATAGCGCCACCTGATACAGATTGCGCGATTTTTTTATTCAACAGCCAACAATAATTTTTTGAAAGTGGGATATGATATACATAAAAGGCGAATGGAATATAAGAAACGTGGATTTTATATATCATGTATCACTTCTTTAAATTATTGGTGACAGTTGAATAAAAAAGTCCCATTATCTGTACTAGATGGCGCTGTCTACCGCTTCAACTGTTGCCAAGTTTCCGAGCTACGCGACAGGCATCTAGTTAAGGAGGCTACGGTAGTTCAGAGTTGCCAACATTTTAATTTATTCCGGAGCCTCGCCTTTATTTTGCACCACTTTTATTTTAAGAGTATTTTTTTTCTTATTTTATCGTAATTATACATTGTAGAAAAGCTTTCTATAAATAAAGTGGTGCAAAATAAAGGCGGGGCTAAAAATGTTCCGGAATAAATTAAAATGTTGGCAACCCTGGTAGTTATTTATAAGTGACACTCTAGTAATGACCTATTTAAGTTTAGCGCAAAACAGAACAGTGTTTAATAATTAACTATAACAAATTAACATTTAGAATTTCGTTTCTAGTTTGAAACAGTTTAAAATGAGGAGATTTCTTTATTGTTTTCTTTTTTTTTTTCTTTCTTTTTCTTTTCTTTTTTTTCCATAGGCGTATTTTAAACGCCATTAATGTAAAATATGTGTTAATGAAAACAAATAGTATCCGAAGTTTTCTTTTTAGATATTCTTCTTATTGTAAACTCTAATATAGTTTAAATTTTCTGAGGATGTTTTTGCTGAACAGATAAAATTTTATGTTATCATAAGATAATCTTTTCATTGTAAATTTTTACCTTTATTTATTTATTTTATTTTTAATTTTTAATTTTTTAAATGTTAAATTCCCTAGAATGATCTAGTTCGTATATATGCTTTTTAGTATTATGACTATCCTTTAAATTTTTACAATATTGAAACATTCAAAGTCCAGTACGGTTTTTCCAGCATTAAATATAAACATATCCCTTTGCAAAGTTTTTATTTTATTTATTATTATTTTTTTAATAACTTAGAAGTTAAAACTATTTTTTTACACAGCTAAATTTTATTAAATTAAGCTAAAATTTCTCTCTATGCATTTAAACGTTAGCTCACACACGTTAAAGAGTTTTACACTTCCTAACTTAAAAAGAAAATTAAACATTTTCTACTGGAGATACATTTATGTATTTTTAGTTTGTAGTAGAAATTTCCAGTTGTTCAGATCAATAGATAGTTAAAATTTTGGAGGATTGCAGTGTGGCTGTAGAGTTAAATTGAAATCGTAGGTAATTTAGAATAAAGTAGATAGTGCTTTGGGTATTTCGGTAACGAAATTAAAACTTAAAAATTTCTTTCACAATTGTAAGAAATTTTCAAGAAATTTTCTTTTCGTTAGAGGAGAGGCTGTGAGTGCTTACGAACAGTAAGTATATCGAAGGAATATCAAATGTTGCGAAGTTTTGAGAATGATTTACTTAGTTCGAATGGTTTTCTCAGTTGAAGTCAAGATAGTTGGAAGAGAATGTGAGGTTAAGTGGGTTTTACGTCGCACTAGTGCTACGCTATGGGAAACTGGCGACGGTTTGGAGATCCCTCCCCCTAAGGATGTTCCGGAGACATGCCATCACAATTCTGATCTTCCTCGGTGGGGATGGCTCTCCGGATTCGGTGACACCCCCCTCCCCGAGGTATAATTTTGATGAGAACACGGAGGGCATTTCATACACGATGGATTTTACGTGCGGAAGAGTATGTGAATAAGGTTGCGATGGTAGTTACAGTAGAATTTGTGAATTCTAGCTTTTGTTGAAGTTTTGTTGTATAGTTCGATCGGAAGGTATTTTTAAAGAAGTTGTTACAGTAGTTATTTAAAAGTGACACTCCAGTAATGACCTATTTAAGTAGCGAGACTTTCAACATTAGGAGAGTTTTCCTTAGAGTCTTTGGCTTAGCGAGCTGCCGTAAGATTTTACGAGTGGTTTCTGAAACGATGCTATGATAATGACACTTTGAGTTACTTCAAACAGAGAGGTATTATGTGATTAGTATAGTTAAAATTAATGTGTAGATAGTGTTTTTAGGCATAAGACGTTCAACACAATCCTTCATTTCACGCAAATTGTTTTCTATACTTAATATCTTAGGTAGTCATGTTTCCCCCTTACTAAAGTTTAAAATAAATTGTTTAGTGTGACATTTAATGTCTTTCTTGTTCTACCATCTACACTTTTACAGTTGCAGGAGAGGAGCTTCAAAGTAAAGCAATTTCACAACCAATTTCAACTTTTGTGGATTCATCTTAGTTATTTTATTAAGTGTTTAGCAAATATTTTAAGTATTATTGGCATTTCTAAATAGTAATTAAGTATACAATTAAATCTGATGAAAATCGCCAATGGCTTCCAGTAGTAAATTAAATGCATGTACATGTTGAGTTGTATCAATGTAGCACATTTCATTAGCTAATACAAAATTCACAATATACATTTTATTGTCTTGAATATTTGAAAAGTGACGTCATTAAAGGTATTCATTTCTAAGATTTCAAATGAGAATAAAAATTTTGTGAAATGTATACGTGATGTATATTTAATAAAATATGCAAAAAATGTTTTATTTTTGTGCACCTGGTGTGGTTCTTATCTCCCTCTATTTGCCTTCTTCCTTACCCTAAAAAATAATTCTAATCCCCCCCCCCCACACACACACTTAGTCTGTAATATAAAAAGAAAAGAGGGGGAAGTTAAATTCTAATCACAAAGGTTATTTTTAAAAATTGATTAACTAAGTTTGCTTTACATAAACAATAATAATAATAATAAAAAAATAAATTAAGTTATTTTGTCCACTGAATAATAAAAAAATAATCCTCGGTGATAATGCTTACTCAAAAAATAAAGAAGAAGAAAAGCAAGATAGAAAGAAAATTACTTAATGAATTCATGCTAAGCACTTCCACCGGTACTAAGTCATAAAAATGCTTTGAGTTAAAAAAATAAAAAATAAAAGATTTATTTAAATAAATGGAAGGAACGCCTATTTTTTCTCAGGTTTCAAGACTGGAAGTTTATAGAAAAATGGTCATGTCACGAGTTATGTTATTTGTGTAAAAATTTATGAGTGCTGGCAGACGTAAGAGCAAAGAGCAGAGTAAAGCACTTTTTAATTTTTTTTCTACGTGATTAAGCATATAAATAGAAGAGAAAAATCTATCTGAAATGTACGCGAAAAAAATAAGTAAAAGATTGACAGAACAAAAAGTCTCGAATTTGTTTCCGTCTGTACTGATTCATTATTGTTCTTAATTTATTCAGTTCTGTCAAAACAAATCAAACTTGATTTTAAAAAAAGTTGGCAAGTTTATCTAGTTTTAGAACAATTCCTAAATATTGAAGAGAAACATTATATTTTTTCTTCGATTGCTTTGGCGAATTTTTAAATGAGATGCAGTTGCATGAAAAGCAAAACATAGGGTCTAGAAAAAAAAAAAAAAAAAAAAAAAAAACATATAACGACCATGATCTAACTACCTTAATTCATAAACAAATATTTAATTACTGTGATGTTGATATATTTTTGTGATATATTAATCTGTATTAACAAAATCAGAGCTAGACACAGATACCATCTGACTGATTGCTCATTACACTGAGAAAAAAAATATACCGCTATCATCTAGAATGAATAAATGGTCATTTCTAAATCCTTAACTAGAAATATAGATTTCCGAGCTATGCGTATAAGATACACCAATAAACTGAATAGACGAAATTATAGAGAATTTCTAGTCTACATATTTCTAGATGATGAAACAATATTCTGAATACTCTGAATATTCTGAATCTTTTGTATTGCGAGAAATTCTCGCTTGATTTTCTAGAATTGGGTAATAAACCAAGATTATAGTTGCTGAAGCATGCCTCTTGTATTCGCACTCATTTGCAAAGATTTTTATATAACTTTGCCCTCGAGAATATAGGCAAACTCTCTAGAATTCTAATAGGGGTTTCTACAACTAGCTTCCAAAGGGGACTAGAATTTATAAGGATGACATGGAATTATTTTTTCTAGAGCCAGAATTTAGATTCTAGATGCCAGTTACAGAATTTTTTCTCAGAGTACTGCAATCCGAATTTCTGTCATTTGCCGTTATTACTAGTTGCGATCTGCACTGTAAAAAATAAAGAAATTAATTACAAAGTCTGATGGTGTTTCAGTGCCAACATAGTTTATTCTAAAAATCATCATGGCATGATTACTGCGAGTTTCCCTTTAAATAGGTAAAAAAAAACGTACTTAAGAAGATGCATTTTAATGTTAATTTAGAGCAAGGGAAATGTTGGCACTCA
Organism: Salticus scenicus; assembly: GCA_963930645.1. NCBI lineage: Eukaryota > Metazoa > Arthropoda > Arachnida > Araneae > Salticidae > Salticus > Salticus scenicus. Next base: position 307,860,070 of record OZ005651.1, on the reverse strand, counting down.
AATTGCCAGCAGACTTTTTAGTTTTTTAGTGAATAACCCTATTTTTTTCTCACAGTCAAAGAAAAAAAAAATGTCGGATTTACATTTAAACTATAAACACACATTCTGCTCATTTTCTAATTGTTTGACACATTGTAACATAATATATGCGAACCTGTAAATTCCGTAAATTGCAATTATGCGCCCATACATACAATTGTAGTTTATAGTGTATAATCAATATTTAACATTTTGCTCTTTACTGATCAAATTTTCTGCTTTTTCAAAATCCAGAATCATTAAAAATATATTCTTTATTATATGTAAATTTATGTACAATGTTTTCATTTTAGTTGGATTGATCAAATTATAGTCAGAATCCTTTTTTATCTTTTGATTTTTTTTTTTTAAATAAAAGCTTTAAACTAGCATTAAACTAATGGAATCTCTACACACTCACTCATTCAATTTCATTTGGCCCTCAAGTTGTGACTTCTCTTCAAATCTCACAGAGTTACCAACCTAATCCGGCAAATTGTTGTTACCGCCCCTTTTTCTACACCACTTAATTTTTAGAGTAATTCTCCTCAAATATATTTACGATGACTTAAGAAAACAAATACTCTAAAAATTAAATGGTGTAGAAAAATGGGCGGTACTAACAGTTTGCCGGATTAGGTTGGCAGCTCTGGAATCTCATTATATATTTTCAAGAATAACTTCATGTGTGACAGTATAGAGTCTACATATTTCTGAGTATAATGAGTCCGCAATATATTCTATTATCTATATTTCTTTGCTATTCAGAAATCTATATAGTCATTTAAGACAGTGGTATATTTTTTGTTTTACCTTACAGCAAATACGTATTTTCTTTTGAACAATAGTTAAAACATTTCTATGCCTATATTAATGCTTTTTTTTTTTTTTTTTTTTTTTTTTTTTTTTGCAACATTCTACTATTTTATAGAAGGAGAAAAATCTTCCACGAAGCTCTCTTAAACGTTTTTTACATTCAAAATACAAATTTTGTTATACATTCACTCTGCTCATTTTCTATTTGTTTGACATGTTGTAACATATGCGAACGTGCAAATTCCATAAATTGCAATTATACGCCCATACTTATAATTGCAGTTTATAGTATATAATCAATATTTAACATTTTTTGCTCTTTACTGATCAAATGTCCTGTTTTTTTCAAGATCTACACTGTAAAAATAAATAAATAAATAAATAAATAACGTACTTTTTACAGCAAAATGTACTGGTAATTTTTGTGCCAGCACATTCTGCTGTTAAATAAGGCAATTTACAGCACAAACAACTGTAAAGAGAAACTCTTTTACAGTTGTTTGTGATGTAAATTGCCTATTTAACAGCAGAATGTGCTGGCACAAAAATTACCAGCACATTTTGCTGTAAAAAGTACTTTTTTTTTTTTTTTTTTTTTTTTTTTTTTTTTTTACAGTGTAGAACAGGGATGGAACACGGGCGCAGAATTCATACCACAATCAATGTAAGAAAATTTTCTACCTCTTGAATCGACGATACTATAGGTGGAGAAATTTCTCAAACACATTCCGGTGTGAATTCTGCGCCCGTGTTCCATCCCTGGTAGAATCATTAAAATAATAAGCATTTCTAAATTTTCAATACCTTTCATATGTTGGACCTTGGCAGTGAATCAATAATTTCAGAGTAAACTATTATTGTGTATCTGTTGCAAATGCATATAAATATCATGCAAATCTTCTTTTAAATATACTCCATTTTTCATCAATTTGCAATTTACATCACACTAACAATATCGAACAAATATAAATACATATTTTTATAACAAACCTAATGATAGTAACACATGTGCCAGTTCAGCAGCCAACATTGTACCATTCTCAGCTTTGTCGTATACTTTAAGCCCTTCCATGAAATCTTCTAATGTTCCTATTTCTTTATCTTTTCGAATTTGACTGTAAATTGGAAGGAATTCTTCGAAGGTGAATTTTTTTTCTCCTTTCGGGGAAAAAAAAAAAAAAAAAAAAAAAAGATTTTTAAAAGAGAAATTAAGGTAGTAGTAAGGATTTGTACAATGACAGTTATAAAATCGTGAAAATATAGCTTATTATAATGTATGGCATTTATGAAAAAGAATATTAGGGTAGTTAGCAATACTTTATTCATTTATCCTAGAAAATATCAATGCAATATACATAATATATTTTCACATATGACTCACGGTATTTAAAAAATTATGTTAAGAGAGTTAACGAATTCGAATTTAATACTATTTGCAATGGAAAAGAGATATAAATATATACAAAGATACTAAAAATATTTTCTTAAAAATAATAATAAGCAAGGAAAAAAAATAATGATGTATTTTTTAAAGTGTCTCATTAATTTAATTAATGAGAAATCTGTCAGTATAAATGTTTGTTTCTTTTTAATATTTATAATAATTTTCTGTTACATTTTTATGTAGTATAAAATTTTAGAAGAATTTGTTTAATTTACAAAAAAAAAAAAAAAAAAAAAAAAAAAAAAAGATGCATATAATGCAACCCCTGCTATAAGGCTTTAAAATTTTAAAAACTAAATTGTAAATGACTATAATAAGTGGACACCTAATATAAGTAAAAACTTAGATTCATATTCACGCATAATTTGTAAAAGTTACAATGTATACAAATTACCGCTCTTCTTGTCTATTTTTTAAAGAATAATATCACAGCAGAACAATATATATTGAAAAAAAAAAAAAAAAAAAAACCCTACAGCTTAATATTTTAACAGCAATACATACGAATATAAATTGCAAATAAATTAGTGTCATTTAAATGGCATTCATGCAAATAAGTTAAAAATTTAAAAATCTAGATTATTTCTGTAAAATATGAAAAATATATAATAATTTTTATTTTTATTTGTAATGGTTACCTCTCTTTTCTGCCCCTCCATTTTTCTTGACTGTGGCAAGAGTTGGCTTACAGTCGAGCGATCTTAAAAGATCTCCTAAATCTCTAGCATCGATTTTTCCTTCGCCTTCAAAATCGTAAATTTCGAAGTGTTCGCGAGCTTCTGTAAAATAATAATATTCACAATTAGAAAGTGATATATTCTACTAAATTTTACAATTCATATGCATTATATTATACTAATATTATACAGATAGCATTAAAAATAGTAAAATTTAAGATATAAAATCAGTTAACTAGATCTTGTGAATCTCAACTAGAATTTCAAACAGAGCTTTAGCAGATATTAACAATACTTTGCGTTTTGTGAGCAGTTATGGTTTTTTTTTTACGATTGTTCAGAAAATATAAATATACCATGATTATTAAATATGTGCTAATAAGAAAAAATGGGCAAAATAACTTTTCTTCGTTCATTAATATATATGGCCCTTTATTTATAATTCCATATAAATTGCCTTAATCTGCACGATTTTAGCGTGCATATTATTTATTATATATATTATAATGTTATAAATTTATTATTCATTGGAGATATTTATTTCGTTTTGTACTCAATGCAAATACTTTTCGCAATTAATTTTTCCTTTCTCAGTTCACAATAAAAATTTACGACTAACACGTTAAATTTTAATCTATGATTTTTATATAACACACAAATACAAATAATTAATCTCAATCGTATTTATCATGCACGTGGATCTTTGCCATTTACATATAATGAAATTTAGATGTTTGACTGAATTGTAAATGGATAACCACTAAATAGTCGAAACATGATGCAAATTCAGAAAAAAATTTGTCAACAAAATTGTAATAAATAATAATCAGTTCCATAATTTTTATCGACAAATAAAGAACTTATTTTAAAGAACTATAAAGAACTTATTTTAGTATAATAAATGAAGCAATTGATAGAATATGGAACAATTACTTAACTATTAATAATTTTTCTTTTCATTTTTATCTTTTTTAGAGTTAGTTAAAAATTAATAAATCCTTAATATAAACCTTGTACAGAAAAATCTTCATAAATTTAATTTTGAAGGGAAAAAAAAAATAAAAATAAAAATAAAAAATTGCACTTAAATTGAAAAAGTAGATAAATTATAATTCGAATTAACCTGCTGAAGTATGCATCCATCATTACTTAACAATTTCTCATGAAAGATAAAACCTATATAAATACAGAGCTGCCAACCTTTTCAACTTATAAATCAAAATTGACACCAGTATTTTTAAATAAAAAAAGTTATATATTTTTTCGACGATTAATAATACAGGAAACAGCTTTAAAAATTTTCCGGTTTTGAAGTCTCCCTTGAAAAACGGGAGACTTGGCATCTATGTAAATAGAACAAACTGGAGACTGGTTCAAATATAAAGTTGAATTTTTAATAAAGTTCAACCAAAAAATCCTTTAAAATAATCGTTTAAAAAAATTCATTTCAATTATACGTTAAAACTAGTTAACATTGGTTGAAAAATATGCAAGAACAAAAACAGTAAATAAATAAATAAATAAAAGCTGTTTGCACATGGAAGTGGAAAATTAAAATTTTTAATTTTCTGGAGAATCATATTTTGTGAACTCTAGAATGAAAAAATCTTATTTTTCTTCTATAAAAACAAGTTTCATTTGAAAAAGTAAGATGAGGTCAGGTGTTATTGGCCTTTCACGAGAGGAAAAATTAATTTTATCTCAGAAATCACACAGCGGTGGTTATTTTATGGTCCAGGCAATTTTTTGACTAGGATATGTTAATTTGTACTTCAAGGATCATATGGACACTATCCCGCTAAACTGCTCCTCGAATTTTGTTATCAGCGATGATAAATTACTTTTCTCTGCAGGATATTGTGTCCATTATTTCCTTGCAATCCATAAATGACTGATTAAAAACACCAACGTTATCCAATTAGATTTTCAAAGAAGAAGCTCCTATCTAAACCCCTACAGACAATTTCTGGGTTTATTTTGTATTTGTGCATTTAATCTAAGAGAATTGCGAGCAACACACTGCAAAACCGTGATCCTGTTAGAAAAAGGCTATTTATAAAATGTGGAATCGAACGACTGAAATAATTTTCCAAGGATTTAGTTCGACGGCAGAACGCAATTATAATTTTCCCTATAACTGTAGTAAGTCAACGTTTTATTGGCTTATTATTTGTGTTTTATGAATGTGTGGATGTGCTTGTTTTAACTAATAGTTTTAATGTGTATTTTAATAATTTAAAAAAATAATAATAATTTCACTGTCATTTCTGTAGCTTATACTTTTTTATATCTTATCATAACAGAATAATTTATTTGAACTATTGTATTTATGTACAATCGGATTCGTCTTATAGAAATTTCCCATTAATTCTGATACAGTCTTAATTGCTTGAATGACTCTAGTTTTCTTTTTCTAATGAAAGTATTCAAGTGTATACATTTATATAATCTTAAAGTAAGACTTTTATATTTGTTGACTTTGTGTTAATTGAATTTGTCATTTTTTTCTAACACTCAATATTTTTAACAGATTAATCGAGTAATTTTCAAGCTCTACATTGAAACTGCAATAGACAATGTTCATTATCGGTAGTTCTTTTACTGTAATGTTTTGAAAATACATTTCTACCTATAAGGGTGAATTCCAGACAGTTTTAACTATAATTAGAAATCGATCATTCTATTTTCTGGGGGGGGGGGATGCTTAAATATTTTTATAAACTATTAAAGACGATTTAATTTTATATTGAATAATTTTAAATAAATTCTAGTAATTTTAGTGATTTTTTTTAATTTATAAATTTAATATTTTATTGTTATAATAAGATAAAATCGTGTTTAATGATGCTGAATATCACGGTAACTACAATAATTTCTATTTGAAAATATTGTTAACTATTTAAAGTACTTTTTAGATGGATTTAAGCACAGATTATTCTCACATGAGAGCCTTAATAATAAAACTTCTAAGATAATACTATTTTGATGAAATAGTTATTCCAATAAATGATTTCAACTTCAGTTATAGAAATCATGAGTGTTAAATTTTTCATGGACTCTATTTTTTATCGTACTTATTACGTTTTAGTTCGAATTGAGAATCGAACACAAGGTCTCTTTTCTCAAGAGAATTACTCTGACCAAAGAGCAAAAGGGGTAATGAAGAACAGATTTCAGAGTTCCTTTTTATTTTGTTGTTGTTGATGGCTGGTTCTCAAGTGTGCATCATTGATGATATCCACTGATATTTTCATAGTGTTTTACAATTTCTAACTAAAGTTATTAATCAACTAAATTTAAATATTTAGTTTTTGATATAGAATTATCCTTTAAAAATAAATTCGAATAGCCATATAATGGAATTTCTGAATATATATATATATATGTTGTATTACTTCTATTATTACTACTATTATTATCTATAATACTATTTCAATTCTTATATCAATTCTTGTTCAGTGTATTACAATTCTCATTCAGTGTTTTACAATTTAATGATCATTTTGAACTACTTTCATCATTCATTTAGCAAGTTTCTTTACTGGTAATATTGTGTGTTTTACTACATTATTATTTGTTAGTCATCCTTTTATTTTTTTTTTTTTTATTTTTTGGGAGGGGTCTATTTTAAATAAATTATTATTGTATATATTGTTGTATATATCATTGATGAATTTTCATCATGGCTATGACCACTTTTTGTAAATATTAATACTTTTTTCATACTTTTCTACTAAAGGTTGTTTATGTATTTATACAATTTTGTGCTCCATTTATTTTAATCCAGAATTTCATAGAATTATTATGTTCAAAAAATATTTATTTTACTCAAGATTCTCTAAAGTTTTAGTTTTTTATAGGAAAACATATTTATCTATTTTTACGAATTTATCAAGCTTCTATTATAATTTTGCAAGCTTAGTTAAATTCCAATATTTTTTATAATTATTGTCTCAATTTATTATATATCCAATATTTATCTTCATTATTCATTAAATGGTTGTTCTAAGTAAATTCCTAGCGCCTGGCAAAAAAGGCAAATCTTATGGTTTGTCTTGTGCTCGGTACAGAGTAATGTATAGGGATTACTCTGGATCGTCATCCTGCTACCTATATCATCCTCCTCTTCGCAATTTATTTTTCAAAAAGTGTAATTCTACTAGATGTCTTACATGCCCTCTTGCTGATGCTTCTCATTTTAGTGATAGCTCTTCTCATGTTACTTTTTGTAAAGCTTTTAATATTATTTACTCTCTCAAGTGCAATTTATGCAATATGGTATATATTGGACAAACTAGTAATCCATTACACAAGCGGATTAACTTACATCGCTCTGATATTAAAAAATCACGTCAATTTACCACTAATTTTGAATATATGCACTTCCATCAACATGACTTTAATAATATTACTGTGAAAATTCTTAATTTTAAGAAGAATTTGAATGAACGTCTCTTACTTGAATCACAATATATTAAATCACTGAATACTATCTATCCTTTTGGTTTAAATTCTAATGTTTATAATAAACAACATTCTGTTTATTCCAAGGTTTCAAATATTGAATTTTACAGTAATATTTATAAAACTCTAAATCACTCTTTATATAAAAAGACTACTAGAACTTCTAGGGGATCTTCTAGGTCGTCTTCCCAACATCTGGACATTTCATATATATTACAAAATCTCAAATCCTTAGAAAGTATTTTTCTTCAGTCTTATAATTGGAAAGTTATACGTAATTTTATTTTTGGAATTAAAAAGAAGTATCTTCTTAAATATTTTAAAGTATTCCATTCTCATTCTTTTGATTCACACTTCAGTGATGTATTCTTTGATATTTTACACTATAGGGCTGAGTGTTTTAATATTAAACTTGATTTAAAGTCTGGTCGAAAAATAAATAACTCTCTCATGGTGATAAATTTTTCTCATCTGGTTTTTAATAAACTTCATATTCACAATTTACTTAATGATCCATCCAATCCTTTTCCGATCAAAAACTTCATCATTCAAAAAACTTTTAAATACAATATTACTTTAGGTAGAAAAATATTTAACTACAATAAATTTGCTAAATTTCTTACTTCTAATGATCATCCTCCATGCTATTGTTCTGATTCCAAATATAAATCTTTTTTCAATACTTCTCATGGTCATATTATTACTGGTGATATCAATATTGTGGAAAATCTTACTCTTAGATCTTTGATGAAGTATGGTACTAAATTTCGGATGCCCTCAAAATTCAAATTTATTGATATCATTACTCAATTTAATTTAGACTTGGATCTCTTTATATACAAAATTGCTATTGATTATAATAAACCAGTGGAATTTTTTAATGAGTGGAAATTTAAGTTATTGGAGAAATTTAAACTTGATTTGGTTTATAATATGCACCATCTTTCTAATATCAAGTACTATAATTTCAAAGAAATTCATTCAGCAATTTTAGACTTACAGTCTAAATTTATTATTACTTATGTTGACAAGGCGGCTAATAACTATGCAATTATTTGCAAAAAGTATTATAAACAACTTCTTTTTGATACTATGGATACTAGTAATATTTTTCTTAAGATTAATGACAGTATCGATATTAAAAATAGGCATATATTTAATTACTATAAGTTGATAAAAACTAAATGTAATAACTACAATTATCCTTATTTAGTTGTAATTCCAAAATTTCATAAAGATCCTATTAAATTTCGTACTGTTTCTGTTGCCTGCAATGCCTATACTTCTAATGCTAATATTATGTTATTGAATATCCTTAAAAAATTACATAGTTATATTGTTTCTAACAAGTGTAATTTTTTTCTAAAAAATAGTTTTCAACTCAAAAATAAAATTAAAAACCTTACTGATATTACTGGTATAAAAACTTTTGATTTCAATGATCTTTTTAATAATATTGATATTAAAGATATGTTTGATATTATAAATAAACTCTTTGTAGAAAATTTGCAGTATTTAAATCTAAATGTTAGCATAACTCCTTCAGCCTTTAAAACTCTGACTAGGTTTATCCTTTTCCATAACTATATTTTATTCAATAATTATTTATATAAACAACGTTTAGGATTGCCACAAGGTGGAATTGCTTCTAGCATATTAGCTGATCTATACTTATATTATTATGAGCGTGACATTGAGTGTACTAACTTTAAATTACTACGATACATTGATGATATAATTATATTATATTTGGATAAAAATCGCACCAAACTAGACTTACCTGTCAAATATCCTGAAAATCTGTCTCTAAGTAGTACTGATTTGGATTCTAGTGTCATTAATTTCTTAGATTTAAAAATTATTCTTAATTGTAATGGCCAATTAGAATTTGACTTGTACGATAAAAAGAAAGATTTCCCCTTTAAGGTAAATTTTTTCACTAACTTTAAAACATGCTTACATAAATCTGTATTTGTCAATATTCTTCTTAATTATAATCTAAGGATCAAATATTTAGTGTCTGACAAACATCAAAAATTACAATTTCGATTCTTTAAAAATTTAGCATTAATTAATGGCTATCCCAAACACTTAATAAAAAAATTCTTTTAATTATTTATTTATTTATTTATTTATTTATTTTTATTTATTTATTTATTTTATTTTATTTTTTTTTTTTTTTCTTTCTCCGCATACATTTTATTCAAATTTTATTCAAATTTAAATTTACGTCTAAATATTAGGTATTATTTTTTGGTTTTCAATCAAATACATTGATTATTTGAATCCTAAATTTATTTTATTGTATTTTTCCATTATTTTATTGTATTTTTCCATTATTTTCATCTTATTACTCCAGATGGCAGCACTATTCATGATTCAATATTAGGAATCATCATCTGTTTATTTCAGGATTTGAATCCTTACCCTACATGAATTCCACTGTGAATCCTAAAAATTACTCTATGGTCCATGCTATTTTGAACTAATTAACTGTGAATCTAACTACTAACTGATTGTTACATTTTTACATGTGCGACGTTTATTGCTTCAATTTCATTTTTGAAAGGTTAAAGTAATCTTATTCTTCTACAATTTTATGGGTTTTTTATTTTTTTTTAATCTTACATTTAAATGGTTATGGTTTTTCATATTTAGGTAAAGGTTTTATTATGATTATCGTTTTATTATGATCTTAGTTTTTCGTTTTTCTGTTTTGACTATGTATATTTCTTTTTTGAGTTGTGTTCATATCAAATATTTTATTCAGTAAGATGAATTTTTGTATCTTTGTATTTTTATTTTAATCTTTATTTTAATCTTAATTTTATATGGTTATGGTTTGTCATATTAGGTTATAGTTTTATTTTTATCTTCTTCTTTAATGGATTGTCTATGGGTGTTTCGGGCCTGCGAACAAAGAAATTCTTAGCTTTTGCTTTCTTTGTTACAGAAAAACATCCATATTTTAGCATATTTGCATTCTACCAGGCCCTTGAAAACGTTAGAATGCAAATATTGCTTTTTTTCTAATTCCAATTTCCAATATGTATTTCGATTTTTCTTTAATTATTCTTTGATTTGATATGGGTAGTCTCAGCTTGTGATCCGAGGAATTGTTTTGATACTGAAGTTGAGTCATCTTTAAATTTCATAAAAACATTTTTGCACTGATTATATTAATGTTTTTCAATATATATATATATATATATATATTTTAAATCCAAATACTATATCAATCATTCTCGTTCATTAAATAATCGATTAAAAAAAAGTTTAATCGAGTGCAATTTTAAAAAAGTAATAAACCTCCATAATATTTCACAGATAAATTTGTTTTTCATCTGAATTTGGATTCTTTGAAACTAAAGAACAACCTAATTATTATATTCACAAATGATAAATTATATCTAGGGTTTACGCCAATGATGAAAATTTAACGCTCCAAAAAAGGTATGCAAACATACACAAGTGTTATTATTTATACTTTTTTTTAAACAGTCTATTTTGAGGCTTTTATGAGAAAACAACACAGAGACTGTAATTTTACAATATTCTAAACACAAACTGTTGTTTGTTTACATGTTTCTGTTCCACTAATAATATTTTTTACAAAGAAAGAAAAATTCAATTTTAGTAATTAAATTAAGCGTATAATTATTCCAAGATAGGTTTGTAATAAATTGAAGTAAAGTGGAACCGAATAACTGATATTGAAAGATGAGGAAAATAAAGCACTTGAAGCACTGAAGCTCTGAATTATAGAACGAAAAGAAAGAAAGAAAAAAGGTAAAAGTTTCTTCCAGAATTATAGGAGAAAAAGCTTCGCGATTTTGCTAGATTTATAGCTTATAATATATTTATATAAGACACATAGAATAAATCGGGGAAATATAATAGCACTGAAAAGTTTTTCTTATTTCCGAAAATGTTAAATGCAACGTAATGAACGAATATAAAATTGAAAACGTAAGCAACTTACCCCTAAAAATAAATAAATAAGAAATAAGAGAAAAAAGAAACAATTACGATAAAAAAAAAAAAAAAAAGATACTTTGATTGAATTTTACAACGGTACACTTCGTTTATGTGCAATTTTAGTTTCTTATATATGTACGTTTCTTTAATATTGTGTTAAAATATAAAGCCTCTCAACTAAAGCAAAAGTTTTGAAAAAAAAAATCATAAAATACAAAAAACCTACAACAATTGTTTCGAGTCGAAATAAAACACGACCTTTCGTCAGGTGAACAAAGTAGGCACGAGTGCTGCATGCGTTGCCGCTTTATTTTGCAACAGTCGTGCCTACTTTGTTCACCTGACGAAGGATCGTGTTTTATTTCGACCCGAAACAATTATAGCGAGTGTTTTCCTTTTATGATATTTATTCAAAGTTTTTTTTGTTAATTTTAACTTTTCAACGATAGTCCTCTGGTACATTTTTATTATTAAAACCTAAATTGTTATAATAATGTAAAACTGTAGTATATGTTCAAAACATAAAGCATTATTTACCCCCCCCCCCCCCAAAAAAAAAAAATAAATAAAATAATAAATAAAAATAAAATAAAATAAATAAATAAATAAAATAAAATAATAATAATAATAATAATAATAATAAAAAGAAAGGAAGGAAGGAAGGGAATAAAGAGAGAGAGAGAGAGACAGTGGAATTAATTTTGACATAATATGCTCTATATAAAACATCTATATTTAAGGAAAACGAGATTACTAAACTCTCTATTATTTCTTCTTGTTAAATTACTCTTACCTGGTTGCATAAATTGTTAGTCAGCAATAATTTCCAAAGGTATTTTTGTACGTGCCACTCTTAAAGACATATACATAATAGGAGTTATTTTACAAAGCAATTTTAAAAATAAAAAAACCATAATAATAATTCTAAAACAGTTTTTTCAAACTTTATTGAAATTAGTAGTCTTCAGATAACTTTTTCTTTTCATTTCTCAGTAGTATAAGAGGAAATCACATGTATCTGTTTTGCAAATTTTGCCTTTATACAAAAGATGCACGCAAAAGTTTACAGCTGCATTGAAAATTGTTGTCTTCTACTGTTTCTTCCAAATACTATTTTGAAAACTTTTTCGAACTTAACTTATGAATTTTCATAAAAATATAAGAAATGTACCAATTAGAATTAAAGAGAAATTGTGATAATATTTCAAATATAAAGCAACATTTTAATATGTTTTAAGATTTATTTATTTATTTTATTTTTTTTAATTTTTTTTTTTTTTTTTAATTACAGATCGAATTTATTAATATTTGTTGCAATATTTTATTTGTATCAATTCAGTCAGTATTCATTTTTTTTTTTTTTTTAATGTAGTGCTTAATGTAGTTTCAACGCAATAGGAGTTTAAAACATGGGCTTTGAAGTCATCAGCTGTTGTGCATAAAGCAACATTTTAATACGTTTTAAGATTTATTTATTTATTTATTTATTTTTTCAATTTCTTTTTTTTTTATTAAGAATCGAATTTATTAATATTTGTCGCAATATGTTATTTGTAACAATTCAGCCAGTATTCATTTTTTTTTTTTTTTTTATGTAGTGCTTAATATAGTTTCAGCGCAATAGGAGTTTAAAACATGGGCTTTGAAGTCATCGGCTGTTTTGCATAAAGCAACATTTTAATATGTTTTAAGATTTATTTATTTTTATTTATTCATTTATTTTTTCAAAAATTTTTTTTATTAAGAATCGAATTTATTAATATTTGTCGCAATATGTTATTTGTAACAATTCAGCCAGTATTCATTTTTTTTTTTTTTTTTTTATGTAGTGCTTAATATAGTTTCAGCGCAATAGGAGTTTAAAACATGGGCTTTGAAGTCATCAGCTGTTTTGCATAAAGCAACATTTTAATATGTTTTAAGATTTATTTATTTTTATTTATTCATTTATTTTTTCAAAAATTTTTTTTATTAAGAATCGAATTTATTAATATTTGTCGCAATATGTTATTTGTAACAATTCAGTCAGTTTCCATATTTTTTTTTTTTTTTTTTTTTTTTTTTTTAATGTAGTGCTTAATATATTTTCAACGCAATAGGAGTTTAAAATATGGGCTTTGAAGTCATCAGCTGTTGTGCATAAAGCAACATTTTAATACGTTTTAAGATTTATTTATTTTTATTTATTTATTTATATTTTCAAAATTTTTTTTTTTATTATGGATCGAATTTATTAATATTTGTCGCAATATGTTATTTGTAACAATTCAGTCAGTATCCAATTTTTAAAATTCTGTAGTGCTTAATATATTTTCAACGTGATAGGAGTTTAAAACATGGGCTTTGAAGTCATCAGCTGTTGTGCATATCGCATGCATAAAAGTTAATAGCATCTCTGAAATGTGTACTGCAGTATTAGAAAGTCATCAGTTAGAAAGTCATCAATCAGAAAACTGTTGTAATTGTATTAGGTGCATGTACGTTCCGATTCATACACTTAATCATTAGTATTCGTTTGTAATCTGATAATCGGATAAGTCTTAGAGCATAAAAAAATTATTTATATACACTGGGTATCAAAGACGCTGTTGGGAATTGAACCCAGAAACCCCAACGTTTGCTGATGTACAATGAAAGGGTTGGCATATGCTCTTATTCTCTCATTGACGGGGGCAAAATAAAAGTACGAATTTAGTTCACATGAACGCCTGGTTTTGTTAAAGAGTTGTAAAGCTTTTATTTATTTATTTATTTATAATTAATTAATTATTATTATTAATATTATTTTTTTATGCTTACCTATAATACTGACATATACCATTTTTATAATTTAAAAACCTGTTTAACCTATGAATGATCTAACGAGAATTTTTATTTCTTCCAAGATTCTCATTGAATATCGGTTCAATAATAAGGCCTGAAATGTAGAACCACATATATATTATTTTACATGAGTAGAAAAAAAGTTTAAATAACATTAAAAACTATCCTTTTAAATTTTTGTCAGTTTTGCTGTAACTTTTAGAAAAAAGCACAAATTTTATTCTTTTTGATATTTTATAATTACTTGCAGAGATGTTGTGAACAGCGTTCCCAACTTTTATAATTTATTCATGAGCATTTTTAGCCCCGCCTTCTTTTCGCACCAGAAATTTTGTAGATTATTTCTCTTTAATATGTGACAACGATTAAATAAGAAGAAAATCATTTTTCAAAATTTCCGGTATGAAAAAGAGGCGGGGCTAAAAATACTCGTTAATAAATTATAAAAGTTGGGAACGCTGGTTGTGAATCTTCAGAGAAGGATATTGTTATTGTTATTTTAATTTTCATATGCACATTTTCATCTAATCTTCAAAATGCATTCTTAAATAGTTGAAACAATTCTCATTCACAGATTAACGGATATCTGATGCATTTCTTTTCTTTTCTTCTTCTTAAAGAAAAGAACAGAACTTCCCTAATTTTAAATCAAGTAGATAAATATAATTAAATTCCCCACAAAACCATTAAATGTTTTTCTTTGTTCTTTATGTCTTTTTGAGATTTTCAGCTTCTTTTTTTTTTTTTTAATCCAGTTAAAATCAAGCGCATAGCGAGAATTAAAAACCACAAATATCTTTCCAGTGCTTTTATTTATTTATTTATTTATTTATTTTCTTTTTTCTTTTCTTTTTTTTTTTTTTTTTTTTTTTTTAAACGATAGAATACAGATTGATGCAATTGTTACTATTAGAAAGAGAGAGGGAAATAGTACACAGTTTTAAATAAAAATAGTAAACAAGCTGGAGTAAAGAACTGTTTTTATCATTTTAATTGATGGAATTAGAGAATTTTTCCTTCAGAGTCTGACATATTTAAAGAGATTTTTTATTATTTATTTTATTATTATCATTCTTTAATATCAGCTCTTCAGTACATAGAAATGCATCCAAAAGACATTTTTCTCCTGATCAGTTATTTAGCAATGTAGTAATTCGAAATTCTTATACCTATCAGTAATTTACTTTATTAGAAAATGAAAACAAGAAAAAGTTGTAAGGCTTTTGATTGAATGATAACAGTTTTTTTTTTTTTTTTTTTTTTTTTAACCCTCTAATTTCAGAACTACGCAAATGTTAAATCAAAATTCTTTATTTCCTTTTCAGTAAAGTTCCATTTCAGTTTAAAATCATAATCTAAACCAACCAAACATAAAGATATTTCGTCTTTGCGTTTTAATAGCATAAATATACTGCAAATATTAATTGATTAATTTACATTTTCTATAATTATCTTCTATAATTTTTTCATAATGAATTTGATTCTTCTATGCCGTTAATTATATATATATATTTATTTATTAAAAAAAAAAAAAAAAAAAAATCTTTAATGCTTTTTATTGATTACATTTAAAGTTCGCTTTGTTCCGATAATAAGACGTAAATTATTATAATAATGATTAAATAATTATGAATGTAATAAATAAGTGCTTAAAAAATTAATCCATATGTAAAATGTAAACAATTTAAACTTTATATGTATTTTTTAAAAAAAAGTTACTGAATTCATGTTAATAAATCTAATTTTAGAGAAACCTTAAAATTACTGCAACGTTATAAAAGTTAATGAATACAGCTCTTTTTTATATTCATATTTTAAATGTCTTAAGAATGCTATAATGTGTTTATTTATTTACTTACAAAATTATTTTTCTTCAACTTAGCCCTTATGTATGATTTTTTAATTTTGACAGAAAAAAAATCTATTATGTGTAGCTTTATTTAGTTTTATGCAAAAATACATAATAATAATAATTCGTATGCAGGTTTTAATTTTTTTACTTTATTTTATTTTGTTTTATTTATTTATTTTGAAAAATGAAGTGTTTCAAAAATGATACACCATACCATACAAACATAAATAATATCGTTTAATTGCTAAGAAAAAATATTCATGTATTTATTTAATAATCATTATGAAGAAAAAAAAACAGCTTAAATTTTTTAAATAAATTTCCAGAAAATTTCATTTTATTGTCACTTCTAACTTTCACGAACTGCTTTGGACGCGCCAAAACAATTCATCAATCTAAATGTCACGCTGAAAAGCACTCGGATTTACTTTTTTTCATACTTCGTTTGAATATAAAAAGGTAATATGGAATACAGCCAAAAGTAAAACTTCCACCACGATTGATAATTTAATTAGGAATTAAAGATATTGTTTCGTTTTGGAGACACTGTATATTTAAGTGTTAAAACAATTCTGCAATTTTTATAATCGATATAAATTCTTCTTTTAAAAATTGATATTAGTATGCATTTACGTAACATAAACCGCATAAAAACAGGAATATAGAAAGATAATTTCCATCATTCTAAACTAAAAAATATATAAATTCTTCTTTTAAAAATTGATATTAGTATGTATTTACATAACATAAACCGCATAAAAATAGGAATATAGAAATATAATTTCCATCATTCTAAACTTAATTCAGCACTTAAAAAAAAAAAAAAAAGAAAGAAAGCAAAAAACCATGGACGCTAATATTAATAAGTCACATCAAATCCTTTAAACACTTTACTGTCTTAAAAATTCATTAGAAGCGGATTTTCAATTAAATTTAGCTATATGGTCAATTCTAAAATTAGCATACTTTAATATTTGAATATAACAAACAAAAATACCAAAAAAGAAAAATAGCGGACGGGACGTTTCAAGAATGTTCACAAAGCTGAAAAAAAGAAAAAATTATATTTCATTAAAAGTTTTTTATTTATGCCTACAATTACTTATATTTACTTATTAATAAATGCAAATTTGTTAATTTCTGCCTCTTAAAAAAAAAAAAGAAAAAGAAAAAGAAAAATCAGTTTACAAGTGTATAGTTAAATAGTGTCTAGACGTGCCTTTTAACAATTTCGAAATTAATCTCAGTAAATATATGAAAGGTCAGGGTTTAGTATAAGTTTTTATATTAATTAATGGTAGCTGTTTTATTTTTTACTCAAGTTAATTTACTCATAGAAAATGACAATTTTTCTTTTCATATAAAGCAAATTTTCATAAACTTTTAAAAATCTTATTTAATAAATTATTAGTATTTCAGAAAATAGCTTATTTCAAAACACGCGTGTAAACTACATTTAAAATTTTATATTTAGCTTAAAAAAGTTTTAAAGTTTAATTTTTGTTTCAAAAATAGTGAAGAGAAAAGTACCCTTTTTTATATTACTCAAAATCGCCAAAATATCACGTAATTTATGCTACTAACATTGAAGTTTAATAACTAAAATATTGACATATTTTTTCAGTGACTATAAAAATTTCAGTATGACAGTCCAATATCCTAGTTCGAGTATGGTAATCTAATATGATAATCATTGGTTTTAGTATTTACAATAAATCATTAGTAATTATATCAAATTTCTTTTACGAAAATATTTTTATCCGGTTGGTTAATAAAATTCCAATATGATAGTCTAACATTGTAATTAAAATACGTAGTCTAATTAGGTAATAATTGGTACTTACAATAAATCATTAGCAGAGCCTGATTAAGGAGGAAGCACACATTATTTATACTTACACCGTTATTTTTTAACAAATACTTTCCTCCTATAATAAACAGAAAATTCTCATTAAAAATTATTTTAAAAGAATTCTGGTGTCTAATAACGGTGAGTAAATTGGATTGTTTTACACCGTTCATTTTTTATAAAAAATATTTCTTCGTCAAAGCGTGGAATTTCTATGACATGAAGTAAAAAATAATTGTAAAAATATTCCGGTGAGAGCGGAGCTAATGTGTGCTTCCCCCTTAATCAGGCTCTGATCATTAGTATATAGTCATTAGTAAACACATTAGTAATAGTCATTAGTAAACACAATCATTAGTAAACATATTTTTTCAGTGACTGTAAAGTTCAATATGACAGTCCAATATCCTAGTTCGAGTATGGTGATCTAATATGATAATCATTGGTTTTAGTACTTACAATAAATCATTAGTAATTATATCAAATTTCTTTTACGAAAATATTTTTATCCGATTGGTTAATAAAAATCCAATACGATAGTCCAACATGGTAATTAAAATAAGTAGTCTAATTAGGTAATCATTGGTTTTAGAATGAAAAAATGTACAACAAACTATTATTTATTTTGGTACGTTGATTTGACGATTGTTTTTCCTGCAGCTAATTAAAATCTAATATGGTATTCCAAACTTGCAAGCATTTAATTTTAGAGTAGAAATTTTATCGTAAACAACGAATGATACGGTAAAATTGATATTGCCTTGAAAATGCTTACAATATTGTATCCATTTTATTTTAAATACTTCTAATTTAAGTATTTCATATATGATATAATTGTAAAATATTTGTTAACAATATTGGTCATCGATTCCAAAAACGGAAATACCCCAACATAATGAAATACTCATACAATATTTCTCCACAATTAATGAAATATATTGATTAAATATTGTTTTATTGTTACGAATATCGCTGACGGAGAAGAAAACTGTATCTCTGAACCGATTAACAAAACGGTAAGGAAGAAGTTGCGCTCCGACATTCATTACCCTCATTCGTCTTCCGTTTCGGATGCGACTCATTAAACAAGGCTCATTAAATTGCAAAGTAAATGAGCATCTTGTGGTGATAGATTTTGAGAACTAACGAGAACAAAAATGAGCCCAAAATGTACTAAGTTGGAATTGCTTTTGACCAAACATAAATTAGGCAAAAAACATTTGAATTACTACTACTATTACTACTACTACTATTATTATTATTTTATTTATTTTTTTTTATTTATTTATTTTTTTTTTCGTAGCAGATACACTAAGAAGGCTTAGTTGATTAATGAAGAAACAATAGAGAAAATATATTTTTATTTTTTACTTTCTTCTGTTCGTAGTTCGTAATGATTGGATGTTAATAATAAGTACCTTCTCTTTCTTTTTATAACTACACATAATTGTTAAGTGCAAATTATTACTTAAAGAAAGATTTGGGATGCATATTCTCTCAGCCAATAGAATGTAAGATTAAGCGGATGGTGGACGTTATATATCTTTTTGTAAATTACTGTCATAGAATTATAAAAATGTACATGGATATGCATTAAATATAACAATTTTAAGCGTATTAAAATTCCTCGAAAAACTATTTGAATTTAATAAAATAAAATTCAAAAATTTTAATTTTTTTAAATTTATTTATTTTTATTTATTTTTTATTTTTTTAAATTTTTAAAAAAAATTTTAATAGAAAAAAACCTATTAATCAAAAAGTAATCTCAAGTACATTTACACTATATTGTTAAACTATAATAATTCAAAATCGAGGAAACAATTTTTTTTTTTTTTTTTTAATTCTCCCTGTTGACCAATTTTTAAACTATTTAAAATTTTGAATTTTTTATTATTAAATTTAAATAGGTTTCTTGAAATTTAAATACGTTTAATATGGTGAGAACTGCCGATTATTCTATTTTAGTCCGTAATAGTGCTAGGACCCGGCTTTTTCTCACACTACAATTTTTGTAAAGTAATTTTCACCAGTATGTACTTACGATTATATAAGAAGAAAAGTCCTTTTCGAAAAATGGGGTGTGAAAAAAAGGCGAGTGTTAACACTATTACGGAATACATTAGAATAATTGGCAGGTCTATATATTTATATTTTAATGCATGTGGATGAAAAGTTTCATGACTCTGAGACAGAAATTTACAAAAAAAGTTTTAAAATATCCACTATACCCTTAATTCCAATGCTAACAGTGTATAATGAATTAGATAAGTAATTCGTAAAGAAGATATCTAATTGATACATTTTCTTTTTATTCACTTGGATTAAGAATATCAAAAATTTTATTTAATATATTTTGTTTTCGTTCTTTTTTTTTTTTTTAAATTCTGATGTTTTGGTTTCTCGTTCTACTCTCATTTTTTAGCCCGTCAATAAGGGTAACTAGACTGATACCTAAGAAGTGTTGCCAAATTTAGGAACTATTTTATTCAATATCTACCACTAAATTTGACGTGGCTGAGTGGTTATGTCACCACACTGCTAATCGCCTTCGAGCTTAGGAGAGCGGGTTCGATTCCCGTGCTGGCCCTGGGTGTTTTTTCAATTCTTCGTATTGTAATTCTGTCATGTGCTATCTGTCTCTATCTGACGAAGATTTAGAAGCGGACTTCGAATCAAGCATACAAATCTGATATATACGTGTTATCAATAAACTAAATTTGAGTTATAACGGTTCTTTAATCACTTCGAAGTTTCATCGTCTATTATGTATATCAAATATCACTCCTCAAAACCATTGGTTATTATTGAATAAAAAAGGTCCTAAATTTGGCAATACTGGACCTAAGACTTAAAAGCATAGATATAGTAATAAGACATAGATTGATCGGCGAGAGGGAAAAAGTGATACCTTTTTATTTTTTCGGGAAAAGTCACTCTAATGGCTGCCTTTTCCCGAGTAAATCCCACACAGGAATACACACGGATAATTTAGTAAATAAAATTTATGAATAATTTATTTAGTAAAGGTGAATGAAAAACGTCAGATACAGTTTCAAATTCATTTTTCTTTTTATCCTTTTTTTCAATACTCTCTAATGGCTGATTTTAGAACATTTTTTCGGCATCAAAATTTTTTGCTCGATAACATGGGGATGATAGGTCTATATATATTACTATATCTATGCTTAAAAGTGGACTTCAAACCACGTCCATGCCTGAACTGGGGATTGAACCTATCACCTGACTACTTAAAGCCAGAATGCTGACCATTCTTATATCAGATAAGCATTCTGACAGGGATGGAACACGGGCGCAGAATTCATACCGGAATCTGTTTAAGAAATATTTCTACCAATAATATCGTTGATTTAAGAGGTAGAAAATTTTCTTACATTGATAGTGGTATGAATTCTGCGCCCGTGTTCCATCCCTGTTCTGATGAAATTTTCATACTGCTTTGGAATTCTTTTATTAGACCGCGTGCGAATAAGTTATAGTTCATTTTTCCAGTTAAATCTATTTTTCTTCATATGTCGTTTGGACAATTATATTATAATTTATTGAAGTGAAAAATAACTTTTTAATCATAATTGGAGTTTGCAAAATACCTTACAAAAATTGATATTTTTTATTAATTAAATTTCATAATCGCAAGAACCAACAATGGTTTATCCTTAAATCCCAAGTAAGTTATAAGGCTTTGACGACTATAAGTATAAAATTAAAACTATTGATTAATTGCAGTTTATGTATTTCCAATTAAATAATAGTGAATTTTTTAATTCATAATAATTCTTGCTTGTTAATTGCTTAAGTTTAACACATGTACGTCATTGGAGACAAGAAATATAAGTTTAGTAATGTTCATTAGTTAAAATTTATAATAAAATAAATAATATAATAGAAATCGTATTTAAATTATAAATTACTTCATCTATCACAATTAGTTAATCATCTTATGGCAATTCAATTCAAATTTGATAGAATTTAAATAACACAAAACTTTTTATGCGATAAATATTAGTTGAGGTATAACGTGTTAAATTAAAAATACTATAATGTGAAATCAGAACTAAGAAGTATTGTTTTTCGTGTGGTAAACAAAAAACATTTTCCCTTAGTATAAGGCGTACGTGTATGTATATATAATATATATGGAGAGAGAGTGGGTGGGGGGGGGGAGGGGGAGATATGATGAAATTATATTGATTTCGTATGAAAATGTTAATTTAGTAAATTATCATTATTGCTAGTACGTTAAATATATATAATTAGATAATAACACTTTCTATATGATAAATATTAATACTTTCCTTGTATAAAGCTGTTTAGTAAATAATAGCAATTTTATAAATTTATAATTGAGTGACAAATTCTATTTATTATTCTTCTCATTTCATTATTGCTGGCACATTAAATATACATAATCAAATGATAACACTTAATGTATGATAAATATTAATTTAATACTTTTCCTTATATTAAACTGCTCAGTAAATAATAGCAACTTTATAAATTTATAATTGGGTGACAAATTCTTTTAATGAGATAAATATATATTTAACACCTTCCAAAATATCATGACTTTTTCAAGGAAACAGCAGTTAATTTTAAAATAAAAGCTAAACAGTAGGGCATTGCGTGTAAATTAAGTATCTTTCCTTAGTTCTAAGTGTACGACCCTTTAAGTAAACAGAGGTTCACCTATCTCAGACGTCCTCTGTAAAAAACAGCGAGGATGAGCTGATAAGAATTTTTACTTAGTTTACGAGGTTTTTTAATCGTCGACAGTTGGGCATGCATTTGAAGGGCTCGTCAGTGCCTTAAAAATGCGTAAAGAATCTCAAGTCTGAAAAGATGAGTGCATGCGGGGGTGAAGACGTCTGCGATACATCTCGGATGCTGAGTAAACAGCTGCTTCCAGGTCCTAGTAAGTGGAAGCGGGGGTGATATCTGTTGGTCCAAATAAGGAAGGCCGCTCTAAAAATGGCTCAAAAAATAAGGAAGGACCAACCTCAAGAGACGTAAAA
Source organism: Salticus scenicus (assembly GCA_963930645.1). Lineage (NCBI taxonomy): Eukaryota > Metazoa > Arthropoda > Arachnida > Araneae > Salticidae > Salticus > Salticus scenicus. The sequence continues at coordinate 307,837,116 of OZ005651.1, read as the reverse complement.
TGTTTCAGAAAACTTCTGCATATTCGCCAAGAATGTACGGGTTGAGGAATGAAAAGCAATTCACGTAAAGTATCTAAAAAGAGTCGAAAAAAATTGAATACGTAGATTAAATAGAAGAGGGGGAGTCAACGTTTTAGTGTACAAAACAAAAATTCAACTATCTCAATGAAATATAAAATATTTTGAGAAACGCAAATAACAAGAAGTAGTGTTTTTTCCTGCTTTACTTCTCTTTTTCTTTCTGAAGCAGTAAATTAAAAAATGCTGGGGGATTTACGAAAATAGCCATAGGAAAAACAAATACAGAAAATGTTTAGCTAATGAAAATTAAAATGTATACACTTACTTTCAACTTCTGCAGGTTTTAAGTCAGCCTAAAAAAGAAAAATATAGTACGTTAGTATTGTTCTTTTTTTAGTGAGGTTAATGCTTTCAGAGATACTAAAATAAAATAAACAACTCCTACGTGCATATAAATGACATTGCGAATGTAACACAATTTTGAAAAAACTAATTAAATATAGTATCATGGAGAGAGTGGAGAAAAATCAAGTAATTGGGAGAGACTTAAGCAACCCTCCTGTTAATTCATTTAAACCACTTGAAAGTGAAGATTGTATTCTTCTTTAATGTCCAGAGTCTATTTCTTTCTTTCGCAAGGTCCCCGAAAAAAGAGATACAATGCGAGATTGAGTACTATGCGCCCTGCCCGCAAGGGATACTGCACATTTTACGCTATTTTGTAAAACTTTGTGCTTTAAAGCTTTTTTTTTTTTTTTTTTTTTGCACCAAGATCCTTTTAAAAAGAAGGACAAACCATCTGTAGCCTTTCTTCCCTTTAAACCAATGGTCTGCAGCTACAACTTCTAGCCCTTTAATTGAATGTACAGGGTAGCCATAATTAGACTTGGACTATTCAGCGTTCTCTGTAGCTGTAACTAAAAGGCGGATTGAGTCAAAAATTTGTATATAGACAATTCAAAGGATACACTCAAAGTTTCTGCAAAATAAATAAATTTAAAAAAATCCGCTAGGGGCCATGCATCAAAACACAAACAAGCGACAAATTTCAATAAAAACATTTTTACAGACATTTTTGTTATTTTTCAGAGACTGTTTAGCGGTGTTATGCATATTGTTCAATGTGGGCCCCATCTTTAAGTTGTAGAATATGCAGCTGAGAAACAGTGTGTTCAATAGCTGACCGCAGCTGGTCGGTAGTGATCTGCCGCACATGCAGTCTTTCAAATCAGCCAAAGTTACAGTATTTCCATGATAAACCAAAACCAAACTCTTTAAATGACCCCACAACCAAATATCACACGGTTAAGATCGGGAGAACGGGCCAGACAAGGATTGGAAAATGAACGTCTAATCACTCTGTCATCTGTAAAATTTTGCTGCAAAAGTCTTCAAAATGTAAGAAAATGGTAAAATAGACCACAGTATTGCATATAATTTCAAGTTTTTTGACTGTAATGCGCCCCCTAGTGGAAAAATTTAAAATTTAATTAATTTATTTATTTGCAGAATCTTTGAGCATATCATTTGAATTGACTATATATAAATTTTTGACTCAATCCGCATTTATTTACAGCTGCAGAATGCTCTCAATAGGCAAGCTTAATTATGGCCACCCAGTATTTAAAAAAGTTGAAAGGGATAATTTTCTAAGTTATTCATTATATTAAGTGAGATATAAATTATACGGTGGTAGAGTGTATAATGATAATAACAAGACAGTGCATTGAAGTTAAAATGAAATGACAGAAATAATTATTATACTACTATTTTAATATATTTGTCTTATATTTTTAAAACTTTTATACTTTTCTTTACTCCTGGCCTCATACTGCTTTTTATAAATAGCTACATTATTTATGTTTTAAGAATTTTATAGGCTGTACCGTACCTCATCGAATTCGAATATAAACTGTATATTTTAATTCTTCTTCTTCTTCTTCTTCTTTTTTTTTTTTTTTTTTTTTTTTTTTTTTGTTTACGAGTATCAATTTACTCCCAATTTATAATACAGAGTTAATACTTTAGGAGTTTGCTGTGTTGTTGACACAACGATGAATATTTCTGGCAAAATCCTCCGTCATAAATTTATCGTTTACGTTGAACTTTAAACTTGAAATATTTATCATCTGCTAAGAAAAGATGCTCTCAAGATCTAAAGAAAATATCTCTAACGAAAACAAGATGCTAGAAGAAGAAAAATAAATAAAACATTTTCACAAAAAAAGTCTGAACTATTTTGTCTTCTTGACGAGAGTACAGAAAATGTAGATTAGATGCATCTTTAATTTTTTAAGAAAAGACATCATTTTAAGGATTCTATCAAGTAAGGAAAATCAGATAAAATTCAGTTTTCGATATTGATTCACATCGGAAATGTTATCGTAATTTTTCTGATATTCAGTTCTCTGATACAACCAAGCTAATTATTTAATCATTTACATTGATGACCCAATGCATAATTTTCTTCAGGAAAAAAAAAAAAAGAATTCTTATTCATGAAAATATAATTAAAAGTTCAACCTGCCTTTTATAATATGCAACATAAAGCAATGAGCGTTATACGAAAAGTTTTCAAAAAGAGAAGCGATATTGATCAGAGAAGAATCAGCATTCGGCTACACTGTAGAATGAGGGCAGTTGTCTGCAAATGCATTTTTAAAGGAAACAGTAATTTTTATTTTTCTTTCTTTCTTTCTTTTTTTTTATGTTTTATTAGCTGATAAAGCTTATTCGAAGAACTGTCTAACACACTCAAAATCTCGTTTACATATCAGAAAAATTATTAAAAACATTTTTCCAGGTGCCAGGTTCGAATCCCAGTTCAGGCATGGATGTTTGTAGTGGTCTGGAATTCACTTTAAGAAGTAGGTATTGTCTAATGAACCTTAATATGCAAAAAATGATCGTACACCCCAGACTCAAACATTAAAAAAAATTATAGAAACACACTACTTAAGCTAAATAAGCTAAAACATAGAATCTAGGCTTTATAAAGCCAATATATTAATTACTAACTTGACCTCTGGCACTTTATTCTGGGAGTAAACGTAAATATCAACTAGGGTAAAACCCACAAACTATTATTGTTCCCAGCTTAACATTCAAGGTTCTTTTGAATTTAATAAGTGTCAGTTTTTAGCTCTAATTATTAAGGCTCTAAAAATGATGTCCTGATAGCCAATGTGTTTGACAGTTAAATGAAAAGGAAAGAGGAATTTTTGTTTTTGTTATCTTTGTTACAAAGCACTGATGCAGAAAATATGTAAGAGATAATGCTGTATTTATTTTCTTACGTCATATACTCCCAGGAGCCTTTTTATTGTTTTTCTTTCCCTTTCAGATAGACTATAGAATTATTTCTATACATAATTTTTATTTTATTTTTAAATTGTAATAGAAAAATAAAATGTTTGAGCTCTGGACATGGACCGTATAGGAGACTGTCAGATAAAATTTATACAACTTAAAAAATAAATAAATAAATAAATAAAAGAAAAACTAGTTTGTAATTTTTACATATCTATTTGTTTTACTGTTAATGATTTTTACCTTTTTTCGAACCTGGCATTTTATTTTGCTTCTATATGTTTCGATTCTTTTTAAATGAAATATTTTTGTTAATAATAATAATAATAAAAAAAAAAAAAATAAAAAAAAAAAAAGAATATTTATATTCAGGTTTATTTACTTTTTAAAGACCATTCAAAAATATTTTTGCCAATAAATAAATAAATAAAGGAAGGATATAAAAATATAAGGAAATTTTGCTTAAAAGAAGGGGGAGGGGGGGAAAGTCTATTGCGCACAAATAAATAAATATACATATAGCTATAGCTAGCTGTTCGTGTATGTGTGCGTGTTCATATATATATATAATCAGCTAAAAAACTAAATTTAATAATTTTTAAAAGCATTAAATTATTTATTCTTTCTAAAAAGTTTGTGAAATAATACTTTCATAATTTTACCTTGCATCCCAACAACTTTTAGAAGTATGTCCATTATTTATTTAACCGAGTTTGAAAACTAATTTCATATGATAAAATAAGAAAGGAGAAAATCTTGTAAAGTTATTGGCTTCAACGTAGATTAATGAATTTTTAATAGCTGAAAGGAGAAATTTACAGTCTTCCAGAAATTTATGCTCCTGTCTTTATATTTCTATAGGCCTTTAAAAATTTGTTTGAGCGTTATTTAAGAATATATTATTAAAAATAATCTTATCACAATTTGATATTTCAAGTATACTTAACGTGACACGAGTTTTGTATTAATAATTTAGTATTTTTCTTGCGAAGAACTTTAAGGAGTTATTTTATTTTTTTGTATTTGCTGAAAGAAAGTATTACCGAATTTGAAGTAATTAAAACTTAATTAAATTTTCAATCATAATGTATTGTTTTTGAACAACTTGTACATATATATGTATTAGAGTTATATTTATTGAACGATAATCTTTATACATCTGGAGATACACACGTACTTAATAAAATATGGAGTCGCTAAATTCCATTTCGGCTTCTAATTGTGCTTCTTTAACCTTCTGAAAACAGAATACGGCATATATGTTTGAATAGAAAGTATGTTTGAAAAGGAAAACGAGTTTCCTGTTTTTATTATGCGGTTTTTTAAAACATTAAACGAATAAAAAACAAAAAGTAAGTTTTTTTTTAAATTAACATATATAGGAATTTGTCCTCAGAAAAGAACTTTATAAAATTTTATGCTTTTACAAGAAAGTCTTTATATATATATACGAGAGAGAGAGAGATACATAGGAAGTTAGACAGATAGATTGTAACAATGAGTGTAGAATGCAAGAATAACAGATGATCATATGCCATAATGTACCACAAGAACCAAAAATCTATTTAATAAGTAATAATTTTATTGAAGAAACGAAAAAATCTACAAAATTCACTTTAATATTATACGTAAAATCCGTGTTCACAGAAACAGAAAATGATAAATTACGAATAATCAAAAATGATCAAAGAAAAACTTATTAAAGACTTGAAAAAAGCTCAAAAGTTGAAAATTTTCATTTCCATTAAATTTTAAATTTCTTTTCCATTTCAACATAACATATCCCATAGTGTTTATCTTATATGGATGCTACATTTCGAAATCTTGTGTTTTATCTGCCCTTTGGAAAATAAACGTACCTGACGAGAATTATATATATATATATATATAAAATTCTAATCGTTGAATGAGATTTTGTTTTCAATTCTTAAATAATAACCTCATTGCTTCTTCTTTGTTAAAAAAAATCTCATATGATATTTGATTTTCTTTTTTGTTAATTTGTTATTTTTTAATTTATTTTTTAATAAGTTGCTTATCAAGGGGGTATTTGAAATTTCGTGGTTCATTATAAAGTAAGTATTGTGAATTTGTGCCCTATATTAAATAAATCTGTCCCTGAATATCGCTTTTTTTGGTTCTTGTGGATATGTTTGAAATTTGATCAACTGCTTCATTGAATTCTACAATTATTGTCACATTATAGATACATTGTTATATGGTTGCGATTTATTAGTTAATTATTCATTTAATTTATTATTATTATTATTACTGTTATTCAGCATACTATTTCTACTATCGACTAACAAACGTTATTTAGACTCACTAGTTGCCCTGTCTATTACAGAATTATCTGTATCGACCCAAAGGCCAAAGGTAAGTGGATTTCGTCTACTCCTTAAAAGAAAAAAATAATTGAGTCCAAAAATGGAGAACCACAAATAAATAAGAAAAAAGGTGTAGGAGAGAAACTTCGAAAAAGAGAACCAATGCATAGAGAAGATAAAATTCTCCTAAAAGGAAAAAGTCTGATAAGAAATTCTTCGGATGGAGGAGATATCAGACTGAGTACTTTACCGTTCATAGACAAGGAGAATGTGGAGAGTGCCTAATGAAACAAAATTTCACTCAAGACAGAAGGAGAATAAATGAATCACATGCATCGTGTTTTTTATTTTCATGAATGTTGAATAAGAGAAAATTTTTTTACATGTTTTACATTTATTTTAGATAAAATCTCTTACTTTTTCAGCTGCGATAATGTTGTTCGCTCATTCTTTTTTCTTGTTGTACATGGACTGAGAACACGTCCCTGTTAATTAAGATCTGTGTATCCATTATTGTTATAAGAAGGTGATTTGTAACGTTATCATAACAGTCGAAATATAGCAACACTATAGTCCTCGGGTTAGTATCAAAAGTTTCAAATATATTTGATTAAATAATTTATTTTGATTAAATTTTGTTTTAAAAAATCAAGTAAAGGTATTGAGTAAATTAAAGCTACAGAATTAAGGGAAATATATGCATAAACATTTATTATTATTATTAGGAAAAACTGAATATAGGAATACGTGAAAAGAATAAGAATATTATTTCGTTAACGTTAAATCTATCAGATTATTCAGCTCATTGAATAAAGCTAAATTGTGAACCATTATTGCAATGGACACTATAATAAAAATTAGAATTGAATCTGGCACCTTTCTATACACATACAGTGGCTAAAAGTTAGTCTGAAAAAATATACAAGAGGACAGAATAATTTAGATCTAAATCCCCCCTCCCCTGCCCCCCCCCCCCAAAAAAAAACCTTAAATAGTATAAAAACATAATACAAATACTACAAACAAAATTATTTTCTACTTTATAACAATCCCTTCCGTGGAGGATCAAAATTGTTATGGCAGATCTCCGGACCATGGGGTGAGCCTCAGACCGTTGCCAACTGACCATAGTGTAGCACTAGTACGACATAAAAATCCACTTTACACTCTCATTTTACAACAAAAGTATAGATTGTTTATAAGGCACAATGGCTGGGCATTTAATAAAGTCCAAAAATAATGACTTCACTTTTAAATCAACCATTGGAGGTTTATTATTTATTTTTACTGAAAAGAAAATTACTTTCTATTTTATAACGAAAGCAGACTGTTTATATGACATAGTGGTAGGAGTATATAATAAGATCTAAAAACAATGACTCCACTTTTAAATCAATCATTTCAAACTCATAATTCCATTTGGAAATCTGCTTTCACTAAGGAAAAGAATATAGGTTTATAGGTTTAAAGAATTGTATGGTTTCACTTAGGAGTCATAAAAGCCCGCATTTTCTATAGCTAAAAAACAGAGAAATAAAAGATTTAGCACAAAGATAGTGCCAGTTCTTTGTTTAATAATAACAATCATTTTTCGAAAAAGGTAAATTTACATTACATGGGATAATTGGTATATCATAACAAACCTACATATTTTTTAGTACGTTTATTACCGTAGATTATCTTGCATAATAATCGTATTATAATTATTTAGTATATTATACTAAGTTGTTCCGCACGAATCGGTAGTTTCAAGTCAACAAGGCTTTTTTTTTTTTTTTTTTTTTTTTTTTAAGTATAAAGTGATATAACTACTTCCGAGCAAAAGTTTTAATTACTAGCATAAAACATAATGAAAAGTAATTTCTTATATACAATCATCAAACGAGAAGAAAACTCAGCTCGCGTTTCAAATAGTTTAGCCTCTCTTCTTCTGGCGCTGAATAGCGGCCTATGTTTATGAACGAAGGGAGAAACAGAAATATTTTCTTTTTACTTTGACAGTAGCTAGATGCCTGCGCTCGAAGAAATATTGTATATCTGACGAAGTTTCTTGTAAACTCAAAGCTAAACAATATTAATATTAATATTAATATAACCTATTTTTATAGAGAAATAAAAGTAACATTTAAGTTTAGGGGGATAACAGATTATTCTAAATGGGTCTGAAAAACTACAAAGATACTATACAGCCAAAGAATCAAGAAACTTTCAATTATATAATCCTTACAAAATGCAAAAGGTTTTTACATTTAGAAATAAAAAAAAAAAAAGAAAACTATGAGCTGAATTTTTGAAATATCAGAAATTTTACACTAATCGAAGAATTTTTTTTTCTTTCTAAATAAAAATTTAGTCTTAATTTTTATTAGTTAATTTTCCTCGCCCCCCCCCCTCCCTCCTTTGATTCATACTCTTTTTTCATCATCTTTTTACATCTCTTGTAACATCTTGAATACATAATTTTAATTTTAAAACAATATATATATATATTTTTTAATTTTACACAATTTAATTAAATTTGTATAATTAGTGAAACTTCATTTTTCAAATACGATTCTACGCACAAAATATGTGTTTTAAGAGATGAAACATATATATTAATGGATGCAAACTTTTGCATCAATGAATAAATGTATGATGTATGTAAATCATTTTATCATGTTTTAATTCTGTGCCTAAATGCACATTTTATGTTTGGATCTTAAAATATAGCAGTGATTTTGTCATAGCCAAAATTATGTACGGATACGATATATGATTGTATGTAAAATATAGAAGAAATTCTGATAAACCCGCAAAATATGATTGACCGTAAAAAGAGTTGTCAACTGTTGGGTGAGAAATCCTTTTTTAACAATTGATTTATTCTCTGGTAAACTTTCGAATAAAACATGGGAAAATTTAATCGAAAAAAAAAAAAAAATCATGGAAATTTTGTGAATGATTTTTATTTAATTAATACTTATAAATAATGTGGACGGCTCATTGTAACAGTGGTGTAACTCCATATTTTTTAAATATATATATTTTTGCTTAATTGTATCACATTTTGTCGCACCTTTCATTATAAAAAAGAAAAGACTCCAATAATTGTATTAAAATCCCATAAATGTCATTACATGTTTTTCTCAGAAAACTAAAACTTCTAAATATCGATTATAAAAATGAAGTTTCTAAGTTACTTCAAAATATTTTTAATATAATTTATAAATTCTTATAACTATGATTTGTATTAAACACAAAAATCGATAACACTTATTGAATCTTAACTTTTTTTCCCTACGCATAAACTTGAAAAAAGCTCGTTATTTCAAAATCAATTTCCAAGGAGATAATTCACGTTTACAATGAACGATCCATGCATTTTTTTCAATTTATATGAGACTCCTATCGTTTCTTCTCAGTCTATAAAAAATTATTACCATATATTTTATCTTTTATTTTATTTTTAACTATCTGTATGTTTCTACCTTTTCTATATATAGATAACATAATAAAATGAATTAAAAATTGTATATTATTCTCAAAATTTTATAAAAGTAGAGAATAAAGACAAATCAATTGCAGAAAAACTCAGAAAGTTTTGCTAAGTCATGCATGCTGCTATCTGTCCGTAAATTTCTATGATTATTTTTAGCTCGTGAATGTATTTAGGTCGGCAACGCCAGTAAATTTATATGATTCTGAACCAAAATCATATAGCTATTGGCTAGATGATTTGTAACTTTTTATGGATGTAAACATTTTCCTCAATTTAAATTTAAAGCAAATCAAAATGTTTATGAAGCATCGATATTGCGTTTGTATAGAAAACTTTTTACAAACGTACAATTTTATTTTCATGTAAACGATTCTTCTCAAAAGGGTTCAATTTCAAAATGAGCCATATCGAAGTCCACAGAAAACAATTTAAATAAACTAAACATTTAATATACGAAAGCATGAGAAAAAATTATATAGATTTTTTATACGTTTATGCATCTCTTCACGTTAAACAAAAAGTGTTTGATGAATTCAGATCGATTAAAAAAATGTATTTTCATCTGAAATAACCTTTAAAAAAAAAAAAAAAAAAAAAAAACATTTTCATCTGAATTAACCTATAAAAAAAAAAAAAAAAAAAAATAACATAACTCATCAATACAATTTTTTTTTTTTTTTTTTTTTTTTTTTTTTTAGGAAGGTTAAATTTATACCAAACATTAAAAAGTTAGTGGTTAGTTTATTTTTAGAAGTATGGAAAGTATTCATATAATTTTGTTTCTAACATCTAAGAGAAAAATTGTTTGTCTTGCTGATTCAGAGATTTCACCCTTATGATTAGGATTCTGAAATTTTAAGTAGCTTTTCCCTGATATATTTGGAATTTGATGGGGGGGGGGGGAGTCGCTTTTAATTATGCTGCTAAACTTATTATTATTAAAATGAATTACGGAGATCTAGGGTAAATCTCAATAATAATAATAATAAACTTTAAATACAAAATGAAAATGAAATATGAAATTGGAAAGAAATAATAAACATCTTTAAAGGCAATTTATGAGTTGCTTCAGTATGTAAAATGACAGAAAATGCAATTTTCGCTTTAACTGAATGTTAGAAAGTAAGTGAACTTTTTTTTCTTTCTATAACTCTACGCTTAAATAATATTAACTAAATCTCGTTTATTATTACTATTTTAAATTTAGTTTCGGATTAAGCAAATGTTTATAAAAAGACTACCCAACACTACAAAACTGAATCCTTTTATCTTGTAACAACAATCGTTTTAGAGTGTTAATTAATTTAATGTTTTTATATGGTGAGATTTTTTTTTTCTTTTTTGCCCATCTTTGTCTACCATGTTATTATTTTTTTCTTTTTTATCTTCTTTCTTTCTCTCTCTTCCTTTCACTGAGGAATATATATATATATATATATATATATATATATATATATATATATATATATATATATATACCGCCTTCATCTAGAACAAATAAGTAATAATTTCCTGATTCCTTATACTAGAAATATAGATTTCCGAGTTATGACGAAATGATCGAGAATTTCTAGTCGATACTTTCCTAGATGGTTAAACAGTATTATGAATATTGTGAACCCTTTGTATTGCGAAAAATTCTAGCTTGATTTCCTAGAATCGGGTCATAAAACAAAATTTTAGTTACTAATACTTGTCATTTGTGTTTCCATTTACTATTTGCAGAGATTTTTAAATAAATTTGACCACGATATGTAGGAAAACGTTCTAGAATTCAAATAGGAGTTTTTAGAATTCGCTAGCAAAGGGAACTACAATTTACAAGGATGACATAGAACTATTTTTACTAGAGCTACAACATAGCCTCCTAAACTAGATGACTATCGCGTTGCTCGTAAACTTGGCAACAGTTCAAGAGGTAGACAGCGCCACCTGGCACAGATTGCGCGACTTTTTTATTCAACTGTCACCAATAATTTTAAGAAGTCATATATGACATATGTAATCGACGTTTCTTCGATTCTACAGTCGGTAACAAAAGTCTCCGAACACTAGCAAAAATTCCTATGTAAAAAAAGTATACTTAATACAGTTTTGTTAAATAAATCCTGGTCGAATCCTGTTCTTAGTCAGTCTAAAAACAGGATTCGACAAGAATTTATTTAACAAAACTGTATTAAATGTACTTTTTTTTATATAGGAATTTTTGCTAGTGTTCGGAGACTTTTGTTACAGACTGTATTTGCCTTTTATGCATATCAAATCCCCTTTAATTATTTTTTTTTTTTTTTGTGGCTGTTGAATAAAAAAGGCGCGCAATCTGTACGAGGTGGCGCTGTCTACCGCTTGAACTGTTGCCAAGTTTACGAGGAACGCGACAGGCATCTAGTTTAGGAGGTTATGGCTACAATTTAGTTGCTAGATGTCACTTACAGAATTTTTTTTTTTTTTTTTTTTTTTTTTTTCTATTTAGCAGTTTCTTATTCTTAAAATCTGAAAATATTGGATATTACAATGCTTGTTTTTTTAATTAACATTTTCTTCCTTTTATTTTTTGCCCTTGCTTATGTGAAAAGAACTTAAAAATATATTGGTCGAATTAGATAAACATATATTGTCATTAGATAATAAAACTTATTATTATTTTTTGATGTTTTTACTTCTCATTCTCAAACCTTCGCTGTCAACAAAGTGGAGGATGTTTAAAAGGAGAAAAGAAACGTTTGATAACACGTGAGGAGATTGCATGCCGTGCAACCTGTTGTTATGTGTTTGACATTATAATAAAAGACAAAATATTTTTTCGTCTCCAAATGATTATCGTTTTATTATTTAGTTTTTGACACTCTTAAAGAAGATCTTATTATTTAACTAAATAAAATTACTTTCGAATGCTATTTTCATACTTAAATATATGAATATGATGACAAACATAATAATTCGTTTATGCTGGAAACGAGATGCTTTAAAATAAACAGTCTGCGTTCGAAAAATTTTTAAGCACTTAATTATATGATATATATATAAGCACTAAATCATATGATATGATACATATAAATTAATTTACAGTCAAAATTTATGGAAATAAGTGCAATTAAACTTTTTTTAAAGTCTGATTTGAATAAATAATGGCGTGGTGTGTGGGATAAAGCTGGTTGTCTAACACCCTCCAAGGGAGTCTTTTTAAGAAGCCTTCCCGCTATTCACGATAATTTCAGAGAAAAACCACAAAAAACTCCGAACGACTAGACCGAAGAACGCAACCCGGTTCAAACCCAGCACTTCCCGTCTACCAACTTCAAAAAATACAACTACTTGTTCATTAGTGCGACCTAAAAAATAATAACGTTAAAATAAATGCTATGTAAAAAATAAAATTTGCTAAACGTTTCCTATACAACTCTCTGCTAAATATATTTCACTTTCTTTTTAACTGTACGTGTAAATCTGGCTTGAAAAAAAAAAAAAAAAAAAAAAAAACAATTCCTTAAGATTGTACCATTATGTTGTCGATTGACAATATTAAACTTTTAAATGTTAGTAGATGCTATTGAAAATATTTTTAAATAATCTGAAATAATAGCAATTTCCATATAAATAAGATTTAAATGTTTATAAAAAAAAAAAAAAAAAAAAAAAACTATTTTTTTTTTTTTTTTTTTTTTTTTTTTTTTTTTTACAAAAATGATATAAATGCTATGATATAAATGCTATGATAAAAATGATATAAATGCTATGTAAAAAATAAAATTTGCTAAACGTTTCCTATACAACTCTCTGCTAAATATATTTCACTTTCTTTTTAACTGTACGTGTAAATCTGGCTTGAAAAAAAAAAAAAAAAAAAAAAAAAAACAATTCCTTAAGATTGTACCATTATGTTGTCGATTGACAATATTAAACTTTTAAATGTTAGTAGATGCTATTGAAAATATTTTTAAATAATCTGAAATAATAGCAATTTCCATATAAATAAGATTTAAATGTTTATAAAAAAAAAAAAAAAAAAAAAAACTATTTTTTTTTTTTTTTTTTTTTTTTTTTTTTTACAAAAATGATAGAAGGTAAAATAATTTAGAGCGCATGACTTAAAATAATTTAGAGCCTAAAACTCTACTAGAAATATATTTGAAAAAGAGTAAACCAATGCAGAAATGTCAAATAAAATAATACTATTTTTAAAACTTTTTAAGTGCTCCATGTTTGTCATACATTATAAAACTAGTAGAAAACCAGTCTTTCAATGATCACCGGTTTTCTAAAGTCACTTTATCTTTGAAAATAATTATCGGGTGAAGACAAAAGATTTTAGAAATCAGGAATCCATTTCCTTTAAATTAGAAGAAGAAAAATAGCTGAAATATATGCGAATCGTTTGAACGTACCCTTAAATAAATACTGAAAGATAATAAATACAATTTTTTCCTGAAAGGCGAAAAAAGATACCAAAAAAGATAGATATTTTACAACCTTTTCTAACATTTAGTATTTAGAAATATTTTATTAATAATTATTTTATTTATTTATTTATTTATTTATTGTTAAAAGTAAAACCAACATGAAAATAAATAAATTTCAATTTAACAAAATGAAATAAGTCAGAAAATTGTGATTTTGGGATACATCTAAAAGCTGAACGACGAATATCGAAATCCGAAAAATGATTATTTCGAAAGAGTTTTATATCTAAATGGGGTTGGTTGGTTTTAACGTCGTACTAGTACTGCGCAATGTGTAACTATTTTAATGGGAAAAAAAAAAAAAAAAAAAAAAAAAAAAAGAAACTTTCTTTTAACCCCCAAAAATTAGAATTCTTAGTAGCACGATTTTTTTAATAATTTTAAATATTTTGTGTTAAACACTAAAAAGGTATTAAAGTTTACTATACATTATAAATTATTTTTCAAACTTTTAGAAACGGGGTTAAACATTATTATTATTATTTCAATTTAAATATTGACTGAAAAATATTTAATTTCGATCCATATGGAAAACGAATATTCTTTAAAAAATTGCGGAGGTCGCATTTTAGTGTACTTTAGTGCCACTGTTTTAATATAGTAATCTTTTATAATAATCATCTTCAATTAAGTAAAAATATATATTATTCATAAATAATGCTGCCCTGCCCTAGAATGTGATCCCCTCAGAATGCATTTCTAGTTTTTAATTTCGCTTCAGCAGAAAGCAATTCATTTTTATTTATATTTGAGTATTCCTCAATTTGAAACGGCCCCTGTTTTCTTCTAAATAATGACTCGAATAATTAAATCTTTGAATGGAGCTGTATCAAAACAGACAACTGCTAATCTAATAGAAAATGGAAATAAAGTAAAGGCGAATAACCTTTTCAGAGGACAAGCTCATCTTGCATATAGCTGTTTGGGGTATGGAGGGCCTCGACCAAAGTTAATGTCTACATAATTTTGCAAAGATGTTAATTTAATTTACCATTAACATTAACAATAAAAAATAATATATATATATATATATATATATAACCAATTTTTATACAATTGTATTTATAGATAAATATTAAATAGAAGTAATTGAATAATAATAATAATAATAATAATAATAATAATAAAGCAGTTAAAATCAACATTCATAAGATTTTTAGAAGAGGCACAAGTGTACTACTAATACAATATTAGAAATTGTCCTTTGGACATCTAAATCGGAGAGATGATTTCTAGACAATTTCATCTAATTGATATTTTTTCTTGTGAAAGTTTTCAGAGAAAATCACCCAGTAAAAATTTAATAATAATATTATTATTATTTGAACTGACTCTAAGGATCCCTTAAAAGATTGGAAATATGAGATCTCTAGTAGTAGTATGATACTTTAAGTGAATATATCTCACAACTGATTAAAATATATGTATATATATATTATTTATAAGTAAGATTATACTAGTTATATACCTGACTAAAGTGTGCAAAAAATGTTAAAGTATCAGCAATAATTTTAGTGTTAATTTTTTTTTTAATTACAAAATCTATATTTTAAGTGCTCTACCTTCTTTTTAACTGTGAGTATTCAAGTTATTATAAAAACATTTTGTTTTCCTATATTGAAAAAATACGAATAAAGTAAACAGTAGACATATACAGGGTGGCCATAATTAAACTGACAGTACTTACAGTGTTCTATAGTGCGATCTAATTGCAAGAATGGCACCAAAGTTTGTAGGAAGATTAAACAAGACGGGGGATATAAAGTTCCAAAATTTACCGCTAGGGGAATATGTGGCGCTGTTTTTTTAAGTAAAGCTTTTTTTTTTTTTTCTCAATTTATAATTTAAAATTGGTGATTGCGTACTTTTTAAAAACTTTTCTTTTGCCTTATTTATTATTTTGAAATTAGAGATACCGAGCTAATTTATCTGATAGAAAAGATATACATAGAAAAACAACGCCACATATTCCCCTATTGGTAAATTTTGGAATTTCTTAAAATATTTTTTTTTATTTTTATTTATTTATTTATTTCGGAGTCCTTCGTCCTCCGTCTTGTCTATCTTCCTGTTTATAATTTTGAAAGTTCTATTGAATTATACTATTGTTTATAAACTTTGTAGGACAAAAACAAAGTCCACAAATGTGTATATCTCTGAGAAATAAAAATATGCTTTTATTCATTTTTACTCAGATGCAAATTTAATTACACAGGTATGCATTTAAAATTTTGATTTGATAATTTTAGCTAACCTCTATTTATTTATTTTTGATGTGCAGAAACCGAAACTGAAGACAGTTTTTCACTATCACGTATAGATTTTTTGTCAATACAGGTGTCTACAGACACAATTTCTTCTGTGACTTTTCTACAATATTATTATATAGTAGTTTTTGTAGTATGTTTCCAAGATTAATTATAATTAATTATGGAAACATACTAGAAACTACCGAAAATGAAGAAATTGTGTCGGTAGATACCCTTTATTGACAAAAACTTATAGGTGATAGAAAAAAAACTGGCTTTATTTTCGGTTTCAGCACACCAAAAAACATGTGTATCAACTAAAATTATTAAGTTAAATTTTGCCAACATTATTTTTCTAGACCTGTGTTATTATTCTAGTATACTAATAAAGATAATTCTAGTAAAGATACTAATAAAGATAATTCTAGTATTCTAATAAAGAGTAACTTTGAAACAGTCCATGTAAATATTTTTTTAAAAATTCTATCACAATTAAAAAGCTTAAACTTGAAATTTTAATTGAAAACGTTTTTGTTAATAAATTTTAATCACACTTATTTTAGTTTCATTTTACACAGATTCATATATCGTTCTACTGCAATACTACTGCCTCTAATTCTATAATTTATTTTAATATTTATATCTAAAAGTGGTTAGGATTCAAAACACGAGCAAATAAAAATAAATAAATAAATGATTGAAAATTTTTACATAACAATTCCATTTTCGCAATAATTATGTATTTGAATGATTATATTATTATTATTATTATTATTTACAGTATAGTTTAAATATTCTTTCTAGAACTTTTAATCTTTATTAAACATTAAAAAATATATGTATGCATTTTAATGTTTTTTAATTAATTTAAAAGCGATCCATTTTCCCCAAATAAAAAAAGAAGAGAAAAGACTTTAATAAATCACGTAATTTATTTAAAAAGAATCTATGCCATGACCTGTTTATTTTCGTACCACTTATATATATATTTTACAGATTCGTCTATCATTTTTAACAAATCTGTCAAAAAAGAAAAAAAAAAAAAAATGTTACGAGTTAAAATAATAATAATAATAATAATAATAATAAAATAATAATTTTCAATAACTGGAACAGAGCCATATTTTATGTAAACTAGTTTTTATTTTTTAAATATTTCCTTTCTTAAAAACTTTTTTTTTTTTTTTTTCGCAAACAGGAAGTATATATACTATGGGTATGATGAACGATTACGGATATAAATGTCGATAAGTAACTTTACCAGAGACATTTTAATCTAAACAAGCACTTTCCTTGGAAAGACTAGTCTTTCCAAAGACAGACAAAGTCTGTTTAAACTGTATTTTCTAGTTAAAATATTTCCTTTATTTAAAACATTTTTCAAACAGGAAGTGAGTTCCTACGATTAATGTTTGCGGCAACAGATAATGTTAACGCGTTCAAAAAGCTTTCTTTTCTCATATTTTTAAAACAGAAATTGGGAAAGGCAAAGATATTTTGGAGTTAGTTGCCGAAGATTTCAATTGCTAAGACTGCATAAAAATGCAAAGATTTTACATTTTATGCATCGAAAATCGGTTATAAAATCATAATATTCATTTCCATTTTATGATGGTTAAATATTGGCTTTGTTCAAGAAAAATTTCTATTTAGCTTATATACAAACTGCAGATTGTGCGGAATATTTCTAATTAAATTATTTTAACTGTATTTTACCCTAATGAATCTTAATCTGCAAAAAAAAAAAAAAAAAAAAAAAATGACCATAGATATAAACATCGTAAAACACAAGTCCTCTAAATACGTTATGTTTTACTTCTAACTCTCCCTTTTATATTGTTCTAAAAAAATTTAAATATAAAATATCTGTTATGTATAATTATTTTGAAAAGATATTGAATATTATCAAAGGACTTTTTCGTCACTAATCATAATATTATTATTATTATTTTGCAATTATCCTATAAAATTATGCGTAGTATATGCTATTCAATGCTGGACTCCTTTATATTACTACATTTTACATAAAGGTCATTCAATTGCTGCTAAAATGATATTTTTAATAAATTAAAACATTTATTTTTTCTAAAATTATATGAAAAGCTTCATATTGAAAGCTGTTTTTTTTCTTATATTGAAAATATTACTTTGGCCAAAATGGATTGGATTGGATGTCAAAATGGAATGGAATGGATATCAAAATAGAATGGAATGGATGTCAAAATGATCTTATGTAATATTTATTACGCATGTATTATATAAGATCAAAATGACCTTATATAATGTGGCAATATATAATTGAACCCGCATAATGTAAAATCTCCACTTAGTAACATTCCACTTAGCATGACATAGTTATGTTCGATTTCTACTTTATTTCAGATCTTGATTAACGCCAGGGGATTCGGGGCAGTTTCCCTGGGCCCCCCTTCTGGAAGGGGGCCCCCAACAGGCATAAGCAGAAATTTTGCAACCTAAAGACCTCTTATGCCACTGCAAGGGGGGGGGGCCCAGAATAAGCTTGCCCCGGGGCTTCAGGTAGTCTTAGTCGGGCCCTGCTTTATTTAACTTCTATATACTGATAATCCCTTTCTGGGGAAAAACCAATTTTAAAAGAAGCCCGATTATTGGAATACTTGAATAATTTTAACTCTGTAGAGGAAAAGAGAAGGAGAGAGAGAGAGAGAGAGAGAGAAAACTTTTCTATTTTAGATATTTAATTTTTAAGAATTTTGGAATGAGTAACCCAGAGCTGATCATTTATTTTTTTCACAAAAAAGATTCAAGGATTATTTAGTGTCACTCAAAAAGAGTTGAGCTGCCAACTTTTTGTAGGATAGTAAAAATATCTTTAAAATGATACTTGAAGACTATGACAGAAACAGTCACGGACTAAATATAACATTAAGAAATAAACAAAGTGCTGGTAAGCAAATAATTTCTCGACGAGCTGTTTAAACCTCAAAATGTAAAATATTTACTTTTCTTTCCCAGACGCAATGGATCACAACCTCTAGGGTTGTGAGAAATAAAGCACTTTTAGGGGTCAGTACCTTATTTGTACAATAAAAGAAAATGAGATCAATTGTAAGCTGTACGTGCTTTGCGACTTACTTTCAAAATCCTATTTTATTTCTAAAAAACATAGGTAAGCATTTTTTGCGTAAAAATAAAACGAATGCATAGTAAAAATCTTTTTTAAAGCAATGTTATTTTAATGTACTTACGAACGAGTATTTCTGTTTAGCAATAATTTATTACTTTAAAATATTGCACCGGTCAAATAAAGAAGAAATTTAGAACTTTAGTTAGCATTTTAGTTAATGTTCTTTTGTAATGCCAGAGTTGAATTGCTCATTAATAAATCCCGAAAACCTGGAATTTCAAATTTCGTGATTGGAAGTCTTAGCATTTCCAGATTATAATCCCTACTCATATTCCACTAAGTTGAATTATTATAAAGTGTGTGCTTTATTATAATATTCGGCTGAGCAGAATAATATATATATATACGTCAATAATACAAATTTCAGCAATTAGAAAGTTTTAACTTTTAATGCAACATCATCATTACAAATAAGTAAATAAATAAATAAAAATAAATAATAAATAAATAAATAAATAAATGTATACCCATGTCGTTTTAATTGAGTGAATTATACTTAATTGAAATTTAAACGCTGAACAGGGACCATATACGAAAACTGAAATGCAAATTTGCAAAATATTATAGGAAGATAATATATACAGTAGAACCCCCATCCATCGTTTTTCATGGGGTGCGGGAAAAAAACGATGAAAGCGGGAAAACGATGAATGTGGGTTAAAGTCAAAACACAAATAAAACAATGCTTATGAAATAATACACGCAATATATATGGTAGTATATAATATGTATGTAGTATATAGTATATTACTAATAAAAACTAATTTGTTACTCTCCAAACTGTCAAAGAAATAAATCAAAGTCGTAGAACATCAAGTGATATTTATTTTTAAAAATCAGTAATTTTATGTTGGATTTGTTATTCATTTTATAAATTAAACTGGAATTTTCCAGATTTACAACATTTTCTGGTCCTTTTCTGTGATTTCCTGTGCATACAATAAAAAATTCGTGCATTTTTAAATGCCGTAATTACGTCAGACACACTTGGAACTGACCTCAAAAATGTGAAAAAATGTAGTAGCTGGCCGTAATGATGCATCCATTTTCCTCTTTACACAAAGTAGAATAACTTATTCTCCAAGCAACAACACACTATCCGTATTAAGTAATTAGACACATGTTACAATATCTGCACAATCCCTGTTCTTCACCTAAAACAGCATGAGGTGTAGTAGTTGAGGTTGGTTGGGTTTGGCACCGCACTAGTGCTACAATATGGGCAAATGATGGAGGTCTGGAACTCACCTTTGAGAATGGTTCGGAGACATGCCATCACAATTTTGATCCTCCGTGGAGGAGGAAAAGAGTTATTTTAGAATAAAAGAAGTAATTCCAGCTTGAATTCCATATGGAATCGCTTGATTTTCAATTTGATTTCGGTCAGAAGAAAAATTTCACAACGATGAATCCGGGAAAATGACTTTTTAAAGAACGATAAATGCGAGTTCCGTTAACATTATTTAAATGCAGTTTGTGCAGGGACCATAGAAATAAAACGATCAATGCGGGAA
Organism: Salticus scenicus; assembly: GCA_963930645.1. Lineage (NCBI taxonomy): Eukaryota > Metazoa > Arthropoda > Arachnida > Araneae > Salticidae > Salticus > Salticus scenicus. The sequence continues at coordinate 307,816,589 of OZ005651.1, read as the reverse complement.
AACGATGGATACGGGAACGATAGATCGGGGTTTCACTGTATAATGTATGATAATATTTGCATTAAAACAATTTTTGCGTTCTTGCGATAGATTCGAGATCCAGGCACATAATCTAAATCGTATTTAATATTAAAAGTGACATTTGTTATTAAACAAAATTATAAAATAATAATTATATGCAAGTATATAATTTATTTTCGTGTTAATTATTATTATTATTTTCAAAACGATATTTTTAAAAAGAAATTAACGGAAGATTTTTCTCTTTCTTTATTCAATTACAATTTAGCCGTTTCATATATATATATATATATATATATATATATATATAAACTGCATAAAATGTTTATTTAAAAGATTTCAATATCTTTTTAACAAAAGATGTTAAATCTGAAACCGACTTTAAATTCTAAATGTTTAATTTTTCATTGTATCAAATTATAAAAGCGATCGCGAGTTCTCTTTAAAATACATTTTATAATATGTCGATCTATCTACATAGACGCTGTTTATGTCTGTCTAACAAGATTTTATTTTTAGTGCATTTGGTAATATTTTGACACATGTCATCACAGCTTTGATAAAAAATTTTCCATTATGAATTAGCGTGTATATGATTTCGGATATGGGCGTAGAAACAGCCCTTTAAGAAATGTGGAAAAATCGCATAACTCAATTTTTTCTCTGTATCATAATTCAGTTGGTTAGGTTCAAGGGACTGTAATAATTTAAAAAAAAAAAAAAGTAATTTTTTTTTTTTTTTTTGAAAAATAACGGGCGGCATTTTTGCCCGTTTGTATATAATAATAATAATAATAATTTACCGTTACAGTAATAAAAACACCAGGAAGGAAGACGTAAATTAATGAACAATCAACCACATATGGAAATGAAGCCTTATACAAGGCAAAAAATATTTTAAAAGTTAATATGAATTGTTTCTGAAATATTGATGGATGCGTTCATATATAGTAAATATGATCAAAGTATAACAGAAATAATAATAATAATAATTAAAAGAAGAAGGAGCAGAGGTCCCCACGGCTTAAGACAGGTGGAGCGGGTTAAACTAGTTCACCGGAAGCCAAACTTTCCCCAAATCCTCTGCAAAGACCATACGGTAAAAAAGTAAATATGATTATCATAATTACTGAAAAAAATAAATAAAAAAGAAGAAAATTAAAACTTAACGAGAAAAACCAGGAAATATTTAATTAATTAACATAGTATTTATATGATAAATTTCACATTATTTAAAGGCACTCACTAAAATCGATTTCAATTAAATGCGATGATTTAACTATTATCTTAAACAACTTCATTAAAAATCTTGCTGAAAATAAATAAATAATAAAATAAAAAAATACAATTAGTGTGATGTTAATTTAAATTTATGTTATGTTTCAATTACATTTGCAACCCCCATTTTAAAGTTTAAATAGTTTATTAAAACCATAAACGTCACATAGTAGTGCTAATAATTAATATTAAAATTGTTATAATATACTTCAGTTCAAATAAATTTGCTGTATGAAGGATCATATATATTATATAAGATCTGAAAATTATGTGTAACCAGGGCAAAATCAAACAGAAATAACATAACAAATGAAGATTTATCCAAAGTAGTTAAGAAAATACAAGAATTAATTTGAAACTAGTACGATTTCAGAAAAATCTCATAAATAAAATCTCTGGAAAATTTCATTTTTTCCATAAAGCAGATTTAAATCTTTAATATTTGCATTATAATTTTAATTTTAGAAAATAAATTTTTTCGCCTGCTAAGTTAAAACTTCCTAGAATTAAATTAAATTATTGTTATATTGAAAATGAATTATTTCCTAAAATTTGACGGAATTAAATTATCATATCACCATACATAACAGAAATTCCCTGTTTCATAAATGTATCTACAAAATAAATAAAAAGAAATAACGTCCATTTAATTATTATGAATATAAAATGTAAAAAACAATATAATATATGGCGCCACCACCGTCCTGTCGAATAGCCAGCATGAAATGCAAGGCTGCTTAACTGGCTTTAACCCCTTAACGCGCGCTGTCCTCGCTGCGAGGACGCAAAATTTAAGATCAAGCTGCAAAAATTCATCCCGGAAAATTTTTAGCAAATATTTACGTTTATAACATAGCAGAAAAGGCCGGGTTTTTTAACTTTGAAATTTTAACCTTGAATTTAGTTCATGAATTCATGTGGCAGTATAATTTAAATGACCCGAATTGTCTTGCGCCGCAAAGGGTTAAATTCTTCCAAATATACTTCTAGATATGAGATGTTGAGAGTAAGTTTCAGCACAAAAAGTTAATATTTTTCCAATTTCTTTAAGAAAATGTGCATTTCAAGTGCATTAGATTAAATTCTTGTAGCCGAAATCGCTAGCTACCGAATTTTATACTTGGGTCAGCATTGACCAATCAGACAGCACTTTCTGTCGCTATCGTATCGTTCCGACAAAATTTTATCGTAACTGGTCCACATTACAGAAATATTATATAGATATCGTATCATTTAGACAAAATTTAATCGTATCTGGTCCACGTTAGAGAAATGTTATATAGATACTTTCCCTCTGACAGCATCGTTCTCAAGGACAAATCATTACAAGAGGGAAAAAACCGAAAAGATGTTTCTGATAATAGCAATGGATTATAAAATATACAAAATAACCCTATAGCCCGACATCTCACTAAAACCAGCAATGAGAGTCAAACAAAAATAATTGCCAATAAAAGAATAGTAACACCACAAAATTAAACGAAAAAGGTAAATAAATATACATTTAGAGTTAGTAAACAGGATTGAGAGTGATTGTTGATTTTAAAACAGTTTATAACGCGAGACGAAAGTTGAATTGTACGATAATAAATCGATATTCTAACAAAAACAAAATATTATATATTTAATAAACTTAAGTTAATTAAATCAGTTAATTGTTCCAGGACAGTGAAAGAAACTGTAAAAATCCAGATGAAAGGGAAAGAAAGTGGGAAAAATTGGAAGAATCTGAGAGGAATTAGGAAACGTTACAATTTTTAAAGCAATTTAAAATTCAAACCTGCATTACCCTATTTTATTCAAGTTAAAATCAATTATATGTTTATTAATTTTGCTATAAAAAGCAAAATAATTAAAAAAACAAAAAGAGTCTTCGTCCCTAGAACTGATAACCAGTTATATATAGTGAGCTATTTCTTTTGTGGTATTTTTTGAAACTGAGAGCGTACCATTTTCGAAAAGTTATTTTAGTGGTACTATTCGCAATCGCAATACTTTAAATACTGTTACATAATGGAGAATCATACACAAAAAAGTTTTTAAAATTTGCATAATTATACTGCAGTGTTACTGGGAAAAAATATATCGCCTTCATCTAGAACGAATAAGTGGTCATTTTCTAAATCCCTAAACTAGAAATATAGATTTCCGAACTATGCGTATAAGGCACGCCAATAAGCTGAATAGACGAAATGATCGAAAATTTCTAGTCTATTTATTTATAGATGGTGGAACAATATTATGAATATTCTGAATCCTTTGTAATGCGAGAAATTCTCGCTTAATTTTCTAGAATTGGGTTATACGTCAAGATTATAGTTGCTAAAACTCGCCTCTTGTGCTCACATTTAGAGATTTTTTTTGCAGAGATTTTTAAATAAGTTTTACCTCGATAATATAGGCAAATTCTCTAGAATTCTAATAGGGGTTTCTAGAATTCGCTTTCAAAGGGGACTAGAATTTATAAGGATGACATGGAATTATTTTTTCTAGAGTCACAGTTTAGATTCTAGATGACAGTTACAGAATTTTTTCTCAGTGTGTTGTGGGGGAAAAAAATGTATGTCCACTGAAAAAGGGTTTTTTTTTTGGTCTGGCAGATACCCTTTACTTTAAAATCCTGACCTTCTGATACTCACTTTTTATCTGTCAGCCCTGTGCTGTCCATTGACTTTTGTGATGGTACAATGGATCCCTTTAATTTTTCATTTAATTTGGTTAAACTTACCATCTTAATAACTTAAATTCCATTCAAATTACATAATTTAAGTTAATTCCTATTTCTTAGTAAACATTTTTAAATCTTTTATTAAACTTTTTTTTTTTTAGCAGATTTTCATTCTATGCATTCTATTTTACGCAGTTCTTAACTGCAGCTAAACTTTTCTATTTAACTGTTACAATATTAATAGCAAGATTCAGAAACTTAGAAACCTTTGGACAGCCCCCTACCTCCCTGGACTCGGTCAAGCTTTACGGGTTTGGAGTGCTGAATAATAAGCAAGGAGCAAGACTCATAAATTCAGCCCGGAAATAAAGGACCCTGTCCTAGGAATTTCAACGTCGTTAAATACACGATGTTGGAATTCAACGATGTCCAACTTCCAGTTCTAGCTGTCCATCGAGTTCAGGAAGATTAGAATAAATATTTTTTTTTTTCATTTGGATAAATTCCAGAGATGACAACATTTCTAATTTATTCCAATGCATTGATAGTATCCGCCTTTAAATTATTATTTCTCAATGAGTAATTAGATTGACAATTAACTTATACGTATAACAAAAAGTTTAATATGCGTGAATATTTTATTATAGTGTATACTATAGTATTTAGGCTAATATTTTATGTAAAAAAAAAATAACACTATAGCTGCTAACTGTAACTACTTACTTAATTCATTACTGTTTTTAACAATAAACCATACCAGTTTTTGTCAATTTGCTTTGTAACATAGAAACGAATATACTTCTATAAGACTGTCTAAAAATTTTCTAATAAATATGTTCCATACTATAATTTTAGTGAAATTATAATACAGAAATTATAGATCTGCCAATAACTTTCATTTCTTTTCGCAACATTGTTAGTACCTGCCTCTTTTTAACCACTTTTTTGAAAAGTAATTTTCTTCTTATTTACTTGTAATTACATATTAGAGAAAATTACTTTACAAACAAGTTGTATGAAAAAGAAGACGGGTACTAACAATATTATGGAATAACTTAGAAATATTAGCAGATTTACAATTATATTATTATTGCTGCTTAACACTTGTTTAATTACTAATTCTTAATTAATAATAAATTAAATTAATTATTATTTTTAAATTCTCAATGTGCCCAGAATGTATCGACTTCCACTATGTTTTATAATATTATTAATATAGTTATATATATATATATATATATATATATATATATATAGTTTATTCCATTTCTTCCATATATCAGCGGAAGAAACTAATTCTTCCAGCCGGTTTTTTTTTACCAAGGAAGAAAATTACAAATCCTGATTTATACGTAAATACACACATAATCTATACATATATATAGATACATACACGTACATAATCTATACATACACATACATGCATAGGATATGTTGAAGAAATAATGAATGTTTTTGAAGAAGAAAAATTAAGAAAAATGGAAAGCGACAAAAATATACTTTTTTTTTTTTTTTTCAACAGTATATTTGATAAATTTACTTGTCTCTCAAGAAAGAGTAATACTTTCTTTGATGAAGTGAAAAAAAAAAAAAAAAAAAAAAAAAGTTTTTAATTAATATATATATATATATCGTTTTAGTGAAATATAGTAATTATTGTTATTGTTTGTTGTTATTGCATTTGAAAGTGTACATAATGGCTTGAATGTACTAAACACCCCTTGTGCTCAACCCCCCCCTCTTTTTTTTTTTTTTTTTTTTCGAAAATTGTGTAAATACGCTCACTATTATGAGAGGCATTTTGCCTGGAGTTGAAATTCATGAAGATCTTTACTTTGCTTATCCAGCATGTTTTGGATAAAGATTTTCAAAGATTTGTTCAAGATGTCTAATAGATGTTAAATATTAAGAAAGCCGTTTAAAGAATTAGACAATTAGATCAGCAATATTCTGAGAATCACACAAAACGACACACGAAATACATAGTGGAAATTAAGCATATTTCCAAAATTCAAAGACAAAGCGGATATAGTTTCTATTTATAAAATTGATAGTATTCATTAGGTCACTAAATTTAAAATAAGTAAACAAAACTGCAAATAAATAAATAAATGAAATAAGATTAAAATAAGGTATAAGATGTATTTCCACAAATATTCCGTCCCACCAGTGGCCGAAAGATTCTGCTGTCGAGGCTGGTAAACGGGAAGTGCCGGGTTCGATCCCAGGTCACGGTCGTCGGGTTAGTTTTTCAGAGTTTTTCGTACTTTTCTCACTAACTTGCGTAAGTAAGGACTAAGTCCCTTTAGGAAAACCCCGCAGAGGGTATCCCACCCAGTCCTAAGACCCAAGCATTGTCAACCAGCCTTACTCCCAAACACACCCACCTGCAAATTCTTTGTTTAACACAGAATAATTTTAGTTAAATTAAAAAAAAAAAAAAAAAAAAAAAAAAAAAAAAAAGCGATAATTCCAAAAAATAAAATTGTTTCTTTTACTCTCTATTATGATATTGTTATTTTGCGTTTCATATAGAAGGAAAATATTTTCAAATTTGTAATGACAGGGAATTAAAAAAAAAAAAAAAAAAGAAAAGAGCTTATAATGTTAAGTCTCTCTCTTTTTTTTTTTTTTTTTTTTTTTTTTTTTTTGAGACAGGATTTACAGATAGAGCATCTATTTATTTATTACAATTTTACATTTTAAAGTTTAAAAAGGTTGGTAGGAAACAAAATTAGCAATTTTGTAAACTAAAATAATTTTCTGAACAAATTAAAAAAAAAAAAAAGGCATTGAGAAAAATAATTTGCAATAATAATTTATTTAAAAATATTCTCTGTATATTCTAATTTTTGTAAAAATAAAATGTAGAACTAGTGAATGCTTGTTAGTGCATTTACTTTTTCTGGGGCATTAACTATCAATATTTCCAGTAAAATTTGTTAATTTCAGCGCTCTTTTTTTTAACGCTTTAAATTAGACGCATGTTATTTTTTCTTAAAATGCATATTTCTTGTCTCATTACCAAACATCATACAAATTATTCAATTAAAATTATTAACAAATTTATGATGAAAATAATGCAAAAGGAACGTTTTGAATCATGGATTAGATACATAAAAGGTTGTAAAAATGAGGTAAAAAATATAAACTTGTTTTACTGGATTAAAGACTATATTTAAAGTTTATATTTCTGTTTTTTTTAAAATGTGCTATTATTTGACTCAACTTTTACTTTTTTAAACTTTAAAGTAAGTAATTTTAATATTCACTTCCCAATTAACACCCCCCCCCCAAAAAAAAAAAAAAAAAAAAAAAAAAAAAAAAAAAAAAAAAATCTCCAAATTAACTGACAGTAGGCTTCTTTTACGACATAGGGGATCACTAAGAACGGATGTAACAAAATTTAACCTTCTAGAGGTTGTTTCACCTAATTTTACCGGTATCACAAATGTTCATTTCTATCTTTGTATATGGTCCCTACGCTCATGCTCAGCATTCAATGTTCAATTAAGTATAACCCACTCCGTTTTAAATATACAGATATGCGTTTTTTCTTCTTCTTCTTCTTCTTTTTTTTGACTTAGAGTTACGAAAGTGTGCTTTCACATGCATTAAAATTTATCAACAGTATTAACATTTAATTTTCTCAAAAACTATTTAAATTGAAAATAATAATAATAATAATAATAAATAAAAATAAATAAAATTCAAATTTTTAAAATGCTCCATTCTTACTATTTTTTAATGTTTTCCATGAATTTTTCATTATTATAGTTTATCAATATATTTTAAACATATTTCGGTATTAATTTGTGGAGTGGATTGATTGATAAGTTATTATTATTATTTTTTAATATTTTTATGTTGAATATTAAATATTTGTATGAAGTTTTATTTTGTAAAAATAAAAATATTTTTCAAAAATTAGTATAATAATCAATACACGAAATAATGTCCAAATATGTTTAGAATATATTGATAAACTATAATAATGTAAAATGGAGAAAATTTAAAAACTATTTAGCATAGATAACTCACATGCATCAAAAAATCTTAAATGCACATGTTTAAATGCAAAAATTTAAAATAATATATTTATTTATTTATTTATTATTATTTTTTTTTAATGTAAATAGTTTTCGATAAATTTTAATGTACTTACAATTAATAGATTTAAATACATATGCATACAAATACTCATACCTCTAAGTAAGTAATAATAATAATAATAAGATTTATAACATCCACTAACCTCTTAAAAGTAAAAAATTTCTAAGTGACCAAATTTGTCTAGAGGGAACGTATAAAAATTTAAAAAGTGTAATTTGTTAAAAATTAAAGTAGAGAAACAACTAATAATGTAACCTTATTTTTTACCTTATTCTGAACACTTTTGCAAATTATATTGTTCATTTATCTCTAATAAGTAAAGAATTAAACTGTGTTCTAATTTTTTAAGGTACCCTGTACATCTGAAATACATTTTTGTTAATTTCATAATGTAGTAAATAAAGAGCACGGATTTTCGTCATGCGAAAAAAAAAAAAAAAAAAAATGTAGGCACGAGGGAAGTGTGAAAGTAGCTACGCAATGTTGACCAAATTTATTGTGTATTTTCCCATCTGTAAATTTTCAGCAACCTGATCCTAAGCAGTCTTTTATGATGACGGCTCGTGTACGCACAATGTCAAATTAAAAAATTTCCTTCAGAGTTATAAAAGGATTTTCTAACTTCTTAAAAAGCTCATAGAAGGCTTCTAAAAATAATTTTAACAGTAATGATTTATGATTTTTTTCATTTATCATAAGATCGATTACTTCTGAAAAACACTTAAATTTAGCCAATTTCTTTTTTTGCCTATTTGCACCGTTATTGACAAGGAACGGCTGGACATTCTTCTCCTTTCCACAACAAACATTTTCCTCGTGCATTTTAAATTCGGTGTTAAAAAATTGATTAATTTTATTCTTTTTTACAAGCCAATGAAATTATTTAATTATGAAATCTAATAAATATTCTTCCCATTCTCTTTTCCCTTAAAAAAAAAAAAAAAAAAAAAAAAAAAAAAGAGGGAGATTTTTTTTTTTTTTTTTTTTTTCGCAAAAACAAATAGTTTCAGGTTTTGGAATATAAAAAGTTAAGAATTTTTAAAATGCATTGCAGATAAATGTGTTTAAAATCATTTGCTTATTCAAAAGAAAATATTTTCCTATCCCCATCTCTCAGAATATGCATTTATTTTCGGTCCGTAGATCTGCTCGTATAGTGTCATCATTTTAGAATAATTTAAAATAATAATAATAATATTAATAAATCCAAATTACAGAACAAAATTGAAGAGAAATTATAAGTAAAAAAATCCCGATAATTTATGAATAGATTAATTATTTTATCCATATATATGAGTAATCGAAAAAATATATATGTATATTATTTCAAAGAAGAAATTCTCTTTTTTATCTTATGAAACCTTACATTGAATTATGATAGACACATTTTTATTTAAAAATAAAATTTAATTCTAAATTTAATTTTTATTCTTTTTTAATATAGAGAAGTGACTTAGTGTTCGAACGTTAATCTAACAATGGACACAAGGAACAAATTTGTTGAAGTTATTCGAATCAAACTCACCATTTTTTCCTCTGTTCTTGCTTCGAATTCCCGAACCGAACACTTTTTAAGTCCGCTTCAAATTTTAGATGTGACAGGAAAAACGAGAAAAATTTTCAAAATATATATTTTCGCCGCTCTGCTATAGATGGCGCTGTGAGATGCAAATGCAAATAAAATTTCCAAACGTGTTCTCTTTCGTTCTTTGACATAGCGATGTCTCATTACTCATTGAATTCTCCATTCTCTGTATTTGTCTCATTAGTTTTGCATTTACGATTTCTAGTCGAGATAGATTATTAATGAAAATGGAATCGATTCTTTCATTTAAAGACATAAGTTAGCTTAAAATGACCTGAAGAAACATTCAATCCTTGTAAAAGTGTGTTTGTTTTAGAAAATTTTAGCGGTCAGGTAAATTAATTGAAGTAATTGAATTTTGAATCTTTCAAAATTTTGAAACATCGAGTGCGACAATACTTAGAATTATATTTTCAACATTGTTTTCTTTTTTAAAATATTGTAATTATCAACTATTTAACTAGAAAGAAATATAATTACATGTTACAAAAGCTTCATAACTGTTACAATGTTGATATTCTATAATCGAGTAGTTGCTCTTAGCGGAAGCGGAGCATGCGGCTCGTTGGCTGGAAATGTAACCATGTGAAGCTCAAGTCACTGTAATATAACATTAGTATCTAATATCTAATCAAACAATTAGTCTATAGCTAATGAGCTTTGTCGCTTCAGGATGTGCAAGATTGGTGACATTTATTTAATTTATTGTTGCTTCCTATTAATTTCTGAAACGTGCTTTAACATATGTAGGATATTTTGAATGTGCAGACAACTTTCTCATTAAATAGTACTTTCTCTGCTTTAATTGTGAAGTTAAGATACCAGTCAATTTATGGCCGAAGTTACACATTCAGGTAATGTGAAATATATTCTACTTTTTATTTTCTATGATGTGATTAATCGATGTTATTTCTTTTATTTCGTGTTACAAGTTTGGTTTGAAAATTTATTTCATGGGTTGGTAGTTTTATTTTAAATTATACCTTGCTAGCATGCAAAAATTTACTAGGCTGAGAACTAGTTTTAAATAATAATAATAATAATAATGATGAGAGAGAGAGACCTATATTTGTATATATACTCAGGATATTTGTATTAATGTACCATCTCAGTTACATGCAAATTTGTATTGTTTAACAGGTAAGATTTCTGCCTATTTATAAATAGTGATTACAAGAATATGAACATCTTCTCACTTATATTTTGTTTATATATACTTACATTTTGTCTTGATTATTTGATTTAAAGTGCTCTCAATTTACTTGATGATGATTATTATTATAATATTCAGTTTTATATATAGAATCACTATTTTATTTTGTGTTATAATGGTTTTAAAATTCAAACTTGCTAGCATTAAAAAAAAGGAAAGGCTGAGAGTTAACTTTAAAAAATATGGGTGATGTATTATTACTTAGATTTGCAAAATTCTTAGTAATATTTTTTCAGAAAATGCTCGCACAGAGATATTATACTAACAGAGATTCCCCAGATTTAAAAAATGGCAGGTAGCTACTAGTAAAAAGGGGCACATTTTAAATTCTTATGAATGCATTTAATGTTTATAATATGGACACTCTTCAAGATTCAGTTAAAAATAGTATACAGTCAATAAATATTTTTTAGTTCTATCCTTCTTAACATTTGCTTTTTACTAATGGATGGTGATGGTCATATACAATAGTTTTATATGTATATCATTTATCTTCATTTTGGAGGTTGTTTTCTCCTAAAATTTTGGAATGAGCTGATACTTTAAAAGATTTCGCATACACAGAAACATTTTCTCTGACCCATACCCCTCAAAACACGCAATGCTAATAAAAGTTTTAGTATTGTTTAGTAAATCAGTACATATTACTTTTAAGAAATGATTTATTTCATAATTAATATAATCATAGCTTTCTAATTATTATATGAGACTTGGAGAAAAAAGAAAAGCTTGCTTGTAAAGAGTTTAAAATGGGCAAATATATTAGAATGTTAAAAGATAATATCTAAAATTGAAAATTAGGAATAAACATAAAATTATTTATTTAAAAATTAGTATTTGGTATCAGTCAATAGTTCATGGATCAATCATACTTAAATGTAACATTTAAATCTTCTCATGGCATATACCTTTTAAACTACTGTTTTGACTAATTACGCACTGTTTCAATTGAAATGGGCAGAAAAAATTTACATATTCATTATGCAAAATAGATGTTTAATCCACACCATGAAAAGAAAATATCAAGCTTAATCTTATTGAAAGTATGAGCAACAATGCTCAAAACTCAAAATTAAAGAAAATTCTGCTTTGCAAAGAGAGTGGGAGGAGGGAGCAATAGTTAAGATTGTAGTGTTGCAGTGACACTGTTTATTAACATTAAACTACTAAGAAATTAACATTGATTTAAATAACTAATACTAGAGGACAGGGTTGGCACTGGCAGGTTTTTGATGCCTGATAAAATTTGTAATTAATTAAAAAAAAAAAAAAGTTCTTAATTTATATATCTTCCATGTTTAAAAATAATTCTTAGAAGTGTATTATCTGTTTCCTATGAATGCTAATGATTTCTACTTAAGTACAAAAGATATTTATTATTTTTACAAAAAACAAAAATTTGACTATAGGAATTTGCATATTCTAAGGAAGGTGAACTACATATTGCATTTTAAGTTATAAAAGTTCTATAAATAAAGAAAAGTAAATAAATAAATAAATAAGCTCTACTAAATATATTCTGATTGATAATTGCCGAAACGCCAGTGGAGGCCCTCTGTTGAGACTCAAAACGGTTTTGGGCCCTGTCTGTGTGCTTGTCTGTCTGTCGTGCGATAGCGGCCGCAAGAATCCCGCTATTGACTTGTAATTTGGTACACATGTTCATGTGCCCCACGGAATCAGCTGTATAGTTTTGGGTGTGTATTCCATTTGTAATTCGTGTACAGGGACACGCCAAAGTTTTTCTTATCATTACGGCCTATGGGAGGAATTTGTATGTACCGCGATAGCAGCCCCAAAAATCACGCTATTGACTTGCAATTTGGTACACATATTTATGAGCCCAACAGAATTAGCTGTATAGTGTTAGGTTTGTATTCCATTTGTTGTTCATGTACAGGGACATGCCAAAGTATTTCTTATCCTTATGGCCTATGGGAATAATTTGTATGTACCGCAATAGCGGGCGGAAAAATTCTTCGATTGACTTGCAAATTGGCACACACGTTCCAGCTTTGCATATAAGTAGCTGTATAATTTTTATTGCTATATTGTTTATAAACTGTGTACAGGGGCACGGGAAAATTCTTAACATTATGGCTTATGGGGTGAATTTTGTTTAAACGCATTTTAATATCATTACTTTACAATGAAGAAAATGAAACTAGCGTACGTGAGTAAGATGCTTAAACTTATCTTGTTTGAAGAAAATATGTGCTCTTAAGCTTTCTAATTAATGTACAGGACTTTACAAAAGTGTTCTGACAATGTCACGTAGTCATCCAAACGATGTTAAATTTGGAACAATTATTAATTGTAAATGCAAAATAAGCTGAATAGTTTTTACTGGTGTATACAATGTTTATGGTTCGTTTACAGAGACACACGAAAGAATTTCGTAACATTAGAGCCTACGGACAAGCTTTTATTTAAGCGCGCACTTTAATGCGTTAATGCTGAATTGAACTTAATAAAATTAACATACGTTATAAAGATGCTTAAAATAATGTTTACTCTTAAAAAAGGTTATGTATAGACTGAAAAATTTATGGGACCACACAGTGGCGGATCCAGAACTTAACTTTTGGGGGGGGCTAAGATTTTTCAAGATGCTATTCGAGATCAATGAAAAATTTACCAATGTAATATTCAATTGTGAATGTCGGTGATTTTGGGGGGGGGGGCTTGAGCCCCCTAGCCCCCCCCTTAAATCCGCCACTGGGACCACACAAAATAATTCCGAGTATGTACTGTAATCATCCAAATGATGTCAAATTAGTTAAAAAAATTAATGAGTTATAATTAATTAGGCTTATTCTTATTATTGGCGTTTATAATGACTGTGGCTACTTTTCTGGGATACATAAAGGAATTTCGTACTATTATGGTCTATAGTCGCTATTTCTTAAAAGTTTATTTTAACATGGTTACACCCCATCAAATATAATGAAATTTTATTAGAATTTTAAACCTGTTGAAAATTGTGGGCATAGAATTGATAATTAGTTTAAAGGTTATGCAAAATATTTCCGATGTGCTATGTAATATTTTTTGTATGAAATTTGGTATTTATGAATTTCAGGGAAATAATACAAGACCGTCGTTTATTAAGAATACATATTGTTGCGTACTTGGGGGTTCGTAAGTTGTCCGAGAATGAAAGGCGAAACTTGCAAAAATGCAGTGATTTATTCACAGAAAGTTCCAGAAAAATACTGGTCTATAAACAAAGTATCAGCTTCTATTCAACCAGTAAACATAACTTAAACAACAGCTGTTAACAGCAAAACAACAGTACAAACTGTTTAGCAATAATATACAAAGCAAGTCTCATTCAAAGAGGCTCAAAGCAAAGTAAGCATTTGACAAAACTGACAGATCTGAGACTTGACCACCTTGGCCAAAAAAATGCTCCTTTTATTCTTGTCTATCGAACACAGACTGTTCTGGAAAATTCTCGTATCTCATCAGCCAATGAGATTAGAGCTTCCATATTTGGTATATCACTAATAAGGATTTTCTCACCAAGGTTGCCAAAAAAAATCGCCAAGGAGGGAAACACTCGCCAAATCCATTTCTTCCCTTATTGGAGCTTTTTAATGCATTTTTAAGGGAAAATTAGGCTATTTTAACGCTAAAATGACTAGAAATGCACAAAATTAGCATTTTATCAACTTACTAAGCCTCTTTGAAAGAATTTATACAAAAATAAATGCAATTATTTACAATTCCGTAACACATTATACCTATGATATACAAAGAGAGATACAGCGAGCGGTTGAGGGAGGGGCAGCCCCCCTCAGAATTGTATCTGATTATGGTAACAAGTCGATCAAATCAATATATACTATTATATAATCTATAATAATAAAAGTAAGGAATAAATAAAAATGACCTATTGAATAATGTCTGATGCAAATAGGACATTGAGGCTCCTGATCTGCAGATCCACTAGTTAAAAAGGTGCCGTAAGTATTTTAACCCCAATGAATGAATTTACTGTGCTATTAAATATTACATCTGGTTCTTTCATTTTGGGTTGAAACGTTAAACTTAAACATCAATAGTATGTTAAAAACATTAGATAAAAAACCTAAACATTACTTCGTGCGTTGTTTAAATTTTTCAACCGGGTACCCGGTCCTCTTCAGAACGACACCTTCTGTGTGGAAGACTTGAGTTGGAGTGATCTTGAGCTTGCTTTGCCAATAGGTGGCACCATGCACTGTCTGTGGCTACTGCGCCGCTGTCTTTGCATACATCGTGATCGGTGGAAATTTCAATCGATTCTCTGAACATCGCGTAGTTGTAATCGTCGTAGTTGGCTATTTTAGTGGCTTTATCAAAATCAATTTTAATGTTTTGTTTATTGTAAGTTTTAGCTAAGGCTGTATTATATTTTTCGGTTTTTATATCATTTTTATGTTCATTGATTGTAGTTTTAATTTTTCTCTTGGTGACTCCTATATATGACCCAGGTTTATTATCTTCATTTGTGAATGGGATTTTATAAATTCCTGCAGTTTCTAAAGGGGGGTAGGGGTCTTTATCGCTTCTGATTAATTGGAAAATATTTCTGTTAGGTTTAATGGGAATATTTACGCCGTTTTTATTTGCTACATTTTTTATTTTATTGGAGGCTCTGCGATCGTACAGGATAGAAGAGGTGAATTTAAGGGGTTGTTTTTGAAAACTGGGAATGTAATCTAGATTTTTAATTTAATTTTTAATTAATTTATTAACTATTTTATCCGGGTATCCTGCTTTTCTAGTAAAATCTTTAATTAGGTCAAGTTCCTTTTTGAGATCGTCGGGTTCGTTAAAAATTAGAAATGTGCGATTGATACATGAACGGATTGCATTAGTTTTATAACGGAAGGGTGTTTTGCTCTTATAGGGAATTATTTCATTACTATTAGCTGGTTTACGGTGTACGGTGGTTTTGATTTTGTTGTCGGTACAGGTAATTTTAACATCGAGAAAATTAATTTGTAGATTATTTTCTTCTTTGTATGTGAATTGGATGTCGGGGTCATGACTATTAATTACGTTAAGGATTTCATTGACATCAAACTTTTTATTGATGACGGTAAAAATGTCATCGACGTACCTGTACCAAAAAATGATTTTGTTTTTTAAATTTTCAATAATTTTATTCTCGAGAAGTCTTAATTTAAATTCCGCGATAAAGCCTGAAATGGGCGATCCCATCGGGACGCCTTTGATTTGTTGATAGATTTTTCCATTAAACGTGAAATAGTTTTCTCTTAACAAAAAATTTGTGACTGCATTTAATGTTTGGTCTATTTCAGGGTCGGGGTAGTAATTATTGTTTTGTACTACATAGAACAGGTACACATTGGCGATATAAAATAGACTGTATCTAAATAAATCTTGCAAGCCCCATAGGTTTGTAACCTGGGTCTAAAACTGGACCATCTAGGGTATAATTAAAACTGTGTCTCATGGCTTATAGAGTAATTTACCAGCAAATTTGACCTTTTTTTGAAAATTTTCAACTTTGAGACCGTTTAACTACTAAAGCCAAGAGTAACCCATGCTATTTTAAATATTTTTAAGTTCTATACTAGGATGTGTAATTAACCCCATAATTATTTCTAGGGATGAAACGGATATCCGGTATCCGGCCTATCCGGCTGAGTTTTAAATATCCGACGGGGTACTGGATATCAGCAGTCCGGATACGGATATCCGGTAATTTCAAGCCGGATATCCGGAGGAGAAAATTCAAGCTTAAGTTCCCCTCAGATGAAAAATTTGCGACATTTTTTTTTTTTTTTTTTTTTTTTTTTTTTTTTTTTTAAAGATCAGTTGTAGCTTGTAAAGGTTAAAAAAAAAAAATGCAAAAGTCGAATTTGGCCACTTCAGCAAACAAATTTGGCAAAAAGTAGCTTCAGGTTTAAGAGATATAAAAAGTCTTTTTTAATTTTGTGCAGAGTTAGCTAGGATTTTCCAGAGTGATCTATAACATTCCCCTTAATCTTCCCCATAACAATAAAAAGAGTTGTTCATTGTTGTTCCTGAACAAATAATACTCATCCTCTGCAGTGCATATAACTCTGTTTTCATGACTTTTGTTTAATAAGTTGAGAATGTTTAGTAATATTGTTAGTCTTGGAAGTAAAAAGTAGTTAGATTGTTTCGAGAATGAGTCAATAACGCACATTTATTGACTAGAACCTGCCTGTTCATTTACATTCCACTTTTCCCTACACAAGAAAGTTGTTTTTGTGACCATATATTTATACTATCAGACCCTCTGACATCATTGTCATTATTTAAAGTTTATGATTTTGTACATTAGAAAAACTGAACTAACTTTTAATTAAAGAATTTTAATATATAATCTAAATTTTTTTTTCTTATCTGTTCAGAATATAAAAATATAAAATAAGTAAAAAGCATTAAAAAAAACAAATATAAATTTGTTTGGAATCATTACTTTCTTCTATATTCAATAGAGGAAAGCATTTTATTCGTAAAAATTTTCAACTTCTCGTTTTTGGTGGATTTACGCATTTTCAGTGAACCAGAATTTTGAATTTGACCGTTTTAAGAAAATGACTGTCTGACAAATGTTATGTGTAGCAGCTCTAGTTCAAGAGTTAATGCACAGAACTTCATATAAATTTATACATAGTTGCGCATTAACACACACATAAAAGTGCCCATCGACTTTTGGTGCAAATTACACTGTGATTTCTCTATACTGTGATTTCTCTCATTTAAAGGAGGACTATATCTCTTCTACTGTGTATAATTAAAAAAAGACTAAGTATGTCACAGGGCTATTATGAAATATGTTTATTTAATTTCTGTGCATATCGGCCAATAGACGATGCTGTTATGCTGCAATTTTCCTGTGAATGGAGAAATTATCTTGGATTTATTTGTGTATAATTACACAAAATTTGGTATGTGAGAGGGCCATTTTATGAAACATCATGTTGATTCAATTTTGCTGCATATTGGTCGATAAGTGGCTATACTATGCTGCAATTTACCCTGGGAATGGGAAGGCTAAATTTCAAAATCTATAACATTTAACTGCACTTAACTTGATATGCAAGATAAATAGTAAGTGAACGAAAGCTGGCTTAATTTGGGTGTATATTGACCAACAGATGTCGCAGTTGTTCCTCATCTTCTATGATTCTCCGCTTGGCTACATCTCACAATATTTTGATTAAAATTGCACTAAACTCCATATCTAACATTTTTATTGTGCGAAGCTATCATTAAGTTTCTTCTGTGCATGTTAAACAGCGTGTAGCTTTGTTATGTAGAGTGATATAAAAGAAAGTTTTGTAATGGCCATAACATACTAAGCCATTGAAACTTTTAGATTTTTTTTTTTTTTTTTTTGCTTCTTTCTTTTATGTTTTCTTATAAATGCCTCAAACGAAAATACTGGATTCATAAAAATTTTCTACATTTGGTATTCGGTGGATTTACACATTTTAAGAGGTCCAGAACCTGGTTTGATCAATTTTTAAAAATTTGTGTTTGTGTGTGTGTGACAAAAATTCCGTTCAACTGATGTTGGCCTTATTTAGGTGTATATCAGCCAACAAGTAGATCTGCTATTATGATTTTTCACAAGCCTATATCTCAGCATCTATTGATTAAAATTGCACCAAACTCCATATGTAAAATATTTATTGTGTGAAGTTATGGTTAAACTTTTGCACATTTAAACAGTAAGTGGTGTGTGATGGCCACAATAAATACGTTTTCTTATGAAAATAACCAACCCTTCAACTACCCAGACAGCACAGAGAACTTGCATTAAGCTGTCATCAACATTGACAACTCAAGTCAAGAAACTTGCATCGAGCTTGCCATCTCAAGCCTGTAAGTTTAATGCAAGTCAAGATCAAGAATCCTAGTTTACACTTGTCCCACTTGCTTTAGACTTGATAGTTCAAACAGGAATCAAGTAATATGTATCAAGCATGCACTAAGTTTGCCACAGCTCATACGAATCAAGTAATACACATCAAGTATGAATTATACTTGCTGCACAAAGTATGAATTGTACTTGATGCACCAAATATGAATTATACTTGCTGCATCAAGTATGAATTATACTTGATGCAGCAAACGTGAATAACATTTTACTTGCCAAGCATGTTTTTAACATGATACAGTCGTCAGCAAAAGTATCCGAGCACTAGCAAAAATTCCTATGTAAAAAAAGTACTCTTAATACTGTTTTGTTAAATAAATTGTTGTCGAATCATGTTCATAGACCAGGGGTTAATACAGGTCGAGTTTACTACCTTTTATGGGTACCTTCACAAAAACCAACCTGGCAAAAAAGGTAAGCTTCACAAAAATCAATCTGGCAAAAAAGGTACCTTCACAAAAATCAATCTGGCAAAAAAGGTACCTTCACAAAAATCAATCTGGCAAAAAAGGTACCTTCACAAAAATCAATCTGGCAAAAAAGGTACCTTCACAAAAATCATTAAGCTAAAATCGGTACCTTCACAAAAATCTTAGTCATCCCAGCAAAATTTGGCATCTTAAATGAGCACATTTTCAAAGAAGAGTAACTTATTTGTGCATTTCTGTTGATGCAATTCACAAAGCAAGAATCATACACAATGTTGGTTTTAATCTACGCACAAGTGTTTTCTACGGGCGAGAAATGGTGTAGCATAAGTAAACAAAACGATCCTTGCATGTATCTATACAGACACGCTTTGGAGTTGTGGCCATAGTGTACTGTTTGCTGATTCGTCAGGTGGTTTGACGCTTTGATGACTGTATGATGATGTGTCTATCCTCCCTTGTACAATTCATGTGTAGTGCAGTGATAATAGCACAAATAAAAACAACTCCTACTTACATTCTTTCTACTGAACTGTTTACTTCAGAGAGAAGTGAGTTTTGATTCCTGTTGTGCTATAAGCCTCACACCAACTGTTAAGCGTTATTTTTATTATTTTACTTAGTTTGAACTCCCCCCCCCTCCCCCCCACACACAGAAAAAGAGTGTGCTGCAATTTTTCACAAAAATAAAATATAGTTAAGACTTTTCACAAAAATAGGTATTAATTTTGAAATCCTGGATTGGCCCCTGTAGACTGACTAAGAACAGAACTCAACAAGGATTTATTTAACAAAACGGTACTAAGTATAATTTTTTTACATAGGAATTTTTGCTAGTGTTCGGACATTTTTACTGCCTACTGTTCATCAAAAGCAAAGGAACTTTCTACGTATCGTCGCCGGAAGCCAGCTGCGGAGAAATAATCCTCTTCTCTACTCTACAGCATACATGAAGCAAATATTGCTTATCAAGCATGCTTTTAATGGCATGCATTCTTCGCCGACAGCTAAAGCCCATGTTATTCTATGCAGAAATTTATTTGCAGAATGACTCATAACCTAGTGTCATTATTTAAATTCCTTTTTCACTTTTGGAAAAACCACAACCGTTATATATGTTCTCGTTTTCCAAAAAATTATCTTTTAAATTTCAATAACTTCTCGTACAGAAAAAAGAAGCGAAAAATGCAATTGTTTAATTTTTCGTATTTTTAAAGTCAAAAATGAAAACTTTATGAAACTACTTTTAGAAAACATATTCAAATTTAAATATTGCGAATTTTCCCAGTATGAAAATGGATTAAAAAAAAAATACATAAGGTAATGAATTCTATAAATAAATTTCCCCATAGAATAATATGGGTTTTGGCTGTCGGAGAAGATAGTTATTCTACGCTCTTAACCTGATGTAGATAACTTAATACATTCTTATTTCTGGGACGATCAATCACATTTTATGTAGATTTTTGGTAAGTTATCTAAATTAATTTTTACAAGAACAGAAAATCATTTTGTCCAGAATTTGAACTTGGGCACTTATGTTAACTCCCAACCCTCTTTCAACTGAGTTCTAGGATGATAACTCACATGGCTCGTTCATATGAAAGTTAAAAATTTTCAATTTGTCTGTTTTGGGAATATGAACTCAGTCTTAGAAGAAAACTATTTATTTTAACTCCATAGCTGTTTGATGGCAATTGGATATTTTGAATAATAATTTCCACCGTTTATACAATAATTTTTTGGTGTATTGAATAAATAAATTTTTACAGGAGCGAAAAGTGAGACAGCGTTAGAACATTAACTCAGAGGATCTATGTCTGAACTTGTCCTGATCCCTTTTCGTTGTTGTAAAACATCGACCAACATATTAAAAATGTATTGCATAAATGATCAAAGTTATTTTTCTAATTACACTGCTCGGCAAGAAAATTGCCTCTGAAACCATTTCAGCATATTCTTATGTAAAATGACCTCCTGAATCCGAATATGAAGCCCATTTTGCCCTATCACCCACAATGTTTTAGGAATGGACCCCTATTTTTATCATTTTTGGTGATTTTGTGCCTATAAATTTGATTTTTAGGAGGTGGGAGGATTATTTTAACCGTTAAATATCTTCTGAAGGGCTACAGAGTCGGAAAACTCTAAACATAGACATTTGCGACAAGTGAATTATTTTTTTTTTTTTTTTTTTTTTTTTTTTTTTTTTTTTGGCGGGGAGGGGGGGGGGGCAGAGGGTGATTGCACGAAAATTATGCATTACATATCTTATATTTTTTTTATCTGTTATTGATGTTATTTTTTAAACTTTATATATTTTTGTTTTTAGGTATTAAATTAATTTTTTTTCATTCTTCAAATCAAATTCATGGTCATAAAATTATCGAATAGAGAAAGAAATTGAGGGGGGAGTGGTGTATTTAGAAAACTGTGGGTGACTGGGCAAAATGGGAGTTATATTTGGATTCAGAAGGTCATTTTACATAAAAATCGGCAAGAATGGTATCAGATCTCGATTTTTTTTTTTTTTTTTTTTTTAATTGCAGAGCAGTGTTATTCATTACTATCCAGTAATTATGAAATTAAAATTAAATGAATTTCTACCATGGTACTGTGTTTGTATTGGAAGAACAAATGGAGAAAAATAAATAAGTAAATAAAATCAACTGTCTTATCAGCAAAACATGCAGGTCAGTTCTCATTCACGATTCTTCAGTTGGTACAGCGTTTGAATCGTTAGCGCAAAAGTCTTAGATTCAAATCTTGACCTAGACGCTATTCATTCTCGTAAATTTTAATTAGATAAATCTATTAAAAATCTATTGCATAAATTGTCGAAGTTATCATAGTAGTTAGACTGGCAACATAAATTTAAGTTGAACTTCTAGACCCCCCCCCCCCCCCTCTCTCTTTTTTTTCTAAGTGTGTGTGCTACATGCACACACACTTTTGCACATGTAGTCAAACTACTTTTAGCATAGCTACCAACATTTTAATTAATTCCGGAGTATTATCAGCCCCGGCTTTATTTCGCACTACTTTATAGAAATTTTTTCTCCGGTGTGTAACTACAATAAAATAGGAAAAAATTACTCTTAAAAAATAGGTGATATGAAATAAAGGCGGGGATAAAAATACTTCGAATAAATTAAAATGCTGGCAGCAGTGCTTTTATAAAGAAACTTGCCTGAGAATGTTACTTTGTAATGCAAAGCAATATTATTCTCTTATATCTTTTGGAAGGTGATAAAATATTGAGTTAAAAGTTTGAAAGGAAGGGGGAGAATTGCTATACAGATTTATTTATTTTTTTTTTTTTGGGGGGGGGGGGGCATTATTACACTGGAACCTACGGTTTAAAGTAGATTTCAAACAAATGCGAATGTCCATGTTTGTACTGGAATTTTAAAGTGTCATGTTCGAATTCTGCTTTAGGCATATATATTAGTGATGGTTAGGATTTTCTTTAAAAAAACACAGATTTCCGAAATTAAAATATCTAACTATTTTTCTAAAAAAAATACTGAGAATCCACTTATTTTTCTAAATTTACCATTTATTTTAATTTGGAAAATAAATAAAATATATTGTATCTCGCTTAAAAATAAATAAATAAATAAAAATAAACATTTATACTATCAAATTTAATTTAATATTTCTCGCAAAAGGTGTAAAACTTGTAATTTGTATTAAAAGAGCATTCTCTGGAGAAGGATATCTAGATTTCAGTTGTTTGCACAAATGCTTTGAAGTATTATATTTATTTTATTATATATATATATATATATATAGGGGAGAGTCGGGAGGGTTGGGACAACTAAAATTGTTCTTAAAATAAACAATGTTTTTAATTTCTGTCACTTCCACCAGATGAAGTAACTACAGCTCCATATTTGTTGCTATGTGTCATTTTAGTGTGAGAATTTTGTAAGTTTATGTAACAAAGACTCTATTTTATAACACCAAAAGTAAGCAATTGCTTAATTTTCAAGGCAAGTTTTTAACATCACTCACTGATGTTAGCATAATTACTTTTCATATTTTATATACCTATTACCTAATATAACTTTTACGAATTAGTAGCTAAATTAAGCCTAAAAGTTGCATGTGTCTAATAATAAATTATTTTTTTGAAAAATAATGAAAAGGGAGTGATGGGACAGAGCAGTTCATGGAGAGATGGCACATGTAAGAAAAGAAAGAAGAATGAAGATTCTGATACTCCATAAACAGAGAATATCAAGAGGAAAATGTATGAATAAATGAAAGAGAAAATGCTCGAAACAAATTCAAAATCATGGAAAATAATTGGTGTGGCACTCACACGAGTTTTGTCTACCTTTTTAACTTTTAAAAATACTTTATTAACCATATATGTATGAGGAATTAATTTTCATTCCTGAGCAATTTTCCTGGATATGGTAAAACATAGAAAAGAAATTACATTCATCAATTACAGTTAGTATTTCTTGGTAATATTTGTTCTTGAGATATGCTGATAACACACACAGACTAGCCACTAAAAACCTTATTAATGTTCAGGGAACCACAAAACATGTAAATGTAACAAAAACTTAATTTTGAATATTTGAACTAAAAACAATACCTTCTCTGCTAGAAGTAAAAAAGAAAAAAAAATGATGAACTAATCGAGCATTTGAAAATTTTATTTAAGTGGTACATTATATTCTAATGTTGGATAAAATAGATGTTATTAATAATTAATTAACCTTACATACATAGTGACCCACTGTTTTTGTCCTTTTTCATAGTATGCCTGCATATTATGTACTTATTTTAACTGTATAAACCTGTCCCATCTCTCCCTCATATATAAGGGAGGGATGAGACATTTTTATGACTATGTTAATTGGCTTATGAAATTAATATTTTAATAATTACCATCAAATTTATATTTTTAAAAGATATTAAAGTGTTTCTATTTGGCTTTACATTTATAAAAGTAACTAAAAACTTACTTTTAATGTTGAATTGTATTGCCAATTGCCACGACACTTTATAACATGAAATACACGTTGTTCCATAGAATTAATTAATAACATTCTATCATCACGTAACGTTGTTTTCTTTGGTTTCCGACTCGCTTTCGAATATTCCATGTTACACCTGATCTTCTGACTCTATAAATACTGCTCAAGGATCTCTTTATTCTTCTCTATATTTGTACAGGATTTTGTCCTTGCGCTTTTAATTGTAAGATCTTAATAATTTCACTTTTAGAAATTTCTTTAGAACGTGGCATTTTTTATCAGAATACGCAGGAAATATCTTTTCCGAATCACAAACAAAACAATACATTGAACTCATTAAATTGTTATGCTAAATATATAGCAGACGATATTTCAATTAAAGGAAAAGATTATTCTGCATTTATAGAAGCAGACGACAATAAAAATATTTTATTTTGTGAACAAAAATGTAAAAGAAAACATGCAATGCTGTATTGTGTCTATACTTTTGGGACAGCACATTTTTATATCATTTAATGTACATTTTATAATTTCAAACCTTTGATCATAATTCATATGTGTATATCAGCAAACCTGTTTTTATTTATTGCCTATCTCACGAATTTTAATTATACGTTATTACTTTTTATGTTAATGCAAATTTTATTGATTGTCTAAACTTTTGGGACACGGTGTACACTTTGAAACATTACCACTTGCTTTATTTTATTTTTAGACAAATTATTATAAAAATAAATCAATAATCATTTACCTTCACTTTAATGTCACCCGCACTTGCTTCGTATTTCGCGAGATGACAACAACATCATACAACCGATTGAGCAAGGCTATGCAAATAAGAAGAGCATGCGCAGACAGTTACTTGACGTCAAGGAAAGTTTAAGCCAGTAATATGCTTGATTTGGCATGCGTAATTTTCCAAACTTGAAGTTGGTCTGAGATATCCTTGAATTAGCAACTTTGCTGTGTCATGGTAAATTCACTTGAAAGCCAACCTTGTTTCAAGGAAGTGTGCTGTGTGGGTATGATTATATTAGTAAAATATTTTGTTTCATTTTTTTTAATACATATCAAACACACAATTTTTAGCACTGTAAAAAATGTTTAAATGATAAGTTTTTGTTTTATAATTCTGAACAAAACCTATATATTTGTAACAAATTGCAAGTGTAGGAATTGATATCCATCAGTGTCCTCATATTAAATAAAACATCTGAATTTACTTATTTTCCTTCAAGAAAGTATTTAAAACTTACCTTTTCCTATTTTATTAAATCCTTTTTCATTTTTAAAACTACTTTGCTTTCGTCTTACAAACATCGTTATTCTGTTTACTATATCGGCGTTGCCATTTCCAGTCTGCATAATCTTTTCTATTTGTGCTGTTGCCACTTCTTGGAAATTGTCATTTAAAATTATGTTTTGGTTTTCACCACTGGATGTCGTGGCGCGGCAGTCAATTTCATTATGCAGATCAACTTGTGTAGGGTAGTATATAAGGCCGTGATGTTTGAAGATACTTCAGTTTCAGCTGAGTTTCAGTTCTAGTTTCAATGAGCATCAGCTAGTTTTGGCTGGGAGTCCCAGTTCTGTTGAGTAGCTGCTGGCGGCTGTTCGGGATTATGGATATAGATTGTGGACTGCTCATGTTTTTTATGCTGAACTCAAAATTAAATAACTTAAGTAAATCGACTGTTGAATTGTATTGTTAAGTTTAAAAGTTTTATGATGTTAATGTATGTTTACACTAGTTACGTTTAGAAATTTTTTTTATCTACAATAATTTCTTCGGAAACTTAAATAGATAATTTTCG
The DNA here is from genome assembly GCA_963930645.1 of Salticus scenicus. NCBI lineage: Eukaryota > Metazoa > Arthropoda > Arachnida > Araneae > Salticidae > Salticus > Salticus scenicus. The sequence goes on along the minus strand of OZ005651.1, from coordinate 307,790,545 downwards.
TGAGGACTTTATCTGTAATGCCAAGTTTTTTTTAACTTTATTATTTCTTGAAATCATTGGTCATGCGGCGACCATGAATTGACTTTGATCGTCTGCTAAAAGAAAGTTAAGTTTAACTGAGGTCCCTCCAGCTATTTTATTCATTGGTCATGCGGTGACCATGAAGTTTAGGATCGAGTGCTTCATTTTTCTTCGATTCTATAGCATTCGCTGGTCATTGGGCGACCGTGATCTTCGTTAAATTATGTGTTGAGTTTAATTTTCAACTAGTTTCGTTTGTTTCTTCAATATGCTTTCTATGTTACGTGGTGTGTGTTTGATCATTCTTCAATAAGTGGTAAAATGCTTGTGCCGGTGTGAGGTAATGTTTGGGCTTCCATTTTCCACATTGGTCATGCGGCGACCATGTAAATGAACTTGAATGACATGCTAAAGACTTTCTTTCTCCATGTACCAACAAGTAGCGTTAATGTGTTAATGAAGAGGTAATATAGTTTTGAATTGTTGTTGAAAATAACTTTGTTATGCTGAATTTAAAATTTTGTTATATATATATTTATATTAGATCGTTTTCTAGTTATTGTTATAATTGTTTTGAATTTATTATATCTTCATGAATAAATTTATTTTTCGTTTTAAATATTTTTGCATTTACTGAGTCTAACACTTTTACATACTAGTCAAATTAGTTCAAATTGAAATCCTCTAAACTTAAATAATTCTACTGCAGCATTTATCTGCTTAATATAAATTTTATTTAAGACAGACCTTAAAGTGTCTAACAATTTGGGTTATGGGCCCAGTTTAAAAAAGGGGTTTTTTTTTACTAGTTTTTTTGTAGACTCAGTAAATTTAATTTGTAATTTGTGGTATATTTAATTATTCAATTATGGCTTACAATGTAGTTCCTCAAATAGTTAAACTTAATTCTCATAATTATCCTGGTTGGAAATGTGATATGAAGTTCCTTTTAATGGAAAAAAATGCTTTCGATATCATAACTGGTAATGAAGAGCAACCTGTAAAGAGTGATACGGTCACTGTTGAAGCTGCCATGTCTTTAATTTATTTAAATATTGAACCGGAATATCGGAGTTTAATAAGCGAATGTGATGATCCCTCTAAAGCTTGGGAAATTCTTAAAATCAATTTCCAACCAGACAGTAGAAGTCACCATATGAAATTATATTCTGAATTAATGTCCTGTTTTTTTTACCCTGGCGAATCTATAGGAATTTATGCAGCTAAAATTTCAAAAATAGCAGATCAATTAAAATCTATTGGTAAACCTATAAATGATGAGTATTTGAGCTTTCAGATTTTACGTTTTTTACCTGATAAGTTTGACCAGATCGTCCAGCAAATTCTGAGATGGCCTGATAAAGATTTTGAGTTTAAAAATATTGTAACTGAACTTTGTGCTGAGGAGACACGTCTCCAACTCAGAAATCTTGATAAATCTAGGGTGGATTGTAATATTGAAGCCCAAAGTGTTAAGTTTAAGAAAAGGCCTGTTTTCACTTGCTGGCGATGTGGGAAAAAAGGTCATATTAGTAAAGATTGTCGGGTAAAGTTAAATAATGATAAATCTGCTGGAGAAAATACATCTAAAGGTAATTTTGTAAAAAGAAGTGACTCCGCTCAACAGTCAAAACCTGATAAAACTCCCCCCCGTAAAAATAAAGGTTTTAAAGCTCAGAATTATATTGCTGAAGCTAATTTAAGTGGTTTTAACAGAGAGGGGAGCAGGGCTTTCGATACCGCCGCCTCTCACCACTTTTGTAAAGATAAATCTTCTTTTTGTAATTTCACCGAAATTTCTGGTGATGAGTTGCACGTAGCTGTTGACAGGGTTACTTTCCCCGTTACTGGTAAAGGGGAGGTAGAATTAGATTTTAATGGTGTTATTATAAAGCTTTGGAATGTTCTTTTTTCTCCTAACTTAAGAAAAAACCTGTTAAGTGGTTCTAGATTCGACCAGGGCGGGGCTAAATTTACTGGTAAGGCTGGTAAACTAAACGTGGTCGATAAGTATGGCAAGTTTCTTTTTTCTGTTATACTTTTCCAAAAATCATGAGAAATAATCACAATGTTAAAATGAATGGGGGGCAGAATTCTAAAACTAATGTTGATCTAAATTTTAATGCTGAAATTTCAGCTTCACCTGTAATTAAAACTGCCAATATTAAAGATATAGACACATGGCACTTACGTTTTGATCACATTAGTCCAGACTTAATTTATAATACTATTCGTAATTCTGCAGTTAAAGGTCTACCTCATTTAAAATCTGTTGATAATTTTTTTTTTGATCCCTGTCATTTAAGCAAACAAAATCATGTCTCTTTTAAGCCTCTTGGTTCTTCTTCATCTAAAAATCCATTAGATAGAATCTTTCTTGATACTTGGGGTCCTGTTAAAATTGCTGGAAAGAAAGGTGAGCGTTTTTTTGTGTCTATTATAGATGATTTTTCAGGTAAAACTTCAGTTTACCCTCTCCAGGAGAAATCTATGTGCTTTGAAGTCTTTAAAAGACATGTTCTAAGAGCAGAAAGATTTTTAGGGACCAAGTTGAAAGCATTGAGGACAGATAATGGCAGGGAATTTGATAATGAACTTTTTGGGGCTTTTTGTAGAGAAAATGGGGTAAAACATGAGTTGACCAATGCCTATACACCAGAAGAAAATGGAGTATGTGAGAGATTTAACCAGACAATAATGAATTGTGTTCGGGCGATGCTCAAATCTAGTGGCTTGTCTGACGATTTCTGGCCTGAAGCATGTATGCACTTTACCTATACGTGGAACAGGATTTGTCATGGTAGAAATTCTAAAACACCTCTAGAACTCTATTCTGGTAATAAGCCTTCAGTAAGACATTTAAGGCCATTTGGCACTCTGGCTTATGTCGGTGTTCCCAAGGTCAGGCGCAAGAACAAGTTAGATGCTAAATCCAAACGTGGTGTCCTTGTTGGATATGCCTTACGTACCCGTGGATACAGGATCTGGTTGGAAGAGGATAAGAAGATTGTTGAGAGCAGTGATGTGTCTCGCAGTGGAGCGGTGATGGGCGACTCTTCTTTTGAGTTGGTGCTTGTCCCAGAGGAGCAGCCATGGCCCATTGATCGGTGTCATACTGATCCGGAGCCTGGACCCTCTGGTGTCTTGCCCAGCGAGACTGAAGATGTTGATCCAACCGTCCTCCCTGCCACTCCTGCTTCTCCTGTTACTCCTGCTTCTCCTCAAGCTTCATCTCCCAGCTGGAAGACTAATCCGATTTGGTACAGAAAGGTAGTGCCTAGACCTAAAGGAAAGAAGATCGACATTTACTACTACCCTGACGGTGAAGGCAAGAGGTCATGTCAACGAACCCCAAAGGAAGTTGAGAAATTTTGTAATGATAATGGCTTAGTTTTTAATCCTAATGATTTTGATTTTTCTAAATTTAATAGTTTTTCTGGTGTTGTTAATCCTAGCATTATACCTTCCGCGTCCAGCACTGCTAGTTGACTAGATGTGGTGGTCCCGCGAACGTATAAGCAGGCTCAAAAATCTAAACAGTTTGATAAGTGGCATGAGGCTATGCTGGAAGAATTAGATTGTATGACTACCAGAGGTGTCTGGCATCTTGTGAAACTTCCTGTGAATAAATCTGTGTTAGGAAACCGCTGGGTGTATACAGTTAAGCATGACGAGTCTGGTACCATAGTTAGGTATAAGGCTAGGTTAGTCGCGCAAGGTTTCAACCAGGTCCAGGGAGAATCATATGATGAAACATTCTCACCTGTTATAAATTTTTCAGTAGTAAGATTTTTCTTTTCTTTGCTGGTCTCATACTGCGGGTGGTTTAACGTACAATGTGATGTAAAATGCGCTTATTTAAGTTCCTCTAAAAGAGGAAATTTACATGAAACAACCGACTGGATTTGCTGAAAAAGGCAAAGAAGATTGGGTGTGTAAATTAGACAGAGCATTGTACGGACTGCATCAATCTGGTAGATTATAGTTTTATGAGTTAAATAAAGTATTGTTGGAACTTGGTTTTAATAAATTTGAAAATTGTAATTGTGCATATTCATATTCTGATTTTTCTGTTTTGTTGGTTTATGTAGATGTTATTGTTATTTTTTCTAGGACTGAATCACAGGGAAATAACATTTTAGACCTTTTACAGTCTAAATTTGACTTAAAAATTTTGGGTACCACTCGTAAGCTTTTAGGTGTGGAATTCGAGTACACAGATACTGGGGTTTTGATACATCAGGGTCAATATATTGCCGAAGTTAATGAGAGGTTTCAAAACCATCGGATACCTGTCTCTTCCTTACCTATAGTTAAAGGTGTACAATTTTCTAAAAGTGATTGTCCAGTTGTTCAGTCTGAAACTGAAGAAGCGTCTCATTTGCCTTATAGGAATCTTTTAGGTTGCATTGCTTTTCTAGCAAACCATACAAGACCCGATATTGCATAATGCCACAAATATATTTTCTCAGTTCCAACAAAATCCTGGTTTTAAACATTGGCAAGGCTTACTTAAACTTTTAGGTTACATTAAATACACCAGTCATTATAAACTCTATCTCAATTGCACAGACATTAAAATAATTTCATACTCTGACGCTGACTTCGCCGCTAATAGAGATGATTACGTTTCTATGGGGGGTCAGTTGGTTCTTTTGGATTGTGCTGCCGTTTTGTGGCGCACTAATAAACAAAAGGGTGTCACTATCTCAACCATGGAATCAGAGTTTATTTCTATGTGTGATTGTGTGAGGGAGCAGGATTGGTTTTATAACATTTTATGTGAGTGCTCCAATTTAAAACTTATAAATAATAACTTTGACATACCTACTTTATATGCAGATAATCAGGCAGCCATTCGTTTTACTAAATGCAGAATAGAAAACTTCCATACACGACATGTAAATATAAAATTGTTTTTCATAAGAGACTGGTTTGATGAGGGAAAGTTTAACCTTGAATATATCAATTCTAAATTAAATCTTGCCGACCCGTTTACCAAGCCTATGACTAAAGGTGACTTATTAAAATTTATAAAATTAATTTTTCTTTAAATACTTAATATAATAAATAAAAATTCTAATTAAATATTCCAGTAATTGCTGCATTTTTCCTTTTTGTACATGTTTTCCCTGTGAAATTTTCCTTCCCTTTGCAAATTGTAAATATTGTATATATAATGGTGTGAATGAGTAAAATGCAAGGCGCCTTGTGTATGTGTTATCATATTTCTCATATTTCATATTTTCTTGTATATATATTGTATATTATATTATATATCTGTATATAATCATTGTATATATTCATTTCTCATACTGTTTTTTGATATATATATTGTCTGCATTTTGGGGGAAATTATATTAATTGCATGCAAACTTAAATAGTACCATTTCTCTTAACCAAGTTGTTTTTCAGTGTATCATTTAGTGATACCTTATTGTGAAGCCATGTGGTACCTCATATTTTTCTGTGAAACTATGGACTTAAAGTGAATGGATGTGCGGCAAATTCTTGGTAATATTTAAAATGTTTTTTATAATTCTTATGTTTTTTTTTAATATTGCGGTGGGGGGCATTTGATATCCATCAGTGTCCTCATATTAAATAAAACATCTGAATTTACTTATTTTCCTTCAAGAAAGTATTTAAAACTTACCTTTTCCTATTTTATTAAATCCTTTTTCATTTTTAAAACTACTTTGCTTTCGTCTTACAAACATCGTTATTCTGTTTACTATATCGGCGTTGCCATTTCCAGTCTGCATAATCTTTTCTATTTGTGCTGTGTTGCCACTTCTTGGAAATTGTCATTTTAAATTATGTTTTGGTTTTCACCACCGGATGTCGTGGCGCGGCAGTCAATTTCATTATGCAGATCAACTTGTGTAGGGTAGTATGTAAGGCCGTGATGTTTGAAGATACTTCAGTTTCAGCTGAGTTTCAGTTCTAGTTTCAATGAGCATCAGCTAGTTTTGGCTGGGAGTCCCAGTTCTGTTGAGTAGCTGCTGGCGGCTGTTCGGGATTATGGATATAGATTGTGGACTGCTCATGTTTTTTATGCTGAACTCAAAATTAAATAACTTAAGTAAATCGACTGTTGAATTGTATTGTTAAGTTTAAAAGTTTTATGATGTTAATGTATGTTTACACTAGTTACGTTTAGAAAATTTTTTTATCTACAATAATTTCTTCAGAAACTTAAATAGATAATTTTCGTGAGGACTTTATCTGTAATGCCAAGTTTTTTTTAAACTTTATTATTTCTTGAAATCATTGGTCATGCGGCGACCATGAATTGACTTTGATCGTCTGCTAAAAGAAAGTTAAGTTTAACTGAGGTCCCTCCAGCTATTTTATTCATTGGTCATACGGCAACCATGAAGTTTGGGATCGAGTGCTTCATTTTTCTTCGATTCTATAGCATTCGCCATTGGGCGACCGCGATCTTCGTTAAATTATGTGTCGAGTTTAATTTTCAACTAGTTTCGTTTGTTTCTTCAATATGCTTTCTACATTACGTGGTGTGTGTTTGATCATTCTTCAATAAGTGGTAAAATGCTTGTGCCGGTGTGAGGTAATGTTTGGTCTTCCATTTTCCGCATTGGTCATGCGGCGACCATGTAAATGAACTTGAATGACATGCTAAAGACTTTCTTTCTCCATGTACCAACAAGTAGCGTTAATGTGTTAATGGAGAGGTAATATAGTTTTGAATTGTTGTTGAAAATAACTTTGTTATACTGAATTTAAAATTTTGTTATATATATATATTTATATTAGATCGTTTTCTAGTTATTGTTATAATTGTTTTGAATTTATTATATCTTCATGAATAAATTTATTTTTCGTTTTAAATATTTTTGCATTTACTGAGTCTAACACTTTTACATACTAGTCAAATTAGTTCAAATTGAAATCCTCTAAACTTAAATAATTCTACTGCAGCATTTGTCTGCTTAATATAAATTTTATTTAAGACAGACCTTAAAGTGTCTAACAGGAATGAGTATGTTAGACTTAAGTTTTATTCTTCATCGCCATATTGCACAAATAAATAGAATGCTAAATAAATATGCTTAAGTAAATTATATTTAAAATGTGTTTAAAAGAACAGTATATGAAATACGTTTATATTTTATTGTTTTAAAATAAAGAAAAAGAAAAGAAATATACAACAAAAAACAAAACTAATGCCGGATATCCGTATCCGGCAGGCAAAGGAGCTCCGGTATCCGGAAAAATCACTATCCGTTTCATCCCTAATTATTTCTATGGGGCACTCATCGCCTTAGCAGATATTGAGACTGAAAACATGCAAAAAATCAACGAAAACTGCATTTTCGAATGACCTTGGCCTTTAAAGCTATGAGTGACCCACCAAACTGTTTATGCTAAAATGTACTTAGTATCAAGTAGTATCCGTATTTAAAAAAATTGACATGGGTCACTCATGGCTTTAGGAGTAAAATGATATTAAAATGGCACCATTTATTTACGGCCTCAAACTTTGACCCCCTCTCTAGGTCAAACAAATGAAATTCAGAAAAAATTAAATTTCACTTTTTCTTATCACAGTACTACTAAGATATCCTGAAAGTTTTGGGAAAATTGAAAATATCAACTGTCACACCTCCATAGACTTTGTCCAGCCTTTAAAAAAATGGCTCTTAATCAAAATGTTGTAACAATGTGTTTTTCAAAGAACATCAATCTATTTACTTTAAAAAAAAATCTTTATAAACTATATTTTGTTATAACTAAGTTTTTATATGACAATTAAATTATAAATATAGGTTTTTGACATTTTTGACGAGGAGGTTTTTGACATGGCAGTTTTAACCATGGTTTAAACTGTCAAAAACTGTCATGTGTCAAAAACCTGCCAATATATTAAACAGGAAATGGAGTGACTGCTAATGCTAAAGTTTAAAGTTCTACTCGATATCTTTTTTTCACAAAAGTATTTATAGTTTTAAAAAAATGTACCAAAATTTTAAACCTACATCAACCCCTAAAAATATAAGACAAGAACTCTACAAAATTAAAGAAGAAAAAAAAAACACTAACTTCATTACTAAATCTTGCTTAAGTATATATACAGCTTCCTCAGTTAGGGAAGAACTCGGAAGTACTAGCAGGTCCTACACAATCCCAAAGCCAAAGAATATTAAAACAAACTTTGAGCTTTTAAGGATGGTACCAGCTTTCAAGCATTTTGTCAGTTAAGTAAAATATCATTTACCTTTCACGATTATTTCCATGAAACTAAAAGTAGTTTCAGACTGTGGTTTAATCTTTTATGGTTTCACAGAAAATTAACATATCACTTTAACAGGATAAGGATAGACAATAACGACAACTTCTATCAGTTTCAAAATGGTGTGCGCCGTAAAGTATTTAACCCTCTGTAACTCATGACCTTTAATATTTTTGTGTTTATTTGTTTCGTAATAATTGGAAAAAAATAAAATGCACGTGTTTCAGGTTTTTTTTTTATTTCTCATAAATTTCGAAAAAACAAACAAAAACACCTACAGGCAACAAACACTTTTTAGCATAAAATCCTATAAAATACGTGAAATTGGGTCAAAATCAATATTATACAATGAATTTGAAACACTTACCTCTTCACTGTTTCAATATAAAACACAACACACGAAAAACTATTTTTTATTATTTTTTGAATCAGAGCCGGTCCGCACTTGTCGTTAGTTACCCACTGTCGAGTAATGAACTTCAACTTACGACATACGGCGCCATCCAGTTGTGTTTCTAGATACTAGATTCTCTAACTGTGAGTGTATACGACAGGCTACAGTGCGTGATTACGTTGTAGAACCGATTCTTTGAATTTGAACCACGATCGAACGGTATGTTGCCTACAGTCTACAGTATGGTACAGAGGGTTAAGGTTTGTCATCCGGTATACTTGACGATTTTGTATACAGAATGGGAGAAAGCATACAATTGTATCTTTCCTTTAAGCACACTTTCTAGCAAAGCTATATGCACTCTTTTGTTAATTATGGTTTCTGAAGCCTTCCCTTCTTATCTATTTAAAGTTCTTTGGCTCTACTACCTGGGTGAGACAAGTTATGCAAAGCAGAAAAAATACTTTTGGAAAACTCTTTGGGAACATATGGTCTAATTTTAATCAGAATTGCTGTCACAGTATATCTTCAAAGTGGAAATCAGTGCGATTGGTTTTAAAGAGTTTTTTCGATTGGCTAATAATGTCTGAAGTTCAACATCCTGCATTTGGGCTAAACTTTAATTATTATCTTTAAATCAAAATTCTATCATAAAGTACTAGTTACTATCTTAGAAAACTTTGTTAATTAGTATTTTCACATAATTTTTGCGTCAGTACCATTAAATTTGTTTTAATCAAACTTTTATTTTTTAAATTTCAATTATACGACTTTTCATTTATACGCCCTTTTACTCCAGTCCCTTGAAAGACAAACGGTGCTTTTTTTTTCAAGAAAAAAACTGTTTTTTCCAAAATTAACGGGAAATTTCCATCTCTAATCATAAATGCTAAATTTAGTCTCAGTTTACATGAAAAAAATGTAAGTGGTTTTAGACCAGTTGGAGCTGACAACGATTTTAGAAGTAGTCAGAGTTGGTGGTTAGTGGTGGAATAAGTAAGAGTTGTTGCATTCTAATCTGCACTTATCAAAAGCAAGAGTAGATTCATCAGTCCATCTGAGTGTTTGTCATTTTTCTTGTAACCACAGAGTAAGTCATTAAGTAGAGCCAGTGATAAGTGTTTCAAGTTGTGGGAAATATTGTATGTTTATATTTTTTGTGGAAAGGGGAGGCATATCATATGGATTACTAGACAACTGAAGAATTTTAAAAGGATGGCCCAAAAATGGGTTTTGAAGGATTGATCTTTAACTCATTGAGCAGGCAAAAATCTGGTCAAGGTGTTTGGCATGCTCAGTTGTATCTGCAAATGCAATTAACCCTTTTGCAGTGGGTGCTGCAGTTACAGAATTGCTCTCTAGGGACGACGTGCTGTGTAGATATACCATTTTGTGGGTGCACTCATCCTTTTATTTTCCACTGTCTTATCTCCTTTATAATAACTAGAAATTAGTACTTAATGCCTCTGTTAAATTAAAAAATGTACTTGAAAGAAATGCTGCTAACTCTTTTCACAAAATGGACATGGTGTCCTTTACCTCCGGGGTACAGTTATAAATGTTAGTGTTTGTTTTTTATTATAAAAAAAAAATAAATAACTGTTGCTCGCTGTGCAGTAAAAATAAAAAGTCTAACAAAACTTGAAATTTCTTATATTCCCCTTTTCCTCTCCCTAATTAGAAAAAGGCAAAGCGAAAGTTCTTTTTTGTAGGTTATTTTTTCCAGCGAGTATTTTTAAAAATATTTTCTGGGCAGTAAGAAACACTTGTCTTGTTTGTTCTAAAATAGTTTTGGGGCCCAAAACCCAATCCTGTTATGTTATTTAATGCTGTACATGTAAATTATATTACATTTATTTTCTGTTACCTTCTCTGTATCTCTGTTTCACCCCTTAGTTGTTTTCTCATCTGATGGGCAATGGAGGAATAGACCACCCAGCAAAATTCCATCATTGTGGAAATCATATTGTAAGTATAATTTATATTGATATAATAGATGTATTTTATTATTTCATTATTGCTTTAATTTATTTTTGAATATATGCACAGTGAACTATGATTTTTGTCTGTATTAATGAAAATCTATTATACAAAGGAGATAACTTACCTGAAGTTTTCCATGATAGTATAAAGTATGTATTAGGAATATATATAATAAATAATATATATAATAATGAATATATATAATAATTAAAATAGTTGCTGGGTCTGCTACGCGCTTTAGAGTTCATAAAATTCTGTTTCAATCATCTGAAAACTTTCAAAATTTGTGATTTCTAATTCCTGGAGATCATTTGTATTTTAAATTATAATTTCATCATCAGTTTCAGTTTTCATAAATTTGGCTTTTGCAAAAAAAAAAAAAAAATGTATATATATATATCACCTTGGCAGGAAATACAGTCTCATGTTTAAAGGGCATGCCTTAGTTATGTAAAGTTTTTTAAAAGAGAACGGATTTTTTTTTTTTTTTGAGAATGAGAGGAAAAATCTGCCCAGAAATAGAGGAATTTTATTTAAGAAACTTTGAGTGTTTATGCGATTAAGCGGGGTGACGACGTAAAAAGTATTTCTTTAAACGAGGAAATTTAACATTACTTCTATGGGGAAAAAAATGGTTCTATAACTTTATATTCGTATAAACGGGGTATTCTATTATCCGTTACCCGATTAAGTGGGGACGACTGTATTACTAAAGACATCAGTTCAGTTCAATAATATTTGCTGCTTGTTAAAAGATAACTAAATTTTGATTTTTCTTTCTTTCCTTAGTGTACCAGTTACAACAACAAGCACCTATTCCGAAAAGAATATTATGCAGTCGTGAGGTATATCTTTTTTTAATTTTTGGTTATACTTTTTACTTATTTGTTTATTTAGTAATTTATTTTATTTTTATTTTATTAGGTTTATGGAAAACCATCGCATTATGGAAGAGAGTGAGTTATACTAGATTATTTTTTAAAAAAAGTTGAAGTTTTTGTAAGGAAGATGGTAAAAGTTTTGAATGAATGTTGATAAAAGTTTCAGCAAGGATGTAGGTCTTAGTTTTAGCAACTTTTTAAATATAGTTAATGTAATTTTAAAGATTTTTCTTGAAAACTTATTAAGGCATTATTATGGAAGCCTAGATGTTGAAATTAATCACTGCATTAACACAGAATTACATGAAGGAATACAAAAAAAAAGTATTAGCACAGAAAAAAATTCATAATCACAAGTGCAAAAACAAGTAATATAATTGACATGTGTAAAAAAAAAGACAAATTAAGACAAAGAAAAATATATCAAAGATTGGAGGGGTTAGGTAGCACATTTGAATCATTGAATTATTTTTTCATGTTGTTTCAAATTAATTGACTTGGTGGTAGTGTGAGCAAGTATATGGACTGACTATTGCATTAGCATAGATGAAACACCACAAACACTAAAATAATATGAGGAAAAATAATCCTTAGTTAGATATATAAAATAATTAAATCTGATTGATACCATTTAAAATATTAAAGAAATTAAGATATGTTGAATGCAACAATATGCAGTGAATCAAATGGGATATTAAAATCATCAGATAGCAAATGCAGCTTCTTTATCTAAATGCATTGCGTTCTATAGAATCAAATAAAAAATAGTGGTAGAAACATCATAAAATGTGTCATGTAAACAAAGTAAAGAAATAGAAACTGATGTGAGTAATAAACCAACCGTGAAGCATCTATGGAAGCGATGGAAGCAGTGCTTCCCTTATTTAAGATTTAAAAATAATAATCAAGTAACGTCACCTCGTCGAAAGACTGAATTGATTCTTCCTCTGCTTTTGGAAGCGCTTCGCTTTGGCACTTCCATAATTTTATAAACCACACCTCACCCCTGTAATAAACAGAAATTAAACTAAGGTAAATGCATAAAAATCTTAATTAAAATTTCCTAAATTACTAAACAAATATAATAAGAAGGCCTTACTTAGAAATTTGCAGCCCATTCCCTTAAATTGCAAAAATCACTGTATAGCAGCACCACCTGTTGAGCGATTAGCACTAACAGTTGACATAAACTAATTTATGTTACGATGTATCTGTTATATGTAATTTTATATGCAATTCTGTGTAGTAGTTCCTGATTAGAGCCTTCACTGAAATTGCAGAAATCAATGCATAAGATTGCCACCTGTTGTGCAGTTGGCACCAGAAGTTGATAGGCACTAACTTATGTCAAGGTGCATCTGCGTATAAATTAATATGCAATTTCATGTGGTAGTTCCTAAGATATAGCCTTTTCTGGAATTGCTGTATAGCAGTGCCACCTGTTGAGCAATTGGCACCAAAAGTTGATAGACACTAATTTATGTCAAGGTGCATCCGCCATCCGTATATTAATTTACATGCAATTCTGTGCTCTAGTTCCTGAGATACAGTCGCCACAAAACTTTTTGTCACATACACACAGATGGACAAACATTTTCTATGGTCAAACCATGTCCTGGACCTCTCAAAATGCGTAAATCCATCAAAAAAAGGAAAATGAAAAATTTTTACTAATCCATACTTTCTTCTATTGAATACAAAAGAACTAAAGACTAGTATGTGTGTTACTGTAATGCAATAATTTTAAACTGAGAAAATAATGTAAAAAAGCTTAATCATAAGTTTAGATTAATAACAATTAATATGAAATAATTGGGCTTCTATAAACACCCATAAAAGAACAACACATTTTAACTAATTGTTAAAACCGTTATGTGAAAACTAAAATTTAAGACACAAAATGAACCAACTCATTCAAAAAATTATGTTTAATCACTCACAGCTAATTGCTCAAGTGCTTTTTCTTTCTTTCTTCTGTTTTATTTATTATTATTATTTATATATATATAATATATATATTTGTGTGTATGCCTGTGGTTTGATTGCGAGGGGGGGGGGGGAGAGACAATTGATGAATGCACAATCTAAACTGATAACTGAAGTTCTGTAAATCAGACTCAAAACTATGCAAAAAAAAATGTTTATTTCTCTCTCCTTTTCTTATCGGCTAAAGTAAACAAACACATCATTTTTCCCATCCGCCAGTCATTAAAGTGTTTGTTTATTTATGTGAATTGGATTATTATTCTTGTAGCATTTTAGTTAATTAAAAAAAAAAAAAAAAGTTCGGGATTTGATATTTTCTCTAGCTTGAATAAATCACTAATTATATATCACCAAACTTCAAATACTTAACTTTCAGGGGGAGGGAAAGGGAATGCAAGTAATAGGTATTTTTAAAAAATACACTTGTAACAGAAGAATATACCGCTGACAGTTTGTTGTTTAATATTAGAAATTTTGTTTTTTCAGTATATTTTTTTATTTCCGTTTTCATTTTTATATTATTCTAAGAAAATAAATATTCAAAATTTCCCCTGACAGCCAAAATTTCCCTGAACATCGTTCACGCATTCGGACATATTCTGCATCCCTGCGCGTAAGTGTTGCCACCTATCAATGTCTGCTGATTTGTTCTGATTGCAACTGCATAGATTGGTAACAATTTTTTAGCTTCGCGATTCATTGCATAATGGTAGTTATTGTAGTTTGCTAATTTTTTAATGTTATCAAAATAAATTTTTAATGTATTATTTTGAAATATTTTTATTAACGCGGTGGTAGTTCTATTGAATTTGATGTCAGCTTTATGTTCTTTTATTCAGGCTTTTATTTTTATTTTTGTCATGCCTATCTAATATCCATTACTATTGTCATTGGTTTCATACATTATTTGGTAAATTCTAGCTGTTTCCATTTGGTTAATTTGGTTTTTATTACTTCTGATTCTCTGAAATATATTTGGATTTGGTTTAATGGGGATATTTATATTTATTTTAGATGCTTCATTTTTTATTTTAATGTCTGTGCCTTTGTCATATGAGATCACGGTAGTAAATTCTGGTTTCGTTTTTTGAGCGTTTTCAATGTAGTTTAATTTTTTAATACATTTCTTGTATAATCTGTAAATCAAGTTTTTTTGGTAACCGTTTTTTTTTCGCGATTTCCGCTATTTTTCCGAGTTCTTCTTTGATTAATTTCTCATTTGAACAAATGAAAATGACGCGATTGAAATATGCTTGAATTGTGTTTATTTTATATTTGTACAATGTTTTGTATTTATTACTAATTATTTTATCACTATTGCTTGGTTTGCAGTAACGGTAGTTTCTATTTCATCATTGTGTTCATTTCTTAATATTATAACGTCTAGATAATTTAACTGGTTATTATTTTCAATTTTGTGTGTAAACTGTATATTTTGATCTATTTTGTTTAATCTATGAACTATTTCATTTATTTTGGATTCTTTATTTATTACGGAAAAAACATCATCGACATATCAGAACCAAATATTTATTTCATTTGTAAAAGATGTAAAAATTGTTTGTTCTATTAGTCTAAGTTTTAATTCGGCAATTATACCCGATATAAGCGATCCCATGGGGACCCCTTTTACCTGTTTATATATTTGATTATTAAACCTGAAATAGTTTTCTGTGAGGATTAGATTACTTGTAGCAATTAGAGTTGTACTGATTTTATTTTGACTGAAATGTTTAGTGATCTTTTTATTTATAATTTTGCTAATTTCTTTTATGTTTATTGAAGGGAAAAGATTTATTACATCGAAAATGGCGATAAGCTGGTCTTGGTTAATTTTTGTATTTTTTAACTTGTGAATGAAGTCTTCAGTGGATATTAAGCTGGTATTTGAGGGAGGAAGGATTAGACTATAAATTTCTTTCACGTATATATCAATTGGATATGTGGGCCTTTCTCTTTTATTTACTATGGGTCTGAACTTTGGAGGGGTTTTGTGGTCTTTATATCTGCCGAATATTTGGAGCGTGATTTTTGATTTGTGGGGGTTTGTTGTTTGGCCAAGTACAATCATCAATTAATTTTTCAGTTTTTTCAACCAATTTATTGATTGGATTAATTTTAACTTAATTTAGAAATTTATTCATCAAGCCTGAAAGTTCATTTCAGAAAATTTTGGAGTGGAAGGCTGATTTTTTATACCAACTATGTGAAAAATACCAAAACCGGGAATCGAACATGGGCCTTCTGCTTTACATTTGTATGCTCAAACCATTAAGCTACCCTGGCTGATTACCAGCTAGGCATTTCTCACATAACATTCGTTGGCAAAGTCACCAAGTCTGCAAACACAGCTGTATCAAGTGACATTATTAATTATGGCACAACTCCTATAGACCATGAAATTTTTAATTTAATTTAGAATTAAATTTAGAATTTTTAATTTAATTTAGTTCTAAATTAAATTAAAAATGTCATGGTCTATTGGAGTTGTGCCATGATTAATGTCATCACTTGATACAGCTGTGTTTGCAGACTCAGGGACTTTGCCAATGAATGTTATGTGAGAAATGCCTAGCTGGTAATCAGCCAGAGTAGCTGGCCACTTCAAAAAAATTTTAAGTCTTGACCTCTATTAAATTAACATATAACTTTTTTTTCTTTCTCTATTTGACTTTTAATGCTTGTGATTTTTTTTTTTTTTTTTTATGCAAGTAAAATAACTATAAAAAATCAGCCTGTTTTCTGTTTGCAAAAAAATTGTCTATAGGTCGACTGGAGTGTCCTTATCGAATCTTGCAGCTGAAATAAAAAAAAAGATTTATCTGCCAATCAAATATATTTTTAGTCAACCTACCTATACTCTCGTTTGACTGACAATTGAATTGCCAATCTGGTTGTTGTGTAAATTGTTTTGATTTCATCTCTAAAGCCCAATAAAAGCACTCTTGTTGGCTTATTTAGACATCTGATTGATATTTTTTCACTTGGCTTTTATTACTTATGATATTTTTCAAGCTGCAAATAGGCCAAAAATTATTTGGTCATTGACAACATTTCTTTTTGTGTTCTACTCTAAAGCTGAATAAAAACATTCTACTCGGTCTATGCAGATATAACCCAATTTTTTTTTACAGTTGGTTTTTATTTTCGATGAAATTATTCAAGCTACAAATAAACAGACTGTGAAAATATGTCACTGAAAAAAATCGCTTTTTGACTTCAACTCCAAAGCTCAGTAAAACCATTCAACTCAGCCTAATGACAGATAACCTGATTGGTCTTTTTGAAATTGGTTTTCATGTCTGATGAAATATTTGGAATTACAAATTGGCCAAATGAAAAAAGATTTAGTTTTCAGACAAATCACTTTTTTGATATTGGTTCCAAAGCTCAATCCAAAACAATGTCAAAACCGGTCACTGGAACCAAAACAAGCTTTCTCTGCTTACTGATAGATAACTTGATTTTTTTTTTTTTTTACCTTTGACGTTTAATTCTGATTGAAATTGTTAAACTGGATATAGGCAAACTGATTTGTTTTTGGTCTGGAATATCACTTGCTCTACGGCTATTTTTTATACATTAAAGTTTATTAATTTGGAACATATGCCATGGCTTAAAGTGGATTCCGAACCACTGCAAAATCCATGCCTGATTCTGGGACTCAAACCTTATACTTGTAGTCTGACTAAAGAGTATTTTATTATTAGGAGATTTCACTTTTATCTTCAACTCCAAAACTGAATATAAGTACGCCAGTTAGCTTATTGATTTATACCTCATTTGATTTTTTTTTTTTCCCCCAATTCGCTTTTAATTCATCTGAATTTTTTTTTTTTTTTTTTTTTTTTTTTTTGTCAATTATCAAATAAGCCTAAGATTTGTTTTTTGTTTGGAATGTCACTGTACTGTTATTTTTTGCACATTCGGGTGCATTAGACTGGGACATATAGCTAAATGTAAGTATGAACCACTATAACATCAATACCTGAACCGGGACTCAAACCTGGCACATAAAGGGCAATTGAAAAAGTATTTGGCTGCTAGAATTCATTTTTACTTTCGGTCCAAAGTTCAACTAGTATGTTCTGAGCATCATAAACCTTTTTTCTGTATTTTCCTATACAAATTATTTATTAAAGTTATTTTCCATGTTGAATTCAGACTATTTTCACCTCAGAGAAGTATGACACTAAATGTCAAAAATAAATTTAAAAAATTGTGCTCTAGGGACAGAGTTCGCTAACCTTCTTGAATTCAAGTACCACTAGATTCTTAATATTCTATATGCGGATCACTAAATTTATAGTATAAAATCCCATGGACCATCAACAATATTTTCTAAGAAACACAAATGTATTTTTAGAAATAATGAAAGTTGTTAGTGGAGTTTTTGAGGTACTGACTTAACTTAAAATACATTTCCATTTCTGGATTTTCAATTTTTACCAAAAATTCACAAACTCATCTGTATACCGAACCTATTTTAATTATGGAGTTTCATTGTTAATTTTTATAGAATGAAGCATTGGTTATGTAAATATTTTCAACTTCTGATTTTCTATATGAATTTGCACATTTTGAGAAGTTCAGAACACTATTTGATCATTTTTATAAGATGCCTGTTTGTCTATCTGTGTGTGTGTGAGAGAGAGAGACAAAACAAATTGTGGCAATTGTATCTGAAGAACTACTGCACAGAATTTTATGTAAATTTATATGATGTTGCACATTGACATAAATTAGTGCCTATCAACTTTTGGTGAAAATCGCCCAACAGATGATGTTGTCATCCCAATTTTTTTTAATATAGCAGTATAGGACAAAATTTTGTATAAATTTGCAACTCATTTAAGATGTCGTTTGTAGAGCATAAAATGGACTTACTTTGATCATTTAGTGTTATTCTTCTTTGAGATGATCATCTGTATTCATCATGGGAAAATAATTTTAATAAATAATTTGTACTGTGTTAATTTGTATAGAAAAATGTATAAGAAATATTTGGGGTGTGTAAAAATACTAGTTTTAGTTTGGATATATGGTAGCCAGAAAGTTCTCTTCCTTCTCTCTCTCTCTCTTCCCCCCCCCCCCCCTCACACACACACACCTACCTATATATATATATATATATATATATGCTGACCAATTTTTAAAAAAATGCTTTTTAAAAAATTTAAACCATCTTAAAACATGGGTTGGGTTGTGGGAATTAAGGCCAATTGATTGCACTAGGGTCTGAGGCCTGAGGGGGAGTGCCCTCTGTGGGGACTTTCTAAGGGGTCTTAGCCTGTATTTTTACAAGTTCCGGAGAAAATCACTGAAAACTCCAAACTGCTAGGCGGATGAGCATTGGAAATCAACTTGGCATTGAAATTTTAACCAAATAGAATATTTCCATTGCCTACGGTTGTCGAGTAATGGAAATAGTGATAAACCTCATAGAGTATTTTTATTATTATTAGCATTAGTTGTGTTTAAATCATTGTTGAGTTGGTTAATTTTACATTCCTCTCCTCTCCGACCCTCCAATTTATTCTTTGCTATGGCCCTGTTTAGAAAGCAAAAAGATCTTGAAAATTTTGCTTCTGTTTTATGTTGCAAGTCTAATTTTGCTTTTGTAAACCATTCAGAAGCAGAAAAACACATTACACAACTTAGGGATTTTTAAAGGGAATTTATTTAACCCTTATCAGTGTCAAAAATGATAGGAGGCGGCTTATGAGCATATGAGGGTTATTATGAATGCTGTTCAAATGTCAGGGAGCATGTAAATAGTCCATTACTAAAGTATGTTGCTTTAAATCTTGATTTTTGATGATTTATTTTGTTCCAAAACAATTCAAAGTAATTCTTTATAATTATGCCTTATAGCAAAAGTAACAAAATAAATGACAGGATGTACAGTATTGTGCAAATTAATGTGAACACAAGTGTTTAATTAGAAAAAATAATAAATATTCTTTATTGAGGAAAAAACAGAGAGTCAATTATAATTAATGTTCTTTTTCATTCAAGATGTGTGCTCCCTTAACTTTTATAACTTCTTGTACATGGTTTGGCATTGAATCAACAAGTTTTTTACAATTTTCTGATGTTTACGGGTCTCTAAACCATATCTGAATTATTGTCTCAATCAGCTTTGTTTTTGTTGTGCCATCAATTTTTCTAAGTCTTGCTTTAACTATAGCCCACAGGTTTTCCATGGGATTGAGATCTGGAGAGTTACCTGGCCATTCAAGGCATGTATTTTTTTTTTCTTTGAAATATTTCATCATGACCTTGGACACATGACATGAAGCTGAATCTTGTTAGAAAAAGTATACCATTGGTATCCACTGACCATTGGTATCCACTTTTCTTAGCTCGGATTCGAATCTATGTTCTAGCAAATCTTTGTATTTTTGAGAGTTTATCATACTTTCGATCGGTACAAGGGATCCTGTACCTTTATAAGAAAAGTAGCTCCAGAACATCTTCTTTAATGGGTGTTTGACTGTTTAATCGAAATGTTTTGTTCTAAGTTTTTCATTGTCGCTTTTTCTAACAAAACAAGATCGCTGTCCTTGTACCCAAAAATGACTCTCATCTGAGAACAGCAGTGGTGCACCCACGGAGGGGGCTTAGGGGGCTCGAGCTCTCTCTAGAACCAGCTGACATGGTAAAAAATTTCAGATATGCATGAAAAAAAAAAAATATTACTCAAACACAGATATTGTAAGTAAAAACAGAGTTTATAATTTATACATTAAATATTAGGAATTTTTGAAATCCTTACTGTCAAACACAAATATAATGAACTATTTCTTTGATTTTTAGTTGAAAGATACCCTAGACATTCTACTGAGTTTTTAGAGATGGGCTTCTAAGGTCCTAAAGCATATACTGTTATCACGAAATCGAGTACATATCTAAAAAGTCAGGCAGTCTGATGTGTTAAAAATTCAAATTTCATAAAAAAAAATATATTGGAATACTATCCTGTAATGATATTACTCAGAAAAGTAACGCTTGAAATATTTACTAACTGAACAAATAATTCTAAGTAATATATTATACATTAGAATTAATGTTTTAGGATATTAAGAAGTTCTGCCCCTGTTTGCTGTGTTGACTAACCTCCACAAAGACTACACGTCTGACTTGTTTCTGTTAACCCAGGTGTGGCCAACCCATGGCCTGCCCCATCGGGTTCTTTTCTGCAGCCCATGAGGAGACTAATGATATTTGAAGTTTGACAACTTTGGTTAATAGCTAAAAAAATTTAATAAATCCATTTTGACTTTTCAAAGTGAAAATACCTTTCAATGATTATGGTAGCTAAAGAATTAGATTGTTGTAATGAAATATTATTGGATCCATGATTCATTCTTTTTATTGTAGTTATTAATATATAGTCATAAAATTTTCACGATTCAGTTGTTAATTTATGAATGAAAATAATTTAATATATTTTGTTCTGAATTTTCAACCTGACCTCCTACCAAAAATATATACATTACCTACCAATAAGTACAGTAATCCCTTAACATTCGCGAGGGTTACGTTCCAGGAAAATCTCGCAAATGTCAAATCCGCGAATGTTAAGTCTATCTTCTTATAGTAAAAAGGGGGTTAGGTTCCATAAAATCTGAATTAAAACAGCAAAGTATATAATACAAAAAAGATATTTATTTTTATCGTGTGCAAAAAATAATTTATCTACACTTACTACACATAAATATATACATACATTATTTTATGAGTTATGTGAACAGAAATAGTTAGTAATTTTTGATTGTTAAAAGATCGTCGTTAAAAGATCGTCGAGCACTGATACTAATAGAGTGGACATTGCAATCCTTATAGTGAAGCAAACATAAACTCAGATAAACCGGTTTTTTCCATGTGACCGTGGAATCCACAGTGCGCTAATCTGCTAAACAAGCCAAACTGTGGATTCCATGAACAATGGATGTGGAAGGGTGACTGATAACTGAAGGAATGTGGGATTATTACTAATGCTCTTGAAATATTCACTCCCTTTTTACAACTGACACTTAAAATTGATGGATAAGTATTTCACAGACCAAAGAAAATCCTTCAAATTTTACACACTTCAAAACCAAGAGAGAGAGAGAGGAAAAAAAAAAAAAATTCGCGAATAATCGAGGCACTTATTCGCGAATGTTAAATCTTGCCGCATTTCTATGTTCGCGAATAATCAAAACTCGCGAATGTTAGAACCGCGAATGTTAAGGGATTACTGTATTTGGACATTTTCAAATTTAGACATTTTTTCAAATATCTAGAAAAGTTCTTTTGGCATCATCTTGCAACTTTGGTAGTGTAAAGAACACATTATACCTCACATATTTCAGCAAAAGTTGTGTCCTGAAAAGGAGAAGGGGACTAATAAAAAATTAAAGAAAAATCAAAATGTTTTGGATCACCCTGTAAAAAGTAATGCTTGAAATGCATTTTGGTTGTAGCATGTGATTAAGAGAAATTTCTCATTATCTGCATAAATTTTTAAGAGGCTACCACATATATTCATGGAGTGGAGATATAACAGTTTTTTTTTAAAAATTGCAAGAAAAAATTTCCAGTTTTTAAATTATAACACTTAGGGTATTAGACCCAGAGCAAAGATATTTTCAGAAAATTTGGCTTACTTCATTAGACACAGCATACTGCAATCAGAATGCAAAAATGTTAAATACAGTAGAGAGCCAGAAATCTGCCAACCTAAAATCCACCGAAGTCCGAAATCCGCACAGCTTTTCAGATACAAACAAAGAAATTTAATTTAAAAAATTTTTAAAAATACAACCTTTTTTATTTCTTCATGTCTTCATTTCGGACTAGTTTCGCTTGGGGCGCCCCAGCTTGGTCTCCGACATCTCGGTGTTCGAAGTTATACGAAACTGAAGTTTCACGCTTCCTTCCACTTTTAAAGACTCTGCGCCATTGACGATTGAGCAAAGCCCCATCGTTGCCATTGCAATTATTTAAACTTGTTAAAATTTCGACTGACTCCCTGAATGCTGCGAAACCGTGGTTGTGATAGTTGGCCATTCTTTACTTGTTCAAATTTTATATTAATTTCTTCATTTTTGTTTACCTGAGTTAAAGCAGTTGTTATTTTTCCAGTGGTTATATCGTGGCTATGTTCTTTAATACGCGTCTTTATTTTTCTTTTTGTTTTTCCTATATAACACATTTCGCTACCTAGATTATTAGTATATGGTATTTTTATATTCCTGCTGTTTCTAAAGGGTTTATATCTTTATCACTTCTGATTAGCTGAAAAATATTGGGGTTTGGTTTGATAGGTACGTTTATATTGTGTTTTGCTGCAACTTTTTTAATTTGATTTGAAACTCCGCGATCATAAGGAATTGAAGTGGTGTATTTAAGTTGTGGCTTTTGAAAATTATTAATCTTATTTAAACATTTTAATCGTTTCTTAAATAAATTATCTATTAACTTGTTTGAATAGCCTGCTTTTTGTGTAAATTGCTTGATATTTTTTATTTCGTTTTTTAAAATTTTATAGAAATTGTTATAGCACGGTTGATATGGGCCTGGATAATTTTGTATTTAAAAGGGGTTTTACTATTTTTATGGATTATTTCATTGCTGCTATTAGGTCTTCTGTAAACTTGGGTGGTTATTTTATTAGTATGGCGGTTGATGGTGACGTCCAAAAAATTTAGTTGTTTATTGTTTTCTTCTTCAAGGGTGAATTTAATATCAGGGTCTATTTGATTTAAGGTGTTTAAAATTTCTGTAGGGTCTGTTTTTTGATCGATTATTGCAAAAATGTCGTCAACGTAACGAAACCAATAAAAAATTTTACCTTTAAGATTAATAATTTTCAAAAGCCACGACTTAAATACACCACTTCAATTCCTTATGATCGCGAAGTTTCAAATAAAATTAAAAAAGTTGCAGCAAAACACAATATAAACGTACCTATCAAACCAAACCCCAATATTTTTCAGTTAATCAGAAGTGATAAAGATAAAATAAACCCTTTAGAAACCGCAGAAATATATAAAATACCATATACTAATAATCTAGGTAGCGAAATGTGTTATATAGGAAAAACAAAAAGAAAAATAAAGACGCGTATTAAAGAACATAGCCACGATATAACCACCGGAAAAATAACAACTGCTTTAACTCAGGTAAACAAAAATGAAGAAATTAATATAAAATTTGAACAAGTAAAAAAGTTGGCCAACTATCACAACCACGGTTACGCAGCATTCAGGGAGTCAGTCGAAATTTTAACAAGTTTAAATAATTGCAATGGAAACGATGGGGCTTTGCTCAATCGTCAATGGTGCAGAGTCTTTAAAAGTGGAAGGAAGCGTGAAACTTCAGTTTTGTACAACTTCGAACACCGTGATGTCGGAGATCAAGCTGGGGTGCCCCAAGCGAAACTAGTCCGAAATGAAGACATGAAGAAATAAAAAGGTTGTATTTTTTAAAAATTTTTAAATTAGAGTTACTTCATGGTTTAGAATTATTTAAAGTGTAATGAAATTTAAGTTACAAAACTGCAAATCAGAAATTTTGTAAAAGATCTTGAATGCAGATTTTGTGCTCTCATTTTATGATTACAATAATAAAAATATGAAAAACTGCAAAAACCAAGTTGCTGATAAAGAAATTAATTATCTACAGTATATTAAATTAATCAAATAATTATTATGATGATATGAATGAGGGAAATACTAAACTAATTTTTAAGAATGCTATCTGATGAAGGCATAGTTGTAAGGAAGAATTCAGTTAAATTCTTTGAAAAATAAATTTGTGTTACAAAATAAGAATTGATGACTATTTACAGTAGACAAATAATAATAATAATTTTTAAAAAAATCTCAATGGTTTATGTGTGCATGTTCAAGTGTAGCTTAAAGCAAACTGCATGTGAACAGATTTTGCCTAAATTTGACAAATATTTTTTTATTATTATTGATTTTATTATAAATATTTTTTTAATGTTCAGTGTTATTCTTATGTACCTAATAATTTAATATACAAGTGAAATTGTGTTATTATTCACTGGTATGTATTTAGTTTGATTAACATTCTGCTTTTATTATTCAAATTGAAAATGATTTTTTATGGGCTCCAAAATCCACCAAATCCTAAAATTCGCACAACCTCTGGTCCCGAGCTGTGTGGATTTTTGACTCTCTACTGTATCTTATGAAATATGAGTGTTTTTACTAAATAATTTTATCTATGCATGCGTTAGCTTTTAAAAAATTTCATTTGCATAATTTAATAGCCACATGTATTGAGCAACTTATGGAAACCCCAAACAAATATCTGGTAAGTTAAAGAGCTGTGAGAGATAGAATGAACAGAATTTCAGTTCTTCTCAAAAAAAAAGGAAGATGCTAGGTGGTTTTATCAATATTTATGTACAATCAGCGAACACTGTATTGTTGTGTTGGGCATTGACTGAATCGAAATAAAAATGTGAGTAAAACCCCTTATAGTTTAGATTTCATTATGAGAGAACTGAAATCCTGTTCATTCTCTCTCTCTTTTATCTTTAAATTTACACAATATTTGTTTGGGATTTTCATATAAGTTGCTCAATACATTTGGCTATTAAATTATGCAAATAATTTTTTTTTTTTTAAAGCTAGTGCATGCGTAGATAAAAATTATTTAGTAAAAATGTTCATATTTCATAAGATAGTTAACATTTTTGCATTCTGATTGTAGTATGCTGTGTCTAATGAAGTATGCCAAATTTTTTGAAAATGTCTTTGCACTGAATCTAATACCCTACATGTTATAATTAAAAAAGTGGAATTTCTTTTTGCAATACTTTAAAATAAAGCATTATATCTACATGAATATATATGGTAGCCTATTAAAAATTTATATAGATGACGAGAAAATTCGTCTTAATCACATGCTACAGCCAAAATGCATTTCAAGCATTACTTTTTACTGGTTCTCTTTTCCTTTTTGAGGACAAATCTTTTGCTGAAATACATGAGGGGTATAATGTGTTCTTTATGCTACCAAAGTTTCAAGATGATCCCAAAAGAACTTTTCTAATATAGTCGACAAAATGTCTAAATTTGAAAGTGTCCAAATATTTACTGGTAGGTAGTGTATACATATGTGACACATACAGTAATAAACATATATACACATATACGTATGGTGCGGCCCGCCTGAATAAAATATATTTCCATTGTGGCTCACCAAGTGTTTTGGGTTGGACAGGCACATGCTAACTGAACCGAGAAGGAACATCACCCCCATATTCCAGATAATTAAATAAAAATAGCCATGTAAAAATTTACTCTAAAATTCTGTTATAATTCATACATATAACAACTGTAGCTTTTATTTGGCTTTAATTATTAGGATTTCTTAATTACTTAAGTGTTACTGCATATACATATAAAGTATAGCAAAAGAGTATTAAATTTGATCAATTTTCAATGGAAATAAGAGGGGGGTGGGAGGGGGCATTTCATTTCGGGCAAATTTTATATTCACCAGCTTGTCATATTGTACATGGCAGATTTTGATAGTAGATGAACCTACAACTTTATGTTTGCAAGCTCAGTTCAAAACCCAACTGACCGAACTACTGTAACTTAGCATGTTATATACTGAGATAAATTATCGTGCTATTCAACTTAAATTTAGTTTCATTTTCATTTATTCCAAAAGAAACATTTAAAACAAATTCTTTACTATACATATGCCTGCGTACCAGCGGCTGCTCGTGGACCGAAAATAGGCGAAGAGGCATTTCACCTAATATTTTACACTGTATTCTTTTATAGAATATAAATTTACATTTAAATAAAATTAATTTTTTAAATTAAAATTATGCATTAAAACTACTTAAATGTTATTTCTCAGCTCTTCACCTATTTTCGGTTCGCGAGCCACTGCTGCTGTGTATATGGCCATAAACCCATTACTATAAGCTATAGGACCCAATTATTCTTCAGCCTCCTCCAGCCAGAAATTCTAAGTATGCCACTGGAGAACAGGAACAGCACCTTTCTCCAGTCTTCAACAGTCCAGCCTACATATTTTTTCGCCCAGTTCTATCGTGTTTTCATCATAACAACCATCAATAACTGCTTTTTTTTTAGGTCTGATTATTTTTCTTCCACTTTCAATAAGGCGTTTTCGTACGGTGGAATCATGAACAGCATCTCCAGAATGTGCTAAGTCTTGCTGAAGTTCTTGGCTGGTTTTTCCAGGGTTCAATTTACTTTGCCGTATGAGAAAAGCTTCATCTCTTGCTGTTATCTTTTTTTCCCCTTCCACATTTCCCTTTTCTGTTCACCTCAATCATCCCAGTTTCCCTTTTTTGCTTCAAAATCTTGTTAACAGCTCCCAAACTCACACCACACACCTTGACTCTTCTATTCCTTGACACACATCAATGACTCTTTGAGTCATTGATGTGTGTTCATTCAAGTTCATTCAAAGTAACAATCTTAGTGTTATTTTTCAGAGAAATATCCCTCTGCAAAAATAAGAAACAAAAAAGCTTTAGTTAAGTTTACTTCTGCAGAAAACTGTAGTTCTAAAAAATAACAAAATTCAATGCATCTGTAGCTTTGTTGTGTCTTGTAACTCACTGATTGACAGAACACGAACACAAGATGGCCGCTATTTTGACAAAAACGTGTTGCCAACTGCAAAAAACAAGTATAATTATGCTAATTATCACGCATTCACATTAATTCACACAGTACAATATATACATCAACAGGTTTCTACAATGAAAGAGTATAATAAAAAGTTATAATTTTTCTAAATTGCTGAACAACTTAGTTGTTAAATCCTCCAGAATGAAGTGGAGTCGGATCAGCAATTGTTCATTTTTATTATGAGGTGGAAAAGAAAATACTTACCTGGAGGTTGATGGAAAGTCATAGATCTGGCTTGATTCATTAACAACAAAATATAAATTGATTATTTATATATTTTGTTTAAAAATGCCTAAGTTGTGTAATGTTCTTTATATGCCACTGAATGGATTATGGAAGCCAAATTAGATTTATAGTTTAAATAAATTAAAATTCTAAAGATCTTTTTGCTTTCTAGAAGTTAGTTTATTTTTAGGAAGGGAAGGGATAAATATGAGTTTTAAATCTGGTTTCTCTTTCTCCTAATAAAATTTTGGAGTAGAAGTATAAAATAAATGAATTGCCCATCTGACTTTTTTCATAGTCATATCAGATAATAAGAATACAATTTTTAATTACTAATTTAAAAAATGAGTGAGGTGTTCCATAGAAACAAGAGAAAAATTAAGTATGGAAGCATAATCTCAATAACTTAAACATTTTTATATTCAACTTACTATTTTTATGAATTTCTAAATAATCTTTTAACTTTTTTTTAAAATTATTATTTATTAAATTTTGTTTTGTTGTTAATGGATCATTAACAGCAAAATATATAAACTTTAATTTTTTTTTTTAAATTATTATTTTTATTAAAAAACTTATTTAGAAATTCATTAAAATATTTGTATCCTAATTTTTTTTTTTTTTTTTTAAAGGTTATCAGTTTATACTTTCATCATGAATAAGTAGAAATTCTGTTTTTGTCGCTGACTTAATTATTGAGAAGTTTATTCTTTTATAACTTCAATTCTCTTGCTGTATTCAGCAACACATGAAAGTTTTCCAAAAGGAGAAATTGGTGTGCCTTTACCACAAGCTGCACCGTTTTGGAAATCAGAAAAAATGAGGGAAATTCAACCACTACTTTACCAAATATACCATTTTATTTATTTTTTACTTTAAACTTATAAAAAAGGGATTTTCCATTACATTTAAGAGACTGTTCTTATATAATAAGTAATCACTTTAATATTTGACTCCTGCTGCCATTTGTTTTTAAGAAACGGTAATGACAGGCGTCATACACACACACAGACTAATCACTAATTGGAGCCCCATAATTAAAGTTTGTCTTTTTACAATAGCTGGAAAATTGCAGGTTTATATTAAATATGACCAAATGGATTCAACATACTTTATGAAATTATAACACTAGCGACTATATGACCTAATAATATAACTTTTTTGCAATCTCTCGTTCACCCTACTTGTTCTGAATCTTCCAACATTTATCGTAAGATCCTGTTACTTTCTTTTCTAAGACGCATTCTAATATTTTAAGTCGAAGTTAGTCCAAAGAAAAGACTGACTTTAATTACTGTACATTTTAACCATGAAGTACCATATCTGTAATTTATCTATCACCAACATTCTATAATAATTAAGTGATTGATTGAGAGATTAATCGAAAAAGGATATTTGCATTTTTTTGCTTGTAGCAGGTGGTGATTTATTAACAAAATGCTAACTTTTCTAATTTACATCAAAAACAACAGTGTAAAAAAATAGTGAAACCTTCCTAAGGAAGCCATTCACGGTGCTGTAAAAAATGGCCCTTTAGAGAGGTGGCCTTTTACTAGAAGTCGTTCAGAAAATCATAATTCAGGCAAAAAAAAAAAGAATAAAATGGATTCAATTATTTAATTTTATATTACACTGCTCAGCATGAAAATTGCCCCCAACACCATTTCAGCATATTCTTATGTAAAATTACCTCCTGAATCCGAATATGACGCCCATTTTGCCATATCACCGACCATTTTATAGGGACGGCCCCCTATTTTCACCACTTTTCAGTAATTTTATGGCTAGAAATTTTATTTTTAGGAGGAGGAGGGGTATTTTAACTGTTAAATATGTTCTGAGGGGCTACAGAGTTGGAAAATTCTAAAACATGAACATTTGCGGCAAAGGGAAAATTTAGGGGGGGGGGGGATTTGCCACTGAAATTATTTATTACATATCTTATATTTTTTTAATCTATTATTGTTATTTTTATTAAACATTACATTTTTTTGTTTTTAAGTGTTAAATACTTTTTCATTCTCCAAATCAAATCCATGGCTATAAAATTAATGAACAGGGATAAAGATGGGGGGAGGGTGTGATGTCCCGTGAAAACGGTGGATGACAGGACAAAATGGGAGTCATATTCGGATTCAGGTCATTTTACATAAGAGTCAGCAAGAATGCTATCAGTGCTCGATTTTTTTTTTTTTTTTTTTTTGCAGCTTAGTGTTATTTGTTTATACTGCTTTATAGAGTAGTCTGTAATATTAGTTTGAATTTGTTGCTTTTTTGCAACACTTTCTAACAAGCTTGAAAAGTGTTAATGACTTCGGTTTGTCTGTCTGTCTGTCCATGCTCTAACAGGATGTCAGCAATCAGGAAAAGCAGGGAAATTCATAAACATTCACAAAAATCATGGAACTTTTCCATTTTTACCTTGCATAGATAACTGAAATATCGCCAAAAAGGTGATATCTTAGGAAAAATTGCACAGGATTCGTTGCTTTCTAATTGAATCTTGCCTAGTTAACATTAAAAAACTCCTGAATTCTTTTATTATTATTAAATATTCTTACTTAATGGAACAACTTGCAGAATAATTTTAAGTTCTGATGTTAATATATTGTGCAATTGAAAAGTTTTAAATTTTTATATTTTGACAATTTCTTTCAAATTTGAACTTTTCATTTGTATTTTATTTTTCCTTTTGTGTATATTAACAAAGTTAACAACGAAGAAAAAATGTTTGAGGCATTTTTACCCATCAGTATAATTTTTGAATTACCGTGGTTAGGTAACAGAAATCATGGAAATCTGTCAAAATAAGTCAGAGAAATCAGGGAACTTTTTTTTTGAATTTTTACAGCCATCCTGTCTAATTCCCATAACTGTTCATGGAATTTCTTGAAACTGATGTTATTCAAGTTTACTATCGGAAGTTCCCTATTGAAAATGGAGTAAATACCTCTACTGGTTTGTGTACAGGGACACCTGAAAGTATTCCAAAGCATTGTATTCTATGAGATGTATTTCTATAGACCAAATTTTAATAACATTACTTTGCACAAATCTTAATGAAATTAAAATATGTTATTCATATGCAAAAAAAAAAAAAAAAAAAAAAAAAAAGCTTTCCATGGAATACAGAATGATTAACGTTAGATTTACTGGGCCATACAAAAATATTCAGTTACATTAAGTGCTATTTTTTTTTTAGATTTGCTAGAATTGCATTTTTGTTTATATTAAATGTTTTTTAACTGTGAATATGATTTCAGTTTGTGTATCTATCTGTCCGGCTGTCTATCGGCCCGTCCCCATCACTTAAATATTTTAAGAATTTTTAAAAATTGATATATATTATTCAAGTTCACTATGGAATGTTTCCTATTTAAAATGGCTTTAATAGGTCCTGTGCATTTGATTTGAGAACAGGGACACCCCAAAAATTTCCAATGCATTGTACTTTAGACAGACATTTTTATAAATCACATTTAAATAACTTTCTACTGTAAAAATCATAAAGAAATTGACATTTATTGTTACTATACTAAAATAACGTTTTGCATAGAATATGGTATGGTTAATCTTCTCTATGGTTAATCTATGCTAAAATGTTCAGATAACATTAAGAGCTGCAATTAGAATCTCAGAGCTGAATTTTCTTTTGTGCAATTTTAACACTTTCCAACAATGTTTAAGAATGATTATCAATGCAATTACTCTACTTGTAAGCCTTTTAGTCTTCCTGTCTGTCCGTTTTGTAATAATGTAGGCAAAAAACATTGAAAGTTATACAAGTTTGGAAGTGTTAATGATCAATGCGTACCACATGATTTTTCATTCTTTTTTTTTCCTGAGAATTCTTTTATTCCTAGATCAAACTGATCAACTTAACATCATTTCTGAATGAATAAGAGGTCTTTATTAAGCCCACTGAAAATTTTTGATAAAAATAATAAATTTCAAGCTAATAGATTAAGCTTGTAATTTTTAATCTAAACTATGTTTAATATTTTAATTTTTCTATTTAAAGTCAAGACTACTATCTTAAAAGCTTTTAAAATTGATTACTTGAATATTAGTAAGACACTAAATTTACTTTTCCAAGACTGAATTTCACCTATCCATTTCCAACCCGAAACATTCACCCCTTAAAACATTACATTCTTCTGTTTTTGCAAACTGAATGAAAAATATGGACTATAACCGACATTTGTTGATTGAAAATTGTACTTTACATTTTCTGCTAATTAGCTTGATCATTCATTTCCTGATTTTATTACATACAACTGTTCCAGATGCAAAAATGTAAATGGATATCGTGGATGTCTAACCCACACGATCTTACGGTCTGGGTCGGAAAGGGCTATATTATGCACAATAAAAACTATAAAGTCTTATTAATTTTTTCTACCAACATATTCATAGAAAATATCTGCTATAATTTCACAAATAGAGCAATAAGATTAACCCTTAACTGCTGTCATCGGTCTGACAGACCGCTCGCCATTTTCTAGCCCTCATTAACACTCCTCAAAATAGGTAATGATCCAGGCCCTCTTTTCTACCTTCCTAAAACCACCGGCCAAGGTCACATTTCACTTGTCGTTCAGCGAACGGGGTTTAGTTATTTTTTTTTCTACTTTTCTTTTTTCTAGCGGTATGTGAGATCGCTGACAGCAGATACGAGTCTGTTTTTGTCCGATGAGTAGTATTGTTTCTCTAGATATATTAATGATATTTTTTGTAATTTTATGAAAAAAAAATGGCTTCGACTTGTTCAAGAAAACGTCTGGTGTATCTCACACAGAATGAAATTCTGGAACTTGTAAATTTATATATAAAAAAAAAGAAAAAAAAAATGTGTATGCAAGTTTCATTTTATTTACTGTTTTATTTAAATACCGATGCCAACTACTCCGGATGTTGACTACCACTATTTTTATTTATTTTTTTTTTCAACATATATACATTATATTTGTGTATTTTGAAAAAGTTTCAACTGAGAAGTTGTGTTAGCTATAATCCGGAGTAGTTTGCAACTATGTATTTTTAATGGAACTAATAATATTTTTTTATAGTGCAATATTTTCCACAATTAATAATACTTTTTTACTATATCTATAATTTTTTGTTACATTAGTGAGAACACTAGCGAGTTACACTAGCGAGTTTAAAATTATATAGTTCATGCTCATCGATGCAATGTTGCCCTATCGGTATTCTCTTGCACGTTCATATGTCGGGATGCCCGTTTAAGTTCTCCAAAATTGCCTTTAAAAAAAATAATAATAATTAAAAAAAGATAAATTAAACAATTTAGTAGATAAATAATAGCATACAATCAATAGCTTACCATTTATTCGACGTTTTAAATAAGTTTTAATCAAGCGGTCTATGAGACCGCTCACAGTAGTTGTGAGAGAATTTTAGTCACAGTAGTTAAGGGTTAAGGCCATAGCCAAGGAAGAGGGGGAGGTTTAGGGATTTAAAACTTTTCCTGAAATTTTGCAGATTTGTTGAAAATTTTTGAATTAAACTTCAATATTAATACTCTATATTATGTACTAAAATTTGAACACCCTTCAAAAAAAAATTTCTGGCCTTGAATAAGAGGGTTCTTTGAAAGGAGTTACATATGAAAAGTGGTCTGTTTATATAAAGAGTAAACAATATTACCTGCTCTCACAAAATGTGACCCTTAAGAGAATTATGCATTTGTACATGGGTATTAAATCGAGGTATAAGTCAGTATTAAATCCAGTTAAAAAATTTTGGGAGCAAGAAAAATTGGCTCTTATAGGGTGGACTTTAAAAGAGGTTTTCAATTACTGATGTTTATATAACTAGGAGAGATAATTACATAAAATGACTTTACTGAAAATGTTATTCAATCTTCAGAATGTGAATTTAAGTTATCCTTTAATTTTAAGTTTTGTGAATATAAATTGTTTTTGGGAGAGGGGGGGGGGGCTTCCCCCCTGGATTCGTCACTGTATATATATATATACATATTTTTTTAATTTAATAGATTTCATGGCAAAATATCTAGAGAAGAAGCTGAAAGATTATTAGTTGAAGATGGCTGTTATTTAGTAAGAGAGAGTCAAAGGGCGCTTGGCCAATATACTCTAAGCATGAAGTAAGTATGACACTGCATGAATGCTTAGAAAAATTAATGATTTTTAATAGGAATGAAACAAATGTAGTTGGAACTCTATTTAATGAAATTGCTGAATCCAGCACAAAAGTTAGTTATTTGGAAAATTCATGAAATAGATATTCACTTTTTATAATACTTTGACAAACTTTAATTCATAAAGCACTCAATGTCATTTAAAAAAGTGAAATTATGCTTTTTCTTACAATTATTCTATTATTAAAAAATAAATAAATGAAGTTTAAAACAAAAAGATAAAAAAGAGATAAAACAACATTGTTGTCTAGAAATACATTAATCTGTTATTTATATGTACACTCCTGCTCAAAAGTTTAGCAAGATTTGCAAACGATCAGTTTTTTTCAATTTTAAAACACATTTCTCAATGAAATGTTTTCAAACGTTGGATATTTTAAAAAACACGGTCTTCCTCATGTTTTTCAGTGAAGATTGGTTTAAGACGACATTTAGGGGGCCGGTAAGAAATTGAGCAAAATGTTTGTGATCACCCTGTATCATTAAGTGAACAAAATGGACTGTAACTTTAGGATATGTTAATACAGACCTAGTTTAATATGTGAATGAATTTGTGTGACGATAACATAGTAAATAACTGAGATTTAAGCATTTATTTTAAAACTCAAAAAAAAAAAATCAGCATGTTTTTTATTTATAATATACATAGTTTTTAACGAAAATTATTCCCACGTTCAGATAAATTGGAAAAACACTTTTAAAACAATATACAGTACAATCCCTTTTAACCGGCAACATTGGGACCGAGCCGTTGCCGGAAAAGAGAATTTTCTGTTAGGTACAAGTGCTATTTATAGAATTTCATGGCATTTTTTAGCCAAGTCAATATTTAATATTTTTCCCAACTTAAATTAAAATTAACTTTCTAAATATAATATAAAAATTAGTTCTGTATGTAATGTTAGTTTTTTCTACTATAATTGAAAGTATAAAAATAATTAAATACCTCTACTCACTTAAATTAATATAAAACGATCTTTTGTTTATTTAGTTTTTGTTCATCCTTTATTTTTACAACCTTCTCATAGGGCAGCTAAGTCTGCAACTGACCTAACTTCGTTTTTCACCATCAGGCGGCGCACCGTACTTCCGGTGACGTCATATGACGCTTCTTCCGTCAACGTTGTGCAATCGCGACATGTGCCGTTCTCTGATTGGTTGTGCTAGTGGGCATTAGCTCGTCGTTCATTTCGCGAGTGATATAAATACAGTTTCCTAGCTGAAGAGGTTGCTTCTTGTTGCTTCCTTCTGCCTGTTATTTTTGTCAGCCAGGTCGGCTGTTGCTGTCCGTTACATCGCGGGCGATGTTTTATTTTTTCTTTGAATAGTGTTATCAATAAGTTAAATTATACTACAGCTATGTGTTTTTGGAAATAAGTTTTGACATCATGTTTGCTGCGTTATCAGTGGTTTTTCAATGGCCAGTATATGTTTAAGAGTTTGTTTTTTTGACGACTTGAGCATGGTTTATTTAAACGTGAGTTGACAATTCTAAAGTAATTAATTTAATTAATATTTAAATTTCGATATATATATACATTAAATTTATATTTATTTATTTTGTTAAGTTTGCTGTTTATGTTTGTTATTGTTATATACACAGTCAATAAATGTTAAGTTTAAAATGTAAAACTTTAGTCATTCTTGTTGTTTACACATGCACATATTAGTTTGTCTCTTCTCCATAGACAAGTTTTAAGATAGCTTCCTCTAGTTCAGCACTCTGCTCATTTAAAATATCGTTGGGCTTATAATTGACCCCAACATTTGGGTTATGAGCCCAGGGTTATTTGTTTTTTTTGTTTATGGAGAGAAAACTTGGATAGAACTTGTGTGCATTGTGTTTTTGGCTCAATTTTTTTTTGTATATATCCGATTTTTAAGTCGGGGGGGGCCGCTGTTTTTTTACTGAATAGTGAATTTTTCCATTTATAGTAAATTTTTTTTGAGTTTAAGGAAGTTTTTTAAAAAATATAAAATTAGAAATTTACAACTTAGTTTTTTCCCATCTTAAAAATGGCATATGTAACATATAATATTGAGAAATTAAATGCAAATAATTACAATAGTTGGTCATCTGATATTAAATATTTACTAATTGATAGAGGATTATGGGACATTATTGACAAAAAAAATTGTTGTTCCTAAGGAAGTGACAGATACAATAACTGAGGCTGATATCGCTAAAATTAAAGCCCGGTCAGATAATACCTTATCTACATTGTACTTAAATGTACAACCTGAATATAGAAAAATAATAGAGAATTGTGACAGCCCTATTGAGGCATGGGAAAAGATAAAGGCTAGTTATTGTCCAGATTCTAGGTCCTTCCATATGAAAATTTTTTCAGATCTTTTAGATTGTAAAATTAAATCAAATGAAAGTGTAGCTTTATATGCTGCTAGGTTACTCAGATTATCAAACCAGCTCAGGTCGTTAAATCAAAATTTTGATGATGCAACATATAGCTGTTTTCAGCTACTTCGGTATCTACCTAGCAAATTTGATAGTATTGTACAAACGATTTTGCGGTGGCCAGACGATAGGTTTACCTTTTGTGAGATATTAACTGAGTTGTCTGCAGAAGAGTCGAGATTATGTTTAAGAGATGTAGACAAACAGGTTTATAATAAATTGCAAGCGAACATGACTGGATTAGACTACAATAGTGCTGGAAACAGTAAAGAGCGTTTTAGTGAAACAAGATGCAGTCGAAACAAGAGCCGAAATCAAGAAGGAAACTCCAGGGGACAATCGTATCATTGAAATGACCGCTTCCGGAGCCAGCGTTGTCGTCAGAATCGTTCCTCTTCCCGATCCAGTAGATGGAGAGACTCTTCCCAGTCAGACCAGAATTGGCAAGGTAGAAGAGACCAGAGTCCGGATGCCAGGAGGAATGTCAATAGACGTGGACGTGGACAAAGGACTTTTAAGTCAGGTTGTAACTTTTCAAATCTTTTACTTGTAACTCAATCTTGTTTATCTGAATCTAATAGTGAGGGTTCTTGGATTTTCGATTCCGGGGCCTCACAACATTTTTGTTATGATAAAAATTTGTTTTGTTATTATAAACCATTGTTTAATGAAAAAATGTCTGTTGCAGTAAAAGATGTAAATGTTGATATAGAGGGAGTAGGAAAAGTTAAACTTAGAATTGGTCACAGAATTTGGACTTTTGAAAATGTTATGTATTCCCCTAAATTACGTCGAAATCTGATCTCGGGTCCAGCATTAGATAAGAAAGGATGCCGGTTTATTGGTGGCAATGGTGGAATTAAAGTATATAGAAATAATTACTTTTTGTTTAAAGCCCATTTAAAGAAGGGTATTTATCATGTTTTTGCCAAACCTGTTAATTCTAAACGTAAAAATGTAACTTTTGAAACCTCCGTAGTGGAGAAAAATAGTGTTAATGTATGGCATAAAAGATTTGGGCATATTAGTCCAAGTATACTTGAACATACTTTTAAAGAAAAAAGAGTTAAGGGTTTGGATAGTTTAAATATAAAGGACTTTAATTGTGAAACCTGCCAGTTAAATAAGTTTAAGTCTGTTTCACATAAGCACTTGGGACAAATAAGGTCAAGACGTCCATTAGAACTGATATATGCTGACTTGTGGGGTCCATGTAAAGTTGAAGGCAGACGCGGAGAAAACTACTTTCTTTCTATCATAGATGATTTCTCGCGCCATGTCAACCTTTACCCACTTAAAGTTAAGTCAGATGCAGCAGATGTCATTATACGGCATATTAATCGTGCTGAAAAGTTTTTGGATGTTAATGTCAAGTTTTTTCGTTCTGACAATGGGGGAGAGTTTGTAAATAGTCAGCTTGAAGAATTCTTTGAAAGTAAAGGTATAGACCACGAACTGACAAATATATACACACCCCAACAAAATGGAGTTGTCGAACGATTTAATCAGACTGTGGCTGACGGAATGAGGACCATTCTTAGCGAAAGCGGAATGAATAAAAGTTTTTGGCCTGAGGCTGCCATGTATTTTGTATACACATGGAATAGAATTTGTCCTAAGACCTTACTTAAAACTCCTTGTGAGCTTTATACTGGATTCATGCCATCTGTTAAACACCTAAAGCCTTTCGGAGTAACTGCTTATGTTGGCACACCGAGACAGAGAAGAAATAAATTAGACCCTAAAGCCACTAAAGGATATATGGTTGGATATGCATCTCGAACAAGAGGTTATAAAATTTGGTTACCTGAAAAGGATAAAATAATAGAAACTCTTAATGTAAAGTTTAATGAGTCAGTTTTTTACAATCCAAATGGTAGCGACAGTGGAGCAGTGCTAGAGCCCGAAGAGTTTTACATTGTACCACCTTTTGACGCTGACCGCTATAATCCTGTCTTAAGTGACCAAAAGGATAGCGAAGTTTTCAGTGACATAAGTGAAGAAGATGAAGAAACTTGTGGTAAGACTCAAGATGCACAAGGTAGCTACTGGATTAGACATGCTTCTACTCGTCCCACGGGAAATAAAACTGACATTTATTACTATCCTGAGAATAAAGGTGACCGTTTAAGGTCGTTAAATGACGTAAAAGTTTATTGCCAGAAAAATAACATTTATTTTAATCCTGAGGACTTTGACTTTAGTGGCAAAAATAAATTTTGTGGGAAAATTTTTAGTCCTGA
This sequence comes from Salticus scenicus, assembly GCA_963930645.1. Lineage (NCBI taxonomy): Eukaryota > Metazoa > Arthropoda > Arachnida > Araneae > Salticidae > Salticus > Salticus scenicus. The sequence goes on along the minus strand of OZ005651.1, from coordinate 307,752,252 downwards.
TCCATCAACTAGTTCTACTTTAAATCCAGTTTCACATTTTGCAGCCAGAAAAGTAATTTGACTAGACAACATAAGAATTCCTAATACTTTCAATCAAGCCATAAAGTCTCCTGAGTGTGAATACTGGCAAGAAGCCATGAATAAAGAAATTGCAGTTATGAGGGAGCGTGAAGTGTGGCACTTAGAAAAATTACCTCCAAATTGTACGCCTGTAGGCAATAGGTGGGTCTTTACAATTAAAAGAGACGAAAAAGGCCAGATAGCTAAATTCAAAGCCAGGTTAGTAGCGCAAGGCTTTAAGCAGATTAAAGGGGAAACTTATGAAGAGACATTCAGCCCAGTAGTTAATTTTGCTGTAATTCGTTTCTTTTTTTCCCTATTAGTTTCTTATTTAGGCTGGACCCACATACAATGTGATGTTGCTAGCGCTTACCTTTATGCTCCACTCAGTGAAACGATCTATATGAATCAACCTCAGGGATTTATTGAAAAGGATAAAGAAGAATATTTTTGTAAATTGGATAAGGCTTTATATGGCTTGCATCAGTCTGGTCGAGAATGGTTCTATGAAATGCATAAAGTTCTTGTTTCTATTGGTTTTAAAAAGTTTGAATCTTGTAATTGTGTATATATTCTTAATAATGAAATTGTTTTATTACTATATGTGGACGACATCGTAGTCTTTGGTCGGAACATTGAAATCATTAATAAAGCTTTAGATTTATTGTGTAAGCATTTTGAACTAAAAGTCCTAGGAAAAACTAGAAAACTTTTAGGTGTAGAGTTCGATGAAACTGGTGATTGTCTTGAAATGCATCAAATGCAATATATAGAGGATGTTTATGAGAGATTTAAAAACTTTAATATTCCCGTTTCATCACTGCCCATTGCTAAAGGCACTGTTTTTTCTAAGTCAAATTGCCCGACCAAGGATTGCGAAGTCCATGAAATGTCAAAGATTCCTTATCGTAACTTATTGGGATGTTTATCTTTTTTGTGTAACCGAACTCGACCAGACATTAGTTATGCAGTTAATATCTATAGTCAATTCCAACAAAATCCAGGTAGAATTCATTGGGAAGGTTTATTAAAGCTTCTTGGTTATGTTAAAAATACTCAATCTTATAAATTAAAATTTAATTGTAAAAAGCCCCAATTATTTGTTTATTCTGACGCTGACTTTGCAGCCAACCGAGATGATCGTACCTCCTTAGGAGGACAACTAGTTTTGTTAGATAACTCTCCGGTTGACTGGCGAACCTTTAAAGAGAAGTCAGTAAGTCTTTCTACAATGGAGGCAGAATTTATTGCCATGACTGAAGCATCTAAAAATCTCTTATGGTTTGATAGGATAATCACTGAGTGTAGCATTTTTCATTTTATTAATAATAAACCTAAATCAGTTTTATATATGGATAATCAGGCTGCTATAGATTTTGTTCGTTCTCCTATAGAAAATCACAGGTCGAAACATATTGATGTAAAATTATTTTTTGTTAGAGACCTTGTGAAAGATAATATATTTGAATTAAAATTTGTAAAAAGTGAACATAATTTATCTGATATCTTTACTAAACCATTAACTAAGCAAGAATTGATAAGTTTTATAAGTACTCTATTTAGTAAATAAAATTAAATTTAATTATACTTACTGTTTAAAAATTAACTTTTTGATAAATATAAATTTTTCTTGAACTGTTCATTACATTTGTATGAACATGTTTTTTTGCTTATGTAACTAAAGTTACTAAGTTTTTTTTGATACCACTAAATGTGGTAATATGGGGGTTTGTCAGTCTTGTGTGAATTACTAGACATTTAAATTTTCGGCACATTGTTTTAGATTTTTTGTATGCAAATGATTTAGCACATTGTCTTAAAACTTTTCTTAAATGCACATTGTTTTAAAATTTTCTTGTTTTGCATAATGTAACTTTGTATAGATTTTGATTAATAGTATATATATATTGTGTAAACTTTTTCTAGATTTTTCTTAGTCTTTTCAATGTTTTTTAGATGCATTGGATGGACATTCTTTGTTTAAAATGCATATTGGTTTTTTTGTGGACTTGATAAACTGGACATTCTTCATGTTCTTTTTGGATGAAAACTTGTATCTTGATTGGACTCTTCACATCGTAGTCAAATGGAAAACCGAAATACTTCCTGTAGTGGTGTTGTGCATTATTGAAGTTAAGAAAATGTGATGTTGAAATAAGTGTTTTTGTGTTGGTTACTAAAGAAAATTTTTGTTATAATCTTTAATATTCTAATAGTTGTAATATGGGTTGTTAAATGTGTTCTTTGTTAGCCATGCTCAAGCATTTAATTTTTTTTTTACCTTAAGTTTAAGGTATGTTCAGTTTTTCTTGGGAATGTTCGTGCTTGTTCTAATAAAAAATGGCCATGAGGGGGGGCCTCTTGTTAGGTACAAGTGCTATTTATAGAATTTCATGGCATTTTTTAGCCAAGTCAATATTTAATATTTTTCCCAACTTAAATTAAAATTAACTTTCTAAATATAATATAAAAATTAGTTCTGTATGTAATGTTAGTTTTTTCTACTATAATTGAAAGTATAAAAATAATTAAATACCTCTACTCACTTAAATTAATATAAAACGATCTTTTGTTTATTTAGTTTTTGTTCATCCTTTATTTTTACAACCTTCTCATAGGGCAGCTAAGTCTGCAACTGACCTAACTTCGTTTTTCACCATCAGGCGGCGCACCGTACTTCCGGTGACGTCATATGACGCTTCTTCCGTCAACGTTGTGCAATCGCGACATGTGCCGTTCTCTGATTGGTTGTGCTAGTGGGCGTTAGCTCGTCGTTCATTTCGCGAGTGATATAAATACAGTTTCCTAGCTGAAGAGGTTGCTTCTTGTTGCTTCCTTCTGCCTGTTATTTTTGTCAGCCAGGTCGGCTGTTGCTGTCCGTTACATCGCGGGCGATGTTTTATTTTTTCTTTGAATAGTGTTATCAATAAGTTAAATTATACTACAGCTATGTGTTTTTGGAAATAAGTTTTGACATCATGTTTGCTGCGTTATCAGTGGTTTTTCAATGGCCAGTATATGTTTAAGAGTTTGTTTTTTTGACGACTTGAGCATGGTTTATTTAAACATGAGTTGACAATTCTAAAGTAATTAATTTAATTAATATTTAAATTTCGATATATATATACATTAAATTTATATTTATTTATTTTGTTAAGTTTGCTGTTTATGTTTGTTATTGTTATATACACAGTCAATAAATGTTAAGTTTAAAATGTAAAACTTTAGTCATTCTTGTTGTTTACACATGCACATATTAGTTTGTCTCTTCTCCATAGACAAGTTTTAAGATAGCTTCCTCTAGTTCAGCACTCTGCTCATTTAAAATATCGTTGGGCTTATAATTGACCCCAACATTTTCCGGATAATTGAATATTTACCATTCATATTCTGTATATGAATTTTGTTGTCCAAATTTTTCGATCTCCCGACCTTAATTAAATAAACACAATATCGGAAACATCGCCGATTTTTTAAAGCAAAAACACATACCACCGTAAGTATATATACAGTCGAGCGCCGAAAATCCGCGCAAGTCGGCAGAGATAAACAAAGAATTTTGAAAGTCATAAACTATCAAAAAACTAAAAACTTTATTGTCAAAAAACGAACGCGGGAGAAACTATGACGTCATCACAAACGTAAAATCAGTCGACAGTTTTATTTTTTTAAACTGTACTTCAATTAATAGCTAAAATCTAAACTTTTATACTTAAAATTAATTGATATGAACTGTTTTCCAAATTCAATCAAAAGTTAAATTATTTCCTTTAAATTCAACATGATATCCGGCAACTCCTTTTTTGGACTAATTAATCAAGTAGAATAAATTTCAGAACAATCCGTTTTTATTTTTCGTAGGATCGCGCCGTACCTCAGATTGACGGTGAGCGTGCGTTATTTCTCCCGGTCTTTCTTCACTCTCCGCCGGCTTCCCGTGCGCTCCTTTCCCGGTACCGTCGTTCGCCGCGGATCACGTGTGGGCGGTGACGTCACGGACTCTGTTGGTGCGCCGCTCACGCTGATTAGACCGGCGCGGCGCGGCATGACGTCGGGCTTTGCTCTCCGGGAATTGATAAAATGTTTTCCAAAATGAAAAAATAATTTTGTATATGTATATATATATTTTTTAAGATATTTTACGGCCGCGAGATCGAAATACATAAACACAATATCAAAAATATCACAGATTAATTTAAAAAAAAAAAAAAAAATATGTACGCTAAATTCACATTTACCATTTACTAGAGAGGACTAGAGAAAGTGCCGTTATTTTGAGATTGCCGGTTAATTGAGTGCCGGTTACGGGAGATTTTACTGTACTGCAATCGAAATACAAATATCTCATAAAATATGAACATTTTTATGAAAAATGTTTTCACTGCACATGTGTGAAAGATTTAAAAAAATATATATATTGCATAGGTTGAAAGCTAGATAGATATATTGGGCAACTTTTTTCAAAAGAAGTGCATTTGAATAGAGTAAAAATAAAGCAAATTATCTGAAAAAGAACGAGCTAGATTTTAAATATTTTTCAAGAGTTGAAATTTCTTAAGGAGTTTTTCGCATGCTGCATAATTAATTTAAAGATCCAATTATTTTAACTGCTTAGCAAAAGTTTTTTTTTTTTTTTGTGAAAAACCCCTTATCTCCCAAATCTTAGTAAATAAACAAAACTATGTTAGAGTTACAAGCTTATAAGGGGTTTTTCACAAAAATGTACATTTGGAGCGTGGTTGAAATAATTGGATCTTCAAATTAATTACACTGCATGTGAAAAACCCGTTAAGAAGTTTCAACTCTTGGAAAATATCTCAAATCTAGCTCATTCTTTTTTGGATAATTTGCTTAATTTTTACTCTATTTAAATGCACTTTTGACAAAAGTTGCCCAGTATATCTAGCTTTCAACCTATACAATAAATTTGTTTTTATCTTTCGCATATGCACAGTGTTTTTCATAAAAATGTTCATATTTTATGAGATATTTGTGTTCCAATTGCAGTATATTGTTTTAAAAGGGCTTTTCCAACTTATCTGAAAGTGGGGATAGTTTTCGTTAAAAACTCTGTATATTATAAATAAAAAAAATGCTAATTTTTTTTTTTTTTTTTTTTTAGTTTTAAAATAAATGCTTATAGCTCTGTTATTTAATAAACTATAATCACACAAATTCATCCACAAATTAAATTGGATCCGTATTAACATATCCTAAAGTTACAGTTCATTTCGTTCACTCAATGATACAGGGTGATCACAAACACTATTGAATTTGCTCAATTTGTTACCGGCCCTCTAAATATTGTTTTAAACCAATCTTCACTGAAAAACATGAGGAAGACCCAGTTCTTTAAGTTCTCAACGTCTGAAAACATTTTATTGAGAGATAAGTTTTTAAATTGAAAAAAACTGATCATTTGCAAATCTTGTTAAACTTTTGAGCAGATGTGTATGTAATTAAGTCTTTAATGTGATATTTTCATTTCTTAATGTGAAATGTTTGAAAAGATTTTCATACATACATATCTATATATATTAAAATATTATAACATAGTAGAATTAAGAATAACAGAAGATTAAAAATGCCACTGAAATTCTCAATAACCAAAAAGAATTAATTTATAACTAAATTAAGTAAGTTGTGAAATCTTTAAAAAAGATATGAAAACAATTAACATGTAATAGCTTTAATATAATATGAGGGGAAAAAAAAGTATCAAAACAATATACCTAGAAAATTGTCTTTTATTATAGTAAACAAGACCATCAAAAGAGAGTGAACCCACAGAAAAATGTCAAGCATTGAGAAATTAATAACATAAAGTTCATTAAAAACAATTTAAGACCAAAAATTTGGAAATGCGCACAAACAGTAGAGATTTATCATCAGGGAGAAGCTATCCCTACAGTGAGCACATGAAAATGCAAGATTTCAATCTCTTATTAACATGTTGATTTAATTAGAATTATGTATAATGAGTCAAGAATTCTGACCTGCATAAAAAAAGTTTGAATTTAAAACGAAACTAATTTAGCATGCATAATATTAAGTGAAATCTAACTCACCTCTCTCCTGCATTTCCCAGATGCTTGAAGTAAATTTAGGCCACACAAAAGAGATGCGAAGTCAAATCATTGGTGTACTTGATTTTAATTATTGAATTTAATTGAGTATCTCGATGAACAAGAAAACAGAATCTTTCAAGTATTTGAGCACAGGTTTAAAACATTTCGAATACGTATAAAGGCAATTTTTTATGCCTTGAATGAATTATAAAGAGAATACAGAATAATACTTATTATTTGAATAATATAACAATTAATGAATAATTTTACTGCGACTTCAGTATGAATGTTCGAATGGTTATCACTAAAGAATAAAGTACTTCTGTTTTTATGAATATGTTCAGAGAGAAACCAGAATAATAAAAAAAAAAGGAAAAAGAATGAGTTTTGTTTCTCTCTCTGGTCACGTGACTATCTACCTTTGATCCACTGTCGCCTTCCCCGCTCCCAATGAATCAACATGCTGGGCGGGGCGGGAAGGCACCGGAGCAGGAGTCGAAATACTCGGAAGAGGGATAACTTGAGAGACTGGACGAATAAGATTTCCAGCAGCAGACGTGTATACTTCTACTACACGGGTGATTCCGTCTGTTCCTGGAATCACCTTGATGATTCTTGCTAGATCCCAATGGAGGGGAGGTGAGGCTTTATTTTTCAGGATGACGAGTTCCCCTGGAGAAAAGTTGTGACTGTTGTTGGTTCTTTTGGATCTCTGCAGCAAGGTTGGCAGGTATTGCGATGTCCACCTCTTCCAGGACGTCTCCTTCATCTGCAATAAGAGCTTATACCTAGAAGAAAGACTAAGAGAATTGTTTGTTAAAGAAGGTTCTGGCAATTCTAATAATGCAGATCCAATCAATAAATAACCTGGCACTTTATTCCCCCGTATGCACCAAATTTTGGGGGGCTCTGGGAAGCGTCGATAAAATTAGCCAAACATCATTTGGTAAAAATCACACAAGGAGCAATTTTAACTTTTGAGGAACTTTCCACGCTTCTATGTCAAATAGAGGCTGTTATAAATTCGCAGCCTCTAACACCATTGTCCAATGCTCCTAATGATTGTGCAGCTTTAACGCCAGGACATTTATTGTTTGGATCTGCATTATTAGAATTGCCAGAACCTTCTTTAACAAACAATTCTCTTGGTCTTTCTTCTAGGTATAAGCTCTTATTGCAGATGAAGGAGACGTCCTGGAAGAGGTGGACATCGCAATACCTGCCAACCTTGCTGCAGAGATCCAAAAGAACCAACAACAGTCACAACTTTTCTCCAGGGGAACTCGTCATCCTGAAAAATAAAGCCTCACCTCCCCTCCATTGGGATCTAGCAAGAATCATCAAGGTGATTCCAGGAACAGACGGAATCACCCGTGTAGTAGAAGTATACCCGTCTGCTGCTGGAAATCTTATTCGTCCAGTCTCTCAAGTTATTTTCCGCGTGAGTATCTGAATCGCACGCATTTACTTCTGTTTTGTCCTCTAACTCCACCAGTAAATCAAAAACCACTCCCTTATATCTCAAATACATATCCATATAATCCTCATTCTCTTTAGCGGATAAATTTTTAAATATTTCCGCGATTTCATGATCATACGATTGAACTTTGGTTTTTAATAATTTAACTTTAGATTGTTCATCTTTACTACACCCCTTTACTCTATCTCTAAAACTATCGATTTCCTTACATATATTTTCAAATAATAAAACTTGCTTAGATAATTTCGGCATTTTAGAATATATAAGTTTAAATACACATAACTATAGGCCTTCGAATTACAGAATGTGTTATAATGTAACTCCATGGTTTTAGTCATGCGAGCGCGCGTTCTGTGTTAAAATTGTTATTAGTTCGGAGTTTGAAAATGGTTGTTGTTCTATATGTTTTGTGTTTTGTGGCTGTTGAATAAAGTTATAATTTAAACAGCTAGCAATGGATTCTATGCTTAGTTAAGCAATATTTAGAGCCTCCGTTAAACCTGTATAGGAAAAACATCACATGGTGGCAGCGGAAAAACAGGAAAAGCAGTAAAGTGAAAAAAAAACTGTAAGTAATTTGTTTTGCATTTACCGATATTGAGCGAAGCCTATTCTAAAATTTTCAACTACGATGGAAACTGATAAAATTAGTGTGGTAAGGCATTCATTTCAAGTTACGCCACCAGAACCATTTACATTTTCTACTCCAGCTAATTGGTCAAAATGGATAACTCGTTTTGAACGATATAGAGTTGCATCTGGTTTGAACAAGCAATCGGATGGTGAGCAAATAAACTCATTGATTTACATCATGGGCGATAAAGCTGAAGATATTTTTGCTTCGTTCCAGTTAAGCACAGAAGAAGCAGAACATTATCAAATAGTCCTGAAAAAATTCAATGACCATTTTGTAGTAAAAAAGAATACTATTTTCGAGCGAGCGCAGTTTAATAAGCATATTCAACTCGAAGGAGAAAGAGTTAATGACTTTATTACGGCACTATATTGTCTAGCTGAGAGTTGCGAATATGGAAATTTACATGGTCAATTAATAAGGGACAGAATTGTAGTTGGAATAAGAGATAAAGCCTTAAGCGAAAAGTTACAATTAGATAGTGAATTAACATTAACAAAAGTTATAGAAAAGGTACGTCTCAGTGAATCCATTAAACAACAACAACTAAAACTTGGCGAAGCTGAAAGAGCCACTTCTTTAAATGTTATGGGCTCAAATAAAACTGTTCGTTACCAGAATAATTTCCAAAATAAAAAGGAGAATAAATTTAACGAGAAAAGCACAATGCCGAGAAATATTAAATTTTCACAGAAAGATGAAAAGTGTAAATGGTGTGGAAAACAAAAACACGACAAAAGAATGTGTCCTGCTAGAGATGCCAAATGTCGAAAATGCGCCAAGATCGGGCATTACGAAAAGGTCTGTTTTTCTAAAAGCCAATCTAAAGGCTCATCGATTTCATTTTTAGACATAGTTTTTCACTTAGGGAAAATTAATGAAGATTGGACAATCGATGTTAAGATAGAAAATCAAGATTTAAAATTCAAGATAGATACTGGCGCTGATCACTCCGCAATTTCTACAACAGTTTATCGCTCGCTAGCCAAGAAAACTAAATTGGAGCCAGTTCATAAAGTCCTATGCGGTCCGGATAGAAATCCTTTGAAAGTTTTAGGAAAATTCAAGGCACATTTAAACTTTAAAAGGAAATATTGTAAAGAAGACATCTATATAATTGATGGTCTACAAACGAGTCTTTTAGGAAAACCGGCATTGATTTCTTTTGGGTTAGGACCAAATATAAGCAATTTAGATCAAGTAGTAGTCAACAACCCTAGAATAGAATTTCCAGAGCTCTTTGAAGGACTTGGACTAATGAAAGGTTGTTATTCAATACAGCTGAAGAAAGACAGTGTTCCATATGCAGTTACCTCACCTCGACGCGTTCCTATACCCTTACTGAAGAAAACCGAAGATGCGTTAAAGAAGATGGTGGAGCAAAAAGTCATAACACCTGTTAGTGAGCCTGCAGAATGGTGTTCGCCAATAGTCATAGTTCCAAAGAAAGATGAAAGATGGACAACTCAAATCTGTGTGGATTTGACACAGCTTAACAGAAATGTTTTGAGAGAATTGCACCCTCTACTCAATGTTGAATATACATTAAGTCTTTTATCAGGTGCCAAGATATTTTCAAAATTGGATGCAAACTCAGGTTTTTGGCAAATACCGTTAGACGAAAAGTCTTCATTTCTCACTACCTTTATTACACCATTTGGGAGATACAGATTTCTAAGATTACCGTTTGGAATCTCATCAGCTCCGGAACATTTTCAAAGAAGAATGTCTCAGTTGTTGGAGAATTTAAGTGGCACTGCTTGTCACATGGACGATATTCTGATTTGGGGATCCACTCAAGAAGAGCATGATGAAAGATTAAGAGAGGTTTGCAAGAGATTAAAAGATGCCAACTTGACTTTAAATGAGAAAAAATGTATTTTTTCAACTAGAAGTATAAAGTTTCTAGGTCATATAATCGACAGCCAAGGAATCCATCCCGATGATGAAAAAGTTGCAGCAATTAAAGAATATAAACCCCCAAGAAATAAAAAAGAGCTGAAACAACTATTAGGATTCGCCAATTATCTAGCACGTTTTGTTCCAAATTTCGCAGAATTAATGTATCCTCTTACGTCGATGCTTAGCAACAAGCGAGAATTTATATGGGATCATCAACAGAAAAACGCATTTGAAGAGTGGAAGAAAATTTTATCTTCAGATCCAGTATTGAAAATATTTGATCCTAATAAGGAATCTATAGTCACTACAGACGCATCATCCTATGGTCTAGGAGCCACTCTTCGTCAAAAACTGGAAGATGGAAAAACTTTTGTAATCGCATATGCATCGAGAACATTAACACCGGCTGAGAGTCGCTATGCCCAAATCGAAAAGGAAGCATTAGCTGTAGCATGGGGATGTGAGAAATTCAGAGATTACTTAACAGGATCTCATTTCTTGATTGAAACTGACCATAAGCCACTGATTCCAATTCTTTCAAGGAAGCATTTAGACGATCTTTCTCCTAGACTGCAAAGAATCAGATTAAGAATGATGAGATATTCATACACTATTACTCATGTTCCAGGGAAGAATCTTTATGCAGCCGATGCTTTATCTAGAAGTCCAAGAGAGCAATCATGTGAAAATGACGAACTAGAAGAAGAAATTGATGCATACATTCAGATGATCACTAATAATCTTCCAGCAACTTCTAATAGGCTGAAAGAATTTCAAGAAGCACAACAATCTGATGCTACCTGCCAGAAACTTTCTTCGTACGCGATGACAGGATGGCCCTCGAAGAAAGATGTAGATCAGCTCTGTTTACCGTTTTGGCAACATCGCTTTGAAATTTCTATTCAAGATGGTCTTTTAATGAGAGGTTGTAGAATAATAATCCCAAAGTCGCTCCAAACTGAAGTGCTGAAAAAGATTCATGAAGGACATCTTGGTATAACTAAATGTAGAGCTCGTGCGAGATGTTCTGTATACTGGCCAAAAATTAACAAAGAGATTGAGGAAAAAGTGAAAAATTGTCCTGCTTGTATCAAAGAATCGAGCAACAGGCATGAACCACTAATTTCGACGCCATTTCCAGAAAGACCTTGGGAGGTTGTAGGCCTTGACCTCTTCAAATACCAGAATTCGTGGTACCTCCTTATAGCAGATTATTATTCACGGTATCCTGAAATTTCGAAACTTGAAACCTTGACTTCGGAAGAAATAATTAACCATTGCAAATCTATATTTTCTCGTCATGGTATTCCAGAAATACTCAGAACGGATAACGGTCCACAGTTCGATCCAATGAGAACACGAGAATTTAATGAGTTCGCAAGAAGCTACGGTTTCAAACAAATCACAAGCAGTCCGAAATTTCCCCAAAGTAATGGATTTATAGAATCCAGCGTAAAAACAATCAAAATGCGTATTAAGAAATCTGCTGATCCTTATCTTGCGCTAATGGAATACAGAGCAACCCCACTGGAAAACGGTTATAGTCCCGCAGAACTCCTAATGGGAAGGAGAATAAGAACAATTCTCCCAATAGCTAATTCTCAACTACTTCCTAAATTGATCAAGAAAACTGATTTAGAAGGCAAGGAGAGAAAACGAATAGAGAAACAAGAAAGAAATTACAACAGACACCACGGGACAAGAATTCTATCAGAACTTGAGAAAGGACAGGGAGTATGGGTTACTGACAAAAGAGTGACAGGAAAAGTGTTACAGAAAACCTCATTTCCGAGATCATATCTTGTTCAATCCGGAAAGAGAATTTATAGAAGAAATAGGAAGCATCTAGTACCATCGCCAGATTTCGAGCCAGAACCTGAATCAGATGAAGGATTAGATATTTCCGAGAATAATCATTCTACTGATATTATGGGATCTGAAATAAAGTCTCCGCTAACCAACAGAAATTCTGGGAATATATCGCCAAAATGTACCTCTCCTACAAGACCTATGACCAAGCCTTATGTTACAAGAAGTGGTAGGACTATTCGACCACCCCAGAGACTTGACTTATAACTTTGAAAGGAAGGGAGATGTGTTATAATGTAACTCCATGGTTTTAGTCATGCGAGCGCGCATTCTGTGTTAAAATTGCTATTAGTTCGGAGTTTGAAAATGGTGGTTGTTCTATATGTTTTGTGTTTTGTGGCTGTTGAATAAAGTTATAATTTAAACAGCTAGCAATGGATTCTATGCTTAGTTAAGCAATATTTAGAGCCTCCGTTAAACCTGTATAGGAAAAACATCACACAGAACAAACATTCAAGAACAAAAATAAATCATTTTAAGAATAAATGATTACGAATAAGAAAAAGAATAAGAATATCAAATACATATTAAATATATATAATTTTTTTTTTTTTTTTATTTATCTATTTATTTATCATCGATAGCCTCAGGGCTCGAATACCGACCAAAACATGCTGATTTAATTAGAATTATGTATAATGAGTCATGAATTCTGACCTGCATAAAAAAAACAGTTTGAATTTAAAACGAAACTAATTTAGCATGCATAATATTAAGTGAAATCTAACTCACCTCTCTCCTGCATTTCCCGGATGCTTGAAGTTAATTTAGGCCACACAAAAGAGATGCGAAGTCAAATCATTGATGTACTTGATTTTAATTATTGAATTTAATTGAGTATCTTGATGAACAAGAAAACAGAATCTTTCAAGTATTTGAGCACAGGTTTAAAATATTTCGAATACGTATAAAGGCATTTTTTTATGCCTTGAATGAATTATAAAGAGAATACAGAATAATACTTATTATTTGAATAATATAACAATTAATGAATAATTTTACTGCGACTTCAGTATGAATGTTCGAATGGTTATCGCTAAAGAATAAAGTACTTCTGTTTTTACGAATATGTTCAGAGAGAAACCAGAATAATAAAAAAAAAAAAAGGAAAAAGAATGAGTTTTGTCATTATAATTATTTGTCATTATTATTATTATTTTGTCTCTCTGGTCACGTGACTGTCTGTCTACCTTTGATCCACTGTCACCTTCCCCGCTCCCAATGAATCAACAGCTATTAAAGCAAAGTAACAAGAAGGTTCGCCTATCTTGCATGTAAAACAATTTTAAACAAGTAGAAAAAATAAATATTAAAACCCAATAAACAAAGCCAATGAACATTAATAATCACTTAAAGAATATAAGACTCATGGAGATGAGCAAAGTGTTATAAAGCAGGAGATTAGTTGTTATTAGTAATTACAAAGGTTAAAGGTCACCGCATACATTGAAGGAGTTAGTAAAAATTGTCTAACCCATCATAAGACACAGCACAGCTAAATCTGTTTTACATTTAATTAAGAATTGATGTATCTACAAGATTCTTGTCAAATAAAATAAACATAATTTTACTTTTAGTATGAAATTCAGTATGATTGTGAATATATGTATATAGTACCTGAATGACAGAGCTCACTCGGTGACATTGTAAAAATCATTCAAGTATACTTTTTTTTTTTTTAAATATATTTCATATTTTTTCACAGCGGCCAGAGCACCGGTTACCCCTAAAAGCTAATTATACTGGAGAAAAAGAAAATTTGAATCAAATTGTTATCTCAAACCCCTAATTGTAAATTTCCAAATCGCTCAAGAAGTTTCCTAGAAAAATCACTCAAAAAGAATCCTACAAAATTGCTCAAGAAGTTTTCTAGGAAATCAGGTTTCTGCTATATATTGTTTCAGGCAAAGTTCGAATAACCAGTGACTGCTAATTTTCTTGAAGAAAAAACTTAAGTCAGATCAGTTTTTAATCTAAAAAAAATCCTCAACTTTTATTTTTAACACGCTTTTATTAGCTTCACCTGTATGTATGTATGTATGTACGTTTTGTTTGTAACTTCTCTGGGAGCAAACAAAAAATTTATATTGTAAAAAAAATACTTTCCCTACATGAATGATGTGGCGTAGAGGTAAGGCGCCGCACTACGAACCTAAAGTTCCAGCGTTCGATCCCCGTCAGGGGAGATTTTTTAAAAATGGTTTTTGTTAATTCTAAGTTATTTTAATTAAAGATTTAAATATATGTAAATATTACGGTGTGTATGTAAATATACTCACACGATTTTCTCTTACCCTGAATTTTAATACTAAGATAGATATTTTGTGCTTTTTAGTTCACATTTCTATAAAAGCATGTTCTTTAATTTTTTAAAACTATAATATTATTCTCTAAATAATTCCAGTGATTTCTGAAAAACAAACAAACAAGTTTCTGCCATATCTTTCCTAGATGAAGTGAGAGTTACCACTACTAAATGTAGTTATCCTGATGTTGAGTGTCCATCATCTCAAAAATATACTAAATCTAAATTTTTATCAATCATTCAAATACTTTCAAAGAAAATGAGGTTTCTGCCGTATTTTTCCAGGTGACGCATGGATTGCCATTAATTATTAATTGTGCTGAAGAAGAGGGCAATGCAGGGTGAATTGTAAACTCAAAATATTCCTAAATCTAAATTATTAGTGAAATTATTGAAGTACTTTTTAACCCTCCGTCAGGCGCAATATTGAACCCGACAAGTTCGGGCGCAATGTGCTTCTCAGGCGCACAGAAAATAATCGCTAATTTATAAGCAATAATTTAATTTTTAGTATTCTACAAGTAATCAGTTATTACTATAGGAATATTTAGAAAAAAAATATATGAAATTTATTTAAAAAAAGAACTTATTTTATGTTTAGAAACCATTACAAGAAATTTTCAGATTTTGACTAATGTGTCTTATTATAAGTGTAACAAATGCAAAAATTTGATAAATTATAATAATTAATTTTAATTTTAGTATTCTAAAAGTAATCAGTTATTACTACAGAACTATTTAGAAAGAAAAAATATGAAGTTTATTAAAAGATAAAGAACACGTTTTATGTTTAGAAAACATTACAAGAAATTTTTAGATTTAGATTATTATCAGGTACAAAAATTTGGTAAAATTTATACAGTGTCGTGGAAAGTTCAGAAATCGATATTTACTTTGAGTTTAAGTTACACAGCAGAAGAAGGGCATTGACAAATAGCACAGCACGTTCCGCAGATCATATTAGCGTGAGTGAGGCAGATTGCATTGTGACATTTTTTACACTCGTAGTTTGTCATTCTTCTGAAGCCTGTTTCCGCTGTGCAGGTTGAGCATCTACGTCTTTTCCGAGTTTGAGATGTTGAGTCCTCTGAAATATCTTTTGTAGGTTGGTATTTTTTCAGTCTCATCTGAAGACTGGTAGGGATTCCAACAGTCTTCATACTTCTTCGACTTAGCTCTCCAAGTACCAGTTGGTGTGCTAGTGTTTTTAGGAACGACCTTCTGCGGCATGGTTCTAGTTGATTTCCAAGATAAATCACTTGCGAATTAATACCACTTATATTCAGCATTGTGAAAAATATGACCATTGGCCAGCGCTTGACATTTCGACTCACGCTGTAAGTGGCGCATATTTGATCTGCAGTATCAACGCCACTTTTAGTAGAATTATAGAATGTGATCATCACTGGTTTCTTTTGCTCTCCAGTTGTAGGATCGATTGCATTATCATCATGAAGCGAAGACACTAGAATTACGTTCTTGTTTGCTTTCGGTACATAGGACACTAATGTCTTCCCATCAAGAAAGCCAAACATACTAGTGTATTGTTTTCTTCCTTTAACAGAAACAAATTCATGTGGCAACTGTCTTTTATTTTTTCGCACAGTTCCAACATATGATAACCTCTTCATTTTTAAATCATCAATTAGATCCATATCTGTAAACCAATTATCAGCGGTAATATTGCGTCCAGACCCAAATAAAGGCTTAGCCATCCTTTTTACCACTTCACTTGGTTTGTTGCTCACACAGAATGGACCTTCAGGCTGTTTCCCAGCGTAGATTTCCATGTTGAGAGTATAAAACATCTTTGCATCCACAAGAGCAAAACATTTTATTCCATACTTGCTCGGTTTTGACGGTATATATTGCCGAAAGGGACACTTTCCTCGAAAACCTGGAAGCATTTCATCGATTGTGATGTTTTCCCCGACGCTATAGCTCTTCTGACAATTTTCTACAAATTTTTCGAACACTTCACGAATCGGAGCAAGACGATCGATTTTTTTTCGTTCTACTCTGGTAGTAAGATCATCAAAGCGGAGGCAGCGGATCAGAGTTTTGAACCGTTTAATATTCATCACAAGACTAAATTTTTCAACTCCATCACCATCTGTCCCCCAAAGTTCTTCCAAACTCTGACGATTTCCTCTGAGAGCTCCTGCTAGATACAACAAACCAATAAAAGCTCTTACTTCAATGACGTCTGTAGAAGTAATGTCCCTTTCTCTGGAAAATTTGGGCTTGATAGATTCTATATACTGATTTGTATATCTTACAATTGTATTCAAAATGTCATCAGTGAATAAATTATTCCAACAGTCAACGGCAGTTTTCGCATTCCTGGCGTTTCCTATAACACCAGGAAGGTGAGTTATAATATTGTGAGCTCTCTTACGCACAGTTCTTTTTGGCGGATTTTTCGCCCATTTGGAAGTTTTATCTTTTCCCAAAAAAAAGTTGGACTCTGATTCTGGTTCATTTTCACCCTCAGTAACCTCACCATCTTGCTCTGTGTCTGAATTATCTTTACGCTCTTCTACTTCATCCAGAGAATCGATGTCACTCTCTTCACCCAAATCCTCGTTCACAGCTGGGTCGTCCTCGTCGACATCTTCTTCCAACAAACGCCTCACTTCTTCCAGATCCTCCGGTTTAGACAAATCGAAGAATTTGCGCGCCATTTCAGCGAAATTCTGGAAGATATCAAAGAAAATACATTCATAAACACATGTTCGGTCGCAATGCGCCTATGAGGCCGGGATGAAATATACACATATTTACGAAAAAATACGACAAATTTTACATGATATAGTTATGAAATGAATAACAGAAACAACTCTGATATTAAAAAACAGATATTACTAACCTTTGTATGTGCAACGAATTCGGGCGCAATGTGCCTCAGAGGCCAGAATTACGCTAACAGCTTTTCACGAAGCGCGCGAATGAACTAAACAGGTTGGCTTCACACATCCGGTAAAGATAGGCGACTACTAGGAGACACAGATTTCTACCCCTCCTGTGAGTGGAGGCGGGAATGAAAACATCAGAGGTGTGCCTGTCAGGCCAGTTGCGCCCGACGGAGGGTTAAAGAAACAAGGTCTTTACCATATTTTCCCATGGGTAGAGGATAAGCAGTTAACTTTTTATCAAGATGAGTCAGCAAGATGAATTTGTCATCTAAAACCAATGCTTAATGCCAAGTTGTTAACAAAATTCGTTTAAGCCATTTCCCAGAGAACAAAGTTTCTACCATATTTTGCAATCAGCAGAGTAAGGATTGACAGTGAACACTAAGTTAACTGAAGAGAAATTTAAATCGAATGGATTTGTCATCTCCAAAATCCTTAAAACCCTCACCAAAAAACTCTTAACCACAAACATTCATCAAAATCATTTTATCTACTTTGGAGTAAACCCAATTTCTGTCTAATATTGCAAACAGCAAACACAATTTTTTTTTAAGGTAAGAATAACTAATTGATTTTTGAACCCAAAAAACACTTAAACCTTAAAGCCAAACTTCCATCAAAATTATTACAACCATTACCAAGTAACTCTATTTCTGCCATATTTTACAACTGGCCCCTAGCAGTAAAGTGTAATCAACCTTTGAATGGCCTCTTATCAATGAATTTATGAACGGCCGATATTCGGAATCTCATCAAGAGCAATGAATCTTATCGGGAATTCATCCAAAATGTCTCATCGGGAGTAGTTGAATTTGATGATCGGATTCTGATGAATTTTAGAAACTGACCCAATAAAAATCCGATGGAAAGAGATGATTTCCATTGAGTTTTCATGTAATTTGTTATTGATTCGATATCTTTTTCTGGTGTAATTCTCCTCATTGGAAACCTTATCTTGCATACTGCTCGAAACGATATGCCTATGTTAATACTCGAGAAAATTTCAAGGAGTCAATGAAAGCCGAGCAAAATACAATCGATCAATGCTACTAGGGGCAGATAAAGTGTTAATAGCAAATGCAAATTTTCCAAAAGATAAGGATTAGTTCAATTGATTTTCTTCAAATATCCCTTAAACTTAAAATTTTCATAAAAATCATTATACCCATTTCCCATTAAACCTAATTTATACCATATTTTTGCAAACAGCATATAAAGGATTAACATCAAACTCAAAGTTTTTTCTTCCTGAAGATAAGTCCAATCAATTTTCCATCCTAAAAGTCACTTAACCCCAAACTTTCAACAAAATAGTTTTATCCATTTCAGAGTAAAACCAATTTCTGCCATACTTAGCAAACAATAGATAAAGGTTAAACAGTGAACGTGAATTTTTACAAAGACGAGAATATGTCCCATAAATTTTTAATGCAGAAAATTTTAACTCCAAACTTTGATCAAAATTGTTACATCCATTAAAGAGTAAACTCTATCACTGCCATATTTTGCAATTTATAAATAAAAAGTTAACAGCAAGTGTGAATTTTCTTGAAGATATGTCCAATAAATTTTTTACCCCAAAAATACTTAACCCTAATTTTTCATCAAAATAGTTATATCCATTTTCGAGTAAACCCAATATCTGCCATACTTTAGAAATGGCAGGTAAAGGGTTAACAGAGAACACAAATTTTCCTGAAGATGAGGATTAAGTTCAATCAATTTTTATTCCAAAACATCCTTAACCTTAAACTTTTATCAAAATCATTAGAGCTGTTTCAGAGAAACACAAGACATGTAAATATAACAAGTCAAGTCACATGATTATCTCGTTTAATATAAGTGAAGGATATACAGCATAGACACATTTTAAAGATTAACCTTTGCACACTGCCAGAAAAATGGACTTTTCTGCAGGGGAGAAATCATATGGTTGAATGGAAGAAATGTCTTTCATTGACAAAACTGGTAATGAAAGGTTCTCCATTAGCTACCCTATTTTTTAGAATTGATTTATTTTCTCCTAACTTGTGAATTACACAGCTAGTCTTTAATCCTTGGTCCAGTAGTATATATATATATATTTAAATATAAAACTACAATATATGTAAAACTTAATTCTTTTAGTGTATGTTTAAGGATATTACTATATTTATTGTAGCGGAGTCATTTTAAAAAGACTTACTGTATGCGTCTTTCAAATTAATTTCTGAAAAAAATCTGTTAATTTTTGTCATAGTCCTTTGTTTGAAAAAGTGTTTTCTTTCATAATGTGTCTGGTATTTTTGCAATGCTTTAAAAATATCAAGGATGCTTTCTTCAAACAGTAATCGTAAAATTCTTTCAAAAGACATTAGCATATTGGAAAGAAAGAACAGATTTTATAATTTAGAGGTTGGTTTATATGGAAATTCTTAAAATATTCTTACTTTGAATGAAAAATCAGTCAAATTGAGAAACTCATGAAAGAGTGGTTCATTAAACAGAGTTCTGACTACATTTGTTTATCAAAAGACACTACCCCTCCTTCACATGATTTTTAAAAAAGTCATGTGAATTATTCAGAGATAAAGTTGCTGCTTTAATGCTACATTCTCCTTAGTTAAAAATCATCCTCAACTATTTCACTCTGAAACATTTCTTGTATTTGTATGTGTTTGCATTTAATAGTGTTAAATTTATAAAGTTAATTTTCATCATTCAGCACCTGTTTTGTAGTGTTCTGATTGCAAAATACAGTAAACTCTCAATTATCTCAGTTATGCACATTGAAGATTATCTGCAGGTGCTGGGAAAGAATGGGATCAAGACATATGTGCATATATACAGACTTGGATAATATACATGAACACTGTTTGCGGAAAATTTTTCTTATTTGTAAAAATTTTTTTAACATCTACAGCGATGCCATTTAAGCACTATAGCATGTAAATTATGCGAAAAATCGAAGGCAGGACACGAAAAATTTATTGTGGCGGGTCCCAGGGGACGCGTAATTTTCATTCTTAAGAAATTTTTTCAAACTGGAAGAAAGAAGAAAAAGTAAATTTAAAAATATATTTCTTATTAGTTTTAAGACAATCTCAAAAAGAACTGGTTAAAAATTTATAACAAACTGTTTTTCATCTACAATAAGATAAAATTTTAATTTATATCTTTATATAAATTCATTTATGTGGGGACCCATTTTTTTGAAAAAAGGACCCAGATTTTTGGAACTCATGGGTCCCAGGGACCCAGGATTTTGAAACCCAAACAGCACCACTGCATCTATTTATTTTTAAAAAAGATTAAAATTCTTCCCCCCCCCCCCTTCCCAGTTTGTAAACAAAACTATTCCAAATTTCTTTGTATGTTTTAAGTTATTAATTCTTAAAGAAATATTGCACTAGTTTGAACCAAAATTCCATTGGTTGTTGATGAATGGTGTCATAGGAAATACTATGACGTCGTATGATATGCAAGAGATTCTGCGATTGGTGAATCGTGAATGAAATGGAAAAATAGTATCATTGTTACAAAGCATAATATAATCACTTGTTTACATGTTGAAATCAGCAGTTATTAGTCTTGAACATTAGGAAAGGTTCATGAATTATGTTTTTGCTGTGGTACATGCTACTGTCTGGCTCTTTTAAAAATGATTTTTTTTTCAATATTATATGTACTGAGGTGTAACTCACTTTCAGTAGCAGGATTAGCTGGGTTGGATCCAATTGTTCTTTTCCTTGAAAAAAAAAAAAAAAAAAAAAAAAAAAAAAATTAAAAAACCCGTAATTTTCAGATTTTTTTTTTTTTTTTTTCAATTTTTTAAGACTTTCTTTAATAAAATAAGCAAAATACTAAGCAATTGAAACTCAATTTTTTTCATTTATTTTTTACAAAACGGTTTACATTAAGAAGTAGTTTTAAGTTATAATTTTTACAAATAGAAGATTTAACATTATATTCAGATGTTTGCTACAATAATCAGGGGGGAAACTTTTCATTATTGAATATTTGAAGAAACTGTCTTAAGTGTTGGTAAAAAGTTTTAACTATTGCAAGCCATCCTTTTAGAAGTCACTGAATCAGACTTGTAGTTACAAAAAAATTTAATACCTGTGCTACTCCATTAAGAGTAATCTTGAAGGTTTTTAATGCATTTAAAATTAATTAGAACAAATTTCAATTTTTAGGCTTTCACTGTATTTGCAAATGCTTTACAAATTCTCAGTTTGCTCTGCAATTGTAATTTGTACAAACAACAGAACATTTGTGTGACATAATTGTGTCCTAGAAGGGATATGGAAGATTATTATTTCTTATAAAGTATCTGATTTGTCATTATATCTGTACTGATAAGTATAAAGGATTTAAGTCCATATTCTTGATTTTTCAGGAGACGAAAAATAAAGTTTAACTAGCTAAAAACAAATCAGAAGAATCGATTAGGAAAAAGGTATTTCGTTGATTTATACCCTTTATACCATTCAGTGGTTGTCAATCTTCATTTAATAACGGGAAAAATTGAATTAAATATTTTATACCATACATGAATGGTACATTTCTGAATTGGTCCTTTTTTTACCATTGGATTTTCTCAAAGAATAAATGACACAGAATTAAATCCTTGAGTCTGACTATGTACTTAACTCAAAATCGACATTTTTGGACTTAAATCCTTTATGCTTATCAGTACAGATATATTTTCATGAGTAACTCATAAGTTTCTAATGATTTCCCTTTTCTATTAAAATATCTTTTTCTATTTATATCACATGTATTCTGAGTGTATTTTCTGCTTTAAAAAATTTTTTTTATCATAATTTTGTTTCAGATTTGGTGGCATAACAAAAAATTTTAAATTATATTATGATGGGAAACATTATGTTGGGGAAAAGAGATTTGACACTATTCAAGATCTTGTTGCTGATGGCCTTATTTCTCTTTATCTGGAAGCTCATGCTGGAGAGTATATTGCAACTATGTGCATTGAATCAAAATATGAAGACAGCCCATACATGACTTTGAACTCATATAAAAGAAAAATTACTAGGAATCGAGTCAGGAATAATATAAAACATGCAAAAGATGAGCTTGCTTTGAAAAAAGATGTTTCTAAATGTGAGACATTCCATGAGTATGACAGGCCACCTGTAGAGGTAAAAATTATATTTTATGTATAATCTTTATTAAATGCATAATTATTTATGTACAGTTATAAAATAATTCCTTTTTTTTTTTCATTTTTTTTTTAGAATTCTTCTAATGATGTCTTCCTTCATGAAGATGGTGAAGGTATTGAAGTTCAAAAATTTGAAAAATATCATGTTTTTAAGGTAAGATCCTGTTGAGATCGATAATAAATAATAACAAAAAATTACACAAGTATTTTATACTATTTCAATTTACCACAGATTTCATAATCACTTCTAATGAATGTTAAGTATTTACATTAATCCCATTTCCTGTAATATGCATTAAAAAAAAAATGATTTCATATGTAGGGGAACATCTCCGGTTGTGGGCACAGTTTTGATT
Organism: Salticus scenicus; assembly: GCA_963930645.1. Lineage (NCBI taxonomy): Eukaryota > Metazoa > Arthropoda > Arachnida > Araneae > Salticidae > Salticus > Salticus scenicus. The sequence goes on along the minus strand of OZ005651.1, from coordinate 307,729,496 downwards.
TTAGCTTATAACTTTTGAATAGAATAGATATTATGCAAATATATGAATACCAATGGAAAGCTAGAACCATTAGCTAACGATTGATGAAGTAACTGTATTGATTCTGTCAACCAGAAAAAAATTATTACCAATTTTGTGAAGTGATCATTTTTTGCCAAAGAAAATCTTGTACCCAATTGTGGGCACACTTGAAAAATCTGCTAGAAATGGGAAAATACTAAGAAAAACCACCATAAATACAGAAAACAACAAAATTTATTCATTTTGTAAGGATTCAGTTGCCGAAATAATAACAGAAAATGGCATTTTTCCAATTTTATTCATCATCTTCTTCATCCTTCAAATCAGAAGTGCAATGCTTGTAAATAAAATAATTTTCATGTATATTGGCACATTTCAAATGTACCAGATGATCATACTCGTTGCATTTGACTGAATTTGCTCTTGTAGCAGGTGTACCAAACAAATGATGCAAAAATCGACATTATCTCCTGACTGTGAATGCTTCTGTTTTTAGTGTGCTTGGTCAGCAGTTTGACAGGTGACCCTTATGTTTTCTAGGTTTCTTCTGTATGGACACAGAAGCTGCGAGGAGGTCCATATTCTCGGTTAGTCGATTTTATGGATTTCGTATATACTAAGCAATCCTAAATGACTTTAACCATCGCCTTAAAATGCATTTTTTTTGGATTGATTTACTTTTCTGGGGTTGATGAGGCTAAAAATGCCTAAAAATACATAAAACACTAATAAAATATGTTATGATGTTTTAAACGATCATATTTCACAATTTGTAAGTCAAAAGAAAGCTTTAAATGAAAGAAACATGGGTGCCCACAACCGGGAATGACAGTCACTTTTATAATGACAGAAAAAACTGTTTTCATTCGAAATTTTGGCTTAATTCAATATTGCATTACAAAATATATTGAATATACTGCACGAATATATATTACACTCACACTTTTTAATTAATTCACTTCGATTTATTGCACATTGAAAAAATTCAGAAATTACTTTTGTGTTGCTTTTTGTTCAAAATTTTGTTTCTTGCACTTTTGATGCTTACACTTACAAAGCAAATGCATGTATTCAATTCAGTGTTAGCGCCATAACTGCATACTGTTACAATACATGTTTGACAGTACTCAAATCCACCATATTTACTTTTTGTTAAAAGATGTGGTGGGGTACCCACAACTGGATAATACCAATAACTGGAGATGATCCCCTATACTTACAATTTTTATTTTTCTTTCTCGCTAAATTTTTATAACTTAGTTTTCATTTGTAATTTTATATACTCATATTTTCTGGGGCTAACTTCAACCCTATTTAATTGTTAAGATGCTTTTGAAAACACATCACTTTATGTAATATGAGAATGATGAAGAGTTTTTGCTATTTCAGTCTTCTCTCTTATACCTTAAAATTGTTGAGTGTTTCATGTTGCAGTGCCAGTATTATACTTTTTATAAATATTAATCATAAAATTACATACTAAGCATGTAATCTAAATATTAACCTCCACAAATATATATATATATATAATAAAGATGATCTATCAAGCATAGCAGAAGCCAAGCAACAGACACAAGACCACTGAAACACCAATGACCAATAAGATTAAAAAAAAAAAAAAAAAAAAAAAATCAGTGGATGAAATTCACTAATGCAAAGAAACCAGATCCACTAATCAACAGCCCGCAAAACAAACAAATCAACAAAGCAAAACAACAAATCCCAACTTAAAACCACAATCTTATTAAAATTAATGAAAAAACAACCCAAGAAACAAAAGATAGGAAGAAGGAGGCAGGCGGCAAGACCCGTGACCTGCCTGTGGGGCCACACCAGTTTCACGCCGGCAACACTCCCCCAGCCCGCCATGACCAGAACAGGAACCATATGCATTTAAAAAAGCAAAATTTCAAAGCAGATGAACAACAATGAAACCACGAAGCAACAATGAAATTCACCGATTGATCACATTGTGTTTAACAGTATAATTAGAACATTAAATATAGTTGACAACTCAAAAAGAAGAATCTGAAGTTTTATTGGAAAAAGAAAGTTTGCATAGTAATACAAAGCAAATGCAACAAGCCTTCTACTTTTTTTTTTTTTTTTTTATTTAATTTAATTTCACAAACCCACCCAACCAACCAGCCTTACAACACCACCCCACCTCCGTAATCAAACATATGCCCACCCAACCGCCACCTTTTTTATTGTCTATTATTATTTTATAATTTTTTTTGTTGATATACACAAAAGTGTACACAGCTTTTTTTTTTTTTTTTTTTTTTTTTTTTTGTACTGACAGAGACATGGTTAAGGATATAAAATAGAAAATACAAAGTTTTTAGGAAAACCCATTTTAGCAGTGGCTGTGATCAGTTTATTAATATTCTTGTTTTTAAACTTTGCAGAGCATAAATTATTAATTCGAAATAAATGGTTAATGATGATGTTTCTAAATACCGAAAGATGCAGACATGAATTAAAATGTGTAAATAAGTTTACATTAAAACTAAAATCTTGCCGTTTGTCATAGATATCTGTGTAAAGTTTATTACCCTCGATGATTATTTTGAGATCTAAAAGTTAGAGTATTTTGAGTTAGCTTTAAATTAGGTGGATAATTGAAGGAAAAGCCATTTTGTGAGTGCAAGTTGAGATAAAATACAATAATATCATCGATGTAACGATAAAATCGAACATCATCATTGCAAATTTGCTTTTCATAATAATAAAGATAGAGATCTGCCAAAATACTGGAGCTACAACCTCCTTGTGGGATGCCTAATTGTTGCAAATAGATATCGTTGTTGTGGAAGATATAATTATTATGGATAACAAAGTTAAGAAGTGTTTTAAATTTTTCTGCTTTAAAATTGTGAGGAAGATTAATTTGAGCTTTATATTCTTGAAAAAGACTGTAAATGATATTACTAAGATCTGATAACTCAATATTATTGAAAAGATCTTGAAAGTGAAAAGTCATAATATTGTCTATTGAATCGAGCGATTTGATGTATTGAATTAATTGAAAGCTATTTTTAAGACAGTGTAAATTATCTACTATATATATATATATATATTAAGAAGTCTAGGCTTCTGAAATTTTTCTGTTAATATTTCCTACCTTTCTTTTTATTTTCAGATTGTTCATTTTCAGAAATAGACATAAAAACCACATGGAGCATACCATGCTGTGCTTTAAAAGTGGATTTTTTTTTCTTTAAATATATAGATAAAAATGAAGTATAAACATTAATTAAAAACATAGATAAAAAACCTTAAACATCACTTCGTGCGTCGTTGTTGTTTAAATTTTTCAACCGGGTACCCGGTCCTCTTCAGAACGACATCTTCTGTGGAAGACTTGAGCTTGACTGATCTTGAACGTGTTTTGCCAAAAGGTGGCGCCATACATGGTCGGGGGCTACTGCGCCGCTGTTGTTGCATGCATCTTTATTGGTTGAAATTTCTATCGATTCTCTAAACATCGTGTAATAGTAATCATCGTAATTTGCTATTTTAGTGGCTTTATCAAAATCTATTTTAATGTCTTGTTTATTGAAAGTTTTAGCTAAGGCTGTATTATATTTTCCCGTTTTTAAATCATTTTTATGTTCATTAATTCTTGTTTTAATTTTTCTTTTTGTAACTCCTATATAAGATCCTGGTCTTCATTGGTAAACGGTATTTTATAAATTCCTGCAGTTTCTGAAGGGGGGATGGGTTCTTTATCGCTTCTGATTAACTGGAAAATATTTCTATTAGGTTTGATGGGGATATTTACGCCATATTTATTTGCTACATTTTTTATTTTATTGGATGCTCCGTGATCGTACAATATAGAAGAGGTAAATTTAAGAGGTTGTTTTTGAAAACTGGGAATATTATCAAGATTTTTAATTTTATTTTTAATTAGTTTATTAACAATTTTATCCGGGAATCCTGCTTTTCTAGTAAAAACTTTGATTAGGTCTAGTTCTTTTTTAAGATCGTCGGGTTCATTACAAATTAGAAATGCACAATTGATATAGGAACAAATTGCATTGGTTTTATATCGGAATGGTGTTTTACTCTTGTAGTGAATGATTTCGTTACTATTAGTTGGTTTGCGGTATACAGTGGTTTTGATTTTATTGTCGGTACGTGTAATTTTGACATCTAGAAAATTAATTTGTGGGTTAGTTTCCTCTTCGCACGTGAATTGGATATCAGGATCATGCCTATTGATTTCTTTAAGTATTTCATTAACATCAAACTTTTTATCTATGATGGCAAAAACGTCATCGACGTATCTGTACCAAAAAAGAATTTTGTTTTTTAAATTTTCTATAATTTTTTTCTCAAGTAATCTTAATTTGAATTCAGCGATAAAGCCTGAAATGGGCGATACCATAGGGACGCCTTTGATCTGTTGATAAATTTTGCCATTAAACGTAAAATAGTTTTCCTTTAACAAAAAATTTGTAATTGCATTTAGTGTTTGGGCTATTTCAGGGTCGGAGTAGTAATTATTGATGGTTTCGTTTACAATTTAACAAGCTTCATTAATTTTTGTAGATGGGTACAGGTTAATAACATCAAAACTTACAAAATTGTAGTTACTTTTATTTTCGATTTCCCTTTATTTTATGACAAAGTCTTCTGTAGATTCTAAAGAATGTTGTGAGGGGGGAATAATATTATGATAAATATTTGCCATATATTTTTCTAAACAGTACGTAGGGGCTTCGTTTTTATTGACAACAGGTCTGAATTTTGGGGGGATTTTTTTTCTCCCAGTGTATTAGTATATACATATGTATCTCAAAGGATGTATGCTTACAAATACATTCTTACCTGTGCTGTATATGTTCGAAAAATTCTTTTCTGTCTGTGCTGTATATATTTGAAAAATTCTTTTCTGCTGAGGCAATGAAACCAGTTTTGATAAATGCCAGTCTTATTTTCTTGGCCCATTGCCAAATCTTAGCTCAGAGTTCAAGACTAAAGAAGAAAAAGTGATAATGAAAAAATGATTTTTTTTTTTGTAACCTATTATTTTTGACCGATAACCAGTCCATCAAATCGTGACAAAATTAAAGATGGTGTAAACTATAACATTAAAAATTTAAAAAATAAACTTAAAAAAAACAAGGACAAATTTATGTATTGTGAATTTTTTTAATGTGAAAATTGAATTTAAATGATGTATTAGATAATGGGTAATTCTGATAACAAATTTTTTTATAAGATAACATGGGGTTTAGCTTTTAGCGACAGTATGTGGAGAAAGTTAATCCTTTGCACTTGAGAGGTGACTCTCACTCACCATGTGGTTTGATACCGCAACTTGAGAGGTGATTCTTGCTCACCACTTGGTTTGCTGCGGTTACTCGATGCGCGGCAGTAACTGTTTACGTTTAGTTTCTTTTACACGGGTTCCTACTCTCTTTCTGTATAATCTTATGCGATGTATAATCACTTGCGATATTTGAAAACATTGGTCCACCAATTGACTGGAGATTTTCACCAGCTACGCGATCAAGCCTCAAGTTCAACCCCCGATTCCAAAGATATCTGCTTGAATGGAAAGCTACACAATATTCTAACAAGAGTTAGGAAGGACTGCAAAGTCTGAAAGTCTGTTCTCAGAGAAATAAACCCGGAAAAAGGCATCAAACAACATATTATTGTAATACTTACCCCGACAAGCTGGGCATGCATCTTGGGAATTGTTGCATGAAATATCATACAGAGAAAATTACATACTAATATTTAAGAAATTATTTTTATAAAGTTATAAAGATATATAAAATGTTAAAATATAAAAATATAAAAATTTTATATATTAATTTATGTGTGTAATGATTTTTAGTTACTGGTAAGAAATGCATCAAAAAGGCTGCGAAACACCTCGAGTTGCTGGTGCGCCACGCAAAAAAAGCCCCGAGTGCAAAGGGTTAAAATAATATAAATAGGAAGGTTAGGAAGTTAAAATAATATAAATAATCTATATAAAATCCAATTTATTTCTGAAATATATATATATATATATATATACGTATGTATGTTACCATGAAAGACCAAAGTCTGGAGAATGTCGACATTCACATAGTTGCTTTGTGTATGTCTGAAATATTTAATTATCTTCATATGTATTCGGACTATCATCAGTGTATGTCGAGAATCACAGACGTACTCTGGTGGAGGTCGAAACGAGAAGCCAATGTCGACAGAAAGACAACAGTACATTCTAACTGAGTACAGAAAATAATGTTTGTAAATCATACTTTATTATTAAAACATAGTATGATTTATGTCAAAATAGGAGAAAGTTATTGTAATCGAATTACGTGCTTCTCAGATTCATGCACAGTGAGGTGGGGGGTGTCCAGTGTTTTTTTTTTTTTTTTGGTTTTAACATGCGTGATAGTGATTGCCGTGGAACCCAGTTATGTGCATTTTAAAATTCATGCACAGCGAGGTGGGGGTGTCAAGCAGGGTGTCTACTAGGTCATGAAAGTCATGTAAGTCATGAAAAGGTCATGAAAATCAACAATGGGTCATGAAAGTCATGAAAAGGTAATGAAATTCAGCAATAGGTCATGAAATTCAAGAACAGGTCATGAAATTTGACCGTCGATTTGAGTCACGTATTGGTTTAGGAAACCCAATTTCACCGGTCGGGTCGAACAATGTTTTTCTCTTGCAGTTCGGGTTGAGTTGATTGAATTTTTTTTCCTACGAGTCGAGTTGACTTGAGAATATCATTCAAAATAATTTCTTCAACGGGCAAAAACATAATTTGGCAATGCATCCTTTGGTGCATTGTCGCTTTGCTTGTAGCACTTGTGCCCACTTTGTTCAGCTGATGAACGGTCTCGTTTTTTCAACCTGAAACAATTGTTGTGAGTTTATTGCATTTTATGGTGTTTATTCAAAGTTTTGTGCTTATAACTGAACTTGAAGCACATTTTGTACACTTAAAGTACACAACACACCTAAATGGTTAAAAAACCCATTTTTCAGATTTTAAAACTTTTAACTTTGTGCAATAGTAATTACATTTTAAATTATTTCAAATTATTTACCAGTTGTATAGCAATAAAAATTTACTTTATAACTCAAATTGCAAGATTTTTAGATGAATTATCAATTTTCATTTTAGGTTTTGAGTCGGGTGTGGGTCATTAAAATTCTCTATTGTGAGTTCAGATCCATTTTCAGGTTACTATTATTTAGTAGCGTAAATGAATAAGCTTGATAAAAACCTAGTATAGTCATTTATATCTTTAAAAAACAAAATTATCTTCTATGAAAATCGACAGGCATCACCCCCCCCTCCCCCCAAATATATGTATGCTCAAAATATTTTGTTAATCAAAACAGTATTAATGTATAACTGAATGAATTACTTTTTTCTAATTCAGAATGTATTCTATTTTGAAGTATAGGAAAGGCATCCAAATGCAAAATTTGCGATGTATAGTTATATACTTATTTTAGTTTAATAATTCTTTTCTTCTATTAGTTTTTTCGTGGAAAAAAAAAAAAAAATATATATATATATATATATATATATATATATGTATGTTTGTGGATTTGAAAAAAAAATTAATACATATATTCTATTCCTCTCCTTTATGCAAGAAAAATAAATGACAATTTTCAACCCCCCCCCCCCCCCCCAAAAAAAAAAAAAAAAAAAAAAAAAAACTAATAGTTACAATATTATAACATTGCACAAATAGTGTATATATGTTTGCAGTTATATGTGTCTGTTTTAGATTGATTTCCATTACTATTTACTTATATTGTGAATAAAAAAAGATGTTTTCAGTTTCTTCTTTTTTTTTTTTTTTTTTTTTTTTTTTAAACAGCTAATAATGTTGTTAAACAATAATTTAAAAAATAAAGCAAGGTGATATATTGGTAAAGAAAATGAATATGTTAAATTAAAAAGAAAGGTTGGATATGTCGATAAAAAAGGTCATAAAAATTTTTTTGAGGTCATGAATTTTTTTTCTGTCAAATCAATAGACACCTTGTCAAAGCGATGTTTTTTTGGTCTTAACATGCATGATATTGATTGTTGTGGAACTAAGTTACGTGCATCGTCAGATTCATGCACAGCGAGGTGGGGGTGTCCAGTGATGTTTTTTTGGTTTTAACATGCATGATAGTGATTGCTGCAGAACAGAGTTATGTGCCTCCATAACAGAGTTACGGCCTCCCGAGACACAGGACCTTAATCGTGCCAGAAGAAATGATTTGACGTCAGACTATAGCCTTTCTGTCAACACCAGCTTCTCATTTCGACCTCCACCAGAGTATGTCTGTGATTCTCGACATACACCGGTGATAGTCCGAATATATAAGAAGATAATTGAATATTTCAGACATACAAAGAACGACTATGTGAATGTCGACATTCTCCAATTTCAAACATTTACAGCAACATATATAATATATAGCTATTTAAATTAATGAATGTAAAGAAATAAACATTTCCGAGATTGACATTTATGAAAGAGGATACTTGCTAAAATAAAAACTATCTATAATAGAATTTTTCTGTGGTGCCGTGAAATTCTATCTTTTAATAAAGAAGATACAACATGGTTAATTATATATATAGGGTCTGCCTGAAGTCCCTCCCAACTCCTTGTATCTTGGGAACATGTTGGAATTTCTGAGAACTGTAAAACATGTGTCCAACGAATTTGAGGGGGATTTCATTTAATTTAAAAAAAAAAAAAAAAAAAAAAAAAATGTCTGGGGGTCAAATGCTAGGGTGTCAGATTTTAAATTTTCAAATGGGAAAAGGGTTTCTTAATAGCTTGATAAGATCTTTTCAAGACAAACATTTTTGCGAAAAAAGTTTTGTCCTACTATGATTTTTTAGAAAATTATGACAAATTAAAAGTTTTTGTTTAAATTTTCCCTCCCCTTCCCTATAAATTTTGAGAAAACCTTAGAAATTCTGAAAATTTTAAAAAAGTGCTTAATCAGTTTATGGGAGATTTTATTTGGTTAAAAAATATGAAAATGGGACAAAATAAGGGCATCTGGAGGGGGGGGGGAGCTTTGGAGTGTGGGAAGTTCTTTTTTATCTCGTTAGAAATGTCTTCTCAAAACAAACATTTTTTTTTTTTAAGAATTAAGGTGATTTCATCCGATTAAACATTTCACACACAAAAAAAAAAGAAAAAAATCACACCCTTTTCCCTATATTTTAGGTGCTCCCCATCATTTTTACAGGATGCTTTCAGGCAGTGGCATAACTAGCCAAAGTGCCGCCTGGGGCGAATGTTTATTTTGCCGCCCCTTAAAAAGTTTTAAAATGCCAAAAACTGGATAATGCAGGTATATTTATACTAATAAAGAATATGTCTTTGCATTTGTGCATCTGCCTGCACAACTACAGTGTATGTAAACATCCAGACATCACAGAGCAATAAAATTTGGCAATCAGGGATATCGGAGAATAGTGGGGAATGCAACATAAAAAGAAAAATTATAAAAATACCTTAAAAATATCCTTAAACATGGAGACAGCATATTAATTTCAACCACCATCGTGGCCATCTTCAGTGCTGAAACACAATCTAAACGTTTCTTCTATTTTCCCGGCGTTGTTTTGTTGTTGCTGCGATATCTTCGCTTCTCTTCATTTTCCCTCATGAGCTGTTGCCATGAGGGAAAATGAAGAGAAGCAAAGATATCGCAGCAACAACAAAACAACGCCGGGAAAATAGAAGAAACGTTTAGATTGTGTTTCAGCACTGAAGATGGCCACGATGGTGGTTGAAATTAATATGCTGTCTCCATGTTTAAGGATATTTTTAAGGTATTTTTGTATGCTAAATATATATTTAGTCCTTAAATTTAAATAATTTATAAATTGAAAAATTATAACTTTGTTAAATGTTTAATGCAAACTTTGAAATTTTCACATTTGATGCTTTTTTGCTAGACTTTTCTATACGACATATGTTTCAAATTTCTGAAACTTCTATTATATTTAAAATATTTTTTAATGCAACTCACTCAGTCACGTATTGCAGACATTTTGATGAAATACACTTTAAAATATTTTCATCAAAGCATTGGCAAAAATTTTCAGTGTATTATCAATACATTACATTAGGGCTGGTGTTTAATGCAACATGATCAGCTGGGCGCACCAGCAAACGGGTGTCCGCTCTGCCAGCAAACAGATTGTATATGTCTGACTCTGGTAAAAGTTTTGCAGGTTTCTATAAAAAAAGGGAGTTTTCTGCATTTTGAAATTTTAGGGGTCACGAATAGCTTGATAATTTTTGCCATGATCAGAACTGTTTAGAGCATTTGAAGCTTTTACTTTTGTTTTTATCTATAGTAAATAATTTTACTGATACACCTTTTTTTTTCTGGCAGTATATAAATTTGGTGTTTAATGTAATGAGTTACGGGTGCCTATAAGTGTTTGTTTGTATGGTGGGTGAATGAATAATTTCTAAATGTTTGCTCACATTGAAGGCACCACAGACGACTGCAAGTGGGAATTTGCTGCGATCAAAATTTTGAAGGATTGCTAACAAAATGGTAATGTTTACTGCAGTCGGAATAGTTTTAAAAAAAAGCATTGAATTGAAAGTGAAGCAGTCTAAACTGAATAGAGATTTGCTACTGTCAGAATTTTCAGGCGTTGCGAACTAGTTGGTTGCCGAAAGCGATTAGTGCAACAGAAAATAAAATGTATGTACAATTCATTTGCCCAGATTTATATAACGAAGATGTGTGCAAAAACTATCTATTTGCGACTGGAATTTACGTTCTTGAATCAACAGACCAAAATCATTTTTATCCATAAAGTATAAAATCTATAGGTAATATAAATATATTAGTCAACCTTTTTCGGCTAATTCCAGATCTAGACCATTGGTAGATTTTGATTAGCTTTAATTCTGAAAAGGATTGTTGAATCAATCAAAACTAATTGCATGAGATATGAAGACTTTTAAAAGCATTACAATATTCGACAATGAATCAGTAAAACCAAAGTGCTGGATAAACTGAAGAACTTGAAAAGACCCTTTTATATATTCAGCATCATCAGCAATTAAATAATTTTGAATCACTCGCTTTTAATATTTTCATCAAAAGCATCTACATCAACAATTATAGTCTTTATCTGACAAATTGTACAAAATTAGAAAAGTGTATTTTTTGAGTTATCATACTGTCTTTAGAATCTAGGGTCGATTTCTTCAACCAATCTATCTGTCACTGAATCCTTTTATCTACTTAGTTCAACCTCATGAGATAAAGCGGTATAAACAACTTCTTCATTACTCATACCATTACTCGTTTCTTTTTGCAAACATAATGCTTTGCATTGATTGTTATATTAAAACACATTTTGGTTAAATAAATCAGTGCATCGCCTGCTGTTTTGTCTTATTACTGTTGCCTAAGCACATGGATGTTCTAAGAAGTGATGTTCATATCATCTCATTAATATTGTTTATTTATGTGTACGGCAAAGGAAAATACAAAGGACTGAAAGATAAAGATTTTGTGAATTTTCTCATTTTAAAAATTGACGTTACTGTTGTACTATTGCATTCCATTAGTCATATAAATAGAAATTGTATATGTCTAGTGCAAAAAATAAATAATATTAGTAAAATACTTTGTTTGTAATATGCTTAAATCCACGAAGATGATTTAATTTAATGAATAAATATGTCCGGCCGATTACATCTAATTTTCAATTATCAATTCTTCATAGCATTTGAATTTCTTCTGTGGGAGCACCATACACTTATTTATTTTATTGAGAGAGAGCTAAGATTATTTCTGTCATGCTATCTTAAATTTGATTTTAACAGCAAAATGTATAAAACCTATTATTTCTGCAATCGTAACATGTTTAGATATTCGAATTTTAAAACAAAAAATATTAAATATGATAAAGTTTTAAATTAATAATAAAATTTTAAATTTAGGAAAGTTTTGAAACAGGGTGTCGACAATCGGAAAATTTTCCCCTAATTCTTCCACCAGGACTTTTCTGTCGGAAAATTTAGTAGTATTTTTGCACGATCAACTAAGTAAAAATTATTATATGAATATACTGGTGGTGGAAGAATCGGTGAATTTTTTTCAATTGTTGACAACCTGTAAAAAAAAAAAAAAAAAAAAAAAAAAAAACCTAAATTTTTATTTTGCGAAGAATCTCTTACAAATAATAACTTTTTTCAAAATTTAACTTTCAACTGATAATGTAATTTCAGGGTGACAGGGATCGTAAACCTTCCCCCCCCCCTCCCATCCACTTAATGGTACACCAGCAAATGAATATATTTTATTATTTCTTCAAGTTTTTTGTGGATACCCTTATTATTAAAATATTTAGCCGATTCAACAATAGAACCGCATTTTCAGAGCCAGGAACACTTGAGCTTAGGCCTCAATTTTCAAGACAAAGTTACATTTTGAATTATCTTCTAAAAGCATATTTTCAGCTGCAATATCAACTCAAATATAGAAGGTATATACGTGAAAATATTGCGAATTTTAATTATTTTAAGCTTTAGGTGCTCCCTGAAAAGTAACTCAGTTTGCCTATTCGAAAATCATAAAGAATGTTCCTTAATCATTCAATAATCATGAAAAATGCCTCTCCCCGAGCGAGACATTCTTCAGCGCTCTATTTTTTTTACTACTAACTAGCATATTGTCTATTACTCACTGGAAAAATTAATATTCTCAATTAAGAAAAGGCATCTATTAAACCAGGATTGTAAAATTATATGTTAGCAAAAATTACCAATTCTTTAAAAACTAAATTTAAATAAAAAATGTTCCATATGTCATTAAAATACAGATCTGTGTAATCAGATAACGGCCAAAATCAGAAACAAACACATTGCAAATATTCGCTGAATATGCATCGCATACGTATATCTGATCGCTTTGTTATTAAAATCAAAAAGTTTATTTTTATAAGGCTACGTGAGAGCAGAATATTTATCATCACTTACAGACCTTATGATCCTTTTTTAACTGATAATTAACAAGTCAAGGAGCAGGTAAACGTCTGAATTACTCCCCTGCTCTCCCTCCTGAAAGTCTGCTCCGTGGAGTTTCAGTTGTACCAGATTTACTTTACCAGACATTGATCAGTTAATAGATCTCTTTCAATAAGTTTTCTCTAGCAAACTCTGCAATACACTTTGAGGGGGATTTTTTTTTTTTTTTTTTCAAATCAAATTTTGTGGAATAATAAGATGATAAAAATATTTTTTATAGAAAATATTTTCTATAAAAATATATCAAAAATTTTTATAGAATCTTTATAATTTCATAGAAAAATATTTTTCAAATTCAAGTTATATGTTTGTGATAGCGTTGAAGTTGAATTTTCAGGTATACTTTTAATGAAAATTACCAAAATGCTGCCCCCAAAATCGTGCCGCCCGGGGCAGACCGCCCCCTCCGCCCCACCTTTGTTACGCCACTGCTCTCAGGGAAGAGAAATGTCTACTTTTCTTGCTCCACTCTTTTCATACAGAAATATATAATTTATTTTTATAGCAGTATATTATGATACATAGGATAGATATTATTGGATAAAAATAGTAGTAACAAAAGAGGTGTAAATTTTTTATCCTAAATAAAACCTGAATAAAGGGTGCAGATTACGATCCCTGATTTCAGGAACACAGCAGAATTTCTTAAAATTATAAAAAAAGTTATTCCATCAATCTAATAGGCAGTTTTGATTTTTAAGAAGACATGGAAACATAGGGGAAACTGCAGAGGAAAACTTTGAAAGGGGGTAGCTTGTTGAAGGATCTTCTGAGAGATTCAAATTAAATTTGTAGTTTTAAAAACTTCAAAGGCATTTCCCACTCCTTAAAAGGAAAAACAGGGTTGCTACGGTACCTGGAATTCAGGGAAAACCTGGAACACTCAGGGAATTTGAAAAACTATTAAAAAAGAGGGAAAACTTGGGGAATTTCAGAATATATATTTTTAAATCAGGGAAAATCCAGGGATTTTTTTTTTTTTTGGAAAAATGAAAAAAAATTTCATAATCAAATTCTTTTAAAATTTTAGTACTTTATAATAAAAAAGAAAATGTGAATTATGTTTTTTTTTTTCAACAACTATAGTAAGTTAATAAAATTAATGTATCCTAGATATGTTCAATTGTCTTGTAATCATGATTGATTCTAATGCTGCATGATTATGTGTCATCCATTTTATTTTTAAAAGAGACAAGGAAAACTCATAGAATCCTTTCTCCTGATTTATGTAGTTTCCCTGAGAAAAAAAAATCATTCATAAACCCCTCACAAATTATCATAAGGTTTTTTAATTGATTGTCGTCAGAAGTCCTTTCAAAAGGTGACAAACTCTTAGCATTTGAGTTGGTTGGGTTGTAGGGATTAAGGCCGATTTACTGCTCTAGGGTCCTAGGCCTGAGAGGAAGTGCCCTCCGTGGGGTTTTTTCTAAGGGATCCTTGCCTGTATTTATGCAAGTTTTGGAGATAACCATGGAAAACTATAATGGCTAGGCCAACGAGCACAACCTGGGATTGAACCTGGCACCTCACGTCTACAAGGTTTGAGTGCAGAACTGCTCGCTTAGCATTTGAAATTTCAAAGTTAGCCTCCTTAGATACACCCTATACCTCCACACCCTAATTTTATAAAATCAAGCAATATTGCCCTTGGGTTCATTGAATACCTTTTTTATAGCTCTCAGAAATTCGGACGTGTTTCTGAAATACATATAAGAGGGTGGGGATTATTTGCAATAGATTTAATAATAAAAAAAAAGTCTTAACTTGAGTGACTCATGCTACTGGAATTGTGTTAGCTATAAAATTATTTCTTATAATGAAGATGATACTATATTGGATAAAATATTAGTAATTAATACCTACATGGATTTTTCTTTTATAGGAGTATTTTTGTACTTTAAGCAAAATAATCGATAGTGTGGGTATTATGCATATATTAGAGGGACAGGAAAGTAATGTGGTTTTTTAAAAATAAATTCATACAGATAAATTATTAACTAATCTTTTTTGTAATCAATGATGTAATCACTTTTGTTAACAACCTTTTGCCATTTAGTGTGCAAGTTTTCAGTGCCAGATCGATAAAAGTCAATTGTTTTTTGAGTAAAATATCTGAAGATAGCATTTTGAACATCATCCAAATTTTAACATTTTTTGCAATTTAGGAAATTTTGTAACGATTGGAATAAATGGAAATTTGATGGCACAGTGTTAGGTGAGTATGTTCGGTGAGGCAGTACCTCCCACCTCAATTCATTAATTTTTTCCAGGATTCATCTTCTGCAATGCAGTATTGCATTATCGTGCTGTAGAATAACCTTTTCTTTTAACAATCACTGGGCATTTTTCAGTTAAAGATTGATTGACTCAATCCAATTGTTTACAGTAATCTTTACATTTTCACAGTTTGTCTAGGTTTCAGCATTTCAAAATAAACTGCCCTTTGAATAGTTCACCAAACACACAAAAGTATCTTTTTGGGGTGTATACCTAGCTTAGTTGTATTTTGTTACAATTCATTCTTAGAGATCCACCTTTTGCATTTTGATATATCAGAAATAACCCATTTTCCATCTCCAGTGATCAAGTGATAAAAAAACGCTTTTGTATTCTGCCACTAAAGCAATAAGTTGCATGATATTGATTGGTTAGCTTTGTTTTCTTCAGACAGATTATGTGGGACCCAAACACCTGCTCTGTTCACTTTACTAATCTGCTGCAAATGTTCTTGGATGGTCGACCAAGGTTGTTTAAGAGTGTTATACAGTTCCTGGATTATCTGACATGGATTTGCTTCCGTTTCCACCTTTAATGTGTCTTTCTCTAAAGTTATTGGTCTTTTTTATCGAACAGAGTCAGAAAGATCAAAATTACCAGATTTGAACTTAGAAAATCACATTTAGCATTTCTGAATATTTAATGCACTTGGATCAACATATAAATGTTTCCAGTAGCAACTGTTGCATTACTATCCATTTGAAATTCGAAAAGCATAAAATAACGGATATCTACCTCTACTGGCATTTGGCTGGCCCTTTCACCATAAATTTCAAAATGAAATTTAAGTTTTAATTATTTATGAATAAACAAGTCATTCTAATCTTGAAATATGTTTGGCACAAGTTCAAGTACACAATGAGCTCATAAATAACAATGACTATCGACATGAAAAAAAAAAAAAAAAAAAAACTTTCTGGTACCCCTAATATATACATTCACATATAATAAAATACAAATGCTACACTATAATGTATGTATTGTTTAAAAAAATCTTCATTTAAATAAATAATAATAATAATAATAAAATTAAACAATCAACAACCCTAAAAACAACTGTTGAGAGTTTTTTTAAAATAAATTTAAGTTTTTTTTTTTTTTTTTTAAGTTTTTATCTTATTACTTTATAACTTTGGTCTCCAGGTGCATTTTTACTTACCAGTTTGGTATTTTATTTGTTATAGTAGACAATGTCAAAAATACACTTCTATTTGTGTTTAGGTATTTCAGATAATTGAAAATTGTTTATAAATAGTGTGTGTAAAACTTTACTTCATATAGTGGCTGCACATTTAATATTTATGCTATTTATTTTCATATCAGAGTCAGATCAATGTGTCAGGTGTGCTGCGATTTTATAATATATAAAGGTGAGAGGAGATTTTTACTTGTTTTCAATACTAGTGTAGCCTCAGAAGTCACCAGTTTTAGGAGTATTAGTCCTTATTTGTTTATGACTGGCATCCATTGATGAGCAGTGCATATAATAATCATAAATATTTGAATAGTTTAATAATACAGTCTAATGCCTGCGGAATATATACAAAAAATATACACTAAAATTACTGTTGGGAAATTATTTATTGATTTCAAATAGCACCTTGAAAAATCTTAGCCCCCTCCAAAAGTTAAATTGTAGATCTGTCATTGTATGAAGTCCAAAATTTCAAGGCAATTGGCTCATACCACAGTTGTGTTTGGTGTGACATGAAGTCTATTTTTACCATGAAAATATTATTGAATAAAATATTCATAATCAATGTCTACATGAAATTTTTCTATATAAATATTTATATTTTTATAATTTAAGCAAAATGATTGAGAATGTGAATATTATACACACACACACACATATATATGTACACATATATGCAATAAAATACATTGTTGTACTATAAGTATGAATAGTTTTTAAAAAATCATTAAAATCAAATAAAATCTTGATTTAAATTAAAAAAAAAAAAAAAAATCAATTACTATTATTTTTATGAAATCAACAACCCTGTTATAAAGACATTAAGAAATGTCCTAACATATGTATGCGAAGATCCTAATGAGCCATTACCATTAACACTTGCTCATTTCGTATATGATGTACGAAATCCTTTAGGTCTCAACACAATTGATTTGAACATAATTGATGAAACCATTCAAGAAAAAGATTATATTGTGTTCAAAAAGTAAGAGAGCATTTCAGGAGACAATTCCAAAGAAAATATACTTCAGGGTTAGTAAGAAATCCTGGTGTCATAAGACAGTAACATTCAATTTGAAGATAATAATACCTGTTAGATCAGAAAATCTCTAAAGGATTAACTGATCCTTAGGAAATGTCATGGAATTGTTTGTATGAAGAAATGGAAAACAATGTGTTGCTCATTTGAAATTAGCAAAGAGTGAAATTATTCATCTGCTTTAGAGATTATATCCTTTGGATATTAGTTCAGAGGATTTTATTATGCCCACAAAAAATGAAAAATCCTTACATGAAGGTGATGTTGAACAAGTTTGCTATTAAATGTAACAGAAATATAAACAAGGTAAAATTCTCAAGAAAGGGTAGACCTTATCTGGTATATTATGTATTATCATACATAAAAAGCTTGTAATTTTTTATCTCATATGCCAAAATTTAGCTTTGATATTCATATTTAAAGCATGTTGTTTTTCATTTAAAGTAAATTTTGTGATCATGTTCAATAAGTTTTGTTTTTTAAATGTATATCTTTCAAGACAAAATATGGGAGAATGTTAAGAATAAAGTTCATTTCCTCATTGTACTCAAAATTGCGATGGTTAGTTTTAGAATCTGGCAACTAGTCTGATTCTTTAGAATTTGTTTTAGGTTATGATTAAGCTATTTTTCCTATACACATCCAAATTTTACGACTGCATCTGA
Source organism: Salticus scenicus (assembly GCA_963930645.1). Lineage (NCBI taxonomy): Eukaryota > Metazoa > Arthropoda > Arachnida > Araneae > Salticidae > Salticus > Salticus scenicus. The sequence goes on along the minus strand of OZ005651.1, from coordinate 307,711,238 downwards.
ATGTCTATAAATAAATATATTTAAATAATTACTATTACATTAGTTTTATATGTTGATATTTAACAGTAAAAAAAAAAAAAAAAAAAAAAAAAAACAATGTCATCAGTATATCTGTAAAATATCTGTTCATTACCTACATAAAAATTCCTTTAATAAAATTATAGGTGAAGATCAGGATAGAATTTACTAGCGGATCCAGCTTGAGAAAATATTGAATACTTTTGTATATATTATAAATATATACTGCTCAAAACAATTAAAGATTATTGTAAGTCTTATATAAAATAACAATATAAGAGAAATATTTTTGGGGCAGAAAAGGGAAGAAAAGTTTCACAAATGCAAATTTTTCTCATTTCAAATTTCGGAGTAAGCAAATTTTGAGTTTGACATTTAAAATTATGCTTTAGCAGCAGCAAAAGAAATTTGTTTTTCAATTTAATGAAAGACATAGCAGAAAAGAATGATCGATATTCAGTAAGTGCATTGTTTTGATGAATGTGATATCTCTACAAAGTCATTTAACCAATTCAAAAGCTTGGAGAGTTATTAGTCAGTTAGAGAGGGGCCAAAAACAAGCTGGGGTAGCAGAAGCCACTTCAGTTTTACAAAGTGTGATATCCAGGATCAGGATCCGTTTTTTGGAGGCTAGAAATGCAGGCTGAAGACGAAGGCAGGGTTGTATACTTAACTTGTGACAATGCCCAAAAGAATGTCAATATTTAATGCTAATGGTTCACAGACATCGAAATATGAATGTCCCTCTTCTACAACATCACCTTTGTTTGGCTACTGGCACCACAATTTCAACTGAAATTGTCCGAAACCAGTTCCACGCTGTAGCAGTAGATCTGAGAATCTCATCCCTATATTGGTGACCGGTCAGAGTTCCATTTTTAATAGTGAGATCAGAGCGACCATCAATGGAGATGCCAGTATAGACCAACACCCCCCAACACCAAATCTAACACTTCTGTGCTCGAATGCTGGATTGTTTCTAGTGCCACGTTTCCTCCAGATAAAAATACACCTATTATCATGATGAACAAAAAAATAGAACTCATCAGAGAAAAGGATATTGCACCATTCAATTCTCCTCCAGTTCACATGCTCTGTTGGCGCCTCCCTGCAGGCTTGATGGTACATTGCTGTTAACATTACACATACCATTAGTCAGCAAGCATACAGACCTACAGAGTGGAGCTGGTTTTGGACAGTTTGAGTCGAAAATGTGATGCCAGTAGCCGAGCAAAAGTGTTGTTGAAGAAGAGTGGCATTCATATTATTTAAATTTAATATTATTTAAGAGTGGCATTCATATTTATTTAAATTTAATGGCTTGGAGACAGGGTTTAACCGTGCAAAAAAATTACTTTAGCATTTTAGCGAAAATAGGCAAGCACTATTTTAGCTTTTTCGAAAGTTAATTCTTTGGATACCATTGATTTCTTTTACTTAGCTTTGTTATCCTCAGTTTTGTTTTCTATTCCTTTTGTTTATTGATGATTTTAACCAAGCATCCATATTTGTGACTTTAAAAATATGAATCAGGGAAACTATGTTTTGATTTTATCAATAGAAAAAGAGGTATTCATATCATATGTGTAAAATGAAAAAGCAATTTAAAAATCAAGTAAAGTGTAGTGGTAGATAATCGTGAAATACTAGTGCTAAAAATGCTTCTATGAAGCAAATTCTGAATTCTAACATACTTTTAAATATTTTTGCATTTAAATTCAATCATTGAAAATTAAAAATAAATCCAAATTACTATATAAATAAGGATTCCCAAAAATTTCAGTCCTTTCGTAGTTTTTGCCTGCAAATATTACAAAAAAAAAAAAAAAAAAAACTGAATTATTATATAGATATTTTATACAGTTATACAGTTTTAGCTTTTTAGCAAAATTCTTACCGACTTGTTTTAGCAAAATATACCTTTTAGCAAAATGCTAAAAAAACTAATGGCAGTTTAAACCCTGCTTGGAGACACTTTAGTGTCTCCAAGCCATTAATAACGATCTTCATTGGCTGTTGTTGCACATATATGACCTCATCCTGGTCTTTGGCCTGCATTTTCAGTTTCCAAAAAATTATTCCAGATCCTGGAAGCCACATTTTGTGAAACTCCAGTAACTTCTGCTACTTCGGCTTGTGTTTGCCCTCCTACCCTCGAAACAACCAACAACTTGTCAAGCTTCTGAATCGGTTGAAGGACTTCATGTACTCATCAAAGTACCACACTTACTTAATCTCGATCATTCTTTTCCGTTTTTTCTTTCATTAAGTTGAAAGCCAAATTTCATTTGTGGCCGTGCCGTTTTTGATGTGAAACTAAAAAAGATTGCATGCTCTGAACTTTGAAAATGAGAAAAATTTGCATTTGTGACTCTCTTCTTCCATTTCCTGCAAAAAAAAAAAAAATCACTACATTGGTATTATACATAAGACTTACAATATCCTTTAATTGTTTTGAGCAGTGTGTAATTGTGATGTAATGTTAGATAGAGTAAAGTTTTAAAATAATGAATAGAAATTTTCTCCTTTTTAAATTTAGTTGATGCTCCTCGAAAAAGAATTAACATAGTTTTATGCAAGTTATGAATTTTAATATTTTTTTGTTTTATTTATAATTTTTAACAGTAAATTGCAAGTAACACTGTTATATACATTATAGTGAATTGTAATGGTATGGAATTTTAAGAGTTTCTTGAATTTAGGAATAATCACAATATCTGGATAATTGAAATTCTTGTATTTTATTTTTAATAGTACTGCTCTGCATGAAAATGGACCCCAGCAATATTCCTGCAAATTGCTATGTAAAATAACTTCCCGAATCCGAATATGACACCCATTTTGCTCCATCTTTTTTTTTCCCCCCCTATCTTTGTTCAGTAATTTTATGGCTATGAATTTGATTTAGAGATATAACTGTTAAATATCTTCTGAGGGGCTGCAGAAGTGAAGAATTCTAACATTTGTACCAAAGGGGAAATTTAGAAGGGGGATTTGCCTTTGAAATTATAAATTACATTTATTATAATTTATTAATGTATTATTTTTTATTTTACATTCTATTTTTTGTATTTAAGTGTTAAAGTAATCTCTCTTCCACCCTCCAAATGAAATTGATGGCTATAAAATCATTGAACAGTGATAAAAATTGGGGGAGGGGTGGTGATCTGAGAAAATGGTAGGTGATTGGGCAAAATCGGGCTCATATTCAGATTTAGGAGGTCATATTATATAAGAATCAGCAGGAATGGTATCATGGCTCAAAAAAAATTTTTTTGCAGCGCAGTGTAATTTATGGAAATTAAATATTCTTTTGTTATTAATAGAAATTTTTATATAAATTTGTTTATAAATGTTACTTATGATTATAACATTATCAAACTCCTTAGGGGAAACAGGGAAGCCTTGGCCACGTTTTCAGAAAAACATTTTTATAAATTTTATTTTAATACTAAAAAATTCATATGGTAGTACATGCTAAAGAAAATTTTATTGGCAATAACGATATAATTGTGATATTATAAATAATGCGTTTTTTCTTCTCTAAATTTATTATTTATTAAAACATAGTCAAGTGGGCCAAGCCTTCCTTTATAAGGGAGACCTGGCCCATACAATAATGTATGATTTTAAGGTGCACAATAATAATCTTTTTTAGTAATTTTGAAAGCATTAAGTGTAAAAATTATCATCTCTGAAATCATTTGAAGATTATGTATATGAGTATTATATTTAAATAATACATTTATAGTATTTTCGCTGTATTAAAAAATTAGAAAATAAATAATTTAATAATAAAACTGTCCATACAAATCAAGTAAATAGGCCTTTTTATTTATGTTAAATACATTTTATTAAGTTTGTACATACATTAAATGCACTAAATGCCTTAGTTTGAACTTGAAACGATAGGAACTGAGAAAAATCAAAATTAAACTTCACATTCATAGCTACTCAAGACATAGGTCATGCCAATTTAATCATATCTGTTAACTGCTCAACAAATAAATAAGTCTGCCTTTTCAGGATATATAAAATGACATGTTTATTGGCATCATCAAACGAAAATGATTTCATATTCATCATTTACAGTTTCACATGTCATCCAACCAACAAAATAACATAAATCTTTCTTTGTTGCAAATTTTACTACAAAGTCACCATTATAAACTTTTACTTTCATGTTTTCTCAGAGATAACTTCTGATGTTTATACATGAGTCCACACTTACCAATCAAGAGACGCTATTATATCTCAAATTCATTTGCATGGGATTTGTGTATTGTTTGCAACTGCAGAACTGCCTAGTATTCTTTGAAAATAATCCACAAAGCAGTTTGGATCACATTATTAGATATTTAGTCAAAAACGTTTCTTCCTCATCAGTAAACTATTGCCTAGTTTTAAAAACTTGCATTTTTTTTTTTTTTTTTTACGTACTTCTCAAGAGTTATTTGTACAATACCATAATCAACACTGTGCTATGAACACTAAAATCTTCATCAGTAACTTTCTTCACTGCTGCCTTTATAACTTCTGTGGGATGTATAGATTTTCAAAATTATTTAACTAAGGGAGCTTTGGCCCAGTGGCCAATCCTCTCTTGCAAGAGAGTGTGCCAAGCCAACTAGCTATTTTCTAAAGAATGGCACATGCAGGGATGGAACATGGGCACAGAATTCATACCACTATCAATGTAAGAAAACTTTCTACTTCTTAAATTAACGATATTATAGTTAGGGAAAATTCTTAAAAAAATTCTGGTATGAATTCTGCGCCCATGTTCCATTTCTGCACGTGGGGATTTTAAGTCTAGTTCATTGCACAAACTTTATAACTTAAATAAAACCTTAATATAACAGCATTTATAAAATCCCACTTACTTAAACTTAATTCTATTATTTTGTCTGAAAAAATCTTACAAATTATGTTTAAAAAATTTACTTGGGTTGAAAAACTTTCTTTTTTGATTTTCTCCACACTGCTAAGAAGTAGCCCAATGAAACTGTGGTACATGTCCAGTGACAACAGTAGCTTTGATTACCATCCAGTGAGAAAATGCTAAGATATTTTCAAATACTAAAACTAAAGGGTGGACCAAGCCTCCCTTATGGCCAAGGCTCCTCAGTTTCCCCTATATATAATGGCATATACAGTAGATGATCTTTATAACACAATTCTATATAATGCCATTCTCTATATAACACACTACTTCTCAGACATAAACAATAATTTTTGCAGTTAAAAAGCACTTTGTAAAAAACTGTTACTCTGTAAAGAACTATGTGTAATACATTTGTTTTTCTTTATCTCCTCAATTCGGAGCTTTTTAATGAAAAAATTGCTATTATTATATTTCTTTTTGTAAAATGAGTAATATAATGAATGATTTGGTACAGACATATTAAGACTATGTTTACAAAGTAATTTTAATATTAATGAATGTTATAATCCACCCAACTTCTGTTCCTATGAATATAATTTAAAATACTCTACTGTATTTTGGTATATTTGGCCATATCTATGGGTAAGTTTAATGATGTGTGAAACATGATGTAGATAATGCAAAATTCTATATAGCGCACAACCTTATGTTTTTAGGTTTGTGTTATAAAGATCTTCTACTGTATATGTATTTCTTTTATTTTAGACTAATAACTTTATTGGACTACCATGGTGTGATTTCTGTGGAAATTTTATGTGGGGGCTTATTGCTCAAGGTGTGAAATGTGAAGGTATGCCTTAAAGTAAATTTTCTGCCATATATGCGAGTGTGTAACTAACTGCATAGTAATTTGATATTTCATTGAATTTTAGATTGTGGCTTTAGTGCTCACAAGAAATGCTCAGAAAAAGTTCCCAATGATTGCTTGCCTGATTTAAAGCATGTTAAACGGGTTTTTGGTGTTGATCTTATTACTTTAGTGAAAGCTCATAATACTGTAAGGCCATTTGTAGTAGATCTATGCATCAAGGAAACTGAAAAAAGAGGTATTGCATTGAAGTATTAACCACTTACTAAAGTTTTTTAATAATAATAATAAAAAAGGTGAAATTTAATATCAGTTTTTATTTTATATAGGATTAGATGTTGAAGGGCTATACAGAGTATCAGGTTTCAGTGATGAAATAGAAATGTGCCGTATGGTCTTTGAAAGAGGTAAATTTATATTTCTTATTAAAAGTTAAAGCTAAACTAACAATTATAATATTGAGTTTTCTTTGTTATGCTTAATCACTTAACTTACTGGCTTTATTTTTTGTTCAGATTGTGAATGTGCAGACATTAGCAGAAATGCATTTGAAGATATTAATGTTATAACAGGTGTTCTGAAACTGTTTTTCCGCCTTTTGCCTGTTCCCTTAATAACATTTGAAGCTTATAGTTCCTTCATTGCTGCTGGAAGTAATAAACCACTTTTTAAATAGCTTATAATACATTTCTATAATTGCTTTAGGTAATATTTTATGATTTCACCAAATAAAATATGATTTTCATGCATTTGTTCAACAAAAAGACTAGTTTTTAAAGGATGTGATATGATTATTTTGTTTAAATTTTTAGCATTAATAAAAATAAAAAATAGTTACTATGAAAACTGTTACTGATGTCTTTTTATATATATATATATATATACACCGTAAAATCCCGATTATAAGCCCCCTCCCCACTTTTAGACAATTTTGGATTTTTTGCATAATCCTAAAAATAAGCCCCCCTCTCCATTTTTTTTTTTTTTTTCCATTTTGAGTAAAAAATTATTTTCTGAAATCTTTATGTATATTTAATGATTTTAAATTAATGTATTCTTTTAAAATATTTTTTACAGCAAAATTTATTAACTCTCTTCTTCTCCTTCTGTTTTAACAAAATAACAATGAGGTGGGAATGAGAACTATGAAATAAGTATAGATCTATATTGAAATTGTAAACCTATTTTCCAATAGATGGCAGCACCAGTCTTAATTCCAGAAAATGTTCTTACAAGCTTCCTCAATATTCATTAAAAAAAAAAAAAAAAAAAAAAAAATGAATCTATAAGTAAACTTTTCATTATTTACTTATTTAATAAAGGTTACATTTAAATATATATATTAGCTTTTCTTTTAATTTAATTATTTCAATTAAAAAAGATTGTCATATTTTTGTAAAATGTTATGTTTAAAAACAATATATAAAATGAGTTTTATGCATTTAATATTTACCTAAATATATACTCTTATTAATTTATAAACACTAAATTAATTAATGTTTGATAACATTTCAAGATTTACCCTGCCTTTACTTTACCAAAATCAGTCTAATTTTTTTTATTAGTCTTTCATATTGACCATATGAAAAAAATTAATTAAAATTATCAATTTAAATTAATAATAAAATTATTTTAAATTAATAATTTAAGATTTATTTCTGTAAGTTACATTGAATTCTGGATTAGATAATAAATATTAGTGTTATTCTCTGGTGGTAGATGGTGCCACCACAACTTAAAAAAAAAAAATTTCTAATAATCCCGATTATAAGCCCCTTCCTATTTTTAATGTTTTTGCATTTGAAAAACGGGGGGCTTATAATCGGGATTTTACGGTATATTCTAATTTTAATTCTCACACAAATAAAATATGTTAACTATTGCTAAAAAATGATATTTATTAACAATTTAAGTATTTCGTATTTATTAACAAATACACTCTATCGTTTAAAATTTATGCTTGATAATTTAAAATTTACTTTAATATCAAAAGTATCTTTTTAAAAGAATTATACTATTCAATGAAAACACTTTTATATAAGCTCACTATTTTGAAATAACATTGGGTTTAAAATAAATTTATTGAATATTTCATTCTTTTTTAAAGATTCTATTCAAATTTCTTAGCATGGGAAAAAGTAGTTAATTTTATATTTAAAAATACCAATAATTATTACATTTTAAATTTTCAATGGGATGGCAAAAGGGCCATATAATAGAAGAAATTATATAATTATCAAAGAAATGCAATTGTGAATTTAAGTTCATATATAATAATAAAATGATAATCACATGTAAAAACAATTACTCATCATATATAATAAAAATTTAAAATAAATACTTCATCTTCCTCTGACTCGGATTTCACAGAGATTGTATCCTCTTGACAGTTAATTGACTGTGTAGAGCATTATTACCAATTAAACAGACAATTGTAGAATTAAAGCCAAGTTCTTTTAATTCTTTTATATCATTTTCAGAGTCCAATTTTGCATTTAAAATTGCTGTTAGTCCATCAGGAATTTTGTTTATAAATAATTCAATACCTTTATTCATCTTTGTAAATAATTAATTTCCGCAATGCTAGCATGACTGGCATAGTAATTAATTTAGTTGGTTAATAGAGATTATAATTTATAAATTGGGATAAGAATTTTCCCAAATTTTGCATACACCAGTAAAATATTACACTAGATCACAAAATACTAAGGATTGCACTTTGCTTGCAAATTAAATTTTTACTTTGTGTTATTGTTATGCATATTTTTAGAAAGTAATATATATATATATATATATATATATTACTAAGATTCCAATTGATCAAGGAAAGTTAATTTGAATGATTGTTTTTATTAAATTTTTGGAATAGGAATTCAAACTTAAATGAACATATTTTATTATATTTCATGATTAATTATGTTTAATTAATCCCCTGTCTCCTCCCTTCAAAAAGAGAAAAAGTATGAACTATTGCTCATTTATTTGAAATATGTTATACTTAGATAAGATAAACTGATCAATCTAATGTTACATTAAAAATAGCCTGAAAAGTTGTAGGTTTTTATTTTTGTACTTTCAACCATTTTAACATTTTTTACTGACTTTATAATATACCTTTACATTGTATTTGTTATAGATATATTTGTACATAAATTTATTCTGAGACCTATTACTACAGTTTACAGCAGCATAGCGACATGTCATTGGCAAATGTTGCCAAATTTTTAAACATAAATAATAATTTTATTATCTGAAATATCTGTGAATCTTTCTTTTTTCTTTCTTCCTTTTTTTTAATTTAAATTGTCTATTTACATTTTCAAAAAAATATTGAATTGAATTTTTTTTTTTATCTTTATAAAACTTTAGGTAAAAAATTAGTTTATTAATAAAATTAACAACAAGGCTTCTTTTGCTTTTTTAATACATATATATCAAACAAGCACTTATGCTGTAATTATTTGTTTGCTTATTCTTCTATTCAACCACAGTCTCGCTCCTTCAATCACAGTTTCTCTCTGTTTTGTGATATTGTAACAAATGCCCAAAGAAAAAGAAAGGAAATCTAATTTAATAATAAAAATCTTGACAGAATAACCAAACAAGTAATTACAATGTAAATGTTTAAAATATAATTTTTTTTTCTTTATAAAACAAACAAAACCTTGTTTTAGTTTTATTGCTAAACTTATTTTTCTCTCAAAATTCTATAATAATCTCTTTTTGCATATTATATTAAAGATTAGAGTCCTGTGCGGGTCGGGTTTTACCCAACCTGAACCCGACAGATGAATTTTAAATCAACCCAAAACCCGACAAAAAAATTTTCATCAATCCGAAAACCAACCCAAACCCGCAACAGAGAATTTTTTGTGACCCGAACCCAACCTGAAACCCGACTTATCTAACCCGAAACCCAAAAAATAAATCAACATTACTTATTTATCTAAAAATCATGCAAAACAAGGTAAAATGATAGAACATGATATAAAATAAAGTAAATTTTCGTTGTCACACAGTTGGTAAATTATAAAAAAAATCTGGTGTGTAACAGCCACACGACTTCCATTACCCAGTATCAGATGTGGTGAACGATATTTTAGATTATATAATTTATTTTGCAATTTCTGTACAGTTTTCTTTGAATAATATCGTTTTCTTAACATGCATTCACACTGAATTAAACTTTTCCAAGTAATCGATTGCCTGAAATTGAGCTATTTATACAGGATGCCTATCAATTTTCCTGAACTAACCAACTATATCATTCGAAAGGACATCCAATAGAGTGTTTATATAGCAAGTTTGAAGAAAGTCGTTAGAGCCGTTTTTGAGATACGGACTTACAGTCCCACTTCCAGTTTCGGATGTCCCACTTCCGGTTAATTATTGACAGGAAAACAATAATTACATACAAAAGCATATTTAAAAGTGAGTTAAAATGGCAAGTTTGAAAAAAATCCGTACAACAGTTTTTATAGGAACGCCTTTGCAAGGCCTGAAATTGAGCTATTTATACAGGACGCCTATCAATTTTCCTAAACTAACCAACTATATCATTCGAAAGGACATCTAATAGAGTATTTATATAGCAAGTTTGAAGAAAATCGTTAGAGCCGCTTTTGAGATACAGACTTACGGTCCCACTTCCGGTTTTTCAATTTTCACCAAAATTTGGAAATTTCATCTGTACACCAGACGTATTTTAATTCTAAAGTTTCGTAGCTCTATCTTTATTAGTTTCTGAGCTATAATAGCCAGAAGATTCTCCACATACACACACACACACACACACACACATACATACATACACACTGACCAATTGCCAAAAACCACTTTTTTGGACTCAGGGGACCTTAAAACGTGTAAATCAGGTGAAAACCCGATATCGAATTTTCAGACCAAATACAATACTTTCATTACCTATGGTAGTAGGGTAATGGAAGTAAAAAACTAGTATGTTGTGGTCACCACAAGACATTCTTCTAAATTTTTCTGTCAAATTCACTAAGTGCGAATAATTTATTAAAACTATTATTAAAAAGTTTAACGTGATGAATGCAAATAATTTTCATCTCAGGGAAATCTAACACTTAAATATCCAAAGAGAGACAGTTTTATTGTCTATAAATAACTTCTTAAACAATGCGTTTTTATAATGGTTATCTCACATACCATGGTTCGTACAGTTATATGGCATAGAAGTTGAGATATAGCCATCCTGTTATCGATGAAATTTGCGGTATAACGCCACCTATTGGTCGAAAAGCATTCAAACTGAGTCAGCATAATGTCTCACAAACTCACCTTCTCACATATTAAGTTTTGTTTGATGATACACAATAGAACGTGAGATATAGCTTTCCTTGTAATTGTAGAAATTGCTGTGTAGCAGCACCCCCTGTTGAGTGGTTTACACCAAAAGTTGACAGGCACTAATATATATTAAATGGCACCTACATACAAATTTATATGAAATTATGTGCAGTAGTACTTGAGATATAGCCTTTCCTTAAATTGCGGAAATCGCTGTGTAGCAGCTCCACCTGTTGGCTGATAGGCATTCAAATTGAATCAGCATAATATCTCATACTGGTCTTCTCACATATCAAGTTTTGTTGGATTATACGCAAGAGAACCTGAGATATAGCCTCCCCTGAAATTGCAGAAATCACTGTATAGCAGTGCCACCCATCGAGCGGTTGACACCAAAAGTTGATAGAATCTAATACTTTCTTCTACTAAATATAGAAGAAAGTTAAAAAAAAAAAAAAAACTTGTAAACTGCGAAATCTTTTCAATTTCCAGAATGCAAATGCGAGGTTATACTGTATTTGTATTACTTTAATTTATATATTAACAACAGTCGAGAAAGATTTATAATACTTTTCTAATTTTCATACAATTTCTACAAATGATACATATTAGTTCCGTTGAAGAAATGAAAACAGATCCAGATACAAATACTATTTTTCTGGCGGATATCCACAGATACAAATAGGGAGCTCCGGTACATGTCTGCCCACCAGCGGCGGAGCAGTTCTGCGCTCGAAGCTGGTAGATGGGAGGTGTCGGGTTCAATCCCAGGTCATGCTCATCAACCTAGCTGTTCGGAGTTTTCCGTGGTTTTCTCCGAAACATGCGTAAATACGGGCTAGAACCCCTTAGAAAGACTCAAACAGAGGGCAATCCCCCTATAGGCCTAGGACACATCTGGAGTCAATCGGCCTTAAATCCTCTAACCAACCAACCAACTGATACATGTCTAGTAGGTGCAGAATGTTTAAATTAGTTACATAGTTGTAAACATGCCTATAAATTTATGTTTATAATTGTAAAAAATATTTGAAAGGTGTTCTCAAGTCGACCCGACTTGTTGAAAACAAAACCCGACCCGCAAGAAAAAAATTCAGTCAACCCGACCCGAGGGTCATAAAATTGGGTTACCTGGCCCGATGCAGGACTCTATTAAAGATCAATTATGTAATTTCCCAAATAATCATTAAAATTCATTATATTTACTGTGAAATAGGATTTAGTAAAAAATAAAATAAAATAAAATAAAAGGAGAAAAATCTCAATTTAAATCTGTTTTTTTTTTTTTTTTTTTTCCCCTTTCTTTTCTTTCTTACCTGCTTTGCTATTTTGGGAGGAATTGAAGAGCCTACCTATAATAGTACAATAGCTTTCTTTACCTTGTAAACCTAATTACTTTTAGATACTCAATTTGTGATTTGTTTATAAACACCTAAAAATTTTATTATGCTGCATTTTTTTTCTTTTTTGTCTGATATTTTTTATATTGGTGATTAGGAGAAAAAAAGAAGTGAACTTATCAGTTTCACATGTTTATTTACTTTTCAATTGCATTTTGCTTGTTAAAGTCTTTAATTTATTCTATACAAATTAATATTCAAATAAAAATACACAAATTGTAATATCTTAAAATGAAAATATTTGTGTTATTTTTTCAAAAGAACATTGATATTTGCATTAAAAACAGGTTTAAAAAAACTTGTAATTATTTTACTTTTAATATACTTAAAAATCTAATTAAATCTTCCTAAATTATACTAGTAAAGTTAATTTAAAAGGCCTACTTGGAAATTTCTGCAAAAACTTTTTTGGTACAGGAATGTACCATCTTCAGGTTTCATTCCAGGTGTCTACTGTTCAGCACTTCAGCTACTCATTCTTTTTCTTTTCAATTAAATACCTCCACCTGTCGATGTCCGTTGACGGTTTGTTCTGGTTGCAACTGTGTGCATTCTTTATTATTTCTATTGCTTCACAATTCATATAGCATAACGGTAATTTTCATAACTTTTTGATGGATTTATGTATTTTAAGAGGTCCAGAATAGGATTTGACCATTTTTAGAAAATTTCTGTGTGTGATAAAAATTTTGTGGCGACTGTATCTTAGGAACTACTGCACAGAATTGCATATAAATTTTAAATACTCTGACCAAAATTAGGCCCTATCAACTTTCCGTGTATATCGTTCAACAAGGGGCACTGCTATACATTGATTTCCACAATTTCAGGGAAGGCCATATCTCGAGAACAATTGCTCAAAATTGCATATAAATTTATATGTAATTGCACTTCAACATATAATAGTGCCAATAGCTCAACAGGTGGCACTGCTATGCAGTGATTTTCAGATTTTCAGCGAAGACTATATCTCAGGAACTAGGGCACAGAATTAAAGATAAATTTATGTGTGGATGCACCTTAACACAAATTAGTGCTTATAAATTTTTGGTGCCAACCGAATGGTGTCGCTACTATAGAGTGATTTCTGTAATTTAAGGAAATACTATATATCAGGTTCCATTGCTTATAATCAAACGGATGTTGATATATGAGAAGGCCATTATGAAACATGCTGATTCAATTTGGATTCAAATCAGCCAATAGGAAGTGCTGCTATACTGCAAAATTTCCTAAGAAGGGGAAGGCTATATCTCAACTTCTGTGGTGTAAAACTGTACAAAGTTTGAGATGGAGTTTGAACCCATGTTGCATTCTTCAATGTAGCTGTTCACAATTTTCCATGGTTTTCTCCAAATCTCATGTAAATACAGATAGGGTGTCTTAAAATGACTCCTAGGTAGGTTATTCCACCCAGGTGAAGGACTCACTTGCAGTTAACTGGCCTTAACCCATGTACCACACAACACTAGACGAAAATGTGGAGATCTTTGTTCTGGGAGTAGTTATCAATCTTAAATTTTCTATATCCTATACGTCTGCTTGATTTTACATCTGAAACGTTGGTGCTTATTAATAAGTGACAACATTTGTGATGTAAAGGCTTCAATTGTTTTAAAGTTTACAGTTTTTAAAATTGTATAATGTTTTATTTAATTAATTTAATTATTTGATTGCTTCACGGCAAAATTAGGGTAAAATTTTTCTAAACTAAGTTTTGTTATAGTTACATGTTTTGAGGTCCTTTGAATCTGAAAATGAGGTTTTTAGTGGTTGATTTGTATGTGCTGTAATCAGCATAGCTTAAAAGCAGATTTTAGCAAAAGGTCAAATGTGTCGGTATTTGACACATGGAGATGTTAGGCCCATAAATGGCCAAGCAGTTCTATGCTCAAAGCCGGTAGATGGGAAGTGCTGGGTTCGATTCTAGGTTGTGCTCATTGACCTAGCCATTCAGAGTTTTCTGTGGTTTTCTCTGAAACTCACGTAAATATGGAGTAGGACACCTTAGAAAGACCCTTCGCCTATATTCCTAGGACTCAGCCTAGTCAGTCAGCCTTAAACCCTACAACCAACCAACCATGAAGATGTTGCTTGGAACTTTACATTGAGTTTGAACAAATAGTTTGGGCACAGGAACATACAAAAGTATTCATTTATCTTGTCTATAAATAAAATTTGTCACTCATACATGTTAATATATCTTTAGACTGCATGAAACATACTGAAATGAGCATATATTTTTGTGTGCATGAACAAAAGATTTTTTCACATAGAATGTATGAAAAGCAATCAATTATTTACGGGACTACGCTGAAGAATTCGAATATATTAGTGGGTTAGTGAGAAAGTATTTGGAGCTTATTTCAAGTTTCTTAGTGTGTTTTCTTATTGTGCTTAATTTTAATACAATATGTAATGTGTATGTAATTTACAGTTAATATACAGGGATTACTAATATTAAGAGAATACTTTCGTATTGCATGTAATTGATGGCAAGTGCTTTGTTATATCATACCATGTCTCATATATGGGAAATTTGTTTAAGTATAATAATTAATTACTTTGCGCTATCCATGTGGTAGAAGACTATTAATTTAGAGTGCCTCCTTCGAAGACTAGTTTTTGGTATAATTTCATGTTTTGAAGTTCCCTGTATACGAAAAAAAAAAACTTTTTTGGCAGTTGGTTTATGAGTCTGTTTTACATGTAATTTAAAAATAAATAATTATAAGAAGTTCAAATTTAGTATTTTGCAGATCTTATGAGATGCTATTTGAAAATTTTTATTAGTATCGCCAAGTTTGAAAGAGTAGTGTAGCTGAAAATCTTCGGTGTAACTTAAAGTAAATTTTTAAATGTTAACCAACATTAATTTTTCAGCAATGTAAGGTAAATGTCAAATGGCAGTTTATGGGCATAAGCCTCATTACTCAGAAATATAAGCGGAATAAAACTGTTTATAAAACTTGCAGTGTAAGAGAAAGTAGTGTGAATGGCACACCAAATTAGCTCTATAATCTTGATATTCTTTGTTTGTGTAAAGTACATGATTTCTTTTTGGTAGAGACAGAGAATAATATATATTTAAGAATACTGATAATTTCTCTTTTGGTATTAAATATTGTAAATTTGTATTTTAAATAACCAAGAAAACTTTCAAAAACATACCTGTAAATACAGCTTTGAATTTCCAATTTCCTTTATAATTTCGGATTGTGAATAATTTTTGCACTTCATTTTTATAGACAATTTTCATCCTTTCAAAAAACTTTCATCCAATATTTGTGGAATATTGATATTTAACTTGTATACATCTACATATATCTCAATATATAATAAAATAAATAAATAAATCCAGCAGCTTCTGTAAGATCTATATAGCTAAACTGAAAATGTGAAAACTTTGACAAAAGGAAAACAGATTAAATTGAGCCGAGAAAGGATTAAAAAAGGTTCCTGATTATTTTTCATAGTCTTAGTGATAAAAACTCTTTAACAAATCCATGGAAGATAACATATCTTTTATATCTTATATTTTCTAATTTATAAGTAAAATATATATAAAATAACTTAAGATATATTTTTTTAAATATTTAAAAATCATTACATCTCATACAGTTATATTAAATTTTAATTAAATTAAAAATCAAGGCAATATACATTAAAAAATATATAATTTAAAACATTAAAACACATAAATTTAAATGTTTCAAGCCCTTTACAGGCTCCTTATCAGTAAAAACATCAAAAAGTAAACGCAGAGAAGAACAACCAAAAGCAGAGAAGATAATTTTTTTAATCAAAGAACTGTCTGACGTTCATTGCAGTGGCATCGCCAGAAAAAATTTCAGGGGGCGGGGGGGACGCACAACCTAAAAAAATATTTTTTAAAAATAAAATTCTGATAGCATAGTTTTAAAGTTAAAGAAAAAAATGCTTATTAGAATTTTTCATTGCCCCCCCCCCCCCTTGCCCCATTCTGCCGACGCCCATGGTTCATTGTATGTATTTCATCTAATATCCTTCAACTTTCAACTTTTATAGATACAGGGTTGCCAACTGCTCCGATTTCTGCGGAGGTTCTCCGAAAAAATTTAAAAACTCCGCAACTCCGCGAGTTATTTTTTATGCTCCGCAAATTCAGTCTTGACCACCTGGCTAAATATTTTTTTCACAACATAAAACTGAATAGTGGCAGACACTGAAAAAAAAAAAAAACTACTATCTTCTTCTTCTTTTTTTTTTTCCCCTTGCGCGATCCAATCCTTATCAACTTTTGATTTTGCATTTCCATCAGTTGCCACATAAAACAGTATTCTTTGAATTTTATTTTTTATCTATGAAAGCGCTTGAACGCCTCTTGAAAATAAAAAAATAACAAAACTAACTTTTACAATCTAGTTGAAGAACCACACGCTTCATTGTAAATACTCATAAATAAATAGTAAAGGGGAAAAAAAACCTAGTGCTAGGCATTGCGTAATCGAAATATTGCTGACTCAGAACGGGAACAAGTATTTGTTTACATTAGCTGAGAGTGTGCTGAAAGGGGGGGAAGAAAGAAACCGAATGCTATGATTATCTTCATGGCCAGTGGCAGATTTAAGGGGGGGGCTAGGGGGCTGAAGCCCCCCCCAAAACACTGACATTCACAATTGAATATTGCAATTGTAAGTTTTTTATTGGTCTAGAATAACACTTTGAAAAATCTCAGCCCCCCCCAAAAGTCAAGTTCTGGATCCGCCACTGCTTCATGCCTATGATTATGCGGTATTTTGATTTTCATTTAAACTCTATCAATGTTTCAGTTATCTTAATGCTTAATAAGTCGCTAAAAAATAATACTTTCTAACGAAAAAAAATTGTTTATTTGAATTATTTATCGATAAAAATAATGGATTCAAAGCTACTGAACTTTAAGTACGATTGACAACGCAAGGAATCTAAGACCAAGAAGAGCTATCTTCCGTGGGAGACTTTCTAAAGTGTCTTAGGCCGTAATCACGCGAGTTTTGGAGAAAACAGTATAAAGTTGGACTTTAACGGAGGAATTGTCCTCTGTAATAGGAAACTTTCTTAAGCGTTTTAATATACAAGTTTCTGAGAAAATCATGGAAAATTTCGAACTTTGCACCAAGTATCTACCGTTGGAGAAAGAAAAATAATATTTTTTGTGCTTTTTCTTAGGATAACTGAATATGCGATAACTTAGTTTTTATAGTGCGTGGGTGATTCTAAGAAATTTTCATATCTGAAAATGGGACTTTCACAAAAATCGTCGGATTTAAAATGAATTCGTCACTTAAATAGCACAAGAAAATTGCGTATTTTATAAATCAACCGCAAAAAATGACATTTCAGTAATAAAAAAAAAAAAAAAGCTGACTTATGACTAAATAATTACACATTTTTAGAAAAATAACATTTATTCTAGCAATTAGTTTATGATTACGTATTTTTAAAAATTAGCTGAAAAATAATTCCGTATTTCTAAAAGCCACAAAATTATACTTATAATGCAAATCATGTTTGAAAAAAGCAAGAAATTCATCGATTAGCATCAAAATAAAGCCTTTTTCAGCGATTAATTGCGATTAAACATAAATTTTGTTAATTAGCGGCGAAATGATTGCGTATTTCCGTCATCGGCTACAAAAATATCGCGATTTACTGAAATCAACTGGGAAAAAAAAAAAAAAAAAACTTTATTGGCGAGCAACCAAATGATAGCATATAAAACGTAAATTTTTGATTATTAGTGGGTAAGCGATCCCCTATTTGCGAAATTTACTTCAAAATTATTCCCGATTTCCAAGATTCCACTTAAAAAAAAAAAATGCAAATTTCACTGATCAGTGGCGAAATAGTTGAGTATTTCAGCTTTCAGAAGAACGCATTTTACGTAGATTAGTAGCTGAATAATAGCGTGTTTCGGCAATCGGTAGAGTTCAAGACTTAAAACTATGGGGCAAAAACAAATAGAAATACAGTTAGTATTGGAAAATAAAGTTCATTTTGAACATTGCAGTGGTCTGAGTGTGTGGAAGACTTCAAAAATAACACAGATTTAAAAAACGAACTTATTTTAATTAATCATAATTAAAGTTACATTAAAATAAAACTATCTTCATATCCAGCAAACTCTGCTGTAAAAAGAAACATAACTAAACAACAAAAAAAAAACAAAGTGCCAACCAGTTGACAGGCAAGAGAGAGACTTGCCCAAAACACTCTACATTTATAGTCTTTACCTGTAAACAATTTACATTTTGACTGATGCCAATACGAAAAAAAACATTTACATAAATTCATTCCAGTTGTCTCCACTCTCACAAAACAGATCAGTCCTGTAGCAGTGATCACTGTGATTTAGTCACTTTACATTATATTGTTTACATTTTGAAATTCACTTGCAGTTGCTTTGGAGCAGTGAAAACAAGGCCTGTGCCATATTTTTAGATACTATTGAGTATGTTAACTCTTATTATATTAAACATATAAAAGTATTCCATTAACATTACTTTATATAAATGAAAAACTAAAAGTTAGTTTAAACAAATATGGCTCCCAAGAAATGCCCCCCTTTTTCAATGCTCCCCAGCAACAGCGAAACTACAAAACAAATTAAATACTAAAAACAAACTCATTTCAATACAAAAAAATTTTTAACTTTGGCAAAAAGAAAACTGTCAATCTAGTCAGTGCAGGGTCAGAAGCGGTTCTCAAGAACTTACTGGCCATGCAATGACCAAAAATGACAAAAAGTGTATTTAATCTAAGTCTGAAAAAATTCTCCTACAAAAATTCATTAAGTATTCCTTAACTAAAGGTTTTGTGAAAATATCTGCTAAATTTAACTTGCTTTTTACATATTTTAATTCAAAAAAATTATCGGAAACCAAATTTCTCAAAAAATGATATTTAATGTGTATATGTTTAGTACGACTATTTTCAAAAGGTGAATTTGAAAAAGATATTGCTGCTTGATTATCACAATATAATAGACATTTTTCTAAGTTTAAATTTAAGTTATTATCTAATAAAACATTTTTTAACCATACTAATTCCTTTGCCGCTTCAGTTAAACTAACATATTCAGCTTCCATTGTGGACAAGCTGACACACTGTTGTTTAAAAGTTTTCCAAGATATGGGAGTTTCATCTAAAAAAACTATATAGCCTCCCATTGAAACTCTATCATCTCTATTACTGGCAAAATCAGAATCTGAAAAACAGCTTAAACTTAACTCTTTAATTTTTGATAATTCTAATTTGTAATTCCGTGTCTTTTTAAGATAGCCTAACAACTTTAACAAATTATGCCAATGTTTCATACCAGGATTTGATTGGAACTGGGAAAGTAAGTTTACTGCTTACATAATATCTGGTCTCGTTCGACCAGCGATAAACGATAAACAGCCTATTAAATTTCTATAGGGAATTTGCTGCATTTCATCAGCTTCTGCTTTATTACATGGAGAATCTAATTTAGACAAAATTTCTCCCCTAGATATTGGTAAAGAGCTTATGGGAAACTTGTATTTTTCATACAATTCACAGACTTTATCAATATATGAATTTTGTTGAATAAAAAGTTTATCACCAATCTCTTCAAACTCAATACCCAAAAGTTTTTTAGTCCTCCCCAAAATTTTAAGATCAAAATGTTTTTGCAGCAAACCAACTCCAAGTTCCAAATCATTTTCTGTTTTTCCAAAAATTACTAAATCATCTACATACAATAATAAAACAATATTACATTGAAAGACATAAACACAATTGCACCAATTTAATTTCTGAAAATTCAATTTTATTAAAGCATTGTCCATTTCCTGATACCACTGGCGACTACTCTGATGAAGCCCATATAGAGCCCTCTTCAACTTGCAAACTTTATCTTTATCTTGAACAAAACCCTCTGGTTGCTTCATATAAATAACTTCATTTAGATTTGCATACAAATATGCATTATTAACATCTACCTGTACATTATACCATTTAAAAAAACATAGAAAAATAGAAAAAAACAATCTTATTATAGAAAAATTCACAACTGGACTAAAAACTTCTTCATAACTTTCACCTTTTATTTGGTCAAAACCTTGTGCTACTAAACGAGCTTTATATCTAATTACTTCATTTTTCTCATTCCTTTTAAGGGTATAAACCCACCTGTTACCTAAAATTTTTACATCATTTGGTGGTTCGACAAGTTCCCAAACATTGCGGTCATATATGACCTGCATTTCTTGTTTCATTGCCTCTTCCCACTTAAACGATTCAGGTGAGTTTATTGCCTCTCTAAAGGATTTAGGAATTTTTATTTCTACCAAATTTGCTTCGTTTAATTCAAAATCTGAAATTTTTCCCTGTATTAAATTCTTTCCCGAGAAATCAAACATTTTTTCATCACATTTAATTTTATTTTTTTCACAAAAATTTTTAACTTCATTTAAAGATCTTAAACACGTTTTACTTCCCTCAATTCCATAATAAATATCTGTTCTATTACCAGTTGTTCTAGGTACCGCTTTTCTTACCCAAGAGATAGATGAGCAATCTGCCAAACCTGATCCCTCATGACATTCAGTTTCATCTGTCTGTGACTCTAAACTTTTAGTCAAGTCATCCAATACAGGACTAATGTCTTCATTGTCAAAATAGTCTGGTACAGAAAAAGAAAAATTAGGACATTTAATTACCTTTTGATTATTTATTACATCTATTGCTCTTTTAGTTTCATTAAATCTTACATTAATAGTCTCTATTAGTTTCTGTTCGTCTATTAACCATATTCTATACCCTTTTGTTCTTTGAGCATAACCTAACATAATCCCCAGTTTGGCTCGCATATCAAGCTTTTTCCTGGTTTGTTTAGGCACACCCACATAAGCTAAACATCCAAAAGGTTTCAAGTGTGAAACTGAAGGTTTTCTACCCATATAAAGTTCAAAAGGAGTCTTATTGTTTTTATGGCATAATCTATTCCAGACATAAGTAAAGCATTTAAGGGCTTCTCCCCAAAATTTCTGTGAAACTCCACTAGCATTTAATAAAGCTTTAACTCCATCAAGAGCAGTCAAATTAAACCGTTCACTGACCCCGTTCATCTCAGGACTATATGGATTAGTTTTTTCATGTGTAATCCCCTGTTTCTCAAGGAAATTTTCAAATTCTTTATTACAGAATTCCATCCCATTATCCGTTCTAATTGACACAATCTTTCGATTAAGCAACCTTTCTGGCCGCCTGGAAAATTTAAGAAAACTCTCAAATACATCAGACTTATTTCTCATAATATAAACGGTTACTTTACGAGAGAAATCATCTGTTATTGTCAAAAAGAACCTATTTCCACCCTGAGACAACACTGGCAAAGGGCCACAAACATCAAGATGCAACAATTCTAAAGGAACTTTAGAACGTATTTCACCAATTGATTTAAAAGATACACGTTTAGATTTAGCTAACTTACATGGTATACAAACTTCTGATGTTCTATTTAAACTAGGAAGTCCTTTAACACTATTGTTCTTACTTGTATCTATAATATAATTATCATTAATATGGCAAAATCTATCATGCCACAAGCTAATATTTTGTGACATTTCAACCTGATTTGCACCAAGATCACTTGGACTGTGCATTTCATTTTCTTTCAATACATACTTAAATGGCTTAAAAAAATATAAATCATTTTTTCTAACTGCATAGAACAGCTCATTGCAATTTTTATCATAAACATTAATTATACCTTTACTTCCAACAAAATTAATTCCTTGTTTTTCTAATTTAACTCCAGACAAAAGATTTCTTCTTAACTGTGGGTTATACAAAACATTTTTTAAAGTTACTTTATTTAAATTATTTTTACATTTGACTAAAAATTCAATAGTTCCCTTTCCTTGAATTGAACTTCCTTTCTCTTCAACAGCTAACGACATCTGCACATTTTCTACTGGTTCAAAATCTAAATATAACCTTTTATTGTTACAGAAGTGTGCAGTCGCAGCAGTGTCGAACACCCAAGTTATACTATCACCGTTTACAACTGAGGAATTTGCCTCAGGAGAAAGCTCAGTCAAACTACATTCAGAGAAAGAAAAGTTATATTTATCTATTTCAACATTATTAACTTCAGAAAATTTATTGGAATGAGCAGTTCTATTTACACAATTAGATTTCAAATGGCCATACTGACCACATTTAAAACAAGGACCAATAACTTTCTTTTTCAAAAAAGCACCTCTAAATTTAGAAACATTAGATTCATTTTTATAATTTTTTGCATTAGTTACATTTTTACAATCACCAGTATAAGAATCTTTAAATTTACTAGATTTTTTGGAACCACTAGAACAATTACTATTTTTAACATTAGTACGACCATAATTATTGAAATTTGATTTTTTAACATAACATGAATTACCTGATTTTACAGTTTCACAACTAAAGACTTCTCCAACATTTAATCCACCAGCAGAAATCTTCAAACGATTCTCTTCTAACAATAGCTCATTTTCTATCTTGTCTGGCACAAATTCTTTATCTGACCATCTGTAGATTGCCTGTACTATAGCTTGAAACTGTTCAGGCAAACTTCTTATCATCTGATATCCTATGTATAGTGTCTGCAACTCATGACCAGCTTCACGCAATTTTTCTGCAGCTTGTTTTACTCTACATAAAAAAAGTCCCAAATTTTCACCTTGTTGACATCTTGTACTAAAGAAATCATCCAATAGTTGAATTATTCTTGCACGTGTGGAAGGCTCAAAATGCTTGTTAAGAATATTCCAAGCTTTAGCTCCATCAGTTGTACACGAAATTAATGGTTTAAATTCAGTACTCAGTGACTGGTATATCAAAGTAAAAGCTCTGTCTTTTCTTAACTGTAAGTCACTTCTTTCCTTCCATGTCAACTGTTCAGAAACTGGAAGCACGGCTTTTGCAGCTGTAGCACCTTTATCTGAAGTGGGATCCTCTTCATGTGTAAGTACAACTCCTTTATCAGATGTGGCACCTTTGCTCTGAATAAGTTCCGCAAGTTCAGGTTTCTCTATAAAACACCAGGCTCCATGATGCATTAAAAGAACTTTCATTTCTACTTTCCATATTTCCCAATTGCCAGCAGTCAACAGAAATGGAGTTTCAGAATTCATCCTTTTTTTTTAAATTCCGGTTTGCACTATTCAAATAGAAGTAGAGAACTTTCCAAAAACAAAAGTCCACTCTAAAAATAGTCCCAGAAAAGACACAGGTACATAGCCAACAGAGATACATCTTCACTTCCACCACATAAGCCTAATTAGGTTAGAGGGGCCTGGGCCCATAACCACTATTGGAAAATAAAGTTCATTTTGAACATTGCAGTGGTCTGAGTGTGTGGAAGACTTCAAAAATAACACAGATTTAAAAAACGAACTTATTTTAATTAATCATAATTAAAGTTACATTAAAATAAAACTATCTTCATATCCAGCAAACTCTGCTGTAAAAAGAAACATAACTAAACAACAAAAAAAAACAAAATGCCAACCAGTTGACAGGCAAGAGAGAGACTTGCCCAAAACACTCTACATTTATAGTCTTTACCTGTAAACAATTTACATTTTGACTGATGCCAATACGAAAAAAAACATTTACATAAATTCATTCCAGTTGTCTCCACTCTCACAAAACAGATCAGTCCTGTAGCAGTGATCACTGTGATTTAGTCACTTTACATTATATTGTTTACATTTTGAAATTCACTTGCAGTTGCTTTGGAGCAGTGAAAACAAGGCCTGTGCCATATTTTTAGATACTATTGAGTATGTTAACTCTTATTATATTAAACATATAAAAGTATTCCATTAACATTACTTTATATAAATGAAAAACTAAAAGTTAGTTTAAACAAATATGGCTCCCAAGAGTTAGGCCATTCAAAATTGGTACAGATAGGTTTAAGAGGCCTGCAAGTCGAATGGGGATATTTTC
The DNA here is from genome assembly GCA_963930645.1 of Salticus scenicus. Classification (NCBI taxonomy): domain Eukaryota; kingdom Metazoa; phylum Arthropoda; class Arachnida; order Araneae; family Salticidae; genus Salticus; species Salticus scenicus. The sequence goes on along the minus strand of OZ005651.1, from coordinate 307,686,766 downwards.
GATTGTGTAAAGTTATTAGGAGGCACGAGAAGGGGGGGAGGGGGGTGGGGCAAAAAAATAAAAATAGTGTCAGATCGTTCAAAATTGGTACATAGAGGTTTTCGATACTTACAAATCGATTGCGGATGATTTTGAATTTGTAAAATTATTAGGAGGGGCGGGTAGGGGGGTGGGGCGGTAAGGGGGGGCTATGGAGCAAAAACAAATAGAAATACAGTTAGGCCGTTCAAAATTGGTACAGATAGGTTGAAGAGGCCTGCATGTCGAATGGGGATATTTTCGAAAGTGTGAAGTTATTAGGAGGGGCGAGAAGGGGGAGGGGAGAGGGGGGACAAAAAAATAAAAATACAGTTAGATCGTTCAAAATTGGTATATAGAGGTTTTCGATACTTACAAATCGATTGCGGATATATTCGAATTTGTAAAATTATTAGGGCGCTCATATATATGCATTCGCACGTGCGCATCGCGCACGGGTCTACGCTGCCGAAGGCAGTGGGGACCCGGTGCGATATTTTTCCCGATCAGAGTTTTTTTTTCTTTTTTTTTTTTCACATGATAAAAAATTCATTAATTATAATGATTCATTTAAAAATAGTGACCAGCGAAGCGGGCGTAGCCTGCTAGTATGATATATATGTGTGTGTGCATAAAAGCATAAAAACACAAATGATATGGTCGGAAAATTAAATTAAGAAATAGTGCTCTTTATTGTATTTTAATAATAATACAATAGTCACTATTATTAAATGACTATTGTATTATTAGTCATTTAATAATACAATAAACATGTATATATAATATATGTGTGTGTTTCTGCCAAAAAATAAATAAATAAATAAACTTACACACTTCTCTAGTTTAAGTTTTTCAATATCTGAAATGAGGTAGGAAGAAGACAAAATAGATTGAGTAATTGAATCATTGAAAAGTGATTTGGTTTTTGAGGGAAGGTATGACCTCGTTTGAACTTCCACTGAATGCTTATGATTTTATTCTTGTTAGCCTTTTAAGAGTGAGTTCTATAAGCATGTAGTTATAATAGCATGTAATCCAGCTTTTTTAAAATGCTATTAATAACTATAGTACTTAGAAAGAATGCTTTAAAATAGTAATGAGGGAAAATATATGGACTTTCATAGATAAATATTAATACATGCATTTTGCTATGGGAAAACAGCAGGCTATAATGATGATATGATCTGACAATGTGATTTCTCATACACAATTTGTGTTTTACAAGAATATTTATTTTATGTCCCATTGCAAAAGAAATACAGAAAAAATAATTATGATCCGAATTAGAGGAAAATGAAATTATTTTGAGTCTGAGGAGGGGGTGGGGAGGCAAATAATCTGTACTAGCTAATTATCAGAGGTTCATTTTTATTAACTGGCATGTAATTGCTAAAACTATAAAGTTGCTGAAAATTTTCTGTAAACATGATTGGTTGGACATTATTAGCATCACTTTCAATAAATTGACTACCTAAACAGTTATATATAGCTTTTAACTACTTTAAATATTTTCTGGATTATTTCATTAACACAAAAAAATTCTTTAATATAACTGCAGTTACTTTTATATCCACATAAAACCTTATAAAAATTTCATACTATGAGAAAAACAAAAATTTCAAACATATATAGAATAAAATTTTTATGTATGTACATTACTCATACATTAATATATATATATTTAGTATTTAATTATCGGTTTTAAACATGTATGAAATCAACTGAGCATTAATTTTCTTAAACTAATTTAGAAAAAATTTCGTACCTAAAAATCTATTTTTCATCCCCCACCCCCCTGTTTACACATTTGGTATAGATATGAAATATAAATATATTCATCAAGTTAAGTCTAAAAATAATTACGTATGTGAAAAATATTAAGCACTTCTATTGCTTTATTGTTTCTAGAATTGATCATATATCACTATCTAGAAAGTGGGGGAGGGGATTAAAAAAATAATTAAATGAATAAGAAACATTAAATTCTCAATTCTACTTCTAGAATCTAATAAAGCATGTTTAAAATGGATATTGCCATTTATAATATGGATGAAGAAAGACTTGAGAAACAATTGCAGAACATTTGATTGGCGATTTCTAATTGGAAATAGAACAGGGGGTGAGAGGCAAAAAATAATTACATGAACAAGAAATATTTAACAATTCTATTTCTTTCTAGGTTCTAGAATCTCATAAAGTAAGTTTTAAATGAATATTGACAGTTATGTTGTGGATGGAGAAATCGGAAGGCGCGATCATCATCGAAATCCCATTAACAATTGCTGATCGTTAATGAGATTTCTTTTTTTTTTTTTAACGAACGATATCCACGATTTTTTTCAAAAACTGAAGAAATATTTTCGCGAATTCGCGGAAAAAATGGCGATCGTACCAATCTTTTTTATCGCCACTTTTTCAAATTAAGTCGCCACGTGGCGAGTGGTGGCCGTGAGTCTTGACCTCTAGCAATCGACCGCATAATAATCACGTATTTTAGGATTTACCTTTAAAGAAGAGTGAATTTTATCAATTAGAGCAAAATTATAGTATATATTAGCAGTTATTTGCTATTAAACGTAGATTTTGTAAATTTACAGTGAAATAATTACGAATTTCGACAATCGGTCTTAAAAATATCGCGAATTCTGACAAATACGGGAAGAATAGCATATTTATTTAATTAATGGTAAAAACGTAATTCTACCTCCCCCCCCCCCCTCCCTCTACGAGAAACTCTCGATTTTTTAGGTATATTTAGCAATAATCTTAAGGAAAAAAAAAAAAAAAAAAGTTTCAGAAAAGTTGATGGCTGTCAGTTTGCACTGAAATTGAATTTAATGTTGTACAATTTCAATCCTTTTCCATCCTTAATAACAATGATTATTTTATTGTAGATTCTGTTTTATTACATTTTCTAATATCTAAACTATTAAAATTGTTCATTATTTTGACTTTTGTTAATCCAAAAATTTAAGATTTTGTTTAAAAAAATCCAATTTTTGTATCTGTTTGAAGTATAGCATTGAAATTATTTTCACATCAATTGTCTTGTTCTTGTAATTAAACAAGTTTCTTTTGAATAGGCATGCACTAAATGTTTGATTATTACTGAATAATGAATATTCAGTATACCGAATAGTAACTAAAAATTCGATGCATACCTACATTTTACCCTTTTTTTTTTTTTTTTTTTTTTTACTTAATTTCATATGATTATTGTTAATTTATTTTTGTTAGTAGTTTCTTTCTTTCTTTTTTCTTTTTTTTTTTTTAATTTCTTTTTTAAAATTGCTCCTCAAAGTAGCCGAAATGCTCCTCAAAATTTCTCTGAATACTCCTCAAACTGTTTTTGAAAAGTTGGCAACCCTGTAGATATATCATTATTAGTTAATTTTGAAAATGCTATGTATTTAGCTCGTGTTTTAATTATTTTATGATAGTAAGAATTGTATTTCTTACTTACACATGTGCTTGCATACACTGATATAGAGATGTTTAGTTAAAGATTCAGTATTTACTTATTTAAAATTTCATTTATGTCTTTAGTCATCATTTATTTCATCTTTGAAGGCTATTACTTATTGTTTTTTCTTTTCCTCTTATAAATATTTCAGAAAAACCTGCCTTAGGAGAAAAATTAGAATCATTAAAGGAGGCCTTGAATAATTTACCACCTGCTCATTATCAGACATTAAAGTTTTTGATGGCTCATTTATACAGGTGAATAGTTTACTTTGTTACATCATACATTACAATATTTATAAAGCACTTTCATGTTATTTTAGTTGTTTTAAATAATATTGATGTTATTTTGAAAAATTGATTTCTCACCCACATGTTCATTGTTTTGTTTATGTTTCCTATATTGCATTAATTTAAACCAAACAGGGGAAATGATATTTTATTTATTGCACACAAAATTGTTAAGAAAAAGCATAGTTTTAAAACTTTTAATGAAATCACTTTTGTGACTTATTTAAGTAATTTATAAAATTTCAAAAAGCATGAGAAAACTGGGTAACCATCAGACTATTAAATGAATGTTTTGTGATTTAGAATTAATATTGATTTTTTATTAGTAGCAATAAATGGATTGTTTAAAAAAAAAAAAAAAAAAAAAAAAAAAAAAAGCTTTATTTTGTTTAAAATCTATTGATTTTGTAACTTAATTTGTTAAACTGAAAATAAATCTAATCATGTACATTTCTTACCTCTGGGTTCTTGGTTTCAGTGAAAATGGTTAGAGGAGTTAAGCTGCTATCAGACTAGGCAATTTTTCAAACAAACAACTTTTAGGACAATATTTGCCCCAACTTTTTGGGTGTAAGGAGAAAAGAAGGTTGTAATTGTCGTAGCAAAAGTTGCTTGAATGTCTGGTTTATGATTTACTATTTATTGCTTTTTTCTTGGCATAAATAAATCGTTGGAACTCTGATTTCTTCTAGCAAAGCTCAAGTTCTGCTTCATCTTATTTAATAATAATAAATATGTGTTTAGTACTTATGAAATTAAATAAATGAAAATATTTTTTTTTTCACATTTTGTGTTTATTTGATTGCTTGGAAATTAATAATATTGTGAATATATTTCAAACAACATCAATATTAATTAAGTGTAATATTTACTCACTATTAATATCAGTTACAGAAAACTGCATGTAAATAAATATTTTTAAAAGGATAATTCTTTCATACAGCATTAAACGGAATCCAATGGGGGTAGGATTTTGAGACAATGCAAAAACCAATGTGTAGAACTTTGAATTCCATGACCCCAGCCATTTCAACCTCCCAGTCATTCAATTACTATATTACTTATGTAATATTAATTGTAAGTTAAAAAATGTACTATATAGATATTAATATAGAGGAGTTTATTTTCTGAAAATATTTATACCTGCATATTTTTCATAAAACAAGTAAAATTATAATATAAATTTCTTTTAAAGTTACAATAATTTATTTTCATTTAATTTTTGCAAAAATAAAATTCAAGGAGAATCTGTCAAACCTTAAATAGGGTAATTCGAGAGAAATTTTTTCAGAAATTATTAAGTATTCATAGTTTATTATTATTATTATATCTATAAACAATAATTATTAAAATAATAATACACTTTTTCTTAGTAATCAATAAAGCAGTTTAATAAGTGTTTTTTACTGATTTTATTTTAATAGAGTATGAAGCTTTAAAAACTTATAGAAATCTTTCAGAGATCACAGAGTCATATACAGCAGATGGATATGAATAGACACTGAAGTTTTAAATATTTACTTAAATTAATCGCATCATTCATCAATAAAGAAAATACATGGAAAGCAAGTTAACTACTTTAAACATTCCACAGTGCCTACAATTTTTAATGCATTCAATTAAAGCATTTCCTTGCTAAAATTTCCATTTTAACACAGCAATGCTCTCTTTCGTATTGTCCGCCATCTTGAAGATGATGTTAAATAGTCTCTGATTGGTTGAAAGCTGGAAGAAAATTGTCTGTATGCCCAATTTTTTAAGACATGGAGAAAAAAGTTGTTCAAATTCAGAATCACTATCACACTGGGTATTGAAGCAATTTCTCTCAGAAAATTGGCACAAATTAAGCATTTGGTCAAAAATTGGCCGAAAAATTGTTGTCTGATAGAGGCTTTAGGGGCACATTAGACCAGGATCAGTTACTAATACTATATATACATACATTTCATTTTCTAACCATGAAATGGCATGGTAGTCTTAAAAGTCCTATGATTAAATTTATTACACATTATATTATCCATTATTAACCCATTTATGCCTACTGTTCCATTTTTGGAACAGTATGTATACTTGGCACATATATTTTTTGTGGTTTCTTGGAATGATTTCTGCTTTTTAATGACAGTTTATGGCGTCACTCTAAATGATCTCTAAAAGTTTTATGTGCCTACTACTAATTATTATTTCATAATTTGGATAGTCATTTTATGATTTTTCATTCATCGCTCATATATTTGCTTTTTGCGCAGGTATACTAACTTAAATCAAGTTGAATAATAATATATATTATAGTACTTTACTTTCGAGATCTTTGTCAACATATAATAGGAAATTAACCCTTAACTGCTGTCATCGGTCTGACAGACCGCTCGCCATTTTCTAGCCCTCATTAACACCCCTCAAAATAGGTAATGATCCAGACCCTCTTTTCTACCTTCCTAAAACGATTGGCCAAGGTCACATTCCACTTGTCGTTCAGCGAACGGGGTTTAGTTATTTTTTTTTTCTACTTTTCTTTTTTTTAGCGATATGTGAGACCGCTGACTGCAGATATGAGTCTGTTTTTGTCCGATGAGTAGTATTGTTTCTGTAGATATATTTATGATATTTTTTGTAATTTTATGAAAAAAAAGGGCTTCGACTAGTTCAAGAAAACGTCCGGTGTATCTCACACAGAATGGAATTCTGGAACTTGTAAATTTATATAAAAAAAATTAAAAAATGTGTATGCAAGTTTCATTTTATTTACTGTTTTATTTAAATACGGATGCCAACTACTCCGGATGTTGACTACCACTATTTTTTTTTTTTTTTTAATTTCAAGATATATACATTATATTTGCGTATTTTGAAAAATTTTCAACTGAGAAGTTTTGTTAGCTATAATCCGGAGTAGTTTGCAACTATGTATTTTGAATGGAACTAATAATATTCTTTTATAGTGCAATATTTTCCACAGTTATTAATACTTTTTTACTATATCTATAATTTTTTGTTACACTAGCGAGTTTAAAATTATATAATTCATGCTCATTGATGCAATGTTGTCCCATCGGTATTCTCTTGCACGTTCATATGTCGGGATACCCGTTTAAGTTCTCCAAAATTGCCTTTAAAATAATAATAATAATAAAAAGATAAATTAAATAAACAATTTAGTAGATAAATAATAGCATACAATCAATAGCTTACCATTTATTCGACGTTTTAAATAAGTTTTAATCAAGCGGTCTGAGAGACCGCTCACAGTAATTGTGAGAGAATTTTAGTCACAGTAGTTAAGGGTTAATCTGTTATCTCAAAGTTTTTCTATCTCAAAGTTTTCTCGCTAGAACACTAAATGTCAATAACTGAGGATAGGCTTTAAATTTAAAACTATGAGAAGAATTGTTTAAGTTAATATATTTTACTGTCAGCTATCTATATTAATTTAAAAGTGAAATAATCAGCTAACAATATTTTGCAAAATTAATTCGGGCGTTAACAGGTTAATGAACCATTTTTATTTTAGTAAGTTGTATTTCAGCACTGCTGAGTAATTTTTTTGGAAATTTACTACTTTATTTTATCATTACTATTATTATTATTATTATTATTAAAATGCTTTTATTAAGATTAGAGCCATAAATTATATTTTTATCAAAAACTAAGATCTTTTAATGGATAAATATTTATAGTTTTAGTTTTCAGGGTTGCTATCGTACTTGGAATTCAGGGAAAACCTGGAAAACTCAGGGAATTTGTAAAACTATTAAAAAACAGGGAAAACTCTGGGAATTTAAAAACTTATTGCAAAAACAGGGAAAATTTAAGGAATTTTGTAATTTTTAGGAAAATTATTGGAAATTTTTTTTAATCAAATCTTTTATTTAAATTTTAGTGCTTTATAATGATGAAGAAGAAGTCAATTATGGTTTTTCCCTTAACTATAGAAAGTTAATAAAATTAATATACCCTAGATATGTTGACTTACTTGTAAACATGTTAAATTCTAATGCTGTGTGATTGTGTCTCATATTTTGCTTTTAAAAGAGACAGGGAAAACTTAGGATGTTTTTTTTTGTCCTAATTTGTGTAGCAACCCTGGTTTTTATAATTAAAATAGATACAGTAAAATACTGCTTATATGTCTCTTGTTTTTAAGTCTCTTTTATATTTATACATCCTTTTAGTAAAGTTCTGATTCATTAATATTCTGTTTAATGCACAAATTTTATGTTTATATGCCACTCAGTGTTGGTTATACATCTTTTCACTTACCTAAGCTTCGCAAAAGTTCTCAGTCAGTCATTATTTTTCTATTCTAAATAAAGTAAAGCGTCTCAAATGAAAGAACAACAGAAAGATTAAAGAATGTAAGGATCCATGGTTACTCCTGCGGCGTTGAGTGCCTGTGAATCTTTCTTTAAACTGATGGGTCTTCTTCTTTTTTCCAGGAAGTGGTGCCACGTAGGATCTATATCTGTCTTTGATTCATCATGGTTGCATGCATGGGATTTGGTTTAATTGGGATATTTATGTTCAATTTACTGGCCTTTTTTTTTTTTTTTTTTTTTTTTTTTGTTGATGGCAGCAATCAAAATAAAGTATTACCAGAAAAATCAAAAAATAAATATCCCAGTTAAACCAAACCCTAACATTTACCAGATCATCAGAAATGATAAAGATCAGACCCCCCCCCCCCCCCCCCCCCCCCGAAACCACAGGTATATATAAAATCCCCTTTAAATACAAAGATAATAGCGATGATTGTTACATGGGCATGACAAAAATGAAAATTAACACCAGAATTTAGGAACATGTTAGTGATATTAAATTTGGAAAATATACCACAGCTTTAGCACAAATCCATCAAAATGAAAATATCGAAATTGATTTAAAAAATGTTAAGAAAATAGCTCATTACAACAACAACCATTATACACTATTCTGCAAAACAATAGAAATTCTGGACCAATCCCATGCATGCAACAATGACACATCAAAGACAGGTATAGATCCCACCTGGAACTACCTCCTGGAGGAAAGAAGAAGACCTATCAGTTTCAAGAAAGATTCACAGGCACAAGTACTTTGCCATAAAGGTTACGTCAGTGAAGCTGAAAGTAAGGTTTCTTAAGGTTTTTTAAATGAATAGGTTTATTTTATTTAGTTTTTTATAACATGGCAGAATAAGGCAATATTTCACATAAATATGGATTATAAAAATAATTTAACAGAAAACAACAAACAATTTCATGAAAACTAAAATATAAAACTGACACTAGCATCCAGGTAGACTAGTTCTCCTTTATTTCAAGGGAGACTTTCTGACTTTGGGACTATCCTCCACTCTCTCTTATCCTCACACATTTCTCCCTTTCCCTGGGCATTTTAAAATTATACTAATAATTTATCAAAATCTTGAAAATAATAATAATAAATTCTCTTGTATCTCAATGGATAGCATTATTTTTAATTAATATTTACTAAATATTTACTAATTAAACTTCACTTATGCATATAGATTTTTGACAATTCAAGCTGTCTTTAAAAACTGAAAATACTGTCTGTCTAAGCTTGAAAATGCCACTCATAGAATCTCCTTTATTTTGATCCTTTGACATTGGCATAATTATATAACAGATAAAGAAATTGCAATGATAAAGCGGGAGGCTAGCTAGAGGGAGGAGCTAACTCAAGGATGTTTGATTACGGAGGTGGGGTGGTGTTGTAAGACTGGATGGTTGGGTGGGTTTATGAAATTAAATTAAAAAAAAAAAAAAAGCAGAAGGCTTGTTGCATTTACTTTATATTACTATGCAAACTTTCTTTTTCCACTAAAACTTCAGTTTCTTCCTTTTTGAGTTGTCAACTATATTTAAAATTCTAATCAATCGGTGAATTTCGTTGTTGCTTCGTATTTTCATTGTTGTTCATATGCTTTGAAATTTTGCTTTTTTAAATCCATATGGTTCCTGTTCTGGTCGTGGCAGGCTGGGTGAGTGTTGCTGGCATGAAACTAGTTTAACCCCACAGGCAAGTCACAAGTTTTGCCGCCTGCCTGCTTCCTTCCTATCTTGTGTTTCTTAGGTTATTTTTTTCATTAATTTTGATAAATTTATGGTTTTGAGTTGGGATTTGTTGTGTTACTTTATTGATTCGTTTGTTTTGCAGGCTGTTGATTAGTGGATCTGGTTTCTTTACATTAGTGTATTTCATCCACTGATAAATATTTTTAAATCTTATTGGTCATTGGTGTTTCAGTGATCTTGTATCTGTTGCTTGGCTTCTACTATGCTTAATAGATCATCTTTATTATATATATATATATATATATATATATATATTTATAATGAAAATTTTGTCATCGCGATAACTCCCGAAATAATACTCCAAATCGAACCAAATTTGGACAGTGAATTGATCTTATAAATATCTTGGATGAGTTCGTTAACCAAGTTGCTCCTGTAAAGGCAATTTATGCTTATTTAAAACACGAATACACTTTAATCACTCATAATTTATTTATTTTTCGACACCACGTTCTGCGGTCGCCGAACACACGCTTTACTTCACAACACACACTCTGTTCTCTTCACTTCAAGTTTCTTACGAAGAATACAAATTATATGTGGCGCGGTGTTGACGCATGCAAGCGTAACATACCGTCCCCCATTGCAATGTTTATTAAACATTCAATAAATCTAACTGTCATTTTTTTTTTTTTTTTTTTTCAACATAAAAATTCTGATACACTTAATATTACACAATATTATACAGTAAATATTACATATGTTAAATAAAAAGTAATGCAAAAAAAAAAATATCAAAATATTACATAATTTACAACATTCATAATTAATAACAATGTTAATCATTTATTGGAAGCGGGCAAACTTTAGAAATGGACCTTTTAAATTTTCCAGAGGCAGCACTAATCTCCACTACCCTTACTTTTTTGTCCGCTCCGGGAAAAATTTTGCTTATTCTGGCCAGTGGCCACTCACATGGAGGTAAGTTATCCTCTTTTAGAATAACCATGTCTCCAACACATATGTTTTGCTTCTCAAATTTCCATCGCGATCTCTGTTGTAAGTGGCATAGATAATCTAAGTGCCACTTACGCCAAATGCTTTGAAATAACTTTGTTATTTTTTGCCATTGGCTAAGCCTGTTTTCTGTAATTTCTGATAAATCTGGCTCAGTTATAGACGTAATTGACCTTCCTAAGAGGAAGTGGGCAGGAGTCAACACATTTAAATCCTCTACGTTAGCAGTTAAGGGGACTAAAGGCCTAGAATTTAGCATCCCTTCAATTTGTATAATTAAAGTCAAAAATTCCTCATAGGTTAATTTTAAATTTCCCGCAGCTCTTTTCAAATAATATTTAAAGGATTTGACTCCTGCTTCCCACAATCCTCCAAAGTTTGGCGCTCTAGGAGGTGAGTATTGCCAATCAATGTTTTCTGAACTCATATACCCCGAAATTTGATCATCTGGTCCATTTACCATTTTATACAATTTTTTGAGCTCTGCATTTGCTCCTACAAAGTTCCCAGCATTGTCTGTATACAGCTTACTGCATTTTCCTCTCCTCGATATGAATCTCTTAAGAGCAGCTATAAAGGCTGCGGACGTTAAATCCGTGACTAACTGTAAATGTATAGCCTTGGTCACAAAGCAAATAAAAATTGCAACATATATTTTATTATAAATACCTTTTCGTTGATTTTTATACTTAATATAGAAAGGACCAGTGAAATCTACCCCAGTGATATTAAATGGATAGTTTTGAACAATTCTATCTTTTGGCAAATTACCTAATATTTGTTGTGCTGAATTTGGATTAACCCTAAAACATTTAACACATTTATGCACAACTTTTCTACATAAATTTCTACCATTTGTAACCCAAAATTTTTCCCTCAAATAATACAATAGAGAATTAGGCCCAGCATGCAAAAATTTTTTATGATAAAAGACAACAATTAATTCAGTTAATTTATGTTTAGATGGAAGAAGAATTGGAAATTTCTTATCATAATTTAAATCACTATTTCCAAGTTTTCCTCCTACTCTTAGCAGGCCTTCTTTGTCAATAAATGGATTCAACATCTTCAACTTACTGTTAGGCTTTATAGCCTTTTTTACCTGTAAGTCTTTAATGTCTTTGGAAAATTCCTCACTTTGTATGCACTTTAATAAAAATTTCTCTGCTTCAACAATTTCTGAAGATATAAGTGGTCCACTTGTTTTGTAAAGAGGATTTCTGCTGTTATTTATGAACCTGAAAATAAAACTTATAATACGCAGAACAGTTAAATAATTATTACTTAAATTCAGAAGATTACACACAAAGTCACTATCAGTTACCAAATTGAAAACATTAAAATTATCATCACAGTTTGTATTAGACTTTTTTAGTTCTACTCTAAAATCGTCCAAATTTTTTGGGTTAACAGTTATTTGACTCGGATAGTCCCTTTCTAGTAAAAAACTGGGTCCGTTTAACCATAGTTCGTGTTCAAACAGTTTATCTGGATCAACGCCTCTTGATAACACATCAGAAGGATTTTGATCTGAAGCGATATGATGCCACTGTTGGATTGGTGAAAGGTCTTGGATAGTTGCTATTCTATGTTGCACAAACGGTTTCAAATCCATGGGTTCCTTCTGTAACCACGCCAGAACAATTGTAGAGTCTGTCCAAAAATAGACTTCGTTGATCATCACCTTTAAAGCAGCCAACACCTTATTCATTAGCTTTGCCAGCAGAACAGCTGCGCACAACTCTAATCGAGGGATTGTTAAGCTTTTAACCGGAGCAACCCTTGATTTGCTTGAGATTAATCTTATTAATGTCCGGCCACATGAATCATTGGACTTACAACAGATGGCCGCTCCATAGCACAGTTCTGAAGCGTCTGCAAATCCATGTATTTCTATATTTGAAGCCTGGGGAATCACAATGCACCTCTCAATTTTTATGTCATTTATTCGTTCTAATGCAATTAGAAAATGATGCCACTCTCTGTATTCTGGTGCTGGGAGTGCATCACTCCAATCAATTTTTAGACGCCAAAGCTTTTGCATAAATATTTTGGCCTTAGCAATTATTGGGCCTATTAAGCCTAGTGGATCAAAGATCCTAGCTATCGTCGACAACACCTCTCTTTTTGTATAGGAATTTTTCAGATCTACTTTAACTCGGAAAACAAAACAATCATCCTTTGTCTTCCAAGACATGCCTAAAGTTTTAATTTCATCTTTGTTATAAAAATTGTAACTCTCTGTCATACCTGGAGAAATTTCATCATTATTAGCACACCACTTATATAGCTCCATCCCTGCGGACCGTATAACCTCCTTTAACTCCTGTTGTAACTCTTTTGCCTCCTCTAATGTACTTGCTCCAAATAACACGTCATCCATATAAAAATTATCACGAAGGATTGGGGATGCTTTCGGGAATTTTTTTTCCTCATCAATTGAAAGCTGGTATAAGGTTCTCATAGCTAAGTAAGGCACTGAGACTGTTCCATATGTCACTGTTGTTAATTCAAATGTTTTGGGGGGTTCCTCAATGCTATTGCTCCAGAGAATTCGCTGCAGTGGGTACTGACTCGGGTCAATGAGAATCATTCTATACATCATTTTGATGTCAGCAGTTAAGGCGTAAATATGCAGGCGGAAACCCACCATTATGGTAAATAAATCACTTTGTATTACTCCGCCATTGAATTGCAAGGAATTAAGAGAAGTACCATTTGTTGTTGGTGAAGAACAATTGTAAACTACACGTAATTTAGTCGTGTTTTTATCTGGCCTGTACACTCTGTGATGAGGTGCGTAATAAGCAACATCAGGAGTTTTATCCTCTGTTACCTCTCTCATGTGACCAAGGTTTTTATATTCCTCTAAAAAGTCTTTATATAACGACAAGTATTTCTCGTCTCTAGATAGACGTTTCCACAGCGATCTGAGTTTTCTAAGAGCAATTTCTCTAGACTGACCTAAACATGTCGGGTCATCTTTTAAAGGCATTGTTACAATATATTTACCTTTCTCATTTCTCTTATGTGTACGCGTAAAATGTTCCTCACATATAGCCTGTTCTTTACTTTTGGTTAATTCTATATTTACATCCTCAATCTCCCAAAATTTTCCTAATGTTACATTTAAATCCTCTCCACGTATTAATCCACAATGAATTTTAACCTCATCCCTTTGATCTAAATTCCCCGTTGCAATGTAACCAAAACAAGAATTTTGAAGGAGTAGCTGAGGGTTCTGAGAATATATTTGCCCCGGTCTCAATAATTCATGAAAAATTTCAGCACCAAGGAGCATGTCTATTTTCCCAGGAATGTTAAAACTATAATCTGCTAACGTTATTGAATTCGGGACATCGATATGTACATTAATTACTTTATTCGGAACAAAATTCGTAATTTTCCTCACAACAAACGTACTTAGGGATTTCTCAAAGTTTTTCTCTTTATTGGCAATAGTTGCTGTTACGCAATCGTTAATGGTCATCGATGCATCATTCAAACAAGAGAGTAAAGTATTTATTTTTTCTATTTTGAGTTGTAATCGATTTGCACAATCTTTTGTTATCAAACACGCCTGAGAGCCGCTGTCTAGAAGGCACCTTACTTCCTGCCATTGAGAATATTTATCTTTAACTAAAACACGCACTGTACTCAATAAGACATTTTTTGTTTTGTTTTTTGCAAAACTAGTGGCTACAATTTGCTGCCTGTCACTAGGAAAATTAGGAGGAAAAAAGGAATTGAATTCACCGTACTGTTCTCCATTCAATTTTTCGGAATCAGCGGCAGCTGCAACTTCCGAATTATCCTTTATTTCCTTACAAGAATTGCTAAATTTTCCTTCTCTAGGAAAGTGAATAAATTTATTATGTGGTTTTCCACAAAAACAGTTTCTCGTATTGCATTTTCATACATTACAATTCGGTAAAAAACACTTAAAACATAACTTATTTGCCTTAATAACATTAACTCTTTCTTGTACAGGAAGTTTTTTGAACTGCGGACACATATATAAAGCATGATATTCATTATTTTTACAAAGAACACATTTTACATTTTTTATTTCAGATAAGAACACATTTGAAGCAACTTTTTGAAATCGTGAATTATGAGATTTGTTCCCGACAAACCGCTTCGCTTCATTTAAACTAGTCTTTGCAAACACATTCAACTCATTTTTACCTCTGCCCCTTGCAGATAAATAAATATCACATTCACGACCCAATTCTTGTGGTTTAAAAAATGATTCACCCTGCTTAACCCCAATGTGTGTCATTAATTCACGATCTAATGAATGAAAAATTTTGTCAGATACAATTAATTCACATAATAATTTAAAATCATTCACTTTACGCAATTCACAATAATACTCAAAAGATGCCACTAATCGCGACGCATACTGCACATAACTCTCTGACGGTAATTTTTGTGCTTTCCGGAAGTTATTTAAACACTCATTAGCCGTCGGCTGAAACTCCTTCAAAACAACTGTTTTTAATTTTTCGTAATTACACAAGTCTTCCTCAGACACATATACCATTAAATTACTGGCTTTTTCACCGAGAATGTTTAAAAGAATTTCCGCTTTAAACCCATCTGGAACATTTTTATTCTTAAATGCCTTTTCCAGCGAATGAAAAAATAAATTGAATGATTCTGCTTTAGATGGTAATGGAATTGTAAGCCTTTTAATACTCTTAATAAAACTTTCCAGATTATTATTATTTAGAAGTTCTGGTTCCGAATGCACAGTTGAAAGCGAATTATTTTGGGATGAATCCCTTTTAATATTCGCTAATTCTAACTCTTTCTCTAACTGCGCTAATTTAATTTTCTCGAAATCAGAATTTTGTAAGGATTCCTTACGAATATTTGCTATCTCTAACTCTTTCTCTAATTGTGCTAGTTTAATTTTTTCTAACTCTATTTTTGATTTTTCTTCTTCTTTTTTGGATTTAATTTCCTCAACCGCGCAATCAACTACATTTTTCATTAACTCACTATTTGAAAAATGTTCACATTTCTCAATAATATCTTTTAACTCAACAAGTTTAGCACCCTCTCCTACACTTAAACCCAATTCCTCTGCGACAAGCTTAAGCTCATCTTTTCTTAATTTATCGATAATTGACATTATTAAATTTAACAAGTAATAAATTCAGAACAAATTTAAATTTTATGAAGATGCTCTTACCTCAGATCGCTGTATTCCACTTGAGAACAAAAAACACTATTAATCTTGTTCCTCTTAAATAAACTATCACTTCACTTGTTTTTTTTTTTCGTTCACTTTTATATTTTATGTTTCACTTAAATCAAATCCATCCATCGATATAAAAATTTTTTTTTCATCTTTGATTAAAATAAAACTTTTTGTTTCATCGATCGATTACGAAACCGAAACTTATTTTTCTCACAATGAAATTAAACAAACAAACTCGTAATTACTCTTTCTTTTTAACAGGTCCTGTGGCTCGACGGGCCATGTAAAGGCAATTTATGCTTATTTAAAACACGAATACACTTTAATCACTCATAATTTATTTATTTTTCGACGCCACGTTCTGCGGTCGCCGAACACACACTTTACTTCACAACACACACTCTGTTCTCTTCACTTCAAGTTTCTTACGAAGAATACAAATTATAGGTGGCGCGGTGTTGATGCATGCAAGCGTAACAGCTCCGACTTTTTGTTTTCAAGTGGCGGCCACTTGAATATTTCTAACCCACATTATAAAAAGCGTATTTAAAGCAAGATTTGCTTGAATTTTTATGTAAATCTAGACTACATAAGGGTCTCAATTAACTTTATTAATGAAATTTATCTGCCATTTTTAATAAAGTGGCGGATATCTTAAGTTAAGCGGGGCCACTTGAAATCAGGCTACCACTTGAAAATTTAAAATCACAATAACTTCCGAAATAATACTCCAAATCGAACCAAATTTGGACAGTGTCTTAACTTGTGTTATGGATATCTTGGATGGGTTTCTTAACCAAGTTGCTCCACCATTTTGTTTTCAAGTGGAGACCACTTGATATTTTCAAATTAAAATTGTGAAAAGCATATTCCGAATTCATTTGAATTTTGATGTATATATATACTATATAAGTGTCTCAATGAAGTTCGTTAATGAACGTATCCGCCATTTCTAATAAAGTGGCGGATATCTTAAGTTAAGCGGGGCCACTTGAAAATTTAAAATCACGATAACTTCCGAAATAATACTGCAAATCGAACCAAATTTGGACAGTGTCTTAACTTGTGTTATGAATATCTTGGATGAGTTTCTTAAACAAGCTGCTCCACCATTTTGTTTTCAAGTGGAGACCACTTGAAAATGTCAAATTCAAATTGTAAAAAGCATATTCCGAATTTGTTTGAATTTTGATGTATACATAGATTATATAAGTGTCTCAATGAAGTTTATTAATGAACTATGGATTTTCTCGCCAAAAGTCACCAAATCCATTACCTGGCATATTGGAGCTTTTGAATGCTTTTTTAAGTGAAAATTAGGCTATTTTAACGTTAAAACAAACTAGAAATGCAGAAAATTAACATTTAATCAACTTACTAAGCCTCTTTGAAAAAATTTCTACAAAAAAAAAAAAAAAAAAAATTTCAAATTTGCAACAATATCTTAGATTATTAGTTCACTGAGCAACTTTCTCTGCCATTTTGATCCAAGTGGCAGCCACTTAATTTTTCAACACGATGACTTTTGAGATTCCGAATTAATTCCACCTATATTTGTACAGTAGTCTTATCTCACAAATGCGTTTGATATATTTGTCAACTTGACCCACCACCTTGTTTTCAAGTGCCGGCCACTTGAAATTTTTAAATTCACATAAAAAGATATTTATGAACCAATTTGCTTACAACTCCGTTAGCCTACATCAATATTTCTACTAATTCGTAAATAATTTGTAACCGCCATTTTGAAACAAAATGACGGGTACTTGATAAGGAAAAAGAAATCAACCTACCCTTCCGAATAAGCCGGAAGGACTTGTTACTGATTCATACTTCCCTTGTAAGTGATTATTTTGCTGCTAAGGGAAACTTTACTATTTAAAAAGCTGATTCCTTGAATATTTTGCCATAAATCAACAAAATATTTGCTTTTTTAATTTATTGTATATCTGTTTAGTCAAGATCTGCAACTTTATCCATTAATGGAATTCTTGCTTATAAGTGTTAAAAAAATTAGTGATAATAAAATGTTTTAAAATTCAGATTTTGATTCAAGTATGTAAATATATATATAATATGAATTTCCTGAACAAATTTAAAGTAGCAAAATTAATCCAGTAAAATCAATATAGTTTACACCTGTTTAGTAAAATAGGTTATGGTGGTTATATATATATTTAATTTAATCTCACATTTGTTTAATATGTGTTCATTTATCTCTTCTAATCTTATGACTAATGTTCCCATTAAGGGAGAATTTCTGTACCAGAAATTTTATATAGTAAATTTTTGAATACATATAAACAGATACCAATGATTAATCAAGTCTAAAATTACATTATAAAAATAGGGGTATTCAAATTTCCTCTTGTGAGAAACATTATTATGACATACATGCAATTTACATGTCGCACACACTATTTACATTTTTGTTGCATACACAAATTATACAGGGTGACAAGAAATAACTTGGACACACATGATACATTATAACTTTAATGGTAATGAAAATATTACGACCAAACTTCAATAAATATGAATACATTATTTTGACTATTATATTTACACATTTTCAAAGTGGCTACCTTTAGCCTTCATACAGAGCTTTAAACATGTCACAAAATTTTCGGCTATGTATGGGCCGCAACTCACTTACTGATATTTTATCCCATTCCTTGCATAAGAATTCCTTTAGGGATGACAAAGTTTTATGAGGTTTAGCACACACCCTCTTCTCAAAGATGGACCAAACAGAATAATCCATTGGGTTCAAATCGGGGGAATACGGGGGCCATTCTTGAGCTCCAATGAAGTCAGGAAAATTTGTCTTGCACCAATCTTGAGTGCCTTGAGCTTTGTGTGCAGGTGCAGAATCCTGTTGGAAGGTCCATCTTTTATTTCCAAAGAATTTTTGCGACCAAGGTAAGACAACACCTTCCAAAATGAGTTTGCGATAGTGGTAGTTACAGATATTTGGTTTGAAACTTCGTCCAAGTTATTTCTTGTCACCCTGTATTGCTATAATTTTGTATTACACAGGGCTGCCAACAACTACGCAATTGGTGTAGTAACTATGCTTTAGCCTGCTTCTGCTACACTCTATGCATCGCGTATTTAAAGCTACACTTTTCCTTTCCTCATCGTTATCTTGTTTACAACAAGCAAACTCAAATTTCGCACCGTATCTGCAAATTGCAGTTACGGATGAAGTATCTTGAAAACTCCGGAGGTTGGTAGTTTGTTTCATTTCCTTCTCATAAACTATGACGATAGCATGACTGTGTACGCACGTTGTTGATTGCGATCTGTTGATTCATCACCCCCATCAGGCGTATTATTGTACAATATGTAACAGCAATTTTCGTATAAATCATGGTGGACTTTATGATTGTTCATGTTATATTGCAACAAGCCAATGTATTATTTTTGTATGTTAGATTATTAAAAGTTAATAATTTTCAGAAAATAAGTTTTAATGTAAACAAAAGATTTTATGCTTATTTATATTTTAAGCATTTTCTTATTTTTTAGCGACTACACTTTGTAGCTTAAAACTACAGTTTTTCTTGTTTTTTAACTACACTTTAGCACTCCCAGAGGTTGGCAGCCTTGATTACATGCAAGTTGAGTTTTGGGCCAATTTTTCTTTTATATCTGAATATATACAGGGTCCATCAAAAGTTACACTGTACTCCTTGTATCTTGGGAATGTGTCTGAACTTCTGAAAATCGTGCTCAATAAATTCGAGGAGGATATCATGTAATTAAAAAGAATTGGGTTGGGTAAAGCTAGAGGAGGGGGGGAGGGGTGAAAAGTTCTTTTGTTAGCCTGATGGAGAAGTTTTTTGGACAAACATTTTGTCAAAAAGTTTTCTACTATGCTTTTTAGTTAGTTATAAAGCATTAAAATGTTCATTTAAAGTCCTGTGCCCCACCCCATTGTATTTCAAGAGCACCTTCAAAATTCTGAAAATTGTAAATAAGTGCTTAATCAATTTAAAGATTTTATTTAGTTATGAAACGCTGAGAAATGGGGGAAATTTAGGTCCTAAGAGAAACATATATTAGAAAATGTTTTAAAATGTTTCCTTCAAGCTAACAAAGAACTCCTTCCTGTGTGACATTTCAAAGTTACCCCCCTCTCCTGGATGTCCCCTATATACCTCAGGTCCAAATTTAAAACTAAAAGAAGGCCCATTTAATTGATTAGACCCTTTTTTTTTAATATAGTTTTCAGAATTTCCTAGGTGATCTTGAAATACAGTGAGAAAGGGAGGAAGGCTTTAAATGAAACTTTAATTGGTCATAACTTCCTAAGGAAAAGGGGGAGAGGGTTTCACAAAACATTTTTTGACAAAATATTTATCTTTAAAAGACCTTTTCATAGAACTAACAAAAAAGACCCCTCAACTTTCAATTTGGAATTTTAAAGTTTGCTCTCCAGACCCCCTTTTTTTTTTTGCTTAATTCCCCTGGTATTAATCATCCTGGTATTAATCATCCTGGTATTAATCATGGTATTAATCATATTTCTCAGGTGTTGAAGTTGAAATTGGTTGTGTTGGAAAAAATTATGAAAAATGACCCCCCCCCCCTTTTTTTTTTTAATGAGATTAATGTTTTGACAGAAGATAACTCTTCATCTAATGACATATTTGACGTGATTTTGTTATAATTTGCACACTATATTATGTGTTTATTATTATTATTGCGCCTTCTATTCTATGCAGATGAGTTATTTCTAAATCTAAAATTGTATTTTAGGGTTGCAGAAAGGCAAAAATACAATCTGATGACTCCTCAGAATTTAAGTACTGTATTCTGTCCTACACTACTACGGTGTCCTGATGTTTGTAGTGTCCCTGACCAGTTAACAGCTTGGCATGCTGAAAGTACTGTCATTGAACTGTTAATTACACACCAAAGGCAACTTTTTGATCACTGACTTCATGCTTCATATTGATTAAGCCATAGGTTTTTAACATTATACAGATACAATATTTTTATTATTTCTTTAATTATACATGATGCAGTGATGTCCTGTCTTTCATACATTTAATTTTAAGAATATTAAATATGTATTACACATTAAAATTTGTATTACTTGAAGTGTGTATGTATTCAGTTATCTTAAACCTAACCTGCATCTACAGAGAAATTCATTGTTTTCATAAGAGTAATTTTTAATCAATTGTTTACTTGTACATTTTAATATTTCTTCAGTTGTCAATAAAAATATCAATTGAAACATTTTGCTATATTGAATGAGCGTTAATGTCTGTGAATTGGTATTGTTATTGGGAACTGTTTACCTATATATATTTTTAAACACCTTGTAATATATATCTGAAAGTGCAGACACATGTGCATTTTTTTTTTTTTAAATAAAAGCTATTAATGTGTCTGCTAATACAGTTATATGAATATCTACTGCAAACATTTTAAAGAATTTAAGTATTTCTGCATTTGATTAAAAAATGCAAAATGCATTATTTGAGCTTTAAAATATATGTTAATCTTTTAAGTTTGTTTTATAGAAAGGCAACTCCATAATCTATTCAGATTTGCCATTTATTCTAATAGTTTTGTTTGATATTACTTTGCCCTTTTTTCTAATTAGAATGTTTATACATTTATTGAATTACATTATTTATATCTAAAATTTACCTTTCCTTTTTTTTTTTTTTTTTTTTTTTTTTTATATATAAAATAACTATGTACAGACATTTTTTTCTTCAATAAATCTAATAAATATATAACAACTGAAACCTAAAAATTAGCTTTATTTTTTCAAATATAAGATTTTAAGGCAGGCTATTAGTTTAAAGGATTTGCAGCTTTAATAAATGTCAAATATCATTATGCTATTTTCTGAAGTAAATACTGTAATATTACAATGCAATTCTGTGCATGTATCTGCACTATTGTGATGAATAGTACTATTTTTAAAACATACTTAATTTGAAAGCTATTTTTCTGTTATTTTCTTAGGTTTTAAATAATGCAAATATATTATTGAAATGATGAGAGCAAAGAAGAGGTAGTCTTTTTTGTACTTAGGGTAAAATATTGTTGTATCATTTTATTGTGACATATTGTTGATTGTTTTACTTCTCTTATAACCATTCTGTGATATTTTATACTTATTATTTGGGAAAAATCATGAAATGCACTTAATATATATTTTGAAATGTTAAGTGGAGGGAGAATAATCTAGAATCTGAGTCCTGGTTAGTACCATTGCTATGTAATCTATAGTTAGTACCACTGCTATGTAATCTATTTGCTTAAATATATTTAAAAGAATTATCTATATCTAGATTATTTTAGAAAATGAACTATTCACATAAAAGAAGGATTAATATGGATGAGATGCATTAAATGTAAACTTGATCTTTCTTAGTTTAAAATATTTCTGTTAAAAGTTATCCTTTATAAAAATTCTAGATATTTTATATTTAATGTGAATATCTCACATTTTAAAATATTTACCATATTTCCGAAATGACTTAACTCCTTACCTGCTGACAAAAATTTCCAAGATTTGCTTCAAAGTACGATCATTCTCTTTCAACTCTGAAATCGATAAATCTTTCAAAACCACTGTCAAGATCACTTTCAAGGTTATTTTATTGCATTGTCAAAAACCGTATCAGTAGTTTCACTGGTAGCAGTACAATACAAAGAACGTACTTCAGAAAAATGCATATGCCTGGAGCAGTTAAGGGGTTAAATTTAAAATACACTATAGACTAAATAATAATGCAGCTTATTATTATTATTAGCATCATCTTACCTTTTTTTAAAAAATCAAAATTAGAAAAGAGATTTGATGTTGGTAAATATAAAACGTTTATCAAATGGTAGATTTGAACATACCAAATATATCCTAGTTTATTTATATATTTAATTATATAGACTCAAAAAATTGTTACTCAAGCTATGAGATTGTTCAAAGCAGCCATAAACATCTTAGAAAAATTATAATTTGTTCAGTATTAGGTTATATGTAAATTTAAATTTATTCAGAATTTTTACTTTGTTACTTATTTACTTACTTTTTTTTTTTTTTTTTTGGTGGTGGTGGTGGTGGGGGGGGGGGGGTTTATAAAAACTTATATTGTGTCTATATAATTTTGTTTAATTAAGCACAATTTCTTTCTTTTCTTTTCTTTTTTTGTAAATATGTAAAAATTTCTATTGTGTTCATATAAAAGTACTCGAAATATCTAAGTTATTGGCATTTTTGCTACAATTTTAATTTGTTCTTGTCATTTCAATAATTATTCTGTTGTACAATTAAGTCAGTTTATATGTAAATGTACATGTGTATATATAGATATATGCATAAATACATTGGAATTTTGTTTGTATTCCACATTTGAAAGTCTGAGTCTATATCAGTGCTTTGATAGTGCAAAAGTTAATTTTCAGTAAAATTTATTGAATCTTTCCTTATGTCTACCTCTTACTGTATATTTGTTATTATTATTTATCATTCTTTTTTGCTCTCAATATTGCTCATTTTTTCTTGAAAGATGTGTTAATATGTAAATATTGGTACCTGTTTCCTTGTTAAATTTCTCACCTATTAACACCATTAAAAATTCTATTGATGTTCTGATAATTTTTTACTAAATCTATTAAGTTATATTTTATAAATTTTGAGCATGGTATTGTTAAAAATTGATATTATCGTCATATTGTTCATATATAATTTTTCATTTTTAAACCTATTAATGTTTACAACAAATATTGCTATATTTTCCGGAAAACTGTATCTATTTACTGTTATTAAATTGAGCTTTGTTGTGAAACTTTGTCTGTGATAAGTATAAAAATGGGCAATGTTGAGTAAAACATGAAATTAATTTTTAACTCAGAACTATTAAATGCTGAGATTGTTATAAAATTAGCTTAGTTTTAAATTTAAGAGGCGTTGTTTTATTTATTATCATATAAATGAAATAAGAAATTAAAAAAAAAAAAAAAAATTGGTGTATAGTTCTTCTGAAGAGTTTTGATTTCATTATTCACATTACATTTTGTGCTTTCAACTGTTCTAATATGAATTTAAAATATTATATACACATTTCTTGTTGTTGGATATGTATATTTTTGATGTTATTTGTTATTAATATTTTCCAATTTATTTGGTGGTCTGATCCTGTATATACTATTGAAACAGTATTACTTTTGTAAGGCTTTATTGGCACATTGTTCTTTTTTCCTCCCATTAAGTTAAAAAAAAAAAAAAAGATCTTAAACTGTCAAGTCATGAAAATTGTTTTATTTTATGAATTCTGAATTTTTAAATTGGCTAAGGAAAGAATCATACTAAGCTGATATGCTTATTAAAGTGTAGCTGTGAATGGATGAGTTCAGTCAAAAAAGTTCTTGGTGCTACATAGGCATTTTATATAGCGTATAAGTTTGCTCATGACAAATAGTTCTGAACCTGTAGATATCTTATTTAGAATCTCAATTGCTAAAATTATAACTGTTAAGATAATGTGTTCTCCACAAATAATTAAAATTTTATACAATAAATAAATAAAAAGGTCTTTCTTTTCATATTTAAGTGCTTGCACATCTTATATGTTTTAAAATGTTTCATGTGATTCAATCATTCAGGATGATATTTTAGTTTATGTTTTTTACATGAATTTTTATCTTTTAATTTATAAAACTCTCTTTAAAAATTTGCTAAAAGCATTATTACCAGTCATCTTAAAAGCATTTAAAATTACTTTTTATTTGTTTTTTATGAATTTATGTATTTAAAATATATATGATGAGAGTTTGTAATAAATCATCCTGTGATTCCTTTTTGCTGATGTACACTTATTTACAGAAATAAAATTTGACAAATTGAGTATTTAATTTTTTTAATTAGATTTGTATCTTTTAGCTGAATTGAAAAAACTGCGAGTATTCTTTAGCTTTAGAGCATATATAAAATGATACAAATATACCATTGTTCTCTTAATACTTGAAAAGCATTGAATGTAAAAGTATTTTGAAAATCAAACGCAGTATATACATGTACAATAGTAAAATGTTCCTAAAATCTAGTATTCTATAACATATGCATCAACATTTTCTCTAAGGTAAATCTAGTACAGCAAATTATGTTAATTTTGATAATTATATAAATTGTGACCTTGGAGGGGTTACCAGTCACCTGGAATGCCAGAAATAGGTGAAACAGGGAAATTTGTGATTTTTCCTAAAACTCAGGAAAATTATAAATCTATCAAAGATATACAATTTTTATTTTTTTCCCCCCATTATCTTCCTTCCAAAGGAAACCCTTTTGCACTAAAAAATTAATAAATATATGTTGAAAGTGCTTTTCTATTAATAAATCATTGCTTTTAAAAAACATCAGTGGAAATGCTGTAGCAGTCCTAGGAATGATACATATCACAGTAGCAACAGCTGTATGTGTTAATAATATAATTAGTAATAAAAAGATGCATTCATTTGTTAAATCTTACTTGGAATATATGACACTTAAGAGAAAAAAGGAATGCGACAGGTAGGAGATGTAAAATAGAAAATGTGAAAGAAAAAGTAGAATTTCAATAAGAAATCAAACATCTAAAAAAAACAAAAACATTAAGGAAGATACTTTGCAAAAAGAACAGTTGTTGTTGAAAGATATTAGACATCTAATATGTGGCAACAGACATTATAAAGAGAATTGTTGTGATGTCTGTGTTTTTAAGTAAATTGATATAAAACAAAATTTAAAATATAACCAACCTTAATAAATTTTTAATAACATTTTAAATTTCTGGTATTTTTCTTTTTTCTTTTTTTAAATGGAGTTTGAAAAATATACATGGTCAAAGGTTTTTCATGATGATCAGAGATAGACAGAGAAATTAAATGATTTGAGTGATAACCCTCCCTTAGTCAGTGTTAAAAGTAGAAGTTTCCTAGTTATATATGACAGTTAAATGATTCCTAGTGTAAAAAATATGAAGTTTGATTGTTATCCTTTTTTGCAATTTCTCGATCCACGTAATAAATTGTGCATCAAAATGGTTTGTAAATGCTAGAATCAGAAACTTAACAAAATCAAATTATTGAAGTTTCAATTTTCACAAGTTCAGCTTATATAATTTCTTTCTTTTAACATGCATACCTAAATAAATAATTAGATGTTATTTTCCATGTAATGAGCATTTTTAAAGTATAAAATCAGGTGTCATGGTCTTATACATGTGTCTATAGATTTGAAAAATGTGCAAGATAGTATTTACTACTTCTGTAAATGTTAAAATGAACCTTTCCTATGAACACAAATATTTGTTAAAATTATTGTGGTAATAGTTAATTGGGAATTATGTCAACAATTGTTATTTTTAAAATCATATTGAAGATTTTCTCAATTGTAAAATCAATCTAAATTTTATACTGATGAAATCAGTGTTTTCCTTTTTTTTTTTTTTTTTTTTAGTACACCCCGGAAATGAAAGTTACATATATTTGTTTGATTCATTTCAAATTTGAATTAATAAAATATTTTAGAGGAAGAGTAGTAGTAGAGAATTAAATTATTGAGAATTAATAAAATTTTGTTAATCTGCACAGCCTGGGGCCAGAAGTTGTGCAGATTTTATTATTTGGTAGATTTTGGAAACATGATATAATGATTATCTCTTTGAATTAAAAAAAGCAGAATATTATTCAAGCAAAGGATATAGTAACACAATAACCCTTTTATATAAAATTTTTAGGTGCAGAAAATAATACTAAATATTTTGAAAAAATGTACTGAAAATAATAAAAATGAAAAAAATACTTGTCAAATTTAGATAATATATGTTCAAGTGTAGTTTGCTTTAGGAGATCATTCTAAAATTTATTATTATTACTACTATATCAATTCTTGTTCTGTAACACAACATTATTGCTCTAAGAAGTTAAGTAAGTTCTCTCTATGTTTTCATCAAACAGCATTTCTTTAGTTTAATTTATATCTTTGTACATCTCATTGATATTATCAGTAACTTGGTCCTGGTTTGTCAGTTCATCTGGGATAAAAATCCAAAATAAAGCAAAAAAAATGCATCCCCCCCCCCCCTTGATCAATATGGAACTCGCTGAAAATACTATAATCATTTTTACTGTCAGTGAAAAGGGATTTTGGCCATATATTTTGCCATTCATTTACAAGTGGGGCTTCCAAGATTCAGGAAAATCTTACTTCATTTAAAAAAAAACCTGTCATTAAAGAGTTTTTCACCTAATATAGCAGGTCACTAATACAGTCACTATTTATATAAAATTCGAAGCTTAGAAAGTATTCTCTCCCTCTTTCACCATATCTCCCTCCAAATGCAGGAAGGGAGCTGTCATTCGTTGCTACCATCTTAAATCAAATAGTTTAACAAAAGATGTGACACAGACATGCCAGTGATCTATGATCTGTACTTCATGCCCAGAGAGCTACACTCTCTTTGATCACGCTTTAGACTCTGGATTGCCTTACGAAAAAAGCTGCAAAAGCTTAGTGGCTACAAGGAGCAATTATTAGAAATCTTGCTTTAGTGCAATTTAAAACTCACTCATCTTAACTCCCTTTAGACATTGGCAGATTTCTTTCACAACAGAATATGAAGTTCGTTGTTTTAAATATTATTAGTTTCATAAATTTTTCATACCTGTTGCAAAAGATTATACCGGGTGATTCAAAATAGATGTTACAGCGATTATCTTGTAAACTAAGAAAGATAAACATACTTCCAATTACAAAATTAATGCAAATTAAGAGTAGATTTCAGATAGGGCATTTTTTTGTACAAGGGGCTGTATACATATTAAATACAAAATTTAATTTTTATACGGCCCCTTGTATCATATGACTTATATTTAGAAAAATATTCTCCTCACTCTAACAATCAAAATAAAAAAAAATCATCTCTCTAAGTCAAAATCTCGCTGAGTTATTGCAATTTCAAAATTCTAGCATTTTTCGCCAAATCTTAAGGGGTTGTATCAAAAGTGAGAAATTGTAATTACTATAGCTTTTGTAATAAGGCACACGTTGATCAGCGTTTGGGGGGGAAAAAAAAAGAAGAATCATTCAGGGAAAGACGGCTATTTTAACCTGTAGTGTCTCTGTGAATACACAAGAGAATACTCGTTAATAATTTAACAAATAAAATTTATGAATAATTTATGTACTAAAAAAGAATTTTCAAATTCATTTTTCTTTCTTTTCGTTTATACATTCTCTTACTCATATACACGGTGTAGAGAAAGAATTGTTTTTGAGTCAAATTTCCGAAAATTAGCTTTTGTTATATTTGCACGTTTTCAGATCCTCTGAATTCAAAAATCATGTTTTAAGTGGTTGGTCTCTCTCTCTCTCTCTCTGTGTGTGTGTGTGTTTGTGTTTCTGTTTCTGTGTTATTAGAATATCTCAAGAACAAATAGTAGCAGAAAATCCAAATTCGATATTCTAAACCCGTATCATATTGCGATGCTACACTAAAGTATTCGTTGCGATCAGACAATTGTTTGTTTAAGGGTCATCCAAGAGATTTCAAATACATTACGTCTGTGAGTGAAATTTCTCATATGTACAGTGCGACATGTATATACCGCACTAAACAAAATGAAAAGAACAGATTTTTATACGCATAAAAGCATGTTTTATGTAGATTGTGGTATAGAAATCATTCAGCATTCATTTACAGGGTTACCCAGAGTATTTTGATACATTGGAGCTATACTTGGGAATTCATGGAAGTGTATTTCAATTTATGTTACTTGTTTTACATAAAACACTAAATATACGTACACAAAGTCATTTGTATATAGTTTATAGACAATATACAGGTCTACCTAAAATTAAGGTAAACATTTTTTTTTATTATTATTATTAAATGTAATTGGCGTAAGTGCTTTGCTGCATTTTTTTTTTCGAAGAACACTGCTGACACAGAACGGAAAATTAATTTCTCATACCCATACTGTAAAAAAAGTAGTTTTTGAAGAGTGATTATTTTCTGTATAATACCACATTTTGAGGCCTCCTGAATACGAAAGGTAAATTTTTATTGGTTGATCTGTATATATATGAATTATCAGCATAATTTAACAACAAATAATCTGGTGTGCCACTCACATGACTTTCTCTTACCCTGAAATTTAATACCATGAAAACAGGTTGGAGATTAAGAGGTAACCTAAAGAGTACTGTAAACATATGTTAAAATAATTCAAATTAGGCTTCGGAAGAGTTTTATATGATAGTTAGTTCTGTGTGAGGGGTGATCTCATGAAATTATTCGTTTCCTGAAATTATTTGACGCAGGCAATAATCAAACTTTTAAAAATTTGACTTTGGTAATAAGGAAGCCTCAAAACGTGTAAATACACACACAAAAAAAAAAAAAAAAAAACAAGCGACGCATATTTAGCTTAAAAACATACATTATTTATCATATGTCTATGAGGAATTCATTTCCATTCCTGAGCAGTTTTCCTGGACATGGTAAAATATTATAGTAAAAAAAGCACTTTCACTAACAATAAAAAAAGAATATTATAGCTTAAATATTTGCAACCCTGTATATCTTTTGAAGAATATGTACAAACCACAAATTGCACCTAAATATAAACCTATAGTAATAATATACGGCACAACCTAAAATGCACTTCCATCAATTTTCAGCTATTGTCGCATTATAATCTAGTTATTTTGTGTAGCCCTGTAAATCAACAGTGAATGATTTCCCTGCCATATTCTACATGAGGCATGTTTTTATGCTTGCAAAAAATATATATTCATTTCATTTGGTTTATTGCAGTCTATAGGTGTTAAACTCTATTTACCTGCAATTTCCCCCATAGACATAATGTATTTGAATATTCTTGAGTGTCCCTGTACACGAACCATTTGTTTCATCTCAATGAAAAGCTTAGTGTAGCATCCCTATATGATACATATTTAGAATACTAAGTTTGAATATCTGCTGTTATTTGTTCTTAAGATATGCTGATAACAGACAGACACACACACAAACCAACCGCTAAAAACACTATTTTCATATTCAGGGGATCTCAAAACGTGTAAATATAACAAAAACTCACTTTCGAAAATCTGGTCCAAAAACAATACTTTCTCTACCTTATGGGTATGAGAAAGTAATAACTACAGGAAATGCGAATTTGGTACTTCGGATTCCATATCTAGTTGCCACTTGAAAAGTTGATCAAGATTTGCAAGTTTCAAGGAAATTGATAACAGACTTGATTTTTGGTTTGATAAGTATAGGCACTATAATTAAACGAGGGTTGAGAATGGCGGTAACCCCCCTGACATAGAATTATACATCTATACGATATCATATTCTATACAAAACATTTAGAATATTAACAATAAATATGAATTTCCGTATGAATTTTACAGTATAAAGTTATTTAAATGTAATTTATAAGAATGTCTGTCCCAAAACGTAATACATTGGCATTTTATGTGTGTTCCTGTACAGAAACCAATTGTAGAGAATTAATTAATGCCATTTTAAATAGGGAATATCATATAGTAAACCTGAATAACATATATCATTTCTGAAAATATTTACAGACGCTGGGGGCGGGCAGACGGACAGATGGACAGTCAGACAAAAAAATATGCAAATCCTATCACCATATCCTATTCACTGTTAAAAATTTTTTAAAAATGTTTAATGTAAACGAAAATGCAATTCCAGCAAATGTCCAATAATTACCCTTAACGTAACTGAATATATTTGTGTGCCCTGTAAATCTAATGCTAATCGTACTGTACACTATAGAAAGCATTCTTTTGTGCATATGAATAACATAGTTCAATTCCATTAAGATTTATGCTAAGTAATTAAAATTTGGTTTATAGAAATATCTTCACATAGAACGCAATGCTTTGGAATACTTTCGGGTGTCCCTGTATACAAACCAGAGATGGTGTTTACTCCATTTTCTATAGAAAATATCCAATAGAAAACTTTAATAACGTATTTCAATTTTATTAATATAGGCATAAATTAAAGGTATTAAAATATGGTTTATAAAAATACCTATCATAGAACACAATGCTTTGGAATACTTTCGGGTGTCCCTGTGCACAAGCTAGCAGAGGTATTCACTCCATTTTCAATAAGGAACATCCGATAGTGAACTCAAATAACATATATCAGTTTCAGGAAATTCTATGAATATTCACGGGAGTTAGAACGCGGACACACAGAAAGACGAATGGACAGACAGACAAATCGAAGTCATTAACACTTTTCAACCTGGCTGGAATTGCTAAAGAGCCAAAGTCATTAAATTTTTCAACCATGATGGAAAGTGGTAAAAATAAAGCGAGAAAATTCCACACGGTTTTGCTACACTTTTAATTTTTTTCCTCTCTTAACGTGTTTTAATTTGCAGGCGACCCCTAAGAAATATAACTATTAAATCTTTTAACAATACGAAATGTAAATTTGCATTACGTTCTTAAAACTGTTGATTTCACCTGCTTGAATGATTTTAGTTGCTTTTTTAAAATAAAGGATCTTTTTTTAATTTTTCTCATCTCATAGATAACCCCCTAAAGTGCGCCCCGTTGGCTTCGAAAAATAGATGCCAAAATTGAAAAAAAAGTGGTGTAAGTCATCATTTTCAAATTGCAATAACTCAGCGAGATTTTGACTTAGAGAGATGATTTTTTTTTTATTTTGATTGTTAGAGCGAGGAGAATAATTTTCTAAATATAAGTCACATGATAAGAGGGGCCGTATAAAAAATAAATTTCGTATTTAATATTTACACAGCCCCTTGTACAAAAAATATGCCATATTTAAATTCTACTCTTAATTTGCTCTAATTTTGTAATTGGAAGTAAGTTTCTATCTTTCTTAGTTTATGAGATAATCCCTGTAACATCTTTTTTGAATCACCCGGTATATAATGAGCATGAAATCTGTAATTGGTATTGTTCTTATTTAGTTTTCAAAATGTGTTGGAGAGGTACCGAAAAATCAGCTTGCTGCTAACTGTACTTGGTGTCAAAGGTACAACATGAGAAAGTGACTTTAACTAGCCATTGATAATAATGGAAAACATAAAAAGTATATTTTACAACAAGATTCAATTTCAAAGTTTTTCTCTGTGAAAGACCAAGTTGTAATTTTGGAAGATTCATCCTCATCATCAGTATTAACATCTGTGACTTTGACAAGAAATAATACTTTTATTGTTTTTTCTTAATTCAAGAAAATGCTTATGAAATCTTAAATATTATG
Source organism: Salticus scenicus (assembly GCA_963930645.1). Classification (NCBI taxonomy): domain Eukaryota; kingdom Metazoa; phylum Arthropoda; class Arachnida; order Araneae; family Salticidae; genus Salticus; species Salticus scenicus. The sequence continues at coordinate 307,654,463 of OZ005651.1, read as the reverse complement.
GGCAATGAAGTTGGTAATACCCCATTCTTCATTTAAAGCTTTTAATGATGCATCCAAAATATTTATGGCTATATTCGTTGATCAGGAATGAAGTTAACTGTTGTCTACTCAAGACAGTTGCTGCAGTACAGTACTACAGCAGAAGCCATGTTAAATCTACTAAAACATTAGCTAATACCTTGGAGGAGTGATATAAGAGGAGATGACATGTCTGGAAAAACATGAAGCTAAAATATAACTGCAGAAGCCATTAAGTGGCACATTTATATATGAAATTATGTATTGTTAATTTGAAATTATGTAATATGGATCATTCAAGAAAGTTATTGTAATTATATGTCTCAAAGCTGTCAAACTAACACAGAACTAACCAATATTTTGTCAGACTCAATATGACTTGAGTGGTTAGCCTTGGCTGCTATTGCAGCAGCCATCTCGAATAGAGAATATTTTGCCTTGCATGCTGATATACCATATGCCAACTCTTTTCACATCATTCCGCCAAGGCGGCTGCTATCTTGAATGAACAACAGTTAACTTCACTTGCTCTTCCTGCTGACATGTCATATGTAATTTCTCTTGTATCATTACTCGAAAGTTAGTACTGTGTTACTTAATAACTTCTGTGGTTACGATTTTGGCTTCATGTTTTTCTAGACATGTTACCTCCTTTATATCATTCCTTCAAGGACTTTATAGCTACCACTTCTGATTTCATTTTTTGATTATACAGGAATTGCGTTTTATTTTTTAAAAATGTAGTAGTTTTAATATTAGTAGTTTCTATGTAATTTATATAATTTAAGTTTATATAACTTCAATATAAGTTAACTTTGATGTTAAATTTAATAATGTTGGTGTCCATGATAATTTTATGGGTCTTTCAGGTTAAACATAAAAAATAGCGTGAAAAATGTTATTTTTCCAAATATTAGTAAAAAAATAATTTTAAATCATGTATGTTAATAAATTTTCTGCAGAATTTCTATATATCGTTTGTAAAAAATATTGAAAATGTTTATTTCTTGGCTATTTATCACTCATTTGGCAACACAAGGGGATTTTTTACTAGAACTATCAAAATTATTGTTGTTGGTTATATAATAATCATCAGTGCCTAATTTATGGCAGGGCATTCGGGGCACGTGCCCTGGACCCTCACATTGAAGGGGCCCCAAAAAATGGCATCATACATTTAAAAAAAAAAAAAGAAAAAAAAAAAAAAAAAAGAAATTTTGTTATGATGATCGATGTTTGCCAATTTTTCTTCAATAGATATCGATACTACTGTGCTGTTTTATAAATCAGCAGTCATTTAATCCTTCATTATTGCAAAAATATAAATTTTCTTTTAAAATTTATACTAAGCTCTGAAAAAGTAATACTGAAAAGTGAAGTAATTTATAAAATTATAATTTTCCTGAAAACTGAGTTTTGTTTTTAACACTTGAATCAATCCTAAAGTGTACGTGGAAGACTTAAAATCTGTTCAAAAATTTGTTTTTAAAAATTAAATTTGTCGATTGCAGAAAAAGAAAAGAAAAACATCCAAGTGCAGCTTTTTTTTTTTTTTTGAATCCCTTAGTGTATAATACTGCACATAAAAAAATATTTACCTTAAAAATATTTTCTCTGTATAATTAATATAACATCAGATTGTAAATATTAAAGTATGGGGAGGGGGGCCCATTAAACATGAGTGCCCTGGGCCTCCAAGTGAGTAAATCGGTCCCTGATAATCATAGCTGCCAAGTTTTTTAATTTATTCTGGAATTAAATAAAGAAGAAAAACGAAGTTTACTAATTACATAATGAAACATAAAAAACCTAACTTTACTTCGTTGGTCGTTCTAAGATCTTTCGGTACCGGGCACCCGGTCCTCTTCAGAAAACGTTAGCACTGTGATGGAAAACTAGGCTTCTAGCTGTATCCTTGTTGATTCTTCAACAGGTGGTTCCAGGCTCTATTTGGGGCCACTGCGCCGCTATCATTGCATGTTTCGTCATTGGTGGAGATCTCAATTGATTCGCGATACATAGAGTATTGGTAATTATTGTAATCGGACAATTTGGTTGTTTTATCGAAGTCTATTTTAATATCGTTTTCGTTATACGTTTTAGCTAATGCTGTGTTAAATTTTCCGGTTTTAATGTTATGTTTGTGTTCTTTGACTCTGGTTTTGATTTTTCTTTTGGTGACGCCAATGTATGAACCGGTTTTATTGTTTTGATCTGTGTATGGAATTTTATATGTACCTGCGGTTTCAAGAGGGGGGATGGGGTCTTTGTCACTACGTATTAGCTGATAAATATTCTTGTTCGGTTTGATAGGGATGTTTATGCCATATTTACTAGCTGTGTTTTTAATTTTATTTGCGGCACCGCGATCATACAGTATAGATGAAGTGAATTTAATGGGTTGTTTTTGGTAATTTGGTATATGATCAAGTTTTTTAAGTCTATTTTTAATTAATTTGTTTACGATTTTATTTGGATATCCTGCTTTTCTTGTTAGACATTTAATAAAGTTAAGTTCTTCTTCCAGGTCTTCAGGTTCGATGCAAATTAAAATAGCGCGATTAATATATGATTGGATAGCGTTTGTTTTGTATCTAAAAGGTGTTTTACTTTTGAAATGGATAATTTCATTGCTATTGGTGGGTTTTCTGTAGACGGTGGTTTTCAAATTATTTTTATTCCGGGTTATTGTAACATCGAGGAAATTTAATTGTGATTCTTTCTCTTCTTCGTAGGTGAATTGGATGTTTTTATCGTAGTTATTAACAGCGTTAAGGATTTTATCAATGTCGGCTTTTTTCTCAACTATAGCGAAAACGTCGTCGACGTAACGGTACCAATACAAAATTTCATTTTTTAAGTTTTCTATTATTTGATTTTCCAGTTTTCTTAATTTAAATTCTGCTATGAAGCCTGATATAGGAGACCCCATGGGCACGCCTTTAATTTGTTGATAAATCTTATTGTTGAATGTAAAATAGTTTTCCCTGAGTAAAAAATTAGTAGTAGAATTTAGAGTTCGGGCTATTTCGGGATCGGTGTAATTTTCGTCAATGGCTTCTTTAACTATTTCACAAGCTTCATTAATGTCTATGGAGGGATAAAGGTTTATGACATCAAAGCTTAAGAGGTGATAATTTTCGTTGTTTTCAATTTCCCTTAATTTTCCGATGAAATCTTCAGTTGATTCTAAACTGTAAGGTGAGGGGGGAATGATTTTCTGATAAATGTTAGCCATGTATTTTTCTAAAGTATAGGTTGGGGCTTCGTTTTTATTTACTATTGGTCTGAGTTTAGGGGGAATTTTGTGGTCTTTGTATCTGCCGAAAATTCGCGGGGTATTAGGTGCATGGTTTAATATTAAACCGATGAAAATTCGCGGGGTATTAGGTGCATGGTTTAATATTAAACCATGCACCTAATACCCCGCGAATTTTCGGCAGATACAAAGACCACAAAATTCCCCCTAAACTCAGACCAATAGTAAATAAAAACGAAGCCCCAACCTATACTTTAGAAAAATACATGGCTAACATTTATCAGAAAATCATTCCCCCCTCACCTTACAGTTTAGAATCAACTGAAGATTTCATCGGAAAATTAAGGGAAATTGAAAACAACGAAAATTATCACCTCTTAAGCTTTGATGTCATAAACCTTTATCCCTCCATAGACATTAATGAAGCTTGTGAAATAGTTAAAGAAGCCATTGACGAAAATTACACCGATCCCGAAATAGCCCAAACTCTAAATTCTACTACTAATTTTTTACTCAGGGAAAACTATTTTACATTCAACAATAAGATTTATCAACAAATTAAAGGCGTGCCCATGGGGTCTCCTATATCAGGCTTCATAGCAGAATTTAAATTAAGAAAACTGGAAAATCAAATAATAGAAAACTTAAAAAATGAAATTTTGTATTGGTACCGTTACGTCGACGACGTTTTCGCTATAGTTGAGAAAAAAGCCAACATTGATAAAATCCTTAACGCTATTAATAACTACGATAAAAACATCCAATTCACCTACGAAGAAGAGAAAGAATCACAATTAAATTTCCTCGATGTTACAATAACCCGGAATAAAAATAATTTGAAAACCACCGTCTACAGAAAACCCACCAATAGCAATGAAATTATCCATTTCAAAAGTAAAACACCTTTTAGATACAAAACAAATGCTATCCAATCATATATTAATCGCGCTATTTTAATTTGAATCGAACCTGAAGACCTGGAAGAAGAACTTAACTTTATCAAATATCTAACAAGAAAAGCAGGATATCCAAATAAAATCGTAAACAAATTAATTAAAAATAGACTTAAAAAACTTGATCATATACCAAATTACCAAAAACAACCCATTAAATTCACTTCATCTATCCCGTATGATCGCGGTGCCGCAAATAAAATTAAAAACACAGCTAGTAAATATGGCATAAACATCCCTATCAAACCGAACAAGAATATTTATCAGCTAATCCATAGTGACAAAGACCCCATCCCCCCTCTTGAAACCGCAGGTATATATAAAATTCCGTACACAGATCAAAACAATAAAACCGGTTCATACATTGGCGTCACCAAAAGAAAAATCAAAACCAGAGTCAAAGAACACAAACATAACATTAAAACCGGAAAATTTAACACAGCATTAGCTAAAACGTATAACGAAAACGATATTAAAATAGACTTCGATAAAACTACCAAATTGTCCGATTACAATAATTACCAATACGCTATGTATCGCAAATCAATTGAGATCTCCACCAATGACGAAACATGCAACGATAGCGGCGCAGTGGCCCCAAATAGAGCCTGGAACCACCTGTTGAAGAATCAACAAGGATACAGCCAGAAGCCTAGTTTTCCATCACAGTGCTAACGTTTTCTGAAGAGGACCGGGTGCCCGGTACCGAAAGATCTTAGAACGATCAACGAAGTAAAGTTAGGTTTTTTATGTTTCATTATGTAATTATTCTGGAATGTTGTTAGCCCCGCCCTTTTTTCACACCGTAATCTTTGTAGAAAAATTTTATTCAATATATAATTACGATTAAATATGAAGACAATTACTCTAAAAATATTACGGTGTGAAAAAGGGGCGGGACTAACATCACTCCGGAATAAATTAAAAAACTTGGCAGCTATAAATAATGCACATAATTAGCATTACACAAGTATACTTCTACAAATAAAAAAAAATAATAATTAAATATAGTATGCAAATAATTTTATTCGGAGGCAAACGGAAAACTCAAATGGAATTCAGTGCGTATTTAATTTCAAAATAAATGCACTATAAAAATAAAAGTTATTTAGTTGCATAAGTAATTGGCATTCTACTTAAGGGGAGTTAACACTTTTAACGCACCGCTGAAGCAGGTTTCATATAAAAGCTTACATTTCTGATTAATATTTATAAATTGAACTATATCAGGTTTTTTGAATAAAATATACATTCAGGCATCATTTCGTATAGTTTTTTATATACTTTTACAGATTTAATATCATTAAATCTGAGTTTGCATTTTTTCATGAATTCATGATCTTCCAAAAGCTATAAATTGTACATATTTAAGAAAAGACTTAAAATTTTTTTGAGGTGTTTAATATAACCTACTTAAAAGAATTAGGGATGAGTTTTGAAATTTAATAATTAGTTTTTGAGAAAAAATTAAAAAGTGCCTGTCTATGTAAAAATTATGAAAGAAAAAAAAAATGATTTTTGTTATGGTTTTATTTTTAATATTTTTCCTTTTAAAAATATTGCAAAGCCCATCTCTAATTCTTTTAGGTAGGTTCTATTAAACATTAAAAAAAAAAATAAATAAGTCTCTTTTTAAATATCTGTAGAAATTTAAGCATTTTGACGATCACAAATTCATAAAAAAATGTAAACTGAGAAAACGCAATTTAAAGATTTCAAATCTCTAAAAAAATATATGTACAATACCATAAGAAATGTTTTTTGAGTATGAATTTTACTGAACAAACCCAACAGAGTTCAATTTATAAATGTTAAATGAAAATGTAAGTTTTTATATGAAACTTACTTCAGCAATGTCGTCAAAGGTGCCAAATCCCTTTAAAATGCATATAACTTGAATAGAAAAAAATTTTTTTTCATATATTTTTTCTTTGTACAGATAGTTTTGAAACATTATTATTTTTTTTTTCCTAATAGAAAAAATAATATTTAATATGATGTAAAATTTTAAATATAAAATTTGAAAGCATTTAAACAGTTTTTATGAAAATGTTGCTGTGTGTCTTCTTTTGCCTGTAAAAAAATTATGTGCAATTTTGGGGGGGGGGGGGGGAACATTGTATTTTTGTACTCTACATGCGTCTACCTTTCACAAAAATAAGCAATTTCTTTGTTACCAGACATGGCAAACAAAACTCAATTTCTAAGCATAATTTAGCCTGTCGCCCCACAGACTATTTCTTTCTTTCACAATTTTGAAAAAATAATTACAAAGTTATTTTAAATAATTTAAATATTATGAAGAAACAGCATGCTTTATGAAACTACAGTACTTTCCATTCCGATCTCCCTAGTCCTACAGGGGTTGAAAGTGCTCGCATTTTTTTTTTGCTACTGCTACGCTGTAAAAAATTTTTGCCGTAAGTAAATGCTTCTTTAAACGGCAGTTTTCGGTCCATACGTTTGATCGTATTTTAAGATAATGGTTATTTAACCAAATTTTGATTTTACGACTTACAGACCTTAAAATAAATCAAAATTATACTAAAAATATAACACAAAACACATCTTACTACTTACTTTTCAAATAAAATCCTTTTATACTTTCATTTAGGATAAAATAACTGTACTGAATTACTTTTTTCCTTTACAGGAATACTGAATCCAATTCGCCATAAAAGAAATTTAAAATGTCGGCGTTGCCAAACAGTCAATCTACACTCCTGCTCAAAAGTTTAGAAAGATTTGCAAATGATCAGTTTTTTTCAAATTAAAAACTTATTTCTCAATGAAATGATTTCAAACATTGGGTATTTAAAGAACTGGGTTTTCCTCATGTTTTTCAGTGAAAATTGGTTTAAGACAACAATTAGGGGGCTGGTAACAAATTGAGCCAAGTTACTAATGTTTGTGATCATTCTGTATCGTTAAGTGAACGAAATGAACTGTAACTTTAGGACATGTTAATATAGACCCTGTTCAATTTATGGATGAATTTGTGTGACGATAGCATGTTAAATAACGGAGATAAAAGCATTTATTTTAAAACTAAAAAAAAAAATCAACATGTTTTCCTGATCTCACAAATCATAGTAAATAAACAAAAATATGTTAGAGTTATTATAAGGGGTTTTTTAAAAACAAGCTTTTTACAAGCTTATAAGGGGTTTTTTACACAAAAAAAAAAAAAAAAACATTTGGAGCGTGGTTGGAATAGCTGGATCTTCAAATTAATTACGCGGCATGTGAAAAAACCTAAGAAATTTCAACTTTTGGAAAATATCTAAAATCTAGCTCGTTCTTTTTCGTACTTAATTTTATTCTATTCAAATGCACTTTTGATAAAAGTTGCCCAATACATCTAGCTTTTAACCTATGCAATAAAAAATGTTTTAACTTTCACACATGTGCAGTAAAAACGTTTTTCATAAAAATGTTCATATTTCATGAGATATTTAAGATATTTGTATTCAGATTGCGGTATATTGTTTTAAGAGTGTTTTTTACAACTGATCTGAAAGTGGGAATAATTTTCGTTAAAAACTCTATATATTATAAATAAAAAACATGTTGATTTTTTTGGAGTTTTAAAATAAATGCTTGTATCTCCGTTATTTAACATGCTATCGTTACACAAATTTATCCACAAATTGAACTGGGTCTATATTAACATATCCTAAAGTTACAGTTCATTTCGTTCACTTAATGACACAGGGTGATCACAAACATTATTAATTTTGCTCAATTTGTTACTAGCCTCCTAATTGTTGTCTTAAATCAATCTTCACTGAAAAACACGAGGAAAACCCAGTTCTTTAAACACCCAATGTTTGAAAACATTTCATTGGGAGATAAGTTTTTAATTTGAAAAAAAAAAAAAAACTGATCGTTTGCAAATCTTTTTAAACTTTTGAGCAGGAGTGTAGAAGTAAAAATACGGTTAAATAACCTCACTCCAGTTAAATGGCTGTATGACGGTTATTTTACTGATGGTCTTAAGAAATTTTTGCAAATCAACGATATTTCTACTGTTTTCTAAACAAATGGTAAAGTGAGAGTAAAATAAAAGGTTAATAAATCACTATTTTACGGAAAAATTTTACAGTGTATTTTCATCGAGAAAATTTATTTACTTCTAGAGTTTATTATTATTATTGTGATTGAATATGATAGAATTAATTGATAAAACAAATGTGGTGTAAGTGTTCCATCTTGGGACAGAAACTCTCATCCTAGTCAATATTGTTTAGATACTAATGTAAAAGATGTTTTGATGTTCCGTGGAAGTCTTGCCCTTCGCTAGATATTATTCTGCTGCCGCCTGTGGCTAGTGGGGGTATGATTGCCTCAGGCGGGAGTTTTAATTACCACCATTTACTAAGTATAATTTTTGCTATGTTTTTTCATGCCACTACTTCCATATAGTAAAATTTACGATATATTTATACAGTTAAATCTATACTTTAACAGTATATTTGTAACAGAAGCAAATGGATAGTTAAAGCTATACTTATTTTCCTTTATTTGATTACGACAAATGCATAGGTTTTAATTAGAAAAGATAATAAATTGATAAAAAAAAAAAAAAGAAGCATCTAAATATTATATTGGATAGGCGGGAAAGTTCTGTTGTATTGAATTAAACAACGCAGGCCGGAAATTTACTCTGGACTAATTCAATACGACCGAACTTTCCCACTAATCCAATATTTTTAAGTTGCTAAACAGCGTTTTGGAAACTGGTTGTGTTCAACAATTCAAATGATTAAGAAAATTCATGCTGAAATTCTCTTATACTCAGCATGATCAAATGTAAAAAATGGAGAACTATGTGCTGAATCCTACCAAGATCTAAATATGTTTCCTAAATTTACCTTAAATAATAGATAGAAATGTGATGCAAAAATAAATTTAATTTAGAAAAGTATAACGAGTCACCTGTATTAAATATAACTGGAATTTCTATTTCTCAAAATAAATAAATAAATAATAATAATTGGTTTGTTGAAGAACATTTTTTTTTTTTTTTAAAGAAAAAGAAGAAGAAAAGAAATGTAAAAGAATGAAAGAGAATCAACTCAAAAGTTCTTATATTTATTATTTTACATCTAGTTGTGTTATTATCATTATTATTGTTGTTTATGTTTCTTATGTAGTTTTGTGTATCTTTTTTCAATCAAATTATTTTCTTATTATTTTGTGTCAAATATTACAGGGATGAAAGATTTTCCCTTTTTCTGTCTCCAGTATTTTTATACAGAATTTTCTGTCATTTGTGATTTTATAAGGTAGAACTTTTCATAGGAAAATACTGGTGGCAAAAAAAAGGGGAACACTTTCGTCCCTGAGTATTAAGACATTGACATCACGTCTTTCTATAAAATATTCATCACAGGACTGAGGCCCAGTGACTATTTTATTGAACCCGTTAAAGTACAATAAATATCTAATTTTTAAAAATAAATTGTTATATAGGGTGTCCCAAAATTAACACAAGATTTGAATTAAATAAAAAGCACAGTTTTTTTCTTTAAATTGTTATTTTTTTATTGAATCGTGAAGTACACAGGATAGGGTTATGTATGGAATAACACATAGGGCAAATGACTCCACGGCTTTGATGGCACATACGCACTCTTTTGTCGAAATTTTCCATGGTCATTTTGCATAAATGTAGCTGAATTTTGTTAATACAGCGTTGAATTTCCTCCTTCAACGCACTCGTGCTTGTGGGCTTGTTGGTATAGACCTTTGACTTTAAATAAAATCCAATGGTGTTAATGAATGGTGGCAAATTCAAATCTTGCGTTAATTTTGGGACACCCTATATATTGTGTTTGTGTTTTCTAGTCAGTAAAAAGCAATAATCTCAGTTATAGTAAAAACTGAATGAAAATTACGAGCTTCGATCTCAAGTACTAAGTTTGAAGCGGCGTGGAATAATTTTTTAAAAATTAATTCAAGACCCTTTTACTCTTACTCTCATTGCTCACACGATATTTAATCATTTAATAGAAATACAAATTGGTTGGTATGAAATTACTACCCAAAACGTTACGCTACAAAAATCTGTTATTTTATCCATGTATGCCAACATTTTGAATTTTTTAATCAGATTTATCGCCAGTATTTTTTAATAGAAGTTTGGCCTATTACCAAAGCTGATTACTTTTAGAAGTATTGAACTTAATACTATTACAAACTCGTGCGAGATTGTAGCTTCACAATATTCGAAGGCGTGAATGTGAGAATTACTGATCACGTACATTCCTGCCAACATTCTAATAATTATCGTTAGTACCCGCTCTTTCTTTTTACACCAGTCTTTTTTAGAGTATTTTTCTTCTTATTTAATTGCAATTAGATTTGGAGAAACTTACTTTAAAAATAAATTAGTGTGGAAATGGGCGAGAACTAAAAAGATTACAGAATATTAATTAGAATATTGGCAAGTATGGAACATGTGTAGCCCCGCCCCATTTACTGAGAAAAAATTTCTCGCTGATTCGGATTAAAAAAAAAAAGAAAAAAATATTGTGCATCCAAACTTTTTATTTATTTATTTTCTTTGAACATTTTCTATTTTATTTTCATATTACATACCGAAGAATTTTTTTTTTTTTTTTCCAAATAATAAGTGCTACAAAATTAGAAAACATTCTTTCAATTGAATGCATATATTCATACCTGCCAACATTCTAATTAATATTTTGTAGTTTTGTTAATTCCCGCCCATTTTCCTCAAACCACTTTATTTTTAAATTAATTTCTCCAAATGTAGCTGCGATTAAATAAGAAGAAAAATGCTCTAAAGAAAGACTGGCGTAAAAAAAAGAGGGGGGGGGGGGAGCGTGGGTACTAACATACCTGTCACCATCTCATTAATAATCAGAAGATTTTTAGTACCCGCCTTTTATTTTCTTTTCACACCAGTCATTTTTTAGAGTAATTTTATACTTTTTTAATCGTAACTACATTTGGACATAATTACTCTAAAAATAAAGTGGTGTGGAAAAAGGGGCATGCATTAAAAAGCTTCCGTTTCATAATTAGGATGTTGGCAGGTACGTACTAACAATACTACAGAATATTAACTAGAATTTTGGCAGGTATGATATATTAATAATAAATATATAGGTGTATAAATTTTAAGTGAAAATAATTATAAAAAATGTTAACTATAAATATGCAAATAAATGTATAAACAATTTGTATAACAATCTGAAAACTGTTCTGGCAACTTTTATAACAAAATCTGACAATTTTTATAACAGTTTCATTAGGAGCTCTATCTACGGGCTGAATATTCATTAAATAAAATGCATTCGTCGGCTAGAGCCTGCTTATGTCTTTAAGAATTACTTTCTACACGCAAATATGGCGACAACTTTTATAACAACATCATTACAGGCTCTACCTACGGGGAAAATATTCCTTAAATAACGTGCATTCGTCGACTAGAACCTGATTATTTCTTTATTCCTATGTGTAAAAATGTCGACATCTTTTATAACAATATTATTACGCGCTCTTACTATGGGATAAATATTTATAAACTTGAAATAAACTTGAACTAAACCCGAAATAAACTTGAAGTGAGCAGGCAATCCTGATGATAACATGGACGCATGCCGCAATTACATTTGCAGAACTAGTTTCGTTCTCTTAAATTTAATTGGGTGTTCTCTTATTGAATGCATTTCTCACCCCCCCCCCCCCCCCCCCAGTAGGGTCGCTGTAGTTGAAATCTGACCTTCAAACAAATAACCTAGCATGCTAGCTATCGTCCAATTGCTTCTCCTTGTAATCAGTCTTTTCTAGGATTAAATCATGGTAATGGAATATCTCTACATTTTCATCTATCTCCATCGATTAATTAAAGATAGAACTGCTGCAAGTTTCTGACTAATTATTATTATTTCCCAGCACTCGACGTGTCAGCGTTAGCAGACAAGCGTGCACTGATCAAGAGAAATATATTCATTTTATGATGTACAAATGTACAGATAATTTTAAGAATGTATTTTATAACTGTAGGTTACGTTTAGATATTTATGGTGTAAGTATTTTATTTTATTTATTGAGCAGTGGTATTTTTAAATGGGAAAATCATAAATAAATAATCTGGTGTGTCACTCACACGACTTTCTCTTACCCTGAAATTTAATACTATTAATACAGATTGCACATTAAAAGGTAAGATAACGAGTTCTGTTATGTAAACTTGTGTTAAACAATTCATATTAGGCTTCTGAAGAGTTTTATATAATAATTAGTTCTATGTGAGGGGGGCTACCGCCCCCCTCAACCCCCCGTTTCATTAATGCACCTATATTTATATAGAATGTAATTCGGTTATTAAAAAATAATTCTGTTTTTAAAAAATAGTTTATTAAAATTATTATTTAAAAAAATTATCTTTTATGATAATGCAGGCGATTTCCGTATTAGAGTAGTAGTATAACACCAAATATCCCAAAAAAAGTCCATTTTATTCTCAATATTAAAAAAAAAAAAAAAAAAAAAAAAAAATGTTAAAAGTAAAAAAAATCGATAACTTTGTTTTAAATTATCGCAGATCGATGGTTCAACCATTCGTTTTAAAGGCGTTGGCGAGCTCTTTTGAAAGATACCCATCATGAAAATTTACTTCCCCCCCAGGAGGGAGGCGAGGCTCCTATATACACAATTTTTTTTTTCCCAGTTAACTATCTCTATTATAAAAAATATATATTCGTTTCATTTGTTTTAGTGCAGTCTATAGACGTTAAACTCTACTTACCTGCAATTTCACCCATAGACGTAATGTATTAGAATTCTCTTGATTGTCCCTGTACACGAACCATTTGCTTGATCTTAACGAAAAGCTTACTGTAGCATCCCTATATGATACACATTTAGAATACCAAGTTTGAACTTTCTCCCATAATTTGTTTTTGAGATATGCTGATAACAGACAGACACACACACACACACTCAGACACACAGACCATTTGCTAAAAACACGATTTTCATATTCAGGGGACCTCAGAACGTGTAAATATAACAAAATCTCGCGTTCGAAAATTTGACCCAAAAACAATACTTTCTCTTTCTTATGGGTAAGAGAAAGTAAAAATAGAAAAGAAAAGAAAAAAGAAAAATTTAGCTTGTTAGCTAAAACTATTTTTTAAAAAAGCAAATAAATATATTATTATTATTATTTTAATTAGAAAGGTGTGGTAAGGTAATTTTTCCCGCCTAATGTTTGTACACAAAGTCGTCTATTTTGTGGCAAATATACTTCTAATCATAGTTGCCAACTTAGCACTTTTGTTCTACCGGAAAAATTTGATAGAAATATTTATTTTATTTAATCAGTAAACTGTAACATATTTCACTGATTAAATAAATTAAAAAAAATTAATTAAAATTTTCCGGTAGCCATAAGGTGCTAAGTTGGCAACTACACTTCAACATACTTGCCAACATCCTAATTAATATTCCGTAGTGTTGGTAGTCCCGCCCTTTTTTTCACACCAGTAAATTTTTAGAGTAATATTCCCCAAATGCAATCACGATTAAATAAGAAGAAAAATACTCTAAAAAGATACTGGTGTGAGAAAGAAGGCGGGGCTAGCAATACAACGGAATATTAATTAGTATTGTTAGTACTGCCTTCTTTTTCCCACAGTATCTTTTTAGAGTATTTTTCTTCTTATTTAATCCTAACTGAATTTCGAGAATACAACTCTAAAAATTTACTGGTGTGGGAAAAGGGCGGGACTAACAACACTAAGGAATATTAATTAGGATATTGGCAAATATGCTTTTAATAGGTGCCGAAAGAGGATTGCAGAAAACATATTGTGGTATATTATAGGTTTGAGCAAATATCTTTCATTTTAACATGTGCTTTAGTAGAGTAAAAGCAGTAAACTTTGTAAAATAACATACCATACCTTTATCGTATAAAAACTAATAAACTGGGTAGGAAGTTTTGTTCTCTCCACGGCCTTAAAAATGGGTACACACATAAGTCTATTTTCTAAAAGCATTTGTAGTGCATTTTCAGCACGTAAAATATATTACCAGTGCATTTTATTTATTATTATTATTTTTTTTTTTCAAAAGAGTATTTACAGAGTTTTAAAATAAAATAACATACTCTTACAAATAGCGTAAATGCTTAATTGTTTTAAGATATTACCACTTTATAACTTATGCAAAAAAAAAAAAAAAAAAAAAAAATTAATCTTAAAAGAAAAAAAAAAAAAAAAAAGGCCCTTGACTTATTGCAGGGATGGAACACGGGCGCAGTATTCATACCACTATCAATGTAAGAAAATTTTCTACTTCTTAAATCAACGATATTATAGGTAGTAAAATTTCTTAAACAGATTCCGGTATGAATACTGCGCCCGTGTTCCATCCCTGTTATTGTTTAAAAATAAAGTATAATAGAAGCTCATTCTGATATATATTTTTTTTAAGCATGTTAAAATATATAAATAAAATAACATGAATAAAATAAAATAAAAATGTAAGCATAATTTTAAACAGTTGTATACATAGTTAATCAGAACTCTTGTCACATATGTTAGGAAGTGATAGAAAAGCTCTTGCGTAGCACAAATCAAAATTGAAACACTGTCCTGTCTCCAACCGTTCGCAAGTTACTACGGATAGAAGAAAAAATGTCCAAGTCTTATAAAAAAAAAAAAAAAAAAACCACGTATTTCTAAAATTTTTTTAAATTGCTGCACAAAAAATAGGCACTTATTTCGAAAGAAAAGGAAAAATCTAATAAGATAACATGAGTTTCATTAGAATGTCTAGAATTAATGTGTGATACAAGCGCCGAAACACGCGAAAAATGTAAAATCAGATTGTTGCAAAAATGTGAAACTGTTAATATCAGAAATAGCGTTCAAACTACAGTCGACCAGTTTTCCTCAAAACCTTGCCCATTCTAGCAGCTTTCGAATAAGCTTACATTAAATCATATCGGTTATTTAGTTTAGAAGAAATTTAAATTTTTGTTTGCAATAGATCATTGAATTTCACGATCTCGAAAAGAAAGTTACGCCCATCGTCTCCTCCCCTTATTATTTGATTCGATTTTGACCATATGTATCAAGAATAGCTGCCAACATCTTATTTAACAATGTGGAGTATTATTATTAACCCCCCCCCCTTTTTTTTTTCATACCAGTCTTTTTTAGAGTACTTTTCTTTTTATTTCATCGTAAATACATTTGAAGAGAATTACTCTGAAAATTAAGTAGTGTGTTAAAAAGGCGGATACTAACAATACTCCGGATTTGGTTGGGAGCTCTGATCAAGGGTGCAAGAATTTCCGTCTTAAAACGGAACACTGACATCAGTACTTTTTATCAATAATTTCTGTCATATTCAACCATAATAAATGATAAATTACTGTACAAAAATGATATAAAATATTGATAAAAAATAGTGGTGTAATTATTCCGTCCGGATACGGAAACTCTTGCACACTTATGTATACGCATGAATTTATACCTTATGTATTATACAAATAACTGTAAATTTATTTCTATTATAATTTTATGCTGTTTGTCCAATTTTCTCATTAAAAAAATAATTTTTAATAAAAAAAAATTGTGTTAAAAAATGGGAGGGGCTACTCGTTTTCGTGTAATACATCCATACATGCCAACATACTAATTAATATTCGGTCTAAATATTGTTAGCCCCGCCTTCTGTTTCACACCAGTATGCTTATAGAGTATTTTTCTTCCTATTTAATCGTAACTGAATTTGGAGAATATTACTCTAAAAGTTTACTGGTGGCACAAAAAGGGCGGGACTATTGACACTACGGAATATTAATTAGGATGTTGGCAAGTATGAATATTATAAAATATATATATGTATATATATTGTGTTATGTTTAGGAAACAATAAAAACAAAAAATAAATAAATAAAAAATAAAATGCATAGAAAAGTAAATAAGAAAAGAGGGGGCATACTCCAAGTTTATAATTAAATTTCATAAATATTTGGAAAATTCCAGTAGCTTCTGAAAGTGATTTGCGGTGTTTTATGCAATTTAAAGAATCTTCTCTCATTTTTAATTAAAATAATCTCTATATAATATTTATTTTTTAATAAAAATACAAATGAAAGTTCATCATAATTTTATGGCTCAAATAAACATACAATTACTATCTATATAATAAAAAAGCTATAAATTGATGCATTTAAATACGATCAAAATCAAATTAAAAGCTGAGTAGCAGAGCGATGGGTGGAGCCTTTTTTGGAGAAACGTGAAAGTCAATAATCTATTACAAACGAAAATTTAAATTTCTTTTGAACAAGATAACCGATGTGGTCCAATGTAAGTTACTTTCAAAGCTGATACTGGGCAAGTTTTTGAGAAAGTGTCGTCGAATTTACGTTGTTAGAAAAGTGTTTGCGATATTGTCGCTTTCCGATTTTTACAACAATTTGGTTTTGCATTTTTTACATGTTTCAGGGCTTGTATCTTGCCATGAAATCTAGATATTCTAATGAAACTGGTGTCCTCCTATAGGATTATTTATTATATCTAAATGAGTTATTATTTTTTGTGCAGCGTTTATAAAAACTTAAGAAATTTGGGATTTTTTTTCCTTCCATCCACAGTAGCTTGCTAACAGTTGGAGATAGAACTGCGTTTTTGTTGTGATTTCTGCTCCACAACAACTCTTCTATCACCTCCAGATTACGAAATAAATAAATAAAAAATACAGTTTTATGATATTCACAAAATAAAATAATAATAAAAATAAAAATTCGAATAAAATCCAAATTATAACTATTTGAAATTAAGGTTAGAATATAAAAGAACCCCATTAGTTACACATAAAGTATCAATAAGGACGAAAAATTTTATTTTACTGTAGAAAAGGAAATTACTTAAATAAAAATTTCAAGCTAATGCCAAATATCTCCATGAAAAATTTTTATTTACGCGCGAATTCTTGATAAGAAATTTGTACCAATTTTCGTAGCGTAACTAAGTTTTATTTTTTACTTATTTTATTTTTCCTTATTTTTCCCTTGGAAAAAAAAAAAAAATATATATATATATATAATATATATATTTCCGCAAAAGTAAATAAATAAACATGCATTTTTGTTTATTTTGACATTATTATTATTTTTTTTTCTTTTTAATCATTTTAAAATTAAAATGGGGTTTTAATTTATTCAATAATCCGACTGAACTAAAAAATGAGACGTTATCTAAACTTTTTCCTGACTAATAAGTGTGTCACTTTTCGCAGCTGTCGGTTGAATGGTGTGGCTTTCTATAGCGAACTAAATATCCGGATAGTCAAACAATCAGTTTATATTTATAGATAACAGTAGTAATGATATTATCAAATAAAATATCAGGGAAAAAAAGTAGGGGAAAAAAACGAGAAAAATCAATTGACAATGATAAAAAAAATGCATAAAATCACTGTATTTCAGGATAGAATGAGAAGGCTTGTAGCTTCCCTTTTATTATAAGTAACTTGAATAATAATAACTGAATAAAAATAATACCAAAATAACTATCTGAATCGGAATAATGTAATACAATATTTCTGTATTCATTGAAAATTTACATTTCGTATATAGACATCACAAGAAAGTTTTGCATTCCTTGTTCCAAAAACGTATACAATTTATTCACTTAAAGAACATATATCTAAGTGAATCGTATTTAACTACACTCCAGATTCTTCCACCAGAATTTTTATATAATGACATTTCTTTTAAAACAATAAGCTTATTTTATGACAAAAATTGCCATAAGATTTTACTGGTGCAGAAAAATAAGGATTGTATGAACCCTACCGTATCATACGTTAGAAGAATTTTGTTATACTCTGATATAGACAGGGTGTCTCAAAATTACAGCGACAAATTTTAAGAACAGATAGGACACATCATAAAGGTTCAGAATTGCATAGGAACCCATATCCTCAATTATCATCTTAACCTTTTAAGAACCGAGTGTTTTGGGGGTATTTTTTAACACATGTGGGCGGTACAAAAATAAAGCTACAATAAGCTTTAAGTCGAGGAATATAACAGGTGAAGGAATAAGGAATACATAGTACGAATGACAGGAAACATTATAACAACCCTTTAGGGAGCGGAACCTTACCTTGTTCAAAAGAAATTTAAATTTTCGTTTGTAACAGATTATTGAATTTCACGTTTCTCCAAAAAAAGCTCCACCCATCGCTCTACTACTCAGCTTTTAATTTGATTTGATCATATTTAAATGCATCAATTTATAGCTTTTTTATTATATAGATAGTGATTGTATGTTTATTTGTGCCATAAAATTATGATGAACTTTCATTTGTATTTTTATTAAAAAATAAATATTATATAGAGATTATTTTAATTAAAAATGAGAGAAGATTCTTTAAATTGCATAAAACACCGCAAATCACTTTCAGAAGCTACTGGAATTTTCCAAATATTTATGAAATTTAATTATAAACTTGGAGTATGCCCCCTCCTTTCTCATTTGCTTTTCTATGCATTTTATTTTTTATTTATTGTTTCCTAAACATAACACAATATTTTGGGATGTATTCATACTTGCCAACATCCTAATTAATATTCCGTAGTGTCGTTAGTCCCACCCTTTTTGTGCCACCAGTAAACTTTTAGAGTAATATTCTCCAAATTCAGTTACGATTAAATAGGAAGAAAAATACTCTATAAACATTACTGGTGTGAAACAGAAGGCGGGGCTAACAATATTAAGACCGAATATTAATTAGTATGTTGGCAAGTATGGATGTATTACACGAAAAGGAGTAGCCCCTCCCATTTTTTAAAACAAAATTTTTTTATTAAAAATTATTTTTTTAATGAGAAAATTGGACAAACAGCATAAAATTATATTAGAAATAAATTTACAGTTATTATCTGTATGATACATAAGGTATAAATTCATGCGTATACGTAACTGTGCCAGTGTTTCCGTATCCAGGCGGAATAATTACACTACTATTTTTTATCAATAATTTATATCATTTTTGTACAGTAATTTATCATTTATTATGGTTGAATATGACAGAAATTATTGATAAAAAGTACTGATGTCAGTGTTCCGTTTTAAGACGGGAATTCTTGCACCCATGATCACAGCTCCCAACCAAATCCGGAGTATTGTTAATATCCGCCTTTTTAACACACTACTTAATTTTCAGAGTAATTCTCTTCAAATGTATTTACGATGAAATAAAAAGAAAAGTACTCTAAAAAAAGACTGGTATGAAAAAAAAAAGGAGGGGGTTAATAATAATACTCCATATTGTTAAATAAGATGTTGGCAGCTATGCTTGATACATATGGTCAAAATCGAATCATATAATAAGGGGGGGGGGGAGACGATGGGCGTAGCCTTCTTTTCGAGAACGTGAAATTCAATGATCTATTGCTTTTTAACACTTACTGCCATGTATTATCGATTATTCATGTGTAGTCTAGTTTATTGGTTGTTTGTAACTCCGCCTACCTTGTAAATTTTAAAATCTTGTACGATCCATCATTTCACAAATTTATACACAATATTCGTATTAATACAATTAGTGATTTAAATACTGCGATCAGAAACAACATCATTACTACGTATATCTTTTTATGCAACCACTTACACGGAAAAATTTGTTTGGAAAAAAAAAATTTAAAAGCCACGTCCACATCGGGTAAAAAATACCCTAAAACATTCATGATGAAGGGTTAAGATGACATTTGCGGAAATGGGTTCCTGTGCAATTCTGAATCCTTATTAAGTACCCCATCACCTCTTAAAGTTCATCATTGAAATTTTGGGACACTCTGTATGTAAAGTTATTTTAAATAGTTATGCATAGCTGCCAAGGGCTTCATATTTTTGATACCAGTATTTATATATATACATATAATTTCCTTAGCAGTTTTATATGATTAAATAAGAACATTTTTTTAGAAAAAAATACCAGAATTCAAAATGCGGTACATTTGAAGCTATGCCAATGAATACATTTAGTTTGTGTTTGCATTATTATAAGATGAAAAACCATAATCTTTTAAAGCACAGATTCAAAATAATAAAAATTTTACTCCTCTGATTTTCTTCTGTAAAAATCTAAAGCAGCGTTTCTAAAATTTTTATACCCCTATTTTTCACACTTAGTAAATTGTGCAGTACTAATTTAATTTCATCTATTAGTATATTCTATCAGTGTAAAATGTATTCTATTTTACACTGATATCGTAAAATGTAAATTGTATTTTATTTTTGTTATATCCATGGTAATAGAATATCTCCATGGTTATATCAAAAGTTTTCTTGTTTTGCTTTCCTTTCAGTAAATTAATCTATTTAATTTTATAAATAATTAATATATTCTTTTCGATATGCTCGCACCAGTTATGTAGTATAATCACGCCCCATACAGGGATTGCGACCGACAGCTATCCCTGTTTGTTTTTAGTTATTATTAATATTATTATTTGAATATGAGTGGCTAGTCAGCGGAGATTAGTGAGGGTGAACCATGGGGCAACTCAGTTAACTTTCCCTCTTCTCAGAATTAAAATAAAGACATTTACTTCTTTTTAATTAACACTCTCGTTCCTTTTCTACCTTGTTTATCTTATTCAGTAATACTTTAAAGTTTTTTCTTTTTATTTTTGTGCAATCCAGTATTAATTTGCTGCATTTACTCTACGTAGGACATAGTGGGAACTCTAAGCAACATAGTGCAGGTGGGGAAAACGCTGCCGAAGGCAATGAGAACATAGCTGAGATTACTGTGAAGAGAGAAATTAAATGAATGTTCAGGGTTGCTACAGTGTGTATTTTTTCCTTGACTCTTTAATCAATTTTTTTTTTTTTTTTTTTTTTTTTTACATTTTGCTAGTTCTGAATATCATATTAAATTACATTGTTCTGATAGAAATTTCTTTTTTTATATGTTTAATTTGCCTTATAATGTATTGAGAACTTTACAAGTATCACTTGTTATAGATATAAACAAATACTTTTTATAATAGCTATATGATACATCATTAATAACTCTGCCTTTCACTATTCATTCTGCATACAAGTAGCAGTTTTCGGGATCTTTGCATCTTAGGTAGCTACACCACTTTTATTATATAGCAATATTTAGTAATATGTTTCCACGATCAATTAAGATAAAAATTTCTGTAAGGTACTCTGGTCGGAGAGTTATGGAAATATTCCGGTCCGTATACTATTAAAAATTTCAACAGCAAAACTACTGGTAATCATTTATCTTAAGTCTTATGAAAAATTCCAGATAAAAATAAATGGCAATGCTGAAAGTCCTAAAACCTAAAGTGCTAAAATATTACATGCATTTCCATAGCTATTAAAAAATCACAATTAAAAATTTTCAGAACAATCTGCATGGAATTAGAAATCTACATGGAGCTAGGAGAAATTTTTTTTACACCTTTTTAGACCATTTTGAAAACGTGGTATATTATACAGTGTAGTTATAATTAAAATGATCCTATTCAGATCCCTTTAGTAGGGGTGCAAAATATGTCCGAACTCCTGAATGAGATTTGGGGAAAATTTCGGCTAATTGGGGAAATTTTCAATATTTTCTTGAGAAAAAATAAAAATGTAAGTTATACTACTTTACAATGCTACTTTACACTAACAGCTATATTTTTATGTTAGAGTGTGTACTTATTCTTTTAAACAATTATTACATAGAATAAATAGATTTATGTAACAAAATACTTTTGTGTTATTGAGGGAAATTTACATTGCGTTTGGAGGAAATTTCCGAAGTCTGAACACTTTCTGCATCCTTGTCCTCTAGAACCCGTTCTGCCTATCTGATTTTAATGAAATTTGGTATATACATTATATGGACTATGCGGAAACGATTTCCGCAATAAAAAATAGTTCAAATTTTGACCACCAGGGGAAATTTTGGCGTTTAAAGAAAGACAAAAAATCTGTCAGAATCATTAAAATTTATTCAATTACAGAATGTGCTCAAGATGTGCTCCATTGGCACCAATTGCGCATTAAAAACACATTATAACGTGCACAATGATAGCGCGAAGAAACTCTCGAGGGATTTCAGCTACATGGCGTGTAATACTGGCTTTCAGTTTAGGTAAAGTCCTAATTCCTTCTCTATAAACACGTTCTTTTAGGAATCCCCACAACCAGAAATCACAGAGATTTAAGTCGTGTGAACGAGGAGGCCAGGCATCTGGGAAACCTCTGGATATTACACGATTCTCGCCAAAGTTAACACGAATCAGTTATTCTTTGCCTTGATTCCCAATGCGGGCAGTTACTCCATCTTGCATGAAGACAGTGGTCTGCAAAAATTGTCGTTTCTGTAAAGCAGGAATAACTCACTGTCGAAGGAGTTCCTTGTACCGTGCACTTGTGACAGAACACCTTTTAAGACCTTGAGGAGTGAGAGTTTCATAGAAAAATGGTCCGAGGATAAAATTCACAATAAATCCACACCATGCAGTCACATAATCAGAATTCAGTGGTTGTTGGTGCAGGGCATTTGGAGGTGAAGTACCCCATATGCGGCAATTTTAATTATTCACAGATCCATCTAAAGAAAAGTACACCTCATCTGACCGTAGAATTTTCCAAGGCCACGCGTCATCACCATCTATTCTTGCCAAAAATCGGTAAGCAAATTCTGAGCGTGTTTGGTGGTCTTGAGGTTGCAGCATTGCACCATGTTGGTCTTACACGGATACCATTTTATAATGGATCGCAGAATTTTTCTTACTGTCGAACAAGGAATCGCCAACTCACATGCCATCGACTGAGTACTTACTGAAGAACAGCGGGAACTGGAGGCTCTTTCAACCACAGCAGTAGTGACTTCTTCGACAGTTTCATTCGCAGCCGGTTTCCACGCTCTTCCTGGCAGCACACTCACGTCTCCAGTTTCTTCAAATTTCTTAATCATCTTCTTCAAACCCTTATTAGATATGAGCTCTTTTCGCAATCCCTTTAAACAACGATATTCACATAGATGCCAAGTTAGTACTAACGAAAAATCAATTTCATACCACAATAAAGAAAATGTAAAACTTGTCCTATTAAATTGCAGATAATTATTACAAAAGAATACATTAAAAAATTTCCGGTATTAAGATTACGGACAATCCGTAATAACTTGGCATCTCTGTATTCATGCAGTGCAGCTAAGCTATTGCTGTTGTTTTGGTAAAACAGTTTTATCAGTAGCGCTCGATCTTTATTCAGTAAGGGAATGATTAACGATGACAAAGGCATGGAGAATGATTTTCTGGTTCTGACTGCAACTCTCTTTATAGGTTTGACTAATTTGCATAAGTAATCTTTGAAAAGTGCCAACTGGTGGTCAAAATTTGAACTATTTTTTTTTTTTTTTTTAATTGCAGAAATCGTTTCCCCATGGTCCATATTTCATCAAAATCCGATTGGCAGAATGGGTTCTAGAGGGGTCTGAATAGGGTCACTTTAATTATAACCACCCTGTATATATACATTTTAATGATTATTTTCTGATTTTTAGTCTTGCATGTGGGATATTTTGAAATTAATTTTAAATATCTTGATTGGATTGTGACAGAAACAGTTTTAATGCAAAATTTCAGCTCAGTCGGTATATAGGAAGTGAGTAATCTAATTTTTAACACTCGAAATCTAATTTTTAGCTGGACTTAGGGGCCACGTACACAGGTCCTTTAACTCAGCCCGTTACTGATTGAACATGTATTGTCATCGGAGTTATATGTGTATGCACAATTTTAGCTCAGTCAGATGATAGGCCCACCAGCGGCCGAGCGGTTCTGCGCTCAAAGCTGGTAGATGGGAGGTGCCGGGTTCGATCCCAGGTCGCGCTCATCGACCTAGCCCTTCGGAGTTTTCCGTGGTTTCCTCCGAAACTCGCGTAAATACGGGCTAGGACCCCTTAGAAAGACCCCCACGGAGGGCATTCCCCCCCTAGGCCTAGGACACATCAGGAGTCAATCGGCCTTAAATCCTACAACCAACCAACCAACCAACCAGTCAGATGATAGGACGTCAGTTTAAATTTACTTGCAAAATTTGACCCTGACAGTTAAAAAACGAAGGGAATCAGGACTTCCATACAAAATCCTGTAGGCCCTAAATTCGTTTCTGCTTGAGCATATATTGTAATCGGATTTATACATGTATCCTATATTTCAGATCATTCGGATGATAGTAAAAGGAAATACTTAAAATTCGAAGTCAAAATTTAACTGGAGTTGATAGCTCAGTGTTCATTGTGCACCCTTGTCTAAGTAGGTTCATTTCTGCTTGAGCATGTATTGTCACAGGGGTGTGCTTGCCCCGGCCGCAAAACTTTAAAGGTCATCAAAAATTGATGCATGTGAAACCAAAAAGATCAACTTTCATAGATTTATATTTTGTTTATGCAAAATTTTAGCTTAATCTGATTAGGTTCGGAGTATCAGAATTAGGTTAAAATTCGAAATCATGTTTTTAAACTAACTTGGGGGTCCTGTGGCCCCAAAACCCCTCCCACAAGTCCGTTACTGCTTATTTATGCATTATTATCGAAATAACACATATATGTACAATTTCAGTTCTATCTGATGATAGAGATCGAGCTAAAATTAAAATTCGCTATTCGCTTGCAAATTTTGACCCTGATAGACAACAAACGAAAATGTCCAGCCAACTTACCTATGTTCTGTAGAGCTTGATTGTGTATTTTCATCGATGTGAAATCACATCGATGTATGTGAATCATGTATTTCACATCACATGTAAGTGAAATTTCAGTTTAGTCGGATGATAGAAATGAGATAAATTTTGTTTGCAAGATTTTACCCTGACAGATGACAAACGAAGGGGACCTGAGCCCCCGACCATTCCTCTAAGTCCATTACTGCTTTAGCATGTATTATTATCTCGTTCTGAGCTATATTTAAGGTTTTAAGTCTAGCTAATAGGGAAATTTGTTTAAAATCGATTTCAAAATTCTTACTGAAGAGACAAACAGACAGACAAGAACGCGACAGCGAGTTAATAAAAACGTTGTAATAATAAAAAAAAGAATTATTTTATCATTTACTGTAAAACTAAATAACGTGAAAAACGAAAAAAAAAAATAATTTCTCGACTCGGCATAGTTCAGATAAAATGTAATCCAGGCCTGGCTTCGTTCAGTCCGTCTTAAGAAGTACACACACACACACACACACAAAACAGAAAAAAAAATCAAGCCCGTCTGAAGTTTAATGGGAAAATATTGGCTTGATAATTAGGCTTTGTATAAATGGGTTCTCGCTTGACGGTCACATTTTGCATATAACAGGTTTTTATAGACCGGAACTTGCGACTTGAAGTGGAATTTTAGCAAATGTTTCAAGTCAAAATAATGTCACAAAAATTCACCATATACATACATGTATTTAAAACTTAAGTTTCCTAGGAGCCCCCCCCCCCTCATGATCAGAGAACCGAGGCAGAACGGCCTCCCCCGCCAGTACGCAACTGATATAAATATTTCCGACATAAATTTCCGGAGTCAGTTTTTAAATTCAAGACTACATAACTTTCCGGTACACCTTCATTGTAGTTATTGTTCATTTATTTATTTAATCGTTTGTTGTCATAAACTGTTAAAAATTTCAGTGGTATGTTGAATCAAAATTTGGTTCAATAGCTGTAGGTTAAACCAAAATTTCATACTAAAGTAGCTGTAACCGTACGAGGGTTAAATATTCTACCGTAATTTGGTACTTCTCTCTGAATAAAGCACCCAATCACGTTACAAGGTTTCACCATTATATGGTTAAAACTACTGTAGTACCAACCAGGTTCCAAATCATGGCACAACCAGGCACAAAATCATGGTAAAATAATTCATCATCATATGATTGCAGCATATGTAGTACCATGTTTAAGATTCAATCTAGCAATTTTTTTTTTTTTTTTGGGAGGGGGGTCAGTTTTAAAATGTTGTGGACAGAATCAGGTGTTTGTTTGTATTAATGAAATCATACAAAATGCTAATCAGATATGAAATGAGTTTTTTTTTTTTTTTTTTTTTTTACTATAGAGAGGTAAAACATATAAAAAGGGAAAAAAAATCAAATGCGCTGGCAAAACACAGACGAATTTTGTATTTCGAAACCTGCAAAAGGAAATAAAATGTATCGAAAAGTAAAACTTTAGAACTTTGTGTACATACTTGACATCATCCTAATTAATATTCCATAAGATCGTTAGTACAGTCGGTAACAAAAGTGTCCAAACACTTGCAAAAATTCCCATGTAAAAAAAGTACACTTCAAACGCTTTTGTTAAATAAATCCTTATTGAATCATGTTCTTACACTGACTAAGAACAGGATTCGACAAGGATTTATTTCACAAAACCGTACGAAGTGTACCTTTTTTACATAGGAATTTTTGCTAGTGTTCGGACACTTCTGTTACCGACTCTACCACCCCTTTTTCCACATTTTCTCCAAACGTAATTGCAATTAAATACGAAGAAAAATACTTAAGAAAATACTGGCGGGAAAAGAAAGGCGGGACTAAAAACTTTCGGAACATTAATTAGAATGTTGGGTAAGTATGTATAAATTAAAATCTTTGTAAATTGAAAATTATTAAAGGTTGTAATTAATTCAATCTCTAATGTAATTAACTCTTGTAATTAATGCAATTATTACTTCCAAAGGTATTATAATTTTTCCATAACAAATAAAAATTAAATTTTGTTACCTGTTAATTAATTTTGAAGTATTTCTAAATACGAAGTAAGGAAGGATTTTGAAAAGATACATATTTGTGATGTACAAACGACTGAACGGGCCGGGCAAGTTCAGGCCTGTGATCATTTATATTATGTTTAATTTATGTTTTTATTCCGGGCCTTTTTTAAACCTCTGTTGTGAGACTACATTTTTAATTTTTACTTCGGGCAGAACCTAACTTAGACTTCTAAATACACCGGGAACATTTCTTTCATTCTGTATTTATTTTACATTTTTGAAATTTAAGAATCATCTTTTAATCATTGACAGTAAATAATCAAAACTTTAAAGTCGAATAACTTAGGTGAACATTACATTTATTTATATATATTTCTTTGTAAATAATTTTTTTTTTAAGTTAGGACAATTTTTCTATTTTTCTATTTTTTTTTTTTTTTTTTTTTAATACATGTTTACCACAGAAAACAATTTTGTCTATTTTTCAAGTGTTTTTCCCTTAATAAATGTACATTATAATATATATATATAGCTACATGTCTTTAGAAACCTTTTTGTCATTGGAAGCGTAAAGCTAATGTCAAAGTTTAAAAGTTCTTTCTAATCAAACAAATTAAAACACTCAGTATAAGTTAATTCAGAAGTTTCTCGGTGATTTAAAAAGTTAATAAAGTTTGATACAGTTTTTTTTTTTTTTTTTTTTTTTTTTTAAATTATTTTCATTATAGTTTTGGAAATGTATACATTACAATTTTTAACAATAAGATCGTGGTATTTTTAACATCATTTAATTTTTATTCACATTTTTGGTAATCTTTATCTAGTTGTTTAGTTCATACTACGAGGGTAAGTCATTAAGTAAGTCACAAATGCATATGGCATGATTTAAAGTAGTAACAGATATCTGCAAAGAAGATTGATAGGTGGCAGCACCATGCAGCTTTATGGTATTCAATTCATATTGAGTAGGTAGCATTCACACGCATGCATAATGCAGCTTCAAAAATGGTGATGGTGCTGAATGATTGTACGATAAAATAGCAGTGTGATGTGGTCCGATTTTTGTGGGCGAAAAGACTTGGATTAAAAAATATTCATAAAGAAATGTTACCTGTTTATGGATGCTACAGCATCCACCTTACAGTCCAGACTTAGCTCCAAGCGATTTTCATCTGTTTGGCACACTGAAACATCATCTTGGAGGCAAACAATTTGCAGATGACGACGACGTTCAACATGAAGTCCTACTGTGTATGAGACAGCAACCCAAAGAATTTTATGCAGCATGAATTGGGGCTCCAATAAAACAATGGGATAAGTGCATCAACGTTGCTGGAGATTATGTGGAAAAATAAAAAATGTTTCCAAGTAATTATCATGGTAAATTATTTTTTATGAGCTTTTGTGACTTACTTAATGACTTTCCATCGTAGAAAAGCCCCGGTTCGGGAACGAACCGAATTCCGAATGAGGGAAAAATTTGAAAATCAATCCTGAAATGCGCAAAACTTGGCCTGATGCTGTTTGCGTACCAATAGATCAAAGTTTGTTAACGAAACCGTTTTTAAATTCTTGAAATCAATGAAGGTAGTGAATCAACGAAGGATTTGCCTGCTTCGCTTGCCACTATATTTAAAGGAAACTCATTTCTATATCGCTTTAAAACAAAAATAGAATAAAAAAAAAATCACGAAATTGCCCAACAGCCCGCTTCGTGTCCCAGCTGCCTTCGGCATCAGCTCACTCATTCGTAGACTCTTGGGTGCCTGTGTCTCTATTGCCTGTGACAATAGTTTACCAGTGGGCTTCCATTTGGATGCTTATCAGATATTTTTTTCGAAACGGTCAGTATTGAAAAAAATGAAGTAGCAATTTTATATTTGAATCTCAGTTACATATGAAAAACACTATACATGGTGTAGATAATATATATATATATATATATATATATATATATATATATATATTACGTTATTTTCTATATTTATTTTATTCATTATATCAACCATAAAACAATTTTGACGCCAAATATAATATTACAATATGCTATGATCGGCTACGTCTATCGCATGAGACAATTAATTTTTTGTGGTTATAATAGTAGTTGAGTAGTTAATAGTAGTTGGTATATAGAAAAATAAATAATTAAATATGTAAACCTGATCATAGTACAGCCTTAATATAACTCCCCTTGGCGACTTTTGAATTTTTATCGCCATTCTAGACAAAAATACATAATTTATGCGATTATTTTTTCTGTTTCTTTCTTTTCTTTCTTTTCTGTTTTTCAATATTTTATAATTTATTTATATTTTTGATGCACTACTTGGCTTAAAGTGGCTTTTGCGAAAGTGGAGCCCTTGGCGAAAAATGTCTGATCTATTTCAGCATCAAAATTCCATGCCAAAAACATACTATTTAAACAAAACAAAAACAAAAAATCTAAAATTGAAGTATATTAAAAAAGGTTATGGTTGTTTTTTTATTCCATTTTCCTATTTGCATTTTTCATATGCATGAGGAAATTTAATCTTTTATAATGTTTTATTTTTCGTGTGAAAGCATAGTTCATTTTATGCTTAAAAAAAAAAGTAATAATAATAACTTGTAAATTTTTTGGCAACAATTAAAAATTTAAATGTCCAATTTTAAAGTTATTACCAGGTTACTATTTTCATATTTTAATTAATTTTTAAAAATCTAATCAGAACTTCGTTACAAATAAGGTACCAAGTGAAAGGGACGATTTTTCTGAATCCGTCGGACTAAACAGCTTATCGATCGGGCGTTTAGATTTTTTAAAATTAACTAAAGTATGAAAATGAGTTGGCAACGTGCGTCCACACACAGACAGAGTCCAAGGAAATCGCTTAGCCGTTTATATATATATAGATTGGGGTTACATATGTTTCGAAGGCTTAGAAAAATATTTTTCCTATTTTTTGAATATAATAAATAAAAATTTTCATTCAAAATTTTGAGCATATAAAAGAGCAACATTTAAGCGTTATTAAAAAAAAAAAAAAAAAAAAAAATTTTTTTTTTTTTTTTTTTTTAAACTTTTTGTTCAAGCAAGAGCTATACTTATCTACTAACAGAATTATTTATTTATCTAAGATAAACCTATCATGATCTATCTGTCCACCACTTTTTCTGAAGGATCTCAGGAAACGAAGTCTCACCGGCTGAATTTTTCAAATTTTTGAATGAAAATTTTATAAAACATTGTTTATATATTGTTCTTCTATATCCTCAAAAATTTTAATATTTTTTTTTTATTGTATATATATATATATATATCTTTATATATATATTTCTTTTGTGCGTGTGTATGTCATTGAACTCCTCCTAAACGGCTGGACTGAGTTTAATGAAATTTTTTGTGTGTCTTCAGGTGGATTCGAGAATGGTTTAGATTTACAAATGAAAGTTGTAACTTAATTAGTTCTTTCTTAATTAATTTTTAACCAACTCTTTCAACAACTTTTCCACCTAGATGGCGTGAGTTGTCGTAAACACGATGTCAGAATTTATTTAATGTTGAAATGAAAAATGAATTTTTAACCGTATCTTACGAAGTGTTTAAAATATTTTTTCAAAGTTAATATTTTAGAATCGTAAACACGATGTCAGAATTTATTTAAAGTTAAAATGAAAAATGAATTTTTAACCGTAAGTGTTTCAAATATTTTTTCAACGTTAATATTGTTAAAATGTTAAAATTAGTTAAAATGGTATATTCTTTTAAAAAATTCGTCAATATCCGACGGAGTTATTTTATGTTAAAATGAAAAATGAATTTTTAGGCCATTATTATTTGTGCAGATGGAAAATGTACTAAAAGTTTTCCGAAAAATTTCACGATCACAAATGTTGACGGATATCCAATATATCGTCGAAGAAATCCCGATAATGGCGGACAATCTTATCATCTATGGCGGTCATCTATGTGAACAACATAGATATTGACATTGATAACCGTTGGGTGGTCCCATATTCGCCTCTGCTGAGCAAAACATTCAATGCTCATATTAATAGCAAGAAATTCAAACTTTATCACACACCATAAATTTTAAATCAGGACAACCGGTTTCGAAAGGACGTAGCCTTTCTTCATCAGGTGCAAACACGTGCAACTGCCTTGGAGGCAAAAGCAAGACTGAAAGCAGGACAAAATCCAGAGGGGCAGGAGCAACACAAACAACCAATAGGAAGCAACATGCAGGGCAGGACCAATCAGAGAGGAACACACGTACACACACACCACAAAATGAGGAGGGAGGAAAGGAGTAAACAATTATTATTTTTTTTTTCAATAATATTAAACTAATAAGTAAATTTAATAAAATTTATCCATTAATTATTATTATTTTTATTTAAATTAGAATTATTTTATTATAACTAATATGATGTCATAAACATAATGAAGGAAATTATTTAATTGAATTAAACAAATTTTTCCAGGCTGTAGACAGCAAAGTGGAATCTGGATTTTGTCCTGCTTTCAGTCTTGCTTTTGCCTCCAAGGCAGTTGCACGTGTTTGCACCTGATGAAGAAAGGCTACGTCCTTTCGAAACTGGTTGTGCTGATTTAAAATTTATGGTGTGTGAAGAAGT
This sequence comes from Salticus scenicus, assembly GCA_963930645.1. Taxonomy (NCBI): domain Eukaryota; kingdom Metazoa; phylum Arthropoda; class Arachnida; order Araneae; family Salticidae; genus Salticus; species Salticus scenicus. The sequence continues at coordinate 307,622,831 of OZ005651.1, read as the reverse complement.
TTGAATTTCTTGCGCCTGTCTGTACGCCAGTTTTTTAAATTTATTTTTGGTGCTCATATTAATGTTTAGTTCTGCAGTTCAGTGAAGAGCATCAAATACATTTGCAAATATGTGAATAAAAGCAGTGATATGGCTGTATTTCGAGTTGAAAATACCAATGTGAATGCTCCTCCGGTGAATACCAACGATGAAATAACACTTTACCAAATTGGCCGGTACGTCAGCTCCAATGAAGCTGTTTGGCGTACCTTTGGTTTCCCAATTCATGAACGGGATCCAGCAGTTCTTCATTTAGCCGTCCATCTTGAAAATGGCCAGCGCGTATATTTCACGAGCGAGACAGCGATTGATCGTGCTATAAATCCACCAAAAACTACACTCACCGAATTTTTTGAATTGTGTAATCGTGCGGATGCTTTTGGTGCTTTTGCACGGACATTAATCTATTCAGAAGTACCACGCTATTTCACATGGACTCCAACAAAAAAATGGATGCCCGCAAGCAAGGCACGCCGATTGATGCATGTCCCGGTTTATTCAAATCAAACACCTTGGGACGAGTATTTACAGTCAATCCAAGGCAGACTGAGTGCTTTTATCTTCGACTGTTATTGGTTAATGTCATCGGCCCTTTGTCATTTCAAGATTTACGTAAAGTGAATGGACAACAGTATCCAACGTATAAAGATGCATGCCTTGCACTCGGCTTGCTGGAAGACAACCAGTGGGAGTGTATGCTTGCTGAAGTAGGACTGAACTGTACAGCAAAACAAAATCGTCTACTATTCGCTATAGTGTTGACTGCATGTTTCCCGGCCCGAGCAGAGACATTACGGGATAATCACAAAGATTCAATGACTGATGATATATTGCATCAACATCGTTCACGGTGCAATGATCTAACGATAGTATTCAGTGACGCTATGTACAATGAAGCATTGATTGCTATTGAAGATCTTTGCATTTTCATTGCCAACTTACCACTCAGTCATTTCGGTATGCATTCAACAAATCGAAATGCATCTGATTTAATAAGCACTGAATTGAATCGTGAACTACAATACAATACTGTAGAAATGGCAGCGATTGTTGCTCGCAATGTCCCACTAATGAATGAAGAACAAAGAACCATTTACGACCGCATCATGCTCTCAGTTTTGGCAGGACAAGGTGGATTCTTTCTTTTTTTTGGGGGGGGGGGGGGGTGCACCAGGTGGAACTGGCAAAACATTCCTTATTTCGCTAATTCTCGCCGACATACGATCAAATAATGGCATCGCATTGGCTGTTGCATCATCTGGCATTGCGGCAACTTTATTGGATGGAGGCAGAACAGCTCATTCATTATTTAAACTGCCACTAAATATTCAAAATAACCCAGACGCAGTGTGCAACATAAAAAAACAATCGTCCATGGCCACAATGCTGAAATAGTGTAAAATCCTTATCTGGGATGAATGCACTATGGCACACAAACATTCGATTGAGGCGTCGAACAGGACATTGAAAGATATAAAAAACAACGACAAACTATTTGGCGGCACTCTGTTACTCTTTTCAGGTGATTTCAGACAACCACTTCCCGTTATTCCGCGTTCAACATACGCTGATGAGATCAACGCGTGCTTAAAATCATCGTCATTGTGGCGTAATGTTGAAAAAGTACAACAGAAAGTAAATTTGTGCGTTCAAAAGCTTCAAGATCCATCCGCTGAAACATTCTCAAAACAATTGTTAGATATCGGCGGTGGAAAAGTTACTACAGGTGAAACTGGATGCATAAAATTACCGACCGATTTCTGCACAATCATTGATTCTCAAGATGCTCTTATTGACCAGATATTTCCCGATGTACACAGACGATACACAAATCATGAGTGGCTGGCAGAAAGAGCAATTTTAGCAGCAAAAAATGTGGACGTCAACGAATTGAATCTCAAGATACAACATTTGTTACCAGGAGACTTGGTGTCATACAAATCTAATGATACAGTTTGCGATGCCACCGAAGCTGTAAATTATCCAACAAAGTTTTTAAACTCATTGGATTTAGCAGGCATGCCACCGCATATTTTACAACTGAAGGTTGGATCTCCGGTTATTTTGCTTCGTAATTTGAACCCACAACGGTTGTGCAACGGCACGCGATTAGTCATAAAAAAATTAATGAAAAATGTTATCGAAGCCATCATTTTAAATGACAAATTCCGAGGTGAAAATATATTACTACTGCGAATCCCTATTATACCCACAGATGTGCCAATTCAATTTAAACGCCCTCAATTTCCAATTAGATTGGCATTTGCAATGACTATCAATAAGTCTCAGGGCCAAACGATGTCTGTCTGTGGCTTAGATTTGAGCACATCATGTTTTTCACACGGACAATTATACGTGGCTCTCGAGTGGGCAAACCATCCAGTTTGTTTGTATTGGCGAAAGATGGGATAACAAAAAATATTGTACACTCTGTTGCATTAAGGGATTGATATTGTTTTTTAGCAGTATTGTTATAAGTAGCGATATGTATATAATTTTAAAGAATCAATTTTAATAAATTAAAAAGATAAATGATTGGTGTTTTGTTATTTTTATATTCTTTCACCGTTCACAGCGCTCCATACATCTTCCACTTATATACCACATCCTTACACACTTACAATAAGTTAGTTATTTTTTTCTAGCAAAATATTCTCTAGAAATAATTTATATGACAAAACAACGTTTGTCGGGTCAGCTAGTATATATATATATATATAATAGAGATAATATGCTTTTTTTAAGCCTTCGAAATCCATGTAACTTCTTACAGAAACAAAAAAAAAAAAATAGCTATCTATTTATATAAAATTAAAAACATTTATTAAATTTGAAATTAAACCGAGTACATGTAGAAATTTGTAAAGTATTGATTGTGTATTGACTAATCATTTAAACTTTTAGGAGATTAAAATATAAAAAATATAAGCAATTATACAAACGATTGTATAATTGCGTTTTTCCGAAAGTTTTGTACTGTCACACAATAAATATTCTCTTGTTGGCATGATTTGTATTTATTCTAACGTTAGTGTTTATAAAAACAAAAGCAAGAACATATAATCAGTATTAATAGGAGCACTTCTCATGTGTTATTTAGGTAAGTTAAAGGAAATAACGCAATGTATATTATGTATTTTCTTTGATTGTGTATTTTTAAATCTAATCTAGGTAATTAGATAATAATAGCACTACATAAAAGCACTAATTAGAAGTAATTTGTTAACACATACACAGACAGATAGGGATTTTCTAAAGATGGCCAAATCTTATTCAGGACGTCTCAAAACGTGTAAATCCATTGATAACGAGATCTAATATTTTCACGAATCCATTACTTTCTTTCTATAGGAAAATTGAATGTTGAAGTAATTTTTCACATAAAAAAAAAAATAATAATAATAAATAAATAAATAAAGTGGTAAAAATGGCCAAACCACAAGATTTCTCTCCTTTTTTATGGTGGGGAGGGTTAAATCAATATCGTCATTTCCAATTATTTTCATTGTTTTGTATATAGATAATACCAATTTAATTTTTCAATTTGTCCCATCCTTTGTAGTTTCCACAGTACACACACGCACACACACACACACACAAATATATTTGTTATAACACGTGATTTTTCAATAACATATTTTTTATTCGTAATATTTTTTATTCTGAGTATTTTAAGGCATTTCTAATTTAAATGTTTATAGCTTAATCAAGGATTTGGTTTTCTTAGTTCATTTATTTAATATATTTGCTCATTACAAATTATTTGTTTATTTATTTTAAACGATAAACTTACGGATCTTTTGTTACCATTATTCAAAAGTACTAATAGTATAAATAATAATAATTTTCTAAGGATTGATGAATTTCATTTTAGTCCCAATTTAACAGAATCAGTTTAAGTGAAAGGCATTTTGCATCAAATAATTTTCTATTTTATTTATGGTAATGATCAAATTCTAGCGAAAAATGATTTGAATCTTTATGTTAACAATATGCAATTATACATTTATGTTTTTTATCTTTTATTTCAAGATAAACACTATTAATTTCAGAAATCAAAAGTACAACATTTTGCATGCATTAACTAGAAAAAAGTTAAATATAGCAATGAAATCAGGACGATTTAAGCATGTATTACTGCCTTAATGGGGGAAAAATATCGCATTTACATCACTTGATGTATTTCGATATGAAGTTAATTATAAGCTATTATCTCAGATGACATTTCGTTTCAATTTATGCATGAAGATTTAATGCTCGCATTTAATATTCCTACGGATTTTAGTACTGGTTTGGCATTAAAACAAATTCAGAGCTGAAACTCTACGGATTATTTCATACCACTATTTCTGGAAAGTTATCTCCATCTTATATAATCCGAGAATTTTCGATAATAAATAAAGAGAATATTTATATTAAAAAAATTATTGGTACGAAATGATAACGCGAGTGCTCTAAGCCCGGGTGGAATATCCAGTCAGCCAAAGGGGTGTCTTTCTAAGATAGATGCGTACAAACTTTTAGGGGTGAGGGTCACTGAGTTCAGCTAATTGGGGGTATGGAAGGTCGCTACTAACGTTAATGTTCATTTACATATCCGTGCACAGACAATTTACCATTTGCATTAAGAAAATGAATTCCAAATTTTTACAAAATAAGATTTATATATACAATTATTAAATAAAAATGGTTGAATAATTACAATGGAAAGATAAAATAGTTAAAATTAACTTTTGTATTACTCTTAAAGGGCCACAAATTAACCTCTTGCGAGCCAAAGACTGCTTACCAGTATTCTAAGATGTTCAAACCTACGAATTTTGTTTTAAAATAATAATTTTTTTAAATTATATATAAATTGAGTTGCAAAGTCTGAAAATGTACTGAAGCTGTAACAACTTACGTTTTGTATAAAAAAAAAAAAAGCAATATTTCAGAAATATAATGCATAAAATTTTATGCAGTGATAGTTATAAAAGGTAAATTTATAATAACAATAATGACACAAATTATCTATTATTAGATGGGGGGGGGGGGGGAAATGCCATATACGTGCGGGCCTAATTTTTTGAACATTTAAAGATGTAAAACTATATTGGAATCTCTAAATAACCCGAATATCAATTTTATTAACTTTTAGGAAATCTCTTGGATGGAATATAAGTTAAAGTTTTAGTAATAGTATTAATATAACATCAATATAAATCATAGCTGCCAAATTTTCCCGATTTTCAGGAAAACTTTACACCAGAATTTTATGATAAAGAATTGCGAGATCTTAAATTTCCGAAAATTATTATAAGAAGTTTCTCTAAAAATATAGTGGTGATTATCCTTATTTTAAAATTGTAAAAGTTAGCAAGTATGTTATACATGCATATGAAATTTAAAGTAACAGCAGGCACAGTGTTTTATACATTTGTTCTTATAACAAAAACAAAACTTTACGTCGAAGTTAGAGTATCGTGAGTTATAAATTCACAGGTAAAAAGTCCCACTTGTACCTCCTGGTTTTGGTATAAAACGAAGGAAAGTGAACTTATCGCTTAAAAATTTTCGATTTAAATTTTCAAAAGATCCACGTAATTCATATCTTTACGCAATCCCGAAATAAAACTGTTCATGTCGCTTGTTGTCACAATCAGACAGATTGAAAAGGAATTCAACTGTTTACGAGTTTCATCTGAACAACTGTTTCCATTTTAAAAAGAAAATACTCATACTTGCTTATAAAATACTTTCACTAAAACTGTTCAACTCTTTTTTTAATTTGTATTTGTTTCTGGGAGAATGTCACAATTTAATGAGTAGACTATCATCCCGTGTTTGAATGAAAAGGAATGATCACTTTTGCATTATTTAATATGGTGAAAAATTGCATTAGGGGAAACTTCATTTTGTTCAAACTTAAAATCTTATTTGTTTAAGCATTGTAAAGCGCCCTCTTTTCCAATGAGTTCCTATGAAGAGCAACTTGCGACTTTGCCAAGAGCTCTCATTCCGTTGGATTCCGGCGACATGCCAAACATCAGGTAGCCACGTACAGAAATGGGGAAAGGAACCTTATCAAAATTCCATTTTTTCCCAAGATTTTTCCAATTTACAGCCATTTTTTACATTGAGTGCATCATCGCTTCAAAAACTGTATTTTAATGAAATTATGAATACCTGAAGCTGGAAGTTCTACTAGTTTTTTTGAACTGTAAATTAAATATGATTCCTTTCATCATAGGATTAATTTGCTCCATTTTCATAGGGCATTTACACAGTGCAACAGGTAAGAAAACTATTTGTAGTGAAGGATTTTTCTTTTGAATATTAGTGACAAGCTTATTCATATTTGTATTTAAAAAGCACAAAAAGGGAAATTTTATTAAATATTGCTTATTTATTAAATTTGATAATTGATCTTATGAGCATAATAAAGAAAAATCCGAGATATTATGAAGACTAAAAAATTTTTTGCTTGGAAATTCAGTTTGCTTTTTCTTCCGTTGTTATTTCCTCTTAGATTGGAAATACCTTGATTTTCTATTTTTGTAAAAGTTATAGATTAAATTTCAGAAAATTAAGTTCAAGAAATTAAGTTTAAGATTATTAAATTTGTCTTTAAGAAAGCATACAGAGAGAGAGAAATAATCAATTATTGTTTTTTTTAATTAATTATTATTATTTTTTAAAATAAAAATTGAATCTCTTCCATGGAGGATCAAAATTGTGATATTATGTCTCGGGACCACCCTTAAGGGTGCATCCCAGACCATCGGCAATTGTTCATAGTGTAACACTAATGTAATGTAAAACTCACTGAACCTCAGCCTTTATTAAAATTGGTAATTGATCCCTTGAGCTAGTTAAGGAAAATTCTAAAATATTATTATTTTTTTTTCAAAGTGAAGTTTCTCTTTTCTTATTTACTCTTACACTCAAAGTTAGTTCCTTCTCTATTTTTGCATTGGAATGGTAATATATCAAATTTCATCGTGATTTTCATTCATCTAGTGTTCCTAATCCTAAAATACCGATCTGACATCTTTGCGCCTGCGTGAAAAATAAATAAATAAATAAATAATAAAAATAAAAATAAATCTTCCTATTACTAAATACCTTTTTTAAATGCATTTATTTGGAATGCTTAAAAAATATCCCGAACGTACATTTTGTTTAAAAAATAATAGATAATGAGATATAAATTTAATGTTCAGTATTAAACTAAAAGCCTTTTTGTAATAGACGTCTTTCATACTTACTTTTATAAATGTTGAAAAATAATTAAAGAGTATTAAAAAATAAAGGATTTTATAAAACAAGTTAAATTAAAAATATGTAACTTCGGATAAATTTAAGTTGTTTAATGTTTTAATATTTCTTCTTTATAAGCTTCAGAGAATTTTCATTTTTATAATCGTGTCTAGTTAGCTTCGGATGATATTTTTTTTTAAAATAGCCTTTAAAAAAAAAAAAAAAAAATCGATTTTTTGGAATATAAAAAGGTTGTCATTAATTTGAAGAAGATTTACAAAATTATTTGGCTACATTATTTATTGTTAGGAATATTAAATATACCAAGTTTTTCCCATACATCTCATTATCAGTTTATTTGTATGAATATAAAAAATACAGTTTTTCTTTGATGAATGTTCCTCCAGCTTCCTTTTTCTTCTTATTGTTGCTGAACGTGAGGATCTAGCATTTGGTGTAGTCTAGAGAAGTATTTAAGATCGAGACTGGCATTGCTTGCACAGCTAAATGAGTTAAGGAGAGAAAATACTATAAATGAATTAATTTGTGACCGAAATGATTGAATTAAATATAATAAATAGAGATCTTAAGAAAACTTCCAAACAAAAGAAAAGAATTTTTTTTTTTTTTTTTTTTTTTTTTTATATGAAACAATCAACATTGATAAATTTTCAATAATGAATATATTCACAAAAACGTTGTTAATGCAATTATAAAATCAAATTTTAACTTTATAAGAATTCAATAAAGTAATTTTTTTCCAGTATGTATGGGTTTTTATTAATCGAATTTGTAAATCATTTTCTGCTTATATATGCTATATAAATGTTTTATTTCTTCAAAAATATCACTAAGAATTTATTACGCTACTAGTTTAAATTATAAAGTTCCTGTTTGATACACAAATGCCATACTTTGGATTTTATAACTCAATGAGTGCTATATTTCTAAATAAAAATTGTTAAAAAAATATTTTTGCGAACCTTTTCATCTGTAAATGAAAATAACTTGTTCCTCAAATTTTATATTATCACATGCATTTTATACCTTAAGTAGAATTTTAATTGCACACTGATAACATACTGTTGTCTTAAACTAATTTTTGATGGCAGTGTAAAAATACTTATGTTCAAATAAACCAAGAGATTTTTTTCGATAAATAGTATATCAATAATTGTATTGATTATATTGTTCTACGTATTTCAATGCAGGGGAGCACACTTTCAATCCAACTTGTTTCGCTTAATTATTTTAAGAATTGCTCGACAAACGAAATAACATCGACAAGTTTGCTATCAGTCATGTGCTATCAATAAACCAATCATGATTTATAGCTTATTTATACAATTAAAGCGTGCCGTTCTAATTTCAAGAAATCAGTAAGGAATGTTTGAGAGTAATAAGGATTCGGGAGCAAAACCTTTTTACGCATTAATTTTTTAATTAATTTTACAAGAATTAATGAGAATACCTCAAAAATATATTATATCGCATTTATAGGCAAAGAAAAATCAACAATCGGTATTAAGTTGGTATGACCATTTAGTTAATACAGTAAAACTTTTTCAAAACTGGCAATCGCTCTAAGAAAATAACAATGAAAAATATTAACCTTTAGAGAGGTGACTCTTTCGAAAGCCTATTGTAAAGCATAACAACTACTGTCACAGCCTCTCTCTAAAGGTTAACACAGTATTTTTCAATATTGCAATATATCTTTCTTGATAATAATTATAAATTCTATCTTTGCAAAATGTAACAAATTAAGGTTAAAAAAAAAAAAAAAAAAAAAAAAAAAAAACTAATGGGTAAAATAAATATAGCCAAGATTTAGCGATTTTTTTCCACGTCCTTATAATTTCGACCCCCTACTGCATCAATATGCGGTAACGTTGTAATAAAAGTATAAACATTAATATTCGACATGCTTTTATAGGTATTAAAATATCTGTTAGTACATCCTCTCATTTCATCAAAATTTTCTGAATGTGACAAATTATAGGCAAATAGTTGATAACAAATGGATACTCATTATTGTACTAAATAGTAATATACTGTCACTTCTACAATTTAATATAACTTCTCCTGCATTATCTTAAATTATATCTGCCTTCTGAATTTTTCCTTTAAAAGACGCGCCGTGTATATTAGGGCATAAAGAGTATAATAACTCTTATTTATGTAATTTATTACAGATTATCTTTGTTATTGCACAGAATATTAAAAAAAAAATAATAAAAATAAATAAATAAATAAAAGAGAGAGGGGTATACAATAGTATACAATACTATTTTTAGTTTTTATTTGATAAATCTAATGTAAGAATTGGAAATATAAGTAAAAGCGAGTAAAAGAAAAGAATCGTAATATTTGCAGATTGTTCAAGCTAACTGTTATGAAAAACTTCTGCAAGAATTAGGGTTCAGCAAATAATACTTATAGACTTTTAGTTGATTGTATTCCGATATATATATTTTTTTATTTGTTTCTTTATTAGTGTAATGATCCACTCGCATTTAGCTGATTGTTTTTCTATTAATAGAAATGTTCTTAGAGAATGATACCTCCATCTAATAAAATAACATCTGTTTGGTCTTCAAATGATGCAGAATCCACTCATTTATAAATCTTTCCTTAAGCTTAAATTTATTATATGTATTTTGATAAATTTTATATAACTGGAGACTTTCGAAAAAACATTCATTTTATTTATTTTAGTAACTTCCGTTTAAAAGATTTTATTTAATTTTAAGATTTTACATAAGTTATTTATGGTTAAATTCTTACTTACATACCCTTTTTATTTATTTATTTATTTATTTTTTAAATTTAACTACTGCATTTTTTCTCTGCTTTCTTTATGAAAGAACTTTGATATTTTCAAACCATTACTAAATGATCGGAAATTAAAAAGCCTGGAATTAAACATAGAAAATTTCCTGGATAGATTGTTAATTTTGACAAATTGAAAACACTGATGTATATATTTGATTTGAAATTCTCTTTTAACTTCAAATATTTTAACCACTAACACTTTTTGAAAATTATTTTTCTCAGAGGCCTCTTATTAATTAGAGGCGTTAAAATTTATGCAAAGACATTGGAAGTATAGAATATTTTTCATGAAATGAGATATTAACTACTGAATAAACCGCAAATAAAAATTTTTGAGTAATATTAATTCTTATATACATGTAAAAAAAAAAAAAAAAAAAAAAAAAAAGAGTTTTAATGTTTTATATATATATATATATACATATATGATTTTATGAATATTACAAAATCAGGTAAAAATAAACCATTTGTAAGCAATTAAAATAAAAATTAAAGATATTGATATTGTATATTGCAAGAAGTTCATGATTTTTGTGACTAGAAGAAAAGGTGATTTTTTTTTTTTTTTTTTTTTTTTTTAATATGTAATTTTAATTGTCTCCACAATCGGAAGTTATTCAAATACATTACGCCTATGGGGGAAATTGCAGGTAAGTAGAATTTAACATATATAGACTGCACTAAACCAAATGAAACGAATATATATTTTTTGTAATAGAGATAGTTAACTGGGAAAATTTTTTTTGTGTATGTAGGAGCCTCGCCTCCCCCGGAAGTCCCCCCTCGAAGGGAGTAAATTTTCATGATGGGTATCTTTCAAAAGAGCTCGCCAATACCTTTAAAACGAATGGTTGAACCATCGATCTGCGATAATTTAAAGCAAAGTTATCGATTTTTTTTTTTACTTTTAACGAAAAAAAAACAGATTTTTTTTTTCTTCTAAATATTGAGAATAAAATGGACTTTTTTTTGGATATTTGGTGTTATACTACTTCTCTAATATGGAAATCGTCTGCATTATCATAAAAGGTAATTATTTAAAATAATAATTTTAAAAAATTATTTTTTAAAAACAGAATTATTTTTTAATAACCGAATTAAATTGTATATAAATGTAGGGACATTAAGGAAACGGGGGTTTGAGGGGGGCGGTAGTCCCCCTTACACACAACTAATTATCATATAAAACTCTCCCGAAGCCTAATTTCAATTGTTTTACAGAGGTTTACATAACATGGTTATCTTACCTCTTAATCTCCAACCTGTATTTATAGTATTATATTTCAGGGTAAGAGAAAGTCGTGTGAGTGACACACCAGATTATTTTGTTTGAATATATCATGCACATTTTGCACCCCCCCCCCCCCCCCAAAGCTTCTGTGATTTTTTTTGTATAATTTTTCCTTTTAACTTTTGGAGTTTTTACACAAGTTTTCTATTTCATTGGTCTTAATAATGAGATGTATCGTCAAAATAATATGAGCAATATTTTTACAAAATTTATTATATGATTGGATTTTGCCTTTGAAATTTTTACTTAAGCAGTTTTTTCTCATGCGATGTGTGATTAAATATGCAACTGTACAGTACATTTATTACTATAATATCATAATCATGATTCAAAATATGAGGACTAAGATTCAAATGACTATAAAACTCCAAATGAGATTCAAATTTGTAGCTTTAAGCTTTATGACAGTGAATAATAATTTCATTATTATAATTTTTAAGTCTTTTATTTTTAGGAAATTAATGTCGATTATTTAACAGTTATCCTTGGTTTAATTTAATTTAATTTTAAATTTATTTGTTGATTAGTTGAACTGAATCATAAAAAGTGTTTAAGTAAAGTGAAGTAAAACGTGTTTTAAATATAAGAAAAATAAGGAATAACTAAAGCAGAATAATAAGAGATTGAAATGAAATAAGAAATAGACAAAGTGTACAACAAACTGTAAGGAATAACGAGACTTAAACAAGGAAAAAAAAAAATGTAAGCTGAAGATCACACTACCGAAGAGTAAACTTCTATTATGATATGCATAGCTGCCAAGTTTTTTAATTTATTCTGAAATGTTGTTGGTCCCACCCTTTTTTCACACCGTAATCTTTGTGGAAATATTTTCTTCAAGATATAATTACGATTAAACATTAAGAAAATTACTCTGAAAATATTACGGTGTGAAAAAGGGGCGGGACTAACAACATTCCGGAATAAATAAATAATAAAAAAAAACTTGGCAGCTATGGATATGTATAATTTAAAAAGCATTCCCATTAATTATTGGGAGTACAAATTAATTCGGTCCGTTTTTTTTTCGTTAAAAAAACATTTTATTTATTATCAAAATGAAAAAACATGTTATTCAAAGTATTGTCCATCGGTAGCCACAACTTTTGTCCACCTTTCTGGCAATTTTCGGATTCCATCTCTGAAAAATGAGTCCTCTCTGGACGCAAACCATGAATCGAGCCATTCTTGAATTTCTTCGAAAGAAGTGAAGCGGTGTCCAGCCAAATCGTGATGCATCCGTCGGAACAACCAATAATCAGAAGGAGCAAGGTCTGGCGAATACGGCGGGTGGGGTAGGACCTCCCATTTCAACGTTTCCAAGTAATTTTTAACGACAATTGCCACATGGGGCGCAACGTCGCGCGGTTTCAACTCGTATGGGACCCAATTTCCTTGCTTTTGAACCATTCCCATTTTTTTTAAGCGCACGGAAATTGCTTGCTGAGTGACTCCCAACGATCCTGCAAGCTCTTGTTGCGTTTGGCACGGATCTTGATCGAGCAATTCCTCCAATTCGGCGTCTTCGAACTTTTTCGGCTGGCCCGGGCGCTCATTGTCTTCGACACTAAAATCACCATTTTTGAAGCGTCGAAACCACTCTCTACATGATTTATCAGATGGCGCAGATTCACCATAAACTTCCACAAGCGATCGATGCGCTTCAGCGGCACTTTTCTTCCAATTAAAAAAGAAAATCAAAACTTCCCGCAAATGTTGTTTCTTTAGCACAAAACTCGACATATTGAATGCTCAAAAAACCAATGTTGTTGTATAAAACTCGAAGCTTCGTTGACTGAATATGGTTGACAAAGGTCAAACCTTTCTAACAATGCCAAAAACATCTATCATTATTCAGTAAACAAATCAGCCAGAGCCATCTATTGAAAACGGACCGAATTAATTTGTACTCCCAATACATCAAATAGAATGAAATGCTTTTTATTTCATCCGACTGCTTTTAAGTATCCCTTTACATTTCTTCATCGTATTGTATATTTACCATGCAATGCACTAAAATTTAGTACACACACACACACACACACACACACATATATATATATATATATATATATATATATGTATATATACATATAGTTTTAAAAAGAAAGTAATAAATAGGTGATAAGAGTTTAAGATAAATAGGCATGGTTAACAAAATAATAATAATAATAATAATAATAATAATAAATACAAAAACAACGAATTAAAGTATCAAAAAAACCTTTGCAAAATAACACTTCATGTGAAAATCACCTATCCGCTTCCTCTTCAAGTTTTTCATATGAAGTGTTATTTTGCAAATTTTTTTTCGATACTTTAATTCTTCTGCACTTATTAACATTTTCTTTCTTTTGTTAACAACACCCACTTGTCTTAAACTGTTACCAGGGGCCGTACTCTCCGCCCTTTTTTCAGGACCAGTGTTGTGCACGAACGCGTTCATTTGAACGCGTTCGTGAGCGTAGCTCAAAAATTTTGAGTTTTGAGTTGAACTTCGCTCGTTTTTTAAATTATGAACTTGAGTTGAGCGTAGTTCGTTTTTTACACGAACTTGAGCGTGAAAAAGCAACTCAAGCTCAAACTCATATTAAATATTTGTCTGAAATATGAAAAGGAAAGTAGAAGAAGAAAAGGACAGAAAAGAAAATAACTCGGAAAAATGGATCTCGGAAAAAAGGGCATTTGTAATAAAAGGCACTGGTAAAAAGGGCACCAGATAAAAGGGCGCCCAGAAAAAAGGGCACCTGGAAAAAAGGGCACCGGAAGAAAGGGTACTTTTGATATTTGCAAATCGCAAAAACAATAAACATCAACTAATGAATTTTAAGAATGATTTTCATAACATATTTTTAGAAATTTCAATCTATTAAATTGGTACCACTTTCACTTAGTATATACTTGGAGGAAGGGGGGGGGGGTCCAGGAGCATATTGAAAGAGAATAATTGTTTTTATATCTCCTTCTTACTGATTTTAATGAAATTTTGTCTAATAGTCACTTGCTGTTTATGACAAAAAATGCAGTGTCACACATACTTCGGGATCTGAATTTTTTTTTTTCTTTTTAATATCATCTTGTTACCGATTTTAACGATATTCCGTATTATAACTATCACTTATTCTTTACGAAAATCATAATAAGTGTTATATATAGCTTAGGGGACAAGGGGTTTGTGTAGATGCAAAAGAGAATTTTTTATACCACTCTATTATAGATTGAAATAAAATTACAAAAGTGTTACACATATCTTGGAGGGTGGGGGGCAAAGGGGCGAAATGATTGTTTTTATATCACCATGTGAACTATTTCTTTGGAACTGCGTATAAATATAACATAATCTTTGTTAAAATTATAGTAAATGATATATAGTTGAAGGGAGGCAAGGGGGGGGATTTTCACTATTTCTTTTTTATGTCACATTTTGAGCTTTGTAATATAATTAAAAATTCTTTTTAATGTCAAAAACTTAAAATAACATATTACAAATTAAATTAAAAATATGTATATATTTCTTTCGTTTCGCACTCATTTTGCAACAATGCTCTATGATCTTATGTGAATGATTCTCAAAAATGGATCAACAATTGTTTACAAATTTAATGGATTATGTATAGGAAATAAGTACGCTATATTTTAAATATTGCGACAACGACCGATTAAACGTGTATTACGAGGATTATTTTAATCGTAAAGTTATCTGACCAGCTTTAAAATATCATTTATGACACTATCATGAACATTTTTGACTATAGACATTCCACTTTGAAATCTTTCTAAATTATTCAAAATTTGCGAATTTCTAAACATGGCAGAATAAGACAATATTTCCCAAACACTTGCTATATGAAGATTATTGGATTGGAAATACTATAGAATTGCATGAAAACTGAAATATAAAACTGACCTAAACAAAATTAAATAACAAATTAGGATAAGATAAATATATTGAAGCGGAAGGCGGGAGGGTATCCTAATAGTTGAGGAACTGCATTCTACAATCGAGCCAAATGATAAACAGACTTCATATCTTTTAACATGTACATAGTATGAGCTAAAGTAGAAATGTATGAGAACAAATATATGATGGGGATCTGAGCAGAGTTCAACTATTACAAATAGTTTATTTATACGACAATTTAAGTTAATTTAGAAAGTGTTTTAAATAAAAAAATGTATTATAAATAATAAAAGCACCAATTTCGCACACTTTAAGTTTTTAGACATAAAATAAAAATAAATAAACGCGAAGAATAAATCTAAATATGAATAAGAATTTCCTATTTACGATACTTTTCGAATATAGACTTGTTGTTTTTCAACATTTTAAAACTTTACTCCCTCTCATATTCACAGTCAGATTTTTACTTCCTTTCTTTCTGATATAAAACGGCATTCTTTGAACTTATTAGAAGAATGTAAACAAAACTCTTCCCTAAAGCGAGTGAGACCACCTATTGAGTGAAGTCGTAAAAACAGGAAACAGGGGGCTTACCGATCTTTGTTGGTTGAAACTTGAATAATTGTTATCTGATGGCTATAATCAGATATCCAGATGTTGGAGCCACTGGGTATTGGTGACCACTTTCGACTTTTAAATACCCTCATTCAAAATAAAATAAAAAGAGAGGGGGACACTAGGAAAAGCGAATCTTTCTTTTCTTTCTCTTTTTTTGTGTGTGATAGTGTTTAGCTATAACACACACAAAAAAGCTAAAATTTATAACCAGAAATTGGTTACAGCTCAGATAGCATCTCACTCTTTTGATAGGATAGTGAATGTATGTTTCTCTGTTCGATTTATTTTCAAGGAAGAAAAAGAAATGGGGGAGAAAAAACGGGGATCGTTTTAGTAGAGTATTCTCATTTCTCAGTCATTCACTATCACTTTTAACACTTTTTACATTCCGTCGTAGTCATTTGCAAATATATCTGAAATTTCTCTGAGAAAGTAAGACCATGTGAAAAATATCAATATATAAAATTTTTCTTCAAGCTAATGAAAAACTATAATGGAAAGCAGTCTTTCTAAAAGATAAAGAAAAGGTGTATTAAACTATTACTATTTTGATATTTCATTTCAATTTTAATTAAAAAAAAATATATATATATTAAAAGAAAAAATAAGAATAGCATATAATTTCATTTTTAATAAAATTTTAGATTTTTTTTTTTTTTTCGTTAATCAACAGAAAATGAATTTTAGAAAAGCAAAATCCATATAAGATTTGAAAAATTTCTTGAAGAATTTCAAAAATTATAATATATAATTTCTATATTATATTTCATTTTTATATAAAATATGTGGAATATATTATTATTATTTTAATTTTCATTTACAAAATATTATATTTACATTACTATATTTAAATATATATATCAGTTTTAAATTCTTCGAAATTTGATAACAATTTAAAAATAGTTGTTGAAACATTGTTAGCGATATTTTTTATTATACTTTTTAAATGAAACACAATACTCTTTATAAATTTCAATTAATTTTGCTTACATGTTTCTTAAGAATTATTATTGATTATGTATTATTTATTATTGTTAAATTTTAAATCAAAATATTTTTTATCACATTTAAATACCTCAAAATTTTATAAAAGCACATAACAGCCAACAAAAAATATTAATTTCTATGCTTCTCTATGAGCTAAAATTAAAAATATGTTATTAATTAGAACGTGAAAGTCATTCTTAATATAATTTTTAAGGAATATTTACTTTCGAGTGCGATTCAAATACAAGTATTTATTATTAAAAAAAAAAAAAAAAAATAATTAAAAAGAAAATAAGAGAGTATTTATTACTTTAATCAACATATTAAAAATATGTAAAATTGCTATATTATTTCATCATTCATTCTAGTACATAGAAACCAGGAAGTAAAACCTTGATGAGATGATAATTATTAAGAATTTAAAAAAGAACATATATATGAGTGTTTATATCATTATTATGTTTAAATCATAATTATTCAAATTTCTTTTTCATGATTAACTATCTCGAAATTCGATAAGATCAACAGCGTGCTTTAAGAATAGAAAATTCCATGTTTATCTATAAACAGATATTGAAAACACAATTTTCTTTAGAGACTATATACAGCTTTTATTATTAAAAATATATAAAATGATGAAATTTATTTATTAATTTAAGCAAAATATAAAATGATTTCTACCTATATTATTCATTTATTTATTTTTCATTTTTAATAAAATTTTACATTCTTTATAAGTCAAAAGCGATGAGGTTTTTGATTCCTTATTTATTTGAAATATAATATATTCTTTCCTTTATCTAATGTTTTTTCTTCTCTTCTTTTATTTTTTGGTCATTATTAAAAAAAAAAAAAAAAAAAAAAAAATCTGGAGTGACTCCACTCGACATTCCAAAAATTGAGTAATTAACGGTTTTGTAGATAAAGTAAAGTAAGAGGAGTTGTTAAATAAACAAAAGAGAAAATTATATTAGGTAGTTTGAGTATTTTTCTTTATATAGTACACGAAGTTTAATTTAACGCTATCTTACCGAACACGTAGATCATAATGATAAAGAATATTTCGCTGTGTCCCTGTAAAAACCTACAAATGCTAGATTCACCAAAATGCTTATAGTTAGTGCAACAGTGACTTATAAATTTTCAGCTTTATCGGATAAGGCATTTAGACGCTATCGCACTTTAAAATTTGAGCCTATATACCACAATGATAAAGAAATTTGCATTTCGTCCCTGTAAAAATAATCATAAATTCTAGATTCTCTAAAGTTCATAAAGTTCGTGTGACGGTGACGTATAACATGTATATAAATTTTCAGTTCGTTTGAATAAGGCATTTACTAGCTATCACACTTTAAATAATTTAATATGATGAACAATTTTTAGTCACGAAAATCTATACAGTTTGTGTGATGGTGACCTCAGTTTGTGTGATATGACTCGTATATAAATTTTCCACTCAAACGGATAAGGCATTTAGATGCTGTCGCACTTTAAATAATTTCACCCCATAGGCCATAATGATACAGAATTATTTGCTGTGCTGTAAAAAAAAAAAAAAAAAAAAAAATAGAAGTGTTAGATTCACCAAAACCTATACAGTTCGTGAAATTGTGACCTGTAATATGTGTATAATTTTTTTGTTCAATTGAATAAGACGTTTAGACCCTATTGCATTTTTTAAAATTTGGTCCCATAGGCAATAAAGATAAAGGATTTTTCTTTGTGTCCCTGTAAAAAAAAATAAGTGCTAGATTCATCAAAATCTACGCAGTTCTTGCAACTATTACCTATAATATGTGTATAAATTGTTTGCTGGTTTCAGATTTTCCAAAATCTATACAGATTGAGTAACTGTGACCTTATATGTATAAAATTTTTACTCAATTGAATGAGGCGTTTAGATGCTATCGCACTTTTAAGATTTTGGTCCCACAGGCCATAGTGATAAAGAATTTTTCTTTGTGTCCCTGTAAAAAAACTGTAAGTGCCAGATTCACCAAAATCAATAGGTTTCGTGCTACAGTGACATGCAATATGCGTACCAACTTACAGCGCATTCGAGCAAAGTGTTTTTAGACGCTATCGCACGTATTGAAACACCAAAATCTCGAATTCGGATTTTTGACATGATTACAATACTTTCCTTTCATACGTTTGTTCGGAAAGTAATAAATTGACTAATTTTTTTATCATATTTATATACCAAATCAATAAAAGCGCAGCCTGCTTTAGAAATAAAAATAGAAGTAAATATTTTTCTTTAAAAAACATATATTAAATATAGATTTTTCTTTGCATACAATAGAGATGTTATGTATTATATTAAGCAAAATGTAAAATGATTCCTGCTTATTCTTGTTATTATTATTATTATTATTATTATCATTTTTTTTTTTTTACATTTTTCATGAAATTTTACGTATTGCTTATAAATTAAAAATGATAATAGTGTATATTCTTTTACATTTTAAATTTCTTTTCTTTTTCTTCCATTTTTGTTTTCTTTTTTTCTTTCTTTTGATTTTTTTCTTTTCTTTTGATTTCTTTTATTTTTTATTTTTATTATTATTATTAAATTTTAAATCATACTAATTTCTTTATCATATTTAATATCATGCTATTGATAATCAATAAAAACTCAGCCTGCTTTATAAATTAAAAATGACAGGGTAGGATATTCTCAGTTTCTTTTTCTTTCTATTATTATTATTATTTGTCATTTGAAAATGTTATATTATACTAGTTTCGTTATCAAAAATAAATAAATAACTCTTAATTTAAGCAAACTGGCTCTTGAGCAAACATGTTAGAGTAAGAAAAATCTTGTCATAGTTCTAATTGAAACAATTAGTAAGCTGCATAGAACAAAAGATTAAAAATATTGTCAAAGTAAATTATTTCAAAAATAACTTAAAAATCTAATTTAAATTTACATTTTTAAATGTTATTTTATTTAGATATTTTTGGAAGTAAAAATACTTTTAAAGTGTATAACTTATATATAATGTTTAAAAATTATTTTGATTGTAATTCCATTATTTTAAATCTTTCAAAAATTTTCGTTTATCTAGAAATGACAGACTTTCAAAGACTTGTTTGATATTGACCATGACGCATCATACTTCAAAATAAACATTGTATATATACTCATAATTTCACACCCGTTTTCTTTCATAACTTTTAAAAATTAATCTTTGGAGAAACTTTTGGAAAGTTTTCTGCTTTAAGCTAAAATAAAAATTTCTATTTGGAAATGATTTTATAGAACAAGGATCGACATATACATGTTTATATTTGCTATTTTGATAAATACCACATTCACTTGCATATAAAGTTGTCCTACTGTACCACATTTCTTAAATATTTGTAGAAACTTTCTTGTAATTTCTGCTTTAACTAAAACAAAAATTTATATTCAGAAATACTGGCATAGGATTGGAATTGCTTTGAGTGTATATAGTATTTTTTATTCTTCAACTCAGGCCTCTTCCACAATTTATTTCTGGGTGCGCCACTGTGCGCATAAACAAAAGTATGGGAAATTTGAGAATAAAAAAATACACAAAAACAGTGGGTTCACTATTCAGAAGTGTCCTCTAAATAAATTTCTACTACTATTAAATGAATAAGTTATAATTGAGAATTAAATGTTTATAAGTTTAATTAAACACTAAATTAAGAATAATTTTCATGGTAATTGACAATTTTAATAAATGTAAATTACCTATGAAAGTGTTCACCGAGTCACCGAGAAGATCTATTTAGAGAAAAAAAAAATACTCAAAAATGAACTTTTAATGAACTTCGCTCCTTTTTAAAAATGAACTTGAGTTGAACGCGTTCATTTATTTCAGACAGGAGTTTGAGCGCGAACTAGCTCGTTTTTTACACGATAAACTTGAGTTTGAACTAGCTCGTTTTTTTCGTGAACTTGCACAACACTGTTCAGGACACTCTCAGAGATAAGAAATTTCCGCTTTTTTTGATACCACTAATTTCATGCAGAAATAATTCAGGTATATTTGCGTTAATGTGTCATGATTATACAGATTAGAGATTATTTTATAAAAATTGTGGTGGCAATAAATTTGAAAATTGCTCATCTATGAGACGGTCCTTAAAAACGGGCGAAGAGTACGACCCCTGACTCTTACACCTATTTATTACTTTCTATTTAAAACTATATAATTTTTCTATAATTTTTAGTGCTGCCTTTGGCGCCTTTTTTTATACAAATATACTTTAATTAATATGTAAATAATATACTTATATATATCAGAGAGAGAGAGAGAGAGAAATGCATAACACAAGTGAAAACGTTTTCTCAAGCATTTCTGTGGACAGCTTGTAATGTATCTAATTTCTAAAATATTTATTTAAAGATAAATAAATAAATAAATGACACCAATTTTAACGGAAGTTTAATTTTCATCTTTGATTTTTGATAAAGTTATATTTTAATTTTATTTACCATTTAAGTGTAATTAAATATATTTCTTTTTATGCCAAAGAAAAATGTCCGAGTATGAGTTCTGTTGCATTTTTAAAAATCACAGCATGCCATTGAAATACTTCTCTTATCTACATGTGTCTTGCTAAATATAAAACTATTTCAGGAAAAGATTAGATTAGATGAGTTCACTCTGAATGAAAAATGTATGCAACTAAAGATGCTTACACTTCAGAAATCCCACTTGAATGACTTCTATATTGACAGGAATGAAAAACTATAAGCTGAAAATTTATTTTAGAACTAGTAATTAAAGCGCTATAGTAGTTTAAAGTTAGCTGCAAAAGAAAGAAAATTATAATAAATTTTTAATTAAATAAATAAATAAACGTAGGTTTTTGTGTATTTCAATGCCGAGTATACATTGAAAACGGCATTATAAAAATATGATGAAATTTTTAATTTAACAAATTATTACTAATATTGTGGACATTTATAGAAAAAAAAAAGGGGGGGGGCAAAGATTAAAATTTTCTCAGCTGTCTTCCAAAAGGTATAACTGTAAAGTTATTATTATTAATTTTTTTAACTGTAAAAAATATTATAAAGCCACAAATAAAGTTTTAGTTTGCATTAAAAAATTTTTGTAGTATCTTCTACATAAACTTGAAAATACATAAAATATTAGAATGTTATGGCTATCACAAGAATTTCTTCTATATTCTTGTACACAAATTCTCGCAATGCAAATTATTTATTAAAATTATTATTTATTTATTTATTTATCGAAAGAGATGAGCTGCTCTGGAACATTCGTAGAGCTCTTCTCTTCCGAATTGCCAAGTACAACGGGATTCGTGCACAAAAATCTCTCGACAGAGAAATCAGGGGACCATAAACAACAATGCAGTATCTTAATGAATGGTCTTGCCTGACCACTCTTTAATCGTCACAAGGAGCAGGAAAGAAGATAAGAGACACCATTGCGAGCAAAGAAAAATTATTATTATTTATATAAAAAAAAAAAAAAAATCATGATGAATCCAAACGATTTTTATCTTAGAAGCATAACTCTATAGCTCCAAATGGTTAAATGTGGAATAGTCAATTTTGGGCCCTAATAACGGCATCTAAAGATTTTTTTTTTTTTAATGAAAAGAAAAAAAGACAAACTTTTTAAATTACGACAGATACATGGTTCAAACATTCGTTTTAAAGATATTAACAAGTTCTTTTGAAAAATACTCATATTGAAAATGTACACCCCCAGTTGGAAGCGATATTTCTACATATACATTTTTTTCTTTTTTGACTGTGTTACTTTATATTAATAAATCTTTTTAATTTCACAACGATTTGGTAAAAATAATTCACTTATATATATATATATATATGAATGATAGATATCGTAATAAAATTTAACCTTAAAATTTAGCAATTAATAGATACAAAACAATACCAACACAACAAAAATAGAACTGATTGTAACATATAGGTAAGACTGACACAAAAATGTTGCGATACAGATTAAGAACCAATAAGAGACAAAAACAATTTAAATTACTTACGCCGACATGAATAACGGTAATAAAAAAGGACCATTAAACTTAATGACGGAGAAAGTAAATAAAGGACCACAGAAATAATAATTAGATAAAAATGCTTAAAATTCGAAGCATAAACTCTTCAGGGAGGCATGTTCTTCATAAAGCTGTGAAAGCTACACCGATTTCGTAAAAAAAGTATAGCTAATCATAGCAATTTATATTGTTTCAGCCCCGATCGAGGCAGCAAAACCATTTTGAATGATAAATTAAATCAAATCATCAAGGAATCCAGAGAGATAACTAGAAAAAAGCAGAGTAGCCACATGTAAAACTTTTACACAAACTGGAGAATAAGAAGATGCCAACAAATTAATGAAATTAAAAATAAAAACATTGCAAACAACGATTAATCGATAAAGAATTAACGTCTGAGCATTTTCATTAACGATAAAATTCACTATATTTATATGAAATTTTGTCTTATACTGGCATATTAAAAAATATAAAATCCATATAAATGCCATATTAAAAAATATGAATAGTGATGGCAACACCACCTATTGGGTGATTTTGATCAATATTAAAGCGAAATGAATAGAATTATGGAGTTATTATAGAACGTCAAGTTGAAATTTAATATAAAAACAAGCCCCCATTATAATATTATCTACCAATTAGCATTTGGACACTTTCGAATTTAGACTTTTGAGAAAGATCTAGAAAAAATTCTTGAGTAATTTTTTTGAAACTTTGGGTGTATAAAGAACATGTTTTACTTCATATATTTCAGTAAAAATTTTGTCCGGAAGAGGAAAAAGGGACCAGTAAAAAATTAAATAAAATTACAAAATGTTTTGGAACATCCTGTAAAAAGTAATGCTTGAAACGTATTTTGTGCTGCATCACGTGATTTTGAGAATTGTTCTAATTATCTATATAAATTTTTATGGGGCTACCACATATATTCATGGAGATATAATGGTTTCTTTAAAAAATTACCATTTTTAAAAATTATAACTTTTTTTTTCTTTGATAGGACCCAGTGGAAAGCCATTTTTAGGAAACTTGGAATACTACATCAGACACAACCTACTGCAATCAGAATGCAAAAATGTTAATCTTACGAAATATGAGCATTTTTATTAAACAATTTTTAACTACGCATGCTTAAGCTTTATAAAAATTTCATTTGCATAATTTAATGGTCAAATGTATTGAGCTACTTATATGAAAGCCCAAAACAAATATTGTGTGAATTCATAAAGTTAAGAGAGATAGAATGAATAGAATTGTAGTTCCTATGAAAATAAAAGCTAAACTATAAGGGATTATACTCATATTTTTGATCCAATCAATGCCCAACGGTAATACAGTGTTCGCTGATTATAATTAAATATTGATAAAAAACCCTACCATTTTCCTTATTTTAAAAGAGAACTGAAATTCTGTTCATTCTATAATTCATAACATTTTGAATTTAAACGATATTTGTTTGGGGCTTTCATATAAGTAGCTCAATACACTTGGCTATTAAATTATTCAAATGAAATTCCGCTAAAGTTTACGCATGCGTAGTTAAAAATTATTTAATAAAAATGGTCATACTTCGTAAGATATTTAACAAGATATTCGTAAGATATTATTGTTAGCATTCTGTTTGCAGTATCCTATGTCTTATGTAGTATGCCAATTTTCCTAAAAATGGCTTTGTACTGGGTCTAACACCCAACGTGTCATAATGAAAAAAGCTGGTAATTTTTTTTTTCAATTTTTTAAAGAAAACGTTATATCTCCATGAATAGTGAATAGCCTACCATAAAAGTTTATACAGATAATTAGAACAATTCTAAAAAATCACATGATACAGTAAAAATGCATATCAAGCATTACTTTTACAGCATGACCCAAAATATTTTTACCTTTGTTTAATTTTTTACTGATTTCCTTTTCCTGTTTCGGACAAAACTTTTACTAGAATATATGAGGTATAACATGTACTCTATTTTTCCAAAAGTTTCGAGATAAGTCCCCAAGAATTTTTCTAGATATTTGACAAAACGTCCAAAATCGAAAGTCTCCAAATAATATATTGTTCGATAGTATATATTTATTTAGATAGTATAGAAATAAACATTTTATTTTTTTATGAACCGAATTAATTTGATGTTATAGACAATATTTATATGTTTTCTTTAAATCATATACATTTACATAGAAAATTACCTAAATTACTTAAAAGTAATAAATTTTCGTAAAGTTTATAATTTTTGTTTTGTTTAAGTCTCATACTTGCCAATTTATTCCATAAAATGGTTTGTACTCGCTTTTTTTCACATCACTTTTTTGGTAGCGATATTTTTTTCAATATGTAATTACGATTAAATTAGAATAAAGTTGCCCTAAGAGAAAAGTGGTGAGAAAAGGCTGGTACTAACAGTTTTATATACTTGTTTGTTTGTTTATTGATAAAATATACATCAGATATGTATGCTTGACTTGTAGTCCGCTTTGTATGGACTTAATTAAAAAGCTGGAGTATACGTAAATTGAAAATATGAAGTTTACACTGAAAAAACTTTTAAAATTTACTGAAATGTTTATGCAGTGTGTTTTTAAATGTGCAATAGTTATTAGTTAAAAATAAATAAAATTTGCATTCTATGTTTTTATTTATTTTTTTATTTTTCAATGTAAATAAAAAGTGATTTTTTTTCGACTTCAGCAGTTTGAATAATATTTCTTATTTTTTCTGTATTAATATTATGATGATTTGCTTGATGAATAATTATAATCCGACGTTTTAACCCTTTAGTAAGTGATAGCGAAAATGTAATTTAGCATTCTGACAGTCTATAGCATATAACACAGCTTCTTATAAAATTATATTGATGTAAATTTTTAATGAGATAGAAGAAGCAACAGAAATATAGATTGATTTATAACTTGCATAGCTTGATATAATAATGAATAAAGTGGAAGTAACTTTCTAACCTAAAAAATTCAGGGAATACACTTTTAAATGGAAGTGTTTCTTGTTTGCAAGTATCACCAAAGTATTTGCATATTTTATTTATTTATTTATTTATTTTTATAATGTATAAAAAACTCAATTCATATGGCTTGTTGGAGATAATATTTTTGTACTTATGTCGCATTTCATCTAACTTAAAATATTTATAATAATAACAATCAGCTAGGAAAATGTTTTTCTATAAATACACTATCTATCAATAAGTATTTGGACACTTTCGAATACAGATATTTTGTCAAATACCTTCAAAAATTCTGCAGGAATTATCTTGAAACTTTGGGAGCTTAAAAAATATGTTATACCTCATGTAATACAGCAAAAGATTTGTTTTCAAAGTTAAAGGAAGATCAGTAAAAAATGAAACAAAAGTCAAAATGTTTTAGATCACTCTGTAAAAGGAAATGCTTAAAACACATTTTGGCCGTAGCATATAATTATGAGGATTTTTCTAATTATCTGTGTAATTTTTTATGAGGCTACCACATATAGACATGAAAATATCATGGTTTCTTTAAAAATTGAAAAAAAAAAAAAAAAAAAATAGTTATAATACGCAGGGTTTTAGGCCAAGTGCATAGCTGCCAACATTTTAATTTATTCCAGAGTACTTTTAGCCTCGCCTTTATTTCGCACCACTTTATTTATAGAGAAATTTTCTTCAATACATAACTTCGATAAAATGAGAAAAAAATTACTTTTAAAAAATAAGTGGTGCGAAATAGAGGCGCAGCTAAAATTACTCCGGAATAAATTAAAACATTGGCAGCTATACAAGTGCAAAGCCATTTTTAGGTAAATTGCTAACTACATTAGACACAGCATACTGGAATCAGAATGCAAAAATGTTAAATATCTTACGAAACATGAGCATTTTTACTAAATAATTTTTAACTATGCATGCGAAGCTTTAAAAAAAATTCATTTGCATAATTTAATAGCCAAAGGTTTTTAACTACTTACAGAAAAGCCCCAAACAATTTTTTTGTAAATTCAAAAACTTATGACAGATAAAATAAACAGAATTTCAGATCCTCTCAAATGAAAAGCTAAACTATTAGGGTTTTTACTCACATTTTTATTTTGATTCAATCAGTGCCCAACGGCAATACAATGTTCGCTGATTGTAAATAAATATTGATAAAAGCCCCTATCATATCCCCCCCCCCTTTTTTTTCCTTTGATAGGAACTGAAATACTGTTCATTCTAAAAGTCATAACTTTTTGAATTTATACGATATTTGTTTGGGGTTTTCATATAAGTAACTCAATACTTTTGGCTATTAAAATGAAATTTTTTGAAAGCTTGCGCATGTGTAGTTAAAAATTATTTAGTAAAAATGCTCAGGTTTTGTAAGATATTTAATATTTTTGCATTTTCATTCCAGTATGCTGTGTCTAATGTAGTATGCCAAATTTCCTATAAATGTCTTTGCATAGCTGCCAAGTTTTTTAATTTATTCCAGAATGCTGTTAGCCCAGCCCTTTTTTCACACCGTAATCTTTGTAGAAAAAATTTCTTCACTATGTAATTACGATTAAATATAAAGAATTTTACTCTAAAAAGATTACGGTGTGAAAAATGGGCGGGACTAAAAATATTCCGAAATAAATTTAAAAACTTGGCAGCTATGTCTTTGCACTAGGTGTAATACCCTACCGGCTAGAATTAAAATAGTGGTAATTTTTTTTTTTTTTCAATTTTTTAAAGAAACCGATATATCTCCATGAGTATGTGTGGTAGTCTCATAAAAGTTTATACAGATAATTCAAAAATTGCTTATGATCACATAATACAGCCAGATCACATTTCAAGCATTACTTTTTACAGGGTGATTCCAAACATTTTGATTTTTGTTTAATTTTTTATTCTTCCCCATTTCCTCTTCAGGACAAAACTTTTGCTGAAATGTATGAGGGATAATATGTTCTTTATACTTCTAAAGTTTCAAGATAATTCTTTAAGAATTTTTCTAAACATTTGACAAAACGTCTAGATTCGAAAGTGTCCGAATACTTATGGTAGACAGTGTAAAAGCATGATTTTCTCCGTGGATGGGGGGTATTTTTCAAAAGAGAGTATTTTTGAGAGTATTTTTCAAAAGAACTCATCAATACCTTGAAAACGAACAGTTGAATCATACAATAAATAGACAATAAGACTTCTTCACACACCATAAATTTTAAGCCAGCACAACCGGTTTCGAAAGGACGTAGCCTTCCTTCATCAGTTCATATATCTCCAGGTGCAAAAAAACACGTGCTACTGCCTTGTAGGCAAAAGCAAGACTGGGTGATGAAGGAAGGCTACATCCTTTCGAAACCGGTTGTGCTGGCTTAAAATTTATGGTGTGTGAAGAAGTCTTATTGTCTATTTATCGTTTGTACACCAGTTTTGCATTTAGTTTTAGTTGAACCATACATCTGTGATAATTTTAAACAAAGTTATCGATTTTTTTTTTTTTTTTTTTTTTCATTTTTAACAAATATATGTATATATATATAACATGGGTTTTGAACAATTTATTCATTATCGGTATTTGATCTTATATCAACAAAATGTTTTACTACCGGCTATTGATGCTCTAATAACTACATTTAAAGCTAATGAAAATTATAACACAATCATTTTTTTTTTTTTTAATTATACATTAATATTGATAGTAAAAAATATATCAACATTAACTAAAACAAAATAAATGTTTTTAATTTAATTAATGCTTAACCTTTATTTACTTCAAACTAAACATCTTTTTTTCTCTAAGGCTGACATAATAACTGATTATTGAGAATTATAGAGCAAGAGAATAGCTTGGGTTCCTAATTAGGTTTTTGTCATAGTTTCTTTGTTTAATGTAATCATAGGCACTTAAAAAAATAATAATAATTTAACTTCGCAGAAATATTCACTAAAAATCTGATTTTAAAAGATGAATTTTCTGAGGAAATACCATAAATTGAAGAAACACACAAAAATTGATAAGAATCAAAATACGATCCTTTATCAGGCGAAAAAAAAATCGGCACGGTTGCAGTGCAAAAGCAACAACCTTATTGAATTTTAGGCAATTTTAAACACAATTAATAAATAGTAGATTTAAGTATATAAACAGTGTATAAAGCAAAGTCGGGAGGAAACCTTTATCTCCGCAACCATTGGTCGCAGACATATACTTCCAATTACAAATTATATATATATTTCCAATTACAAGTATGTTTTTTAAAATGTAAGCATTTATGGTTGGATGGATGTTTGGATGGGTTTTACGTCGCACTAGTGCTACGCAATGGGCAATTTGGGGCGGTCTGGGATTCATCCTTAGAGGTAGTCCGGAGACATTCTATCACAATTTTGATCCTTCACGGAAGGGATGGCTCTCCCTCTTCGGTGACCCCCAGAGGTATAATTTTTGATGGGAACATGGAGGACATTGGAACCACGATATATTTTACGCTCACCGGCCACCATTAGTATACACCACTGAGCTGAAGAACAACTGGAGGAAATGCTAGACCGGTTTTTGCGTGACGTTTTTGGAAGGTTTGTCTTCCGAGCGTTGCACGGCAGGAAACATTTGATACCTTTATATTTCAAAATAAAATTGTGTAAAGGTTGTCTGCTCGAAAAAAAATATGCTAAACATGATAGTACAATTTTAAATTTTAATTTTTTAAAGAGTATAATAGCAATAGACGACCCGACATATGTTGCCTGCCGTGCAAGGCTTGACTCTGTACGGCAAATGATTGCAGAAAAACTGGCACGCACGAACACTGTGTAAAGGTATTGGAAGCATTTGCTCTAGTTGTTCTTCAGCCTAGTCGTATACACGACGGTCTTTAGCCGGTTCGAGTACCGAACCCGCAATCTTCGAATTACGAGCCCGGTGCTCTACCGACTGGGTTACCACGGCCCGTAAGCATTTATGAAATGGCATGTTTAAATTTAAAAAATAAATTTTTTGAAAATTACAAAAACTAATTTTTGTACAGTCCTCGGATTCCTATAGTCATATTTAGTAAAAGGTGACACTCATCTTAACAAATATAACACATAAATACAACGTTTATAACAAAAAACAATAAGTTAAACAAGAAAAATCTTGAAACTGAGTTTGTATTTGTTACTCTTCCAAATAGTTACATGTCTAAAATTAAACTAAGTTTAAAAAAAAATAATAATAATAACTGAACTAATTGAATTAGAACATAAATAGTTGAATTAGATTAAATATTTTTTAAATATAACTGAAATTATCATTTTTTTGCATTGCGTTTAACATTTTAATAAAACTTTGATGCCTAATTAAAAAAATTTCTTGTTTAGCCTTACACAGTTTTTCCAACGCTGTAGAAGGATTTTATAATCCAACTTATGAAAAATTTTTCGTTTTGAAGTCTTTTTAAAAATTTATTGTGAAATTCACATTTTTAATGCCAAGTTTACGTTTTGACCTTGTGACTGAAATGGAGCAAATTCTCGAATTTGTCTTTTCCGCTTTTTCTACCTCTCGGTAGCATCAGCAGCCAAGAATATATGAGAGATGTCTTATCGTCTTTCGCGTTGCATCGTCAGTCGTATGATGTAACAGCAACAGTACTTTGTCTGGAAGATTAATCTGCATAAAATATACAGATTTATGTTTGTTGAACATATTTATGTTCCACTTGAAACATAAGCGGTAATATTCAATAAAAATATTAATTTGTCAGCATATTTTAAAATTATTATAACTTATTTATTTGAAAAATGTAAAATAGTGGTGGTGTAGGGCTTAAGCCGGATTGTCTAATCTAGGGACCTAGACGGGATGCCTTGCGTGGGAATCTTTCTACAGGGTTCTTGTTCGCGTATTCACGCGGAAAATGGAAAGTGTATTTGATTACATTCACAATTCCTTTGTATTAAAAAAAAAGTATTGTAATTTTTGGTTAACCCGTTAGCACTCAGTGTCCTCATTTGAGGACAGCTAATAAAATGACACGCATAATTTTTGTGGTTTCTTGGAATGATTTCTGCTTTTTAGTGACAGTTTATAGCGCCACTTTAAATGATCCCTGAAAGATTTATGTGCCTACTATTAGTTATTATTTCATAATTTTGATAGTTATTTTATGATTTTTCATTCGTCGCATATATATATATATATATATATATATATATATATATGGATATCGTAATAGAATTTAATCTTAAAATTTAGCTATTAATAGAACTAAAACAGTAACAGCTCACTAAAATATAGAACTGAATTTAACATAGAGGAAAGAATTACACAAAAAGTTGCGATTTAGATTAAGAACCAATGAGTTACGATAGTAACTTAAAATACTTACGCTGACTTGAATGATAATAAAAAAGGACCATTAAAATTATGAGAGGGAAAACAAATAATAAATCACAGAAATAATTGGATGAAAATGCTTAAACATAGAAGCATACTTATCAAGGGGTGCATGCTTCATAAAGCTTTAAAAGCTGCAACGATTTCGTAAAACGATATTGCTAATCATAGCAATTTATATCATTTCACACCCCGATCGATGCAGCAAGAACCATAAAGAATTAGAAATAAAGTGAAATATTAAATTAAAACAAAGATTAAATAAAGATTAAATATAAACTTAATGGAAATGAAAGTGATAACATGAATGAAGCAGAGCAACCACATGTATAACATTTAACACCAACTGGAGAAAAGGATGTTGCCAAAACCTAAATTGAAGTAAAATGAAAGCTCGACAGATATCGATTAATCGAAAATACTTCAGAGCATTTTCATTAAAGATAAAATACACAGAGTAAATATTAAATGATAATGTTAAAATAGATTTTATAGATAATTAAATTTAAATCTAGTAGAGTTAAATTAAATCGTACCAAATACATTAATAATAAATCATTTAAGTTAAGGTCTGATGAATGAAGGCATAAGACATCAGAGTGCAAGCGCCATCTTTCGTTAAGCTATAAAAACATTAAGTGAGTTAAATTATTTCAGGAGAAAAAGTCAATGCAATAAGTAGTGTAATTAAGATGTATTGACTGAAAGATTAAGATAATTTAGAAGTATTGACTGCAAGATTAAGATAATTTTTAGCACCGATCAAGTAATAAGAATAATTTTTAGCACCAATTAAGTAATAAGAAGAATTGAACATATGTGATTAACCCAATACTAAATAATTTGGAAGTCAATGTATTAAATGTTAAGTTTTCAGCATACTCAATTACAAGCAATAATGCCAAAGAGTACACATATAAGGATAAGCATTATATTGCAGTATTCAATAACTAAAATTATAATTTAAAAGATTTTTTTTAAAAAATAATATAAGATCTTATTTTTGATATGCAAATAGATGGATTGTTCAAACTTAACAAGGGAAGCCTCAAGTAGCCAGATGCACAAAATTAAATTTAAGGATAAAAAATTTCAAAATTCATAGTATCAACCAGAAAAATAAGAATGTAACTTACAGTAATCCCCCCGACCCCCCCCCCCTTTTTTTTTAAATTTTATTCAGCATCAAACCCTCCCAACCAACCAGCCAAACAACACCACCCTTCCTCCTTAATCAAACATCTGCCCACCCATCCACCAGTTTTTTTTTAATTAAACATTAGTAGTTTTTTTTTTTTTTTTTTTGTGTTAGACAGAGACCCTTCATGATAAACAAGTGAATAAATAAATTTTTTAGGATAACCCATTCTTGTAGCAACATTAATTATGTGAGAGATATTTTTGTTTTTAAACCTAACTGAACAAAGATTATGCATACGAAAGAGGTGATTGAGAAGGATATTTCTGTAAACAGAGATATGAAGACAAGAAGTAAAGTGAGTAAATAAATTTTTTTTGAAACTGAAATCTTGTCTTTTGTCATACAGATCAGTATAAATTTTACTACCATCAAGTTTGAGTTTTAAATCTAAGAAATTTATACAGTTATTGTTGAGAAGATTATGAGTTAAGGTAAGGTGAGAAGGATATTCAAATTTAAATAAATTAGGGGAAAAATTATTGACATAAAAAATTATAATGTCATCAATGTATCGGTAAAAATAGACATTTTCAATACATAATCCCTGTTCATAATGGTAAAGGTATAAGTCAGCTAACATACTCGAGCTACATCCTCCTTGTGGAATACCTTGAAGACTATGAGGGTAGTTGCGATACACCTTAGACTTGAGGGTTCCCACGAAAAGTAATCGCACACTGACAGATCAGGTGACCTGGGGTGGCCAGCTCAATTAGGACCGAGACCAGATTGGCCTCTGCTAACAACTCTGTTTGGAGTGATGATTGTGTAAATGTGATCCATGGTTCAACGGGCTGTATGGGCAGTTGCTTCATCCTGTTGGAAGTAACTGTAAGTCTTTTCCTCCTCAGTTAATGCTGCCACAAATGGATTAAAAATGTTGGAAATATAACGCTCCGAATTCAGCGTCTGATGAAAGAAGATGGGGCCAATAATGCACCGGTCAGACACCGCACACCAAATCTTAACCTTCTGACCATGAATGGTGTAGGGTGGAAGTGATGCGGATTCTCCGCTGCCCAGAACCTGTCATTCTGTGAGTTGACATAACCATTCAGGTGAAACCAGACTTCATCAGAAATAAAGAAAAAATCCATGTCCAAGCTATTTATTGTTATCTCAGTGAACAGCCAATCACAAAACTGGAGGCGCTGAGGAGCATCTGCTGGTTTTAATGCATGAACAACAGACTGCAGGGATACATCTTCAGGTCCAGGTGGAGTATTTGTCCGCATGATCGATATGATGCCGGTTTCTTGCGCCAGGCGTCGGGTTGATTTGTTAGGATTGAGAAGCATTTTCTGGTTAACTGCATCCACATTTTCTGGTGTTCGGACACGTTTAGGAATGTGTTTTGCCTTGTTAAAAACAGATCCTGTCTGACGCCATTTTGTGACTTATGGCACCCTTTCCTAGCACTTTGACACCATTAAATTTATGAGCAAACAACCGACCACACCCTTTCCATGAATTTGTTTTAACGTAACTTTCAACAACGAACACCCTCTGTTGCACTGTGAGTACCATCTTTACCTTCGCATTGATCAATTCACACTGACTCAGCCCGCACTAAGATCTGAACCGGTTTCGATCATGGGGTGCGCGTACATGTGGTGTGTGCGTCAATCATTCACGTCCAATCGTATCCACTCGTCCGGGTCACTTTTATTTGCTCCACCCTTTAATTAACAAAAAATGATTTCACACACAATTTAATAGTAAAAATTTGTTATTTCACCATTTTGTGTATCTTTATGCTTCGAAGAAGGAAATTTGTTAAACGTATCAATCATTACCATATTTGATCAAATGGTGACCGAGAGTCACCTCTGGAGTGCAAAGGGTTAAAACTATCTTAATATATATAAATCTCGTGTCACAATGTTTGTCCTCAATGGACTCCTAAACCACTTAACCGATTATAATAAAATTCGCACACCATGTGCAGTTCGATCCAACTTGAGAGATAGGATAGTTTAAATCTCAAATTATAGTCGCAATTTTAATTTATTGCTAATTATTTGTCTGTTATTATTTGACAGTCACAATTATCTGTTAACTCCAAATGATTCTAACAGATGTCGATACCTTTCGACTGGGTTGAAATGAAAGCTGAAATATATTTGGTGCTGCCATCTACACAAAGAATCTTCAACTTTTTAACCTATTAATAAATTTCGTATAATTCAATTATTTCCACTTTTTAAATTTTTGGTGTTAGCATAGCCGGCCACGTGTTACTTAGACTGAAGTGTAAATTGAATTCATATTATAATGAAGATAATACAGTGAAATTAATCCTGTTTTTTACTTATTTGTGCTTCATTGATCAAAACTTTGTAATTTAATCTGTATATATATATAAATTACGTGTCACGATGTTTGTCCGGGGTAAACTCCTAAACTAAGGAACTGATTTTGATGAAATTTTGCACACTGTGTGCAGTTTGATCCAACTTGAGAGATAGGATAGTTTTTATCTCAATTTATTGTCACAATATTGTTTTATTGCAATTATTTGTTAATTATAGACCTTTATTAAAGTTGCTCCAAAATATCTGTGAGTTCCATTAATTTAATTGTTGCCAAAAAAAAAAAAAAAAAAAAAAAAAAATACGAGTTCATTTTCTTTCGACATAAAAATAAATACATTTAATCAAACGTGAACGTTAAAAAATTATAAAAAGTTAAATTATGCATCTCACGAAAATTGACGTCATAATCAATTTAAAGATTTTATACACATTGATAAAGTGCTAATGTAGTTCTATCATAGATATAGTAATATATATAGATCTCTCATCCCCATGTTATCGTAGAAAGATTTTTGATGCCGAAAAAAGATAAAAAATAAAAGCTTTGGAAACAGCCATTAAGTGGTATTGAAAAAAAAAAAAAAAGAAAAAGAAAAGAAAGAAAGAAATATGAATTTGAAACTGTATCTGGAGTCTTCCATTCCCCTTTAGCAAATAAATTATTCATAAATTTTATTTGCTAAAATATTAGTATGTATTCCCGTGTGTATTCACTCGGGGAAAGACGGCCATATTTTGGTAAAAACGTCGTCTTTTCCCAAATGAAAAGGAATAACTTTTTTCTCCCCAATGATCACTCTATTCTATATATGCTATACTATATCTATGAGTTCTATACGCAAGCGAAGTGTGACTCACTGACCGTCTGTGCAGCCAAGAAAAAGATTTCCTATGTTAATTGCCCACTGGATTTTTTGTAAGAAATTATTAAAAATCGAGGAAATTTATTTCCCGATTTTAATCCTTATATTTGGGTATAGATATGTATTAGTTATCGCGGGTGTTAGATTGAATTATTTTGCTGTCAAATTGACAAAATTTTAATTTTAAATTTTTAAACTCTGTCGCCCTTGGCTTTTTTTATTATTATTATTATTATTTGGCGATCAAAAGCGTAACACGAAAATATACATGCCAGATGTATGCATTGTACGAAATGTAATATGTATTATTCATTGTACGTATGTATGACATGTAATATGTATTGTACAAAATATTGTTTCATATTATTCATTACTCTTTTAATATAAGTTGTTAAAATAACCATGATTTTTGAAAGGAATTAAATATTTTCGCCAGATAATTTGGCGATATTCTTTTTTTTTTCGCCAAGGATGACAGAAATGAAATCTACTCCGCTGCAAAATATTAGTATCTTACATCAGATATTTTATTTAGACATTTGAAAACAAATTTGACTTCAAACTATGATAGAATATTTATCATTTTCCTTTTAATTTGTATATTATTAGTATATTAAAATTTAAAAGCATGGTATATAAAAAGTTTTTTTTTTTTTTTTTTTTTTTTTTTTTTTTTTTAAATCTTATAATTATTCTTATCTTAATCCTCAATGTTTCCCATCTTTATTGACTTGAATTTACTATTAAAATTTTAACATACTCAAAAACTTCTCATCACTTCGTTAAAATACACTAAACTTTTCCAAAATCTTTTTGTATTTAAAATGATACATGTATTTACTTTAAATGTCCAATATTTCATAAGATTTCCAATTTTAAAGTTTTAAAATATTTATCAAATTTACTTATTTTTCTGGTTTAGCCTTATTGTTTTCCCTTTTATAACTACAGCTGTTGCCCTCTTTAAAATATTTAAAATGATGAGGTCATTTAATAGTAAAATTATCCATTATAGCATATATTATATTTCACTCCTCCATAAAAATTGATTTTAAAATCGTCTGTTTCTTTTATACTTTTATTTTAATAGAATTTTAATAGAATTTAATTTATATATTAGTCATTTTAGCAATTTTATCCAAAGTAGCATTAGAAATAATATATATCACTTCTCCATTAAAATTTATAGGACCCTACAATAAAATTAATTTGTGCTTAATATCAACACTACGAAAATTTTTATCAATCGCTTCCAAATTTTGACCTAAGTTTCAAATCTCAACCCTGTGGGTTTTTACATCGGCTACAACGTTTTCGCCTTTGTTCGTAAATAATAATTTAACTGTACTAAATAGTTTACAGCCGTATAATTCAACGTATAACTTAGTCACAGCAACGCGTGGCCGGGTCTGCTAGTAATACTTTATTTTGGTATGGTTTTGATCTTAGCTCATATACAGTGTAACTCCATGTCTGCGGAAATAAAATTTTACTATTACATAAAAACCAACATTTAGGTATTTTACGTGATGTATACTGCTTGAATGTGTTTGATTCCGTCAAATAAATTACATTAAAGCACACAGTATTTTATCGAGTTTTGGAACTATTTACTAAAATCTAAAATTTACATTTTCCATTTCATTATTTGAGATATCGTGTCACGTGTTTTGCGTACTATATCATTACACCTGAGCTTCAGTGAACTTGTCAGCTACCGAGAAACACGTTTACTGTGCCATTTCCTTAATCTTTACTCACTGAACTTATTTGAACTTACGTATTTTAATGTGTAAATTTTTAAGGACAAAACAAAATCGGGTCACATTGACCCGATTTTACATTAGGAATATGATGAATACATTAGGAATATGATGAAAAATATTCTTTAGAAGTACAAATAAAGGTTAGTCTTTCTAGGAGGGCATATTCATATCATTTACCAACTAATTCATGAACATTCATGAATATTTCTCCCTGCTATATATATATATATATATATATATATATATATATATATATATATATATATATATATATATATATTTTTATAAGCGAATAGCTTTTTTTTTTTTTTTTTTTTTTTTCTTTCCGGGGGGGGGGGGGGGGGTCAAATAGAATCGAATAGGGCATTAGGATTAAGCACATTTTCTCTGGTACACATGTATCGAAAGTCAAAGAATCATATGATCTCTTCCAAAATGTACATTAGCAAAGTTAATTTCATTGTTTCATAGGGGATTTCCCATATTACAAATACATATCTTTAGAAGAGTTAGTTTGTAGTATGTAAGTATCATAACTTTAATAGACAACTGTACTCTAGTGCAGGTATACACAATTCTTTTGACACATAAATTTCTTTAAACGATTTTTTTATGGATTTTGATCCCTTGTATTTTAATCACTGTCATTATCAATTTATTTATTCTAATTGAATGGTTACACCGATATTGTTCATAATAATTCCATTTAAAGTTCATAAATTAATTTAATAAATCTGCGAATGGAAATATAGAATTATACTGGATAAAAATATAGAATTCAATAATTATTATAACATTAGAAATGTATATAAGCATTTATAGAGAACCATTTGATTGGTCTATGATAATGGAATGTCAATAAACAGACAGTGCTATGCAAAATATTATCAGTTTTTTACCTGAACAATATTTGAAAGTTATTTTAGTATTCTTACCAGGAAACCATCCCATACTGTAATCATAAAAAAAATCCAAACAAGCATTAATCGAAAGAGCATATATAAATATATTTTTTGGCGCATAAAACAATAGCCCTCCTCAACTCGTTTTTGAGTTATAAATTCCGAAATTTCACTAATAATCGGTGCAACCACGCCTTAATCGATAACACCCCGCCTTACTGAAATAATAAATGAAATCCAAAAGAAGCAGAAATCGAAAGAGCGTAGACAAACGGGTTCTTTGATGGAATAATCAGTTGCCCATTTCAGCTTTGAGATATATTCAATCGAGATATAATGTCTAAAAATTCTCTAAAGTACAATCTAAAAATTGATAAAAGTCCTGTTTCTGGTACGTTTCCCCGGGACTCTTTCCACTCCTTTCTCGTTTCTACATTTTTACTCAGACTTAAATATAGATTTTCCTAGAACGGGCTTACGAGGGCTAACAGTTTATGCGTCAAAAATCACGTTAGATCAGGCCCTCTCGAATGAACATAATTTAATTGATTTCTATTATTACACTATTGGGATGGTTTCCTGGTTAGCTTAAGTCACAGCTGCCAAGTTTTTAAATTTATTCCGGAATGCTGTTAGCTCCGCCCTTTTTCCACACCGTAATCGTTATAGAATTTTTTTTTTTCAATAAATAATTACGATTACATATGAAGAAAAACTACTCTAAAAAGATTACGGTGTGAAAAAGGGGCGGGACTAACAGCATTCCGGAATAAATTAAAAAACTTGGCAGCTATGGCTAAAGCGCGTTATTTACACAGAATGTCAATTAGATATTGCTTTAAAAAAAAAAAAAATCTTTATATGTATATATACACGCACACATATATGTATCTGATTATATTTTATAATTTCAGTTTAGCTTCTGTTGATGCAGTTGAATATTTTTCGACTGTTTATCTATTACTTTATATTTATTGTAAGCTATGATGTAACTTTTCTTTTAGTTCAAACTCACCAGCAGACTTTAACGTTACAGTCCATAGGTGCCAAGTTTTAGTTATTTAAACTGAGACTTCATACCGGAAAGTTTTCATAAACGTTTTAAGGTCATTTATTCGCCAAAAATGTACAGTCACCCAAAAAAAAAACGCCACCCCCCCACCTAATTTCGCTGTAAATTAACGTAGAAACATGCGACTGGTACCGATCAGTTTGTAATAACGTCTAGTTTATAATGTTATAGTTAGATTTTACTTAGGGGGTCGTCTACATATTAAAACTGACATCAACTTCATTTTTTTCAATGGTAACCCCCCTTTTTTATAGTATTTTTGAATTATTTGGATCAAATCATCACGGAAAATGGTATAGTTTATATATTTCGCTCAATTTTTCATAGAGTTGTAAGCTGTCAAAATTTTGGGATGCTAATGTTAAATGAATGTGACAAACATTAAATCATATCTTCCGAAATAATTATGATATTTAAATTCTGTTTTTTTTATTCGTTAGAATGAAGTGACCCAAACATATTCCATGCAAATTTTTGCTAAAAAAAATTTTTTTCAATTATGAAAATTTTTAATAAATTCATATTTGAAAAAATTATGAATTATGACCTATGTTAATTTTTACACGAATAGAACGGGCATCATCAAAAACATGGGTTTCCAAATTTACAGCTCGTTCCTAACATTATTTTTTGAGTTACAGTGATATTTCATTTTTTACTGCTGTTAGGGGGGCGTCACTTGTTATAATTTGTATCATATGTGAGTCAATATTTCTATACATTTTGACGAAAAACTATTTTAATTTACCTTTATGTTATTATAATTATTTTCTAAGGAACATTTCGATGTTTATTATACAAATTGGCTTATTTTTTATAAAATTATCGCAATGCAGGCAAGAGATTGGGAAAGAATTCCAAAAGAAATGTAGCCCCGCCTCTATATTGCGGAAACAGTATTAAAAAACCTAGTTTGCATACTCGTATATGACACTATATGTGACGCTGGTATGCATAAATGTCAATGGCATTTACTACATTGAATGCTGAAGACTAAATTTTAATGATTTAATTGGAAGTATGTAAAATAATTTTGTTTTATAATGTAAAGTTTTAGAAAAATTCTGTAAAGGCGTGGCTTTCGTTGCAGAAGGGAGTTTACTCGATTCTGAAATGTTAAGTCTTTGTTCTTAAATATTACATAACTTTTTCTAGCTTCTCACTGCTAAAATTCTATTTTATCCCTTTTGTCTTGAATATTCTAGGATTCGTGCACCTCAATTAAGTATCATGACAGTAAAAAAACGCGGTAAGACGAGGAATATTATTTGAAAGAGCAATACGCAGTGAACAATACTTTTGTTTTTTCCTTTTTTAAAATTAATATAATTGATTTTTATTAATTTTTATCAGAATTTTTAAAACAAATTTTCTGTTTTAATCTTGTGAAATTTTCGCATTTGCTTACTCTACCGTTTATGCTATTTAAATTTTATCGCATGACGTAACATAATAAAATATAAAACTTCTATTAAATGTTTTTTTAATACTGAATAATAAAGTGGTATTTTTTTTTCTTTAAGTTTTAAAATCTATTATTGAAACAAAGTGCAATATTATTTATTTTCTATTATTCTAATCACGGCGTAAAACTGTCGTCACATTTATTACGGAAAAAGAATTTAAAACAAAGTAATATGTCTTATTACTTTTAAAGAGATAGATTTTACACATTTATAATTAAGGATTCAAGTACAGTAGACGATTGCAGAACGGGGAATATTCGTTCTAGGCAATAGGAAACCGTTTTTTCCATATCCATGTTTATTTTCATATGAATATACACAATAATATGAATATACACTCTTTCTAGTGAAAAAATTTGTTTCATACTATTTTGTTTATATAAATATGAATATAAGGAATATTCTTAAGAAATATCGTAACACACAAATTGTGAAAGAAACGCCCATTGGAGGAGTTACAGATTTCCAAATGACGTGAAACTGCATCAGCAGTCGCGAAAATATTAAATATTTTTTCTCAGATTTTAGTTTAAATCTTGTTATGTATATTTTTGTATATTATCTATTGTTGGTTTGTACGCCTAAAATTAAATCTAAAACTTTATAGTAACACTTTCATGCGAGGCTTACTGTATAAAATAAAAATATACCCAACAAGAAGTAGATAATAATTGTTAGTTAGTAGATTTTAATTGTTTTTATATATATTTTTTGTTTTTTAAATGTATTTTAACTTAAATTTTTGTCTCTTAAATAAAACAGTTTTTCCTTTTAAGAAGTAGATAATTCTTTTTCTTAAATATTAAACACCTTTTTTTTTTAACTGCTATTAATATTATTATCATTATTACTACTGTTCTTTTACCTTGTATTTAGATTTTTGTAATTCAATATTGTAGGGTTCATATCATTCAGTGTTGCCAGACTTGGGGACTTTTTTATTCAACTACCACCAATAACTTTGAAAAGTAAAATTTGCCGTATATAATAGACGATTAATCTTTGATGTGATTAGGCAACTGTTGCAATAAAAATTTAATGGTGGATATTGAATAAAAAAGTCCCCAAATCTGGCAACACTGATATCATTGAAGCTATTATTTTTCTTCGTACGAAGTGATGTATGTAACTTTCAATAATAATGTTTAATAAATTGAAACCAATAAAAATCTTTTAATTCATAAGCTAATAAAGAAAGTTCTGCGAATTTGAATCGTTTTTTATTTTATAATAAACATTCCGAACGTTTTTTCCGGTGTGAAATTTTATAAATAATGAATATTGGGTAGTTGATCACGATTTATTTTTTCTAAACGTATAGACGGTCCCCTAACACATTTTCACGTGTAACTCTGTTTAAAATTGATTTAAAGTCTATAAATAGGTAAGTTTTCCGAACTGCCTTGATCTCAGAAATCTGAATATGAGGTCAAAAATAGGGGTCGTCATTGAAAAAAATGAAGTTTATACGTGTTTTAATATGTAGATGACCCCTTAAGCAAAATATAACTACACCATAAAAAACTAGACGTTATTACAGATCGATAGGTACCAGCCGCATGTTTCTACGATAATTTACGGCGAAATTGGGTGGGGGGGTGGCGTTTTTTTTTGGGGTGACTGTACATGTATGATTCCTTTTTATACATACCGGTGTTTAATCTGATTTAAAAAATAGAAATGTTGGCAGCTGTGGTTAC
Organism: Salticus scenicus; assembly: GCA_963930645.1. Taxonomy (NCBI): domain Eukaryota; kingdom Metazoa; phylum Arthropoda; class Arachnida; order Araneae; family Salticidae; genus Salticus; species Salticus scenicus. The sequence goes on along the minus strand of OZ005651.1, from coordinate 307,580,260 downwards.
ACGTATAGTTTTATTCTCAAATCACCAATGCTGATTTCCTTTAAATTTTTATCTCTAAATATTTGATCTTTGAAACAAATTATGGAAATAACAAAATTTTAATTTTTAAAAACTAAACATTTCCTTGCTATTAAAAAGGAATATTTAGGACCAGTATAACTTGTTTGCAAGAATACAAATAAAAAATTGAGTCTATCACTAAATATATATATTTTTTAATAAACATTTACGATTTATACGGGGGAAAGCCACTGTTTCCTCAAGATAATAAGTATATTTGTTACAATTTCTCTGTGAACTAAGTAATAAGCATTATCTTTTCCAAATGAAGTTTTAGACGTCATGTCAACTAACGAAAAAGTGATACCCTAAAACACGGGTTACTTGGGCCTTGGAGGGCTACTTAACCCGTTAGTAGTCGCTATAGGCAGCGCCACCTATTACAGATTGCGCACTTTTTATTCAACTGTCACCAATAATTTTAAGAAATGATGTGATCGACGTTTCTTCGATTTTATTCACCTTTTGTGTATATCATATGTCACTTCTAAAAATTTTTGGTGGCTATTGAATAAAAAAATTTGGCAATAATGAAGGATGGGCGGCAAATCGACCAACTAGCGACTACTAACGAGTTAAACTCAAAATGTTAAAATAAATAAAGTAGCTCCTGCAACTGGTTTAGTGAAGTATTGGACGTAGTTCATAGCCATTGCGGACAAACTGCAAACTAAGTCCAATACTTAAAAAAAAAAAAAAAAAAACAGTGCCAAGGACAATTTTTTAACGTTTTATCGTTATGAGTTTAAGTAACCCCCATGGTCCGAGTAATCCAGTTTTACGGTACTGCAAAACTAAAATTTGTTATAATACTGGCATGGCTGCCAATATTTAATTTATTCCGGAGTACTTTTAGCCCCGCCTTTATTTCACACCACTATATTCATAGAAAAATTTTCTTCAATACATAGCTTCGATAAAATATGAAAAAATTACTTTTAAAAAATAAGTGGTACGAAATGGAGGCGGGGCTAAAATTACTCCGGAATAAATTAAAATAATGGCAGCTATGATACTGGGTTGCTATGGTCCGTACTTTTTCCCGAACTCTTTAACCATTATATTTATATAGTAGTCTTTTTAAAAGACTACTATACAAATAGACTACTATATAAAAGAATCTTTTATAGTATGTTTCCACGATCGATTAAAAGAAAATTGCTATATAAAGGAAAAATGGCTGTATCGTAGAAACCTGTAACATTATCATACTTGCCAACTATCTCATTAATAACCGTACAATTGTTAACGCCTCCTGAAAAAACGCCCCTTTTCTCACACCACTATATTTTTAAAGTTATTCTCTCCAAATGTTGTTACATGAAATAAGACTATAATTACTCTAAAAAAATATTGGTATGAAAAAAAAGGCGGGTACTAAAAACTGTACGGTTCATAAAGAGATTGTTGGCAAGTATGCATTATTTAAGAGATCGCATTGTAATCGCAAGTGCTGGGGGATACACTGTAAACAGTTTTTTTTTTTTTTTTTAACGAAAAGCGGAGATGATTAAAAATATTTACAATTTCAAACTTGAATTTTAATTAAAAATATTTTTTTTTCAGTAATTTTATATGATGAAAAACATTTAATAAACATACAAATGATAAATTTCCGTGGAAAATTATTTAGTAAGAATTTTATTGAAAAGAATCTTGTAGATGAACATAATGTTTCATAAGACTCTCCGAATATTTAAAATTAATCCATTCCTATTATTATTTTTATATTTTTTTAATGACGCATGTCGCATTGAGAATTTAAATTTATTTGTTTTGGCGCAGTCCTTGAAGTAATGCAGATAGCGCACACACACACATATTCTCTTAAATTAAGTTTTCAATAACTTTCTAATAAAGTGAAAAAAAAAAAAAAAAAGAAAGAGAATAAAAAAATATTGAGTGCCCAAAGTAAATCTCGGGAGTTTCACAGAACTGGCCCATCTATACGTATAATAAAATAAGATGTTTGTGTGTGTCATTGCGTATGTTTGTCCGGAGCATTTTAGGGAAACGGTTGATCGCAGAGCTACACAAATTTGCATGGAGGTTCGTAATGACCTTTCGTGATACACCTCGGAGTCCGATTTTCGAATTTTTGATTAGTTTTCTTTTAACTAGAAGGATTTTTTTTCTTTTTCTTTTTTTCTTGTTGAAATTGGATTTTGCCAACGTATTTCCGTATCACGCTAAAAAACAAGGCGTTTCCCGTTTCACTGTAAATGAGAGGCAACCCTTTCGTCGGTCAAAGGCTCAGTCGGTTAAAGCGTCAAGGTGTTATTGCGAAGTTCGTGGGTTCGATACACGCTGGCGGATGTGTTACTATTTTTGCAGATAATTCATAGGTAAGATGTCAATTGTAAAAAAAAAAAAAAATCATTGTCTACGCAGTATTCTAAGAAATTTTGATTATATTTTTTAAAAGATTTCTTTTAGTTACTAAAACGTACAAATTAAAAATTTAAGTAAAAAAAAAAAAAAAAAAAAAAAAAAAAAACACTGGAGCCCTAAAAATCATAAAATAAATATTTATTCTTGAAGAGATATGGCTATAAAAAACACCGTGTCATCAATAAGTAAATTTTAAAGAAAAATACAGATGTTTCACTTTTGCAAGAGATGAAATATTTTAACTAATCAAAATAAAAAAAAAAAAAAAAAAAAAAATCGAGAAAAACATTTGAGATTCTTTTTATATTTGATAGATTTTTTTTTTTTTTTTAATTGATTAAAATATGAAAATAATTTCCCTATAACAGCTTGAAAATTAGCCATTTAAATATTAGTTTTAAATTTAATTGTTTGTTGCCAAAAAAAATTTCCAGTTATTGTTTTCGACAAAAAAGAAATATATTCTCACGCGAATAATGGAATTTTGCTACTGAATAATGAAACTAAAATATTTAATAGATATTGAGATACAGTCATCTTTGAAATCGTAGTTCCTAAATAATAACAAATCTACCTTTCGCCGATAAATACCCAATTTGAAGTACCCGGAATAGATCTTTCTACAGGCAGTGGTAACCTGGACCTGATGCAGTGCAGCCGGAAAAAGACCTGCAGCAGATACCCGAAGCAAGGTTTAGGGCGATTTCAATGTAAGCATTTATTTCTTTTTTAGTTTTTATTTATAATGTGATATAAAAAATAAACAGTGATTCAATTCTTCTGAAAAATCATTTAAATATAGTGACCAGCGAAGCCGGCGTGACATAAGCACGCACGGAACTCCACTGTCGAAGACAATGGGAACCCGGTGTGAATTTTTACCCGATGAGAAATGTTTCTTTTATTTATTTATTTATTTTTTTTTATTTCTTTTCTTAAGAGTAAAAGTTTGAGTTGAGAAGGAGTATGTGCGCGCAGTGCACGTATATCTTCACATGTGTGCGCGCAGCTCGCATGGGTCTGCGGTGCCGAAAGCAGTGGGGACCTGCGCCGAGTTTTTATCCTAATTCAAATGAAATTTTCTTAAATTTCTTTTCTTAAGAATAAAAATTTATTAGGGATACTGATAATATGCAATTTTGAGAATTCATTCATTATAGTGATTCATTTAAAAATAGCGACCCGCTAGCGGGCGAAGCTCGCTAGTATATAATAAAATTTGTACTACACAATTTTGAATGTACATAACATATGAAATCTGATTAAAAATATATAACTATAGAGAGAATTTATCCATGGTATCCATGGTCTGAAATGCAAGTCAAAGCTTCCTAAAAAATTAATCTTTATAAGTTTTTTTCCCCTATGATAACGAAAACAATTTACTCGTGTAAAAAAGATTTGCGAAGCTATTTGGGTTTTGTTTCTTATTTCACCCAATTTAGACAAAGACTAACCACAAAATAAAAATAATAAAAATAAGAGATAAATAAATAATAATAAAAAAAAAAGAATTTGAAAAAATAAATTTTAGCATTTTTTTTTTAAAACATTATTTTAGAATTTGATGTTGAATCTTGTGCACTTATACTAATTTAAGTTGACATAAAGTTGTAAAGTGGGAAAGAACTATTTTTGTTTCGAATTTAATTGCATGTGATTACTGATTTTTTAGGGTAAAATAAAATATTTTATTTTACCTGCAATTTAGAAAAAAAATCAATATCATCAAGAGTAAGACTTTACTTAGATTTTTAAAATGTAATACATATATATACATAATTGGAATAAATTTTTTAAATGTTTTTGAATTAATAAACCTCTGAATTAAAAAACTTTTATTTAAGGATGTACATTTTCCCAGCTTAAGTGCTAATCTACTGTAATGATGCCGATTTTAATATTAAATTGATATTTTCTAGTAAGCTTCATAGTCTTACTCAAAAAATAATCGAAAGTCTACAATTTCATTACGTATAAAGTGTGAAACATAAATTTTATTTACGTGTGTCTTAGGGTACCTACAAAATTTGTCGAATAATTTTCTTTAACTGTTAGAAGAGCATAAGTTTTACCAACTTTATACATTGGAGTATGTGGGAGATATAAAATTCATAAATATTTTAGCATTATATATGTGTGTATATATATATATATATATATATATATATATATATATATATATGGTGACGTCAATTTTAATTTCAAATCGAAATTTTCCGCCAAACTTCATATTATTACTCAAATTTTATATACGGGCATCTCAGGCTTCCTATAAAAATTGTAGAAATATTTTCTTTAACTGTTAGAAGAGCATGGCTTTTACTAATTTTATTTATTGGAGTGGTTGATTGATATAAAAATTTATAATTATTTTAGCTAATTTTTCTTTTATTTGCTGATAATTTTACAATAAATCATATGTATAAATATATTGTATTTGCGAAGCATCTGTTATACCGGAGCTTGTCCTAGAACGAAATTTTTATACATCATTTTAACACTTTTACTCCCGAAACCGTCATTGTTTTTTCTTCACTTAATTGTATGGTTTAAGGCTCATATAAATACGAGCTGGCGCATCAGGCGTTTTGTTGCCTTAGGGTTACCACATGTACCCAGCGCGTTTCTCTGATAAACAAACTACGAACATTTTTTTTATCGTCTTATGTTACTTTAGAGTAACTTGTTTTATTATGTTTCATAATTTTAGCTAAGTAAACTATAATATGGAAGTTTGTTTAGCGATAAACTGCTATAATCATTCAAGAAGTGAATATAAAGTGTTCACAGACCTTCTATTACTGTGTATTTGAGTTTTGGCGACATTTTGTAAAAGAAACAGAAACCGCCCTAACAACACATCTTACCCCAGTACATCCATAGCATATCTGAGAATAAAATGACATCCTGATTTGAAAAAAATGTAATTTTAGGAATATTATTGTTGCTTATTGCTCTTATCTTGACCAGATTAACTTCAGATCAAGATTTCTTAAAATCATTAGGGAAGAGATAAGGACGCCAAGCGTAAATGCTGTCCTCTTTGGAGGCAAAAAAATGGCGGTGATGCGCCGATCTATTATTTTATTTAAGGGGCTCTAGTATGGTTTCATACTTTGTTGTTAACATAAATTAATATTTAACAAATTATTTGAATACAAGGTACACAGTATTAAAAAAAAAAAAAAGTATTGAAAGAGTAATATTGAATTATAAGGTCTTATCCGGGGAATCCTTATATTGTTGAAAAACAAGAAATTTGTAAACAACATCAGAATTTGCAGTTTCTAGTGTTGTTTACGAATTTTTTATTCATTAATGTTCTCAACCGAAATTAATGTTCACACAGTTTAAGAATGCATGCAAATAGTTGAACAATTTTTTTTTTTTTTTTTTTTACCTATATACACACGTTTAAGCAAACATTTACTGTTTAAGGAAAAATAAGATAAATGTATACTTTGTTGGGAAATGCAATATGCTTTTACAAAACCTTTCTGTAACGGGTGATGCAGCAAAATCTGGACTGCCCGCAACTAAACATATCAGTAGCAAGTTGTTAACATAAAACAAAAAGGAAGGGAGCAATAGAAAGGGAAACACGAGATCTACGAAACACACATTTATTCAACTCTCAACTACACCATCGCGCCTAATCTGATTGAGCATATTCTTAGTGCTCTTCGCCAGGCGCTGTACAAGTCCGACGTACATTCATCCCAGGCATGACGCGATTCGTGAGCTGGCGAGTGTTTTCTGCTCTCCAGGCATTGGCATAGACTCGGACTTTCAACAGAGTCCAAAAGTCCTCAATACATATGACTTCCGGGAGGTTGGTAGGGTTCTCTTCCTTGGCGACGAAATGGATGCTTTCTGTTCCAGGTGCTCTCCCACCTCTTTACGGCAATGCGCACTGGCTTTGTCCGGCCAGAACAAGTAGTTGTCGTCGTAGTGTGCTCTAATGTATGCAATAAGACGTTTCTGAATGCATTCCTCCAAGTAAACCCTGCCATTGATTTCGAAATTGGACTCTTTGATCAGCAGTTCTGACTATCCGTTTCGTCCGATGGCAAGCCAGACCAGAACCTTCTTCTTAAACTTAGTTTTGGGATAGAATTTCACCCTAATCTATATTCGAGGTATAGAAGGTGTTGTTGTTGTTAATGGTGGAGTGAGATAGCGTGAAATATTACTCGTCATCGATGATCTAGGCCTTTGCAAACTTTCGATACGTATCCGACCACACAACCTCTTACCTCCGGACTTCTGCCTGTCAGTACGTTGTGGGATACGTTTCTTCTTGTATGCCTTCATATTAACTTTCTGTAGATTCCGACAGATCATGCTTTGATGACATTGGAGCCACTGAGGTGCTTGTCTCTGGGAAATCCCGTCCTTGTGATTGAACAAACGCTTGAAGGTGGTCAATTTTCTTCCAGTGACTTTGGTGTTGAATCCACCTGAGCCAGGTAGACGAGACGCTGCTCTGTTGTCGTGAAAACGTTTAAAAATACCATAGATAGTACTTCTGGGAACTCCTTCAGCCATAAAGTGTTGTACAGTGGACCATTTTCCGGACTGGATGTTGGCAGAGTAGAACTTGTACTTCGCTTGAAGCCATTGTTTTAATTATTGGTTCCTGCTGAAGACACAAACAAAAATATATCAACACTAGATGTAACGCTCTACATATTACATATAATAATTTTGTCCCTAATACTTAGCATTAAATGTCACAGAGTGCAACCACAGTCAAAATTTTGTTGCATCACTATACTAGTGGGTAATGTGAGGAAGGCTACCGTCCCCTCAACCCCCCTCCCCCATTTCATTATGTACTTACATTTATGTAGAATTCAAATCTGTTATTAAATTCAAAAGTCCATTTAAAATTATTCAGACAACTTTCACACGCAACATTCCTTGAAACTTATCAAACTTGATCAAACTTTTCTAGTAACAAACACATTAACTTCAAAATGCAGTAAAGCCACGTTTATACGTCTTTTACATTTATACGTCCTTTTAGTGAAGCGATTCATTCCTATTCATTTTAATGCAAAAATTCTTCATTTATACGCTGCTAATATCGGTTATACGTCTTTTCCTCTTTACTAAAATTCGCAAAATTTCGCGACCTGTCATTATTGTTTATTCTAAATAAGTCAGATTTTTCCTAGAAAGTATCTTAAATGGAGGAACAAATGGAGAAAGACCGAAGAATACTGATCAAAGAATCAATTGAATTCACAGTAAAATATTTAATACTCACAGACAAGCAGCAAATCAGACGAATATTAAAGATTTTTAATGTTATTAAATAATTATCTGTATGAACATAAATCGTATACTTATTATTAAAGATACGCAATGCGTATAATTAATATTCAAAATGTGTTCATATATAGTTCTTAAGAAATGTAATATAATACTCAAAATATGATATATGTAATTAGTACCCAATCATGCATTAATAGTATGATTTTTCTCACTTTTTATAATAAATCTTTTTTTTTTTTTAATTATTGTCTTAAAAAAATGTAATATACATTTACTAACTTAAGAAATTTTATTAATTAGTATTTGCATATAAATTTGGCTAAAGTGTCATTAAATTTGTAATAATCAAAGAGTTATTACTAAAATTTCTGTTATACGTCTTTTCGTTTATACGTCCTTTTACGTCAGTCCCTTGAAAGACGTATAAACGGCACTTTACTGTATAACATTTGGATCGCCTGAAATTATTTGTTTGAAATTGTTTGTTTTTAATTTATTATAACAGACACAGACAAAGATCAAACGTTAAAAACTTGGCTTGTATTCAGAAAGCCTCAAAACGTGTATATATACAAAAAACCAAGCGATGAATATTTAGCTTAAAAAAATACATTATTTACCATATGTCTATGATTAATTAATTTCAATTCCAGAGCAGCTTTCCTGGACATGGTAAAATATTATAGTAAAGCCCTTCCATTAACAATAAAAAAGAATGTTATGGCCTAAATATTGGCAGCCCCGTATATCTTCTGAAAGTTATGTACACATCACATGGTGCACATAAATATAGTCCTATATTAATAACACACGTCACAACCTGAAATACACTTCCACAAATTTTCAGCTATTGTCGCATTATAATCTAGTTCTTTTGTGTAGCCCTGTAAACAAACAGGGAATAATTTTCATACCATATTCTACATGAAACATGTTTTTACGTATATAAAAAATAAATATTTGTTTCATTTGGTTTAGTGCAGTCTATAGATGTTAAACTCTACTTACCTGGAATTTCCCGCATAAACGTAATGTATTTGAATTCTCTTGAGTGTCCCTGTACACAAACCATTTGCTTGATCACAACGAAGAGTTTAGTGCAGCAACCCTATATACTACACATTTAGAATACCAAGTTTGGACTTTCTGCTATTATTTGTTCTTGAGATATACTGATAATAGACAGACACAGACACAGACCAACCGCTAAAAACCTGATTTTTGGATTCAGGTCACCTCAAAACGTATAAATATAACAAAAACTCCATTTCGAATATTTGACACAAAAACAATACTTTCTCTACTATGTATATGGGTAAAAGAAAGTAAAAACACCCTTTGTTCATGTTTCCCTCTTTTTCTTACGGACATCTTTAAATTCTATTTTGATAGCTCAACGGCTTAAAGCATACTTGCCAACATTTTAATTTATTCCGGAGCATTGTTAGCCCAGCCTTTAATCCGCACCATTTTACTTATAGAATATTTTTCTTCAATATGTAACTACGATAAAGTGAGAAAAAAATATTGTTAAGAAAAAAGTGGTATGAAATAAAGGCGGGCCTAAAAATGCTCCGGAATAAATTAAAATGTTGGCATCTCTGATTAAAGGTGTCGTCTGCACCCCACCTCCCCCCCTCCAAATCGTTAAGATGGGTGAATGAAGAAGTAAAATTTCATCTTCATTTAAAAAAATGATTCAGTTAAATAATAATAAAAAATAAATCATATAAAATCCTCTAACTGAAATATTTTGACGAAATGTACGAATAATTTCACGTACTTTTAGAGATACGTAAATTTAAAATCAAAAGAAATTTAAACGTATTATTCGTATAGTTAAAAAAAAAATTATTATTTTTTTTTTTTCAAAATGAATATGTAGTTATATACTGCACACTGCATTGATTTGTTGTATATTTCAACAAAACATGGTAAAATTGCCATGAATAGTTTTCTAGTTTATAAAACTGGTATGATTAAAACGTTTTCCCTTGTTTCGACATTAAATATCACCTAAAATAGTGCTATGATATATAAACGATTTGATGCATCATGTTTATCACACATTTCTGTACAAAACTGCCAAACTGTTTGTTTTTATGTGAAACAGTTTTTACAGTACAGACAAGAAAAGCGAAAAAGACACGATAAATTAAAAAAAACTTCAGCAGTAGATTTTTTTTTACTTTATTATTATTATTATTTAAAGGATAACGAAAAATTACACATGAAGTTGTGTTTTAAAATCGACAAGGTTAACTTACATGCGATTACATTTGCAAAACTTTGAGCTGTTCCAGATCAAAATAATGCAAATTACTACACCTATTATCTTTTAATAAATATTAATATCATCAGCGTTATTTTGTAATATACATACAATTTTTATTTAAGTATAACGCAAATAACATAGTATATTTAACCCTTTTCTGGTCCTATTTAATTTCACTTCTCTGGTCAGTGTCTCCAAATTGATGGGCTTTTTTTATTCAATATTCACTAGTAAATGTTAACTGTAACAGCTACTAAATCACTTTGAAGGTTATTCGTCCATAATATATATCAAATATCACTCCCCAAAATTATTGGTGGGAGTTGAGTAACAGAGTCTCTAAATTTCGCAATCCTGTTTAACCGTTTGCTATCAAAGCCCTTTTCTCACGGGTAAACCAACAACTCGAAACTATTTTCCAGCTAAATGGTGATCCGCATATAAAACTTCCTAATTTTTCTGGTACTGACGGAAAAAAATTTCATACTAGAAAATGCTTCTTAAAAGGGCGTGGCTTGAGAGCAGAATTAGAATTGTGTAAGAGATCTATTTAAAAGTATAGAAGTACAGCAGGGGTCGAAGTTTCTGCCTTTTAGCTAGTAGCTAAATCTTATATAGCTTAATATAAGATCTGGCTGTCCTTATGTTATGTTGGCCGCGTAATAAAATGCTAGCATAATGCAAGTTTATACTCCTTTTACGAAGGCCGCGCCTTCTTTTTTGTCAGTGGCCTCTTTTATGTCGACCACTTTGTATTTTCCAAATGTGCGGGCCTGAAGTGTGGTGGAAAATGAAACTTTTGCATTCGAACCTTCTTTTAGTAAGCGTAATGAGCTTAGTAATGAGCGTAATGAGCCCGACAATAGTTTTAATAAAAAACTACAAAATATAAAACATAAGAATTTTAAATATAAACATTTTATTTCTATATTTGATGTATATTTACATATTACAAACATTATATATGAATATTATGATTTATAATTTTCCATTGTGTGATATTTTGCAAAGCATTTTTGGCCATTTACCAATTTGCCAAGGCAAGCAACGCCCAAAGACACTTAATAAAAAATGTAGGTGGAGTCTCTTTCTTAAGGAAGTATTACACCTGTTATAGCACTTTTAGTTGTAGAGCAATATTGGTGGATATAAGATATATAGTAATTTAATTGGTCATGACGCTTCTTGAGCGACGTTCGAGTTGAAGTAATGAATAGAATGTCGCCTGAGAGGCGACGTACGAGAGCAAACGGTTAGAGCCTTATGACTGGCAAAGGGTTAAAATGTAATGTAAAAATATAATTAAAATATATGTTAGCAATACAGTTTAAACTCCCTTATGTTTTGGTTCACATCGTACGTCTCTAATATTTCTTTATTCTGTTATATATTTGATTTAATTTCGTTTTTGCAAATTGTATTATCGTTTCCAGACCATAAACTAGTTATAATTTTATGCTGAAAAAGTTTCTTTTCCAAATTTCTGCTTTATTTATTTACTTATTATTATGCTGTGGCATATAAGATTTGTTATATTTATTAAATTTAATAAAATTAATTTTTTGGAAATGATCAAATAATTCAAAACATTCTACTTTTTTATGCGAAAAGTAAGCGTTTTAATGTTTTGTAAACTCGTAATTAATTGCAATATAATTCCTTAATACTTTCAGCGGTTTTTTACTTTTACATTGTAAATAAAAAAACTGCATAGATCTTTTTTTTTTTTCTTTTACATTTGAGGAGCAAACATTCAAACCGTGTTTTCTCCAAAAATAAAAAAAAATGAGTTAGGTATTTTTCTTTGAACTTAACATAAAAATACTATGTCTACCTATGTTCCTAGATATGTCTACATATTTTCCTAGTATCCAGTAATACATCTAAATAAGCGAAATCAGGTTTTAACTTTAGTTATTTTTAAATTTATTAGATTTTGTGTTGTCTGAAAAATTTTATCCGTTGGAGGAAACAAAAATCCGTAAAGAGATTATTTTGTGTAATATATTAAAGCGAAACCAAAATAACAAGAATAATAAAATGTAAATGAAAAACAAGCAAATAGGTTATTAAATGGAAATAAACCAAATTAGTATATTAGGCATTTTTGATACTTTATATAAAACCTATTTTAAATTTTAATTCTTGCTAAAAGTAGAAAAATTAAAATTTAGTTTATTTTATGTTCATGCACTAAGGAAATATATTTGCAGGGTTGCCAACATTTTAATTTATTCAGGAGCATTTTTAGCCCCGCCTTTATTTCGCACCACTTTTATCTTAAGAATAATTTTTTCTTATTTTATCCTAGTTATCTATTGTAAAAAAGTATTTTATAAACAAAGTGGTGTGAAATAAAGGTGGGGCTAAAAATGCTCCGGAATAAATTAAAATGGTGGTAATCCTGTATTTTTATTACTTATTCTAATGCAGTGTTAAATTTGTTGCATTCTATATTTTTATTTATAAACATACTTTACATATTACGCCATTTTTTTTTTTTTTTTTTTTTTTTTTTTTTTTTTTTTTTTTTATGATGGTTAATTTTTTTAGTTTTTATTCATGTAAGTTTACAGAAACTTGTTAGATAAATATAAAACGGAAATATTTTGCAATATGTAACGAAATTCATTACGACACCACGTTCCCATAAAAGACCGGACACTTCTGATTTTAACCCTTTGCCGGTCCTATTTAATTTCACTCCTCCAGTCAGTGTTGCCAAATTTAGAGGCTTTTTTATTCACTATCCACCACTAAATTTTAACTGTAACGGTATCCTAGTCACTTCGAGGGTTATTCATCCTTTATATATATCAAATATATGTCATCAAAGTTATTGGTGATAGCTGAATAAGAGAGTCCCTAAGTTTGGCAATACTGTTTAGAACGCTTTAAAGCATTAGGGCCGGCAAAGGGTTAAACATTTTGTCAAATATCAAAAAATACTTGACGAATTATTTCGAAACTTCAATACTGTGAAGAATATGTTTCACCTCATTTATTTCAGTGAACATTTTGTTCCGATGGTAAGGGACGCGTAATAAATAAAATAAATAAACAAATAAAAATGTTTGGAAACCCCCTGTAAAACATAATGTTTAAAATGTATTTTAGCTATATTATGATTATGTAGCTCCAATTATACATCTGTACTCATTTGTATAATACAGGTATGTATATTCAAAGAGATGTAAAGGTTATTTAATAAAATTGAAATTTTTTTGTACGTATTTTGTTTATAAGAGGTGTAGTTTTAAAACCAATGCAATGTCAAATTTTGAAAACTTGAAATACTATAGTACAGACAGAATACTGTAATCAGAATGTAAAAATATTAAATACCTAATGAAATACGATCATTTTTACTAAATGATGTTTAATTGTGCATGCGCAACCATTAGCATAATTTCTTTTGCCTTTTTTTAGTCAAATGTAACGAGCTCCTCTTATATAAAGTCCAAAGAAATACCTTAAAAATTCAGAAAGATATCATCAAAAGAACCAATAGAATTTCAGTTGTTCTCAAAATGAAGTAAAACGATAAGAGGTTTATTGTAAATTTTTTATTTTTAATCAATTAATGCCAATATAGCATAAGTTGATACAAAATAAATTTTGTATAAAACCCGTTATCAAAATTCTTTCTTTTTGAGAGCAGCCGAAATTTAACTGTCTTTTGACGATATTTCTCTGAATTTTCATGCTAAAATTTCAGAACACTTGGGTTTCTCATAAGAGTAGCTCTAAACATTTGATTAGTAAATTATATGTAAAAAAAAATTTGATAGCGCTTGCGCATATGTAATTGAACATTATTTAATAAAAATGCTCATATATCATCAGATATTTAAGATATTTATAATTTTAAATTCTGATTGCAGTATGATGCCTGTACTCTATTAAGTCAAGTTTTCTTAAGAAAAATAAAACACCCTCATTTACCGAGAGGTAAATGAAAGTGCTTCGTCATAGCTGATAGACGTAAGGGGCTGGGCTCGATCCCAGGTCGCTCTCGTCGGAATAACTGAAAACTCGGGCTAGGATCCCTTAAAAAGACCCTCAACGGAGGGCACTCTTCTCATTAACTAAAGAGACCTTTACATCTCCATGAATGCACATGCTCTTTTCATGCAAATAAATATAGATGATTAAAAGAAGTATCATATTTATATGCGACAGATAAAACATATTTCAAGCATTACCTTTTGAAGAGTGTATCCACTTCAACATTAGCTGTTATTATTATTATTATTGATCTCCTTTTCAGGGAAACATGTTTTCTTTTCTTCCTTTTCTTACCTTAAATAGTAAAATAATTTTACAAATTATCTGCATGAGCAAAGATGAAAAAATTTACTGTACTGCTTAATTTTGACACCAGAATATAAATTTAACCACTCAAATTAAGTAAAACATGCATATTTTGGGAATGTCAAGAAATAGTAATTTAATTCACAGGGGGTCCTCCGTAGACGAGTGGTTATATCACCACACTGCTAATCGGCTTCGAGCGTAGGAGAGTGGGTTCGATTCCCGCACTGGCCCAGGCTGTTTTTCCAATTCTTCGTATTGTAATTCTGTCATGGGCTATCTGTTTTTATCTGACGAAGATTTACAAGCGGACTGCAAGTCTAGCATACAAATCTGACGTATATGTGTTATCTACAAATGGCAAATAATTCATAATTATTAATTTGCAATATATAAGGCGAAATTTGTTCTTTACACTCCTGCAGTTACAAGAGAATCCATCGATCATTTCTTTGGATAGTTGACAAAATGTCGAAACATTTATTTATAGTCAGTGTGTATACTCTGAAAATTTGTCTCTACAGTTTGAACATTTTTTCCCCAATAATGAAAATTCCAATCGTTCTTATAATGATAGATCACAAGGAACACTCAGTATCAGGGTTGACAACATTTTAATTTATTCTGGAGCATTTTTAGCCCGCCTTTATTTCGCACCACTTTATTTATAGAAAACTTTTCTATAATACATAACTACGATAAAATAAGAAAAAAATTACTCTTAAAATAAAAGTGGTACGAAATAAAGGCGGGGCTAAATATGCTCCGGAATAAATTAAAATGTTGGCAACTCTGCAACATTATTTTCTATTTGTAAATTAATTATCATATTCTTGATAAGCTCCCTTCTTGTTAAAGTGCAAAATTGTTTGCTCATCCATTGATAATATATTAAGGAAAGTATTAAGATTGTTTTCATACTTTTATTAAAAGTCATACTGACCAATTCTTCATTTTCTTTTTTAAATTATTAATGCTTATTATTTACTTTTTTATACTTACTCACTAGTTTATTTGGGCTCTTGTGGATTATAGTGGTATTGTATCATATGTTTTGTTTTTGCATTCTACTTCTTTTGTTGCAATATGTATTTATATAGTGTTTTGAAATGCCATTCTTCATTTTTTGAAAAAAAAAAAGTATTGTTTATTTATTTATTTTATTTTATTTATTATTATTATTATTATTATTATTATTATTATTTTATTTTATTTTTGTAATAAGCATGGCTTCCTAATTACATTTAGAAAACAATAATTTGGTTTTATTCATGAATTCTTTTTATGTACACGATTTTTTCAATGTTTTTTAACTTTTGAACTATCACTAATTTTCAAAATTATTAAAACAGTTTTACTTTAATCATTACTGTTTAATTTTTCGTATGGGTAGAGTTCCTTGGTTACTTTATCGGAGTTAACATTTTAATTTATTCCGGATCAATTTCAGTCACGCTTATATTTCATACCACATTTTTTAAACGTAATGCTTTTTTACTTTATCATAGTTATATATGGAAGAAAATATTTTTATAAATATAGTGGTGTGAAATAAAGGCGGGTCTGAAAATGCCCCGGAATAAATTAAAATGCTGTCAACCGTGCTTTACTGTTAAAGCTTTATTTTCACATTTTTATGTCATATAAAATTTTACTGTCTCATTAACTTTTTTTTTTATTATTATTTATTTGATGGTGTTGGTGTTGGTGTTGGTGTTAGGTTTAAGGATAATTGGCCGCGCAAGGATCCTAGGTTTGGGAAGGGAGAGTTCTCCGTTTTTAAAGGGTCCTAGATGTATTTGAAATTTTAATTTATTCCGGAGCATTTTTAGTCACGCCTTTAATCCGCACCACATTATTTATCAAATATTTTTCTCCAATATATAAATACGATAAAATGAGAGAGAGAGAGAAAAAAATGGTATCAAATAAAGGTGGGGCTAAAAATGCTCCGGAATAAATTAAAATGTTGGCATCTCTGATTTACACAAGTCTCGAAGAAAACCACTTTTATATATTTGAATCAAATCATTAAAACAAATAATGAAAATTTTTTACGAAGTGTTCATTCGTGCACATTGTTTTTCTTTAGCAAAACTAATTTGTTTTATCTTAAGCTTTTATGTATTTCAGGTATTTCTACTTAAATAATCGGTAAGAGAATTTTTGTTTATAAACGCATTGGAACATTTCAGGAAATTCTAATACTGAGTAGCTAACAACAACCAAAATAAATAAATAAATAAATAAATAAAATTCCATAAAAATACCGTGCTCTTAAAATTCTCTGTAAAAGCAAATATAAGGTTGGTTGGTTGGTTGTAGGAATTAAGGCCGATTGACTCCTGATGTGTCCTAGGCCTAGGGGGGGAATGCCCTCCGTGGGGGACTTTCTAAGGGGTCCTAGCCCGTATTTAGCAAATATAAGGATATTATTTATGTTGATATATTTTATGTTGATCATATTTTGTTAATAATTTTTTGCGATTCTCTGCTGGCTGAATGGAAAATTCTGGTCTTCTGTTTCCTGGTGCCGGGTCGGACATAGATGTTCGTAGTGGTTCAAAATCCACATTAAGTCTAATGGGAAAAGTAAAATTAATTAAATAAATAAATAAATAAAGGAAAGAAGAGTAGACTTATGCCAACACAAACATTTTTTTTAAAGGTATAAAGTTTGTATAATATAATTTTAATATTTAAAAATTGCTGACAATATTTTAGAAATATTAAGAATGCGAATATTATTAGTAATTAAATATTATCATCTTATTTCAAATATGGCGAATCCTTTTAATAAAAAAAATCCGTAGAAATAATATTAGTCATAACGAAATTTGAACAAGTTCAACCATATTCAAATTAATAAAGCAGAATTCCATCGAGATAAAGAGAATGAATTAATAGATTTTTGAGACTTGACAGAGCTCATACTAAGCAAACTCGATTTTATTCCCAACTCAATCTACACATATTTTCAATACAAAGGCTTCTTCCACTGGTGACTGTTTATATATATATTTATTTTCCTTCCACTTAAAAAAAAAAAAAAAAACCTCTTATCTCTTCTCTCTTTTATTCTTTTTATTCTTTTTTCTTCTCTCTCTCTTTTACTCTTTTTCATCTCTTAAAACTCTTCGTACTCTTTTACATCGTGCAAAGCATTATTGTAGTAATTCCGAATTATTGAATATTGAACTATCCAAAATTTTTTCTGATTTAAAAAATAATGGTTACCCCCCTCGTTTTATTAAAAGAATTTATAAAGAAGAGTTATATTTTTCATATAAATCAGTTTATCCTAAAGTTAAAAATTCCACTTATCGTACGACTATCCCTTATTATAAAGATATTTCTGAAAATATCTCTAAATTACTTAGAACAGTTAATATCTGTACTAGCTTTAAACTTCAACTCCGTATTAGTAACTTTCTCTCAAACTTTAAACCCACTGTCCCCCCCCCCCTCTTAAACGTCTAGGTGTAATCTATAGTATTCCTTGTAAAAATTGTGATTCTACATATATCGGTGAAACTGGCAGAACAGGTGAAATTAGATTAAAGGAACATAAACGCTCATTTAAAACAGGAGATTTAAAATCAAAACTCGTATCAAAACTCGTAATCCATTCTCTCAATAGTGATCATATTCCAGATTTTCAAAACTTTAAAATTTTAGCTTCTAATATAAATATCTATGAATCCCGTATTTTTCTAGAGGGCGCTTTTACCAAAATGCAACATTCTGCCTTGAACGAGGCTAAAGCTATTCCTCCTGAATATTTAATCTTGCTATGATGTATTATGAATTTTGTAAATGTTGTTTGTGCTTGTATGTTTGACACTGAGGAGGGCTAGTGTTCTATTTTAATTAAAATGTATTTTTAAAGTTTTAAATTTTTGTATTTTTTATCTCAATTTAAATGTTACATTGGTTTTAATATATTAATGAAACGTATAAATTAAGTTTAATTTTATTAAAAAAAAAAAAAAAAAACTTATAATACATTTACACCGGTAAATCTACACTGTACCAGCTTAAATATATTTCCATTAAATTGTATCATTAACTTTCAAAATTTATTTTTTGGAAATAGTAGTACACAACAAATATAAAAATAATCGCCACTGGAAGCCCTGCAATATTAAACAATTTTTTTCCTTAATGATTCAGTATTGGCTTTATATTTTGAAAATCATGGAAATATTATGCAACATTGCCCCAATACATAGGTGCCAACTCTCCCGATTTTCTAGGGAGACTTAATACCGGAAAAGATTTAAAATTGTTTTCATCTTATTTAATCGTCGAAAATATATGAGACAATTTCCTTTAAAAAAATACTGGTGACAAATGTGATTAAAAATTTAAAAAGGTTGGCAGTTCTGCCAATACTCTTCATAATTAAAGCCATTCCTGATTTGAAATAATTATACCTTAAAAAAAACTTTGGTGAATACGATTAAAATTTCATTTCAACGTATGTGAATTTAAATGTTGTATCAACTGCTCTTACGTTAATTATGAACATCTTTAATATCTTGATATACATGAATTTTAAAGTTTAATTTGCACATACTCATTATGAAAAAAAATTCCGGTACCTTCCTGGGAAATTTTGGGCAGTTGTCCAATAATTACCAGTAATATTCCTTGAATACATCCGTAGCCATAAAATATGCCATTCAAAATACCATTAAATTCCTGAAATAAGGAGCCTTTCATGTACAAAAACCTGTTATTCTTTGGAACCTGCTCCAAACTTATAAAAACCGTGAACGTATCCAATAAATAAGAAAGTAAAGTTACAGAAATTTTTTACAGTGCTCTTTTCAACACGTTACAATAAATGCAATCATTTGTGTTGTACGATAAGTTCTTGTGATATTTTTAACTTATAATTCAACTTTTACAAAATATACTTAAAAAAAAAGAAAGAAAGAAAGAAAGAAATACCCAATTTACACAAAAATACGAAATACCCAAGTTATTTTGTAAATAAATAGCAACCTTTTTTTTTTTCATTGATAATCAGGATTCATTTTTAAATAACATATACTTCGTTATCTGTTCACTAAGAATACGTGAAAAATTATAGTCCTATTTTCATTTCAATAACGAACTAAAATAGTATTTAACAGGAATTGTTTTGCAACTTTTAAAAATTAGATTCTGTTTTAATAGCTGAATGAGAAGTAAAAGAAGTAGTATGAGCATGGACAAAGATTCTCCAATTAATCGAAACGACACACTTCTTCTTCTTCTTCTCTCTCTTTTTTTTTTTTTTTTTTTTTTTTTTTTGAATAGTTAGAGCTGATATTATAGTTACTTTTTGGAATTTGCATATATATGGAATCAATAACATTTTATTATTATTATTATTATTTATCATTATGGTCTTAAAGAGCCGCTCCTTGTCCAATATTAATTAATCCATCATCTAAAAAAAAAAAAAAACTTCTAGGATTTACCCAAATGATTTTGACAAGCATGAGAATTTATACATTGTTTAAACGGACATTTTCCTGCTGATAAATTGCACTATGTCGAGAGTTGTTAAAAAATTTGGAGAATTGATTTATCGTTAGAGGTAAGTCTGTTTTAAAATCTATCTTTAGTTAATCAGACTGCTAAAATAATAAAAATAATAATAATAATAATAAAAACTTTGTTTATTGGTCAGATTTTACTTCGTCGAGATGTTAAACAGCAAATTCTAGGCGAGTTTTATCGAAGGTAATCATAGCGCAAAGAGCAACTGGAAAAAAAAAAATCTTATTTTTTATGAACAGCTGAAAGTTATTATAAAAGTATTCATTATACAGCGAAAATATATAAATGAGGTTTCTAGGAAAAAACTAACTGTCAACGAGAAATGTATTAATTTATTTTTGGTAATAACTTTCATCATTTACTAAATAATTGTTGAGCTTGAGCGATAAAACCATCATTAACACTACTTAATGAAATCATGATAAGAGTAGTGATAATCGATTTTAATTTTTAGTTTTTGGACGCGGTCAAACTTCACATAGAAAGTGAGATCAATTCTCTTTCTCTTAACAATTTTGATCAAGCAAACTAATAAAAATTGCATTATCACGTTGCATATTATAGATACTGAAATTTTTAACTTTAAATTAACTATTTTTTTTATTTAGTCCTTGAATTATTAAAAATACAAATGTGGTTCGATTTAGGTTCTTTTTCGAGGGAAATACTTTTTCATATGCTTATTCGTATGCATTTAATTAAGTTATACTTTTGCGTATTTTAATCATTAACTAGGATTTAATGTATGACAAACCTAAAATATATTATAAATTGTTTTTAAAATATTTCATTGGTGAAACAAATAACTAAACTAGTGATCAATTTTCGACGGATTTTTTTAATCAACAAAGGCTTTTTTCGATTTTTTTTTTTTTTTTTGAGTTTCTTTGAATTTTATCTGTAAAAATATTGGTTAAGTCGTTAATAAAAAGTTTTTTTTTCCCTTTAGTTTGAGCGAAATGCAAAAATTTTCTATGTATTCAAGAAAATGGGTTTTTTTTTTTCAAAAAACATTTTGCTTAGTTACCTCACTTAAAACATAATTATTTATAAAAGAAAGAAACAAACAACTTTTAAGAAACTTTATGAACTTGGTTGTACAATTTATCACGTAATAATCGATTAAAACATTTTTTTTTTACTGCGTGACTACTTTTTCATTTATCTAAAAATGAAAAGTCCAAATTTCATAAAATATATATACAGTAACCGCCGCTTATTAAAATCACATTTGTTCTGAGCAAAAGTGATTTTATTAAGCGGCTGATTTTTATATCCGGCGAACGTTCCTGCACTCAAGAAAAAGGTATTATTTACCTGAATTTGGAAAGAAATTTCAAAAGGTACCAAATAATGGAACTAATAAACAATAGTAATTAATTTTTAACGGATAATTATTTGATTGTTCCTTCAAAATAAGTGAATTAAACACATCCCAAGTTCTGATGCACTGTCCTTTGTAGAAAATCATCAATACTCTGCTAAAACTTCACGTTTTTCTTTTAAATTTAAATCTTTCCGTTTCAGCTTCTTAGTTACTTCAGAATAAGAACTAAAAACTGTCTTTTAATTAAACCACAGGAAAAAAAAAATCACTTTCAACTCAAATCAAATTTGTAACTTATTACTGTGGCTTTGTAGAAAACATTCCTTGAAATTATTGCTAAGACAAGTGATGGGTAGTATTTAATTGCTGAAAATATAAAATTTAAAGTTGTAAATGTAAAATTTTCGACAAAGAGAGATAACGGTGGGATTGCTGTATTTTATTTTATATTTTATTTCAAAAATAAAAAATCACAGTGTAAATAAAAATTTGTTTAGTATGCCTAAATGTCATTTTTGCTGCTGAAGAGATTTTTTTTTGAGTTTATTAACCGGCGATGCTGATTTTATTAAGCGGCGGTTTTAAAATTAGTTTGCATTAATTTGATTCCGGTCCTGGAAATTTGATCAGATTAAGCGGCTGATTTTATTAACCAGTGAATTTATTAAGCGGCGGTTACTGTATATATATATATATATATATATTCATATAAATTTTCAAATTATCTTTTACTGATATATTCATAAGTTAGAGGTAGTCAAATATAATATATATTTTGATAGCTTACGTTCAAATTAAATAACTTTTTATTATCTATCCATCTATCTTTTTTACCTATGTCTATAAATATATGCATATATATATATATATATATATATATATATATGCATATATACACACATTGTATATCGAAATGATGGTCAACAAATAAAAACGAAAATTATGCTGGGAAAAATAGTTTGTTTGTATACAAAATATTATTTTATAAACTACATTAGTTTATAAAATAAAAAAATGGGATGCATATGTAATATACAAATAATAGGAATTATAAGAAAATAAAAAAGTTTCAAAATAGTTGTTTTAAAAAGATATATTAGATCCATTGAAGCAAACATCAAATTAGTGTTTAGTTAATGAGAACATTTTCCATCATTTTTGAAAACGAACTCATAAATCCTATTTGGCATGGCTTCCATAAGTTGTCGCAAGCAGTTTGTCTCGATTTTTGTCCATTCTGAGGAAACATTTTTTTTTAACTGATTAGTACAGTTGTACTGCATTTCGGCTGCATACACTACTCTAGGGAGAATGGCCCCTATATCTTAAACCGGACGCAGATTGGGGCTGGAAGAGGGCCAATCGATATTATGTAAATCATTATCTAGAAAACATTATAAAGGGAACATTGCAGAAAAGCATTCTCCTGTTGGAACATGTAGTTCGGGTCCTCAAAATGCTTTTTTGTGGAAGAAAATATTGCTCAAGCAAACATAAACACCCCAGCCTGCCTCTTCGAGAACCTTTCTTTATCGTTATACAGATCGCGTCAGTAATATTGCCAGCCATCCGGACTATCCAGGTCTAATTTATTTATTCTTTTTTTTTTTTTTTTCTGTTTTTTTCATCATTCGATGCCAGTGTTCCAGTGTTCTTTTTAGAACATCAAGTCCTATGCGAATGCGAATTTTGGAGCCTCTTTCCTTTTCCATTAAACTGAACTTCTTTATCACCCTATGGACCAAAATTTTTATATTGGAGGGTTTTGTTTTCTAGCCAAAGTGGATAAGTTTGTATTTCCAGATATTAATTTCGTTACGATAGTCTTTCTTCATCGGGATGTCATTTTTGATGGCCGCTCAGATAATTTTTTAATGCCATAAACATTTCTAAATAGAAAAAATTATTTACAATATTATGCGATCTATTTAAAAGTTTAAGGAATTTCTGTGCGATATTTTACACTTTATCAGTCTTTCCCTGCTCAATTTTTGAAAGTCTGCAATGACCACCCATTTCATTTGTTTAAAATGTGATGTTCAAATTAGTTTAAATACTTTCGTAGCAGTTAGTGTAATCTCGTAGTGAGAATAAATGATGATATTTATGCAAATTTTGTAAAAATAAACGTTTGGTGCAAATATATATGAAAGCGGACCTATCTTTTTGAAACGATATGAAAATGAAAATTTGTATAAAATAAAAATGAGTTAATTTATTTTTAACAAATTCCTTTTTAAATGGTTACAACGATTATTGTATAATTTTTTTTATTAAAAAGTTACTGTTACTCTCAGTTAAAATTCAAAACTTTGAAAAATTCCGTTAGACTTATCACTTCGATACACACTATATATACATATATATATTTGTAGTACGTATGTATGCATGTAAATAATGAAGCTGTTAATGGATTAAGAAATTTAATACTCATTTGGTCTCTATAATGGAGTCTTACATAAAATGAAATGGAATCAACTTGTGTAACTATGATTAAATTTCATTTATTTATGTAGCACCATGAATTGTTAAAATGCTCGAGGAAGTTTTCAAATGTTTATTCTTTCTTTAGACTGTGTTTATTTATATTTAAGCTGATCTTTTCTAAATCTAGTTACTTCATTATGAAGATTGTGCACGTGTGTGTATTTGTTTAGAGATTCTAAATAAATATTTAAAGAAATTTGCTTGTGTCTTTTTGCTGAAAAAAAATATGTATTAAGTTTGAGATATTAACGACAAAAAATATCAAATTTCAAAATCATTGGTAATATGTATACACTTTCAGTTCGATAAAAATTGATTAAAATAAGGTAAGGGTTTTTTAAACGTTTCTGAGAGAATAACTGTATTTCTTAAAAAATTAATAAATTAAAACTTTTATGCGCTAAGTTATATTTCCCTTACTTACCACATACAAAAAGTGCATGCTTTTTCAATTACTTTTAACTGAACTCCGAAACTTTTTCTAAATAACATTTATGTAATCGCTTTGAGTAATGGTGTCGAAAACGAAATTAAATTGAATCAACTTGTAAAACGTATACTTGCCTAGATTTCATTTAATTACGTAACACTGAAAATGTCAGAATACTCTATAGACAGTTTTTTAATTTCTACTTTTTGTTTAGAGAAGGCTTATTTATATTTACGTTCATGAAGGCAAAATTTAGGTATGCCGTTAGACAGGTTTAGTTTTACTTGCATTAATATATTTCTTGTCGTAAATTTTTTATACGTGTAAGTTATTTATGAACAAATAATTTCTGAGCTCGCAGTTACTCAAAATATGTTACTATTAAATTAATTTTTATTTAAGGCTGGTTTAACTTTAATTAAAGTATTTTTACTTAAGAATTATTAATCAATTTCAATTTGGCTCGCAATCCGAAGGAAGTATTTTAATAACTTATTAAAATATAATGTTTTTATTAAATATATAAGAGTTAACATTTATTTTGTTTATTTTATTAAATATATCATAGTTAACAATAACAATTGGATAGTTATTAACAATAATCTTCTATTTTTTAAGAAAATGAGGCCATTTTGTCTTTGTAACGGTGTTTAATGTAAACTTCTTAATTTATAACCCATTTTTATTTTATTATTATTATTATTATTATTTTCTGGTTACAGTTATGACTGAAAATTTCAAAATATGGCCATTAAAATTTTTATTATAATAATATGTTTTTCAATGATTATACTATTTAAAATTACTTTTAAATGTCCTCTAACATAAATTTATGAATGACCTTTATTTTACAGCAAAAAATGTTGCTGTTAATTTTAATCATAAACTAAGATTTTTTTTACAGGGATGGTAACTTGGCTCAGAACTCATACCAGTATTTATGAAAAAAAAAAAAATAATAATCTTTATAAATATAAGATTTAACAAGAAGATAATTTCTTTTTGTAAATAGTGGTATGAATTCTGCACCAATTTACAATTCCTGTATTATTATTATTATTATTATTATTATTTATGTATTATATTTCAATTTGTATGCTTTTATATCAAGATTGCCTCACTGAATATAGTATACAGTACCTATTGCCTAGATTTGGTCCCCAATGACCATTTTCTTTTTTATATATTAAAGGGACACTTATCTGTCTTAAGGTTGTATTCATACAGGGATATGAACATATCTGCCGAAAACTGGCTCAATTCGAAAGGACGTGATTTCTGCCCAGCCGTGTTAAACAATTTGTTCCTATGCTTAAAAAGTGCCTAAATAATTTTGGCAATTATGTAAAAAAATGATTGGCAAATATACTTCTTCCTTCCTTTTTGTATATCACATTTTTTTTTTTTTTTCTTTTTTTTTAACCAACCCTCGTAACACAACTATTTTTTAAATTAGTTAATATTTTGAGTATAGGCACTTTCTGTATGAAAGAATAAATTCGATATTAACAAAAAGGGATTGAGAGTATTTGAACTTTAGGGAACCGCATTAATATATTTCTTTCACTTTTGTAACAATCTATGATTTATATAAAAAAAGTGCTTATTTCCTTTTATTCTTTTTATCAATAACACTAAAAGATTTAATTTTTCTTTTTCTTCTCAATACATTCCAGGACATTACTATTTTTTAACATTTATTATTTTACTATGCTAACTGGTTATGTATAAGAACATTTAATACTTTTGATATACAAACATAATTTTGACGCTAATAAACTTTGGCTGATAAATAAACTTTAAGACTGAGCAGTTTGTTCACGAGCATATTTTCAAGATGATGACTTTATTTTCTGCTGAACAGTTTTTATAAATATTTCAACATTTTTATATATGAAAAATAAAATAATAAAAGTAATTTATTTAATTAAATGGCGAATTTCAATTCTTCCTTTTTTGCGTATACAATCATAAAATATTTGAATCAAGTTTTATCATGTACAGTCGGGGGAAAAAAAAAACGCAACACTCAACGTAACTTCGTTGCTAATCGATGTAGAAAAATGTAATAGATATCATTCGACAGGGAATTATGAGAACTTTCAGAAAATTTAGTGAAATTTTAAATTGGGGGTCGTCTGCATATTAAAACGCGCACTAACTTTGATTTTTTCAATGGTAATGCCTCAATTTTATTTTATATTTGAATACCTGGGATCACGACAACGCGAAAAAGTATATTGGTTGTATATTTTATTTTTTTTTTCACAGAGTTATAAGCGTTCAAAGTTTGAAGGTGCTAATGTTAAATTCATATTTCAAACTTTTATTAATATCTTCACGAAAAATAACTTGATCGATATAATTGTTTTTTTACGAGATACAGTAAAGAAACCCAAACATAATCCATCATTACTTTTGATTCTGAAAAATATTTTTAATTCTGAAAAATATTAAAAAATTCATATTCATAAAAATTATGAATTATGACCTGTATTAATTTTTACATAAAATGAATCCTAATGATGAAAAATATGGGTGTGCAAATTTGCAGCTCATTCCAGTTATTAGTTTTCGAGATATAAATAAATCTTTCTTTTTAAGTGGTTTAGGGGGCCGTCTCTTATAAAGTTTTGCATGAGATAACGAATCAAATCTTAAAAAATAATAAAGAAAATTAAACAAAATATTTTTATTTTTTACTTTCGAGTCAAATTATATAACAACAACGTCAAACGCAAAGAAATGAAACAAAAATGATGATTTTTAGTCATTAGTCATCAATAATTCCTGTTTTCTAAAGCAGACAAGCCCCGCCTTCATCGTTCTTCAAAACAAAACAATACAGAAAATAAAATAAAAGTAAGTGTGACATCGAGTATTCGGGGTAAACCACTTATTTTATGTTAACAAAAATATGCGCAAGTGGTATTTACTTCATCAATTACTGGTGATAAATTTTTAATCTTTTAAACGAACACCAGAAGAAAAAAATTAACTAAATAGGCGGGGTTTACTGTTTTAAATAGAAAAATAGTCTTAATATATCAGAACAAATTTTCTGTATTCACAATTATATTACAAATGGATATACATTATAATTATATTCTTTCTAATCAATATATTTCTATAAATAGTATATTTTATTGCAAAAATAGGAACAATGGGTACACACTTAAGAAATAAGTAAGACACAAATTACGAAAAAAACGCCCACTGACAGAGTTACAGATTTTCATATGTCAGCAGTCGCGAAGGATTAATTAAGAAATTATATTTTCATAGAAATTATAAAACGAATCGTACAGTTCCAAAGAGTTCAACTGACTCAAAACTGGTAAGTGTGATTAAAATTGTTTAATATTTACTTCATGAACCCTTACAATAATTTATCCGAAAAGATTTAGTTTATGCGTTCTTGTATATATATATATATACGTATATATATAGCTATATTATTTCATTTCATATATTATGTTACACCTACAAAAGAAAATTTAAGCTTTATTGGTGATCAGTACAGCCATAATAGACACTTTTACTTGAAAAATATTGCACTTTTTTCAAAGAGTACTGTCTGGACCAGTCGCAAGTGTAATGTATTTAAATAGACCTAAAATTATCTAAAAATGCACTGAAGTATATACATATGTAAAAAACCGAAGTCTGGTTAATTAAGAAACCGGAAAATGTAAATGTTTTCATACTTTATATAATTCCTTTTTTCCTGAAAGATTTCCGGTGTGAAAAATTAAAATTTTGTCTATTTCTCATAGGATCTTAATTTTATTTTTCTACATTTAGAGATAACCCCCTAACACATTTTTGATTATAACTCTATAAATACTAAAGATAAAATATACAAATAGTATACTTTTCCGCACTGCCAGACTCTCAAAAATTCGAATATGAAGTCAAAATTGGGTGTTGCTATTGAAAAAAAATGAAATTTGGCGTTCATTTCAATATGTAGAGGACCCCTAATTCAAATTTCGACGACATTTTCAGAAAGTGCATTTAATTTCCTGTTGAATTCTGTCTATTAGATGTTCCTGCGTCAATAAATAACGAAATTACAGCGGGTGTTGCGTTTTTTTCCCCCGACTGTACATACTTACTGTACATACTTACTGTACATACTCTTACTCTGATGTTTAATGAAGTATAATTTTTTATTGGTACAATGTGAGCTAAATATGTTTAACATATTTTAAGTTTTAATATAAATCTTAAATAATAAAAATGCACCAGATTACTGGCGTTGAAAAGTAATAAGTGGTGTTTTCTCAAAGCTTTTTACTTATTATTAATATTTTTTTTTTTTTGTAATGAAAACTTGTTTAGACAAATCAAAAACCTAGGGAAAATCTTTGGCTATAGATAAACTTGTATACTCTAAATATTTAAAAGCTATCGTGTAAATAACTTATTTTGTGCGATATTTTGCAAAAGTTGGCTATCAGTTGTGCGATATTTTGCAAAGTATTCTTGACCATTTACCAATGGCCAAGGCAAGAAACGCCCAAAGACACTTAATAGAATATGTAGGTGGAGTCTCTTTCTTAACGAAGTATTACACCTATTATAGCACTTTTAATTGCAGAACATTATTGGTGGATATAAAATATATAATAACTTAATTGGTCATGGCGCCTCTCGAGCGACGTTCGAGTTGAAGTAATGAATAGAATGTCGCCTAAGAGGCGACGTTCGAGAGCAAACGGTTAATTTATTCCGGAGTATTTTTAGCCCCACCTTTATTTCATACCACTTATTTTTTAAAAGTAATTTTTTCTTATTTTATGGAAGTTATATATAGGAGAAAATTTCTTAATGAGTAAAGTGGTGCAAAATGAAGGCGGGACTAAAAGTACTCCGGGATAAATTAAAATGTTGGCATCTATGCATGTGTATATTACAAGTTTAGGTTTATACAATATTTCTATCTTGTGTAAATACGTATTATTAAAATTGTATGCATTTTGTAGTCGAAAACATAATCATTCCAAACGTTTGGCACCCCGCTATACAATGTTGTGATATTAGAGGAATTTGCGTTGCTCCGAACTACAGATGAGAAAGCAATGTCCAGAAGTATTTCCTCTATGTTAAAGAATCTGTCATTAGTATTACTTCAAAAATTTTATTAAAAAAAGATGTGGGGTTTGTAAGCTTGTATTCTTAAAATCATGTTGAAATTTGTTAGACACATTTGACTGGTTCATATAAATTTATTTTTACTTAAAATTAAATATTTATATAAACACATATGTATGTAGATAGATAAGTTGAATACCAAAAAAAAGTTTTAAAAATAATATGAATTACATTAAAATAAAAGGATTTTTTTTTTGTTTGTTTGAAATGGTCGGTGATGACTTCAGACATCACTGTTATTTACAAACTTTCCATATGAAGCTCTGGATTATCTTCCGGAAAAACTTAATAGCAAATACTACTATAAAAAATATAAACACCGAGGCCCTCTCATCCCCCTGTTCCTCAACCCATTAAAAATAGGGGAGGGAAATGCAGAATTAAACACTCTCAGTATGAGAAACGATAAATTATTTTATTTTATAGAGAAATATACAATATAGTAGAATAATAATAATAAAAAAAAAGGCAAGCATTAAATTATTATATAGATGTAAACATTGAATTATACATTAAATTGTAACTTTAAATTATACATTAAATAAACATTAAATTATATCTGTAAACAAACAAACAAAAAAAAAAAAAAAAAAAAGAAGAAGAAGAAGAAGAAGAAGAAGAAGAAAAAAAAAAAAAAAAAGAAAGTGACAAAAAAGAGAAGAAAGAAAGAACGCATGCTTTTTAAAAATACATTCTGCAGAGTAAGTATAAATGCATGTATTTTCAGAAACTAACAACGTTTTACAAATTAATTAAAAATTAATAAATAATTCGTCTATAAAAGTAAAATTCCAAACAGTTTTAACGTTAAAACTTCAAAAATTGTAATAATCTGGTATCCGGCTAAATCCCCATCAGTTTCATATCTATCTTTAAACATTTAACGTTATTTGGACGTTATTCAAGGGTAAAATAAAAATTATCCAAGTGCGGCTTTATTTTTTCCTTGGTGTATAAAAAAGATTTAATTATTTGATCTAAAATAATAAACGATTTTATAAGAGAATCAATTTTTGTTTTTATCGATCAGTTGTGATTATTACAATTTTCCTCTTCTTCTTCTTTTTTTTTTTTTTTTTTTTTTTTTTTTTAACGCTATTACGTTAAAAATGTAAAAGTTTTAATCTAACGCGCGTACGTTTTTTTTTTTTTTTTTTTTTTTTTTTTTTTTTTTAAGTAGCTCATTAGGCTTGATATTAAATTTTATTTTAGCGTATTTTTTATGGACTGTGGAAAAATAAAACAAAAGTTAAAATGTAATGTTAAATTGTATTTTTATTTTTCTGAATAATGCCATTATAAAAAAAAAAAAAAAAAAAAAAAAAAATCACGTACTGCTGATTAAACACGAAGAAAAAAACAACTACATAAATTAACAGTAGCACAATAAGCATCATCAAGTCTGAGGGGGGAAAAAATCGTTAGAGAGACAGGTAGAAAATTCCTGCATTTAGATTATATAATTGTCACATTGAAGAAAAGATGAGTCCACGATAATTTGAAGGAGTTTTTAAGATTCAAGTTCATCAAAGTGATGTCGCTAAAACTAGAATATTTTCTAAATCAATTATATTCTTTTCAATTATTTTCGAAAATATTTTGCTGTTTTAAAATCCCCCCCCCCTCTCTTTAATAGAGTTCAAAGTAAATAATTTTTTATTATTATTTTATTTACTGATTTTTTTTCTTTTTTGTTTAAGTTGCACTGTCTCATTGGCACTACTCCAGTCTGTAAGCATCTCGTTTTAGTGGGAACAAAAATAACGGCTAAATTTATCTCACATGGCTAGCTATCTCACACAAACTTTCAACCTGAAATACAGTTTCATGTATAAATTTAGTTTCGCGATACTCAAATCTGTAAAAATTTTAGTTTTTTTTTTCAAATTACATACGTATAGTATATCAAACAGTCTTAAAGAAAGATGGTAAATTATCATTGTAGTCTGATAAATTTACATTTATTTTTTTGTTTTATGTATATCTCCATTACCTTAATCATCTAATTGCCTAACTTTTTTTTTTTTTTAATAAAATCGTTTAATTGTTTAACAAAATATTTTAAAACTAAATTGCTTAATTGCCTAAAAAAATATTTTCAACCTGAATTTCTTAACTGCTTAAGAAAACTTTTTAAAGAAAACTACTTAAAAAATTGTATTTTTATCACATTTTTATTTACTCGCTTTCTTGTTTGTTTGTCCAGTACAAATCTCGCAATCGATTTTTGACAAACTTCTCGACTAGCGAGACATTTGAAACTTTTAGAATAGCTCAGAACACGATGATAATGCATTCTTTTAATACTTTTATTCAATTAATAAATGTTTGAAATTGTTTTATAATTGCTCTCTTTATTACGCATTTGGATCATTTTCTATGAAGTTGATGGGATAATTCATAAAAAAAAGTATTTATTAATACATAGAATTGTCAAATTTATATGATTCAACAGAAAATTTAAAAACGTGGTATCTAAAAAGTTCGTTTTATCTTGTAATTATTTTTTCATTTTTTACATATTTAGAATCAATGTGCATTTAAGAGTTTAAACATGTAGCATATTTTGTAAAAAAAAAAAAAAAAAAAAAAAAAGCCCTTTAACCCTTTAAAAGCTCTTAACCCTTTATCTACCGACGGGATTTTAAAGTCCTATTAGATTAAAAAACTTATACTAAAATCAAATTTATAGAAGGAATATCAAAGATATTTCTAAGTATCGAAATTATATACTGTACTTTATTCTTGCTGCATGGCATTAGGCGTTATATAGACATTTTTATTCAAGAAAAAGTTTTATACCATGTTGGCGCATACACAGAGCCTGATTAAGGGGGAAGCACACATTATTTATACTTACACCGTTATTTTTTAACAAATACTTTCCTCCTATAATAAACAGAAAATTCTCATTAAAAATTATTTTAAAAGAATTCTGGTGTCTAATAACGGTGAGTAAATTGGATTGTTTTACACAGTTCATTTTTTATAAAAAATATTTCCTCGTCAAAGCGTGGAATTTCTATGACATGAAGTAAAAAGTAATTGTAAAAATATTCCGGTGAGAGCGGAGATAATGTGTGCTTCCCCCTTAATCAGGCTCTGCGCATACACACTTATGTCTTTTGCTACATTTATTTTGTCCGTGAAAATCACGGGGTAAGCATTCAGGGGGTTAATGTATACGTTTTATCAATATTTTAATTGAAGAGAACTGCAATAATGAATATCGATTCTTGCAAGCACCGAGTCTTTTTTTTAGAAGACAATCATCTGGTAATTGTTCATGCAATTATTGTACATTTCAGTTGTAATGTAAATTACTTTGATTACGAATATATTTTTATGTTTATGTAAGTTATTCTGACACAAAATTCTGTAAATACTTTACTACATATTAACAAAAAAAGAAAAAAAAAAAGTAGAATTTAACACATTTAACATTTTATTCAAACTAAATATGCTTCGTATTTATTAGTAGTAAATATATCAAATTAGATAAATCTCTAAATGTGTTAAATATTTATTTTTTTAAATATTTACTCGCTTTCATTCAACTAAAATAATTTGCCCACCTATATCTATTAAAATACAGCCTTAAAGCACAAAAATTAATTTGTTTTGTAAGTGAAACTGTTTTTTATACTTAAAATGAGAAAGCGAAAGAGAGAGAGAGAGAGAACATCCACATTAAATTTTCAAGAAACAAAATGAGTCTTAGGGGGAAAAAAAATGATTTGACGTAAGGAGTTGCGTAATTTGGAACTTCTCGTACATGCATGATTATCTAACCAAATTGCACCGACATTTGTAAATCATGTCATGATTTTTGTTACTCTTTGGGTTCTAAGAATAATGTTAAGAAAAGATCATTCTTCAAATATCAAAAAGCATAAAAAACATTAAAAAGAACTTTCTATAAAATCATATTTTTATAATTAAAATGTTTATTTAAATGCCAACTTGTGAAATGATCTTTCTTAAGGAAAAACCTATGTATATGCATATATGTGAACATGATTAATAATTATTGCGATAAATGTATTAGATGTCATCTTGTTCCATGAAAATTCGTCTTAAAACATAATTTTTAACCTCTCGATTTAAGAATCGCGTGTTAGTGAAATATATTCAAGTACAAATTTCTAGGTTAGTAAGATTTCTGAATCAAAAGAAATACATTGCCAGCAGAAATTCATTGCCAAAATCTTGACGTGCAAGTTTTATTTTTAGAAATTAAAACCAGCTGTTAGTTTTATCACCGAGTCTAATCATTTCAGAAAAAATGCATAAAAATATTAGTAATTAGTTAACACTTGAAAAGTATTATTACTTTCAAACATGCAGAAATAATCGTCGCTTTAGTGATTGATAGAGTAAAAATGAACTGCATGAGACGTTTCACTAGACTAAAGATCTAGAAGTAAACTTGTCTTGGCTTTCGACGCTTAACAAATATTTTTTTATACACTGGCATAGATGCTAAGTTGTATAGTTGGAACAATTGCTTTACGTCATGCATATATGTCAGTGAGTCTGCGAAGTATTTTAACAGTTGGTTGCCCTCAAGGGAAATCTGATAAGACTTTGCATTCGAATGTTACAGTTCCATAATTGAAGCCTTAACTTAGTAATTAAAGGTTACTTTCTACTTAAAAATCTTTAATCGATGAAATACCAGTATCCGTACAATCTAAAATGTTATACAGTTTCTTTAAAATAAAACATATATGTAATACAGTGTTGGGCATAATTGATTAAAAAGTAATTGAATTACAATTATAATTATTTTACTGTCTATCAATTAACAAGTAATTGATTACAAATAAATTGAATTACTGATTCAATTTATCTGTAACCAATTACTTGTTAATCGATTGACTGTAAAATAATTATATTTGTAATTTAATTGTAATTCAATTACTTTTTAATCAATTATGCCCAACACTGATGTAATATATGGACGGTTCATTGTAAACTTGGTGTAACTCCATATTTTTTAAATATGTATATTTTTGCTTAATTGTATCACATTTACATAGCTGCCAATATTTTAATTTATTCCGGAGTACTTTTATCCCCTCCTTTATTTCTTACCACTTTATTTATAGAAAAATTTTCTTCAATACATAGCTTCGATAATATAAGAAAAAATTACTTTTAAAAAATAAGTGGTACGAAATGGAGGCGGGGCTACAATTACTCCGGAATAAATTAAAATATTGGCAGCTATGCATTTAGTCACATCTTTCATTATAAAAGTGAAAAAACTCCAATGATTGTATTAAAATTCCATAAATGCGACTACTTGTTTTTTTTTTTTTTTTTTTTTTTTTTTCCCTCAGAAAACTAAAACTTCTAAATATTCATTATACAAATGAAGTTTCTAAGTTACTTCAAATTATTTTTCTTATAATTTATAAATTCTCGCAACGCTGATTTGTATTAAACACTAAAAATCGACTAAACGCTTACTGAATCTTGACTTTTTTCTTACACATAAATTTGAAAACAGCTCGTTATTTCAAAATCTATTTACAAGGAGATAATTCACGTTTACAGTGAATGACCCATATATAGACGAGCTTTCAGTTTTCGAAAAGGAGTAATATTAAGAAAAACCATGTAACTAACGTGGAAAAAAAAAAAAAAAAAAAAAAAAAAAAAGAAAAAAAAATGGGCGATTGCTGGTATTGTAATCATTAAAGTGACATTGACATAAAAAATAATACAATTATAAAAGTTGGTAAAGTGTAAAACAGGAAAATGAAATAGAAAGTGGTAAAATGAATGAATGTAAAATTTTTTGCTCAGACAGAGCCGGATTAAGGGGGAAGCACACATTATCTCCGCTCTCACCGGAATATTTTGACAATTATTTTTTACTTCATGTCATAGAAATTCCACGCTTTGACGATGAAATATTTTTTATAAAAAATGAACGGTGTAAAACAATCTAATTTACTCACCGTTATTAGACACCAGAATTCTTTTAAAATAATTTTTAATAAGAATTTTCTGTTTATTATAGGAGGAAAGTATTTGTTAAAAAATAACGGTGTAAGTATAAATAATGTGTGCTTCCCCCTTAATCAGGCTCTGTGCTCAGATGTATCAAATTAGCCCTTTTTTGTTTTCATCGAAGTTAAAGGTTATTTTGATTATGCGAATATAATTTTGCCGTAATTACTTTTTTTTCACATACTTGCCAACCATCTCATTATGAACCGTACAATTTTTAGTACCCGCCTTTTTTTCACACCAATAATTTTTTCGAGTAATTTTAGTCTTATTTAATCGTAACGAGAGAATAACTCTAAAAATATAGTGGTGTGAAAAAAGGGGCGTTAACAGTTGTACGGTTATTAATGAGATGGTTGGCAAGTATGTTTTCATGTATTTAAAAAAAGCAGTTATAATTTTAATTCTAGACACTAGTATATTACTGTAGCATATTTGAAAAATGGGTTCAGTTGTTCTAATCTATTTTGTTCATATAGGTTTCTTATTTTAAAGTTGCACGCATAATATTAAAAAATTACATTCATTGCATTGTGAATAAGTGTTAGAAAATGGGTTTTTTAAAATTTTTAAGCAAAATTTATTATTGACTCTATGTAAGAGAGAGGAAGGAGGGAAAATTTTACAAAAAACTTTCACATTATATTGCGTTTTAAAACTAGTAAATTATTGCACTATTTAATAATATATTAGTTTTGAATTATATTTTGAATTACTTTTTTATTTGAATTAGTTTTGTTTAACTGAACATTACTTATTAAACTAGCTGCACATTTAAAAAACTGTTATTAAAAGAAAATGTTAGCGAGCAATTGCTAGCAGCCAACAGTACGATGGAAATTTTTAGTGGGCCAGCTGGGGCAAACATGATCTTTTCATATTACCGTCGGAAGTTTTCATTGGCCCTTTCTATTTTCCATTAATGAGTTAGTAGTGGTTTTGTTATGGCTAGTAAGGGGGGGGGACGTGGGGATAGTTGTCACAGGGGTAAGAAGTAACACGCAATTTGCGAAATAGTTCGTAACATTTGTTATTAAATATTTTTATAAACATAATTCTTATGACGCGCTTTATAATGCAAGCACAATCGGTGCTCCACAAAAATGGTTAGTGAGAGGTTCTGTACACGTGCTTCATTTTAGCTAGTTAGTGGGGGGGAAATATTTCGTAAATTTTGATTAAAGGTATGTTAATTTATACTTTAAAGAAATGTTTATAGCTATTTATTTAGTCCATGTGTTACGTTATAAAATGCATGTTTAATTTTTTGTATAAATCGTTATATATTTTTATAAATAAACAAAATGTCCAAAATCATACGATGGGGCAATTTGAAACAAAATTTTGGGGCAAGTTGTAACATGTTAGAGGAGTGACTTGTGGATGCCTACAGCCAGGGTTCGAAGTCTCCCGCCCATTTTCAGGAAACTTTTAGAAATGAAAAATTTTTGGCTTTTTTTGCCACTGCTATATTTATACACAAATATTTTCTGTGTTTTTATATTATAGTGCCGTGATTATTTAATCACGAATTATAATCACGAATTAAAGAATATTGCATAAAAATAGTGGTAGAAAAAAAAAGCAGAAATTTCTTTTCAATGAGAGTGTCTTGAAAAAAAGGCGGAGAATTCCAGCTCTGCTAAACCCTCTCTGCGGCAGAAGAATGGGTATAATGCTTAATTTGCAAAATGCGAGCACACATTAAATGTGTGAGAAGAACAAAATATCATTTGCTTGAATTAATTTCAACTCTGACTAAGATTGACTCCTATGTTGATTTTATCTTCTCTTTATTTTACTGTAATCCATTTGATATAATTCATTGTTACTATAACAACAAGGTAATAATTTAATATTAATTATTAATTGTCTTTTTTTATTAAATTAATAAATGATTGATAACTAAAATCATTTTGAAATATTATCGTTTTTATTGTTAGGGTTCCCTTTGTATCCGTTACAATTTGTCCCACGTGTGTTATAATTAGCCCCAAATCCGGGGCAAATTGTAACAGGTAAATAATTAAAAAATAATAATTTTTGTGCTATAACTAGCAACATTAACGAAAGGTTTTTTTTTTTTAATGAATATGATAGATGATTATGTATGTTAACAGCAATTATAAATCGGAAGACGTAAATACATTTCACAATAGGGGAAGACGGGGCACAGTGAACCTAGGGCAGGGGTCGTACTCTCCACCCTTTTTTCAGGACAGTCTCATAGATGAGAAGTTTTCAAATTTATTGCCACCACAATCTTTATAAAATAATCTCTACTCTGTATAATAGGGGCATATTAACGTAAACATACTTGCAATTATTTCTTCATGAAATTAGTGGTGGCAAAGAAAGCTGAAATTTCTTCTCTCTGACAGTGGACCACCCCTATTTAAATCTATTAATATTCAACTCTTTTAGCTCATATGGATACTCATGTATGGCAGCATGGTACTAGCGGTATGCAGCCAAAAAAACCACATGGGAAATAGTAAGATAACCATTTTGAGAAGTTTTTATGTTTCGAGCTGCTCAAAGTAACTTTTCCACATTGAAGTTTTTAAAATTTTATAAAGATTGAACTAGTGACTATAAATTCTATATAGCTGTTAAAGGAAGGCAAGATATTGCTGCTTTTAAATTCCTAAAAATTATTAGCATATTTATAGTCTATATATTATTTTATAATTATTATTTGTTTTACTCTGGCACGGGGCACAGTGGACTACCTTCCATTGTGCCTAAAAGTACAAATTAGATTTAATACTTATATTTGTTTTTGATAAATTTATAGATACAAATATAATGTAAATTATTAATATCTCAAAGTAATAAAATCTTAATTTTATAATAAAATAAAAATTATAACAAATTCTGAAAAGAATAAATATTTGAACAGTATTATAATTATTATTAATATCTAAATTTCTTAACTATTTGAATTACATAGTATTATTAAAAGAAAAAATATCTAATTTAATAAATAGTAGGAATAATTTATTATTATTGTTGTTTTTAGAGATCACATGGAAAAGCAAAAGAATTAACTTATTACATTTTAGTTAAATTTATCCTATAAATATAATATAAATTAATTACATCTCAAAAAATTTTTAAAAATATTAAATATTTGAATAGTAGTATAATATTTATTAATATCTGAATTTAAAAAAACGCTTGATTTATATAATATTAATAAAAGAATAAAAAACAATATCTATTTTAACTTAATAAATTTTCTTACTGAGATTTGATTTCTTATTTGTTTATTTTAATTTAATTTTGCCTATTTTATTTCATGAAAATGCTTGAATTGTGTTTTTTAGACTAGAATAGTATAAGAAACTAATTTTAGAGGAAACAAAAGTAATTTATATCAATTTAATATAAACAAAAGAGACTGGTCCACTGTACCCCGGTGATGGGACACAGTGGTCCACTTTGTAAGTGCTCACAATTTATTTTTTCATTTGTAATGTATTGGAAATATTGTTATAAAAATTTAAGACATGTTAAGAAAGGCTTAGAGATTGTTCCCTATTTTTTTCAAGTACATTTTTTTCTGTTTTTTTTTGTGAAAAAAAATTAAGTGTGTAAAAGTGCTCCACTATGCCCCGCTCTCCCCTATACGTATTTAATTTTCTAAAAACTGTTACAACCTGCCCCACGCTTCCCTACATTTGTTTTATTGGTGATACCCTAAATTTCATTGGTCATAGTAATTTGATTTTGTACTTATTTATTTTTCAAATACAATTTTTACAAGTTATTTGATTCCAAGATTGTGCTTATAAGTTCAGGATTTTTAGTACAGCATAAGAAATATGCCGTCGATCTATTTTCATTAAAAACAACTATGTGATAAGTTCAATTTTTTTTAAAATTATTATTATTATTATTATTATTATTTTACGCAAATATTTCTCTCTATTCCATTCTTTGAAATGATGAGGGTTATGTTTCTTTCAAAGTTCTAAAATTTCAATATGTTTATTTAAATTTGTTATTTATTTTTATTCTTTTAATTTTTATTATTATTGCTGGGATTACAATAAATTTGATTTTCAACAAAAGCAATATAACTACTAAAGTACGAAGTTCTGACTCTAAAATATAAAATAGTAAGTTGTGAAAAATAAAAATCTTTGTAAGCAAACACAAAGTTTGCAAAAAACTAGCAAAAAACTGCAACAATTATTTTGAGTCGAAAGAATACCACGACTTTCGTCAAGCCAACAAAATAGGCCCAAGTGCAGAAAAATTTCAATGCTGCGCTCGCGTCCATTTTATTCACCTAATGAAGAACCGTAGCATTACTTTGCAATTATTTTGTTTATTTACAAAGTTTTTGTTTATTTATTATTTTTCAACACTAATCTTTCCGTGCATTTTTTTCTGTAATAAGTACGTGCTTTAAAATCCAAGTTTTGTTTTAGACAAGTTATTTTTTGAGTCAAATTAAATTTGCGCGACATTTTTCTTCTGCTAACTCTTAACCATTATATTTTTGTTGACATTAAAATTTAAATTAAGCACTCATGTAGAAAACATGCCAAATGTATGAAATTTAGTAAGCAAGATAGACTATCTGAAACTAAAATGTAAGTTTAGCGAATATATTGTTTCATACAATTAAGTCAAAACTAGTTTTGCAATGATCGAGGTTTTCTGACACGACCTGCTAGTTAAATTTCAAATCAAACTGAAACCCGACAAAATAATTTTAAACGAAACGAAAACCCATCGGAATACGCATAACTCGGCACATATAAAAACTTTTTATACCCAAACCAATCCAAAACTCTTAAAATTATAATAATTCATCTAAAAGTCATGTTTTGTTTTAATTATGAAATAAAATAAATTAACAATCTTAAACAAGTGGTATGAGCCATTTTTATAAGAATCAAAAATTTAATTACTAATATACCAAGATAGTGAAAATTTATAGTGTACAATCATAGCCTCCTAAACTAAATGCCTATCGCGTTGCTCGTAAACTTGGCAACAGTTCAAGCGATAGACAGCGCCACCTGGTACAGATTTCGCGACTTTTTTATTCCACAGCCACCAAAAATTTTTAAAAGTGGGATTTAATACACATAAAAGGCGAATAGAATCGAAGAAACGTCGATTACATATGTCATATATCACTTCTTAAAATTATTGGTGACAGTTGAATTAAAAAGTCGCGCAATCTGTACTAGGTGGCTCTGTCTACCGCTTGAACTGTTGCCAAGTTTATGAGCAACGGGACAGGCATCTAGTTTAGGAGGCTATGGTACAATTTATAGTGAACAATTTAAGATCTAAATTGACTTTTTTTTTTTTCTTTCTTTTTTTTTTTTCTTTCTTCCTTTTTTCTTTTCTTTTTCTCTTCTTTTTCTTTCTTTTTTATTGTTATTATTAACTAACAGAAGAATTTTATCATTTTGAATGTAAATATATTAGAAACAAATCAAACAGCCTGTCTGAACCTTCGATTCACAAAAACATCTGATGAAAAATAAATAAATAGATAAATAAATAAATAAAAATAAAGATAAAAAAAATGTATGCTGGCATGCTTACATTTATCTATTTTTGTTTATATTTGTGTATTTATATTAATAAGATATTTTTTGCTGTTTTAGACAGTTAAAGATTGCAATCCTCCGTGATAATGTATAATACATATATTAAGGGAATTCACGATTTTATTAACTCTATAAAAAATAATGATTAAAACACAATTTATAAGTAAAAGATTGACAAAAGAAAATACATATAGTACCGTGATTTTCGTCGTATAATCCGCAGGTTAGATAAGTCAGTTTTGCACCAGAAATTTTATTTAATAGCTAAAGTTATATTTGTACGAACAGTTTCAATGAAAACATACAGATTTTGCTATTAAATAAAATTTCTGATGGAGGAATGACAAAACTTACCTGCGGATTATATACCGATTACAGTACTACTAAAATTTGTCTTCATATGTATGATTATCAAAATGAGTAATATTTTTCAATTAAAAAAATATATTTTGTATTTTTCTTAAAAGAAGCATTATTCTTTTTTAATAGAAAGAGAAAGGAATAATATGTCCTTTTTCATTTTTTCTTTACAATCCTTATACATTTTAAAAATGAAATAGTGATAAAGCTTTTTCACAATTCCTTCATAAATCACTCACACCTACGCACAAAAAAAAAAAAAAAAAAAAAAAAAAAAAAATATTGCTCAGGTATTATTTTTTTATGAAGTACTTTCAATACCTTAACTGGAAATTTTGTAACTATAAGAAACGAATGAAATTTCTTCATGTAATTATAAAGTTTTCTGTATAGATATATTGAGAAAGAAATACACCTCCTTCATCTAGAACAAATAAGTAGTTATTTTCTAAATTCCCAAACTAGAAATATAAATTCCCGAACTATGCGTATAAAGGCAAGAAATAACCTGGATAGACGAAATGATCGGGAATTTCTAAATAATGAAACAATATTACGAATATTATGAATCCTTCGTGTTGCGAGAAACTCTCGCTAATTTCCTAGAATTGGGTCATAAACCAAAATTACAGTTACTAAAATTCGCATCTTGTGTTTGACTTTATTTGCAGAGAATTTTCAATAAGATCGACTACGATAATATAGGAAAACGTTCTAGAATTCTAATAGAGGTTTTTAGAACTCGCTAGCAAAGGGAAATAGAATTTATAAGAATGACATGCAACGTTTTTTACAACAGCCACAATTTAGTTTCTAAATGTTAGTCACAGATTTTTTTTTTCAGTGTACCGAAAGTATTCTATTTATATATAGATATATAATTAAGCAAAATAATTGTAATACAGTTGGTCGATTTCTAAAAAAAGTAGATTAATAATGTATGATCAAATCTATTATACAGATTCAATTTCGATGCTATTTTGATTTCAATAAAACCACTAAACAATAGACACCTTCGGTCGGGCTGACCTCAACCGTTGTTAAGTGTCGGATGATTTACAGTAATAGAAAAACTGTTCGTTAAATAAAGATATCTGTGACAGAGGTTTACAGATATTAAAGTTTACTTATTATGATAATTTGGGTATGCGTATATTTAATATGTAGGATTCACGCTAACTATCGAAATTTAGTGATCCAAAAAAAAAAAAAAAAAAAAAAAAAAAAACATCTGGGTTATGATTTAATGATCTAAAAACATTTTGGTAGACAAAAGTAAAAAAAAAAAACTTGCACGAGTGCACATTTTTTATATATACCTTTCGCTGCATATACAGGTTGTCCCAAAAAGGTTGAAACGCGCTTTATTTCTTTACCCGTTACAGATAAATGGGCAATGTAAGTTGAAAAAACGTCTAAATTAAGGTAGGAAAGACGACTACATTAAGAAAAAAATCCTCCCATTAATTTTCAAATGTTACATTTTTAAAATTTTTATGCAGTCCCTCTACGCAAATTTTGTGATTGACAAAGTTTTAATTTTTCATTCAACAAGACCATTAGAAAAAAAACTGCATAACTATATCTTTAAAACCAACCGAATTATGATACAGAAAAAAAGTGACTTATGCCATTTTCCCGTATAATTTAAAAGGCTGGCTATTTGGGAAAAATAGGGATCATTTATAAATTGATAACGGAAATGTTTAGATCAAAAACATAATGCGTCGAAAAATTCTCAAATGCATTCAAATTAATCCTTAAAATTTTAATGCAAATGCTATGATAAAATTTATCCTTTTATAATATGTCACAAATTTACATTTCTATTTTGATATATGGTCCCTATAATCAGAGTTCAGTTTTCAATTAAGTACAATTCATTCAGTTTTAAAGATACAAAAATGCGGTTTTTTGAAATGATGTTGTTACATTGAAAATAAAAACTTTCTAATTGACCAAATTTGTCTAGAGGGGTCATATAAAAATTTAAAAAATGTAATTTTTTGAAAATTAACAGGAAGATATTTTTATTAGCGTAGTTTTATTTCCTATCTTATTTTATACACTCTTGCAATTTACATTACCCTCTCATCTCTAACAGGTAAAGAATTAAACTGCGTTTCAATCTTTTTGGGACACCCTGTATATATATATATATATATATATATATACATGCATACATTATAAAAAAAAAAGAGCACTGACGCTTTAATTTTAATCACAAACTATTTACGTCCCTCTCTCCCTCTCTTTTCTTTCTCCTTTTTTTTTTTTTTTTTTTTTTTTTTTTTTAACTCTTTCCCAAAATAAAATGTAAAAAAAATTAATGTAAAAAAAGTACACTCCATACGGTTTCGTTAAATAAATCCTTATAGAATCATGTTCTTAGACTGACTAAGAACAGGATTCGACAAGGATTTATTTAGCAAAACTGTATTAAGTATAACTTTTTTATATAGGAATTTTTGCTAGTACTCGAATACTTTTGCTGCCGGCTGTATATCACAGACTTTTTCCATTTCAAACATCTATAAAAGAATGTGATCCTAAAATACGAACATTTTAATTTTTTTACTCATTTCATACAAATTATACTTTAAAGCATTGCAACAACTGGTCAAATGTAAGATTATTTTCGCCATTTTTTCTAAGACAAGGGTCACCAACCAGTGATTCGCGACAAAATTTTGCAGAAGCGGGGGAGTCATTCTTCCTTTTTACAGAGGTTTAAAATTGTGATGGGATGTCTCCGAACCACCCCTAGAGATGAATCCCAGACGGATGTCAATTTCCCACAGCGTAGCTATAGTGCGACGTTGAATCCTCTCATTCACTCTATAGAATTATATTTACATTCCTTAATTAATCATATTATTAGTCCGTGAGATTTTCAGTGGTCGTATTCTCTGTCTTTTTTTCAGGACACTCTCAGAGATAAGAAATTTCCTCCTTTTTTGCTACCATTAATTTCATGCACAAATATTTCAGGTCTATTTAGAGTAATGCGCCATAATTATTCAGATTAGAGATTATCTTACAAAAATAGTGGTAGCAATAAATTTGAAAATTTTTCATTCATAAGAGTGTCCTGAATAAAGTGCATAGAGTACGACCCTTGGATTTTAAATTATGAATTTAATGGCCCGTAAAGTCGTCAAGATTGACAAACGCTGCTCTAAAAGGTGACTTCCTTGTCCTCCTAAAAAAAAATAACTCATATAAGCTTCTTTAAAAATGAAACAAATTCAAGAAGTTTTCTGTCACATGTTCTTTTGTTTATATTATAGGTTTCATTATATATATATATATATATATATATATACAGTCGGTAACAAAAGTGTCCGAACGCTAGCAAAAATTCCTATATAAAAAAAGTAGAGCTAATACTATTTTGTTCAATAAATCCTTGTCGAATCATGTTCTTAGACTGACTAAGTACAGGATCCGACAAGGATTTATTTAACAAAACTGCATTAAGTGTACTTTTTTTACATAGGAATTTTTGCTAGTGTTCGGACACTTTTGTTACCGACTGTACTATATATATTTGTTTTGATAAATATGGAACGTTTAAAATTCTTTTCTATTAGGAAATGTCATTTCTCTGTGTGGCCTGCCTGCCTGCATCTGAACACAAATCTAGTTTCTAAAAAGGAAATTAAAAATATTTGTTATATTGAGGGCTTAACGTATTAAAAACTATCATTTAAACTTTGAAAATTAACATTAAA
The DNA here is from genome assembly GCA_963930645.1 of Salticus scenicus. Lineage (NCBI taxonomy): Eukaryota > Metazoa > Arthropoda > Arachnida > Araneae > Salticidae > Salticus > Salticus scenicus. The sequence goes on along the minus strand of OZ005651.1, from coordinate 307,535,289 downwards.
GAAATACATTGTTTATTCATTATAAAGTATTAAAAAATATTCGGTTTTTGTCAATTTCCTGACAAAAGAAAAAACCATTATAATTATATCTATCAACGTTTCTGTTAGTTCACATGAACAGTTGTAACATGAGTCAAGCTATCTTGAATTCTTTTTTTTTTTTTTTTTTTTTTTTTTTTGGAAGAAACAAAAGCATATATTTGTAAAGATTCGTAATTCCAGCTTCTTAACAAGCGTTTTTTTTTTTTTTTTTTTTTTTTTCAATGTTATTACCTTTATCTTTCTTTTTGGCGTTAATATGGTGATGAAATCACAAACGAATGATTAAATCTTTTTGAAATGAAGTTTTCAAAGCTAACTTTACAAGTAAATAATTTTTGTGCATGTAGTTATATGGTACTAGACAAACTAAATCTACCTTAATTTTCGGTGTATAAGTTGCAAATCAGATTCATCCGCTTAATACCAGAAATTTTATTCAATATTATATAATGTTTTAGTACCTGAAACAAACACAGTTATGTATGTTAATCCTTTGAAAGGCAGTGGGATATATTACATACCATTTATAGCCAACTGCAAAGATTCCACCCGGGTTTTTCAACAAAGCTTTGTTTTAATAAATTAGGGATAAAAATGCAGTTATTTCATTTCTTTTAATCTTGATTGTAAATTCTAGTGGCTGTCAATATTAATTGATTGTAATCACTTTGTCTGACAAAAGGTTAAACAGAACTTTTTATGTAAAACCTAGTTAACTGACTGCGGCTTATACGCGGAAAATTACGCTACTATTTTGTCATTCCCATGTCGTCGTTCCCTTTTACTTGGAAAGTCGTCGTTTACAGAAAGTAGTTCTTATGCCAGCTCATGTACTGTAATTCTTTATGGTATTAGCATTTTTAGGGTACATTAAATTAGAAATAGGGCATATGTCTTCAAGACATCAATATAAATCATCATTATAAACGGTATTTATGCATCAAAATAACTTTTACTCTTGTAAATATTTGATATATATACCACTCGTTTAACACAGCTCAGTATGTTGCTAATATGTGTAATGTGAATTCTGCTGCGTTTTTTAGAGTGTAGCATTAGAACGGAATCAATTATACAACTGTGTGTGAACCCTACATCTGAATTCTTTACAATACACTATCAATATTTTTAAAACTAGTGATGATATTATATTGAATATATTTACAATGTAATATAAATATTTCGGAAATATTATACAGTCGAATCTCGTTAACATGAACACACTTAAAGTGGATTACCTTTAACATGAACTGCTTCCGTAATCCTCATCAAAAAAGAAGATTAGTTTCTTAGTTACTGATAGTATGAATTACTGATAGCACGAACAAAATTTTTATCCCCCTTGAGATTTGCGTTAACGAGCTTCGACTGTAATTAAAAAAATAAAAAAATAAAAAAATAAAAAAAAATTCCAATTTATTTTTACTGTTCATCGGTACTGACATTTTATGAAAAAAAAAAAGAATGAAAACATTTCACTAGTATTAGGTAAATATTCATGAGCAGTACTTGCTTTACCTTGCAAAATGTAAATATCCAAAAATCTACTTTACTTTGCAAAATGTAAATATTCAATCGATATTGTTAGCAAATTAAGAATACATTGCAACTTAAAAATCCCAAATAATATCCTACACAAATTTAAAAAAAAAAAATATCTTATGTGTCCTTTTTAGAAACTGAGGCAATAAATATAATATTTCAAACAAATTGGAGTGAAAAGAAACATTTTTTCCCGCAGCTACTATCTCAAAAACATAATAAAATGTCGGAATGAATTTTCTTTTCTCCAAAAAAATGAAGGAGAAGCGATGAAATATAATCCGCGGCATCTTTTATTTTGTACAAAACATGTGGCAAACATATGTTTATTCTTTAATTCCGTAATTTAATTCTTGAAGGTTCTTTTTTTTTTTTTTTTTTTTTTTTTAATGAATTATTTTATTTTATCGATTGTGTTGAAAGAAAAAAAAAAGTGATTATTGCAGATAATCTGTATAAACAGTTACATATGTTATTTATTATGATGTTTAGAAGCTGTTTATCATTTAAATTTCACAAATTTTCAGCAAAATTTATAAATTTTAATCACTAATAAGAAAACATCGATTAAGGTAATAAAAAAAAGTCAACAAGTAATTTGTATTGAAATTAATATATAATAATGTTTTTTGAAAGCAACAATTTGAGCTTGCTGGCTGATGATTTTTAAGACACACTGAAAAATATTTCTGTAAATCTTACTGAAATGATCATTCAGAGTTTCTATAAATTTACAATAGTTTTCACTTAAAAATAAATGTTCCATATTGTTTATCTTTACCATTTTATACATTTTTAATATTTTTTTTATTTCTCCGTATAACTTAAAACAGATTATTTCTGCTTCAGAACAGTATTGTAAATCCGTAGCATACTACCGCCAATAATTAATTAAAATAATAGTAGCCATTTAAAATGCCTATTTAAATCAGATTCTTTATATATAAATATATATATATTTATGTTTACTTCCCTCTTTAATTCTATATAGGACTTAAGAATAATAATTTCTAGCTTTTCTGTTAAATTTTAGCAGTCCAGATTAAATCTCTTTAAAAATCATGGAAACCCTTTTGTCGTTTTTAAAAGAATAATATAATTCATATTTCAAGGAGATAGTAAGGGTGTGGGGGTATTCAAATCAAAGGTATTCAATCAAGGGGGTATTCAATCAATTATACACACCTTATAAGGTGTGTAATCAGTACTCAGTAAAAGAACTCATATGACGAAGTTGTAACGCGCACTACTTAGTTATTATAAAGAAAAAAAAAATTAAATTGAAAAAAAAAAAACCCTCTTATTACTATATGATATTTTGTTATGATCAATTTTTTTACTGCATTCTTTTAAGTTACTGAAGGACAAATTTAATGAATGATTACTTTTTAATAATCAAAATTTATAAAAGAAAAAGAAATTTAAATAGAACACATATGAAATACAAAGTTATATTATTATTTATTTTTCATAAAAAATTACATTATTAAATATAATGAATACATACGATATAATGTTTATAGCATTAGAAATTATTGATTTAATCATTGACTTTTTGCAACACAAGAACCTGGATGATAGTTATCATAAAATGAAGAAAACACCAATTGTGTCAACAACTTGCACAACAAATAAATGCAGATTTTTTACTCTGTAAAAAATAGGTTCTTAAAAATAAGTATATATTGTCTCAAAATAGCTCCGAAACAATATGTACTTAAATTTGAAAACCCATGTACTCATTTTTGAGTATATTGACATGCTCAAAAATGGGGTCGACCAATATGAATCCCAATATCCCCATGTTTGACATGTTAATGTACTCAAAAATGAGTACATGGGTTTTCAAATTTAAGTATATATTATTTTGGAGCTATTCTGAGACAATATATACTTATTTTTAAGAACCTATTTTTGACAGTATACAAGATCAAAGTGTATTTAGAATTTCTTTGGGAAAACAGCCTTCATTTAAATTCATAAATATTTCTAGATGCTCAGATAGTTTTGACGCACACCAGGCATACTTGATCATTTTCGAAAAAATTGGAGAAGCGAGCTGATAATGAACGACTGAATTGAAGCGAGCTGATAATGAACGACTGAATGAACGACATTTTAATACTATCTTCACGGGAACTAATTTCCCTGTTTTCTTCAACGAAGTGTGAACAATTTTGTATGTGTTTAATCAAATTTTTAAATTGTCTGTAAAAGCAAACATCACAAGGTTGTACTAACGGGGTACTTTTGGAGGTATTATTTTAACATTACACATAGGCATTTTTTCACCATTTTGAAAAGTTTCATTATAATAATGACTTAATAATGACATTATCTTAATAATGACTCAGTAGTGCGCGCTACGGCTTGGTCAATAACCTTATTTTGATTTGAATACCCCACACCATTGCCGTCTCCTTGTTAGTGAGAAATAACTTTAGGAATATATTTTAATGACATTATAAAAATATACCTTAATGATATTAATAAAGTAAAATAATTTGTAACCAAAGAGAAAAAAAAAGGAGTCTTTGAAAATTGATGCCATCTACTTGTTAGAAATAAAAACTTTTAAGTCTTTAAAATTATCTCCAATTTATATCTTATACTGGTTTTGCAAGCAAATATTTTTTTTAGAGTTCTACAAATCTTACTTGTCATTAAGAAATTGATTTCATTTAAATGTTTAAAATGTTTAAAATAAAGCACCCTCAACTAATTCACTTTTAACTAGTATGTTGTGGCCACCACAAGACTTTCTTCTATATTTTCCTATATACATATTCAATCAGTAACAATATAAAAAAAAAAAAAATTACGAATTTTTTTCTAATTTTTTTTTTTTTTTTTTTTTATTGTTAAAAGTAAAAAAAATCGATAACTTTGTTTTAAATTATCACAGATTTATAGTTCAACCATTCGTTTTAAAGGTATTGACGAGATCTTTCGAATGATACCCATTTTCGAAATTTACCCCCCCGGGGGGGGAAGCGATGCCCCCCCACGCGCAAAATTTTTTTCCTAGTTACGTACTACTATTATCAATAATTCATATTAATTTTACAATCACAAGTGTAAAATAACTCTTATTATGCACATTTATACGAATTTTTGTCCTATACTGCCATGTTAAAAATTTAGATAAAATGCTATCACAGCGCCACCTGTTGAGCTATTGATCCCCAAATATAATCAGCACCAGTTTATGTCGGGAACCAACTAAATACCAAGTTTGGTAAAATTTCGTTAAAAAAAAAAAAAAAAAATACGATTTATTTTCTAAGTTTTTTTTTCGTTAAAAGTAAAAAAAATCGATAACTTTGTTTTAATTATCACAGATTTATGGTTCAACCATTCGTTTTAAAGGTATTGACGAGATCTTTCGAATGATACCCATCTTCAAAATTTACCCCCCCCGGGGGGTACTTCCCCCCCAGGGGGAAGCGATGCCCCCCATGCACAATTTTTTTCCCTAGTTAACTACTACTATTATCAATAATTCATATTAATTTTACAATCACAAGTTTAAAATAACTCTCATTATGCCCATTTATACGGAATTTTGTCCTATTCTGCCATGTTAAAAATTTGCATAAAATGCGATTACAGCGCCACCTGTTGAGCTATTGATCCCCAAATCTGATAGGCACCAGTTCATGTCAGGGTGCAACTAAATACCAAGTTTGGTTAAATTTCATTCATTGGTTCGTGAGATACAGCGTCCACAAAAAAATGATACAGACAGACAGACACACAGACACACAGACACACAGACAGACAGACATTTTTTAAAAACTATCAATTCGTGTTCAGGACATCCCAAAACGTGTAGATCCGTCAAAAAACGGAGGTCGAAAATTTTCGCGAATCCAATACTTTCTCTATATTACATATAGAAGAAAGTAAAAATGTAGACTTATTTGAGATTTTTTTCTATCTTTGCTTATGTTATTTTGATACTTATTACTTTCTTCTATATTCAATAGAAGAAAGTACTGGATTCGTAAAAATTTTCGACTTCCAGTTTTCGACGGATTTACACGTTTTGAGAGGTCTAGTGTGTGTGGGGGACAAAATTTTTGTGGCAACTGTATCTCCGGAACTATTGCTCAGAATTGTACATGAATTTATACGTAGGTGCACCTTCATCTAAATTAGTGTCTGTCAACTTTTGGTGTCAACCGCTCAACAGGTGGCGCTGCTATACAGCGATTTCTGCAATTTAAGGGGAGGCTATATCTCAGGTTCTATTGCGTATAATCAAGCAAAACTTGATATATGAGAAGGTCATTATGAGAAATTACGCTGATTCAGTTTTAATGCTTATTGGCCAACAGGTGGAGCTGCTATACAGCGATTTCCGTAATTTAAGGAAAGGCTATATATCAGGAACTACTGAACAGAATTGCATATAAATTTATACGTAGATGCACTTTGACATAAATTAGTATCTATAAACTTTTGGTGTCACCTGCTCAACAGGTGGCGCTGCTACCCAGCGATTTCTCCAAAATAAGGAAAGGCTATATCTCAGGTTCTATTGCATATCATCAAACAAAACTTGATATGTGAGAAGGCCATTATGAAACATTATACTGATTTTCAAGTTAGATGCTTATAAGCTAATAGATGGCGCTGCTATACTGGAAATTTCCTCGATAGCGGGAAGGCTATATCTCAACTTGTATGGCATATAACTATACGAAACTTGATATGTAAGATAACCATTATAAAAAAGCATTTTTTAAGATGTTATTTATAGACAATAAAACTGTCTTTCTTTGGATATTTAGTGTTAGTTTTTTCTAAGATAAAAATCATTTCCATTCATCATGTTAGATAATTTTAATAAATAATAGTTTGAATAAATTATTTGCCCTTAGTGAATTTGTATAGGAAAATATAGAAGAAAGTCTTGTGGTGGCCACAACATACTAGTTTTTATTCTTTATTTCTTTATTTATTTTCTTCTTATCGATCAGATTTAGGCATTACGTTGAAAATGATGTGAAATACATTTTAGTTTTCTATTTAAATAATACATTAAGTAATGCTTACAAATAATTTTGTAAAATGAGATAGCAATTAATAACGTTCATATACTATTTCCCATTCTGTTGCTAATAGAACATCTAACGATGCTCTAAAAAAAAACCAAGAACGAACAATCATGCGATACGCATTCATTATTAACACTTTCCAAATGTACGTAATTATTGTACCGTATAAACTTTCAACGCTCTTTGCCTACGTAATCACACAAAGGACAGACAGCAGTTCTGAAAGGCATACAGACAGACTAATTGAATTCCTAATCATTATTAAACACTGTTAGAAAGTGTTAAAAATTCTTATCACAAAAGAAAACGAAGCCCTTATATTCTAATTGCAGCCCTGTAAATCTGAAGGTTAAAAAAAAATCACATTCTATACAAAATATTATTTTAGCATATTAACAATAAATGTAAATTTCTTTATGCTTTTTACAGTAGAAAATTCTTTAAATGTAATTTATAAAAATGTCTATCCTAAAATACAATGCACTGGCATTTTTTTGGGTGTTCTGCACACAAACCAGTTGCACAGAACCTATATTAATGTTTAATAGGAACATTACATAGTGAATTTGAATAACATATATAATTTTGTAAAAATTCTGAAAATATTTACGGACTCTGGGGGCGGACAGATGGATAGATAGACAGATGGACAGTCGGATAGATAGATATACAAATTGAAATCATATTCACACTTAAAAATATTAAACAGTGTTAAATCGCTTAATGTAAACAAAAATGCAATTTCAGCAAATTTCAACAAAAGCCTTAAATGTAACTGAATATTTTTGTGTGGTCCTGTAAATCTAATGCTAATCATACTACATTCTGTAGAAAGCATTCTTTTGTGCATATGAATAACATATTTCATTTTTATTAAGATTTGTTCAAAGTAAAGTTACTAAAATTTAGTTTATAGAAATACCTCTCATAGAACGAATGCTTTAGAATACTTTCGGGTGTCCCTGTACACAAAGCAGTGGTGGCATTACTCTATTTTACATAAGAAACATCCAGCGGTGAGCTTGATTAGCATATTGCAATTTCATTAAGATTTGGTATTAAAATATGGTTTATAGAAATGCCTCTCATAGAACACAATGCTTTAGAATAGTTTCTGTTATCCCTGTACACAAGCCAGTAGAGGTATTCACTCCATTTTCAATAGGGAACATCCGATAGTGAATTTGAATTTTATATATCAGTTTCAAGAAATTCCATGAATATTTACAGGAGTTAGAACGCGGATAGACAGATAGACAGACAGACGGACATGTTACTTTTTAATATTTATTTCACCTTATTTGATGCAAATTCTCTTGATTACTCTTATTACGTTGAAATAGTCTTTGAAATTACCATGCTAATTAAATAAAAATCTGTTTCTCTTCGTCTCATTTGATCTCCTTTATATATGTTAAGGACTTCAGGAGTTGTCAATAACCAAAGTTTATTAATTTACCTCTAACTTCCCTCTCAAATATCCCAATATGAAAAGCTTTGATCTTCGTCTCGTTACAAAATATTGAAAAGCTTGATATATATATTTCCCATTAGGGATTCTCAGGATTTCATCCATATTTCTTTTCAAGAAAAGTAAGCTTAATGAAAATATTATTACAATAACCTCATAATTGCTAAAGTTACGAACTAAAAAATCGATTCGCTTAGAGAGAGCGAAGTGCTTCTGACTGAACAAGCGGTTTTCTGCAGAGTTTTTATATGCTAAAAGTCGTTATAATGGTGTATACCATACTGGAATGTTTTAAAGTTTTCTTTTATTATAAATATATTTTTATATTATAAATATTAATAATTTTTATTTTATTAATTAATATAATATTAATATAAATATAATAAAAATTATATTAATTATTTAATTTTAATTTTATTGATATTTTTATGATAAATGTTAAAAAAAAAAAAAAAAAAAAAAAAAAAAAAAAATGCTTTAGAAAAAGTTTTGATTCACTTTCTATATATAGTAATTGTCATGCGTAAGTGGAAACCGGTCACAAATTTTGTACAAGTAGCATATTTATATTTTAATGAAATATTGCACAGAACTTCATCATCTTAAATTTCTTCGATAACAAATTTCAAAATGGTTTGAATCCTAATCAAAAAGGATGGAGAAGCCAGGCTATATTTTTATTTATTTATTTTTAATGGTGTAATTATTTTTATTTCTTCCTTTACAAACAGCGTGGTATGATAAAAAAAAAAAAAAAAAAAAAAAAAATACATCGCTTCACACCGGCTTATTTAATTAACGATTTAAATAAAATTAAATATATTTAAATGCTCTACAAACAAATATGAAAGGAGTTTTATTATATCGTACTTTGTGCCTTTATATTAAAAATATATGTTTAACAACTCAAAGTTCCACTTTAAAAATTAACTTAAAGTAAGCGCATCTCATTAAGAAATAAGACTAATTTTCATTCATTTGTTTAACAGATAAAAGCTATTTATAAAATGTTCTATTTTTTCAACTCTAGCGATACCGATTTCAAATTATATTTGTATTGTTTTAGACAATGAAAAACTATCCGCCCAAGAAAAATTCTATTTTTGTGTTAAATTGTAAATAGTCTTATATATTTTGCTAATTTTAATCCATCATTTTGATTGTTAAATCATAGCCTCCTAAACTATATGCCTGTCGCGTGCCTCGGAAATTTGGAAACAGTTCAATCGGTAGACAGAGCTACCAACAATTTTAAGAAGTGTCACCAACAATTTTAAGAAGTGATATATGATATATATAATCGACGTTTCTTCGATTCCATTCCCTTTTTTATGTATATCAAATCCCACTTTAAAAAAAAATTGGTAGCTGTTGAATAAAAAAGTCGATCAATCTGTACCAGGTGGCGCTGTCTACCGCTAGAATTGTTGCCAAGTTTCCGAGCCACGCGACAGGCATCTAGTTTAGGAGGCTATGGTTAAATAATCTTTTTGAATGAAAATCAAAATAATATATCAATTATAATCACGAATGAAATAATAATTTGCCAAGTTATTTACATGTTTAAATTGACATTACATATAGAACTTGCTAAAGTATTTTTAAAAATAAAATAAAAAAAGATTCCATGAAAAAAAGATTTAAACAATGAATGTTAAAAAATATTCCAAAACAACAGGAAATTTTAATCTAGTAAATATTTTGAAAATCAATCTTCTAGTTCCCTAAGTTTTGCTGATGCGAGATTCACCTCTGGCTAATCACGGAAATTATCGATTTATTTTATTCTTTCAGCGATTTGCCGAACATTGTCTTCTTTTTGACTGCAGGAGAATAAACTCTTCTGAATTTGATTAAACTCAAGAACATTTTGTGGCCTATATTTTAAATATTAGACCTTATGTTTAATGCACTTATGTTTGTGATTATTTTCTGTTTTTTTAAATAATGTTAGTTCATTGATAATAATGATAATAATAACAAATAATAGTTGATTTACAACTTTGTTATTACTGCCTATATTGAGAAGAACAGCTTTTCGGTAAATTGTCGCATATAGCAATAGAAAATTTATGCTTCAGAATTTCTGCATAAAAACTGTAGAGATAAACATATTTATACTACTGTTAATTATATAAATGTTTTTGCTGTGTTTACTTATTTTGAAACACAAGTACAAAACATAAATAAATAAATAAATAAATAAATAAATGAAAAAAGCAGATCAAATATTATGGAGCAAAAACAAATACTTATTAAAACTTATTTAATACTTATACTTATTAACACTTAGTAAAGAGTAATATAAAAATCATTTATGAAATGGCTATATAATTAAACAGTAGCTGAAGAAAAATTTTATAATTTGCCAAGAAGAACAATTTGATAATGGGAAAATTCAATAATTTTGATAATTTATCAAATAAAAATATTATCATAAAAAATGCATTTCCCAAAGCCTTTTTCGCATTTAAGATTAGAGCATAAAATTAATATGTTTTCGACAATTAATGTTACACTTTTCTGAGTTTACAGTTGTTTGCACTCACTATGGGATATATATTTATGCATATGTATTACATTGTGGGCGCAATTGTAGAACTGATCCCTCTAACCTCCACATTTCTGACGTGTGGTAAGAGTAAATAAACTTAAAAATAATATTAAAACTTAATTTACTTTAATTGAAATTCTCAGTTGAGCGGAGAAATGGGAGTACTTTCCTAATGATTTATGAAACATGAATGTTCTGTCCGCCTCAAGGAAATATAAGCGATTGATACTCTCAATAGCTTAATAAAAATCAATGACCTGATAATTTCACTATAAAACAATAATTTAATCTACAGGGTGGGCGAAAAGTAACTCCCTACTGGCAATAATTTTTTTCTCCTAAAGAATGTAGGTATAAAGGCAGTTTTTTGTACACATTTAGTTTATTGTGTGGCATGATAATTACAAAAGTTACGATTCAATGTGTGCCCCAGTATTTTCTATACACTGTCTTAAACGAACAGGTAGGTTTGCTACGGCCTTCCGCAAGAACTCATCAGGAACACCAGTTATGACCTTACGGATTTTGTTCTCAAGGTCACCATGAGTTTGAGGTTTGCTGTGGTACACTTCTTTCTTAGCCCAGCCCCATAAAAAGTAATCGCATGGGGTGAGGTCTGGACTACGCGCAGACCATTCTGTGGAGCCTCGGCGGTCTATCCAGCGTCTAGTGAATCACTTATCAAGCCACTGTCATATATTAGACATGTACAGTCGGTAACAAAAGTGGCCGAACACTAGCAAAAATTCTTATGTAAAAAAAGTACACTTCGTACGGTTTTATTAAATAAATCCTTGTCGAATCCTATTCTTAGTCAGTGTAAGAACATGATTCGATAAGGATTTATTTAACAAAACCGTATGAAGTGCACTTCATATCGTTGAAGTGTTTATCCTTCAAATCTACTCCCTTATGCTTTTAACTCCAAAAACATTTATGGCCGAAAACATCTTCCAAGCTGCTGTCGCTGTACTATACTGCTAAAGTGGGTCCAAGTCAGCACTAAGGCTGAACCACCTAAAAATCGCCTTTGCCACCTATACCATCCGTGCAGCATTTCAACATTCTTTTTATACATTAAATAATTTGCATTTTTCATTTAATCCCTTTTTCAACAAACTTACTCTGAAACTAATTTATTTATTAAATCTCGCAAAATCCGAAGCTTCTCATTTTTAAATTCACAACTCCTATTTAACTTTCGTAGAGTGTTTTAGTAAGCAGACTATAAAAACCAATGATCCGACTTGACAACCTCGCAACTTTTACTTTGCGAGCTTCTTACGAAAACTGCTTCTAACCTCACAAAATAATTTTATTAAATAATTTGTACTTTGTGAATTTGTATGGAAATATAGACGAAAGGATTGTTATGGCCATAGCATACCAGTTTTTAATGTAAGAATTCCAGTCTTGGAATTCTCAAATAAAAATAAATCTATATATATCAATATTTAATTAAATTTTTTTACAGAGAAAGGTATTAATATTTAATTATATTTTTGAGATTTGTCTGTGAAGCATAACAAATATTTTAAAGCATAATTTAGTTCTTTTTTTCTCGACAATCAGAAATGAATTATACGTTTCTTTCTTTCTTTCTTTCTTTTTTTTTTTTTTTTTTTTTTTTTTTTAAGAAAAAAAAATACGTTACGAAACGAATAAGAATAAAAAGCGGAGTCGATAATGCACTTTAATTTTGTTTTGAATATGTGTAGAATGGGAGGCAAGACTGAAAAATTTAATGTATAACTTTCCGAAGGACAAACTTTGTCCATTCCCTTTTATTTATCACAAATAATTTATTCTTTACTTAATTTATTCTTCACAATTTAATAATTAAAAAATAATATATTATTTTAAGTAGTAAGTAATAATTCATGGCAAAATGCAGCAAAAACAGAGGTCATTAATTATGAAGAATATGAGATTTTTATAAGCACCCCCCCCCTCCCTCCCCCCCCAAAAAATAAAATAAAATAAATAAAAAAATAAAAAAATCATTGTTTCGAATCAAAATAATTAAGCACACCTCTTCATCTAAAACAGATACATAAAAATAAATAAATAATAAGGTAAAAAAGAAAAAAAATTAAGAGGGAGAAAATAAATAAGAGTCGCAAGTACTCGCTGTACTCATTCCTACTTCTTTTACCAGTAAATAGAGTCATAGAAAATTGAAATAATAAAAGAATTTTGGATTAAAATTTTTTAGATACTAGAGATATTTCACACTATAAAATAATTTAGTTTAACCAAAGATGGTGGAAACCACTTTACACCAATATGGCGTAATTAATTAAGAATATGGTGTTTTCATTTGATATAATTACGTAATATAATAACTAATGCATTAAACATTAGTTAATTATGTTATGTAATTGTACTAAATAAAAGGTCTTAATGTACAGTCGGTAACAAAAGTGTCCGAATGCTAGCAAAAATTCCTATGTAAAAAATGTACACTTCATAGGGTTTTGTTAAATAAATCCTTGTCGAATCATGTTCTTAGTCAGTCTAAGCACATGATTCGATAAGGATTTATTTAACAAAATCGTATGAAGTGTACTTTTTTGACATAGGAATTTTTACTAGTGTTCGAACACTTTTGTTACCAACTGTACACTCGGAAAAAAAAATTACTAATGTCACCATAAATTATCATAGAAACATGTGGCTTGTGATGATTGATTTGTATAACGTCTAGTTTATTAATGCAATAGTTAAAATTTTCTTAGGGTATCGTCTACATATTAAAATACATACAGTCGGTAACAAATGTGTCCGAACACTAGCAAAAATTCCTATGTAAAAAAAGTACTCTTAATACACTTTTGCTAAATAAATCCTTGTCGAATCCTGTTCTTAGACTGACTAAAAACAGGATTCGACAAGGATTTATTTAACAAAACAATATTAAGTGTACTTTTTTTATATAGGAATTTTTGCTAGTGTTCGGACACTTTTGTTACCGACTGTACTTCATACTTAATTTTTTTCGAATGGTAACACCTATTTTTCACTGCACATTCTAATTCCAGACAAGGCGGTTCAGAAAAAGGTATGGTTTATATACTTTAAATTAATTCGTGATAGAGTTACAAATGAAAATGTCATGGGGGTAAATCCCTATATTTAAAAAATTAAATTAAGATCTCACGCAGAAAAATATTATGTTCATTCAGAGAATAATCCTAAAAGTAATATGAAAATTTTAAATATAAAATAAACTAAAGTAATATAATTAATAAATGATGTGTGAATACACTTACTTTAATAACTATTTTAAATCATGTGTATGCAAAGTTATAGATGACTCAAATGATAACAAATGACAGCCCCCTAAGAGCAATAAAAATTTAAATATCACTATAACTCAAAAAATAATAATGGGAATGAGCTGTAAACTTGGAAACCCATATTTTTGATAATGCCCGTTCTATTCGTGCAAAAATTAATATAGGTCATAATTCATAATTTTTTGAAATATGAATTTATTAATAATTTTCATAATTCAAGATATGTTTTTCAACCAAAAATATGCATGGAATATGTTTGGGTTACTTCATTCTAACGCATAAAAAATGAAATTTCAATATATTAATTTTTTGGGAAGATATGAATTAATGTTTGTCACATTCACTTAACATTAGCATTCACATATTTTGACAAATTATAACTGTATGAAAATTTGAGAGCAATTTATAAACTATACCATTTTCTGGGCTCATTTAATCCAAATAAACCCAAAAAATGTCAAAAATCGGGGTTATGAAGTAGACATTATTATTAATGGATTGGCACCAGCCGGATATTCGTAGGACGAATATCGACAAAATTAATTGGGGGGGGGGGGGCTTTTTTCTACTGTACATATAATTGTTTAATTACACCCCATTTAGCGCAAATTTGTTGACATATTTAATGTACAAATACACTAATTTTGATTATAACGTGCAGTTGCAATAATTTTGATAATAATGTACAATTACGCTAATTACCTTATTTAAATATACGTAAATAAAATTATTTTTCAGTTTTTCTCAGAATCTTTTTATTTTTTCATTTTCATTTTTATTTTTATTTTTTTACTTTCTAAAATTATAATTATTAATGTTCTTCTATTTTTTTATTTTTAAGTTTAAGAAATAAATTCTTATTACATTTCTTTATGAAAAAAAGAGTAAAATACTTCTTTTTTATTATTAAATGATACGTTTTTAATTTTCATATATATATAATTTTATAAATTTGAAATAATCGTCAAAATTAAATTTAACTAATGCATCTATTATAAAATATTTCAACAAAAGTAAGGATAAATAAAAGTAAACAAGTGGGCATAATATTCATACCGAATAAAGTTATGTACATTTTATTAAGTAAATCTTGTAATAGATATTTCTTAGTGAATATATATTACATATATATTTCTTAGTGAATTTTTTTTTTCTTTTTTGAATCAAGGAAAAAAAAAATTTTGATTGAAAAAAGTAATAATAAACAATGTATAATGGAAATCTTTAATAAATTTATTTTATTTTATTTTATTTTATTTTTTATACATGTTTTATTAAGTTAGTTAAATTGTACTTCCCTCTGATACAAGATCCTTTTAATAATTTTGCTTGTATTTTATGTTAATATGAAGTAAAAATTAATCGGAGAAAATAACTAAAATTTTGATTATTTACGTAAAAAGCCATTTGACAAAAATAGTTCATTCAAACTTGTATCTTTCTTAATTAATATTTTAAACTTTTTTAATTAACTAAGAATATTACAAAATTACTAAAATAATTAAAATTTAATAACCACTTTTAGTATATTTAGTACTAACCTAACGTAAAAATATACGTTGATTAGATTAATTAATAAACAAACTTGTGAATATAAGTACTAAAAAAAAAGAAAAAAAAAAAAAAAAGAATGCTTACGGATATACTTACTTTTAATAATTTTTTTTCCTTGTGAAGAAAACTAATTAGATTAAGCGAATATTTCATGATTTTAAATTAGAAGCACTTCCGTTATACGATTTAAAATAACTAGTACGTACAAATTTCTCTTGCAGCAAATTTTTCTGCTAGTATCAAGTTTACAAACAGCTGTTATACCTTCTGAAGTTTGGTATTTAAATATTATGATGTTCTTTTATAATGATATGTCGATAAATGAACGGCACTTTTATCTCTCTTTAACGTTAATTAGTGACAGAGTGCATCAGACGTTCTAAATTCCGCTCTTATTTATTTATTTATGAGTGACATTTTCTTAGTGATTTCTCACCATGGGTTATCAATGAGAGCCCTATATTTTAAACAATTTCACATCCCATAAATATTAAAGAACGCTTTCATTTGTCATCATGCTTCACTAACGTTTTTTTTCCCCTCTTATTTGGGACAATACGATACTAATATAATACGATACTAATGGCTTTATACTTTTCACAGTTTAGAGCATTAATTTCGTGTGAAAATAACTCTAACTAAGAGAAATTGAATATTTAATACCAAAATCTTTATTAACATTTGTTTCTTAAAAGTTTAAAAGAGTATAAAAAAGAGTAAGTATCGGAACTCCATGTCTCCACTTAAGTTAAAACCGCTTTCATTAAGATTGTATCTTCATAAAATTATATGTTTATACTTTTTTTTTTTTTTTTTTTGAGCAGATACATTTATTTTTCGTGTGAACTTAAAAAGTTTTGATGACAAGCTCATATTTTTATGTTTTTATAGAGTTTACCATATTTCACATTGACTTGATGGTGTTATTATTATTATTGCTTTTCCTTAAAGAAATAAAACAAAATAAAATAAAAAATAAATGTTAACTATGATATAATATGTATTAGGGGTGTAATTCTTAATAAAGTGTAATTTTAAAATTTAACATTCTTACATATATGAACCTTTAAAGAGACCTTTTTTTTTTTTTTTTTTTTTTTTTTTTTTAATATTTTCTCATAAAGTGACAGAAGAATAATAAGAAGGGAAATTGTTTTTGAGGGCAGAATGGAGAAATTTCTTTATGCTGATGCTATAATTTGCTACAATATATATTCCTGTTAAGGGTTACACAGGCCTTTGAAATCATAGATTTTTTCTTTTTTTCAATGCGTTGGGTGTTTTTATACGCTGAATTCAGAAATGCTTGTCCTTTCTTCTTATCACGTAAGGATTTTTCACAAAGTAAGGATAAAGATAGGAAAATGCCACAGAGACGTTGAAGTAAATTCGAAATCATTTATATAGAAAATACATTAAAATAGGCTAACATTATCTTTTTAATGTGTTTCTCTACGTAGAAGATCCCATTAGAGCTCTTCCTCTTGTGCACGGCTTGATGGCCTTAAGGGAGGGGGGGAGGGGGAAGGATTCTCTATACAGCATCCAACAATAATCTGCTAACGCGTTAACTCTCCATCGTCCCTGATACCACCTCTACATTTCTTTGATGTCTTGATGAAATAGCTATCTTTGTTCTCCACTCACATCATCCAGATTTTATAGGAAATTACTTAGATTGTAGTTGAAAAAGTGGAGCTTTAAGCTCAAAGAATCCTTTTTTTTGTCAAAACTGTACGTGATGGAATTTTTTAAATATATTTTCTTTAATCAGCATCCAGAAATACACCAGAAAAACACATCATCTTGAAAAAAAAAAAGTTTCATCGCTGGCCTGTGTTATTAGTACAAATTAAATGTATTAAAATATCGGTTTAAACCAAAATTTGATTGTTCTGTTTGTCGCACTATAATCTAGTTATTTTGTGTAGCCCTGTAAACTAACAGTGAATGATTTCCATACCATATTCTACACGAAACAGGATTTTACGCATATAAAAAATATATATTCGTTTTATTTGGTTTAGTGCAGTCTATAGATGTGATACTCTACTTACCTGCAATTTCCCCCACAGACAAAATGTATTTGAATTCTCTTGGGTGTACCTGTATACGAACCATTTGCTTGATCTCAACGAAAAGTTTAGTGTAGCATCCCTATATGATACACATTTAGAGTACCAAGTTTGGACTTTCTGCTATTATTTATTCTTGAGATCTCCTGATAACAGACACACAGACATGCAGACCAACCGCTAAAAACCTGACTTTTGGATTCAGGGGACCTCAAAACGTGTAAATATAACAAAAAATTTATTTCGAAAATTTGACCCCAAAACAATACTTTCTGTACTATTTACATGGATAAGAGAAAGTAATGCATATATTGTGCACTTATAAAAATGAAAAAATGACGTTCTTTGGACGTCTAATGACGGTCACAATAGTTCAAACACAGTGTTTCGTGTCAAAAGAACGTTTCATTAGACGTTCAAAAATTACATTATTTAAAACGTTCTAAAAAAGTGTGCGTTGTACCTTCCATAAAAAGTAAATTTTCAGTTTTATGCAAATCGTTTAAATGTAACACCGTCATGAAACGTTCTGTTTCAGTGCTATTATTACGAATACGACCCAGATTCAGTTCTGATTTTGTTTATACGCCTATAAATTCTATTCATTGAGTGTTGGTGTTAGGACTAAGGCAAACTAACTGCACGAGAGTCCTAGGTCTGGATGGTATGCCCTCCGTGGGAATCTTTTTAACTAAGAATGCTTTACCCATATATACGCGAGTTTCGAAGAAAATCACGGAAAACTCTGAAAAGCTATGTCGACGAGCGCGACCAGGAATCGAACCCAGCACTACCTGTCTTCAAGCTTTGAGAGTAGAACCTCGCAGTCACTAATACTCATCGGGAAATAACAGAAATGAGTTTTTTTTTTCAAGCATAATTTAAAATTTAATATTTAATTATATTTTATTTATGATTCTATTTAAGTTTTATTGCTACTGATAAATTACCAATATTGATAATGTTGTTGTTAAATCATTACTCCGCTTTTATTTTTTCTACTCCAAATTTTATTCAATAAATGTTAATAAAAGAATTATTTAATGTATATTTAAAAAAATATTTTCTTAATAGATGGAAATGTTATGTCATCATGAAAAGTTTACGAAGACATTCTCTTTTAATTAAATTATTTAAAAGAAATACGCTCCAGCCATCGCACTGCTTTCTTCTATTTCATTCTATATAACAGCGCCACTTAACCAGTTAACATGAATAAAAATTTAATAAACACTTTATCTCAAAATTAAAATTTTATATATTAATTTTTTTTTTCAAATTTCACTAACAGATCCTGAGGTATAGCTATCTGGATAAATCGCATAATAAAGAGTACCATATCGGCCGATATATACTCATACTGAGTTAGCATAGTTTTTCATAATATATATTTCACATACTCACTTTAGTGAATTTTTAATAACAAAAAAATAAAACCTGAGATATTGCCTTCTCCTAAACGGGATTGAATTGCAGAACAGTAGTACCACCTCTCAATCGATATGTACTCAAATTAGATCACCATAGTTTACCATAATATCTATCTCACGTATCAAGTTTGGTGCAGTTATATTCAATAGAGACTGAGATATAGCCCTCCGTTATATGGGTGAATTACCTAATATCTGCGCACCTATTGGGTCATATATTCCAAAAATTAATCAGGGCCAGTTTAAATCAATGTCCAACTAAATAGGTGCGCAGGTGTTAGGTTAAATTATGTCCACTGATTCCTCAGACACAGTTTCCAAAAAAAAAAAAAAAAAAAAAATTAAGATGTGTAAAAAGGTTCTAAAAATTGTCGGATCCTATTAAGGACGTCTCAAGATATGTTAAAAACCTAAGTCGAAAATTCCCGTGCATACAATGCGTTCTCTTTATGTATCTATATAAATAAAGCAAAGAGTTTGTCGGCGGAACACATCCGGGCGGACCACTCCTATTTTTGATTGGTCTAGATTTAACTACTTTTGTGATGAAAGTCGGCCATTTTTTTAGTAAAAACTGATGATTATTTTAAAAAGATACTGTATAGATGTTATACTTTTTTAAAAGAGCTCTAAAAACTGATCATTTTGTGTGAGAGGACACTATATACATCAAGTTATTAGATTTAAAGATATTACGTTGTAAAATTTCATTCGATTGCTTTTATATTAAAATAAGTGTCTAATATTAAATAAAAAACAGTCTAATATTAAAGAATAATGAATAACTTTTTAAAAATTGTCAGTTTTTAAGTTCTAAGAGCTGCAATTTTTAAATTACAGCGTACTTATTTCCCATACATAATCTATTAAATTTGTAAACAATTGTTGATTCATTGTTGAGAATTATTCACGTAAGACCATAGAGCATTGTTGAAAAACGAGTGCAAAACGGAAGAAATATTTAATTTAATTTAATTTGTAATATGTTATTTTGACTTTTTGACCTTAAAAAGAATTTTTAATATGTTACAAAGCCCAAAATGTGATATAAAAAATAAACAGAGATTCAATTCTTTTGAAAATTCATTTAAATTTAGTGACCAGCGAAGCGGAGGTAGCCTGCTAGTACAAAATAAAATAAAAGTGTATGCTATTTCTAATCCTTTCGCTGAATATTTTGTTCAGTATTTATGTACACTGAAACAAAATATGCTTTTCCGGTTAATTCGAGATTTTAAAATTGAAAGATAAAGTGATCTCATTAGTTTTTAAAATACACTGTAAAAAATATGTCCTATTTGCTGCCAGAAATTCTCTGTAATTTGAGAAAATACGCGTAATTTACGGAAAAATTACGTTGTCAGAACGTATGTTCTCAAATTACAGTGAATTTCTGGCAGCAAATAGGACGTATTTTTCACAGTGTACTTTATAAAAATCTAAATAATTGTTTAATGCAGCTACATTTTAACTTAAAATATTGACTATATATTTTCTACAGAAATTTATTAACCCGTTAGTAGTCGCTATAGGCAGCGCCACCTATTACAGATACTTTTTATTTAACTTCACCAATAATTTTAAGAAATGATGTGATCGACGTTTCTTCGATTTTAATTTACCTTTTGTGTATATCATATGTCACTTCTAAAAATTTTGGTGGCTATTGAATAAGAAAATCTGGCAATAATGAAGGATGAGCGGGAAATCGACCAACTAGCCGACTACTAACGGGTTAAGCATTATTTAGCTAGATTCAAAGGTTGGACAGTGAAACATGATTCTAGCGGATGTAAGGGAAGAGCAAATGATATAAGTATCTGTGGATTACATTTGTTTAATTCTCGCTGACTGTCTAAATTCAAACGCCAAAGCATATCAGAGATAATAGTTATCAGATCACAGCAAAGTGTACAGTTTAAGTTACTTTAAGTTTACATCTTGGCTTCGAAATGAACAGGCAAGGTAAGATTTCATTAACTAAATTCCTGCAACTATTTAATGTCTGTGAGAAATTAATAACTAATAAGAAAAAAAATGACTCGAGATTTTAAATTTTAGAGAATAACAATTTAAAAAATGATTTTTAATCTTCACGTAAACCTTTTTGTAATCTACTGCGTTAGAGTTATAAAATTTGGTATACATATGTTTTGAAATATAATAATATCAAGCATATTAAAATTTCTGGTAAGCTATTTACATTTAGAAAGTAAAATTCAATTATTTAAATTTTATCTATTTCAAATCATTAAATTTTATATTCTAAACAAAATTTAATGATGTAAAATGAAAGGAAAAAAAAAAAAAAATAAAATAAAAATTAGGAATCAGGAAGCATTTTAAACATTTTTTTAAAATTTAATATTTCGAATTTTAATTTCTAAACTTAAATAGTTTCCGGGAAATTTTAATATGCCTGATATCGTTATATTTCAAAACATATGCAAAATGTTATAACTCTTAAATCAGTAATTAAAATAAAAATGACTTTTAATTCCTAACAAATCTTTTTTGTAAATCACTGTGTTAGTTATAATATTTTGGCATATATATATATATACATTGAACTATAAACAATATCAAATATATTAAAATTTCCCGGAAACTTCTTAAATTTAGAAAACAAAATTAAAAAATTGAAATTTTATGAAAATTTGAAAATTCTTCCTGATAAATAATTTTTAATTTTTTTCTATTTAACATATTTAAAATGTAGCAGAAAATTCCATTTAGGTATTAATTAATAGATTCATTGGTAAGTAATTTATATATATATATATTATGTTTTAATGCTTAAATTTACAATAAGTTCCAATTTTTAACATAAGTTCATTTTTTAAAAGAAGTTTTATATTGAAAACTGGAATTTATTGCAATTTTTTAGCATTAGAACATAAAATATGTAATATATAAAAAATACTTATTAATAAATCTATTAAGTAATACCCAAACAGAATTTATTGTTACAATTCAATGATGTAAACCACAAGGAAAAATTAAAATTCATTTATCAGGAAGAATTTTAAATATTTTCTTAAAATTTAAAATTATGAATTTTACCGTAGCCTTCTTAACTAGATGCCTGTCGCGTAGCTCGGAAACTAGGCAACAATTGCAGCGGTAGACAGCGCCACCTAGTACAGAATATGCGATTTTTTTATTCAGCTGTCACCAATAATTTAAAGAAGTGATATATGATATATATATATATATATATAAAATCGACGTTTCTTCGATTCTATTCGCCTTTTATGTACATCATATCCCGCTTTTAAAAAATTTTGGTGGCTGTTGAATAAAAAAGTCGCGCAAGCTGTACCAGGTGGTGCTGTTTACCGTTTCAACTGTTGCCTAGTTTCCGAGCTACGCGACAGGCATCTAGTTAAGGAGGCTATGATTTTACTTTCTAAATTTAAATAGTTTCCGAGAAATTTTAATATACTTGATAGTGTTATACTTCAATGCATATATATGCAAAATATTATAACTAACACAGTAATTTACAAAAAAGATTTATAATGTCCACCATATACTTAAATCTACACTATTATACAGCGTACAAAACACGTTTTTAAAAACGCTATGAGAAAGTACATATAGAACGTTCCTATAAAATTGACGGTGCACGTTACAAGTGTACTGAACGATCTTTGGATCATACAATATAACGTCTTCAAGGTGGACGATACACTGTAAAAAAATAACTATTACCATCTGCAAAAAACTCTCTGTGATTGGAGAAAATAATCACAGAGAGTTTCTTGCAGCTGGTAATAGTTATTTTTTTACAGTGTAGATGTTATCGGAACGAGTTGGAACGTTCTTAGAACGTTTTCTCAGAACTATTTTTTAACGTTCAGAGAACGTTTCGGTGCTGCTTGCACTGTAAAAAAATAACTATTACCAGCTGCAAGAAACTCTCTGTGATTGGAGAAAATAATTATTTTCTCCAATCACAGAGAGTTTCTTGCAGCTGGTAATAGTTATTTTTTTCAGTGTGGGAAAAGGGAGAAAAAAAGAATAGATGAAACTCTAGTGTTTTAAGTTTAAGTAAACCAGCTCCAGTGGTAAAGAAAAATCAAAGTTCTATTGCATTAAAATAAATAATAATAATAATAATAAAATATTTTAAAAAAGTCTAATAAAAATTGTCGAAATTTTTAATTAACTAATTGCTTTTTAATATATTTTTTCCTAGCTAAAGAGGTTGTATGCGGGTTTCCAGGAACGCCAGCATATGGTTACGTAAAACCAGATATAGAAGCTTATGAAGAAGGCGATGTGGTGGCCTATTCATGTCGAGTAGGATACATTTTATTAGGTTCTCCAATTAGTCGGTGTACAGCAGATGGATCATGGTCAGAAGAGGTTCCGATATGTGGTAATAATCTTTTTAAAAATCTTTTATTTATAATATTCTTAATACTAACTATTATGTAATTTTTGCATGCATATAAATCTGATCTTATGTATGTTCGAAAACATATATACTGTAAAAGACAAGTCCTCTTTGCTGACAGAAATTTTCTGTAATGACAGAAAAATATCTTTTGTCAACGTAATTTTTCCGTAATTTACGACTATTTTCTCAAATTACAGAAAATTTCTGGCAGCAAAGGAGATTTTTATTTTTTATTTTTTATTTTACAGTAACCTTAATATACAAAATGAACCAAAGAATTTTACAATGTAAAAAACGAGAGAAAAATGTCAAAATCCTTAGAAAATAGCATGCAGAGCTGCCAACCAAATCCGGCAAATTGTTAGTACCGCCCCTTTTCCTACACCACTTAATTTTTAGAGTAATTCTCTTCAAATATATTTGCGATGAATGAAGAAAACAAATACTCTAAAAATTTAGTGGTGTAGAAAAAGGGGCGTTATTAACAAATTGCCGGATTAGGTTGGCAGCTCTGAGCATGGTATGAAAAGAAAAAAAAAAAAAATCACAAGTGTGTAAAAAAAAAAAAAAAAAAAAAAAAAAGACTAACACCAGAATGAAATTAAGATCAAAATAAACAATACAAAGTAACCGAAGCTGGGGAAGGTTCGGACCCTGGAGCTATCATCGAGGAATAGCCACGTCTTGCCTAAAAAAGGCCTTTGAAATATGAACTTAAAATTTATTTTTGTAATCAGTTTCTAGAGTATTTTTACAGTGAGTTACACTTATTCTGCTAATATTTAGTGCTAAGTAGTAAGGCTTTGACCTATCGATTCACTCCGAGAAGAATTTCGACAGAATTTCGATTTGCGCTTGTTGTTGTTCACTTCTACGTTTACCACTTTCCACTTCGTTTTCTTTAACTGTCCGCCCGTCTGTCTATTTGCGCTCTAATGTCTGTAAATATTTTCAGAATTTCTTCAAATGGAAATACTCTATAGTATTTTCCTTATTGAAAATGGTATAAATAGCATGGCTGGTTTGTGTACAGGAGCACCTAAAAGAATGCCAATGCATTGCGTTGTGTGAGAGGCATTTTTATAAATCATATTTAAATAGCTTTGTACTGCACAAAGCATAATGAAATTGACATTTATTATTCATACGCATAACTTTTTTTTTTTTTTTCGGTAGACTACTGTATGATTAGCTTTAAGGCTTATAGGGCCACACAAAAATATTCAGATACACTGAGGGCTTTAATTTGAAATTGCTGAAACTCCATTTTGTGTGTGTATGTGTTAAGCGTTTTAAACTTTTCCCAGCAATGTTTAAGAATGACTTCATTAGAAATTATGACTACAATTATTTTATATGCCTGTATATCTATCTGTATGTCAACATTCTAATTTCTATTAATATTTATAGAATTTCTTGAAACCCATTTATGTTATTCAAGTTTACCGAAGCATGTTTTCTATTAAAAATAGTGTAAACAGCGCAACTAGTTTCAGTACAGGGACTCGCAAAATATTTTCAATGCAGTATGGTCTATCCGAGTTATATTTTTAAAGCATATTTTAATATCCCTATACTACATAACGAAATTAATATATGTTTTTAATATACAAAACTCATTTTTCCTTAAGAATAAAGTCTGATTAGTGCAGTTTATTACAGGGTCTTCAAAGGTTACCAACATTATACATTTTTTTTTTTTTTTTTTTAAATGAAAAAAGGAAGATATAAAAATTATTTTTACATTTTTTCTTCCTTTCTTCTTAAAAACAAAATATTTTTTAAGGTGTCATCACGAAAGCAAAATAAACTGAATGTTGAACTATGTAACGAGTATATGTGTAATTGGAAAGTGTTCGTAATCGATGGGAACTGCACGATTTTTCGTTCTTATTTGTATTTTAAAGAAGAAAGGACAGTATAACTTCATCAATACAGAAGAACTTTCTTAAGAAATTATCAATTCTTGAAGTGTCTTGAGTTGGGATATTTCCTTCATGAAAAACGAAATACCATTAAAAAAAAAAATATGTTTGCGTAACAAGGTTATTAACTTTAATAATTAAGCTACGGTGATAGCTAAAAAGGTACATATGAATCAAAACTTTTATAATAAAAAGAACTTTAGAGATTATCGTGTCTTCTTTTTAAATACGAGACAAAGTTTAATTATTTCAAGCTTGATTTATCCTAAAAGTAGTAGTTCTAAAACTATGGATTTATCTTTCTTGTTTACGAACTGTCATTTACAGAGAACGAAAAAAAAAAAAAAACCGATTAAATTAAAACAAATATAAATGTTTCAATAAATTTTCAATAAATATTTTATGCTTGAATTTGCCTGAAATTTCAGCATTCATACATCAAAATATTTTTAGGAAGTTAACTTATCATTCAATCTACAAATTATTGCACAAACATGATTATGATATATTCATAAAATATAATGATGTAAAATCGAGGGAAAATTTAAAAAACTCATTATCATGAAATATTTTAAAAATTTTCAAAAAATTCAAATTTTGAATTTTAATTTTTTAGTTTTAATAGTTTTCGAAAAAAAAAAAATTAATACATTTAATATTGATACATTTCAACGCACATGTATGCAGACTGTCATAATTATGCATACCTGCCAACTATCTCATTATGAAGCGTAAAATTCTTAGTACTTGCCTTTTTTTTTTTTCACATCAGTAATTTTTCAGAGTAATTTTATTCTTATTTAATCGTAACAACATTCGGAGAGAATTACTCTAAAAATAAAGTGGTGTGGAAAAAGGGGCGTTAACAATTTTACGCATATTAATGAACATTTATGCATAATGAGCATTGGCAGGTATGATTTTAAGACAGTAATTTCGAAGACCGATTTTCAACGATTTTAAAAGTCCACGAACCCCTTCTACTGATTTTTAAAATGTGCCATGAAATAACTAAAAAACACTAGGTATGATTTTTTTTCTTTCTGCTACCATTATTTCTATACAGAAATATTTATCGCATCTTAAAGTAATTTTTTGTAATTAAGTTGGATAGATATTATTGAATAAAAACTAGTGGTAGTAAGAAAGATGGAAATTTCTTATTCCTGGATGACTTAGAAATAATCAATGAGATTTTTAAGTTCAAAAATAATTATTAATTCTGAAAATTATTTCACATTCTTAAAGCTGATAAATATATTAATTAAATAATCCTTATATTATTTAATATATTAATTAATAACTATATTAATTTTGCATAAAATGAAACCGTATTTTTAAAAACATAGACGAGTAAATCTATAACTAATTTCTAGCAATGCTTTTGAAACATTTTTGAATTTTGTTGTATACATATTTTTTAAAGAAACGTCTATATCATCATTAATACTCATGCTATTGTGATAAAAGCGCTCAAAAACATTACACATAGCGATTAATATTATTTAATCAAAAGTTAATAATTCCCTTTTTTTCCTTGTATGGAATGGTAAATCTCTATTTAAAAAAAAAAAAAAAAAAAAAAAAAAAAGTGTTAATTCAGGCGTGTTTTTTAAATGTATGAAATTAATAAATAATTTGTCGAGTATTTTGTTAGATATTTCAATAAATAAATGAATAAAATATGATGGTTCCGGTAGGGTTTTTGCAGTGTAGTGTTGCAGTTTCAAATATGGATACATTAAAAAAAAATTTTGGACGACAAACATCGCGAAGTATCTACTTCAGAAAAATGACTTTACGAGACTAGGAGAGTGACTGCAGCCAGGTCTTCTCAAATAGCCTCATCAACGCGCATAATTCGCTCACGCATAATCCAAAAGTTAACGCGCATAATCCATTCACGGATAATCAGGAGTTTACTGTATATATATGTATCGCATACATCAAGTTTGTTATATTTACGTACCATAGAAACTAAGATATAGCTTTCTCTCATAAACAAAAAAAATTCTAGAATACCAGCGTCACCTGTCGTCCGATATACATCCAAAGTGAATCAGCATGCTTTTATTTTATATATATATCTCACATGCCAAGTTTGGTACATTTATACGCTATAGAAGCTTAGATATAATTTTCCCAAAATGAGATCAAATTGCAATGCAGTAGTGTTACCTGTTGGCCGATATACATTCAAACTGAATAAACAGATTTTTACATATGTCTCTTAAACTTAGTTTGGTACACTGTAGATGCTGATCCTTCCACGAAATGAAAGAAAATCACAGCGTGTCAGCGAAACCTGTTGAGTGATATAGTCCAAGAAACTAATCAACGTTAATTCAAGTCAAGGTTCAAACAAATATCAAGTTTAGTTAAATTAAGTTCATTGGTTCATGAAGTACAGTGCTCGCACAGTTAAAAAAGATACACCTTTTCTAAAAATGGTTGAATCATGTATAGGAAATCACAA
This sequence comes from Salticus scenicus, assembly GCA_963930645.1. Lineage (NCBI taxonomy): Eukaryota > Metazoa > Arthropoda > Arachnida > Araneae > Salticidae > Salticus > Salticus scenicus. The sequence goes on along the minus strand of OZ005651.1, from coordinate 307,507,453 downwards.
AACGTGTAAATTCGTCGAAAACCGGAAATCGAAAAATTTTCCGAATGTTATACTTTTTTTTCATGTATACAAAAATATTAATAATTCAACTTAAAAAAAAAAAATATATATATATATATATATATACATATATATATAGTAGTGAATTTCAATTGATTGAAATGCATTATGTTTTACCTAAAAATTATGTATTCAAATTAGAGATGATGTAAATTAAAAGTAAAAAAAATTATTATAAATAAGTTAGAAAAAAAAACTTAGAACTTCTATAAATCAAATCATTTTTTTTTTTTTAAATTTGTGTATATGTTAAATAGTAAAAAATTTTAATCTACACTGTAAAACATAGGTTCTTAAAAATAAGTATATATTGTCTCAAAATAGCTTCGAAACAATATATACTTAAATTTGAAAACCCATGTACTCATTTTTGAGTATACTGACATGCTCAAAAATGGGGTTGACCAGTAAGAATCACAATATCCCCATGTTTGGCATGTCAATGTACTCAAAAATGAGTACATGGGTTTTCAAATTTAAGTATATATTGTTTCGGAGCTATTTTGAGACAACATATACTTATTTTTAAGAACCTATTTTTTTACAGTGTACCATTCATTCACTCAATAAGCATTTTTACCACTTTAATGGCTGTTGCCTCTTAGAAGAAAAAGTCTGTAGTCGAGTGTATAGGTATGCTATAGTCAGTAACAAAAGTATCCGAACACTAGCAAAAATTCCTATGTAAAAAAAAGTAGAGTTAATACTGTTTCGTTAAATAAATCCTTGTCGAATCATGCTCTTAGTCAGTCTAAGAACACGATTCGACAAGGATTTATTTAATAAAACAATATTAACTCTACTTTTTTTTTACATAGAAATTTTTGCTAGTGTTCGGATACTTTTGTTACCGACTGTACATCTACATAAATTACTGTGTCTATGATTTTATGGGATTTTAAGATATTGCCAGATTTAACAACTTTCTTCTATAGGAATTTTCAATACATAAGATTCCGTGTATAAAATGAAAATGTGCATAAAAATAAAGGTATTTTTGAATACCTTTTTGACATTATAAGATAAGAATTTTATTTTTCTCAAACTCACGTTAACCATATTTTTCGAATGATAGAACTTTCAATCCTCTAATCCCATACTTAATATGTTAAAAACTTACGACAAATTTCAGTTTGCGTTTTACTATACAGATATCTTTGAAATTTATTCAGCGACAAAGAACCAATCATATCCATTAACTGCTATTTATATTAAAAAGAGGGGGGGAGGGGATACATATACAGTTTTTACTTTCATGTGAATGTTCAATACAAACATATTAATTTTACATTTTAGTATCTTTTGGCTTGCTTTATTTAACACAAATGAAATTTTACTTTGGTTACGTTTTAGATAAGTGAAAAATATATGGTAAGCTGTTGGGTCTCAACATTGATAATAAAAAATATTAAGTTGTATGAAAACGTTTTTATAAAAACCAATATAATCATTTAACCTTGTTTTAATTATTAATATTTATCAAAAATTAAGCTAATACAAAATTTATAAATATATAGTTTTTTGTCAATGCATAACATACTTAACATCCCAGAAAATCTATCTTTAGATTTAATCTACTTTGCTGGACTTATGAAACTTAAATTTCATAAATTACATATTGGCTTATAAACTAACATTCAATGAAAAGATTGATTTGAGGCGGGTAATAGGGAAGGAAGAATCGGTTTAACCGTATTTATCATAGTGGTAATAATAAAACATTTCGATTTACAAGTTTATTATAATTGTTTCATTTATTGCATTATTACAAAAAGACCTTTTATTAAAGAAATCCATAAACATATTACCACGTAAAGCAAAATAAACCAAAATGCGTAAACTATTTAAGAAATTAAGTTTAAACATTGGTTGGTTGGTTGGTTGGGTTTTACGTCGCACTAGTGCTGCGCAGATGGGCAATTGGCGACGGTCTGGGACACACCCCTAGAGGTGGTCCGGAGACATGCCATCGCAATTTTGATCCTCCACGAAAGGGATGGATCTCACGCTTCGGTGACCCCCCAGAGGTATAATTATTGATGGGAACATGGAGGACATTGCGGCCACGACAGATTTTACGTGCACCAGCCACCATTAGTGTACACGACGGTCTTTGGCCGGCTCGAGTACCGAACTCGCAATCTTGTTTAAACATTGGAATTTTCTCTTTAATATTGACTGACTCATTTTTCAATTATATATATATCTATAAATTATTCACTCCAAATTGATGAAAATTTTTATTCTCACGTCTTCTTTTTACTTTCTCTTACCCATAAGGTAGAGAAAGTATTGTTTTTGGGTCAAATTTTCGAACGCGAGATTTTGTTATATTTACACGTTTTGAGGTCCCCTGAATACGAAAATCATGTTTTTAGCAAATGTTCTGTGTGTCTGTCTGTGTGTCTGTATGTCTGTGTGTGTGTCTGTCTGTTATCAGCATATCTCAAGAACAAATTATGGCAGAAAGTTCAAACTTGGTATTCTAAATGTGTATCATATAGGAACGCTACAGTAAGCTTTTCGTTAAGATCAAGCAAATGGTTCGTGTACAGGGACAATCAAGAGAATTCTAATACATTACGTCTATGGGGAAAATTGCAGGAAAGTAGAGTTTAACGTCTATAGACTGCACTAAACCAAATGAAACGAATATATATTTTTTGTAATAGAGATAGTTAACTGGGGAAAAAAAATTGTGTATGTAGGAGCCTCGCCTCCCCCCCTGGGGGGGAGTCTCCCCTCGAGGGGAGTAAATTTTCATGATGGGTATCTTTCAAAAGAGCTCGCCAATACCTTTAAAACGAATGGTTGAACCATCGATCTGCGATAATTTAAAGCAAAGTTATCGATTTTTTTTACTTTTAACGAAAAAAAAAAACTTAGAAAAAAATCGTACTTTTTCTTTTTTTTTTTTATTTTATATTGAGAATAAAATGGACTTTTTTTGGACATTTGGTGTTATACTACTTCTCTAATATGGAAATCGTCTGCCTTATCATAAAAGATAATTTTTTTAATAATAATTTTAATAAATTATTTTTTAAAAAGAGAATTATTTTTTAATAACCGAATTAAATTCTATATAAATGTAGGTGCATTAATGAAACGGGGGGTTGAAGGGGGCGGTAGCCCCCGCTCACACAGAACTAATTATCATATAAAACTCTTCAGAAGCCTAATAGGAATTGTTTAACATAGGTTTACATAACAGTACTCGTTATCTTATCTATTAATCTGCAAGCTGTATTTATAGTATTAAATTTCAGGGTAAGAGAAAGTCGTGTGAGTGACACACCAGATTATTTTTGTACTCAAATGAAATATGTGATGAAATAATAGGATTTCTATTCAACATTTGAAATTTAGTTTTCATTATCATACTATTTGGATGAGCCTTTATGACGAAACGAATCATATGCATTTATAAAAAATCTTTCATGAATTTAGGTAAATTGAACTTTTTCTCTCATATCTATTAGAAATAAAGTTTAATAGCTGGTATTTTATTCTTTTATTCTACTGCGCGCAGTATTTCAGCACAGAAAAAAAAGGAAGGATTTTCACAATGGCTATCTCCTTTGTTAATGATTAGTGTTTCTGTAATGATAGCTTCAGTTGTCATTTGTTTATTAATCATCTCACTAAAAATGAAAAGAAAATACACTAATAACTAAAATAATAAAAAACTTAATAATAATAATTTAAAATAAAAAACAAACAAACTTTGTTTGAACTAAATATTTAAATCAGCTTCCAATAAAAAACATATTCATCAAATACCTCAGATTTAATTATTCGTTTGAAAACTGAGCATAAAACATGTATACCGAAAAAAAAGAGTAAAAAAATTTTCTTGGTTTGAATGCTTTGTTTTCATTCATTCTTTTAAAGTTCACCAGCCTCTCAAGAGACAAGCAAAAGAAGAAGAAAATTTGAAATTTTATCGCAGAGATGTGATTTCATACGAGTATTGCGTTTATTTTATGCCGATATTTTCTAAAAATAATCACTATACTCTTCAGACGCAAAAAAAAAAAAAAAAAAAAAAAACGAAAAAACCTTCTGAATTAAAACAGTGGTATATAAATTACGTCTTTGTACGGCATTCGTTTGTATATTTAGCATGATTATTTTCTTTTCAATTTTTTTGGTCATAATTCATAACAAATTTACAGGACTTTTTACGAATATTGCTTGGAAATGCCATTATGAAACTTATTTTATTCATCATATATCTTAAAAAAAAAAAAAAAAAAATGCTAAAAATATAAAATAAGCTGAAATTAGGGTTGAGCTAAATACTGTTGCTTGTATAAAACATAAGAATTTGTGGTGACGACAAATGCATGACTAAAAGTGATGAAAAAATAACCTGGTGTGTCACTCACACGACTTTCTCTTACCCTGAAATTTAATACTATAAATACAGGTTGCAGATTAAAAGGTAAGATAACGAGTACTGTTATGTGAACCTGTATTAAACAATTCATACTAGGCTTCTGAAGAGTTTTATATGATAATTAGTTCTGTGTGAGGGGGCTACCGCCCCCCTCAACCACCCGTTTCATTAATGCACCTACATTTATATAGAACTTAATTCGGTTATTGAAAAATAATTCTGTTTTTAAAAAATAATTTATTAAAATTATTATTTAAAAAAATTATCTTTATGATAATGCAGACGATTTCCATATTAGAGAAGTAGTATAACACCAAATATCCAAAAAAAGTCCATTTTATTCTCAATATATATATATATATATATAAAAAAAAAAAAAAAAAAAAAAAAAAAAAAAAAAAATTTTTTTTTTTTTTTTTTCAGTTTTTTTTTTTTTTTTTTTTTTTTTTTTTAAGTAAAAAAAATTCGATAACTTTGTTTTAAATTATCGCAGATCGATGGTTCAACCATTCGTTTTAAAGGTATTGGCGAGCTCTTTTGAAAGATACCCATCATGAAAATTTACTCCCCTCGAGGGGGGACTTCCCCCCCTTCCCCAGGGGGGGGGAGGCGAGGCTCCTACATACACAAACTTTTTTTCCCAGTTAACTATCTCTATTACAAAAATATATATTCGTTTCATTTGGTTTAGTGCAGTCTATAGACGATAAACTCTACTTACCTGCAATTTCCTTCATAGACGTAATGTATTAGAATTCTCTTGATTGTCCCTGTACACGAACCATTTGTTTGATCTTAACGAAAAGCTTACTGTAGCATCCCTATATGATACACATTTAGAATACCAAGTTTGAACTTTGTGCCATAATTTGTTTTTAAGGTATGCTGATAACAGACAGACACACACACACAGACCATTTGCTAAAAACATGATTTTCGTATTTAGGGGACCTCAAAACGTGTAAATATAACAAAATCTCGCTTTCGAAAATTTGACCCAAAAACAATACTTTCTCTACCTTATGGGTAAGAGAAAGTAATAATTGATGAATGTTGTTGAAAAATTAATACTACAATCAAATAAAGTAAGAAATGTAAGCACGCAAAGATATTATGATAGAATATTAACCTTTGTATGAATGATCAAATCACAAATACAAATTCATTGATTTGATTGATTTGATTCAAATCTAAAATAAAAATGAAAACCGAACAGTATAATTAATAGTGATATTTTAATTGATCCAAAAATATTAAATATTTTCAGAGTTATAGCTTTGTTTTCATACGAGCGAGCTTTAACCACTTCGCTGTTCGCTATATTTAAATAAATTCTAAAAATATTCATATCACTTATTTATATAAAATCAAAAAATTAAAAATTTTGTTAAAATTGGTTAAGCTTTCTCTACCGTACAATGCTAAGCTGAGATCCCATCTTGGCCTCGGGTAACGTGGCAACGCTTTCCCGAGCTAATCGAAAATCGAAATTCACAAAAACCGAAAATGGGTTTTTGAAAATTTTAATTATCTCCAAGAAAAGTTTTTGAAATTATTCCCGAGAAGATGAACAACCGTTTTCAATATTTTTGTACCATTTTCGACAGAGTTCTATTCGAAAATCCGGATTTTAAAAGCCTCTCCCCTCCCCCCTCCCCCCCCAAAAAATAAATAAATAAATAAATAATTAAAAAACTCGATTTTTCCATTCTCTTTCCTAAAAATTGGAAATTCCAAAATCACCGAAAATGTTTTATTTGCACTTAAGTATAGCCTTCCTATGTGAAATTTCTTCACTTTGAAGTAATTTGGAGCTGAATTATGTTCTCATATATGTTTTAATTACCTATCCTCCCACCCTATTAAGGCTTCACAAAACCCCTCATTTTCGGGAGAGGTTGGGGGGGGGGGGGCAAAGCCCAAAAAACAACTTTCTTCTTATAATTCATGATCGTTTTTTCCGTAATATCGCCACGGTCGTTTTGAGTGAGTCAATCAGTGAGTGGATGTAATCTTTTATGTGTGTAGTTTTAGAATTTTTATATTTATGTAGAGTATTTGATTATACTACATAATTTTATTACAGCTGCCGTCACTTACGGTCATTAAATAAGGCTTGTTACCACTATTGAGTGATACAACCTCTGATATTATTATTTTTTTTTTCGATTTAATATCTTGAATTTACTTTTCAAAAATTGTAGTATAAAGTCTGCAATGAAAAAAAAATGGCAACTGTGATATCATAAACTATAAGCTGGAATTTTATTTATAAACATTTATTTAATTTAGATGACAGTATGACAACGCTTGGCGTAGCATTCTCAACACCAACACTGCCTGGTCACGCAGCCGAAATGGCTATTGACAGAGACAAAGATACTTGTTCTTACTTGAAGCCAAAAAAACCAAGATGGTGGAGAATAGATTTAGGAAATACTCATAAAGTATTATCGGTGGCGGTGACAATGATGCAACCAGGTAAGAAAACTTTTTTTAAATCACACATATACACGTGTTTTATGAAATACTGAAACAATTAATCACTTTTAAAAATAGGCTTTCATCATAAGGTCTAGAACCTGAAAAGTTTTTTTCCCCCTGCGTTAAAACTATGGGTGTATGATTACGTTCGTATTTCAAAGATTTTTTTTTTTTTTCAATGGCGCGGTACTTGCGAGTGAGCATTGATCGGGGGTTCGCCGAACTGATGGCTGTTTGTGAAAAAACACCCAAAGGGCAGCCATCGCTACACCTAACAGGGACAACGCATCCATTCCTTGTCCGGGATTCGAGCTCAGGCCGTACCGTGTGGGAGTCATGGACGCTAACCACCTCACTGTATGGGCGGTCTATCAAAAAAAAAAAAAAAGAAGAAAAGAAAAATCAAAATTCCCAGTTTTCTTTTTTCTTTTTTTCTTTTTTTCTTTTTTTTTTTTTTTTTTTTAATGGATTGGTCTGTGGTTGCGTTTCTTTCGTAAAATTTATTAAACCGGCTTCCAAAAAAGAGGAGGTTCTCAATTCAAACCGTGTGTGTTTTTTTTGTTTGTTTGTTTGTCAGCTCATCATAATTTCTGAACAAATGCTCCAATTTTGAAACTTTTTTTTTTTGGTTATAAAGCTAATAGGTCCTATTATGATATTTTTAAGTTCTATACAAAATACAAGGGCCCCCACTAAAGTCAGTCCAAACTCTTTTAACTGCTGAACGGCTGCATTGCAGAGTGGTAGAACCTCATCGGGTTAGTACGAAAAGACACTTTGTAGACATTAATGCTAAAAATATAATGCTTAAATCATGCACTTGTTTGTTCGCAACTTCATACACAGTGACGTGCCAAAACGATATCAAAAAGAAAAAAATAACTATTCATCATCAAATAACTTTATTTTCGACGTTCAAACGTCTGTCGTTAACGCTCTGTCAAAAACATTAGTTGTAATGCATATTTGTACTCTTGTTTAAACTTTACGCTGTACACGTTGTGGCTTAGCGAGTGATACGTGTACTGTGTAAAATTCAAAGTACGGTCACTGTAAGCGATCACATCGATTAGCGCAAAATCGTTTTTCTATACCTAGATAACACTTTTATTATTATAACTGCAGTCGTTCAACAGTTAAAAGAGTGGGAACGGACTTTGTGGGTCTTTGTATGTCTGTCTGTTTTCATGTTCTTTGTCCACCTCTAACATTTTAACAGACGCTCCATTTTTGATACTTTTTTTATTTGAAAAAAAAAAATGACCTGAGGATTTTTTTATTTTTTATACAATCATTATAATAAAAAAAATGTTTGTCTGTCTGTTTTCATGCTTTTTTCATTGTCTTTAGTTTATCTACCTGTAACTTCTTAATGAAATCCCCAATTTTGATACATTTTTGTTGTTGTTTCTTAGCTAAGAAAGGTGTCTGACTGTTTGTTCATTTTATTTTATTTTATTTATTTTTTTTCCGGCGGAGGGAAGAATGATTGTTAATGTATAACATTTTAATGGGTGCTCAGATTTTGATACTTTTTTTTTTTTTTTTCTGCTGGAAGGTCTTGGCCCGTAACGATTTTTGTGCGCATTGGGGCAAATCATACACAATTTTCAGTGACAAAAACTCAAAAGTGCTTTTTTTTTTTAGGTTTTTTCACATTTCTTGCCGAGGTGCGATATGTGAAGTCACCTTTAAACGTCTCCCGGTGTTCTGCAATATGGATTTATTTTCACTGAAAAGAAAATAATAAAACATTTTGAAAAAAATAGAACCGACTCCAAAAAGTAATTTATAATTTAACAGTAATTATTATTCAAACTAGTAAAAACTAATTCATAATTGACATAAAATGCAATTATAAATTGTGCCTAGAAGAATAAAACAAATTCCTTCGCCAAACAACATAAACATTACTATTAATTATAACCGTTGAAGTCGGTACAAAAATAAATAAATATTGATACTTTTTATTCAATACACAAACTGAAATAAATTCAAAGTATAGATATCACTTTTACATCTGCAAAACGCATTAAATAAAATAATTAATATTTCGCAAGCAACAAAAGTTCGCAATGAAAACTTTAGAGAAACATGAAATCCGAATTGCGAAAAATGTTCACTGCTCTACGTGGACCAGTTTTATTCATTGATGAAACAATTCAGGAAACAATGAAGATGAATCATTCGAGACAACAGCGCAGTCATCGGTCTCAAATCAAATTTGTAAAAACCACAAATTCTATTTAATTTTGCGCCAACTTCAAACGTTATGATATATAGTAGTGTTTCTGTATTTTGGCGAAGGAATTTATTTTATACTTTTAGGCTCAATTTACAATTCCATTTTATGTCAATTATTAATTAATTTTTAGTAGTTTGAACAAAAATTGCTTTATGGAGTCGGTTCTATTTTTTCCAAAAATTTTTTATACATTTTTCTTTCTAAGATTTTTTTAACATTTTTTTAATCACCTGACCACCTTGGCAAAGGCCAAAATCGTAAAATTATTTTAACTGTACCGTACTTCCATGTACTTCAACGAAGGTTATAATATCTTGACATAAAAAACATAACTATATATTGGAAGGTAACCCACGTGTCTATTATATATAACCTTCCCAATTTAATACAAGCAAAAAATTTTTAATTAAGTAATTTTAAATTATAAGTGTATTGTGAAGAAAACAGTGGACGAATATATATAATTTCAGAAGTTTAAGAGATACAGATTTATAGAGAAATTTGTCACTTAAAAAAGTATATAAACACATAAAAAAAATTGCAAAAAGGGATGATAATAATAATAATAATAATAATAATAATAATAATAAAAGACAAGTTTTAGGAAAGAAACCCAAAGAGAGTAATTGAAAAATTTGATTTTCTTATTATATATATTTAAAATACAAATGTATCTTACGTTTGTATATTTTAACTATATGTATCTTAAAAATTGTATCTTGTTCTAAATTTCTTTATTATTATTATTATTATTATTGTTGTTGTTGTTAAAAGAGACTGCCATGTTGCCAGTGGATTTTTAAATTTTAAGGTGTATTTTAATTCAAAAACAATTATCCAGGCTAAAATCTTATGACATAATTATTTTTTTAATGTTATTTTACATGTTCAAATTATTTTCATTAGAAATTCTTTTAAATTTTTTCCGTTATCTTGATTAAAAATTGCATCCAATTAAAGAGTTTTAATTCACATTTTATTTATTTATTTATTTATTTATTTTTAAGTTAGAGGTGAAATTAAAAATGTTTGGAAATACTTTTTAGTAACACTCTAACACTTTTATTTATTTATTTTTTTCTTCTTCTTCTTTTCATTTCTAATATTTTTCTACTTTTTGAGTTTGATATTTTTAAGTGACCACCATTTCCAAAGCGAATTTTGGATCATTCTAGGTAATGAACTTACAAGTAACACTCACGAACTGGGACACACCACGTAACCAAACTTTACAGGTAGTTAAAGGGTATGAAGATGTACACTCCTACCACGTTATATCGGCAAATCTTACTTCAGAACAGAGATATTGGTGTTCGAAGTTGGAACTTTTTTTCCCCCCAATATTGTGACGTCATTCAATTTAGCAATTTGACTTTATTTTTGTTCCCCACCAAACACGCGCTGTTGCTTTATTTAAATTGTATTTTTTAATCGTCTGCACGTGTATATTTTTCTTACTCTAAAATTAATTTTATTTTTTAATTTAATTTATTTCATTTATTATTATTGTTATTTTTTTTTAAGTATTGGAAAAACAACATTGTGTTTTTATATAAGAGAGATTTCAATTAGAATTTTTAATAGATTATTCAATTCCTATTTTATTATATAACATGGTAACATAGAGCGTATCAAGCAGTTAATAATACATGGCGAATGGATGTTTCCAGATCTATATTTCGGCAGAATTTTACGAACATATACGTCTACATTCTTGCATGCAATCTGAATTACAATTTAAATAAATGAATCAACAGCACGTATTTAATGGGGGTGGGGGGGAGTAGAAAAGTCAAATAGATAAACTGAATGACGTCACAATATTGGGAAAAAGTAGTTCCAAATTCGAACACCAATATCTCAGTTCTGAAGTCACGTTTTCCGATATAAATTGGTAGAAGTGTATATCTTTGTTTCCTTTAACTACCTGTAAAGTTTGGTTATCAGCGGTATGTTGGAATTTGTGAGTGTTTCTTGTTAGGGGAAATCTTTGTAAGCTGTTCGTTTCACGTTTTATCCAGATTTATCTAAAGGCGGTAATCGGCGAAAGTTCATCAAAAAATTTGTAACTGCTTCCAGTCAAACGGCCTCAAGGAAATAAGGGCTCTTTTTATTCTAAACTCCTCTTTCTTCTTGTTCTTTTTATTCTTTCTTGTTCTTTTTCTTTCTTTTTCTTTCTTTTTCTTTCTTTCTTTTCTTTTCTTTCTTTCTTTTCTTTCTTTCTTTCTTTCTTTTTTTTTTTTTTTTTGAGAAGACAATCTAAAGAGCAAAGAAATGTCTTTGGAGCATAAATACAAATGAGATAATCTATACAAGTAATGATGAATAAAACTATGCAATACAAAAATGTCACAGTTACTTGTGAACTGAATTAGTAAACATAAAAACTTAAAAACGCGACTGAATTTTTTTAATTTATTACTTTCACTTAATATGATAGATTTTTTCAACGGCATTGCTGTTACAGGGTATCGGCAGACCCGTCTTGTCTTCATGATTCCTCCACTGCTATATTCAAGTAATAAATTTTCCCTTGGTTAATCGCAGAATCATGCCATAGAAGATAATTATTAAACATTACTCCTTCAGGAAAATACTGACTGTCGACACCCTGTATTAAAAAAACAAGAGAAGCATGCAGAGAAATAAAAATAAAACTTTTACATAACATAATTGTGCATGTTTAGTTCTTTTATTATATTTGATTGTGAACATAATTTTCATTTTTTTTTTCTATCTTTCTTGCTTTTATATGAATTTCTTTTATTAATATTATTAAAAACAACACTCATGGTATTTGTTTAAAGTTATCATCAAGGTAATTATTAATGAAAATATATTTAGGTAATCACTGTAATTTGCTTAACCTTTTGCCGGCCCTAACGCTCTAAACGCTCTATAAACAGTGTTTCCATATTTAGGGATGCCTTTATTTAACTATCACCAACAATTTTGAAGAGGGATATTTGTTGTAGGCAATGGTCGAATAATCTTTGAAATGATTAAGCAAACCGTTGCAGTTAAAATTTAGTGGTGGATATTGAATAAAAATGTCCCTAAATTTGGCGACAATGATCAGAGAAGTGGAATTAAATAAGACCGACAAAGGGTTAAAAGTGTTTTTTTTTTTCTTTGTAACAATAATTTTAATGCACTTTTCTGCAATTTTTGTGACATACTATCGGCAGCAAAATTATTCGAGCGCTAGCAATAATTCCTATGTACAAAATGTACATTTAATACTGTTTTGTTAAATAAATACTTGTCGAATCATGTTCTAAGACTGATTAAGAACACGACTCGGCAAGAATTTATTTAACAAAGCAGTATTAAACGTACTTTTTTAATGTAGGAATTATTGGTATCGCTCGAATAATTTTGCTGCCGACTGTAAAAGCACTTAGCTTTAATTTATATTAGAAAAAATATGATTCGAAATTTTTTTTTTTAGAAAAAAACGTGAAATTTACCATCTTTGTTATCAAAACAAATGAAGGAAGTGCTTCATATAAAAGATGTGCATCTTTCAGTGGGAAATTCGGTAAGTATTTCTTATAATTGAAGCTATAAAAAACTGAAAACTGTTTAATAACTCATATTATTAAATTTCGAAATTTTTTTTATGGTACATAATATTTCATTTTTAAAGTATTCCCGATAATGAAAATTCAATATGTTTTTAATATACATTAGAGAGTAAGGAGTAAAAACTGAGAAAGAAATACTCTATGTTTAATTTCAATCTTTATTTATCTTAGATTATGAATGATGATATAATGATGATGTTATAATGGTGTAATATAATATGATTCTAAAAAGCAAATTTAAAATCGTTTAGATTTAAATCTACCATTTCATTTTTAGAAACTTTTTCATGTACCAGAATTCCTGATTAAATAAGCAGGGGGTCAAATTTTTCCTACATTTTGGGTATCATTATTTTTTAGTCGTAAAATTTTCTGTATTTAATCTTTAAATTTCTGCGATTAAATACACACACACACACACACACACTAAGCGACAAAAAAAAAAAAAAAAAAAAAAAAAAAAAAGCCGCACAGCAGAAAAAAATGACTTATACATTTTTTTATTTGTAATAACTTTAAAATTAATGTTTGAAACAAATAAAACTGTGTTGCTTGCATAATAGCAATGGGGTGAAATTATACCTATGTATATTTTTGATTTAATAATTCTTTTTATTGCACTTTACGAAGTACTTTTTAAAAATCTGCATAAAACTTTCTTTTTGAACATAATGCAATAACAATACACTTTGTGTTCTATTATGATTTATTATATGAAATAAACAAATTATATTTTAATATATGATATAAAACTATTTATTTGTTAGATCTAAGCAATTTTTTATTAAAAATATGTATTCTGCATTGCGTTAATTCCACCTTTATATGGAATTACTGATTTAATGCACAGTGGCATAGTTTTATACAGTGTTTTAATATAAATCTCAGATATTTCAATGTGCCAAATATTACAAATAATTTTTTCTAGTTCTGGCAGAGTTATAGGCTGCAAATTTCGAATCCTCTCCCCTCTTCCCCGCGTTTTTATAGACGAAACATTTTCGAGAGGATCGCGATTAGGACTATTTCCATGTCTGGAGAAGAAGAAATTCTACTATATCCTTTGTGGGATTTAATTTAAATTGAAAAAAGGTATGATTACTTTCAGAATTATAGGTTCTCATGGGAATGAATAGGAAATTTTGACAATTTAAAGTGAATAAACTTACCACAGACGCCGTGTAGTAAGGTGCATTATCATCTTGGAATACAGTTTACGGAAATGTCGAAGATACCTCCAAAATAGTCGGTCAGGCACCACTTTTATGAAGATTGTGTTTTATTTCGAGTTAATTGAGCCCTTGAGCATAAAAATTTGCCCGACTGAAATGTTATGCACCTCCGTACCATAATGTACGGAGAATGTGTCACTGTTTTAAAAGTGCGATTTTCATTCAGTCGGTCATATTTTCGTTGTCAGATCTGCTTGTTTTCTTTAGCTCGAAATAAGTTAAACTTGACTCATCAAAGAGAACCAGTTCAGCCCAATAATTAACTAATCATTTTTTAATGTTTTTTAGACATCTGAGGTCTTGCCTTTTTAATTCTCTTCACTAAGAAGGGAATTTTTTCAAATTTTCTCGTCAAATTTTCTCTCATTTAAACCTGCTTCGTTTAATAGTTGCTGTACTGTAGTTAAAGAAATTATGCTACTAAGCACTTTTTCTGAATCTCTTTTATGTTCTAAATGTATTTCAAACCAATTTTATAAGCAATGGCTTTTTAACTTACGGTCATCTCGTTTGGATGAGCAACATGGCCTCCTAAAACCAAATTTCCAGTTTAAACTACCTAAAAATTTTATATCTTGCTAAAAACCCTTTTACCAATATTTCAATAACATTTGATTATTTTGCCATCTCACGTATTAAAATATTTTTTTATTTTCATTCAAAAATTAATACTTTTCGTGTCAAATTGTTAACTGCTTTATTCTTACCATTTTTGAAATAATTTCTAAAATTACAATTTTCCTGACAATTGCATTTTGTGTTTAACGCTGGACTCAAAGCTAAAGTGTATGTGGAGGACAACATAATAAAATCTGTCCGAAAATTTGCTTTTTAAAAAATAAAATTGGCGGTTATAGAAGGCGAAAAGGAAAATATCAAAGTGCGGCTTTTTTTTTTTTTTTTTTTTTTTTTTTTTTTGTCGCTTAGTGTATATATATATATGTATATGTATGTAGCCATGAAAGAATAATGATATTGAAAGTATAAGAAACTTTAAGCCTTGAATACGCACATTGATTTTCCCCGTGATTAAGGGAAAGCATTTATTAATATTGTTAATATGAAAGATATTCCAATTAAAACTGGAAATTTTCAGTTGTAGTGTGTGAGGAAATTATAAGAAAGTCTTTTTATTTTGATATTTTTTTCTTTTCTAAAAAAATACTAGAGAAAATGGCTCGAAACTTTATACATGCAAAGTACATTTAAAACTCATATTTTCCACGGTCGATTTAATCCAGAGTGCCATTAGGGGACCAACCACAAATTGAAGAAAAGCGAAAATAATTTCGATCACCCTGTATCACAAAAGTTACAAATGACTTGTAACTTTAATACATTGTAACTTTAATACTGTGTACAATAAATGTATGTTTTGGTGCCGGAATTTCGCAATTATTTAGGCATATATATATATATATATAATTATTATTTTTTTTCTTTCAAAATTACTAAGTTTTTTACAAGTTTTTGTGTTCTCATAAAATTTTACAAAACTTTCAAAATAAATTTACAAAACATTAGAGAAACATTATTTGCACGTGTAACATTCGTTGAGATATGAGCATTTTTAGTAAATATGATTTTAGTGTGCATGCGCGAAAGATATATTGCATAGATTGAAAGCTAGATATATTGAACAACTTTTATCAAAAGCTCATTTGAATGAAGTAAAAATTAAGTAAATTGTCGGCAAGAGAACGAGATAGATTTTAGGTATTTTCCAGAGTTGAAATTTCGTAAGGAGTTTTTCACATGCTGCGTATTTAATTTGAAGATTCAATTCTTTCAACCGCATTAAAAAATTTCTTTTTTGTGAAAAACCCCTTATAGGCTTGTAACTTTAATATATTTTTATTTATTTACTAAGATTTGTCAGTTCATAAGGGGTTTTTCGCAAAAAAAAACTTTTGCAACGGGATTGAAATAACTGGATCTTTAAATTAGATTCGCGGCATGTGTAAAACACATTATGACATTTTAACTCTGGAAAATATCTAAAATCTAACTCGACGACGATTTGCTTAATTTTTACTCTATTCAAATGAGCTTTTTAAAAAAGTTGTTCAATATATGTGGCTTTCAATCTGTGCAATAAAAATATTTCGATATTTCGCGCATATGCAGTAAAATCATATTTACTAAAAATGCTTATACGGCAACGAATCTTACACGAGTGAATTTTATGTTTCAGAATAATGTTTTTCTGTTTTGCAAAATTTTATGGAAATCCGTACAAGTTATAAGCAAAAAACTTGTCAAAAAAATTAGTAATTGTTGAAAAAAAAAAAAAAAAAAAAAAAAAAATATATATATATATATATATATATATATATCTGCTTAAATAATTATTCCCGCACCAAAACATACATTTATTGTACATAGAATGTACAATAGTGTATTAAAGTTACAAGTCATTTGTATTGTTTTGTGATGTAGGGTGATCCAAAGTATTTTCGCTCTTCTTCAATTTGTGGTTGGTCCTCTTATTGCACTCTGGACTAAATCGATAGTAAAAATATGAGTTTTTAAATGTTCTTTGCCTGTATGAAGTTTCAGGCCATTTCGTCTTTTATTTTTTTAGATAATCGAAAAAATGTCAAAATAAAAACAAATTTCTAATAATTTGATCACCCATTGTATATATTTTATCCTTTGATTCACTACAAAAATCTTTAAAAGAAAAGAATGTACGACAAATTATATAAAATAAGAGCGGTAATAGTATATTTTAAATAATTTTATTACAAGGCAGATTTCATTAGAGTATGTTAAATAAACAAAAGCCTTGAGAAAATTGACGTAAGAATTTACTGATATAATTTGATCTGTTTGGACATGTATTATGTAGGTACGCAAACTGTGGTGATGTCTTGTGCCGAAGGTAAAGGTATTGTTGGAGAGAAAGTGCATATAGAAGACCATTTACAAACAGAAGGACTGTTTGAAATTTGTGAAGTTGAAGTTCAAGTAGAGAAAGGTAAAGAGTTATTGTTTTTATACTATAATTATTGTGAACAAGTCATTTTATTTTTTGGATACCACATTTTTTAATAGAAATTTTTTTTGCAGCAATCGTTTGCAGTAGTAATCTTCGATTGAATAATACAGAGATTGCTTTGTAAAAATAGTGGTATTCAAAAAAAGTGACTTCGCCAAACCCTGCATTTTAAACAGGTTTTTAATATATTGTGCGTTATCGTATTATAACACTTTATAGACTGTTTTTTGCTGAAACCATTTTTCGTGTACGGCAGGATTTCATAGCAGATTCGTTTCTATTTTACAGGTTTTAATATATTTATGATAATCTTGAGTTACAAAAAGAAATTCGCGGGATTTGTAATTTTTACATAGGATTTTACTTACTACGTACAAAATATTTATTCGTATCTTTAAGACTTGTATAAAAATTTCGAAGATATAAATGTTTCTTTGAAAAAAGAAATTTTCAAGATTTTTGCTTGTAAAAGAAAATGTTTTTCAACTCATTTCCACACATTTTAAAATTTTATAAAGATATCATACTTTAATGTTAAATGACTATTTTGCCAATACTAATAGGATATATGAATTTAAAAAAACTATGTGTGACTGAATGTCAAATAACAATTTGTGGTCAAACTGTATAAGACAAGTTATAAAAAAAAATTAATTTAAATATGCTAATAGAGTTGTAAATATCTTTAAAATTAACAAAGATAACGTCGATAATGTAAACTGCATTTAAGTTACTTTTTAAAAGTTGCGGGATTATAATATTTCGCAAATTTTTATTTTTACCAGAAATAACAATATAATCACACTCATTTAAATGAACATTGAATGCTAAATACACACAGTTTTAAAATAAATAAAAATACATCACACACAGTTCAAATATGAATCATAAAACATCAATAGTTCAAATCAAATAATTTACGTAAAAACGTGAATAAAATTTAATATCATTAAATAATTTTAAAAATTAATTAAACAATAAGAAATTTCCGACTTTTTTTTCTCATCATTTTGTAATTTCTGATAGCAATTTTAAAAATAATTGTTCATATATAATTTGAATGTTTATTTTTATTACAAAAATTTCTTACCAACGTGATATATAATGAGCAAAACAATGTGTTAAAATTACAAATCATTTAACCCTGCTGTTCTGTTCGGGTCTGTTTGACCCAAAACGTTTTTCCATTCTTTATAAAGAAATGACAGTTTAGAAATATTTTCTAGCCATTTTGTGACTTTGTTAGTGTGAGACATATATTACTTTCGGGAACACATTTTTCTTTTATTTATATAGTTTAATATTTTTTAAAATGGTACAAATGTAATGTATAGTAAATGGGAACAGAACAGCAGGGTCAAAGATTTTTATAACAAAAGATGATAAAAAAATACTTTTTACATATTATTTTATGGTTAGTTCCCAGAATATACTTCTGATCGAATCTCAGGGGTAAAATTAATTTTGGGCATAATGATTATAAAACATAATCTGAAAAGTAATTGTCTTAGAATTTCTGTAACATTTTAAAGTAATATATAAAAGTACTCTGTAGTATTTTTGTCAATATAGTGTATATTATAAGTCGACTTCTTACTGTATCACAAAAATTAAAATATTCAAATTTTGTTGAGCTTCTTTTTTGAAGGAATCAGTTTAAAATCACTTTCATACATTATATGATTTTAAATTAAAAAAAAAAAAAAAAAAAAAAAAAAAAAATAGAATAATTAGAATTTTAAGAAAATAACGCATATGAATTTGAGTTATTTACGAGACATTAACTAGAAATTAGAAAACGTAAAACTATATTTCATTTCCCATTATTATTTCTCTAACTTCACAAATGAAGTATGGTGGTCGAGAGGTTCTATGGGAAGTGCTGGATTCGATCCCAGGTCGCGCTCGTAGTTCTAACCATTTGGATTTTCCCACGGTTTTCTTCGAAACTTGGGTAAATACGTGCTAGAACCCCGTAGAAAGACTCCCATGTAGGGCACCTCACCCATTCCTAGGACCTTCGTGTTATCGATGAGCCTTAACACCTACACTACACAAATGGTGGTCGAGAGGTTCTATGGGAAGTGCTGGATTCGATCCCAGGTCGCGCTCGTAGTTCTAACCGTTTGGATTTTTCCACGGTTTTCTTCGAAACTTGGGTAAATACTTGCTAGAATCCCGTAGAAAGACTCCCATGTAGGGCACCTCACCCATTCCTAGGACCTTCGTGTTATCGATGAGCCTTAACACCTACACCACACAACTATACCTAAGTGAAATAAGACCGAAATAAGAAACAGCGAATATACTATTTCATGTTAAAAAACGAAGGAAAAAAAAAAATTACTTTCTTTGAACATAAAAACAAAGGTACCAAATTATTTTTCAGATAAATCCACACAATATATTCTAGAATCTTGAAGAAAAAATGAAATAGATGCTCTATTTATTACACTATTGTGAGAGGGAATTCTAGCGAGGATTGTGTTACAAAAATATTCCAATTTTTATCTTTCTATTCAGACGAAGAATATAAATTCTGGACTATTTTACTGTCTCTTTTTTTATTAATCGGAAAGTCGTGTATTGTTTAAGCTATTTTAGTCGAAGCTAGAGCCTGGAAAAAGCGGCTTTGAGATCCGTTTTATTTTCAATTCTGTTTATCTTACTTGTCTAATGCTTGACTAAAAAATGCGCACAAAACATTCTTTCTTTAGTCTATGACAGTTAAACATTTCTTAAGTAATTGCTTGCGTTAAAAAAAAAAAAAAATTATAGATTTTTTTATTTTTGATGAAGGATTATTTAAAACAACATAAGCATTATTTTTAATCGATTCATTTTAAAAGTTATTAAAGAACTTCATAACTTTATTTGAATAACACAAATAACCAAATGATCAGGTTGAGTGAGTTTTAATGTCGCACTAGAGCTACGCAGTGAGCAATTCGTGACGAACTAGGATTCCCACTAAAGTTAGTCCGAATACATGTCATCACCATTTTTATGTTCCGTGAACGGGAAATCAAATAATCAGTTACTTTCTCTCAAAAATAAATGTCTTTGAATTTTAAATACTACAAATTTTAAATGCACGTCTAGTTTTACCTTTAAGAAAGTGCCTATGTGTCTCAGGTAGGTAATTAATACCTTTAAAATATTTAAAAATCATTACGTCTCGTAGTTAAACTAAATTTTAATCACATTAAAAACTGAGACACACAATAAACACTAAAAATATACAATTTAAAACATTAAAAAGACAAAACACAAATTTAAACGTTTCGAGCCTTTTACAGGCTGATGAGGCCTGTAAAACTCTCGAAACGTTTAAATTCATGTTATGTGTTTTTAATGTTTTAAATTGTATATTTTTAGTGTATATTGTCTGTCTCAGTTTTTAATATGATTAAAATTTAATTGATACCTTGTACTACACTTTTAATTTTTCCTTCATCAAATAGGATTTTCCAATTACTTCTTTTTATAGAAAAATATATTATGTCTATTTTGCCCGAATAGCAAAAAAGCTCACTATTTAACACATCACTCAATAAGTCCTTGCCTAACTAATAAAACAACAGCTTTTAGGCAAAATTTAACTTTACTCATAAAGATACTCTCCTTTAAGAGTGATACATTCAGCCCAGCGCTCCTCTAATTTTGTATACCTTTTTCATTGAACGATTTGTCTTTGCTTTCAAAATAGGCTTCATTTCATAGCAGAACCCCTTTGGTTGTCATCCGCAACACTTTTTCGGCACAGAGATACGTCGACAGAATTCTACGCTCCGTTGTGTTGCCCTTCATATCACGCCATCTTGAGCGGATATTTCAGCATGATAATGCCCGCTCGCGAACAGAGATAGTTTCTACTCCTCGTTTTCTTGCTTTTCCAACATTACCTTGGCTAGCAAAATTGCCGGATCTCTCCTCATTGAGAAGATATGGAGCATTATGAAAAGGGCTCTATAACCAGCTCGGGATTTTTCCAATCTAATACACCAAATGGACAGAATTTGGCACGATATCTCGCAGGAGGATACCCGTCAACTCTATCAATCAATGCCAAACCGAATAACTAACTGCTTGTATAAGGGTCAGAGAGGGACCAACGCGTTCTTGATTTACTCACTATGTGAAGCTCTTTCTCTTGAATAAATCATCCAAATTTTCTGAAATTGCAATCATTTGTTTTTATTTTATTTTATTTATTTATTTATTTATTTGTCTTAGAGTGTATGTTGCTCGTTTAAGAAATTTGAAATTCTCTCTAATAAAAATCTATCAGTTCAAATATATGTGTACAATGCAAAAACTTTTATTAAAATATAAAATGAATACACTTTGATATACCCCATGCCAAAAAGGATACCTGATATATCCCATCATATTTTAGAGCTAGTTCCCTCTTTTCTAAATGAGAAATGAATTTCATTCTTCATAATTTTTAGCAGTAGATAGTCAAAAGTTCTGAGTTGTACGTTGCATGAAAAATAAGAGAAGCTTTTTCGATTTTCATAAAAATAAATAAATAAAAATGAAATTCTTATTCCTTTCTCTCAAAATATCATTTCCGAAAGCATTTTGACTATATATGTATTATGGAAAATAACATTTTTTCATTATGCCTCCTTCTTATATTTTCTTCCTTAATTATTTCTTACTGAATATTGAGGGCCGTGACTAACAATTAAATGCTTTAAGTGTTACGAAATTTGGATCTCTTTCTCGAAGAAAGTTTGCTTGAAAGAATTTTATTTACGTTAATGTAATCGAAAATTATCATTGCTC
The DNA here is from genome assembly GCA_963930645.1 of Salticus scenicus. Lineage (NCBI taxonomy): Eukaryota > Metazoa > Arthropoda > Arachnida > Araneae > Salticidae > Salticus > Salticus scenicus. The sequence goes on along the minus strand of OZ005651.1, from coordinate 307,485,648 downwards.
ATTGTTTTCTCTGCTTTCTTCCCCCACAAGAATATTTTTCACACGTTATTTCTCATAATTAAAAATGAATTTCTTTTTTTAATCTCAACCTCAAAAAAAAAAAAAAAAAAAAAAATCTTATTAAAATCCAAGAGAAGCATTTTTAAGGTGAAAATTTTATACATTTATATTAAATGACAAAACTTTTTATTGCTTATATTTAAACTTATAATCTTTATTTGATGCTTATTTTAATAGTTTGACTGAATGTTTCACTTTTTCTAACAGATACTGGATATGATTGTGGACGACCTAGTAGGAGTCTCTATTCTATTACCTATGCACCACGAGGTAGTAGAGTAGATTATGGCTGCATTCGGGGATACGAAATTAAAGACAAACATTACAGACATTGCCAAAATGATGGACAATGGTCTGGTGATCCACCTGTCTGTGAACGTAAGTATTTTATAGCTTATTTAAAACATACACCTTTTTGCAACTAACCATTGAGGTTCAATAGCAAATTGTATAATTAAGGAGTGATTTCAAATGAGCACGAAATACACTTTTCTACTAATTAATTAATATGAAATATTAATTAGTTTACACTGTTAAAAAAAATGCAATTTTGTTGCCAGAAATTCTCTGAGAAAATTACAGAATTCTGTGAAAGTTACAGAAAAATACGTTTTGTCAACGTAATTTTTCCGTAATTTACGACTTTTTTTCTCAAATTACAGAGAATTCCGTAAATTTCACAGAGAATTCCTGGCAGCAAAATTGCATTTTCTTAACAGCGTACATGTTGCTTTTTAATGAAACTTTCGAAGCAAATGTAGAGTCGGCAGCAAAACTATTGAAGTACACATCCACACTTTTCATATATATATATATATATATATATATATATATATAGTTTGATCGCTAATTTTTATCATCAACTTACTTTTTTATAAACAGTATAAGATTAAGATCATGACTCGACACATATTTACTTAACGAAACAGTATTAGGTGTCCACCTTTTAAGTAGGAATTATTGCTAGTGCTTCAATAATTTTGTTGCCGACTGTAAATCATTGTCAGACAGAGAATCCGAATATCTCAATGTTACCATGGACTTGCGATGACCTTTTCTATAGTGCATGTGAGAAAGAAAATTTGTTGTCATTGTCAGTAAAACGTAAAAAAAAAAAAAAGGATATTTCAAATTTTAAAATTCTGAATTATGGCAGTCTCCAGACCATCCTTAGGGGTGCGTCCGAGACCGTCGCCAATTACCCATAGCGCAGTGCTAGTGGGACGTTAAACTCAACCAACCTGAATTATCACATGTTAGTGAGAATATGGAAAAAACTGAATAATATCTACATCATGAAATACAAATTAATAAAGTTAATTATAAATGCATAACAATAGTGATATGTTTTTCTTTTTTTTTTAAATTGTTCTGTTAGAAACAATATGTACATTATTACAAATGTAGTTGTTTTATGTTTACTTTTACCATTCATTGCTTTTAAATAAAGAATAATTCTTTCATTCAAAATACATTTCTTATCTTATTCTGATGTTTTTTTGGTGTTTCTTTTCATATTTAATTATATTTGTACTATACTGTAATTTTCCTATGTATTTTACATATTAGATGCTTTATCAAGAAAAATAACCAATTAGTTTATTTACATCGATATTAAAATCATTTTTAAGCTTAAAGTTTTTATCAAACTAATAAAATTTCAAAGATTCAGTGTTGTAATTTTCAAAATAAGTTAAAGACTACTTTATCCCTTTGCTCCATGTATTTTCTTATATATATATATATATATATATATATATATATATATATATATATATATATATATATATATATATATATATATATATATACATATATATCATATTTTTAATACTTCTAATTAATGATAAATAATAATTGCATCATAAACAAATTTCCTTTTTACTTTAAAATATTCGAACAGTATTTTCATGCGACATGAAATGTTTTATAGCGCGGACTTGAATATATACAGATATATATTTAAAAATCTGTTTTTACAAATTCTTATGCACAAAAAAAAAAAAAAAAATACTTAGATTGACTTTTGTTATGAAACACACAGTTAGTTAATTTCTATTAGAAATAAAATGCGTTCTACCAGTCAACGAGAATTTCTGCTCTCTAATCTGATAAACGGGAGGTACCAGGTTTGATCCCATGTCACACTCGTCGGCCTAGCCATTTGGAGTTTTCCGTGTTTTTTCTCAGAAATTGTATAAATAGAAGTTATGAATTCTTAAAAAGATTCCCATGGATGGCATTCTATCCAGGTTTAGGTCCTTAGAGCGGATGGCCTTAATTCCTATACTACACCTGATAATACGCACTTTTTAGCATGGGCGCAAAACACTAAAATGGGCGTCATATGTCCATATTTTTTTAAATATTGAGGGACAAACTCGATTCTTATCCGGAAAAATATATCTGCATACCTTCTGTTATTTAGTCATGAGAGTGTTATTTCAATTTATTTATTAAGAAAATGCAGCTCTGAGAGTAGTTACGTATTTTTCTGAAATAAATACCTTAACAAAACACGATGTTAATCTCAGAACGTTTATTTACATACACTCTTTTTCAAAAAAAAAAAAAAAAAAAAAAAAAAAAAAAGAGAAAATATAAACTTCTAAAAATAGAGATTTTCGTGTAAAATATTTATTTGTTTGCAGTATTGAGAAAGATATTTAAAATGATGCTGAATATCTGAGAGCAAACAATTGATTCGTAAGAAAAGGGAACATTTATCAAAATCAAACCGTCTGAAAGGAACCAAAGACGTATTATCTTCAAGACAGGTTCTCGGGATAAAGGAAAAAAAATAATAAATAATAAAGATAAAAAAAGAAGCTTGACTAATTACGTGTCATTTAAAAAAGTCTGTTTCAAGATAAGTGTTATATGAGATTTGAATACATACAATGTCACATAATATGCCTTAACGAAATAGATATCCCAAGTGTTGTGCAGAGAGGTCATACTGAATTATTTGAAAAACAATTTGATAGAATAAAACATTTTATTTTAGCGTAAGAATGATTAAATATGGTAGGCATAATAGCCAGCAATGGTTTTACGAAGCAATTAAAAAAGATACCTGATATTTCATGAATACCTTTATTCAGGTAAATTTTTATGATTGGATTGGTAATGCTGCCACCACAATTGTTTTTAACTTTAGTATCATTCTTTCTTTTTACCATGTTTTTATTAACTTCGATTCTTGTTTGTTTTTGTTTGTCCAGTACAAATCTTACAATCGATTTTTAACTAACTTCCCAACTAGCTAGACATTTGAAACTTTCAGAATAGCTCAGAACACGGTGACAATGCATTTTTTAAATACTTTTAATCAACTGGTTCGGGTCCCCGCTGCCCTCTTTAAACTAAACCGTTTTAAAAGCAAAATATGCAAATAAATAAATAAATAAATAAATAAATAAAAATAAAAATAAAATAAAAATCTAAAAATATTCTTGGATCTGGAATAGTACACTGTAAAAAATATGTCCTATTTGCTGCTAGAAATGCTCTGTAATTTGAGAAAATACGTTCTGACAATGTAATTTTTTCGTAAATTACGCGTATTTTCTCAAATTACAGAGCATTTCTGGCAGCAAATAGGATATATTTTTTACAGTGTAAATTATCATAAGCTTAAAAAATATTTAGATTAGTGAAAGTTTTAAACTATAACTAAAATAAGCAAGTTTATTCAAAGCTAGAAACTTTATTTTAATTTTATTGGTGTTTTTTTTTTTTTTTTTTTTTTTTGTTGTTTTTTAAATGAGCGTATAACTATTTAAAATAGTTTCAAGGAGAAAAGATGAATGGAAGGAAAGTGTAAATAGTAAAATAATTAAATCACGAAAGTTAACTAACACCATTTGATTATTGCAATACTTTCTACTGCATAATCTAATGTGTTTTGATAGATTGACCGAATTAATTTTTAAAAGTGCGAAAAGTGCTTATCCAGGATTCGATTTTAGGACGCAAATCTAAATGTCCCAGATTCGATTCGTGGCCTGGTCACTTTTCTTTTTTATAAAATAGAGTTCGACTAATTCATGGAAAAAATTTACAAAAAAATTAGATAACGTTATATTTAAAAATAAGCAAATGAAATTCCTAAAAACGAAAGTGTATTTTATCATCTACTTTAAGACTTAAGTTTTGTTTATTTACGTTCTCAGCTCGTCAGCATTCATTTAAATTTCAACACTCTATTGAATTAATTACTTTAATAATGAGTTTAAAAAATATCAAACTGTGCACTGTTAAGAATTTCAGTCCAAGGTTGAACCATATGTTGGTACTACAGTAGCTTCAATTTACTAGGTTGAACCAAAACTTGGTACAACTGTAGCTGTACCACGTGATGGTGAAACCTTCTACCATGTTTTGGTTTAACTTTAGGATAAACTGATATAAAGAAGAGTTCCATTTTTCATCCAAATCAGTTTATCCTAAAGTTGAAAACTCTACTCACCGTTATTCTATTCCTTATTATAAAGGTATTTCCGAAAATATCTCTAAATTGCTTAGGGCAGTTAAGGGTCACCGCCGCCGGAAGCCGAAGCTAATGTTATTCTATGGGAAATTTTCCTTTACAAATAACTTATTAACTAATACGTATTTTTAAATTCTGTTTTCACATTCAGAAAATTCTCAGCTGTTAAATTGACGGTCCTTTTTTAAAAAATTATTTTTTTAATTTTTTATATTTTATTTTGAAGCTGCAAAATACGAATTTTCAATGTATGAAATTTTTTCAGTTTGTAATTTCAAAATAAAGTATTAAAAATTAAAAAAATACATTTTTAAAAAAGGTCCGTCAGTTTAACAGTTGGGAATTTTCTGAATGTGAAAACAGAATTTAAAAATAGGTATTAGTTAATAAGTTATTTGTAAAGAAAATTTCCCCATAGAATAACATTGACTCGGGCTTCCAGCGACGGTAAGTGAAGAGGGCCGTTAATATCTCTACTAGGTTTAAACCTCAACTCCGTATTAGTAACCTCCCCCCCCCTCCTCTAAAAAAAAAAGAACGTCTAGGTGTAATCTATAGTATCCCCTGTAAAAATTGTGATTCTGCATATATCGGTGTAACTAGTAGAACTGGTGAAATTAGATTAAAGGAACATAAACGCTCGTATAAAACAGGAGATTTAAGATCGAAACTCGTAATCCATTCTCTCAATAGTGATCTTATTCCTGATTTTGACAACTTTAAAATTTTAGCCTCTAATGTAAATATATATGAATCCCGTATTTTTCTAGAGGGCGCTTTTACTAAGATGCAACATTCTGCTTTGAACGAGGCTAAAGCTATTCCTCCTGAATATATAATCTTGTTATGATGTATTATGAATTTTTGTAAATGTTGTGCATGTATGTTTGACACTGAGGAGGGCTAGTGTTCTAGCCGAAAGGTCTGTCGTGTATTTTAATATTTTTATTTAAAATGTATTTTTTAAAGTTTAATAATTTTTGTATTCATTATCTCATTTTAAATGTTACATAGGTTTTTATATTATAGGTATTTTTATTAAAAAATAAAAATAAAATAAAGAAACTTACCACAAAAAACCACTATGGCACAATTTACATGCAGAAATTACAAAACAGGTTAAAAACATACAATAAAAACAAATATTTCAAAATCATAAATATTATTATATCAATAAAACTTATATTTTATGTTTCAAAGAATACAAATAACTTGCAAAAAATTCAAATAATTTATAAATATTTTACTTTTCTAACAAAATTTTTATTTGAAAATTCAGACACACTGTTAAAATTTTTGTCCTATGGTTGAACTAAAACATGGTACACTGTAGCTGCAATCATGAGATGGGGAAACTTTTTACCATTATTTAGTGCTTCGTTAAACCAAGGCTTGGTACTGCAATAGCTTTATCCATAAGGTGGAGAAATCTTTTACCATAATTTGGTGCTTTTTTCAACAAGAAGTACCAAAACATGATATTATGATGTATTATGAATTTTTGTAAATGTTGTGCTTTTATGTTTGACACTGAGGGCTAGTGTTCTAGCCGAAACGTCTGTCATGCATTTTAGTGTTTTTAATTAAAATGTATTTTTTAATGTTTAATAATTTTTGTATTCATTATCTCATTTTAAATGTTACATTGGTTTTAATATATTAATGTGACGTATAAATTATGTTTAATTTTATTAAATACCTATAATATATTAAATTAAGCTTCTTGTGTTAAAAATAAAGGTTCGAATATGCACTGTTAAAAACATGCAACTTTACTGCCAGAAATTCTCTGTAATTACAGAAAAATACGTTTTGTAAACGTAATTTTTCCGTAATTTACGACTTTCTTTTTCTCAAATTACAGAGAATTTCTGGTCGCAAAGTTGCATTTTTTTTAACAGTGTAGGTAGCAGGTGGGATTTTAGCAAAATTCACGGCACTCGGACATAAAACTAATTTAACCATACTGTATAAATGGCAAAAATTCTAATTTTTAAATCAGATTTACTACTACTACTTATTATTAGAAATCTGTCATACAGTGTAAAAAATATGTCATGTTTGCTGCCAGAAATTCTCTGTAATTTGAGAAAATACGCGTAATTTACGCAAAAATTACTTTGTCTGAACGTATTTTCTCAAATTACAGAGAATTTCTGGCAGCAAATACACTGTTAAAAATTTCTGTAAATTTAATGTAAATATTTACACAGAGTCTATGTAAATTTACAGCAATTCTTAGTTAAAAGTGAATAATCGAGATTCTCAATCTTTATTGTGTATTTTTACCTAATTTTATTATTTAATTTTTTAATTAAAATTAAAAATGACTGTTTCTTCTTTAGATTAAGCATTCCAAGTCCGAAATATATTCTCACCAATAATTAATTAAAATAATATTAGTTATTAAAATGAATGTATAAAATAAGTTTTTTAACATCTCCATTTATTTTTCTCTGTAATTTTACGTAAGACTTAAGATAATAGATTACACAGAGTTTGCTGTTGAAATTTTTAACAGTGTAGGACATATTTTTTACAGTGAGTTATTTTCTGCGATTAAATAAATTGAAAATCTTTGTAGAACATTTCTGGTATAAAGTCTCCCGGGAAAAACGGCACAGTTGGTAGCTATACCATATTGTCTTGTCAATTTATACTGCCATGAATTTGACTTCTAAAAGAAACTAAATATCAGTTGCAAATCTGACATGTGAAAAGAATGATCGGAGTTCATTTGAATCCTGAATGTTTTTTTAAAAAACGTTTGTATTGCACACACACATATATGTATGTATATATATATTAACTTAGTGTAGTTCTTGTTTCATTGTAAAGGCAAATCTAAATTATTTATAATTTTTTCAGCTATTATATGCGACGAACTGGAAGAACTGGAAAATGGAGAAACAAAGCTCTCTCCTGAAAATGGAGTGCCGTTAGAAGGTGCTATAGCGATTTATAAATGTGATGAAGGATATAAACTTATAGGTTCTTTCACACGTAATTGCCTGAAAGATGGATCATGGAGTGGCAAAGCTCCACAATGCAAGGGTAATAAAATATGTGCATAACTCGCATAAATTTACATTTAGCATATTGTATTTTGTTTTCTTCTTATTTGTTTTCAATAATTTATCAACTTTATTTATTAATACTTCATAAGTCAGAAACTTTTTAATTCTTTTTAACTGAATATCAAAAGTGTTTGATCGTTATAATTTGGTCATCTTTCTTTTGTAGCATTTGAATTATACAATACCATTAAAGGAAAATAGCGAAGTTTGACATTGATTCAATTAAACAACAAAACCAATTAAACAATAATATAATTTGCAAATCGACATTAATTTTTGAGAAGGTTTTTTTTTTTTTTTTTAAAGAAATGAAATAAAAAGTTAAATGATTTTTAGGTAATAAATTAAATGAGAGCAGAGGACGTTGTGAATGCATTCCTTACAGATAATTGAAGCTGCACTAACTGAAATTAAAAATTAAATTAATACCTATTCTTTTCTTTTATTTGTGAATAACTTTTTTTAATATACGTATGATCATAAAAAATGCATGATTTTTACTTTCTTCTATATGTAATATAGAGAAAGTATTGGATTCGTAAAAATTTTCGACCTCGGGTTTTTGATGAATTTACACGTTTTGAGAGCTGTAGAACACGATTTGACCATTTTTAGAAAATGTCTGTCTGTCTGTCTGTCTGTCTGTGTGTGTGTGTGTGTGTGACAAAATTTTGTGGCAACTGTATCTCAAGAACTACTGCACAGAATTTCATACAAATTGGTATGTAGTTGTACCTTGACATAAATTAGTGCCTTTTGGTAACTATTGTCTTACAGGTTGCGTTGCCATCCCGCTTTTTCTAAATTTTTAACATGGTGAAATAGGACAAAATTTTGTATAAATGTGCATAAAGAGAATTATTTTTTAGTAATCATTATGAAATTTACAAGAATTATTTAAAATAGAGATAGTCAACTGGGAAAAAAATTTTGTATGCGTAGGAGCCTCGCCACCCCCCGTGGGGGGGAAGTCCCCCCTCGAGGGGAGTAAATTTTCAAGATGGGTATCTTTCGAAAGGTCTCGTCAATACCTTTCAAACGAATGGTTGAACTATAAATCTGTGATAATTTAAAACAAAGTTATCGATTTTTTTTTACTTTTAACGAAAAAAAACTTAGAAAAAAAATCGTTTTTTTTTTTTTTTTTTTTTTTTTTAACGAAATTTAACCAGACTTGGTATTTAGTTGGCCCCTGACATAAACTAAGGCTGATTAGATTTGGGGATCAATCGCTCAACAGGTGGCGCTGTGATCGTATTTTTTCTAAATTTTTAACATGGCAGTATAGGAAAAAATTTCGTATAAATGTACATAATGAGAGTTATTCTTAACCTGTGATTGTGAAATTAATATGAATTATTGATAATAGTAGTAGTTAATTAGGGAAAAAATTTGGGGCATCGCTTCCCCCCCCCGGGGGGGGGTGTGTGTAAATTTTCAAGATCGGTATCTTTCGAAAGGTCTCGTCAATACCTTTAAAACGAATGGTTGAACTATAAATATGTGGTAATTTAAAACAAAGTTATCGATTTTTTTTACTTTTAACGAAAAAAAAAAAAAAAAAAATGAAAAAAATCGTTTTTTTTTTTTTTTTTTTTTTTTTTTTAATATTGTTACTGAGTGAATTTGTATAGGAAAATATAGAAGAAAGTCTTGTGGTGGCCACAACATACTAGTTTCATTATAAAATTATTTAGTGAAATTTTTAGTATTCTGCAATGTTCATCAATGATTATTACCATTGTTATTATTATTATTATTATCAATTTTTTTTTTTCAAAATACTGTTTTAAGAGCAAAAGTAAAGTGAACAAAGAAAAAGAATTCGGTTGTAATTTAACATTTTGTAGATATGTGAGCTTTGCCTAGGGAATTCTTAGTAACATGTTTCATTTAATTTTCATCTAAAAAATAATTTATTATTATTTTTATTATTATTTATGTTGTTGTTGTCTTTAAAAACGATGTTTTAAGGGTAATTGATATAAAGTGTTAGCGTTGTTTGAGAATTATGCGAAAAAAAATGAAGAAAAGAATGAATAGAAAAGAAAACGAGAACATACAGATTGTTGCTTCCTTTTTTGCAAAACAAGTGCATAACACAAGCAATGAATGCTAAAATATTAAGTGAAAAAGTTATAATAATCGTTTTTCCATGTAGAAGAAACAAACCTACGTTTCGCTTTCGTTTTTCATTTGTTTTACTCGCCAACACTCGGTACAAACTCTTACTTTCTCAGAATGATTTTTAAATTTGTATATTTACAAATTTAAAATGTACAGTCGGTAACAAAAGTGTCCGAATTTTAGCAAAAATTCCCATTTAAAAAAAAATACATTTAATGCTGTTTTGTTAAATAAATCCTTGTCGAATCCTGTTCTTAGTCAGTCTAAGAACATGATTCGACAAGGATTTATTTAACAAAATAGTATTAAATGTATTTATTTATTTATTTATTGTATAGGAATTTTTGCTAGTGTTCGGACACTTTTGTTACCGACTGTATATGTGTCATAATTTAATAATTTGTTGTCCTTAATAGCAATCAGATGTCCAGTTCCGGATGGTAAAGATGTCGGTGGAATTTACAGGCTAGTGAATAAAACGAACAGTATGGGAAGCATGGCTCTCTTGCGTTGTAAAAAAGGCAAACGAGAAGGAGACAATCCGTACATTGTATGCACTGAAGATGGAACATGGACTCCCCCTGAATCTCACTGCATTTTGCGTAAGATTTGTGTTATTTTATTTTATTTCTTCCTGTCTGATAAAGAAAATAACGTTTGAAATTACAGAAAGGGTTCAGAACCCGAAAATAATGCTTCTTTTAAGATAAAACTAGCAGGCTTTGCCCGCTTCGCTGGCCACTAAATTTAAAGGAAACTCTTTTCTATATAGCTTTATAAAAATAAAATAAAATAAATTACTGAAATTGTTCAAAAGCTCGCCCCAGGTCCCTGCTGCATTCGGCAGCGATTTGGTCATCCACTGCAACTCGGGCGCTTGTCCCTATTACCTGCGACAATAGTTTACCAATGAGCTTCCATTTAGGTGCTTATTATATAACAGTTTCGAAATAGAGGTGTGTCGAAAAAATTGGAGTTTCCCTTTTATATTTGAATCCCAGTTACATGTGAGCAGCACTATACGTGTTGTTCACATGTAACTCGGACTGGACTCAAATGTAACTGGGTTTAGACAACATAATATTTGCTTTTACGTTAGTTCATATGTTTATTTTGTTTATCCAATCAACCATTAAATGACAACAATTTCACGCCAAATATTACAATATGCTGTGACCGGCTACGTCTGTCGCATGAGACAATTAATTTTTCGTGTTTATATATAATTCATGGGTTTGTAAACCTGATAGTACAGCCTTAATACAGTTCTCTTTGGCGGCTTTTGAATTTTTGTCACCATTTTAGACTTAATCCATTGTAACAATAAGACTTAATCCCTTGTAACAATATGCTATGAGCGCTATTTCTGCCGTATTTTAGACAACTAATCTTTTTATGGTTATATATATTTCCCATTAAACATATTTTTATTTATTTATTTAAATATTAATTTGAATTTTTCAAATATTTCTGTTCGAAAGCGTGAGAGTGAACACACAGAGGTTCATTTGTTTGTATGATAAATTAGCATAGTGATTATTATATAAAAAAATAAATAAATAGGTAAACATTATCGTGTTACACAACTTTATTATGTCGCTCCATTGGCGGCTTTTGAATTTTTGTCGCCATATTAGCGATGGATTTTTTTTTTTTTTTTTTTTTGTATGAAAAGGGGAAGACTATTTTGCTAATAATTTTATCAGACTCTTTTTTGTTTATACATAAGAATCCTTTATATTCTGCTTATATTTTTAATGCTTTTTAGGTTTAAAATAGTGCTTGTTGAAATAAATTTCCTATCTTTAAAACTGCATTTGTTCTGTAAATTTTGTGTAAAAATAAATCATTTGTGTTTTTATATATTTGATGCGCTACTTAGATTAAAATGGCTGTTGCTATATTAAACTTCTTGTCGAAAAACATTCGGTGTACTTCAACACCAAAATTTAAAAAATCGCCTAGCAGGATCTGTTAATGAAGCTGATAAAATAAAAATATGGTTCATAGAGTTTAAATAATCTATTTAAATTTTTTTTAAAAAACCAGATTATTAATCTATCGTATCACATACATAGGATATAGTAATAATATATAGATTGATCATTGGGGACAAAAAAGTGATTCCTTTTCACTCGGGAAAAGACGGCGATTTTACCAAAATATTGCAGTCTTTCCCCGAGTGAATACACACGGGAATATGCACGAATGTTTTAGCAAATAAAATTCATGAATAATTTATTTACTAAAGGTGAATGAAAAGCCCCAGATATAGTTTCAAATTCATTCTTCTTTTTTTTTTTTTTCCTTCAATACCACTTAATGGCTGATTCCAAAGCTTTTTTTTCGGCATCAAAAATCTTTGCACGATAATATGGCGATGATAAATCTATATATATTATTATATCTATGATCACATAAATCTTTTCGAAAATAGAATAAAACTTAATTTGAAAAAAAAAAATAATAATAACTTTTGTTTATTAACCAAAATAATTGATGAAATTTGAAATGCAAGTTGGTCTTGTGGGGGTACAGGCTGTATATTATATTTTTGTGTTCGTGAGAGAAAATTTAAAAGAATTTGAAAACTGCAATTTTTAATCCCTTTTAAAAATCATGTGACTTAATGTGAAGCAGATTTTTCATTTTTTTTTCTCCTAACGGTTTCCATACAATCTTCTGCTGTTTCCACCTAAAATTCATACTTTAGTTAATTTTAAAAAATCTAATTGTCCGATTGATAAGCTGTTTAATGCATCGGATTAAAAAAAAATTTTCCCTTTCATTTGCTATCTTATTTGTAACGATGCAACTGATATTTCTAATTTATTTTCTAATCTTTCTGATTTATTTTCCTCATTTTAAATAAGTGTACGTTTTTTTTTTTTTTTTTTTTTTTGTTTTTTTTTTTTTAATTATTATTATTTTGTCGAAAAAAAAAATGGCAACAATTAAATTATGGATAAAATTTTAAAATTTAAATGTCTTATTTATCAGAAATTAGAAGGTTTTTATTTTCACATTTTAATTAATTAAGAAAAAACTAATCATCCGATTGATAAGCTGTTTAATGCATCGGATTTACAAAAAGTTTCCCTTTCATTTGGTGTCTTATTTGTAACGATGCGAGTGATATTTCTAATTTATTTTCTAATCTTTCTGATTTATTTTCCTCATTTTAAATAAATGTAAGTTTTTTTTTTTTTTTTTTTTTTTTTTTAATTATTATTATTATTTTGCCGAAAGAAAAAATTGGCAACAATTAAATTATGGATAAAATGTTAAAATTTAAATGGCCTTTTTTTTTTTTTAATCAGAAATTAGAAGGTTATGATTTTCACATTTTAATTAATTAAGAAAAAACTAATCAAAAATTCGAAAATCTGACTTCGATGTGCACAATGACCCTTCGGGATGCACCTTTGTGTTAAATCTCGTGACTGTCCGAGCTACCGTTTTCGAGATCAGTGAAATATACATACAAATATTGCTCACTTAATAGTATAAGATATGGAGTTGTCTAGACGGTTTTATGTATTTTTTATGCAGTATTTAACAAATAATAAAAATATATAGATAGGACTTTCCCTTTACATAACGATTTTTCCGCTCAAAGAATTTCTTTGTAAACAGAAAATGTTATAGTTGACCATTATAATATCTTGTATTCTGGTCAGATATATTTAAAAATTCCTTCTAGCATTACTGAGGTATTTATTTTTGAATAGTTAAAGATGTATGAGCTTTTATATTATTACAATCTTAAAAGATAACAAACCTCTCTATGAATTCTGGATTTAGCCATTTTTAGTGATTTTTCATTTCCTGCATATATCATATTTTATCTCCTGATTTAGTAGAAGAAATTAAATAAATAGTGATTTTGTAAATCTATGACAAAAAGATACAATGTATATCATTTTAACATTGAATTCTTCTTTGCTTGGGTAATTTTGAGAATTGACCCCAAAATAACTTTTAAACAACATTATCATATAAGATTTAAAACCTTTTTAAATATTTATTAAAAAACAAAATTAAATTAAAATTAAAAAATCAAAAATTAAATATTCACATACAATTTACCATTCAGAATCAAGGAAAACTTTTTAACAAGAAAAACTGCAAAAATAGTTAAATGATACACAGGAACTACAATGGTTTTACTTTATCATTTTTTACGATGAAAAAAGTACACGATTCTTTTCTTTTATTGATTTCGTAGTCTTAAAAAAAGAAAAAAGAAAAGAAAAAACATAATTTCTTTAATTATTTTCCTAAATAGTTCAGCTGCGTTAAAAGTATTTCAATGGCAAATTTCTTGTAGCATGTTTCAATTATAAAGAGTGTTTCAGAACGACGACGGTCTAAAAAGAATAAAAATTATGTTGTCCTCTCTACATGTAGTGTAATGTATGTAAATTAAACGAGAAAAAGAGCTGGATGTGAGTACTAAGTATCCTGGCTGTTACAAATCTTGACAATGCTTCGATAATGAGAACAAGTAATAGATATTTCATTAGTTTGGAAAGGTGTGTCTGTAAATTTGGAAATTTGCTCTTCAGCAACATCTTCGAAGCTAACAACCCTTGCTATTCAAAAATTTGAATAGGAATGATGTATCTGTTCTGAAACAATTCGTTTAATTTACATATCACTGTTTGAAATAGTTTTTACCTTAATATCAAAGAAAAATAAAGACTTTATTTTCCATTAATATTTTTGGCCCCACCAGTGGCCGAGCAGTTCTGCGCTCAAAGCTGGTAAATGGGAAGTGCCGTATTTCATCCCAGGTTGAACCCCCCGGCCCGTCGACCTAGCCGTTCGGAGTTTTCCATAGTTTTCTAAAAAATTCCCATAAATACGGGCTAGGACCCCTTAGAAAGACCTCTATGGAAGGCATTCTTCCTATTGGCCTAGGATCCTAATGTAGTCAATCGACCTTAAACACACAAACAGCCATTAATATTTTTTAACTGAAAAATTCCCATTGCCATTCTATAATTTTGAAAATATTCTATTGTTGTTTAGTTTTACCTAAATAAATTACTAGTATTGGTATTAAATTAGGAATGTATCCAAACTTATGTTAATGTTTTCCTATTGTCAAATATATATTTATAGGCAATAAGTACAAATGTTTTCAAAATGTAAATATTAAGATTTTTGTGTTTGTACTATTAATAAGCTAAATTATTGAAGGACTAAAGTATTATTAAAATTTACATATTAGAAATTTTGCCGTTTTCATATACAAAAATATTTACTACTGTCTTTGAATGGTTTGTTACCAGAAGTTTTTTTTTTTTTTTTTTAACGTATAATAAATTATATTTCAGTAGAATTAATGTTTAAAGTATTTGTTTTAATTGCATAGCGCAACTTTTTTTATTTAAATGATTATTATCTAAAAAAATATTATTTTTATTTCATAACAATATTATTGTAATCTTTCATTTCAAATTTTTCTATTAATTATGTTTTGCATTGTTTGTGGCTAATTTACAATCCTTTTATTCATATTTAAAATATTTTCCATTTTAAATACCTGTGAAAGGTTTATACTTTTGATTCTTCTATTTATAATTAAAAGTATATAGTGTGTATTGTTGTAATTATTTTTCTTTAAAATGTTATTATTTTTTTTTACAGCTGCTGGTGCTGCTTATGAAGTTAAAGAAGAACCTAAAATAGCTCATCAAGGAGGTATGTGGTTATTTTAAATAAGTATTTCTGGCATCGAAACGATCTCGATATCGTTAAATTTTATGTCATCACAACTTGAATGTTGATTACTCATTACGATTATTTAATTATGATGCATAATTAATCATTCTACGCTACGTTTCATTTCAGCAATCATATTTGGAATGATTGTCGCAGGAATGATGATTGTTTCTGTATTGGTTGCCTTGTATGCCTATACCCAGAAAAGGTAATTACTGTGGTTTATTTATTCACATGTTTGTGTAATGAAAATAGTTTTATCACTATATATATCTAATTTTGTAATATTGCACAAAATGCTTTTTTTCAGAGTGTCTGTTAGTTTTAACAATATAGCTGACAACTTCAATAAAAATGCTATCTCACAAGCATATTTTTGGGGAAATACTTGTCTTTTGGAAACTGTCAGCATTTTATGTGTAAGATTTATTAACTAATATATGTTTCTTACAAATATGTTGAATCAATTGATGCTGCCAATTCTGTAATAAAAAATACAAAAACATAAAGAATTTATTTAACATTTTTTAAGTATTTTGAAACTACATATAAAAGAAGAAAAAAAAAGGCAAATTTGTATTAGCAGATTGATCACCTAATATAAGAGTTTAAAATTTGAATTTGACGAAATGAATTTCAGTTTAAGGCTAAAAATAGATTTCATTGTAATGAAAAGCAAAAATTTTTGATTCATTGTTTAAGCAATGAAAATATGAGCATATTGTTAAATTCGTATGCAACTTCTGCATATTGCTAAAAATACGTAACGACATTTTATACAGTTTGAAAATATAATTTTTTTTCGAGTGTGAAAAAATGGGATTTCTTTTAATACCAAATCTTGATATATATTTTTTAAGCAATCTGGAATTATTATTTTTCTATGTTTCCAGAAGAATCGAGGCTGCTAATAGACCAGATCTTCCCAGTCGTTTAACTGAACCTCTTGTTCCTCCACCAAGACCACCACCACGATCAAAAGAAGGAGGAATAAGATCTGCAATTATGGGTTTTATGTCAAGAGACAGTGGAGATAAAATCGAAGATGAAAAAGAATTGCAGAACTCATTGCGCAAATCCCCTTATGATACTGATGATCCTGCACTGATTGAAGTTGAAGTTCTTCCTCAAGGTGAATCAAAGAGAAATGTTTACCCTGTTCCCGAAGAAAACGAATCGGCTAGTTTAGATGGAAAAGGTTTTTTTTTTTTTGTCATTTTTAAAAATCTTACGTATGATTAGAAATAGAAAAAATTTCGGATAGGCTGCTACATAAAGCTACATATTTAAAAGTAGGTGCTTACTAACTATAACTTTTGAAACAAGCTTAATTTACAAGAAATAACGCTTTAAATTAATTTATTAAGAAGAAATATCGCTATACGCTGGGCATACCGAAAGCTTTCAGCTGCTCAAAAAATGTTTGCGCATATTGCTACAAAAATAAATTATATGATATATTACATCAATTTTAGAAATGTAAATAATGCTGTTAGACGAACTGATTTCATAATGTTTTAACAAGATGGGCAAAGAGAATAAATCACAATTATTTTACTGGTTTGAGGTGTTCAGATGAATTAATATCAACAGCAGCAGTAAAGTTCGGAATTGATTCAATCCTATGCCACCATTAGAAGAACTTTCAAGAATGTCTCATGAAATGATATTATTCTGATGTTTATTGTTGAAAACTGGGGCCAACAACAATGGTTACTTTAAACGTTTAGTTCTGTGGAAAATCATATGAAAACAATTTTCAAATTTCCTCATCTCGAAATTCAAACATCATGAATAATTGTTTATTGATGAAAAAATATGTATGATATTATTTACAAAATTGAAAGCCATTTTCGCAAAAACACCTTTCTGTACAAAAACATCGAAAATTTCAAATAAATTAAGAAAAGTAACAAAAATCTTTAAAAAAAAATATTTAATTTGTGACTGGAAAGAAACAAAAGTGAGCAAAATAATATATGCATGACATTACAGCAAATGAAATTTGAATAAATTTTGCATTGATCCAAAAGCAAAAAAGCAGCTATCAGGATTATTATCATTATTATTATTATTATTATTGCGAAAAGAAGTACCCGAACATAATTATTACTTAGGAAAATTGAAGAATAATTTTTAGAGTATTCTTTCTTAAAAGAACAAACAAAAAAGTTTTCATTTGAATGTTGAAAATAACTTAATGTTGAACACTTCGTACATTCTGAACTTAATCAAATGTCTGAATATAGAATCAAAATCAATAAATTCGTTTATGCGTATTTAGATAATACCACATTTATCAGTGACTCAAAATTATTAATATATCCAAAGTAGTATTGTAGTCAGTTATTAATATATCCAAATGCATTATTGTTGTAACCTACTCCCCTATACTATTATTTAATTACTTATGATTGCTCTCAAAGATTAGACAAAAAAAGGGTCACAAAGAAAATATTATTTAACAAGGAAACATAACCTACATAAGTAGAAGTAGTAAAAAAGATCTAAAGAGATTGGTCAAATCAAAGACAAAATGTCTCCAAAATTTGCATTGTGTATAAACACTCAAAAACAGTCTCCAAAATATTCATAAAAGATTTTTCATAGTTCTTTTATTGTTTCAATGTAGCTAAAACCTTTCGATATGCCCCTCGTTAAAAGCAAGCAGTTAACACTATAAACTACTCTACATTTTTCCGTATCTCATTCTTTTTAAATATCAGTCAGATATGCGTCGTTAAATGAATATTTTGTCTTATTCTATAATAAGAGAATTCTTAATCTATTTTGAGATATTTAGGTGCAGAATTTTTATATCTATTAAAAAAAAAAAAAAAAAAAAAAAAAAAAAAAAAAATCAGCTCCTTTTATGCTTAATGTACACAGACATATATAGCTAAATTATTTTTTTCGCACATATTAGTTTAAATAACTTAGTAAAAGAAAATCTTATCACTATGAAGCGCAAGTTATTTATTTATTTTATTTATTTATTTATTTATTTTTTAAGTTAAACTTACGTAATCATACTATTTGTACTTTTAAATATAAATAAATATTTTTATATCCTATACAAAAACTGCAACTGAATCGGCCAATATAATATTACTTTCTTTTTTAATGTTTATGAGTTTTTAACCTTCTGGTTTTAGTGATAACAAACATACGATGCTTTTCCTTACATCAAAGAAATTCCTTAATTAAATAAAACAATAATCCTACGTTTATAAATATTTCTGCTAAATTTGTGCTTGATTTTTCACGCCTTTTATTTTTAAAATGCCGATTTCAAAATGAAGAATTTTACTTCATAATCAAGCTTCTGAATTTGTATTGAACTAAATAATTAATGTTAAAAAATTTGAGGAATATTTTACATAACATAAAAACAAAATCACAGTCAGAAGGAAAAATTGGTAACAAAATTTATTAAAAGTATAATCCTAGCTGCGATCCTAATTGATGCTGACAACGCACAAATAAATATGTAGAGACTGAAAAATATCTTTGCCTGTGTTCAATCGAGGTTTTTTAATATAAGGGATCTGAAAAAACTGAAAGAAGAAAGAAAACTAACAAAATGAGTGAAACATAATATACTGTGAATTTTTAGAGTATTTAAAATTTGTAAAACTCAGAATGTGATATTTTTTTTTTTTTTAAATTATTATACGTTAGTTTTTGTTTAAATTGATCGATACAAACAAAATCTGATGTCCCAACTCATGCTCTTATTTTCTCTACAACTGTCTCTTTCCTTCTTTTAATTCTAATACATTTGCTTGTATATATATTTTTTCTTTAAACTTGCTCACTTCATTATATATTTTGCTTTGTCTTTTATTTATTTATTTATTTATTTTATTTTATTTTATTTTATTTTATTTTTTTTTGTGTGTGTGTGATAAATATAGAAAAATATTATAATAATTAAAATGTTACGAGAACTTATATTTAGCAAATTCTGATGCTAATTTTGCTTTATGCTCTTTAATTAATATGTCTGAAAATTGTTAACGTATTAAAAAATATGTATAATTTGAATCAATGCTTCTTATTCTTTCAAATTTAATAATTCTTTTTAATTTTGTATTTGAATTTGAATTTCTTGTTTAATAATAAAGCATGCTTAAAATTTTATTTATTGTTTCAGTAAATTGATATTATTGTTGTTTTCTAGCCATGAAATTTTATATCATATAAATTTGAATGGTAATTTACGTGGCACAATTAAATTAATAAATAAAAAAGTTATAATATAATAATTATCTATGAGATAATACACGGGATTTATTAGATTAAGATTAAAAAAAAAAAAAAAAAAAAAAAAAAAAAAAAAGTGTCAAAAATGTTTCCCATAAACGAAATTATTAAGATCTTATTTTTTAATGAAATATTCGTTTAGTATTAAAAATACATATGTTAGATGAAAGATCTTGGTGGGATACCTGAACTTGTTCTCGTTCCAAAATTTTCGTGCAATGCTGGTGAACCAATTTTCTCTAGGATGAATTTCTTTAAATTAACCGTTGTCAATCAGGTGGCAGAAGGGTTAGCGCTGTGGCCTCCTAGGTTCCGGGTTCAAGTCTTCATTCGTTCAAGGACGATCGTAGTGGTTTGGAATCCACGTTAAGCCGTAGGTACCGTTCTAATAATCCTTAAGATACACAAAATAATCGTCGATCGATACCTCAAACCCTTAAACTATTATTCGATTTTTAAGAAATTTTTATCGATTTTTCTTTGTAAATTTTATAAATAAATAAATTTTTAATTAGTTGACAGATTTTAAGATTTGTTACATGTATCCGTTTTTAGGATATAATTGATTTTGTTTGTAATTTCTCGATATCAGAGATTGTATCCTCAGATAGAAGTCTTCACTGTTAAAAATGGTTTCTTAAAAATGAGCTAAATTGTCCCCAAAATAGCTCCGAAACAATATATACTTAAATTTGAAAACCCATGTACTCATCTTTGAGTATATTGACATGTGAAACATGGGGATATTTGGATTCTTACTGGTCAACTCCATTTTTGAGCATGTCATTATACTCATAAATGAGTACATGGTTTCTCAAATTTAAATACAGTCGGTAACAAAAGTGTCCGAATACTAGCGAAAATTCCTATGTAAAAAGAGTACACTTCATACTGTTTTGTTAAATAAATCCTTATCGAATCATGTCCTTACACTAAGAACAGGATTCGACAAGGATTTATTTAACAAAACTGTATGAAGTGCACTTTTTTAAAATAGGAATTTTTGCTAGTGTTCGCACACTTTTGTTACCGAAAGTATATATTGTTTCGGAGCTATTTTGAGACAATTTACCTCTTTTTTAAGAAACCATTTTTAACAGTGTTGATATTCTTATGAGTTTGGATATTGCAGTTATAAATGTGTGCTCCAACTAGCGATGTAATAATTATGTAAAAGGCAAAGTATATAAAATTATTTATTTATTATTTTCATAAATTTTTCAATGTTGCGTTTAGTAATTTGAAAATCATTTTACCAATTACGTATAACAAACTCTGATCCTAAATTAAGTTCTGTCCAGAAAAGATTATTTATTTATTTTATTTATTGTTTTGTTTTAGCTTTAGCTTTAGCTTTTGTTTTAAGTGGTCTTAGGATAAAGATGATGGTGTTGGGGTTAAGGCCAATTGACTGCACTAGGGTCCTAAGCCGAGAGAGGGGGGAGGTGTACTTCTTGAGAGTTTTTATAAGTCTTAGGATAGTGAAAAGTGTGATTTTGAGATTAAAAACAAACACTTATCTATTTTAAAATAGTGTCAAATAAAATATATTCATACCGACTGTAAACATTTTTTTTTAAATTCTTTTTTCAAATAATATGTTTTGAAATTAATGTATTATGAAATAACCTATAATATTATATTACGCAATGGTTATTTTCAATAAAATACTTTTTAACAATTGTATTTTACTTTCTTTCGTGATTTCTTTTTATCATTGTACTCTATCAATTCAATAATGGTAACTTTTTATTCTACATTTTTTTTAGATTCTTCCCAGAAAGAGCAAAGTGATTATGCCTCAGTGGATTACAATAAAAAAAGACGATCTCGACTCCTGAAAGACCAAGACTCCATTGACTCTTCATCTACAGCAGCTGCAAGCCCCATACCCCCAGACGACACAGAGAAGAAGAGTTCACCAACCCCACCCAAAGAAAGTGAGGAGGAAGAAGAAAGTGAAGAAGAAGAAGAAGAGAGTGACGCCAGTGTGAAAAGAAAAGCCGAAGAAGCTAAAAAAGCTAAGGAAGAAGAGGAAAAGAAGGCTAAAGAGGAAGAAGAAAGGAAAGCTAAAGAAGAAGAAGAGAAAAAGAAAGCTCAAGAAGAAGAAGAGAAAAAGAAAGCTAAGGAAGAAGAAGAGAAAAAGGAAAGAGAAACGACGGGTCGGAGACGAAGGACTAGGGACGAACCGCCACCGCCTGTTGAAGAGGAAAAACCAGCTTTGCGAAGATTTAGACGTTACTAAGAACTTATTTTCCAGTTTGATGCTGAGCTTTCCAAAATGCATTTGCCTTAAAGATTTTAAATCTCTGTTCCAATGCGGAGATTTACTTTCCACGTGAAGCATTTTAAAAATGAAGAATGTGAAGGAAAAGGCAGTTTTATAGAACAATTTGGAATGAATTTCTAAAAATAGAATTTTTTTTAAAGCCAAATAATTTTTGGAACTGTTTAAAGATTTTCTATTTTTAAAACACCGTTTCAGAAAAAAAAAAAAAATGTAAAAAGGCGTTTTAACAAAGAGGATGCTGTTTGGCTGATTGTACTATTTTATGTTATATTCTTGGATTTTCCAATTTTTAAAATTAAGATATGAAACGTTGAATTTGTTAATGACAAATATAAAATTTAATCAAGCTTCATTTTTCTCTTTTCCGATATATGAATTTAATATCATACATATCAATTATTGAATGAAACTGCTTTCAAAAGTAATGCTACATTTTATTAGAATAATGTAACTTATTAAAAAAATATTATTTAAATTCTTTTAAATTGCACTTTATAAATATATTATAAATATATTTTTATTACACCAAGTGCTTTTTTTTTCAAATTATATGTTTCGTTAAAAAATATTTATTGTAATATAAGTATACTTTTTTGTGTATTTATTATCAATATATATAATCAAAAGTGTACGCGATTATACTTAATTTATTTAAATAAGTTAAATAATTATACTATTATTGTGTTATAACTATTAAATATAATTATTGTAATTATTAATTGTAATATACAATACTATAGTTATTTACATTTATTTATTTTCTTCAGAAGTGCAATAATGTTTAAATAAAGAAATAAAAATAAAATAAAGAAATGAAAAAGAGGTACAATGAATCTGAATATTTTATTAAACGTATATCTTGCATGTATCCGTCCATATATTATTTTTGCACAAATTTAGGGCTAATTAAGCTGAAGTAGATCAATTTAAAATTGTTAATACCTCACCCTTTTAACTGATCAAAAATTATCAAAATCAATCACTATACTATAATGAATAAACATTTGCGATATTCTTTCTTAAAATAATGCAAATATTCACTGTAAGATGGCAGAATTTAGCTAATATTAATAAATTAATGTTAAACAATCCGTTTATTATAAAATTTAGCAATACTGGTAAAATACTGGTAAGAGTATTTTTCAGCAAAACATTTTCAATACAGTCGGCAGCAAAATTATTCGAGCACTAGCAATAATTCCTATGTAAAAAAAAGTACACTTAATACTGTTTTGTTAAATAAATCCTTTTCGAATCATGTTCTTAGGCTGACTAAGAACATGATTCGACAAAGATTTATTTAACAAAACAGTATTAAGTGTACTTTTTAAAAAAATAATTATTGCTAGCATTCGAATAATTTTGCTGCCGACTGTATACTATTTAGTTACACAATGTCATAACTTTTACGATATTTTCTACTGTTTATTGGTATACACAAAACACACATAAATACTATACACATGAATACACATACACACACATATATATACATATACATGTATACACTTAAATATTACGGTCGTAATAAAAATGCAAAAGTTATAAGAAGTATAAAAAAATATTGTAAATACAGTCCTTCATTTATCATAAAATGCGTAAATGAAATGGAAATTCGGGATTGCGGCTTAATAGAATGTATAAACTTCTCTTTCATTCTTTCCTCTTTTTATATTATTGTTTTCTTTTTGTGCAAACAATTTATTGTGATTTATAGATGCAATGTGAAGCTGTAAAATTTACTCTTTGTTATTGAAATTATGTGAAAATATGTTTAATAAAAAGTCCATATTTCCTTTCTCTCTTTTTTTAAATTGTTCATTTCTGTTTCAAATAAATTAAAGTTCTTATATTTTGTATTGCATTTTTTGTTGCTTCTTGAGAAGTAGTTTTTATAGCTGCGAAATTAAACAATGATGAATAAAATTCAATATTGATAAATAATAATAATAATAATAATAATTTTCCTCGTCTTGCTAATCAAGTTTTCTATTTCTACATAACTGGCTAAGCTAGTTTCAAATCTAAAACAATAAAAAAAAAAAAAAAAGAAGTAATTAAAAGAAGAAGAAAAACTGTAAACTGAACTAACTGTTTTAAGGGGACATACGACCCTTACACTGAAAAAAAAAAAAAAAAAAAAAAATGAACCGCCTTCATTAAGAGTGAATAAATGGTCATTTTCTAAATCCTTAAACTAGAAATATAGATTTCCGAACTATACGCATAAGGCACGCCAATAAACTGAACAGACGAAATGGTCGAGAATTTCTAATCTACACATTTCTAGATGGTGAAAAAATATTCTGAATATTCTGAATCTTGTATTACGAGAAATTCTCGCTTGAGTTTCTAGAATTGGGTCATAAACCAAGATTATAGCTGCTGAAACCCGCCTCTTGTATTCACATTTATTTGGAGATATTTTCAAATAGGTTTGTCCTCGATAGTATAGGCAAACGCTCAAGAATTCTAATATAGAGGTCTCTAGAATTCGCTTTCGAAGGGGACTAGAAATTTTTTTATAAGAAATTTATAAGGATGACATGGAACTATGTCATCCTTATGTCATCCTATGAACTATCTATGTCATGGAACATTTCTAAAGCCACAATTTAGATTCTAGATGTTAGTTATACAATTTTTTCTCAGTGTATTGGCGTGCCTTATACTCATAGCTCGGAAATCTGTATTTCTAGTTTAGGGATTTAGGGAAGAACCACCTATTCGTTCTAGATGAAAGCGATATATATATTTTTTTCTCAGTATAGAACTTCAAAAAACATCGATTTAATTGTAGTCTTTTTTTAAGTGAATTATTGTTAAGTAAGCTTCATTGAGCATGTCTAATTGTTACCTATAAGTTTAATATGTGTTTTGGAATATAATTTAAATTCTGTGGTGAATTATTTAATAATTTATGTGTTAATAATAAATGTGTTAATAATAATATTTAATTTCATATATACACCGTTTTATCAAATGTATTTTTAGCTATTAATTTGTTTCACCTTCAAATTTTAAATTTTCATCAACAAGAACTTTTAAAAATTTAACACAACTGGTGTCGATTGGTTTCTATCGGTGCAAACACTTTTGAAAAAAAAATAAAGAATACAGTAAGGCATAATTTATGTCAAGAGCTAAAAGTTGTATTATAGTGTACATATATATTATGTATGTGTATATATATATATATATATAAAGAGATTCGCAGATTTTTCATTTTAATGAGAATCTTTTTTCAGGCTAAAGATTTCCCTTAAAGTCAAATAATTAAATTCAGTGAATTTATTATAAAATTTAAAATTTCCGTCTATTACAAATGAACATTTTATGCATTTGTTGATTAATAAAAATTAATACCAGTCAATTTAAATTATTTTATGGTATATTAATTATTGTTAACAGAATGTGAAAAATAATCCTGGAAATATTTCTCTTTGCTTGTTCAGCGCACTTGTTTATTGTTGCTTCAAAATGTGAAATTCACAATTATATGCTAATAAAAAAGAATTATACGGGGAAGTCCTAATCACTTTTTATAATGAAATTACAATTTATGTATAAATATTTCTTTCTAGAGTGGCTCTACACGGCCGTATATTTTTAAAATTTAATTACTTTTAATTAAATTTAAAATTATATTTTGTAAATAAAATAATGAAGTACATTGGTATAGAAAATAGATCACTTTTCAGGAAACATCTTTTGTCCAACAACCCAGTAACGCAACCAATGTTTTAGTAAAATTTACAAGGATAACAGTTACAGAACAGCGAAAATTTCAGTTCAATACTACAAAGAAGAAGTAGTACCAATTTTTTCATGGTTTATTACGCTTTGTATGAAATATGATAATATCAGCAATAATGAGAGTAAATAATCTTTTATCCATTGGTACCGTGTACCAGCAATTTCAAATTACGGAAAACTGAGCCATTATTACTCTCTTATAATAAATTATAAGAAGATAAGAAAGTACTGGATTCGTAAAAACTTCCCACTGCCGATTTTTAATGAATTTACATGTTTTGAATGATCCAGGACATCATTTGACCCTTTTTAGAAAATGTTTGTCTGCGCGCCTCCAACAAAAATTTGCAGCAGCTCTAAATCAAGAACCAATACACAAAATTTCATAAAAGCTTATTTAGTTACACCATAAGACGTAAATTGGTGTCTGTCATCTTTTAGTGCTATCACTGAGCAGGTTGCCTACCATCTAGATTTTTCATAATTTTTAATGTGGCAGCATAAGACAAAATTTCATTTAAATGTACAGAAGTTTTTTTTTTTTTTTTTTTTGACCAATCACTGGGAAGTACCGCCCCATTGTGGGAAAATTTTGATTATGAGTATTTTTCTTAAGAATTCGTCAGTAACTTTAAAATGTTTGGTTAAACCATAGATCTACAATAATTTGAAACAATGTTATCAAACTTTTTAATGAAAAAAAAAAAAAAAAAAAAATCCTGCAAAAATGCGTTTTGTATGATGGCGTCTGTAGGGCTTAAAATTCACTTACTGTTATAATGTTCTGAGATAAAATCCGTCTGCACTCAGCATGAAAAATAATCGTGATAAATAATATTTATTATACATAATTTTTACTGCGTAAATTTGTACAGAAGAAATTTTTGTGGTGGCTATAATGTTTTTCTTGATGTAAATAGTGTTTTTTGTGCACATCATATGTAGTGGGTGATCAAATTATTAGATTTTTTTTATTTTTGACATTTTTTCGATTTTCTAAAAAAATACTTGACAAAATAGCCTGGAACTGTACACATGCAAAGAACATTTAAAAACTAACATTTCTCACTATCGATTTAGTCCAGAGTTTAATTAGGGGACCAACCACAAATTGAAGAAGAGCGAAAATACTTTGGATCATCCTGTATCACAAAAAATTACAAATGACTTGTCACTTTAATAAATTGTTGCATATACTATGTGCAATATTTGTTTGTTTTGGTGCGAGAATTGCGGAATTATTTAGGCAAATATAATTTTTTTTTTTTTTTCAAAAATTGCTAATTTTTTTACGAGTTTTTTCTTATAACTAGAACAGATTTCCATAAAATTTCACAATACTTGCAAAAAAATTGACAAAACAATAGAAAAACATTGTTTTCATGCATAAAATTCACACGTGTAACATTCGTTGAGATATGAGCATTTTTAGTAAATATTATTTTACGGCGCATGAGTGAAAGATAGAAAAAAAAATATGGCATAGGTTGAAAGCTAGATATAATGGGCAACTTTTGTAAAAAAGTTCATTTGAATAGAGTAAAAATTAAGCAAATTGTCGGCAAAAGAACGAGCTAGATTTTAGGTATTTTCCAGAGTTGAAATCTATAAGGGTTTTTTCCCATGCTGCGTATTTAATTTGAAGATCGAATTACTTCAACCACGTTACAAAAGTTATTTTTTTGTTCAAAACGCCTTATGTACTCACAAATCTTAGTAAATAACTAGAAGTATGTTAAAGTTATAAGCCTGTAAGGGGTTTTTCACAAAAAAGAACTTTTGTAACGTGCTTGAAATAATTCGATCTTCAAATTAAATACGCGGCATGGGAAAAACCCCGTATGAAATTTCAATTCTGGAAAATACCTAAACTCTAACTCGTTCTTTTGCCGATAATTTCCTTAATTTTTACGCTATTCAATGAACTTTTTACAAAAGTTGCTCAATATATTTAGCTTTCAACCTATGCAATAGATGTTTTCTATCTTTCGCGCATGCGCAGAAAAATAATATTTACTAAAAATGCTCATATTTAAATGAATATTACACGAGTGAATTTTATGTTTCAGAATAATGTTTCTCTAATCTTTTGTCATTTTTTCTGTAAATTTTGTAAAATTTTATGGAAATTCGTCCTAGTTATAAGCAAAAAACGCATAAAAAAATTATATTTGCCGAAATAATTGTGCAATTCCCGCACGAAAACATACAAATATTGTACATAGTATGTGCATATCTTTATATTGCACATGATATCTTTATATATTACACATAATATAACGATATGGACATACACTATTCAGATGCACAAAGTTTCCTAAAGAATATGGCATGATTAACATTAAATATGGTTTACAGGGCTACACAAAAATATTCAAATACATTGTAAGTAGAAATTGGTCGAAGTGCACTTTCAGTTAGGTTATGGGATCGTAAGACATTACAATAGATTTAAATTATGTTTATGTCTCTGTTACTTCTGTCGGTCTGTGGATCCATATTTTAATTTCAGTAAATAATTTTAGAATTTTTTGTAACTAATATATGTTATTTAGATTTTTTATTCCAGTTATAGAATGTTGCCGATTTAAAAAAAAAAAATAAATAAACATTGTTTACATTACAGCCTAAGTTGGACATGTTTAAAGCATACACTGCATAAAAAAAGTAGACGGACACTTCTTTAGAATTTTTTGAAACCCCATCTTTGTTTAATAGGAAATGTCAATTAAAATTCTTTAACATGTTTATACTTATCAATCTTCATATTTTTGACAGACAAATAAAAATATTCAATTATTTATCATTTTAATGTAGGGAAATGCAGAAAAGATATACATTTGCACAATATATTTTTTTAAAAAAAGTAGACGGACACTGGTCAAAAATTGCAATTAGCTAAGTGGGTGTTTCTTGTGGAATACCAGTTTTGCATGGACATGTACATTTGGCATTTTGCCAATTGCTAACGTGCTTGACAGGATGGTTTTACGTAGTTAAATTTCTTGGAGATGAATGCGCCATGCCACGAGGAATTCCTCTAACTGATTACCAGAAAGGACAGATTATAGCGCTGAAAAATGTTAATAAAGGAGTCAGAGAAATTAGTAGTTTACTTCTAATAAGCAAAAGTAGCATCAGCGATTTTCTACGTGCTCCTGAAGCCCATGGCGTAAAGAAAAAGAGTGGCCGGCCAAAGAAACTTTTGCTTAGAGACCAAAGAAAAATGTTTACTGAGCTGAAAAAAACTGCAGCATCAATTCCCAGAGTTCGAATAAGAACAGGAATTACTAACGTAACTTCTCAGCGAATTTATAACTACATTAAGCACTCAGAGCTCTTTCAATATAAGAAAAGAAAACATCATCCATGCTGGAAGGATCACCACGTGACAGAATGCCTACAGTGGGCTCAAAACCGTATGTCTTGGACTACAGAATGGATATCTGTAGTTTTTTTCAGATGAGAAAAAAATTAATTTAGACGGCCCAGATGGATACCAATATTATTGGCACAGTTTGGAGAAAGAAGACGAAGTGTACTCTACTCGGCAAGTTGGTGGTGGTGGCGTGATGGTGTGGCTAGCTGTTGGCTATGGTAGAAGGACAAATTTAGTGCTCCTAAGTAAGAAGCAGACTCAAAAAAATTATATTGAAACACTAAGCAGTGAGCTTTTGCCATTTGCGTGTGATCTTGGAGGAGAAAACTGGATTTTCCAACAAGATGGAGAGCCAATACACACCGCTAACAACGTTAAAAAATGGTTTCATGAGAACAACTTCATTGTTTTACCCTGGCCAGCCAAGAGTCCGGATATGAATCCTGTAGAAAACATTTGGGCTCTACTTGTTCATAAAATTTATGAGGGTGTACGCCAGTATGAATCAATTCACCAGCTCAAAGAAGCTCTTACAAACATTTGGGAAATTTTCTGTCAAAAAAAGATTCAGAATCTTATTGATTCGATACCTAACAGAGTATACGAACTTATTAAAGCAGATGGGAGACGAAACCCTTACTAAAAACGTTTTATTTTAGAGATACAAGATGTGTCCGTCTACTTTTTTTAAGAAAAATTACAGTGCAAATATGCACCATTTTTGTTTCCTGAATTTTTCCACTACATAATTCAAAAGGATTGAATCTATATCCAAAAAATAATAATATATGATGTCTCAAGAATATAATTATATTAGAGAAATGAACCTCATACCTCTAATTAAAGAAATAAACGTCTTTAAAGTATTACAAGTAAGTGTCCGTCTACTTTTTTTATGCAGTATATTTCAGCGTGTTTATACAGCACTAAATGTAACGAAATTAGAGATACTGTAATTTTAAAGATGCTGTAAAGCATGTTTCTTTTGAAAATAATTCGTTTATAGCACGTTCATCTACAGTAGAGTTACATTTTTAACCTTACTCAAAAAGTACACTAAATTTACATTACAATAACTAGTGAATAAACTAGTGAACCAAAATTTAAGGCCAAACATCTGTCGGATTTGCCGTTTTCTCTCTCCCCATGTAATCCTAAGAGATTTTTCTTGCAGCGTATTTTAAAGATATCTCATCAATAAATAAAGATTTTCAAATTCAGATATTTTATTATTATTATTATTTATTTATTTATTTTAATTATTATTCCGCTCATCGAGTCTCTCTCTCTTAATCGTAATTTTATCTCTCGTTCTCTCTGTCTATCTATAAGAGGGAAAGGTGTAAATGTGGGCACTTTCTTTTGTTTTTGACGTAAGGTTACTTTAATTTTGAAAAATTATAGGTTTTTGACCTTCATTAACAACTATAACAAGTTTACAAAATAAAATGAAGTAAAACAATGATTGTTTCAATTCGAAAACGAAGATTTCCGAAAAACCTTTCAAAAAAAAAAAAAAAAAAAAAAAAAAAAAGGGGGGGGGGTACAAATATGAGCCCTTTACAAAAAAGTCACAAAAAATAGTTTAAAATGCCTTAAAACATGATAAAACAATACAAAAAATGTAGAGAATTTATTTATTACGGGAAAAAATATTTATACAGAAATCGCAGGCGTATTTGGCTCTTTCAAACCCGGTACAATCTAAGTGTGCCCACATTTGTCACATACATGGAACACTGGCGCAGAATTCCTGCCACTATCAATGAAACAAAATGTTCTACTTTCTAAATCAACGATATTACAAGTAGAGAAATTTCTTAAACAAATACTAGTATGAGTTCTGCGCCAGTATTCCATCCCTGAACACTTATACCTCTCTTCTCTTCTCCACGAGTATATTCAGAGAACATTCAAATCACAAAAGATGCAACTTGCATCAATTCAGTTTATCCCCATCGTTGATATCCAGGTTGATATCACCATCGCTGTCTAATGGCCGTATTCACCATTAACTTTAACTCCCGGTTCAAAGCAAAAACTTGAAAAGCGTCTAAAGGCAGGGTACAGCTTTAAAGCAAAATTTGGCACACTGTTTCAGCCATCTAGCATCGAAGATTTCATATAATCTTTGATTGGTTATTTTCACCTAAAAAATCTGAAAATAACTATACCGCTAGATGGCAGAAACAACACGACAAAATTTGCTGAAAATTTGTGCCCCGCCTTTATACGCTTCTCAAATTTTCATGTTCGACCGGGAGTTGAAGTTATTGGTGAATAACAGCCTATAAGAGGAGGGTTACAGCAGTCTGATAAGCCCGATGATGAATCATATCGTTTCGTGGGTCGAATTATCTTTCTTTGAAAGTCTTTAGTCTTCTCACCCTTGGTTGGTCTCTTACCTTACTGGAATCTGGTCGGTATCATACCCAGGGAAACCTCAAGGATGTCTATTTGAGAGCACTTTTGTCAAGCGACTTAGTCAATTGATCCTTGTAAGGTGATCAAATGGTGAGGCGGACCTTGATGCTTTGCATCCACGAGTGGTGGCCCTCTTCTTAATGTTAGGGACAAGAGTTATATCGAACAAAGAAGCTGCATTTGAACATCCCGAGCCCATATTTACACTAAGAAAGGGTGTCCCTATTTACACCAACCCCACCTCAGAAAGATGGCCTTTATCACATATAACCTAAAGGCAAGCTTGTAAAAGTAGTTCAGGATCTCAGATTTCTGGATATCACTGTGAAATTATTTTAAACTTACCATAAGAACATGGAAAGAAAAAAAGATTCCAGATGCCTTTCAAAAGTTTGCAGTCCAGAAAAAATATCAATTCGCGCAATAATTCACACTACATTCACAATAATTAAAAGGTGGTTCCAACTCCTCTCTACTATCTTATATCAACAAGTGGCGCTATCTACGGTCCTTGACACTAGTCTTCGGAACCTCCCATAAACACGTGGTGTGGGGTACCCATTTCTACACCTTCTTCTCTATATATAATTTTCTTTTTTAAGAAAAATTTGAGCTCTATTTTTCACTTGCGAAAAGAAATATTTAAATTTATTTATTTATTTATTTATTTATTATTATTATTTTAATTGCTAACCAAGATAAAAGATGACATGTTCAAAGAGAGAAATTCAAAAAACAGAATTTGAAAAACTACTTTTTAATCAGACTTCTATAAAATTCTGTGAAGGAGATAACTTGGTCGTCGTAAAGAGAATATTTTCGTTGATGACGTTGGCTGAAAAGTAAAAACATTATTAAAACATTTCCATTCAAAGTCCAGGCTCGGAATTAACTCAGAGACATATTTTGTTCTCTTGCAAGATTATTCAACATTTTTCCAATGCACGTGACCATAGTCTACTAAAAGAACATAATAAGTTTTTTTTTTAACGAAAACGTTCTGGAGTGGAGAACAGTACCGGGCATTAGGCCAGGGCCACGGGACCTAATTTTTCTTCAGTTCTTACATGATCGACAGTCAATGCAAAAGTGTCCTTCAAAACTGGAGCAAAAAATGACAATGCATTTGGCGTTATATTATAGACGCCAAGTTTAAAGTTTAAGATAGAGAATGGTTGCAGTACGTTAGAAATATTCATATGTATATTTTTAAAAAGGCGACGAGTAATTTATTGACCATTGTTAGTGAATGTTGGCATGATTTCGCCAAGATTTTAGATCCTGGGAAAATAACTAGCTAAGCAAATATTTTATCTAACTGATGATGTAAACTAGGCAACAAGAGGGCACATGAGTTACATTTCGATGTAAGATTAAAAGAAACCGAATTAATTATTTTCTGGTTTCACAAAACAAAAGGATATAAATGAGTCAAAACATTATTCTTTACAGCGCGAAAAGAATTTCCATTACGTTAAGATTGATAAGTTAATACTGGGAAATGATCAAAGAACTTGTTTCAGTTACATTGAAAAAATATGAAAGGGAAGGTATAAAAATTAGAAAACGTATATTGTAAATTTATTATTTATAGGATAAAAATAGTTATATCGTTTTATTTTAAATAGTTATTTAAAATTAAAGTATTTAATTTATAATTTAATATATTTTGAGAATTTACAGTCGGCTGCAAAATTATTCGAGCACTAGCCAATAATTCCTATGTTTAAAAAGTACACTTAAGACTGTTTTGCTAAGTAAATCGTTGTCGAATCATGTTCTTAGACTGATTAAGAACATGACTCGACAAGGATTTATTTAACAAAGCTGTATTAAGTGTACTTTTTTTTGGCAAGGATTATTGCTAGTGCTCGAATAATTTTGCAGCCGACTGTACCTGTCCTTTAAAGAGAAAAATATAAATTTTCTAATATGTGATAATCTACACCACAATACAAAGCAACGAAAATCCCACAGCTTTAGATGAGGAGGGAGAATGGTGAATCTGGTCGATGTGCAGCCTAAAATCTAATTAGAAAATTTTCTTTAAATCTACAAAATTTAATATAAATGAGAGAAACGATCCTTACATTTTCCCAACTAACAAATTAAAATATTGAAATCAGCCTTTAGAAATCGCGCGCGTATGAAATTTGTAGAAAAATAAAATCTTAAATGAATTCGTTATTAAAAAAATTTAAAATAAAAAATTATTCAGAACTGCGGAAATGTCTCATACACCTTACAGTATATTACGTAAATGAGAAAATGCAGACGATATTTGAAATTTTAAAGAACTGTTTTTCATATTATATACTAGCAGGCTACGCCCGCTTCGCTGGTCACTATTTTTAAATGAATCACAATAATTAATGAATTCTCAAATTTGCATTAATTTGTATCATGTGATAAAAAAAGAGAAAAAAAATTCTGATCGGGAAAAATGTCGCACCGGGTCCCCACTGCCTTCGGCAGCGTAGACCCGTGTGCTGCGCGCACGTATTCCTTCACTATCCTTATGACTTCTCAAAATTCAATGTTATTACTCATAAACTTTCATTCTCAAGAAAAGGAATTAAAAAATATATCATTTAGCATCGGGTAAAAACTCACACCGGGACGCCACTGCCTTCGGCAGCGCAGACCCATGCACGCTGCGCGCGCACGCTTGAGGATATACGTGCGCTGTACACGCATATTCCTTCTCAACTCAAACTTTTATTATTAAGAAAATAAAATAAAAAAAAAATCTTTTATCATCTGGTAAAAACTCGCACCGGGTCCCAAACCCATGCGCGCTGCGCGCCTATTCCTTCCCCACCGTTCCAGCCCCTCCTAATTAACTTCCATATACCAATTTTGAACGGTCTTACTCAATTAGCTGATATGCAAAAGAAAACCTGATCAGGACACTTTAAATTGTAAATCAGGTGAAATCTCGAATTCCACTTTCGATAATGTAAAAGAACTTTAAAATATCTTTCGAATGATGTATTAGAAATAATTTAATCATAATTAGAATATGAAATATTGAAATTTAAAAATATTACAGCGCCATTTGGCGGTAGAAATTTCTGTAATCTATTGTTCCATTCCAGTTACTTATTCTTATGCAATTAGCTGAGATGCAAAAGAAAACCTGATCAGGACACTTTAAATTGTAAATCAGGTGAAATCTCGAATTCCACTTTCGATAATGTAAAAAAACTTTAAAATATCTTTCGAATGATGTATTAGAAATAATTTAATCATAATTAGAATATTAGATCAATATTACAGCGCCATCTGGCGGTAGAAATTTCTGTAATCTATTGTTCCATTCCAGTAAGTTATTCTTACTCAATTAGCTGAGATGCAAAAGAAAACCTGATCAGGACACTTTAAATTGTAAATCAGGTGAAATCTCGAATTCCACTTTCGATAATGTAAAAGAACTTTAAAATATCTTTCGAATGATGTATTAGAAATAATTTAATCATAATTAGAATATGAAATATTGAAATTTAAAAATATTACAGCGCCATCTGGCGGTAGAAATTTCTGTAATCTATTGTTCCATTCCAGATTAACAAAGCTTTCAAATGATGTATTACTCATGAAATT
Organism: Salticus scenicus; assembly: GCA_963930645.1. Classification (NCBI taxonomy): domain Eukaryota; kingdom Metazoa; phylum Arthropoda; class Arachnida; order Araneae; family Salticidae; genus Salticus; species Salticus scenicus. The sequence continues at coordinate 307,450,444 of OZ005651.1, read as the reverse complement.
ATTTTAATTAGTAGATGAGATACAAAAGGAAACCTAATCAGGACACCTCAAAACGTGTAAATCGGGTGAAATCTCGAATTCCATTTTTCGATAATGTAAAAGTACTTTAAAATGTGTATCAACTAAAATAAGCTTTCAAATGAACTTTTTCTTATGAACTTTTTTTAATTAATAACTGAGATACAAAAAAAAAAAAACTGATTCAGGACACCTCAAAACGTGTAAATCTGGTGAAAACTTTCGATAATTTAAAAGAACTTTAAAATATCTTTCGAAGGATGTATTACAAATAATTTAATCATAATTAGAAATTGAAATATTGAAATTTTAAAATATTACAGCGCCATCTGGCGGTACAAATTTCTGTATTCCACTGTTCGATTCCAAATCAAAAAAGCTTTCTAATGATGTATTACTTATGAAATTATTTTAATTAGTAGCTGAGATAAAAAAGAAAACTGATTCAGGACACCTCAAAACGTGTAAATCTGGTGAAAACTTTCGATAATTTAAAATAACTTTAAAATATCTTTCGAATGATGTATTAAAAACAATTTCATCATAATTAGAAATTGAAATATTGAAATTTTAAAATATTACAGCGCCATCTGGCGGTACAAATTTCTGTATTCCACTGTTCGATTCCTAATCAAAAAAGCTTTCTAATGATGTACTACTTACGAAATTATTTTAATTAGTAGCTGAGATACAAAAGAAAACTAATTCAGGAGACCTCAAAACGTGTAAATCTGGTGAAAACTGTCGATAATATAAAATAACTTTAAAATATCTTTCGAATGATGCATTAAAAATAATTTAATCATAATTAGAAATTGAAATATTGAAATTTGAAAATATTACAGCGCCATCTGGCGGTAGAAATTTCTGTAATCCACTGTTCGATTCCAAATCAAAAAAGCTTTCTAATGATGTATTACTTATAAAATTATTTTAATTAGTAGCTGAGATACAAAAGAAAACCTAATCAGGACACCTCAAAACGTGTAAATCGGGTGACATCTCGAATTCCATTTTCGATAAAAAGCTTTCTAATGATGCATTACTCATGAAATTATTTTAGTTAGTAGCTGAGATACAAAAGAAAACTGATTCAGGAGACCTCAAAGCGTGTAAATCTGGTGAAAACTTTCGATAATTTAAAAGATCTACTGTTCAATTCCAAATCAACAAAGCTTTCAAATAATGTGTTACTTATGAAATTATTTTAATTAGTAGCTGTGATACAAAAGAAAACCTAATCAGGACATTCTAAAACATGTAAATCACGTGAAATCTCTAATTCCATTATCTATGGTAGTTTTATTAATGGAAGTAAAAAGAAAAATAAATATTTTTTATTTCGTCAAAACCTATATCTTATATAAGTACCATTCCATTACCCACGGTAGTCGGGTAATGGAATTAAAAAGAAAAAGTATTTTTTAGTTCCTTCAAATGTATTTTGTTGCTATGGAAACTCCTATCGTCTATTGAAAGATAGATTACGTGTTAGAATAAAATTTAATTAGCAATTAAAATGTAACTGCTTTGTTTATTAATGAAATTTAATGAAATTTTAACTGCAGGTTGGTTTTGTGCTGAATAGGTTGTATATTAAGTGTTGTGTACGAAAAAGAAAATTTGAAGCACTTTGAAATTTGCAATTTTTAACCCCAGTTAAGGATCATGTGACATTAATGACTTGCACATGTTTTTTTTCCGTTAGAGACAGCCGTTTAAATCGTCTGCTGAATGCTGATAGAATGCCTCTTTTTAAGCAATAAGGATTTTTGGTCATTTTCGCGATCGATATGGGTCAGCATTTTAATTAATATCTCCGAAACTAATTAAGATTTTTAAATTCTGTTTCGAGGAAAACATCGGAAAGGCTCCAGAGCATCCGTATGTCAATTCTTGTACTTCTGCGTTCAATAGGGGCTGAACGTATAAAAGAACAGACAGACAGACAGACAGACAAACCTTTCCATTTATTATTATAGATTATATTTTTATCTGCCTCAAAATAATACGCATTTAGTGGATATTCCCCTTAGGGAATTTAATAATCAAACTTTTCATAATGGAGCACAACATTAATTTATTTTCTGAAGTTTCTAATGACAATATTTTGCGTTAGAATAGATTTAATTGCTGTTTTGAAACAAATGCATCATTATTTAACTTTTAGCATCTCATACTTAATTCTCTAAATTGATTTATGACATTTCTGTCACTAAACTGTTCTCCAAATCACTGATAAAGTGGTGTAAGTCATCATATTTAAAATTAAATAACTCGGAGATTATTTTAATTAGACATATCGAGTTTCTTTCATTTTTCTTCTTAGATAAAGGGCAAAATTTTTCTAAATGTATAAAAGTCATAGGAAAGGAAGAACCATATAAAAAATAAATTTCGGAGTTTAATATTTATTTAACCCCTTGTACATAAAATACCATATCTGAAATCCAGTCTTGATTTGAACCAATATTGTAATTAAAGATATGTTTCTATGACTATCAGTTTAAGATAAAATCGTTGTAACATCTATTTTGAAATACCCGATATAATAGTATTCAAAATGGAGACTGCTCTGATCGCTGGAAATACCCTGTATATAAATGCGCATGTCTGTGTATTCATTAATTCTATAAATAAATCGTTATATATATTGACATTACATTAAACCCTTTATGAATTATTACTGAAAGATTGTTACTTTTTATGCCATAACATATAGCTGGATAAGTATTGAGCAAAATATTTCACAACTTTGACGAGTTTTATGTTCGGTGAGAAGAAGCATTAATTGATTGGTACTAAAATTAAACAATTAAATCAACGAGTTACTTTAAAAAAAGAAATTGTTGTGCTGTCACTTCGACAGGCTTTGGAAGCAATAATTCTGTGCTATAAAAAGTAGAATCTACGGACTTAATGATTCTCTGAAAATTCACAGCTATAAACATGTCACTGTAGGAAAGGCCCCGAGAGAATGAATGAGTCATGTTTTTTAACCTCGCTAACTGATAAAGGCATGTAATAAACAAAGTGTGTGGGTGGGCAAGTCAAAATTAAGCGTTGAGAAAGGATATACGAAAATAATTTTTCCGTAGCGAAAAATGAAATAATGAATAATAAATTGGTAGTAAAAAATACGGAATATAAAAAATTATAAGGCGAATTAAAGCTCTCATTATTAAAATGTTTTTTGAGAAAAAGGCAACTTCACATTGTTACGAAAATTTGATTACATGCATATATTTTTCAGGTGAATCATGATAGAATCGCTTTAAGGTGCTATATGTTAGATAATTTTAAGAGTTATTATTATTTTTTTTTTTTATTTTAACAAAAAGCTTAACAATTAACAAAAAGCAATTTTTAACTAATATTTTCAAATAATGATTGATGTAGGATGTAACAAAACAGTTTTCCTATTTAAAAAAAATTCTTTACTTTTTTTCAGTACGGAATTATAAAGACCGATCTAAATTAGTTTTTAAAATGAGTTATGCTTATTCTTCTTCTTTCTTTCTTTCTTTATTTTTGTAGAGGAGATGTAAAACAACTCTAGAGACATGTAAAACTACTCTACAGATAGTTTTACATGCTATGTGCTTTTACATTCAAAATCGCTTTATTTAATTCTTATTTTTATTATTAAACGATTTATGAGCTTCCTTTTTATTAGTGCGCGGAGGTAAAAGGAAATTAAAATATTCGCCATACCTAATAGTATGATGTATATTTGTAAATTGTTTCACAGTTAAATATCATCTTTAATTAATTTATTTTTTAGCATATTTTAGAATTAGTCGAGAATAAGGTAATCTTATCCTTCTGTTAGATATAATATATATATTTAGAATTCAATCAGAAATAAAAATAACTTAGACGCACATTCAGATGCAGTGTATTTAAAGCTTAAGCTACAAGAATTATGTTTAAAAATAATTTTCATTGTGTAATGATAAACGCAATATAACAATTATACAGCTGGCATTGATGTTTTTTAACAGTATATTGAGAAAAAATTCTGTAACTGACATCTAGAATCTAAATTGTGGCTCTAGAAAAAATAGTTCCATGTCATCCTTATAAATTCTAGCCTCCTTTGAAAGTGAGCTTTAGAAACCCCAGTTAGAGTTCTAGAGCGTTTTCCCATATTCTCGAGTTCAAAGTTATTTAAAAATCTCTACAAATAAGTGCGAATACAAGAGGCGGGCTTCAGCAACTATACTCTTGGTTTATTAACCAATTCTAGAGAATCAAGCGACAATTTCTCGCAATACAATATATTCAGAATACTGTTTCGCTATCTAGAAATATGTAGACTAGAAATTCTCGATCATTTCGTCTATTCAGTTTATTGGCATGCCTTATGCGCATAGCTCGGAAATCTATATTTCTAGTTAAGGGATTTAGAAAATGACCACTTATTCATTTTAGATGAAGGCCGTATATTTTTTTTCTCAGTATATAACATGTATTTAAACATGAATACGAATGGTAGAAAGAAGACTATACATCTTGTTTATCTATGGATTGTCATCAGAAATGCAAAGCAAACTAATGTTGCGTCCATCAAGGAACTTTCTTCTATATCATTTTATATAACCGCGCCACCTACCGGTTAACATGCCAAAAATTTAATCTGCATTATTTCTCACAATAAAGATTTTACACATGCAATTTTGTGCAATTTTAATTAATGTATGTTGAGCTATATTCATACGAAAAATCGCAAAAGGTAAGTAACAGCATAGCCATATCTGCTGATATACACTCCAATTAAATTAGTATTCTTTTTCAAAATGTCCCTTTAACGTATCAAAATATTGTTCATTTCTATGCTATAGAAGCTGAGATATAACTTTACTGTAAACAGTAAGAATAGCAGCATAGCAGCGCCACCTGTCTCACAATATGCACAAAAATAGAACAAGCATGGATTTTCGTAATAGTCCTCTCTAATATTCAGTTTTGTGTAATATATATACAATAGAAGCCGCCTCCCATAAATGGGAGGAAATTGCAGCATAGAAGCTTCACCTGCTGGGCGATATGCCCCAAAATTTGTCGTACGCCAATTTACGCTAAAGTGCAACTGTATATATTTTTTATGAAATTCTGCGCATTATTCCTTGTCTAGAGCTACCGCAAACCTTTTGTCAAACACACACTCGCATACAGACAAGCAGACATTCTGAAAATAGTCAAAACGCGTTCAGAACCTCTTAAAAAATGTAAAATCCTCAAAAACTGGAAACTGAAACTTTTTACGAATGCAGTACTTTCTTCTATTGAATATAGAATAAAGTATTGGCTTCGTAAAACTTCCAACTACACAGACCTTCATTAATATGATTTTAATATATCACTGTGAAGGTCTATTTAACCTTTACTAATATATCCTATTTGCAGATATCACCTATTATAAAATTTTTCTAAATAGCATAAACTCATAAAACAAATTGTTTGTGTAAAATTCTTGTTTTTTGAATGCTAGATTTCTTATTTATTTGTCCCCAACACATTCATTATATCGAATTACTTTTCGACAACGTATATTTTCATTCATATTGTTTTATGAGGAATGCATAGTTTATGTTTTATGAGAAATGCACTGTTTTATATGAAATTAATTCTTTATTTTTTAAACTTATATTTAAAAAAAATTCCGTGATATTACGAAGTTTCATGAGTGTATATTCAAGGATGACAAGTGGCGTACCTACAATTCAGAAGCTATGATCTAGCACATTGGACACATTTGCTCGTGGTAGAAATTAGATTGTGCTTGGTGTAAAATCAATAAAAATTTTAAGGTATGTTATAGGCAAATGAAAAATTATGTAGCCCAGAGAGAAGCAGGCATCAAGCTCAATATCGGAGAATTGTGGGTTCCATTTTCGAACGCTCTCAAAGCCTATAGACGAGAAATGATGACTGTGATCCAAGGTCGCTCTCGTCGGCCTAGCCTTCCGGAGATTTCTTTTTTTTTTTTTTTTTTTTTTTGTGTGTGTGTGTGTGATTTTTTTCCGAGGTCGCCTTAAAAGGACCCCCTACGGAGGACATTCCACCCGGGTCTAAAATGCACGTGCAGCCAATTGACCTTAACATCAACACAAACTTCATACTCCAGCTGGTTAAAGATTATCGTGTACCTTAATTGCAGCAAGTGCAGGTAAAATCGGTCGTGGCTGCAACGTCCTCTATATTTCGTAAAATTTATACCTTTAGGGGTTGAAGATTAAAATTGGGATGACATGGCATGTTTCTGGACTATCCTAGAGGTGAATCCCAGACTGTCGTCAATGGCCTACTATGTAACTCTAGTGATGTGAAACGTACTCAATCACTTACAGTTGCCGCATTTTTAATTTATTCCGTAACTTTGTTAACACCCGTTTTAATTCACAACCCCCTCCCCCCTTTTTTAAAGAACATTCTTCTTAATTAATCGCATTTACGTTATATCGAGAAAATTATTTTACAAAAGAAAAAAAAAAGTTGTGTGGAAAAGAGGTGAATACTAACAATGTTACGGAATAAATTTGTATTAATAAAATCAGACTTTTCTCTGTAAATTTCTTAGAATAAAAAAAATTGCGATATCTTTACATTTCACGCATCGTGAAAGCCAAAAATGACTCTTCAGAAAATTGTCTCTCCCTCTCTGTGCGTGTGTGCACAGTTAAAAATTTCAACAGAAAACTCTGTATAATCTATTATCTTAAGTCTTACGTAAAATTACAAAGAAAAATAAACGGAGATGTTAAAAAACTTATTTTATACATTCATTTTAATAACTATTATTAATTTAATTAATTATTGGGGAGAATATATTTCGGACTTAGAATGCTTTTTCTAAAGTAAAAACAGTCATTTTTATTTTTAATTAAAAAAGTAAATAATAAAATTACGTAAAAATACAAAATAAAGATTGAGAATCTCGATTATTCACTTTTAACTAAGAATTACTGTAAATTTACAGAGACTCTGGATGTGAAGTAGATTTTTATGATGGCCGGATATATTGACGTATTAACTGAAAACAATTCAAAAAACACAACTTGAGAGAGTACATGCGAAGTAAAGCAACATCTCAGGGAATCTTCAGAAATAGACATTATTCAATCTGTAGAGTTATTTTATTTGAATATTTTAAATATATTAAACATCTGTGGTGACCATATACGTGAATATAAAAATTAATAAAAATTTTCAAAGTTGTTACAAAGTACGGAGTGGAGGGGGAGCCAGGAGCCCCAACAACGACGTCTTGATAGCTTACATTTTTGGGATGAAGTGACGCTTCGATTCTTGATTAAATTCGCCAGAGCTCTAGTCGACGCCAAATTCAAAAAGTAGAGAAAAAATGGTTGTAATTATGTTACGTATAAATACATACAATTTTTGAAAAGGTTACCACAAGATTATAATTCAAACGGTCCTCACTAAACGCCAAAACACGCCATGAGAACCGAAACTTTTAAGCAAAAATTAACGTACCATATTATGAGATAAAGAATGCGCACAAGGCGACAAACTGCCTTTATTTTGTAAGATGAAAAGAAACCGAATTAGGAAAAGTCAAAACAAGCTATTGTAGATCTGCATTAACGTTAAAGAACGAATAATATATGATCAAAGGTTTCGATAGAGTTGCAATAAGTTAAAGATACATATGTGGGAAGAGGGAGAATGTAAAAATTTAAAGAACATACTGTATGTATAATCACACTGGATAAATATTTGCATTAAATTTACAGAAATTGTTAACAGTGTGTGTCGTTGTGTCTGTATTGCTGTAGCGCTATTTTTGTCCAGGCACCACATGAGAATGGACGGAATTCAATAACACTTGGCAGGAATTTAAGTCTATACCCAACTTAAAATTATATAGAACATTTAAAAATTTTGATTAGATTTAGAGATATGGGTGGAAAAACGCCTGCGCATGCACTATAAAGCTTTTGTTAGTAAAATGCTTTGAATGGGGGGGGGGGGGGAAGTGTCACCTTTAAATTTTAGGCATTAGGGAACCCAAAAATCATCTCAAAATATTTTCTCTGTGTGCATGGGAAGGATGGAGATATACAGATCATTTTTTATAGGACCGGGTATCGAGTGAAAACGACCGGACGGAATTCAATCATTCTTGGCTGAGGTTTAGCTTTAGGTTTATATCCAACTTAAAATTATATCCATCGAACCTTTCAAAATTTAAATTAGAATTATAGATATGAACAAAAATCGCTTCTGTAACTAGTTAAAAATTTTATTTAGGAATTAGATACATTAAAATGACTATATTTGAAAAAAAAAAAAAAAGAAAGAAAAAAAAGAAAGAAAAAAGAAAAAAGAAAAAAAAAAAAAACTCGACTTTTTGTTTTATTTTATTTATGTATTTATTTATTTATTTTTTATATAAACTCTGTGTTTACATAAGCAGACGTTATCATTCCTCATTCCTCATTTCTGATTTTTTTTTTTTTTTTTTTTAATATTTCCCTTTAAAGGTTAGATTGTTTTGTACGTAAAACACATTTTCTCGCAAGCGACAATGGTGATTAGATGATCTGTAAAAAGCTGTAAAGAAAGTTGTTTTGTAAATTCTTTAAAGTGCTTATAACTGCTATATTTAGTTCTTTAAATTAAAAAATAACAATTGCATGTATTATCTAAAAAATATATATATACAATATTGTTTTTATAATAATTTATGGGAATTATACTTATCTCTGGATGATTGTATTAAATTAAAAATGAAAGAAAAAACAAAAAAAAAAAAAAGGAAGGAAGAAAAAAAGTAGAGCATAAAAGATAAAACTATAATATTTTACACAAGTTTTACTTGCTTTATCTTTTAATAAAAAAAAAGAGAGATACATTTAAAACAAATTATTGCCATTAACGCGAAATTGCCAAAAAAGTTAACCTTTTCGCCTTGCAATAGCTGACTCATCTTTGCCACACTTATATTCCCATAATGAAGCAGTACTCCGTCCACTGTAATAATACGTCTATGGATAAAAGTTAATATGTTATTATACATTAGTTTCTACATTTTAAATAAAAAAAATTTGTACTTTTGCTAATTTTAAAGTAATTTGTAAGTAAATAATCTATCTCGATAAACTCTATTCTTTAAGTGATTTGAGTGCAGCTTTAGTATAGTACCCTGTTGCTAATATTTAAATTTTTGTATCATTTTAGAGATGAATTTAAATAACTATCACAGTTACGTCAGAAAAAACCTTGGTGAGAAACGACCAGGCTATTTTTATGCCAAATTTCAAATTTCGCTAAGTGGGTCTACTAAAGCTGATTCAAAATATAATTATTTTTCTTATTTTTAAACGCAAATATATTAAGTGATTTTCTGTTGTCGATACTGACTTCAAATATAGCTATATATTCAGCATTTGATCTTTTATTTAGTAGCTACTGCACCCGTTTCTCGGAACGTAATTGGCAATAAGAATTATATTTCTTGGGCGTCGAGAAAATTTATGCCCAAGTCAGTGCACAAATAGTTATGCAAATTAAAAGTTATATGTAGTCGGTAACAAAAGTCTCCGAACACTAACAAAAATTCCTATATAAAAAAAGTACACGTAATACAGTTTTGTTTAATAAATCCTTGTCGAATCCTGTTCTTAGTCAGTCTAAAAACAGGATTCGACAAGGATTTATTTAACAAAACTGTATTAACTCTACCTTTTTTATATAGGAATTTTTGCTAGTGTTCGGAGACTTTTGTTACCGACTGTATATACATAAGTGTTTGTACTTATTAACTATAATATTCCATTCTTTATCTTCACCAGCGCACTAAGCTTCAACTAAGATAACTATACATATATTTTTAATACTGTGAATAACAATTAAATTCCCATGTGAAGAACGGGCATAACAGCTAGTTAATAATATGACAACTCTTTTCACTCACTCACTCACTCATAAACCGAAATTTATCAACTTCAACCAAACTCATGTTATTATTTTCCCCATATTATGATCGCGATGCTTAATTAATTAGCTTCATTACTACAATCTTATCACTCTTTTAACTAATAGTTATCTTGGGTCATTACATTATCTAGGGTGACCTCTGATAATCAAGAGTTTAGTGTGACAGTTCATTTCCTTATTGCTGTCATTAGGTTGTTAACCGAGACATTGTCTTTTAAGTTTAGGTATACACTATCAACCAATAAGTATTTGGACACTTTCGAATTTAGACGTTTTGTCAAACATCTTAAAACGATCTTCAGAAAACATCTTGAAATTTTGCGAATATAAAAAATATGCTATACCTCATATATTTCAACAAAAGGTTTGCCCTGAAGAGGAAACGAAGACCAGTAAAAATTAAACAAGAATGAAAATGTTTCGGATTACCCTGTAAAAAGTAATGCTTGCAATGCGTTTTGTCTTTAACATGTGATTATTAAGATTCTTTTGATTAGCTGTATAAATTTTTATGAGGCTGCTATATATATTCATGGAAATATAACAGTTTCTTTAAAAAATTGAAAAAAAAAAAAAAACTTTTTTAATTATAACACGTAGGGTATTAGGCCCAGTGAAAAGCCATTTTTTGGAAACTTTGCATACTACTTTTAAATTTCTTTTGTAGTAGGGATCAAATGTAATCCAACTAGAAATTCTACTCTATACATTGTGATGGAACATTTTCTAATTTTTTTTTTTTCGTTTTAATTAGACTAGAAATGTATTGCATTTGACACATACTACATTTATTTTTCGTTATTCACATTAACAAAATTAGAGTTGTGGAACACATAAAATGTGATGTTAGATTCCACACAATTACATTCTAATAATAAGTTTTCTTTCACACAATAATTTACTGATATCAGTCCATAAATTCCTATTATACTGATAACAACACAGACACTTTTTTCATTTTTTGCAATTATTAATTCAAACAATAATAACAGAATCCGTTTTATATATTTAATCGAAACTCATGTACTAAAATAAAATATTACTTCCACGTATCTGTACTATAAATTTATTATTATTTTTAATGTAAATAAATAATTATACTTTTTTATGTTTAGTGATAGAGAAAATGGTTATTTTCAACGACTTTCGTCCAAATATAACTTACATTTTCAAATAAAAATTTATGTTTATGTTAACAAAAGTGATATTTTTATAATATGTAAAATATTTTTTTTCTAAAAATGACATTTTGTGATATTTTTATTATCACAAAATTTTCATTATCACATTATCGTGAAATTAACTTTTACAAAAAGTTAATTTCACGAGGTTCTTCTAAAAGCTATATTTCCTTTTTTTTTTGAGCATGATAATGATAATAATAATAATAATAATAATAATAATAAGTAATAATAATAATAATAATTAAATTAAAAATTAAAAATTACGTTTTAATACGAGTTTTAGATTACGATAGTAATTGCTAGACAACTCTATTTGCAATAGATATTCACTTCCAAACATTTTACGAAAAAAAAAAAATAATAATCAATATTTTATTTTTAAAACAAAGCATAATTAAAAAAAAAAAATATTTCCTAGACAAAATTTAATTTAATAACAACTTCCTATTTTCGATTCAGACATTTCTTCTTTAGTATATTAAACTCTAACATCCTGTAATAAACTATTTCTCATGTATGCAAAATTCAAGGTTGTCTACTATAAATGGTGACGATGCTTTTTTTCCTATCTGAAATAAATCTCATTTTTCAAGAAAAAGTGCTCTAATAAGAAATTTTACAGATATATTAAAATCGATATGTATCTAAATCCAATAAATTGCTAATATTGCTAATATATATATATATTTTTTTTAATGGAAATAAATTCAGTAAAATTGCAATATCGTTTCCACTATATAGTTTTTTCAATGTAATTAAAATTATTGTATTGCCACCTGCAGATTAAAAATATAATTGTACATTTAGAATCAAACCTTTTGACGATAATGTATGGCTTTCATACTGAAAAATAAACTGAAAGTCCGTAAATATGTAATTTAGAATTATGAGAGTATAATGGAAGAGGAAAAAGAAAAAAAAAAAAAAAAAAAAAAAAAAAAACAGTGAACGCATATATCCAACTTCATCTTTCTGGATACAACCGGATATACCAGTATGTATAGTTCTGAACGGAAACATCCGGTTAGAAGGTGTATATTACGAATTCTTGTTTTTTCAAAGTTTATATTATAATGTAAACATTTTTAGCGAAAAATTAATCGAATCAATCCGTAGCGATACAATAAAAGAATCAATCAATGCAATATTGGTTCACGTTACATTGGTATTGAAAAAAAAAAAAAAAAAAGAGAGAGAGAGAACTTTTACACTTACTATTGCTATTATAATTAGATTTTTTTTTTTTTTTTTTTATGAATTACGATGAAAACAGGGAAGAAAAATCATGCTATATTATAAACAAACATCGTAAATTACGAAATATTTTCCAAATCTTGATTAGTTCTGAAATGAAATAGTTATTTATTAGCGTTGTGAAAAACGATAATTTAAATAAATAATGTAGTTATTTTTCAAACAAAGCACATTATTCGTTAAATATTTTATCGTGCCTGCCAACTATTACGGTTTTAAACTACCAGTAAATTTTTAATAAAAATTTTAATTTTTAGACTACTAGTAAATTTTAATTTTAAATCTTTTACAAATTTTTTAAATAGTTTTATGCAACTAAATAAGGTAAATTTTTTACTCGAATAATGTGGTATTAAAAAGACGTAGTAATTGGCAGCTCCACTTAACATTCATGGTACTCTCATCATGTTCGTATATTGATTATTTTTTACAAGAAAATAGCATAACAAATAAATGTAACACAAAAAAGAGTTGAAAGCTTAGTCAACAACAACAAAAAAAAAAAAAAAAAAAAAAAAAGAAAGAAAGAAAAGAAAAGAAAAGAAACACCTAAGAAACAAGTTCAAGCTAAGAAGTGTATAAAGTATCTTTAAATTTATTACTATCGCAGATACGGATTTACCACATTTAAAGCTTCTCTCTGCATATTAAAAATCCTACGTTGTCGATAGTCAAATCCCTTGTTATTATAAGGGGAAATTTGTTACGAAAATTACTCATTACCTTTTTTTTCCGCATTCAGAAAATTCACATATGTTTTTCACAACTGAAAATTCATAAAATTTTTGGTTTTCCATATATATGTAATTTTGAAATTTTCATTTTTAAATTAGAAAATGTGAAACACACTTAGTTCACTTTTCGTATTTTTAAAGCCAAAATATTAAAAAAAAAAAAACATTAAAAACCATTCTCTGAAAAACAAAAACAAATATAACAGTTGTAAATTTTCTTAATGCGAAAATAGAGTTTCTAAAAGTACATTAAGCAATGTGTAATTCTCGTAGTGAATTACCCCATAGAATAACAAGGAATTTAGCTGCCGGCAACAAATGATGTTATTTTACATTATCTTGTACTTATATCCTAGACAAAACATGTTGCAACAGTTCTCAGTAACACACAGTTATTTATATTTTTTTAAATATAAAGTTAATTAAAATGCAATTTAGTTTTAGACATAATTATAGACGCCCTTGGAAAAAAAAAAAAAAAAAAAAAAAAACAGAGTTTTATTTATTATTTTTTTTATTTTAATTGGTTTACGAGATTCAGATACCAGCTAATCAATACATAAAAGAAAAAAAAAGTAAAAAAAGAAGGCAAATAAAATCAATAGATAAATTAAAATTCTATCCTAAACAGAATTTAAGTTTGTACGAGAGACGTATTTCTTTCTTTTTCTCTTTTTAGTTAATTCTTCTATATAAAACCTTGAGGTAACTGTACATACTCCTGTAAACTGACGTTCGTACACTTTTACTGAAAAATATTTCGTCTGCTGTTGAACGGCCTCTCGTTATATAGTTTTTTGGATTGCTTCATAAGTGAAGGTCCATAATAAATCCCGCCCATCTTCTAAATAAAATCCAGATTAAAAAACCCCAATAACAGCGTTTTGCGTTCTTAATCTTCAATCAAAATTTTTGCAAAGTAACATTCACACAATTTTTCAGATGATAAAAATATATATTACAATATTTAATTAACATTAATATTTAAATTAAAAAATCAAAATAAAATATAGCTTGCAAAATTTAAACAAATAAAAAATAAAATAAAATAAAATAAAATAAAACTGTATATACACCACTACATTATTACTATTATTATCAATGTTTATTTTTTTAAACATAAAATAATAATAATAATAATAAAAAAAAAATAGATAAATTACAAGGCAGTGCATATATTTTTTTCTTTTTGCAATCAGTTATAAATTGTTTATTTAGACTTGATGGCAAAAATAAAAAATAAAAACCACTGTCACTTTTGTCGATTTCGTCTGAGAAAAAGAGGCTTCCTTCTTTTTAAGAATATATATATATATATATATATATATATATATATATATGGAGTCCAATATTTTGAAAAATAGAATAAATAATAAGAAAAATGTTACGAACTGTATAAAGAAAAAATAAACAAGTAGCCTTTGCAATATTTAAAAATTTCGCTTACATGATAACAATTTAACAGCTTTATCTCTTATAAAATATAATTGAAATATAAAAATGCAATCGTTAGACTTGTAGTCTAAAAACTATTCAGTGTAAAAAGTAAAATATGAAAATACAGAGCATTAAATCAAATAACAGAGATTGAATATAAAATGCAGATAAAAAACTACATGAAATATGGACAAAAAATCTTGTGTAATGTAGACAAATGTCTTTATAAAATGTAAACAAAATATTGGATAAAAATACAGGATCTGGATGATCAAGAATGAAAACTTTGTAAGTAAGCACATAGGTGCCAACTTTTTAAATTTTATTTCGGAATGTTGTTAATACCCGCGCTTTTTTTACACCGTAATCTTTGTAGAGTAATTTTTTCATATATAACTGTAGTTATATATTGAAGAAAATTGCACTACAAAGAATACAGTGTGAAAAAAGAGCAGGTACTAACGGCATTCCAGAATAAATTTTAAAAGTTGGCAGTTATGATAAACATCATAAATTGAAAAAAAAAAAAGATGCAACAGTTCTTTAGGGTAAAAATAATTAGGCACGGCTCTTCAAAAGACGATAAAATGTAAGAACGAGTACAGTTTCACGCGATGAAGGGTCATGCTTTATTATTTTAAACCAAAAAAAATTATTGCGTGCTTTTGCAATCTATGGTGTTTACAAATTCAAAATTTATTACCGCAGACAAAACAGTTAGAAACACAATAACTTTTTACAGCCACACTTAAGAGATTTAGCGAGTGCTCTAATAAAATGTTTTAGTTTATTGTTTGTATAAGACAAGTAATAATAAGATAATATAAATATTTTTTTTCAAAATATAAACATATAATCGTTGAAAATGTTTCTCATAATTGCCCTTCGACCCTCCTTCAGGCCTAGGACGAATCGGCCTTAATCCCCAAAACTCAACCCCTTCGACACTTTTTTTTAGTATTGCGCGTCTGATGCGTTAATTAATTTTTCTTATTTACTCATTCAAAATGCAGTACATTGTCTGTTTATTTGTTGATCTCTGTAAAATAACACCCCAGGGAATTTTAGAGAAGGTTACTACAACGGACATTTTATCTAAATAGTTTGAACTGTTTTCACATTGTACATGATACTGGTGTAGGTGTAGAATTAAAATTTAATTGCCTTCGCGTGGGACTCAAGCCCAGGTGGTATGACTTCCATGTGAGTCTTTCTAAAAGAGTCCAACCCTTTTATCACGTGAGTTTCGGAGACAGTCACAGAAATCTCCGAAAGTTTAGATCAACGCTTTCGACCTAGGATCAAACCCCACACCCCCTGTCTATCAGTTTAAAAATCAAAATTTCTCGGCCACTTGTAGGGCCATTTCACTTGAAATAAACAATGGGACAACGTGCGATGAAAGCTATATCAAATTATGTTAAATTAATTTTATTTGTGGCACATATTTTTCAATCATATTCTCAAAAAATATGATTCTGAAATTTTCTTAAAAAACGAAAAAGAAAAGAAAGAAAAAGAAAAAAATTAATACTTTATACTGTTTAAAATTATTAAAAATTAATTATGAAAACTCAACAAAGTCAAAACCCACGCGGAATAAATTATTAAAAAGAATTTTATATATTTTTAAAAGAAACCTTATTTTTATTACAAAAAGCGTTAAAATCATTGTGAGGTTAGTTAATTCCTTGGACTAAGCATGAAAAATCTTTTCATGACCACTCAATTTCAATACCTATTTCATAAAACTACTTTATGTAGTTAAAAATAAATAAATAAATAAATAAAATTATAAATTAGTTAATTTTTTAACGTTTTTGATCGGTTTAACTCGATACTACATACTGCATATAACCTTGCGCTTTGAATGTGGGTTGAAATTATTTCATACACCAATTGATAGCCGGAAGTTAATTACAAGAAGAGTAGAGTAGAACTAGGTAGAGAGGTGTTTCTAAGAGAATGAAAACGAAATCTGTCTAGTTATTCTAACGAGTGATGTTCTGCTTGGCACATCTCCAAAACGCACGCTTTGCAACTAAGCAAACTAGACTCTGAGCAAAACATTTTCATGTGGATCTTCCAACCAGCGGCATTTTTTTGTTTCCATTCATCATGTATTTATTTTCGCGCTTTTCTCTTTTCTTTTGTTTGCTAGTCCAATGCCTCCAATTTGCCTATGGGTCAGTAATAACAGTAGAAGATAATGGATATAAAGGCATCGTAGTTGCTATACATAAAGAAGTACCCGAAGACTTGGAATTATTGGAAAATATTAAGGTATTTTAAGTTTTACTTTGATTATATTTCTTATTCAATATACTGCAATTCTATTTTAAAGTGTACAGAAACAATTTTTTTTGTTTTCATTTAACAGTTTTGAAACTGCATCATGTCATAAAAAATAGTAATGTTTTTCAGTTAAATAACATTCGAAAATTCACATTCAAGAAAAAAATAATAATAATTGTAATATTTTTGTTTTACCTTTTTAATTCTTTTTTTTTTTTTTTTTTAAGGATGATTTTTCATTTTCAATTTTTCAGATATATTTTAGTGCAATTCCTCTATATTAAAAAGCAAATAAAATTCAAATTAAAGGTTTGAGTTTCAAAAAGCTAAGTTTGATACTTTTAGAATTTAGTGTGCGTAAATGTAGGCAAAAATTATAAATCACTGTTCCAATACTGTTTATAAGCCTAATTTTACCTTTAAGAAATATTTAATATACAGATACATTAAAATTATTTTATGCACATTTTAAATAATTTAAAATCACTGTTTTTTCTTTATAGTGCAGTTTAGTAAATACACATAAACTCATTATTATAAACCTCAAATATTATCAAAATTAAACATTTATGTTTTACAAATTTAACTGGGCCAGTTTTTAAGTTTTGTTGTTATCATGATCTTATTTTTATTAAAATAATTTAGAAATAGTATAAATTATACCTAGACTTAATTTAAAAATGCATCTCTCTCTGTGATTTATTTAGTTATTTAACATTTTTTCAAAATAACAATCTAATATCATTTAACTAATGATATACAATCTTTCTAATACTTTCCTTAAGCTTAAATTAATACATTCTTCTCTTAAATGTATGTGTGAACATAGAAAAGAAACTTACTTTATGCAATATTCTCTGCTTAAATTACTCAAAAACTAAATGTAAAAATTAATTAAAAATACACACATTTTTTTTTTTTTTTTTTTTTTTTTACTATTAATTTAAAAAATAACTGCACATAAAGCATTTCTTTAACAATAAGGTTAATTAAATGTATTTGATAAATAATATTCCAGTCGAATTATTATGAAATGTGAGAGTTGATTGGTTTATCGATAGTTATATTTTTTCGATTCTCCGCATCACACATAATCAATTATTATGACGTTATTCAATTTCATTCGATATCATCATATTGAAAAAAAAAAAAAGAAAAAAAATGATAAAATACAAGAAATGTCCATGCTAATTAATTATAATATCTGATTATTTATTAGGTATCATTAATATTATTTCCATTTGATAATTTAATGATAGTGCTACACAGAGCTACCAGTTTTTAATTTATTCCGCAACATTGTTGCCACCCGCCTTTTTCTTATACCCCTTTTTTTGTATAGTAAATTTCTTCAATATGTAATTATAGTTAAATAAGAAGAAAAATAATCTTCTAAAAAAGTGGTACGAAAAAAGGCGGATACTAGCAATGTTACGGAATAAATTAAAAGGTTTGCCGCTCTGGTGTTACTTGCATTCAATAATATTAAAAAAGAAATAAATAGATTTTTCTGACATACAGAAAACTGCGGATATAAATTAAAAAGAATATATAAATTAGACAAAAATTATGATAAAAATATTTTACGTAATTTTATGATCAAGTTTTGTCATAAGTTTTGTCAAGTTTTGTCAAGTTTAGTCTTTGAAATAATAGTACAGAATCTTGCTTGTAAGATCTTAAGTATTATTTGATTTGAAAATTGAAGAAAAATTATTAACGCGTGATTTTCCAGATCATTTTTAGTAATAACATGCATTCAATTTCATATTTCTAGAAAACAAATTTCCAACGATTATTTAAAACTTTTCAATGAAAACTATCAGTGAATCACCGTGGACAAGAAGACACGATAAGAAATTTGTTATCTTTCGAAACAACGTATTTTATTTAAATTTAGTTTTAGTTTTCAAAGACAATAAAGTAAAAAGTTAAGTTTCTTTTTCTTATTATTTAATTATTTTTTAAATGAGATTGAGAATTTACGCGCTAGTAAAATATAATTCTTCCCAAACATTCTAATTGTCATAGGGTAGGTGCTCCAGTTATTTGCATGCTCCAGTAATTGACACCTATCCCGAAATAATTAATAAATACGAAAAATAATAAAATCATATATTTTACATATAAGAATTTTAACATTTTATGTCAAACACTGGAGCATAGGGTGCTAATAACTGGTAAAGTGAATAACTATCAGTGTCAAACACTGGAACATAGGGTGCCAATTACTAATAAAAAGAAAAACTGGCAGTGTCAATTACTGGAACATTGAGTGGGTGTCAAATAACAATTCATTAAAAAAATAATTGTTACCATATGTATATACTTTAGCATATATATATGGTTCTGAATGTCTTTCATGCCATATGTATTAACTTAACATTTCTAAAAATATTTTCTGATGACTAGAACATTAAAAACGTCAGAGATTGCTCTAAAGGTGTCAATCACTGGTGTACTTACCCTATAATGTGATTATGTAATAAAACACATAATACGAGTAAAAAGAAGAAAATAAGATATTTTTTAATTTAAAAATATACTGAAAACAATTAAATAAAGGCATTTATTTGGCTTTCTGTGAAGTTTTTAAGGCCGACTTTTTATTCTAGGGACCCGAAACTGGGAGAAATACCTTATATGAGGATCTTTCTAAGTGATTTTAATCCTTATTTACGAATTTTAGACGAAAAACACGGAAATATTTGAGTGGCAAGGCGAACTGGATTCGAGCTCGTCGTTTTTGTTCTACCAAGTTTCAGAAAAGAACCTCTCGACTACATATTTATTTGGATTAGAAGAAATAGATAATTTAATTATTTCAACCAAAAATTCATTTTTATTCAGAAACATTAGAGGTCTAGAAAATCTACTCTCTAAACTGGTGGACGGGTGGTGCAGGGATGGAACACTGGCGCAGAATTCATACCACTATCAATGTAAAAAAAATTTCTACCTCTTAAATCGACGATATTATAGGTAGAGAAATTTCTTAAACACATTCCGGTATGAATTCTGCGCCCGTGTTCCATCCCTGGTGGTGCCAGATTTGAACTCAGATCACGCTCATCGGCCTTATCATTCACAGTTTACTCTTGTTTTTTCCGAAATTCGCTAAGATACCTTTGAAAGACCCTCACAGTGCTTAATTCCCTTTCCAGGCTCTAGGGTGAACAAGCAGCTTTAACTCCAACACCAATAACAAAAACAACACCATTGAGGAATTTGAAAACAATTCCCTATGCAATACATTTTTAATTAATTCTCTGTGCTATCATTTGACCCTTTTCTTTTATGAAATTTCTCTTTCTTTAAATAAGTAGTTTTTTTATAAGCGAAAAAATTAAAGTGAAAGAGACAAAATCGTCACAAGAGAGAGAGAAAGGGGGAGAATAGGTGAACAAAAGGTGAATAAAGACATTTTTCACTCTCTGTGTGAGAAAAAAAAATATATATAACAATCTGCCGTTGACAACAACTATATACTATAGTTTCATTCATCACAAAAAACATTTTTATTCCACAAAAAGAAAAAGAAAAAAAAGTTATTATAAAGTCAGGTTAAAAAATGATGACTTAAAAATATTTTTATTCTTATAATTTATTTTTTTAAAACCCTATGAAAGCTCAGATTTTAAAATATTGTTCAACTATATTGTTAATTACAAATATTGTTACTAGTAACATTGTTAACTAAATTCCAACTACATTGTTCGATTATTGTTAGCTATTACATATTAAGGGAAACAACTTATCAAAATAAAAATGGTATTTCCGAAAAAAAAAAAAGTAATAATGGGAAAACTCTCACGATAAAATATGTAAGATGTAATGCTAAATTGATCAGAATGTGCCCCTAAAATTAGAACAATTGAGTTAATCGTCCCTTCTTTAATGGTTAAATATTGCTTTCATGAAGTTCTGAATACTCACAAAAGCCCTCCGTTATCAAATAACTGTTGCAGTAATTCTTAACAGTGAAGGTCCATTGTCTCTAGATAGGCAACTGTCATAAAGCTTTATCTATCTTTTTCACAGATGAATGGAAAAAAGAATAACTAATATTAAAAAAGAAAATTCAGTTTTCTTTCTCCTTTTAAAAAGCTTTAAAGGTTTTCCAGATTATCTTGCATTCAATTAATCTCGAAGAAAATTTGAGAAAAACACTGGATGCTTTGTTGGATGATTCTTAAATTGGACGTAAAATTAACGTAACATAAATTGTGTAATTATTATCTCCTTTCTCTAATAATGGCTATTAATCATTATAAAAAAGGCTGATACAATAGGTTATTGTTATGTATATATGTATGTGTGTATGTAATTAGCGACGAGTAACAGTTTATTTCAGACTATAATTAGCTATTATCGTTAAATTTAACCCTAATTTAGCTAATACATTATTTACCGTTTAGCAAAGTTGTCAGTTTTACAGCATTTAAATACCGGAAAGTTATCTTCATCTTATTTAATTGCAGAATTTTTATTATTAAACAGAGTGAATATTTTATTTAAAAGTATTCATATTGGTATATTAAAATTGGCAATTCTTTTTGCCTTTCTAGTTTCTACTTCACTTTGGAGAAAACGAAAACACAAGAAGTATATTATGTTATGCTTTCGCATAAATAGGGCTTTTTTTTTCCCTTAAATACTTAACCTTTTGCAGTTGATGTCACTACAATAGTGGCAATAAATAAAAAAATAAATATATATGAAATAAAATAAAATAAATAAAGACCCCCACGTTTAGGCGTTCGCCTAAAACAATACATTATTTTTAAAAACATATATTTTGCGTATTCGTGTTTCACCTGTTAAGTTCCTTATGCATAAGCACACACACACACACATGTATATATGTGTGTGAGGAAAACATTTTCAAACATCGCACGGAATGAAATGAAAAAAAAAAAAAAAAAAAAAAAAAGATGAAAGATTTATATTTTCTGTGACATTCGTTACATTTCAAAGAATATATAACATTAAAGACCTTACAGAAAATTATCAAATTAGAGGAAATTTAATTTATATGCATATACATATATATGGTTATACTTTGTTCATATTTTTTATATATGATCTCATCTATAAATGTCTCAGAAACAATTCATATTAACTTTTTAAATATACTTTGCCTTGTGCAAAGCTTCACTTCAATATGTAATTGTTTATTGATTCATTCAAGTCTTCCTTCCTGGTGTTGGATCATTGCAGTGATGAGTTATTTTATATATACTTTAAAAAAAAAAAAAAAAAAAAAAAAAAAAAAGAGTAGAAGGAAAATTGCATTTGTTCTAGATATTATTAATTTTTTTTCCCCCGCGTTGTTATCATGCTGTTTTATTGCGGATGATTATATACATTTTTCAAATATTTTTGTAGTATTGACGTATTTTATGATTATTATTTAGCCATCATTAAGAAGAGCTGTACAGAGAAGACAATATTTTAAAAGATAATATACATGATTTGTTTTATTTATTTATTTATTTTTTAGTCTAAAATTAACTTACACATACCAAAAATGATTTTAAAATTTAATATATATGATTGATTTAGTTTAAATACATTTAGTTTATAAATAATTACAAAATAAAATTTATTTTCCCCTAATAATATAAAAATCTTCATTTTAACTTTTTCTTTGTTATCATATGGTCTTAAAGATTGTGGGGGAAAGTTGGGCGCCTGACAAACTAGTTTAACCACCTATTCCACCAATTTCACCCGTATTAGGCCGTGGTGGCTTCTACTTTTTCCTGTTTTTATTTGTATATATCTCATATAGATATACATACATATATATAATAGTGGCATTTACTGCATCGA
Source organism: Salticus scenicus (assembly GCA_963930645.1). Taxonomy (NCBI): domain Eukaryota; kingdom Metazoa; phylum Arthropoda; class Arachnida; order Araneae; family Salticidae; genus Salticus; species Salticus scenicus. The sequence continues at coordinate 307,427,721 of OZ005651.1, read as the reverse complement.
TTGCTGTGGATAAAATTTAAATAAATTAAACACTAATATTTTTTTTCTTTTTTCTTTTTTATAGTTAAATACGGTAACCTTTCAGAGGAACTCCAAAAGATAGGGTTTACTATTCAAAATAGAAAAATCTGCAGATCTCAAGGGGTTAAATACAATGCAAAATTAGTTGCATTGTATTTATTTTATTATTCATCAAAAAATTTCGTTATATAAGTGACAAAGTAAGAGAATAAGCTGTCTGGCATAGGTTTTGTTGCGTTTATTAAAAATCTTGGAATATATAACTACGATTAAAATTTTGTAACGATTAATATGAAATAAATTAAAATCTATTTTAAAATTTTAAACAATCTTTTATTATTTGTGATTTTCTTGAAATAAAACTGTGACATTACATTGAAATTTCAAAAGAAAACTAATGATATTTATTTAAATAAAGTGAGCTTAAGTTAGTAGAATAGTTAGTATAACCCTGTAGAAATTTAATGTTTAGTTTCTTTTTTAAAACTTAAAATTTTTTTAATATTTTCAAAATTAAATTGTGTTACTCTATAGTTAGTATTACATATATAGATTATTTTAAATAGAGTAACTTTATTGAATTACTCTATTTATTTATTTATTTTCTGTTCTTTTAGGTGAGAAATTTTAGGTGGAAAAGTATATACTAAAATTTACTTTTGCTTCTTTTACTAAGAAAGTTCCAAAAATAAAAATTACTAAGATATTTTTCTATAGTTTAACAGCTGTTGCTTCAAAAGAAATTAAGCGTGATGCAATTTTCAAGCTTTTAGTTTTCCTTCTAGATGTTTTCCATGAAATTTATATTTTACTTATAGAACTTGCTATAATAATAAGTATACGAAAAATACAATATGTGATAGCTGAAAAAATTATTTGTCAAAAGACTTAGAAATTTATTGGAAAATAAATCTCTTGAAGTGTTTACGTTAATTATTTTCCAATAAATAAATCTATTGGAAAATAAATCATCTTGAACAAGTAGGAATTCAGGCTACTCAAAAAAAAAAAAAAAAAAAAAAAAAAAAATGTGCGTTACATTATGGAAACAGGATGAAAACAGCGGAAAGAAGAAAGAAAAATAATAATTTACGAAATAAACTTTCTCTTTTTTATATAAGAAAGCACAGTTTATTTTTAAGTCTTTTAAGAATTCTAGAGATTTTAAGGTTTTGTCAGTCTTGCAAAATGGGAAAAAATATAGTTTATATTTAATAAGTAATAAACTAGTAGAAAGTTAATTATTTTTACTCAAAATATGTTTTTATACTTGATTCGAATTGAGTTAAATACGTCTTCAAACTAAGCTAAAGACTTATTTTATTAAATAGACAGAGAGATTAAAATAATAATATGTGATAATTCCCTGGAGAATTAGATTTGCCTTAATTATCAGCGGAAAATAAAATAAATCTATCCTGAATATGTGTTTAATATTGTCAAATATTACCTACATTTGTTAAATTTTCAAATTTGTGAAAATTATGGATAATATGATATTGTGATCCCACGTAATCTAGATTACTTAAATCTAGATAATACCTAATTAAATCTTCAATCGGCTTCCTATGGCAGTACATAAATCTGACAATAGTAAGTAATAAACATAATATATTAAATAACAATATACTAATAAAATAATTAAGAAATAACATATTAGATAGATAAGTATTAAGTATTAAGATAGATAAGTATTAAGCGTGTTTCAGTACAACGTTTCAGAACTTCTAGGAGGGATAAGGTACATCCAACGACTCGGAATCATGTAGCAATGTGGGGTCGGAAATGCTTTCTTGACGTAGTAGTACATGCAGAAACGTCAGAAATAAAAAGACGCCACGTAAGTAATTATTCTTTTTAATAAGGAATGTACGTAAACGGAAGGAACATGGACCAAAGATAGTGTGCGAAATTTCTTCCACCGACTTCATTGCGGTACTCATAGATTATAAAAATGATGTGCATTCATTATTAAAATGAATAATTACTTACCTATCTTTACTTACTTACCTTTTCTTTTCTGATGTTTCGTTGTACACCACCGTATCAGAGAATCATTTCCGTCGCTGCATTTTATATATGATTCCGAGTCGTCGGGATGCGCCGTATTCCTCCTGAAAGTTCTGAAGTATGGTACTGAAATACCCTATTAAGTATTAAGTAATAATATATGGAGTATAAACTTAATGATAAAATCCATAGCACAGTTGAAAATTTTTACTCAGTTTCAATACTAGTTTTTGTGTAGAAAAAATTCTGTTTTATTTCCAGATTAAAATTCTTGAATTAAATAAGACAAAAAAGATTAAAATAATGGTATTCGAAATGCGTAAAAGTTGGTATAACTACATTAATAGTATGTGTATGAATTATGTAGTCATAAAAGTGTTACAAATTTCAATAAATGTGTTTTACGGACCCGTATTTTTTTTTCCATATTTGTTCTTACAACAATATGTACAAACAATAAACCTTTTCTTAATTTTATACGCTTATTTTATGACAAAAATATTTATTTAAAACTAGTGGTGGAAGCAGATTTTCCATAAAGAGAAATTTTGTTAGCACAATTTTTATATTATATATATATAATAGATATTTGTCAAGTCTAAATTTAGTATATAAAAATAGTGATATTCAAATTTCCCTTTGTGGGACCCCTGTATGAAAGCATCAGGGGAAAAAATATGGACTGTACGGAACCAGTCTACATATTTTTTTCTAAAACTGAACTAATTGAAAAGAATTTTATTTATACTAATGCGCCACATTAACAAATATTTAATTTTGTAAATATTTTTAATTTTCTCTAAAAATATATACAGTCGGTAACAAAAGTGTCCGAACACTAGCAAAAATTCCTATGCAAAAAAATACACTTTATACGGTTTTGTTAAATAAATCCTTATCGAATCATGTTCTTAGACTAACTAAGAACAGGATTCGACAAGGATTTATTTAACAAAACCGTATGAAGTGTACTTTTTTTTACATAGGAATTTTTGCTAGTGTTCGGATACTTTTGTTACCGACTGTACTGTACATTCAAATAATTTTATAAGATGTTGAATAATTTTAAGTTTCATGGAAAATTCAAGACAAAAATTCTAGAACAAGTTTTGTTTTCAACACAAAGCTAGCCTATATTTCCTTTAAAATGTAAACCAATAATTTAAAATCTTTGAAAAAAAGACTAAATAGTATTTCTCTATCAATATAGTGTTTGCTTCAGATGTTACTACTAACTGCTTAAGGTCCTACAAATGATATTGTCTTTACATATTAACTATAAATGAAAAATGTGAAGTAAGTTGCATGTAATAATAGTAGATATGCCAACATTTTTAATTTATTCAGCAGTATTGCTAGTACCTGCCTTTTTTTCACACAGCTTTTCTTATAGTGTAATTTTCACCAATATGTAATTATGAATTAATAAGAAGATAATTACTCTTCAAAGAATAAAAGTGGTGTGAAATAAAAGGAGTACTGCAATGCTCCGAATAAATTAGAATTGTTGGCATAATCTGTAATATGAACAAGATGTTAGTTATTTTAACCGTTTTATAAAGACAAGTGCAGACTTAACAACAACGAGATAATATCATTTATTTGATTATTTACTATATAGATCAGAGATGTTAACTTTTTAATTTATTTCGTAGCATTGTTAGTACCTGCCTTTTTTTCACATCACTTTTTTATAAGAGTAATTTTCTTCTTATTTAATCATAATTACATATTGGTGAATATTACCTTACAAAGAAAGTGGTGTGGGGAAAAAAAGGAAGAAGGAGGGTACTAACATTGCTCTGGAATAAACTAAAATGTTGGCAGATTTGATATAGATGTGCAATTAATATTTCCCGTAAGAAATTCCGTTTGTAAGGGAAAAAAATGTCAAATGAAAGTAATTTATAGTTAATTGTTTTTCATAGTTTTTCGTTATTTCTCTTTTTCTAGGGATAAAACAGTTTTTCCATACTTGCCAACCATCTCATTAATAAACGTACAAATGTTAACGCCCCCTGAAAAAACGCCCCTTTTCTCACACCACTATATTTTTAGAGTTATTCTCTCCAAATGTCGTTACGATTAAATAAGACTAAAATTACTCTAAAAAATTATTGGTGTGAAAATAAAGGCGGGTACTAAAAATTGTACGGTTCATAATGAGATTGTTGGCAAGTATGGTTTTTCTGTTTGAATGACTCTCTCTGTTGCTGCTTCTAAAATATTTCATTAAATACCCTTTATTTCATAAACAGAATTTTATTTGCAATCAAATTGTTTTGAACTAAACCTTTAGCAACGTATAGTATTAAAATATTCCATTTTTATACGTTAATTACGTAAGATAAGCTGATGCACTGTAAACACTTTCTATAAATTGACTGTAATATTTGTCCAGAATCTCCGTAAATTCCTAACAGTTTTCAGTCAAAAATAAATAATCGTAATTCTCGATCTTAAATTTATACTTTTATTACTTTTAATACATCATTTTTTAATAAAAATTCACAATCAGGTTTCTTACTTCAAAAAAAGTATTATGGATCTATAATACATAACTTCCGTCAGTAATTAATATTTACCATTTAAAAGTACATTTAAAAAGACCTCTTTAACATCTCCGTTTACTTTTCATTGTGATTTTACTAAACGCATAAAATCAAGAATTTACAGTAGTTTTTCTGATGTAATTTTTATAATGTAGAAAATTCAGTATACAAAATAAATTTCTTTCTGTTACAGAAAATATATTTCTTCTGACAGATTTAGCCGTAATTTTAAACTAAATTTCTGTATTTTTAGAAAACTTAAATTTTATGTCGGAAATTTTCTATATATATATATATATATAGAAATTTTCGACTTTGTAGCAGATTTTTTTTTCTTTAACAGTGAGGGAAGTACAACATCAAGAGAAAAATGGTCCTCTTAAAAAGATTTAACCCCTTAACGCGCGCAGTCCTCGCTGCGAGGACGCCAAATTTAAGATCCAACTGCAAAAATGCATCCCGGAAATTGTTTAGCAAAAGTTTACGTTTATAACATAGCAGAAAAGGCCGGTTTTTTTAACCATAAAATTTAAAATTTCTTTTAGTTTAATTTAGTTCATGAATTCCGGTGGCAGTATAATTTAAATGATCCGAATTGTCTTGCAAAGGGTTAAAAGGAATTTCTAAGATTCTCAGATCAAAAGTATTGATATTGGTGTAAAGATATGGTCTATTGATTACACGAGGGTCATTGACTTCGGTGAAATACTTTCTGTGGGAGTGTTTGTAAGAGATTCTAACCCGTATTTATGCGAGTTTCGGGGAAAACCACGAAAAAATGGAATCGGCTTAACCGACGAGAATGCCATAGGCTTGAAACTGGCACTCCTTATTTACGAGATTTAAGATCAAAACTTCTCGGTCACTGGTGGAGCATTAGCACAAAGGTTAATTACATTTTTACGCTTAATTTTGAGCAAGTATCTATCAGCCACTAAATATTGAAAAGTTCACCATGAGCACACAGATCGATTTGCATCTCCCGGTATCTTGAAATAATATTTTTCTAACGATTTTATATGTGTTAATTTACTTTAGACTACCAAGTAAAATAAACAAATTTAAAGACTTTAACTACTTAAATCTACAATAAAAAAAAAAATTTAAGCTTACTAATAATTAAATTTCAGAAAAATAATACGTAATTTCACATAAACTTATATTATTGCATTTAAGCTCTCAAAACATTTGTAGAAAAATTAAAGTAAAATAATATAAGTTTTCGAAGTTTTATAACAGATTCTCTTTAAGACAAAATTTTCATATTTTTTTAGTATTAAAAATCTAATATAAACAATTGATTTGGCGATATTAGAAATGTCTAAGAAACATTTTATTTTCTTTTACAAACACCTATTTTACATTTTTCTTTCATCTTGAAGAATGCAAATAATTATAAAACTTGTAGGTTTAAATTCAGTTACATTTATGTGTTATGAAAAGTTATGCATAAGTAATTTGCATTTTAGAGTTGATATTTTGAAAAGATCTAATTTTTTGTTATAATTAGTGCATTTTACCATACACCCACATTCCAAAGTTTTAAAATAAATAGAGGAATAATTTATCATTACTCATGACCATACGATATCTAATTTGAATAAAATCTCTCTAATTCTACTGACACAATTACTAACCACCTTTCTTATTTATCTAAGGTCACGAAGAGCGGTAAAAAAGTGCAAAGAAAAAGGAAATTCTTACCAAGTAAGGAAATGTATCACTCATTTAACAGAGCTAAAACTATGATGCAATAACTTTTGGAAAGGAAATGACTAAAGGTGGAAGTAAATACCATTTTTCTTACTATGCAGTTAGAAGTTATTTCTATGAAATTCGACTGGTGTGTGCGGATATATATTTTTTCTATATTCGTAGTAGAAAAAAAAATGCATTTCTTTGGAAAAGTTTTCGTATATCGATTTCTAAAGGATATAATGTGTCTTGGAAACTCTTTATACGAAGTGACAATTTTTGAAAAAAAGGTTTGTCATACAAAATTTTGGTCACTGTATCTTAAGAACAAGGGGGCGTAACCAAAAACATTATCTGCAGCAAGCTAAGGGGGCTTAGGAGGAGCTCAGACTGACTTACAAGTTTGTTTCAATGGTCAAAAATGAAGTATACTATTTCATTTCTAAGCATCCGAGAGTGGCTCGAACTCTCATAGCCTCTCCCCGTAGCATCACTCTTGTCCATAGGTCGGCGCGGTCACTTTTTTGAAGGTCACTATTTTTATAAAACAATCTCCGAAGACAACTACGGTAAACGGTTATTATATTTTCCCCTTTTTCAACACTTTCCAACAAGGTTTAAAAGTGTTAATGACTTCGGTTTGTCTGTCTGTCAACGCTCTAACTCCCGTAGGGGTGGATTTAGGCTTAGGCTCGTGAGGCCCAAGGCCTAGGAGCGCCTGTGTTTTAAGGGCGCCAGTTTTTTACATGTGATTAACATTTGTTAGATGGAGGCGATTAAAAATTGAAAAATGGCTAAAATTTTAAAAGTAACTCCGATTTAAATGATAATTGAAACCTATTAGAGATGATGATTGATGAAAACCTATTAGAGTTTTCATCAATTTAAGAACACTTTCTTAGCCACTTTGATCTATTAAGGATTTTCTGTACTGGTTTGAAACACATGAATATATACTATATTTGTGCGATTGATCAGACGGACTGGATAATTTCGTATGTAACTACGAGATTCTATTTATTTTCATACAGAGATGGAACGACCAGGATAAGATTTGTGCTTAGACCCACTAGGCCAGTGGCGATGCAGACAAAATTTATAAGCATGTTAAAATTTGATAACAATTTAACTTTATACAAAAATTTAAATATAAAAAGCAACTGGAATTCAAAACCGATTAGCTTTTGAATAGACAGTATAAAGAAATTTGGAAGATCCCTACTACGACTCAGAATGTTTTCATTTTATGAATAGAAATAGTTTTTCTCAGTTATATTTATTATTATAATTATAATATGTATGCATACTATCTCAAAATACAGGGGGGAGGGGGCGCCTTAGCAAATGGGCCTAAGGCGTAATCTAACTTAGATCCGCCTCTGCCGTAAATGTTTATGGAATTTCTTGAAACTGATATATGTTATTTCACTTTACTATCGGATGGTCACTATTGAAAATGGAGTGAGTACCTCTACTGGTTTGTGTACAGGGACACCCGAAAGTATTCCAAAGCATTGTGTTCTATGGGAGGTATTTCTATAAACCATGTGTACGCATACCTTTACTGTACACAAATCTTAATGAAATTGAAATATGTTATTCATATGCACAAACGAATGCTTTCTATAGAATACAGTATAATTAGCAATTGATTTACAGGGCCACAAAAGAATATTCAGTTACATTAAGAGCTATTAATAAAAATTTGCTGGGATTGTACTTTCGTTTGCATTAAGCGTTTTTAACACTTTCTAACAATTTTTAAGTGTGAATAAGATTTCAATTTGTGTATTTCTCTGTCCGATTGTCTATCTTTCTATCTGTCTGTCTCCCGCCCCCAGCGTCCGCAAATATCTTCAAAAAATTTTTTAAATGTTATATATTAGTCAAGTTCACTATGGAATTTTCCCTATTTAAAATGACATTAATAGGTCCTGTGCAACTACTTTGTGTACAGGGACAATAAAAAATATGGCAATGCATTGCGTTTTAGGGCAGACATTTTTAAAAATCACATTTAAATAACTTTCTACTGTAAAAATCATAAATAAATTTACATGTATTGTTAATATTCTAACATAATGTTTTGTGTAGAATATGATATGATTAACCTTCAGATTTACAGGGCTACACTAATGTATTCAGATACATTAAGGGCTGCAATTATAATCTAACGGCTGCATTTTCTTTTGCGTTAAGCTTTTTGAACACTTACCTACAATATCTAAGAGTGATTTTTAATTCAATTAGTCTATCTGTATGCTTTTCAGTGCTTATGTCTGTTGTGTGATAACGTAGACAAAGAATATTGAAAGGTATATGAAACAAAAAGTACGTACAGTTGGAAAGTGTTAATAATCAATGCGTACTGCATGATTTTCCGTTTTTTTTTTTTTTTTTTTTTTTTTTTATGTGATATTGAGGAGAGGAATTTCACCGATTCCAGCCTTGTCCAGAAAAGCTATTCAGAATTCAAAGGGACTTTACATAATATGGAAATAATTGCATTTTGGTGCTTCGATAATGAAGCATTTTTGCTTTTATTTTTGAAATGCGCATGTTGGTTATGAATCTGATTTCCCGTAATTTCGATTTCATTATTTCCATACACATACCTTTTTCGAATTCTTACAGTACTTTTTCTGTGATTCAATGAGTGGTAGTTATTGTTAGAAAATACTGCGATGAAACAACGCGGAAATCACATGTTTTGTTATTCCCATTTCAATATCAATAACTGGGATAATTATAAGATATTGATTCTCATCATTCCACAGGAAGCGTTTCTAGGTTTCTTTTCGTTTATTATCTTTGTCTAAGATTTCGCCTCTGCTTCCTTTTCCCATGAATGCGGAATACCACTGCACTATCTCTCGGCAAAGATATTCCGGCTGTTAATTTTTTCTGCCTAACATCGATCATAGGACGAATATGACATCGATCATAGGACGAACCACTTTGTATCTGTTGCTTTTACATAAGCGAAAAATCGAAAACACGCGCCATGCAATATCGAGAATTAAACAATACTCTTGTTAAATGATCCCATTAAAACAACGATTTTAAACACTTTGTAACGAACAAGGTATATTTGTCATGCATGGAAAAAGCACCTTTCGTATTTCTTATGCTCATTGTTTCATAGACTTAAAAAGTGTAGACAAAAACTGAAATATAGATATGGGCATCAGAAGGTATGACGCCTCCATAGATAATAGCTTTCTTTTATCATAAATGAAAAATAAACTATTAGCATAATCTTTTTAACTACTTTTAATTAGAAACTAGTTTGCTATAAATTGGTTAACACAAATTTTCAAAGCACTTTTTTACTTTTATAGACTTAATGGTTTAACATTTTAGCTAGCAGAGAACCGATGTATTATTTATTTATTTATTTATTGTACACATGAGTTCATAATTCTAAATAGATGAGTTACTCTACATATACGATGACTTATGCTTTGTTCCGTAGTGTGATCTTGTACTCAGGTTTTATTGTAGCAAAAAAAAAAAAAGTGTTATTATCGTATCTGTTACAAACTATGATAACTTTTAGCGAAGCCATAATTCAGATTTTTTAATTATAATAAATGAACCAAATAAATGTATATATTTTTTTTTTGTTCATTTTCTTATCATAATGCGAATATGCAGCGATTGCTTAACTGTACATTCACATATACCGAAAGACGAAAAAAGAAAAAAAAAAAAATCAAAGCAGTGTTTGGGGACTGCCGATAGAAGTGAAAACTAAGTAACTTGTGAACTGTATCGTCGAGCTATTAGCTTTTTATTTTCGAATTATTTTTGGTTTGTAAAGAAGTGTTTATGATCTGTATTATATGATTCGGCACAATATTTGTAGCTACCCAAATTAAATGAACTAAGCTTTATATTAGGTAAAAATATTAATTACTTATGAAATTATTTTAATTAGTAGCTAAGATACAAAAGAAAACCGGTTCAGGACACCCCAAAACGTATAAATCAGGTGAAATTTCGAATTCCACTTTCGATAATATAAAAGAACCTTAAAATATCTTTCGAATAATGTATTAAAAATAATTTAATCATAATTAAAATTTGAAATATTGAAATTTTAAAATATTACAGCGCCATCTGGCGGTAGAAATTTCTGTAACCTACTGTTCGATTCCAAATCAACAAAGCTTCCTAATGATGTATTATTTATGACATTATTTTAATTAGTAGCTGAGATACAAAAGAAAACCGATTCAGGACACCTCAAAACGTGTAAATCAGCTGAAATCTCGAATTCCACTTTCGATTCTCATGGAAAGCCTTCGCTGACGATGACGCGAGTTTCACGATTTTTGTTCACCCAAAATCTCTCAACGCGCCTAAAGAAGTTTTCACTTCAAATGGAAAACCTTCGCTGACGATGACGCGAGATTCATGATTTTTGTTCACCCAAAAGTGCTCAACGCGCCTAAAGAAGTTTTCACTTGAAAAAAAAAAAAAAAAAAATTAGAAACGCTGAATGCGTGCAAAGCAAAAAATTTAATTACAAGAGTTAATTCGGCACAGTAATAAGTTATTTTGGATATTTATCTTAAAATATCTCTGGACAAAATTAGGACTTCAAAATAATTCCTAACCGTTAACTTAAAAAAAAAAAATATTCGGCCCTTATGTAATATAATCAAATATTTGTAACATTAGCGGTAAGAAACAGCTACTAAACGGTAAGAAACAGAGATACAGCTGATGATAAGACTTATTTAATCCCAAGGTGATGACATGGGCGGCTTATTTCAAAATTTAAACTTTCTTGAGATACGACCACACATAAGATGGCCGACGATGTTTTCATGTAGGGAGTTGCCAAAATTTTTAATCTATTCTGAAGCATTGTTAGTTCCTGTCTTTTTTTCATACGGAATTTTTTTAAGATTGATTTTCTTCAATATGCAACTGCGCTTAATTAAGAAGAAAATTACTCTTCCCAAAAGGGGTGTGAAAAAAAAAAAAAAAAAAAAAGGTGGTTATAAATAATGCTCCGGAATAAATTAGAAATGTTGGCAACTCTGTCAAATATTATGTTCTTCACGGTTGATACTGGGCTGTTCGGCTGAAACTCAGGTTTAGTATTTTAGCTTCATTTTCAAAAATACACATTTTTTTAAAGAATAAAGTTTTTTATACTTCTTGGGAAGAATCGAGTTTATTTTCTTTAAATATAATATTTTACACGTGAGCATTTTCTTTTTTTTTTTTTTTTTTTTTTTTTTTTGCATTTTCGCTTTTTCTCTTTCAATATGTTTACTTACAAAATTGTAATGTTTCAATTATAATCATTTCGATGTCAATATTATGCAAAATATACCTTCATATTTTGTAATTTTGAAATTTAATTCTTGTAAATGTGTTAATAATATAGCTCAAAATTTACTTTCTAAAAGTGTCATATATATAAAGGATACCTGGCAATTTTAACAAAATTTTTGTTATCAAATCTTTATTAGCAGGCGAAAAAATCTTTATATTATAAAATGTAAATATGTATTTTCTTAACATACCTTTTTACCCATCACACAAAAATATTAATAAACTATCCATAGTTTATTAATATTTTTGTTAACTTTAGCAAGTTCTTATTTTGTACACCTCATTTTTATTTTCAAATTTTCAAAAGTTCTTCTCGTATAAGTAAATAAATAAATAAATAAATAAATGTTTTTATTTCTTTTTATAACAATCCCTGTTACACTTTTCTATTTTCTTTTCTTCTTGTTTAAACTCTTCAAATTTCAAAGATGGAAAATTTCAAAAAGAAAAGAGAAAATTACCTAAATATTTTTCGAAAATGAATTTTAGAATGAGAATTTTTGGTATTTCAAAACAAGCACTGAAATAAAATTTCGAAATGCTCCTTTTATAAAAAGTTATCGGAATTATTTTTGTGAATGTGCTGAAATTTAAATATTTCGAGTTACCATTAAAAAGGAAGGTTTAAATAAAGAAAAATGATAAGAGGCAACTTTACATCGGGCTAATCCGACATTTCTAGGAAAAAATAATTTTGGTAGAATTGAAAAATCATAGTAATGTAGAATTCGAACTTAAAAAGATGAATTCAAGAAGTGATGTTATAAATATATAGTTGATTCAGTCAAGTGCAAAAGAGGCAAGCCATTAATATTGATAAATAAATAACAAAAATGCAAATTGTTATTTATCAATTTAGATTCCCTTTTCTAAAAATTACAAAATGTAACTAAATAAATCTGTGACTGTATGCTTTTGATTAAATATAGAATTTATTCAAATCATCGTTTATTTTTATTATTCACTTTAGTAGCACTGAAAATAACCTTTTAAAATTTTTTATTCACAAACTGCATTTAAGTTTGCCCGTTTTTCCATTTACTTTACGTGCACCAAAAAAAAAAAAAAAAAAAAAAAGATTCGTAATGATTATTACTGAAAATTTTTAAATACATTTAAATATAAAATCTGTTTAAATAGCTAATATTGTAAAAGAATTCAATATAAAGTTGTTATGAACTACAGTTTAAGATTGTAGAACTGTATCACTAAATCTTAAAATACGGAATTTCATTATTTTTTTATTTAAAGACATATTCTATTTCTTTACAGTCGGCAGCAAAATTATTGAAGTCCACATTTTCCATATATTTTTTTAATTTGATCGCTAATTTTTATCATCAACTTACTTTTTTGTAAACAGCATAAAGACTAAGATCATGATTCGACAAATATTTAATTAACAAAATGTGTGTACACAAACAAAATTAAGTGTACATCTTTTAAATACGAATTATTGCTAGCGCTTCAATAATTTTGATGCCGACTGTACAATAAAAAAGAAGATTATGTATACAAGGCTTTCAAAATTAAATTTCTGCTATAAACATCCTGCAGGTAAAATTTTGGAGCGGATTGCCGTCAGATATGGTATGTGGACGATTCAGGAAATATTTTCACGGAATGAAAAAAATAGTTCAAAAAATTTCAATTATGTATCACATCGCACGAAAGAATGATAACTTAAAGAAATGGAATGCCCTACACGGGATGCAAAACTAATCAATATATGTCCACATTGTGTATGCATTCTATGTGAATAATTTACTTTGTTATAATTTCCGTTTTTTGCATGTGGACCCAACAGTGGCTGAGAGGTTCTGTTCTCAAAATTGGTAGACTAAGTGCCGGGTTTGATTAGTTGAAGTTATGGATTTCCAGAAATTGCTCGAAAGGAATATTTGGGTATAAATTGAGCTTGAAAATAGTAATAATGATGTTTTAAAAAGTGAATTGTGTAATGATTAAAGAAAATTGTATTAATATTCCACAATGAGTTACAGCTTCCTAAATTTTAAATACCACTAACTTGTTCGAATAAATTTTGCTTCAATTAGTCTTTGAATTTTTGTAATTAAATAAACAAAAATTACTTGTAGAAAATGGTAATTGCCAAAATGTAGGAGGTTGCTGTATATTCAATTAATTTCGTATATTTAATTATTTTTTATCTTTGTTGGATTTACTAAATTACATTTTTAAACATTTTTAATATCGCATGGTAGAACCTTCCCTTAAATTTAGCACTTTTTCTTTTTTTCATTCCTGCATAATTCATGAAAATTTTGAAAAAGACCCTAAAATATTTTCATTTTATGTATAATATACTTAAAAGTTGCATATAAATAGTTACATGTTACATATAACATAAGCAAATATTTTTTATTGCGAATTAGGTTTTTAAACTTGCTTTAGTTTCACGTCTAAATAAACTCCTGTTTCAAAACATCTGTCAACATAAATAAAGAACTTCCCACGGGGTGAAAACGGTGCTTCTGTTATTTCCACGCTTATTTATTTATTAGCTCTAGCGCCTTGCTTGTTTTAAAGAAAGACTAAAAAAAGCATCCCCACAATCAGCGTCAAAACTAGCGCTTTAAAAAAAAGAAAAATGTCTATGCAAGTTATTATAGATAAGGAAACTTTAAAACTTTAGAACTTTCAAGATTTCTACTAGATTTTAAATTGTATATAATAATTTAACTGCTTTTAAATGTCGCGCGATTAGAAATAAATTGCATTTAAACTATAGTAAAACCTCTCTAAAAACCCACCTTTATACAAGGACTGCTTCCCTTAAGGACCAGTTTTTCTTAGTTCAAATTTCTTTTTTAAGATTTCGTACCAATTTACCTCAATTAAACGCAAATGTACACTTGCGTACCACTCTTAAGGATCACATTTTGCAACAGTTAGCAGCGGTAAAATTTCACTACCGTCTACGGTATAACAGAGGTTAATCTCCACATGATGATATTATGTATATATGAATAATATGACTTTGTATTTCTAAATGTGCATATTAAATGTGAAGTTCAAACATGGAAAAGTAAATTTTGTGTTATACGATTATTTACTTAATAAATTCAAATAAAGTTTTTATTATTAACTTAATAAATTTAAATAAATAAATTTAAATAAAAATTTTTAAGTAACTTATGTTGACTTTAGATTACAAAATATTAAAAATGATATACCTAGCTTAAAACAATAGATATATGTTAACTAATATTTTCTGCCAGGATATTTTAGTGGAAATAAATAGATTAATTAAGTCGTCTTCTCCACTGAGAGATGATAAGCTGAACAATTTTATCAAGGACATAAATATTTAGAAAAGAAAATTATTGTTGAAACGCTTTAAAATTAAAACAAACTACTATTATTCATTTTTACAAAGCATTATAAACAAATATTGAATAAATGATTAAAAACATATTATTTATATAACAGTATTTCTTCTCTGAATTATGATTTTCTGAATAACCTCTATTAAAAGGCTACCTCTGTAAAGAGACAAATTTCTATTGCACGGTAGGAAGTCTTCTTACAGATTTTTCAAAATAGTTTTGAATCTTCAATGTTAATTACGCATAATTATATAAATAATTTAAGTTATTTTAAAAACTACATATTTTTTTTTTCGCTGTGCCTTCATGAAATTATTCAAATAATAATAATAATAATAATAATTTTTAAGGAAATAAATATTGCTTTAGCTGACTACCAGAATATGGCCAATTACAAAATATTAGACAAAAAAAAAAAAAAAAACGGTTATTTTTTTTGAGAGAAAAAGTACAGGCCCAAATATTTTGATTTCAAGACTGAAAATAAGAATAGAAAAAAAAAATAAATAATTGAAAATGAAGAAAATTTACACATTGTATATTTCTAATTGTACAATAAAAATTGAAAGCAATATTAAAAATAAAACACATAATATTTTGAAAATTTTTAGAAATATTGATTCAACTATAAATACTTTCATAAAAAAGAAAGAAAAAACATGTATGTTAATGAAATATTTTCCAATTATATTTGAACAATAAAGCAAGCTCATATAATTATTCGCCAATAAAAATCTGAAAAAATATAAACGAACATGTAAATTTATTGTTATATAATGACAATTAAAGAATAGTCTAAAGAAAATAAATATAATATTTTGAAAGCTTTGATAGACAACGCTTTAACTATGAATAATTTCGTAAAAAAAGAAAAAAATGTATATTGCATATTAAGGAAATATTTTTTTATTACTTTTAAACAATGTAGCAGGATCATGAAATAATTTAACAATAAAAATCTGAAAAAAAAAGAAAAAAAAAATGGTAAGAAAAACATGCAAAATTCATTACTGTGCCTGTTATTCCCAACGAAATCGGCGTTTTTCATAATAGTGAATCTTTACAATAATAGGTGCATTGGAATATCAAATAAAGAAATAATTAATGTAAAATTAATGGGTAAAAATTTTAAGTGTTCATTGATTTTTTTTTTTTTCTTTTCATTTTACAGAAATAGAGTGTAGTGTGATAATGGAGTTTATAGCAGTGTTGCCATCTTGTAGAGAATTCTTTATTTAATAACTACCACTAAATTTCAAGAATGATATTTCATAGAAAGTCCTTACAAGTTAGTGTTGCCAACTTGTAGGGAATTGTTTATTTAATAACTACCACTAAATTTGAAGAATGATATTTGATAGAAAGTCCTTACAAGTTAGTGTTGCCAACTTGTAGGGAATTGTTTATTTAATAACTACCACTAAATTTGAAGAATTATATTTGATAGAAAGTCCTTACAAGTTAGTGTTGCCAACTTGTAGGAAATTTTTTATTTAATAACTACCACTAAATTTGAAGAATGATATTTGATAGAAAATCCCTATAAGTTAGCAACACTGGTTTACAAATTCCTTTATTTTGATGAATATCCAAATTAAATATATATTATATATTTGTAATATGATGATTTTTAATATGATAATAAAATATATTTTCTTAATATATATTTTTACATCATATGATGTAAAATTAAAGCATATTATGAAAATATTTTCAAAATTGGTAGAGTGGATATTTCCATTATTTTAACGGTTTGTGAAAGAAATCACTTTGAAAATGAACATAACTATAATCGTTGAAAAAAGTTTCAGTTTTAATTTCGCTTTTAGTTCATTGATTAATAAAGGTTATGAATAATGAGGTTATGGGGAAGAATTTATTTTGGAGAATAGTTAAGTAATGTTCTCTTTTATCAAATAATTATTCTGAATAAAACTGGCAAATATACAAATGCATAGTTTCCAGTTTTTACGCATTCTAAATACCACTATTTAAAAATAAATAAATAAATAAATAAATAAATAAATAAAAGTCTTGTTTAAAGGGACTTTGCACCTTTGAAGGTTTCATATAAAAACTTATACTTCCATTTAAGATTTATAAGTTGAACTATATTAAGTTTGTTCAATAAAATATATGTTCAGGCAACAATTCTTATGATTTTTTGATAAGTTTTTTATAGATTTAAAATCTTTGAATAGCGTTTACTCAGTTTGCATTTTCTTCTTGAATTCATTACCTTCAAAAGGCTACAACTTCTACAGGTATTTAAGAAAACACTTACTATTTTTGTTTTTAAGTTTAATAGAACCTACTTAAAGAAAGTGGGGAAGGATTTTGAATTTTATTAATTAGTTTTGGGGGAAAAAATTAGGAAGAACGAAAAATCATGCAGTACGCATTGGTTATTAACACTTTCCAACTCTGCGTACTTGTTGTATAATATAACTTTCAATATCGTTTGCCAACGTTATCCCACAACAGACAGAAGCACTGAAAACTATACATATGGACTAATTGAATTTAAAATCACTCTTACATATTGTTGGAAAGTATTAAAATGGCTTAACGCAAAAGAAATTGTAGCCGTTAGATTATAATTGTAGCCTTTAATGTATCTAAGTATTTTAGTGTAGCCCTGTAAATCTGAAGGTTAATCGTATCATATTCTATATAAAACATCATGTTAAAATATTAACAATACATGTAATTTTTTTTACGATTTTTACAGTAGAAAGTTATTTACATATGTTTTTTATAAATGTCTGTCCCAAAATGCAATGTATTAGCATTTTTTTATTGTCCCTGTACGCAAACTACAAGTACCTGTACAGGACCTATTAATGTCTTTTTAAGTAGAGAAAATTCCATAGTGAATTTGACTAATATATAATTATTTTTTAAAAAATTATAAAAATATATTTACAGACGCTGGAGACGGGAGACAGACAGACAGAAACACAGACAATCAAACAGAGAGATACAAAAATTGAAATCATAGTCACACTTAAAAATTGTTAGAAAGTGTTAAAAACGCTTAATGTAAACGAAAGTACAATTCTAGCAAATTTTTATTAATAGCTCTTAATGTAACTGAATATTTTTGTATGCCCTATAAGTCAATTTCTAATTATACTATACTCTATAAAAAGCATCCTTTTGTGCATATGAATAACATATTTCAATTTCATTAAGCTTTGTGCAAAGTAAAATTATTCAAATTTGGTTTATAGAAATACCTCTCACAGAACGCAATGCTTTAGGATACTTTCGAGTGTCCCTGCACACAAACCAGTGGTAGTAATGAAACATTTCACATAGGAAACATCTGATAGTGAACTTGAATAGTATATTTCATTTCATTAAGATTTCTGTACAGTAAAGTTATTAAAATATGGTTTATAGAAATACTTCCTTAGAACACAATACTTTTGGATGTCCCTGTACGCAAACCAGCAGAATTATTCTCTTCATTTTCAATATGGAACATCCAGTAGTGAACTTGAATAACCTATATCAGTTTCAATAACTTCCATAAATATTTATAGGAGTTAGAGCGCAGTCAGACAGACGGGCAGACGAAGAGACACACAGATACACAAATTGAAATCATATCCACACTTCAAAATTGTTAGAAAGTGTTAAAAACGCTTAATGGAAATGAAAGTGCACGTCCAGTAAACTTTTATTAATATCTCTTAAAGTAACTCAATATTTTTGTATGGCCCTGTAAATCTAAAGCTAATCATATTATATTCTATGGAAAGCATTCTTTTGTCTATATGAATAACATATTTCAATTTCATTAAGCTTTGTGCAAAGTAAAGTTATTAAAACTTGGTTTATAAAAATACCTCTCATAGAACGCAGTGCTTTGGAATACTTTCGAGTTTCCCTGTACACAAACCAGTGCTGGTATCTACTCTATTTTGCATTAGAAACATCCGACTGTGGACTTGAATAACATATTTCAATTTCATTAAGATTTGTATACAGTAAAGTTGTTAAAATATGGTTTATAGAAATACCTCCCATAGAACACAATGCTTAGGAATACTTTCGGGTGACCCTGTGCACAAACCATTAGAGATACTCACTCGATTTTCATCAGGGAACATCCAATAGTGCACTTGAATAACATATATCAGTTTCAAAAAATTCCATAAATATTTACAGGAGTTGGAGCGCGGACAGACAGACAGACAAACCGATATTATTAACACTTTTCAACCTTGTTGGAAAGTGTTAAAAAGTGCATGTCTATGTAAAAATTTGGGGGGGGGGGAATATATATATAGGTGTGATTTTTGTTATATATTTTTTAATATTTTTTATTTTAAAGATATTGCAAAATACAACCTTAATTCTTTTAAACAGGTTTTATTAAACATAAAAAAAGGCTTTTCTTAAATATCTGTAAAAGTTTTAGCATTTCGAATGTCATGAATTCATGCAAAAATGCAAAATGAGAAAACACAATTTAAAGATTTCAAATCTGTAAAAAAAAATATCAAAATCCATAAGCGTTGTTGCTTGAATATATATTTTATTGAACAAACCTAATATAGTTGAATTTATAAATAATAAATTGAAATATAGCCATTTATATGAAATCTCCAATGGTGTGAAACCCCCTTAATTGAAGCATTCAGTCTTTACATAAAACAAAAATTTTCTACAAAATTAGTGATATTCAAAATGCGCAAAAGTTGGCAACTTTGCAAATCACATCAATTAAGCTGATTTTCATTTTTTACAGCAATAATTTCTAATGTATTATTTTAAGGAGTCTAATGAAGCGTGTTAAATCTTAAGGCGCTTTATTTTGATTCATTGGCAGCATCCGGGGGACGTCGATATATCAGGCGGAGTAGGACTTAGGTGATATGTGCAGTTTCATCAATCTTTCTAAATTCAGCAGCTGTTATAGGACGTAAAAGACAGCTAGCTCTCTTTCCTCTTGGTACCGTCATTTTAAAACCATGATTGCTTTCACTTTTAAAAATAACTAAACCGCTTCTTGGTTTAAAATTTTATCTTCTGGTTAAAACGTTTCGTAATACTTTTATTTTTATGAACCTGTAAGATTCATTTTAAAAATAAGTATTTTTTGGCTTCATACTAATTGCTAATCTTCAGATTTTTCTTATTTATAAAGTAGAGGCTTCTTTTTCTTCTCTTTCTACTTTTTTTTTTTTTTTTTTTTTTTTTTTTAAGGTTTGATTCTAAGTGAATCGCTATGAAATGTTCAATAATAAAATAAAAAATAAATAAACTTTACCTTTGTATTTCAATGTTCAAGTTGCATTTTCACGATCTCAATCCAATTCAATTAGTTACAAAGTTTAAGTTCATTTAAAAACAATAAAGAAGACAATTACATGTTTGCAACATCTTTATATTTAAGAAAACCTATATCAGTAAACAATTTTCTCTTTGAATAATTTATAAAAGGGTTCAAAAATTGAGGTCAGGTTATGTAATATCTAAAGTATGTAGTATATGTTATTAAATAGCCAAGCCTTGTTCATATATTTTTCTTTAAATGACGGGGGATACATAAAGCCTCACCTTATTATGATGAAACATTATTTTCCTCTTTGAAAGTTTTGAAAGCATCCATTGTATGTATATATATATATGCTCTGAATAAAAGATATCTCAATTTGCTTTCTGACTTAGGTAAATAAGTTCGTAAGAAAGGTTATTTCATAACCTCACCAGACACAAAGCATATCTGTTTTTAAAAATAAGTTTGATATTTTCATAAGTATATCTAATTGTTTATTTCAGAATAACTTGACACTACTTTAACATATATAATCCACATTTTACTTCTCTTTATCCATCATTTAAAAAATAGCTCTGAACCATATAGATTTAAAAGCATATTACAAACTAATTGTCAATTAGTTTGTAATTGTATTTTTATTTTTTTCATCTGACAGTGAGATGTCCAAATATCAAACTGAAAAAAGCACCATACCGTGCCAAATGCTGGTGAACTGCAACCTTAAGATATTGTTAAAATCTCTGTAATTTTTGGAAAATCATTTTTTAACTATGGCATCACCATTTCCAGATTCTGATTTTCAGGACTAAAATTTTATGTTTTCAACTTTGCGAACAAATGGTCATATTATATTCATTTGGATCAGTAATAGTATATTCATTTGGATTTTATACGCTACATAAGTATATCTATATATTCGAGGAGAATTATATTTTGCTTTGTAAAATAAATACATAAAGAGTCGAAAATGGGACATTTGACCATGCACACTGAATACCAAGTGAATATAATTGAACTGCACAAGTGTTCACTGATAAAGCTAAATATTTTGAAAACTAAGGACATTTTCTTTTTCTGACTTTTTCTTTTTTGTAATGCGAAGGTTTGTAAACAGCTTAAACTAGCTTAAATAAAAATTGCTAAGAATTTTTCAGATAATCTAATTATCGTTTATTGAAACGACAACGAAATTTATGTTATATTTTCTAACTTTTATATTACTTTTTAAAATGAATTTCTGCATAATTATTAAAATTCAGTTTATATATTTTAAAACTAACACTTGTGTAAAAGTTTCATAAATAATTTAAATGTTAGTATTTGAAAGAGAAAAATCAACATATCTCAGGTAAACGAACAAATAAACAAACAAAAAAGAAAAAGAAAAGAAGTGTTTTATTTACGTAATAGGGTAACCCAACATTAATAAGGAATATTTCTTTTTATTACACCAAAATATTTAGAATATAAATTTTAAGATAAAAATATTACTAATTAAAAATATCATATGAAATGGTTAAAAATATATCATACTCAGGATGGATACAAACCCGACTTTTTTTCTCTGATTCTTCCACCAGTATATTTATGTGATAATTTTTAGTTAATTAATCGGGCAAACTCACTATTAAAAATAAGTACTGATGGAAGAATCAGGGAAAAAATATGATCTGTCACCACCTTGATAATGCATTTGAGACTTTTATATCGAGAATTTAAAGCAATTTCATGGTAGTTTATGTACTGTTGATCAACAAATGTTATTTTTATTAGCATCTGTAAGCTTATTGAAGCAAAAAATATCACCCTCTTTGAAATTTCAGAAACCTCATACTGTTTTTCTTTTAAACGAATCTTTATAAATTAATTTTTTGATTTAATAATTTATATTGAATTTTACAATTTTTTTTTTCAGACCCTCTTTTCTCGAGCTTCAGCTTTCTTATACAATTCCACGAAAAATACATTCTACTTCAAAGAAGTTAAAATTATCGTGCCTCCTACATGGTCTGAAAGACCCGAGTACCATATTTCTCCGGGAAACTACTTCACTAATGCTCACATTAGAGTAGACGCACCAAATCCAGAATATAAAGATACACCTTATACAATTCAACCTGGTGGATGTGGAGAACCTGGATTATATGTTCACTTAACACCATGGTTTCTGAAGGAGCTTCATGGAAAAACTGTAGAAATGTTTGGGGCTCCAGGTAAGAAATACAATTTATTTAATATACATATACAATATATATGAACAAAAAAGAATTGAGCCTTAACTAAGAAACTCGACATGTATATAGTGTTCCATTAGATGAAATAGTAATGAAAAGATTGGCATTAAACGCCAATTAACGTGCAGTAGACAAAGAATGTGCTCTTTAATAGATAATAAAACCAGCTCCTAGCCACTATGTAGGAAAATAATCGATAGGGAATTCAGTCGATTAAATAGATGAGGTCCCGTTGTAGTAATTTCTGCCACGAATACAGCTACAGCTAAATAAGTCCAAAGGCATTTCGAAGGGGCTGAAGTTTCCTACCCAAAATGTCCCAAATATGTTCGAATGGCAAAAGTAAACCTGGTAGGCAAACTTAAAAACTAAAAGCCATTGTAGCATCAACGTATCATAATATGGCAGAGCGTTGTCATGATAGGAAACAGAACATAGGTGAGCAGGTACAATAGGAAGTACCAGCAACCACAAAATGTCGACATGTGAGAGTACCTCGCAGCACAACTAGAGGTTACCATCTACCTTAAATTATTCCTCATACTGTCACACCAAGTGTAATGGTTGTATGCCTCTCTGTAACTAATGTTACATTCCACAGCTAACCCTTCTTCTTCTTATACATATTCTGAGGTCATCAGCGTCGAGTGAAAAGTGATATTATTTTCAGAAAATGACATTCCCCTATCCGGACACTGTTTAGTTTAATAATGAGTGATACCAATCCAGACGACACTGAATAAGAGAAGTGGCAGATTATCCCATGCAGTTGCCGTAATGAACGTCGATCCCTCGGCTCAATCTCTGATGATCGTTCTGAATGGTATCCCTTGATATTGCTGTAGTCGGCAAATGGCGTACAAATGTTGATTGAGTAACTGTTGGCATGGACGTATTTTAATTCGAGATTTTCTAGTGTATTGGTGGTCTAGGGACATCCAGAGCCACTACGACGTGCTATTTTTGACTTTTATGAGCCACTTATTACAGCGCTGAGTACCTGTTCTATCGCATCTCCAATATGTCTGTCTGTTTGTTCGACCAACCCGCCTGTCTGACGACGATGATGAGATGCTTTTAAACACTAAACAACTGCTCATAACGCCAAAATGTACATCTGTAAGGCATATCTGGTGTCAATGTCGTATATCTGACCAGCCAATTCCACTGTAAATGTCCGTTACGGACCGTACCGACACTTAAATCAACCTGCAAGGCAATTTGTATAGAGTGATTCTGAACTCATGGCCAAGACATAAAGATGTTATATAACACTTCGAAATAGGCAATATTCATCATACAATGCAGTGGTTTAATTCAAATGGTGAACCTATAAGTTGTGCAGAATGAGGTAACAAAAATGACAGACGATATACAAAAAACATTTTACTTGCAGTAAGGGCAGTATGTATAATAACACAGTTACAAGAACTGCTCAAACTGGCCACCACCAAAAGTAATGCAGCCCCCAAACGTGCACTGTTACGAGAGGCGCAATTTGTCTAAGATACCAGCTATCTCCTGATTTTCTCCAGATGCAGCAGCTATCCTCAGTCCAAGGTGCTTGTGTCAATAGATAGAGATCTCGCAGATGAGACTTTTGAAATAGTCAAATAGTTAGAAATACAGAAAGCGAAGATCGTGTCGTTCAAGGTATTGGAACCCCACCCCCTCCCCTACAAATCCTTAGGCCCAGTTAGATAGAATCCAAAAGCGTTCCACACAACCACGGTGAAACTGAGTGGTGCTTACATACGTGCTTTGATGCCGGCGGGCACAGATAATTTCATAACTCCAGCAAGACCTCTTCTAAAAACAACAGATATTTTTCGCCGTTCAGTAGACCTGGCAGAAGATATGGACCAATCAGATGATCATGAACGATTCCAGTTCACGCTTTTACGCTGAAACACTACTTATAGTAATGCGGACTAAAACAACAGAATACATTACAACAGCATAGCCAAGCTTCAGGTAAATAATTTGACATGGTCATAACAAAGGGGGCATTGTTGAATCAGAAATTGATTAAGCGTATTCAAAGAGGGTAAGATGTTTACGACATGGCATAGTAAAAATATATGAATGCACAGAGTCATGCTATCATACAAAGATTAATTTCTAAATTCAAACCAAAGGATCCAGGTTTGAATTCTGACCTGGGTACGTTTCACTCTTGTTAAAATTAATTCAGCTTTTTCAACTAAATTCTGTAGAATTTATTTTTCCTTAATGCTTTTGCAGCAGTATGTTTCCCCCTCCCCCCCTTTTTTTTTCAGTTTACCATTTATAACACACTTGCCCTTAACAGTGCAATTGCGTTGTAAATTATTTTAATCTTCAAATAATTATTTATTATTATTAAATATTTTAGTGACGTACACAAATTTAAAAAAGTAAATTATAAGGATGAAATTGACTTGTTCGTAATTCCATCAGGGCTTTATTATGCTTTATAACTAAACTTATGAGGCAAATTCTCTTGACAATTTTTTTTTCATGAACCTTTTGCAAATAGGTTCTTCTTCTCTTTCACGAATACATTTATTTTATTATTTTTTTCCCCCTGCACAGTTCATTCACAATTAAAATCTTACTATTCATACACTAAACTTATACTAAAAATTACTTCTATTTAAACTAGAAACTAATGAACAAAATTTTATTATGAAATAATAAAAACTTTGAATTCAGCGGGCCAAATTTCAATTAATATGTTATCTTAGAATCAATGATAAGTATAAAGCATTTTATTATTTTAAATCAGTATAATAAATGGACGTAAAAATAGAAAAAAAAAAAAAACTTAATATGCATTAGTCTATAAGAAAGCTTCAAAGAAAATAAAAAATAATGTAATGAAATTCCTTTCTCCGTGATTGTGCAGTTTTAGGTGACAATGACGAGCGATCTGAATCTTTTCTGTTTTTAGATGCGTAAAGTAACATAAGCTTCAGGAAATTTATCACCGGTATTATTCCAACAATCAGTAGCATTTCTTCTGCGAAACATTGAGTTACTGCATTATTTTTAGCAAAGGTAATCTGATGCGGAAAACTAAAAAAAGAAAATGCAATACAAGTTACAGGAAAAAGTGAAAAAGGCACATCCGATTATAATATTTCAGATTCTTTTTTTTTTAATTTCTGTAGTTAATTAGGGAACTTCAAATAATATTCGATTTAGTCACAAACTTACTAAATAGAATTTACATAGTTTTAAAATAGGATTCAAAAACTAAAGCTGTAAGACTATTTATGTTTAATGACCCTGTTTAAAAATTTTTCAAAGTGAAAATAACAAACTCGACTTAACATAAAGAATTTCGTATTTTATAATTTAAAATATGCATGAATAATTGTAGAAATATTTTTTAAATATTTATTGTCATTTATAAAAATGTAATATATATATTAAATATATTATATATATTATATATATTATATATATTAAATTATTAAATATTATTATTAAATATATTATTATATATTAAATATATTATAATTTAAATAAAAATAAACTAATATATTTTATAAAAAAAAAAAAAAAAATCACTGTAAAACACGTATAAAACGATACATTTAATTAAAATCATTAAAATTACATCGTGTCAAGGCCTTTCGCCCTGAATATCAGGGCATCATCAGGACAGAGCCATTTTAACTTAGAAGTACAGTAAAATTTGATTTATATATACAAAAGAACCATATTACGGTTACAGTTATTATACATGAAACAGATGAAACAGTTAAACACAGATCAATCATAAATGAAACAGTCTGAAAGCGTAGAGTCGAGCTTCACTTGATTTACTATGAAGACACTTATTTTGTGTAACAGTTGAGGCCTTCTTTAATATAGTTGAATTCTATTATGCTTCTATGGAGCAGCTTATAGTCTGTAGTAAAAGGAACTTGCATTAATTTAGATCTTTACAAGAAAAAGGAGAAAGACTTGTTTAAAAAAAAAAAAAAAAAAAAAAAAAAAAAAAACGCAACCGTTAAGTCACTTTAATGGAGAATTCTTTGTATAGAATAGTATAGGAAAACTTGCAATAACTGTAGGAGTTTTGTACCATTTTCATTAAGGAGAGGCTGGACTAGCATTAAGAGTAAAAAATGCAGATTAAAAAAGCTTTCTCTGTTAACAAACATTAAGACCAAGAAATTGTTGAAGGAAATTAGATATGTGGTTGTATTAGAAAATACCATATTTTAGGAAGAAACACAGCATCTTTAAAATTGATTGAATTATATTTAATTATATTCACAGCTTCCGAAACTGTTAATTCTGAACTAATTGGTGGAGAGGAGATGATTTCTGCTTGGTCCCAAAGAGGTGAAGCTGAGGTTTCATAAATAAAATTGACTAGTCTGAACTCTTTCCTTCTTTGACGTTGCGAATATGCTCTTGAATTCTTTTGTTTAAAGTTCTTTGGTTTGTCCGATATAGAAGAAAACATCCTGATTAAGTTTTAGAGGAATTTTATAACCCCCGCCCCAGTGAGTCTAGTTAAATCACGATCATTTAAGCTTAGATGTTTAATAGTTAAAGGAGAACTAAAAGGAATTAGTATATTGAATTTACGAAAACTATAATGTTTAAAATCAATAAATTCGTTACAGAAAGGTAGACTAAATTTAATTTCAGGGGTTAAGGTAGAGAAATTTATTGTAGAAAAATTAATGTTATTTTTAATTTTATTGATAATTTTGATTATAGTAGTTTTTTTATAGCCTGCATCAAAGCCGATTTGTATTTAAAGAAGGCCTCAACTGTTACACAAAAAAAAGTGTCGCCATAGTAAACCAAGTGAAGCTCGACTCTACGCTTTCAGACTGTTTCATTTGTGATTGATCTGTGTTCAACTGTTTCATCTGTTTCATGTATAATAACTGTAATCGTAATATGGTTCTTTTGTATATATAAATCAAATGTTACTGTACTTCTAGTTAAAATGGCTCTGTCCTGATGATGCCCTAATAGTCAGGGCGAAAGGCCTTGACACATGTAATTTTAATGATTTTAATTAAATGTATCGTTTTATACGTGTTTTACAGTGAATTTTTTTAATAAAAATTGTGGTTTTCTACAAAGACGCGTGTGGTTATGATGTCTCTATATGAGATGTAATTTCATATAATATATTTTATGTTACTAAATGTAATGTGTATATTTTGTGACAGATGGCCATAACTATATGGAATAGAAAAAACGATTCCTTAGGAATATAAAAGAAATTTCCAGATCTCAAATTTCGAAGTGTTTAAATTCACAGTATTCGTTAGACTCAAATTAAATCATTAGACTCAAATTTAACTGTGGCACAAATTATAATCTGAAGAACAGTTAAATTTAATTGCTGTAGTAATATACAAAGTGTAAAAAAAAAAAAAAAAAAAAAAAAAAAAAAATCTAGTCTACATATCTGAATGTAAATATTTTTATATAACTCAATCGATCTTTTGCTACAGCCTAACAGCCAAACAATTGGTTTCTACAAATTATTGTTATTAAAATCACTTAAATCAGTTCCAATCTCCGTTTTTGGAGTAATCGGGGATATTTTTGGTAACTAATATTATTAATACAAACAAGATTACCTTAGAAAAATCTTACTTCAATACATTCCCCATTAGAGGGCCTCTTAAGTGGATTGCCTTAATAAAACGAGCCTTTCAAATGTCATTATTTTTTTAATAACGAGGTCGAATTGGTAACAATTGCGTTCATTTTTCTTTTCAAATTTCATTTCTTTCATTTTACTTTTAGCTTGTCGTAGAATTTGTCGTCATTTATTTATATGTTCTATTATGACTGCTTTCTAGAGCTACTAGAGGAATTTTCACCGCATATAGAAACTATTACATTTCTTTCTTCTTCTTTTCTTATTTCGTTATTATCTCCAAAGACTTGCGACACATAGTTTAAAAGTAGAAAAAAAAAATCAGATGTGAATGTAATTTCTGAAAGATTATTATTTCTGATTAGTTTATTTATTTACCAACTGAAAGCAGAATGTTTTCTGTCTTTTAAAGTTTTATCTGAAGAACAAAATATGTCCATTGGAAATGTAAATAAAAATAACTGACATTCTGAAAGGAAACTGAAGTTCCAATTGGAACTATGCCACAATAGTTTGACTATAGAAAGATTGAAAAAGTGACATGATAGTCGTAAAATTTTCTTGTGATTTTGCAGTCAGAAATTTAGCATTTTTTTTAAAGCGAAATTCTTTCATGTTTTGTAAATGATAAGTTTCCAGAAATAAAAAACGAATTTCTTATATTATTTATACGAAAGATTTTATAAAACACCAATTTCAAAAGTTAAAACTGCTAATTCCAAAAAATAAACCTTGTGTTTATTTTAAAACAGTTCTTCATTCTTTTTAATTTTCGCCATTTTTTAGAAAAAAAAAAATTTACAATTAAGAATTATATTTAAAGAATGAGATAAAAAATACACCTAAATTTAACTTTTTTTTTTTTTTTTTTTTTTTTTTTTTTTTTTAATTAAAAATAGACGTTTCATTTGCAATAGTTGAAAAATGTTGATTATTTTAACCATTTAATTTTTCAATACTCTATGACGTATGATAACGAGCGGCTGATTTCCTTCATAGTTTTTTCATTCACACACGGTTATTTCATATATACCATGTTTCCTATCCTTTCATATTTTCATAGACTTTGTCAAAAAATTCCATTATACCATGTATTATTCAATAAAAAAAAATCGTGAAATAAAATAATCGGTACATAAAAAGGAAAATTTTTAAATATGCGTTGTTTTCTCTAATAATAATTATTATTATCATAAAAACAACACACATTTTAAGTTTTAATATGTTATTATTAATAGATTATATATTATTATTATATATTACTATTATATTTAATACATTATTAATAATGATGATGATATTGATTATAATAATAATAATAATTATTATTATTATTATTATTATCATCATTATGTATTAGACCTATCGAACCAAGAAGAGACTGTTTCTCATTTTCCAGTAAAAAATTCAAATGAATTTTCTTTCTTTCCTAAGTGACACTTTATAAAAAATTTCTTTCCTTTATATAAAATGAATGATATGTTTTATTTAGTATTTAAATTGGAAATACATGAAAGACTTTGGCATTGTTAGTTAGATAAGTCCAATAAACGGAACGGAGATAAAAACATCTCCCGGTGAGCATACAAACTTAGTGAAACGTGATGATAATATGCTGTAACAAAATTGTGCAAAATAATATAAACGCAATTCCATTGTTGTCCATTGTTAGATGTACACACAATAATAATAATAATAATAATAATAATAATAATAATAATAAAGTAAATAAATAAATAAGTGGTATCAGAAATTACATTTACAAAAAAATTTAAAGTGATTTAGACATTGAGACTCGAAAACTATTACATTTATTGAGAATATACTTATTTCTTTATTTATTAAACAAGAAAATTGTATTATTATTTTTAATATAAATACAACAAAATGTGATACAGTTAAGAGAAAGCTTTTGAAAGAAACAAATTACAAAAATATATCAGAAATTGATCGTGTGATGCATTTAACAAGGGAGATACCAAAGAAATGTCCACATGATTTCACACTATGATTGCATGCTGAAGATTTGAATTTTTGTGAGATGATTCTATCTTAAATCCTCCCACAGGTTTCGGCACTGATGAAAGTGTTGAACCAACCGTTTATTTGAATGCAATTGAAAAATGCTTCTCATATTTAAAAATAACTCTTTGTCTGTTTGTTGAAGGTGTGGTTAAAATAAGGGAATATAAAGAAAAAGCTGTTTATTTAAAACTCGTTTATGCTATACTTAAATGTTTAGAAGCTTGAGAATTAAGTGCCTCCCAAGGCAATACAAAACACTAACCTACCTGTGACCTTCATTTATTTCGTAGGCGGTAGAAAATAGCGGTAATAGTTTTTTTAAAAAATTTTAGAAAGCGCTGTCGGAAATGAGTTTTATTTAAAAGATTTTTTTTTCTTTTTAAATCACTGAACAATTACTTTCAAATAACTTTCAAGTTCTCAAGTCAGTTAATCAGAAAGCATACTTGCCAAACTAATCCTGAAGATTGTTAGTCCCGCCCCTTTCCGCCTATTTTTTCACACCAGTCTTTTTTTAGAGTACTTTTCTTTTTATTTAATCATAAATATATTTGAAGAGAATCACTCTAAAAATTAATTGTTGTACAAAAAGGGGCGGGAGTTAACAATCTTCTGCGTTAGGTTTACAACTATGAGAAAGAAACGTCAGTAATTGCATTAAATTTCTCTAGTTGTTTAAAAATAAAGAAATATAGCTGAATTTTTTGTCTATTTTATAAAAGCTGACAATTTCAGAAAATAAATCTCATACCCTATCAAATCAAATAATTTAATTTCCTATCTACAGGTAAGATACCTACATTTTATATCAGAAATTTTATTTAGTAAAATGTATTCATTCTCCTTCTTCTTCTTCTCCAATACCTGCAACAGACATAAATCTGTCTGTTGATTAAAATTTCTGGTGGGATATGTATTAATGTGACTTGCGGGCTATACGAAGGAAATTGAGGTAAATATAAATTATGGTGTTCAAGTACATCCTTCAGAAGAGAACCAGAAGTAATTTAAGCCTTTATTGAACCACCTTATTAAAGAATTTTGTAAAATAATTTTGCAGTTAAAAAAAATTTATAAATTTTATAGAAAGTTAACTTCATTCATTCCAAACACAACAGTTGTATGATGAAATTTTATCTTACTAATCATTTATTAAAATCATTTAGAAACAGTCGAAATAGTGTAAAAAAAAATCAGAGAAACGGCTGAATTCAACATAACGAACTGAACATAACTGAATTCAACGTAGTAGCCATTCAAATTCGTTTTCATTGATATTTATTGTTATCTGTAAGCTGCGTTAAATGTAAAAGGTAGAAATGAGAAATTAAAACAGAATTTGGGCGTAATATAAAGTTGTCAATTCATATTTCTTATTAAATATGTAGGTAAATTAAAGTTCTCTATAGTTAGATAAACTTGGGGAAAAAGAAAAAAAAACTTTTTAAAGTATGTCAGTTTTAACAGTTCATCAACAACTCAAATTTCAGAATGTAATAACTATAGGAAAAGTGATGGTCATTATTTTCTTTCATATTCTTATCTTGTTCTTCAACAATGCAATACATCTATGATCGTTTTTTGTTTCTGTTATAAATTTTATTATTTTCATATTATTTGCTTCATTTTCTTTTAATATCCACACCTGGTTTATTTAAAAGAAGAAAACAATTTATAGGACTCAAAATGTCAAATAGTAGTCTTTTTGATTAAATAATCTCCTAGTTGCCAAGTCTCCCGTTTTACGAGGGAGACTTCATACCCAGTGGCGTACCAAGGATGGGGCGGAAGGGATGGGCCGCCCCGGGCCTCTGGACATGAGGGGCCCCCCGAAGAAATTTAACTTATATATATATATATATATATGTATGTATCTGGTGAAGTTGTCATGCCATTATTTTCACATGAAACATTTACTGCAATTCCATTTGAAGCCGTAGGCTCCTTTCTAAAGAGCCTTAATGTACAAAAAAGTGACCGTAAGGGAACACGTGCAAGGGGGAAGGGGGGGACTTAATGTAGGAAGGGCTCCAATAAGGGGCTTTAGGGAGATTTTCGCCCCGGGCATCGGGAGTTGTAGGTTCGCTACTCTTCATACCGGACAATTTTTATAATGAATTTCAATTTATTTGATTGTCAAAAATATACATGAAAAATTCTGTTTTCGAAATAACAGTGATAAATTCTATTTAAAAATTAGAAAGGTTGCCAATTATATAATCTTATTCTTACATTTAATGTTTGTCAAAATATCTAATACACATTTATTGTTTATCAACATTATTATTATTATTATTATTATTATTATTATTACTTCATGCTTTGCATATTTTTTCTTTCATATCACATATTTATAATAAATATATACTTAAAAGAATCCAAATAATACGAAGTATAACATATTAATCATCGAGTTCAAGTATTGCTTAGATTGCATATCATTGACAATGAGCATATTTTTTATAAACTTTTCTTTTCTAGAGCGACAACTTATACACGAATGGGCTCATCTGCGATATGGAGTATTCGACGAATATGGTGTCCCTGGAAATAAACGTTATCCAATGTTTTATCATGAAAGGGGAAGAGTAAGTATTTAGGGAAATTTGAATACAGCCTAAAGAGATTTTCAATTAATCACTTAAGCATAGCTGCCAACCTTTACAGATAGGTGGCGATACACATACTTCCAAATGTTAAATTAAAACTGTATTTTTCTTCCTGTATTCACTTTTCTTTTTCCTCCATAATGGATTTTTTGAAAAAAATATTATTATTAATTTGCAAAATATGAATCTTGTCACAAATATAAAAATATCAATAAGTTATTTTACAACAGACATCTCATCCGTATTGTTCGTATGTAGGGTAGACGGAAAAAAAAAACTGTAGTTTTTGTTTAATGTTTCTGTAGAATACCCTGTTATATATATATATAGAGAGAGAGATATGTATATATATATATATATATATATATATATATATATATATATATATATGTATATTACCATGTTTTTATTAACTTCGATTCTTGTGTGTTTGTGTGTTTGTCAGGGACAAATCTTGCAATCGATTTTTAACTAACTTCCCGACTAGCTAGATATTTGAAATTTTTAGGACAGCTCACAACACGGTGACAATACATTTTTCTAATAATTTTAGTCAACTACTTCAAGTTCCGCTGCCTTCGGCAGCGTTTATATGATTCGGCAGAAAATTTATTTAACTAACTTCCCGACTAGCTAGACATTTGAAACTTTCAGAATAGTTCAGAATAAGGTTAAAATGCATATTTTTAATACCTTTAGCCAACTGTTTAGGGTTCCCGCTGCCTTCGGCAGCGTTATCAGTACAAAGATTGCAATCGATTTTTTCCTAACTTTCTGACTAGCTAGACATTTGAAACTTTCAGGATAGCTCAAAACACGGTGACAATACATTTTTTTAATACTTTTAGTCAACTGTTTCAGGTCCCCACTGCCTTCAGCAGCGTTTATATGATTCAACAGAAAATTTATTTAACTAACTTCCTGACTAGCTAGACATTGGAAACTTTCAGAATAGTTCAGAACACGGTGAAAATGCATTTTTTAAATATTTTTAACCAACTACTCCGGGTTCCTGCTGCCTTCGGCAGCGTTACCAGTACAAAGCTTGTAATCGATTTTTCACTAACTTCTCGACTAGCTAGACATTTGAAAACTTCAGGATAGCTCAGAATACAGTGACAATACATTTTTTTTTATACTTTTAGTCAACTGATTCAGGTCCCTACTGCCTTCGGCAGCGTTTATATGATTCGAACGAAAATTTATTTAACAAACTTCCCGACTAGCTAGACATTTGAAACTTTCAGAATAGTTCAGAATACGGTTAAAATGCATTTTTTTAATACCTTTAGCCAAATGTTTCGGGTTCCTGCTGCCTTTGGCAGCGTTATCAGTACAAAGATTGCAATCAATTTTTCTCTAACTTCTCGACTAGCTAGACATTTGAAACTTTCAGGATAGCTCAGAATACAGTGACAATACATTTTTTTTATAGTTTTAGTCAACTGTTTCAGATCCCTAGTGCCTTCAGCAGCGTTTATATGATTCAACAGAAAATTTATTTAACTAACTTCCTGACTAGCTAGACATTTGAAACTTTCAGAATAGTTCAGAATACGGTGAAAATGCATTTTTTAAATATTTATAACCAAATGTTTCGGGTTCCTGCTGCCTTCGGCAGCGTTACCAGTACAAAGCTTGCAATCGATTTTTCACTAACTTCCCAACTATCTAGACATTTGAAACTTTTATAATAGCTCAAAACATGAGAGCAATGAATTTTTATAAAAATTTATCCAATTGCTCCGGTTTCTCGCTGCCTTCGGTAGCGTTTATATGATTGAACAGAAAATTTAAAAACATGGTATATAAAAAGATATTTTTATCTTGTAATTATTTGTTATTTAATGTTCCCTTGTAAAAGTTTAAGTACATATTGAAAATATATTTAACTTCGAAATTATCATGAAAAGTATGAAATGTAAGTTATCTTTAAGGCTTTCGTTTCGGTATTTTACTTCCTTCTAGGGGTAAGATAGCTTACGGGATTTCAATCTAAAATATAATATATTACGTTTTTATGAAACATTATATATTTACTTTAAAGCACATGATTGGCAAGAACAAAACTGAAGTAAAATATTGCCTGTTATCTTATTTAATATTTTGTAAAATTGATGCTCAGGTATAACTTTGAAAAAAAATTAAAAAAAAAAAAAAAAAAAAAAAAAAGAGGAGAAGTAGAATAAGATAAGCAGACATCTTTCCTCAATGTTCAACTACCTGAACCTTACCCCCAAAAAAGTTGGTTATTTTGCCCCAAAAAGTTGAAAAAGACGTAAATCCGCTTATTAACTAATAAAAGGGGAAACCGACGTCTTTTATAGGTTTGACGGGAAGACAGACAGTGTACTTCAAAAAACTATCCTAATTTATTTTTTTCCTGTTTAAACCACGGTTTACAAAACTAACTAAACAAAAGACAAATCATTTTTTTAAACACTTATGAGATGTAAATAGATGGATTATCGATCTAAAATAATCTAAGAATTTACTAAAAAATTTCAAAATTGTAATACACGTCTCGTTACTGATGTATCTCTCCTATGGGTAGCCGGAGTCCCCCTACCAGTTTTGCCATATGGTCGACAGTCAATTTCCTCAAATAGGCTTTTAAATTTCCCCAAATGAGGGGGTTTTTCCAAAAAATCCCCAAATCAATTTCTTCTAAAAAAGTAAATTAATTTTTTTTTTTTAAATATTTGACAGATTTAAGCTCAAATTTTTTCCCAAATGAAGCTCGTTTTTTAAAAAAAGTCCCCATATACCTTAAAAAAAAAAAAAAAAAAAAAAACTTTTTGCAGACTAGTTATAGGAAAATTTTAAACCTGCAATAAGTATGTTAGTGCTGGAGATGAACGTAGGAATTACTTTCATCCTCAGGATATCCTGAGGATACCCTGGGAAGAAGAGGTGCCTTCAAAAAGACTCTATATGCTAAAGAAAACTGCCAAAAGTTCCTACGCGTAGAACAAATCCCTACAGTTGGCAACGCTGTGAACTTATCAGTTTTTTGTTTTTTATAGTTTAAGACATAATTGTGGAAAAATTCCCCAAATTTCTTCCAAAAATTTCAAAAATCCCCTCGAAATTCCCCACAAACATTCGGTCCCCAAAAAAGTCCCCTGAAGCCCGAAAAGTCCCCAAAATGGGGACAAAATACCAAGCTGGGAACACTGCCCCCTACGGTGCCTGTGCATAACAGAACCACGTGTTATCTTGTGCAGTGCGGTACCTTACTCCAACTTACCTGTGCATATTTGAAAAAGTTAATCACATTAAAAAAAAAAGATGAAGAATTAGAAAACTAAAGATAAAACATAAAAAGGGTTCTAATTTGACTTTTGAAACTGTGTGTATTTTCACCTATCTGTAATGCATCTTTAACACCATTTTCTATTTAGTTTTTTTTTTTTTAAGTTTCATTTCTTCTAATCTAAAGCATAATTTTGAGAAAAACTGATTTTACATCAGTTTAAAAAATCATTTCCAATGTCAAAGTTATATAAAATTCGACTAATTGTTTGGTAACAAACATGCTATCCAAATTTCATGTTCATATATTCGTTTGTTTAAAATTTAAACGCAAAAAAATAAAATGGGAAAACAAGTTACTGTTTAAATTTGAACGCCGGTGTAAATGTGTTTGCTTTATTGTGCAAATTTTCATTACATTTTACATTATTTTGATTTTATTAACATTTTACAGACTAGCAATTAAACTCTGCCACAAAAGTCAAATGATGAATAGGAAAACACAAATAAGTCAACAGTCGCTTAATGTAGTAAATCATTTAAGATTGAATTTCCAACCTTGTTAGAAACCTTGACGGGACGTGATTAACAAATAAAAAGGTCAGCATTTCTAAGAATTTTCTTTTTCTGTTGAAACATTTTTTCAAAGCTGTAATGACTCAACTGTCACTTAAAGACTGTTTTTGTCGCAGAGTTTAAACGAATCAAATTTCTTTTCTCTTTCTCATTTCTAAACTTAGTAACAGTTAACTGAATTACAAACATATTTAACATTTATGCTTTGTAATTCTTGTATTGATTGAATTTTCAGAATTTTTTTTGTATAAAGTAATATTTCCTTAAAATGATAATAATAATAATTATTATTATTATATTATAGAATTCTATAGAAAATGTGTTATGGGTACACGAAAGAATTTCAATGTGTACACGAAAATTATGTACTTGTTAACATTTTCTTTATTATATTTTATGCTTTACTGGCTTACACTGAGAAAATAAAAATATACCGCCTTCATCTAGAACGAATAAATAGACTTTTTCTGAATCCCTAAACTACAAATATAGATTTCCAAGCTATGCGTTTAAGGTAGGCCAATATACACTGAGAAAAAATTCTACAACAGACATCTAGAATCTAAATTGTGGCTCTAGAAAAAATAATTCCATATCATTCTTATAAATTCTAGTCCACTTTGAAAGCGAGTTCTAGAAACCCCAGTTAGAGTTCTAGAGCGTTTTCCTATATTCTCGAGTTCAAAGTTATTTAAAAATCTCTTCAAATAAATGCGAATACAAGACAGGTTTCAGCAACTATAATCTTGGTTTATTACCCAATTCTAGAAAACCAAGCGAGAATTTCTCGCAATACAAAATTTTCAGAATAATGTTTCACCATTTAGAAATGTGTAGACTAGAAATTCTCGATCATTTCGTCTATTCAGTTTATTGGCGTGCCTTATGTGCATAGCTCGGAAATCTATATTTCTAGTTAAGGGATTTAGAAATGACCACTTATTCATTTTAGATGAAGGCGGTATATATATATTTTTTTTCTCAGTGTAAACTGAATAGACGAAATAATCGAGAATTTATAGGCTATACGTTTCTAGATGGTGAAACAATATCATGAATATTATGAATCCTTTGTATTCCTAGAAATTCTCGCTTGATTTCCTAGAATTGGATCATAAACTTGAATTATAGTTACTATAACTCACCTCTTATATTCGCATTTATTTCTAGAAATTTTTAAATAATTTTGACCCCTCGATAATATAGGCAAACGCTCTAGAATTCTAAAATGGATTTCCAGAACTCATTTTCAAAGGGGACTAGAATAAGGATGGAAATTTATAAGGATGACATGGAACTATTTTTACTAGGGCCATAATTTAGTTTCTAGATGTCAATGACAGAATTTTTTCTCAGTGTATAAAATTAAAATTTTGCTCGAAAAATGAAAAGTTTTAAGTGTCTCTAACGTACAATGATAAAGAAAAGAACTTAATCAATTGGAGATTTAATATTATTATTATTATCTATAGTTTTCTAAAAAATGTTTTGGAACATTGTATAATGCAATTCTGATGTATTTAAAAAGAAATAACGTACAGAGATGTTACATTTTTCCATACAAACACGTTGAGATTCATAAAAATATAAATAATATGAATGCGTTAAAACTTGATTACAACATTTCACACAATTTCTAATTTCTTTTGCCCGTTATTATATAAATAACGTAACCATGTTGGTAATTCTTTTGTGCATTTAACCAGCATATTTAAATCAAAAGTATAATTTATTATTTATTATGCGTTCATTACGTACTAGCAAGATTTTTGTTCCTTGTTATTCATAATGTACAAATACAACTTTTGCTTTCTATTTAGAATACATACCATTTCCCACTTAAGGCAATATATTTTTTAACATTTGAAATAAAAGGAATGATGACGATTTTAATTGTTTTGTTCTAAAAATATTAAATTCTTAATTAGGTAAGTTTCTGTATATCTAAAATGATTTATCTTTAACAAATACTTCTCTAAAATATTTATTCTTTAAATCTCCAAATGATATAATCTGAAAAAAAAAAAAAAAACTTAACTTAAAACAAAATATGTCTAAACTAAAAGGTAAAACATTTTCATTTTGATATCATATTTGATATCATTTGATATCAAACTTGATTTCATAATGCATAACTTTATTTAATAAACACGATTAAAATTTATTTTATAAACTATGTAACATCCTAGTTTAAGAATTATATCATGAAACTGATATTTGAGCATAGAGAAATACAAAATATCATCATGTTACAAGTAGAATTTTGAAAAGGAAGTGCAGACTGTAGAACTTTGCTATGTAACATTTACTTTCCCACAGAAATGTCGGTGAAAACTAAAAGGAAGACTTGTATGACCGCCAGTAAAACTTAAAAGAGTGCGAAGTCTATTAAATAATGTTGTTGTGGGTTATTGCCAATTGTCTACACCAGAGACCTAGGCATGAGTAGGATAACCTTCATTGTGGTATTTATAAGGGCTTCTAACCCGCATTCTTGCTAGAGAAGTCTATTAGGAATACGTAACTTTGTAAATTAGTGAAATTAAAAAACACAACTACATCCCAGTGAATTTAAAGAAGAAAAAAAAATGAATTGGTAAATATTTTTAAATCAAGTGTATCAGGGATTGTAGTAACAAAGATTACATTTTCCGTCAAATCCATGGGGAAAAAATATGAACTTAATTGAAGCCCAGGAAAGAAAAAAATGGTAGGAAATAGATGAGATAATCAGTGCAAAAAAATGTCCGCTCCAAAGTCGACAGCAAAAGTATCCGAGCACTAGCAAAAATTTTTATATAAAAAAAAGTACTCTTAATGCTGTTTTGTTAAATAAATCCTTGCCGAATCATGTTCTTATTCAGTCTAAGAACATGATTGGACAAGGATTTATTTAACAAAACAGTATTAACTCTACTTTTTTTACATAGAAATTTTTGCTAGTGCTCGGATACTTTTGCTGCCGACTGTACATCATATACATAATTAGATGGGTCGGTATCATATTTAAACCACAATTAGCGACAAGCGTGAAAGAGAAAATCGTTAAACTCTGTACGATACAACAAATTCTCGAAGAAGGTGCAATACGTGAGATCTTCTAATCGGGATGATCTCAGATACCCGTTAAAAATATACAGTCGGTAACAAAAGTCTCCGAATGCTAGCGAAAATTTTTATGTAAAAAAAGTACACTTAATACAGTTTTTATAAATAAATCCTTGTCGAATCCTGTTCTTAGTCAGTCTAAAAACAGGATTCGACAAGGATTTATTTAACAAAATTGTATTAAGCGTACATTTATTACACAGTAATTTTTGTTAGTGTTCGGAGACTTTTGTTACCGACTGTACTCAACAAACATGATACGTCACAGATGGACTTCTGGTTGCAATAATCAGACGTTTAGAGCCTGAAAAATAATTAAGGAGTTGAGAGTGCGCCATGTTACTTTACAGGGTTTTTTTTTTTTTCCTTGCAGTACCAAGCACTTTTGCGGGGAACAAAAAAGTACATAATTTTTTTAATGATTTTTATTAATGACAGTATTTTTAAGTAATAAATATTTCAGTAATAACTTGTTCTGTAATACGAGTAGTTCCTACAAACAATAGTGAAATACAGGAATTATTTTTCGAATTGTGTCTAAATGGCAATTAATCTTCGAATTATGTCTAAAAAATCATTTATATATACAGTCGGTGACAAAAGTATCCGAACACTAGCAAAAATTCCTATGGAAAAAAAGTACACTTCGTACGGTTTTATTAAATAAATCCTTGTCGAATCCTATTCTTAGTCAGTGTAAGAACATGATTCGATAAGGATTTATTTAACAAAACCGTATGAAGTGTACTTTTTTTGC
Organism: Salticus scenicus; assembly: GCA_963930645.1. Classification (NCBI taxonomy): domain Eukaryota; kingdom Metazoa; phylum Arthropoda; class Arachnida; order Araneae; family Salticidae; genus Salticus; species Salticus scenicus. The sequence goes on along the minus strand of OZ005651.1, from coordinate 307,387,258 downwards.
ATAGGAATTTTTGCTAGTGTTCGGACACTTTTGTTACCGACTGTATATATATTAGTACACTTTTCTTCGATTTACGTCTGACTATTTAAAGCAAAATAAGATGGAATAAAATGTGTCCTGTTTTTATATATAGGTTCTATTTTAATATTTATATGACCCAATAACTATTATCACAAAATAAAAAATCATATTTATTTTTAAAAAATCTGTTGTGAACAAAAACTGCATTTGCCTTTTTTTGTGCATTATTTAGAACTAAAGTTATATCCAACTTTTATACTTCTTTTTAATTATAGAAATACAACTTTTAGAACAAAATGAACAGATCTTTTTAACTAGTTAGCGTTAAATAATAGTACATCGAGTAACTAAACTGATAAAACATAAAAGCCTAAAAAATAAATAAATAATAAAATAAAATAACTAAACCGGCACGACCAATTGAAATACTCTCGTTTTGGGCTGGACATGACTAATGTAAAAAAAATTTCACATCTCTAGTAAGAACCAGAGCAAGTACCTAAAACTTTCAATGTACCACTCAGAATAGGATCCCAAGTGTCATAAATGTTAATGCATGTATTTCACCAATTAATTTAGAATTAACAAAAATATTGAAATGAAATGCAAATATTGTTTTTGTTGATATACAGTCGGTAACAAAAGTGTCCGAACGCTAGCAAAAATTCCTATGTAAAAAAAGTACACTTCATACGGTTTCGTTAAATAAATCCTTGTCGAATCCTGTTCTTAGTCAGCGTGAGAACATGATTCGATAAGGATTTATTTAACAAAATCGTATGAAGAATACTTTTTTTACATAGGAATTTCGGCTAGTGTTCGGACACTTTTGTTACCGGCTGTACATGAGATAAAACTATAACATCATGAGACAAACTTTCTTACACATGGACTACCATAGTAAGGACTTTAATTTTTTAATATTACTCTCTAAATAGAACCTAATATACTCATAAATTTTAGCACATGTAGTTATAAATTAATTTAGAACTAAAAAGAAACTTTCACTATAAAAAATGCATACGATCATTAATGCATTAATCAATACATACCTTCTAACATTTTAATTAATATTATGTAGTATTGTTAGTACCCGCCCCTTTTTCCACACCACTTTATTTTTAGAGTAATTTTCTCCAAATGTACTTACGATGAAAATAAAAAGCAAAATACTCTAAAATAAGATTAGTGTGAAAAAAAAAAGTCGGATACTAACAATACTACGGAATATTAATTAATATGTTGGCAAGTATGTCAACTAATATGTTGGCAAGTATGTCAATTAATATGTTGTCAAGTATGTCAATTAATATGTTGGCAAGTATGTAAATACATACATCACCATAAACACTTCGAAGCACATGAGAATAAACCAAAATATCATTTATGAAGTTGCCGTTAATTTCTGTAATATTTGACTCATAATATGTTTTCACGTTTCTTCAAATATAACTTGACATACGACTTGTTGATACAAAAGTATATCGCGCTTTCTGATTTTTTAATTTCAGATTCGCCCTACCAGCTGTGTACGAGACATTAAAGGTTGGATTGAATCCCGTGATGGAGGTCCGTGTATGATGACCGAAACTGGAGAAGTTGACAAAGATTGTATTTTCATTCCAAATATGGCCGACAATGAAGCAAAAGCATCCATTATGTATATGCCTTTCATACCATCCGTGAGTATTTTTCTGCTTGTCATCAATCTATTGCTTGTGCATCATTCAGGAAATTGATCTTTACCTAATAAATTATTGCAAAACATTTCGCCATTTATTTATTTTTTAAATATGAAAATTTAATCTATTCTTTGGTAATTTCTTTAATTATCCTTCACTTCTCAGCATTTGAAAGTCGCTTCACTTACAACCTACGGAAATATTCAAAAGGTGTCGTCTTCAAAAAAATATTGAAAAAAATATATGCGATTCTACTCTTCCTAAAACACCAGAAAGTGTCAAAATTATCGGCTGAAATAAATTACAGCGACCACAAAAAATTATCAAAATTAAGCATATTTGGCGATTTCACATTGTTAGGCGATTGATTTTGAGTACTTAGCGGAGAAATAAAACACGGTTCTGTTCGTACACGGCAATCTCGGTGCTAGCGAACTGAACGCCTAATAGCGCTAAATCGCCAAATATGCTTCATTTTGATAATTTTTTGTGGTCGCTGTAATTCATTTCAACCGATAATTTTTTCACTTCCTGGTGTTTTATGAAGAGTAGAATCACATATATTTTTTTCAATATTTTTTGAAGATGACACCTTTTGAATGTTTCCTTGTTAGTAGAAATTCATTTCTAAAAAAGAACAGGGAGTGGTAGTATAAGTATAAACGTTTTCACTAAGAATATACTTTGAAAGTTTAAAGTAACTTCTATTTAAAGGAAATAAATATAGCCGTAAATTTTTCATATTTAAACAACAGAGAAAACGTGACTATAGTTTCTAAAGTACATACTCTGTACTTCCCTTCTTCAGTAGGAGTAGGAAAGGGTATAAACTTGTTACCAGTTTTTTAAAAAGAAGAAACTGAATTTAAATGGATATTGTTCAACTTGAAGGCGAATGAATATTATAACTTTCACGAAAATGTTAGTACTAAAAATCAACGATCCAAACTAATTATATTAGAAATTCATATATTGCGCGATCTGGCCTCTTTTGTTTTCTTAAAATGTGCTTCAATTTCAAATAAACATTTTGCTTTCACATATTTTCTAAAATTTACGTTGTTACTAAAAACTGTTTTTAAAACATAAATTTAAATTAAGGAACTTGTTTATCTAAGTAATAGAAAAACAATTAATGTACTGAAATACCAACAAAATAGTTTAAAGATAATCTTGTTTTTCAGTAGGAAACAACGTAAATAAATATTAAAAAAAAAAAAAAAAAAAAAAAAAAAAAAAAAAAAAAACAGGCATCAAAACGTTTTCAAGAAAATATATATGATAGTGTTATAATTAAAAAGACACTGATGAGCTCAGAAGATTGCCCGACTGAATGTCCAATACCCATTGGAAGAATTCGAAATTTAAACTGTATTATAAGATCAGGTGGGAAATTTTTCCTAGATTACACAATATGTTTTCCTGGAAAACTAAAATCATCTTTGCTTATGAGATCTATACAAGATATAAGAATCACTACTATAGGATTTATTTTTTCATTATCAACAACTTCTTTATGCGTATCTCTCTTATCAATTACAAATAATAATAATAATAATAATCTTGCTTTAGAAGATGGAAACAATTATAAAATAAATTGCCACGAATAACGTTCTGATTAAATAAGAGCAAATTTACTTGTACTTTGGCAACGAAATAGCATTAGATAATAGTATTCGAAATAAAATTAATATGAGAGTAAAAAACAGATGAACAGGTTTTCAGAAGAACACTATAACATTTAAAAGTAACATGACAACTTTTTTGAAAAATGAAATGTTTAACCAATGTGTTTTCCAATAATTAATTTGTTGTGAAGAAGCATGGCACATGAAATAATCTGGTGAGTCACCCACACAACTTTCTCTTACCCTGTATTTCAATACTATAAAGATAGATTGCATATTAAGTCTTAAAATTAATAAGGTAAGATAATAAAGTTCAATCTACTTTTAAAATAATCTAAAATAGGTTTAGGAACAGTTTTATTAGACATACAATTATGTGTGAGAGGAACACCGGTCAATTATAGTACTAAAATTTATTTTAAAAAAAATCAAGGCTGCTATTAACGTGCCTTCAAACTTGCCAGTCTGGATCAAATTTCTAAGTGACAACCTAATACGAAATTAAAAATACCAAATTTTAATTTCCTGTAGTTATTTATTTTAAAGTTATGCTGATAACACATATACATTCAAAACAACCGCTAAAAATCAGACTTTCGAAATTAGACTTTCGACACCTCAAAACCTGATATTATACAAAAAACCCAAGTTGGAAATAGAACTTCAAAAAAATATTTAGTTTACAGCAGGAACATGAAAAATTCCTGAGCAGTGTTCGTCGACACAGTAAAATGTAACAAAGGACTTCCATAAATTACATTCAATAGAAAAGAGCGTTTAGCTCAATTTTGGGTAGCACTGTATATTGTCTATAAACAATATGCACTATAAACAATATTGTGTACATAAATTTAGTTTTACATGCAAAACGTCTAACATAAAATGAATTACAATTCCAGCGATTTCCAAGTATAGCCCCAATATATCCTATAAATACTTTGGGTAGCCCTTTAAACGAATGATAAATGGTTTCCATAACACAATCTACACAAAACATGCTTTTATGTATAGAAAAAAAAAATTCATCCTGTTTTGTTTGCGACAGCCTATAGCTTAACACTGTAGTTACCAAAAATTTCCTCGTAGACATAATATATTTGAATTCTCTTTGATATCCTTGTACACGAACCATTTCTTTGATCTGAACGAAAAGTTTAGTGTAGTATCCCTATATGATACACATTTAGAATACCAAGTTTGAACTTTCTGATACTAGTTGTTCTTGAGATATGCTGATAAAAGACACACAGACAGACAAACGGGTTAACCGCTACAAACATGATTTTCGCATTCATGGGGACCTCAAAATGTGTAAATATAACCAAAACTTACTTCGAAACCCTAAAATAATATTTTCTCTACCATGTATATGCGTAAGAGAAAATAAAAATAGTATAAAGACCGTAGACAACACAACGAAGTGGAATAAAATATATACTAGCCACAACAAAAAGATACAAGAAAAACATAAACTAATTCAGATGTCAGCTGAAAATTTCTGATTTCATTAAGACAGTTGCATGGTTTAAACACAATTGGACTGGATTCTTGCACGATAATAGAAGAACAGATCGAATATTAACTCTCTCTGTTGTATCTTGGACGACCTCAGATAAGATGAAGAGACGGAAGTGAAAGTCAAATCAGAAAAGTGACAGAAATTAATTCAGTGACTGAAGCACTAATAAAAGAATGGAAAATTTTGGGAGATACCTATATCTCACAGTGTACTGCAAATGCTTGACCATAATAATGATATATATTTTGATTTGACAATGTCAATGGGTTTCTTAACCATCTAGTACATGGTACAAAATAGGAGAAAAAGACGTATTCTTGCTCCGAAAATGAAGCAAAATTAACGGAAAAAGGAAAACAAACAATTAGAACACTCAGGTGAGGAAAAGAATTCGGCTATGGCACTAAATATAGGTTTATATTTCTCTATATTTCATGAAAAGTTTTGCTCATATTTTGGATCATTGTAATAATTGTACAGTGTATTCCAAAATTCGACATACAAATTCAGAAGGGTGATATAACGCATCAAGAGAAAGAAAACTTACCATAGAACATGGGCTTGCGTACCTCGTTCAGAGGGTGAAAATCGCATGCAGGTTTCAACATCACGCTGGTACGACACAGCATGGATTGGATGCGCGGGACTCGTTGCATGGCCTCCGCATTCGCCGGATCTCAATCTGTGTGACATTTTCTTATAAGGTCACCTTAAATCCTTCGTTTACGTGACGCCTGTGGACACACAGGAGGATCTTATAGCACAGATTGTCGTTGCTGAGGCAAACATCAAAAGCATACCTGATATCTTCGAGCGCGTCCGGGAATCGTTTTTACATCGTTAAAATGGGGGAATTTTCATAGGGGAAATCATTTTTACATCTGAGTTCTGCAATAACGTGAGCGGGTGCCACTGCCAACAACTGTTGCTCGTTGCCGGCCTTAACGCTCTAAAGCGCTCTAAACAGTGTTGCCCAATTTAGAGACTCTTTTATTCAACTACCACCAATAATTTTAAGGAGTAATATTTGATATATATAATGGATGAATAAGTGTCGAAGCAATTAGGCAACCGTTACAGTTAGAAGTTAGTTTTAGATATTGAATAAAGAAGTCCCTAAATTTGGCAACATTGACCAGAGGAGTGAAATTAATCTGGACCGGCAAAGGGTTAATCAAATAAAGCTTTTTGTTGTAAGTATTGTAATTATGTAATTCCAGCGTGACGTCGAAACGTGCATGCGTTTTTCGCGATTTTCACCGTCTCAACGTGTCAAGTTTTTATCTTATTGATGCCGTCTTTCACCTTCTCAATTTGTCGGTGGAATTTTGGAACACCAAAAGAGAAAACTATTCAAATTACAAATGGTCTACATATTTGATTATAAACGTTAATGTAATTAATATCTTAAAAATACCTAATGTAATAAATATTCGAAAAATCTACTGGTATGCTAAATTCAATGATGAATCATTTCATTACAAATTTTTATTACTTCATGTATATTTTTTTCTTTGTAACTAAAATGTATATATCAAACATCAGTAATTCTTTTCAATACATGTTATTTTTTGCTGTATAAACAAGTAATACAATTCAAACTGAGACGCAAATTTATAAAAACATGTGGTTTCCGAATTATATACATGAATTTTTAATGTAGCTTCAGTTTTTATTGCGCTCAAATTCCTTTCGTATTACTACAAGACAGATACCCTCAAACACATTATTTTTGTAATGTTACTGAATGTATAAATACCATGCTCGTAATACAAATGAGCTACATTAGCGCTGTTTGAAGAGCAAAATGAAATTCGTTTGCTCGAACTTATTAGCGTTTTTGGGTGGTATCGGACACTAAGCAGTGAGAACTCCTACTGTGAAGACAGACATCTTAAGGTGTCTGTCTTCAAGAAAATGAAAATTGCCTTGAAATTTATTAAAAATAACCTGTTCTTTAAGAGGAAATCATTTTTTTTTTCTGTGCATAGAATACTTTGAACACCTCTTCATTTTGCGGAAAAATTTAAAAAAAAAAAAGTTTTTTTTTTTTTTTTCTTTTATCTTTGAAATGTATATCCTGGCTATACTTGTGTACACGGTGTACATTCTCTCAAATTTCCGGTTAAAGGGACAAGGGATGTTGGATTTGGTTGTTTAATATTTTACAATTATCGCTTCTTAAATCATATGCTGACATGAAATTTATAAATTTTATGCATATATCATGTTTCAAAGGATAAAATATATCTTTCTTGCTGAAAAAGACTCTTTTATCGGGGGTGGAGGCAAAATAATGCACGATTTCTGGATGCTAGATGCGAATTATTTTCTAAATTATTTTAAAATTTCTATTATTTTGCATGTAACTAAACACATAATCTATGCATTTCATTTTATAGGTATCAATTAAAGCACCATTTAAGTACAAAAAAGTGCATAATATGTAAATTTGCATGCTTTTTTGTTTGTGCGACTAAATTTGTGAGTTTCTACTAAATGTTATAAATTATTGGTTTCAAAATAAATGCATGTTTTTCTGACTAACGAACTGATTAATATTCAATCAAAAAGAAAAAAAATGGGATTAAAAGAATTTCGCAAAGAGCACTATGAGTAATTAGTTAGTCTCGAAAGATGAAACCTAATAAAAATAAAATTTAAACTTTATAAAAGCTAGGAGGTATTATTTCAGGATCTCTAAAATAATCTTATTTTAATAGACCTATAAATTTCCTCGCATTATATTTTATGTAATTGTATATTTTTAATTGTATTGGCTTTAATTATATTCATTATCCTTTGCTTCATTAACATCGTAATTTGAAAGAGAAGAGAAATTGATTTTTTTCTTTACTGAAATAAACAAATAAAAATTACGAAATAAAAACTTAATAAGCATACTAAAGCAAATATGTTTTAAGTTAAATGTTTTTTAAATCAGAAATAGAAATGTAATACGAGATACGAAAAGAAATTTTCCCATATACAGATTCAGCAAAAAAAAAAAATAAAATAAATAAATAAATAAATAAAAAAAATTCATAAATTGGAAAGTTTGGTCGGGCTGGCATCTTTGTATCAAGATGATTATAACAGGTGATAAAAAGGTAAAAAGGCAACAAAGGCAACATGACAAAAACAACTAAAAATGAAAACACTTTTAGACACTTTTTAGAAAATATTTTCTTAAATGTATTACATAATATTAAGAACATTTATTGCACATTGGCAATTTCGTGTACAGTACATAAGAGCCAAAATCTTTCAAATTCTGTTCCAATTTCTTTTAGAACATGTTGAAATAACTGTTGGGGATGATAATTTTTTTTTTTTTTTTTTTGCAAAAAAATATTAAAATCTCATTACGCCGTAGTAAATGTGCAAAAAACGAAATTTTACGAAAGTATTCATCCATGCAAGTGGCGGTCATGGTATTAAGTATTTAATCAATAAATGCTAATTATGCGTTTTATAAATTACTTAATATTATTGTATTTGAGAGATACTGATAAAGGAAAATTTCTGTGTAAAAGAAACTTAATTTATTACAGAAAAAAGGTGATTTCGGTTTAATTACAGACCTGAAAAGAATACTTAAAAATCTGCAAATTATTGTGCATTAAGCCTCCTGAAATATCAGGCTAGCATAACTCATTCATATATTGCTTTTTTGTACAACTTCTGTTTTTTCCGTAGCTATAAACTTTATAAAGTTACAGTCGGTAACAAAAGTATCCGAACACTAGCAAAAATTCCTATATAAAAAAAGTAGAGTTAATACTGTTTTGTTAAATAAATCCTTGTCGAATGATGTTCTTAGACGTCTAAGAACATGATTCGACAAGGATTTATTTAACAAAACACAAAACAGTATTAACTCTACTTTTTTTTTTATATATATAGGAATTTTTGCTAGTGTTCGGACACTTTTGTTACCGACTGTAATATAATAAACTTTAATAAAGAAGCATCACAAAACTGGCGTTGTAAAAATTATTACTTACAAACTTTGAATAAACACCATAAAATGCAATAAACTCGCAACAATTGTTTCGGGTCGAAAAAACACACGACCCTTCATCAGGCGAACAAAGTAAGCACGAGTGCTGCAGTCAAAGCGGCAACGCACAAAATCGTTTAAAATGAAAAGAAAAAGTTTATAAAGTAGAAACTAAATATAGCTACTGGTGTGAGTAGAATTGTACAAAAAAACAAGAAAATAAATAAATGAGTGAGATTGAACATATAACAATCTAAGGATAACAAAAATTAAACTAAAATCTAAGTTACGTGAGTAATTTCCAAGCATCAGAGAAGAAAGGAGTGGAAGAAATATCATTAACAAGATTTTTCGAATTTTTAAATATGTAAAATGCTTCATGAATATCCAAATGGGAGGAGCAGACAGGAGATGAAATTATGTTAGTTTTGGAAAAATCAAAACGATGACCTTGAGACCAGCAGTGGGAAGCAATAGAAGATTTGGTAATCTCTTCATTACGAACATTCCGACGGTGCTCATTTATTCTGTATTTCAAACGCCTCCTAGTTTGACCAATATAACCTAAGTTGCAGGACGAACACGGAATTAAATAAATTCCAGAACGGTTTTCGGTGGGAATGGGATCCTTAAGAGAAGATAATTTTATTTTATTGACGGGTTTGTAAATAACTTTGAAACCAAACGGTGAAAGAATTTTAGAGATTTTAAAAGAGAGTGAAGAATAAAAAGGTAAAACAACTGGGATGAGACTGTGATCGTTTAATTTGGGAGCAGAACGTTTAGGATTCTTAAATTTATATAGAGCTTTATCGATGATAGATGGGTTATAGCCACGAGAGAGGGCAAGAGATTTTAAATAATTAATTTATTTCGAAAGATTAGACGGATCAGAACAAATGTGTAAGGCACGGTAAACATAAGTGTAAAAAGCAGACATTTTTTGTTGAGGGGCGTGGTTAGAGAGAGCATGCGGCGGCAAAGAGACTGAGAATGGTTTTCTAAAAACAGTAGTTGAGAAACAATCCTTTTCTTTATTCACAAGAACGTCAAGGAAGGGCAAAGAGCAATCCTGTTCAACCTCAAAAGTGAATTGAATGCATGGGTCAATCGAATTGACCAAAGAAAGTAAATTGGACAAATCGACGTCAGGGGAGACGAGAACGAAAGTGTCATCCACATATCTAAACCAGTGAGGAAATTTATATACACCGAAGAGTTTTTCTTCAAAATAGTGCATATAGATGTCGCAAAGTAAAGGAGAGAGAGGACTACCCATGGCCATACCATCATTTTGGGAATAATAAGTACCATTAAAAATGAAGGCAGTTTGCCTGATACACAAATGAACTAAATTTACAAGCTCCTCAATTTCAATAGAAGAATAATGGAATTCACGTAGTCTTCTCTCTAAACAAACCGGTTCAAGGTGCTCTGGTTTGTTTAGAGAGAAGACTACGTGAATTCCATTATTCTTCTATTGAAATTGAGGAGCTTGTAAATTTAGTTCATTTGTGTATCAGGCAAACTGCCTTCATTTTTAATGGTACTTATTATTCCCAAAATGATGGTATGGCCATGGGTAGTCCTCTCTCTCCTTTACTTTGCGACATCTATATGCGCTATTTTGAAGAAAAACTCTTCGGTGTATATAAATTTCCTCACTGGTTTAGATATGTGGATGACACTTTCGTTCTCGTCTCCCCTGACGTCGATTTGTCCAATTTACTTTCTTTGGTCAATTCGATTGACCCATGCATTCAATTCACTTTTGAGGTTGAACAGGATTGCTCTTTGCCCTTCCTTGACGTTCTTGTGAATAAAGAAAAGGATTGTTTCTCAACTACTGTTTTTAGAAAACCATTCTCAGTCTCTTTGCCGCCGCATGCTCTCTCTAACCACGCCCCTCAACAAAAAATGTCTGCTTTTTACACTTATGTTTACCGTGCCTTACACATTTGTTCTGATCCGTCTAATCTTTCGAAATAAATTAATTATTTAAAATCTCTTGCCCTCTCTCGTGGCTATAACCCATCTATCATCGATAAAGCTCTATATAAATTTAAGAATCCTAAACGTTCTGCTCCCAAATTAAACGATCACAGTCTCATCCCAGTTGTTTTACCTTTTTATTCTTCACTCTCTTTTAAAATCTCTAAAATTCTTTCACCGTTTGGTTTCAAAGTTATTTACAAACCCGTCAATAAAATAAAATTATCTTCTCTTAAGGATCCCATTCCCACCGAAAACCGTTCTGGAATTTATTTAATTCCGTGTTCGTCCTGCAACTTAGGTTATATTGGTCAAACTAGGAGGCGTTTGAAATACAGAATAAATGAGCACCGTCGGAATGTTCGTAATGAAGAGATTACCAAATCTTCTATTGCTTCCCACTGCTGGTCTCAAGGTCATCGTTTTGATTTTTCCAAAACTAACATAATTTCATCTCCTGTCTGCTCCTCCCATTTGGATATTCATGAAGCATTTTACATATTTAAAAATTCGAAAAATCTTGTTAATGATATTTCTTCCACTCCTTTCTTCTCTGATGCTTGGAAATTACTCACGTAACTTAGATTTTAGTTTAATTTTTGTTATCCTTAGATTGTTATATGTTCAATCTCACTCATTTATTTATTTTCTTGTTTTTTTGTACAATTCTACTCACACCAGTAGCTATATTTAGTTTCTACTTTATAAACTTTTTCTTTTCATTTTAAACGATTTTGTGCGTTGCCGCTTTGACTGCAGCACTCGTGTTTACTTTGTTCGCCTGATGAAGGGTCGTGTGTTTTTTCGACCCGAAACAATTGTTGCGAGTTTATTGCATTTTATGGTGTTTATTCAAAGTTTGTAAGTAATAATAATAAACTTTAGTTGATACTTCATAACAATGAGATTATCTTCTATCGGAGCGTCTACTTATTATTATGTTACTGCCATCTACCGTAGAACAGAAAAACTTTTTCAGATGCGTCTACATTGCTTTTATGAATTGCACATTGCTATGGATACATGATTCCCATTTTTGTAGAATTTTTTAAAACTATTCAACGAAAATAAATTTGTTTAGATCGCCAGGATTATTACTTTTTACATCATTTTAAACATTTTCAGCTACAGCTAAAAAAATTGATTCGTCTCTCGATTCTGCTCTATCTAGTTTATTCTGAACTTCAGAAAAAAGACTAAAAATTGGTTTCGACCTTTTTTCTTCTTTAAATAGTTGTTTAGTTTTTTATTCCCTATTTTCACGGACTATGAAAAAGACTAGGATAAAAGTTTTTCAGGAAAATATTGAAATTCTTAATTTCAAAGGAATTCAAAAGGATAACATAACAAACGCCTCCATTCTCCTCTGCCTTCTCTTCTTCCATTGTCTTTTATCTCCATTCTATTCTTCCATCTGATGTCTCAATTCTTCTTTTTTAACCGTTATAATAAAAGTAGGTAATGGATACGCTAACAGATTAAATCATTACTTATCCGAAATCGAAACATAGTTTTTGTACATGTTTTTTGTAAAGTACAACTACGAAGTTATTTAGTCAATTTAAGTTACAAAAATGATAAAATTTTCATAAATATTTTCTACAGATGGAAGGATTCTGTGACAGTGACCACTATCTCCATAACGTTTTAGCTCCGACTAAACATAACGCTGTATGCAACTACAGAAGTACCTGGGACGTCATCTCCAGTCACAGTGATTTTAAGAAAAGGTATGTTGCTTGCTTACGTTTTTTTTTTTTTTTTTCTTTTTTCTTTACATTTACATGGCTTCTATATTTTTTCTGAAATTTTCTACTGTAGACGTTCAACACAGATTAAGCTTCCATCATTTTGTTCAATTTTTCAAAATTAAGTTTAACGGATTGATACAGCTTGACCAACCCATCGATTTTGCATTATTTTATGGTATTGTAATTAGTGTTATAATTTTTTTCCTCATTTTCTTCGATGAAGTGTCATATACGATTCCTTTGGCAATATTTATTTTTTAAATTAAATAAAATCTGGATGAATGAACTAACGAATAAACAAATAAATATATCTATTTGCTACCTACTTGTCTTCTTTATTTTCTCAATGAAGGGAAAGATTAAGCCCTGCGATAATTTAAATTATACTAAATACGAGTGGTCATACTCCGATTTCTGATTGAACTGGAGCTATTTACATTACTTCATTTGGATTTATTTTTTATAAATAGTACGACACTATATTTACAGACTAAAGATGGAAGAATAAAAATATCATTGACAAATGTAAATTCCATTTAATTAAAGTTCATATTTATAAAAAATTGAGCTGCATTTGAAATAAATCTTAACAGGTGACATCTAACTCATAAATGCAGCGTTACTGTTAAATCAGGATCATTTTTCTTGTCTTCATTTGTCATTATCCCCCCCCCCCTTTTCTTTCTTTTTCTTTTACTTTTACTTTTTTTTTTTTTTTTAGTTTTATTAATTTACATGTTGTTTTCTGATTTCTTGGAAACTTTTATCGATTTTATCACCCTCATATAGAAAACTTCACATTAATAAAAGGAAGTATAAAATAAAATTTCCCTGCACATAACATCCCTTCGATAAACTTTCCAAAATTGAAATCAACTAATTAAATAAATCTTTAATATTCAATAATAAAAGACATAAATTTAAATTGTGCCTCCAAATGCTTTTTATTACTAAGAAACTATACGCGGCATTTTTCTTCTTTCCCATAATATCAATCGAAAATACATAATAGGATGAAGTGGGGGGTAAGTGTAACATATTTAGGCATAGTTCGACTTTGGCCTAATTTTTCTCATTTTCTATTATATTTATGCCTTTGAAATTTTTTAGGCATAAACTACAACTATCCGGCTCTTAAAAAATATGAACTTTTTATAATTATCAACGAGCCACTTAAAGAAACAATTATGAAAATTTCGTTTTTCGTGATTCCACTTGCCCCATGGGTTGAGCAAGTGTAATCTGAGCCTACTGTACCCAGTTATATATCATTAGAAGAGATGTAAGTCAAGTTTCGAGACAGTTCAACCCTGCATGAATCTGGAACTTTTTGAATTTTTAAAACATCTCAATTCTTTAGAGAGTTGCAAACCTTTCCATACACCTGCAACTCGCACTTCACATTTTAAACTTTTAACACTTCTACAAAACCTTTAAAAAAAAATCAGAATATTAGGTTTAATTAAAAACTGAAAGAAAGAAATTATAAGTGACATAACTGAGGTATTTGGAACAAATGTAAACACCGTGATTACTTTTGTCCAGCATACAAAGTTTCTAAGGTATGTGCGACCACGCGTGAAAAAACAAAAAGCTTAAGAAATAGAAGAAATCTGGAGTTATATTCAATATTTACATACAAAACTTAGTTTCCTTAACGAAAACTGTGGCATTTACCTAACAGGTACAGCAATGGCAAAACTTTGAATTTTGAGAGAAGTACTCTGTCAAAGAGTAAAATGTTTTCAACCTTCTAAACCTTTTAATATTTGATTTGATTTCCTAAGGTTAAATAAAACAGATAAGGATTCAAGCAATAAGATATGATGAATATTAGATACGATACAAATTCAGCTTACCAGTTGAGTTATAAGCCAAGGTTATACTTACCCCACTTCACCTTATATTAAGAACAGGCAAAAGTTTAGACACTTTCTCCTTCCAAAAACTTGAGAATAGCGAAATGGAGAAAGTATTAAAAAAATTAAGTTCGTGTATATTCTTTCGTTTTCTACATTAAAAAATATATACCTTTTTCAACTACTAAAGAAAAAAAAAGTTTTCAAAAATGTTATACTTAAATTAAATTTTCAGAGCCGCTTTAAAATGGTTTCAGAATTCTTTATGATATACAGTACAGCACCGATTATCTGTGAGTGCGAGAGCCTCGAAAAACAATTTAAATTACTAACCTCCTAAAAACCCAATTTTAATTCAAGCCAACGACAAGGAAAATACAATATGTTCTACAGTGTGAGAGTCGAAAATTACCGACGTGTTTACTGGGCATTGTAATTCTATAGACCCACTTGGAATTTTTTTGACGGTTTTAGGAGGAAATGAATTTTTTTACTTTAGAAATAGGGATTATACTGTTCTACCGCGTATTTTTTTTCATGTTTTCACCTTATTTTACTCTATTTTTCGGGTTATCCGCGATTGCCACCCAATTGCTCTACTGTAATTCATTTATCATTCATGTAATATAAAAATAGTAAAAGTTATTCTTGATGTAAAAATTATGTTAACAAAATTTCTGTACGTTTCCTGTTATTATGCGCAGTTGTTAGGCAAAAATCTACGTTTTTTTTTTTTTTTTTTTTTTTTTTTTTAAATTTTTATTAGAATTACCAATTCTTAATATTAAAAATCAAAGAGTTTTCTAAATTCAAAGTACTTTCCTGATTTTAAGGCAGCTAAGTAGTCACCGTCGTGAGAAATGCATTTGTAAAACACTAAAATGCACGGTTTTCTGATTGCTTTTTCTCGAAATGGTTCCTAAAGATAAGGAAAACGTTTTCGAAATCGTGTGAAACCACAAACTTAAATTGAATTTCTATAAACGTTTTAAAAATACGCAAGAAATTTTTTTTCACAATATTTTATCATAATCTTACCCTTTTTTATTTTTTATTTTATTTTATTTTTTACTTATATTATTAATTTAAAAAGCTTCCGCGGAAAAGCCAATAAACGAATTCCCTACCATTCTTAGTATTTTTTGCTTTACTTCTGCAAACATATGAAGAAGGCATGAAATAAAGATAAATAAAAGAAATATTGCGAAGTAGTTTAAAAGAGACATTAAAGATTTCACTTTTTTTAAAAATAGTTTTAAAAAAATGATTCATTTAAAAATATATTTTTTGCAATAAAATTCGAAATTAACATTCTGCGAACAATAACGGAAAGTAGAAAATCAGTGATAAAAATCAGTATGTTAAGTTTTAAGTTTCCTTTCATATCATCATAATTTAATCTTTCCATCCAACCGTACGTATACCTTCATAGGGCGTAAAATTCTTATTTTTAAATAAAAATGCAGACTTGTGAGGGATATATGAAAATATATTTTCGCCTTTATGAAAAAGTGAGTATTATAGATGCTCAGGTTAGTTAATATTTTTATACCACATAATTTTCTTTCTTGAAATAATAAATCAATGTATTTGAACCTTTTTGTCCCAAGAACAAATAAATTTTATCATCTACGCGTCATGACCAAGTTTTCGAAACAAACAAGGCAAGAATTTGCGGTTAGAAAAATAGAAAAATCTGGAGTGACTCCACTCGACTTTCCGAACATTGAGTAATTAACAGTTTTGTAGATAAAGTAAAGAAAGAGGAGTTGTTAAACAAACAAAAGAGAGAAAACCGTAATAGAGTGTTTGAGTATTTTTCTCCATCTATTACACGATGTTTTATTTAACGCTACTGAACTTTGAGCCCATATATCATAATGATAAAGAATTTTTCGTTGTGTCCCTCTAAAAACCTATAAATGCTAAATTCACCAAAATGCTTATAGTTAGTGCAACAGTGATTTATAATACTCATATAAATTTTCAGCTCAATTCAATAAGGCGTTTAGATGCTATCGTACTTTTAAAAATTTAGTCCCATAGTCCATAATGATAAAGAATTTTTCTTTGTGTCCCTGTAAAAAAACTGTAAGTGCTAGATTCACCAAAGTCTATACAGTTAGTTCAACTGTGATCTATAACATGTGTACAAATTTTTTGCTCAGATTAATAAGGCGTTTAGGCGCTATCACACTTTTAAAAATTTGGCCCCATAGGCATAATGATAAAGAATTTTTCTTTGTGTCCCTGTAAAAAAACTATAAGTGCTAGATTCACCAAAATCTATACAGATTGAGTATCTGTGACCTATAATATGTGTATAAAGTTTTTGCTCAATTGAATAAGGCGTTTAGATGCTATCGCACTTTTAAAAATTTGGCAAAGAATTTTTCTTTGTGTCCCTGTAAAAAAACTATAAGTGCTAGATTCTCCAAAATCTATACAGATTGAGTATTTGTGACCTATAATATGTGTATAAATGTTTTGCTCAATTGAATAAGGCGTTTAGATGCTATCGCACTTTTAAGATTTTGCTCCCATAGGCCATAATGATAAAGAATTTTTCTTTGTGTCCCTGTAAAAAAACTATAAGTGCTAGATTCACCAAAATCTATAGGGTTCGTACTATGGTGACTTAAAATATGCGTACCAACTTTCAGGTTAATTGAACAAAGCGTTTAGACGCTAGCGTGTTCACTCACAGACATACACACATACACACATACACACACATACATACATACATCATCGTAAAAATAGTGAAAACGGACTCAGGGGACCTCAAAACGTATAGAAACATCAAAATCTCGAATTCGGATTTTTGACATGATTACAATACTTTCCTCACTATAGTGTTCGGAAAGTAAAAATATGTCAAACAGAAATAAAATTATTTAAGACAACACAGTTGTTTTTCAAAAGAAAAGGAAAAGAGAACTGAGAAAAGAATGAGAGAAAAAATAGAAGACAGGAGAAAAAAAAATGCAAACTTTTAGAATTACGACAAAAACTGGAAGAACAATATACTTCCATACAGAATTATTAATTAGTTTATAATAAAAAAAATTAATATTACGTATGCTTTTTAAAAAAATCCATGTTTTGAGAATAAACATGATACGAAGTCAAACATATATTTTTAAATCATATATAGTTTATGGTTAAGTAAAGCAATAATGATTTAGATCGACTTATTTTACATATTAATAGCTTTTATTCCAAATGAGCATATTTCTATTAATATTAGCAGAAATATGCTCATTAGCATTATCATATATTAAATTAGCATATTATACGCTTGATATATTATATATTCGATGTCCGATATTCGATTTAATATTCGATTTTCGATATATTATACATATATCAGCATATTATACATTCGATATTTTATTAAAACATTTTCATGTACAGTCTGAATGAAAAGAGTAACTAGCAGCGTGTAAAGATTACGAATTAAAATGCTTTAGACACATAGAATTTTACGTTCAAATGTTAATGTAAAAATTGACGCATGATTTAATCTACAGTCGGCAGCAAAATCATTGAAGCACTAGCAATAATTCCTACTTAAAAGATGCACACCTAATACTGTTTTATTAAGTAAATATTTGTCGAGTCATGATCTTAGTCCTGTACTGTCTATAAAAAAGTAAGTTGATGATAAAAATTAGTGATCAAACTAAAAAAATATATATGAAAAGTGTGGATGTGTCCTTCAATAATTTTGTATAATGTTAGTCTGACATGTTCCGATAATTTTATTTTTGTCCTTTATAAACTAATATACAGTCGGCAGCAAAAGTATCCAATGAATAATTCCGATGTCAAAAAAGTACACTTAATACTGTTTTGTTAAATAAATCCTTGTCGAACCATGTCTTAGACCGACTAAGCACATGACTCGACAAAGATTTATTTAACAAAACAGCATTAAGTGTACTTTTTTTTAGGGATTATTGCTAGAGCTCGGATACTTTTGCTGCCGACTGTATAAGTTACAGTCGGCAGCATAATGTTTCGAGCACTAGCCAATAATTCCTATATTAAAAAAGTACACTTAAGACTGTTTTGTTAAATAAATCCTTTTCGAATCATGTTCTTAGACTGACTAAGAACATGACTCGATAAGGATTTATTTAACAAAGCAGTATTAAGTGTACTTTTTTTAGACAGGGATTATTGCTAGTGCTCGAATAATTTTGCAGCCGACTGTATATTCCATATGTTATTAATAAGATTTATTAAATATGTTTTCTCGAGAACATAATTTTTTTCATTATTAAGTATCTTGGTATATTATTCTTTGAAAAATAGCTTAAAATTTGTTAATCTTATTTTAAATATTTCTTTTCTTTTTCAGGGTGAAAAGAGATACTAGAGAAAAAGAGCTTACAGAAACATTATTCCAAGTCATACAGTCTCGCCCTACATCTCGTTACGTTCTTCTCTTGGATATTTCTGGAAGTATGAATGTAAGTAATTGAAAATGTAATGTGAGAGAATTGTTGTTTTTCTAATGCTTGTAATTTTTTAGTTCCTGTGTAATTTTAATAAAAACATATGATAAACTCAGTATAAAGTTTATAAAACAAACCGTAACTCTCTACTATGAGTTAATGAACTCAATATCTAAATATTGGAGAAGTACAATGTATTTCTATACTCAATTTAACATTATAGAACATAGGAAATATAAACTAAAATTAATTGCAGATATAAGGTAAATGTGTATTTAAGATTTCTAATAGCACTCTTTGAGCAATTTTAACTTATCAGTAATCTAAAAATATTAATAAAACTCAAAATAATATGCGTTTCTAGTGATATATATTTCAAATACGAACTGAAAATTAAAGTAAAAATAAAAATAAATAATTCAATTGTGATTTCATTATTATTCTATCTGAAGGATATATACTCTCTCTGTTTAAAAGAAAAAGTGAAAAGAAAGTAAGTTTTTCGTATTATATTTAGATCATTTCTATATCTGAGCATTGTGATAAGGTTGCTGATTACGGAAATGAGAGAACGTACGTCTCGTATGTCCTGGCAGTCAGGGAGTTAATGATTATTTTATATAACCTTTTCATCACTGCTTTAAAGATTAATTATTTGAAATAATTTAGTGCCTCATTAAGAAGACAAACTGTTTTTTTTTTCCCATTTATTGTAGGGACAACCTATGAAGCTGCTGCATGGAGCGGCTACAAGATTAATAGAGGATCGTGTTCAAGAAGGTTCTTATTTAGGAATTGTGCAATTTAGTACAGAAGCTCGCATCTTGAAAAATCTTACAAAAGTAAACAATGCTACTCGAAAAGAATTGAGTAAAAGTCTTCCATCCAAGGATGACGGGGGAAGAACAGCTATTGGAAAAGGACTGATCGAAGCCTTAAAAGTAATTTAGAATGTTTTAGAAGAGCATCAATATTCTACCATTAATATTTTTTAAGTATAAAAGTATGTCATAATTCAAAACTTAAGGATTTTCAGTATTAAAAAATTTATATTTCATATATTTATATCATTCAACTAATATTCGCAAAAAATCGGAATAAATAAAAGCTGTAGTTAGTTCATATTTATTTATATATTTTTATGAAAGAAATTCTTTCATTTATAGTTGAAAAGGAAGCATTATGATTATTTTGTTTCAGCTTTCTCGTCACATATTAATATTGTAATATTCTGTGACATAAAACATCATATATTGATTAACTTACAGTTTTCATACAAAATCGATGCTATAAAAGAAAGTTAGAAACATGTTCTTTTATGTATATTTAAAGAAAAATTACCATACAAAAATATTTAATGAAAGTCACTGCCTCTAAGAATAAATACCTAAAAAAAAGGGAATATTTTTCAAGTTGTGGCGGTCTTTTAATAAATGATTTTGTAAAGTAATATATAAAATATCTAGATAAATAAATGTAAATTTTTATTGATTCACAATTCATTTGATTTATTTGTGCATTCGATTTCCCTTGCAGGTTCTTAGCAATGGTAACGATACTAGTGAAGGCGGTCTCATAATGTTAATCACAGACGGTGAAGAAAATGTAACACCTTTCGTTGAAAATGTTCTCCCTGATATATTAAAACACAAAGTCATAATAAATGCAGTAGCTTTTGGATCAGAAGCAAGTCAGAAATTAGAAACTATAACAGCGGTTACAGGAGGCAGAGGATACTTTTTTTCTAATAATGGAAGTCGTCCTTCTTCCGCCCTTGATTCAGCTTTCTTAGAGTCTATAACATCACAGGCAGATATTGAACTACAACCTGTACAGGTAATTACAATACATTTTATTAATATAACATCTGTTTTTAAAGTAAATAAATAAATAAACCTAGTATTAATTGATTGCACAATAAGTCACTTGTTTGAGGAGACGCATCACCTGTAACTAATGTATTTCTATTAATTCAATTTTCCGAATCAAAAGAATAAACCCATTAAATTAAACCTTCATTTAAAATAACTTTATATTTTAAATTTTGAATATTTTATTTTGAAGCTATACAGTGCGAAAAATGAACTATGTGTATCAAGTTTTAATTATTTATTTATTTATTTTTGTAAATTTCTTGAATAAATACATAATGTTATTCCATAAATAATTTTTTCGCTAACGGCAGAGCGGCACTTGCGATTAAGCATTGACCGGGAACTCGCCGAATTGATGGCCATTTGGGAAGGAGCACCCAATGGGCGGCCATCGCTGCTCTTAGCAGAGACATCACATCCATGCCATGTCCGCGAATCGAACCCGGGTCCTACCGTGTGGGTTGGTTGGTTGTAGGATTTAAGGCCGATTGACTCCTGATGTGTCCTAGGCCTAGGGGGGAATGCCCTCCGTGGGGGTCTTTCTAAGGGGTCCTAGCCCGTATTTACGCGAGTTTCGGAGGAAACCACGGAAATCTCCGAACGGCTAGGTCGATGAGCGCGACCTGGGATCGAACCCGGCACCTCCCATCTACCAGCTTTGAGCGCAGAACCGCTCGGCCGCTGGTGGGCCCTACCGTGTGGGAGTCAGGGAAACTGACCGCCACATGGTATGGTGGCTGAGAAAGGTGGCTTATAAAACTTGCTAATAATAAAAAGAAACAGAAATGAATTTTTGAAATTTAAATTTTAAAATTATGACAGATACTATGTAACAATGATGAAATGTTTAATATGCCAATAATTTAAAAATTTAGAGAAACTTTATGATTAAATTATCAGACATAGAAATTACTTAGAAAGTAAAAGGGAGGCAATTTCTATTGTTAAAAATGCGCACACGTCTTTAAAAATGCCCTAAAATATTCTAACTTTATACTTAAAAAAAAAAAAAAAAAAAAAAACTATTGCTTTGAATGAAAATAATATATATATATATATATATATATATATATATATATATATATATTGAAAATAGTCTTTATTTTCTATTTTTTCTAATTTACAGCTCAAAAATGAAATAATTTCTCTTGAAACTTCAAGCACAAGAAAATTTGTCTTTATTGATAAAGAATTAGGAAAGGATACAAAATTTACCCTTACAACTCAATACATACAAAGAGTATCAGATATTGTGTTGAGAAGCCCTTCAGGAAAAATTACTGATGCATCAAGTCCCCACTACAGCCGAGATGACAAAACAGGTCAAAGAATTGAAATCTCTCTACCTGAAGCTGAAGTGAGTTTCGAATTATATCTAATTAAATTTTCATTTTCCTCTTAATCATTGACCAGCAGAAAGAAGATGAATTAAGTTCATGAATTATTTATTTGGAGCAATGTTTCTTTGGAAAGAATTAGTCTTTAGAAAGAATTTGTTTTCATTTATCTTTTTTCCTTTTCTTTTTTTTCAATATTATTAATTACTGACTACAAATAGTTTTGTACTTAAATACATATTTTAGTAGTTCACCACTGATCAAGTTATCCTAGGGAGTTGGATAATAATATTTAAAAAGAAATGAGCAGTAGTACTTAAAAAGAAATATTTTTAAAAGGGATTCTGAAGGAAACAATGATTAAAATTTTCGTTATTAAGTAAAGAAAATCTGAGAAATGTTTACGCAGCGTTCTAATTAAGTTCTCCATTTTGAATTTTAGACTAAATTTATTAATAAAATACTCGAAATGCGAAAATAAAACACCTTTTATGTAAGAATAAGTTTAAAATAAAGCTTTTAACAATTTTTTTATAAACACTGCAAGTAAAAAACTGCAAAATTTGTTGAAAACACAATATTAAAATTGTCAGTAAATTTTAACTTAAGTTTAAAATGTTAGCATAACTTTTGTTGTAAAATTTAGTCATTTGAGCAACATTTGCTGTAAAATAGCAAACCTAAAGACTTTTAAGATAGAATTTAATGATAATTTAGAGCACAAATGGTAATTCTATGTAAATGCTTGCAGTGAGTTGCTGTATTTTTTCACATTTTTCTTTTATTGGGATACGGTCTCTGCATACCAGTGCAAATCATTTGTAAAACACTCTAACGCTTTTTAAATAATGCAAATTATTTCATAGGAAATTCAATATTTCTGACTAGTACAGTCGGTAACAGAAGTGTCCGAACACTAGCAAAAATTCCTATGTAAAAATAGTACACTTCATACAGTTTTGTTACATAAATCCTTGTCGAATCCTGTTCTTAGTCAGTGTAAGAACATGATTCCATAAGGATTTATTTAACAAAACCGTATGAAGTGTACTTTTTTCACATAGGAATTTCTGCTAGTGTTCGGACACTTTTGTTACCGACTGTACATATATGATAAAGGACACCATGACCATTTTTTCTGAAAACAATTAGCAACATTTCCCTGATGTGCATTTTTTGCTTTATTACATTAGTATATTACATTATATCTGTACTGATAAGTATAAAGGATTTAAGTCCATATTCTTGATTTTTCAGGAGACGAAAAATAAAGTTTAACTAAACACTAATAAGAAGAATCGATTAGGAAAAAGAGATTAGATTGATTTACACCCTTTATACCATTCAGTGATTGTCAATCTTCATTTAATAAAGGGAAAAAATTGAATTAAATATTCTATACTAAAGATTAATGCTAAATTTCTGACTTGAATCTTTTTTTACCAATGGATTTTCTCAAAGACTAAATGACATGGATTTAAATCCTTTATACCAATCGATAGAGAATTTTTTTCTGAGTCTGACTATGTACTTAATTCAAAATCGACATTTTTGGACTTAAATCCTTTATACTTATCAGTGCAGAATATTACATTATATCCTTAATAATGTGCTAAAGTGTCACTAAGCGATTACTGCTAGTTGCAAAGATGTGCATTTAAACATGTATTTAAAGTTGAAAAAAATATATAAAAAGTTGCTTTCCTGAAAAATTACATTTTTGGGACATGGAGTGCTTTATCTCCGGAGTACAGATTATACTAGCCTATTATATACAAAATTATAAAAATCCTATTAAATACTGTAACAAAAGTATAGTAATCGCAAAATAGATATATAAACATGCCACGATATAAAATGAAAATAAAATTTATTTTAGAATGGAATATATCATCAAAAATCAGGGAATTTTACATTATTGATTATTATATTTTCATAACTTTTTTTTTTCTATTTTTTATTTGTTATACATACAAAGTCTGTTAAAAAAAATGATGAAAGTATGCCTAGTTGTATGCTTGAATATATTCTCAAATTATTTACGTATCTCTCATAGAAGATTACCCAGAGAAAAAATTCTGTAACTGACATCTAGAATCTAAATTGTGGCTCTAGAAAAAATAGTTCCATGCCATCCTTATAAATTCTAGTCCCCTTTGAAAGCGAGTTCTAGAAACCTCTATTAGAATTCTAGAGCGTTTGCCTGTATTCTCGAGGGCAAAGTTATTTAATAATCTCTGCAAACAAATGCGAATACAAGAGGCGGGTTTCAGCAACTATAATTTTGGTTTATTGCCCAATTCTAGAAAATCAAGCGAGAATTTTTCGCAATACAAAATATTCAGATTATTGTTTCACCATCTAGAAATATGTAGACTAGAAATTCTCGATCACTTCGTCTATTCAGTTTATTAGCGTTCCTTATGCGCATAGCTTGGAAATCTATATTTCTAGTTAAGAGATTTAGAAAATGACCACATATTCATTCTAGATGAAGGCGGTATATTTTTTTTCTCAGTGTATATGAAAAGCTACTGTCCTCCATGAATGTATCTGCGCTGTATCGAGCATTGTTGCAAATAATCCAGTATAAATTTGCTGAAATCGCACTTCATGATGCGTTGAGTTTTCTAAATAAAATCATGTATATATATTTCAATTTCAATTTTTAAATAAGGAAGATTTTAGTCAAAGTTAGAATTTTCTAAAACTCAATAAAATTAATTTAAGGAGACAAATAATATTGTCAGTATCGCTATGTATAAATCGTTTCCGTGTGCAATATCATTTCCTTTTTAGCAGATTTTGTAAAATATCATTTATCACTGTTGTGGATTATGAAGCATTTAATACTTAGTGCCTATAAATTCAAATTTTTTCTGCAACATCTGCAAATTGTACTACTTTTTTGTTCCATTTTATAGCCTGGAAAATGGGAAATTATCATCCGGCGATTGGGTGATCATCCTGTTATAGTTAGCTTCTCGGTGACATCAGAACCTAAAGATATACGAGATCAACCTATTCGTGTCAAATCCTGGTTAAGTGACATCCAGTTGAAATTTCCAGCTTACGCTAAAATATTTGCTGATGTTAAGAAAGGCTATTTAGCTGTCATTGGTGCAGAAGTGATAGCAACTGTAGAAAGACCTATGGGCCCAACGGTCGACGTTGAGTTAAGAGATGATGGTTTAGGTATGATTTTAAGTATTTTTTAAGTCATATACCTAAAAGATTAACAGTAATTGTATTAGAACTCCATTAAATAGAAAATTCCATTTGATAAGAAAAATTAAACTATTTTACTATTTTAAAGTGTAATAAAATGTTTCTATAAATTGCTAATGAAGTACTTAAAGATAATTAAATTTTACAGAATAAACCATGTGTGTAATTGTTTCTTGTATAAATTAAAGATTTTGTGATAATATATGAAACTTGTAATATTGTGTGACACAGAATTATTCATTTAATAATTTAACAATTTAAGTTATTATCCTGTTAATAATAATATCTTAGTTATGTATATGAAGTTCTATTTATATGATATCGATAAAATATTATTTTTGAGTACACGGCAGTTGTTATTGGCTTACCTTCGAGGGAAGTTTGATGAGTAGATGGTACGTCAGTCTGGTGCTACGCTATGGGCAATCGGCGACGGTCTGGGACTCACCCCTAAGGGTGTTCTGGAGACATGCCATGATCCTCCACGAAGGGTATAGCTTTTCCGCTTCGGTGATCCCCAGAAGCATTATTTGGGATAGTATCATGAAAGGTATTGCGGCTAGGACGGATTTTACGTTCACCAGCTCCTTTGTGTTTGAAGAAAATAAATTAAAATTTTAAAAATGAGTAACCATGTCAGCTTTAAATCCCGTTAAGAAAAGATATTCGTTAGTATAGAATGATTGTTAGCACACACTATGAGATACAGCCGGAGAAATGCTTTTTAATATTAAATAACTAAACAATTATTATGACGATTTTCAGCCAAACATTGGCGATTATAAATTGTAAAGGTTACCAGTTGTAATGTTGAATCAGTATGCTGTGACTATCGAAAAACGTTCCTTCTATATAATTCTATATAACAGCGTCAACTACTGGTTAACTTCACACAAATTTAATCAACACAGCCTCTCACAATAAACATTTTGCAGAAGCAATTTCGTATACTTTTAACCTATAGGCGATTAGACATAGCTATCTGAGAAATCGCAGGAAATTACTAATAGCAGCACCACCCCTCAGGTGATATACGCAGATATAAATATATTATAATTTTGCAGGTCATGTATCTTACACATTAAGTTTCGTACGATTACAGCCTTTAGATGTCGATCATAAAAATTGAGAAATCGTGAAAAATACTGCGTAGCATTAGCAGGTAAACTGCCAGGTGATATGTGCAAAATTTAGTCAGCATGGTGTTTCGGAATAAACCTCTAATACATCAAATTGGTGCGCTTCCATGGAACAGAAGTTGCAATATAATTACCAAACATATCATTAAAAGCGCTACTGAGCAACGCAACATGTCGACTAACATGCACCAAATTCAATCAGCACAGTTTTTCCCAATAACTGCCTCACATTTCAAATTTGAGGCACTTACGCCCTATAGAAACTGAGATATAGCTTTTCCGTAAATGGGGAATGTTCCACCATAGTCAAGTACCTTCTGAGCTATATATGCCAAAACCTAATAAGCACAAATTTAAATCAAGTGCTGTCAAATCAGTGTGTCGTTGGTCCGTATTTTCCAGAATCGGGAGTTTTTTATAATAATTTTCTGTAGTTAGTTTCCCCGATTAATCAAATAAAAAGAAATTATTATATAAACATAGTAATGGAAGAATCAAGGGGGGAAAAGTGGGTCCGTTGTCACCACTGCAAATATAAAGTTTTGTGGAAATTCTTACATTAACAAATAGATAGACAGACATTTTCTAAAAATGTTGAAATTGTGTAAGAAAAATCTCAAAACATGTAAATACATTAAAAATTAATATTTTTACTAATATAACATTTTCTACTTATGTTGATAGAAGTACGAGAAAAATTAATTACGTCGAGTTGTGTCGTTTTTCGTAAATGTAGAGCCCCGTGGCAGAAACACGGCGACACGGCGACAATGTCGCAGAAACAGAAATGCTCTTGCAGAAAGATTTTACTTAAGTCAAATAAATTTTGACATTGTGTTTAAAAAAAAAAAAAAAAAAAGAGAGAGAGAGAGAGAGAGAGAGAGAGAGAAAGAAAGAAACTCAAAGAATGGTTTATAAACTGTTCTGCAGAACAAATTTTCGTTTCTGCAGATACGGTCGCCTCAATCCTGAATAAGGAGAGGAGATAAAGCGGATGGAACTCACTTGGGCTAGCTTTGATACGGAATGCATTAGCGATTCGTGATGCGGTGATATGATTCGATGTATCGACACTTTTCACTGGTAACCTCTTCACATCGGAACTTCATTTTCGTGTCTCGAAACTTTGTTTTCGCGCCGCGCCTGCCGCTCGTGTCGTGTGTATTTATTGTATTGCAAAAAGATGTTTTTTCGAAAGAATGGGGCTTTGCGACCATTTTCAGAAGTTCATATTTCATGCATTTTCAGATTCATGCATAACAAAATAGCTCTGCACCCAGTGATTTTTTTTTTTTTTTTTTTTTTAAATATGTTCGTGATTGCTGCTGTACCGATTTTCATACATTTTCTGATTTACGCACGACAAATTAGTTTTATCTAGTGATTTTTTTTCTTTAATGTTTGCGAAGCGTGCATACGTGCGTAGTAATAAATACACGTAAATTTAAGCTGCATTAATTTTAATGTTTGGTTCAAACTATGCAATACATTTGACAAATATATACAGAAATTAGACTAGGGGAAATTTGTAACGTCTGTAGTTATACGCAAAATAAAAAATGAAGCTGAATGCTTACCTTGCTTCAAAAAATAGAAAATTCAGAAATTAATCTTAAAAACACTTTGATTTTTAGCATTTTATATGTAGTAAAAAATCTTAGCAATAAATATTAATGGGTATCTTAAGTTATAAAACTGGTAACTTTTCTAATTTTTTTCTTTACTAATCATTAATTATTTTATTTGTGATTAAAATTCTTAGCTTTAAATTTTGTTGTTTAAGCATATGAAGTCGTTAAAAAAATCATTAATTTATTTTACAAAAATATTCTTATCATTAGTTTCTACAGCTTGTTCATTTCATTTTTTACACATTCGAATTTTTAAAAAAATGTTTATTTTTTAAGTGAAACATTGCAAATTAAATAGTTATTTTGAATAAAAATTAAACCAAAGGTTTTGTTGAATATCCTTTTTTTTTTTTTTTTTTTTTTGTAAGCAAAAGGAATTTTATCTAATAGTAGTTGTTTTGAACAAATACTAATTAAACAGCAAATGCATTTATTTATTTATTTTTATTTACTTATTTGTATAGATATCAATATCAAATATTATTTTTAATTTATTTCTATTTATTTCATTCATCTGTAATCATTATTTTCTAATATAGATTTTATCCATGAAATTTGTTATATTTCCCATTTCAACATTTCCTTAAAAATTAAATATTTCACTTGCCTCAATCTTTATGAAAATATTTTGACTATACTTTGTCTATAATTGTGTTACTTAGATCTTGTATTCTGTTTTACTTTATGTATTTAAATGATGGTATAATTATACATTCTGAATTCTTTAATGTCAAATCATATTTTTTAGATTTCAAATACACATCTTTATGCTTTTTGTAATAGGATAATATAAAAAACGAATCTTGTGTATTAGATTGTTATCTTGCACCTTTCTAATACTCTCAAAAACTATAAATGTCGTAAATTATTTATATTTAATTATAATATTCAGTATTCTATGTTAATTTTTACTTTTGAGTTCTGTATTAGATTTTATATTGTTTGGTTTGCACCTTATGAAATAAGTGCATGTGTGTATTTAAATATATATATTTAATATAAAAAAGTAATGAAATTTTAAAAGTATTTGTAACATTTGTTTAATTTAGACATTTCATGATTTAAATGCCTTAAAAAAATTGTAGATTATTTTTTATGTTATTACTTACAAACTTTGAATAAACACCATAAAATGCAATAAACTCGCAACAATTGTTTCGGGTCGAAAGAACACACGACCCTTCATCAGGCGAATAAAGTAAGCATGAGTGCTGCAGTCAACACGAGTGCTGCAGTCAAGCGGCAACGCACCAACGCACGTTTGGTGCGTTGCCGCTTTGACTGCAGCACTCGTGCTTACTTTATTCGCCTGATGAAGGGTCGTGTGTTTTTTCGACCCGAAACAATTGTTGCGAGTTTATTGCATTTTATGGTGTTTATTCAAAGTTTGTAAGTAATAATTTTTACAACGCCAGTTTTGTGGTGCTTTTTTATTAAATATTTTTTATGTGTTACTGCTTTTATGGATTGAATTCATTGAAAATTTTATAAACAATATTGTATATAAATGTGAACAAAAAGTCTGAAGCAATTAAGATCAATGGATTTATTTTCACCTTTCTTAAAAAAAAAAAAAAAAAAAAAAAAAAAGGAAAAAAAAAAGTATTTTCTTCCAATAGTGCAGATATATGCATTTGTGCCTATTGTGCCTAGTTAAAATATAAATACATTGGTTATACTGAATATTATTTACTATTTAAAAATAATGTATTTTGAATTCGTAAATGTTAACTTCACAAACTATTCCTGCAGAAAGATTTTGGTGTTGATGAAGCTTGTCGCAGAAAGCATAATAAATTTCTGTCACAGGGATGTAGAGATACTAACGATACAAAAATCTATAAAAAGTGTGAATGATTAAAATGCAAATTATGTACACATAAGCGGAATAATAATAAAATTTCTACTTGTATTATTATCTAATTTAATAAACATTCTTTCATTTGAAACTAAATCAATAAACATTAGATTTGTGTGGCTAAAAAAATCTTATATTTTTTCAAATAAATATAAATTTTCTCTGGAAAAGTGGAAAAGAAACTTTTTTGATATACGACGGGAAAAAATATACAATTTTTCCTGACATTTATTCGATAATGATGAAAAAGCTGGTTTAGAAAATTCTATTTTTTATACAAAAATAAATAGCACAATTTTTACTTTCTCTTACCCATAAGGTAGAGAAAGCATTGTTTTTGGGTCAAATTTTCGAACGCGAGTTTTTGTTATATTTGCATGTTCTGAGGTCCCCTGAATACGAAAATCATGTTTTTAGCAAATGGTCTGTGTGTATGTCTGTGTGTGTGTCTGTCTGTTATAAGCATATCTCAAAAACAAATAGTAACAGACATTCCAAACTTGGTATTCTAAATGTGTATCATATAGGGATGCTACAGTAAGCTTTTCGATAAGATCAAGCAAATGGTTCGTGTACAGGGACAATCAAGAGAATTCTAGTACATTATGTCTATGGGGAAATTATAGGTAAGTAGAGTTTAACGTCTATAGATTGCACTAAACCAAACGAAACGAATATATATTTTTTGTAATAGAGATAGTCAACTAGGAAATTTTTTTTTGTGTATGTAGGAGCCTCAACTCCCTTCCTGGGAGGGGGGGAGTCCCCCCTCGAGGAAAGTAAATTTTCATGATGGTTATCTTTCAAAAGAGCTCGCCAATACCTTTAAAACGAATGGTTGAACCATCGATCTGCGATAATTTAAAACAAAGTTATCGATTTTGTTTACTTTTAACGAAAAAAAAAACTTAGAAAAAAAAAATCGTATTTTTTTTTTTTTTTTAAATATTGAGAATAAAATGGACTTTTTTTGGATATTTGGTGTTATACTACTTCTCTTCTATGGAAATCGTCTGCATTATCATAAAAGATGATTTTTTTAAATAATAATTTTTAGTAAATTATTTTGAAAAACAGAATTATTTTTTAACAACCGAATTAAATTCTATATAAATGTAAGTGCATTAATGAAACGGGGGGGGGGGGGGTTGAGGGGGCGTTAGCCCCCCTCACACAGAACTAATTATCATATAAAACTCTCCCGAAGCCTAATTTGAATTGTTTAACATAGGTTTACATAACATCGTTATCTTAGCTCTTAATCTCCAACCTGTATTTATAGCATTAAATTTCAGGGTAAGAGAAAGTCGTGTGAGTGACACACCAGATTATTTTTATTGTTTCAATTCAGATAAAATTTTGCTCTTTGAAGCAAGATTTAAAAACAATTATCTAAATTGTTTGCGAAAACTATCATATTACGGTCGTTCGTATAAAAATATAATATCGAATTTATTTAGAAATAATTCCACAAAATAAGTTTTATCACACTGCTTTTTGGATCCAAATAAGATTAGATATCTTAAAAGATGTGATTCAAAAATATTTTTTAATAAAATTATTTTTGTGCAACAACGATACGCTTGATGAACAGATTGCTTTTATCAGAAATTTCTAAATTTTCGTGAGTTGTCAATTAATCAAGAAAAGAAAATTAAGAGTTATGTACCAAAATGCAATTAATATAGGATATAGTAAAATTAATGGTCATAGTTTTAAGGTGTGATAGAATTTGCCAAAACAAGCAACTATTACCATACAATGTAGGGTCGAAAAGCAAGCAGTGATCTGCGAGAGGGCGCTTTCTGTGGAGTGGATGAAACGTCACCTCTCACAGAACTCATTATTCAGCTACATTCGTTGGTAGAGATATGAAATATAATGTGAACGTTATTGCATCTATGAATGGCCGGTCACAGCATGGGCATTTCGAGTATGTCCTATAGCGATTGAAATAAAAAGAAATTAATTATTTAGATTGCAGTATTTGTCTCTATTTAAGAATGATGATAGGTCCACATGTGATGAATTATTTAACACGAACAATACTCATATGTAACCCATAAATAAATCCTCATACGAACTGCCAACAGAAAAAGGTACTCAGTGAATGTGTGGGAGGAGATTATTCACGACTATTTAATTCCCTGGTATCTTTTACCAGACCACCTAGATAGGCAAAAATACTTCATATTTCTTCTGAAAATCCTGTCAAAATGATTATAAAATGAACAACGAGCTACTAGCAAAATTACTAATAACTCCGAGCGAGTATGGGTTCCAGCACGAAGGAGCGTTCTTTCATTATCGTAGAAATGTGTGGAACTACCTGGACGTTGCAAACTATGTGAAACAGTTGGAATTTTCAAATATGTACTGTCTGTCTACCACAAGAATAGCTCCGTCAAGAAGTCTGTGTATGTTTGTTGCCGAGGAAATAAGCCTCGCTTCATTTTCGACCTGGGAAACCAGAAGAAAGGCATCCACTTTGGATGACTAAACGCCTTCATGGTGTGTTGGCGATGTTTGTATTATTATTAATACTTTATGGCGGGAGCTGTTCTTGTGCTAGACAGGCAATATGTGATTTACTCCTTCTACAATGTGAGGTTTGTAATACAGCCGGTGCTTACTTATTTACACATTTGTTGTAAAAACATTTCTCTGTTCTTTGTGTTTACCGTGTTCTCCATTTTAACCACGCATACGCATGTGTCCTTTCGCGGCTTACCGCTTGATTTCCAATCCTATACAGTACACTGAAAATTGCTTGTTTAGAAATCCCTATCCCTATTAAACTTGTTATGACCATTAATTTTTTTACCACCTTTACACACTTTTTTGACCATTACTTTTTTACACCCTTTACATGCTTTCATAGAATAAATATATCTGAAGAATATAGATTTTTATAAACCATAAACATCGAACTAAAAGTCCGAATCTTATATTCATGATACCCTAAAATCATTTAGAATTGTCATCGCTAAGAAAATAAAGCTTAATATGTATAGTCAACTATTATTAAGTTGTATTCTTACATAAATTATGTAGTGCATTTTTTTTTTTTTTACTTTCTTCTATATTCAACAGAAGAAAGTACCAAACTCGTAAAAATGTTTGACATACGGCTTTACGAATTTACGTTTTGAGAGGTCCAGAACACGATTTCACCAGTTTTAGAAAATGCCTGTCTGTCTGGTATGTATGTGACAAACATTTTCTGGCAACTGTATCTCAGGAACTACTGAGCAGAATTGCATATAAATTTATTTGTAATTGCACTTTGACATAAATTAGTGCCTACCAATTTTATTCTTTTAGTTGTTACTCAGAGACAAAATCTTAACTGAAAAATATGTGGCATAACATGTTTTTTAAATCCTTGAAGTTTCAAGAGAATACATGAAGTATTTCTTTAGATATTCCACAAAACGCCTAAATTCGCAAGCGTCCAAATATTTATTGGTATTTAGTATAAACAGAGATTTATCTTTATCTGAGGTTGTCAAAATAATAAAGGTTTAAGCTATATCTTGTTGAAAATAACAAGTAAAAATTGAAATATAACTTCAATAAAGGAATAATGCATAATATTCTTTGAATAAGAAACAATAGCAGAATTCCTTTTATTGAGAATAAATCTACTAGCACAGCCAAAACGTGCACCTTTACATAAGATGTATTGAAACAAATAATATATATAAAGTATTATGAAAGTAACTATAAAGACATTAAATAGCAAATGAAAAGAAGCAACATAAGCATTGACTCATCAGAGTTATTTTGTGATATAGTATTATTTTGTGTTATATAAGTGTATTACTTTGTACAAAGTAATCGTAATAATACATCTTTTGTTTATTTAGGTGCTGATGTAAATGAAAATGATGGCATTTACACCGCCTACTTTACTCACTTTAATGGAAACGGTCGCTATGCTGTTATAGCAAGAGTCATAAATGGTGGTCACGCAAGACTTAAACATGGATTTTCTGGATCTGCTTCAATTCAAATTCCAACATCCAAAGGTTTTCTTTTTTCTTTTTTTTCTTTACCTGCCGTTAAAGTCGTAGATATAGTAATTCATACAGATCTATCATCCTCATATTATCGACCAAACATCTTTGATTCTGAAAAAAAATTTTGGCATCAGTCATTAGAGTGAGCTAACTTGGTAAAACACGGCAATTGGAATGGAATAAGAACAATCGCGAATGTTAATAAATTTTCAAAATGCCGACGTCGTGCTTGGCATTTAATTGTTCAAATAAATTTATTAAAAGAATTGGGATTAATCTCACAAGTAAGTTATATTTCACACATTTTTGTGTACATCTAGTATATTTTACTAGTTTATTTAACCCTTTGCGGCGCAAGGTCATTCGGTTCATTTAAATTACACTGCCACCGGAATTCACGAACAAAATTAAAATAAAAGAATGTGACAACGTTTTCTACTATGTTATAAAATTAAAATTTTGCTAAAAAATTTCCGGGATGGGTTTTTGCAGTTGAAAATTAAAATTAGGTGATGCTGTTGTGGCATCACCGCCCCTGAAAGGGTGAAAGTAAAATTTTTATAATCAGTTGCTTCACTGTTATTATTAGGATGTAAAGAGGGCTATTATATATCATGTATTTTTTTTTTCAATTTAATATTTTTAAGTTTATATATATATATATATATATATATATATACTAGTAAGTGAGATATAGAATTTTAAAAATTCTTTAAATATAGTTACTAGCGGCGCAGGTAAAATCCGCTAATCACATTATAGTTACTCAGTACTGCATAAGCTTTATTTTTATGCAAAAGTCAAACTAATAATAAAGTTTCGATCTTAAGATTTTTGTATTTTTAGTGTTTTCCAACAAAGTGAAAACGTTTTTATGACATTAGTTTGATTGTCTGTCTGTCAGCGCTCTAATGTTCGTAAATATTTGTAGAATGTCTTGAAACTAATACGTGCTGTTTAGGTTGATTATCACATGTGCTGTGAAAGGTATTTCTATAAATCATATTTTAATACCTTTGTATTGCAAAGTATATTATGAAATAGACATTTATTATTCGTGTGCACAAAAACTTGTTTTCTACTGAATATGGTATTATTAATATTTAGGATTACGGGGACGCATAAAAATATTCGGATACATTGAGGGCTATAATTAGAAGTTGCTAGAATTATATTTTCAGTTTTGCTCAGTAATTTTTGCAGTTTGTAACTGTGTTTAAGAAAGAATTATGACTATAGTTAGTTGCGTGCCTGCCTGCCTATTTGCCTGTCGTCTGTCCGCACTCTAATTACAGTAAATAATTTTAGACTATCTTCGAACTGGTATCTATGTTATTCAAGTGTACTACGGCACGTTCTTTGTTGAAAATACTACATATAGTGCGTCTGGTTTATATACTGGTATGCCCAAAAGAATTCGAATGCATTGCGTTCTATGATAGATCTTTCTAAAAAGCGTGCTTCAATACCTTTGTACTGCACAAAACAGAATGGAACTACATTTAATATTCATATGTGCAAAAGCATGTTTTATATAGAATGTGGTGTGATTAACATTAAGGTTTTCAGGATTACGCAAAAATATTCCGATACATTACGGGCTATAATTCGAAATTAATGGCATTGGATTTTCAGTTGTGTTAAGCGGTTTTTATATATATATATATATATATATATATATATATATATATATATATATATATATATATATATATAATTTCTGTATATGTTTAAGAGTGATTATGACTCTAATTTGTCTGTCCGTCTGTCTGCCTGTTTGTCCGTGTTCTAACTTCAAATATTTTCGTAAATAGTTTTTGTCTGTTTCCAAACTGATATATATGTTATTCAAGTATACTACGGCAAGTTTTAAGTTGAAAATACTATAAATAAGTCGAATGATTTATGTACTGAAATATCCAAAAGAATTCCAGTGCATTACGTTTTATGAGAGGTATTTCTAAAAAGCGTACTTCAATACCTTGTACTACACAAAACGGAATGAAACTGACAATATTCGCATGCGCAAAAGCATATTATCTATAGAATATGGCATAATTAGTAATAAGTTTACAGGAACAAGCAAAAATATTCAGGTGCATTAGGGGCTATGATTAAAAATTGATAGAATTGCATTTTAAGATGTATTAAGTGTTTTAACAGTTTAAAACTATGTTTAAGCTCGCTTTATGACATTAACTAGTCAGTTTGTCTGTCTGTTCGTGCTCTAATTTCTCTTGGTATTTAAAGAACACGTTGAAATTAAAATCGTTATTCAAGTAGTTATACAGAGCCGAAATAATAGACAGGTAAACTAGCCGAAGTCATAATCACTCTTAAACAAAGTTGAAAACTGTTTAAAATACTTAACACAAGTGAAAATGTATTTCTAGTAATTAAAAATTATATTCCTTAATGTGTCTCAAAAGTTTTGTGTTTGGCCCTGTAAACATTATTGCTAATCACACTATATTCTGCAGAAAGCATGGTTTTCTGCATATGAATAATAAATGTTTTGGTCAGTACAAACGTATTAAAATACCCTTATATTAATACCTCTCATACACTACCGTTCCATAAATGACCGGACACTTTCGACTTTAGACGTTTTGTCAAATAAAGCAGAAAGTACTAGACGAATCATCTTGGAACGTCAGGAGTGTGAAGAACATGTTATATCTCGTACATTTCAGAGAAAGTTTTGTTTCGAAAGGGAAAGGAAGACCAGTAAAAAATTAAATCAAAATCAAAATGTTTGAGATCACCCTGTAATAAATAATGCTTGAAATGCGATCTGACTGCAGTATAGGATTATGAGGTTCTTTCTTATTATTTGTATACATTTTTATGAAGCTACCACATATATTCATAGAAATATAACTTTATATATATATATATATATATATATATATATATATATATATATATATATATATATTGAGAAAAAAATAATAATAATAAATAATATTTTTTTTTTAGCTATAACACGCAAGGTATTAAACCCAGTGCACAGCTATTTTCAGGAAACTTGACATTAGACACAGCATACTACAATCAGGATACAAAAATATTAAATAACTAATGAAATATAAGCATTTTTACTAAAAACATATTAACTACGCATGTGCAAGTTTTAGCAAACTTTCTTTTGTATAATATAATAGCCAATAGAATTGAGCTACTTATATGAAAACTCCAAACAAATATCATGTAAATTCAAAAAGTTCTACGCTATAAAATGCACTGCTATTCAGTTCTCAAAAATAAAGAAAATGATAAAGGGGTTTTACCAATGTTTATTTAAAATGAATTAAAATTGTGTATTACCATTGACTGAATTAAAATAAAAATGTGAGTAATATCCCTTATAGTTCTTTTTTTTTTTTTTTTTTTTTTTTCAGAGAGAGAGACAGAGAAACTGAATAGCAGTTCATTCTATCGCGTAGAACTTTTTGAATTTACACGATACTTGCTTTGGGTTTTCATATAAGTAGCTCAATACTATTGGCTCTTATGTTATGCGACTGAAATTTTGCTAAAACTTGCGCATGCGTAGTTAAAATTTTTTTTCAGTAGAAATGCTTATATTTCATGAGTTATTTAATATTTTTGTATTATGATTGCAGTATGCTCTGTCTAATGTAGTATGTCAAGTTACCTGAAAATAGCTTTGCACTGGATTTAATACCTTGCGTGTTATAATTTTACTTTTTTCTTTTTTTCTTTTTTTTTCTTTTTTTTTCTCAATTTTTTAAAATAACCGTCATATCTCTTTGAACATATGTGGTAGCCTCATAAAAATTTATACAAGTAATAAGAAAGAAGTTCATAATCATATGCTATAGCCAGATCGCATTTAAAGCAATAGCCAGATCGTATTTAAAGCATTATATTTTGCAGGGTGATCCCAAATATTTAAATTTTAATTTAATTCTTTACTGGATCCCCTTTCGTTTTCGAAACAAAAATTTCACTGAAATATATGAGGTATAACATGTTCTTTGCACTCCTCAAGTTTCAAGATGGTTCGTCTAGTACTTTTTGAGATATTTGACAAAATGTTTAAAACCGAAGTGTCCGGTCGTTTATGGAAATATAGTGTAAAACGCTATACATTAGAATTCCTTTAGGCGTCTCTGTACATTTATCAATGGTGTATATACACCATTTTCAAGAGGGAATATTCCATAGAAAGCTTTAATATCGTATAGTAGCTTCAATAAATTCCATAAATATTTACGGGAGTTAGAGCTTGGTCAGACAGACATACAGACGGAAGAACGGACGAATAGACAGATAGTCTAATTGAAATCATAATCATTCTTAAACGGTGTTGAAAAGTGTTTAAAACACTTTAGACGTATAAAAATTGTCTAGCAATTTCCTGTCTAGCAATCCTGTCTTTTCATGTCTAGCAATTTCCAATGATAACTTTTAATGTTTCTCAATATCTTTGTGTGGCTCTGTAAACATTAATATGCTAATTGTATCATATTCCATAGAAAACATGCTTTTGTGCACATGAATAGTAAATGTCAATTTTATTATGTTTTCTACAGTAAAAAGTTATTAAAATTTTCATTATGTAAATGCCTCTCACAGAACGCAACACATTTGAATATTTAAGAATGCCGCTATATACAAACCAGTAGTGGTATTTACACCATTTTCAATAGGAAATATCCTATAACATATGTCAGTTACAAGGGATTCCAAAAATATTAACGGGAGTTAGAACACAGACAGACAGATGGACAAACAGACAGAGAAACAATCCATACCTTATTGGGTTTTCCATTATAATTCAGATAGAAATGGTACTTATTTATCACTATGAAGCCAGCGTATTAAATAAATGTATTTTGGAGAGTCTTTCTGTAAATAAAAGTGAAAAAGTATAATGCGAAATAAAATAAACTGAAATATCAAAAGTCATTTATGTAAAAACAATTTTTATTATTATTATTAAAATAATTTAAAATTTCTCACGTGGTCTTACAGGATTGTAAAATATAGATAAAATCACAGTAAAATGAAGAAGATTTTAATTTTTATCTTTTTCTTAATTCTGCTTATTTATTAAAGTATATTTATTGATCTAAATTCTAAAATACATTTAATGCAATGGTGAGAAAAGTACAAATCATTCCTATAGCTTTAAATATCCAGATTTTTGCTTTCAATACAGAATGGGATATATTTAACGACTCTCTTCTCAGTTATGGAATTCGTTGGATTACAATTTGGAACTGTCGTCTTTACGAACATCCATGCCTGAACCAAGACTCCAACTAGGTACTAGGGTAATAAAGACCAGAGCCAGAAGCTTGTTAATTTGAACATTTGGCAATTCTCAGTTTCATGAATAAGATTTTTTTAAGGATATCCATATATATATAAATTTTAAAAAAGTTACCGTAATGTTTATTCAGAGCCTATAGAAATTTACAATAGATTTTAGTTAAAAAATTACATTAGATTTTGTTAAAAATTTCAAGATTCTCAATTTTTACTTTACCTTTCTTAATGTTATTTACTTATTTATTTTATTTTATTTTATTTTTTTTTTTTTTTTCATCAAAAATTTAAATTGGATGTTTCTACATCAGAAAAAAAAATGTAGATCACTATACTTCCGCCAATAATTAAATAAAATAATAATTATCATTGAAATGTATATATATAT
Source organism: Salticus scenicus (assembly GCA_963930645.1). Lineage (NCBI taxonomy): Eukaryota > Metazoa > Arthropoda > Arachnida > Araneae > Salticidae > Salticus > Salticus scenicus. Next base: position 307,347,565 of record OZ005651.1, on the reverse strand, counting down.
ATATATACATTACCTCTTCGTTTACTTCTTCCTGTAATTTCACACTAAACTTAAAATAGTCAATTTTACGTATTTTTTCTACTCTGATTTTTAACAGTGTATTTTTAATGATATTTTAACATGTATTTTAAGAATTATTATTATTATTATAATATATTTTTTAAGAAATATATATTTTAGAGAAATTAGAAGTAATGAGAATTTTTAAATTAAAAGTTGCTATTTAAAATCGCTTAATAAGTTTTATTAATTATAAAAATAAAAAAAAAATACTGTACTTATATTATATTTATATCTATTTGCATATGGAAAAAATACTGAAGATTTTTTTATTTCAAATTTAAACCAGAAGTCATTTATTTATTTATTTATTTATTTTTATTCAATGCCAAATCATTTTTGTAAAAAATTAAAAAAATTATTTGCAGACTAGAATGGCCTATAAACAGTCCAAAATATTGCTTTAAAATATTACATTACAAAACAATATTATATTATACTAAATTCCATAAATAATGATTATTTTTATTTTTATTTTCTTTCAAACAGGCAGTTACAAATCCAAAGATATACCACCAAGCAATGAATTTCTGATAGATGACTTTGTAAAAGATGATCGAAATAAGACAGACGAAGATACAGAAGAAAGTAGTGAACCAGCTAGTCCTTTTGATAGATTTTCTGATTGTGGCGCTTTTCGTTTAGATTCATTTGTCCCAAATGCAGGCGACATGATTCCACCGGGGGATATTACTGATTTGACAGTTACAGAGTCAGTTTCTGAGGAAGATCACTATAAAGTATCTTTAACATTTACAACACCTGGAGATGATTTAAATGATGGTCAAGGTATGGATTTATTTGGGCAAAATTAAATATAAAATTATGATTATAAAATTATTTAGTTTTTATGCGAAAAATTTATTATAATTTTTACATTTTTATGATATGTATTTTTTTTCTTTTGTGACCAGAACCCAAATTATTATTATTGTTATTATTTGTTAAAACTCATCAGTTGTGTTGATTCAACCAATTTGTATTTAAATTAACAAAATTATTTCATTGAATTGTTTTCAGCACATTGTTCGCTCATTGGCTCTTTACAGAGAGATCTATGACATAGTTTATCTAACTACCCAGTGACAATTACTCTTCTTTCTAATATTTCATTTTGGTCAATCGAAAAAGTTGGTTTGGTTAACTGAACAAAATACTTGTTAAAATGACAAAATAAATCTAAAAATTAGTCAGCAAAATATATATATATATATATATATTCCCCGATAACACATTTTTTCAATGTACATATTGACCTTTTTATCTCGATATGTTTATGAGATAGTCTCTTTTGCTTTATAATTTTTCTTTTCTCTTTCAGTTGATGAACTGGAGCTAAGGACAAGTGTGAACAAATCTGAATTAATAACAAATTTTGAAAGTGGTTTCAAACTTAACGAATCATTTGTTATGAATGATTCCCTACTTCCACTACCACCTGGAGAAAAAGCATTGTTGACTGTCATCATCCCTAAAGACCTTTTTGGAGTCTTAGCTGAGCCATGGACTATATATTTTGCAATGAAAGCCAAAGATGAAGAAGGAAATATGTCTTGTACCTTTAATATAGCAGAAACAACATTTGGTAAAATTATATTAAAAAGTGCCAGCAGAGTTTTTAAAGAAACAGAAGGCACGACTGTAGAAAAAGATGATACTAAAACTGTAGGTAAACATGAAAAGAATGTGGGAACCAAAGATGATGATGATGATGATGACACAAATGAAAATTCAAGTCCAGCAGTTTCAAAATGGTGGCCAGTTATTGTCGGAATCGGTGCCGCTATGACAATCCTTATAATTTTAGCACTCATAACTGTGATAATTTTTAAGAAGACGCGAATGAAAGCTTATTTCTCAGTACAAAGTGAACAATGTTAATTAATGCATTCCTTGAGAAAATGTGCGCGCTAAAACTTGTGTGGTATTTATGCTTTTAAAAGAATAATTTTGTACGTCTAAGAATTAAAAAAGAAAAAAAAAATCCTGAAGAGGTATATTCCTTGCAGTGAGATAGAATATATCTGTGTTTTTATCTTAAATAAAAATTTAATATGTTTCATCTTTGTTTTTTGTTTTTATTACATAAGTTTAAATTTTCTGATTTAATATTTCAATTTAAATCTTGAATAAAAATTAACCAATTAAATATTTATTATAGAACATCGTATTTAAAATTCATTAAAATTATGTATAACATCGTAAAAGTTTGGTCAGTTTCATTATTTTCAAAGCATACCGATTAGAGTGAAATGCTAATATTTTAGTTTTCGTTTGAAATTGTAAGAAAATATTGAAATGTATTATCATTTCTTTTAAAATAGTTTTTTAGACATTTGTTACTGACGCGGCTTGGCTTTATTTGGCGTGGTTTTCAAATAGTATAAAAAAAGGTTGCAAATAAAGCCTTTACTCAGACAAGATATAATAAAATATTAGCATCAGTTTTTTTTTTTTTTTTTTTTTTTTTTTAATCACAGCACTTTTTTTTTTTTGTGTGTGTGTGTGTGTGTGTGTGTGTTTAACTGTTTCCAATATTTAATTACGATTCAATAAGAAAAAAAAATTACTTTTCTAAAAACGTAGTATTAAAAAAAATACGGATACTAACAGTGCTTTGAAATAAATTTGAGATGAAAAAAACTAATAACTGTTTAAACTAATAGAGTAAAACCTCTCTAAGTTGGACACTTACGGTTCCAAGAAAAAGTGTCCAACTTATAGGGGTGCTTACATTTTTCGATTTAATTAAATTGTATCTATGCATGCCTATTAACTTTTAATCATATCTAAATATGAACATAATTAAGTATTCATAACTTATATGCAAAAAATGATTAATTTGCCAATTTAAAATCTAAATTTAAACTGGTACATTGTGGCCATAATAACACTTTCTTCTATAATTTTTTATATAACAGCACCATCCACCAGTTAATATGCACGAAAGTTTAATGAATATAACTTCTCACAATAAAGATTTTGCATATGCATTTTGGTGCTATTTTATTCAATAGACGCGGTGATCGTCATATGGAAAATCGGTGAATGTGATTAAAAGTAGCACCACTATGTCTACTGATATACACCCAAATTAAGATAACATTTATTTTCATAATAGTCATCTCACTTGTGAAGTTTGGTGAATTTATTCGCTCTAGAAATTGAGATATCGTTTTCCCGTGAACGGGGAAAACTGCAGCATAGCAGCGACACCTGTCGATTGATATGCACCCAAATTGAATCGGTATCTTTTATCACTATAGATAGATTTCTCACATATTAAGTTTAGTGCAATTATACACTCAAGTAAAACTTGGTAGGAAAAATAAAAGGGACAAATGACGAGGAACCCTAACAACCGAAATGTCTTATCTAATGCTCATTTTAAAACAGTCTAAGTCAAAACTGCCTCTGCTGGATATTTCCTGGAGAAAGGGACAAAAACAATTCCCGCAAATCAATAAAAAGAAAGATCTTTCATTATGCGCCAAAATTCAGCAATTTGTGAATTTTTCAATTGAAGAAAATAAATATTTTTTTACAAGATGATACAGAGGTTAATATATTGTGACAAGAAACATTGTTTTTTAGATATTTAAAGCTATTTCTACAAGGGATAGGTAAAATTTCTAAAAATAAAATGAGAAAATGGAAGTTTTATATTTTTTTTCCTGTCTCATTGGGTAAAAGTGCCCAACTTAGGACAGTATTTCAATGTCCAACTTCCAAGTTAGAGGGGTGTCCAACTTATAGAGGTTGGACATAATGTCAATCCTATGGGGATACATTCCGTTCCAAGAAAAAGTGTCCAACTTAGAGGGGTGTCCAACTTGACAGGTTTCACTGTATTGATATACATACTAATAAAACAAAGTGTTTGACTGTCTGACGGTTTACGACGCATAGAAGAAAATACGGCACATACAGGACTGTTTTTTTTTTTTTTTTTTTTTTTTTTGTAAAGGAATGTGTGCAGTTTTGCAACATATCTTTAGGTTTTCGATATTCCTATTGTATTTTTAAAAATCTTTATCCTTTTTGCGATTTTTTGAGTTTTTTTCCCGACATTTTTCTTTGAGTTGTAATTTCGAGCTTGCCAATAAAAATAAAATTCTTGCAACATTTTATTTTATTTAATTTTTTTAACAGAAAGAAAAAAAAAAGATTTATTTACACAATTTAAAAAAAAAAAAAAATGTAAAATTTACATGAATAAAAAAAGATTGTAAAATTCAACCTGTATCATAAAAAAATTCTGATAAAATTCACGTCATAAGAGCTTTAAATTTATTAAAATATATTTATTTACAACAAAAATTTAAAAAACATTAAATGTGTCTTTGCATCTGAAAAAAAAACGACGTCATTATAGCTTTAAAATTTTTATATATATTGATAAAGTTTTATGTCAATTTTATCATTCCCGTAAAAATAAATTTATGTTTCTTTTTATGTAATCTTTTTATGTAATCTTTTTATGTAGAAAAAATAAATGAGCATGTACTTAGAATATTAGAATATCTGATTAATTTAGATTAATATATAAATAAAAAAAAGGGGTGGGGAATACGTAGTACATACCGATGTGCCATAAGTCTGTAAATAGGAGAGACCGGGCACAGTGGACCACTTTTCCACTTTTAATTTTTTTTCACCAAAAATAAAAAAGCAAGATACTTGAAAAAATTAGCAAACATTCTTTAAACCTTTCTTGACATGTCCTAAATTTTTTATAACAATACTTCTAATACATTACGAATAAAAAAATATAAATTGTGTGAACTCACAAAGTGGACCACTGTGCCCCATCACCGGGAATTCAACGAAAAAATTTACAAACAGACCAAAGGCATGCCCATGGGGTCGCCTATATCAGGCTTCGTCGCTGAATTCAAACTGAGAAAACTAGAAAATCAAATCATAGAAAATCTAAAAAATCAAATTAAATACTGGTATCGTTACGTCGACGACGTATTCGCCATCGTCGAGAAAAACACTGACATTAATAAACTTCTCAACTGTATCAATAGCCATGATCAGAATATACAATTCACCTACGAAGAAGAGAACAATTCACAATTAAATTTCCTGGATGTTAAAATTACCCACAATAAAAATAATTTTAGAACCACTGTGTATAGAAAACCCACTAATAGTAACGAAATTATCCACTTTAAAAGTAAAACACCATTTCGCTATAAAACAAATGCTATCCAATCATACATCAACCGTGCCATTTTAATATGTAATGAACCAGACGATCTCGAAGAAGAACTTAACATCATTAAAAATTTCACAAGAAAAGCCGGATATCCTGATAAAATAGTTAACAAATTAATTAAAAATAGATTCAAAAACCTCGACCAAATACCCAGCCACCAAAAAGCACCCATTAAATTTACCCCATCCATCCCGTACGATCGCGGAGCCGCTAACAAAATTAAAAATAGAGCTAACAAATATGGCATTAATATCCCCATCAAACCCAACAAAAATATTTTTCAGCTAATCCGAAGCGATAAAAACCCCACCCCCCTCTTGAAACCGCCGGCATTTATAAAATTCCATTCATAGATGAAAACAATAAGCAAGGCTCATATGTTGGTGTCACTAAAAGAAAAATAAAAACTAGGATCAAAGAACATGAAAACGACATTAAAACCGGAAAATATAATACCGCGTTAGCCAAAACATATAGTAAAAACAATATTAAAATAAACTTTGATAAAACCGTAAAATTAGCAGATTACGATAATTACAACTATGCCATGTACCGTGAGTCTATTGAAATATTAACCAATAGCGACGTATGCAACGATAGCAGCGCAGTAGCCCCAAATAGAGCTTGGAGCCACCTGATGAGAAATCAGCAGAGAAGTCAACAGTCTCAAGTTTTCCACCACAGAAGCAACGTTTCTGATGAGGACCGGGTGCCCGGTACCGAAAGATCTTAAACGACCACGAAGTAAAGCTAGGTCTTTTTATATTTAATATGTTATATTGATATACTTCGTTTTTTTATTTTAATTAAATTGAAAAATTACTTTGAGCAGCTCAAAACATAAAAATTGTATAAAACGGCTTTTTTTGGATGTATACAAGTAGTACCATGTTGCCCCCTATGAGTACCAATATAAACTAAACGACTTAAATATTAAGATATTTAAATAGGGATGGTCCACTGTGCCCCAGTCTCTCCTATTTTAAAAATTCATTAAAATTAAAGAAATTTTTAGAATTGAACGCGGTGATAATACGAAAAACTTATTCTAGTGAAGGGGGATATTTTAAAAAAGTAGTTTAATAATATTTTATTAAAGTAGTAAAATTTCGTCGATAGAGGGCGCTGCATGGGAGCAAATTCACATTTCCATGGAAAATTATATTTTTTTCTATTTCGGTGAAGGCAAATGTTTACAAACATGTATAACTTTTATTCCAAGTGTCCGCCATTACCACAAATTATAATTTACAAGCGAGTTACAATACCGTTAACTGCACCATGTAGCATATTCGATTAAATGCTAGAAATTTCATGGCGAATAATATCCTTTAGCTGCACACACACACACAAAAGATGGGTTAAGTTGAAATTTTATGTACGAGTAATCAGGAGGAAAAACCAGAAATGAGCCGTAAAACCCTGTAATTTATACCACCCTGATTTGCATATTGAGCAGCACCCTCTATCGAGAAAAGTTTTAACTATTCTGTTTCTCCCCCCCCCCCCCCCCAAAAAAAAAAAAAAAAAAAAAAAAGCTTCACGAGAATAACTTTTTGCAAACCACGTTCAATCCTACAAATCCCTTCAATTATGATTTTTTTTTAAATATTTACAGACTTATGGGACACCCGGTATAACCACAAACAAAGGTTAGTTGTTCCATAGCACATTTTAATACGATATTTAGCGTGAAATTGCTGTCATTTTATGATTGATCGGATAAATCACATGAAATATAAGAAATAATGTGATAGTAAATACTGTGGATAGTACGTATAATGTTGTTCATATGTAATGCAATTTAAGCGGTTACAAACATACATACAAACATACATACAGGTAAAGCTAATAAAAGCGTGTTTAAAAAAAAAAAAAAAAAAAAAAGAGCATTGATCAAACATTTATGTTAGTTATTAAATGTAATATCACATTGAAAGCAAGGGAGAAATCTCTGTAAGATGGAAAATGCCTATACCAGAAATATTTGAACCTAGTGTATTATCTAGCATTACTGGAGGGTATGCCTAATAGTATACTAAGAAAGAATCTAATAGGTAGAGTCGTTTCATATTAAATTCAGGTACTGTTATTTAAAGCAATGAACGTGAAAATCTGTACATTATAGTTTTATAAAGAGATTTTCTTGCCTTTAAGTAAGTAAATGCCATAAAATAATAATGCTTTTTAGTTATCTAAAATAAACGACCTCGCATTTTTTCTTTAGACAACAACAATAATAATAACAATAAATAAATAAATAATGGGATACATTATAAATAAACAAATTAAAATATATAAATTAAATCATACTAAAATATAACAGTCTTGACCATCTAATATACTCACCATATACTCACCATTATCCGACGTTGATTGTAGTCGGTTTAAATTTTTCGATTTTAAAAGAGGTTGTAACCTAATGAATGTAGGAATGTAAGGTGCAGAATTTTCACAGAATCATTATTGTTAAAGATTACTCTTCAATTTCTAAACTTTTTACTTCATATATATTTTGTTTTCTCAAAATATTTGAAAATGTTATGCAAATTAATTAAGAGACTCATAAGAAAAAAAAAAAAGAATCACGAGTATAAAATTACTTATATTTATTTGATACAACTGATATATAGATCAATATTTGATTCAATAACATCTTATAAACTAATATGAAAACAATATATAGTTTTAAACAAGTGATTTAAACAAGCAAGTTCTTAAAATGGGTTCTAAGAGGCTTGAAACAAGTGAAAGCCATAACAATAATAGCACTTTATTTTATCTAAAATATATAACCTTTCAAAATATTCTATTGCACTGTACAATTGAAACAACCTCCTGACAGCCCAATAAATGGACTCGTTATAGAAAGGACTGTATTTATTTTATGAAGGAGTATTGTAGGAAATGAGTCAAAATTACAAGCTTAAAATGTCTTTATATATCAATTACATATTATTCCTTTAAAAACCATCAAGTGAAACCATATTAAAAATTTTAAGATATGTGATAAAATATATTTTTAAAGTCTAAAAGCAATTTTTCATTTTAAAAAGAATATTAATTCTTTTAAAATTATGTTTAAAATTAATAATAATTTATTACAAAAAGAACAATATAAAAATAATGCCATTTTTTTGGTTGCTTCAGTGTAGACAGTTATAACACAATAGTAAGTCTCAAAATGCTCTTGATTATCTTAACTTTAACAAGTTATTAAGTAAAGAGTGTCCTATGACTTTAAAAGTATAGACCTTATTTAACAATAAGCTGTGCTATTTAATAATTTATCAGATAATATGCAATATGCTCATTCGCAATCACACAAATAAATTCATACGCACATACGCATTTCCATAAACATCTATAAATACATAGAGAAAATAGAATTGATTAAAAAAGTGATGAAAGATTTTTTTTTTCTTTGTTTTAAGTGCTTTAGGAAATAACACTAAAATAAGTTCTTAGTTTTAACAGATATTTTGCTTAGCATACTATTACTCCTTATAAAGGAGAACTAGAAATGTGTGTATACACATCTGTTTAAAAAATAAATTTCTATGCAATGCATACAATCTAAAAGTGATATAGAAATAAAAGGCCAAATTAAAGGCCATCATTTAAGGAAAAATCTTTTTAATAAACAGCTGATTAAGTCACATACTTGAATGGTCATTCATTATTTTTCTTGAATACCGTGACACTGAGAAAAATGTAAATGGAGTGATAGTAACTTGGATGTATGTTAACCATGTAGCAGTGATTTCTGCCCACATTGGAACACTTGTTTTGTAAAATGCTAAATAGAAACAGATAGCCACATAAGGTAACCACATCATCGAAAAAATTACATGTATAAGTAAGCACATTTTCGTCAAGTTTTCATTCTCTTTTTGCTTTTTACTTCTCCATAAGGCTGCATCATAATTGGTAGGTGTCCTACTGAGAACAGAAATGGGTGGATCGGATAGGGAATCAGCGAGCCATCTATTTGTAACAGGAACATTATGAAATCCCCAGTTTTCACTGATAGCTGGTTCGTAGAGCACTGGACGCATTCTTCTGCGGCTACGCAAGAAAACAAACAGTCGCACGTAAATGAGATTAGTAAGGGCGAATGATACTGCTAAACTTACCAGCCAACCTAGGACATCTGAATTTTTCGCTGAGGGAAAAGTACACTGTGCTTCTAGGTGCGATTTCTGGATACCGGTACTAGATACTGCAGGGAATGTCAAAATAAATGCGAGACCCCATACCATCAGAAGCATTGCAGCTCCGATATTTCCTCGCCATTTCCGACGATATAAAGTTCTGTGTTTGTTGTCAATATAGCGGTCGATAGCCATACCCAATATACTCAACTTATTTCCTAGGAGGCAGAAAACATTAGTGAAAGACATCCACTGGCACAGCTCTGTCGCATACTTAGATTGTAAAGGATGTACAACTGTCACAAAGACGATAGGAAAACACAGGCACAAACGAACCAAGTCGAGACTTACGAAACCAAACATCAGTGTATATGGCGAGCGCCGTAGTCGAAAATATCTACTGAAAGCATATACAACTAGTGTATTACCCGCACTACCTATGGCGAGGATTAAACCTAAAGAAATAAATTGGAAAAGTACTAATGCTCCCGATGGTGGTGAACTAGCCGATGTGGCGTTTCTCGGATCGGCTCGCATTTTTCTGGATTCATCCAACTGAAGCGCGGGATGCTGATCTCTGATCCTCATACCCAGCGCCACCTCACTCAAAATCGATACGTACCTCAGCTCTTCTATCGTTGCCACTGGGATACTTTTCATGACTAATTTACGCGTAGAACATTTTAATTTCCCGATGCTTTAAATAAAGAATTTAGATACAAATTTGTAATTGAAAAAATTCCTAAGTAAAACAAAAAGAAAATATTTTTTCCAAAAATATTTTTCATAAAATTGTTTTCATGTACAAAATGTCATTAAGTCCCTTCAGATTATGACGTCATGAAATAGTGAAGGGTTATTTATATATATACGAAACAATTTTACATTAATAGATATGGTTGATTCGTTTTTAAATTTCATATTTAATTTTTTTTCTCTTAATTTTAAGTTTATTTATTGATTTTTAAATAAATATTTTTCTGTTTGATAAATCGAGCTGCTAACTAATGGCGAAATTTATAAAGAAAACACCGTATCAAGCAACAGAATTCTTATAATGTAATATATATATATATATTATTTTAAATCAGTCAATATGATATATTGACTGATTCAAAATGCGATGTAATGCATACAATATACCAGGTAAATACACTTTAAAAATCAAGAATAAAAAATAAATAAAAAAGCTGCATTATAAAAAGTAGCGTATTTTTTAGAGAAAATACCTATACAATTTGTTTTCGATGACATTTATAATGATATATATATATATATGTGTGTGTGTGTGTGTGTGTGTATTTTCTTTAAAATGAAACAAAATAAATAAATAGCGTAATAAATAAAGCGGTGATATCATTTTGTAATATATAAATTACAGAAAATAAGCTTAAAGGTAAAAGGAAAGTTTTTTAAAGATTAGAACTCTTTTCTCACACATTGCTGTCTTTTTCTACAGATATATAAATGTAAAAATAAAGTGAAGGGGACGGTCTGCCTATCTTTGCCGGTGGTCAAACACCGTGTGAGTCTATGTCTATTCTGTGAGAAAATTTTCTATGGGAATTACTCATTATTTATTTCTTATTTTTATTTTTTTTATTCCGTCTTCACATTCAGAAAATTCAGAATTATTACATCAATTCTTGTTTTAAAAAAATTGATTTTTTAAATTTTTAATGTCTAATTCAAAACTAAAAATGTAAAAAAAATGAACTTTTTAATGAATATAAATTTAATTAACTTGGATTTAATCACATACAAAAAAGGTTTTTACACCACCTCCTACAATTCTGCATATTTGTGAAATTCAAATTTTTATTAAAAAAAAAAAATAATAATAATACAACATAACTTAAATACATATTTGTCACAAAACTGGCAATCATTTTGAAATTAAGAAATTATTACACGTATTACGAATTTTTAAATTCGGTCAGAACACAAACATTCACATAAAGATTTCAAATTTTAAACTTTTATGTTTGTAACGGATGCTGTAATTGAGATATAAAAAAAATTCACTACACAGATATACTATTACATGCAAAAGACCCACAGTAAAAAAAAAGTTGGAACTCTCAAATAACTTAGCATGAGCATTATGAAATTAGGCATTATTTTGTATTATTTTTTCCATAAAAGAGGCCTTTTCATCTAAAAAATTATTTTTTGTCGTTTAAAATACGCTATATGCATAAAACTAATAGAATTCATGGCAGTGCTTAATTTGAGAAGAAATAACATGTAAAACAAAAATAATTTCAACGTCCCTTGTCCCCATAAAGAGTATGTTATACCTCATATATTTCAGCAGATGTTTTGTGACGAAGGCAAAAAGAGTACCAATAACAAATTAAAGAAAAACAGAATGTTACTGATCACTCTGCAAAAAGTAATTCACTGTTGTTGTAGAAAGTGATATGGAGGTTTATTTAATTATTTTTATTCATTTCTATTTGAATAGCACGTATATTCATGTAAATATTTTTATTTTATTTTATTTATTTATTACTTTCTCTTACCCAGAGAAAGTATTGGTTTAGAGTCAAATTTTCGAAATTGAGTTTTTGTTATAATTACACGTTTTCAGGTCCCCTATATATATATATATATATATATATATATATATATATATATATATAAAAAACATGTTTTTAACGGTTGGTCTATATGCATGTGTGTTTGTTATCAGCATATCTCAAGAACAAATAACAGCAGGAAGTTCAAACTCAATATCCTAATTCTATGTGATATAGGGATGCTACACTAAACTTTTCGTTGAGATCAAGTAAATGGTTCGTATACAGAGGCACCCACGAGAATTCAAATACATTACGTCTATGGGGAAAATTGCATATAAGTACAGTTTAACATCTATAGGCTGCATTAAACCAAATGAAATTAATATATATTTTTTGTATGCGTAAAAGCAGGTTTCGTGTAGAATATGGAATGAAAATCATTCACCGTTCGTTTACAGGGCTACACAAAAGAATTATAGAATATAGTAAAACAAAACTTGAAAATTGATAGAAGTGTATTTCATGTTGTGCTGTGTGTTATTAATATAGGATTATGTAAGTGTGCACATTGTGGTGCATACATAATTTTTAAAATATATACAGGGCTTCAAATAATTAAGCGAAAACGTTCTTTTTTATCACGCTTTTATTAGCTTCACCTGTATGCATGTTTGTATGTATGTTTGTAACCGCTCTGGGAGCAAACAAAAAATCTATATTGTAAAAAAAAAAGACTTTCCCTACGTGAACGCTGTGGCTGTGAGGTAAAGCTCCGGGCTGCGAACTTAAAGGTCTAACGTTCGAGCCCAGTCAGGGAAGATTTTTTTAAAAATGGTTTTAGTTTAATTCTAAATTATTTATTTCTCATTCCTTCATTATGCTAATTTTAGTTCATATTTCTATAAAAGCGTGTTCTTTAATTTTTTTAAAGTATCATTTTATTATTGAATATAATTAGCGGAAGTACTTCACTGTAATATTTTACAATGTCCAGGAAAACAGCTCAGGAATTGGAATTTATTCCTCATACCCATTCGGTAAATAAAATATTTTCTTAAGCTTAATATTCATCAATTGTTTTTTCTATATTTACACGTTTAGAAGTTTCCTGAATGTTGAAGTCAAGTTTTAACGTTTGATCTTTGTCTCTCTCTCTCTTATCAGAGTAACTTAAAAACAAATAATTTTAGGCAATTCAAATGTTGTATTTTGAAGTTAATATAAGCTTGAGTTTGGTCAAGATTGATAGTTTCCAGGAAAGGTGCATGTGAAAGTTCTATGAATAATTTTAAATGAACTTTTAAATTTAATGACAGATTTGAATTTTATAAAAATGTAGGCACAATAATCAAACGGGGGGTTGAGGAGAATGTAGCCCCCTATCACAGAATTATTTGTCAAATAAAACTGATCCGAAGTCTAATTTGAATTGTTTTTAACATAGGTTTATATAACAGTACTCGTTATCTTACGCCTTATTCTTCAATCTGTATCTACAGTATTAAATTCCATGGTAAGAGAAAAGTCGTGTGAGTGTCACACAAGATTTTTTTTTTTTTTTTTTTTTTTTTTTTTTTAACATGCAGGGTATTCTACACAGCACGATACTATTTTTAGGAAACTTGACGTCTACATAAGACACAACATACAGCAATTAGGATACAAAAATAATTACAAGATAAGAAGAACTTTTTATATACCACGCTCTTAAATTTTCTGTTGAATCATATAAACTTGACAATTCTATGTATTAATAAATACTTTTTAAAAAAATTTTTGATGAATTGTCTCAACAGCTTGAAAGAAAATGATCAAATGCATAATAAAGAAAGCAATTATAAGAAATTTTCAAACATTTATTAATTGAATAAAAGTATTTAAGAATGCATTGTCATCGTGTTCTAAGCTATTCTAAAAGTTTCAAATGTCTAGCTAGTCGGGAGAAAAAACATTTTTAAAACAATATACTGCAATCGGAATACAAATATCTTAAATAACTCATGATAAAATATGAGCATTTTCATTAAAAAAAAGTTTCCACTGCGCATGTGCTAAAGATAGAATTTTTTTCACATAGGTTGAAAGCTAGATATATTGGGAAACTTTTGTCAAAAGTTCATTTGAATAGAGTAAAATTAAGCAAATTGTCGGCAAAAGAACGAGCTAAGTTTACGTATTTTCCAAGAGTTGAAATTTCATAAGGGGTTTTTCAGATGCCGCGTAATTAATTTGAAAATCCAACTATTTCAAATACGCTCCGAAAGTACCTTTTTGTGAAAAACCCCTTATAAGCTTGCAACTCTAACATATTTTTGTTTATTTACTAAGATTTGTGAGATTTTAAGATGATTTTTAAGATGATTATTGTAGGCTGGTCTAAGAGTACGCACTTAAGGTTTAAACTGTTCTAAAAGAAAAACATATAAGTCTAGATAATCAGCTTAATTTTTAGTTTGATCTTAATTAACACATCTTTCGTAAAATAACATAAAACGTAACAAAAATATACCACATCTTTGGAAAAGTTAAAAAATAACAAAAGTAAGAATTACGTACTCTTACAAGGTGCTGTTGGATAAGAGTACGCATATGAGTTGATAAGAGTACGCAGGAAAAATGATCTGAAAATTCATGCATACATTACTTGCAGTGTGGTCGCAAATAAAGTTTATTTCACCTTCATAGTTCGTATAAGCTTCATGCCACCACTCCTCGCATTTGGAGCATCCTACCCTGTCTTCGTCTGTAGGATCTAACTATAGTTCACCACATGGTGGACATTTCCATATTTTCTTTTTAGGTGTCTTGTTTGGAACTTGAAACCGTTTTTTGGCCCCTTTAATAGTTGGTTTTGGAAATTTGTTTTGGAAATTTTTATTTGGTACCTGTTTAGAAGCCAAATCCTATTCGAGAACCAGCTTGTATGGGGACCCACTCAAAATGTCTGTCTCTTCTGCGATTAGATCTTGAGAATACTTCAGCTTGTGGTAATGGGGCTACATCTTCAAGTGGTACGTGAGGCAGTGTTGATGTAGCTCGTGTCTGACACCATTCCTATAGAAGCAGGCGAAGCCCCGTTCAAAAGTTTGGCCTTCATACGCTTGTAAGGAAATATGAATGTTGGTGGATTAAAATTCCCAGAAGCATTTACGAGTGTTACGTTGATACCACGTTCAGCACCAAAAATCTTATTGGCACAGCGCTTCTCCTTTGTACAAATCACCTTCGGTAATTATTTGACACCGTCGAGAACCAAGTCTTGTCCATATTGAACAGGGAGCAGCCCCCATTCATCACTCTTGGAGCGATTTTGAGCGCTTCCAGGGGAACTACTCGCAGTTTATTTAAAAACTCATAAAAAAAAAATACATTATTCGCCAGACTTTAGCCTAGAGCCGACAGTGGGCGATGATTGAGCTGGTGAATCTTTCTTTCTATTTACCAATGGCACTTGCAAACTGAGCATATGGGCAAAGAGGAAAGAGAAAAGCAGAGACTATTAATCAGAAAGATTTGATAGATCCATTAAAAGAGTGAAGATTTTATTATGATGAGATTCTTACGCGTGACTATACTATTTAACCAATTTTGAGGTCTAGGAGAAGGATTTCTAAGGTGAAAAGAAGAGGTGAGCCTGCATGTGAAATAATAGTGGGCTGGAGTTCCCTCCTCTCCGCAAGGACTCAGAGGTGAACGTCGGCAGTGAAATCTTTTGAAGTATGCAGGAAAGGGACCGTGTCTGAGACGGGAAACTACTCGCAGAGAGACGGGTGGAGTTAGGTTCCAGGAATTTGAGATTACTTGAGGAATTAAATTGTAAGTGTACCTCCCCTTCTCGGAGGTATCCCATAAGGCATGCCAATTCTGGAGGAGGAGAGTTTTTAATTTACATTTTACATGAGATGGATGTGCAGGAAGATGAAAATGAATATTGGTGTTCTCAGTTGCAGCTTTAGCTAAAGTGTCTGCCATTTCATTGCCGACGACAACTCTGTGGGCGGAAACTTGCGCCAGGAAGAGGAGATTTTTAAGTTTTGCAATTTTAATTTTTATTTCTAAAACTTGAGGGTGCTTACTCCTGTGGCGAGCAATAGCGAGCAGACCCGAGAGACTGTCACTAAAGATGTT
This sequence comes from Salticus scenicus, assembly GCA_963930645.1. Taxonomy (NCBI): domain Eukaryota; kingdom Metazoa; phylum Arthropoda; class Arachnida; order Araneae; family Salticidae; genus Salticus; species Salticus scenicus. The sequence continues at coordinate 307,331,474 of OZ005651.1, read as the reverse complement.
AATTCTGGCGAGATGGGTGTTGCTTTCAGCCCATTCAATAGTTTTTTGAATAGCATAGAGATGTGCTTGAAATACTGAATTATAGTCCTTGAGCCTGCCCACCCACCGGTGGATCACACAGCACACAGAGTGCGGCAGCCTCGCCATGATCAGTTTTTGATCCATCGGTGAAGATGGCCACAGCGGCAGTTGGAGTGAAACTTTTTTTAGTACAGTTTGTGATTAAGTAAGCAGCAAATTAAGTCTTGTCCATATTTAACAGGGAAGAGGTGCCGCTCACCGCTCTAGGAGCAGTGTCGAGCGATTCCAGCTGTGCTAGGCCCCTCTTCCGGAGTTTATTTAAACTCTAAAAATAAAAAATAATAAATAAATAAATAAAAAAAAAAATACAAAGGCCGCTAGAGACAGGTCTCCCACGCGACAAGGACCGGCATGTCCTATGCTGGTAGATAAAGTGACAAGTGGCTTAAAGATATTTGGTAGCAAGGTATTGTTGAGAGTTCATGAGAAAAACTTGGTGCTCGGAAAGTCTTTATAAATTTTTATGCTGTGAAAGTCTTTATGAAATCCTTCTCGAGAATGGGCAACGTTGTTGTTAATTTAAGCAGGAAAACTAAGTGTTATATGTGCCGGGCTGTGCCCCACGCGACAAGTGGCACCATAATAACTATTAAGCTGGGGTCAATTAACTGGGAGGTTCTTTTATGTTGATTTTGAGAAACAAGACAATAGGCTGCAGTTGTTGATGGCGATATTTTATGTTGTGTTGAAATGTCCCACAGCACAAGATTGATGAAAAGATGATTTTGTGAAGATTCGATGACATAGCAAGCAGATGTGAGATTAATCTATGAGATTAGTCATATTCATAAGAAATTCAAATATACTATTTGTTTAGAAAGCAGGCTTTTTCTATTGAGGATATTAAACAGCCTCTTGTCCATATTGTAAATTGTGTGAGGAGGGAACTTGTAGGTATCCAACAACTTCGCTAGATTTTCAAAGTAGCGATCGCATTGAGGCATTATTAAAGCCTATCGCTCGAGCAAAACTTGTTGAGGTTGGCGTACGCAACGACAATTCTGGATGCGATGCCTTTTCATAAATAAACAGTCATTCCATAACAGCCGTTTTCTTTTCTTTATTAAAACGATGTTGTGATCCATTAATCTCTGCAAAACTAAAAGCAAATTCTCATACTTTTTTAGCGGTTAGGCCGTATAACATGCTATCTACCTTATTTGATGTATTCAGACAGTTCTATTTCCATTTCCGTAGAAAAAGTTTGAGAGTATCTGCCCAAACTTCTGACTGGAGATGACCTTTTTAATCTCTTTCGCAAAATTGCTTCATGCATTCCGAATGATTTAGCAACCGCTCTCTTACTTTCGCCTGCCTCAATGCGCGTTTTTGCGTCCAGCCATTGGTCTGGAGTACAAAAACTTCTTTGAGTACTTTTTTTTGCCCAGGCAACCTATTAAAAAATACATATATATATATTACGATGCATGCAAAAACTATTATAAAAAAAAATTGCGTATAACAGTACGCGCGTACTTTTGTAACATACACAAGTGCGTACTCTTGCACATATTGACGATTATCTAATCAAACGAAGTGCAACGCCATTTATTGACATCAACCTGAATTGCTGTCGCTGTGAGGCTTAGGTTAGTTTCTTGCAGATCAAACCGCATAAACTTTTCTTTTTAAATACTTGTAGTTTTATCCCAATAATACTTCGAAAATGTTATAAATATTTAAGAAAATAGGTAAAAATATTTAAACTTACGTAATTTCTGTGTTTTTATAGGTTTATATATATATATATATATACATGTATATATATATATATATATATATATTTTTTTTTTGCACAGCATTTCCCGCTAGCTTGCACTTCAAAATAACTCTGAAGTTAGACACATATCGCAAGCAGCATCATAGCTGTGCAGTCAAATTTGTGTTGGTGTTTGAGATTAAGGTCAAATGAATGTACGTGTCACCTATGCCTGGGTGCGATGCTCTCCCTGGGGGTCTTTATAGGAAATCCTGGCTTATACTTATGCAAGTTTAAAAGATAACCATGGAAAACTCCAAACAGCAAGGCCGACGAGCTTGACCTGGTTTCAAACCTGGCACCTCCCAACTACCAGCTTGGAGAACAGAATCTCTCAGTCACTGTTGGAGCCCCTGTATGATTTGACGATAATTGTTTCTAAGCTGCCATACTGGTGTGAGCCCTAATTATAACTATTATAATAAAATTGTTGCTAAGACTTTTTACCGAAAGTATAGAAAAGAATTCCAAAACAAATCTTGGGATATCAGGATTGACTAGACTGGATTTCAGAAAACATGATTTCTTCTAATATCACCCATTTTTTTAGCAATTAAATGGTATATTCTTAAATTAAAATGCATAGCTAACAGAGAAATGAAGTTTAGATTCTCAATTCTTAAAAATTATAATTTTAATTAGTTGGCAAAAAAGTATTATATATATATAAATTACAGCTGCTGACAGGGCCCGACTTAGACTACCTAGAGCCCCAGGGCAAGCCTATTCTGGGGGGCCCCCTTGCAGTGGCAAAAGAGCTCTTTAGGTTGCAGAATTTCTGCATACGCCTGTAGGGGGGCCCTTTCCAGAAGGGTGGCCCAGGGCATTTGCCCCGTATGCCCTGCCGTTAGTCAGGGCCTGGCTGCTGAAAGTTAAAGCATTTACACTGTTGTTCATTTTATTTTTCAATCATACTAGCAGAAATTAAAATGTATCATATTTCCATTTCTGCACAATTTATTTTTTTTATTATTATTATCAGTAATGCAAAATTAAAAATGGTTTTATCTTCATAAATTTCTCAGATAACACAAATTTTAACCACCTTAACAAATTATAATATTACTAATTACAAAATAATAATAATAATCTCTATTTGGTTTTTCTTGAAGCAGTCAAAGATGTTTTTTGCCCAAATGAAGGGCAGGTTATTAGTCAAAACTAGTTTTCTCAGATAAAATAACCTGTCAATTTAAATTATAATATTTCTGAAAGCTTAATCCTTTATATTTATAAAAAAAAAAAAAAATTCGTAACTGTCAAAAGTTAAATCCCTTTTTTCTTTCTTTCTTTAATGCTCCCTACCAATTAGCATTTACTGGTTAAAACTAATTTTCCTCTCAAATTTTGCCTGTCAAATTGATTTCTATGCACAGAAAACTTCTAATATTTAATTTTTACTGCTTTCTATAGCGTTTTTTTCTCCTGGTAAAGAGTGGGTTAGCAACAAGTACTAATTTTGTTGGTGATTATAACTTGTCAGATCGATTTCTCATCCTCTAAAATCCTTTATTCTCGTCATTTTATCAAAATAATTAGACTTTTTTCCCCCAAAGCTTGGCTAAACAAATGTTGGCCAACATTTATTGCACACTGAGTGAAATAGGCTTTTAGCACTAAATGATTTTTTTTTCTTTTTTTAGGAAGAAGAAGAAAAGAATAAATATAATTTAAATTAATAAAATACTATAAATTTTCAAATTCAGAAAATTTAATTTTAGAAATTATTTTTTACAGGACTAAATAGTATATGAATTTTTGGTCTCTTTCAAATACTATTACAGGAATAGCTTTTTTACTGTATTATTCTAATGGGGAAGAAGATTATAAAAATTTATTCTTTAAAATGCATAAAACATTACAGAGTTTAACTCAACATCAAAAGAATTTTGTTTTTCCTCTAGAAACTATTTTCTATAAAATATAATTCTTGATTAAATTAAACCTTTAACTGAAGGGGAGATCTCTTTAGAGATACAATTAAATTACATTTAGTAAATTTACAAATTATTTCAATACAATATTGGAATTTATATAAGCAATAAATAATTTATTTATTTATCTCCTCATACTAATTATAATAAAAGAAACATGCTTAAAATTTAAAAGCTACACCTGTTTACCATTATATTTTAAAACAGAAGCTTCATATTTTGATCATGATAAATTTATAATTCATAATGGAAGAGGATAAGACAATTTTACTCGGAAGCTTCATCTGAACTTATATTCTCATTTAATTTTCAAAAAATGTGTGCATATCCACACAATATATTAGAATCTAAGTATCTCTCTTTTACTGGACATTACTAACTCATTAATAAACCAAATTTTTCCTGATTCACTCAATTTCTATTATTTTTATCATTTTTCTCAAATCTATCCTTACATTCCAAATCTGCTTCGATCTAATTACTATGCAACTATTAGCTATGAATAATTTTTCACAATTTTATGCACCCAAACCAAGTGACTTCTTCACTTTATTCTTGAACTTTTATTATACTTTGTTTTTGAATTCCTTAGCCAACTCTATATATGCAAACACATTTTCGTATTTACAAAAATATTCATTCGAAAAATGGACAAGTGGTATTCAACCTCTTCCATCCAAACATGATATTTATTGATTTCTTTTCGGTGAGGCAAATACAATTTTAATATGACATAGAAATACATAAATTAACACATCGACAAAAAAAAAAAAAAAAAAAAAAAAATTATTAAGAATCCTCAAGTCTAAACTCAAAGAATTCATCCAAACAACCCTTCAATTTCGCATCCTTAATGAATGATACTCCACATAAAGCATTTGAAAGTGATCAAAATTCCCATTTGAAGATTTTAATTACAGATTTAATCACATTGGTCATGTGAGGATGAGTGGTGTGTTTGTGTTTCAAAAGAATTTCACCCCTGTTCAGTTGCTTTAAATTGTTTCGTTGAATCAAGACAGTTGTAATATGTAAAACACATTGAGTATTCAATTATATTCAAGGAATTTTTAATGAATTATGCCCTTCCAGTCCCACCTTAAACATAACATGGCCTCTTGAAGATTAATGTCTTGTTTTGCCTTCAGATTTGCTTATTTGTTGCGGCTAAGACATTTTCGCTGCTTCATATTAACATAATGGCACCATATCTCATCGTCCATGACAATGTGGTAAAGAAAGTATTGTTTGTCACCATGCACTACGCTATGGCAAGCCAGAAAACAGTGGCAATATTTTTTTTTCGTTTTATTTTTACTTAAAGTGTATAAGTAAAAAAAAAAAAAAAAGTAAAGTTCTGTACACTCAAGCACAGAACTATTTAATGTTTTTTTTTTTTTTTTATTTGCTACACTAATTCTCTCATTTGAGAAGAATATTCATGCATCAATTGATTCAATCGTTCTTAATCGAATGCAGTTGGTTGGCCAGAGAATGGTCCACCCTTCAGGTTAAAATTTCTATTATTTAAGTATAAAAAGCAATTGTGGGCTTTTATACTTAAAAAATAGAAAAAAATAAAAAATAGTATTCGTTCTCTTTATACAGTATAAATCTTAGGAACAACTTTAGTGGCCATAATACTTCAATTAAGTGTGAAAAGCAAAAAAAAAAAAAGTTTTACTTAAGGATTTAATTAAATTTCAAAATATCAAATTACCTTTTTAATCCTTAAAAAGTTAAAAGCTTTTTTTGCTGCTTACACATGGGCTTCGTCAGACTGAGTGATATTTATCGCTTGTTTTTTCCTGCTTTTATTTTCTAGCTTGCACAGCCATCCTCTGTCTAGACATGCGCGATGTATGTTGTTCCCGCTGTTGCTAGTGGTAACTATTTCGATGGCTTCAAATATTAATGCATATGAGTAGTAGTTATTGTAATTGGCTATTTTATGCATATTATTGAAATCAATCAATATTGATTGATTCTAATTCGTTAAATCGTGCAAGAGCTGTGCTTAATTTTCTATATTTAATATCGCTGATATGCTTTTTTCTCCATTCTAATAATTTCCCTCTTGCCATGCTTATATAATATCCATTGTGGTTATTGTTTTCAGATTCGAAATTTATTTTATAGATGCCTGTCGTTTCCATATTATTGATATAATTATGATCAGATCGGATTCGTTGAAAAATATATATTTTTTTTTTTTTTAGGTTTTATAGGTATCTTTATTACTTTATCAGCAGCAGCAAATTTTATAATGGGGCCTGCACTATTTATAAATGGGATAGAGGTCGTAAATTCTGTAAGTGTTGGTTGTGCATTTGGAATGTAGTTTAGTTTCTTAATTCTTTGATAAATCATTTTTGTATGAGTTTTCGGGGTATCCTGCATTTTTACCAACGGTTTTAATGAAGTTGATTTCTCTTTCGAGTAATTCTTCAATTGAACATATTTTTATAGCACGGTTTATGTATGCTCTTAAAGCTGCTTCTTCATAGGTGTAAGGGGTTTTATACATTATTAAGCTTTTCTTTCTTACCATCTAAAACTCCTACTGATTTAAAATGAACATAATATTATAATCTGTATACATTTTTCTACTGAAAAATATATATTTTAGATGGTTTCACTATCCTTGTTGATAAATGAAAGGATGTTTTACTCTGATAACTGGAATCAGTTTTCTTTCTTGGACACTATAAGTGAATTAACTGTCAAATATTGTTTTATTTTTTAATGTTTATAATTTGGATTTTAATTAACTGTAACATGTATTTTCTTTCAAAATTTTGATATTTTTATTCACTAAAAAATTACAAATTTAAATGACATCAGTAGTTATATTTTGTACAAATAAACACCTTTTAGTTGCTTTGTTAACCATATTAATTTGTACTCTGCCATGTCAACCAATCCAAAAGAAATGGATTTTAATGTGCTGGTTAAAGCCATTTAGAATTGCTTAGTAGGTAAGAAATTCATAAAATCGACTGCCTGAGAAGGACTCTCCCAGCATCCGTGTCCCTCCAGAAGAAGCCTGGAAAAAGTAATGCAACTCCACCTGTGAAATAGCTGGCCAAGCCATATGCTTACTTAAAATAGGAACATCAACAATCCGATGATGATGTCGACTTCTGCATCATCTGTTTGGAGCACCTGCTACCATGCCAATTCAATCAAATGCAACGAATGTAATCGTCTGGTGCATTTGATGTGTGCAATATACATGTAAATTATTTTACTTGCAAGTATTGTATTTCTGATTTGGAGGACGAAGAAGATGACGAATAAAATTGGAAAAATGCCATTTTCTGTGGTTATTTTGACCACTGAATCCTCACAAAATGAATGAATTTTGTTATTTTCAGTATTTATGGTGGTTTTTCTAATTATTCCAATTTTTAGCATATTTTTCAAGTGTGTCCACAACCAGGTACAAAATATTTTTTGACAAAAAATGGCCACTTCACAAAATTAGTGATAATTTTTTTTTTGGTTGATAGAATCGATACATTAGCTGAAGGTTCTACCTTTCCATTGGTATTCATATGTTTGTATAATATTTATTCTATCAAAAGTTATAAGCCAAAATCAAAACTGTGCCCACAACTGGAGACATTCCCCTATACATATGTATATATTTAGTTTTGAAATATGTTTATGTCTACAAATATAAATTTATTGTTTTAGGGATGAAAAACATTAGGAATGAAAGGGTTTAAAAAATACCTCTTTGCATTAATGAAGAATATGTATATATAGTTTATTCCTCTGCTGAAGTACAAATATGATAAGTTAAATTTTTTATCGATATCAATTTCTACTTTGACGGTTTACATCTGGCTGAACCGCCAACTTTTTCTTCTTGTTCAGTAAAAAGATAAACTCTACCATAGATTTTGTAAACATGGGTGAATGAAGAAAGAGTGTAATATTCTAGATTTAAAAAGTAATTTAGTTGTTAAATCTCCTCCATTTGGAGTGGTGTAGCACTTGATATGGCTGATTGCAATCGAATGGAACATCCTCCTCAGCAGCAAATCCACTTTCAAGTTGGGCAGTGATGACAATCATGTACGTGTGTGGAGACACCATGGTGAATGCTTCAATCCTGCCTTTGCTTTACAGCTGCACAGCACATACACAGCTGGTGTGATGGTATGGGATGAGGTTGGATACAACACACAGTCATCTCTAATATTGATCCAAGGGAGCATGACAGCCCACTAGTACATTTGTGACATCCTTCAGCCACAGGCGTTACCACTCATGACAGGGCTCCCAGGAGCCATTTTACAACAGGACGATGCTCAGCCACACACATCAGTGCTGTCACGGGACTGCCTCCGCCACAGTACCATCCTTCTCTGGTTGATCTCTAGATTCATCACCAATTAAGCATATCTGGGATCACCTGGGACTGCAAGTTGGGTAGCCTACAAGTTTGGACAAACCAGAGGTGCGTTTACAACAAATGTGAAACAAGATGTCACAGGACATCATACGAGAATTGTATGCCTCAATGCTGGCCCGTATCACATCATGCATTCATGCTAGAGGTGGCCTAAAACATCCATTCTTTCGTAATTTTTTCCTGTAATAAATGCTTCGCTTCAATTTTCTAATTATTTACTTATATCAATGTTGCACTTACATATGTAAAATTTCGTTTCATTCTGACAATTCTTTCTTGGTGTACAAATTTTTATGGCAATGAGTATATTTAAAATGTCAAAAATCAATTTATTGAAAACCAATACTAATTTAACGATTGTGAATTTTCTGAATTAAAAAATACACTACCTTTCCATAAATGACCAAACACTTTTGATTTCAGACATTTTTTAAAATATCTCAAAAAGTTCTAAACAAATCATCTTGAAACTTCAGGAGTGTAAAAAGCACATGTTATATCTTATATACTTCAGTTAAAGTTTTGCCCCAAAAGTGAAAGGGGTCCAATAAAAAATTAAAGAAAAATGAAAGTATTTGTCATTACCCTGTAAAAAGTAATGCTTGAAATATGATTTGGCTGTAGCATGTGATTGGGGCTCTTTCTCATTTTCTGTATAAATTTTTAAGTCTCTGCTGCATGTAATCAGGGAGATATAAAGGTTTCTTTAAAAAATTACCAAAAAAATTTCACTTTTTTAGCTATAACACTCAAGGTATTAAACTCAGTGCAAAGCTATTTTCGGGAAACCCAACATACAACATTGGACACAGCATACTGTAATCAGAATAAAAAAATATTAAATATAAAATGAAATGTGAGCATTTTTACTAAATTTTTAACTGCATATACATGAGATTTAACAAAATTTCATTTGCATAATTTAATAACTAAATGCTACTTATATAAAAACACCAAAGAAGTATCGTGTAAACTCAAAAGGTTCTATGCTATAGAAAGAACTGCTATTCAGTTTCTCTCTCAAAAAAAAAAAAAAAAAAAAAAAGCTAAACCATAAGGGGTTTTACTCACATTTTTATTTTGATTCAATGAATGGTAATACAGTTTTCTGTGATTATAAATAAATATTGAGAAACTCCCTTATGAATTTCTTATTTTTGGGAACAGCTGAAATTCAGTTCATTCTATGGTGTAGAACTTTTTGAGTTTGCATGATACTTGTTTGGGGTTTTTATATAAGTAGCTCAATACATTTGGCTATGAATTTATGCAAATGAAATGTCACTAAATCTTATGCATGTGCAGTTAGAAATTTAGTAAAAACACTCATATTTCATTAGATATTTAATATTTTTTTCATTCTGATTGCAGTAAGCTGTGTCTAATATTGTATGTTGAGTTTCCTGAATATAGCTTTGCACTGGGTTTAATACCTTGCACTAGCCAAAGAAAGTGAAAATGCTTTTTGCAATTTTTTAAAGAAATGTTTATATCTCCCTGACTACATATGGTAGGAGACATAAAAATTTAAACAGATAATAAGAAAGAGTCCCATAATCACATGCTACAGCCAGATTGCATTTCAAGTATTACTTTTTACAGGGTGATGCCAAACACTTTCATTTTTCTTTAATTTTTTTACTGGTCCCCCTATCACTTTTTGTGCAAAAATTTAACTATAATATATGAAGAATAACATGTTCTTCACACTCAAGTTTCAAAATGATTTGTTTAGTACTTTTTGAGATATTTATAAAAACGTCTGAAATTGAAAGTGTCCAGTCATTTATGGAAAGGTAGTGTACATTAAGTAATGAGTAAATAGTAGAAACAAATTTCTCCATAGAATAACATGGGATTTGGCTGTTGGCAAGATTAGGCATTGATCTCTTAAGGATTAGGCTAGTAATATAACTTCTAAGAACAGCTTGCCTTTTTACTGAGTTCCAACCCCCCCCCCTCCCTTAAGTCAGCACTATGTGTAAGTGTAGCTAAAAATTGTTCAATTTTGTTTTAATAAATATAGTATTATATGCAGCATCTAATTTATTTAAATACATACCAATATGTCTGTACTTGTTATTATTCAAACAATAAATCATAGATTTTTTTTTTCTTCTTTTTACAAAACTGAAAATGATGTAGAAAACACACATAATGAAAATACATCTTGTGTGAATTGCCACTGGAAGCTTTTTTAAAAACTCAGTGAATATTCTCAATCTTAACTTAAAAAAGCTGTTCAGATTTTGAACTTTATAAAATTTTAGATTCATTGGGAGATTATATTAATCATGATTAATCTGGTACCCCTTATGTTTGACTATTTATACAGTGGGTAATCATACTAGCAAATTTTTTTATAAATACTTTTTCTACCTTCTAGAACAAATTGGCCTTGAAATTCAAAAAATGACTTAGTAATGAGTACAATTAAGAGACTAACCACAAATTGAAGAAAAACAAAAATATTTTGGACTACCCTGTATCATTAGAAGCTACAAATGACTTGTAACTTTAACACATGATTTCTCTTACTATTTACAATATTTGAAAGCTTTTTTGTACGAATAACACAAATATTTAGACATATATATATATATATATATATATAATAAAGATGATCTATTAAGCATAGTAGTAGCCAAGCAACAGATACAAGATCACTGAAACACCAATGACCAATAAGATTAAAAAAATTTATCAGTGGATGAAATACACTAATGTAAAGAAACCAGATTTATTAATTAACAGCCTGCAAAACAAACGAATCATTGAAGCAATGCAACAAATCTTAACTTAAATCCATAAACTTATCAAAATTAATGAAAAAATAACCTAAGAAACACAAGATAGGAAGGAAGGAGGCAGGTGGCAAGACTTGTGACTTGCCTGTGGGGTTAAACTAGTTTCACACCGGCAACACTCACCCAGCCTGCCACGACCAGAACAGGAACCATATGGATTTAAAAAAGCAAAATTTCAAAGCAGATGAATAACAATGAAACCATGAAGCAACAATGAAATTCACTATATATATTTTTTTTTCTAAAATTAATCTCTTGGCAAGTTTTTGATAATAAACAAATAGGTTTCACTTAAATTTTACAAAATTTGCTAAAAAATAAATAAAACATTTGAGAAACATTACTATGAAACATAAAATGCATACATTTCATTTTCACAGAAAATTGTGTATTTGTAGTAAATATACTTTATTAAAGATAGACTTTATTACACAGGTTGAAAGTCCTATAACTTACACCAAACGTTCAGTTGAAAAGAATAAAAATTAAGTTATCATTAAAAGATTAAGCTAGATTTAGGATTTTTTCTAAGAGTTGCAAGCTCATAAGGGGCTTTATCATAAAAATAACTTTTTAAAATGTGAGTGAAATAATTGTATCTCCAAATTAAATACGCCAATATGAGGGTTCATGATGGTTTTTTTATAAAAATGATTTTTTTGCAATGTGGCCGAAACATTTTATATTTCAAAATAATGTTTCTTTAATGTTTTGTGAATTTTTCAACAAGTTTTGTAAAATTTTGTTGAAACCATAGTTGCAAAGTTTCTCGATTTTGGTGGAAAATTTTTAGCAGAAATTTTCTACGGCAAGTTTTACCTAATTTAATTGCAGAAAAGAAATATTACAGAATACTATTAAAAAATAGTGGTGATAAATCTGTTTTAAAAATATAAAATGTTGGTAAGTAATTAAATTGAAATATACTTGGAAAAAAAAAATTACCTTTTTTGCTTCTTTATAAATGAATAAATAAAACAGACATTCATCTATTAATAAATAAAATTTAATAAATCATTTATTGTACAAACATAATTTAATTTATGGTGATAAACCTTTGATACACCAAATTATTTCATTGAAACAATCTCTTTATTCAATTGCTTTACACTGAAATTTAAACAAAGAAAATTACATGGACAGACAACCTGAAAAATATTGTAGGTATCTTTACACTTTTATTTATAAAATTATTTAACAGTTTAACTTATTCTAATTCACGTCACTTACAAGGGAAGTATGAATCAGTAAAATTCTTACTGAAACAAAACCAAGCTTAAATGAAAGAGCACGGTTGAAAACATAGGGTAGAGTGCAAATTTACTGCAACACCCTCCCCCCCCCCTCGAGCGAGAAAAGTTTGAGTTGCTTCTATCAAAACCAACAAAACAGAACTCGTTAGCAAGACGGTGGGGCACAGTGGTTAGAGTATTTAGTTTGAGTGAGAAAGATTGTGAGATTGAATCCTGATAACTACTTGCAGCCTTTTTTTTTTTTTGAATATAAATGAAATAAAATATTAAAATAAATGAATAATTTAAGGGGAATACATATTAAATTCAATTAAAAAATACATAATGGTGTATTTTTTATTAAAATATTTTTTTTTTTATTTTTTTTTCCTTCATAATTTAAATAAATGAATAATTTAAGGGAAAATATTTTTTTTTTTATTGTACGCTTTTCTCTTTCCTAAAGTTTAATTTAATTTTTATATTAATATTTTATGCCAAAGCTGCTAGTAGGAAATGTTGATCAAATGCTTTTAATTTTGTTATTTTTTATACATAAAAATAAATATTCTATTAAATTATTAAAAAATTTTATTTTAAGTGAAAAAATGTTTTACAGATGAATAGTGCAACAGAAAATAATAATATTTATATTGCATTTTTTTTCGTCTGCTCTTAACTGCAGTATTATTCATACATAAAAAGAAACAACTTTTACTTATTGTTATTATTCTGTTGGCCTTTGCATATGTTTACATCTCCAAAATTTAAAAATCTAGTTATACATGCATTTTATAAAGCTGGTTATCTTGAAGGAAAACCCAATAATTTCCAAAATGTGATGTGTGTTTCAACAAAGACATCTATAAACATGTATAAATGTTAAAAAATGATTCATTAAACTTCTATAAATATCCCACAGATATCTATTAGCACGGCAAATGTCACTTTTTTTTACATCCATTAGATAGCACGGCAAATGTCACTTTTTTTTACATCCATTAGATGTCTGTTACATATCCGATAAATCTCCAAATATCCAATAATTGGACTTGTTAGATCTAATAGATACTGAAAATATCTAAATATTGTCTTGATCTAGCATGTTACATCTGTTAGACATTGAAAAAGACACGTCTAAATTTTGTCTGTATTTAAACATCTAATAGATGTCTATAATTAGTACAGGATATCCAGGACTTTTAATGGACATTTTTTAGATATTTTCTACCTTTTATGGATCATTTGGATGTAATTTAGATGTCTAATGGATATCAGTGACTGTATGGGGAAAGAGGTAATTTTACCCTATATTTCTTAATAGTATCTTTATATAGAGTATATTTATTTATTTTTTAATTCTTAAGTTTAATAATTATTTTCTCTAAAGTTATTCATTTATTTTAATGTTTTGTTTCCTTAATATTAAAAAAAAAGAGCATTTTGCCAGGGTTTGAACTCAAGTAAACTTAAGAAAAGAAAAAAATGTGTAAAGAAAAATATCATATATTTTACCATGTTTTATTAACTTCTATTCTTGTTTGTATGTTTGTTTGTTTGGTACAAATCTTGCAATCGAATTTTAACCAACTTCCCTACTAGCTAGACATTTGAAACTTTCACAGTAGCTCAGAACCCGGTAACAACACAATACTTCAAAGTCCGATTTTCGAATTTTTGATTAGTTTTCATATAATTAATTAAAATATGAAAATAATAACATCCTAATAGCGTTAAAATAGCCATTAAAGTATTAGCTATAATTTAATTGTTGCCCAAAAGAATTTACGAATTCATTTTCTTTCGACATAAAAATAAATACATTTAATTAAACGTGAACGTTAAAAAATTATAAAAAGTTGTGCTCTATGATTCATCAGAAAATTTAAAACATGGTATATAAAAAGTTTTTTTTTTTTTTCTTATAATTATTTTAACTGAATTTAATACATATCCCCCTTTAAATTATTAAATTATTTTAATGTTTTATTTCATTTATATTAAGAAAAAAAAAACTGTGAGCAATCATCGGGGTTCGATCTCACAACCTTCTTCGCTCAAACTGAACACTCTAACCACTGCACCACTCCGTCTTGCTAAAGTGTTCAGTTTTGTTGGCTTTCATAGAAACAGCTAAAACTTATAGGGTTACTTTTAGGGCTCCATGGTGGGCTATTGCAGCAAATTTGTGCTCTACCCTATGTTTTTGACCATGCCCTTTAATTTAAGATTGGTTTGGTTTCAATAGGAATTTTATTGATTCATATTTCCCTTGTTAGGTAGATATATTAGGGGCTAAAGGGTGTATAAAATCAGAGGCAAAATGCTGCAAAGCTGAGATTTCTGTAAACCCTTAAGTAAACCCTATTTCATTAAATATTTCCTTAGAAAATAGAAAAAATGTCAAAGTAAAAAAAAAAAAAACTAATAATATGATCCCCCACTGTAATTGTCAAGTTTAACTGTTCTTTAACTTTGAATGGTTGATGTGTAAATAAGTACAATACTAAACTGAATTGCAAGATTAATTTATAAAGAGTATATATTTTACTTTTCAGATGAAACTTTATTGCACATACTAAATATAAAGTACATTAAATGAAAAACATTAAAAAGTCTATTTCCAGGCCAGCTCAGTTTTCAGTATTTATATTTTTAGTCAAGGAATATATTTGTTAAAGTGATTTTGAAAGCAATATATATTGTTATATCACTTCCATAATTTATAATTCAAATGTATCAGGAAACAGTCATTTTTATTCATTTATACAGATATATGCAGAAAACAAATTAAGACAAAATCTGGCAGTTTTTGTTCTTTCCAGGAAAAATAATTTATTATTGTCCAATTTCTAAGATTAATATTTGGCTACAATTCTTCTTTAACATGTTTTGACTTTAATTCCTCTATCCTTTTAATAAAATCAGATTTTTCAATACATCCTTCACATTTTTCATCCCAGTCAGAAAGAATTTTCTTTAGGTCTTTTACTTTCAGTTTTTTTAAGTCTACTGATTTTACATCAATCTGTTTTTCTAGAGGGAAAAAAAGGAATGGTTTTAAAAATGCAAAAATATGTAAATATTTTCAAAGCATACAAATAAAAACAAGTTCATCAGTATATAATTCTTTAAACTAAATTTTTAATTAATGATTGCATAAAAACAATCTATAAATATAACATCTAAATATTTACAAAAATATATGCTTACTTGACTCCTTGACTGGGTGTATCATTCAAGTCATTTAATGAAACATCAGAAACTTATAGCAACATTTACATATAGCGATATAGCTAATGTAAATGTACTTATTAAGTTCAAACTCAAAGATCATGTAAAGGTATTTGCTGTTTTGAAAACATTAGTTATAAAGGAATAGAACATAATTTATCAGATGTCTTTCAAGTTAGATAAACTAAACAACTGTGGAGTGCCTTACTGTCTAAAATAAACAAAACCAGTGGGATGCTACTGACATTGTAGATATCTGAACTGGCTATTAGAAATTCTGCAACAAAGAAATTGATAAAAATTTTAGAAATACCATACAGAAAAATAATAACTTAAGTGATTTGGGGTAGATGTAGTGGAGGTTACCTAACCAAGTTAGTAGCTAGACAGGCAATCAAAAATTTTTTTTAAATACCACGCTGAACGGCTAAAAAATAAACAGAAAAAAGATTATTGTAGGACAGATATGCTGGGGATCCACAGTGTTGAGGATAGCAATAATATAATTTAAAAAAAGAGATTTTCTAGAAATTATAAAACCGAACAAAATTAAGAACTGAAATTAAAACTTTATTACAAAATATTTTTCTTATGTTTTCCTAAAAAATTTTCTAAATTCCCTGAATCTTCCATGTTTTTACAATATATTTTGAAATTCCCAGAGTTTCCTTGTTTTCTATTAGATATTTCAAATTCTCTGAGTTTTACAGGTTTTACCCGAATTCCAGATAATGCAGCAATCCTGTATATATACTTACAATTAACGAAAATCAAAACTGTAATTACAATAACTTTTATATAAAAAAATTTTATTCAATAACAACAAAATATCTTTCAATGATTATTTACTACTGGCTAGCTTTGCTCGCTTAGCTGGTCTACTATACTTAAATAAATCTTATTTTCATAATAATAAGTCTAATTTTTTTTGTATTCCTATATTTATCAATAAGCCCTGAATAGTTATTGTTTCCTAGGTATAAATTATTTTTTAAATAATTCATTTGTAAAACATAACCTTTGAATTTCAATACTTTTAAGAAAAGAAAAATTGTTATTCTAAGAAAAGAGCTTGTTATGCAGGAAAATAAAATATTTATCTATAACATGCCTTTTGATATCTGAGTGATTCCATACCAACTCACCTAATGAGGGTTGCATGACAGACTCGGATTTTCTTTAAATTTGGTACACAGATTGATGATATAGATGCATGAAAAAGTCCAAATTCTTAACTACTTGCTCCACTTATTTATAGATATACAGGTCCTCAAAGTTGGTCCGTTCCTTCAAAATACCAAAAAATTGATGTTACTTATTTTTTTTTTTTCTTAAAAATTGTACTCATGCAATATGAAAGTGTTAGGTATCTATGGAAACTAGTTATTCCAGGCACTCAGGAAAAAAATACTACAATGTTTATAATGAAAATCGTTAAGGTACAGTACTCTTAGAAGTTGCAACTACAAAAATTTGATTTTCCTGATTTTGCTAAAATTGAGACATCAATTCCAAAAAAAGGAAAATAAAACCAAAGGTTTACTCACTTTCTGGTAGAGTACAGGTGTTCACCATAAATTACTACACAATAAATTACTTGGGTTTCTCACTCCTTCTTGGAAATATTTAAGCGTAAAGACAAACCATAGGGCAAAAACATGCAATTTCGGCCATCTTGGCAGCCATTTTTCTCATAAAGGGGGAGCACTAGAAACTTTTTTATTTTTTTTAAATAAGCTACTGATGTGTTAGCTATTCACAGGAAAAGAGTTTACTTTTGGTTATTATTTGCATAAAAAGATATCTTGCTGATAGTATATGCATGTTTTTCTCTAATACCATATGCTTGTGTTCCCCCTCTCTCATAGACTTAACATTAATAAAAAGGAAAAATAATAATGCATGTATTAATAGCTGCACTATCTATACAAGAATACAAGAAATTTATTATATTAAATTATTTAATAATAATAATAAAAAATAATTTCTACATTTTATAGCAAAATTAGATATTTGATGAAAACAAAAAATAGAATTTTTCCAAAACTGAACGTTGTCTATTCGTAATTATAAAGTACTAAATAATTTCTTGAAAAATCAATCAAAATAAAGGAGCTATAAATATTTATTTCATAAGCAAATATATTTGAATTACAGCAATATATTAAAAATTGATGTGTACTGTACAGAATTTTATTCAACTGCCAGCATAAGTTCCTGTATTTTTTTCACAGTATCATTTGATATTAAAAACATGCATCCTGTGGCTGCTGCCGCTGATGGCATTGGTATTATATCTAACAGATGCTTGTATGAAATCCAGCATGTATCTGGTTTCTCTGCCAGTAGAAATTTTGGCAGGGGCCATGAGGATGCATTAATTGTATTTCAACATCACCTTTTTCAAAACAGTTTTCTAAGACAACTCCCAACCACCATTTCTTATCATACATGCAAGCAACATAAAAACCTTTAGAAATGTTATTAAGACTAAATTTTTGACATGTTGCTTACCTACTGAAGATACTTCAATCTGATTCAATATGTTTGTAGATACAATGGAAACTAAAAGCACAGATTTACTAATAGGAATAAATTTATGATAATCCTGATACCCTCAATTCTTACAGAGAAAGTTAGTCTTTCAGAAAGCAATGCTCTTGTTTCTCCTACATATTCTTCAGATGCAAAGAAAAACTTAATATTTTAAAAATTACCTGCGCAATAATGAAACAAATCATGTGGAGAAATTATCTGATCCTTGTAAGGACGTTGCAAGCTGGTTCTGTAAGCAGATCTTTTAACTGTGCCTCCAGTGGCATCATAGGGGCTTTTGCCATGGGAGATGACAAAAAAATGTCACTCAGCATTTAGTTTGAAATCTTCTTTATGTTGGCATAAATTTAAAAAAAATTTCTTGTTTTTGTACTGCGCTGAGCTACCACCACTGAAATAAATTATTTTCTATATGTCTGGATATTGTGATGTTAAATATGGAATTACAGGCCTTTGAAAAGAAACTACTGCCACCGTATAATGTATCAAACAGTCACTGATAATATACATAGAAATAACTTTTAGGTTATCATTTGGCCAAACATACGCTAAAAAAGGAAAAAGTGTAGCTTGCGTGTTTTCCCAGTGATATCCCTGTATTGCATCCTGTACAATAAAAGTAAAATTTTCAGAAAAATCAAGTAATAAAATGCACTCATTTGGTTTTAGTTCTGCTTTTTTTGTTTTTAAGTACTCTGATTGAGATTTTGCAATGTAATGGTGTTTTGCCAAGGACTTCATTTTCAATAAAAGTTCCGATTTAAAATCAGGAGCAGACAAAGTAATTTAACCCTTTAACGCGCGGTGTCCTTGCCAGAAGGACGCAATTTCATGATATTTTTTTGCATTCTAATTCCACAAATAAATCAGCAACTTTTACTGGAAATCAATCATTTACTTCTAAATATTGATACTAGATGGCAGCACTACAAAATTTTCGCATTTATCTGCTTGAAAAAATAATGTTACGTAAGCTCGATTTTAAGGAAATTGATTTTTCAAGCTTAAAAATTATAAAAAAACAGATTTTTAAAAAAATAGCTACTAGAAATCATTGTAAGGATCACGATTAATAAATATGTAGAACACTTTTCACATTTTTACATTAACGATTTATTTTATAGGTACATTTACTACCCGTTCTTGCCAGGAGGACGCCGCGCGCCTACGTAATCCTCCTTCTCATCTCTTGAGAGAGATTTATGACTGAGCTCTGCGTCGCAGCCGCTTCAAAAGTGTTTATTTTGTTTGCAGCTAACCAGTGATTTTTAATAAATTCTCTGAGACTATTTATTGATAAGAAATTGGCTTATGCATGGTGCAAAAAGGCACAAAAACTTGCTTTGAAAAATTTCATGAAAAATAACTGAAACAAAAATTGGATTTCGAAAATTTCAAAATAATGATGTAAATATTCTTTTTTATGAAAATGCACAGTAGTACATTGTTATTTTTACATTACATAATTTTTTTCATATATTACATAATTCTTATACATATATATTTAAATATTTATCTTTAAAATATTTTAACATTTATCTTTTTATATGTACATTATTACTCTTATATTACATAATTTTCTTCATCAAATATATAATTCTTATACATATATATTTATATATTAATCTTTAAAATATTTTAATATTTATCTTTTTATATATACATGATTATTTCATAAATATTTTGTGCTAATCATAATTTTATACTTTTTCTGAAATATTACTCTATAAAAATTTTGTGAATTTTACATTAATATTTTCTTAAAATTTGTGTTTTATTAATAAAACTTCATATAAATAATATTAAGCATTAGTTTTATTATATCATATTATTTGATAGTGTTAATGAGAAAATCAGAGTCATGAAGAGGTAAGTTTTTTTTTCCTCAGAACTACAGAAGCTAAAAGTCCTAGACGCGCGCCGTCCTCGTGAGGAGGACGGCCCCTTCTCCTAAAATAAGCAAGTTAAATTTTTTTTAAGTGCATATTATTCATACAGAGGGCCATATTGTTTAATATCATGTACAATTTTAGTTGAAAAAAATATATATATAGTCGCGCGCGTTAAAGGGTTAATGAGTGTTGAATGGACTGTAATTATCCACCGTCGAAACGTCACTTCAGATTCTTCATCATAATCATCCATTAACATATCAAAAAATTCTTCAAATGCAGTTTGGAGTGGACACTGTAAACAAAATCCTAACTTACATGCTTCATTGTTAATGTCACACACATAATGAGACAAAAAAAATGGCTGATAGATGGTTTAATAGATTGTTTTAGAGATGCCATCATTAGCCCGTCATTTTGGTGAATCATACAGACATAGAATGAATGAGTTCCTGTACTATCAGCTATCAGCTAACACTCATCACTTCGGTCGCAAATCAGCAAATTTAGATAATTCAATCTTGTGATTGGGCTATTCCTGTTTAAAAAGTGTGTATGCTTCTTTGAGATTACATAAAATGAGGTGTTTCTGTTTTGTAAATATTTTATTTCTTCACTAAATACTAACTTGAATTTTTTTAAATTAAAAGGTTTCCAACATCTTTCTTTAAGATATCACAAAAATAGAGTACACAGTTTTGTTTTAATACCAGAATATAATGAAATCAGAATGTTGCTCCCTTATTTAGTGCTTCATTCACCTAATAACACTATTTCTAAAAGTAACTAAGTAACGTTCAGAGGGTAAATAAAGTCTGATACATGTATTAAATCAATATTTATATAATATTCAATAAGTTTTGTTTTCTTACATCTTTTTTTATTAATGTTAAGTCTGTGAGAGGGGAAACGCAAGCATATGGTATTAGAGAAAAACATGCATATACTATCAGCAAGATATCTTTTTATGCAAATAATAACCAAAAGTAAACTCTTTTCCTGTGAATAGCTAACACATCAGTAGCTTATTTAAAAAAAATAAAGTTTCTAGTGCTCCCCCTTTATGAGAAAAATGGCTGCCAAGATGGCCGAAATTGCATGTTTTTGCCCTATGGTTTGTCTTTACGCTTAAATATTTCCAAGAAGGAGTGAGAAACCCAAGTAATTTATTGCGTAGTAATTTATGGTGAACACCTGTACTCTACCAGAAAGTGAGTAAACCTTTGGTTTTATTTTCCTTTTTTTGGAATTGATGTCTCAATTTTAGCAAAATCGGGAAAATCAAATTTTTGTAGTTGCAAATTCTAAGAGTACTGTACCTTAACGATTTTCATTATAAACATTGTAGTATTTTTTTCCTGAATGCCTGGAATAACTAGTTTCCATAGATACCTAACACTTTCATATTGCATGAGTACAATTTTTAAGAAAAAAAAGTTAAATAACATCAATTTTTTGGTATTTTGAAGGAATGGACAAACTTCTGAGGACCTGTATATCTATAAATAAGTGGAGCAGGTAACTAAAAATTTGCACTTTTTCATGCCTCTATATCATCAATCTGTGTACCTAATTTAAAGAAAGTCTGAGTCGGTCATGCAACCAACTTTTATTTTTTTAGGTGAGTTGGTATGGAATCACTCATCTATATATATATTTTAGGTGCACTAGAAAGTTCTGTTGTTTTCAATTAGTAATGTGACACTGGAAATTTTTGTTTAACAATACTTATATCATACTTTACCAAATACTATCTTAAAAATTGTATAAATAGTGTCCAGTATAAATTTTCAGAGTTTTTTAATTCAAAGTAACAGAATTTTCCAGTACATCCAATAAATCCATACACCACTCATATATCTATCAATGTGGAGTTCAAACCACTGAAACTAAAAACATACTGTTTAGACATGATGTAAAATGGATTTAACAAAATTTTAACCTTAAGTGGTTGTCAAGTTTTTTAACCTTTTCATTGTGCCTTTGCAGTGGTTTAAAATAGAAGCTCGAAATTTAGCAAATGCTAATCCCTACAGTTTGTAACACGGTTCTTAAGCAATTTTCCTATGGTAAAATTTAGTAAATCACTGCAATCAATGAAATTAAATAGAAAAGAATGTTTACACTTAATTTTGGGAAGTCCTGAAAATTGTCTAACAAACTATATACACATCACTTAAATTTCGCTCAATAAGAAAAAAATATAACATAACTAGAGATGCACTTCCAACAATTAACAAGTATATATAGTAGATCTTTATAACGCAATTCTGTATAATGCAATTCTCTATATAATGCACAACTTCTCAGACATAAACAATAAATTTTGAAATTATCAAACACTTTGTGAAAAAGTATTACTAGGTAGAGAACTAAGTATGATACATTTGTTTTCCTTTATCTCCTTAATTCAGAGCTTTTTAATGAAAAAAATGCTATCATTACAGATTTTTTTTAAAATTAGTAATATAATGAATAATTTGGTATAGGTATATATGGACTACATTTATAGTAAATTTCACAATAAATGTTATGATCTATCTAAGTTCTGTTCCAAGGAATGTAACTTAAAATACCTTACACAGTTTTGATATGTTTCAGACATATTTGGCCATGTTTACAAAGTAAGTTTAGTGATGTGTGAAGCTTGATCTATATAATGCAAAATTCTATATATAACACACAACCTTGTTTTTTTAAGTATGCGTTATAAAGATCTTCTACTGTATTTAATGTATCCAAATTCATTGTGTGGTCCTGTTGACGAATGATAAATGATCTTCATATCATGTTCTATAAGAAACATACTTTTACGAATGCAAAAAATATATTGAATATATTTCATTTTGTTTGGTACAGTCTAAAGATTTAGAAATTTTTATTCATGTATTCATCAACCGTGAATATTTATTTAAATCAAATTGGAGTGTAAAGGTTGATATTTTTATTTATTACCAACTATGCGAAAAATACCAGAGCCGGGAATCGAACCCGGGCACCTCCGCTTAACGCACGGATGCTCTACCACTGAGCTACCCTGGCTGACAGCCAGCTAGGCATTTCTCGCATAATATTCGTTGGCAAAGTCACCGAGTCTGCAAACGCAGATATATCAGGTGAGACAATAACAATCGTAGCACAACTCCATAGACCACGAAATTTCAAGTTAGAAATTTTTATTCATGTATTCATCAACCGTGAATGTTTATTTAAATCAAATTGGAGTGTAAAGGTTGATATTTTTATTTATTACCAACTATGCGAAAAATACCAGAGCCGGGAATCGAACCCGGGCACCTCCGCTTAACGCACGGATGCTCTACCACTGAGCTACCCTGGCTGACAGCCAGCTAGGCATTTCTCGCATAATATTCGTTGGCAAAGTCACCGAGTCTGCAAACGCAGATATATCAGGTGAGACAATAACAATCGTAGCACAACTCCATAGACCACGAAATTTCAATTTAGAAATTTTTATTCATGTATTCATCAACCGTGAATATTTATTTAAATCAAATTGGAGTGTAAAGGTTGATATTTTTATTTATTACCAACTATGCGAAAAATACCAGAGCCGGGAATCGAACCCGCTCCGCTTAACGCACGGATGCTCTACCACTGAGCTACCCTGGCTGACAGCCAGCTAAGCGGAGGTGCCCGGGTTCGATTCCCGGCTCTGGTATTTTTCGCATAGTTGGTAATAAATAAAAATATCAACCTTTACACTCCAATTTGATTTAAATAAATATTCACGGTTGATGAATACATGAATAAAAATTTCTAAATTGAAATTTCGTGGTCTATGGAGTTGTGCTACGATTGTTATTGTCTCACCTGATATATCTGCGTTTGCAGACTCGGTGACTTTGCCAACGAATATTATGCGAGAAATGCCTAGCTGGCTGTCAGCCAGGGTAGCTCAGTGGTAGAGCATCCGTGCGTTAAGCGGAGGTGCCTGGGTTCGATTCCCGGCTCTGGTATTTTTCGCATAGTTGGTAATAAATAAAAATATCAACCTTTATACTCCAATTTGATTTAAATAAATATTCACGGTTAATGAATACATGAATAAAAATTTCTAAATTGAAATTTCGTGGTCTATGGAGTTGTGCTACGATTGTTATTGTCTCACCTGATATATCTGCGTTTGCAGACTCGGTGACTTTGCCAACGAATATTATGCGAGAAATGCCTAGCTGGCTGTCAGCCAGGGTAGCTCAGTGGTAGAGCATTCGTGCGTTAAGCGGAGGTGCCCGGGTTAGATTCCCAGCTCTGGTTTTTTTTCGCATAGTTGGTAATAAATAAAAATATCAACCTCTACACTCCAATTTGATTTAAATAAATATTCACGGTTGATGAATACATGAATAAAAATTTCTAAATTGAAATTTCGTGGTCTATGGAGTTGTGCTACGATTGTTATTGTCTCACCTGATATATCTGCGTTTGCAGACTCGGTGACTTTGCCAACGAATATTATGCGAGAAATGCCTAGCTGGCTGTCAGCCAGGGTAGCTCAGTGGTAGAGCATCCGTGCGTTAAGCGGAGGTGCCCGGGTTCGATTCCCGGCTCTGGTATTTTTCGCATAGTTGGTAATAAATAAAAATATCAACCTTTACACTCCAATTTGATTTAAAACAGTCTAAAGATGTTAAACTGTACCTAGCAGAAATTTTACTGAGACACGAGCAATATCTGAATTATCTTGGATGTCCCAGAACACTAACTATTTGTTTGATTTTAACAAAAACTTTCAAGTAGGATCTCCATTGATTCAGATGTAGAATACCAAGTTACTGGTATTTATTTTTGAGTCATTGTGATAACAGACACATGCACAGATCAATTGCAACCTGACTTTCAAATTCATGGAATAAACCTCAAAACATGTAAATATATCAAAATCTTAGTTTTAAAAATACTTTCTACTCCAGCTCCTAAACTGTATAACCAAAACAACTATCCAAACAAAATCTTTTTTTTTTTTTTTTTTTTTTTTTTATCGAAAACATTTATTTAAATATTTCTATTTGTCTTAATTTTTATTTAAGTGAAATAATTTCTTTACGCCTATATATGAGCATTAATTCGGGATCTGTAATAAAGTTCTAAATTTTTGTTGCTGCATATAATCTTTCAATCATTTTATTGATTTTTTATTTCAATTATTTTCTATTTTTTATTCACAGAATCACTATATATCTGCATTGCTTAGTAAACCAATGATTGATGCAGCCATCTATCCACAAAAAAGAAAAACAAAGATAATGATTGATAAAAAAAATTAATAATTAGCTTTAAGAAATCTTACATGCAGAAAAATAAAAGAAGTAGAAACTGTCACAAAGTAAATATTAAAATAAAGCTAAATATGAATTAAAAAAGAAAAAGGTGACCAGAAATCACTCATGGTAAAAACTGAATAGTGCTGTCCTCTATTGGCAAGATAAGCAAAATATAATTAATAAAAAATTGCATTTAACTTATTTATTCTGGATTTTAGAATTTTACGGATTTCAGAAATTGCACTGTAGTTGCTTTTGATTTTTTTTATTATTATTATTATTAGTTAAAAAAAAAAAAAAAAAAACTTAATTTACAATCTTAAATTTTTTAAACTGAACCAAAAGTAGGAAAACACCAGAAAAACAGGTGACAATTGGGAAAAGTAAGATAAAATTGGCAAAGTAGGAGCTCTGTAGGGTCTGTTTATATTACGATAGCAAAAATCAGAAGTGATAAATTTATACACTGTCAAATGAATTTTATTTCATAATAAATAAATTTTAGTTATTAAATAAATAAGGAACCCTTCTGTTGCCAAAGCTACTACTGTCTTTAAGCCTGAATTCTTAGAAGCCATTAAAGGGGGAATTGCTCTGCTTTACTATGATTGTGCAAGATGTGTGTGGCTTGGGATAAGGGGGTAAGTAGTGATAATCTACTCCAAATTATCATATATCAGATAAATTGTCAGCATAGCAAAAAATAATTTTTCTTCTTTAAGAATTATTATTTAAAAAATATCAACTTTTTATATTCTTTAAACTTAGGAATTGAGACTGACAGTACCAGTGGAGAAGTCTAAATATAAAAAATGTATTGAGAACTCTGCAAAAAATCTTAGTTTAGCATTGGATTCCATAGCCAACTAGTTTTCAATGACATTTGTTTAATTATTAATTAAAATTCTCACAAAATGTCATGAATAAGATGTAAAAAAGATTTAGGTGAAATTCCACATAGTTGAAAAGTGATTATGGCATTTGTACTCTAATACATTCTATTTTTAGTTTTATTAGATTTCATTTTATTTTATGTTTTTCTCTCTAAAAAGTAAAAACTGTGAGATCATTTGTGAGCTCTTTAAAGCATTTTCACTATATGATTGCACTAATCAGATGGCCTCTAGAGATTGTTAGAATACTGAAACTTTGCTATTAAAAAGTGATTGATTTCTACAACATATTTAATAATGCCAGACTTTAAAATACAAATATAATATACATTATGACTCTTGATTACAGGACATGTTGTATATTCTTAATTTATTTTCTTTGTAAATGCAAATTTTACATATTTTATGAATTGCTAATGTAACATCACTTGGTCCAACATTCTTGGATTGCAGATAAATTTTGTTTTGCTGCAGGTAGATACAGAAAATTCTGCAATTGGGGTCTTATTTAGCTTCAGAAGGCAAATAAGATTCTTCACTAAAATCTTTTGAAATTTTCATTACTTTCAAAGTTGGAAAAAAACTGACAGTGTGACACCTCAATTCCATCCATAATCCATAGTTTTCTATTGCTTCCTGTAAAAACTATGATGATTCTGCAGTTGTTGGCAGGTATATTTAATGAACAGATTAAAAGTTTTTTTAACCATTATTTCGATTTAATTAGTTTCTCCAGAACTTTAGGGACTTATTTCCCAATTTAATTTCTTTTTGAGAAATTTAGTGACTGGTATATACCTTGTTTTAACAATCAAAAACACACATAATAAAATAAAAATATATATAATAATAATAAACAGGAAATTTGCTGAATTTGGGATAAATAATTATGTAATTTCAGAAACCAGCTTTTAAGAAAAGGACAAATATTGTCAATTATTGGAGAGAAAAATACCCGTTTCAGGGATTGGTGGTTAAAATAAATAAATTAAAAAGAAAAAAAAAAAAAAAAAAAAAAAAGAACAATTAAATGTAAATAAAAGCAAATTTTATTGTATAAATAATTTAAAGTTTTAACTTCCTTCACTATGGGTACTCATAAATTAAATACATAATAGCTGAAAATATTACCATATCGGAGATCACAAATTTGAATATCTTTCTTTTTCAATTTTTGACAGACTTTATCAACAGGTAAGCCCCAACTTAAGGGTTTTGACATTTCTGTGACAATTTTTGTAGCAGATTCTTCAAGTCCTCCTATATAATAACACTGAAATGTTTGAGAAGAAAATAAAAATTAGACATAAAAGAAAAGAGGCTTTTTTATTGTAATATAAATTTTAAAAAATGAGATCGCTAACAAACAGAAAAATGTACATAAACAAGATAGATAATATCTCTCTAATGCTAGTTTATACCATGTTTTTTTTTTTTTTTTTTTTTTTTTTTTTTAATAAATAATTAAAATTAAGTAACTGAATTAAATGGCTTAAAAAAAAAAAAAAAAAAAGTTGTACAATTCCTATAGTTAGTAAAAACAATATAACACATAAATGTTAACCTAATTAAACAGAAAATTTATTCAATTTTTCAAGTGAATATAGAAGATTGTTGCATAAAACTACACATTACTGTGGCAAATACAGTAGGACATGATAATATGAAAAATTAAATATTAAAATATACCCTCAAGTTAATACTTATTGATATTGGTGATATATCATGTGACACTCAATAGACATGTGACACTAATTTAAACGTATACAAGAGTAAAATATTTCATATGATTATTTTCTATGTATATCACTCATATATCACTTTCACAACTTTTTCGTTCTTTACAAAATGCATAAAAATGAACCAATGTTTTGTATTTATTGTTTATACCATTATTCTGAAGTATATTTCTTAATAGTTAGTTCATTTTTCCTATTTTATAGCATTAATTATTTTAAAATTACATTCTAAGCTTCATTTTCATAAAGTAAATAATAATAATTAAAACTTAGAAAAATGAAATTTTCTAAGGAATGTAGATGATCACGGTTGCTACATAAATCTTAAAGAAAAAATTCCCCATGTATTTCCTAATGTATGTGATCCGTATATAAATCTGATATATCTGAACAGCATATACATATAATACTTGCATTAACATATTCTATAGTTTTATCCTTGGAATAAAACGATAGAGGAAAAGACATTCACATTATATTACAGTATGGAACCGTTTATCCGGAATTATTATTATCAGACCATTAACTTCTGATATTTATATTAGGGTCATTCTCTGAAAAGTGGTCATTTCATGTCCCAGTAGTCTTGAGGGTATATTTTTAAAAGCACAAAAACAAAACGCTGTTTAAACTATCAATATTAGTTGGTTTTACATATAAACTGTTATTCTTTGGTTATTGGAATTCAAATATAATTTTTAAATAATTTTTAAAATGCAAAATATCATTCCCTCACTGTGTCCCCATTCCCACATGTAAGTAAATAAAATGGTTTCTATAGTATTAAAGCATGTATATTTGGATTATTTGAATTAAAAATTTATTAAACATACTTTAATAAATATTTATCCATTATACTACATTGATATATTATGCAATGAAAGAAATTAGAAGACACTTTATTGTTGTCCCTGGTATTAGATATCATTCCCTCATCAAACTATAATCACACCCCTACTTACTCCATTAATGGCAGCCCGTGCTTTATATAAGTCAAACTTAATTTGTATAGCAGCAAAGTAAAAAGCCATGTTGTGTTCTGTTCGAAACTTTTTACAATGAGTTGCATAAGGCTCTCAAACGTTAGATTGAAATACAGTATTTTTATTATACGTCATTCCCTCACTCATTATAAAGTTAACTAAAATAAATCAAATTTGCTTTTTTATGATATTATATTAATAAAAATATGTTTTAATAAATATTTAGTGTTTGAAAATATAACTAAACTTAATAATATTTTTATAAAGTAGTTTTTAAAAGAAATTTGTCATTCCCTCACAGTCATTCCCTCATTTTTCTAATTAATAAAAGTAATTGCTATATCAAAAATTATCAGATACAGTTTGGTTTATATTATTTTTTTTATTAATTGTAACATATGTGTACATGTACAAAAAAAAAAAAAAAAAAAAAAAAAAAATGGAGCAATTTTATTTGGACTAAGGTTTTATCTTTTTTACTTTAAAAAAAAAAAAAAAAATGCCCACTTTTCAGAGAATGACCCATTAAGGGAAAAAAAAATAAAACCTTCACATAAGGTTATTTTTAGGTATTATTATTTTTTAAAAAACAATAAATGGTCTAGCATTGTACTTTAAAACAATTAAAAGTAGACCAGGATGACAGTGGGAAATGGACAAAAAGTCTGAAAATAAATACAATATTCAAAGATAATTTAATTTTTGTAATAAAAGAAGAAACAGAAACAAGAAATTGTACTTTCCATAAGCAAATATGATAGTATATGAAAACTAATTGTTCAATAACAAAGAAAATTAAACAAAAATAAGAATATTTTGCAATAAATAAGTCTGAAAAAATTATTTTTAAAAATTTAAGAAATGTCTGAAATATCTCATCTCTGGTAGACGAAATATTTAATAATAATAAAAGAAAGTCCATTTAATTTTGCTTTATTTTAAATGTAGTATTTATTTATTTATTTGGTAAGGAGTATAAGTTGAAAGATCATTTTATCGAATTCTAAATGTTAAATTATTTCTATATTACAACAAATATGGATAATGAATGTATTTTATTATTATTATGTGGTTTTTGAATGTAAATATAATGCATAATTACCTGTCATAACATATTTTTGTTGCTATACTAGTTCGATATTATAACGTAAATTGCACAGATAGCTTTTTGTTTTCGAAAATGTCAATAGATGGCGCCACAACACAATATCATATAACAGCAATTTAAGTTATCTTGAAAGGGTTGGATAAAATGGATTCTGGATAATTGGTCCTGTATTGAATTTATTTTTTGGTGGAGGGGTGGAGAAAGGTGATAAATAAAATCACATTATCTACGAATATTTTGTATTTTCATGGATATAAAAAAACATGAATTTTCATTTAAAAAAAAAAAAAAAAGCATATAAAGTCACAGGTCTTAATTTTCTAATCTTTATTAAATAATATTTAATGTTTCAAAATTATTCGCTAATCTTAGTTAAAAGCATTTGGATTTGGGCAGATTTTGATTTTTATGTAAAGTTAACAAGTTTCAAAGATTTTTCTATCAATTTCAAATTCTGATTAATAATGAATCTTAGTTGAAAATTATTTAAAAAATGTTTACATTTTTTTCAGTTTAATTAAACATTTAATCTTATTAATTATTAAAAATGTTAATTTTAGATTTAAAAATCAGAATCATACGCACTCTAAATGTGATTAATGAGTGTTGCTTTGATGAGCAACCAGTTATCCAGAATAGCCTTGTCAGAACCATTCCGGATAATTGGTTCCTTACTGTACTATTGTATAGACATGATAGTTAAAAAATATAAAGAAAGTATCTTAAAAATTCTTTCTTATTAAGATGTTTATATATAACTTCCATTAAATAAAACTAGACTAGTGTTGTTAAAATTGCGGAGGTGTTTACTTAATATGTTAAATGAATTAACAAAAAAAAAAAAGCAAACTTACAAATCTATTTTCAGCTTTCTTGGCATTAAGGCAGAAAGCTTTAAATTTTGATTCAATTTTTGCTGCAGATGTCTTTTCTTCTTGCGTTAAAGATGAAAGAAGTTTGTTAAGGACACCAACACATACTGGGAATAAAAGAGAAGAGTATTTTATATTAAAATACTGAATATTAAATACTATTTCAAAATTTAAGGATTTAATAAAAAGTTCATATGCAAGAATTGGATAAGCACTGACAAGGAAAGTCTCTTTAAAGTGTATACTTAGAATATTCTAAACAAAATTCTACAGACACTAGTTACTTTCCTAATACAAAATCAGTCAAATTTATCGGCAGAATCCCATTAGATAATCTGTAAAAAAATAATATACTTTCGAGTATTTGGCGCAATAAGCATCATAAGATTTGGCTAAGAATGCACTTTCTCGCCAGACGAAAGTAATTTAAATATACAGTCAACTCCCTCTAATCCGCAAAAGTTTTGTCCAGAGGTTGTGCGGATTATAGAAATTTGTAGATTAGAGGTCATTGTATTTGTTTACATTTTTCTTTTGCAGATACAAAGTCAGTTATTCTTATTAATTCTTAAAAAAACATCAAAATGGAAAGACGCCTTCTAATAACTTTTAGAATAAAATATTTCTTTAGTATCAATAAAACTAATCAATCATATTCATATTTGATGGTAAGTAATTTAACCATATTGAAATAATATGTACCAATAAAATGTAAACAAACTTATTTAAAAAAGACAAAAGAAAATATTTTTTGAAGTACAGAAATAATATTCATCACTCATTATTTTTAATTTAGTTAAATATTGATGTGATATGTAGCGATTTGTTTTAAATTTTTATGTACTTTCCTGACATTCTTTAGCTTGACTTAGCACTAGTCTGTATGAATTGCAGGATAATAAATACAAAAATGTTACTGTTTTTTTCTCCCCCCAATTATGTTTCAAAAGGAAGGGTTAAGCTAAAAATTTGGTTTAAAAAAAGTAAAAATGCGAGAAATGTTGCAAATTCTTTTAAAATATGAGATGTAAATTTCTTTGTTTACATTAAAAAATCAATTGCGGATTAGAGGGATTTGCAGATTATAGGTCTGCGGATTAGAGGGAGTTGACTGTATTTGAAAATTGCTTGCTAAACAAATATTTAATGAATAGCATAATGTTGAATTACTTCAAAATTATAATATAAAATAGTATACAACTATTTATATAAGCTTCTATAATATACTGAAGTAATTTGTTGTTGAAAGTATTTAATTTTAGCTCTAAAAAAATGTTTTTTTATTGCATGATTATATCACATACTCTAAAGTTATAAGTATATTTAGAATTTTAATTTATTTGAAAAATCTTTGGCATTTTGTAAACTGCAATCATTGATTTATAATTTAAAATATTTTTTTAAATATTATTTTAAAATCTGAAAAAATAATTTTATTTTCATTTTTAGCAGAAAACAAATGTTTTGGATATTAACACGTACAAAGTATTGTAAAAATACAATTTGGAAACCTCTCTCATTTCTCTTTTGGAATTTAAATTATGTACAGTTCTAACTATTTAAATTAAACTTTCATCCATTTTTTTTTTTTTTTTAAATTATCCTACTGTTTTTTTTTTACCGATTCCCATTTATAAAATTAACTAGCAAGCTATGCCCGCTTCGCTGGTCACTATTTTTAAATGAATCACTATAGTTAATGAATTCTCAAAATTACATCAATCTTTATCATGCGAGAAAAAAAAAAGAGAAAAAAAAAATGTGATTGGAAAAAATGTTGCAACGGGTCCCCACTTCCCTTGGCAGTGCAGGCAATTGTGTGCTGCGTGCGCACATTTATGTTCAACACTCTTAATGAATCACTATATTACCATAAGGGAAAAACATAAATTTAAAAAAAAAAAAAAATCTCCCATCAGTGTAATAATCGGTTCGGGCCACCACTGCCTGCGGCAGCGCATACAGGCGTGCAAGGATCGCATGCTCCTTCACCTACCGTTCCCGCCCATCCTAATTATTTTAGAGTTTAAAAAATACTCGCAGTCGTTCTTTCGGTCTTTTAAACTTAATAATACTAATTTCCAACATTTTATCTGAATTTCTTTATTTTGACCCCTGCGCCCGATCCCTTCCCGCTCTTCGTAATAATTCTCTACTTTCAAAAATATCCGCAATTGATTTATCGGGCCTCAAAACCTAACAACACTAATTTTCAGCACTCTAACTCTTATTTATATATTTTTGCCCTTTCACCTCCCCTTCCAGTCTATCCTAATAATTTTACAAATTCGAAAATATACGCAATCGATTTGTAGGTATCAAAAACCTCCATGTACCAATTTAATAACTTTACAAATTCGAAAATATCCGCAATCGATTTGTAAGTATTAAAAACCTCTATGTATCAATTTTGAACGACTTAACTCTATTTTTATTTTTTGCCCCTCCTAATAACTTTACAAATTCGAAAATATCCGCAATCTATTTTTAGGTATCAAAAACCTGTATGTACCAATTTTGAACGTTCTAACACTATTTTTATTTTTTTTGCCCTTCCGCCCCCCCCAAACACACACACACCTTTCTGACCCTCCTAATAATTTTACACTTTCAAAAATATCCTCATTTGACTTGCAGATCTCTAAAACCTATCTGTACCAATTTTGAACAGTCTAATTATATTTCTAATTTTTTACCCCATAGCCCCCCTTGGGACAAATTTCTAAAATTAAAGAAATTAGTTTTTATGTATTTATGGGAGCTAGATTTTAGAGCAAAAATATCTTACACATATATTTTTTTCTGTTTGCAATATAAAGGATTATTTGAAATCACGTTTTGCCCCCTCTCCTCCCCTCTTGGGGGCTGAATTTCGAAAATTCCAGAAATTAGTTTTTAGGTATTTGTATTAGCTATATATTAGAGCAAAAATTTCACAAATATCTGTTTTTCTGTTTGAGATATATAGGAGTATGTGAAACCAAGTTTTCCGCATGTAAAATCATGTTTTGCCCCCTTTCCCCCCTTGGGGACCGAACTTCTAAAATTCCAGAAATTGGTTTTTAGATAATTAAATTAGCTATATTTTAAAGCAAAAATTTTACGGATATCTGTTTTTTTCTTTGAGATATGAAGGTTTTTGTGAAATCACATTTTGCCACCTACACCCCCTTGGGGGGCGAATTTCGCAAAATCGCTTCTTAGGGGGTGCTTACACTATATTTTCTATAATCTGACCCAGTTTCGAGTCAGTGGCTCTAGTAGATTTTGCTGTGTGTTGATGAGTCAGTGAGTGAGTGGAAGTACTCTTTTATATGTATAGATATATTTCCAAAAATAATGGTTATTTTCATAAAAAATACCTGTAAATTATGGTTATTTTTCACAAAAAATACTTTTAATGAATGAAGACAACGTTAATCCAAGGGTCTTTAATATTTTCTCACACACTATAAATTAATTGTGTACTTAAATGTATGTGTGCTTAAATTTATTAACTCTTCATAATTTTCCATTA
This sequence comes from Salticus scenicus, assembly GCA_963930645.1. Taxonomy (NCBI): domain Eukaryota; kingdom Metazoa; phylum Arthropoda; class Arachnida; order Araneae; family Salticidae; genus Salticus; species Salticus scenicus. The sequence goes on along the minus strand of OZ005651.1, from coordinate 307,297,159 downwards.
AAAATTGGTTAAAAACTTGAATAAATCAATATTATATATATATGCATTGAAAACTTATAGTAAAAAAAACATGTTTATTAAAGTTGCATTCAAACTAACTTAGCATGTAGAATTAAAAAGGTTTTTTTGGTAAATTTCATCCAAACTATGTACTAAAAAAGTAATGGCTAGAAAACTGATCTCCCCTCCCCCCCCCCTCAATATTAATGTGTATTCTAGGCTAAAAATTGGGCCTTTACATTAAGTTAAAAATTATTTTAATCAATTTAAATTTTGTTCAAACTAGTGGATCTTAACAGACTTTCCACGAACAAACAAAAAGCTTTTCGATAATTGACTGCTGTTTCTTTATATATAAACTGTTATGTTCTTAATTTAATATGTTATAAAAAAGATATATAATGTTTTATTTTGAGCTATAATAGGCAAAACTCAAATTAATTTTAAGTTAATTTAAGAATTCCAAAATAAACAAATATGATCAGGGGTCAATCCAGGCAAAAATTGGGTCCCCTTTGCTGCCCCTTCACAAAATTCCACATCATAAAAGAGGACCCTTCACAAAATTCAAATCCATAAAAGAGGACCCTTCACAAAATTCAAATCCATAAAAGAGGACCTTTCACAAAATTCAAAGCTATAAAAGAGGACCTTTCACAAAATTCAAAGCTATAAAAGAGGACCCTTCACAAAATTCAAATTTATGAAATGAGACCTTCACAAGATTTTGTTTTACAAAAGTAATCTTTTTATAAAATGTTTCCATGTTTTCAGTATTATTTTTAATTAATTGGTTCAATGAAACTATGTTAATTTGATATTAAACATTATTTGGATATTTGGAATGACTGTTAAAATGGAAAGTTTTATACACGATATAATATATATATATATATATATACATATATTATTATTATTATTTTTTTTTCACAAAAATAAGTAAAAATTTCACAAAAATATTTTGTTTTTCACAAAAAGGGGACCCAAAAATTAAAACCTGGATCAACCCCTGATGATATTATACATGATTGTTACAATTGTTAGATTTCAATTTACACACTTACAAATAAATATATAAGACAAAATTGTACTTATAAAAGAATTATTTTGAAGTAATCTTACTTAAATTATTTTTGTATGAAAAGTATAGAAAAAGATTTTTCTAAAGAAAAATTTGTCAAAAATTATTTGTCAAAAAATCGTTTTCTTTCAAATTTCATTGTGTCACCATTGAGCAATAAACAGCCAAGAAAAGGACATTTTCATTATTTTTTTTACAGATAATATATACAGATTCTGGTTATATATATATATATATACTTTATTTTATGAGAAGAGCCTTGTGTATTTTTTTTTTTTTTTCAAAATTATATGGATATGTGTATATGGAGACTTTCCTTGTGAATGTTACAAAATGTAAATAATTTCTTTGGACCTAAAATAAGTTTACCAATGCAAATTATTAATTTATTTAATTTATTACATTTGTTTAATTTATATTATAAATTTAAAATATCTTTTCATAAAGTGTCATCTTACTCATTAAAACATTCTATTTTTTAGCCTAAGAAGAAAATGAAATTGCATATTCTCAAATCAAAAAACATTTTATTATTATTTAAATAGCAGCCTTTGGCAACCAGCTGGTTTACAAATGAAATATATGAATATATTAAAATCTCATAATACAGAAAGGATATATTAACATTTTAGAAAACAATTAAAATATCTAACTAAAAAATCCTTTTTGTTTCTGTAAATATGGCCTAAGAAGAAAATGAAATTGCAAAACCAAAAAGGATTTTTTAGTAAGGTATTTTAAATTGTTTTCTAAAATATTAAACTATTATTTAGTGGCATCTGCAATGCCCTCTCCTTGTTCCAGGACCTACAATCTTCACTCATGGTACAAATACTTTTGAAAGTTCTGACCATAGCAAATTTCTGCTCAATGGCACCTGCAATGTGTGCTCTCATCTGCTCCCATTCCTTAATAATTTTATATTATCAAAAGTACGCTCTATCAATTTGTCTGTTACATATAATATACCTTTATCTAAGTTCTTGTTATCTTGAAGCTACTTCTTTATCTAATAAACTTTATTTCATATCCATACATTATCTAAAACTTATCTTTAATTCTTTAGTAAAAATGAATTTAATATCCCAATCCAAAAATTGCAGTAACATAATTTCGATGTTTGTTTACTTTTGACTAGTGATGTTCAACCAGTCATCATTTGTACTAGTGATGTTCAACAGATCCATGTTACTCTAGACTGTATGCCGATCAGCATTTACTTCAGCTAACTTTAGGTCACAAAATTTTCAAAAAAAGCTCTCTTGAGCTCAGTATTCAGCTAATTCTAATAGAATTTTTTTACACTACTTTTTAAAATTTTCTTGCTAGTTAGATACTGAATTCTAATCCATGCTATATAAATAATTAGACAACGTTGAAAATGCAAACTGTAGTTTCGGTAGCGTAAAGTGTACCGTCATCAGTGCAGAAATGCACTGATGAAGTTGCTAACCCATTTTGGCATTTTATAAAAAACATTCTAAGTGGAGATATCAAATCTCACTTTCCCCTAAATACTTATTAGTCTAGTAACAAAGTACAATATGATTGCAATAAATTTATTAAAAAAAGTATGGACGTCGGCATATAGGGGCAAGGGAGGCAGCCCTTGCCCCATCCTGAAAAATTCTTATTTTAAAATTATATTTACTGCTTTAAAATTATATCATTAGAATTTTTATGATTATCAAAATTGCCAAGTGAAATTTATACCACAGAGCCAATTACAGAGAAACTGACTCTGGACATGTGAATCAGATTGGCTCTAACTTTTTCCTGAAAGTAGAGTTTGAGTTGACTTGACAGTATGTTTTTCAGATTTGGGTTGTTTTGTAACAAGTTGTATAATTTTTTTAAATAAAATGTCTTAGCTTAAATTACATAAAAAAAAAATAATAAATAAATAAGCAGTTAAATAAATGTTGGTACTTATATACAGGCTTACTTAATCATCTGAATCAACCAACTAATCAACAATTTTGGCCGAATCAATTTAGTCAAATTGAATTTCTAAAATATACTAAAACTTTTACAGTTTTCAATTTGCTCCCTCCTGAAAAATTTTTTGGCATCACCACTGAACAAAAGGAAACAAGCAATGTTAAGGTACATAATCTTAAAAAAAAAAAAGTTAAAATAGGAAAGCAGCAAATTGGTATTTTTTGAAAAACATGCAAGTGGAGATGAATGATTTCACATTCTTCTGAGTAATTATCAGTTTCCTAGCATCGTACAATATACTTGTAATTGTAATAATGCTGAATTAATATATATACACTCATGTTTGTGAAAATTGCAACACCATGAAGGGATTATTGCAAATTGAACCAAACTTACAGGAAATGAAAAGCGAGGTAAGGCATGTAAATGATTAGAATTACAAAGTGATTGCGCATGCATGAAGCGAGAACCGACTCCTTATCAGTCGCTTGTTCCAGGTATATAAAGGACTGTAAAAGCGTGTTGAAATCTGTTTATCGTCCTCTGTCTGTGGTAAACATTTCATTGGTGGTAAATATACCTTGTCAAAAGCAGAGGGTGTTATACCAACAACTAGTGGAGTTCATACGAGGCCGCATTGTTGTTATGCGAGAGGGTGGATTTTCGTATTAAGAAATTGCAGCCTTCATGCAGGGTAATGCCACAACAGTAATGTGTGTTTGGAAGAAATGGACAGAGGAGAATCAAACAAGCTGAAAACCTGGCAGTGGGGCACGCAATAGAACAATGGCACAAGTAGACAGACATCTCATCTGCATGGCTGTGATGGATTGTACAGCGTCCTCTTGTGTGTTAGCACAATGTTGGAGCACAGCTACAGGTGTTTTGTTGTCTAGCTCCATGGTTCGCCGCCGTTTGCTGCAGCATAAACTGTGTGCATGGGTTCCTCTACACAGGATTCCCCTCTCGCTGAATCACAGACGCCTCCGACTTCAATGAGCTTAGCAACACAGCACGTGGTGTGCCGAGTGGCAACAAATTGTTTTCTTCGATAATCTCGCTACAATCTCGAGTACACGTCAGATGTTACAGGGGTGAACGTCTGCTCCCCCAGTATGCTATCCAGCATCATACTGCACATATGCCTAGCATCATGGTGTGGGGAGCTATTGGGTATAATTGTCGATCCCATTTAGTGCATATTGCAGGCAACCTCAACGGTGATTGCTACATATGGGAAATTTTGGAGCCAGAGGTCCTTCCCATTCTTCGACGCATTCTGAGTGCTGTATTTCAGCAGGATAATGCCCATGCACATGTTTCTCAGACTGCACAAGCCTTCTTCAGTGCACAACAGGTTTCACTTCCTCCATGACCTGCTTATTCCCTGGATATGTTGCCCATCGAGCATGTCTGGGATTTCACTGGTCGGCGACTCGCTCATTCAACTAGTGGGGTGCATAGTAAGATTGAACTTTGGCGTCGAGTCAAAGCCATCTGGAATGTCATTCCAGAAAGTATTCTTATGATTAAGTTATTTTAAGTATTTTTATGATTAAGTTATAAAGTATTTTTGTGATTAATTTATAAAGTACTTTTGTGACTAAACTATTTTTATGATTAAGTTATAAAGAAATTTTAAATATTAAATAATTGTACTTTAAATATTCTAAAATTCTTTTTATCTGCCCTTTACAAGAAAAAATTGGATTTTAATAATTATTTCATGTTGCTATTGAACTTTTCGTAGAAAACAGATTTTCATAAAACATTTTTAATTATTGTCCCTCTACATTGCATAACAGTGTTACACTGTTAAAGTTTTCAGACTTTTTTTTTTAATTTTATTTTTATTTATATTTTACATTCCTCGAGTCCTACAGTTTTTTTTATATTGAAAAACAACTGTTTTTTCTTGCTTTTATTTTTTTAATATAATTTTTTATTCTATTTTAATAAGATAATTATTAGTGCTGCACCGAGTAGCACTTTGGCCGAGTAACCGAGTACTCGGCCTTTTACTACTCAGCTGAGAACCGAGTAGTTGTAAGAAAGAATAATTGAACATATGAAGAATTTTGCCCATCTTGAAATTTAAAAAAGGCCTTTTGAACACAAAATTAAGTTAAATGGCAAACAGCAAGTTTTCATGAAATGTTTCAGAGCTTTTGTAGTGTATATACACAATTAGGTTCATTGCTATATTTGATACTTCCAGCTTAGTGGATTATTAAAACCATAATAAGTGATAACTTCATTCTTTATTATATTGTCTTTCTCAGATGTGAATCATTCTCAAATAATTCTTAGATAATATAAAAGTACCTATACACTCAGGCTTAAATAAGATGCATAAAATTTACATATGAAATGAGAACATTAAAATAAATATTTTATCATTTCAAACATGATATGATAATATATTTTTAATAACATTTTAGTGTATTTACCCTTTTCATAATTATTATTTTTAAAATTAAAAATCAATCTTTTTTTTACAGTTTTAAAAATGTCTTACTTTTATTTGCACAAATTCAAATATGTAACTAAAGTTTTATCAACTATATATTAATATTATATAAGGGTTCTTTTTTCTAAAATATGTTATTTTTGTCTGCTTTATAGATACAATTTTATGTACCTACTAAGTTTTTATAAAAAAAAAAATTGCATATTACACACATACAAGATGGTTATACTTAAATTCTTGTAACTAAAATGGATAAGCTCATATCATGAATCGTCTCTATACCAAGTTTGGTGTCAATCTACTTGCCCGTTTTAACTGCAGAAAGCTGTTTGTAGCAAAAGTTTAATGACTATGTTTATATTTTCATAATTTTTTAGTTTAGTTATTAATAAACAACTCTTATGAATACATTTCTTTCAATAATACATAAAAATAATGTAATTCTTACAACTACTCGGTATTGGCCGAATACTTAGTCCATATTTGGCCGAGTACTCGGTACAGCTCTAATAATTATATACATTCTTTTTGTGGGGAATTTTTCAAGATTTTTTTTCTGTACAGCAAATTCAGCATCTCCAATGTTTCTGAAAATTCTTTGTTCATGTTCTAATAATGTACATAATATTTGTTTTATATTTGTATGTTTACTGTAAGTTAGACAAAAGTGCAATTTTAAACAAGGATTTTGAAAAAATCCACTTGGGCTTTTTCTTGGGTTTTATTGAAAAAACCTACCCGGGTTTTTTCAGGTTGGGCAAAATCTAGCCAACTCTGCTTCTTGGTAACCTTGGCGTGGTGGATTATACTGCATCTGTTCTCGAACAGCAACAGTTTTGACATTTATGTTTGACTTTTCACATTCTGATAAAGTTTTTTTAATTTTATTTATTTTATACAGGTATACCTAAACTTATATTAGGAATGACGAAACTATGTCTTTTAATTTGTAGTAAATGTAGTACTTTTTCAAATACAGTACCTATACTGCCAAAAATCTGGACAGCTTGGAACCAGAGACTGAGGAGAGATGAGAATTTTGTGGACTTTAGGTATTTTTTGTTTACATTTTTGAATTAGAATTTTAATGCTATGGTGCATTAAAAATTATATAAGCAGGGCCCAAAATTTCAGCTCAGATTACACTCGCCAAAAAAAAAGTTTTACTCGCCACAAAATAGGGTTGTCATTTTTTTTTCTTTTTTAAGCATTTTGGGTTTTCTATTTTTCCTAACTATTTGAAATGCTTTTACAAATATGTTTAAAATTATATATATTAAAAGTGTGTCGTATATCATCATGTCTCAATCATCTATAACCAAAAATCATTATAATGCATTGTATTTGAGATTTGAAAAAGATTAAAATATCTATAAATGCAAAGAGTCATTAAAGGAAAAAAAAAAAAAAACTTTGTCAAACAATATCATGTGAAAACCTTTTTATTATGAAAGATTAAGCTTCCTTATTTATTTATTTAACTTTTCACATCAGAAATGTCTTTTTTGTTCATTTTATTTTTATAATCAGACAGAGTCGATATGTATAACATGTTCATTGTTGTCATTTAAAATAGCCATTTCGGAATAATTTTTTCAACAAAATTGTTGCTTACAAATCATAACAAGTATAAATTCTTGGCGTTTCAGCAACAAACTGGAAAATATTAACAGTTTTTTTATCATTATCGAACAAAATAAACATAGGCAGTATCTTTAAAAGGGCTCGGGCTCATTTTCATGCGCCAATATCGCATAGGCAAACTTTCGCATTTTTCTTCTCTCGGATAATGAGCAACGGGCAAAGATGCTCTCTGATCGCCTATTCTCACTCTGCTTGAAGATATCACAGTGAGAGAAACGAAACTGCCGAAGAGATTAAAACTTTTATACATATACTAAGCATTTTTCCTTTTCAAGGCTGGGGCGATCGTCGAGAAGCGCACACACAAACTCGGCACTTCAAGAAGAGAAAAAAGAGAGGTTAAATATGAGGCTATAAGATGGCCAGATTTAAAGATTTTGCCTATAAAAAGAATATTTTCTGTCACTGCATCATGTAAGAATTCTATCTATACCTAGAGCAAATTTTTACTCGCCACAGTAAAAATTCCACTCGCCAATGGTGAGCTGGCAAGTGGAAATTTTGCACACTGATATAAGTAATTAAATATCAACTTTGTGGAAAAATACAGCAAAGTGCACTCGATTATTCAGGCAGCCTGCTTGTTCCACAAAAGATTAGTTTTTGAAATGAAACAGATTTATCAAAAGTCTGTTTTTAAAGGGAATAATTTTGTAAAGGGTCCTTTTTTAGGATAAAAAATTTTGTGAAGGGTCCTTTTTAGAATAAAAAATTTTGTGAAGGGTCCTTTTTAGGATAAGTAATATTGGGAAGGGTCTTTTAGCAGACCCAGATTTTACTCTGGACAAATCTCTGATTACAATTTGAAAATATAGATCAATGTATAATTTTTTTTTTTTTTTCCCTTGAAATTTTTTTCTTGCAGTCTTTGAACAGCTGTTATTTTTTGTTCAAACTCAAATATAAATGTTGCATTAAAAAATTTGGGTACTACTCATTTCCAAGACCTGGACTTCAATTAAAATTACCTCTCCTTATCTCATTACATTCAGTTTCTAAAAAAATCACAGTTAATATAAGTTCTGTCTTGATATTTTTCCTTGAAAACTTTATATTATAAATTTCAATGTTTACATTGGTTGTGATATGCGGATTTCTCGAGTTTGCGAATTTTAGGAGTACAGATTTCTGGGAATCTACAGTATTTCATTTGATATAAAATTCAAATTCTATTTATCTTTACTTTGAATTGCTTAAATGTATTTGTTTTAAGGATCAAGTTTACACTGGAGGAGGATCAAGTGTCCCCATAATTGGGATGCTGCATCTGCTTTGATGAAAATTGTTGCTGCCTCATTGTTGAAAAAAAAAATATATATATAAAATTTAAGAATTTATTTATAAAAATAAAATAAATGGTCATATAAAAGAACACAGTTGTGCCATTTATATTGATTGAAAAACATTTAAAAAATAATATTTTATCAGGATAAAAATAAAGTAAAAAGAATCAAATTTCTCCTATTGCCTTCACATTTAATTTTCACCCAAATGCAAGTATTTTTTACTGTGCCTATGTGAAAGATAGAACTTCATTGAATACATAGGTTGAAAGCTAGACATATAAGGCAGTGTATGTTAAAAAATCAGTTAAATAGAATAAAAGTATTCAGAAAAAAAAAAAAAAAAAACATAATAATAATAATAAAATAAATAAATGAACTGAATTTTATTTTTTCTAATAGTTGCAAGCTTATCAGTTTTTTTTTTTTTTTTTTTTTTTTTAAACAACAATGAATTTTTTTTTTTAAGTAGGGTTTTTTTTTTTTTAATAAAATTTCCAAATCCATGATTTGGTGATCTCTCATGAGTTTATAACTTGAAAGTAATTTTATTTCTTTACAAAGATTTGTGAATTCACAAGTTTTTTATAAAAATCATTTTTTGCAATGGGATTGAAATGATTGGATCTCAAAATTAAAATGTGATGTGTAGAAATCCCCTCATAATCTTGTATCTCTTTAAGGAATATTTACAATCTAGCTCATTCTTGTGACGATAATTTTTTAAAAATTTTTATTCTATGCAAAAGAACTTTTAACATAAGTTACCCTATATATTTAGTTTTTACAAAATAAAATGTATTATATTTTTGTGTATGCAAAGTACAAGATTATTTACTTCAAATGATATAAGTGAAAATTAAGTATTTGTATTTTACATTTCAGAATATGTTCTCTAACGTTTTGTTAATTTTTCTGCATGTTTTTGTAAAATTTTCTTGAACCACATTCTTGTTAGAAGCAAAAAAATAAAGGAAATAATTTTGGGGGGAATATTCACATGTCTAAACATTCATACTACTCCGACAAAAATGGCTACCAATATTGTAAATAGTTAGTGAAATCATATATTAATGTTACAGTATTCAAATATTAACGTAAGTTGAACATTTTATGATAAATACAGTGTAATCTAATGTATTTTATCTTTCTTGAAAAGAGAATTTTTCGTTGTTCCCCTAATTGCAATCGTAACGAAATTGTTACTGGAAAGTAAGAATCTAATAATGTTTTTGTGTGTGTCTAAAGTTTAAGGCCATTTCTTCACGAGTTCCTCAGAAAATAATTAAACTGTCAAAAAAAAAAAAAATATATATATATACATAACCATTATCCACAGTAAGTATTAATACAGACTTTAGACTTTCGCAAGGCAATTTTCCCCTCAGGAACAATTTTAACCATACCTTTAATTATTACATTACGAAAGATATTAATAGAAATGTGTGATAGTTCATTAAAAAAAAAAAAAAAAAAAAAAATGTGTTACTCATACTAATATTAAGAAATTTTCAGCATGGTAGAATGGTCCCCTCCATATTAATATGAGAGAAACTGAAAATGACTTATAAATACGACTTGATATTTTTAATGAGGACAATGAACTGTCTTTAAAATGTAAACATTTACCTTCACATTCTTCATCTTTGGCAAAAGAAAGTTCAAAGTGCGATAAAAACATTAAAGTAACGATGAAAAAACACTGCAGATAATAGACTATTCGAGCCATACTATATAATACCATTCGAAGCTTGAAATCATTTATAAAATATAAAACTACAGCGGCAAAACAAAAATGAATCAAATTGGTATAAACAAATATTGTCGCAGTCGTTAAGCAAAGGAAAAGCTGCTTGCACTGCACCAGTGTTGCCATTAAAATTTTTCTATGTCTCTACGGCTGGGCTAAAAAAATATGGAGCAAATTTGTAAAGGTGTTAAAGGTTCAGTACATTTTATAGTGCAATAGAGCTACTCAGTAAGCTGTAGTTAAGCTGACCAATCTTTATAATAGGGAAAGGTTAAAATTTCTACAATTATCAAATTAAGGATTTATTTTTTCCTTCCTAATAAATAAAGACTAAAAATTAAATATTAATGTTAATAATTTACTTTCTAAAACTTTTTAAAACATAGAAAAAGGCCTTCAAAATAAAGGCTGTTCCCAGAAAATGGGGACATTTGGTTAGCTTAAATTACGGATGTATTTTTTAATTCCTAATAAATAAGGATTGAAAATAAAATATTACTGATTAGTAAATTACTTTCTACAATTTTTTAAAACTTAGAGTTTTTTTTTTTTTTTTTTTACGTCGCACTAGTGTTGTGCAAGTGCAATGGGTAAATGGTGACGGTCTGGGACGCGAATTTGGAAAATGCCTACTCCTCAGAACCTTGGCGAAAAAACATAATCGGGCTTTGGCGAGCGCGAGTCATGATGATAGACGGTAGGGTTGCTCGTATGTCTGATGACAAGCGGACGTCAGAATTCGCATTAGCAATAACAATAGAAATTTTTTCAATAATTTTAAATACATTTTAGGTGCTTTTGTCTCCTGAATTAGATACTTTGAAGTATGATTTAAAACATTCATTTTGTAATTGAATAGCTATTTTTATTTTCTAAATAAGTTTATAAACGTTCATAGCTAATTGGAAACATCCTACATGTAAACAAATTGTCATGTTTATTATGTCGAGATAAACTTGAAAAGAGATTGACGTATATTTATTTTATATTTTGCCTATGTATGAGTTATTATTTCACATATGCATTTAAGTGAATTAGTAATTAATAATGCTGGAATCTAAATGTTTATTTTGTGTGTGTGTGAAGAACTTATTGCAAGGTATGTTCACAACATTCAATGGTTTTATAATTATTAGTTTAATGTCTGTAAGTTGTATAAGTGCCTAGAATTAACATTTCTTTTATTTTTTTAATTAAAAGATAATATTTTGTACATTATTGCTATAACATATTGAAATATTAGTATCTGATATATCCTGATGACTCATCTTATATCAGGTAATTTGTTTAGACATTTGAAAACAAATTTGACTTAAAATTATGATATAATTGTGATCATTCGCCTTTTAATTAGTATATTAGTTAGATGTTTATTTTGTTAAATATCACCGTTTGAAATGAAATTGGTCGAACTCATGATAACATGTAATTATCAGTTCAATCATTTTTATAATGATAATATTGATGAATATATTTATTACACACTACATTTTGAATATTATAGTGAGATATATTTACGTAGAATAGATTGCATTATGTAGACTGCTGATTAAGTAATACACATACATTCTGAGTGAAGTTAATTTGAATTTATAAAAAAAAAGAATTATTTTTTGTTAATTGTGAATAATAATACAGTTTATGGTATGACTTAGCGTGTTTTTAATAAATCAATAATTTGGCACAATTTTGCTATTATCCTTGGAATTTACAAACCTTTAGGAAAGGAAAGTTTATCAAAGAATGCCATACTCAAAATGGCAGAAAGTGAAATTACATCAAAATGCATTTAAAAAAAAACTAAATGCAAAAAATGTATAAAGTACAATTAAAAAAAAAAAAAAAAAACAGTTGAAAAGCTCAAAATTATAAATAATTACAGTTTAAAGAAGATCGAAGAGAAATGAAGGAACAGTGTTTCTTGGAAAGTTCTCTAGTTATGAAGTTTATCCTATGCCAGCTGGACCATAGCTTCAGTGCACGAAATTGATTTTGTGCCTGTAGACATGGGCTTGCTAGCGATTTTTATTAATATCGACATCAGATAGAAGAAGAAAGAGGAGGATAAGCTTATTGAAGACCTTGTGACATGCTGTAAATAAATCACATTTGATTTTCTTGTATCCTTTTCAGTTGTTTGCCATTCGAACTTTTGTATGGTTTTTTAATTTTATGGTGTTTGTTTATAAAAATTTTGTTATAGTTAATTTATTTTATTTATTTATTTATTATTATTATTTTTTATTTGTAGATAGGGTAAGTGCACCAGTGATTGACACTTTTAGAGCAATCGCTGATGTTTTTAATGTTCTAGTCATCAGAAAATATTTTCAGATATCTTAAGTTAGTACATATGGCATGAAAGACATTCAGAACCACATATATGTTAAAATATATACATTTTATAACAATTATTTTTTTTTATGAATTTTTATTTGACACCCACTCAATGTTCCAGTAATTGACACTGCCAGTTTTTCATTTTATCAGTAATTGGACCCTTATGTTTCATTGTTTGACATTGCTAGTTATTCATTTTATCAGTTATTAGCACCCTATGGTCCAATGTTTGGCAAAAAATGTTAAAATTCTTATACGTAAAATATGATTTTATTATTTTTCTTATTTATTAATTATTTCGGGATAGATGTCAATTAGTGGAGCATGCCAATCACTGGAGCACCTACCCTATAGCTTTATCTGATGAATTTGAAATAAGCAATTTCAGTGTATAAATCTATAGTTCCAAAAAATTGCACATTACCCTTAAATATTAAAACATGTATTTATATAGTTACTGTTTAAAAAAGACTGAAGAAGAAAAGAAAGAGCAGTTTTCCTCAGAAAGTTCTCCATTTGTGAAGTCTTTGCATCCTATGCCAGCTGGAACATATCTATAATGCACAAAATTGTTTTCGTGCCTGTAGATGTGGGCTTGATAGCTCATTTCATTAACACTGATGTCAGACGGAAGAAAAGGGAGGAAAAGCTTATTGAAGAAAGTAAGTTCATCATGACATGCAGTAAATAAATCTTTTCTTAAAATAGGTAAACATTTATTTAATTTTCTTGCATTCTTTTGAATTGTTCGCCATTTGAACTTTTGTATGTTTTTTAATTTTATGGTGTTATTTATTTTGCTATTACTTAATTTTTATGGTAATATTCAATTGTTTCATTCAAACTGAACATAGTTTGATCAATTAGCAACAATTCAGCTTTAGTCCAAAGAAAAAACACATTTTTCATTAATTGGCAACTTTTCACTTATACTCCCTGACTCAGAATTTTACATATTACATATAAATTTAATAAGATAAAATTTTTAAAAATGCTCCATGCAAAATAATTTTTAATTCTTCTGCTGAGATCTTAATCATGAGAGACTTGGAGATTTAATCACCACACACCCAAAATTTTACAAATTTCATGAAATTTTTTAAGTTATACTTCATTTTTAACAAATTGTTTTTGAAGACTTAGCCTCATCTAGTAAATTTAAAAATTACAATTTAAGTATAAGTTTATTATTACCGCCAAGAGAGAAAGAAAAAAAAGCATAGCATCCTAAAATGTTTAAGAAGTGAAATATTTGTGGCTGCAGCTATGGGTCTGCTAGCATATTTCACAAATTTCATGAAACGGAAGAAAACAGAAGAGAATATAAGAAAGAACTGGCGTTTTAAAGTAATAAGTACACAACTTTGAATAAACTCCATAAAATGCTATAAATTCACAATAATTGTTTTGGATCGAAAGAATACATGACCCTTCATCAGGCGAACAAAGGAAGCACGAGTGCTGCAAGCAAAGTGGCAACACACGCTGCCGCTTTGATATCAGCATTTGTGCTTACCGACAGTGACACGATCTAATTAAAGAGAAAGCAAGAGACAGAAGAAAACATCCACTACCGATGGCATGGATCACGAGGAAGTAAGCTGATGAAGGAGGAAACCCCCTCACAAAAGCAGCTATTCAGACTTCCATAAAGCTGTAATGTAAGGTTTTATTCTTTACAAAAATTTTCAGCAAATCGCTAAAATTGATGCCAAGATCAACATTTGCGTCGGCTACAAACTTGGCAGCCTGACAAGATTAGTAATCGAATTTGGTGACAAATATTGCTTCAGGAGAGCCAGAATTTGTAAACATTTTCTCAATTTTAACAGAATTATTTGTTTTGGTAAAATGTATCATTTCTCACCACTAATTTTTGCCTACAAGAATAAAAGTAGGCAATTTATACTGAAATGATTTTCATTGAACACTAAGCTGTGTTTAACATTTAAACTTAAAAACTTGTTCACATACCATAAAATTAATAAAACCACTACCAGTTTCAAAAGGACATGGTCTTTCTTTTTCAGGTGCAAAGCACTTGCTATTACCTTGGAGAAAAAAGCAAGACTGGTGGTTTTTGTACCTGAAGAAGAAAGGCCATGTCTTTTCGAAACTGGTAATGCTTTCATAATTTTATGGTGTATGAAAAAGTTTTTTTAATTTAAATATTCATTGTACACCAGTTTTTTTTATTTTTGTACTGTCTAAGCTGAATATTTGCCAATGGTATTTTCTGTAATAAGCCATAGAAAATTCCTGAAAAATTTACAATTGGTGGTATATATAATCTTATCATCAGGACTGTTGTGGTTGGAGAAGCTTTTTTTTTTTTTTTTTTTTTTTTTTTGCTTGTTTTCAGGAATGTTCATGGACTAGAACCTGCCTGTTTAGTTACAAATCAATTACCTCACACAAAAATATCAATGTTTCCATAACCACATGTATATTCCAATAGATGTATAAGGAAGTCGTGGTGTCCACGTCAGATTCTTTTTTTTTTTTTTTTTTTTTTTTTTTTTAATGCTAGATAAGCAAGCATACATGTATGGTACCGTGACCACTGCTATACAGATTTTCATGCAAAATGCGTATGTTATATCCAGTGATGTTTTTTTCTCTTTTGGTTTTAATGGTTGCAAAGTGAGTTCACATGCATGGAAGTGATCGCTACTATACAGATTTCTATGCATAGTGAAATACCTCAATTTTAAATATTTGTTTTATTAATCTTAAAAATAGGCTTCCATATTAAGGGAGTATTAATAAAAAATATGTACAACTGTATTAAAATATAGCTATAATTTATTAAAATGTATGTACGTGTAACATCGTTAAGGCAATTAATTCGTCATTTAATAAAGATTTTCTTTTTAAAGTTTAAATTATTAAAATAAATATGGCTGCAATATTGACAAGTAAGTTATACTAGGGTGCCTTGATAGAAAGAATGACAACATACGAAGGACTGTCATTTGTCAAAATTTCTATTTTACCAAATCTATGGAGAAAAAAAAATGATCAGGTGTACTTTGAAAATTAAGTGAATGACAGTAAATTTTACTCTTTAATTTTTTTTTTTTTTTTTTTAAATAGGAAAATGTATTATTTATTACTAAGTACAAAACTTTGAATAAACACCATAGAAGCAAACACTCGCAATAATTGTTTCAGGTAAAAAAAAAAAAAAAAAAAAAAACCTTCATCAGGCAAAAAAAGTACACACGAGTGCTGTAAAAGAAGCAACATCACACTGTTGCAGGTTGCACTGTATTGCTGCTTTGTTACAGCACTCGTGCCTACTTTATTCACTTGACGAAGAGCTATGTTTTCTTTTGACCCGAAAAAACTGTTGGAAGTTGTTGCTTTTATGGTGTTTATTCAAAGTTTTGTAATTATTACTTTTAAACGCCAGTTCTTTGATGCTCTTTTATAATGTTCTAGCAGGCTTTGCCTGCTTCGCTGGTCATTATATTGAAATGAATTTTCAAAACGCTATACCATTAATAATTTTAAAAAATCATTGAAATCAGTCAAAATCTAAGTTAAAGTTCTCGCTACCTTCGGTAAAGGTTTTTCCACTTGCCACACTTCACAAAATCCCTTTATAGTACATGTTGCATACACACACATACCTAACCAACACATTAAAAATCAGGATCCTGAGATTATTTGAAGCAGCACTATATTTTAAAACGTGTTTTTACCCCCTCCCCGCTCTTAAATGGAAGAAGGAGGAGGGAATTTTGCAAAATAATTTTATATTATGAGTTCAATATATATAACTGACCCACACATCGAAAATCTCCTTCTTTAGATAATTTACTGCAGAGTTTACCCCCACCCCTAAGGGGCGGTAGTGTGGAATTTCACAAAATCACTTTGTAGTGTGTGTGGAATATGCATAAGCAGTCCACACATCAAAAATTGCCATTCTAAGATTATTTGGAACAGAGTTACGCATGCAAACATGTTTTTTAATCTCCCCCCCCCAACCCTCAAGAGGGGAGATGGCACGGAATTTCAAATAATCCCTTTGTAGTTTGCGTGTGTTGAATAAACATAACCAATCGACATATCAAAAAATCACTTTCATGAGATAATTTCATAGCTGCTGTTTTTAATCTTTTAAATCAAAATTCACATTAGTATTTTTGAATGGAATATGTTATATATATTTTCGACGATTAGTATTACTAAAATCAGCTATAAAATTTTTCCAGTTTAAGTCCCCGCCAAAAACAGTAGACTTGGTATCTATGTAATTTGGAGCAGTTACACTTTAAAAGGTGCTTTTGCCCCCCCTACTCAACACCCTTAAAGGAAGGAAAGGAGAAATTTCATAAAATACTTTCATAGTGCGTGTTGGAAACTCATAACCAGCCCGCACATAAAAAATCACCTAAGACAGTTCGGAGTAGATTTGTACTTGGAAACATGTTTTCTCCTCTCCAACCCCCAATGGGGAAAATGTGGAATTTTACAAAATCTCTTTGTAGTATATGTCTTGAGAAAGCATAACCAATCGACATGTTAAAAAATCACTATCCTGAGATAATTTGGAGCGGAGTTACTCTTATAAACATATTTTTGCCTCCCTATCCATCTGCAGAGGAGGGAGGAAGAAATTGCGTAAAAATACTTTTACAGTGCATGTTGGGAAGGCATAAACAACCGACACATAAAATTAATCTTGCTGAGATAATTTGAAGCAAAGTTATGCTTGGAAACAGGTTTATTGCCCCCCCCCCCAATTGGGAACTTTTGCAAAATCCCGTTACAATAGGTGTCAGTCATACATAAATAAGCCACACACTAAAATTTGTGATTCTATATATTTCCCCGCACAAATTTAGTGCTAAAAGGGGGACTTGAATTTGCCCACTTGTAACTCTTCCCCAAAATCGAAAATTACAGAAAACCAATAATGATTTTTTGGAAATATCCTCAAGTTGACTCTGAGTGGTTTTCTATATCTTTGTGCTATTATTGGTAGAGTTTAACCCTCGCTTTCTCAAGATGGAATCATTTTGAAGTGAAATTTAGTTAAGCCCGCCTCATTCAAGAAGTGCGCTAATTCGTCAGAGATAGCAAACATAACCAGTGGAATGTTGCAACTTCTAAATTCTACAAAAAGGTCCTGTGCTGGTGATTTTCGCCAAACATGCCAAGCGGCACCTGAAAGCAATTTTTCTGCAGTAACGCCTTGATGTTGGGAAAGCGAGGCTTAATTAACAAATGCGTATTTTCTAAATTTGCCTCCAAAAATCATTTTTACCCCCTTAAAAATCCGGAATTCCAAAATTGTAGAAAATAATTTTTTTTTTTTGTACTCAAGTCTAGTCTCTCCCTCTGAAATTTTTTCACCGTGAAGCAATTTGGAGCAGAGTTATGTTTATAAAAATGTTTTTGCTCTCTGATTTTGCAAAATCCCTTCCTTGTGGTCATCAAGGTCCTAAAACTAACGTGCTCACCAAAATTTTCACCTGTATATCCCATAGAATCGCCATGACTGTGTTGAGTCAGTAATCAGTGAGTTTACTCTTTTATATATAGAGATTATTTATTGTTAAAATAAGTTATTTTGGTGGATACATCTCAAATACTTATATCAACATTTTTATTAGAGCATATCAGGTATACTTCGAAAATTAAGTGGATATCCTTAATTACTGTAAATTTTACTTTTTAATTTCATGTTTTCAGATAGCAAAATGTAGCCTTTAGAAGTTATTTTGGGGAATCCATCTAAATTATCACAGATATCAATGTTTTTCTTACAGTGAATTATGATTAAGCTTTTAATGAATAACATTTCTAAATTAAATATATTTTTATATTTCTTTTATTTTGTAACATTTTCATTAAAAATATTCATTTCATCATTATCATGCGATTATCAGTTGGAAAATACTATGCGCATAAAATGATGAGCAACTAGTGAGTAATGTCAACTTCTAGTGCCAATCTTTGTAATGACAACACCATATGCGCTGAGAAAATGGGTGTGATACTATTTAATCACTTGTATATTAACTATATCAAAGTATCCTAAATTATATGACTAGTTGGCACAGTCTACTGCATCAACATAACTAAAAATTTCTCAATAATAAAATTTAATTTTCAAATATCTTTTTTTTTTTTTCTTTTTTTTTTTTGTCTCCATTCAAGTTGTAACAATATAAAAGGTTACAAAAAAGGCCTATGAATGGAGAATTGTTTGCATGAATATTTAAAAATGAAAGGTTTTATATATATATATATAGAAAAAATATTAAGATTATATAAATACTTTTAAATGTTTGGACATAGTTCATTTTTACTAAAGCAAGATTATTACTGAAATAAATTGGGTTAAAAATCATTTACATAAAAATAATTAGAAATTTCATTCAAAGGAAGAGATTATAATACATGCAATTAATCATATTATCAATGTAATCAATCTATACCAGCACAAACATTTGAATTAGTTCAATTTTTAGAAAGTGAGCCTTATTTATTTATTAATCTAAATAAGTAAATAGAAGAAAATCAATGTGCTGCTATTTTAAAAATTAATCGAGCTTAATAAATAAAACTGTGCATGCTATACTTAATTTCAGAGTTAGGCAAAGAAAAAAAAAAATCTGCATTAATCAAAATTAACATTGCCTAACAAACATTTTACTTAATTACTTATGTTTGTAATTACTTAAGTACATCATTACTTTACCAAGGATTAAATTTTTTTTTCTCTTAACGAAAACGAGACAGAAAGAAAGAATACTTCAGAAGAAATATGTAAATGCATAAATTAATTTATTTGAATAAAAATAATTTATATTGAATAAAGAAAATTATTGAATGATTAATTTATTATGATACGTTTACATATTGGTAAAAAAAGTTATCTGTAATAAATTTGTATTTTTATTTAGAACATTTTAAACATAAAAGAAAAAAAAAATGTCTTCTGTAAAATAATCGCCTTTCATTCAATTAAATGTGAAGAAAATTATTTTTTTTTATAAAACAAAATGTTTTATTTTTATACTACGATAAGAACGCCAGTACGGTGGATGTGAATCGCTGATTCATTCATTCTTGATTCATTCTGACAGGTTTGATTCAATCAAAGATCAGTTTCCACATTTCATATTTATCGTCACAAAATGCCGTTTCGCGCCAAGCATCTGTCGCCAAGGTTCTGAGGAGTAGGCATTTTCCAAATTCGCGTCTGGGACTCACCCCTAGAAGTGGTCCGGAGGCATGCGATCTCAATTTTGATCCTTCACGGAAGATATGGCTCTCCCACTTCGGTGATCCCCAGAGGTATAATTTTGATGGGAACATGAAGGACCTTGCGGTTGCGGCCACAACAAATTTTACGTGCACCATCCACCATCAGTGTACAGTACACTACGGTCTTTGGCCGTCTCGAGTACCGAACCCGCAATCTTCTAATTACGGGTCTGGTGCTCTACCGATTGGGCCACTGCGGCCCTTAAAACCTAGAAAAATACCTTCAAAATAAAGACTGTTCCCAGAAAATGGGGACATTTAGGGCCGTTCCCACCATCTCCGGTTAAAGGGAAAAACTCGGATTAGCACTCACAGCTGAGATTTCTGCGTCCCACCATTGTCGGTTAGCGCTAACGGATGTTTAATATTTAATCAGCTTAGCTCTAGTACACCGTATAGAATACATACAGTCGGCTGCAAAATTATTCGAGCACTAGCAATAATCCTTGCCAAAAAAAAATTACACTTAATACAGCTTTGTTAAATAAATCCTTGTCGAGTCATGTTCTTAATCAGTCTAAGAACATGATTCGACAAGGATTTACTTAGCAAAACAATCTTAAGTGTACTTTTTAAATATAGGAATTATTGGCTAGTGCTCGAATAATTTTGCAGCCGACTGTAATATGGAAAGCGACCAGAAAATCAGTGACTTAAAAATTAAACCTCTTACCAGAGGTCAGTGCGATCGAGTTTATCGCTTTAGGGAGGCATACTATTGTAACAATCGCAGCTATCGTAGATCACAAGTCGGATCTTACAGTCGGCAGCAAAAGTATCCGAGCACTAGCAATAATCCCCGTCTAAAAAAAGTACACTTAATACTGCTTTGTTAAATAAATCCTTGTTGAATCATGTTCTTAGACTGACTAAGGACATGATTCGACAAGGATTTATTTAACAAAGCAGTATTTGTGGTGTTTCCCCCACTTCATATCATTATTTTTTGTCATTTTAAAATTATACCATGTTTATTTCCAGTTCTTGAGAAAAAGAAATCATTTTGTTTTTGTTTATGTGGCTTTATTCAAAAATAATATTTTAAATATCAATGTATCTTTAATTCATTTTCATTGTTCTCAAAATCAATGAAATTCTTGTTCTTTTTTTCAAACCCAAACTTCCCAGATTGTTCCATTCCTTCTAGAAACTTTCTTTATTAAAAAAAAAAAGAAAAGAAAGTAAAGCAATATTATAAAATAATAAAAAAAATGTATCTTTAAATTTCAGCCAATTATATTCAGTGTCACCCATCATACGTCATTTCCATTATTTGAAAGCGAACGGTTCTTTTTTAACTTTAGCCAATGAGAAAACTAAAATATAGATAATATGTCACTTCCTGTTCAGTTTAATCAGTCACTGTCCTTTATTTTTGGCTAATTATCAGCCTTCTTTTGTTTAAAATTTTCATAAGTTAAATCTTTAAGATGCCTGGTTGGCTACATTTAGCTTTTTTTTAATTCTGCCATTTGGCGCGTTTGTTTTCTCCGGCAACCCTGTTCGGTGTTAGTAAAAAAAAAATTAGGGGATTCCCCTAAGCTCGTTCTCTTCTCGTTCGGGTCGGCATGCAACGTACGTACTTCAGATTCAGAAGAATGTGGTTGCAACAGGGAACAGTAAACTCACGTTTTTGTTATATGATTCACGATACGGCCTAATATAACTTTTCAACCAAATTATTTCTCTAAATAAAAAAAAATAAAAACAACTATATATTTATAAGATTAAAAAACATTACATTTGGTTCTGTGACCTTCTTCTGGACAAAAAAAAAAAAAAAAAAAAAAAAAAAAATGTATGACGCAAACAAAAAGAAAATTAGATAAAGATTTATTATGGAATTCTGCAACTTCGTATATATTCATAAATATGAAAATAATTGAATTTTTAAAATGCTTATAATTTAGTAATGTTTCTTTTTGCAATTTATATGGGTATGAAGTCAAAAAAAAATTTTTTTTTTGATAATGATAGTTGAGAACATTTAGTGATTAGTGATAATTGCATACTTATATGAATAAGTTTTGATTTACATCATGCCTCCGAAAAGCAACTTATCCTTGAACATATTACCGTATGACGGTAACCCAAATACTGTTTCATTTTTTTTCGATCAATTATAAGACATTCAGGAATTGAATTCTTACAATGAAAAAGAAATGCTGGCTTTATTTAGATCTAAAATACAAGGTCCGGCATTAAACGTTTATCTAGAATCACAAACTGTAAATAAAACTAATAATTTAAAAACACTACGGACCGAATTTGAGAATTTTTTTTCAATTAAGGGTAACAAAAATATCCTTCTACAAAACTTTGAAAATATTAAACCTGAACATGACGAATCCGTTCGTAACTTTGCTTACAGGTTGAACAAACAGATAAAGCTGGCATATCCAAACGTCGACGATTCAGTTTTACAAGCAGTAAAATTCAATTTATTTGTCAAAGCGTTACCAAAAAAACTTAAACTAAAAATCTTAGAGGAAAATATCACAAATTATGATGTCGCGCTAAATCGCGCGGAACAACTTCAGGACCTATACGCTGCTTTTGCGTCTCCTGTCAAACAGTATGAACAAATGCCAATGTTTCACATTGATAAACAAAGTGAAATTGATAAGGATAATACAAACGATGACATTCCAGGAAGAGTTAGTCAGCAAAAAAAATATGCTGGTAATAAATTTGCATATAAAAAAAATTGGTATAACAGAAGTAATTTTCACAAATTTCAGGATAAGTATAAACAAAGGAAATTTTCATCACAAAGATTTCATCAGAGAGGCAGACCAAACACATTTACTAACCAACATTGTGCATTTTGCGGACGTTTTAATCACCTTCTAAAAAATTGTTTTGAATTTAAGAATTTTTGCCGGAATATGCATACACAAAGTGATGAAAACAAATTAGTAAGTAATGAGGCATTACAGCCAAGTAGCCATTCTTCTCAGCATACTAATTTAAACTAAATATGGAGGCAGACATATCTGGCACTCTGCACTCCAATTCTTCTTTGCCAGAAATTAAATCCAACCATAATTTTCAACATAATGAAACTACTCAAGTCACAGAATTTGCACAGGCTCAAAATAATGCAAATACAGAAATCAAAGAAATCAAAACTTTTGAAACCGACAGTTGCAATAAACCAACTGAATTAGATAGACATGTTATTTATAGTTCATTTCAAAATAATGAATTCCTGCCATGTATAAACATTAATATGCAAGGTCAGAATTTAACTTCATTAATCGATACTGGCTCATCTGTCTGTTTAATTGATCAAGAGTGTTTTAATGCCATAAAATCTAATATTACATATAAGTTTTTGGGTCGACAGGTGACTCTTTCAACTATTAATTCACAAACAAAGTTTGCAGGGTGTGTAAAGGTATGCTTCAGGGTAAAAAAAAATTTTTTTCATCATAATTTCTTTATCACCAATATTGATAATAACAATTTTCAAATCATATTGGGCTATGACTTCATTAATAAAAATGGAATATTACTTATACCTTCTTTTAAATCTGTATTAATTAAAGATATCCATATTCCATTTGTTACATTTGACAAAAATAATGAAAATGATGGTTGTTCACTAAATAATATAATACACCATAATACTTTATTTGTAGAAAATAATCCCAATGTTGAATATATGGAATCTGACAGATTAAGTGTACATCAAAAAATTTAATACAAAAGATGTGACTTGTTGTGATCATAGTAATGAAAAATGGTATTCTCAAAATTACTCGTATAATAAAAATTATACAAACAATCATATCATTGATAATTATGTAAATTCATACCAAATGTATGATAACTCAACCAATGACTCTGGGAATCAAATTATGAATCATAGTGAACATAGCAAGAACCATAATCAAAGTATTCATAAAGATGTACAAACTAACAATATTTATACAACACGGAAAGTCATCCTACCTCCGAATGCATGCACTTATGTTCAAGTCAAATACAATTCTACCCCCCAAGAATATTTCCTGTTTTCTCCAACATTTAATCATAAAGAAATTACTGTACATAAATCTATACATTCTCTGTCTCACATAAAAAATAATGTTTTTCTTATTCCAATTTTTAATACATCACAACAAACTGTTCATATCAGAAAAAATACCCTTTTGGGATATTATACAAATGTAGAACTTGGGGATATTGAGGAATATGATTTTCAACAGGAAGAGAATGAACATTTTTGCAATTTAATACAACCTTCTAGAGATATTGTTGAACAAAGAGAAAAGGATTTTAATGAAAATGACTTTAAGTTAGAACATTTGAATGATTTAGAAAGGAAAGAAATGCTACAATTACTTAAGCAAAAATCCCAGGTGTTTTCCAAATCTTTAAAAACTCTTGGTCACACAGACTTGATAAAACCTGAAATAAATATGATAAATGCACATCCCATTAAAGCCCTTCCTTTTCCCATACCCCAGGCCTTAGAACAAGAAGCCCTTGATCAATTACAAGAAATGATTGATGCTAATATTATAAAAAGATCAGATTCGACATGTGCTTGCCCCATGCTTCTGGTCAAGAAAAAACAAACAGACCCTAAAAAACCTATCAAATACAGACTGGCTTTGGACCTACGTCTGTTAAATGCTATTGTTATACCATCAAATTACCCACTGCCAAAAATACAGAATCTACTAGTTAACCTTTCAAAATTTAAATATTTTTCAACACTGGATTTACCATCTGCATATTGGCAGATAGATTTACCCAAACAGATGCAAGATAAACTGTCATTTACTACACCATTTGGTGTATTTACCTTTTTAAGACTCGTCTTTGGCTTACGCACAGCAAGTTCATGTTTTCAACACTTGATTGGTACCATAATACAGATTTCTCAGGTTGAATGTTATGCTTATCAAGATGACATTGTGGTAGGGGCAAACTCATTTCAAGAAATGAAAGCAAAAATTACTAAGCTTTTAGAAACCTTAATTGAAAATAACATAACATTGTCACCAGAAAAATGCACATTTATGCAAACTAACATAAACTTTTTGGGTTTTAAGATTGACAATCACAAAATTTTACCCATTTCAAGTAATATAGAAAAAATAGTCTCCTTTCCACGCCCAAAAACTAAAAAGCAAGTAAAATCATTTATTGGAACATGTTCATTTTATAGGAATTTAATTGAATCATTTGCAGAATTGGCTTCACCCCTAATTGATCTTACCAAACCAAAAACAAAATTTGCATGGACAGATATTCATGAAAATACATTCCAGAAACTACAACAATGTTTCTTCAAGAAACCTATACTAAACGTACCTAATTGGGAGAAAGAATTTTACGTTAACACTGATGCATCAAAGAATGCAATCTCTGCAGTATTGATGCAGAAGTTTGATGAGGAATTGTTACCCATTTCATATTACTCAAAAACGTTAACTGATGCAGAAAAACGTTATCCTGCCATAAAATTAGAATTATATGCAATATATAAAGGACTTAATGCTTTTAAATATTATATCTTTGGAAGACATTTCTTCATATTAAGTGATGCAAAACCTTTAGATAGATATGCAAAATCATCATCACCTGCAGCTATAACCACACGTTGGTTATTAGAAATATCGGAATTTTCCTTCACATTTACACACATTGCAGGAAAAGATAATGTGCTTGCCGATTACTTAAGCAGAACTACGAATCCACCAACAGATAACCTAAACAATAACCCAGATATCATTTTTTCACAAGAAATAATCCCAATTACTGATCAACAAACTAATTTACATAATGAAATAGAATTACAAATGCAAAATTTAAAAGAAAATGAAAATAAAAAAGAAAATTTATTTTGTTTGACACAGAATCCTGTCACTGATACTAATTTGGAAATACCTGAAAATACTATTTTCAATGAACAACAGAAAGATACTGAGTTGAAAAAAATTTTCCAAGACATCCAACAAAATAAAATAAACAAACGCAATAAAGGCTATTATATAAATCCTCAAAATAATTTATTATGTTATAATAATTTTTTTACTCCAGAAAATATTGACTTACATAGGGTAGTTTTACCCGAGTCTTTAAGAGAGAAAGCAATTCGAATTGCTCTTTTTTCCCACCCTGGTATTAAAAAAACTTTTGAATATTTGAGAAAAAGGTATACGTGGAAAACAATAACTGCAGATGTACATAATTATGTGCTGTCATGTGAAACATGTCTGTTGAATAAAAATCACAAACATAACATAGCACCTTTTATGGCAGCTCCTGCACCTACTGAACCTAATCAAAAAATTTCAATGGATATTCTGGGTCCTTTAAAGAATCATACCTACATCCTCACAGCTCTTGACAATTTCTCAAGACACTTGGAATTATATACATTACATAACATAACTGCTCCAGCTGTTACAAATGCTTTAATACAATACATTGCAACTCATGGTAGACCTGAAATTATCCTTACTGATCAAGGATCACAATTTACGAGCAATATGTTTGATGCTTTCAATAAACTTTTGGGCATATATTTAAAACATACAACAATAGCCCACCCTCAGGCAAATGGATGTTCAGAACGTGTCAATACTCAAATAAAATCCTCATTAAATGCCATGGCTTCCCATGGTTTTGATTTAGCAACAGCTGCAAAAATTCATCAGAGTATTTATAAAAATACAACCCATCCTGCAACAAAATGTACGCCTAATTTGCTACACTTTGGTCGAGAAATTAATGATGTATATTTAAACTATAAAGGTCACCCACAGTGCAAAATTTTAGACTCAGCATATGACATCCATAAATTAATTGAAGTACTTGATAAAACATACTACCAAGCATATATGAATAACGAAGAAAATCGACAAAAAGTTTATGAAAGATCAAGACAAAAGAATAAGTTTTCACCAATCAAAGTTAGTGATCATGTGTACATAAAATTTCCTAATGTTTTTGAAAAAAAATTACAAGGGCCTTTTCCTGTTGTAAAAGTGATTTCACCTGTGATTCTCCAAATCCAATCTATCAAAGATCAAAATCGTTCTCCAATGTTAATTCACACCAATAGAGTTATAAAAATACAGAAAAGAAAAGACAATTTAAAGTATGGTTCAGGGAATATGCAAGCTCCATTAAACAATAATGACTCTAATACACCAATCCAGGAACTGGTCTCTCCTACCCCTAATTTGCAGGATAGAAATAGTGCCACAATGATGACAGTTCATCGTATACCCTCAGACCACGAGATAAAATTCAGAAAAATGCTGATACTCAATATCATTATTATTAATATTTTTTTCTCTTTTTCCTTAGAGGCTGTGTTCTTCTACATGCTTTGGAGCGCTGCAGGTGCACAGGCAGTGTTTCACTGTTAATCATCCTTTTAATTATAATTTTTTTTTTCTCCTCTACTTTCTGCTGGTCAGAAAAATCTGAGGTATGTGTTATTATTTTATGATTTTCTTTTGTGGACAGACACACCTTCTAACTAACATGTGGTAAGGGAAATAAAATTCTAATTCATAATAGATTTACAGATTAATTATTGTTGTTTACATTGTTTTGGATTTTTATGTAATTATTTTCTGATAATTTCAATTTATTTATCACCTGTCAATACATAAAATTTCATCAGTTACATCTGTTGTAAATTGAGAATCCTTATACTCTTTTTATATGCAAAAATAAGATTTTTTTTTAGGGCAGATATAAAGTAATAAATATTTTTCTGATGTATAAGACAATCATTTTGCACTATTGCATGTCATCATTTTTTTAATCCAATACAATATCCATATTAAAAAAAATTAATGTTATTATTATTTCATGTCTGTGACCGTCTATTAAATGCAAGTCTTTTTTGTCAAATAAAAAAAAAAAAAAAATTCTGAAATAAAATATATAAATAAATAAATAGAGTAATAATTAGTTATTTGTATTATATAATGGTGGTATTAGATATATGTAAGTGGATTTTAAAACAATGCCACTGGAGATTTTACCAATGTATATATGCATTTTTCTTTTATTCAATGAGTACTCTATTAATGTAATACTGAGTATTATTGGTCATCATTAAATTCTGTTTATGGTTATTATTACCTTTTCTGTGTATTATTATTGACACAGTTTTCCTTTTTTACCGTACTATAATATTATAACACATTATACCTTTTGTGTATATTTTGTGTAATACAATATATTCTTGCACATATATGGTTATATCTTATTCCCAATTGTGTTATGGAAAAAATATAGAATACCAAATTGGTTTATCTGTTAAAAAAAAAAAATTATGTATGAATATTAAAAGGCATGCCTAATCAAAATGGTATTATGATATCTCATGGTATTTTGTATATGATTGTATGTGTATACAAAGATGATTCTATAAATAATTACATGATCATGTGTTTTGTTAAATAAGCGTTAAATTTTTTTTCTCGGTTTTACTGGCCAGATATTGTTTTGAATGTTATAATTTTACTGGTATATGATACAATTATTTGTATTATTGTATGTGTGTGTTAAAATGTAAAATATATAGAAATGTAAATTAAATTACTTCATCTAACAAAAGTGGTGATGATAATGATAAAAAAAAAAAATATTTGTGCATAACTTGACTTCATGCTATGGTATATGATTATATTATTCATATTACTGATTTCAAGTGTATGTAATTATTATTTGATATATTTTTTTCCTATCACAATTATTGAAATGGCAAGATATTTCTTTTGGAAAAATTGTTGTTTCAATATAGAGAACAGGATTTACATTCGTAATGATTTCGAATGAATATTGTTTATTATTTACATCTTGAGATATTTGTTGCTCTTGTGAATGTATAAATAGTTTTTGAGGTGTTTATTTATTCTCATTTTTTCTTCCTAGTGGTTGTATATTGACAAGATCATTTTGAATACAGTATATTTTATTTGAAATTGTCTTTTATAGATGAATGTTTTTTTTTTCTCCTGATAAAATGACACCATGCCTTTATATACTTCTTGGTGTATTACATATAACATGATCATCCAATATGTATGTCCAATTGATATTTTTGCATTGTGTATAATTATTTCAAATTGGATCCTGTTATGAACATCCCTATTGCTTGTCCTAATTGAATATAACAATGATAAGTAAATATAAATTAAAAAAAAAAAAAAAAAAATCTCTGTTGTGTAAAATATTACACCTTTTACGTTCACTTTTTTTTTACGAATGTATTTTTTCATCCTTAATAAATATGGAAGAAAAATAAAATATCAATGATGAATAATTTACTTTCTACAATTTTGCAAAACATAGAAAAGTGCTTTCAAAATAAGGGCTGTTTCCCGAAAATGGGGACATAAAATCCATCATGGGCCGCAATTACAGCGCCTAGAATACATACAGTCGGCTGCAAAATTATTCGAGCACTAGCCAATAATTCCTATATTTAAAAAGTACACTTAAGACTGTTTTACTAAGTAAATCCTTGTCGAATCATGTTCTTAGACTGATTAAGAATATGACTCGACAAGGATTTATTTAACAAAGCTGTATAAAGTGCACTTTTTTTTGGCAAGGATTATTGCTAGTGCTCGAATAATTTTGCAGCCGACTGTACAGTCGACAGTAAAAGTATCCGAGCACTAGCAAAAATTCCTATGTAAAAAAAGTACACTTAATGCAGTTTTGTTAAATAAATCCTTGTCGAATCGTGTTCTTAGACTGTTTTGTGAACTTGCTGGCGGTCATTCGTTTTACATTACGGGTTACATACAAACGGAACGCTTGCAACTTCGATGACGTAAATTTTGCAAGTTTTTTGCAAATAAAGTCTGCAGGAAAAGTATCCGAGCACTAGCAAAAACTGCATGCATAACTAATTTTGAGCGAAGGTCACTTCACTTGAAACTTAAAGCCCGTTTATGATCTTGTAATAGCCCTCCGGTTATTACAAGATCGACAGTTTTACCAATATACAAGTAATTCCAGACTTTACAAGGAATACCAGAAATAACGCCAGAAAAATCAGAAGGGGAAATTTTTATTTAAATTTACCAAAGTAATAATAATAATAATAATAATAAAATAAATAAATAAAAAATTTTTTAAAGAGTAATTTGAGATTTAAAGGCAGTTTTCTAATTTTTTATTTTATTATTATTTTTTTTTTTCAAAAATGCTATGATAGTATGGAATTGGTACATAACGCGAAGGGGGAGGGGAAAGAACTTTTATTAATAAGAGGTACAGAAACATTGGGCGTCATTTATTGTATTTCTTGTAAAATCTGTAATTAAATTTATGTTAATGAAACTGGTTAATTTTGTTATATCTGTTTGCAAGAGCACAGACGCTCTTTTATGTCAGGTGATTTCAACTCAAAATCATGAAAAACGACAGTTTTTTGAGTGACGCAAGCGGAGGGACAAACGGGACGCTGCGAACTCATATATACGGCTAGTTTGACATCAAAGAGATTTGTAAAAGCCGACACTTAATATCTCAGCAAATATGCCATATTTTGTTCTGATCATTTCAAAATAATCTTTTATCTTCGGTCTTAATCTATCCTGAAAATTTTACATTTCTACATGTAATATGTTTTGAGATCTGAATCTCAATTTAAAACCAAAAAGGAAAAATGTAAGGTGTAAGGTTGTAATGGACTCAAATTCTGAAAAAATATCTCTAAAACGGCTCGAAGGATTTTCATATAATTAATATATTTTGTTAATAGGATCGTTCTGAATCTAGTAACGTTTTCTTTTTTTTCAGGAAAACTCTTGTTTTTTATATAAATCGTTTTAAATATGAACTATATTACTCCGCCAATTACATGTGTTTCTCCGGGTGAAAACGCTGTTATGCGGTTCTTTCTTGTGAGGTATGTGGGCTGGTTGATTGTCCGACTTCAATGCAGCCAATGAATTATTTAGATTTTTTTTTTTTAACGCAAAAGTACTTTATTACATGTTTAAAATATTTATTGTATATATACAAAGTCAAATTCACTTAAATATATTTTCTCTTCTGTTATGGAAAAAATATTTTTGATTTCAAAATTTCATATTTAGTCAAAAAAATATTTAGATAATATTTTAAATAAGGAAGTATTTTGTAATTTTAGATATTCCATTTTATCATAATAATGATGAATTTACAATTTTTTAAAGCGAAAAAATTTTTAATCATTCATGAACATCGATTTTGTAATAGCTCAATGATTTGCGAATCATATTCATGTATCATTCCGCGTCGGGAATGGAAAAAAAACAGCAAATAGAGTTTTGGCGCCATCTATCGTTTTTTATTTAAAATATACACTTCCGTAAATACATATATATATGTATTTTCTTTTTAAAAATTAAAAATCTCTTTTGAAAATACAGTTAGAGTTTATTCATTTATTTATTTTTCAGACTTTAAAATGATACATATTTTAAATATTAACATAATCAATTTATTATTATTATTATTATTTAAAGCAATAATGACTAGGGGATGAAACAGTGTTTATTAGAAATAACACTATTTCATGAATTTTATTAAAATTCATGAAAAATATGTCAAATAGCAATTATTAAAAAACACGTCAAAATAAATAAATAACATCTTTACTTTGAAACCCTAATATATTTTAAAAATATTATTCTTTCTTTTATTTTTTTAATTAATTAATTTCTGCATGAAAAATTCTATTTCATAAATATATTTACAATTACAATAAACAAAAAATCCTCCTTTAATTTTAAATAACTATTTCTACCTGTTTCTAAACAAGTTTTTTTTTTTTTTTTTTTTTTAAGGGGAAAAAAAATAAAAAAAAGTTAAATATATATGTATATGACTTTAAACTACTAGATGGCGCCACTACATTTATTTATTTTTCTTAAAAAAAAAAGAAAGAAAGAAAAAACTTTTAATTGCTTCGAAACATGTAGAAATAATTATTTAAAATTAAAGGAGGGTTTTTTGTATATTGTAGTTGTAAATATATTTATGAAATAGATTTTTTACGCAGAAATTTCATTTTTTTTTTAAAGCTTAACTTATATTTTCCATAAAATTTTTCTCCAGGTGATTTTATCTTATTTTTAAAATTATAGAAATGTAAAGCTTAATTTATATTTTGGCTATTTTTTCCTCCAAACGTTTTATATGAAAATATATATAAAGTAATTTTTACCTGCAATTTTGATGAAAATTTAAACTGTGAATATTGGAGCATACTTAGCCTCAAAAGGGGAAACAAAATATACAAATTTCCATTTTTAATATTTACTTTTTTTTTTGTAATTGTTTAATTTGTAATTCTCTAAAAAGAAACTTGTAAACTGTAAATCACGTAATTCTAACTTAAATTTGAAATTATCCACTTATTTTTCTTTCTTTCTTTCTTATTTATTTATTTATTATTATTATTTTTTTTTAAGTTTGAGAATCCCAGTCAATAAATTTTTCTAGTGCGAAGCTTCTCCATTTTGTTTCCAAGTGGCAGGCTACTTGAAAATTTGTCAGTTTGATAACGTTTGAAATACTGAATTAATTCACACTAAATTTGTAGTGTAGATTTATCTTATCTATGTATTTGATATGTTCATTTGCCAACTTAATCTACCCTCTTGTTTCCCTGTGCTAGCACACTGAAAATTTCAAATTTACATTAGAAAGGTTTTATGAACCGATTTGCTTAAAACTCCATATATACAAACCTTCATTAATAAATCCACTAAGTCCATTAATAAATTGTAGCTGCCATTTTGGAAAAAAAATGGTGGTAACTTCATAAGAAAAGATAAATTAGTTTACCCTTCCTAGGAGCCAGAAGGACTTATTTTAATTTCTTGATCAAAAACCACTAAAAAGTAATGATATCAGTTCAAAAAACCCTTAACGGCTTAAAAGTTTGTGACGCCGCTACTTTATGGCTATAAGAATTTGAAATATGAGTCTTAAAAATAATGATATCAAATTTTAAGTGACGCTTT
Source organism: Salticus scenicus (assembly GCA_963930645.1). Classification (NCBI taxonomy): domain Eukaryota; kingdom Metazoa; phylum Arthropoda; class Arachnida; order Araneae; family Salticidae; genus Salticus; species Salticus scenicus. The sequence continues at coordinate 307,264,353 of OZ005651.1, read as the reverse complement.
GCAATTAGTTAAAGTATACATAGATTTTCATATTTGATCATTTACTTTTATCTTTTATTTATATTTATAATGCAAACGTAATATTTTTAACTTCAAGATCAGACAGATATATAAAATACACTCACTAGATGCTTTTTCATTCGTATTTAAAATTCAAAATAACAGTTTTAAAAGGAATTATATAAAAATTCCAGTGGCGCCTCGGTGTTATTTTAAAAGATAGGTTTTTAGATTCCATTAAAATTACTTTTGTTTTGTCTAATAAAGTATATTTACACATTTAAACAGTGCTTTTAATTTTCAAATATACTGTCAAATAATTATACTTTCACCGAGTTTGCATTATGAAGTAAAATTATTTATTTCAATAAATTGATTTATCTTTTGCGTCACGCTATCCAAAACTGCAAATAAAATTTGTGTAAATGTTTTCTTTACGTCACACTACCTCTTTGAGCAAATTTTCACTTAGTTGGATACTATGATACTATGTTTTGGATAGCGTGATGCAAAAGATAAATCAATTTATTGAAATAAATAATTTTACTTTATAATGCAAACTCGGTGAAAGTATAATTATTTGACAGTATATTTGAAAATTAAAAGCACTGTTTAAATGTGTAAATATACTTTATTAGACAAAACAAAAGTAATTTTAATGGAATCTAAAAACCTATCTTTTAAAATAACACCGAGGCGCCACTGGAATTTTTATATAATTCCTTTTAAAACTGTTATTTTGAATTTTAAATACGAATGAAAAAGCATCTAGTGAGTGTATTTTATATATCTGTCTGATCTTGAAGTTAAAAATATTACGTTTGCATTATAAATATAAATAAAAGATAAAAGTAAATGATCAAATATGAAAATCTATGTATACTTTAACTAGTTGCAAAGCGTCACTTAAAATTTGATATCATTATTTTTAAGACTCATATTTCAAATTCTTATAGCCATAAAGTAGCGGCGTCACAAACTTTTAAGCCGTTAAGGGTTTTTTGAACTGATTAATTATACATGCAAATGAAACCGATCACCCCTTTCCACTATTTTGAAAACATAATTTTATAATTGCAATGATTATAATAGTAGATTTTTTTTTTTTTTACAAATTTGGTTATTCCGATAGAATATGCAGTCTGTCTATATGCGTAATTAATTTTTGTGCTATTTAATGTATTAGCATCTTGATAATTGTCGTTATATTGATGAGAAGCTTTGCGTTAGCTTGAAATGTTTATAATGTTTTTAAAACTTTTTATACCTATACATACAGGGTGCAAATCAAAGTCCTTAGGAGGCTTTTATTTAAAAATCATTAGGAGGTTTTAATGTCTACAACCGTTGGTCGCAAACATATATTTCCACTTAAAATGTAAAAAAAAAAAAAAAAAAAAAAAAAAAAGGAAGCATTTATGTTATAACATTTAAAAAAAAAAATATATCAAGTTTGTGAAAATTACAAAAACTGACATTTTATGCAGTCCCACGATCCCTATAGTCATTAAAAGTTCACTCTCACCCCATCAAACATAAAATAAAAAAGTTTCCCATCTGAACGACAAAATGGACCGAGATAGTTAGGTTGAAAGTTTGAGATTTTTTCGGATTTCCTCGGGCTTTATTAAGGTCTCCTTTACGTTATCAGATTATTTTTAATTTCACTGAATCGTTTTCTGAGAATGCTTAAGTTTAATAGTGAATAATATTTATCAGTTTGTTACTAGAATGAATTGAGTTAACTGACAAATTTTCAGTAAAATTTCTGATTTCACAATTTCTTTTCAACCAATGTATATATTCTTTCAAAAGTCAAAACATCAAAAAATTAATTGCATAATTAAAAAATTAAGAATAATCACAAACTAGAAGAATAGTATTTAAACGTACAAATATTGAGAAAAAAAGATGAACATTATTATTAACATGAGGCAGTAACAATTTTTGCTCATTAGAGAAAACTAAATGAGTTTCAGAAAATGTATAATATATTTTGCCGAGTAGAAAAAGCATTGCGCCTTGATGGTATGTATGTCTAATATTCATTGCGTAACTTTCAAAAAGTAAATTGTCAACGAGCAATAAAGGTGATATAATCAAATTTAGTAATAAGTCAAAAACTGATCATTGCGGGAGAAAAAGGTTTTTTTTTTTTTTTTTTTTTTTTTTTTAATTCGGGAGAAGCCGGTCATTTTACTATATAATGGACGTATCTTTCCCCGAGTGAATACACACGGAAACTTTAGCAAATAAAACTTTTGAATAATTTATGTACTAAAGGTGAATGAAAATTCCAGATACAGCTTCAAATTCGTTTTTCTTCCTTTTCTTTTATTTCCTGTATCTATTAACTTAGTCGATATTTAAAGTTAAACTTTTTTATATATTAAAACTGGCGGACTTTACCTGCGTCGCTGCTAACTATATTTAAAAGAATTTTGGAAATACTATATAATATACTAATATAAAATCTTAAAAAACACTAGAAAAAAAAAAAAATCTATTTAATATGAAAACAGAACTTATTTCATAATAAAAACAAAGCAACTGATTATAAAAATCATATTTTTATAATCAGTGTCGCTGCTAACTAATCTGCGTCGCTGCTAACTATATTTAAAAGAATTTTGGAAATACTATATAATATACTAATATAAAATCTTAAAAAACACTAGAAAAAAAATCTATTTAATATGAAAACAGTACTTATTTCATAATAAAAACAAAGCAACTGATTATAAAAATCATATTTTTGTTATAAATTAGTCAAATATAACATTCTGATGAAAACTTAACCCATTTTCTTTCATATATTTACTAGAACAATTAAAGGTCGCACAATATTTCGGCATTTACAAAATTCATTACATTTCATTCTGTTACTATTGTCGAGTTTCGTTTCAATATCTATTAATGGCTGATGACAATTTTTTTTTTTTTTTTTTTTTTTTTTTTTTTGGTATCAAAAATCTTTGGTCGATAACATGGGGATTATACAGTCGGCAGCAAAATTATTCGAGCGCTAGCAATAATTCCTATATAAAAAAGTACATTTAATACTGTTTTAATAAATAAATCATTGTCGAATCATGTTCTTAGTCAGTCTAAGAACATGATTCGCCAAAGATTTATTTAGCAAAACAGTATTAAGTGTACTTTTTTTTAATATAGGAATTATTGCTAACGCTCGAATAATTTTGCTACTGACTGTATAAATTACTATATCTATGGGGATCTATATAAATTATTATATCTATGGATACAATTAGTACATTTAACAGTTAAAAATATATCTTAAAAAAAAAATAAAGTAAGATTTTACAATTAATGTACAGTAAGTATAAAATTTCAGGTAAGAATAAGTAAAATTTTCTAAACAAAAAGACTTTTAATGATATGATTATTTAATATTTGTATAGAAAAATAATGATGAAGTCAGAGCTCGAAGTCCCTTCCCCTTTTTTCAGGACACTTTAAAAGTAACAACTTTTCACCTTTATTATTACCACACTTTTTATACAGAAATCTTTACTATATTTTTATATTAATGTGTCGTGATTAAATAGGATAGATATTGTTGTATAAAAATAGTGGTGGCAAAAAAGGCGGAAATTTCTCATCCTGAAAGAAAAAAGGGGGGAGATTTCAAGCTCTGGATGAAGTAATTACTCCTACACACACACACACACACACACACACACACACACACACTAAAAAATGGTTGGTTGGAACAACAGAAAATTTTGTTTAATCAACCAATTTTTTTTTTTTTTTTTTTTTTTTTTTGTATGTCACCAACATTTTTTTTTAATACCAGAATTGAAACGAGTACATCGCTCGCTCATTGGCTGTTTACAGAGATATCTGTGACGTAACTTATTGGACTACCAAGTGATAGTAATTTTTCTTTCAATCACATTCTTTTTGTCAATCGATGCAAGTTGGTCTTCTTAACTGCACAAAATTATTGTTAAAATGACAAAATAAATCTACAATATCAGCCAATAAAATAAAAATGTTTTTTCCAACAAAACATCTTTTCCTGTGCTTTTATATATAGGATAGTTATTTAAAATAAAAGCGCTAAGCATTAAATTAAAATAATATGATTTCTACACAGTGCAAGATATTTTTTTTCTAAAAATAGTGTCATCCATCATAGTTAATATATATATATATATATATATATATATTAAAAAATTTAAATGCAGCCTTATATACTTAAAAAGATTTATTGCTATAAATTTTGTAATTACGTGATTTACAGCAATTATATAATAAAATATTATTAGTCATAAAATTATAGAGTTTCTAAATCATGTAGAATTTTAAATATATATTTTTAAATAGTAATTTATAAAGAATACTTGCCATAAAAAATAAAATGAGTATCTTAAAAAAAAAAAAAAAAAAAAAAAAAAGAAAAGTAAATATGGCTGATTTAGTTGTATTGCAACAGTTTGGATATTTTCAGCAGAAATTTCAAACAATTGTTTTTAATGTCCTCACATACGACGTTAGAAAGAAGTTTCAAGAGAGTATTTCTCTTTTAGAAGAGCAACATTTTATGTACGTTGACAAAGGAAAAAAAAAAAAGTTTTGATGAGGGGAATAAAGCTTGAGGTTTTGAAGAAGATATTGTTTTCCCGGTCTTTTCTTTTTATGACACCCAATCCTGAAATATAGCCATACACATATACACTATCATGTAGAATCATTTTTTCAGTTTCTAAAATATGGAAAGAGAAAATTTTTCTAATAAAAGCTATCTGAAATTATGCATATGTAATAATAATTTATTTTGAAGCAGTTTATACAATTTAAGAGCTAATATGCATTTGTAAACCATGCTTGATAAATCTGTTTTCATTGTAAATGCTCTTCGATCTAAAATTGCACGTTTCATTAGATTTTAATACAATATTCTTTTTTCATTAAAGGGATATTACTGGGTGTAGTAAAAAGTTGTAAAGCGAGTTTTGTGTGACGTCTACAGTCGGTAACAAAAGTGTCCGAACACTAGCAAAAATTCCTCTGTAAAAAAAGTACACTTCATACGGTTTTCTTAGATAAATCCTTGTCGAATCCTGTTTTTAGTCAGTCTAAGAACAGGATTCGATAAGGATTTATTTAACAAAACCGTATGAAGTGTACTTTTTTTACATAGGAATTTTTGCTAGTGTTCGACACTTTTGTTACCGACTGTACTGCAAAATAGTATACCAATCAGTACACCACGTTTGTGCCTAGAGATAGAAACTGGTTCATAGTTATCAAACCATCGAAAGAAAAGTGAAAGTAAAGTTCATGTTTCGAGGGTAAAAGGTTCTATACCATAAGCCATTTATTTGTCACTGCATTCTTCATGAATTTTACCAAGAAAAACTGCTGCAAAAACATGTTAATCAATCTGTTCTGTTCTCGGAGAAATAACGCATGGTAAAGCACATGCGAATTTCGATTTCCAAGTTTTAAAGTTGATGAATTTGATGTTACCGATCGAAAACGTAGCGGTGTTAGACATGAGGTTAACTATCACGGATAAACATGTGAATTTAAAAGCATTGTTTGTTTGAGACGCCTTTCAATCTCAAGAAAGACTTGCTGTGCAATTCGGAGTATCCCAAACAACGATTTTTAATAGTTTACATTCAGTAGGAAAAATTAAAAAATGAAGGAGAGAGTGCCACATGCATTGAGCCGAAGGAACAAGGATGAGCGTGTATTGAGACGCATTAACCTGCTAAACAGGGAGCACAAAATATCTTTCTTTTAGAAAATCGCTATGGGCGATGAAAAATGGATATGTTATGACAATTCGAAACGCAAAAAACATTCTTTGAATCCCGGCAAAGCAACAATATCAATGCCGAAACGAGCCATTCATTGCAAAAAAAGTTCTCCTATGCATCCGGTGGGGTATAGTCGGCAGTAAAAGTATCTGAGTACTAGCAAAAATTCCTATGTAAAAAAAGTACACTTAATACTGTTTTGTTAAATAAATCCTTGTCGAATCGTGTTCTTAGACTGACTAAACAGGATTCGACAAGGATTTATTTAACAAAACTGTATTGACTGTACTTTTTTTTTATGTAGGAAAGGAATTCTTGTTTGTGCTCGAATACTTTTGCTGCCGACTGTAAAAGACGTGTTGCCAACGTTTGGCTGAGAAATTTTGGAACACCCGGCGTATAGCCCATGCACGACCATTTCGAACTACCATTTGTTTCAATCGAGGTGCAGTACCTCGTCTTCAGTATGCTTTCGAGGAAGTACAAAAATGGGTAGACGAATTCATCTAGTTAAAACACGAATCATTCCACACTTCTGGCATCCGTCAAATGTCAGACCATGACGGGAGGTGTTAGATAATGATGGTTGATATTTTGATGAATAAAAGTATTTTTCCTATATCTCAATTCCATATTCGTTTTCCTGAAACACGCTTTAAAACTTATTTTTACACCCAATATATTTTATCTATTGAAAAGCATATTTTATGCAAAGCCTTATACTTACACGTACTTATAGGTATATTTTTATGATACTATGTTTTAAATATTTCCTAATTGAAAACTAAACATGTAAAATTTGGTGAGACAGTTATCTTTTTAATATTGTCAAATAATTTTCATTTTTTTTCTTCTCGTATAAATTAACTTTTTTTTTCTTTTTTTTTTCTTTTTGCAAATTGCTGTGCATTTTATCAAAATAGCTTCTGCTTAAAATTGATAAATGTAAAAAAAAAAAAAAAAAAAAAAAAAGGTTTTGGAGACATAAATAATGATGTAAATAATTTAGCACTCGTACCTCACAATTAGGGCTTACTCAAGCAATGGAAATTTAGTGGCTAAAGAAATAAATCAAAATAAAAACTAGGTTATGATTTAGTGGTCCAAAGTAAAAAAAACAGACTAACAATTACGGCGTGATAAATGATAAAGGGTTTTATCCATATTTTTATTTCGAATCAGTGAACGGCAATGTAGTTTATGTTAATTCAAAATAAATATTTGGGTAAAACCCTTATAATATTGTTTCTGGTACTTGAAACTCAATTAGCAATACATTTGGTTAATAAATGAGGAAAAAGAAACTTCGTTAATTATTTAGTAAAAATACTCATATTTCATGAGATATCTAATATTTTTATATTCAAATTGCAGTAAGTAAATTTTTCTAAAAATGACATTCCGTTGTTTAAAAGCCTTGCATGTTATAAAGGAATTATAGATAAAAGGCGTACGAGAAATTTAAATTTTGTCAAAGAAACCTTTATATCTTCGTGAATATACATGCTTTTCTCATATAAATAAGTACATATATATAATTAACCAAATATTCATAATGATATGCTACAAATACTACGTATTTCAAGCATTATTTTTGCAGGGTGACTTAAACATTATAGAATTCTACAAAACTGCAAATGATCACCTTTTTGCCTTCAGAGAAAAACTTTCACTAAAATATATAAGGTTCTTTTCATTCCCATCAATATACGAAAAAATTCATTATATATTTCTTCAGGTATTCAAATAAAACGTCGAAATTAAAAAATATGACATTATTTTCCGTAGCTTTTAGAAGATAGCATTTAAACAGCATGGGAGAAAAAACGAAAAGAAAAATCAGAATCACAAGTGCTACTTAAAGAAAAAAAAATATGACACCAATAAAATTATGCACAATTAGAGTAAATTACATATATTGAAGTAACGGGAAGGAGGGGTAGTAAATTGTGATTGTGTCAGGTTTTCAGCCGATACGCTGATTTAATTTTATGCAGCAAGAACGTTATTTGTTTTTATTGAGTAGCCAATCAGAATTAGATCGTTTCAATTGATTGGAATAGAAATTATCGGTTTAAAGTACGCAAATTTTAGGAAAAAAAAAATATATTAATATATTCTCTTTTTACATATTTTTAATTGGTTAAATGTAATTTGATGTTTAAAAGCTTTACCTTCTGTATTTCTTTTCCTTATTTTTAACCACAAAACTGTTTCTTTTTCTGGCCAACTGGGTGCAAAGGAATCTTATTTTATTTCAATATTGTTATTTGCGAATAATAGATTTAATCTTTGAAATAATTAAACTTTTTAAATCTTCGGTAATATTTTAGAAAATTATTATGAAGTATTGTTATTTGAAAAGAGCTATACTCTAAATGTAGGAAGGTATATTAAGCAACGCATGTGCGGCCAACTGGGAAAGCGAAAAATAGTTAAAATAATTTTTGCTTTATTTGAGAGAGGAATTCGTGCAGAATTAACACAAAAAAGGTATACGCTGTGTATTTTCGGTTGTTCATGAACGATAAGCATTATTTTGATGCAACTATATTAATACTTTTGCAGCGTATTTTCCCCCCATAATATATTTGATATTTACAATTCAGGTCTTGTACCGTGTTGGTCAAATAATTAGGGATTTTTTTTTAATTTCGACGTTTTTAGAAAAAAAGTACTAAACGAAATGACCTTGAAATTTAGAAATGCAAAGAACATTTACAAACTCATATTTTCCACTATTGGTTTATTCACGAGTGCAATAAGGGGATCAACCACAAATTGAAAAAAAAAAAAAAAAAGACATTTTGGATTACCTTGTTTCATAAAATGCTACGAATGTCTTGTAACTTTAAAAAATAATTTCGCGCTGTATGTGCAATATTTGTATGCTTTTTTTGTGGGAATCGACGATTATTTAAACATATATATATTTTTTTGTTAAATTTTTGCTTATAACAAGAATGGATTTCAATAAAATTTTACAAAACTTTCAGAAAATTTGACAAAACTTTAGAGAATCATTATTCCGTAACATAAAATTCCACGTGTAATTTTCGCTGAGATATAAGTATTAGTAGTAATTATATTTTTATTGCGCATACGTGAAAGATAGCAATTTTTTTGTTACATAGGTTGAAAACTACATAATTTCTGCTTAAAATTGATATATGAAAAAAAAAAAAAAGTTTTTTGGAGATATAAATAATGATGTAAATAATTTAGCACTCGTACCTCACAATTAGGGCTTACTCAAGCAATGGAAATTTAGTGGCTAAAGAAATAAATCAAAATAAAAACTAGGTTATGATTTAGTGATCCAAAATAAAAAAGGCTAATAATTACGGCGTGATAAATGATAAAGGGTTTTATCCATATTTTTTATTTCAAATCAATTAACGGCAATATAGTTTACGTTAATTCAAAATAAAAATTTGGGTCAAACCTCTTGTAATATTGTTTCTGGTACTTGAAACTCAATTAGCAATATATTTGGCTAATAAATTATGAAAAATAAACTTCGTTAATTATTTAGTAAAAATACTCATATTTCATGTGATATTTAATATTTTTATATTCAAATTGCAGTATGTTGTGTCTAATGTAGTAAGTAAATTTTTCTAAAAATGACACTGCATTGTTTAAAAGCCTTGCATGTTATAAAGGTATTATAGACAAAAGACGTACGAGAAATTTAAATTTTGTCAAAGAAACCTTTATATCTTCGTGAATATACATGCTTTTCTCATATAAATAAGTAAATATATATAACTAACAAAAGATTCATAATGATATGCTACAAATACAACGTATTTCAAGCATTATTTTTTACAGGTAACTACAAACATAATTCTACAAAACTGCAAATGATCAACTTTTTGCCTCCAGAGAAAAATATTCGCTAAAATATATAGGGTTCTTTTTATTCCCCCCAATATCCGAAAAAAATCACTAAAAAGTTCTTTAGGTATTCAAATAAAGCGTCGAAATTAAAAAATATGACATTATTTTCCGTAGCTTTTAGAAGATAGCATTTAAACAGCATGGGAGAAAAAACGAAAAGAAAAATCAGAATCACAAGTGCGACTTAAAGAAAAAAAAGAAAAAATATGATACCAATAAAATTATACACAATTAGAGTAAGTTACATATATTGAAGTAATGGGAAAGAGGGGTAGTAAATTGTGATTGTGTCAGGTTTTCAGCCAATACGCTGATTCAATGTTATTTGTTTTTATTGAGTAGCCAATCAGAATTAGATCGTTTCAATTGGTGGGAATAGAAATTATCAGTTTAAAGTAGGCAACTTTTAGAAAAAATAAATAATAAATACTATATTAATATATTATCTTTTTACATATTTTTAATTGGTTAAATGTAATTTGGTGTTTAAAAAGCTTTACCTTCTGTATTTCTTTTCTTTATTTTTAACCACAGAATTGTTTCCTTTTCTGGCCAACTGCGCGCAAAGAAATCTTATTTTATTTCAATATTGTTATTTGCGAATAATAAATTTAATCTTTGAAATAATTAAACTTTTTAATTCTTCGGTAATATTTTAGAAAATTATTATGAAAGAGCTATACTCTAAATGTAGGAAGGTATACAAAGCAACGTATGTGCGGCCAACTGCGAAAGCGAAAAACAGTTAAAATAATTTTTGCTTTATTTGAGAGAGGACTCGTGCAGAATTAACACAAAAAAGATATACGCTGTGTATTTTCGCTTGTTCAGGAACGGAATTGTAAATAACAAATATATTATGGGGAAAAAATACGCTACAAAAGTATTAATATAGTTGCATCAAAATAATGCTTATCGTTCATTATTTTGATGCTTAGCATTATTTTGATGCAACTATATTAATACTTTTGTAGCTTATCCCCCCCCCCCATAATATATTTGTTATTTACAATTCAAGTCTTGCACCGTGTTGGTCAAGAGATATTTTTTTTTAAATTTCGACGTTTTTAGAAAAAAAAGTACCAAACGAAATGACCTTGAAATTTAGAAATGCAAAGAACATTTACAAACTCATATTTTCCACTATCGGTTTATTCACGAGTGCAATAAGGGGATCAACAACAAATTGAAAAAAAAAAAAAAAAAAAAAAAAAAAAACCTTTTGGATTACCTTGTTTCATAAAATGCTACAAATGACTTGTAACTTTAAAAAATAATTTCACATAGTATGTGCAATATTTGTATGCTTTTTTGTGGGAATCGCACGATTATTTAGTCATATATATATATATATATATATATATATTTTGGTAAGGTTTTTGCTTATGACAAAAATGGATTTCAATAAAATTTTACAAAACTTTCAAAAAATTTTGACGAAACGTTAGAGAATCATTATTCTGAAACATAAAATTCCACGTGTAATTTTCGCTAAGATATAAGTATTTGTAGTAAATATCTTTTTATTGCGCATACGTGAAAGATAGATGTTTTTTTTACATAGGTTGAAAGCTATATATATTGGATAACATATGCCAAAAGTTCATTTGACTAGAGTAAAAATGAACCAAATTATCGGCAAAAGAATAAACAAGATTTCAGATAATTTTTTGAGTTGAAATTTCTTAAGGGGTTTTTCAAATGTCACGTATTTAATTTGGAGATCCAATTATTTCACACACGTTTCAAACCCTTTTTTTTTTTTTTTTTTTTTTTTGTGAAGGGGAAAAAAAAAAAAAACTTATGGACTTGTAACTTTAACATAATTTTATTTATTTGCTAAGATTTGTGAATTTATAAGAAGGTTTTTCATAGAAAAGAGCTTTTGCAACGTGTGCGAAATAATGGGATGCCCAAATTAAATGCATGGCAAGTGGAAACCCCCTTATGAAATTTCAACTCTGAAAATATCTAAAATCTTGCTTATTCATTTGCTGACAATTTCTTTATTTTTTCTCTGTTCCAATGAACTTTTGACATAAGTTGCCCAATATATCTAGATTTCAACATATATACAGTTGGTAACAAAAGTGTCCGAACACTAGCGAAAATTCCTATGTCAAAAAAGTACACTTCATACGGTTTTAATAAATAAATCCTTATCAAATCATGTTCTTACACTCACTAAGAACAGGATTCGACAAGGATTTTTTAAACAAAACCGTATGAAGTGTACTTTTTTTTACTTAGGAATTTTTGCTAGTGTTCGGACACTTTTGTTACCGACCGTAACAAAAAAATTTCTATCTTTTCACGCATGCACAATTAAAAAATATGTACTACAAATATACTTGTATCTCAGCGAAAATTACGAGTGTGAATTTTATGTGTCTGAATAATGATTCTCCAATGTTTTATCAAGTTTTCTGAAAGTTTTGTAAAATTCTGTTGAAATTCATTCTTGTTATAAGCAGAAAACGTACAAATATATATATATATATACGAGGGTCATTTTTAAAGTAAGAACCGATTGCGCATAGTGTCCACGCATCCTCTCAAGTGACGTCAGTTCAAGGTCGGCCAATCTTTGCCAGTCTCTCACTGCACCGCCATTACGTCTCACGTCTCTGCAGGTGTTGGTTGTATGGTTAAACTGCTTCGTTTGTCGCCATGTCAATCAGTAATCCCGCCGACTGTGAAGTTCGCTCAGTTACTCTGTTTTCAAATGAAAAAAAAAGTTCGTCCTGCTGAAATTCACTATCAGCTTGTTGAAGTTTATGGTGAAGGTGTAATGAATGATGGAAATGTGCGTAAACGGTGTAGGCTTTTTAATGAAGGAAGGACAAATGTTCATGTTGAAGAACGATCTGGACGGTCTACTGTCATGAATGAAGACTTGACACAAAATGTTGATGAGGAAATTCGCCGAAACAGGCGCTTTACTATTGACGAGCTTCATCAGAAATTTCCACAAGTTTCAAGATCAGTAGTTTATCACATTGTTACTGACAAATTTCACTACAAAAAAAAAAAAAAATGTGTGCGAGATGGGTGCCGAAAATGTTGACAGAAAAACACAAAACAAAGCGAATGGCTCATTCTTTGTCCTTTTTGTAGCGCTATCACAAGAGTTGTGACGAGTTTTTTAGTCACATTGTGACCGGTGATGAAACGTGGATTGCACTCCAGGGAGTAAACGTTAATTCAGTCAGTGGCATCATTCAAACCCTCCGACATGACCATGAAAATCCAAACGAGAAACTTCAACACGAAAAATTATGGCCACGGTTTTTTGGGACCGGAAAGGCATTCTTCTGTTAGACTTTTTGTCAAGAGGAATGACAATAAATGCTGAGAGGTACTGTGAAACGTTAAACAAAGACGCAACTGGAAAATTTTCATTGGGAAGTACTGGATCATCCACCATACAGCCCTGACTTAGCACCATCAGACTTTCATCTGTTTTTAAAACTTAAGGGATTTCTTGGTCGAAAGCGCTTGGAAAATGATGACAAGTTGAAAGAAACTGTTACTAACTGGTTTAACGGTCAGGCGGCAGAGTTCTTTGATGATGGTATCCAAAAGCTTTTGCCACGACTTGACAAATGTTTAAATGTTAATGGTGACTATGTTGAAAAGTTTAAAAATGTTTGTAATGCAATTTACGTTCATAAATAAAGTTTTTCTTACTCCATTGCAAAACGGTTCTTACTTAAAAAATGACCCTCGTATATATATAGCAAACAATTGACAGGAAAATTTATAATTATATAAGTTTTACAGAATAGAAAAACCATTAGGAGAATTACAAACCAATGCGCAAGATTGCAGCGAAAGGAAATGCAAAACTTAGATGTAGTAATATATAAATGCAGAAATATATAAACGAAAGAATGAAATTAAATGTAGAAATATATAAACAAATGAATGAAATTATACCCCAAAAAACACTGAGATCTTCATCAGGGAGGCCCCTCAGTGTAGGGGTGAACGAGAAGTTTCTGAAAGGACAGTAGCTATAAGCTAATAACTATCCTTAGCCCCCAACTTCTCACCAAACAGAAAACCATCAATAACTGAAGAGAAATCAAACATACATATAATGTATAAAACTATTAAAAATATTTTATAAAATTATCAAATTGTAAAAGTTACAAAATTACATCAATTCATTTAAAAAAATACAATACAAAAGAGAATTACTGAAGGTAAACAAGAAAGTATAAAATGGAATAAAAATACAACCCTTCATATGGAACACAAACTATCTTCGGCCGACGGGGCTACTCGTCGGTACTTCAATATCGCCCTTGAATGAGGAAGTAGAACAGACCGAGATAGGAAAACTCTGAAAAGTCACAGTTAAAAATTGTGACGGGTAGCAGTTAATTTGCAAGGTATTTTTTAAGTCTTCAAGAGCATATTTTAAATCTTCTTCATTATTGCAAATAGTATGAATTCTTTTAAGCTGTGCTCTCAGTGTTTTTTGGGGTATAATTTCATTCATTTGTTTATATATTTCTACATTTAATTTTATTCTTTCGTTTATATATTTCTGCATTTATATATTACTACATCTAAGTTTTGTATTTCCTTTCGCTGCAATCTTGCGCATTGGTTTGTAATTCTCCTAATGGTTTTTCTATTCTGTAAAACTTATATAATTATAAATTTTCCTGTCAATTGTTTGCTATTTAAAAACATTGTTTCGCTAAGCTGCTTTTAGCGCTAGCTTTCTTTGTTTGATGTGCTACTTTATTTCATTTTATTAATTAAAATTGTTTCCCCCTTTTTTCAAAATGGCTTCAAACCTTTCGGATAACTTCCTTGACTGTAGGATTTCTTTTACTAATCTTTTTCCCTTTCAGGTACTTTTTTAGCAAATACATGGAATTAAAAAGAAAAGATAATAAGATGGCACCAGGTCCGTCGCGTGCTTTAACAAGGGGCCCTGGAGATTCTTTTGATATGGGGAAGGTCTCTGGTAAAAAGTTACTCTATCAAATGTTTTCTATTAATTCAAAATTTGAAAATAATCTAAAAAAATTTAGTCTGTGTCGTGATAAAAGATGTTTGACCTGTCCTTTTGCAGGAGTGGAGCAGATAGAGGAGGGAAATAAGTTATTTTGTAAAACCGAAAATGTAGTTTATTTATTGGAATGCGGTATTTGTCAATTTAGTTATGTAGCTCAAACTTCCAATTCTTTGAACATTAGAGTTACAGGACATAGAAATGACATTAAAAATTGCCATATTAAAAATAATTGTGATAAAGAAATTAATCATTTTCAATTACATGATTTCAAAGAAATCAAAATTTATATCTTGGATATTGTTTCTAATAAAAATGAAAGGCTTGATATGGAAAAACTTTTTATGTATAAACTTAAAACTATTTATCCTTACGGGTTAAACTCTGAATTTAATGGCACTAACGTGGCTAATAAAAAGGACTGTTGTATTTTCAGCAAATTATGTTTAAAAAATAGAACTTTTAAATATAATAGAAGAGGTTGTAGAGGAAAAGGTAAAATTAACATTGACAACGATATCTTAAAAGCTTTGGATTCAATTAATAAGGAAAATATTAAATTCTCTGATATAAATATAATAAAAACCAAGGTCTTCAGTTTGAAAAATAAAGTTATAAAATGGTTTATTGGAAATAAATTAAAAAGCTATTGTTTTAAAAATATTTTAATTAAAGATATTATTTTGGATTTTTTTAAACATAAAATTGGTAATTATGATTTGGATAAAGAGGGGAATTCGAAAGAACACCCTCAGGAAAATTTGGTTTTGTCGTTCAGAGATAAAATTTTTGACTCCATTAAATTAAAAAAAGTTTTGAAAGCTTGTGAAAGTTTATTTCCGTTAAAAAACAACTTTAATATTAGGATAGCTAATAGTTATGATAAAACTTTAAAAAATTTGATTTGCAATTATAATCAGTATAGTAAATGTATTAGTTTAATTAAAGAAGATGAATGTTATTGCAATACGGATAGTTTAAAAGATTTTATTGATCCTTATTATGGTCATATTGTCTCAGGAAATTTAAATATAATTGAAGATGATCATTTAAAAAGTATTATGAATTTGGGATCAAGCTTTAGGTTGAATTTTAATTATAGCAATAAAAAAATCATTGATTTTATAGAAAAAGATTTAGACATTTTTATTTTAAAAATTTCCTATAAATATAGCTGGCCTTTTGAAGATTTTAAACAATGGAAATTTAAATTTTTGTACCTTTTTAAGAAACAATTGCTTTTCCTTAGAAATTACTATAGTAAATTTAATCTTGATGAGTTTAATTATTGTGCTGAACTTAAAAAAAGTATTGAAAATTTAAAAGATAAATTTATTATTGCTACAGTAGATAAAGCTAATAGTAATTTTGCTATTATTTGTAAAG
The DNA here is from genome assembly GCA_963930645.1 of Salticus scenicus. NCBI lineage: Eukaryota > Metazoa > Arthropoda > Arachnida > Araneae > Salticidae > Salticus > Salticus scenicus. The sequence goes on along the minus strand of OZ005651.1, from coordinate 307,248,237 downwards.
TTTTTTTTATAAAAATCTTCTTTTAAAGGAATATTCAAGTAATAGTTCTTTCAATAAGTTAACTGACAACCCCTCTATTATCAAAAAACGTATATTGGCCTTTGATAAAAAACTAAATTTAAGCAGAAATTGTTTTAATTTTCCATATCTTTTCGTTACTGTAAAATTTCATAAAAATCCAGTTAAATTTCGTTTTGTCACCTGTGGTACTAATAGCTATAATGATAAAGCCGGTAAAATCTTGTTTAAATATTGAAATTCAGTTCTAAAAGTAATAAATTCTGCTAATGATTGTAACATTATAAACAATAACCGGAAAGTTTTAGAATATTTCAAGAATAATTCAGAAAGCATTACCTCCGTAAATACCTATGATTTTGAAAATTTGTTTGGCAGTATTCCACATAACTTGGTAATAGAAGTTTTTGAAAGCATCTATGATGAATTTGACAGCTACTTAAATTGTGATAAAAATTACTGGACTAATCTTATCAGGTTTTGTATTTTTGAAAACGTTTTGTTTAACGGAAAAGATTACTTTTTACAGCGGAGGGGGATCCCAATGGGAACGAGTTTTTCGAGTGCTTTCGCAAATTTATTTTTATATTTTTTCGAAAATTTTTTTATAAATATTACTTTCTTCAGATATATTGATGATTTAATTGTTTTTAACTGTAATTGTTTCGAAAATATCTCTAAAAATATATATCCTAAAGAATTGGTTTTGAACCGCACAGATACTGATAAAATTTCTTTCCTGGATTTAAATATTAAGAGAAATGAAGATAAATGGCTCATTGGATTATATGATAAAAGAAAGGATTTTAATTTTAAAGTTAATAGTCTTACTAACTGGTTTTCAAATATCAGTAGAAAAGTTTTAAAAAATATTATGTTCGCACAGCTTAAAAGAATTCATACTATTTGCAATAATGAAGAAGATTTAAAATATGCTCTTGAAGACTTAAAAAACACCTTGCAAATTAACTGCTACCCGTCACAATTTTTAACTGTGACTTTTCAGAGTTTTCCTATCTCGGTCTGTTCTACTTCCTCATTCAAGGGCAATATTGAAGTACCGACGAGTAGCCCCGTCGGCCGAAGATAGTTTGTGTTCCATATGAAGGGTTGTATTTTTATTCCATTTTATACTTTCTTGTTTACCTTCAGTAATTCTCTTTTGTATTGTATTTTTTTAAATGAATTGATGTAATTTTGTAACTTTTACAATTTGATAATTTTATAAAATATTTTTAGTAGTTTTATACATTATATGTATGTTTGATTTCTCTTCAGTTATTGATGGTTTTCTGTTTGGTGAGAAGTTGGGGGCTAAGGATAGTTATTAGCTTATAGCTACTGTCCTTTCAGAAACTTCTCGTTCACCCCTACACTGAGGGGCCTCCCTGATGAAGATCTCAGTGTTTTTTGGGGTATAATTTCATTCATTTGTTTATATATTTCTACATTTAATTTCATTCTTTCGTTTATATATTTCTGCATTTATATATTACTATATATATATATATATATATATATATATATATATGTTTAAATAATCGTGTGATTCCAACAAAACATTATACAAATATTGTACATAGAAAATGAAATTATGTATTACAAGTCATTTGTAGCATTTTATGATAGAGGGTAATTCAAAATATTTGTATTTTTCTTCAATTTGTGTTTGGTCCCCTAACTGCACTCGTGATAAAATCGATAGTCAAACTTATGGGACTGTAAATGTTCTTCGCATGTCTAAAGTACAAGGCCATTTCGTTCAGTTTTTTTTTTTTTTTTTTTTGGAAAGTATAAAAATGACAAAAAAAAAAAAAAAAAAACTTTTTAATTTGGCCAACACTATAAGTATTGGGATTTATATACAGGTATTTATGTCGGCATCAAGTTATTATGAAAACAAGGTGTCATTTAACTTAAAAAGAACTTTTTAAAGGAATTATGGATAAATTCTCAAGTAGGCGAGCAAAAATTTAAGAATAAAAGGTTGCTTGAAAGTCCGATGTTGAAATTATGTCAGAGAACAACAGATATGCCAACATTTCTAATTTATTCCGGAGCATTTTTAAGTACCTGCATTATTATTATTATTATTTCTTGATACTGCTTTTTATTTTTTTGTAATTTTCTCTAATATGCTATTACGATTAAATAAGAAGAAAATTTCTCTTAAAAAATGGAGGGGGAAAAAAGTCAGGTACTGACAGTGTTTCGGAATAAATTAAAAATGTTAGCATATCTGGAATTATAATTTTTATGATTTCCTTTTGACCTCTGAGATCTTGATCTCTTCACGCTTTTCAATGTTATGATCTCTTTTCAACTTTTTCAAAACTACAGTCGAACCTCGTTAACGTGAACACTGTTAACGTGAATTACTTTTAACATGAACTGTTTCCACAAACCCCGTCAAAATGAAGATTAGTTTAGTTATATGAAGATTAGTTACTGATCGTATGAACTACTGATAACATGAACAAATTTTTTATCCTCCTTGAGATTCACGTTAACAAGGTTCGACTGTAATATTATTCATAAACCTAAAAAATAAGAGTTTTTTTCCAAACACAATTTCTCTTCTGTTTGATTTCGATTTTTATGATCAATATTGTCGCTCTTCACTTATAGTCAAATTATTAAAAAATAAAAAATCAAAGCAGTCTTTGGGGACTGCCGATAGAAGTGAAAACTAAGTAACTTGTGAATTGTATCGTCGAGTTATTAGATTATTATTTTCGAATTATTTTTGGTTTGTAAAGAGGTGTTTATGATCTGTATTATATGATTCGGCACAATATTTGTAGCTACCCAAATTAAATGAACTAAGCCTTATATTAGGTAAAAATATTGATTACTTATGAAATTATTTTAATTAGTAGCTGAGATACAAAGGAAAACCGATTCAGGACACCTCAAAACGTGTAAATTAGGTGAAATCTCAAATTCCACTTTCGTTAATATAAAAGAACTTTAAAATATCTTTCGAATGATGTATAAAAAATATAATAATAATTAGAATTTGAAATATTGAAATTTTAAAATATTATAGCGCCATCTGTCGCCAGAAATTTCTGTAAGCTACTGTTCGATTCCAACTCAACAGAGCATTCAAATGATGTAATACTTATGAAATTATTTTAATTAGTAGCTTAGATACAAAAGAAAACCCATTCAGGAAACCTCAAAACGTGTAAATCAGCTGAAATCTCGAATTCCACTTTCGATAATATAAAAGTACTTTAAAATATCTTTCGAATGATGTATTAAAAATAATTTAATCATAATTAGAATTTGAAATATTGAAATTTTAAAATATTACAGCGCCATCTGGCGGTAGAAATTTCTGCAATCTACTGTTCGATTCCAAATCAACAAAGCTTTCTAATGATGTATTACTTATGAAATTATTTTAATTAGTAGCTGAGATACAAAAGAAAACCCATTCAGGACACCTCAAAACGTGTAAATCAGGTGAAATCTCGAATTCCACTTTCGATAATGTAAAGGACTTTAAAATATCTTTCGAATGACGTGTTAAAAATAATTTAATCATAATTAGAAATTGAAATATTGAAATTTTAAAATATTACAGCGCCATCTAGCGGTAGAAATTTCTGTAATCTACTGTTCGATTCCAAATCAACAAAGCTTTCTAATGATGTATTACTTATGAAATTATTTTAATTAGTAGCTGAGATACAAAAGAAAACCCATTCAGGACACCTTAAAACGTGTAAATCAGGTGAAATCTCGAATTCCACTTTCGATAATATAAAAGAACTTTATAATATCTTTCGAATGGTGTATTAAAAATAATTTAATCATAATTAGAAACTGAAATACGTGTATTAGAATAAAATTTAATTTGCAATTAAAATGTAAATTTTTTCCAAAATCGATGAAATTTGAACTGCAACTATCCCGTGTGCTGTTAATGGCGCACAGTAAGTTTCAAAGAATTTAGAAGAAAATTGAAGCATTTTGAAATTTGCAACTTTTATTCCTAGTAGAAAACCACGTGATGTCAATTGGCAAAAAATATGTTTCTTCCCGATCAGATTCTCTGTGACTGGGTTGTCATGGTAACGAACGCCGGCAGAATTTCATTCAAAGCGTTAGCTGACGATGACGCGAGTTTCATGATTTTTGTTCACCCAAAAGTGCTCAACGAGCCTAAAGAAGATTTCAGTTACAAAAAAAAAAAATGTATTTTTGGCTCAATACGTTATAAATTTAATAATGCTGAAAATTATTACTGGTGGCTGTGGTTATTGATAAACAAATAGTCAATATAGGAGAGGAGAACTTTAATATCGTGTCTCGCATTAAAAAAATATTATTTCTTTAAGCTTCTAAAAGTTACTATTATGTGGTCCAAGTTTAGAAAACTTACACTATTGTGATTATAAACAAAAACTGGCCCAATATTGGGTCTATTTGATAGATATTAGATTTATTTGCTAAAATTATTGTAATTGTTTCAATTTAGAAATTTATGTCCGAATAAGTTTTCGAAATTATTTTTAAGATTGAAAAATTTTTTCTATTAAATTATATTTCTCTATATAATTTCTATGTTAACATAATATAGGTATCATCTTACAAAGATATATAGCCAAAGTTACACAATAGTTGCTTTGCATGTTTAGCATCTTATACATAAATTCTGTAAGTATATTTATAAACAAATGTACTACATACGTACAACTTGTTTAGATTTTTTTCTAAGCACTTAAATCACCATTAAATAGTTAAATAAATAAATAGAAAACGATAAATTGGGATTTTTTGCCTAGAGACATAGTAGATCATTTCAAATGAACCATATGTAAAAAGATGCGCTGTTTAATAAATAGGGTCATTTCATAGAATTTCATGGGATATTTTAGAAATGTGATGCTCGGCTATTTTTGTTTCTTTTGATACTTGTATTCCTCATAAATAAATACGAGAGATGTTTAAAATAACTTTTTTTTTTTCTGTACTATTGACCTTAGATTTTATACAAATCATCAAAAGTCGTTCTCATGGTTAAAAACGAGATTATTAGACTTTTATATTTTGGCACAAATCTCTTCGAATTAAATTTATAAGTGCTAGTTTTAAATATTAGTATTAAAGTATATAAGAAAAAGGTGTCACATGCTTTGTTATACTGCTATAACTTTAATGAATATTTAAGCATTATTTTATAGTTTTCTTTTTTTTTTTTTTTTTTTTTGAACTCAAAACCACAAAACAATACACAACTCAGTATATATAATACTTTAACAGATTAATAAATTGGTAAAGAAATGTTTTTTTTTTAAAAAACTTCTACCCCTTTTGGTTTATGGGGGTCTTAAAACGTCATTTTAGTAATTTTTTTTTTACATTTCGGATGCTGTAAACTGTAAACACAATCACAATTAAATTTTCTCATTAATGTCATTCCAGAGAATAATTTATGTGATATTTTATTTTGTGATTTTGTCCCCTAAAAGAGTTATTCACAGAAGAAATTAGTAAAAATTTTACGTGTGACCTTGAATTTTGACCTATTGTAATTACTTTAGTTATTAAGTTTCAGTAGTATAACTAAGCATGTGACACCTTTACTTTATATACTTCAATATTAATATTTAAAATTAGCACTCATAAATTTAATTCAAAGAAATGTTTTCCAAAATAAAGGTCTAATAATCCCATTTTTAGCCATAAGAACGACATTTGATGACCTCAATAAAATCCTAGGTCAACAGTAGAGAAAAATTAAGAATTGTTCTAAACATCTGTCATATGTGCCTATAAAGGATGCAAGTATCAAGAAAATAAAAATAGTCGAGCACTGCCATTCCTGTATGACATCACCCAGAATGGAATAAGGTAACTAGAAATATTTAAATCGAGCTTATTCTGTATTTTTTAATTTTTATTTTTTTCTATATGTATACATAGAGAAAGTATTGGATTTGGAAAAATTTTTGAGCTGCAGTTTTCGACGGATTTACATGTTTTGAGATGTCCTGAACAAGATTTGACTGTTTTTAGAAAATGTCTGTCAGTCTCTCTCTCTCTCTCTCTCTTTCTCTCTCTCTCTGTGTGTGTGTATATTACAAATTTTTTGGACGCTGTATCTCACGAACCAATGAACGAAATTTAACCAGACTTGGTATTTAGTTGGACCCTGGCATAAACTGGTGCTGATTAGATTTGGGGACCAATCGTTCAACAGGTGGTGTTGTGATAATATTTTTTCTAAATTTGTAACATAAAATTTCGTATAAATGTACATAATGAGAGTCATTTTTACGTGTGATTGTAAAATTAATATGAATTATTGATAATAGTAGGAGTAAACTAGTAAAAAAAAAATTGTGCATGTGGGAGTATCGTTTGCCCCCTGGGGGGTGGGGGAGAAAAAACTCCCAGGAGGATGTAAATTTTCAATATGGGCATTTTTTCGAAAGATCTCGTCAATACCTTTAAAACGAATGGTTGAACCATAGATCTCTGATGATTTAAAACAAAGTTATAATTTTTTTTTTTTTAAATTTTTAATGGAAAAAAATTGCATTTCTTCTGATGTTGGCACAAAATTGACTTTCTTTCGATATTTAGTGCTATAATTCTGTCAGATAAACAGCTTCTGCATTTATCATGGAAAAAAGAAATTCATAAATAATAATTTAATAAATAATTTCTGCTGCATGAATTTGTGTAAAATTATGTAGAAGAAAGACTTGTGGTGGCCACAATATACTAGTTTTAGTAGCTTCTAGGATCAATAGGTTTTGTATAGTTAATATTTTCGAATATTATTTTTATCTTTCCTTTTGCTGAAATTTAAATATTTGTTAAAGAATCATTAAACTTCTAATTTTTTTTTTTTTTTTTTTTTTATCTTTGAATTATAATTTTTTAATCTTTATCGAAGTTATACTAATTAATTTTTCAATCCATTTTCAAATTACAGACAATCTCTAATAAGAACAACTATACTGATTATTTAATTTTTGAATTGTTACAGTTTATAGTGGTTATTTAAAATTAAATTTAACTTTAAGTTATATATTTATTCATCATTAGCATTATGATTAAAATGCATTCACAATATAGGTATTCTCTTGAAAATAATGATTTATTAAAGGGATGATGCGTGTTTTTTTAAATTAACAATTTTAGACTCTATTACTTTACAGTAATAGATAAACTAATAATAACAGGAGACTTGGCGTTGGAATATTAAAACTCAAATAAACTACTACGTCAGAAACGCCAAAAGAAAAATTTTTGCGATGCATACAGCTGTTTCGGTAGCCTTAAGCGTACCATCTTCAGTGAAAAAAGAATTCTGAATCTGGAGAAGTGCTGGTATATATAGGAGAGGGACCGAATTTAGTTCAACCAATAGGATTACGGGAAAGGTGAAGTGTGTGGTCAATAGGAATTTAGGAATGTTAGCTGTGTAAAAAGTTAAAAAAATGTGGACTGAATGTAAAATTTCCAACAATCAGACAAATAGGGAACAACGAAATCACAATTTCCAAGGTTTTTAAAATTTTTATAAATACGAAAAGCTTAAAAGAAATCGAGTTCATGAATGGATTTAGGTCTGCAAATTATTTTAGCAGAATTAAATATAAATTATGATTTTCCTCCCAGCAATGTTTAGAAAATTTTACACAGCTAATATTCCTAAATTCCTAGTGGCCACACACTCCTCCTTTCTGGTTGAACTAAATTCGGTCCCTCTCCTATTTTTAAGAGCACTTCTCCAGATTCAGAATTCTTTTTGCACTGAAGACGGTACGCTTAATGCTACCGAAACAGCTGTAAGCAACGCGAAAATTTTTCTTTTGGCGTTTCTGACGTAGTAGTTTATTTGAGTTTTAATAGATAAACTACTTATATTAATTATAAAAGCATAAAAAAAAATTGTGGTCAGGTAAATTAAAATCAGTCATAAAATTATAGTGAATATTTTTTGTTTTCATGTTCTTCCTACCTCATAAAAAAAAAAGATGTATATATATATATATATATATATATATATATATATAGCAAGAGAGTTACCAACTTTTATAATAAATTTATTCCGGAGCATTACAATGTGCTGGAAAAAAAAAAAAAAAACAACTAGTATGTTGTGGCCACCACAAGACTTTCTTCTATATTTTCCTATACATATTCAATCAGTAACAATATTAAAAAAAAAAAAAAAAAAAAAAAAAAAAAAAAGGTTTTTTTTTGTTAAAAGTAAAAAAAATCGATAACTTTGTTTTAAATTATCACAGATTTATAGTTCAACCATTCGTTTTAAAGGTATTGACGAGACCTTTCGAAATATACCCATGTTGAAAATTTATCCCCCCGGGGGGGTACTTCCCCCCAAGGGGGGAAGCGATGCCCCCCATGCAGAAATTTTTTTTTCTAGTTACATACTACTATTATCAATAATTGATATTAATTTTACAATCACAAGTTTAAAACAACTCTTATTATGCACATTTATACGAATTTTTGTCCTATGCTGCCATGTTAAAAATTTAGATAAAATGCTATCACAGCGCCACCTGTTGAGCTATTGATCCCCAAACATAATCAGCACCAGTTAATGTCGGGGACCAACTAAATACCAAGTTTGGTTAAATTTCGTTAAAAAAAAAAAATAAAAATTGCGATTTTTTTTCTAAGTTTTTTTTTGTTAAAAGTAAAAAAAAATCGATAACTTTGTTTTAAATTATCACAGATTTATGGTTGAACCATTCGTTTTAAAGGTATTGACGAGACCTTTCGAAAGATACCCATCTTGAAACTTTGCCCCCCCGGGTGGGTACTTCCCCCCCCGGTGGGGGGGGGACCGATGCCCCCACATGCACAAAAATTTTTTCCCAGTTAACTATTACTATTATCAACATGACCTTTCGAAAGATACCCATCTTGAAAATTTACTTCCCCGGGGGGGTACTTCCCCCCCTGGGGGGGAACCGATGCCCCCACATGCACAGAATTTTTTTCCTAGTTAACTACTACTATTATCAATAATTCATATTAATTTTACAATCACAAGTGTAAAATAACTCTCTTTATGCCCATTTATACGGAATTTTGTCCTATGCTGCCATGTTAAAAATTTGCATAAAATGCGATCACAGCGCCACCTGTTGAGCTATTGATCCCAAAATCTAATCAGCACCAGTTCATGTCAGGGTGCAACTAAATACCAGGTTTGGTTAAATTTCATTCATTGGTTCGTGAGATACAGCGTCCACAAAAAATGATACAGACAGACAGACAGAGAGACAGACATTTTCTAAAAACTATTAATTCGTAATCTAGACATCCCAAAACATGTAAATCCATCAAAAAACGGAGGTCGAAAAATTTCGCGAATCCGATACTTTCTCTATATTACATATAGAAGAAAGTAAAAAGTTTTTGCGTTATAATTTTTGTAAATTGTGAAATAAATTTTCTGACAAATAATTGCTTAGATTTTTTTTTTTAAATGTTACATCTTACATGCATTTATATATATATATATATATATATCTATATATATATATATCATATATAGGGTGTTCCAAAATTCTCACACGCCTCTCCTAATTCACTCTGTAATTAATAATTGAAACCTACTCATGTCAATGTTGAAATATACTCTAACCACCAATATATATATTATATATATATGTCACTATAACGATTAGATTTTCTACAGCAAACATTTGATTTTATACATAATTGCGTCTATTTGCTAATACGTGTTATTACAACAAATTTTAACGTATCGTACATTTATTTGTAAATTGATACGTTTAATGGGAGAAAAGAAAAAAAGAAACACAATAGATTTTTTTGGAGAGACGAAAAACATTATTAATTTCGAAACATAAATATGTTTTCATTTCATCTGAATCTTGAAATAATCTAAAATTTTTATCTTTGGGTCTAAATTAATTTATCTTCGCCGATATGCGATGTATTAAATCAGGTATTTTGTAGATTATCGTGTAACTTTAATAACGATATGTAATAAAATCATTATTTCAGTTTATTTATTTAGATATGGACTTTTAAACTTGCTTTTAATGAAACGTGAGAGGTATACACGGTTAAAAATTTCAACAGAAAACTACTGGTAATCATTTATCTTAAGTCTTATACATACTTGATAACATTTTAATTTATTCCGGAGCACTTTTAGCCTCGTCTCTATTTCGCACCACTTTCTTTTTACAGTATTTTTCTCCAATGTACGATCTACGATAATATAAGAAAAATTTAATAATAATAAAAAAAGTGGTATGGACTAAAGGCGGGGCTAAAAATGCTCCTGAATAAATTAAAATGTTGGCAACTCTACTTTTTATATAATATTACAGAGAAAGAAAATACGGAGATGGTGAGAATTGTTATATATGCATCTTAACAGCTAATATTAACTATTGGCAAGAGTATATTTGTGACTTAGGATGCTTTTTCTAAAGTAGAATCAGTCATTTTTAATTTTTATTGATAAATAAAATAAATAAAAGTACAAAATAAAGATTGAGAATCTCGATGATTTACTTCTAACTAAGAATTACTGTAAATTTACAGAAACTCTGGATAAATATTTCAGTATATTTTACTGAAATTTTTTACAGTGTACTTTTGATTAGCACTAGCACATTTTTAATATTTCCATACTTGCCAAACATGTCATATATTGAGTATTATAATTACGTTTCTTAAGAACTATATAAACACATTTTGAATATTAATTATATGTATTGCGTATCTTTAATAATAAACATACGATTTATGTCCGTACAGATAGTTATTTAATAACATAAAAAGTCTTTAATATTCGTCTGAATTGCAGCTTGTCTATGAGTATTAAAAGTTCTACTGTGAATTCAATTGATTCTTTGATCAGTATTCTTCGATCTTTCCTTGTGTTTTTCCATTTAAGATGATTTCTAGGAAAAATCCGTCTTATTTAGAATGGAAAATAATGACAGGTCGAGAAATTTTTCGAATTTTAGTAAAATGTAAAAGACGTATAACCGTTATTAGCGGCATATAAATGAAGAATTTTTGCATTAAAATGAATAGGAATGAATTGGGACTTCACTAAAAGGTCGTATAAATATAAAAGACGTATAAACGAGAGACGTATGAACGGCGCTTTACTGTATATATATATATATATATATGTTTGAATCCCGAATAAGGCATGGATGTGTTGTCCCTGTTAGGGGTAGCGTGGCCGCCCATTGGGTGTTACATCACAAATAGCCATTACAGAGCTGCCAACATTTTTAACTTTTAAATCAGAATTGACACCAGTATTTTTAAATGGAATATGTTATACATATTTTCGACGATTAACATTACCGGAAACAGCGATAAAAATTTTCCGGTTTAAAGTCTCCCTTGAAAAACGGGAGACTTGGCACCTATGCCATTAATTTAGCGTTTTCCGATCAATGCTCACTCGCAAATACGGCGTCATTGGGATATAGGCATATATATATATATATATATATATATATATATATATAATTTATCATTTGCATGCATTTAAATTTTCATTTCCAAAATGTACATTATTAATATATTTTTTAGTTTTAATTTCTGTTATTGTTTTGTAAATCTAATTTGAAAAAAAAAAAAAAAAATACTTATAAAGATTATATGTATAAAAGAAAAGTTAAATTATTTGTATTTAGGGGATCATAAGGAATTTTGAAGAATTTGCTAACATTATCGAACTCTTTTAAATCGATAAGTACTATGAAATATAGAGGGTGATCAGTTTAAAAAGAGTCCCGCGGGTTTTCCTTATAACCCTTAAATCTGACGGGTGTGGCAACTATTCTAACACTGAAGTATGATTGTTTGAACCTTGTTTAAGTTTGTGAGACAATTTCTAACACTGTTTGACTGTTACAACTTTATTTGTGAGGTAAGACAGAAATGGAGACGCACAATTTTTTTAATCCTGTAATAATTTTACTTTTGAAAAACATAATTTAATTCAATTTTTTTACATTATCATTCCTCACAGAAAATATTGAAAATGTTCGCCACCATTTTGAATACAAACATGAACATGTCGAACCAGGTTTTTGACACACTTCGCAGCATTGTTGGTGTTATTGACGAGATTTCTTCAGTTACGATCTCTTTTAATTCATCGATGTTTGCAGGACTTCTTTGGAAAAGCCTATGAAATGATAATGTAAAAATGATAATGACAATGTAAATGTAATGTAGGAATGATAATGTAAAAAAAAATTAATTAAATTTTGTTTTTCATAAATAAAATTATTACAGGATTAAAAGAATTGGGCGTCTCCATTTCTGTTTTACCTCACAAATAAAGTTGTAACAGTCCAACAGTGTTGAAAATTATCTCCCACACTTAAACAAGGCTCGAACAATTATAGTTCAGTGTTAGAATAGTTGCCACATTCGTCATATTTAAGGGTAATAAGAAAAAACAAGGGGTACTCTTTTGAATTGATCACCCTGTATATAAATTTGTGTCTGATGATTGTTGAAAAAAATCCGTGTTCTAGTTTTATAATGAAAGTTTCGTTAAGTACTGTATATTACATTGAAAATATAAAATAAATTTCTTAAAAAATTAAGCAGTAACCAATTTTATATGCGTATAATCTTTTCTTCAGTTGTTAATATTGAATAGTCTTGTTTATTTCATTTTTAATATTGAATTGATATTGAAATTTCTTGATTTTTTTTAGTTTTTCATATCGAGTAGTTTTAGAAGGCTTAGCGAATTAATAAAAGAATATGACAAATTAAAGGAAATGCAGTTTTCAGAGCATTTTTAAGAAAAGCTATAATTTAGCTTATTTCTTTTCAGGAGAAATGTATTCTTACTGTATCTCTATGTTTAAAATTGAAGTGGATAAAGATTTTTCATTAGACTATCTACGAGACGTTAGTATCTACGAGGCGTTTCTCATTTAAAATTCAAAAACGAACCATCAAAATCGGCACACTTATCCGGAAAAAAATGTGCGATCACGCCCACATACTTATAGCGAGTGAATAGATGATCTCTTTTTATTTATATTGGCTCAAAAGAATAGTTATTTTGTTTAAACGATTTTAAAGATTAAATTAAATCATTTCATATGTTTAATGTAGAACCTTGTTTAAAGAAAACCTTGATTAAATTTCATAGTTGGGAAGGAAGAGTGTGAGATTTAATAAAAATTATTGCTTTTAGAAAACTCAATATTTTTATGCGAAAGATAACGTAAAGATATTTCTTTACAAAACTGTTCTCGTTTTTTCATATCATAACTGAGCTTAATATCATAACTGATTTTTTTCATTTAATAAATGAGATACTTCTTTTTACATTTCTAGATTTTAAGACAATTTTATTTAGATTTCCTGAAACATTCCAAGTTTTAGGAAACAAATATCATGAGCAATACCTATGCATATATTTTTTTTTTATTGGAGTGTAAGAAATTTTAAGATAATACCAAATTAAAAAGAACTAATTTTATTATTTTTATTTTTAAAAATGCAACTTTTCTAAACTTATATAATTAAAGGAGTATCCTGTATAAAAATATTTTTACATTTGTTTGGAAATGTTAATATATATATATATATATATATATATATATATATATATATATATATCATAAGATATAATTAAGATAGATAGATAGATAGAGATAGATAAATAGATAGATGGATGCATAAATAGAGGTAGATAGATAGATAGATAGAGTTAGATAGAGACATAGAGATGAATAGCTATATAAAGATAGATAGATATAGAGAGAGACTAACTACTGATTTAACACAATTCTCGCGTCTTTAAATCTGAAAAGTATTTCAAATTAATTTAGCTTCAAAATTCACAAAAAGGCTAATAATAAAGTTTAAATTGCAAATTAATCACATTCGTCGTAGTAAATAGTTTGAAATAAATATATATGATAATTTTCATTTCATCACGTGTAATATTTGAAAAGGTTTTTATAATATATATATATATATTAAATTCAATATCAATGACAAAAATCAATTTGTACAGAAAAGGCGCTCAAAGCAGCACAAAATAGTATACAAAAACAATAATATATTTAAATGAAGATAAATGATGAGATGAAAGTGAAATGTAACAAACAACAAGAAAACTTATCAAACAATGTTAATAAACAAGAAAATTAGTTAAATTTAAACACTATTTAAGCTAGAATTTTAAATTATGCTGTGCCAATCTCTTCAGCAGGTGCGAACACAGCTATTTACAAACTATGTAGTACTAGCAGGTTTCAAAAGATATGCAGGCCAGCATACTCCAAATGTAATTCAAACTGAATAGTAAGGAAAAAATGTAAAACAGTATTTCTATTTATTGAAAATTTAAAATTGAGTTTTGAAAAATTAAAACTATATTTCTATTTATTAAAAATCATATGTTACAGCCAACAAAAAACTTTTAAAATATATAGAGAGAAAGATTTTTATATATGAAATGCTAGCCATACATACCCCCACCCGAACCTACTAGAAAAAGATGAAAAACTCACCAACTGCGAGAAATAACATCTGCAAAATTCATCCCAGCTCAAAAACTTGAAAAACACTAAATTTTCGCTCCATATCCAAAGATGTCCAAATAATTTCTAGGTCTGGCGAAACAAAATAACTCCAAACATCAGCAAAATGGTCTTCCGAAAAGGCTTTGAACCAAATGCATCAAACTGGACACCTATATGGATCACCAATCAAAAAGCAGAAACTGCGGCGCTGACACTAAAAATTCAAATTTTTGTATAATGAAAAATGAAACTCAAAGGATACAAGTTTTTGTAATATAATAAAGCTTGAAAATTGAAAACTTGTTTATCAAAATTAAATTTTAAATTACATAACCTTTTGATTCTTAAAATATGGTTGATAATAATATTTATGTAAATTCTGTGGCTCAGATTAGAATACCAATGCGGCATACAGTTAGTAATGAAGTTAAAGTTTTTTCTTTTGTCAAATAAATCAGTATATAAATTATTATTTTTTAAAACAAATGAAATACACAAAAAAGCAGCTTCAAAATTATTATTGTTGGCTTTATTTAATTTTAAACAATTTGGATAAATTAACTTTGAAAAATTATCAAAATCAATATTGAAAATGATTAAATCATCGATATATCGATAAGCATGTAAACAGATATTATGAGTTACAGTGAACTGATATTCAAAGAAAAATAAGAAAAGATTAGCCGCACAGGAAGAGTAATTAGTTCCCATGCCAATACCATGAGATTGTTTGAAAACTTTATCATGAAAAAAGATGTAACTATTATTTAAACAAAAATGACACAGACTAAGAAAAAAATCTCGAGGGATATTCAATTCCTCTTCAATATAAAACATGTCAAAAATATTTTTAATAATATTATAGAGTTCATTTATAGGAATATTACTGAACAGGTTTTCAAAATCATAAGTTTGAATAGATGAAGGTCTAAAAGTAATTTTATTAATTAAATCAAGACTATTATCAATAGACCAAAAATAACTAGAGTACTTATATTTAGATTTTAAAAAGTCATAGATTTTTTTTCAGAAAAAATTGCAATTTGATATTGAAATTCTTACCAATACTATTAGTAGTACAACAAATGCATCTAAATTTAACAGGATTTTTATGAAACTTAGGTGTTAAAAATAAAAAGGGAATATTACTTTCATTAAAGACCCTTATATTATATGAAAAGAGTGATTTAATCTGCTTAGAATAAGCAGTAAAACAGTTTTTAACAATCGTGGATTTCAAATTTATTTTTGTGTAGTAAAAATCATTATTAAGTTCATCTAAAGTTCTCTCAAAATAAAATTTCTTTCAAATGATACCATAATTACTAGCTGCTTTGAATACCATAATTACAAAGCAGCGAGGGGGGAGCGAGGGGGAGGCGAGGCTCCTACATATACATTTTTTTCCCCTGTTGACTATCTCTATTACAAAAAATATATATTCGTTTCATTGGGTTTAGTGCAAGTCTATAGCTGTTAAACTCTACTTACCTGCAATTTCCTCCATAGACGTAATGTATTTGAATACTGTTGAGTGTCCCTGTACACGAACCATTTGCTTGATCTTAACGAAAAGTTTAGTGTAGCATCCTCATATGATGCACATTTGGAATACCAAGTTTGAACTTTCTGCCATAAATTGTTTTTGAGATATGCTGATAACAGACAGACAGACAGACATACACACAGACCATTTGCTAAAAACATGATTTTCGTATTCAGGGGACCTCAGAACATGTAAATATAACAAAAACTCGCGTTCGAAAATTTGACCGAAAAACAATACTTTCTGTACCTTATGGGTAAGAGAAAGTAAAAAATTGTGAAATTTAATTTTTTGTCATCTCATTTGTATTTATACTAAGAGACGAAAAAAAAAAAAAAAAAAAAAAAGCCGCGCTTGGACATTTTCATTTTTCTTTTCAAAAATCACCAATTTTATCATTCAAATGTAGGGATAAAACAGCGATTTTGCCGGATATCGAATACCTAAAGCTCTAATGCCTGCTTAATATGGATATCTGATATCCGGCAAAATTATTATCAATTTTATTCCTATTTTTAAATGATTAAATTTTCCATTCTTGAAAGGAAAAGGAAAATTATCCAAGTGCAGCTTTCCCCCTCCCCTATTTGTGTATTTTGATTTTTCTACATTTAAATTCTTCAAATGCACATATTTCGATTATATAATATCAGTATTATGCTGTGTTAATTTTAAAATCGCATCAAAATTATTTTGAGGAAAACAAACCATTTAATAAACTAATTTTCAGCCATGATAAAGTTCCAAAGGGGGAAAAAAAAATGTATTATTCAAACAGCTGCAAAACTAAAAACAACTATTTCCTGATTTCAATAATAATGGGGAATTCCGTGTTATTAAACAAAAGATTAAGAAGTGCTAATTCTTTCGAAAGTACAATGGGTTGTAAAAGGTGGTGATAATTAAACTTGCTGTAAATAACGCCAGGAGGCTCAAACGGGGGAGCGGATTGCCCCCAAATTTGTCATACGGACGAATATATACTTTTGAAATAGTTTTCTGCTTTTCTCTTTTCTTTCTTTCTCTCTTTTTTTTTTTTTTTAACTCCTTGTGCACATCCTATAAACCATCCAAATACCAAACTTTCCGTCGATCCGCTCGTTCGTTTTATCTGCAGAATGAGGTTTATAGTGAAGTTAAAATTACTCGTTATTCTACGTTTCTTATCTGGCAATTTCCTAGCACACATTCATAATCTAGTGGATGTTAGGTATTACACAAAAAGTTCACGTAGTTGTAGCATACCGTGAAATAAGAAGCCCAACCAACATGATTTTGTTGATACCTGCTTTGCATTTTTACACATGGGCTTTGCAGTGGCTCTTAGGTTCTGCTCTTTAAACTAGCTGGCGAGTGGCGCAGGGATCGAAGCGGCACACGTTCAACAAGCCATACGGATTTCTCTGTATTTTCCGCTGAAACTTGCATGAATATGTGCTTGGACATCTTAGAAAGACCCCACCGAGGGCATTCCATCCAGACCTAGTACCCTAGCATAGCCAGTTGGCCTTAAACTATACACCAATACGTTTTTATACAGGAAAAAAAATGTGCAATATAAGTAAGGAACGATAAGAAATTTTAAAAAGTCACAACGTAAAAATTATATCCCCTGTTCGATAACGAATTCGAAAATCATCAGCAATTTAATCCTCTTATAATTTCGGCAACGATGTATGCAGACTTATAAATGCTCATTCAAATGATTGCAAGAATGAGGAATAACATAATCTGAGATGTTAATACGCTTTCTGCATATGAATAATCTGCCATTTAAGAATAGATTTTGAAAAAAAAAAAAGGTTGGATAATATTATTGCTTGTCAGCTTTAAGAGAAGGGATTTGGTGTTTTCGATACCAGAATGATAGGTAACATTTAAAACATCGTATAGAATAATAAATATGTTAGTGGGAGAAGTATTATGGGGTGAAAAATTGTGCTTCTTCACATGTATTAACATCAGGATAATGGCCTAATCTATTTTCCGATTTAATCATTTTGTATTGCTGCAATTAGAATAAGGAGGGTATTTTTGTTATTGAATAGTGTGAATTCCAGAGTATCTAATGATTTTGCAATTATCTTCATATAGTATATATATTACAACCAATTACAAGCTCCTTCTTGTTATGTTTCTATATGCTTTGCGTTCTTATCGGAATTATTTTATAGCGAGTATTCTTCTTCTTATATCAAATAAATTAAAATATTAAAAAAAAAAATAATCACGTTAACTAGTTACCAGATTGGCTTTTGTGAATTGTTGCGGCGAATTACTCAACACACATCTCTCTCTCTCTCTCTCTCTCTATATATATATATATATATATATATATTGAGGTGATATGCTATTACAGTGGATCTACAGATCAGGAGCCCTAACGCCTAATTTTTTTTTTCTCTTTACTAAGTAATATATATATGAAATGATAGAAAGTATTAAGATTTTAAATTATTATTTTATTATTTAAAATTAAAAAATTGAAAATAATTCTGAAATTTAAACTGCAAAGTGTGTTTCACTGCAAGAGACTTCATAACTAGAATAGAATAGATTCTGATGTTAACACGATTCTTCTTTCTTGCGGATACTTTTGCATATTAATTAATCGTGGATATTTGGAACCTAGGTAAAATGCCAATCATAAAATTTATAACCAATAGAAAAGTGTAGGAGGAGATTAAGCCCTCTGGTGGTTAGCGTCGAAAAAAAGGACTATAAAAACGGATCGGAATTATTTATGTAGCCTTGTAAACTAATTATTGATTCTATGATCACGATTGTGTATAGAAATCATGTTTTTCAGTATCATAATTGTGCATATTAATGTTTTCAAGTTGAATGCAGATAAATGATGTTAAAATGCTCTTAAAAGAAATGTAGTCCATAGGCCGTAATGTATTTCTTTTGTATCGCTCAATGTACGAGATACACAGAAAACTAGCGATAATTTCATCAAATTAATAAATATTTTACCAAATTTTAAGATAATTGGATGATTTTGGGGCCTTTATTGAGTTATATATCGATTGACGACATTCGTTCGAGACATCAAAACCTTCATGAAATAGAATAAGATAGTTAGAAATAAGATTAATTCGTAAATATTTAAAACTTTAAATTATTTGTTTAGTTTGGAAAGGGAAATTTTTTAGAGTATCTTTGTAAACTAAACTTATTATAAGCTGAATTTATGATATACATATCAATCAACAATATATAAAAAAAAGAAAAGAAAAAAGGATGTTATTTTGCACTAAATAATTTTAATGAGTTTATTACTAATATATGAGATTTTTATTATAGCACACGTTAGGGGACATTGGATTTTAAAATTACCAAAATAGCAACCAATAAAATATGTTAATATAGTAAAAACGTATTTGTAAAATATGTTGAATTTAAATAAAATGAAAATTCTGCAACTCTGAAAAATTAATTTTTACAGATAAATTAAAAAAAAATAGCTTTTAAATAGCTTTTATTCAAAACGAATATTTTTCAGAATTTTGAATCTTAAAATACTCCCTGTGACTTACTTTTAAAAACTATAAAAAATACAGTGAAGGCTCATTATAGGCAATGAAATAAATCTGTGTATCCAATTTAGTTTCTATCTTGATTTAAAATTTAAAAAATAATTTTAAGTTTTGAAAAACGCGAAATTAACACGAAATTTTACCTATGAAATATATAAAGCATTTCTTATGAATTAACTTTTGAATGGATCGACAAGGAAATATACATATGCACCCAGAATATATGCTTGAGTAATAGTAGCATGGAATTTCGCGAAAAAAATTAAAAATTAGCGAGGTTGGAGTACTTTTAAAAAAGTTCCAAACAATTGAAATTTTAAGCTAAAGCTTTTTAAAACTTAGATGATTTGAAGATATTTTAATCTATTTAATATCTTTGTATTTCAATGTTCATGTATGTAAAAATGCATAATTTGTAAATTACCGTTTTATGGAAAAATGCATAAAACGGTAATTTACAAAAAATGCCTTATAATCTCCCCCATTCTCCTAATTAGGATAAATGGTGTTCATAAAAATATTAAATTTAGATAATTCTATGAAATCTGCATTTATATAAATTACACTATGATATGCATAATACATGATTCGCAATCAACTGTAGCGTAATTTCCCGTCTATGATGATTAATCAAGGAGAATTCTGGCTTTGATGAATTAATTCCTGTTTTGGAGCAATGTTTAAAAAACTAGGTGTCTAAATTCATCATCCTGTCTAAAAGACCATTCCCTGCGTTAATAATGCAAATTATCCGAATTCATAATTGTCAAAACACACTGCGTTTTAAAATAAACTTTGAGTTCAGTTATAGACGTACTAAAAAGAAAAGAAAGGATTTGTACATATTAGTCCTTAAAATAAGGACTTTCACTGAAAAATAAAATAAATAAACAAAGAAGCAAAAATATTCAAAAAGGAGTAAATTCGTGTCAAATTTGAACATGTTACGCACTCAAAATAGCTCCGAAGCAAATATGCTCAAATTTAAAAATCCCATGTACTTATTATCGAGTGTATTAACACACTGAAAAAAAATCTCTGGCATCTAAATTGTGGCTGTAGAAAAAATAGTTCTATGTCATACTTATAAATTCTAGTCCCCTTTGCAAGCGAGTTCTAGAAATCCCTATTAGAGTTCTAGAGAGTTTGTCTATATTATGGATGTCAAATTGAAAATATCTCCAAATAAATGTGAACACAAGAGGTGGGTTTCAGCAACTATAATCTTGGTTTATGACCCTATTCTAGGTAATTAAGCGAGAATTTCCCGCCATACAAAAGATTCAGAATATTCAGAATATCGTTTCACAATCTAGAAATGTGTAGACAAGAAATTCTCGATCATTTCGTCTATTCAATTTATTGGCGTGTCTTATGCGCATAACTCGGAAATCTATATTTCTAGTTAAGGGATTTAGAAAATGGTCACTTATTCATTCTAGATGAAGGCGGTATATTTTATTTCTCAGTACATGCTCAAAAATTTGCATTAACCATCGGGAATCCCAATATACCAAACATAGATTCTCATTGATTTATTATTCCGCAAATCAATATGAAATCGTCATGAAATGTAGTTCTGGAAATTTCAGGGAATAAATTTTGTGTTTGAACTCTTTCTGCTTAAATTTGTAGAAATTCTATTAAAGAATTTCTTTTAGTTCAGCATAATTTATAATAAATAATGAAGTGAACAGATATTAATTTTAAAATATACGATGTTTCATAAATGAGACATGCTTTCATTAAATGAAACATGTTCGCATGTTTTCTCATAAATGAGACAGGTTTTGCATGTTTTCGTTCCTGAAACAAAATTACTCATTTTGAGATGAGTATATCCAAGTATTCATTTTTGAGCGCTTCATTATTAACAGTGTTTGATTAAAATTCCAGCTTATGAGAATTCCGTAAAATATCTCTGTACACACATATCTCTGTATCAATATCTAACTCACATATAACTGTATCATTCACATACATATGCGATCTAAATCTATCTATCGATCTCTTTCTCTATATACATACATATTTGATACAAGAAATAAATATATATAATATTTAACATAAAAACTGAAAAACTAAGTAAAACAAGGGCAAAATCCAAACATATGCAACAGAAATAACAATAAGAAGGAGTAGAAGCCACCACGGCTTATGATGGGTGGAGCAGGTTTATCTAATTTGCCGGGCGTCCAACGTTTCCCAAATCCTCTGAAATACCATATGATAAGAAAGAAAAACGTTATAATGAAGTTTTTTGTATTATTAGGTAAAATAAATTATTATTTTATAATTACTGATATATATAAACCAAATTTATATAAATTAAATCAATCATATGTGTTATATTATGTTATACTTTTAAATTATTATCCCCTCTGTACATCTGCACTTAATGATGACATATCATAATTATAAAATACTACAAAGGTATTTGATATACATAATAAAATATTATACTTTTCACCAAAAAAATTAAAAATTAATTTTAGAAAATTATACAGTAGAATTATTGCCTTTTACTACATACTTTTTTTTTTTTTTTCAAAATTATATTCTAAAGCTAGAGAAAAACAGTGCTACTTTCAATACTATTTTAATACTAATATTTATTTTTCTAAAATTGATTTTTTTAATTTTGTGACGGATTGTGACGGACCATTGCATGGAATGCTCATTATATATATATATATATATATATATATATATATATATATATATATATATATATATATAATGTTACAAGAGTGTAAAATGAACGGAAAACAGATGATCAAATGGTAAAATTATCCACAAGAACCAAAAATACAGATATCCAAGAATAGTTTTCTTAAATATAAGGAATAATACACAATACTTATTTTATAATGAACCATTAATACCCATATTTACTAATAAGGTACTGATTAAGAAAAAGAAATTGACAATAAAGAAAATGTTCATCCATGTCAATTTTTTTAACACCAAAGAAAGAACAATGATAATTAAACAGAATCATTAAAAGTAGAAAAACGCTTACAAGCTGAAAAATTTTCTCTTCAGGAATCGGGAACGTACAATTTTCTACGAAAAGTTTTGTAAAGTTTATATATATACACGCATACACATATATATAACCTTTTAAAACATATAACATATACCTAATTTACAGAATATTATTTATTCAGGTTATTAAGACTTTAACTATTCTATGTATAGAAAGTTTTCATATTTTGCAATTTTTTGAATTTTAATTTTAAAGTTTTAAAACAAGACACATAAAAAATCATTCAGATTCTTTTAAAGTTAAAAACCGCATTCCTTGTTTGAGTAGCAAATTTAAGTACTTGATTGCTTATAGAAATTACTTTTCAAATAAGTTATCACGTAGATGTAAGCTCTAAATTATGATGAATTCTTTATCGTTACTGCAGTTACATAAAATTAATTTCCAAAAATATTTAATGAAAATGAGAATTTTAAAAACAAACGCATTAAATTGTAGAAAGATGAAACAATATTTTAGGGGTCTAAATAATTACGTATTACTCTTCAGATGATAAAAAAGGAGGGAAGAATGCAGCGTTAAAATAGCAATTGTTATATGCGTTTCATTTTTTAATAACACAGATTATATGGAGACACAGCATACTGTTAATAATTTAAACAGACAAACTACTCGATATTATCTAATCTTATATAAAATTACTGTGAAAATTAAATAATGATTTTGAAAAATCAATTGTATATATACATTTTAATGGCTACTATTATTTTGAGTTATTAATGATGGAGTATATAAACGATTTATAATACTTTTTCTGGAGAAGAAATATTCCTTTTAATTTTCTATCTTTAAAAAAAATAAATAAAGATGTATATAAAATAAAGACAGAGAAACTTAAATTATGTTTCTAACTGAGTTAAGTTGAGGTGAGTTCCACTGTAGCATACACAGTGGGCAATTGACGATGGTTTGGGATGGCTTGGGGCTAATTCTTAGGGTTGGGATTAAAGCATTGTGTTGCAAATTTATAGAGACTCTGTATAAACGTTTTGTAAATTTACAGAAATTTTTTACAGTACATGCGCATTTTTATTTTTTGTGATAATAATAATAATAATAATAATAATAATAATACTGAAACTGTCCCGATACTCAAATATAAAAATCTCGAAATATATTTAAACTTCAAAATATTTAAAAAAGAAGTACAATAAAACATGGAATCCTAATAAATAAACTAGCAGTTCGAAATTACTTCATAGAAAATTCCTGCTAACCACGCTCTGTTAAAGTTAATATGTATATGTGCCTCGATTATTTTATTTTGTTTTATTTATTTAATTTTTAAAATTTTAAATTGGCTACAGATTTGTTACAAATCTATCGATTTAAATAAAAAATACGCTTGATTTGCCAAATTCTTTGCAGGTTGTGGCGTTGCGATAATGTTTCAGATGCAAGCTTTATTAATTGTACATATATACATTGTATATTTCTTCAAAAATTTATTTATAACTTTAATGTTATACTGTTCTACATAATTTCAAACTAGTTTACAAAGAATAATTTTAAATTTTTTCTCTAAAAGACAGTTAACATTTAAGTCACTTTTTCCCCCTTAACAATCCAAAATGTATACTGTTTTTTGTAGATTTTTTTATTCCTTATGTTAATATCATGGCCAATATAATCTTTCTATACACGACTCTATTATCTTTGGTGCCAAGTAATAAAAGAAAACAAATATAAAATATAAGACGACAAACAGCAATAATATTAAGAATAATAATAACATATGGTGAAAGGGCTGTAATCAATATGTAGCTAATGGATTTTGTCTAGTCCAATAAATATGTTTTCCATTCAAATGCAATGATTATTTGATGCTTCCGTTCAGTGTTTGGGAGAAAAAGTTTCCGATAATTTTCTTACTTTATTGTACAATTAGGTTTGTGTGACGAAAAAAAAAAAAAAAAAAAAAAAAAAAATTTAGAATTAATTGGAAAAAATAATTTAATTGTGAAAAAAAAAAAAAAAAACTTTTATGAAAGAAAAAAAAAAAAAAATATATATATATATATATTAACTTTCTTCATTTATCAAAAAATACCAAATAGATATTCTGAATTTTGGAAATCGCATTGATGCTTGAGTCGAGGATGATAGTCATAAAACTAACACTTTCGAAATACATTAATAATAATAATAATAATAAAAAAAAAAAATCGGGAGGTGGAAGATAGAACAGGTTCAGAATTTTAAAAAATGGTGAAGCTGAATTGGTTGGTTGGTTGGGTTTTATGTCGCACTAGTGCTGCGCAATGGGCAATTGGCGACGGTCTGGGACTCACCTCTAATGGTGGTCCGGAGACATGCCATCACAATTTTGATCCTCCACGGTTGGGATGACTCTCCCGCTTCGCAGACCCCCAGAGGTATAATTTTTGATGGGAACATGGAGGACATTGCGGTCACGACAGATTTTACGTGCACCAGCCACCATTCGTGTACAGGACGGTTTTTGGTCGGCTCGAGTACTGAATCCGCAATCTTCCAGTTACCAGCCCAGCGCTCTACCGACTGGGCTACCGCGGCCCGAAACTGAATTGAAGTTTTGAGTAATATTTTCGAAATGTTATCTTTAATTGAACAGTAATTTGCGCTAATAGTAAAATAACCTAAGATACGTAAGCATTTATTTAAATATATATAGCAAGAATCAACAACATGACTTCTACAGGCGCCATTGCGATTAAACGCCTTATTAAACGCCATTACTATATTACATACGTACTGAGAATTTATAATTTAAGTATCTACAACTTGTATTAAAAAAAAAAAATGGTATTTTGTATATTTTTTTCATGCGTCTCCAATAATTATTTTTAATTTCATTGCTGAGTAAATGTTTTGCTGACCCCTGGTACATAAATTTACACTAATTACGTTTTAAATTATTGTACATGTATATCATTAACTTATATGCTTTGTTTGTTACTCAGGAAAAGAAAGACACAATTCTTTTTAAAAATTGGTATCAAGGGGAAAAAAAAAAGTAGTCCAAAATGTGGACAAATAATGATAAAAAAAAAAAAAAAAAAAAAAAAAAAAAAAGAACTATACGGAAGTTAGAATTTACCACATTTATGAAGTTAACGTTAGCATGATGGTATATCTTTTTAACAATAAATACGAGGGCAAAGACATAAAAGTTTTTTTTTTCTTTCTTCACCTCTAAATTTTTCTTTTTTCCATATCCTTTTTCCTTTGTTTCTTTTTATAATAATAATAATAATAATAATAGTCGTAATTATTATTATTATTATTATTATTATTATTATTATTAAAGTTTGGACTAAAATACATTGTAAATAACAAAATTCTCTAGAGAAGAAGAAGAAAAATAAATAAATAAATAAATAAAACTGGATAGCACTTCTGGTTTAAATTATTCCTTGTTATACTCTTCGCTAAAATGCATACCGACTGGTACTCTTTTCATCTAAACTTTCCATTATGATGAAGAAACTATTCCTTTTTCATTGATTACAATATTTTGTTACTTTTGTGAAAACTTCTTTGCGAACCTCACAACAAAAGTCCAAGAAAATATACTCCCTGTTGTCCTCGAATAAAAACCAAATCATGTTAAATTGACTCCACAGTCTGTGAAATACTGAATATTCTGAAACAGATTTTAGAAACTATAAACATATTTCTCAGAAATAGACTTTTGTGTTCTATATAGCACTGTTTGGCGCCAGTCAGTCGATTTCGCAACTCATATTTTATTTTTGCGGGGTCGCGAACGAGCAAAAAGAACAAAAAAGTATCGAGAGAAAGAAAAAATATATATTGTATCTTTAAGCTAACGATAGATGGCGTGCGCGTTTCCCCTCCTGATTCGTGTGTAGATGGGTGTGCTTTGCAGTGAAGTGTCATTCATAAGGTCGTTTTCTCTCTGTACGAGTTTCATCTTTAGAGAGCTTGTTCCGATCCACATGGTAAGTTTTTCATTTTAGATTGTGTAATATTGCTTTGGTGCAAAGAGAAATCTCTCTTTGCTTCATATTTGACAGTTTTTGATAGTTTTTTTTAGTTAAGATAAACTTATCGCAGGACACATGTATATTAAGCCTAACCTAAAGACCTCCATCCTAGAAACATTTTGATATTTTCTTTCATTTAGCAAATGCGAAAGAATTCAGTGTTAGAAAGTTTCTTTATGATTCACTGAGTTTGCTCTCTCGTGAAAGATTTCTGTTTGGTGATAATCATAATGATTGAAATAAAAGTAATAATGAATAGGTTAGAAAAAATAATTCTGCTAAAGTAGTTAAAGATCAGAGGTCTGCGAAACTGAGTTAGGTGAGGAGAAAAACTGATTTTTCACGCCTTTATACAAAGTTGCAGCTAGTACTCTCTGGTTTATTTTGTTTCATTGATTTATGAATGAAATTCCAGCACGTATTTTGTGTTATTTTTTCGTAAAATTAAAAGAAATATGTATGTGTTTAATGTATAGTTATTTTCTTCTCAATTAATTTAAACTTATTTCATTATTTTATATGGCATAAAATATTGTTAAACTTTATTCTTGTTATTTATATTTGCATGCATTTCTAATAAATGTGCTATTTGTATTTATTTAATCAATTATTATAAAAATATGCGTCGAGAAGAGAACATATTTAAGTTTTCAAGTTGTACTTTTATGTTCTTCCTTGATATCTTTTGTTGTCCAATTAATGTTTGCTTAATGTTGTGAAGTAATTAAAAATCTTCAATGAAAAAAGACGTTATTTAATTTAATATAATAAGAAATAAAATATTCACATAAGTTTTCATTTAAAGAACATTGTATTTTTCTTAAAGAAAAAAGAAAAGGTGTATTAAATGAACGTTATTAAAAAAGTACATATTCTACGCGGCTTTAAGTATTATAAATCCATGCATTTTCTAATAAATAAGACATGTTAAGTTTTTAAATACATGATAATTATCTTTAACCCCCCCCCCCCCCCCTTACAGAATCATAATAAAAATAAAAAAATATTGATACGACGATATTCAGGAAATATATTTATGTATGCACAATATGTATACATACATGATTTTAAAATTGCTTGAGGTATACTTTTTTGTCATACAACAGGTATACAAAGAATATTTACAAAAGTTTTAACAACTTCTTTTACTATAAGCACGCGTTAACGTTTTTTCCGTCAAACAAAGAACAGTATTTTACCAAGTAAAAGAATATGCGCATATTTTTCATGCAACTAATTTGGCATGAATTACAAAAAGAAACTACAAGGAGTAAACCTGTTGCTTGTATGTGATGCTACAATTTTTGTTGTAACAGCAAAAACACTTTAACTATATTCAACATATATTCATTTAATAATAATAATAATAATAATAATAATAATAATAAAAGAAAGAAAGAAACTTAAATAAAATATGTTCAACAATTTGAAGTACATTTCTTTATTATTAAAAAATAAAATCAATAACTTTAATTTAAGTAATTGATTTTTAATTTTAACTAGAAACACATTATTATTATTATTATTATTATTATTATTTTAATCGAAAGTATTAGTTGTCAAGATTTCTTTGTCAGTACTGTGAAAAATATATTTTCTATTAGCAGTCGATCTTTAAAATAAATTAGTTGAATATGTTCAGATATCAATTAAATTATATTCTACCGGTATCATTAATTAAAAATTTTTTCTGAAGAAATTAATTATTAATTTGAAACATTTTAGAATGTTTGCCCTTTAAACAACATTTGTACCGGCAGTTAAATAAATAAATGAGATTATTTCTACAACATGATTATAATTAATATTTTCGCGTTCTAAATATGTATATATGTAAAAAAAAAAAAAAAAAAAAAAAAAGAAAAAAAAAAAAAGAAAAGAAAAAGTCTGCTAAAACAGTTATTCTAGAAAATAAGCCGTCTTTCCAAGAAAATAAATGAACTGATAAAGAATTCGAAATGAAAATCAGAAGATAAAATATTTGATTAATGAAGTTTTTTTTTTTTTTTTTTTTTTTTTTTTTTTTTTTTTTGAGGGATAGCGCATATTCCTCATGTAAAGAAACTTCAGAGTTTTTAATCGAAAACTCCGAAAAAAAAAAAGAATATATATATATCGAAATACGATCTTGAAATAAACACAGCATGTTTTTCAGCATTAAAAGAAATTTTTGAAATACTAATACTTTATTTAACCTATGCACAGAGTGTCTGAGATTTTCTGCTCTAAAATAGGGCAGACGGAAGGTGCTGAGTTCGAAACCATGCCACGATCATCGGCTTAATTCGTTCGGAGCTTTCCGTAGTTTTTTTTCTTCGAAACTTGCATGAGTACGGGTTAGGATCTGTCAGAAAGTTCTCCCCCCTCCACGAAGAACATTTAACCCAAGCCTAAGACCCTCGCCTAGTCAACCGGCCCCAATCCAAAATACCTATATCTGAAATATGTATATCGGCATCATTCAATGGAGCTAAACAAACCATTGCAAATTTAACTAATTTAAGTAAAACCACTAAATTTTGAAATGGCTAGATGTTATGCTTAAAACATGCATAAAGATTTATGATAAAATTTATCAGTGCGAATATTTTATTTAAACTGTATTCCACTGAATGCGTAATTAATTACGAATATGCAACGAAATCAAATCTACATGCCTTTGGTCGTTTGTCTTAATTAAAAATAATGATTGAAAATTTTGTGTTAGTTAAATGAAATTTTCTCAAAATTTAACGAAGGGTGACCAATTAGAAAATGTTAAAATAGTATATAATATTAATGGTAGTTATCACAGCAATTAATATCAAGTGGCAAATATAATAACACAAACATAATTTGATGACATTATAGAACACAATCATGTTCTTAATTTTTTAAATAATTAAAATATATATAATATTTTAATTTTTTAAATAATTAAGCTACATATTGTTGATTAGTGTTGTGTGTTAGTGCCAATTGTCTGCACGAGCGACCTAGGCATAGAGGAGATGCCGCCCGTGGCGGCCTTTCTAAGGTGTCCTAGCCCGTATTCGTGCTAGTAGTTCGTCTTTATAAACAGTTTTATTTCAATTATTATGTAACTTAAAATATATATTGTCTGATTAGAAAACTTTATTAAAATGCATAAAAATATTTTTTCATTTATTATTATTATTATTATTATTATATAATTTGAAAATTATATGCCCTAAAGAGGCAAACAATTTTAAGTTTTATCATTATATGTTTTTTGTAACCATTATATAAAATCTTGTATTTCAATTTGAAAATAAAGAATAATAATACAAAATAATATATTTAGAAAACGTTAGCGACAGAACACTTGTTACATTGTGAAATAAAAGTTTAAGCAAAAATTTGAGGATAAATATGCGCATTTTGTCCTCACTAGCTTTTCCTTTATTATTGTTATTATTATTATTATGTATTAAACGAGTATTTTTTGGTTAGATTAATATATAGAACGAAAATGTTTACAAAAGTTTTGAAATTTCTACATATTTTACAATGCTTAGTATTCGTATTAATATTAAATGTAATTTAACATTTTAAATGTAAGAATGGTTTTCCATATGTTAAAGTAATATTTCCATTTATGTACTAGCTGCCAACTTAAAATTAACTTGCATGTCATCTTAGAATTAATTTAAATATATTTAGATTTATGCAATGTTTTTTCCTGGAGTGTTGCAGAACATTTTCATGGTATTTCATTAAATTTTACTTCCTTTGTACGTGATACTCTAGTACTTAAGTTACCTTGTACGTGTTACAAAGTTTTGCATTACATAGTCTAAAAATATCTTGATAAAATTACTTTCCGTTGAACTCTAAATACAGATAAAAAATAGATGCGATGAATTTCACAATACGGAGGTTTAAAGAGGAAATCTGAAGTATTATCTGCATGTAAAATTTTCTGAAACAAGTTTATTTACTATTCCTTGTAAAATGTAAAAAAAAAAAAAAAAAAAAAAAAAGAAAGAAAAAGAAAAAAGAAATTTTGAAAATATTTTTTATTACAGAGGGTACTTTTTTAATTAATAACCTTCTAAACATTCTAATACTAACAATAAGAAACATTAAATTCTTTTTGTAAAAACCATAAAATAAAATTGAACAAAAGGCTTTTCAAAAGAGTGTACCTTTATTCGTCAGGTGCATACGAAAGAATGTTCTGCCACTGCACAGGCCTATACCATTTGCCGAGAGGTGCTGCTGTCGAAGCTTTTAGATAGTAGATGCTAGGTTCGAACGTAGGTCATGCTCTTCAGTCCAGTTACAACGTCTAGAATAAACAGTGTGGCAATCGCCTATAACCGTGATGTTAAAATGATGCTACAAAAATTAAGCTTACCCAGATGTCGCTGTGATCGAAGTTATTGCTCAAATCGAAGACCTGATTGGCTTTTCCTAGTTTCGTCAGTTTAATCACGTGATCTAAGCATATAATTAACCAATACGGAGTCTCGGTTTTGTTATCGTAACACTAGCTTCGATTACAATAACATCTGGTGACAGGCTTAATTTTTTTAGTACAATTTTATTCGCCGCTTTCCACACTGTTTATTCTAGACGCTGTAGTCCAGTCTTTCGGACTTTATGCTGATATTCTCAGAAATTTGCGTGAAAACGACTTAGGATCCCTTAGAAAGATCCCCACCCCTACACCGAAGGCATCCCACCCAGACGTAGGATCCTCGTTTAACCGATTGGCCTTAATCCAGAAATACTAACCTGTCACTGCACAATCAGAAAGAAAACTGCGAGAAAAAGTGGTAGTAGGAAAAGGATGAGGACAGATGTAGCCTATAGATAGTACACTATTTATCAATAAGTATTTGGAGACTTTCGAATTTAGACGTTTTGTCAAATATCTAGAAAAGTTCTCTAGGAATCATCTTAAAACTTTAATAGTGCAAAGAACATGTTTTATCTCATACCAAAAGTTGTGACCTGAAAAAGAAAGGGGAACAGTAAAAAATGAAACAAAAACAAAATGTTTTGGATCCCCCCTCTAAAAAGTAATGCTTAAAATGCGGTTTGGCCGTAGCACCTGATTATGAAGATTTTTCTTATTATTTGTATAAATGTTTATGAGGCTACCACATATTCATGGAGATATAACGGTTTAAAAAAAAATCGACTTTTTAAATTATAACACGTAGGATATTAGATCCAGTGCAAAGCTATTTTTAGAAAATTTGGCATATTAAATCAGACACGGTATACTGCATTCGGAATGAAACAAGAAAGAAAAATCATGCAGTATGCATTGATTAGTAACACTTTCCAACTGTATGCGATTGTTGTATCGAATAACTATTAATATTTTTTGCCTACGTTATCGCACAACAGACAGAAGAACTGAAAAACATACAGAATAATTTATTTAAAAATAGACTAATAGACTAATAGACTGATAGACTAATTTATTTAAAAATTACTCTTAGGCATTTTTAAAGTGTTAAAAAGGCTTAACGCAAAAGAAAATGCAGCCGTTAGATTATAATTACAGCTTTTAAACTCTCTGAATATTTTACTGCAGCCCTGTAAATCTAAAAGTTAATCATATCATATTCTATACAAAACAATATTTTAGAATATTAATAATACATGTCAATGTTTTTAAGATTTTTGTAGTAGAAAGTTTTTTAAGTATAACTTTTAAAAAATTCTTTCCTAAAACGTAATACATTGGCTTTTTTTTTTTTGTTGTTGTTGTTGTTGTACCTGTAAACAAACTAGTTGTACCGAGACAACTAGTTGTACTAGTTAATGACATTTTCAATAGGGAACTTGAGTGTATCATTTTTAAAAAATTCTCAAAATATTCACGGATGATAGGAGCCGGAGACAAAGACAGAAAGGTAGACAATCGGACAGACAGATGCACAAATTGAAATCATATTCCCACTAAAATTATAAGAAAGTGTTAAAACTCTCATGTAAACGAAAGTGCAATTCCAGCAAATTTTTATTAATACCTCTTAATGTAACTGATTATTTTTGTGTGGCCCTGTAAATCTAATGCTAACCATACTATATTACATAGAAGGCACACTCTTTTGTGCATACGAATAATATATTTCAATTGCATTAAGCTTTGTGGAAAATAAATTTATTAAAATTTGGTTTATAAAAATAACTCTCATACAACCCAATGCTCTGGAATACTTTCAAGTGCCCCTGTACACAAACCAGTTAGAAATGTACTGCATTTTACATAGCAAACATCCGATAGGGAATTGAATAATATATTAAAATTTCATTAAAGTTTCTATACACTAAAGGTATTAAAATATGATTTATAGAAATTCCTCTCATAGAACACAATGCTTTCGAATACTTTTGGGTGTCCCTGTACACAAACCAGAAGTGGTATCTATTCCATTAGGGAACATCCGATAGTGAACTTGAATAACATATATATTAGTTTCAAAATATTCCATAAATATTTACGGGAGTTAGAGAGCGGGCAGACAGACTGACGGACAGACGGACAGATACAAAAATTGATATCATATTCACACTTAAAAAAATGTTAGGAAGTGTTAAAAACGCTTAATGTAAAAGAAAGTAGAATTCTAGCAAATTTTCAATAATAGCTCTTAATATAACATAATATTTTTGTGTCTCCCTGTAAATCTAATGCTAATCATGCTATATTCTATGTAAAGCATTCTTTTGTGCATATAAATAACATATTTCAATTTCCAAAAAATTCTTGGAAAGTAAAGTTATTAAAATTTGATTTATAGAAATATGTCTCATAGAATACAATGCTTTAGAATACTTTTGAGTGTCCTTGTATATAAAACAGAGTTGGTGTTTAATCCATTTGATACAGGAAAAATCCAATATTCAAATCCAATTTGAAATACTTTCGGGTGCCCCTGTACACAAACCAGTAAAGGTATAAAGTCCATTTTCAACAGGGAATATCCGATAGTGAACTGGAATAACATATTTCAATTTCATTAAGATATGTGTACAGTAAAGGTATGAAAATACGATTTATAGAAATACCTCTCATAGAACGCAATGCTTTGAACTACTTTCGGTTGTCCCTGTATACAAACCAGTAAAGGTATAAACTCCATTTTCAAAAGAGAACATACGATAGTGAACTTGAATAACATATATCAGTTTCAAGAAATTCCACAAATATTTACGGGAATTATAGCGCGGAGAGACAGACAGACGGACAGACAGACAGACAAACCGAAGTCATTAACACTTTTGAACCTTGTTGGGAAGTGTTAAAAATGTTAGAAAGTATTAAAAACGCTTAATGTAAACGAAAGTACACTTGTAGCAAATATTTATTAATAGTTCTTTATATAACTGAATATTTTTGTGTCACCCTGTAAATCTAATGCTAATCATGCTATATTCTATGCAAAGCATTTTCTTTTGTGCTTATAAATAACACATTTCAATTTCATAAATCTTCGTGCAAAGTAAAGTTAAAACTTAGTTTATAGAAAGATCTCTCATAAAACGCAATAATTTGGAATACTTTTGTGTGTCCCTGTACACAAATCAGTGGTGGTATTTGCTCCATTTTATACAGGAAACATCCGACAGTGAACTTGAATAACATATTTCAATTTCATTAAGATTTGTGTACAGTAAGGGTATGGAAATATGATTTATAGAAATGCCTCTCATAGAACACAATGCTTTGAAATACTTTTGTGTGTCCCTGTATACAAATCAGTAGTGATACTTGCTCCATTTTATACAGGAAACATCCGACAGTGAACTTGAATAACATATTTCAATTTCATTAAGATTTGTGTACAGTAAGGGTATGGAAATATGGTTTATAGAAATGCCTCTCATAGAACACAATGCTTTGAAATATTTTTGGGGGTCCCTGTACACAAATCAGTGGTGATACTTGCTCCATTTTATACAGGAAACATCCGACAGTGAACTTGAATAACATATTTCAATTTCATTAAGATTTGTGTACAGTAAGGGTATGGAAATATGGTTTATAGAAATGCCTCTCATAGAACACAATGCTTTGAAATACTTTTGTGTGTCCCTGTACACAAATCAGTGGTGAAACTTGCTTCATTTTATACAGGAAACATCCGACAGTGAACTTGAATAACATATTTCAATTTCATTAAGATTTGTGTACAGTAAGGGTATGGAAATATGGTTTATAGAAATGCCTCTCATAGAACACAATGCTTTGAAATACTTTTGTGTGTCCGTGTACACAAATCAGTGGTGATACTTGCTCCATTTTATACAAGAAACATCCGACAGTGAACTTGAATAACATATTTCAATTTCATTAAGATTTGTGTACAGTAAGGGTATGGAAATATGGTTTATAGAAATGCCTCTCATAGAACACAATGCTTTGAAATATTTTCGGGGGTCCCTGTACACAAATTAGTGGTGATATTTACTCCATTTTATACAGGAAACATCCGATAGGGAACTTGAGTAACATATTTCAATTTCATTAAGATTTGTGTACAGTAAGGGTATGGAAATATGTTTTATAGAAATGCCTCTCATAGAACACAAAGCTTTGAAATATTTTAAGGGGTCCCTGTACACAAACTAGTAGAAGTATAAACTCCATTTTCAACAGGGAACATCCGATAGTGAACTTGTATAACATATTTCAATTTCATTAAGATGTTTGTAAAATAAGGGTATGAAAATATGGTTTATAGAAATGCCTCTCATAGAACACAATGCTTTGAAATATTTTCGGGGGTCCCTGTACACATACCAGTAGAGGTATAAACTCCATTTTCAATAGGGAACATCCGACAGTGAACTTGAATAACATATATCAGTTTCAAGAAATTCCATAAATATTTACGGGAGTTAGAGCGCGGACGGACAGACAGACAGACAGACAGACAGACAAACCCAAGTCATAAACACTTTTCTACCTTGTTGGAAAGTGTTAAAAATGTTAAATATCTTGTGAAATATGAGAATTTTTACTGAAAATTTTTTACTACGCATGCGCTA
Source organism: Salticus scenicus (assembly GCA_963930645.1). Taxonomy (NCBI): domain Eukaryota; kingdom Metazoa; phylum Arthropoda; class Arachnida; order Araneae; family Salticidae; genus Salticus; species Salticus scenicus. The sequence goes on along the minus strand of OZ005651.1, from coordinate 307,212,511 downwards.
GCTTAAAAAAAAAATCATTTGCATAATTTAATAGCCAAAAGTGCAACTTATATGAAAGCCCCAAACAAATATCCTGTAAATAAAAAAAATTAAAAATTATGAGAGATAGAATGAACAGAATTTTAGTTCTCTCAAAATAAAAGCCAAACTGTAAGGGGTTTTACTCACATTTTTATTTTGATTCAATCAATGTCCAATGGTAATTGAGTGTTCGCTGATTGTAAATAATTATTGATAAAACTCCCTATCATCTTCCTTTTATTTTGAGAAGAACTGAAATTCTGTTCATTTTATCTCTCATAGCTTTTTGAATTTACACGATATTTGTTTGAGATTTTCATGTAAGTTGCTCCATGCTTTTGGCTATTAAATTATGCAAATGAAATTTTTTAAAAGCTCACGCACTCGTAGTTAAAAATTATTTTGTGGAAATGCTCATATTTCTTAAGATATTTAACATTTTTGCATTCTGATTGCAGTATGCTGTGTCTAATGTAGTATGCCAAATTTTCTGAAAGTGGCTTTGCACTGGATCTCATACTCTACGTGTTATAATTTAAAAAATGGATTTCTTTTCCTTTGCGATTTTTTTAATGCGTTATATCTACATGAATATGTGGTAGCCTCATAAACATTTACACAGATAATGAGAAAAATCCTTATAATCACTTGGTACAGCCAAAACGCATTTAATGCGTTAATTGCTACAGGGTGATCCAAAACATTTTGATTTTTGCTTAGTTTTTTACTAGTCCCCTTTTCCTCTTCAGGACACAATTTTTGCTGAAATATATGAAGTAGGACATGTTCTTTACACTACAAAAATTTCAAGATGGTTCCTAAAGAAGATTTCTAGATATTTGACAAACATCTAAACTCGAAAGTGTTCAAATACTTATTGGTAGACAGTGTACAAAAGTAAAGGTAAAAAGAAGGTTGTCAGAGGAATTGAAAATTTCGATAAAAAATATAAAACTCAAAAATAAAAAGAAACACTTGAATTATTCGAGTACTTTCTAGGCTCTTTTTTTTAAATAGTTGCCAGATACCGGGTTCGAATCCCGGTTTAGGCATGGATGTTCGTAGTGGTTCGGAATTATTTTAAACGGTAGATCCCGATCTAATGAGAATTAATATGCCAGCAATGACCGTAGAAAAATGCCTCAATTCCAAATCCTATATTCTCTATATTCATGTACAATCGAGAAGCATATATATATATATATATATATATATATATATATATATATATATATATTTTTTTTTGCCATGAACATTCTTAATGTTTAATTTGCTTGAAGTTTTATACATTCTTCCGACACGCACACAGAGGAAAAAAAAAAAGAAAGAAAAAACGTGTTTTCAAGAAATTGAGTCAAAATAATATTGTGTAGTGGTTACATATAAGAAATTTGTAAGTAAACACCATCATCAGCAAAAACATGCAGAATTGTTTCAGTTGGAAATAATTAAACCCGACTATTCATCAGGCGAAAGAAGAAGACACAAGTGTAGTTCTTATTCATCAAACATACGTTTAACAAATATTTAGACTCCGGCATCAATATTTACTTGAAAGAAAACTTTTTTTAGGGATTAATTACACTCTTAGGTTTTAAAAAGATTGTTAATTAAATAAAATGTGTAATGGTTTAATAAAAATTTATTCTTAAAAAATATTTAAAATTTTATCTATATTTAATTACTTTTAAACGATTCTCCCAAATCGCTTTCTTTTAAGTAATTGACAATAATATTTTTTTAAATAATTGTGAAACTGTTTCGAATTGAAAAATTATAAAAATGACTGATACTAAAATATTTACAAAATATTTAATAGAATGTCAATTTTTTTTCTCTCTTTTATGTTTGTGTCAAAAATACAACAACGATCTTTAGGTGTAAAAATTATGAAAATAACCGATAATACAATATTTTAAAATGTATTCTATACAACGTTCTAAATTTTGTCCTCTCATTTATACGTACGTGTCGTGTCAAAAATACAACTGCTGGTCTTTAGGTATAAACTCGTTACACAAAAAAAAACATAAATTTAAATTCAAAGAAAGACATTCAGCATTTTCGTTTAATACTCGTTTTAATTGTAATGATAAAGACTTTGTATCACATTTTTCAGCAATCAATAACATTTTATGATACATACATATATATACATATTTAATTTTCAAAACAATTCATACGAAAATTACTAACTTAATTCGTAATATTTAAGAAACACATTAAAAAAACCATTTAAACAATTGATTCCTACGCTAGAATGTAAAAAAAGCGAAAATTCAAAATCATAGAAATCTCTGTAAGTGTCTTTTATGCCTTTATGAGCTTTCTCTTTAGTCTATGAAAATAATCAGACTATAATTAGTTGTACGTGTATTAATATTTGGTTGAGAACGAAGGTGGACGTTTGTGATATAAATTCATGAATGCTTAATAAAGTTAACACATAAAAGCTGTTGTTGTAATAATAAGTATCGCAATGAAAATTGGTTACGAATCAAAATAACTGCAGGAATGAAAATCGTGCTTCTGGAATTCATATTTAAACGTTTCATTTAATATTTAAATGAAGGGTGAGAGTGTTAAAATAGTTCAAAATTGTTAGAATTTAGTGATGATATTTTTATTGCAATTCTCTTAAACAAAATTTAAAAAAAGTATCCATTGAATATTTTATTATTATTTTGTTATTTATTTTTAAGTGTGTTTTATTATCCTTTAAAATTTGAGTGCATACCATGTCTACTTTTTTAGAATTTAGTTATGTGTGATTTTATTTAAAATGAAGGTAAGTGTAAAAAAAAAAAAAAAAAAAAAAACACTAATATGTTTGTTTGACATTTATAATTATTTACTTTTGTTTAAAACTAAAGACAGATTAATTCTTATTGAACTTTCATTGAGATCGTAGAGTTCATGTGTTCTGTAAGTATTATTTTACCACCTTCAATATACCGTAAAAAATTATGTAAAAAAAGAAAAAAACCCAAATCCTACTGGTAAACTGGATGCTAGTACTATTTATGATTTTTTTTTGTTCCTTTCTGTAAATTATCCGTAAATTTTAATAGGAAAAAAAAAAAAAAAAAAAAAAAAAAAGAAATCGTCTCTCAGTACCCGTTTTTTCTCAGTACAATTTCCGTAATTATTATTACTTTTTTTTTTACAGTGTATATGTGCATACACTGTATATGTGCCACCGGTTACATAAAAGTAAATAGTTACGTACGAGTTAAGTGTTTCTTGTATAATAATGTTAAATGAGGCTGAAAGAAACTTTGCAAGTAAACAACTTAAATTACAACAACATGCAGTAATTGTTTAGTTGAAAACAGTTGCTTCTCTTATGATGGATTACCGCCTAATACTCTTTTCGTCTGATGAAGGGCGGTACTTAATTTTTTAGATCCGAAACAGTTGTTGAGTGTATTTGTAACTTGTGGTGTTTGTTTGCAACATTTTTCTTTGTTATTGATTAAATTTGTTTAATATAAAACAAAAGACTATTAATTGAGTTTCCGTTTCGACTGTTTTTGATATACATTCAAAATTATAAGTATTTTTTTTAAAGATTTAGATGCATAATGTAAGAATTAGTTTCAATTCCCTTTTTTTTTAACACACACACACAAAAAAAAAAAAAAAAAAAAAAAAAAACCTAAATACGTACGAATAATTATACATTATTGAATAAACAATTTTCAAAACGTTTAATTTTACATTCTGTAAAAATCTTTGAAACCTTAAAACCAAGTTATTACTTAAGTTTTACATGCAACATTCGCAGAATTTGCATCATAACTACTCTCCCCAAATCCACTTGCTTCAATTTTAAATATTCATAAAACTTAATACCATTCAATTTAAAATGAAACGAAAAAAAAAAAAAAAAAAAATAGTAATAGTAAATGTTTTTTTTTTTTCCTTTTAAATGTTATGAATAAATATTTAAATGCCACCTTTTAAAAATTTTTGAAAATTCTTTTTATTTAAACATCAGAGATTTTGTTGAACATTTTCTTAAAACCTGTACCATTTTTAAGTAAGTTAAACACATATGAAGCGCAAGGTTAGAACAATAAAACCACCAATATTTAAAACAGATTTTTTTTTTTTTTTTACATCTATAGCTAATTGTAAAATACAATTCTTTCACTACTTTCCTAATACTTTTTTTTAACCTGTTTTCGCGACAATTTCAACGATATTTTTATTAAAATTCTTTCCATTGATATCAATAAAAATTTTTCTTACTTGAATTATAAACTATCACATATAGAACGACATAAATGGGATAACTAAAAAATTGTTATAAAAAAAAGTTTTATGATTTTAATAATAGTTTACATTAAAAAATTGAATATTAAATTACCTGCATTTAGACAGATTTAGCTTATTAAATAAAGTAATAAATTATTTTGAATATGCGTAGATGAATTCGAGTCATTAATCATAAATTGTAAAAAGACGCATAAATTGATTCAATGTTGGTGTTAGTACGAGAATTAAAGCCAGTTTTCTAATTGAAGGACCTTGGCTTGGTGGGATTCCCTTCGTGAAAATCTTTCCAAAGAAACCTACACCCCGCGATAAAAAGATAGGTACAAAGGGTTTTTTTCTTAGATTTTTCTTAAAATAACATTATCTAAATTGTGCTTATCATTTATTATTATTGTAAAATAACACTATTCCCAGACTAATTTTTGTCTTAAGACTAATTTAGAAAAGTTTTAAGACTAAAATTTTTCTAAATTAGTCTTAAAACAAAAATTAGTCCTGGAATAGTGTTATTTTATGATAAAAATAAATGATAAGCACAATTTAGATAATGTTATTTTATGAAAAATCAAAGAAAAAATAACCTTTGTACCTATCTTTTTGTCGCGGGGTGTAGATAGTGTTTATGCAAATCGCGGAAAAATCCACTGAAAACTATAAGCGTCTAGGTTGACAAGAGGAAAGTTGGTTATGACACGGAACCTCCCGTCTACTAGTTTTCGGGCACAATCTCTCGGCCTGTTTTGGAGGGCACAATTATCTTAAACTGAAATAAATGACAACGTGCCTCCATCAAGAGCGAAAAACTTACACAAGTGCAGCAAGAAAGTAGTATCACGAAAAATTTTCATGCTACGCTTGTGTCTTGCACTTGATGAATGTTCGTATTCAAGTTTTTTTTTACACGTAACGATAGTTGCGTGTGTTTTCAATTTATGGCATTCTCGTTGCACAAAACTAATTTTCTATCGTTGAACTCTAGTTTTTTTTTTTTTTTTTTTTTTTTTTTAGTAATTATGCTACTACTGTGAATTTTATAACTGTCTTTTATTTATTTATTTTATTATTATAGCATTATTACTATAACAATTTTATCGTCGCAATATATGATGATACAAAATCAAATGTAATTTTTTTTTTCTTAAATAACATGTTATATCTCATATACTTCAGCAAAAGTCATGTCCTGAAGAGGAAAAGGGGGCCAGTAAAAAATTAATCAAAAAACAAAATGTTATGGATCACCTTGTAAAAAGTAATGCTATAAATGATAACAAGAGACTTGGCGTTGGAATATTAAAACTCGAATAAACTACTACGTCAGAAACGCCAAAGAAAAAAATATTGGAAATGCATACAGCTGTTTCGGTAGCCTAAAGCGTACCGTCTTCAGTGCAAAAAGGATTCTGAATCAGGAGAAGTGCTCGTATATATAGGAGAGGGGCCGGATTTAGTTCAACCAATAGGATTACGGGAAAGGTGGGAAGAGTGGCCAATAGGAATTTAGGAAAGTTAGCTGTGTAAACAGTAGAAAAATTAAGAAAATGTGGACTGAATATAAAATTTCCAACAGTCAGACAAATAGGGAATAGCGAAATCACAATTTACAAGGTTTTTAAAATTTTTATAAATATGAAAAGCTTCAAAGAAATCAAGTTCATGAATGGATTTAGGTCTGCAAATCATTTTAGCTGAATTAAATTTAAAATTATGATTTTCCTCCCAGCAAATGTTTTGAAATAGCCGATTTATTAGTTTCTTGTTTGCGAACGTAATTCATATGTTCTTTTAGACGAAATTTAAGACTGCGTTTAGTTTGGCCAATATATGATAAACCACACTGACAGGAAATACTATAAATACCCCAAGAATTATGCATATCAATGGGATCTTTTAACTGAGGAAAGGTGAGTTTATTGGAAAGCGAAAATATTATTTTAAAATCATATTGTTTGAGAATTTTAGCTATGGTTTGACTGGGATTAGGAAATAGGGTAAGACTATACTGATATTAGAAGAGACTGGTTTAGTAGACGAAATACGAGGGAGTTGTAATTTTTGGATAGCTTTGTCTATAATGGAAGGGTCATAACATCTGTCAATTGCAATGGCTTTCAGGTATTTAATTTCAGAATTTAATAAAATAGGATTTAAACAAATATTAAGTGCACGGTTTACAAAAGTATAGAAAGCAGCCATTTTTTGGTTAGGTGGGTGACATGAACGTGCATGGGGAGGAAGGGAGACAACAATTTTTTTTTTTCGATAGACGGTGGTTGAAAATCCATTTGCAGTGCGAGAGACGAGGGTATCAAGAAATGGAAGGGAGCCATTATTTTCTATTTCATATGTAAATTGGATATTACTGTCAATTGAATTTAAAGTTTCTAAGACATGGTCAATATTGTGATGAGATATGTCGATAAGCGTGAAGGTGTCGTCAACGTAACGGGTCCAAAAAGGAAAAGATATTTTCTTAAAAAGCTTGCTTTCGATATTGTGCATGTAAATATCTGCGAGAATTGGGGAGAGAGGGGAACCCATGGCTAAACCTTCAGATTTAGTAGACGAAATACGAGGGATTTGTAATTTTTGGATAGCTTTGTCTATAATGGAAGGGTCATAACCTCTGTCAATTGCAATGGCTTTCAGGTATTTAATTTCAGAATTTAATAAAATAGGATTTGAACAAATATTAAGTGCACGGTTTACAAAAGTATAGAAAGCAGCAATTTTTTGTTTAGGTGGGTGACATGAACGCGCATGGGGAGGAAGGGAGACAGCAAAATTTTTTCGATAGACGGTGGTTGAAAATCCATTTGCAGTGCGAGAGACGAGGGTATCAAGAAATGGAAGGGAGCCATTATTTTCTATTTCATATGTAAATTGGATATTACTGTCAATTGAATTTAAAGTTTCTAAGACATGGTCAATATTGTGATGAGATATGTCGATAAGCGTGAAGGTGTCGTCAACGTAACGGGTCCAAAAAGGAAAAGATATTTTCTTAAAAAGCTTGCTTTCGAAATAGTGCATGTAAATATCTGCGAGAATTGGGGAGAGAGGGGAACCCATGGCTAAACCTTCAGTGGTGCCATGGCTAAACCTTCATCTCAGCCCTGCAGAAAAAAACGCCTTGAAGGAATTAAAATCTAATGAAAATATCGTTATTACTAAAGCTGATAAAGGTGGTCAGATTGTTATTTTGGATAAAAAACAATGCATTGAAAGTGTTACCGATTTAATTAATGATGGCCCATATATTCCTCTGCCCCGTGACCCCTCTACTCAAGAGTTAAATAAAATTAAATCTGCTATAAAATCTTGCCCCTTGTTATTGGACTCCACTAAATCTCACCTTATCCCTTCTATTGCTAATTGTGCCAGATTTTATGCTTTAGCGAAAGTTCACAAGCCCAATATTCCATTTCGTCCCATAGTCTCTAATATCGATACTGCTTCCTATAATTTAGCTAAATTTCTCACCGCAATTTTTGCTCCCCTTCATGCTGCTAATAGTTATACTGTTAAAAATTCCATAAAATTTGCAAAAAACATTCAAAACTGCCCTCACACTAATCTCACTATGGTTTCTTTTGATGTAAAATCTCTTTTCACTAATGTTCCAATAAGTGGCGCCCTCTGCTGTCTCGAAAATAGATTAAAAGAGTTTCATTTCACATCTTTTGAAATATAAGAATTAATCTCTCTTACCCGCATTTGTTTATCACAAACCACCTTTTCTTTTCAAAATAAATTCTATGGTCAGTCTGAAGGTTTAGCCATGGGTTCCCCTCTCTCCCCAATTCTCGCAGATATTTACATGCACTATTTCGAAAGCAAGCTTTTTAAGAAAATATCTTTTCCTTTTTGGACCCGTTACGTTGACGACACCTTCACGCTTATCGACATATCATCACAATATTGACCATGTCTTAGAAACTTTAAATTCAATTGACAGTAATATCCAATTTACATATGAAATAGAAAATAATGGCTCCCTTCCATTTCTTGATACCCTCGTCTCTCGCACTGCAAATGGATTTTCAACCACCGTCTATCGAAAAAATTTTGCTGTCTCTCTTCCTCCCCATGCACGTTCATGTCACCCACCTAACCAAAAAATTGCTGCTTTCTATACTTTTGTAAACCGTGCACTTAATATTTGTTCAAATCCTATTTTATTAAATTCTGAAATTAAATACCTGAAAGCCATTGCAATTGACAGAGGTTATGACCCTTCCATTATAGACAAAGCTATCCAAAAATTACATCTCCCTCGTATTTCGTCTACTAAACCAGTCTCTTCTAATATCAGTATTGTCTTACCCTATTTTCCTAAATCCAGTCAAACCATAGCTAAAATTCTCAAACAATATGATTTTAAAATAACATTTTCGCCTTCCAATAAACTCACCTTTTCTCAGTTAAAAGATCCCATTGATATGCATAATTCTTGGGGTATTTATAGTATTTCCTGTGAGTGTGGTTTATCATATATTGGCCAAACTAAACGCAGTCTTAAATTTCGTCTAAAAGAACATATGAATTACGTTCGCAAACAAGAAACCAATAAATCAGCTATTTCTAAACATTGCTGGGAGGAAAATCATAATTTTAAATTTAATTCAGGTAACATAATTTGCAGACCTAAATCCATTCATGAACTCGATTTCTTTGAAGATTTTCATATTTATAAACATTTTAAAAACCTTGTAAATTGTGATTTCGCTATTCCCTATTCGTCTGACTGTTGGAAATTTTATATTCAGTCCACATTTTCTTAATTTTTCTACTGTTTACACAGGTAACTTTCCTAAATTCCTATTGGCCACTCTCCCCACCTTTCCCGTAATCCTATTGGTTGAACTAAATCTGGCCCCTCTCCTATATATACGAGCAATTCTCCTGATTCAGAATCCTTTTTGCACTGAAGACGGTACGCTTAAGGCTGCCGAAACAGCTTTATGCATTTCCAATATTTTTTTCTTTGGCGTTTCTGACGTAGTAGTTTATTCGAGAATGCTTTAAATGCTTTTTGGCTGTGTGATTATAAAGATTTGTCTCATTATCTGTATAAATTTTTATGAGGCTACCACATATATTCCTGAAAACATAACGGTTTTGTTAAAAAATTGGGGGAAAAAAAATCCACCTTTTTAATTATAACACGTAGGGTTGTTGACGCAGAGCAAAGCCATTTTCAGGAAACTTGGCGTACTACGTTATACACAGCATACTGCAATGAGAATGCAAAAATGTTCAATATCTTACAAAATATGAGCATTTTTATTAAATACTTTTTAACTGCGTATGCGCCCACTTAAAAAAAAATTCATTTGTATAATTTCATAGTCAAAAGTATTGAGCAACCTATATGAAAACCCCAAATAAATATTAGGGGAATTAAAAAGTTATGAAAGATAGAATGAACAGAATTTCAGTTCTCTCAAAATAAAATCTAAACTATAAGGGTTTCTCACACATTTTTATTTTGATACAATCAATGCCCAATGGTTCGCTGATTGCAAATAAATATTAATAAAATCCCCTATCATCTTCCTCTTTTTTGAACAGAACTGAAGTTCTGTTCATTCTGTCTCTCGTAACGTATTGAATTTACACGACATTTGTTTGGGATTTCCATATAAGTTGCTCAATACCTTTGGCTATTAAATTATGCAAATAAAATTTTTAGAAAGCCATCGCTTGCTACATAAAAATTTTTTTAGTAAAAATGCTCATACTTCACAAGATATTTTTCATTTTTGCATTCTGATTGCAGTATGCTTTGTGTAATGTAGTATGTAAAATTTCCTAAAGATGGCTTGGCACTGGGTCTAATACCCTACGTGTTATAATTAAAAACGTGGATTTTTTTTCTCCTTCAATTAAAAAAAAAAAAAAAAAAAAAAAAAAAAAAAGTTATATCTCCATGAATACATGCGGTAGCATCTTAAAAATTGATACAAATAATGCGAAAAATCCTCATAATCACATGCTGCAGCCGAAACGCAATTAAAGCATTATTTTTTACAAGGTGATCCAGACCATTTTGATTCTTGTGTGCTTTTTTACTGGTCTCCATTCCTCTCCAGGACACAACTTTTTCTAAAATATATGAGGTATAACATGCTCTTTATACTACCAAAGTTTCAAGATAATTCCTGCAGAACTTTTCTAGATATTTGACAAAACGTTTAAATTCGAGTGTGTCCAAATACTTATTGGTAGATAGTGTATCTCTGTTACTTACTGCTATATATATAGTTAAGGGCCCGCTTCACTTACCGTCGCTGGACACCCAAGCCATTTTTATTCTATGGGAAATTTTCTTTACTTATAAGTCATTAACTAATACGTATTTTTAAATTCTGTTTTCACTTTCAGAAAATTCACAACTGTTAAATTGACGGACCTTTTATAAAACGGATTTTTTTTTTTTTTACTTTAAATATTTTATTTTGAAGCTGCAAAATTATAATTTTCAATATGTGAAAATTTTCATTTTACAGTTAAAAAATAAAATATTTAAAACTTCAAAAATTCATTTTTAAAATGGTCTGTCAATTTAACAGTTGGGAATTTTCTGAATGTGAAAACAGAATTTAAAAGTATGTATTAGTTAATGACTAAGTAAAGAAAATTTCCCATAGAATAACATTGGATTAATCTTCGAGCGACGGTAAGTAAAGAAGGCCGTTAAAGGAATATTATTTTCATTGTATGATGACATTTAAAAAATGTGCAATTTTAGTAAATGTTTTAAATTAAGAATTCTTGTTATTCAAATTATTTCCACAACTATCTATAGTATGGACGTACCTATTCTTCCCGAGTCTTACTGTTCAGAAACAATATATATATATATTTAAATATACAGGCTTAATTCACGACAAAAATTACTATTTAAAATTAGTGGCGGAAGTATCAGGGAAAAATATAGAGAGTACGAATCTCGTACAACTATTACATTGCGCAGAAAATTTACATCCTCAAAATTTCTAACGCCTTGCGGTGAAACACATTAACGTCCATCTAATCAGTATAAAGGCTGTTTGTCTAACAACCTCAAAAGATAATCTCTGCTTATCAAAATAATAATTATTTTTTAACATTTGTAAATGCTTAAGAAAACTTATTTCCTTGTGAAAAATGTCTACTATATCTCAATTCAAATTTTGGACCTATTCAATTATCCTGCATTTTTTTTTTTTTCTTTCTAGAGAGAGTAGCTTTGTTAGCCTTATTATTAATTTTTTTTTTTTTCATTTTTATGCCATTCCACTGCTCCTTGTCACGTTGGAAATTTCTTTGGTACATAGAACGTACTTTTTTTTTTTTTTTCCTTCAAATGCTTCCGAGAGAAAGGGGGGGGGGGGGGGGGGAGGCTCACTACGGCTCTGAAACTTACGAGCTGTTCATCTCAAGTTTTCAAACTGCGACGAAAAATAATAAATCGAGAAATCTGAAAAAAAAAAAAAAAACTATTTTCTAACGATATTCTGAACCAAAAGCTTTTTATGAGAAGAGATCAATTTAATTTTTAAGTGTTTATAGCTCTCCTAATTCAAAAATAATAGAGGAAGCATTCAAACAAAAGTACAGGTTAATTACTGTAATGCGATGGCGAGGGAGTTAAGAGTGAAATCAAGTGACAAAAATTTACTATTTTAAATAATAATGTCTGTAAATGAATAATTTTAAACAAAATTAGTTAAAAACATATAAAGTGCGTAGTTTCATTTAAAAAATATTAATTATATCAGGAGAATAAATGAAGAAGTCTGCTCTCTATTTTTTAAAATTGTTAAGTCGCCGGCAGCTAAACTCCATGTTATTGTATAGTGAAAGTAGTTAGAAAAATTTCTCGTTACTTAATGTATTTTTTAAGATTTCCTTTTCACACTCAGAAAATTCAAAACATTTAAATTAGTTTCCAAAAATTACTTTTTAAACTTTTAATATTTTTGACACAAAAAATGTGAAAAATGAACTTTTTAAAATATTAAGAATGTCAAAATTCACAGTTTTCATTACTTCAGAAGAAGAATTACTTTGAGGGTTGCGATTTTTTTAAATGGGAAAACCGAAAAAAAATAAAAATAAAAAAATAAAAAATTAACGTGTAATTATAACAAATTTACCCATAAAATAACAAGGGGTTGACTGCTAGTCAGCGTCTCCCTTAAACTAATTAACACCAAAATTATCTGTCAATTTTTCACATACAAAAGAATTTCTCTCTCTCGCGGAATATTATATTTTATCCTTTAAATGTACCTACAACTTATTTTAAACAGCGTCAAATTCCTGCGCTTTTTATTCATACATGTTACTTTTATGGACAAATTACAACCTTTTATTCTTTAATTATTTGTACATTGATTTCAGATGACTGAACCTTTTATGCAAGTGTAGGCAAAAATTACTTGTTGATTGTTTGTCAAAAGAGAATGTTTTTATAAAAGAACAACGTTTTAAAGATTATTTTTAAGTACATATTATCTTTTTGAAATTCCCCTCCTGCTATTTTCATATCCTTAAGTGATTTTTATTGAAATATTTAAGCTCGCCTTTGTATGCGTGCGCATTTGCACACATACTGGACTGCATCTTATTTGCGTAATGCTTGAAAGATTGTCGCAATCATTGCGCAACGCCTGAACTTTCTTTTCTACAACGTGTTAATCCTAGATAGCAAGTTTTAATCATATTTTCTTAGCCATATGCTCGTCTTCAGAAGTAGACTCTGTGAATGTAGGGAGCTTTTATGATAAAAAGTGTCATAATAATAGAGCTTTTTAGTCTTACATGTAAATTTACGTTTTCTTTTGTTTAACTTTATTCATTCATTGGTAAAAGGATAGTGAACATTATAAAAATATTTCGTTAATTACTGTTTTTAGAGTTTGAAAAATTTGCATAGATATGCATTTGAAATTTAAAGTACAAGTATACTAAACTCTTAAAACTACTTATATTTAATATGATAAAATTAAAAATTTTGAATTTTTTGAAAAAATTGAAAACACTCCCGGCTAACTTATTTTTAATTTTCTCCTTCAATTTTATATGATTATAGTTTAGCAATATATTCTAAACATATCTAGGTTCTTTAAGTATTTATTAGTAGATTAATTTTATGTTTGCCTTAAAAAATTCGAATCAATCCACAAAGCAATAACGAAATATGTTTAGAATATACTATTAAACTATAATAACGTGAAATCGAGGCAAAAATTAAAAATTAATTAGCAAGAAAACTTAATATATATATATATAAACATTTAGAATTTGGAATTTCTTTTTAAAATGTAAAATAATTTCACGACATTTTAATATATTTGATATCATTATATTTCAGTGCATGCATATGTATGTTTTTATAACTTTCAAATTGTAATTTATATATTAAAAATGTATTTATAATGTATTTATAATGTTTACCATTCCCTTAAAAACACATTTCAAAAGGAAAATATATATGATAAAATATATATTGTAATGTTAAAAAAAAGGTCATGTTTAAGGTTTTATTTCACTTTAAAACCTAATTTATTTTATTTGCTTAATAATATCAAACTTTTTTTATTTTTTTTTTTTTTTTTAACGAAATACTAGCTGATTGTTTTAGTGGAAAACTTTATTTACAACTAGTGAGGAAACATCATTAAAACAACAAAATGTGTTTCGTTGAGATCTTTTTAGTTGTTTTAAACAAAATTTTCGTTAGAATTAAAAAAACAAAAAAATCAATAACTAAAAATAATCGTAAGAAATGTAAAATATTTCAACATAATATTTTTGTATATGCGTGAATTAACAAATTTTTTTAATTAAATTTTTTTTATTTTATTTATTTATTTTTTAACTTTTATAAACAGCACTTTTTTTTTTCAGTAACATCTGCAAGAAGATTCGTTAAAATTACTTTGTTAATCTAAAAGTACATTTAAACAGACATTTTTGTTGTACCAACCAAACTTTTGTTAAATCGACAAAGCTGTTCTCTTAGTGCATATTCATTATAGTAAATCTTTTCCATTTTAATCAACAAGTTAAGTAAAGATTCAAGTGCTGTTTAAAGTTAAATCATCGAATAAATATCTTATCCCTTACCATTATTATATGATTCTTTTTTCTTTGTTACTTTTTTTTTTGTATAGAATTTGAAATTGCTTAATTAGTGTAACACGCAAGGGGAAGTATATGTCTATTTGGATAGGAGTCTTAAATTAAGGATTTTCAGTGTATTTAAAATAAATTTGAGCAAAGAATTGAAGAATAATGATATCTAGAATAAGTTAAGAGATATAAGCATTATAGCGTTGATAATATATGGCTATATTAATATTAATAACTTTATTAGTAGTATTTTATGCGTTAATAAATTGAATTACTGAAAAATAATTAATGTGCAACAAAAAGTGGAAACATTTCTGGAAAATAAAATAGAATGAACAAAGAATGCAGTGAGAATTACTTATTTGTCTTAGTTTTATATATTAGATTTTATGTAAAATCTTTCACATGAACTTTATTAAAATAATAATAATAATTATTATTATTATTATTATTATAACTTTTATTATCTTTACTTGAACAGCCGAGTTTTTTTTTTTTTTTTTTTTTTTCAGTATTTGAAGATAAAAACTTTTCTCAAAATATGTTTTAAAGTCATTGACAGTATTATAAAGTCTATATCAGAGGTGTATCTGACAAATAAATTACTTTATAAAATTAAATTAGAATAACGTTATATTTCTTGATAGTAAATGGAGGTTTACCACTCCTGGTTGTGGGGTTGAGTGGATCTAACGTCGTATTAGAGCTAGGCAGTGGGCAATGGGCTATGTTCTGGGATTCATTCTTAGGGGTGGTCCGGGGACATGACATCACAATTTCGATCTTCCACAGAAGGAATCGTTCCCCTGCTTCGGAAGCTTCCAAAGTATTATTTTAATTAAATATTAATTGATTAATATTAATTAATTAATCAATTATTATAATAATAATATTAATGTATTATTTTAACGAATATTTAAAAAACCCTGAAGCGATAAAATTAATAAAAAGCATTTAAAAGTGCAACATTGACGCAAAAGAAGCAAATGTATAATAGTTAAGTCATTATCACAGTAACGAAGACTTGTTATTTATACCTTCACTAAACACAAATGTTATTTACGTTTTCCATTACTTTTATTAATTTACATGAATAAATTCTGTATTTCTGTTTGGACATAAATCCTGGTAGTATTGTTCAATAAAAATACGTTAAATAAACCGAGAAATTTTTATTGCTTGTTTTTTAATGCAGAAACCCATCAAAAACTTGATTTTTATTTTGGTATTAGTAGATGGAATCATAAAAAAAAAAAAAAAAAATAATAATAATCATAAGAACTGGCACTTTATTTTAGTACACCAAATAAAGGTAAAATTAATAATTGCAGTTAGTGTGCCCAAAAAATTTATTCAATCTGGCACAAAATTGTAACATTTTTGAGCGCTTCTGGTAGCTATGCAATACGTGCTTAATTAAAAATGTTTTAAATTTCGCCAAATTAAGAAGAAAAAAAATAATAACTTTCATTATTTTTACTTGAACAGCCAATTTTTTTTTTCTTTTTTTATCCCCCAGTATCTACAGATAAAAACTTCAAAACGAGACAGTTGGCTCTATGCATATGTTTCGTATGATGGAACAGTTTTTTCGATTATTGGTCTGTCGAGCACGTCCTGAGCTTGGTCGCCGTGTAAACGACCTCTCTCTTGTCCACTTGTTCCAAAATCTCTCCACAGTAAAATCAGAACAGCCTAGGTGGCTGGCTGCTTGCCGAGCTGATCATCCGGATTCCATCATACCGATGATTCTTTCCCTCTCGGGCTCTGACAGCTGCTGGTATTGTCTTCGATGGCGGCGTAACGGCATCTTTGTTTAAAAAGCGTCCCTCTGCAACAGATTATGTACACCAAACAATCTCTGTTTACCTGTTTTATACTCCAAGAAGAACGAAGTTTAAAGCCCTTTGGTGGCATTACGGAATGCGCAATCACGTTGCATTTCTAATCATTTGCATATCTGCCTGGCATGTACCTACATGCTAAGTTTCGATACTATCCAACAATTACTTCTTGGTGAGCAAATTTTTATGGCAATGAGTGTAATTCTGAATTTATTCCTATTCTACGCATTTTAATTACTTTTTTGTTGTTATGCTATAAAGTAAAGCCACAGCTGTAATAGAACTAAGAGATATATCAAGAAATTAAAACTTCTTCACACACCATAAATTTTAAATCAGCACAACCGGTTTCGAAAGGACGTAGCCTTTCTTCATCAGGTGCAAACACGTGCAACTGCCTTGGAGGCAAAAGCAAGTCTTGCTTTTGCCTCCAAGGCAGTTGCACGTGTTTGCACCTGATGAAGAAAGGCTACGTCCTTTCGAAACCGGTTGTGCTGATTTAAAATTTATGGTGTGTGAAGAAGTTTTAATTTCTTGCTATTATCTGTACACCAGTTCTTCTGAATTTATTTTTGGTAAGAGATATATCGTTACAGGATAGGAAAGAAAAATAAATAACAGAAAGAAAAATAAATAAAATAAAATAAATAAATAAATAAAAGGAATAAAAAAAAAATACTATATAATACGTTTAACTTAAAAATATTCTATTTCCTTTTCAGTCTGAATGATACCTTGTTTGACCTAATTTGTCGTTGTCCACAATCGTTGCACTTTTTTTTTTTTTTTTTTTTTTTTTTGTAAATGATGTAACTTTCGTGCAGCCACCTGCCACAAGTAACATATATAAACTTGTCCACGAGATATCGTTGAATTAAAAAAATATTTCGTAATGCCACCATTCTACTTACCAATAAGTATTTGGACACTTTCGAATTTAAACGTTTTGCCAAATATCTAGAAAGTTCTTTAAGAATGATCATGAAATTTTGGGAATATAAAGAATATATTACACCACATATGTTTCAGCAAAGGTTTTTTCCTTGAGGAGGAAAAAAAGACCAATAAAAAATTAAAGAAAAATCAAAGTGTTTTGATTTACCCTGTAAAAAGTAATACTTGAAACGCGTTTTGGCTGTAGCATGTGATTATAAGGATTTTTCTAATTATCTGTATAATTTTTATGAGGCTACCAAGTATATTCATGAAGATATAACGGTTTCTTTAAAAAATTGCAAAAATAAAAAATACCTTTTTTTTTTTTTTTTAAATTATAACACGTAGGGTATCAGAACCAGTACAAAGCCATTTTTAGGAAACTTGGCATGCTACATTAGACACAGCATACTGCAATCAGAATGCAAAAATGTTACGAAATAATCTTACGAAATATGAGCACTTTTACTAAATAATTTTTAACTACGCATGCGCAAGTTTTATAAAAATTTCATTTGCATAATTGAATAGCCTAAAGTATTGAGCTATTTATATGAAAACTCCAAACAAATGTTGTGTAAATTCAAATAATTATAAGTTATACAATGAGCAGAATTTCAGTTCCTCTCAAAATCAAAGCCTAACTTTGAGGGGTTTTACTTACATTTTTATTTTGATTGAACCAATGCCCAATGGTAATACAGTATTCGCAGATTGTAAATACATATTGATAAAGCCACTTACAATCTTCTTTTTATTTTGAGAAGAACTGAAAATCTGTTCATTCTATAGCTCATAACTGTTTGAATTTAAGCGATATTTGTTTTGAGGTTTTCATACACTATCTATCAGTAACTATTTGTACACTTTCGAATTTAGACGTTTTGTCAATTATCTCAAAAAATTAAACTTTGGGCGTATTAAGAACATGTTATACGTTAAATATTTCAGCAAAAATTTTGTCTGGAAGAGTAAAAGGGGACCAGTACAAAATTAAACAAAAGTCAAAATGTTTTGGATCACCCCGTAAAAAGTAATACTTGAAATACGTTTTTGTTGTAGCATGTGATTTTGAAGTTTGTTCTAATTTTCTTGAATAGATCTTTATGCAGCTACCACATATATTCATGGATATAGAACGGTTTCTTAAAAAAAAAATTGCAAAAAAATTGCATTTTTTTAATTATAGCACGTAGGGTGTTCGACCCAGTGCAAAGCCATTTTTAGGAAACTTGGCATACTACATTCGACACAGCATACTGCAATCAGAATGCAAAAATGTTAAATATGTTAAGAAATATGAGTATTTTCACTAAATAATTTTTAACTTCGCATACGTAAGCTTTAGAGAAATTTCATTTGTATAATTTAATAGCGAAATGTATTGAGCTACTCATGTGAAATCTCCAAACAAATATCGTGTAACTTAGAATGAACAGATTAAGCTTCTCTCAAAATACGAGCTAAAATATAAGGGGTTTAATTCACATCTTTATTTTGATTCAGTGAATGCCCAATGGTAATACAGTGTTCGCTGATTGTAAATAAATACTGATGAAATCCCCGATCGTTTTTCCTTTTTTCAGGGAGAACCCAAATTCGGTGCATTCTGTAACTTATAACTTTTTGAATTTACACGATATTTATTTGAGATTTTCATATGAGTAGCTCAATACTTATTTAAGTGTTCAAATACTTATTTGTAGGTAGTGTATGAAAATTCAAGCAATCATTTTTGAAAACGAGACAAAACAACCACATTTTATCATCGAATCTTGAAGCAATGAATATGCAAATTCAAGTCGACACTCCGCTATTTATTTTGTATAACTACCTGGAATCTCAGCGCGCCCACTCTTCTCCTTCTTGGCGACCCGTTATGTGCGCAATCTCTCCTAGCTTTTCCTTACTGTTAAAAAAAAAAAAAAAAAAAAAAAAAAAAAAAAAGTAAGAAAATGTTTTAAATTTAACCAAATTTCGATTTCGGCGATAAAATAATAAAATGTTTTGAAACTGTTTTCGTATTTTATATGAATCGGGACATTAAATAATTTCGTAAAGTGTTAATGTTGTATGCAGTCTTGTACCAAATTTGATTCAAGCTGGTACCAAATTTTTAACTAGTAATTTTTAAGAATGCAATTTCAGAAACCAGTTTCAAAATTTATATATGGTTGTGTTGACAACAGAAATATTACACGAATAAAATTTTTTGCGTATCTCATCAGTTTAAATAACTTCTTTCCCAACTTTTGAGCCAACCAGTTGTTTGAGATAACACTTTGAAAAGTTATTTGACATGCAAAAGTTAGACAGACCATAGAAATCGATCAATATTTTCTTTTAAGATAAGAAAAAAAAAAAAAAAACATGTATTCTCTGCCGGCCAGGTGGTTCGGTCGGTAGGGTACTGCCTTTCGAATCTAATGGTCCCAGGTTCGAATCCTGGTGCGGGCATGGATGTTTGTGATGTCTTATGTCTTCAAAAATATTGTACTTGTCTGTTTCTTGTAATAAAACTTGTAAAACCCTTGTGGTGTGGATTTTTCGAGATATAAGCGGCCCTAGAGGCAAGCAATAAATCTCAGTACTCATCGAAACGAATGTATTCTCTTAAAATTAATTTTTTCATTTTAATCATTCAGAGGAAAGCCTGAGATACCATTCTAAAGAAATAAATTTATTAAAGTAAGTCATGGGAAATATGATTAAGGAATAATTATTTTTAATATTCCTTTATCAGTTTAAATAACTTTTTACCTAACTTCTTAGCCAGCCAGTTTTTTTGAAGAAGCTTAAAAAAAAAAAAAAAAAAAGAGGAAAGAAAAAAAAATTCGAAAGTAAGATAGGTCAAAGAAATCGATCGATTTTTTCGTTTTAAAAATAGAAGAAAAAAAGTGTTCTTACAATCAATTTTTCCGATTTAATTAAGCAGAGGAAAGCATGAAATGCCATTCCAAAATTGTAGATATATTAAAACAATTTTTTAGGACTATAATTATAGATAAATATTGTCAATATCCTTTATCACTGTAGGTGTAGATAGAAAATAATTGCTTGGCATGCGAAAAGGAGATAGGCCTTAAAATAGGTGAATATTTTCGTTTTAAAAATAGAAAAAAAAATCTTATAATCAATTGCTTCAGATTATTCAATCAGAGGAAAAATTGAGATGTTATCCCTTAAAATAGTAGATTTTTAAAAATAATTTATGGAAAACATGATTAAAGATAACTTATTTTTTATGATCTCTTACCAATTTAAATAATTTTCCCCCAAACTTCTAAACCAACTGATTATTTGAAACATCTTTTAAAAGTTATTTAATATGCGAAATTAATATAGGTCAAAGAAAGCGATCAATAGTTTCGTTTAAAACAAAGAAAAAAAATACTTTTACAATAAATTTCTCCACTTTAATCACTCAGAGAAAAGCATGAGATGGCATTCCAACGTGGTACATTTATCAAATTAATATATAGGGAACATGTTTATGAGTTGATTAGTTTCAACACTTTAACAAAACCATAGGAAATGAATCGATTTAAAGGTGGTGTTCTGTGCTGCATTTCTCAACAAAATTTATATTCCTTTATCTTATACTTTACAATGTTTGTGCGTGTATTTGGAAGTTGGGTGCGCCTAAATATCTAAATGAAAATATTTTTCGATTGACAATGCTCTGTGCATGTTTGTATGTGTGAGAAGCAATTATATTTTAAAAATAAATATTTTATTTATTTATTAATTTTTAACTGGCAGTGTTGGAAATGCATTAGAATGTTTCAAATTATATTCATAAACAATTTTTTTCTTCGGGTATTAAGTTCGGGTATTCGGGTATTAATCTGTTTATAATTCTTATTCTAAAATGCTCGATTTTAAAATAAACGTACATATATAAAATCATTTTATCTCTCATCATTTTCATTAGATTGGTGTCCATGTCCTTCCCCCTTCTATATTTTTACCAATGTCTTTGCTTCAAAACAAAATAAAAAAGTTCCATTAGCTATTTCATCAGCATACTTCTTTGTATGATAAATAAATAATGTTTATCTAAATAATGCCAAAAATCTGTTAATTTAATTGCATTTCTATTTCGATAATAAATATTTGTTTGAGAAAGAAAAAAAAATTATATATATTCTGAAAAATGCGGTGAAAATGCATATTTCTGTTTGATAATGTATTTAGATATAAATAATATTATCTATTAAAGTCCATGACATTAATATTATCGCAAAGGGAAAATTTCAAATCGGATAAGAAATCGTTAATTTAAAGTATACAATTCAAAATTTCACTATTTTAAAACTTTCTTTATTTCTTTTTTATCGAAATAAGTGTCCCCCCCTTTTTTTTTTCTCCCGAACATTTGTTGTCGTTGTTAAGGATTTAATATACTTTTTGAGTTATCAAATGACCCATCGTTATAGACATTTTTTATCTGGAAAAAGAAAATGCTTCCAGAATAAGGATTCCAGAATTTTCTAATAATGCACACTTTATTTTTTAGACGTTTCGTGTTTTCTAAACGTATTCTACAGTTAAAATACGAAACAATTTTACTTATTTATGTATTTTTCCGTTCCCATATTTCAAAATATCACTAAAGACAAAGAATTGAACAAAATTGGATAGGAGAGTTTTCTATTACAAAAAATAGAAAGGCTGTATTTTGAAAACTAAAAGTTAAAGGGGCGCTTTTTAGTTCCACATCTTTTTTTTTTTTTTTAAGCACAAATAAATATGTTTTGCTATAGACATAGTGAAGATTTATTTTGGGATGGATCAATTAGATGTTGACAATTTTGAAATCTTAGTTGTTATATTAACTGTAATAACCATATGTATCTTAACATTAATGGGAAAAGCAATACCTTAATTATCATATCAATTTTTATTAAATAGTAATGTCATAGTTTCTACTAAAAGTGCATTTAATGCATTAGTAATTCAAGGAAAATGGAAAAGGAAAAAATATTCCAGGCATGAAATAGTTATATTCGAGCATTACTTAGGATAATGTTTCAGTTATCTTTGTACGTTGCCATTTTCACAAATCTACAGCGTTATTTTGGAAAACTATATAGAAATACATAGGTTCAAATTTATTTCTAGTTATAATTATTCTAAGAAAATTCGCCTATGTTTTTAAATAACTCAACTAAAAACTTATACCGTATACTGCTCTAAATATTTAAAATTATAAATTCGCAACATAAAATCTAAATAGTAATTTGCAAAATCTTTCCTTTTTCTTTTCTTTTTTCATTTATTCGTCTTGTAAAAACTCACAATATAAAACCCTATTAGTAACTTGAAAAAAAAAAAATCTGCTGTTTTTTAAAGGATGTTTTAGCCATCATGATAAACATTTCTAGCAATATTGGCAGAATAACATTTAATTCTGTGATATACCTATTAAGCATAAATATCCTAACACTTTTTAGGAAAATAACTCTGTCAATTTATTGAAAAAATTTAAATTAAAATAAGAAATTTTATGCGGATAATGAATAATAAAAGAAATTTCCAGATTGATCCCCCCCCCCCTTTTTACTTCCATTACCCTACTACCGTAGGTAATGGAAGTATTGTATTCGGTCTCAAAATTCGATATCGGGTTTTCACCTGATTTACACGTTTTAAGGTCCCCTGAGTCCAAAAAAGTGGTTTTTGGCAATTGGTCAGTGCGTATGTATGTGTGTGTGTGTGTGTATGTATGTATGTGGAGAATCTTCTGGCTATTATAGCTCAGAAACTAATAAAGATAGAGCTACGAAACTTTAGAATTGAAATACGTCTGGTGTACAGATGAAATTTCCAAATTTTGGTGAAAATTGAAAAACCGGAAGTGAGACATCGGAAACCGGAAGTGGGACCGTAAGTCCGTATCTCAAAAACGGCTCTGACGATTTTCTTCAAACTTGCTATATAAACACTCTATTAGATGTCCTTTCGAATGATATAGTTGGTTAGTTCAGGAAAATTGATAGGCGTCCTGTATAAATAGCTCAATTTCAGGCCTCCCAAAGGCGTTCCTTTAAAAACGGTTGTACGGATTTTTTTCAAATTCGCCATTTTAACTCACTTTTAAATATGCTTTTGTATGTAATTATTGTTTTCCTGTCAATAATTGAGTTTAACCGGAAGTGGGACATCGGAAACGGAAGTGGGACCGTAAGTCCGTATTTCAAAAACGGCTCTAACGATTTTCTTCAAATTTGCTATATAAGCACTCTATTAGATGTCCTTTCGAGTGATATAGTTGGTTAGTTCAGGAAAATTGATAGGCGTCCTGTATAAATAGCTCAATTTCAGGCCTCCCAAGGGCGTTCCTTTAAAAACAGCTGTACGGATTTTTTTCAAACTCGCCATATTAACTCACTTTTAAATATCCTTTTGTAAGCAATTATTGTTTTCCGGCCAATAATTGATTTTTTGTAAAAGTTGGTATCTCAAAAACGGCTCTAACGATTTTCTCTTTAGTTCACTTTTATGTTTTCTGATCGCATTATCTCTCAAAAATGCATATAATATCTGTAATAGTCGGTAATGGAAGTCGTGTGGTTGTTTCACACCAGATTTTTTTTTGTTGTAAAACTTACATTTAAAGAATAATGTTTATAGTTTTAAAACATTGATTTTTTTAATAACGTTACACAGAAATTTTATTAAAAAAAAATAAATTAAAAATGCTTAACTTATTGTTGAATTCTTTGTAAGTGTTTATGCATGTTATTTTAAACAAACATATTTCAGAAGAAATTTAGTATTAAAATATGTCTGAAAATGTGCCGGGGATCTAACTAAATTAAAAAGTGTTGTTTTAATTTAAAGTTTTTTTTTTTTTTTTTTTTTTTTTTTTTTTAAGAGAATTTTTTACATAAAATTATTTCTACATTTACTGACTTTAAATCCAGCAAACTTTGAAAGTGTTTAACTATATATTAAATGTATATGAAGTACTTTATATTTGATTCACGTGTTAACGCGTAAAACTCAGTTTTTAAAGACATATTTAAATTTATATTTTCTTACTTTCTATTTGCAATTTCAGAAAGTTTAAAATTAATTTGCTAAAAAGTCAAATATTCAGTTAAACAGGAATTTTATTAAGTGAGTGTACTTAACAGTTAAAAATGTAAATCAGTCGAAAATTACCAACGAATGCAGAATAAATATTAGAAAATAGAGATAAAATTGGATTACGGAAGGCTTTTATACAATCCTCTAGTCCATCAACTAAAATGTCGGTACCGGTTTCTCTCCAATAAAGTTTAAACGAAAGTTGGTTGAGAATTGGTTATTAGACAAATTGGTAATGTGATTCATTGCCCTCGACTGGAAACTAAAAGTGAGTTAATCGAAGCGTCTGCTGCTCCTTCTTTCCGAAAATGGGTTTGATTTCAACTATAACAACTAATTTAAATATTCAGTCTGGAAAGATAAGGAAGGAGATTTGTTATACTTATTAGGAGAAAACGAATGTTAAGCTTTTAATGCAATGCTACCGTGTTTTTGCTTTTTCCTTCGATTAAGGAAATAGTGAACTTTAAATTACTTTTCGCAATAAACATAAACAAGGGAATTTGGTAAGCATGCTTAATTTTATGTACAGATGTCCAAGGTAAGTAATAAGGTAAGTATCCAAACATGATTTTACTTTCGAAAACAACAATTTTAACTTTTATTTTAAAATGCTCCATACCTAAGCTTTTAAAATATTTTTTTTTTTTGTTTTTTACTTTTCTTGCTATTATCAGAAAAATACATTAAAAAAATAATATTCTGATCATTATGAATAGTTGTTCAAGAAATATTTTTTTCATATTAAAGATTATTTTATAAAAAGGAATAGTTATTTAATTTAACTTTTTCAAAGATATATACTCACAGAACAATATTTTTTTTTCAAAACTAACTATTAATAAAATCTTTTTGTAAAAAAGTAGAACAGACTCCAAAAACGAACTACTATTCAAACAACTAAAAATGAAAGAAAATTGGCAGAAAATGGAACTGTAAATTGCGCCTAAAAGTATAAAATAATTTCCTTCGCCAAACAACCTATAACACTACAATTAATCATAACTTTTGAAGTCGGCGCAAAATTAAATAAAATTTAATTAGTTTATAAAGGTTTGTTTTTAGATCGGTAGCAACAAAAGCTGTTGTCTTGAATGATCCATTTTCATGTTTTCTTTATTATTTTATCACTGTATACAATTGGTCTATTAGTAGCATCTACATAGTACAGTGAACATTCTTCACAATGCGGTATTTATGTTTCTAAGAAGATAAAGTTTCCTTTGCACATTTGGTATAACTTTGATAACTATCATCCTTGATGGCTTTTGGATTTGGAGATCAAAACGTAAAGCAAAAATATACACGCAGGATGTGTATTTTCATAATATATATTGTACGATGTGTTGTTTCATATTCTTGATTACTTTCTTGATATACCTTATCAAAATAAGCATGATATCCCACAGAAATTAAATATGTTTTTCAGATAATTTTGCGATTTTTCCTTCACCAAGGACGTCAGATACCAGCATCTTCGCCAACTTTTGTTGCTTACGAAATCTTATTTGTTTTCTTGAATTAAAGTAGTCTTCGTCTGCGTTTTGCAGGAAACAATGTGAGATGTGTATTTTGAATATGATTTGATTTTTGTATTGAATAAAGGTATCAATTTTTATTTAATTTTGCGCCGACTTCAAAAGTTATGATTAATTGTAGTGTTATAGGTTGTATGGCGAAGGAAATTATTTTATACTTTTAGGCGCAATTTACAGTTCCATTTTCTGCCAATTTTCTTTCATTTTTAGTTGTTTGAATAGTAGTTCGTTTTTGGAGTCGGTTCTATTTTTTTACAAAAAGATTTTATTTTTCTCTTTTCAGTGAAAACTTATTTATATAGCAGAGCATCAGAAGACGTTCGACGGAAGTTTCACAAATCACAATTTCCAAGAAAAGTGACATTACTCAAAATATGGTTTATGTCACTGAAAAATACATGAAATGCACCCAATGTGAACAACCTCCTCCTTTTTGAAGTTGGTTAATTAGAGCATCTCGTACGAAGTTATAAGCTTACAAACACGAACAACAACACATAGCTCGAATTAAGAATGCCCTCCTTTCTGAAGTTGGTTGAAAACGACTTTGCGCTAATCGATGTGACCGCTTACAGTAACAGTACTTTGAACCACAGAGTATACGTATCATCCGCTACGCTGCAAAGTGTGCAACGTAGTTCAAGTGTGCACAGTGTAGGAAATTGCGAACAAACAACAGCACGTTTTAAGCGCTCTGTTTTTAGCAATAATGTCTAAAAACTGTCTTTTCGTAGTAAATCGATGATGCTCTACAACTTCGTAATTAACTTTTCTCCAATCTTGAACCGTTTTTGAGATAGGAGCGCTAACTCAGCTTTTTTTTTCACCAGATGGCGCTTTATTTTCTTTAGATTGTAAAGATGTTACAATCGGACCTACTTCAGACCAAGATCTCTACAACAAAACAAAAAGTATCAAGTAACCGTATTTTGAACTATATAGCGCATGTCTCACCAGCTACGCTACAACGTGAGCAATGTAGCTCAAGTGTGTATAGCGTAAGAAATTGCGAACAAAAAAATGCACGTTTCTAGCCTTGTATTTTTAGCATTAATATCAAAACTATCTTTTCGTACTAAATCGATGATGCTCTGCAATTTTATAATTCACTTTTCCCCCCTGTCTTGAACCGTTTCCGAGATAAGAACGTTGGATGCCTAAACTATCTTTTATCGGTGACACTCTTCGGCTTTATAATTCACTTTTTCTATAGAACCGTTTTCGAGATAGGAACACTAACTCCGCTATTTTCCACCAGGTGGCGCTGCAAGCGGTTTAACCTTGTACTGCATGGCCACTTTGTTATACTTACATACCATTTTTATCATTTTAGCTGTAGCCGTTTAAAAATTAAAAGGGTTGGGACTGATTTTTTTGGGCACCCTGTATTTTCTTTAGATCGTAAAGATATTACAATGGGACCTATTTCAGACCAAGACCATTTCAACAAAACAAAAAGTATCAAAATCGGAGCATCCGTTCAGAAGTTATGAGCTAACAAACATAAAAAAAACATACGGTTTGAATTGAGAACCTTCCTTCTTTTTTGAAGTCGGTTAAAAAGAGGCTTGGCGCTTTGTAAATAAACTATAAGGAAAAGGCGTCAACGTACAGAATGTCAAAAAAAAAATTCATTTTGTATTTTTTGGTGTTCGTTATACTGAAGTCATTTTCTTGTGGTTTAACTTTAGAATTTTCAACTCAATTTAACTATAAACACAGTCTTAAAAGTATTTATCTAAATTGAATTCTAAATGTAATTAAAAAGTGAAAATTATTCAGAACAATAAATTTTACAAAATATGAAAAATAAAAAGTTAACTGTTAAAAATATTAAAAATGTTAAGTATAAGGAAGTTGAAAATTCTGTTTTGACTAAAGCTTGCATGATATATGATAATGCAGAGAGGCCAACTTTTATACGTCTTCGCGTGCTATTATATAAAAAAAATTCTCAACTTATTGAAATAAGTAGTTACTAAAATGATTTCTAGATTTCAAATTTTCACATATCTGTTTTGTTCAAAATAAATAATAATAATAATAAAAAAAAAAAATAATAATTAATTACTTTGGTTTTAATTATTTTTTCAGAAACGAAATAAAATATTAAGATTAATTAAAATAAGATTCTTTCTCAGCAAAAGCTTTATAATGCACATTCTAGGTGAGGAAGTTTGTCTGTATAGCATGTCGTTTCAGTGAGAAGTAAGTAAAACTTCGAGGTAATGATTATTAATATATATATATATATATATATATATATATATATATATATATATATATATATATATATATATATATATATATATATATGTATACCTATTCACAAATAAAAGAGGAAGATATTATTTTCTTATTAATTACTGTTTTTTTTTTCTTAATTTATTTAGAAAAGAAATAAAATTTTATGATTAATTAAAACAAGAGTGTTTCTCTGCAAAATATTTTATGATTCATATTCTGGAAAGGTTTAAGGGAAAAAATCTGGCGATATAGTAAAAATTAAATGTAATTGAAAACTGAAGATAATGATGTTTTTAAAAATATACGAATCTTCTGGGACATGAAAGATGAAGATGAGTATTTAATTATTAATTGCTTTTGGTTTAATTATTATTATTATTATTATTATTATTCTGAAAACAGAATAAAATTTTAAGATTATTTGAAATAGACCGTTTCTCAGCAAAACACTTTAGTATTCACATTCCACAAAGTTTTTATGCTAAATTTTGGTTTCATAGAATGTTATTTATTAAGAACTAAGTATTATTGAAGACTAAAGGTACACACACATTAAAAAAAAAAAAAAAGGGAAGTGTTTTGCTCAAATAGCAAAAAATTTGTCAAATCAGCCAAATTTGTTTGTTAATAAAGCCTCAACGAAAATTTTGTTGCCAGAACTCAAATGATTTTGTTGTTTTAACCAAAAAAAATTTAGTGATACAACAATTTTGTTCATTCAACCAATAATTGTTTAAATCAATAAAATTATTTTGTTGATTTAAACAGACGGTTTTGTTAATTTTACGCATCGGTAAGCTGATTGGTTGTTCTATGATGTAGTTAATCGAACAATTAAGTGACAAATATTCTCCTTTCAACCACATTCCTTTGCTTAACGTAGCAAGTTCGTTGATTGGTTAAAATTGGTTGGTTGATTTGGTTAATTGAATAAAATTATTGTTAAAATGGCAAAATAAATCTAAAAATCAGTTAACAATATATATATTTTTTTAACCAAACTTTTCTTTAGTGTATTTATTTATTTATTTATTATCATTATTCTTTTTTTGACTATCTGTATTCGTTTAAACATAAAACATAATATCTGTATTTATTATTATAATATTATTCAACTACGTATGATTTATACCTCCATACTTTTAATATATTTAGAGAGAAAGATAAAGATTTTTAAACAATTGTGAACAGGTTTAAAAATACGTAATAAGAAACTATTATGCCTCTTTGAACAATAACAACAACAACAAAAACAATAATAAAAAACTTCATGCGTCACGTCCTCACAAAAGGTTTAATAAAACGTTTCGCCTCTACAGCCTGTCGTCTTAGTAACAACTAAGCTTTATTTGACACTAAAGATGATTTTCTGTTTTATTTTATTTTATTTTATTTTATTTTATTTTTGTTAGGTATCTGAATATATTCAATGCAGTTACTTAGTCAAGATCTATCACAAATATTTACAATAATTTACAATAATGCAATTTTTCTAAATAATTTTGTCGGGTTATTCATGTAGGATTGACTCCAGCATCATTATTAATTTTTAATATAATGCTTATACCTAATTTGAATTTGTAAAAAAAATTATCAGCTCTGTTTAAAAACTAAATAAAAGTAATAGCAAAATAAATTCCATGTTTCATATCCTAGAAAAGTTTTGATGATAAGTTTTACTTATACAATATGCCGTCTAAATTCTTAAAAAAAAAAAAAAAAAAAAAAAACTATGTTTTAGTGAAGATTATAATTTATTCTTAAGGATTAAAGCTTCAAATACATTCGGTACAAATACAACTATATGTATTTTTATATATATAGTCTAATTCTTATATTTGTTACTGATAAATATGCAATAAAGAATTTAAATTTCAATGAATTTTCAAAATCTGTTCATTGTATTTAGAATTTAGACTATTATACCTATTTCTAAAAACTCTCAAAAATGCTTAATGAAAAACTATAAAACTATCTTGAATTATGTATAAGAAAAAGTTTATTTTATTTTATATATATATATATATAAGTTTTATAGAATTAAACGAATATTTTTAACGAGATTTCTGATAGAATTATATAAAAAAATAAAAAAAAAAATAGAAAAAGTTTTTATAGAGTGCCTTGCTATTGCTTGTTTTAGAGAAAAACGTTAATTATGTGATAAACGAAACTTGGGCTCTTCGATAATAAAATTACTATTATCGCAACAATTAATATAAGTCATAATTCATAATTCATAATTTTTTGTATATGAATTTATTAATAATTTTCATAATTCAAAAAATGATTTTTTTATTAAATAAATAAATAAAAAAAGTAAAAAAAGAAAAAAAAATGCATGGGAATATGTTTGGGTCACTTCATTCTAACGCATAAAAATTAAATTTTAATATAATTATTTTTTGGGAAAATACAAATTAATGTTTGTCACATTCCATTAACATTAACTTCCCCATATTTTGACAGTTTACAACTCTATGAAAAATTGAGAGAAATACATAAACTATGCCATTTTACAGAATGATTTGAGACAAATAATAATAATAATAATAATAATAATAAAAGAAAAAATTTATGCCAGTTTTAATATGTAGACGACCCCTAAGCAAAATATAACTACACCGTTATAAACTGGACATTAATATGAATCGATCGGCACCATTTGCATATTTATACGATGATTTGAGGCGAAATTAGCTGAGGACTGTTTTTTTTTATTATTTTATATTATTTTTATTTTGATGATTGTACAAACAATGGCTATAAGGTGAAGGCGTACAACTTCAAAATAGTCTGATGTTGTGCAACGAAAGTAACTGTTGTAACTAAAAGAATGATTATAGTGGAAGAAGTAAAACATCAAAGTATTACGATACTTTGAATTCTAAAATTAAAATTAAAGTAAAAACAGAAGAACATACAAAAAAAAAAAAAAAAAAATTGTTTTGTTATGATTAAATAAATTATCTATCATATAAATAAGTACGATGTGGCACTCGAATTTCTTAAAAGCTCTCACTATAGTCTCACTCTGGAAGTGAAATCCCATATTAACACATGAAGAGAGAGAAAAAAAAAAAAAGATTGTTAATTAAAAATATTCATTACCTACTTAACTAATCAAAGTAATTCTTAAATAATGAAGTAATAAAAATAATTATTGCTTAATTAGTTAATTACAACAATCATTATCTAAACAATTAATTAAGAAATATTGCCTAAGATATCGATTTTTTTTTTTTTTTTTTTTTTTTTAATTGTTGAAAACTAGATATTGAACTTATTGCATTTTTATAAATTAATTTATTCAGTTTTGAGTATTTTTTGATAGGCGTCTTAAATAATTTTGCTGAAGTAAAATTAAAAAATTAATTGCCTGAAAAAAAAAAGAAAAGAAAAGAAACATTTAAAATATAAAGAAATAATGTTTTTAAATTGCAATTCTAAATTAAAATATTCTTTCTAATGGCAAAAACAAAATTTTGATATTTTTATAAGGTAATGATTATCACCTTTCTAATTTCCCCCATAAATTATTATGGTTTATTAATACCAGAGAAACAACCTCAGATAGAGGGAAGGAATTTAATGGAAAGTAACATGTTAGCAGCTGACATTTAAACTTAGATTACAGAATTTTAATTAGTAAGTTAGTATGACACGCTTTTTTTTTTTTTTTTTTTTTTTTTCATGTAAGGATGATGTTAGGAAGCAGCCATAAGTTTCCTTTCGTCAAAAATTGCAATCATTAATTCTAAGAAAAATTTGAAACAGTAAACTTTTTAAATATATAAGCAGAGTCAGGGCTCGTGAAATACGGTCGCCTGGTCGCCATTGGCGACCAATATATTTCAACTGGCGGCTATGTTTTCAACTTTAAGAAAACTCGACAATTTTTTTTTTTTAATTTTAATAGTTTGGTGAAAAAGTTGGTCCCAGAATTGGCTCCTATTCCCCTCTCGATGTAGTCTAACTTTCACCATTTTTATTTCCGCTTTTCTCACTACGTTTTGAGTTTTTGAGACAATCCGTTGAATGAATACACCAATTTGATTTACACCTCTTTTCATCTTGCATGTTTCATAACTCACTCGGTGTTAAATTAGTGCATCGTTTTAGGGAATTGATTTACACTGCTCCTGTTTGCGCATGCTTAGCAACCTGGTGCTGAATCACTGGTCGGTGTAATGGTGTATCAATGCCGATGATGTAATAGAGAGAATATTTCTATTAAAAATGATTGGTATTTAAAAATTCGAAGGATTGGCAGCTCCACATATGTGATTTATGAAATTTCAGCATATAATTCAGAATTTGTTTAATGTATTTTTATTTTGCTTTCTCAATATAATTCCTGATAACTTTTTTTTTCTTTTTGTAGTATTTACATTTAAGTTCAAAACTAACTAAAAACTGAACAATCACTATAGTTTTACAAGAAAAGAAAATGAAAAGAATAAATGTTGCTTTTGATAATCTAGATTAAATGCGTTATTCGAAAAAATGCTTAATTCTCGGCAAAAGTGTTAGTAAGCATCGCGCTATTTATTTTTCATAAATCACACTCAATTTTTGCATGCTGACAACTGCAATTTACTTTCTTAAATACATAATATACAGAACAATCCACTGTAATTTTCATACTACGATTTCTGAAAAGTTTTTTCGTCTTATTTAATCACCGAATTTTCAATAATAAACAGAGAGAATATTTTTATTAAAAAAAATATATATATATATATATTGGTATTTAAAAAATCGAAGAGTTTACAACTCTGCATATATGTTTAATTAAATGTCAACATATAATTTAAAAATTACTTAATGAATGTTTATTTTGCTCTCTCAATATAATTCATGTTCACTTTTTTTAATATTTACATTCTACTTCAAAAGCGTCTAAAAAGTGGTCAATTACTGTAGTGTTATAAGAAAAGAAAAAAAAATATTTTTTTTTTGTTAATCTAGATTACATGCGTTACTCAAAAAAAAAAAAAAAAAAAAAAAAAAACAATCTCGTCTAATGTAAACGCGCTATTTATTTTTCATAAATAATACTCAATTAATGAATTATGTTTTGAAACCTCTATTTGTGCTTTAACCTTTTATATTGGAAATTTCAATATTTGCTTTAATTCTTTCAGTAAAAGTAATTTTTTTACTTTTTTAAATTTGTTTTTAAAGTAGTTTCCAGTAATCGAGAGAGCATGACTTATTGATGCATCCATATTACACGGTCGATTTGGTCATGTGATGATTTCAGGGAGGCGGCGATGAGAGGTGGTGTTCGAGAGGTGATGATTTTTTTTCCCTCCAAAGAATTTTATGCTCGTTGTGACGTAGTTTATGATGGGATTCGCTATGACGTAGTGCATGATGGGATTTTCCATGATGCATTGGATGATTCAACTGCACTAGTTTCAAAGTGATGTCTGATTTCTTTCGCTGATATCATTATAAAACTCATTTTTTCTTTTTTAGCTGGCAACAGTTCTGTCAATACCCTTCCCTTACCCTTTTTCAAACCTAACTGATTCTTATAAGCCAGCAGGCAAGAGTTATGTATTTATATATGTGTTAAATTTAATTTGACAAATTAAAAAAAAGATATTTTTAAGGGGAAAAAAAAATACATGAAAGCATGCCACATGAGCACATAGTATGTTATATATTACTTTTTTTTTTAAAGTCAATAAAATTTCGAATATTAATTTATGACCTCATTTTCATTTCTGTCGGAAATAAGCTTATATATATATACATATAGTTTCATAAACATTTTGTATTATTGTGGCAAAAATATATCTCTAAAGTTTGGCAAATTACAAATCCATTATAATAATAGAAAATAAAATGAAGGAGATAACATTACATCAACGTACACATTTTTTTCCCCACTTTCCCTTTTGCATGCCATGTTGTAAGTTTTCTTTTCTTTTCTTTCTTTGTTATTTTTTCTTTTTCTTTTTCTCAAACGTAAATAGAACTAGAAAATAAAATCAGTCTGTAAAAACTTTAAAAAATGTTACATTAAAGTTTTGTACATTCTTATTTTTAATTATTTAAGATAATTTTTTTTCTCACCTGGCCCGTAAGTAGTTGCTTTTCTTTCAATTAATCGTTATCAAGGCATTTTTCTCTATTCTAATGCAACGCATTTTTGTGATTAATAATGCATATGATTGGTATATTTTAATATGAACATTGCCAGATTTTAGCTTTACAGGATTGACCTTACTAAAGAAACAAGTCATATTTTACTGAACTGATCGCTGATCACTTCTAAAATTAAGATTGTTATAATCTAGTTTATTTTTAAAACATCGATTAATATACCAAATTAAAATTAATTGAAAGCCTTTATGTAATATGTAATTAAAAATATAGTCTCAATAATAATATCTCTAAATATTATTTTTTCGAAAAATATTTTTAAAATCTTTATTGTAGAAGAATTAAACTACATTTTAGATGTATTACTTACAAATTAAAAAAAAAAAAAAAAAAAAAAAATCAGCAACAATGGTTGGCTACTAGTTTCTTTCAGAAGAGCTATTTATCTCTTTTCTTGAGTTGTATAAGTGTTTCTAGATTGTACTATTGACTGAAAATTGTGTATATTAGTAACATCTTGAAGATTTTTAGCATTTGAATTCATTTTCTCGTTGAATACTTATAAAAATTTACGTAAAATCTTCGTCCATTCACGTGTTATTTTCAATAAATAAAAAGTTTAGGTCAATAATCTAGAAAAGTTTTTTGCTCTAATTTTAATTAGTTTTGTCTAAATCTACTTTACCAATGACATTTTTTATTGTAAGTAGTTGTTATCATCTTCATTCTTGATATGCAGTGGATTTTCTTAACTTTATAATTAATTAATGAATCATTATTATTATTATTATTATTATTATTATTAGTGATGAGTAAAGCCCATCATTTTTATAATGATGTTTTTAAACTGACTACTGACTTGATTTAGGCTAGTTGACAGAGGCAAATAAATAAAATATACTTTTTTTTATGAAATATTTCTCTTTAATCTCTGGATTTTCGATATTTGTATCTCGATTATTTTTTTTAAATTCAGACAATTTGTGTGGCATTACATAGTTTAAATAATGCCGCATGAAAGAATTTATCTAAAAACAAGAAGAATAGTAACTCTATTCTTCTTGAATAGCTCTTTAAATAGTCTTTCAAAGATTTCTTAACTGGAAAACTTAAGATATACATTGATGTATACGATTGGCTTACAAATAATTAGTATACATAGTAACGTCACAACCGTCCACAGCTCTAAGATGAAGTGATAACTTGACTAGAAAATAAAAGAAAATAATTTACAAAGCTCAAAAGAAGAAATTATAAGTTTAATGAAATTCATTTTAAAACAACAAAATGTTTCTTTCCTTTTAAAACAAATTGAGTTTTTCTTCAGGAAGATTTTTGTCTGCCAAACGTTAATTGATAATTTTAACAGATTATGTGTAATTAGGATTTGTGCTTTAAGCTAAACGAACGACAATATGAATTAATAACCCAGTAGCGTTTAAGTAAATGTAGCCCTTTCGAACTTAATCATATCATAAATTTCCTGTAAACTGCTATTGCTAAGTATTTTCGTGCATTTTTTTAATTATTTTTCCCCCCTAATTAGCGTTATTTTACGCCAAAAATTATTTTTATATAGCTTTTCAACGACACGGCTCCCATAATTTGGATTTCCATAAACCAGAAGATAAAAAAAAAAAAAAAAAAACTGTTACATCCACTTACTTAAACTGTCCACACTGTTAAAAATTTCAACAGAAAACTCTGTGTAATCAATTATCTTAAGTCTTACGTAAAATAAAAGAGAAAAATAAACGGAGATGTTAAAAAACTTATGCATTCATGTTAATGACTAATATTAAATTAATTAATTATTGGTGAGAATATATTTGTGACTTAGAATGCTTTTTCTAAAGTAGCAAAAGTCATTTTTAATTTTGATAAAATAATAAAATATGGTAAAAACACAGAATAAAGATTGAGAAACTCGATTAGTCATTTTTACCTAAGAATTACTGTAAATTTACAGAGACTCTGGATAAATATTTACATTAAATTTACAGAAATTTTAACAGTGCACTTATAACATTCTATTTTCAGGTTCAGAAATGCTAAAGATATGAATGAAAAAAAAAAAAAAAAAAAAAAAAAAAAGATAGACAGTTAGAAGCTAAGATAGGTTATAATCCCATTAAGCTATTTTATTCTTGATTAGTGAGGTTATAGAAAAATACTTTAATTTTATTTTCTGTGCTAATGCGTTTTTAGACCACCGACAATCAATGAGTTAAATAATAAGATTTATTAAAAACATAGTCACAGCATTTAATTTTCAAATAGCATTTTTGATTACAGTTAGTAAATTTATTTGAAAATAAAATGATGATATTATGGTGAGTTAATTGAATAGCGTAAATCAACTACACTTAATTTTATCATCATCTTCCAATAAAACTGTCTCTGCCAAATATTTTCGTACTCAAGGACTTTTTCCTTCCCCACTAGCATTATTTTACGCTCAAATTTACTTTTATATAGCTTGTCAATGATATATCTACCGTAATTTCGATTTTCATCACCCAGATGAAAAAAAGAAAAACTGTTATGTTCACTTACTTAAATTGCAAGCTTATAACAATCTCTTTTTTTGGCTCAAATATAATAAAGATATTTATGCGAAAGAATGGAAGAGAGTTAAATGTTAAGTCAGATTATATTATCTTTCTCCCATTAAGCCATTT
This sequence comes from Salticus scenicus, assembly GCA_963930645.1. Lineage (NCBI taxonomy): Eukaryota > Metazoa > Arthropoda > Arachnida > Araneae > Salticidae > Salticus > Salticus scenicus. The sequence goes on along the minus strand of OZ005651.1, from coordinate 307,175,626 downwards.
TATTCTTGATTAGGGAGGTTATAGAAGAATACATTAACTTTCTTTTCTGTGCTAATAAATTTTCAGACCGCCAACTACCGCTAAAGTTAAATAGTCAGGTTAATTGAAAACATAGTATCATCATTTAATTTTCAAATAACATTACTCAGTTTAGTTGAACTCCTTATTTATTAGAGTAAGAAGTAGCTTCATAATGTAGTCTATCTCATGAAGTATTCCTTTTGATACTTTCCAGATAATTTCAATTCTAAAGCTTTCATTAAATCCAAGAGGAATTGGAAAACGTAGCGACGTAGCACATAATTACCGCTTTCGTCACCATTTTAGATTAAAACTGCCGTCGTGCACGCAGAGACGAGAAATTCAGGGGATAGAAAATTCTATTTTCACTCACAGCAATTGTTTCTTTAAATCACTTCAACAGAGCTCTTTAAGAAAATAATAAAATTGTTGATTTTACTTCTGTCAATTTAGAGTTTTATTTACCGAAGTAACATCAACAGCTTCATTACTCTTTTAAGGAATTTAAGTAAAAAAAAAAGCGACTAATTATCTTACTTCTTTTGACATTTTTCAAGAATAAAGTTTTTTCTTTCTAAATGTTATGCTCATTAAATATAAGTTTATTTTTGGAGTTCACTTAAATGACAAATTACATCAAGTGGCCACAAAATCAAATGACATTTTAATTATTGTATCGTTATCACAATGAAAAGTACATTGAAACAGCTTTTTAAAATTTTAATTTTTCTAATTGAAACAGAAATCACAACATCTTTGCAAATATACTGTTTAGTTGTTAGTAAATTAGTTTTAATAATTCTTAAAAAGAATTATTTTATAGATTTTCTTTTTAAACTGGTTTAAAAAGGTGTGGAATTTTATAAAATCAAGTACAAATTTCAAGACACTCATTTTCAAAAATTTCAATTTTTCAATTTTATTTTCAATTTTATATGTCTTTTGTATAAAATATGTCCGATAAAGAAATGTGTCCCACATACCAATAATGGGATTTACAAAATTGAGTCGTGTATCATAAAAAGCCCTAGAGATAGCCATTAAAAAAGGTACTAACTTCCACTTTCCAACGTTTCGATATACGTTTTTCCATGGAAAAATCCTACTGGCGGATTGAGTTTCAGGGATCATACACAAATTACAAAAGAAAACAACGATAACCTAAATAAATAAATACATCTGCATTTCAGTTTGTAAGTAATTCCCCAAAAACTTATTATAACCATATCTCTAAGACTTTTATGCTACAAAATTTTAATTTCGTACATCATCTTATTAGAATATGCTCATTTTAATAATTGGAAATGTCTTTGTACGATTACTGTATAAAAACCAAAAATTTTGTAGTTCATTGAGTTGAATCTACTGAAATTTTTGTTCGCGCATATAGTATACAGGGTATTACAAAACATCGATCTTGGTTTTAAATCCTTAAATACTGTTCTCAAAGATAAATGATGTTAAAAGAAAAAAGATGCAAATTTTTTTAACCGCAATAAAAAATCTGTACCTTTGTTATCCATTTTGTAATTTATTATATATTCTAAGATACATATTTAAGAAGAACTGAAAGTTATTTCGGATTTTATCAAGTAATTAATATAAATAAATATTCTAAAATATAAACGTATAGATTAATTTGCTTAAAATAAATTAGGACAAATTTATGGTTTATTCATGGACAAAACTATGCTACAACGAACCATATCTTGTATTTTAATAATTAAATTACAATTTAATTTTAGAGTGAAAAAAATAAGTTAGTACTAGGCATTAAAAAAAGGATAAAAAAAGTTAAAAAGAAAAAAAAAAATGAAAAGGATTATGTATTGAAAATATATTTTAATTAATCGTAACGTAATTCCTAATTAAAAGATTAAATGAGATTATAGCGTAATATTTATTATTAAAGACAAAAAAGGAGCCGGAAAAGGTAATAACATTGAAATTATGCAAAAATTTTATGCGTGTTGTCACAGCTGCCCATTTTCCTTTGTGAAAAGTAAATTTAGTACCACCTTTATATATATATATATATATATATTTAATAGTAGTAAGATATTACTAAATATTTCTGTTCAAAAATAGTGGTAAGAAGCATTCCGTATAAAACTCAACACATGGCAGCTATGGTGTATAAATGTTCTTTCAAACTTGTAGTACTTATTTATGTTATATGCAAGTAAATTCATAACTTCTTAATAATATTTCTCATATTCTCATAAAATTAATAATAATGATTACTAAAACATATTTAATATTAAACAATACTATAATACTATATATCATATAATATTACATAAATAAAATATATGTTAGATGTACACACAGCACAGGAATATATTTTCTCACTCTCCTTTCTCCTTTTATTTTATTTTATTTTATTTTTAACTTTAAATATTTGTTAGTAATCATAATCTCAGGCATTATTTTTTCAACAAAACTTTAAATGGCTCAACATTTTGAGATTGATTTAGATAATATAATGATCAGCGCAGGTAAATTTTTCTTCTGTAAGGCAAACGTGATTTTTTATTTCTCATCATTATATTGTGAAGGACTCCCACCAGAGATAAGTTATTTTTAGATCCTTTTTAAAAATTTGATCTCGGTAAAAATGCATGAAAAAGCTAATGTACAAATCTGAATGTTCAAATCTTTAGTCAGAGCAAATATCTTTCTTATCTTCATTTTTAGCCTGATCTTTCCAATGTTTATCTTACTCAGAAAAGGGATTTCATACATGAAATAACATACAGATTTATTTAAATAAAGGAAAAAGTGATCTTCTTTTTATGATAACAAATTGTAAAGGGATAAATTGAGTTTAGTAAAAACTAAAGTTAGTTTTAACACACAACCGTAAATTATATAATTTTTTATTATATTCATTACTCACCTAGGTTTCAGTTTTCATTCATGTTTTAACGACCAAATATATTTAAGGAAAATTATACAGAAATGAATTTATTTATGTAGATTAAAAAAAAAAAAAAAAAGAATTAAAAATTTATTTTTCCAATTTTTATTAGATAAAACTGTATGTTTTACTTCTGTATCTGCAATATTTCATTTTAAACATGAAAAAGATTTATCAGAGATTTATCATGCATTGTATGAATCTTAATATTTCATTTATTGAAAAAATATGTGGAAATGCAATTGTGTATGTTATTATAATGAGAAATTACATTGAGAATTATTAGATATTTATCAGTTGGTTGGTTGTAGGATTTAAGGCCGATTGACTCCTGATGTGTCCTAGGCCAAGAGGGGGAATGCCCTCCGTGGGGGTCTTTCTAAAGGGTTAGATATTTATCAGACATTGTATTTATCCTAATCTTTCATTTATTAAAAAGAAAAAAAATAATAGATAAAATTTGTATGTTATTATGATGAGAATTTACATTGAGAAATTAAAAATGTATTATATATTGTGGGGATAGATCATAATAAAAAAACAGAAAAATAAGTGTAAATACGGTAATGTGTTAAAAATTTTCATTATTAGAAACGTAAATTTACTAGTACGACAATGACTAATCTATGAGGATTCATATTGTCGTTGACAAACAATAGGATGTGTAATTAAAAAAAAAAAAAAAAAAATCTATCATTAAACTAAAATTATGTTAGAAAATAATATGTAATTAGTTGTATAGCTCTAATTAGAAGATTAACTAAGCTATTTGTTTTGCTTTTATATAAAAGTGATTTCCACCCCTTTGTATTCAGAAATGAACCCATCCAGTATTGATTCTATTTTTTGTATTCCAATAGGCGAGCTAAAGACTTTTATTGACAGATTTCTTTTCTTCTTAGAGGAATACATTAGCTAATAACTTTAGCTGCTAGTCTGCACTTTCAAAACAAACATTGTTTACCACTAAATGTGCCACTTTATTTGCAGTAACGTTCTAGAGGAAGCGAGAACAGTAATCTCAATAATATATTATACTCTTTCAACCTTGGGGTGAATTACGTCCATTACGTCCCCCCCCCCCCCCCCTCCTTTTTTTTTTTTTTTTTTTTTTTTGTAAGTTGTGATTTATTTTTTAAAGTTATATTTTTCCTTCTCTGCAAGTAATTTTATGGATATATTTCCTAAGTTAATCCATCCTATATAATTATAATTAAAATTTGAAATTACTTGTCGTTATTATAACGGTATAATAACAATTTTAGAAACAAAATACTTTAACTTTTGTTAATGAAAATTGCTTATTGCTCAAAGTTGTAAATACAAATTATCTACATCTCAAAACACGACGCTTTCTCATACATTACAATAAAATAATCCAGTGATCCATACCAGAGCAAAATCGAGTAATATTCTCTAGCATTCCTATAAAGGTAAATATTTAAACATCATCAATTTAATCGTGTTTGCGAAAGAAATATTTATTTAACCTTTTATAAAGTTTTGTATTCGTTATTTTGCCAGAACGCAACTGACAATAATTGAACGCAATATATATATATATATATATATATATATATATATATATATATATATATATATATATATATATATATATATATAGGTATATATATACACAGGGTGATTATAATTAAAGTTACGATTTCAAAACGCTATAATTTTAAAACTACCCATCAGAGCGATTTAATATTTTACCAGAGCAATCGTGAGGTAATGAAATTTTGTTTGGGGGAGGAAAAAAGTAGTTCCTACATGTTCCTATAGATGGCGATGTTAGGATAATGTCAGGGCAAACGCCTAAATGCACTCATTAAACACAGGAATGTTGTTAGCAACACAATGAAATAACAGGAAACAATAGACTTCAAGGGTTTACTACAATATTTTTAGCAAAAAGACAAGAATACGTGTTTACAGCAGAAACAGTCATAGTGAAAAGTGGAAAAGAGGAGCTTCATGAAACAAATACTTTACGGATAATTAACGGCACATTTTGGAACTATTTTTTTTTTCTTTTGCCAAACGAAATTTCATTGCCTCACGATTACTCTAGTAAAATATCAAATCGCTCTGATGGGTAGTTTTAAAATTATATCGTTTTTGAAATTGTAACTTTAATTATAATCACCCTGTATATACATATATATTGATATTGCATAGTTTATTTGTTTTTTGATGAGCAGAGAAATTTTTGCTTGTCTCAAGGACCAATTATATCTAGAGTGATCCAGACTACACGGGTTTTTCAAGTTTTAATTACCAGGATATTTATTTTACACACATTTTTTTTTCCCAATGGCGCGGCACTTACGACTAAGCACTGGCCGGGGGGTCGCCGAATTGATGACCACTTGTGAAGGCGCACCCAATGGGCGGTCATCGCTACCCCTAACAGGGCAACACACCCATGCCTTCTCCGGGATTCAAACCCAGACCAAACCGTGTAGGAGTCAGGGACGCTAGCCACTATACCGTCTATTTTACACACATTTAAGGACACAATAAAGATCCATGTCTTAACCGAGATTCGAACCCAGTGTTCGAACATGTTTTTGCACGATTCTATGTAAACGTATAATTTTAAGCTGAATAAGCAATAAAAATTTGAAAGCAAAGTTCTGTGATAAAAATCCCTGAGAAAATGCATTTTTGCGATATAAATGACATCTATGACATCAGAATAAATACTAGCAAATGTTGTCGATCCGGCAATTTTTTTTTTTTTTTTAAATACATTATATTGAAGTAGAAGTCGCAGAGACGAAAATCGATTTTGAATTAGTATAATATTATAGACTAAAAATAACAGGAATAAGATTATTTATTTAACTTATATAATTATAGAATATGTGAAAGGTAGAACATGTGAATTCAACTGGACTTATCACGCAACCTGTAACTTCGCATTGTAATTCTAACATATGTCTGACCTTTACAATTATTTCAATACTGTTCATACAGGATTGTAAGTATAACTTATGTATTAAAACTGTGAACTATACGGATTAGTTAATAAATGACTTAGTGAATAGTTCTAGATGATTCTTATTAAAGTAAAATTTGTGACTTTCATGAATGGAAAAGTCTTTTTCTCAGTCTGGGAAAATGCATTTCAGTACAATGACGCTTTTGAACTTTCTATCTCTTTCCATATTCATTACTCATTAATGGTCTGCAAGCATCAGTGGGATAAGCCTTTACTAATTTGCATAACAATTGTTTGTAAGAAGTATTTATTACCGAAAATACTTTTTTAAATTTTCATAAAGAGAGCTATGTAACTCGTTTTAGCGAAGTCTTGAGGCTTATAAAGAAAGTTGATTGTATTATATTTTATTTATTAAGGAATTCATAGTGAATGAGGCTGATTTATAAAACTAGTGAAGTCATAGAGTAGCTGAAAGAGTATATTTTGTGTAAATAAAGTTTCGATAATTTTAATGCAATGTAAGTAAACAGTAAAGTAACAATAAAAAAATAAGAATAATTACTTCTGTAATGATAAAAGAATTAAATGAAAATAATAAAATACTCTAAATTTTGAAGCTAATGATAAATCTTCTTGATTTAAAAATGCATTAACAATAGCTATAACAACATAACAGAACTTAATAAATTTTAAAATTTTGTAAATATGGACAATAAATTCATGAATTTCATTAAAATAGTTGCATATTATTCATGACTATTTTAGAACATGATAGTTTTTTAGCAGATGTTTAAAAAAAAAAAAAAAAGGTTTTTTCACGTAAAATCCCTGTGCTGTACAATGTACCCGATTCATATCAGTTCATAAAAAAATATAGATTTTATGTTAAAGAATACTTTTAGAAAAATAATGTCAATTACTAATTTATTGCGCATCCTTAGTGTACATTGGACAGTGTTATATATTCTGTGTGTATTGCGTAGTTTCAGTATATGTATTTAAAGTATTTCGCATATTGCTTTATTTCAAATCTAGAAAATCTTAGCAAAATATGAATATGTTCATTGTAATACATGTAAGACAATATTAAACTGACATGCCAGTACAGATTTTTTTTTTTTTTTTTTTTTAAACAAAGAAATTTATATTGAGGCTATAGGTATAAACAAATAAATTTGGTGGATTTAGTAAAAGTTTTACTCTTTCAACTAAACATTCTTTGAACAAAAAATTGTTGAAACAACAAAAATTTTGATAAGACCACAAGACAATTTGTTAAATCAACCAAATTTCATTTGTTTCTATAGCCTCAACAAAATTTTGATTTTCACAAATATTTTTTTCTGTGTGTGATATATTTTCATTAAATGTAAACAAAATAAGTATGTAGCACATAACTAGCATACGCTGGAATAATTCGTTGTTCAACCATACAAAAGTATAAAAATAAGGATGCAAATTATCGTAACCTAAGCATAAAAAAAAATAAAGCAGCTTACAGGCTGTTACAAGGTTTCTGAGATCTTTTTTCTTCAAAGCAAAAAGGAAGAGAGAAGAAAGCAGAAGAATATAGAAGGAACGATTCTGTAGCCGAAACGGCAAAAATCGAAATCCGAATGTGCTCGATTTCCTTAAAGCCTCAGACGTGAATCAATGTTATTGCTACTACATTCTATAACAGACAAATAAACAACTTTTCTTTTAAAGGCAGAATGTTTAAGGTATTTGTCGTATTTTCACTGGTCAGCTTAAGTTAAGAAGTTCTTTTTTTTTTTTTTAGTTATTTTCTTTCTTAATATCCCAATCGATAAATAAAACCAATGCTTAGTAATTCAAATTCGATGCTATTGATCGCTCGCTTATTCAGCCCCCCCCCCCCCTCCACCACCTTTTTTGGTCAAAAGTTATCTAAAAAAAAAACCTATGTTACAGTAGCGAAGTTCAGCCTTATTTATTTTGTCAGAGAATGGTTGCTGAACTAAATGTTAGTGTACAAGATGTTCTTTTTATTGATTAGAAACGGTACATTATTAATCCCGGTTTCATTTATTTTCTGGTAGCTTTTAATGACATTGGACATTTAATTCAGATCTGGAGCTGTAGATAATCTCGATATTTAGGATGAGTATTGCAACGCACATCAAATTTTCCCTTTGGATTCAAGACAGTGTTTTTTAAAAAGTATTTAAATAATTAATAGCTCGTTCAAACTTCTTTATTTTATGTATATTTTTGTTGATACAGCGCAGTGGATGTAAAAATTAAAAAACCTTATAAAAGAAATTACTTTTAAGAACATCGGGAAGTTTTCTTGGCTGTGAGTTTTCTTGGCTTTCACTCTGGTGTGGCATTCACACTGTTTTCTCTGACCCTGCTTTTGGATATATTACCTACATTCATTAAAAAAAAAAAAAAAAAAAAAAAAAGTTATTAAACTTATTATTCCAAATTATTCAGATATCTTTCACGTACATCATGCCTTGAAACTTACCAATCTTGACCAAATATTTTAAGTAGAACTTTCATTTAATCTTTAAAATATCGAATTTGAATTTCCTGAAAGTATTTGTTTTTTAATTAGACTGATTAAAGACATACACACATATCAACTACGAAAAACGTGATTTTCGTATTAAAGAGATTTTAAAAAAGCGTAGTTACAGAAAAAAAAAAAGAAAATTAGATGGGGTAGGGTTAAAGCCAATTGACTACACTAGGGTTCTGGGTCTGGGTGGGGAGTACCCTCCATGGGGTCTTTCTAAAGGGTCATAACCCGTATTTACGCAAGTTTCGGAGAAAACTACCTAATTCTCTGAACGATTGGGCAAACGAATGCGACCTGGAATCGAACCCGGCACCTCACGTCTACCAGCATTGAGGGCAGAACCTCACGGCAAGTGGTGGGGCCGTTGAAAATTAAAATTCAAATAATATTTTTTTACCACATGGGAATAAGAAGGCGATTAACATTTCTAAGCAAATTTCCTGACTTAGTAAAATTTAGTAAAGCACTTTCGTCAAATACATTTAATTCAAAAGAATGTCTTCGCTTAAGTTTGGATACTCCTATATACTATCGATAAATTACGCACTACACACCACATAGTACACCTAAATTTAGCCCTGTAGGAAAAACACATAACACAGCTTAAAATGTACTTTGAGCAATTTCTTAGTACAGCCTTAATATATGATAAATTATTTGTGTGACTCTGTAAAGGAATAAAGAGTAATTTTCGCCCTATATTCTATTCGAAGCATGTTTTTACACATATAAAAGAATATTTGTTCATTTAATTTTGTTTATTTCACTCTAAAGAAGTTAACTTGTACCTACCACAAATTTCGTCCATAGACGTAAGATATTTGAATACTTTTGGGTAGTCCTGTACATGAACTAATTCGATTTTAACAAAGTTTCATGTAGCACCTCTTTATAATACAGATTTAGAATACAGAGTTTGAACTTCCTGTTAATATTTGTTCTTTAGTTATGGTGATGACAGACACAGAGACAGACACACAAACCAACCTCTAAAAACATGATTTTCGAATTCAGGGAACCTCAAAATATGTAAATATATCAAAATCTCAATTTCAAAAATCAGACCTAAAAACAATTTTTTCTTCCGACGACACATGGGTAAGAGAGCGAAAATAATCTGGTGTGTCACTCACACGATTTTCTCTTACCCTGCATTTTAATACTATATAGGCAGATTGCAGATTAAGAGGTAAGATAACAAGTATTGTATATGAACGTACTTAAAAAATAAATAAAATAAAAATAAAAGGTTCAGGAACAGTTTTATTTGACATATAATTTTGTGTGACAAATGAATGATAAATGACGTAGATTAATTTTTAAAGATGCCTGTTAATATGTTGAATCCAAGTTTTTTGAACTGTAATCAAAATATGTTTTAGTGAAACTTTTCTCTCTCCCTTACGTTACTAATTATTTTAAACTGGCTCCCACTTTTTAACCCTTCCGGTACCATCGGGACATGTTTCGCGGGCAGTCACACAAATCCCTCCACAAATTAAACTGAGTTTGTATTAACATATCCTAAAGTTACAGTTCATTTCGTTCACTTAACGACACACAGTGATCACAAACATTATTTATTTTGCTCAATTTGTTATCAGCCCCCTAAATACTGTCTTAAACCAATCTTCACTGAAAACATGAGGAAGACCTAGTTCTATGTTACCCAATGTTTGAAAACATTTCATCGAGAGATAAGTTTTTAAATTGAAAAAGACTGATCGTTTGCAAATCTTGCTAAACTTTTGAGCAGGAGTATAGATCTCCGTTGTATTAATATGAGTGCATATTCTACAGGTATTCCATAGTAACACTGACAGGTGTTTTTTTTTTTTTTTTTTTTTTTAAAGCATATTATCGTAAATTTTGTATTGTAATAGATGCATTCAAACATTATTATTATTTTTATTGGAAAAAATACTGGTAGTGAAAGGTTTAAGCAGTACATTGTTCTTTTATACACGAAGAGGGAAAATTAAATTCATGCCTTAATTATCAATAAAATATAGTTTTATAACGTAGGATACACTTTTTTATGTCAAACAAATCTTCCATTTTAAATTTCTCTTACTCATATATATGGCAGAGGAAGTATTGATTTTGGGTAAAATTTTTGCAATTGAGTTTTTGTTATATTTATACCTCCTGAGGTCTTCTGAATCCAAAAATTAGGTTTTTAGCGCTTGGTCTGAGAGTTTGTTTCTTTCTCTCTCGTAAACATATCTCAAGAACAAGTAGTAGCAAGAAGTTCAAACTCGGCATTCTAAATTTATACGCTGAGAAAAAATTATGTGACTGATATCTAGAATCTAAATTGTGACTATAGTAAAAAAAGTTCCATGTCATCCTCATAAATTCTAGCTCCCTTTGCTAGCGAGTTCTAAAAATCCTTATTGGAATTCTAGACAGTTTTCCTATATTATGGTGGTCAATCTCATTTTAAAATCTCTGTAAATAAATGCAAACACTAGAGGCGAGTTTTAGTAACTATAATTTTGTTTTATAACCCAATTCTAGTAAATCAACGAGAATTTCTCACATCACAAAGGATTCATAATATTCATAATATTCATAGTAATGTTTCACAGTCTAGAAAAGTGTAGACTAGAAATTCTTAATCCTTTCATCTATCCAGGTTATTTTTTTACCTTATACGCATAACTCGGAAATCTATATTTCTAGTTTAGGGATTTTGAAAATGGCTACTTATTCGTTATGGATGAAAGCGGTATATATTTTTTTTTCTCAGTGTATCATGTAAAAATGTTACAGTAAACTTTTCTTTGAGATCAAAATTACGAAAGTAAGTAATATCAGCGGAATTGTTTTTAGAATATTCTGAGTATGCGCTTTCAGGAGGCTTTCCTTGTAAGTACGACTCGAATTACTTTTAAACTAAATAAAAAATTTTGAAGAAAATCAAACGATCTCTGGTCGAGGAAAATTTCTTATATCCTATTTTTCCCAACACTAAACCGCATTACATTACTACAGCTTTTTTGCATTCCAAACTGTATTGAAATATAATTTTTCAGACAAATGCAAATTATTAAAAAGAAAAAAAAAATTCTGCATGCAATATATGTAGCTGTAGCATATCTATACTTTTTGGGGCCTTGCACACAAACAACAGAGTTTAGGTTTAACATAATATATTAAAATTAAATCTTTAAAAGAAAACATAATCAAAACACCCCTTTTAGTAAAAATCATATTAGATGGTAATTACAAAAAAATTGGATAGCCACTTAAAATACTATACGTTTTCCACGAACAATTTTCCGTAATAAATATGTTACTGCGATATTACGAGTAAAAGGAGACTTGGCTCTAGAAAATTCTTTAACGTCTAGAAACAGCAAATTGAAAATGCGATTGCAGGCAGCAGCTTTTTCGGTAGCATTGAGCTTACCGTGATCAGTACATATAATGAAACGAAAGGAAAGTGATCCTTTATATAAGAAGAGAATCGAATTCTAACGACTGATTATCAGACAATAGAAGTTAGCGAAAGATGAGAGATTAGCCAATAGGAAATTTTGGAAAAGTAGTTGGGAAAAATGTGGAAAAAAATGCGAAAATGTAGAAAGTGTGGATTGAATATAAATTTCCAACAATCAGATAAAGTAGGTACAGTTAAATTACAATTAACAATGTTTTAAAGGTTTTTATATTGGGAGTACAAATTAATTCGGTCCGTTTTTTTTCGTTAAAAAAACATTTTATTTATTATCAAAATGAAAAAACATGTTATTCAAAGTATTGTCCATCGGTAGCCACAACTTTTGTCCACCTTTCTGGCAATTTTCGGATTCCATCTCTGAAAAATGAGTCCTCTCTGGACGCAAACCATGAATCGAGCCATTCTTGAATTTCTTCGAAAGAAGTGAAGCGGTGTCCAGCCAAATCGTGATGCATCCGTCGGAACAACCAATAATCAGAAGGAGCAAGGTCTGGCGAATACGGCGGGTGGGGTAGGACCTCCCATTTCAACGTTTCCAAGTAATTTTTAACGACAATTGCCACATCGCTTTTCAACGTCGCGCGGTTTCAACTCGTATGGGACCCAATTTCCTTGCTTTTGAACCATTCCCATTTTTTTTAAGCGCACGGAAATTGCTTGCTGAGTGACTCCCAACGATCCTGCAAGCTCTTGTTGCGTTTGGCACGGATCTTGATCGAGCAATTCCTCCAATTCGGCGTCTTCGAACTTTTTCGGCTGGCCCGGGCGCTCATTGTCTTCGACACTAAAATCACCATTTTTGAAGCGTCGAAACCACTCTCTACATGATTTATCAGATGGCGCAGATTCACCATAAACTTCCACAAGCGATCGATGCGCTTCAGCGGCACTTTTCTTCCAATTAAAAAAGAAAATCAAAACTTCCCGCAAATGTAGTTTCTTTAGCACAAAACTCGACATATTGAATGCTCAAAAAACCAATGTTGTTGTATAAAACTCGAAGCTTCGTTGACTGAATATGGTTGACAAAGGTCAAACCTTTCTAACAATGCCAAAAACATCTATCATTATTCAGTAAACAAATCAGCCAGAGCCATCTATTGAAAACGGACCGAATTAATTTGTACTCCCAATAGATGTAAAAACCTTCAAAGGAATTGAGTTCAAGTATAGGTTTAGGCCTGCCTCTATTAATTGAAATTCAGATGTTAGAATCCGATTCTCTTCTTATACGTAGGAGCACTATTCTTTCGTTCCTTTTTCGATACGCTTAGTGCTACCGAAAAAACTGTCTGCAATAGTATTTTCCTTTGGCGTTTCTGCAGGTTGAAGAATTTTTCTGTGGTAATGTTATTGTGATCTTTAAATCTCATATTTTCATTCAATTTAAGAAAGTTAATCATCATTAGAAAATACTTCGAAAAATTAGATGTGACAAACTTTTATATATTAAAATAGCTTTGTGAGTCTCCGCAACAAATAAATCATACACATGCCATTTTCTATAAAAACAAGATGAAAAATATTTGTAAATGTATTCTAAATATTTTGAAGAATTATTATGATTGTAAGTTAAATGAATTAAGCCGGCTAGATTTAATATCAAGTAAAAAATATCTGGGAAAGAAAAATTTCATTTAATCTATATTTAGCTTGCTTAAATGATTAATTACATGATTCGTCCTTTTTTCTATGTATATTTGTACGCGTGTGAATAAATATATATTTCATACAAATTATTTAGTTCAAAAAATTACTAGGTCTTAATTAAATGATTCGTGCTTAATATTTATAAATCAATTCAAGTGTGCATTAAAAAGAAGTTTCGCTTACAGAAATTAAATTTCTAAAAACATTTTAAAATAATATTTTCAAAACCTCCTCAACAAGATTTGAGAAATATGCACAATATTAACATTAAAATTTCATTCACCTGTTTCATGAAAGAATATATATATATATATATATTTTTTTTTAATGCCGTAATTCCTATGTAGCAATTTTTCTAACAAAGCGCTTTATTTTCATTTCACAATTTCAAATACGAATTTTTAACTACAAAAATACTTAAAAAAAAAAAAAAAAAAATTCTACTTGTGTTTTGAAATCAATAAAACTTTTTAGTGTACTATGTTAAACATTAATAACAAAATCAGACTTGCATCCATTAGTTTCTGTATAATCTAAAATTTATTTACTTTATTTTTCGTTAAGGTTTAAAAATTACTATTATTAAACATTTACTTATTTCACTTTTTTTTAAATTTAAAGTTAAAACTTAATAGTTTTATATTGGAAAAGCAATTTTCTACTCCGAATTTTTTTTTTTTTTCACAATTCTTAAGTAAACAACTGTGAAGAGATGCATTCAATATTTCAGATTAAGTATTATTTTTAAATATCGTCATTTGCGTGAAGCCTATTAAATGAAGTTAAAGTTATATATTGCGTGAGAAAAATCACAGGTTTGTCTCTTTCAAATATTTGTCTTTTTATTCCAACTTCCGTTTTTTTTTTGTTTTAAAAGTTAGTTATAATTATTTTAGTCAACATCATTTAAAATTTTATTCCAATCTAAAGTTATGCTATTTATTCTGAATAAAAATACAAATATGTTTAATTAGGAACTTTTTAATTTTTATAAAAGTTTATATGAGGAGATCTTTCGATAACACATTTTTCATTTTTGAGTAGTAAGAAACGGGAAAGACCGCAATTATTATTCATATATTATTATTTTTTGAAAACGTGATGGTAATTTGTGTTTTAATTAATGTATGCAAAAATACAATTGCATCGAGTACTTAAAAGGGATTTTCTTTTAAATAACTGAAAGTTTAATGCTATATTTTATGTATAAGATAATATAATGCATTATTTTATATAATATAGCTATATATTATAACAAAAAGTATTAAAATTACATTGTAAAAATTATAGTTTAAAGTTAAACCTTTCCACCGTACAATATAACCAGATGAACTGATATATGATTCTTCTTAATTTACAATGAGTGTATAATATTTTTTTTTCATTTTTGAATATTGAAGATAAATTTTACTTTCACAAGTATAGCGTGTGTAAAAACATTAAGTCCATGTAGAAACTTTCTCAATTTTCTTAAATAAGAAAAAAATGCTTCAAAATAACATTGGAATGTTTAATTGTAACACTAAGAAACTCATTTAATAGAAAAAAAAATTTAATTGATGAGCACGATAATAAAAATTAAACAAAAAATGAAAAACTGCCGAATTTGACCGTGTAAAAAGGCCACCAGTAAAAAATTAAATAATATATATATATATTTTAATAGATTAATTTTTTGCTCCAAAATCACTTTTATTCTTTCAAATATAAACGTTAGAAGGTTTTTTTGAATATAAATATGTTCAAAAATTATTTATTTTATTTATTTATTTATATATTTTTGTGATTGCAATAATGTCAAAAGTAAAACAATAGAATTTGAAAGAGGATAAAATGTTGCTCTTTTGTCATCAAGATTAAATAGCCAGACTGTAGATAAAAAGATTGGAAGGTTTAAAAATGTTGCAAATAATTTCTTAAATTTGAATGATAATTATGACAAAAGTAACTCCAGAGATAGGCTAAAAGCTTTATCATCCAGAGATGAAAGAAGAGTTTTGAGACTTGTTTTCCACAGGGAAATGATTAGAGTAGACCTGTGTACCTAGTGCCATCATGTACCTAAGGCGACCCTACTTTATTTAAATAATATTTAGTTTTATGTTTTACTACTCAATTCGGCGAGTGACAACACCATTTTCTATTTTCACAACCATTTTGAAATACTTGAGGAGAAAATTTTGACAAAAGTTACAAGTGGAAAAAAAATTATACGGTCAAGTAAAATTTTGCAGTTTATTTCTTTTATTATTTTACAAAGGTAAATCAAATAATTTTCTTTCATTTCTAGCGTATAATTTTGCTTCTTATATTGAGTAATAAATGAGAAATTTAATTTGTCCCCTCTGCACGTGGGCTTTTTAGTGGAAGAAATTTTTAATGAAGTTACTTAAACTTGTACTTAGGGCCACATAGCTGCTTTGTACAGTCAGAAAAAAAAAAAGGTCACTCCCCTCCCACCTAATTTCACCGTAAATTATCGTAGAAACATGTGGTTGGTACCAATCGATTTGTAATAACGTCTAGTTTATAATGATATAGTTAGATTTTGATTAAGGTGTCGTCTACATATTAAAACTGGCATCAACTTCATTTTTTTTTCAATAGTAACCCCCATTTTTTATAATTTATTTGAATTCTTTGGACAAAATCATCGCAGAAAATGGTATAGTTTATATATTTTGCTCAATTCTTCACAGAGTTATAAGCTGTCAAACTATGAGGGCGCTAATGTTAAATGAATGTGACAAACATTAATTCATATCTTCCAAAATAATTATGATATTCAAATTCTGTTTTTTTTATATGATAGAATGAAGTGACCCAAACATATTCCATGCATATTTTTGATAAAAAAAATTTTTTTGGAATATGAAAATTATTAATAATTTCATATTTGAAAAAATTATGAATGATGACCTATGTTAATTTTTGCATAAATAGAACGGGCATCATCAAAAACATGGGTTTCCAAATTTACAGCTCGTTCTTAACATTATTTTTTGAGTTACAGTGATATTTCATTTTTTACTGTTGTTAGGGGCCGTCACTTATAATAATTTGTATCCTCTGTGAGTAAATATCTGTATATATTTTGACGAAAAACTATTTTAATTTACCTTAATGTTATTCTAATTGTTTTCTAAGCAACTTTTCGATGTTTATGATACAAATTGGATCATTTTTATAAAAGTATCGCAATGCAAGCGAGAGATTGTGAAAAAATTCCAAAAGAAATGAAGCCCCGCCTCTATATTGCGGAAACAATATTAAAAAAACTAGTTTCTGTATTCGTATATGACTCTCTATGTGACGCTGGTATGCATAAATGTCAATGGCATTTACTACATCGAATGCTGAAGACAAAATTTAAATGATTTTATTGGAAGTATGTAAAATAATTTTGTTTTATAATGTAAAGTTGTAGAAAAACTGTGTAAAGGCGTGGCTTTCGTTGCAAAGAGGTTTATACTCGATTCTGAAATGTTAAGTCTTTGTTCTTAAATATTACATAACGTTTCCCAGTTTCTCACTGCTAAAATTCTATTTTGTCCCTTTTGTCTTTTGTTTTTAACTTGAATATTCTACGATTCGTGCACCTCAAGTTAAGTATCATGACGGTAAAAAAACGCGGTAAGACGAGGACTATTATTTGAAAGAGCAATACGCAGTGAACAATACTTTTGTTTTTTCCTTTTTTTAAATTAATATAATTGATTTTTATTAATTTTTATCAGATTTTTTAAAAAAATTTTTTTCTGTTTTAATCTTGTTGTTACATTTTCGCATTCGCTTACTCTACCGTTTATGCTATTTAAATTTTATCACATGACGTAACATAATAAAATATAAAATTTTTATTAAATGTTTTTTTAATGCTGAATAATAAAGTGGTATTTTTTTTTAAAAGTTTTTAATATCTATTATTGAACAAAAGCGCATTATTATTATTTCCTATTATTCTAATCACGGCGTAAAACTGGCGTCACATTTATCACGGAAAAAGAATTTAAAACAAAGTAATATGTCTTATTACTTTTAAAGATATAGATTTTACACATTTAAAATTAAGAATTCAAGTACAGTAGACGACTGCAGAACGGGGAATACTCGTTCTAGGCAATAGGAAACCGTTTTTTCTATATCCATATTTCTTTTCATATGGATATACATAATAATTATACTCTTTCTAGTGAAAGTATTTGTATTCATACTATTTTGTTTATATATATATGAACATGAGGAATATTCTTAAGAAATATCGTAACACACAAATTGTGAAAGAAACGCCCACTGAAGGAGTTACAGATTTCAAAATGACGTGAAACTACGTCAGTGGTCGCGAAAATGTTCAATATCCTTTCTCAGATTTTAGTTTATATCTTTTTATCTATATTTTTGTATATTATCTATTGTTGGTTTGTACGCCTAAAATTAAATGTAAATCCTTATAGTAACACTTTCATGCGAGGCTTACTGTATAAAATAAAAATATACCCAATAAGAAGTAGATAATAATTGTTAGTTAGTAGATTTTAATTGTTTTTATATATATTTTTTATATATGTATTTTATATATATATATTATTATATATGTATTTTAACTTAAATTTTTGTCTCTTAAATAAAAGAGTTTTTGCTTTTAAGAAGTAGATAATTCTTTTTCTTAAACATTAAACACTTTTTTTTTTAACCGCTATTAATATTATTATCATTATTACTATTGTTCTTTTACCTAGGTATCTAGATTTTTGTAATTCAACATTGTAGGGTTCATATGATTCAAGCTATTTAATTTTCTTTATATGAAGTGTTGTATTTAACTATCCAATGCTTAATAAATTGAAACCAATAAAAATCTTTTAAATCATAAGCTAACACAGAAAGTTCTGCGAATTTGAATCGTTTTTTATTTTATAACTAACATTTCTGAACTTTTTTTCCGGTGTGAAATTTAATAAATAATGTATACTGGGTGGTAGATCACGATTTATTTTTTCTAAATGTATAGACGGTCCCCTAACACATTTTTACGTGTAGCTCTGTTTAGAATTGATTTAAAGTATATAAATAGGTAGGTTTTCCGAACTGCCTTGATCTCAGAAATCTGAATATGAGGTCAAAAATAGGGGTCGTCATTGAAAAAAATGAAGTTTATACGTGTTTTAATATGTAGATGACCCCTTAAGCAAAATATTACTACGCCATTGAAAACTAGACGCTATTACAGATCGATAGGTACCAGCCGCATGTTTCTACGATAATTTACGGCGAAATTAGGTGTGGGGGGGGGTGGCGTTTTTTTTTTGGCTGACTGTACCTAGGGTCACATAGCTGCCTTGTACCTAGGGTCATCCATGTCCCTATGTACAATTGCAAACATATTCTCCATGTTGTTACTATTTTACTGACATTTTTTTTGTAATTAAATGGAGGGACATTGTTTTAACTACCTGAACTATTTTAATATAGCTATGTTTATTATTATTATTAGTTATTATTTAAGTGGAAGTGGGTATATATTTTGCTCCAGGACTTTCAATGTGCTTGATTTATAAAAAACATGCTTGCTATTATTATTATTACAGATTAGCAGTTTTTTTTATGTGAACATGAAAATTTATTTAGTTTTATTTTTTATTTCTTTTATTTTTTGTATTTCATTACTTATTTGTTATGCTTACTAGTTATTATGCTTATTTGTTATGCTTACCTTTCCTCCACATAACAGCCACATAAGCTTCAACCATTGAACAGAGGTGTGTTTGGACCTCTTGAAATATTACAGTACAGCATGTAGTAATTAGATGCTGATAAACCCTGAAAAACCAATCACTATGTATGACGTTGCTGAAAACGTTTTTAAGTCTTATTCGACGACCTTTATTCTTGTAAATATTCTATCAGGCTTTCGTGTGTCTGGTATAGGGCCAGTGGAACAAAAAATATTCACTGAGAATGAATATTTAAGTTCAAATGTGACTGACAAACCAGCTCCGTGTATAAAATGCCAAAAAAAAAAAAAAAGGCTCAAGAAGAAAGGGAACTAATAGTGATGGAACTGGATGTCTCTGTTTCATGTCCTGTTGAAATTTCAAAACCTTCAACATCTAACATCATTTTGTGTGTCACACTTGGAGATGTACGCCCTTTTCCTAAAGCAAAACCTCGTACATCAGAATTCTAACAGACATTCCAGGAAAAAAAAAATTGAAGAAAAACATGCTATTAGAATAGCATTAAAAAAAAAAAGTGAAAAATTCTTTGTTTCAAACAAAGGCAACATTAGGTACATTATGTACAATAGGTCTGGTCGTAGGTACAGTGAGTTCTGGCCCTAGGTACAATGAGTTCTGGCCCTTGGCAATATGAGCTCTGGCTTTAGGTACAATGAAGGCTGGCCCTACGTACAATGAGACTGTTGTACCTAGGGCCATGTGTGAAGTTTATTTAAAAATCTTCTCTTTATTGCAACATGTTATTTTAAGTGTTTATAATAATCCCAATTAAAAGTATTAGTCCTAAAGTTATGTACATATCAATTTCATAATTTTAAACAGGTCAGTGGCTCTGTTTTTGGGCACTGAAAAAACGCGGCCTTAGGTACAATGAAGGTGTTGTACCTAGGGCCATGTGTGAAGTTTATTTAAAAACCTTCTCTTTATTGGAACATATTATTTTAAATGTTTATGTTAATCTCAATTGGAAGTAATTTGTCCTACAGATATGTACATATCAGTTTTAGAATTTTAAACAGGTCAGGGGCTCTGTTTTTGAGCATTGAAAAAAAGCGGTCTAAGTTTCACGAGTCTCTCCTAAGTATGGATATTATTTAAAAAATTGGATTAAATAATTGTAGAAAAACTATTTGCATTATTACTAAAAGAGCTGGCAGTTTTCTGTATGTAATGAAACTTGTTAAAGCGTTATTAACGATACACACATTTTTACACGGTCAAATTAGATTGTTATTCTTTTTCTATTTAATTTTAACTATCGTGCTCATCAAATAAAAATTTTGTCTATTAAATTAGTTTCCTGGAGTTGCAAATAAACATTTCAATGCTAGTTTGAAGCAATTCCTTTCTTATTTAAGAAAACTGAGAAAATTTCTACATAGCCTTAAAGTTTTTACACGCGCTTTATATAGAGATGTAAACAGCCAAAATACTGCTCACTTTCATTAACGAAAAAAAAAAGTAATAGTCATTTAAATATTTTATAATTTTTCACCTTTTATTCTTCCCTCATAAGTTAAAAGTCCTTAACTCCAACTTTTTTTTTTTTTTTTTTTTTTTGTAGCATTTTCGAATCGTTCTAAAAATACATTTTTTAATAACATTAGAAAGCTGTAAATTTAATACAGTGATGAGTTATATTGAAATTAATAATGGTCCTGATTCCAGTTTTTTAGACACTGGAACTACTAAAAAAGCATTTAGAAAAGAGTTGGAGTTAGGGCCTTTTAATTTATGAGCGAAATATTATACTTTGAAAATGCTGAATTTAATTTGTTAACTATTATTATTATTATTGTTATTGTTATTTCTTTTATAGCTGTGATTTTTTAAAATATGAAAAGTATAATAGTCGCGTCGATGTTCAAACAAAAAACTATAGCGGCGAGTCATAAACTTGATAGTTGAATAGAAAAAGTCCGTTTATGACTCCATTTTGAAGCACAGAAATTAAAACGATGCCCAACTGCTGGAATTTCATTGATGGATTAGTAAAGTCGAAGAGAATGTAATTAATGGAGTGATAGTTAAAAAAAAATATATATATATTTTATACTATCTTCGTTTAGATTTGAATTAACCAAATTTTGGTAAAATATAGTATAATTTTATATTTCATACAAAGTACCAAATCAAAGAAAATTTTTCTGCTATTTCATCTTTGCAGTTAGTACATCAACTAAATTTTGTTCAGTCTTTCCCCAAAGTTTAACGGTGCTCATTGTCAATAATTTCAGATTCAATCTATCTCCAAATTTTTAACAATATTCTTGTACTTAACATTTTTATTTATTTATTTTATAATGTATGTTTATAATGTATAATGTTTTTATCATAATTTTATAATGTATAATGTTTTTATCTTAATATTATTTTCTTTATTAAGAAACATAATTTTCTAACAGTACATGCAATGCGCTAAGATTAAGAAGTGCGTAACTCATCCATCCAGACTAATACCTTTAAATAATAAAAAACAGAACGTGTTTTTTTTTTTTTTTTGTAATAATTAAAAGATATCTCGAAACAAATCAATTTCATTTATTACTTCATACGAATTTCAACTCATTTTCGCCATTTTGAAAAAAATCTATTTGTATTAGAGTGAACGCAGGTACATGGATTATTTGAAATAATTTTATTCAGAAAAGAAGAATAAATTGGATTAGAAAGCAAACAAAATTCGACAGATCTCTATTAGGAAACAATGCCCAATATAGAAGGTTTTTTGAAAAGAAAATTTAATATGCGCCGTGAAAAAGAAAAAGAAAAAGAAAAAAAAAGGTGGGGGGGGGGGGAGAAAGAAAGGAGGAAGAAAAAGGGGAAGCTACTTTTTTCTTTCGAGCGGAAAAAAGTGTGAGGATATTGAACATTCTTTCGGAGCTTTAATTGGAAAAGTGATTCATGGTATGCTGAACATGGTCATTATTTAGGTGAACTAAAAATTCGTGAAAATAAATAAATAAATAAATAAAAATCTAGAAGTTTTTATGGGGACTCACCTTTCAAATTTCGAAATTTGACAAAAATACCGTTTTTGAAATTTTTAAACTCAAATCATCTTCATATCTTAATGTACAGTTGGAAAAAAAGACCCCCCCTTCCCCCTCCTTTCCCCCCAACTAATTTCGTCACAAATCGTTCTATAAATATATGGCTGGTGACAATCGATTAGTAATACCGTCTACCTTAAAACGGTGTAGTTAGATTTTTCCTATAGGGTCATCTTATAAATTAAAATTGGAATCAACTTCATATTTTTTTTCAATGGTAACCTCCTATTTTTTACCTTTTTTGGGAGGTTATTTGGATGAAATGAGCCTGGAAAAGGGTATAGTTTATATATTTCTCTCAATTTTTCCCAGTTATAATTTGTCTGTTTGTTTTTGTTTATTTTAGGGGTAAGGCCGATTGACTGCACTAGGGTCCTAGGCATGAGGGGTGTGCCCTCCGTGGGGGTATTTCTAAGAGGTCCTAGCACGTATTTACGCAAGTTTTGGAGAAAACCACTGAAAACTCCGAACGGTTAGGACGACGCGTGCGACCTGGGATCGAACCCAGGACCTCACGTCTATCAGCTTTGAGCGCAGAACTGCTCGGCCGCTGGTGGGCGTTATCATTTGTCAAAATATGGGGATGCGAATGTTAAATGAATGTGACAAACATAAATTCATATCGTCCTGAAAAATTATTATATAGATATTTCATTTTTTTATGCGTTAGAATGAAGTGACCCAAACATATTTTATGCATATTTTTGATTAAAAAGCATTTTTTTTTATTATGAAATTATTAATAAGTTCATATTTCATAAAATTATGAATTATAATGTATATTAATTTTTGCACGAATAGAACAGGCATTATCAAAAATATGGGTTTCCAAATTTGCTCATTCCTATGATTGATTTTCAAATTCAGTGATATTTCAATTTCCATTGCTCTTAAGGGGATGTCACTTTTTATCATTTGTGTGATCTATAAATTTGGATACAAATGATGTAAAATAGTTATTCAAGTAAGTTTAGATACACACATCATTCTTTAATTAGCATTTCTTTTTCTTTTCTTTTCTTTTCTTTTTTTTTTTTTTAATTTAAAATTGTCATACTTCTTTTCAGGTTATCTGAATGGACATAATATTTTTTTGTGTGAGATTTTAATTTTAATTTTTTTTTTTTTTTTTTTTTAAATATACCCCAAACACATTTTTGCTTGTGACTCTATCAATAATTAATTTAAAATGTGTAAACCATACATTTTTCCGAGCCGCCTTTATCTTATAAAATTCGAATATGCAGTTACCATTCGAAAAAATGAAGTTAAGGTAAATTTTAATATGTAGACGAGCCCCTAAACAAAATTTAACTGTTGCATTAATATCTATACGATATTACAAATCGATCGGCACAGGTCGCTCATTCCAAATAAAGGAGTCAAAGTAAGACAAGGGAGAAAAAAAAAGCATTTAAGGCACGTAAATGTCTTAAAATAGAGCTTAGATATAATAGATATTTTAATTTGAGACGCTTTTGTATCTTAATAAACTGGCAGGGAAAATGAACTAATTTAAAGTGTCTTTGGCCGTTCGACAGGATGGTTGTGGCGCCATCTGTTAATGGAAATCAAATAATCTCCATCATATCAAGATACAATTTTAATATAATAATATTTTTCTAAAAATTTTTTAACTTAGCAGCGGAAAAAAATATTTTCTAAAATTGAAATTATAATGCAAATATTAAAGATTTAAATTTCTTTTATTAGGAAAAAAAAAACAAAAAAAAAAAAAAACTAATATTTTTCAGTAAGGGATTTTATTCAGAAGATTTTCCTGAAAATCATATTAGGTGAGAAATGCTAGTCACTCTCTCTCTCCTCTTATTTTACTCCAAGTTTGAGACTTATTCAATTCCATTAAGTGAATTAATTTAAATGTGTCAAATTTCAATAAATAACCCACGAAAATATTTCAATTATTATTATTTAATTAAATATGCTGTCTATATTTATGTAGAAATAATGCTTAAAATAATGAATTAAATCACAAAAATTGCATTTTTTTGAAATGTTTAGTTATGACATTTAAATAATCTCAGTATAAAAATTTTAGATTTAACGTAAGAGACGTGCATAAATGGCAAATGATGTGTATCTTATTTGCGTGGAATTATGCTTGAAAAACTTAATAAAAAACATATTTAGGCACAAAACTTATATGGTTAAAACAAATATGTTACTTTTTATTTAAAGCTCTCTCATATAATTAAATGAAAAAATATTAGGATGAACTTGTAGCTAAGAATATAAGAATAATTTATAGCTTAAGAAAACTCGTAGCTAAGAAAATTTCTAACTAATCTTAAACAATTTGTGTATATATATCTATATACGCCTTTTTTTTTTTTCCCCCTTTCGATTTAAAACTCTTTTTTTTTTTTTTTTTTTTCACATTTTTACCTGCACCTAAATATAAAACAACAACTTTTCTGGTTTTCATGCTCAGAAATATATATTTTTTCTTTTAAATACCAGTTTGTAGAAAGAAATCGTTTTTAAAGCTACATAGGCTGCGGTTTTGATATATTTTACCAAATTTTAAACTTCTACACATAAATTAAAAAAAAAAATGAATACATATTGAGTTTCAGTTATAATCTCGATAGTTTTAAGGCAAAAAATATCGATTATAATATAACACTACAATTTATTTCGCGAATACTGCAGTATATATTATCGTACAAATCAATCTAGAGTCCTGCGCGGGTCGAGTAAACTTGACCCGCTGGAAGGCTTTCTACCCGCAACCCGACCCGTATCCCCCCAAAATGTATTGTTCAATTTACATTATATAAGAAATTGAATTAAAATTGTATATAACGAAGTACAGTTATATTATTGAACATATCTTTCAGAAAATTAATTATTACATAAATATTACAAGTATATAATTATATTAAAACTAGTGACTACGTAAAATTATATTAAAAATAACTAGTCTTAAAAAAAAAAAAAAAAAAACTTCAGTGTATAATATAACAAAATTTCTTGTATATTACATTTACATTTAAAAAGCCCACAGTTTTAAATATTTACAGTATATATTAAAAAAAGTAAAGTAAAAAAGCAAATATACATTGGTAGGCAAATAATTTTCTCATATAATGTTTTAAACATCAAGTGTTAATATATATGCATTTCTTCTACACGAATTAAGCTTATGGTATGAATCATGTTGCTTTAAACATCTATGAAGGAAAATAATGTCATCCAATCTTTGCATTCAAAAGATTATTAAAAAACAATATAAAAATTTCTTCGAAGAAAAATATTTTGCGAGTAGAACCCCAGTTTTATCCACGGGCCACAAATAATTGCTTTCTCGATCCGCAAAGCGGGTAGCGCACGAGTAACCGCAGGTTATAGAATAATAATCAAGAAGCTGCTCGTCAATACTCTAAATGCTTACAAACCC
This sequence comes from Salticus scenicus, assembly GCA_963930645.1. NCBI lineage: Eukaryota > Metazoa > Arthropoda > Arachnida > Araneae > Salticidae > Salticus > Salticus scenicus. The sequence goes on along the minus strand of OZ005651.1, from coordinate 307,149,862 downwards.
CGACTAGCGAATTTCGAGCAATTGGTCCTATGTGGTCCTATCTTTCTTGAAGTAGGGTATCCATCTTTGGCGCATTTATCGCTTTTTGGCTTTTCTTTCTTCCTTTTATACAATGCGTTTATATTTATTCAGAAAATTTATTATTATTTTTTTCAGAACGAGGTGTGACAATATATAGATATATAATCATTCTATGCAGTACGTGCTCAAGCAGTAACGTGATTAAAGCGAGGGTTAAAATGTGGTTAAAATATGATTTCGAAATTTATGCGCTTCCTATCATCCAATTGAATTAAAATTTTGCATACACGTATAAATCCGATAACAGCATATGCCGTTCGGAAGTAGGAGCCGACTTTCGAAGGGGCCTGTAGGGGGGTGGCTGGAACGTTAATAGATGAGACGATTCAAAAATTGAGTCAATATATTGCCAACCAATCAGATTGCAACATTGTTACAACCCCAATACCCGGCATTCCTTGATTTGACAAACCAAATCCGAAAGACATACGCTCCATCTTGTACTATTATATATCTATGCCGCAGGTACCCGACAAGATGCAGGATTCTAAACCAAACCAATTATGTAGCATCGTGGCATGCAGGACCGGTGACAGAAATTACAGGCCCCTGGGCAAATGAAAATAACGGGCCTTCACCCCGTCTCACTTTTCATTCGAAGAATGGTGAAATTTAGAAAAAATAAAGTGCTACCTCTTGAGTTATACTAGAAAGTATTTGGCATAGGTGAACTACGTACCTTCATGCATTTGTTTTTATAAATTTCTATTTTAAGGCATTTTAAAAGCAACGAACTCAAACGATCTTCCAATCACAGTCGAAGGTTGAAATCTCCAACTCATAAAACTACTGTAACTGTCATATTTAAGAGTAATAAAATCTCTAAAAGTTAATTAAAAAAAAAAAAAGAAGATAACTGAGAGAAAATGATTAACCTTGGGGCTTTCATTTGTTACATTCGCCTAGATCAAAGTTTCTAGGAAGAACCTACTTGCTACTATTGCTAGGAATATAATGTGTAATTTTTGAAAGGACCACCAGAAATTCACTCGCATCGGTCATTGGAAAATTGGCATAACTTTCATAAGTTTAATTCGTGAGAATTAGCAAGATAAGTAGACTTTATGGCTAATTATTTAATATAGAGACTGAGACGAGACCATAGGCGCCAATTGTTACATTACAATGCAAAATGAAAGGAAACCGAATTAAGACTATATTCATTCACAAAATAAAATTAAAAAACTAGTATGTCGTGGTCACCACATGACTTTGTCTATAGTTTCCTATACAAATTCACTCATTAAAAATAATTTATTAAAATTATTATTTACAAAACTTATCTTCCATGATAATGCAGATAATTTCCATATTAGAGAAGTAGTATAAATACTAAATATCCAAAAAAAAAGTCAATTTTGTTCTCAATATTACGTAAAAAAAAAAAAAAAAAAAAAAGTTGTTTTAAAAATGAAAAAAATCGAGAACTATATTTTAAATTATCGCAGATTGATGATTCAACCATTCGTTTTAAAGGTATTGGCGAGCTCTTTTGAAGATACCCATCAGGAAAATTTACTCCCCTCCGGGGAGGAGGCGAGGCTCTTACATACGCAATTTTTTTTTTCTCAGTTGGCTACTCCAATTACAAATAATTCTTTTAAATTTCATAATGATTATTAACAAATAATTCTCTTTATGCACATTTATACAAAATTTTGTCCTATACCATCACGTTAAAAATTTAGAAAAAGCGGGATCGCAACGCAAGCTTTCGGACAATTTTTATCAAAAGTTGGTAGGCACTAATTTATGTCAATATGTAACTACATACCAATTTGTGTGAAATTCTGTGCAGTAGTACCTGAGATACAGTTGCCACAAAATTTTGTCACACACACACGCAGACAGACAGACAGATATTTTCAAAAAATGGTCAAATCGTATTCATACAGCTCTCAAAACGTGTAAATCCATCAAAAACCCGAGGCCAAAATTTTTACGAACCCAATACTTTCTTCTATTGAATATAGAAGAAAGTAATAAAGTCAAAACATATTCCATGCGACCCATAAGAATTTGCATTACGTTATAGAAACAAAGATTTCACTTCTGTTACCTTAAAAAAAAAAAAAAAAAAAAAAAAAAAGATCCATTGTGAAAGGAAAATTATTGAAAATAAGGGCACCTGAGATGCAGTCCTTTCAGTCCATTACTGCTTGAGCATGCTTTATCATGAGTTATACATAACAGAAGAGGAGTTGATCTTAAATGAATGGAGTTATACACAGAAAATAAAGAAAGCCTGAGCCTTTAGTTTAATGACAAAATATCGGTTGGATAACTAGTCTGTGATCGAACTTCTAACCCGGGTCCGTGCAGATCTTCAGTGCGAAGAATACGTACGTTTATAATGATAAAAAGAATATCAAACTTATAATCAAAAAGGAATGTAAGTATTTTAAGATAAAAAAAATTTCAGGTGTTTAATCTGTGTCAGGCCCCCTTTGCTGACGGGCCCATGAACAGTTGTCCCCTGTGTCCCCCCCCCCCCCCCCTGAAACCGGCCCTGGTGGCATGTTGGCAGAAGCGCTTATCAACAATATCGAAGACAGTGTATTCCATTCCAGGAACTAGAGGATTTATTTTTCTTTCTTAATTACTAACATTTTATTTTTACTCCATAAAATTCTAAAATCTATTTTTTACAGAAAAACAGAATCACACACCACCTTTATGTATTTATTTATTTATAAAAAAAAAAAAAAAAAAAAAAAAAAAGGGCCTTAAAAATGGCACTTTTTAAAGCCTAACATGGTGCTGTTTTTAAGCCTAAAAAAGATTGCGGTATTTTAGGACATTTGCAATGTTTTAACTTCAGAGGCAAAAACGTTTCTTAAAAAGAAAAACATTTTGTTTTCGCTTAAAATGTGCCCATCCATTTAAGACACCTTTTAAACCGAATTTAAGATGTTTGGTTTACAGTGCATGTTTCTACTGTTATTTACGGAGAAATTAGTGGAGATTAACGGGGGGGGGGGGGGGGGGGGGGCGGTGAGGCTGCTCCCCCCCAATTTTTTTTTTTTTTTTTTTTTTTTTTGCCGACTGTACATTCTGGTAAATTTACAGAATCGTATACTAATTAGAAACCCTTCTACATGTAATCTTAGATATATCTTTCTTATATATATCCTTTTAAATTAAATATTTAAATTCATTTATCCCAGTGAGCGAGTCGTATTAATCCTGGTCGTTATATTTAACGCCCCAGCCCCCCCGTTCCATGTCTTTTTCTAATCAATTTTGTCTTCTTATTACTTCCGGTGCGAGCCGTTTTTTTTTTTTTTTTTTTTTTTAACACACTTGACATTGTGAATTTTTTTGCTTTTCTTCCCATGCTATTTCTATGGGTTTTTAGCAATTTTTCTCCTCTTTTTCTACATTCTAAAGTAGCGGTGGTAAATTTACTTTTTCAGTTTTTGAAGTTTTCAAAATGTTAAGGCTTTGTCAAATATGTTTAAAATTGCTTGAAGATTTTTTAAAATAAATATTATATCATGAAGAGGCTTAAGGATCGGAATTTTGTTATTTTAAATACTTTTTTTTTTATCGTATGCGTGATCATGCATAAATTTTCGACTTATTCACGTAAGATTACGATTTCAATTATATTTTTTCAGAAACTAATGACATTAAGAATGCATAATTCCTAATCTCTCCGACAGTCAAGCCGATGTTATTCTATGGGAAAATTTGTTTTTCTATAATTACCCATTACCTAATATATTTTTATAAATTCCGTTTTCACATTCAGGAAATTTACAACCGTTAAATTGGAACTTTTTTTTTTTTTTAATTAATTAATTTTATTAATTTTTAACATTTAATTTTTGAGTTAAAAAAATAATAAAAATAACTAAGTGCATTTTTCACAGTTTTTAGCTAGAAAAATAAATAAATAAAATAAATAAACAAATAAAAATGTGAAAAATCCTTTTTTTTTTTTTTCGAAAACGAGTACTAATTTAATGTTTGTGAATTTCCTGAACGTGGAAGCAAAATTAAACAAAAAAAAAAAAAAAAAAAAAAAAGGTACTGAATAATTGGGGAAACAAATTTCCTTATATGAAATATCAAGACAACACTCGAAATAATAAAATAGAAGTAGCATTTTAAAATTAGTTGTAAAAATTATTATTATTATTATTTTTTTTTCGAATAAAGACAATATTATTTTGGTTTTAATGATTTTTTTTTTTTTTTTTTTTTTTTTTTTTTTAATTTTAATTTTTTATTTAAAGCATTTGTATTGGCCATTCTTTTAATTCTAACCAAAAAATATACTTTTTAAGTGAATATTATATATTTATATACTTGTTTGATTGACCAAATCTCCTTAAATTTCTAAACAGAATTATTAAAATATAAGTGACATTATTTTTCCTGTACAACTGAAAAAGAAAAAGAGAAGAAGAAGAAAAAGAAGTAAAAGAAATGTAAGAGAAAAGGGGGGAAAGGGTGTTTAAATATAATATAGGCATTAAATATTGGCGTCCACGTCCAGCATGCTTGTGTTTTAGACAACTGTTTTCTGATAGTATTATTACATAATATTTTCTTACAATGATGTAAAGGGCAAATTATTATATAAAAATAGTGATTCATAAGAAAAATAAGGATGCCAGATATTTTATTACTATTATACTTGTTTTCACAAATTGAGCAACAGCTTTTTTTCCCCGTTCAATTCTTTTGCATATAAGGCATAAACAAGTGAAGGGCCCTCTTCACTCACCGCCGCCGGATGCCGAAGCTAATGTTATACTATGGGAAATTTTTCTTTACAAATAACTTATTAACTAATACGTATTTTTAAATTCTGTTTTCACATTCTGAAAATTCCCAGATGTTAAATTGACGGACCTTTTTTAAAAAATTATGTTTTTAATTTGTTATATTTTATTTTGAAGCTGCAAAATACGAATTTTCAACGTGTGAATTTTTTTCATTTTCCAATTTCAAAATAAAATATTAAAAATTAAAAAAATACATTATTGAAAAATGTCCGTCAATTTAACAGTTGGGAATTTTCTGAATGTGAAAACAGAATTTAAAAATATGTATTAGTTAACAAGTTATTTGTAAAGAAAATTTCTCCATAGAATAACATTGGCTCGGGTCTCCGGCGACGGTAAGTGAAGAGGGCCGTTAACATGAAATTTAGATGAAATTTTCTTTATTAAATCATTAATCGAGTTTTGTGTAACTTTGTCGGCAAGAATAATTTGTAAACTGATATTAACGCTTTATATCTTTCTTAAATATTCGTATTTGAAGAACTAAAAAAAAAAAAAAAAAAAAAAAAAAAAAGAGATTTTACAGAAGAAAACTAAATGAAGCATGGTATATTGAGAAGGCCAAGATATATGTCTTCAATATTAGGTTTTAACCAGCTGTTTCTTTACATATTCACTTTTATTTTGCTTTCTTAACGGTTATTTAAAATGATAATAAAAATAAAAATAAAATAAAGCTTAGCTTTTAATTTTTAAGTTATGCGCACCATCAGATATGAAAAATATCCATACATGGTCTTATAAAGAACATCTCACCGATATTTCATGATCGTATGTGTATTTAAAAAATATTCATGTACAACAGGAAAAAGAAAAAAGTGAAGCAAAAGAAATGTAAGAGAAAAGAAAAAAAAAAGTGTTTTAATATAATTTTTGAAATTATGAGGAATTCTTATCTAATATAAAATGCATCTGTAATCACATCTTTTATTTAGTTTGACTGTTGTAGAATATTTTGAAACCTTCCTTTTTCAAAAACTTACTTTTGAGAAAAATTTTGTTAATATAAAAATTATTACTTAGTGGAAATAATATAAAATTTGATTATTTAATTGAGATAGCAAGCATGACATCTAAATTTTTTATCCATATGTTCATTTGTATAAAAGTTATACGAAAAGAAAAATGTAAAAATATCAGGTCGTTGTTGAACTTTGGGAATTAATGTATTATCTGTTATTTATGTTATGGGTGTTCAAGAGTTATCACTGTTGTTTTTTAAAACTGCTCAAGTTAGTTTTTTAAATCATAGCTTGTTTCATTGCAGAAATGTAAATAAGTTATTACCTTTTTTGAAGTAATTTAAAATTCGATTAATTGATAGCAGAAATGGCATCCAAATTTCATATCAAAATATTTTAATTTATTTAAAAGTTATGCGAAAAGAAAAACGATTTTTTTTTAAACTTTTGTAAACCAGTGTATTTTCTATTTATATTATGCTTATTTATGAGATGTTACTGCTTTATTTTTAAGCCATTCGATTTTTTTAATCATAGCTCGTTTTAAATATTAAAATTTCTTTGCAGAAACATATGCAAATTATTAACTATGTTAAAGTAATATAAAATTCGATTTAATAATTTATAGGAAATATGCAATTGAATTTTTTTTTTTTTTTATCTCAGTATGTTCATTTATTTGAAAGTAATACGAAAAGAAAAAATTAAAAAATCAGTTTGTTGTTTAACTTTTGAAACCTAGAGTTATTATTTATATTATACTTGCTCACGAGATATTACTGCTGTTTTATAACCCATTCAAGTTTCTTTTTATCTTTTAAAAATAGCTTCTTTTAAGTTCTAAATTTTCTTTGCAGAAACGTGTACAAATTGATACTTTTGTTTATAAAATTCAATTAATTATTTGATAAGCAATCACGCCATCCACATTTTATATCTCAATATGTGCATTTATTTAAAAGTTATGCAAAAAGAAATAAAAGAAAAAAGTCAGTTTGTTGTTAAACTTTTGAAAACAAGAGTGCTATTTATTATTTACACTGTACTTGTTCAAAAGATATTACTACTGTTTTTTAAGCCGTTCAAGTTTGTTTCGAAATCATAGCTGTTTTTCAAATGCTAAATTTTCTTTGCAGAAATGTACAATTGTTTTCCCCTTGTAACACCTTTATGTTTCGTGTGTGTTCAATTTGTGGCCAGAATCGCATAGGGAATTCCGGCCCCCATCGTTTGTTCGTTTCTTTCACACGTGATGCATACAATACGTGCACCCATGCTGTATCACGCATTCATATCGATTTTAATAAAATAAATGCTAAAATCTGTCAATGAGTATATCATTGAGTATATCATGTTTATCTTTCTATAAACAGTAACATTTCTTAAAAGGTTGTCGGCACTTGTTTCCTCGTGTTAAAAAAACATTTAGAGGTAAAAGTAATGATTAACTTATAGGACCGGAAATTATAATATCTTTCTTATTTATTTATATATTTAGTATATAAAGACTTATAATTATTCTTTATATAGGTTGACTGGTTATTAAGACTTGATAAAATCACGAATTTGTCACAAAATATATTTTGTTGCTTTCAGTCTTTTCATATTTAGCTAAGGAATATTTTGGTTCCTTTCCATTTATTTTTATTAAAAATTTGTAGTCGTTATACTTTAAAAATTTTCTACGATTAAAATAAAACTAACTTTGCAACATTATTTAAGTTTTAATATTTTGTTTCACAGGGATGAAAGAGTTCCGCTTTTTTTTTTTTTTTTTTTTTTTTTTTTGTCACCAGTAATTTCCTACAAAAATTTCTACCCTATAAAATCACAAAAATAACTGTAAAGATATAATAAAAATTTCTGTAAAGAAATACTGGTGACAAAAAAAAAAAAAAAAAAAATGGAACTTTCTCTCCCTGGTTTTGCAAAACCCTGTAGTAACAGTCTAAATACAAACGCTTACACGTATGTTAAATATCTTTTGAATATTGAGCCATTGTCCCTAATTTTTTAAATCAAATAGAGGACGCTGTCACCATTCTTGGAAAAATATCATTAGATATTTCGCCAATGTCATAAACTGAACGGAAAAAATTAATTCTTTATTAGTGGAAGTATATAGCAAGTTGTTAGCTGCGAGATGGTGCAGTTGTCTGTAAGAAGAAGTTGTAACCGCCTGATGTAATCCTGGGACTCTATAATGTTTATTTTATTCCGCGTGAAAACCCTAAAAGGGTTTGTACAAAATGTAAATATTTATCTGTATATATGGATGTCATGTTCTAATTTTATTAAAATATAATGTAATGATCCGGGAGTATTATTTTCTTGAAGCATTGTCCTGAATTCATTATAAATGGCGAGTATGTGAATTTACGTGAATTTGAATCTTTTGTGGAATCATTATAAATGGCGCTCAGTGTGAAGTTGAGCGCCACGCGAATGCTTATGGAAATCCCCGTCAGGCCACGCGCGCTGCTTAGAAGCGCGTTATGTTTGTTTACCGTGTTTCAACAAAATCCATAAAAATTCCTTAATGATATAATCTTGTAATAAATAAAAATTAAGTAAATTTTATATACATTTTCAGTAATTACTTAAAACAATGTAATTTTTTTAAGTTTAATATCATATTTGACGCTGTCAGCCAGGTTGACGCAGCTTTATATCATATTTGACACTGTCAGTCACCGGTGGTTGATGCGACCTAAACGGAAAGTTCAGTGTCAGCCACCGATGACTGACATGGCACTCAACGTGTTAAACAGTTCGAATTTTTTGTAGCAGCATTTTTGAGGAAAACTGTAATCATCCATTGTGAAAGAAATATGGTGTCGTCCTGATACAGATGACTATAAGTATAGTCTTATCAAGTTTATTATAAGCGTTTCAAATCATATTAAAAACAATTCTTGACTTAATTAATGTCATCCTGACATCTACAAAATTTAATTGTTCTTAGAAATAGTGTTATCTTGACACAGCTGAAATCTTTGCGTCCAATCCTGTTTAGAAAATTTCTGAAATAATTTAATTGTGTCGTCCATGTAACTGTAACAGGATAAATACACGTATGTTACATCGTAAATAACATAATATTTTACATCGTAAATCCGTGTATGTTACATCGTAAATACGTGTATGTTACATCGTAACAGGCTACATACGTGTATGTTGCGTCCAATCTTGTTGAGAACATTTCTGAAAGAATTTACTTGTGTCGTCGATGTAACGTGTATGTTAACGAGGCTACGTGTATGTTAAATAGCTTTTGAATATTTGAGCTATCTTCCCTAATTTTTTTAATCAAACAGAGGGCGCTGTCACCCTATTTTGCCAAGCGATATTTTGGCAATGGCGAAAGACCGTCGTGTACACTAATGGTGGCTGGTGCACGTAAAATCTGTCGTGGCCGCAATGTCCTCCATGTTCCCATCAAAAATTATACCTCTGGGGTCACCGAAGGGGAAGAGCCATCCCTTTCGTAGAGGATAAAAATTGTGATGGCACGACTCCGGACCACCTCTAGGGGTGTGTCCCAGACCGTCGCCAATTGCCCATCTGCGCAGCACTAGTGCGACGTAAAACCCAACCATCCAACCATTCAGACAATGGCGAAATATCTTTAGATATCTCGCAAATGTCATAAACTGAAATGAAAAGATTAATTCTTTAATAGCGGATATAGATAGTAAGTTGTTAGTTGCGAGATGTTGCAGCGGCCTGTAACAAACAGTTGCAGCTGCCTGATGTAATCCTTGAACTCTAAAATTTTTATTTTACTGCGCGCGAAAATCCTAAAAGTTTGTATAAGATGTAAATATTTATCTGTACATATGAATGTCATGTTCTAATTTTATTAAAATATAATGTAATGATTCGGGAGTATTATTTTCTTGAAACATTGTCCTGGATTCATTATAACCCCGGATTTCCCGCTTTCAATTACGGTAAAATTGAGAGAGTATAACGATCATTCTTTGGTACCGTATATACGTACAAATACATATATATATATATATATATATGCAAAGTGGTCCATATGTAATTATTGTATAATTATGACAATATAAAGATGCCTAAATGAAAAAAAATAAATGATCAAATTAAGCTTAGTGTATGCTCATTATGTAAACGTTTTGTGTTTTTGTGAATGTATGCGACAATATACACATTAGGGAGTGGCATTACAAAATGACCTGATTTCTTTCTGTCATGTTAAAAACTGTTGTGCATAGCATTTTCAGAATGATGGATGATTATGAGGGAAATAAAACAAACTCTTAGACAAGGATGAGTGATTTCATTTTTGAGGTAATGGTGAAGGTTAAGGGAGATGATATATTTACTTAAAGGAAACTAAAACAGCCTAATCTACTTGATTATTAAGAACTAATTTTTAGGACCATTTTAATTTTTAAAAATGAACGCTGTAACGTTTTCGATGTATTAGAAAATGAAAATAATTTAAACAATGCAAATGTTTCCATTTAAAACTGAGTATAAAATGGAGATAAATATGCAAATATATAGGAACACACACACACACACATATATATATACAGTCGAACCTCGTTAACGGGAATCTCAAGGGGGATAAAAAATTTGTTCATGTTATGAGTAGTTCATGCTATCAGTAAATAATCTTCAAAAAACTAAACTAATCTTCATTTTGATGGGAATTGTGAACACTGTTCATGTTAAAAGTAATTCACGTTAACGAGGTTCGACTGTATATATATATATATATTTGTTAATCATTTGTGTTAATCTGTATATCTATACTTATTACTATATCTATACTGAAATATTCTAAGACCCTAATGGACGTTGGTGTACTTATAACAAGGTTTCATGGAATTTGAAAAAAACTCCATTGATACATCATCTCCATTGGTACAGTCGGGGAAAAAAAAACGCAACACCCGCTGTAATTTCGATATTAATTGACGCAGGAACATCTAACAGACATAATTCAACAGGAAATTAAATGCACTTTCTGAAAATGTTATCGAATTTTGAATTAGGGGTCATCTACATATTAAAATGAGCGCCAACTTTGATTTTTTCAATAGCAGCACCCAATTTTGACTTCATATTCGAATTTCTGAGAGTCTGGCAGTGCGGAGAAGTATACTGTTTGTATACGTTATCTTTAGTATTTATAGAGTTATAATCAAAAATGTGTTAGGGAGTTGTCAGTAAATGTAGAAAAATAAAATTAAGATCCTATAAGAAACAGATAAAATTTTAATGTTTCGCACCGGAAATCTTTCAGGTAAGAATGAATTATAAAATTAATGACTTAACTAACAAAGTTAACTTAACTGACTTAACAAAGTTAATAAATTAACTTTGATATTTTTTTTTAAGATTTGATTCGTTATCTCATGCAAAACTTTATAAGAGACGGTCCCCTAAACAACTCCAAAAGAAAGATTTATTTATATCTCGAAAACTAATAACTGGAATGAGCTGCAAATTTGCATACCCATATTTTTCATCATTAGGATTCATTTTATGTAAAAAGTAATATAGGTCATAATTCATAATTTTTATGAATATGAATTTATTAATATTTTTCAGAGTTAAAAAGATTTTTCAGAATCAAAAGTAATGGTGGATTATGTTTGGGTTTCTTCACTGTATCTTGTAAAAATATATATATATATATATATATATATATATATATATATCGTTCGTGTTACTTTTTGTGAAGATATTAATAAAAGTTTGAAATATGAATTTAACATTAGCACCTTCAAACTTTGAACGCTTATAACTCTGTGAAAAAATAAGTAAAATATACAACCAATATACTTTTTCGCGTTGTCGCGATCCCAGGAATTCAAATATAACATAAAAATTGGGCATTACTATTGAAAAAATCAGAGTTGGTCCACGTTTTAATATGTAGACGACCCCCAATTCAAAATTCCTGTTCATTTTCTGAAACTACTCACAATTCCCCGTCGAATGATACCTATTACATTTTTCTACATTGATTAGCAACGAAGTTAAGTTGAGTGTTGAGTTTTTTTTTTCTCCGACTGTACATAATCTCCATTGATATATCATCGCTATTGATACATCATTACACCAGGAACGGGAGCGGTGTAAATCAATAACAAAAATGATTTTCCGTAAAAGTTAAAAACATAGTCGTCAGTAAATACATATTGGTCGCCAACGGCGACTAGGTGACCGTATTTTACGAGCTCTGCTTATAACTAATTAAGTTATATGATATATAAGGTAAGTGTATCAGTTATAGACATTGTAAACTGAGAAAAAAATATATATATCGCTTTCAGCAAGAACGAATATGTAGTTATTTTCTGAAACTTTAAACTAGAAACATAGATTTCCGAGTTATGCTAATACGGTAAACAAATAAACTGAATAGACGAAATAATCGAAAATTTCTAGTCTATACTTTTCTAGATGGTAAAACGATATTTTATCTGATGAATCTTTTGAACTGCGAGAAATTCTCGATTGGTTTCTAAGCCTGATTCATAAACTAAAATTACAGGTACTAAAACACGCCTCTTGTGTTCGCATTCATTTGCAGAGATTTTTAAATAAGTTTGACCATGATAATATAGAAAAACGCTCTAGAATTTTAATAGAGGCTTCTAGAACTCTCTAGTAAAGGGTACAAGAATGTATAAGAATGGTTTGGAACTATTTTTTCTAGAGCCACAGTTTGTTTTCTAGATGTCGGTGGCAGAATTGTTTTTCAATGTATCAGTAACAGACACTTTTAAACTTAAATATTAAAGATAAGTGTCTTAAGTCATGCATACATTCCCCTCACGTTCAAGGATCGTGTATATTAACGTCAAGTTCTACAACTATTTCAAGCCGTCAATTCTAGATTGAAATCCATTTAACAGAAACATTGCAAATTTTTACTATTTTATCGTTATTTCTTGTTGTTTGGAACAATGTAATCAAGATTTTATTTTTTTTTCTATATGCTTATTTCTGGATGATTTCTTGTGCTCTTTGTTTTTACAAGATTAAAATAAGTATACAAAATTAATTTAATGCGTTTAATGTTTAATTTTATAATAGCGTATAAGAAGTTTATGGGTTGTCCATTACTGTTATCATAATATGTCATCATTTTCACTAGTAGACAGCCCTGTTTACTACTGAATTATTTGATTTTAAAAGAGAGAACCAGAAGTGGACATAGGGCCATATTTGTCCTAATCTGGTATGCGGAATAGAAAATTTTATCAGTGAACGTTCTATTTCAGACAATCTTAAAACATATCTGATATTAGTCTTTGGAACTTCCCATTAGTATATGTATTAATATTTAATTTTATATTCAATAGAAGTTTATGTTACGAAGAATATGTTACGTAAAAAAGTTAGACTTTTGGTTTTCGATGGAATTTACAAGTTTTGAGACGTTTAGAGAAATATTCGAACATTTTCATGAAATGCCTGTTTGTGTGTGTGTGCCAAAAATTTTATGAAAATTCTAGCTTAAGAGCTAATGCTCATAATTTCATACAAATTATAATGTTGTTTCACCTTGGCATGCTTTAGTGCCTATCAACTTTTGGTGAAAATTTCTCATTAGGTGGTGTTGCCATTCCGTTTTTCTAAACTTTTAACATGGCAATTTATCAGAAAATTTCGTATAGATGAGAACAATGAGAATTGCTTTAAACGAATAGTTATGAAATTAAAGTTAACTATGAAAAGTTTTTGTACATGTAGAAGTATTGCTTTCCCTCTTGGGTGGGTGGGTGGGTGGGTGGGGGAGAGATACCCACCGGGAGGTGCAAATTTTCAATCTAAGTATTTTTCAAAAGAGCACGTCCATACTTTTAAAATGAATGTTTGAACCATAGATCTGTAATAATTGAAAACAAAATTAGGATTTTTTTTTTTTTTTTTTTTTTAATTTAAAAAATGTTTTTTTTCTACAATGTCTTCTGTAGAGCACAAAATTGACTTTCTTTGGTCATTTAGTGTTATATTTTTTAAAATGAAAAACATTTTTTGCTTTAGGTAAGAAAATTTAGTCAAGAATTTTGCTTTAGACAAGAATTTTAATAAATAATAATTTCAATAAATAATTTGTACCGCTTGCAATTGTATAGGAAAATATAGAAGGAAGTTTTGTAATGATCATAATATGCTAGTTTTTTTAAATATAAATGGTTAACTCAATTAACACTTCATTTCATGATTAAAGTTCATATTTTGTTAAATAGCTTCCACATTCATTTGTAAGCACTATGATAATGATTATTTAGAAAGTGTCATGATTTTCACCACAAGAGATAATGGAGTTGTAAAGTTTAATGCATTGTTCAAGTATTTTTAAAGTGTTTCTAACTGGCTGAATTAAAGAATAAAATATATTACTAAGAAAATATGTAGAAAAGAACAATATCTGAATAATGGATAATTTTTACAAAAGATTTATTTCACGGAAGTTCTGTTACATGGTTTTTTTAACCGAATTTTTATTAACATTATTGATGAAATTTTATTACTCATATTAAAAATCTCAATGAGTTACAATGAAAATTTCTTAAATGAGATGCATGTAAAATTTTCATACATGCATACAGATATTCAATTAACGCGTTTTTAAAAACAGAAAGGAGACAAATGCGGTATTTTCTATTATACTGTAAATAATATATTAACCCTTTAACGTTCACTGCATATTTTCTTTTAAATATTTCTAAATTTATTATAAAAACGACTTTGAAACACATAGTTGATCATTAACATGTAAAAAGAAAAAAAGGAGAATTTTTATTTTTCGAGAAATTTTTGTTTTGAAACATTTGCATGTTAACCTGATTGAATTAAAATAATAATTAATTTAACGAATGAATGACTTTGTAAATAAACGCTACAAATTTGAAAATCTTGCAACAGATGATTTAAGTTAAAAAAAAAAAAAATACACGGCGCTTCATCTAGTGAAAACTTTAGGCATGAGTGTATAATGAAAGCAAGGTGCACTCGCGCCTACGAAGAAGTTCAAAGTGATTACTGCATGTAGCTTCCTCTGAAACATCATTTATTAAATTTCGGAGTAGTATTGCTATCTAACAATCGGAGAAATAACAAAAATTCAAAAAAAGAATAAAACGAGGAAATAATAATGAAAAATTCTTGCATAAAATATATTTAAAAATATTATATTTTGGTTTCAGTGCGAAACAATGGTCATTAAAGGGTTAACTTTTTTAAAAATATTTATTTAGTTAGTTATGAAATACTTTGTTTTATGGAATGTAAATTATCTTGTTTGCGATAAATCACTTTATGTATATTTCTTTTCTTTGATTAGATCTGGATTTGATGATGCTCAGCTGACCAGAATTTTTATTTCTAGAGGATTTGCTTATTTCCTGTGGGACTTGGGAGTATTCATGTTTTCGCATTTAATTATCTTTCCACCTAAAGTAAGTACCTCCGAATCATGATATGTGTTTACTTTATTTATTGCTTTTTCCTCATGAAGCCGCAATGCATAAAAATGCATAAAAATATTTATGTTCTCATTGTGCTTACTTTAAGCTAATAAGACATTAAAAAAAAAAAAATAATAATAATTAAAAACACGCTTTTATGTCAAAAAATTATAGTAAAAACCTCAATTCAACGGATATGGGCGAAATGCATGTATGCAAAACTTTAACTGAATCATAAGATTGGAAATGGGTTGAAATTTAAAAATAGATTTTTAATTGAAGTTGGAGCCCAGGACCTCAGCCATCGTCCATCCTCGAAGTTCGCTATTGTTTGAGCATGTGTTATAATTGGAGTTATACATGTATGCATAATTTCAGCTCAATAGGATGACAGAAAAGGAAAATTCAATCCTTAGATTTCAGCCACACACGTAAGTAAACAATGTACCAAATTGAATAAAAGCGTGTTCTTAGATATGCTGATGAAATAGTTTACACAATTTTAATTTAATACGATTTTTTTTTTCGCATTATATCCACAGTAAAATCCTGATTATCCTCGGAATTAAATGGCACGAGTTTTGCAGATAATGCAAATTGCGTATAAATCGCAAAAAAAGCTGAAAATGAGGGACAAAGGAGATTAATATCTATCTATCTATCTATCTATCTATCTATCTATCTATCTCTATATATAGCTCAAAAACTTGTTTGCATTTTTTATAAAAAGTAAGAAAACAGGTAGAATATTTACAGTATAATAAAAATATTTGTATTCTACTAAAGCACATTTGTCTTCTTTTTCATTTATTTCACAAAACTATCAGTACCCGCAATTTTTTTACATCAGATTTTTTTTTATTTTTATTTATTTTTTTATTTTTTTTTACAAAAGCATTTTTTTCCCTAATTTAATCGCAATTAAATGTTGTTAAAAATTTTCTACGAAAAAAGTGGTGTGAATAATAAACATGTAGAAACAATATCACGGAATAAACTAAAAAGTTGACAAGTCTATTAAAGGCTATAAAACAATAAACAAAAAGTATACTTTCGATGAAGCCAAGGTACAATCTGATGTACACAAATTTATGCAATAAATTAATCAATAACGTACGGTACTCTACAATAAATAAATAAATAATAAATAAATATAATTACAAAATAAAAAGAACTTTTTATATACGATGTTTTTAAATTTTCTGTTGAATCATATAAACGCTACCGAAGGCAGCGGGAACCCGGAACAGTTGGCTAAAAGTATTAAAAATTTCTCATTGCTATCGTGTTTTGAGCTATTATACAAGTTTTAAACGGCTAGCTAGCCGCGAAGTTAGTTAAAAATCGATTGCAAGCTTTGTACTGGTAACGCTGCCGAAGGCAGCAGGAACCCGAAACAGTTGGCTAAAAGTATTAAAAAAATGCATTTTCACCGTGTTCTGAACTATTCTTAAAGTTTCAAATGACTAGCTAGTCGGGAAATTAGTTAAATAAATTTCCGGTCGAATCATATAAACGCTGGCGAAGGCAGCAGGAACCCGAAACAGCTGACTAAAAGTATTTAAAAAATGTATTGTCATCGTGTTCTGAGCTGTCCTGAAAGTTTCAAATGTTTAGCTAGTCGGGACGTTAGTTAAAAATCGACTGCAAGATTTGTACTGGACAAACAAACAAGAATGGAAGTTAATAAAAACATGGTAAAAATAGTCACACAGATGCCAATGTGTAAAAATTATAACACTTTTAATAGCGTTATTTTATTAAGATTAATAAAAGCATTTTTTTAAATTGTTCTACACTTGTACTAAAAAAAAAAAAAAAAGGATATATCTAATAAATGACAATTTTCAGAAAAACATCAAATAGCTTTCACTGATTGGAGACATCGACAACAAAAAATTGTAAATCAAATGGAATTAAATTTCATCTACAAACTGCGCAGGTTTCACAAAAATACCGGACAATGTTCTACCGATATTGGGCAATATTTTGAATGTCACTGAACGTCATACGTCGAACTTATGATATTTATCGATATTGACAGACATAATTTAAAATTGATACTATAAAAAAGCATTTAAGAGAAATTATATTCATTATTTATAACAATTATGATCCGAAAATAATATTTAGAAGAACAAATTTTTATAAAATAATAATTTTTGAAGAAATGTAATTTTCTAATGCTTTATTTTTAACATTTTTTAATATTAGCCAATGTCGTAAAAATGATATTATTTTAACAACACTTTGAGATATCTGTCGACATGCGACAAGCAATATCATTTTTTTTTTTTTTTTTTGGTGGGGGGGGGAGACATTTATCGACATTATGAAAAAAATCAATGTGGTTTTTGAGCATGCGTCGCGTTTAAAATGTTAAAATGTTATATTTATTGATGTCAGGAAATATTGGCAATATTGCCAGATATCAGGAAAAATATCTGTGAATATTTTTATAGACGGGGTTCATTTTATATTCTCCAATGTCATATTTTTACATTATCTTCGTGCTACCTGGGTGTGGAAGACATGGAGATACGATAAAAAAAAAAAAAAAGTAACAAAAAGGAGATTTTGGCGCTGCTCTCACGTACGCATTGTTAAATTTTCACAATCAAGGTAGATTATGTAACTTTCCTAGTGAATATGGGATTTTGGATCTATTGGAAACGAAAAAAATCAATATTTTACGTAAATGCATGGAAATTGGATTATATAAATTTTATTAATGTTCGAATAAAAATGCACATTTAAAAATGAATGACATACCGTTAATAAGGACTTCATTCTTTACATGATCCATTTTCCTGCATTTATTTAAAATATTGACTTATTTCGTTGCAAACAGCTCAAAAATCATATATGCGCTAGGAAAATTGCATAATCTACCTAGATTGTATAAATTCAGTAGTGCATACATGTGAGCAAAGCCAAAATCCTCCCTATCGGTGACTTTTGGTACTATTTATTTTTCCTTGTGGAAATCATCTCCCAATCTGTGCTTCAGTCTGTAGTTTTTGCTGTTGATGCCTCTAAATAGTGAGATTTTTTATGACCACACTGAAAAAATGGTTTCTCAAAAATAAGCAAAATTGTGTCAAATTTGAGTATGTCATATACTCAAAATAGCTCCGAAACAAATATACACAAATTTGAAAAATCACATATGCTCATTGTTGAGTATATTTGTATGCTCAAAAATGGCGTCGACCATAATATTCCAGATATAGATTCTCACTGGTGTATCCTTCCGCACACCAATGTACAACTACCACGAAATATAGTTCTTAAGATTTGAGGGAATGAAAATTTGTTTTTGAACTTTTTATGTTTAAATATATCAAAATTCTATTGAAAAACTTCTTTTGGTTCAGCATATTCATAATGAATAATAATAATAATAATAAAAATGAACAGCTCCATTTGAAAATACGCGATATTTCATAAATGCGACAGCCATGTTTTTCTTTTTGATACAAAATTACTAATTTCAATGAGTATTTACTCATATCTGAACACTTCATTTTTAACAGCGCACCCTGCCCTTCACTACAACTTTATTAGCAACATTTTCCAACTTGCTATATATAAATAGATATGATAGATTCTTTTTATTTACACGTGTTTCTTCAAACGACAACGAAGTGGTCACGCAGATGATAATTTGCAGAAAGCATTTTATTAGCATCATTTTTCATCTCGTTACATCACAATTGATATGACATTCTTTTTGTTTGTACAAGCTCTTAAAAAAAGAAATGGAGGCATCACGCAAATGCTACAGTTAGAAATCTCTTTTTATCGTGTTTAACTATCAGTATATCTTGTTATAATTAGAATTAAGTCAAATTTTTTGTTATTACTCATTGACAAAGAGAAAAAATTCTTTGCGAAGTGTTTGATTATTAATCATTTTGATATATATTCTTTATTTTTAAAACCAGCAGAAATTAAAAATGTGCATTAAACATGCAAATTCCACATATTGAGAAAAATACGCTTCTGTGTCAAAAGTAAATAGACACTATAAAAATATAACGATTTTTTAAAAATATAAAAATGGTTAGTTGTGAACAATCTATTGGAGTTTACGGAACGTAAATGCAGTAAATTATAAAGATGTAAATCCATATGATGTGAATCTAGGTAATGTGATCTGTGTGTATCTTTGCAGAAATTACACACTTTTGGTTTCACCAAATACAAAAAAATTGAAATTGAAATTGGTCCAGAATTGAGTTGATTGTAGAACATTAATTTAGAATGAAAGTGGAAAAAAACGGATTCGGGCTCAAAGGTTATTTATTTCGAAAACTATAGCTAAAAATATTGTGTCCATTTTTGAGTAAGCAAATTTGCTTGTACATTTTAAGAGAGTATAGAATGAAAAAAAAAATGGTGGCCTCAACATACTAGTTTAATAATAACATGTGAGAACCGGCCATCTTTTGTGTAATATTTTTGCAGAATAATTTCGATAATACGTTTTTACTTTTTGTGACTATTACAAGTTTAAAAATAAATTTTGAAAAGTCTGTACAGAAAAATTCTTGACATGAAGTGTTGAAAATGGAAACAAAATCGACTGATATCTGCTTAAAATATTACATATTTTTTTTTTCATTATTTTAAAGTGTTATTTATTTCATTTCATTATAAAGTAAAAATTGATTATAATGAGAGTGATTTGAAACATTCAGAATCTTAATTTAAGCGAGATATTTAGTTAATTGACAATACTTTAATTAATATGTGAGTAATACTTTAGTTTGGAAAATAAAAAACATTTCTTTTTGAAAAGAGTTCTCAATTGGTATGTGATCAGAAAAATATGAAGCCTAATGAAAGATATTCTGTACAATAGCTCATCATTTAGTTTTTACATTTTGACCTAAGTTCGAATAAAAAATTCTCCTAGGTGAAATATCATTTATCTTTTTTAATGGAACTATTAAGCATTAAGACATATAATGGTAACTGAACGTTTTGCGAAAGCATGTACCAATCAGTTAACAGTTTTTGAAATCTCTTATTTGAGTTGTTTTTAAGAATAGGATTTTTGTAAAGCATTTATTATTGTCGGATATATTAAATTATCTATCTATCTATCTATCTATATATATATATATATATTCGAAAATTCAAATTAAGCTCTAAAGTGAAGTTTTTAAATTTTCTGCATATTCTCTACGTTTAGTTTTTTTTTTTTTTTTTTTTTTTTTTTTATGAGTTAATGCTTGGCGTATTTTAATTATATATTAGATAAATTATATAACCCTTCATGTGTTTCACATTACAATTTCCTTACCTTATGTTATTTACTTTATTTAAAATATATTTATTTACGAATATATTTAAAATAATAATAATAATAATAATAATAATAAAAGGAACCTATATTATTTAATGCTGTAAATATTTCTTGTTTTCAAGAAAAGAAATTTTAAATATAGCATTTACTTTTTAACTTTATAATTTTGAGAAAAAAGTGTAAAATAGCTATTTATTTAGCATATAAATGTTTTCAATTTTGGCACCATCGGATAGTTTTATTGAAAAAACTAAATACGTAATTTTTTACATCTCGATTCGAGGTGCAATATTTAGCTATTCCCATCTTTTTGTTACACCCTGTAATTCTGTCAAAACTGTTATAAAAAATAATAAGTTGTACAACTTATGAAACAACTATAATAAATTACTAATAATGTTTATTTCCAATCACATGCATGTGATAATTATCTGACCTTACTATCAAAATTTAAATTTGAGTGGAGGAATCAAATTACAGTCGAGAAATCGATTTTATTTGTTTCGTATGTGTTCAATGCTAATGATACAAAATGAAGTAAAATAAACAAACAGATAAATAAAAGACAAATTGAGAGTATCTTTAAATTAATGTGCCTGGTTATTTCACTAATTACTTGAAGGTATTTCTATTAAGGAATATAATTAGCGATAATGAATAAAATAATTGAAAGTCTCATGTTTAGTTTAAATGAAACCTTTTCAATAACTATGCTAATGAAGGTATAAGTATGTGTAGCATGTTATTATTGGTTATGGGGAGTTCAATTTTTAATCCTTCTGTGAGTGAGTTTTTGTATGATTGAGAGAAAGGTGAACGTATGCAATAATAACTTTAGCTCAAAAAATAGAATAATAAATCTGTTTGGACTAATGTACTTGTTTCCGGAATACTATGTGTATTTATAATAGAGCTTTTTTGACATAAGTTGATATGATTTTGATACAATTTCTTTCATTCAAACTTTCAGTTTCTCAATATGTCTCCTTCTTTCCATTTTTATATCTTCAATCGATTTGTCACGCTCTATTTACTTTAAATATAAGTTTTTTACTAGTCTGTCTTAGGAACATCTTCAATAAAAACTAAAATGCTTTTAACGACTTTGTCAATATTTATAGAGATATTTTTGAATGTTTGCTTAAAACGCTGTAATAACTATTAAATTCAGGATATAAGCAATATTTTTAGAAAGTAACTGTATTTTTACAACAAATCTATAAATTTGTCTGCACGAGGTTTGTATGACATGAAATGAACTTCCTGTTTTAAACTAAAATTTTATATTTTTTGTAAAGGTCACGTTTATACGTTTGCTGATTATATAACAAGCAAAAGTCAAAATGGAGAAAAGTAACTTCTCTTGAAATAATTTTTGGTTATACTTACTAAATTAATATTCAAATAATAATCTACCGTATTTTCCTGCGGATAATCTGATGATTTGATAAATAAGTTTTATACCAAAAATTTTAATTAAAAGTCCTCTTAACTGGACTTAAAGTATACCAAAAAGTATATAAAAGTATATAAAAGTACCTTAAAAATATACCAAAGATATACTTTTAAGGGGACAAGGCTGGCAAAGGTATACTTTTAAGGACAACTGAATTTAAGAGTTCGTAATAAATGGAATAATTTCTTAATTTCAAAATGCATGCCCAGTACATTAATTTACATTCGCACAAATTTTTAAAAGAATTCGATGAAAAAAAGTTAGCAAGAATTAACTAATTATACTCGAAATTTGGAACCTAAGAAAAATAAATTTAAAATTTAAAATTTTGTAAATATTTTAAATAATGCTTGAGAAGATATAGAATTAAAAAATATATTAGATAGGTTAGTACATGCAATACTAATAATCTAGATATTTTTTATTACATCGATTTTGATAATTTCCATCAACCCTTGTCTACTTAAGGAGCAATTCCTCGTAGAAATATAGTTTTATCTGTTAATTAAAATTTCTGGTATAAAACGCATTTATCGGACTTCGGTTTATAGGCAGAAAAATACAGCCATTCAAAATATGTATTCTTATTTGATTTAGGATTTTACAAAACTAACATCCAATAAATAAATGTATTAATTAAAGGAAAAAGTGTTTGAATAGTTATCTCCAGCAGCACGGCCCTTGTGACTAAGCATTGGCCGGTGATCGCCGGACTAATGACCATTTGTGAAAGGGCACTCAATGGGCGGTTATCGCTGCCCCTAACAGAGAGAATACATACATACCTTGTCCGGGATTCAAACCTAGGTGCTACTGCATGGCAGTCAGGGACACTAACCACCACCCCGTATGAGCCTTAGTGATTGGTTAATTTTTCAATAATTTAATAAGCCTGTAAACATTCATTAAAATTAAGGGAGATTTGTATCATCACGTTTTTAATATGGTGAGCAGAAACATTTATCTTTATAAAATTATCAAGGTATATTTAAGGATTAATATTCAGATAGAGGTTTTAGTAAACGACTCCTGTGTGACAAAATGAACCATACACAGTAATAATTAACATTTTATCTATTGAAACGGTAACTATATATATTTAAAAAAAAAAAAAAAAAAAAAAAAAACTTAGCATTAGTTATAAATAAAATTATTTTCCACGTCCAGGTTTTTTCCATTCTATATATTATTCATTTTGTTTGTTTCAGTTGATAATGTGCAATTTTAATGAAAATGAAAAACAAGAAAAATAAAGTAAACAATTAACTATAGAAATGGTTGGCGAAATTTCATATATTTATTTCATATACAAATTTCTTGCGCTTATATCCAACGCTATTAGATTTTCACGAGATTAACATATTATTCACTATTCAATCAAAGTTCCAGGTTATAGAATAAGAATTGTGTAACATTATAGACATCATTCTAAAGTTTGTAAATTATTTAGAGATTAGTAGGATATTTTTAGGTTTTAACAGACTCTAACTGTATATTACCAGCGGTGTTATATTAATTTAAAAAATTTTACAAAAAATTATTATAACCATGCTTAGCCTACTTTTTTGAATAGAAGAATAACTAATATTTCAGAAACACGCATTGTTTTTTATTTACATGCTAACTTGTTTTCGTAAACAGTCTATTGTTTGTATGCTTTTGTACTGGAATGAATAATTTATGGAAAAATAGTCTAAATTTACGTTTAATATGTTACAAGTAATTGCAATTTTTTGAATGTTAAAGAATTTTAATTTTGAGAGAGAAAAGTCGGTCTTTTAATAATTTAATAATAATAATAAACTCTTACTAACAGCCTAATTTATACAGGGCGTAAAATAATACTATCCAAAAATAAAAGCTTATTTTTCTCTGTTCTTTGCAGTTAAAGCCACCAACTTCAAGGCCAGACTATGAATGCGTCAGAATTTTATATTTGCTGGCGAAAACAATAATCATAAGGATATACATATATATATATATATATATATATATTTCTAGATTTTGTTATTGCACTTCAATGCAATGAGATTTATAGTGTAAACCTCAATTGGTCTCCTTACTTGCTGAATCTTATCCGTGTTATTATTTTCTGATGAGATTTAGTGAAGAACTGGGTGCACGCGAATAAATAAAGCACACTCGATGAACTTATTGAGGCTATCGAAGCTGAAATACAATCGATATCCAAAATGTGCTCGAAACTTTTGCTGTCGATTAAGGCATTCGTCTTCGTCACGTTGTCAATAATTAGAAATCGCATGTCGAATTATAAATTCCACGTGTTGCTTTATACATTGCAATTTGGACTTTCACATTATCTATAATAACTTGGGATTTTTTTTTTTTTTCACCCCCTACGTGGAGGATAAACGTTGTGATAACATGTATCCAGACTACCTCTAGGGGTGAGTCCCAGACCGTCGACAATTGCCCATAGCGCAGCAATAGTGCGACATAAAACCAAATCAACCAACCAACCATTTTTTATACCTTTACAGCCTATATTTGCGTTAATTGCTTTTCTTTTCTTCTTTAATATGACGAAATATTTTACACATATTCTGTTATGCATATTAATTTTTTTTCCAAGAAAGGAAAATAATTTTAAACAGATTTTAAAAAACTGTAAAGCAGTGTTTGTCAAAAAAAGTTAAGGAATAAATTTAAAGAATAATTTATCATTGCCTTTAAAAAATTTTTGACATCAACATCAAGTCAATAGAAAATTTAAACATCAAACTCTTTTCAAGCAATTACTATCGTTCATTCCCATATGGGAAAACTTATATAAGAAGTAAAATGATTTTGGAAAATACCGTAAAGTTCAATATTATTATCGAAAAGTTTACAACTACATTCAGGTGGTGAAGCTCTTGAAAGATTTTTGCGGCATATGGGACACTGGGACGTAAATAAAAGAAATAACTGCTTTTAGGTGGTTTGAAAAGTTTAGTCCAGATAATGAGGCCGCAGTGGGTATATCTAAATCAGGAAGCTGACTTCTTTAAGATGCTGAAGATTTGTTAATTGTAATAAGGAAGAAATTAAATGTTATTTCAGAAATAAATATTAAATTTATTCACAACCATTACTGTATTAGGTTAAAAACCATACAAAATTTAGGAAATGCAGCACAGTGTAAACGCATTGTTACATATCATTAATGCGAGCATTATAAATTCTATGCCCCCCCCTTTTTTTAATTATTATTAAATTTGATTATAAAGTCATTTAGTTATATAAAATTTAAAAAAGACATTTTTTTCATAATCTAAAAGCTTTGGATTAATTTCAAACAAATAGTACCGTTTGAAATGTTTTGATATACAAAATGAATCACAAAAGAAGCTAATAAAATAAAACAAAATAAAATAATAAATGTTATCCATCAATAAAATTAATTGACTTCGCTTGGGGTGGTCGCTCTACAGTCTTTTTTTTTTTTTTTTTTTTTTTTTACTTTCTTCTAAAGTACTGGTATCATAAAAATAAAATAAAATAAATAAAAAATCGATCTTCGATTTTGGATGGATTTAAACGTTTTAAGGAGTCCAGAATATGATCGGACATTTTAAAAAGATGTCTGTCTGTATGTCTCTGTGTGTGTGACAGAAATTTTGTGGTAGTTCTAGTTTACGATATAATACACAGAATTTCATTCAAATTTATATATAGATACACTTTGACATAAATTAGTGCCTACCAACGTTTGGTGGAAATCATTCAACATATGATGAGGCCATCCCGTTTTTCATAAAAGACAAATTTTCATATAAATATACAGAATGAATTTTTTTTTTAACTTGTCATTGTAAAATTAAAAACATATATGTTTACAACAGCAATAAAACAAATTGTGCATCCTACAAACATCTCTTTATCCCCCAGCCCCCGAGGAGGGGGGGGGGTAAAGAATTTCTGTATGAGTATTTTTCAAAAGATCTTTTCAATATCTTTCAAATGAATGGTTGAACCTTAAATCTGTAATAATTTAAAACAAAGTTACCGATTTTTTTTTTCATTTTTATCAACAACAACAACAACAAAATGTATTTCTGAAGTGCATTTCTAAAATACATTTCTGTAAGACATAAAATTGGTTTTATTTCGGCATTTTGTGTTTTACTTCTGAGAAGTAAATCGTCTGCATTTATTATGGAAAATGATTTGATAAATAATTGGTAGGGTAAGTGCTCCAGTGATTGACACTTTTCGAGCAATTTCCGATGTTTTTAATGTTTTAGTCATCAGAAACTATTTTTGGAAATCTTAAGTTAATGCATATGGTATGAAAGACTTCAAGAGCCACATATATGTTAAGATATATGCATTTGGTAATTCTTATTTTTTTTATGAATTTATATTTTACACCCACTCAGTGTTCAAGTAATTGATACTGCCATTTTTTCATTTTACCAGTAATTAGCATTCTATGCTCCAGTGTTTGACACTGTTAGTTTTTCATTTTACTAGTTATTGGCACCCTATGCTTCAGTGTTTGACTTACAATGTTAAAATTCTTATATGTAAAACTTGTGCTTTTATATTTTCTTACTTATTAATTATTTTGGGAAAGATGTCAATTACTGGAGCATGTTAATCACTGGAACACTTGTCCTACTTCGAGAATTTTTGTAGGAAGAAAGTTTTGTGTTGACTACAACATACTAATTTTCACTCTAAGGCTTATTAGAATAGGATCTAAGCGTTTAAGTGGATTTCGAGGTACTACAGACCTCACGATCTAATTAAAAATCGAACCAGGCACCTGGTAACTGAGGTCCAGAGCGTTAACCATACCTCTAACAGTCGGACAAGTAATTGGTAAGAGTTAGATAATAAACATTTCTTAACGTAAAAATTTCGGAATTTTCATTGATTATAATTTATTTGTAGTTTACAAGAGATATGCCAAATATACGTTAATACCGACGATATAAGTCCTTTTAATTTTATTTTATACATTAAACTGTTCCTTCCGTATAATCTACTATCAAAAACTGTTCTGACAAATTTACGCTCTTATCTTGCCAGGTGAAATTTCGAGCGATATTTCTCGACATAAGTTAACATATGTTTAAAAAAAAAAATGTGAGTGGTCTTATCATTGATTTATCGCAAACTGATGTTTAAGAAAAGCACCTAGGTTGAAAATTAAGTTAAAAAATATTTTATGTGCGTTTTGACTTCTTGTATGTACTTCTTGTATGTCTCTTATGATGTTTTAAAAGCAAAATAAGTATAGTTCAGAAGTATTTCTTTCTCTTTTTAAGAGAAAATCAAATATATTTATACATTTAAAAAGAAAAAAAAAAATCTCGTGATTTAAAAAAAAAAAAAAAAAAAGCTAAATTTAGTTTTGGTTCTTTCATTTTATGTAGTTTTCTATTACTTATTGTTTGTATGATACACAACTATTTCTGTATCTAAAAAGTCGCAAAAAATTATATATACCACTGATATCAGTTATATATCACTCTATTACTTTTTTATTACTATCACTCCTTATCTGAATTTTGAATTAAGAAATTTAATTTCTAACCACCATAACAATATTAGGTCAATTATTTGCAACATATCCAAAACAGTACAATGCTATTTCACATTATATCAATATCAAATGCAGTGCAATTTATTAATGCGCTTTTTTTTTTCTTCTCCAAACTACGATAGATTTAAATTTTTTATTTTTCCGTGAAAAAAAAAAAAGTTCAGTAATGGCAACTTTTAAAATTCATGTCGATTGAAACATGAAATATTTTATAACATTACATTAAAATTTATTTTCTTGTTTTATTTTACAATGATGTTTGTAAATAATGATATATTTATAAATGTAATGCATGTATGCAGAAATTTCGTGCATGGTGCAATGATGTTTTTTAAAAGAGAACAGTCTGTTGTTTATTTGAATGAAGCATCTCAACCTTGTCACAAATGCAATACTTTCATCAAAAATACAGCTTAAAAAAGAAAAGAAGTTACAGTTTTGCTTTTTAAAGTCTGCGTCAAAAAATCAGGGAAATGTTTCTTTCGAACAAACAAATAAAATAGATTAAAAACAATGCAATTTTTCGAAATTTATGGGTTAGAATTAATGCATTAAAATTAATAATACATTGAAAAAAAATTTTTTTTTTCGACTACAAATAAAAGAGTTTTTAAAAGAATATAATATTTGTACTTGATATGTTGAACTTTTCATAATACTGGGGGTGGAGGTGCGGGGTGGGTATAAATGAAAACTTTTCTGAAAATTCCTCTAATAACAATTTTATCATCTCAATATATCTTATACAAATTCTTTAATTCAACGAATGATAAATACATTATAATGAATAAATACGTTATAGAGCTTGTTAGTGGCGCAAAGGTAGCATGTATAAAATAAATAATAATGTATTAAATAAATAGTAATTATCAACGGTACTAATTTATCTCTCATAGCCAGCATCACCTAATGACAATAAAACAATGCCATTACAATGAAAAGCATGATATTTTGACAGTTTTGAACAGGTTAAGTAGCCATGATTAATGAATATGGATATGGCTAGACTAGACATATCGAACGCTAGTCTTTTTCTGCTTATCTGGAGAAGCTGCCAAACTCTGGTTCAAGCTTCTAGAGGCACGAGGCGCAATTGATTTTCAAGCTCCCTAATTACTATTTATTTTTAGTGTTTGAGAAGGTGAAAAATCGAATAATATACTTTAATAAAAATGTATTTTATCATTTAATTACGTTTTTTTACTTCCTTATACAAAGCATAAGGAAGTAAAGTAATCATGACTTGCGAAATGGATTTTGTATTTCGCATAGCTCAAAAATTAATGATCGTAGAATGTTGCAAAATTGTATGTGCGATTATTATGCTGTCTAGTTGTATACCTGCAACTTTGGTTTTAATACGAGTTCCCGTTTCAGAGATATCAACGACTTTACACGAATTTTCGTGTCGCTGTATGTAAGTATGTGTGTGTGTGTGTTGTGTATCTCGCATAACTCAAAAAACGGTTGGACGTAGAACATTGCAAATTGGTATATAGTAGGGTGGTTCGAAAAAATCGATTTTTTTAATTCGGAATCGCGTTACCTCTCAAAAGTTGTAGTTTGGTATCCTCAGTTGGGGAAAAATAACAAAAAAATTCTAAGTTGACATCTTCAGTTCGCGCATGGGGCTGAAAGTTTGAAAAAAATGTGTTAAAATTTGAAATTTTCAAAAAATAATAAAATTAGTTTTTTGTAATTTTTTATAATGCAACAGCCATAAATTGTTAGTATATAGCATAGTTTCAACCTAAAAAAAAATTATAACATTTAGATGACATATTCTGTTCGCGCATGAGGCTTAAACTTTGAAAAAAAAAAATGTCAAAAACTAAACACGAACAGTAATTGACCGGCAAGCACAAAGTTGGCACCGCGCCGTCGCATTCTTATTCCATTGCCGACTTGTCTAGGCCCACTGAGGAAAAATTCTGTAACTGACATCTAGAATCTAAATTGTAGCTCTAGAAAAAATAGTTCCATGTCATCCTTATAAATTCTAGTCCCCTTGACAAGCGAGTTCTAGAAGCCCGTATTAGAATTCTAGAGCATTTGCTTATATTCTCGAGGACAAAGTTATTTAATAATCTCGGCAAATAAATGAGACTACAAGAGGCGGGTTTCAGCAACTATAATCTTGGTGTATGGCCTAATTCTAGGAAATCAAGTGCGAATTTCTCGCAATGCAAAAAATTCGGAATATTCGGAATATTCAGAATATTGTTTCACCATCTATAAATGTGTAAATAAGACATTCTCGACCATTTCATCTATTCAGTTTATTGGCGTACCTTATGCGAATAGTTTCTCAGGACAAATTGGCAAGAAGTTGACTGACTGTGAAAAATACTCTGTTGCTAATTTTGAAACGACTAATACTGAGGAGATAAAGGTGACCAAAACTGACTTAAACAAGGACCAACAGTATTTACTTAATATTTATCGAGCAGTCAAGACAGGAGAGTGTGCGCCAGATCTCGCTGTGAAAGATCCTGGTCCTCTTAGTAACTCTAGGTGGTTAACTTGTGCAAATAGGATCTTAAGACTATATATTTCTGAAGTAAAACTTTCTGACGAAATTAAACTTCTGGTCAACTATATTATGAAGATATACGCTCCAGTATGGTTTGGAATTAAAATGCATCCCTCCGTAAAGTTTGGAGCAGTTCGCGTGTATAAATTAGTACAGAAGACTTGACAGCTTCCCGAGAGGGTACGTAAAATAATTGATCCTGTCATTCAGAGGAATGCGTATTTTTGTCATCCCGAAAATCTTTTAATTTCAATGGTACTAGATGAGAGAGTGCACGTAAGACAGCTAGCTTTTCGAAGATTCCTAAAAGCAAGAAAACAAGAGACAAAAGGGAAATCGGTGCGAACTTTTCATCCACTGACCATCAATTTTGCAACTTCAAATTACATTGAACTTATTGATCGATCCAAGTGCAAACTTACACCTCCTCCAATAATGAGCAATGTGTCAATGCAAAGCCTAGGAGAACTTATTAATACTAATGTTCTCCCGGAGTTCGAGCTAATTAAATTTCTTTGCCACACGCAAAGCGTCGAAAGAATTGTAAAACTCTTAACAGAATCTTGTACTAAAGTGGAGAAGAGAACAGGGATTGTTTCATAAGGACAACTTTGCTCTGAAGGTCAACTATGCCATTATTTAACTATAAATCACAATTTAAAACAATGCTCAACACACCTGAGGAATCTTAAAGACACAAAAAATAGGTAAAATTTATATATCATTCTGTAATTAGCTAGGACATGCAATGTTATTATATACATATAAATGTGTGTGTGTAACTATACTTGTACGTATAATACTGCTATAAAAGGTTATATTTAACAAATTTAGAATTTTTTAAATACTTTTGAAACGTAAATATGCCATGTATCTATTATTGTATATTAAACACGTAAATTTTAAATTTTAGAAGATTTTAGCCCAATTTAAGGCGTATGCGCGAAATAAAGATATAATGTAAAAGCTATAAAATATTTTTTTAGGTGCATACTACGCTATATACTGACAATTTATGGCTGTTACATTATAAAAAATTTGAAAAAAACTAATTTTATTATTTTTTGAAAATTTCAAATTTTAACATATTTTTTCAAACTTTCAGCCTCATGCGCGAACTGAAGATGTCAACTTAGAATTTTTTTGTTATTTTTCCCCTAATGAGGATACCAAACTACAACTTTTGAGAGGTAACGCGATTTCGAAATAAAAAAATCGATTTTTTCGAACCACCCTAGTATATAGGTTTGTTATAACATCTAATTGTGCACCCCCGTTTTTGGACTTTCTATGAGTTTCCGTTTTGGAGATATTTAGGAAAATTATATTCATAATGACCAAAAATACAAAGGTTTTGGCCATAATATATGACCTACCATCATAGAGGTTTCAAAAGAAGCTAATGATAGAGCCAGTAATGATATTGTTATGAAAGTTGAAGACATTTTTGCGTGTAGAAAGTTATGCTTAAAGACGAAAGCAGGTTTTTGTTGACGAATGCATTTTATTTAATAAATATTCAGCCCGTAGATAGAGCCCGTAATGTATCTCGCATAACTCAAAAACGGTTGGACGTAGACCGTTGCAAATTGGTATATAGGTTTCTTATAACATTCTAGTTGTGCACCTCTCTTTTTGGATTTTTTATGATTTTCCGTTTTGGAGATATTTAGGAAAATTATATTCATAATGACCAAAAATACAAAGGTTTTGGCCATTATATATGACCTAGCATCATAGAGATTTCAAAATAAGCTAATGATAGAGCCTGTAATGATATTGTTATGAAAGTTTAAGACATTTTTCCGTGTAGAAAGTTATGCTTAACGCGTTGAGCGCTATGCAAATTCTTAAAATCCATTAAAATTCCATAATGATTCCTCCTGTAATAAATAAAAATTAAGCAAATTTTTAATAAATTTTCTGACATGGCGCTGAACGTGTTAAAGATATAAGCAGGTTCTTGTCGACGAATTCACTTTATTTAACGAATATTCAGCCTATAGATAGAGCCCGTAATTTTATTGTTGCGAAAGGTGTCGACACTTTAACGGGGTAGAAATTGATTCTATAAGACAGAAGTAGTTTCTAGTAGACGAATGTATTTCATTTAATGAATATTCAGCCCGTAGATAGAGCCTGTAATGATATTGATAAAAAATGTCGGCCTTTTAGCGTGTAGAAAATAATTCTTTAAGAACTAAGCAAGTTCTTGTCGACGGATGCACTTTATTTAACTAATATTCAGTAAACTGTTGAAGAAATGTCGGTTTTGTGCTACAAAAATTAATATTATTGAAACAATCCAATGAAATGGTTCTTTTTACTACAGAAATCAAATAAACATTGTTAAATACACTGCAGAGCATAAATTTCGCTAAATCAGGAACAACCGAATATTTTGATCACCGACCATTTTTCGCCGCATTTGAATGCTTAATTTGACTCTAAGTCGAAGTCCACATTCGTACAAATGAAAAATGTTCATCTGTTTCCACTTTTACTGTAATACCGTGTAGAAAATAACACACAAAGATATAGGCAATTTTTAGTCTATAATTGTCAACAATCACTCTTCTTTTTTTTATAGTCTTGTGAGTCATTTATAAAAATTTCGAAGAATTTAGTTTTGCGAAATAAACCAATGAATTTTTCCAGAATATTCCAGAACTTTGTAATTATTCAAGTTACAGCTTCCAAACTTTGTCAACCCTAAACTACAAATTTTCGCCAAATTCGTTTTCCAAGTCGCCAAATTCGACGCCAAATCGCCAAATCCGATGCCAAAACCAAAAATCTAATCTGGCTACTAATTTGCAGTATGGTGAGATTAACGATAAAATTTTGCGGCAAATGTTGCTTCAGGATAGCCAGAAATCTTTTCTCAATTTTAGCTGAGTTAATTATTTTGGTAAAATCTACCGTTTCCCGCCACTAATTTTTGCTAAAGAGAACAAAACGGACCAGCTATTCTCGAATGATTTGCACTGTACTCTAAGCTGTACATTTGCCAATGAGATATTCTGTAACAAGCCCTTGAGTACTATTACTGAAAAAACTAGTGTATTTGTCTCGGCGGCATATATAATCGTATTATCGGGACGTTTTTGGTTCGAGTAGCAGATTTCTTTTTTAAAGGGAATGTTCGTGGACTGGAACCTGACGAATCAATATTTACGAATCCGTTACCTTACACAAAACTGTCAATGTTTTCATAAAAATATGTATATTCCTACAGTTGTATAAAGATGTCATGTGGTATCCACATCAGATTTTTTTTTTTTCTTTTTAAGCTTAGACGTGAGATGTGAATGCATAGACTTCAAATCTATAATTGTTTTAGGAACTGAAATTTATCATCATTATTAAAAAATATTTCAGTCGTACATTCTAAAAAGTGAATCGCAAAACTCATTGCAATGTAAATAATTTCTTTCTACAAATTTAATAAGCACAAAGCTAATTAGATTATTCACGATGCGCATGCGGGAAGTAGGGGGTTGTTCCTTGTGTAAATTTTTCTTCACTTATTATAGCATTTGTCTACTAGCATAACAAGCAGTGTTAATAGTTTTCTCAAAATAATTTCGTTGTTCTAAAGAATAGATTGGAGTCATAGTTCTCACCGCTGATTGTCTGTCGTCGATGTTTAATATTATCTTTCTTCGGATTATTGAAGAAAAAAGGTATAATATCTTTAAATTATTATAAACAACGTTATGGTTATATTCTTAAGTTTAAAATTATTTTCTAAGTTAATTGTTTTAAAATATCAAATCTAGAAAATTATATAAAATGCACTAAATATTCCTGAATATTTTTCTGTTTTGTGATTAATTTATATACATGCAATATCACGAATAATTATTTAATATTTAACAGACTAAAAGTACTTTTCTTTGAGGATAGTTTTGATTTCTTTTACCAGAGATAGAACGAGGAACTTTTAATTTTTATCGAATGGTTCTGTGCTAGTGCTTCCCCCCCCCCCCCACCTGCCTCTAGCTTTGGAAAAGTTTCACACTTCCAACTAATTAAATGTATCCCTAATGTTTGAAATATATTCTTCTTGCAATCATTTTATTAAATTTAATAATTTATGCAATCTTTTCTGGAAAATGTTGAAATTTATTAGTACTTTCGTATTAACCAGCGATTAATCGCTGGCAAGCGGTTGATAAGAAATGTATATTTTGTGCCTGTTTTATTATTTTATATATGTATGTATACATCTATATTAATAAAATCAGACTTTTGTCTGTAAATTTGTCAGAATCAAAAAATTTTGCAATATCTTCATGTTTAACACACCATGAAAGCCAAAAATGACTTCAGAAATTTCTCTCTCTCTCTCTCTCTCTCTCTGTGTGTGTGTGTGTGTATTTGTGTGTGTGTGTGTGTGTGTGTGTGTGTGTGTGTGTGTGTGTGTGATCGTGTGTATGTCTGTAACGCTGTTTTTGTCCGGGTATTACGTGAGAACGGCTGGACGGAATTCAACGACGCTAGGCAGGAATTTAAATTTTTACACAACTTAAAATTATAGCTATCAACTTTTTTGAAATTCCCCTCCTTCCCCCCCTTCGTGGGGGGAGCAAAAGTCAAAAACACGTTTTTAAGCATTACTTGGCTCCAAATTACTTCACAGTAAAGAAATTGCACATGGGGAGACTAGACATAAGTATAAATAAAACGTTATCTACGATTTAGGAATTTTCGATTTTTAAGGGGAGGAAGGGGGAAAACCGATTTTTGGAGGGAAATTTCGCTAATTCCGGATTTTTTAGTAGAATTCTACCAAATATGGAACAAAGATGTTGAAAAAAGCTATGCGAAATTCCTTAGTATACTTCCAAAAACATATTTTTTTTTTTTTTATGATTTGCGATATTATTATTATTATTATTTTTTTTTTTGCCGGGGGGGGGGGGGCTATTAGGAGGCAAAATCTGGACATTCTTTTTAGCGCTAAATTTGTCCTGAGAAATCTATGGGAGAGGCGGTCACGAATTTTCGTGCTTGGACGGTTTATATGTATTCGACACCTAAAGTAACGTAATTTATCGAAATTACCCCCGTTCCCCCCTCGGGGAGGGCAGAAGTTTAATACACCTTTGTAAGCATAACTCGACCTCAAATTACTCCACGGTGAAGAAATTGCACATGAGGAGACTAGAGTATAAATAAAACATTATGTGCGATTTTGGAAGTTTTGATTCTTACAAGAGGGAGCAGAAAAAATTTTTATCGGGGGGAAATTTCAGAAATTCCGGATTTTCGAGTAGAGCTCCACTAAAAATGGTACAAGGATTATAGAAAATAGCCATGTGTCCACTTTTTCCAGAAACACGTTTCCTTTCTTTCTTTTTTTCTTTTCTTTCTTTTCTTTTTTTGTGATTTTCGATTTATTATTTATTTAATTATTTATTTTTCGGGGGAGGGGGTTACAAAGGAGTAAATTCGAGACTTCCCTTTTCGCGATAAATTTGTCTTGGGAAATCTATGGGATCTGCGGGATTTCGAAAAGCTTCGAACTTACCCGCTGGGGAAGGGAAAGTAAGAAGCGGGTAAGTTGCTGCCGAAGGCAGTGGGGATCCGGACTTCTCACCTTGCGAGTGGGAGAAACCTCTACCAAACACAGCAGGAACTTTAACTTAGGTTATTAATAATGATATGGGATTTTGACAACTCATTCAAAAAGTGCCTAGCGAAGTGGGCAAAGCCTGCTAGTATATATACTGATAATTATTTAATCAACTTTAAATTTCATCTGTACGTACTAGAGCCCCTAAATAAAATAATAGGCCGGCGCATCACCGCCATTTTTTTGCCTCCGAAGAGGACAGCATTCCCGCTTGGCGTCCTTATCGCTTCCCGAATGATTTTAAGAAATCTTGATCTGAAGCTAATCCGGTCAAGATAAGAGAGCAATAAGCAACAATAATATTTCTAAAAACACATTTTTTTCTCAGTACATTCTCAGGATGTCATTTTATTCAGAGGATATCCTATGAATGTACTGGGGTAAGATGTGTTGTTAGGGCGGTTTCTGTTTCTTTTACAAAGTGTAGCCAAATTCACTTCTTGAATGATTATAGCAGTTTATCGCTAAACAAAATTCCATATCATAGTTTACTTAGCTAAAATTATGAAATATAATAAAACAAGTTACTCTAAAGTAACGTAAGACGATTAAAAAAAAGTTTGGCGTTTGTTTATCAGAGAAACGCGCAGGGTACATGTGGCAACCCTAAGGCAATAAAATGCCTGATGCGCCAGCTCGTATATATAGGAGCCTTAGTACGTACTGATAATATTTAATAATTTTTACATTTAAACTGTACGTTCTGATTATCAATATATATATATATATATATTTAAAAATACTGTAGACGCAATCCCATGAAATATATTGAATTATACTATATATTAACATTTATATGCATAAATTGACCCGTATTACCATGCGGTTAATACCAAAATACCAATTTATATATTAAATTAAATCTAAAAGAATGTAAAAATATAATTCAATTTAGTATTTGGATTTTTTTTTTTTTTTTTTTTTTTTTTTTTAAATCTTTAACTGTCTTCTTGTCATTTGAACTTTATATTTGTAAACATTTCTCCTTAATAAGTACAAAAATAAGAAAGAAAAAGAACAACAGAAAAGACAGTTTGAGGATTTTTCCTTTACACTTAGTTGAACAAACGTTATTCTAACTTTAAGGTATAAATCAATAAGTGACTCGTGGATGTTTTTTTAATACCTTTTAACGATTCTAAAGTCTTTACATATCCGCAAAGAAATATTAAAAAAACTAACCTTTTTCTTAAAAAAAAAAAAAAAAATCTTCCAAATGAATAGAGGCCATAAAAATTAGAAAATATAGTTTTTTTGACTTAGGATTTCCGGATATGCCAGAAATTCCGGATTTGATTGATTAACTTTTAATTTAGTCTTACTAAATCGATTTGAGAGGTAAGTGCATATGCTTATAATTTTTTTAGACTAACTTAAAAAGAATGTTTAAAAGATGAGAAAATTTTTATATCAGGCAATTCTAACTTTTATTTTAAAGGCAAAAATCTAGACAATTACAGCGCTCGCCGAGGTCTCTTTTCTTTCCTTTCTTTTTCATCTTTTTCCTTTTCATTCTTTCTTAAAAAAAAGAAAGAAAGAAAGAAAGAAATATTAAGTAATTTTCTTTGATTGAATAATGCGAATATTTCTTTATAAAAATAGTTGTGCTGAAAAAAGGGACTCCGTCGAACCCTGTGTAATTATTTTTCCCAAGACATTTTACAGTATAGGAAATTAAAAATTGGAGTTTTATTTGGAATTATCTTAAAGTTTTTTGAAAGCTTTGAAAAAAAAAAGTGTATATGTTTCATATCTATAACATGAGATAATAATCTATTGGTAAAAAAAAAAAAAAAACTTACCAGTCTACCAGTTTTCTAAAATATGAAAAATTATTTATGTTTATTAGTTTTAAAATATGTTTTTCTTAAAAAAAAAAAAAAGGAAATTCATACAATATAAACGCCCCAATTTCACTTAAAATTTAAACTTATGGGCTTTATCAGTAGAGCTTTCTTTTTTACAATTAAAGTTTTATCTAACTATTTTATTGATTTATTTAAAAAAAAAAAAAAAAAAAAAAAAAAAAGTTTAAGTCAGAAATGCAAACTTACAAAATAATATCATTATTTAGCAATAATGATATTTTGGAACGTGACTCAAAATAAATTATAGGTTTTTATCTTATAATTCTAAATTTAAATGTAAGTAATTTTTCTTTTAATCTAAATATCGCGTGTCTGATTGTCTAATATTTCATTTATTTTTTACAAGTCAATAAATCGGATAGAATGAACCTGAAAACAAATTTGAGGATCAGAATTTTTATTTTATTTATTTATTTTTTTATTGAATACGTGTTTTGTTGAACTTTCTCCATCTTTAGAAAAATCAGGCATCTGTCGTTAATAGAGCGAATTTAGACAAATCTAACAATTAAAACAAAATAATGCATTATGTACATAAATTTTGCGATTTTCTTATTTTATTTGCACATTTTTTCCGTAAATGATAAAATAAGTATTATTTTTCTCCATATTTTTAAAAATCATATTTTAAATGCATTAATAATTAATAGAGTAAATCTAATCTAATGATAATAACAAAGCAATTGTATTAAATACGTTAATTATGCTATTTTCTTTCTTTCTTTCTTTCTTTCTTTTTTTTCTTTTTTTTTTTTTTTTTTTTCATAGCAGATTTATATTCGTAAACGGAAAAAAAAAAAAAAAAAAAGTATTTACTTTCTCTATTTTTAAAAAAATGATATTTAAAATTCATTTATCGTTAATAGTGTGAATTTAAACAAATCTAATAATTATAAGAAAACAATGCTTAATAATGAAAAATTTTAGAATTTCTTCTTTTAAATTGCATATTCGTTTTCGTAAACGATAAAATAGAAATGAGTATTTTCTTTCTCTACAAACTTTTTAAAATCATATTTTAAATATATTTATGGTTAATAGAGTAAAGCTAAATAAATATCACACTTATAACAAAACAACGCACTAGATTTAAAAATTGTGCGATTTTCTTTCTTTCGTTACATATTCGCATTTTTAAATGATAAAATAAAATAAATATTGATTTTCTCTATCGTTTTAAAAAAATTGCACAATGCGTAGTTATAGTGTGAAATTTAAAGCCACTCAAATAAACTCAATCCATCTTTTCAAAAATCATACTTTAAATGTCTCTATCATTAATCGAATAAATCTAAACAAATCTTTATAACAAAAGAATACACTCTATATGTAAATTGCGCGATTTTCTTCTTTCAATGGCATATTCGTTTTCATTAACGGTAAAATATAAACAAGTATATTTTTTTCACCGTAACCACATTGTAATTTATTTTAACCTGTTGCTTCTATAAACAATGGTGAATTCAAGTTACGATCCAAGAAAAAAATCCAGTCGTTTGCCAAGAATATATTTCATACTACTCCCTTCCTAACCAGAAAAAATCGTATTTTAAATACCTCGATTGTTAATGGAGTGAATGTTAAAAAAAAAAAAAAAAAAAAAAAAAAAAAGAAGAAGAAGAAAAACTCGGAGCAATGTATTAAAGTTAATCGTGCAATTTTAATATTTTATTCCTTATTCGTAAACGATTAAATAAAAATAAGTATATGTATATATATTTACTTCATCATGCCCAAATTCTAATTTATTACAATGGTTTGTTTTCGTAAATAGCGATGAATCCAAAAAGTGGCCCAAGAAGAAATTTCCAAGTCATGTGCCAAGAATAAGTTCCATCCCACCCCATCCCTAATGAGAAAATTCCAAACTTTCTATTTATTAACTGTTCTTTCCAATGGTTTCCCCCCCTGAGATTTAGTTGAAGAGTCATTGATATTGATTAAGGATATTATTAGAGCAATTTTCTAAATGAGTATATTTTAACATCTCTTTTATATATTTAAATTGTGTGTTTCTCATCTTGACGTAAGAAAATATACATTTTTTAAGAGAGTAGTAATTTGTGTGTATCAAAGTTGAGACTTCTGTTTTTTTTTTTTTTTTCTCCCCCTACCTAAAATTTCTTAAGAAGAATCACAAATATTTCTGTAAAAATACGATAGCGATTTCTGTAGGAAAAATAGTGGTAGTAAAAAAAAAAAGCAAGCGACATAAATTTCCTTTCTGTTTTCAGTGGGAAATAATTTTCCTTGGAAAAATAATAAATGCGTTTTAACATTTACAATTTTGAAAGCACTTCTTGTAAAAGTTCATATTTAAATGAATACAGTTATTTTATTTTATTTTATTTATTTATTTATTTAATTTACGCACAAAAAATAGCTCTTTAAAGTAACATTTTCTTTCGATTCGCGATAAAAACAGATATATTTTGGCATGAATAAATAAGTAAAAAAATAAAAGATGTCGCTGACCTACTTTACAAGTGGAATCGTTGCGTTTTATTTCGGCTTAATCTGAAAAATTGCTATGTTAAACATTTTATATAGCTCCATTGTATGTTTTATTTTTATTAAATGGTTTAATTTAAAAGTATAATATGGTATGTACAGTAATGGTTGTTGAAATAAATTGTGTTTGTGCATAAAAGTTTAAACAAAAATAGTAAAATAGTTTCTATTTTGTTTTTCCTTATCATACACCACGTCTTATTAAGAGATGATTTATGCAATCAGTAGGATTCCATTATCAAACTAAACAATTCCTATTATGCTCAGTTGTTATATCACTATTCAAATACACCTCATTAATGCTTACCAATATTAAACTGCATGTAAATACCATAAGTGCTTGTGTCTGTTCATTTCAGGAAAACATAGAATTCTACAAAGTATTTAAATAACTTTACGTTAATTTCACACAAAAAGACCCTTTTTTCCTTTTCGATTAACTCATTTATTTTTATTTTTTATTGATAGAAAACATAAAATACATTCAATAATTTAATACATTGTATATATGTCTATATACATAATTATTTATTAAAAAGAAATATTTAAATTTAAGTAAGTAAAGATAGTTCTAAATTTTTACACTTGTCATGTTTGTCCCGCTGTTAAAGAATTGTTTATATATTTATTTATTTAAATAAAAAAAAAAAAATTAATTATATATCAAATGAAAGTCCTTTTATTTAAATAAAAATTTTTGAATATCAAATGTGCCTCAATTTAGAGCAAGAAAGATGAGTCACTGAAATCATGTCTATCTTTTGTCATGACTGTCACGCTATATTTTTACCTTATTAAGTTTAGACATTTTTCCTAAATTAAAAGTTTCATATTAATTATAAGCAATACATACATATAAATCGGTACTCCAAAATTCATTAAAATAAATTAATATTTACCATTTAAAATTGGACAAGAAAGCTGTCTAATGCCTAGCTCCTCACAAATAAAAATAACCTTTTTAGAGTTATTAGGAAATGAGTCTATTTCAACGAAATGACGTTTCTACATTAGATTTTTGATGTAATAAAAAGACTAATTGCGATTTGTAGAAAAAGCAGCATCTCCATTTGAATTTTATCCTCAAGCAGGAAATAAATGAAATAAGACTCTTGGTACATTTAAATTACTGTAATCTGCCTTCTGTTTTATTAAAATCGTTTTTCATACTTGTGATTGGGGGTATGCACTTTCTATGCTGTGATGATCTGCGATGGTCTGTTAACTACAAATTTCTATAATCTGTACTTGATGAATATTTAAATTTCAGAAGATTTTAGTAAATTATATAAAAACAAAAATAAATAAATAAGCGAACCTCTAAAGCAAGCTTTTTTTTCTTCAAGTTTAAAATATATACATATATTATAATATATGTGTATATATTAACATTTATATATATGTTAATTTCAAATTTTCGTAAACGTCACATAATGCACATTAAAATTTTGTAAGAATTTAGAAATTTTGATAATAATAAAAATAAATAAACAAATAAATAAACAAACAAACAAACAAAAAACGATGTATAAACTTCTACAGCATTTTTCTTTCTTTCTTTCTTTCTTTCTTTTTTTTTTTTTTTTTGAATAAAAAATTTATATTAACTTGAAATTTGTGTAAGCGGTTGATTTAAAATTTTGCAAGATTTTAAAAACTTTTATAAAGAACAAACAAACAAACAAAAAATTGTGTATGAACCTTTAGAGCAAGTCTTTTTTTTTCTTTTCAGATTTTTTAAATTTTCTGAAATCCAGTCTGCCAACCGCAGACTAACGTTCATCTTCATCGGACCCCCTTCAAAATTGCCAGCACGGATTCGTATTCAGCTCCCGGCGCCAAAATTTCGTTCTCAAGTTTTAAACAGAGTTTTGCCTCCACCACAAGCTACTTGCGGAGGCGATTCTCTTCTGGAGATCTTTCAGGTAAGCATTTGCTCTATTTACCACATTCAAAAAACGTTTAAACAAAACACTATTCGAGCAATTCCGTCAGAAGCAATATTACTCCTCTTCAGAATAAAAAGTACTTTCTATTTCTTCTTCTTCTTTCTATGGTAGAGTTTTGTTTGTGTAGGTTGCACCAACAAAAGTAAAATACTTGGTAATTTTTTATTCATCAACCTTGAAAATTCAGATAAATTGGAGTGGAAAGCCGATTTTTATACCAACTAATATGTGAAAAAGACCAGAGCCGGGAATTGAACTCGGGCCTTCCGCTTAACGCACTGATGCTCTACCTCTGAGCTATCCTGGCTGATAACCATGTTAGAAATGCCGAGCTGGTTATCAGCCAGAGTAGTTCAGTGGTAGAGCATCCGTGTGTTAAGCGGAGGGCCCGGGTTCGATTTCCGGCTCTGGTATTTTTTATATAGTTGGTATAAAAATCGGACTTCCACTCCAATTTATCTGTAAAAGACTTGTTTGCTTAAGATATA
Source organism: Salticus scenicus (assembly GCA_963930645.1). NCBI lineage: Eukaryota > Metazoa > Arthropoda > Arachnida > Araneae > Salticidae > Salticus > Salticus scenicus. Next base: position 307,107,245 of record OZ005651.1, on the reverse strand, counting down.
ATGCATATTTGGAAAAAAATTGTAATTACTTTTCGTAAGAAATGGTAGGTATTACAATATAAGAAACTTAATTTAGAGCTGCTCAGGGTCACTTTGTCCCACTTCATATACAACTAGGCTACAACAAAACTTATAATAATACGTAAATAAAAAAAAAAATCAAATGTACTAAATCTCCAATTTAGTGGATGTGGATAATATATATGTACGCAAAACTTAAGCTCAATCGCATGATAAGGCATGGGATACAATTCGAAAATAAATTTTGAGCTGGAGCTGAAGGCCTAAGAAAATAGTTCAAACAGAAATCAGTATCTTCTATTCAAAATACTTTTTGTTTATAATAATGAAATATATTCGCTATGAAAAATGCTTTTTATATAAATAATCCCTTTTACACTTTTTTGGATAAATTCTATATTTATGTTCATATAAGTTAATGTTCACAGGCTTATCGAAACACGAACGTTTTTCTTATATGCTAATGTAGAATTGAAGTTTTTAGATGTTAAAATTTGAAAATTGTTGCGAAAAATGTTTCTATCAATATATAGGTTTTTTTTTTTTTTTTTTAATTGAATCGTTAAAAGAACTGGCTAAACATTAAGCTTTATGACTGCTGCCAAATGTGTAAAAAAAAAAAAATAAAAAAAAAAAAAAATGTTCTGTCGATTCTTATAAAAATATTAGTACAGCTATTAAATGAATGGGAATAGTAATGGCTATAATTTATCTTCTCTCTTTTATTCATTAAATTTTTGCAAAATGATCACTGTATTTTCACTTTAAGACTGACACTGATTTTTATGAATATCTCTGTGGGTATTTTTTATAGCCATGTGATTTATATTGCAAGCTGTGGCTCAAAGCAACAAGCCTGAAATATTTTTAATGAAAACTTTATTATTTAACGTATTTGGATTAGTATTCATGAAATAAATCATCTGACTCGAGCCGAATTTTTAGAGTAGAAAAGACTGTGACTGTCTTAAGGTCATAGATAAAAACACAAATGTACATAAATGACAGATGTTTACCCACGAAATACAATTCTAGAAGTCATTATGTACATAAAACAGCAAGCTTTAATTTATGTAATTTAATACTGAAATAAAAAAATAAAAAAAAGTCTTTGAAGATCGTAATTCTGATTATTTCATTAGATTAATGTAGATATCTTTCACCGTACATTTCTTTAAGTTCTTGTAATATTTTCTTACATTTTCTTTTCTTTATTTTTTTTAGTATAAATAAATTTAAGAATAATTTGTTTATAATTATTCAGTATGACAAATTTCTGAAAAATGGCATGACTTTAAACCTTTTATACTATTTTCTTGTAAGCGTATAAAGCTTTGAATATTGATAAATATACAGTCGGCAGCAAAATTTTTGAAGCACTAGCAATAATTCATACTTTAAAGATGGGCACCTAATACTGTTTCGTTAAGTAAATATTTGTCGAGTCATGATTTTAGTCTTATACTGTTCATGAAAAAGTAAGTTGATGACAAAAATTAGCGATCAAACTAAAAAATATATATATGAAAAGCGTGGATGTGTGCTTCAATAATTTTGATGAGACTGTAGAACAGAAAAATGACTAACATTAACAAATGAAAGAGCAAGAAATTTCAGCATTAACTATATATCTGATTCGTCTTAATAATAATAATAATAATAATAATAATAATAAAGCTATTCGATAACAGAAGCATGGTTCTATTTTCAAAATTGAATAAATTAAAGCTGTGTAAGCAACCAAACTGATCAAGTTCTGTTCATTTTCGGTGTGTTATCTATAACTATACTGACCAAACGTCCCCATTTTCTGGGGACAAATGGGGACGCCCTTTTTTTTTTTTTTTTTTTTTTTGAAGGCATTTTCCTAAGTTTTAAAAATTTGTAGAAACTAAATTATTAATCAGTAACACTTTATTTTTAGTACTTATTTATTAGAAATGAAAAAATGCATCCATAATTTGATAATTGCAGCAACTTTTTATGCTTCTCTATTATAAAAGTACTTTGATCTGGTCAGCCTATCTATAACACACATACATAATTTTGCAGTTTAATATATCTTTAAAATTCGAAAATTAAAACAATAATAATAAAAAAAAACTTTTAGAATTAAAATTGTGGTAGATTATTTAAACTAATTTTTAAATAATTCAGGATATGTAGCTTTTATTCGTTCCCTCAAATATACTTTAAGGAAATGATGATAGTCTTAAAAAAGTATACAGATATAGGTTAAAAACGGTATTTTGGCATCTTTCTTTCTTTCTTTCTTTTTTTTTTTTTTTTTTTTTTTTTTTTGTTGTTAAGTTTTTCTAAATTCTAGAGATGTCATGTACACTGCAAATAAAGGCGTCTTAAAGTAAGACAAAAAACATCTTAAAATGGATTTCAGACATTATCAGACATCTTTCAGACATCTTAATTTAAGACACTTTTGTGTCTTAATAAACTGGTGATGCAAATGAACTAATGTGAAGTATCTTAAAAAGGAAGGTGTCTTAAAGTAAGACATTTTCACATTTCATCGTTGACTATTAGTAGTGGCGCCATCTGTGAATGGAAATCAAAATCATCTTCATTGTCTCGTTTTTTTTTTAATATCAAGATACTGTTTTAATAAAATGATAATTTCTTTTAAGAATTTTTTAACTTAACAGCGAAAAAAAAAAATATTTTTTTAAATTGAAATCATGATCAAATATCAAAAATTTAAATCTCACTCATTTAATTAAATGAAATAAAATTAAGATGAACTTGCAGCGAAGAATATTTTATCGCTAAGAAAGCGAATTTCTAACTAATCTTACACACAACTTGTAAATAGCTGCTTTCTATCTTTCTTTTTTTTAAATCTCTTTCGATATAAAACTTTTTTCTTTAACTTTTTTATCTGGACGTAAAACAAAACTTTTCTAGTTTTCATATTCATATATATATATATATATATATATATATATATATATATGTGTGTGTGTGTGTGTGTGTGTGTGTGTGTGTGTGCGTGTGTTGTTGTTCGTTTTCAAAGAAATCGTTTTCAAAACATTACAATCTTAGATTTTGATATATTTGTTTATATTTTACAAAATTTATACTTCTACAATTGAAATTTAATAGAATTAGTATATTTTGAGCTTTAGATTTAATCTCGAAAGTTTTAAGGGAAAAAATACAAGTTATATTATAACACTACAATCCCTTTTGCGAATATTACAGTACATATTATCGTAAATTTCTGTGTGAAGTTGTGGCGCAATTGGCGAGAGCGTCCGTCTACGGTAGCGAAGATTCTGAGTTCGATTCCAGGGGCTGTATATATATGTATTTTTTTTATTTTATTTATTTAATTATTATATTTTATCAATGCTCTGGAATATTATAAAATATGTTTTAAACAGAAAATCAGAATCACCACACCACCACCACCTTTATTTATTTATTTATTAAAAAGCCTTAAAAATGGCAGATCTTTTAAGCCTAACATGGCGGTGTTTCAAAACATAAAAAAGATGGCGGAGTTTTAAGACATCTGCAATGTCTCAATTTCAGATGCGAAAAGTTGTCTAAAAAAGTAAGACACTTTTTTTTCACTTAAAAAATGACCATCCGTTTAAGACACTTTTTTAACTGAATTTAAGACGTTTTCGTTTACAGTGTACATTGGATAGATACACATTATTCCTTATATATATATATATATATATATATTAACAGCATATTAACAGATATATGTTAATCTGTTCTATATTTGTTAATATATGTATATATATAACCCATTTTATGAGGAATCACATTTCGAAGTTTCACTGTAAAAAAATAAAAGAAATATGGTACTTATTTTTTGCTTTATGTTTCAATAAGTGCATCTGGTAAAGAAAATACATGAATATTATGAAGAATCTAAATCAAAAATAGCTTGTCAATTTAATAAATTATTTAACATCTATACCCCAAAATGTATTATATACCTTTTAAAATATGTATTTCAATAACATATAAAGTAATAGTCTGAAGGAATACTAAAATTGCATCGAATTCATTAAATTATGCTGAAACTAATCGTCAGTAATAAGCATTTTAAACAGTCATTATTAAAATATTTAAAACTTTAAAGGATCAAGGATCATTTATACGCTATAAAACAATTTTTGTTTTAATTTGTTCATCGGAGAAAAATGAAACGTCAAAGTGTAAGCTTGATTTAGATTTATTTATCTATCCTTATAAGTAATATTCTGTTAATAAAAATATGAATAAGTCTTAATTTCAATTCGTTAAATGTGATATAAATTAAAATTTCCTTCCAAACCCTTATAATTCTAAGAAAAAACCTTCAACATTCAAAGTATTTGCTTGTCTTAAAAAAAAATAATAAATAATAAATAAACAAATAAATAATAATAATAATAATAATAATAATAATAATAATAATTAAATAAAAAAAAGAACATCGGTTAATCGACAACTAAAAGAAAAAATTTCAAAGAGTGAATAGAGGCATTATAGAAATATTTTCTAAGCAAATTGCAAGTTTTAATAACGTTAAATTCATTATGTATTTAATCCATTTTCTAACACGATCTGCAATTCAAAGTGAATGAATAAATCAGAGAATAAAACGATATGAGAAGCAATCAGGTCATTACGGGCGTTTTCTGCACGCAAATTCCGAGTTTTGATTATGGTCAGAGTAGTGACAGCAGGGAATTCAACGCCATCGTAATTTATGTATCATTCTAAAACAAATATTACTCTGGTGGACAATTGCTGGGGATAGACAAATGGCCAAATAGAATAAAATTAAAGAGCGGTTGAAGGCTAAGCGGGATAAAATAATGTTGTTACTATATTGGAACATTATAATAAATATAATTTATTGTGCTTTGAAAAAAACCTTTGTGCTTTGAAGATTTTGAATATTAATAAATGCTAAAAGTGTTAACTTCTTGCAGCGTACGCAGAAATAGAGCAATTCTCTTTAATGGCAATAGCAACGTTTGGGAAAAGTTTTTAAGACTGAATATGTGCACGATTCTATCTGACATAACATTTTACACGTTATGACATGATTTACACCATATGATGTAGCATCTTCTAAAGCGATTTATTCCACTCGTCTTTTAGGGAATTGATGAGGGCAATCTTATTTATTAGAGGGTATTACCGACTTGCAAGCCGCCTTCCCAAAGTATTATAAACGTTTTCATTGAGTTTAAATTAGAAAACACGATGGCCATACTAGTTGTTGAATACTCTTGCTATTTAGAAATCCTCAATAGCGTCTGTTCGATTGTGATGTGTTGTCGACCATAAAAATAAATGCACCACCGATAGCACCACGGAAAACCGACACATCAGGCAGCAGAACTTTAACAATGTATCGTTGGCCAGTCATAGTCCCAGTTTTAAGCAAACGCAGGGACGTGTGGCTGTTGATCATATCAGCCCATATCGTAATTCTGCAGGTAGGTCATCAGCGTCTGGAAATTGTTAGATAGGTAGGCTATACCACTAGAATGACAGATAAGTTGTCGTTTACATTCAGATTTAAGACGATCTGAAAAGTGTACATAAGAAAAGTAGTTTTGTGAAAATTGTTTTTGAAAATATAGATGATTTACAAAAGAAATTCCCGTTTTTATTCGGTTTAGTTTTTCAAAGTTTTTTAGAATAAATGCAAATTACAAAATTTGCAACAGAACAAAATTGGAAATATCCGTATTACTTAGAAATATTGGGTATCTCTAGCTAATTAACTTATTTTAGTGACTACGATTGGGAGGGTAACTTTTTAATAGGTATTGAAATTAATTTTAAATAACATTGTTCTAAGTATTGCTCATGTTTACCTCCATCACTTGGTGATGAAAATTATTAAAGGTAATGCTGAAAACCTGAACAAGAATACCATGGTGGTACACTATTTTGTACAGATATTTTTTTTTTATTTTGGGGCCTACAAAATAGATTGTATGCTGTGGTTATTTGAAATAGCAATTTCAAACATACCTTGTGAAACGGGTCACAATTTTCAAGGACTAAATAAAATTGTTTAATGCCATTTTAAGCTTTTTGTGACTTTGAGTAAAAACTTATGCTTATAATTTTTCTTATTTAAGTTTTTGTATGTCCTTTAATGCACTTGTGAATGAATCTTTACAAGAAAATGTAAGTTCAAGAATGTTTCTTATATGATCGAACTAACTACACTTTTTTTGTAGGTGAACTTACAGATGAACAAGAGCGCCGTCTTGAAGAAGGGGAGGTGGGTGTTGCGCCCCAATCTCAAGAACCTGACTTAGCAATCCATGTGCGACAGGGTACCACCATCAGTGCTCCTACATCTCCTTCCAAAAATGTCCCTGCCTTCAGCCAAAGAGCGAATTCCGTAGCGGCAGGTTCCAGTGCGAAGGTGCCTTCGGCGAAAGATAAATATAAAACACTTTTAGTGATCGACGATCATCAGACTGATTGGTGAGTTCAATTGTTTTACAGGAACACCCATTTAATGAAATTTTTATGTTAAAATTTTGCCTAAAAAGTATTTGATGTTAAAAAATAACATTTCACAGTTTTGAAAGAAAATAAAAATGTCTTATATGTAGTAGTTAAATTATAAAACTTAAATATAAAAGGCGGCTAAATATACAATATTTTATGTTTGTGGGTTTTATATACTTATTATATATTTTTATATGTTTAATTTGTTTCGCTTTGCTAGTCTTTGGTATATTTTTTACTAAATTCAGATTTTGTGCAGACGACAATTTGTTTTTCTAATTCTTTTCTGCATGTTTGTCGCTACTTTTGCACTTTTTCCATAATCGAATTTTTTGACTAGCCATTCAATTCTAAAAAAGTATCTTTCAAACTTATATTAGAGCGAGGTTTAAGCGACATTCGAAAATTCTTTATTAAACTCTTCCTGATTGAAAAGTCATTTTCAAAATTAACTTTGAGAAATATTGGTAAATAAATTAAAATTTATTTTCGATGTATTGATTAGATAAACTGGCAAATAGATTTTTTTTTTTTTTTTTTTTTTTTTTAATATTCTGGAAGTTTTAATTTTAGTGAAATGTACGTATACGTTTTCTGTTCTATCAAAAAAAAAAAAAAATATGCATTGTTTAAACATTGGATTTTTTTTTTTTTTTTTTAATGATATCGTTGTTTTATTTTTTATTGTTTCCGTACTATTTTAATGTTATTTTAGGTCGAAATATTTCAGAGGTAAAAGAATACATGGTGACTGGGACATCCGCACGGAACAGGTAAATATCAAAAGCCCTTTTTAATCTGTATTAATTTTTCCATCAAGGATAATTTACATTTAAGTGAAAATAATATGAAATATTAACTTTAATTGCATTTGTTAACTATTTACAGTGGAATAGATTTATAATTTTCTAAAAGTTTTTCGTTTCATTTAAAGTTTGATTTAAGATTAATTTTAAAACTCTCTCGATCACGCTTAGTATCTCAGACTAGAAAGTTTTTCACTCTCTTTCTCACTCTTTCGTTGCACTTTTCTTGAAAAAAAAAATATAGATTTTTATTCCCATTAAATATTTTTATATTACAGTTTATATTACAAGTTTTTGTGATATTTAATTCTTTCTATTCGTTTAAGTTTCTATCTTGATCGTTTCTCTTTTCACTCCATATTATACATAGATAATAACAAATCAATGCAAATCGGGTTTCAATATTTTTTTTCTTTAATCTCTAGCTTTAAATCATTTTGAATTTCTTCTTTTTGTTGATATAGATTAAAGTATTTATGTTACAAATTTTGCGGAATCTAACGTAATATTTCGTTATTTAATATGAATTTTATTAAACATACATTAGATTTATTATTATTATTATTATTATTTTCTTATTATTACATAATATAATATTCGAGATAAAATTTCTCTGAATTATTGTTTTATTTATTTCCAATTAAAATAAAATATCTTCTTTAATCTTACATATTAAGCGCAATTCACACAGCTTGGGGTTTAGGTTAAATACGGTGAAAAACTTTTAAAATATTAAATTTTACATAGTAGTATTAATAAGAATTAAATTAAAATATTAAAATCTAATCAGACCTACTAACATCTTTTGAAATTAACTGTCTTTTAAATCATTTTACAAACTCTACGCAACATGCATCTTACATAGAGAAATACATTCACATTACGGTAAAATTTTCCAACTAAAAGTTTTCACTTGATTTATTTGCACTCGCTATTGAGAAGACATTGAAATGATTTTTCGATAATTTTTAAACTAGCAAAGTTTCTTAATCAATCAAATCTAAAGATTCCTTAATTATTTATTCATGACTTCTATTTATTTTATCTGTACAAAATGAAATTTTCTTCGAATTTCTCATTTTATTAAAATCTCAGAGGAGAATTTTATTCTTTCTTTTCCTAACTATCCGACTTTTACGTAATATACTTTAAAAGATCGATTCATATTTCAAGAGACTGTTTTCTGAGCTATTCACTGATTTGTTTAGAATGAAAGGCTTGTCACGAAATCTCGAATGTGAATAAAATGAGCTCAACAGATGCAGCTCACTATTGTTTTCGTGTTTTAAATGATTTTTCAATAATTTTTAATTAAAAACTCTATTACGAAATTGTTGATAATTTTTTAGTGGAGACGGGGGAATCATTTAAACTGCTAGACTAAATTATGATTGCGCTTTTTTAAATGTTAATCATTCTTATCCTCCATTTCTCATCTGGAAATTTTCGCAAATTGTAATAATCATCGATATTTTGATTTCAAAATTGTTGGGAAAAAAAAAACTCATTTCTTAAATGACAACAGTGAACATTTTTAGTTAAATCGACTGCATTTTACAAATTTCAAAGTTCTTTTATTATGAATATAATGTTGTAAATTGTTTGTAAAACTGCAGACTATTTTAAGTATTCTGTTGATAGGACAGTTATATTTTATTATTTATTTAATTTTTACATACTTATTATGCGAAGGTGCTTTTTTTTTTTTTTTTTTTTTTTTTTGTCGTTGTATTTGTATTTTGTTGATGAAAAATATCGACGCACAAAGCTACCAAATCTCCCGTATGTCCCGGGAGACATACTAGAAAATTTTCTATAACAATGTTCAATTTATTTAATCGTAGAAAGTAAACATGATAGATTTCTTTTTAAAAATAGTAGTGATAAATTTAAAATTTCAGAACGTTGGCAGCTTTTTGTAACGTTTTATTTTCCTCATTTCTGTCTTACAGCAGTATGAATACAGTCTGCGTGAAAAAAATATTTTTTTTTTCTTGTTAATAAACTTAATTTCAAAAATCTTTAAATACGTTTGTTGCCCATATGAATTTAAATTATCACAAGCCTACTCATTAGACCATTAGAATTAGCTTATCCCATTAGAACTCGCTAAAAGAAAACACACACACATTTTTGGACATATTTTAAAACTTTTAATTGAAATGATGACCTGATATGGCAGTGAAGAGTAAAACAATTTGCCATTTAGATTTGATACATTAGTATTACACGCTTCGAACTACCGTTTAAATTTAATTTTTTTTTTTCAATTCCTCCCCCCCCCCCCCAAAAAAAAAAAAAAAAAAAAAAAAAAAAAAAAATCACGAAGAGCTGAACGCATTAATTTTTATCTATTTTATTTTATTTTATTTTATTTCAGCATACTTGATATCAAAATATTATTTAACTTTTTTTTTTCTGTCCACATTAGAAATTGGTTTAGAGAAAAACAATACAAAAATTATTGTACTTTTTATTTCAAATAAATTAAAGTAGCAATAAAGAAAAAAAAAAGATGTTTACGTTTTATTTGTAATAACAGTACGTTTATTATTGTAATCTTGATTCAAATTTTCTTCTTCTTTCTAAAAGAAAAAAAAAAAGAAAAATCATCGAGAACTTAGCAGATTTTTTTTTTTTTTTTCAAAATTTCACTCAGTTAAGGTTCAAGAATTAGGTTTGTAATAAATGAAATGATTTAATATAAGTATTTTGTTCGTAATATGAAATGATTATTCCCACATTTTTAATTTGACACTTTATTGTTTTAAGAAAGAATTTTGATTTTCTTTTTATTTATTTATTTATTTTTGATTGCATTAGAAGAAAATGAACTTTCTTTTTCTTTTACGTTCAACTGTTTGAAAACTGGAAGCAATATTTATCATCTGAAATATTCTTCATTTGGGTTGATTTCTTTCAAAGTCACAACCATTTAGTTTATCTATCTATCTATCTATCTATATATGTATGGGTAAGTGTTTAATGGAAAATTTGATATCACGATAACGTTCGGAAAACTGAATCAATTCAAACCAAATACGTAACCCTTATCAAGATCCTAACCAAGTTTATTAATTCGATCCGTCTTCTCGTTTCGAAATAACAGCCCGTTAAAAATTCCAAACTCATATAAAAATGTATTTATCAACGGATGCATGACTAAATATGTGCTTAGTCCTCTATATCAAAGTGTCAATCAAGATTTTTATTAACTCTATCCACCATCTTGATTCAAAAAGTCGACATTTGAAAATTTCAAACTCACGTAAGAAAACGTATTTGTGAACTTATTTCTATAAGACTCGTTATGTATATACCCCATATCCATGTCTGAACCAGGTTTATTAATCATCTTGATCCGCTGTCTTGTTTCAAAATGGTGGCTGGTTGATTTGAAAAAAAAAACAAAAAAAAAAAAAAAAAAAAAGGCAACCTAATCTTCCAACTGAACCGGAAGGACTTGTTATTTTTTCCCACACGTTTTTAATATTTTAACCAATTTACGATCAAGTTTTAAAATAACTAATAAATGAAAATTTAGTTAATAATATGGTACAGAAATATTCTTTCTTTTAGAAAACTCTTAAAAACTTTTTCTATGAAATTTGGAAGTATTTGTGCTTCTTTGACCAAAAAAAGGTAAAATACAGCGTGGATTTAAAACCTGTTCATACGTACAATATAAAATGTTTCTGTGTCTGAGTGTACTCTTAGAAGTGTATTCATTAAATATATTCTAATACCAACAGCAGATTCTCAGGCATGCAAACACAAATGAGGCTTGCTTAGTGTTACTGCACAGGCTGCACCGATTTTATCGCTACAGAAATTATTGTAATTCTCTACTCTTTTGTACACTGGGCAGCCACTTTATTGTGACAAACTGCTCTGTTCGCACTGGCCTTCTGCTTCTGTAGCCTCTATAAAGCATGGTACAATGCACAGTACGCTCAGAAATAATTTGAGATTTGTGACAATTCTTGGTTGGATCTCTTACAATTTACTGCACTGTTATTGTTCTGTTTTCAGTTAAATTCAGGAAATTCTTTGCTCCACGCGATATTTCAGCACTCGGTGCCGACCACAATTGGCTTATTCGGATCCAGTGTTTTGCCTAACAGCTCAGTCTTGCTTGGTACACTTTCATTACATCTGCTCGTGAACGTTTTATAAACTTCACAGTTTCGCTAATGTTTTTTTCATGCATCACAGCTCTTACTAACCCCCAGGTTAAAATTTCATTAAATCTTGTTTTATCCCTATATATTTACAAGCAATTTGTCTGTCTCAAGATAATACTGTCTCAGGAACACAAATTTCTTTTTTCATACTACCCGTAGCCCTCTAGCGTTAAAATTGTAATACAATAACTCATTTTCATAAAACTATCAAGTGAACATGATAAAATGGCCACTCAGTGTAGTAATATTGTATTACAAAAGAAGCAATGAAAAGTTTTGAGGTTTTTTTTTTTTTCATTGAATAAGTTCTGAATCTTTTCATTAACATAAAGAGACAACAGAAAGTTTTTGAAATTACGCGCAACGCAAACTTATATAAACATAGATAAATATACGTACGATTATAGGATTGAAAAAATATTATCTTAGTCTATTATTAAAGCCTTAGTCAATTAAAAAATGTTATCTTAGTCTAAATATTATGTTGTCTCTCAGAATTTTTTTTTAGGAGATGAGACATAAATTTCTTCAAATAACCTGTTAAGAAAAGACATACACTGTTAAAAAAAAACCTGAATTTTCAGGTGTTTTTTTTACTGATTTTAAAAGAAACTTTCTGTATTGTGTCCGTATCTGCTTTTTCCCATTTAAAAACGGAAATATTCTTGCAGGCAGAGTCGAGATAAACAGAAACGGAAATTTTACATATCAATATAATCTTCTTTTAGAATATGATCTTATATTTGTGCATAAAGACAAATTAATATCAATCGCTCACGATAGATGAATTCGTTTATAGCTTTCTTTATGAATTATAGCTTTGTTAACAAAATCTATAAAATTTCATCACAGACACAAAAATAATTTTTCATTATAAATAAATAAATAAAAATAAAAGTTATTTGAAATATTCAAGAAATATCGCAAAATATTTATAAGTTTGAAATTAATTAATTAATTTATTTATTTTTTAATTCAGGTTTTAAAATAATACTGTATTAGTGTTATTAAGGCAAATTGCTGTAAATATCCACACTTTATGCAACGTATTTTATGTTAAAAAATATATTAGAAGAAAGACATAATGAGCATAAACTGATATTAGTTACATAAATTTATAAAAATGAATTTAAGTATTAAGTAGGATTATCATCAAAGATATTAGGAAATAATTTAATGATTTCTTATACTATTTAAATACTTTTATGAAATTTCATCATTGAAGTTTAATTAAAAATTTTTTAGATTTAAATTGGCTATCTGTTTATCTTTATTTCGTCTTAGAATCACAAACTGAATTATTAAATAACTAACTCGTATGAAGAATAATTTATAATCGAATTAAAAATCTAATCCTATAATTTTTACTTGCTTCGATTTTTACTAAAAGAAAGCATTGCAGTCATGAGAATTTTTGACATCTGATTTTTGACGGTTTTATACGTTTTAAGAGTAACTGAATGCGTTTTGACCATTTTGGAACTATGCTTGTCTCTGTGTAAAATCTTATATTTAGTTGCACCTTGATGTAAATTTGTGTTTATCGACTTTTGGTGCATATCGCTTTAAAGATGGTGCTGCCATGCTACAATTTCAACCATTAATCACATGACTATACCCCAGCTTCTTCGGCGTATAATTGCACAAAATTTAATAAATGAAAGGTCCATTATGAAAAAGGATGTTAGCTTAATTCATATGTATATCGGACGACCGGTAGTATTTCTATTAATTATTAACTGCGATTTTTTCATATTGATATATTTTAGCATTTATTTTTTAAAACTGTGTAAAACTGCCTATGTATACTCATGTTCAAAATTAAAGCCACAACTTTTTTTGTCGTTTCCTTCTTTTGTGCAAAATTTTTAAACAAATGAACGTATGAACATAAATTTTGATGGCATGTTCTTTATCAAACCATTTATCAACGTTTATAGAACTTTTATGTAAGCGATATTTTAAAACTGATGTTACTTCATTTTTTCTTAAAAATAAACTTTTGAAGAGATGGAAAATTTGAACAATTTTAGAAAAGAAAACTATTAGGGAAGTGGAGTTAAAGTTGCATGAAAGGTAGGAGAAGATACATAGGTGAGGTCTTCAAATGTTTAATTAAAACTCGGTTTTCCTTCCTGTATTCACTTTTCTTTTTATTCTTTTTCTTTCTTCGTCTTTTGCGAAGAAATTTTTAAAAATATACAAACGAGCATGAAAATTGGATGATATATTTATATAAATAAAGCAAAGAGTTTGTCGGCGGAACACATCCGGGCGGACCACTCCTATTTTTGATTGGTCTAGATTAAACTACTTTGGTGATGAAAGTCGGCCATTTATTTTAGTAAAAACTGATGATTTTTTTTTTTTTTTTTTTTTTTAATATACTGCATAGATGTTATACTTTTTTAAAATAGCTCTAAAAACTGTTCATTTTTTGTGAGGACACTATATACATCAAGTTATTAGATTTAAAGACATTACGTTGCAAAATTTCACAACGCGATATCATTCAATTGCTTTTGATGAAAGTCGGCAATTTTTTTTTTTTTTTTTGTGAAAATGGATGATTTTTTTTTAAAAGATACTGCATAGATATTATACTTCTTTAAAAGAGCTCTAAAAACTGTTCATTTTTTGTGAGGACACTATATACATCAAGTTATTAGATTTAAAGACATTACGTTGCAAAGTTTCACAACGTGACATCATTCGATTGCTTTTATCTTAAAACAAGTGTCTAATATTAAACATAAAACAGTCTAATATTAAACATAAAACAGTCTAATATTAAACATAAAACAGTCTAATATTAAAGAATAATGAATAACTTTTTAAAAATTATCAGTTTTGAAGTTCTAAGAGCTGCAATTTTTAAATTATAGCGTACTTATTTCCCATACATAATCCATTAAATTTGTAAACAATTGTTGATTCATTCCTGAGAATGATTCACTTAAGACCACAAAGCATTGTTGCATGCAAAACGAAAGAAATATTTCATTGAATTTAATTTGTAATATGTTATTTTGACTTTTTGACCTTAAAAGGATCTTTTAATTATGTTACAAAGCCCCAAAATGTGATATAAAACACAAGTAGTGATTCAATTCTTTTGAAAACTTATTTAAATTTAGTGACCAGCGAAGCAGGCGTAGCCAGCAAGTTCATTATAAAATTATTCATTGATTTATGAAAAATCCGACTTTGATTTAACATTTGGAGGATTTGGAGAATTTGTGTATCTTCATCTACCAGTAAGGCATCTTTAACACTGTTTCTCATTTACTTGTTTTTTTTTTTTTTTTTATCAAAAATTGTTTAATTTTTCCTTTCTTCTAAAGCATACTTTTGAGAAAATTTGAATTAATATCAGTTTAAAAATTATTACTTTCTTCTATCTTCAATAGAAGAAAGTATTGGATTCGTAAAAATTTTCGATTTCGGGTTTTTGATGGATTTACACGTTTTGAGAGCTGTAGAACACGATATTACCATTTTTAGAAAATGTCTGTCTGTCTGTGTGTGTGTGTGTGTGACAAAATTTTGTGGCAACTGTATCTCTGGAACTACTGCACAGAATTTCATACAAATTGGTATGTAGTTGCACCTTGACATAAATTAGTGCCTATCAACTTTTGGTAAAAATCGTCTTACAGGTTGCGTTGCCATCCCGCTTTTTCTAAATTTTTAACAGGGTGATATAGGGCAAAAATTTTCAAGATGGGTATCTTTCGAAAGGTCTCGTCAGTACCTTTAAAACGAATGGTTGAACTATAAATCTGTGATAATTTAAAACAAAGTTATCGATTTTTTTTTACTTTTTACGAAAAAAAACTTAGATTTTTTTTTTTTTTTCTCTCCCCTTAATTTTATCAAACTCCCACGGTTTCCGTGTTCTGACAAACTTAAACTAATTTTTGCTTTTTTCCCCTAATTTTGTCAAAGTCCTACGGTTTCCGTGTCTTGACAAACTTTAACATATTTTTGCATTTTTCCCCTAATTTTGTCAAAGTCCCACGGTTTCCGTGTTTCGACAAACTTTAACAAATTTTCACATTTTACCCAAAATTTTGTCAAAGTCCCACTTTTTTTTTTTTTTTTTAATCTCTCCTTTTAATTCTATCAAACTCCCACGGTTTCCGTGTTCTGACAAACTTAAACAAATTTTTGCAGTTTTCCCCCAATTTTGTCAAAGTCCCACGGTTTCCGTGTTTTGACAAACTTAGAATAATTTTCACATTTTACCCAAAATTTTGTCAAAGTCACACTTTTTTTTTTTTTTTTTTAATCTCTCCTTTTAATTCTATCAAACTCCCACGTTTTCCGTGTTCTGACAAACTTAAACAAATTTTTGCAGTTTCCCCCCAATTTTGTCAAAGTCCCACGGTTTCCGTGTTTTGACAAACTTAGAATAATTTTCACATTTTACCCAAAATTTTGTCAAAGTCCCACTTTTTTTTTTTTTTTTTTTTTTTTTTTTTTTAATTATTGTTACTGAGTGAATTTGTATAGGAAAATATAGAAGAAAGTCTCGTGGTGGCCACAACATACTAGTTGATTATGTTAAAGTTCTATAAAATTCGATTAATAGTTTGATAAAGAACATGTCAACCAAATTTTATGTTCATACGTTCATCTGTTTAAAAAGTATGCTCAAAAGAAGGAAATGAGAAAATAAGTTGTGACTTTAATTTTGAACATGAGTGTAAAATGTTTATCGCGAGAAGCTATATTGATTATTACTTCCTTCTATCTTCAATAGAAGAAAGTATTGGATTCGTAAAAATTTTCGATTTCGGGTTTTTGATGGATTTACACGTTTTGAGAGCTGTAGAACACGATTTGACCATTTTTAGAAAATGTCTGTCTGTCTGTCTGTCTGTGTGTGTGTGTGTGTGTGACAAAATTTTGTGGCAACTGTACCTCAGGAACTACTGGACAGAATTTCATACAAATTGGTATGTAGTTGCACCTTGACATAAATTAGTGCCTATCAACTTTTGGTAAAAATTGTCTTACAGGTTGCGTTGCCATCCCGCTTTTTCTAAATTTTTAACATGGTGATATAGGGCAAAAATTTTCAAGATGGGTATCTTTCGAAAGGTCTCGTCAGTACCTTTAAAACGAATGGTTGAACTATAAATCTGTGATAATTTAAAACAAAGTTATCGATTTTTTTTACTTTTTACGAAAAAAAAAAAAAAAAAAAAAAAACCTTGGATTTTTTTTTTTTTTTTTTTTAAACGAAATTATCAAAACTTGGTATTTAGTTGGCTCCTGACATAAACTGGTGCTGATTAGATTTGGGGATCAATCGCACAACAGGAGGCGCTGTGATCGTATTTCTTCTAATCTTTTAGCATGGTAGTATAGGACAAAATTTCGTATAAATGTACATAATGAGAGTTATTCTTAACCTGTGATTGTAAAATTAATATGAATTATTGCTAATAGTAGTAGTTAATTAGGAAAAAAAATTGTGCAAGTGGGGGCATCGCTTTCCCCCCTGGGGGGAAGTACCCTCTGGGGTGGGGTAAATTTTCAAGATGGGTATCTTTCGAAAGGTCTCGTCAATACCTTTAAAACGAATGGTTGAACTATAAATATGTGGTAATTTAAAACAAAGTTATCGATTTTTTTTACTTTTAACGAAAAAAAAAAAAAAAACTTGGATTTTTTTTTTTTTTTTTAATATTGTTACTGAGTGAATTTGTATAGGAAAATATAGAAGAAAGTCTCGTGGTGGCCAAACATACTAGTTTTTTTTTTTTTTTTTTTTTGTGAATGTTAATCTACAGGCGGCGTTGCTGATATAGCGAAAGGGATGGCTACTACATAGTAGTTGTAAATAAAAATATTTAAACAAATCGACCAACAAAATGAAATCAGGTTTACATAGCTTTCTTATTTATGCATTGGCTTAAATAATTTATTTTAATTAAAAATTACCACTAGAACTAATGAAGAAATGACATCGATTAATATATATATATATATATATTTGACCTTCAAAAAGAAAAAAAATATATCTTTCATCATTTTGACATTATTATAAAATCGTATTCACTTAAAATTCTGCGAGAAAAGTTTTTAATTATCTAACAGAAGGTAGATACAGAACAAATTTTATGAGTTCAGTTGTTTAAAAGATAAAATAGATATATCCATTGCACTAATAATCCCCCCCCCCCTGCACATTTTCTTTCCACCTATAATTTTATATGCATGCTATTGTAACAACCCAAAAGTAAATTACGCAAGTTTAAATTGAAAAAAGTTGGGACTTCCTGGATTTCAAACTGTCAAATTAAAATTCAATGAACATTTGTATTTGAAATGTTGTTTTAAAAATCTATTGGTTTCTAACAAAAAGCGATACACCAAAGCGAAACTTTAAAAAGCGTAAAATTAATCTGCAGTTAACGTGTCTACATCGATTCAAGGGAAACGTGGAACCGCTCAAAGCTACATTAAATTAAATAAGTTTAAGGAAGTGGAATGTAAATTAATCGTTTCAGTTAGGATCGATCAAATTGAATGACAGAAGAATGATAGACTCTTCTTGATTTAGAATTTTCTATTTACATCTCCCTCTTCCGTGCACTTTTATCGGTGTCAAATTAAAGTTTTTCTGTTAAATTTTACTTTACTCGGAAAACATTTATTAATACATAAATTATGTAATTTTACATGATAAAAATAAGTAATAGCCTTCGTTGGACATTCTCTTTCTTAATAAAATGAAAAGCATTTTTTCCCTGTTAATAACACGATCCTGTGATTTTAGAAGGAATTAAAATAAAATAACCTTAATGCTTTATTGTTTCTTTTTCTTTCACTATCCTAAATTATAAATTATTTAATTTTATATGATCAAAATAAGTAATAGCTTTGGCTGAGTACTATCTTTCTCAATAAAATGAAAAGCATTTTTCCCTGTTAATAACCTATTTCCGTGATTTTACAAGGAAATTACTTAAATAAAATAACCTTAATGCTTTAGCCTTCTCTCTCTCTCTCTCCCTAAATTTGGAAATATTTCAAGTTTTACTTCTTTGTCATACATGTAGAGAATGTCGTATGCCAGAATGGTCTTCCTGTAATACCTTCCATATTATTACTTTAAGAAAACTTTTTATGAAGATTACTTCTTTACTTTATTTGACACGCCGAGATCTATACTGCATTTCAATTTATTTGAAAGATATAAGTTATTTCTTTGGTAAAATATTTTTTTTTCTTATAAAATAAATAACTTTTTTTTTTTTTTTTACTAATAATGTCTTTTTCTTGATTCAAGAAGATTTCTTTTAGAACAGACTTACATTGCTCTGGAGACCGAAAGTTAAAACATAAATTTGGAAATATTTCAAAAAAATTTTTTTTCCTTGTCACCTTTTCTTTCTCTTAATTTTTGATTTTCCGTTTTCCCCCAAGTATTTGCCCCATCAATCTATTTTGATATCGTCTTTGTCAAGAATCGCTGACTTTCAACTTAAAAGGAACATATTTAAACACGACCAAATCCATTCTTACATTTCATGAATATTTATCATTTCTGCTGCGTTGAAAAAAATTTTTGGTATGGAAAAAAAATATAGTAATTTGTTACATAAAAATTCAAAATGTGTTAGAAAAAATTTCTTAAGAAAAAATTAACTCTAGTATAGCTGCAAACTGTTCCGATATTTGATACCGGTATATGTCTATATTATAGAAATTTCCCCCTTATTTCATCACAAAAAACTGTTATAAAAACTTATAATTTTTTAAATAAAAAACACTGTTATCCGAAAATCGGAACGGTTGTCAGCTATGGTATAAGACAATCGAAACTTATACATTTTAAAAACATATAACACACGATAAAAGCTCAGAAAGCGCAACACAAATTAAAAGAGTTTTTTTTTTTTTTTTTTTAACGAAAAATCCATTCAAATACAAAGGCTGAACTTATTTTTGATGCATTAAGTTTTGTGTCTTTGTTTTTTGTGTTGTTTAATGTTCATTTTAGAAATTTGTAGTTCATACATTTGCTTTTAATATCCTTTACTTTATTTTTCTGCGCAGCTTTATTATTCCAGTTTATATCTGAAAGTCGTTTTAGTCAAACAAATCATTTTGCACTATAAAGACACAAAATATTAACTTTTTCAGAGAAAAAAACGTGGAAAATACAATTAAAAACATACAACTAAACTTGTGTGAAATTATTTCATAAATATATTTTGAAAGAAACTAAAATCTTTTTAAAGAGACAAATTTTTATATTTTAGATTAAAAGAGGATGAAACACAATAAAGGCAAAAGTACTATTTTTTCTCTTATAAATTTTTATGATATTCTCTTATGAGTTTTGATACTTTGAAAGCTATATCTCAGCTTCTTTTATCGTGCACTAAACTTGACATGTGAGATGGCCATTATGGTAAACTTGATTCAGTTTTAGAGCATATCGGCTGACAGGTGATGCTGCTTTGCTGAAATCTTCCCCGTGTTTGGTAGGGTTATATCTTAGCTTCTAGAGCGTAAAAATGCACCAAAATTGATATATGAAAAAAGTGCTGACTAAATTTGGGTGTATATCTGGCGAAAGGTTGCACTGCTATGCTGAAATTTTTCTCGGTTACGTGTAGATTATATCTCAACTACAACAGCGTATAAATGCACCAAACTTTATTGTGATATGGAATGCTGATTAAATCTGGGTTTATATCGGCCGACAGGTAGCGTTTATATTTCTCACTTTTTGCGACTGTCCATGTGACTACATCTCAGCATATGTTGGTTAAAATTGCACCAAACTGTATTTATACAGTCTTTATTGCGGGAAGGTAGGATTAAATATTTGTTGATAGTAAAGGGTAGGTGGCACTTTTTATAAAAAGATGTGGAAGAAAGTTTTGTGATGGCCACAACATACTAGATTTTTTTAGCTTTTATCACAAACTTCATGTTTCCATTTCAAATTTATTTTCAATGAGCTGAACATTGATGAATCGTTAGAAATTAAATGATTTTTGCCTATTTTTTTTTTTTTTCTTTTTCTTTCTTTCTTTCTTTTTTTCTTTCTTTATGTTTTTTTACACAAATTAAGAAATCACAAAAATGGCTGTTGATTTGGCGTATGAATTAAGGTAAATTGTCTGCAATCGTGCCTTAGTTGTAGATAGAATGTCCTTCTTGAAAGTTTTTCCCGTATTCACGGAAGTTTCGGATAAAACCGCAGTAATCTTCGAACGGCCAACCTGAAATCGAACTCAGACACTCCCATCTACCAGCGTCTTAGTCACTGGTGGAGCTATAATTATAAACTACTTGTTTATTTATAGAATTATTTCGAAGAAATATGTTTAGTTAAATTAACGTAACTATACAAAAGTGGTTGTTTTACGGCTATCTTTATACACTGTTCTTAATTTTAGGAATTGCTCTCTCTTTAAAAGATTGTACAGTGAAAGCATTTTTATATTAATTTTCTTTTTTCCGGAGAACTTAAAAGATTTACTGTAGTATAGTTTACCCCCTTTCTGTTATGCAGCAGTGTATATTTTTTTTTAATTTTGCAGAAAAAAAAGTGAATTAAAATGTCAACTGATTAAAAATATATATTTAATTAACTACAAGTTTTTCTGTGACACTAATGAGTTAACAGAACAAAAAAATATATGATAAAAAGAAACTGAAAAAAAAAAATGTCTCTTAAAAATTTAGCAATTTCAACTGTCACATTTTAATTGAATTAATTATATCAAATTATTTTACTGAAATTGAGTCTTAATTCATTCCTGCATCTTTTCTGAAGGGATTAAAGGTTATTGTCTTCTCTGGGGACCTAGTCCTGGGCGGTATAATCTCCATGGGAGGGTCTTCTAAGGGGTCTTAGCCTGTATACATGCAAGTTTCAGAGAAAACTGCAGAGGACTCCAAGCGGTTAGTCTAACAAACGCAAGCTGGGATCGATTCCGATGCCTCCCGTCTACCAGCAAAGAGAGTGCAACCTCATGGTCCTTCATGGGGCACTTTTTTCGAAGTGATAGCACTTGGAATAATAGCGTTTGAAGTTCTCTTTTTACTTTCTCTTACCCACATAAGTAGAGAAAATATTGTTTTGGGGTCAGATTTTTGAAATTGAGTTTTTGTTATATTTACACATTTTGAGCCCCCCTGAAACCGAAAAACAAGTTTTTAGCGGTTGGTCTGTGTGTCTGTTATCAGCATATCTCAAGAACAAATAGCAGCAAGAAGTTTAAACTCGGTATTTTATATCTGTATCATATAGTGATGCTAAACTAATTATTTTGTTTAGATAAAGCAAATGGTTCGTTTGCAGTGACATCCAAAAGAATTAAAATGCGTTACGTCTATGGGTAAAATTTCTGTTAGGTACAGTGTAACATCTATAGGATGTTATAGACAACACGAAATGAGCATATATTTTCATAAGAATAAAAGCATGTAGCACAAGGCTACAAAAAAGAGTTTGGATATTTTGGAGTTATACTTGGAAATTGCTGAACTTGCATTTCAGATTGTGTTATGTGTTTTTCATATAGGATTAAAATTAAGTATATAATATGGTGTGTATATAGTTTATAGGCCATATACAGGGCTATCAAAAATTTATTGAAAACATTTTGTTCCATTGAATGTAAATGATAGAATTGCATGTATTACTACATTTTACTATGTCGACGAAAACGTTTCAAGAATGATAATTAATTTCTCATATGCATACGGATAACAAATTACATTTTAACGATCAAATTTATGCTTTATTTTTTGTTTAATACCACGTTTTGAGGCCCCCTGAATTCGAACGTCAATTTTTTAGTGGTTTATCTGTATGTATGTCTGTTAACAGCATAACTTAAAAGCATATATTTTCAAAAAATTCAAATTTGGTATTTTGAAGTTCATATGAGGTTGAGCTTTAAAAGTTTGATAAAGAATGGTAAGTTTTAAGAATGTTGCGTGTGATAGTTGCCTTAATAATTTGGTATAAATTCTAAATTTAATAACATCGTTGATTTTATAAATATGGTAGAACCTCTATCCATCGTTTTTCATGGGGTGCGGAAAAAAAAAAAAAAAAAAAAAAAGAATGCGGGCACGAATAAAACAATGTTTATGAAATAATACACGCAATATTAGTTTTTATTAGCATACTACTAATAAAAACTAATTTCTTACTCTCCAAACTACCAAAGAAATAAATCAAAGTTATAGAACATTAAATGATATTTATTTTTAAAAATCATTAATTTTATATTGAATTTTATGTTCATTTTATAAATTAAACGAGAATTTTCCAAATTTACAGCATTTTCTGGTCCTATCACTTGGCACTGGCGTATGCTCAGTCTCAGGAATGTGAAAAAATGTGGTAGCTGTCCGTACTGGATGCATCCATTCTCTTCTTTACACAAAGTAGAATAACTTATTCTCCAAGCAACAACACACGATCCGCATTCAGTAATTCAAAGACACATGTTACAATATCTACATAATCCCTGTTCTTCACCTAAAACAGCATAAGGTTGAGTAGTTGAGGTTGGTTGGGTCTTACATCACACTAGTGCTACAATATAGGCAAATTTGAGGATGGTCCGGTGACATACCATCACCTTTTTTATCCTCCGTGGAGGAGGAAAAGAGTTATTTTGGGATAAAAAAGTAATTACAGTTTGAATGCCATATGGAATCGCTTGATTTTCCAATTCATTTCGGTCAGAAGAAAAAATTTACGATGATGAATGCGGGTAAATGACTTTTTGAAGAACGATACATGCGGGTTCCGTTAAGATTATTTAAATACAGTTTGTGCAGGGACCATAGAGATAAAACGATCAATGTGGGAAAACGATGGATGCGGGAACGATAGATCGGGGTTTCACTGTATATATATATATATATATATATATATGTGTGTGTGTGTGTGTGTGTAGAGACTATATATAATTAAACAGCGAGTTAAGGGGGCTACCTCCCCCTTAGAACACAGAACTATAGTCAAATAAAACTGTTTCTAAACCTATTTTAGATTGCTTTCAAAGCAGTTTCATATACATTACTTGTTATTTTACCCCTTAATCTGCAACCTGTCTCCATAGTATTGAAATGCAGGGGGAGAGAAAGTCGTGTGAGTGACACACCAGATTATTCTTATTTTGAAGAGATTATAGCTAGCTCAGAATAATCTTAAACAAAGTAGAAGTTTATGAGACGTAATTATCTGATCATTTGCTTTATTTTCTCATTAATCGATTGTTGAATGTGAGATGCTAATTCCGAGGTAATCTAAAAACAGACCACGACACAGACCACTAGTAAACAGGGCTGTTCACTACTGGGTTATGGTGACATATCACGGTATGTGTTGTGGACAACCCTAAAAAGTTACATGCTATTAAAAAATAAAGAGTTTAACACTGTAAATAAATTTTGATTACATACATATTTTAATTACATGAAAGCAGAGGGTATAAGAAATTAGCTGAAAATAAGCACATGCAAAGAAAACAAATATAGCTGACCTTCCTAAAAACTCCAAGAAATAAAGATAAGATCCAAGAAATTCAAATTGTTTCAGTTGATTTGATGTAATTACAAAAGTGATGAATTTAAATCTTTAAATCTATACTTCAAGAGATTAATTGCATTGTGACAACGCAATAGAATGGGAGACGAAAATATGCACTCCATATGAAGCTTATTTTTTGAGTTTACATTTAAGAAAGTTCATTGCTGGTACGGTTTCCCCCATTGGTGCATCATCTTAAATGGAGTATATTCATTTATGTACAATTGATAATTTCTAGGGGGAGGGGGGGGGGTATTTCTAAAAGAGGCTTTTTTTTTCTTTTAAAGCAGGAAATTCGGTGAAGATTCTGTTGTGTGTTATAATAATAATAAGAAGAAGAACTAGTATGTTGTGGCCACCACGAGACTTTCTTCTATATTTTCCTATACAAATTCACTCAGTAACAATAATTTAAAAAATTGTGATTTTGACAAAATTTTGGGTAAAATGTGAAAATTTGTTAAAGTTTGTCAAAACACGGAAACCGTGGGACTTTGACAAAATTAGGGGAAAAATGCAAAAATTAGTTTAAGTTTGTCAGAACACGGAAACCGTGGGAGTTTGATAAAATTAAGGGGAGAAAAAAAAAAAAATGATTTTTTTTCTAAGTTTTTTTTCGTAAAAAGTAAAAAAAATCGATAACTTTGTTTTAAATTATCACAGATTTATAGTTCAACCATTCGTTTTAAAGGTACTGACGAGACCTTTCGAAAGATACCCATCTTGAAAATTTTTGCCCTATATCACCCTGTTAAAAATTTAGAAAAAGCGGGATGGCAACGCAACCTGTAAGACGATTTTTACCAAAAGTTGATAGGCACTAATTTATGTCAAGGTGCAACTACATACCAATTTGTATGAAATTCTGTGCAGTAGTTCCAGAGATACAGTTGCCACAAAATTTTGTCACACACACACACACAGACAGACAGACATTTTCTAAAAATGGTAAAATCGTGTTCTACAGCTCTCAAAACGTGTAAATCCATCAAAAACCCGAAATCGGAAATTTTTACGAATCCAATACTTTTTTCTAATGAAGATAGAAGAAAGTAATAAAATGAGAGTAAAAAAACAATTTATGTTTGAAGGTTATTTTTTTCCGCCGCTTGCGATTTTTTTACTTCAAATTTCGTTATTCGAAGCAACAAATTAATTTCAAGTACATGATTTGAAAAATAAAAATAAATAACGGAAATTTTTACATGTTTGTACATAAAAAACAGAAGAACAGTACTGTGGTATAAAGCATGTTTTGCTTGCATACGACAAACACTTATTATAAAAGTAAGCTATTGAATATATAAATAACCAAAAACTTTTAATCTAAACGTCTATTTAAAAAATATCAGTTATACAATATATAAGACCGAGATATATACTTAATTTTTACGTTAATGCGAAATACATGTTATATAAAAGAATAATGAAGTTTTAAAACATATTTTGTTTTGATTTTCTGATTTTCGTGTATTAGTAATTAATAAATATAATTTTATATTGTTTACATTCTAGTTTGTGCTTTTAGATAAAATTATGCTTCATTTAATCATATCTTTTTTCTAATCATTCATTCCTTCATTTTTTTTTTTTTTTTCATGTCGGAATTTTTTTTTCTTCATTTGTCCTTAATTGTCTTTATTTACTTACGACATTTGTTCGTTTCGCTACATTTTCCCAAATGTTTACTTAAAAGAGTCTTAAATTATTAACTTCTTTTCCTTGAATGCATTTAATTGCTACTTGTTTTTAAATGCTTTTTGGAATTGCAAATGAAACACAGAAGTACCATTTAAATTAAAAAAGACTTCATTTGGAAATTAATCCCAAAGTAAATAGAGAACAAATTAAAAGAATTCTAAAAGGAAAAAAAAATTATATTCCTGTTTCCATTGCATTCATTTCAATAGGAAAATTTTATATTAAAAGACGGCAATCTTCGTCTACTTTGTAAAAAAAAAAAAAAAAAAAAATATTTTTACAAACTGCTTTAAATTTCTTATTTCACGTTGATAAATGTTAAAAATTTTTGAAAGGAAGTGTCTAGTTTAGACACTTGAAACAAATAAATATACGTGAAATTTCTTGTTAAAAGAAATCTCTTTATTTCTTCTTATATTGACCTTCGACTTTCAAATGCTTTTCAAAATACTGCGTTATAATTTTGCGCATGACAAACATGTTTTTTTTCAGTGACAAACATGATAATTATGTTTAGGGAAAGCATAACTAATAGAAAAGGAATGTTATACAATTAAGATTCGTGTAAGAAAATTAAAGCTTCAAGTATTTATAAATGAAAAACAGTTTTTTATAACCAGAAATATAAACTTAAACAGCCATATGATTTAATAAATGATGAAAACAAAATTTTTCATGCTACAATGCTCTTGAAAGCAGAATTTTATAAATAATATTCATTATGTGGAGATGAGTTAATAACAGATATTTTTCAATATTTGTAATTGATTCGGAATATTACATAAACATTTCTACAGTAACAACAAAGCTCATGGGAAACCATTATTATCTATAATTGTTTCAAAAGTGGTGTTGAAAATTTTTGAAGTCATAATATTCCGATATAAAGAAATTATATCTGATCAATATTATAATTTATTAAATGTACTCCCTGTTAAATGCTGGTAAACATACACTGAGAAAAAATTCTGTAACTGACATCTAGAATCTAAATTGTGACTCTAGGAAAAACAGTTCCATGTCATCCTTATAAATTCTAATCCCCTTTGAAAGAGAATTCTAGAACCCCCTATTAGAATTCTAGAGCGTTTGCCTATATTCTCGAGGGCAAACTTATTTTTAAAAAAACTCTGCAAATAAATGTGATTACATGAGGCGGGTTTCAGAAACTATAATCTTGGTTTATTACCCAATTCTAGAAAATCAAGCGAGAATTTCTCGCAATGCAAAAGATTCAGAATATTCAGAATATTGTTTCATCATCTAGAAATGTGTAGACTAGAAATTTTTGATCATTTCGTCTATTCAGCTTATTTGCGTGCCTTATGCACATAGCTCGGAAATCTATATTTCTATTTAAGGGATTTAGAAAATGACCACTTATTCATTCTAGATGAAGGCGGTTTATTTTTTTGTTAGTGTAATGCTTTGCTTTCAACTTCTGTGCTTTTCTTGGAAGATTTAGCAACTAAAATAATTATCTTCACTTTATTTAATCGAAGAAAAATAATATAAAATATTTCTGTTTGGAAACTACGATAGTAAATCTTCCAAGAAAAGCGTAAAAATCGGCAATTGGGATAATCTTACTTTAGTATGTCATAAAAGTTTTGTGACTGAAGCCGTGGTCGGGTAACGGCTATTTCTTAATACCTAAATGAGGACAAATATAATGTTTAAACAATAAAAGAATGTATTTGTCTTCTATCCGAAATAAGCTGTATAGATTTGTGTCACGATCAATCATTTGAGAAATGTATTATATATAAATTGTAATGTTCTTTGCCAGTTCACGATATTTCTTGTTTTCTTTTTCTTTTATTTATAATTCTTAAACAGTTTATTTCAACCTAGTTTAAACTATGCAAGTTAAATCGTATAGATTTAGCGAGAAAGACATTCATATCTCAAACAATTTCAAAGAAAGCCTTCATGACAGAATGTACTTGAAATTAATATATTTTTCTAAAGTAGGACTACATCATGTATTTTGTTAACTGTGGCAATCAGCCAAGCAGTTAGATTTTAATTTAATTTCCAACTTTTTATGAAAACTTATTGTTTTAGTAAACCCTTTGATTAATATATATACTAAAACGATCATACTAAAAATATAACTCTACAGTGAGACACAATTATTTAATAAATATACATTTATTTAATGAAATAAGATTTATCTAATGAAAAATAATACAGCCCTTGGTGATTAAATCAATCCTATATGAAAATTAAAAAAAAAAAAATAATAATCACAAAATCGCAAAAGATCCAGTAAAGTTAATTAAAATTAACGTTATTTAAAATAACAAGTGTGCGTTAATTAAAATTAATGTATGGTTCAGTAACTGATAATGAGCCTTATGATAAATAGGTTTACTGAAAATAATTAAAAAAAAAAAAAAAAAAAACAGTAATTTCTAATTGTAATACAAAATCTTTTAAGTTTTAAAAGTAAATTCATAGTTCACAAGATTATGCCTTATGACTAATAATTTCATTAGTGTGTAATCTCAAATGTACCAGGATCTTTTTGATCTAGTGTATTTTCTTATATCAAATCTTAAATACAATACCTATAATTCAACTTTCCAGAATTTAAGGTTTTGAAATTTAAACTGGTAAATAATGCAACGCATGAAATATTTTAATATCCAATAAATTCCCAATAGAATCTGAAGATTTTGGTAACTAAGTACATTATCATTTTTAAATTTTTGATTGTAGGAAGCTAATTATCGACAAAGTCATAGCTACAAAAAAATTTCCACAGTCTTATTCTTTCTTAACAAGTGAGACTAAATATATATATTTTTTAATTCAACAACAAGAGACTAATATATTAGGAGTTGTTAACCATACATATAACAAATGAAGTAACACCTAGAAACCATATTATTTTGACTTCACAAAAACATTTAGATATGTAAATTTAAAAGTGTAATTTGTTTTTGTACTCGTGGAAATTCTAATAAGCATTGATTTTGGTGGAAAAGCTTCCTGTCTGGAGGTGTTTTATTTAACGAAGAAATATGCGTAATGGAAATATTAAAAGAAAGTTTTACTGAGAAGGGAGAGTTAGACACGAAATTCTATTATTTTTTGCATGTTTTTTCTTTAGAAATAACATAAAAATTTTGTTATACTTTCCACTTTAAATTATACTGAAATATACTATATAGACACCTGAAACACACCCACCTGCATATAAACATAGATATACACATTTATATATATTGGATAAGGAGCGTTTATGCCATTTGCCCCATACCCTAACAGCACATCTTTTCCAAAGGACATCCTCAGGATATCCTATGGATGAAAAAGACATCTATTAATATCCTAAGGGCATCTTCAGAATGTATTATGGACAAGTGTGTTGTTAGGGTAGACACACTCACATATAAAAGTATGCGCAGTGTGCATAAAGTGAGGGATATGTAAAATATGACTATGAGAATAGGTGTTTAGGGTTCCTTGGCCTTGATCGTGAACCTAGGCGGGAATATTAATCCCCTAAACTGTATTCAAAGTAAAAAAAAAAAAGTCCTTTTTTAAAAATTTTCAACAAGTATTTAGTTATTTAGTTCAATTAAGGAAAAAAAACTTTTTCTAAGATTTTTATTTTTTAGCACTATGAAAAAAAGAACAGAAAAATAGTTTTTCTTCTATAATTATATCACTCTTTTTTATTAGTTTTCGCTTAAATAGAAAGTTTGTAAATGGTGCCACAAAAAAAGAAAAAAAAAAAACGGATTAAAATCATTTTACAAAATGAAAAAGACTATACAAATTATAAAAATTTCAGGGAATCCCTTTGTTTTTAATAAGATATTTTATAATTTACTGCATTTGCGCAATATTTTCACCAACAGTATCTTATTTCACGAAAATAGGATTATTACAATTGTGATAAAAAATACTTTCCAGCGACAAAAGAAAAAGATAAAGTAAATTTCAACAAATCTTTTAACTTAATTTTTAATGGTCAACTGAAACCCACGTTTTATATGTCCTTACAGGAAAAGATTTATTTTAAGCTTTTTGGAAAATAAATTGTGAAATTCAAGTTTGGAACTGAAATAATAAGCTTTAATTTATGTTTTTTTTTTTCTTTTTTAAATCTTGAAAAAATAAGTTTAGATTCAATTTATGCTTTTTTTTTTTTTTTTTCGTCTAACAATTTCTAATTATATTGATCTTGATAAAGATTTATACCTTTTCTTTTGTCAGGTACTTTTAAGAAAAGCAGAAAGGTACAATAACATGTTTCTGAGATTTTCGGATACCGATAAACTGCCTAGAGAAATACTTTCTTAACCTTTGACATTCCTTCGCTTCGCAAACTGTTTATCAGAAACCTTGAATCACCCCGAAACTGTAATCAGCATTTGCAAAACTGAAGTTTTGTTTTAGTTTTTGAAAATTTTTAAGTAAATATCAGGATTATACTACGGCCCGGATTTTACCGAACCATTTTTTTTTTTTATAAAAATTTTCTGTAATATGTCTCCATGATCAGCCAAGATAAAAATTATTATATGAATATATTGGTGGAAAAATCGGAAAAATGGAGTAGCAAACTTGATAGGTGAAATAGGTTCCGTAAAATTAATATCTCTGAAGGTTGGGGATGTAGGGCAACCATTCCTCCGCAGATGGTCAAAATTATGATGGCATGTCTGCGAACCACTTCTAAAAGTGAAATCTAGACCGTTACTAATTGCACATTGCACAGCTCAAGATCGACGTAAAACACACTCAACTTCACCCTTGCGCATAAAATGCTGTCACTGTTTAAAATAATAATAATAATAATAATAATAATGTCTTTGAAAGTCTTTAATATAAACATTTTTTAATATGCAGTTGATCCACCAGTTCATTTGGTCTTTGCAATTCAAACTTGAAAATCTTGTTTCAGAGTCATATAACATTTTTTCTATCTTTGTGTCTCATTTATAAACTCTTCATTAATAACGTTTATTTCCATAGTGGTTTTATTTTGAATTGTTCTCACTAAATAAATTGTTATAATAATAATAATAATAATAATAATAATAATAATAATATTGATTACTTAGAAAAAAGTATATAAACACTGAAAAATGTGTTTTGGCTATGAAGTTTATCGTAACGCATAATGCAAGTTTAAAATTTCTATGCTCGTAACATATTTTAGTTTTACACACAATATTAACTATATTATTACATTATTATTCTTTTTTCTTTTTTTTATGATATTTAAAAAAATAATAATATTCACCCATTCACTTACCCATTCTCATGTTTAAAACTATACCTTCAAATAATATATATATATATATATATATATATATACAGTAGAACACCGATTATCCGCGAACGGATTTTCCGCGGTGTGGATTTTCTGCTAGAGTGCGAGAGCTTCGAAAAACAACTTAAATTACTAACCTCCAAAATACCCAATTTTAATTCAAGCCAATAAGGAAAATACAAAAGGTTCTACAGTGCGAAGGTCGAAAATTACCAACATGTTTACTGTGCATCGTAATTCCATAGGCCTACTTGGAATTTTTTTTGATGATTTTAGGAGGAAATGGATTTTTTTTACTTTAGAAATAGGGGTTATACTATTCTACAGCGTATATTTTTTATGTTTGCACTCCATTTTACTCTGTTTTTTGTGTTATCCGTGATTGCCCCCAATTTCGCGGATAGTGGGTGCTCTAATGTATATATATAAATAAATTTTTTAAAAACGAGAACAGATTTAATGGTTGTGAAATTCTTGAATTGAAAAGTGAATTTTTTAAAAAATGCATATTAATTGATGAATCATTCGATAAACGCATTTTCCCATAGAATAATACGACCTATATCTCCGGGTTAATTAACTTTAGGTGCGCAGAAATTGACGGTAGAGCGACAAATCAAATGTAATGTATTTCATTTTCTATGCGAGATGCGTAATTTTCCTCAATTTTTGTTTAGAACACGGATTTATCTCACAAAAACGTTATTTAAATAATTTTATTTTTATTTTTATTTTTTTTAGTTTTAGTTCTTACGTATTTTATTTAAAAATAAAAACACTTCATTAGTTGGGTACCTATTGCTGAAACCGATTTTTTTTTTTATTTTTTTTTGGATTGAAAGTAATTACCGTTATAGGCTGAAAAGTATATAAAATTAACTAATATCTAAATGGAGGACAATAGAGCACAATGCGATTCTTTGGAAATTTGCAGTCAATGGAAGACTAAAAGATTTTTAAATATTCATTTATCGCATTAGAAAAATGTTTTATAAATAATGTGGTTTCAATAAAAATTGCAAAATAATAAATACGGACTAATTATTGCGCAGAATGATGTATAAAAAGATATTTTCAGGTAAATTAATTTTTGTATTTTTTATTTTTCCAGGCCGAATTCCGGGACATAAATCTATCTGTGAATAGTGATGCAGGTGCTACTGTTAGTATGGTAGTTAACAGAAATGGAACGAAAGTAGTAAGGTATTTAAGCATACATTTGTTTATATATATTATTCAACTTATTTATTTATTTAAATTTTAGTCTAGTTTAGTTTACTTCCTATATCGTTTTATTTTCAGGAATGAAAATCTTTCAAATACAAAACTATTGATCTAAAATAGAAAATACTCAAACACTTAACGGTCTTATCTCATTTCTGTATAGATTTATATATATGTATATATTTATAACCACTTATCATTTAATGTATGAATATAATCGCTTATCACGAAGGCCTGGTATTTTATTGTTAGTTTCTAAAACAGTTTGTTTGTTGCTTTTTTTTTTTTTTTTTTTCAAAATTTTGTGAAAGATTATTTTGGATATACCCGTAGTAAATAACATAAGCATTTCTGTACTGCTCTTTAAAAAATATTATATTTTATTTTAAATGATCGTGAAAGTTTAATACATAGGGATAATCTATATAAAACTAAATCACCATCATGTATATATATATATATTTATTAAATTTATAGACAAATGACACATTTTGATGACATTTTCTTGAATGCCCTTATTAATATAATTCACAATGTTCATTGTAAAAAATTACGCTAAGTTTTACAGTAGAATGTTCTTCTACTGTTAAATAATGCAATTTACAGCAGAAACATCTGTTAAGAGAGACTCTTTTCCAGATGTTTCTGCTGAAAATTATTCAGTTTAACAGCAAAATATGCTGGCACCCATTTTTGCCATCACAGTCTACTGTAAAAATTTGCGCAATTATTTAGAGTGTTTTCCTTTATATAGATCGGTTTATTTGTTTTGATCCTCTGTAGCATCGATGTAGAGAGAAATACAACCTATAAAATATATAGAGGGATAAACAATCCAAATTCAGTTTTCTGATCGCATATTCTACATTTAATATTTTTCAAACTATACGAATTCAAGTGCTAGCTTTTTCGGATCTGAAAAGGAAGCACTCACTCATTCATAGTGATTAATATTCTAATGTAGTTCTAACAATCCTAGAATAATGAATTTTAGTAATCAAGTAAGTTTTGTAGCGCAACTAAGCAGAATATTCTGTAGAATGCATATTTTCCATCTTTTTGCTTTCAAAATAAGGATTTTTGGGTTTGGCTGTGAGCATAATGCGTAGCTAGTAATTCGGTCTAAGTTCAGTGAATTCATCATATAATATTTGAATTAATATATGAATCAGTATGAAAAGAGTTGGGCATTAGGGATTTATTTTCAATTAAGTAATTGAAATTGTTTTGTTAGGACATTGGAACTACGCTAACTTTCTTTTTTTTTCCCGAAAAAGAAGCATAACCTAGATAGCTTGTGAATAATTGTTAATCGCCTTGCATTTTGAAGGTACGATCTGCCTATCGTCGCTGTCGGCCAAACTCCATGTTAATCTATAGAAAAATTGTTTATGAGAATTAATCATAATCTAATAATGTACTTTTTGGAAATTCTGTTTCCACATGCAAAAAAATCAGAACAGGTAAAATTCATTCTAGTTTTAAATCTATATTCCTTTGATTATTGATATTTCATTTTGAAACTATATAGCGCGAAAAATAAACTAAGTGCAAAGTGCACCTTTTACATTTTACAGTCTCAAAATGATAAATAAATAAATGAAAACCAATAACAAATTTCACAGTAGTGAATTTTATGAAAGTGAAAACGGAAAATAAATTACATTAGGTAATGAGTAATTCGCGTAACAAACTTCCCCATACAGAAACATAGAGTTTGGACGCCGGCGACGGAGAATTTGTAAAAGATAGAGAAAAGCACATGCTAGGTTACATGTTTTTAAGATGTAAGGTATGGAATATAATATGGAACACATACTACATAATTCATAGAGAAGCCCTCAAATTTGTTACTAATGATGAACTCTTATAACTTAAAGTTTGTTTTGTTGATTTTAAACCCTTAAATAGTTAAATGGAATTCGCGTATAATGCACAGATACATAGTAGGAAAGAAGTTAAAATGGTTTTAAACATTTCGAGTATTTCTTCTAAAATATTTTTCTCCACCATATGGCATGCAACAATTGTTAAACAAAGCTATTTATTCACTTAGAAACGGGGCCGCGGTAGCCTGGTCTAGAGCCTAACGCGGGTCGAGTAAACTTGACCTGCACCCGATCGGCAAGTTGATTTTCGACCCGCAACCCGACTCGCGACCCGCAATAAAATAATGTTAAATTTATATTAAAAGACACTGAATTCGAATTCTATTACAGGAAATATATTATTGAACAAATCTTTCAGAAATTAAATTTTACGTAAAATTTTACAAGTATATATATATATATATATATATATATATATATATATGTCTAATTATGTACAAAATATCAGTGAACAATGTAACAAAATTTCACATGTGCAAACCTTACTTTTAATAAACTCATGGTTCCAAGTGTTTTGACAGTTTTTTTTTTTTTTTTTTTTTAAGTAAAATGATGAAGCATATTTACATGAACATAAAAATAATTTTCGCATATAAAGTTTTAAGCGTTAAGTATTAACCCCTGTCATGAGTCAAGTTGTTTTAAATTACTATGTAAGAAGAAAATGATATCCCATGTCCTGCATTCAAAAGGTAAGATTTATAAAAAAAAAAAAAAAAAAAAAAAAAAAAAAAAAATTCTTCGAAGAAGATTTTTTTTCGCGAGTAGAATCGCTATTTAACCACTGGTTAAAAAATTAAGGCAAATCTGATCTGCATCTGGCCCGCAATGCGGGAAACCCGCTGGTACTCGACCCGATGCAACACTCTAGCCTGGTCGGTAGAGCGCCGCGCCGACCTCGTTACTGGAAGATTGCGGTTCTATACTCGAGCCGGCCGAAGTACGTTTTGTACAGTAATGGTGGTTGGTGCACGTAAAATCCATTATGGTCGCAATGTCCTCCATGTTCCCATCCACATTGTAACTTTAGGGGCCCGGAAGCAGAAAAAACATCCTTTGGAGGATCAAAATTGTGATGGCATGTCTCCAGACCACCTTTAGGGGTGAGTCCCTGACCGTCGCGAATTGCCCATAGTGTAGCTCTAGTGCAGAGTAAAACCGAATCAACCAACCACTTAGAAACGTTGAATAATCGGCATAACTCGTTTACTGTGCATTGCGCATCTTAGAAAAATACACCTTAAGATTTAATGCCCCTTACGTGATTGAACGTCATTTGTCCGCTTCGCAGGTAATTACATTTAAAATGAATCACGCTTATACATATACAGTCGTTAACAAAAGTGTCCGATCACTAGCGAAAATTCCTATGTAAAAAAAATACACTTCATACGGTTTTGTTAAATAAATCCTTATCGAATCATGTTCTTACACTGACTAAGAATAGGATTCGACAAGGATTTATTTAACAAGACCGTATGAAGTGTATCTTTTTTATATAGGAATTTTTGCTAGTGTTCGGACACTTTTGTTACCGACTGTAAAATCTAATACTATAAAAGCTTAAAATATATAAACTGTGAAACGAAATTCTATTGAAATCGCTCAAAACCTCAATATGGTTCCCTGCATCCAATATGCCAGGTACAGGTCCCCACTTTCTGCGACGGTACCTTATTCGATCGCGCTGCGCCCCACAGTGTTCGGAATTTCAAAAAAGCTGGCCAAAAGTCGAAAAATTTAGGCGCGTTTTTAGACGTAAGTACCGCGGAAATACCTTCAGAGGGAGCCACTGAATGAAACTGTGAGGTGGAAAATTTATTCTATCTACATATTTCTAAGTGTAGGCTGGCGGAAAACGTGACAATTTTTTCTTTTTAATTGTTAATGCATTTTAACAGTTAAACAATTAGTGTTTCTCGGAAAATTTCGCAACAACAACATTCAACAAAATATGGCCGACAATTGTGGAGGTTAGTAGATAGTGATCTCCTGAGCGGCTTTTTGAAGTTAACCTCAATTATAACATAGCCAAAAGTTTCAAAGTATGGAAACTTTTTTATCTCGCAAGATCCCGCATTGATTCAAAGTGGAGAGTGTTAAGGGATGTCCATTTTATTCAGCCGTTAAAGAATTGGGTGCCCCCGCCTGCCCCTGTATGTGTAAAAGCGTTTTAACTTTTTAATTTAATTTTTACTTTTTAATTTAATTTTTTAATTTTTTGGACTTTGGTCTGCCATATTGGATCCGCCATCTTGTTTTTGAGTGCAAGATCACTTTTTTTATAAAAACTGATATCAAATTTGAATTTAGCGCCCTCAAAAACCCTTAAATGTGAAAATTATCCTTCATCTATCAATTTTTTGATTTTTGACCACACAGTGGTCGGAATTTCAAAAAAGCTGGCCAAAAGTCGAAATTAAAGAAAACAAGTGAAATTGTGATGTATATATATGTTTTCGAGGTCGCTGAATCCGAATCTGACATTGGTTTTTTGAAAACTTCAAAGGCAAACTCAAAAACAAGATGGCGAATCCAATATGGCGCGCCATATTGGATTCGCCATCTTGTTTTTGAGTTTGCCTTTGAAGTTTTCAAAAAACCAATGTCAGATTCGGATTCAGCGACCTCGAAAACATATATATACATCACAATTTCACTTGTTTTCTTTAATTTCGACTTTTGGCCAGCTTTTTTGAAATTCCGAACACTGTGCGCCCGTGGCAGAAACTAGTGTGCACACGAAACTCGATTGGTAAAGCAAAATGGCGGCGTATAAAAAAGGCATTGCTATGATAAAGCGGCAGAAGAACCTTTGGATAAAATTTCAAAGCTAATTCAATAGGTCTAAAGATAGACATAGGTTGTCAGAGAAACAAAAAGGCGGCTTAAAAGATGTCATTATTAGGATAAATAAGAAAAAAGAACTGTCGTACAAAATTTCAAAGTTATAATACCAGAGCCAGTAGGTGAAAATATAGACAAAGGGATGAAAGAAAGAAAATGATATCTTAAACGATTTCACCCCTTAAATGTTTCACATTGGTAAAACATTTAAGCCTCTAATTTTATGTCTGTTAGCCAAATAGAGGGTTTCAATAAATATAAACCTTCTTCGGACATAGCGTGGATCAATTTTCAAAATAAATGAATAAAACGTGCGCTTTTAAATGTATAAAGGGCACTCATACAAATATTGCTGTATGTCCAGTGGGCATCAAAATTATTGAAGCGCTAGCAATAATTAGTATTTAAAAGATGCGCACCTAATACTGTTTTGTTAAGTAAATATTTGTCGAGTCATGATCTTAGTCTTTTTGCTTTTTATGAAAAGTAAGTTGATGATAAAAAATAACGATCAAACGAAAAAAAAAAAAAAAAAGAAAGAAAGAAAAATGTGGATGTGTGATTCAGTAATTTTGCTGCCGATTGTATATATATATATATATATAGATTAACTGAACAGTGTTCATAAAAGAATCAAGGAGAATTTTTAAACTTATTTATAGGTACTAATTTAACAAACATGAATTTAAACCTTTTTTTTTTTTTTTAAATAAGTAATGCTGCGTGTAAGTGCAATGTCCATATGTGAAACTTACTCTAATATACATATAATGATATATATTTGGTTAATTTAATATAAACCTTTTTCCAAATATTGAAAGTTGTCATTTCTTTTTCCAGATCTTTTAGACCAGACTTTTTACTGATTCGACAACATATTCGAGATGCTGGCGATGGGGATTATAGAAATTTGTTACTAGGATTTAAGTATGGTGGAGTCCCTAGCGTCAATTCCTTACACAGCCTCTATAATTTTCAAGACAAGCCTTGGGTTGTAAGTAACTTATTCTGCCAAATATCATTTATTCCTTTCTCATTTTATTTTTCTATCTCTAAATGATCCCCTTCGTGGAGGATCAAAATTAGGAGGGCTTGTCTCTGGACCACCCTTAGGGTGAGTCCCAGACCGTCGTTAATAGCCCATAGTGTAGCACTAGTGCGACGTAAAACCCACCCAACCTCAACATCAACCTATCTCCAAACAAAAATGCTCTGAAAATTAAGTAAGAAAAATTTAGTCAAGGAATTTTAAAAACAAGTTACTAGACACTTTGATGTTAAAAAAAATATATTGTTATTTTAATGAGGCCAAGCTATACATTAAAAAAGAAGTGTAAATAATAAAACAGAGTTTAATCGAATAAATGCGTAGTAACTATTTGTTTAAGAGATTAAACGGTGTTTGTTATCCATTGACAAAATGGCTGTAGCTCAGATAATTCCAGTAACATTCAGAATGCAAACAATGGATTTATCTTGTTAATCCGAATAATGTTATGAAGAGAGTTAATCGGACGTGCTTTTGAACCAAACAGTATAACTAGATATCCAATAAGTTTTAATGTGTAAACATGTTTTTTACTTAAAAATTAATCAATTAACTCATTTGTTCTTAGAAAATAAGCGAAATTTTCGAGCGTTTAAAACCATAAACATGCACACACAAAAGAAAGAAAGGAATAGCCGCTATCGTAAAACTAAGTAACACAACAAATACTGTTTAAATGCAATAAGTACCACATAGTTTTTATTAACGTATAAAAAGAGGGAGAGAGAATAAGAAATAGCCGTAAAGTTTATAGATATTATTTATTTTTAACTTTCTGCGACATTTCACTCATAATTTGTAAATGTGATTATTTATAATTCTTTATAATTCTTCTCAATGACAACAGACAGTGTAGATATTTTCTGTCACTTTTTTAAAATGTGTTTGACAGAACTACTAATATGAATGAACCGTTAACTTTTATTTTATCAGTTTATTATTCCATATATTTTCGTTTCTGTCGTTTATTATTATTATTATTTTCATATGAATTGGTATTTTATACAGTTGAAGATTTCCTGAACAACTGTAAAGTTGTTTTTGAAAATATATTTGAAGAATTTTCTTTTTATCGTTATGGACAAATCCAGACTGTCTGGAAAAGACTTAAAAAGGATTTGTATTTTGTTTAATGTCTGAGAAAGAAAGAAATAAATAAAAAATAATAAGAATTGAGTAATGGACTTTTATTTATTTGTTTTTATTTTTTGTAATTCTTAATAATTCTAAATAGTCTAAAGTACTTATTTTATTTTATTTTATGTCTGGTAGACACACTTGTTGAATAACAGTGCTTAAAAATATCAAAAAAGAGGAGTGGGATCAATTAGATCGAATAAAAAATATGACTCATAATAAATCACAATTTCTTTTGACAGGTTTCTTTATTTTTATTTTTGTGATTAGATACATTTTTTTTCTAACTATAATTAAATAAATAAGAAAAAATTGCAAGCAAGCAAGAATTAATGATGAGGAATGACTTTTAAGCAATTATAAAATCTTTAGAAAATTACTTAAGTATATATATTATATATATAATATATTACCTTTTTTATATATATTATATGTGTATATATATATATTATATATATATATTATATTATATATGTATATATATATATTATATATACTTTTATATATATTATATATGTAATATATAATATATTACCTTTTTTGAAAAAAAAATTTTAATCATTCTTTTATTTTCAATAAAAATAAAGCAGATTAACTTACCACATCGTTTTTACATGTATTATCAATGAAAATTTCAAATTTCTGCCAGTAGTGGGAGTTTTGTTTTAATTAATGATAATTTAATGACAATTGTTAATTACTAATTACTATTTTGCTTTATTTTATTAGTACTTTAGTCGTCTAGTGTAAAAAGCGAGTGGTACTTCCATGAACCTCCAGATGCCTAGGTTCCTATTCACCATACTTTTCCCATTTCCTATGTCCTATCTATAATTTAGCCTTCTTTGCTTTTTCATACTTAAACCCTTTAAGTTTTTATCTATGTAACAAGAGTAAATAATTCAGGCGTCGAGATGAAATGACTGGGTTAGAACCAAAATGTTACAGGAGATAGCCTTAGTAGCCCAGTCTGACAAGCTAAATTGGCAACACAAGCGTCACAAGTCACACGGTAAGTAAAATGTGAATTTTTTATATTTAGTCGCATGGGTCTCACAGATGGTTACCATTTGGTAAGTTCAATATAAACTATAATTTACTTTAACTATACTTCTTCCCGATTTATCTGGTGATTCCACATAGAAAAGCGGTTCATATTAGGTATTTTAGATTTAAAAAATGGATTAAAAGAATTGTTTAATTAATGTTATAACAAATGTGCTAATTTTTTCGTCATTTGCAACTTTTCACAGAATGGGACATAGCGACATCTCATTGACGCCTGTACACCACGAATTCCATGTCATGTGAGGAAAATAAGAGTCTCAGAAGTCGCATTTTAGTTATACTAGATTCACAATTCGGTCACATTTTGGTCACGTTGTTAGAGTATTTATATACATATCTGTTTTCGAGTAAGTAGTTATGAAGTATTTTGTGTATTTACATCTCGTTATTATTGTTAACAAAAAATAACGGTAGTGCTTTTCACTATCTGGAATTTTTTTTTCTACTTCTGGCATCAGCTTTTTATGCATAATTAGGTTTTCATTACTAATTTTCTTAATGTCACTCGTAGCATTTTGGTTCTAAGCAGTCAAACTTTCTATCTAACAAATCTTTATTAAAGCAAACTGTTTCTGTGCCGATCACGAAAGGCTATTTTAACTTAATGGGACATTTTAAAATATGTTTCTAAAACTTTGGTACTTAAAAAAAAAAAAAAAAAAAAATGTTTCCAATATAGTTTCAGAAATTCGGTTTTTACTTCCAAAAAGTTTATGTCCGATATCAATATTCTATAACTAAAATAAGTATTTTTCTGAACTTCAGCATACTTTATATTTTTTTAAATATTTTTTTCAGTCTCTAATTAAGTAAAGTAAAAAAAAAAAAGTATTTCATTCTTAATTAAATTTAAAATTTGAAGAGTAAATATTTGAAAATATAGTACACTAGCTTTGTTTATCAGCTTTCTTTGGTGATTACAATATGGGCAGGGAGCCTTTTTACTTTCTCTTACCCATAAGGTAGAGAAAGTATTGTTTTGGGGTCAAATTTTCGAACGCGAGATTTTGTTATATTTACACGTTTTGAGGTCCCCTGAACACGAAAATCATGTTTTTAGCAAATGGTCTGTGTGTCTGTCTGCGTGTCTGTCTGTATGTCTGTGTGTCTGTGTGTTATCAGCATATCTCAAAAACAAATTATGGCAGAAAGTTCAAACTTGGTATTCTAAATGTGTATCATATAGGGATGCTACAGTAAGCTTTTCGTTAAGATCAAGCAAATGGTTCGTGTACAGGGACAATCAAGAGAATTCTAATACATTACGTCTATGGGGGAAATTGCAGGAAAGTAGAGTTTAACGTCTATAGACTGAACTAAACAAAATGAAACGAATATATATTTTTTGTAATAGAGATAGTTAACTGGGAAAAAAATTTTGTGTATGTAGGAGCCTCGCCTCCCCCCTGGGGGGGGGGAAGTCCCCCCTCGACGGGAGTAAATTTTCATGATGGGTATCTTTCAAAAGAGCTCGCCAATACCTTTAAAACGAATGGTTGAACCATCGATCTGCGATAATTTAAAACAAAGTTATCGATTTTTTTTACTTTTAACGAAAAAAAAAAAAAAAAAACTTAGAAAAAAAATCGTTTTTTTCCCCCTCTTTTTAATGATGAGAATAAAATGGACTTTTTTTTGGATATTTGGTGTTACACCACTTCTCTAATATGGAAATCGTCTGAATTATCATAAGAGATATTTTTTTTAAATAATAATTTTAATAAATTATTTTTTAAAAACAGAATTATTTTTTAATAACCGAATTAAATTCTATGTAAATGTAGGTGCATTAATGAAACGGGGGGTTGAGGGGGGCGGTAGCCCCCCTCACACAGAACTAATTATCATATAAAACTCTTGAGAAGCCTAATATGAATTGTTTAACACAGGTTTACATAACAGTACTCGTTATCTTACCTTTTAATCTGCAACCTGTATTTATAGTGTTAAATTTCAGGGTAAGAGAAAGTCGTGTGAGTGACACACCAGATTATTTTATTTTTTTAGGATACTTTTAGCTATGATAAATTTCTGCCTTTTTTACTACCACTACTGTCATACAGAAATATTTACCGTATTTTTATAATAAAATGTCGCGATTAAATATAATAGAGATTATTATATAAAAATTGTGATAGCAAGAAAGGCGATAATTTCTCCTGTCTTAAAATATCCTGAAACAAGAAAGAAAAAGTACGCAGTGATTAGTAACACTTTCCAACTGTACGTAATTGTTGAATAACATATATCAGTTTCAAGAAATTCCATAAATATTTACGGAAGTTAGAGCGCGGACAGACAGACAAACCCAAATCATTAACACTTTTCAACCTTGTTGGAAAGTGTTAATAAGGGCGGAGACTTCAAGCTCTATCACAATAGAATTTTGATAATAAGTAACCGTATCTTTTTAAACTTCTCTATATATA
This sequence comes from Salticus scenicus, assembly GCA_963930645.1. NCBI lineage: Eukaryota > Metazoa > Arthropoda > Arachnida > Araneae > Salticidae > Salticus > Salticus scenicus. Next base: position 307,064,511 of record OZ005651.1, on the reverse strand, counting down.
AACATAGGATATAGTGATGAAGTGTTTCACATTAAATAATATTTATATTTTCCTCATTTCAGTGAAACGACAAAACATTTCCTTACTTATTGCTGGTTAAAATTAATTAAACTTTGCATTGTACTTCAATCAGTGGGGCGTAAACTTATGAATAATTGTAATATTATATTACGAGATTACATTATGATTAATATTATGAAGCCTCATTTTACAAATTGCCATTTCTTATAGAACAATTAAGCCAATAAATAAAGGAAAGGCGCAGCCTACATGAATTTTATGAACCATAGAAGGCTTGATCCAAAGCTTGCAAATTTGTTAAAATAGCTTTTCTTAAAAAAAATAATGCAACTCACGTAAATTCGCAATCAGATGATTATCACTAACTGTCAATGCATATAGATTCATGTCTGGAAAAACAATATTTTCAAAGAATTTACATACTATTTATTGTTTACAAGAGTAAGGCTCTGAAAATGTGTTAACACTTATCGCTCGTATGTCCCTTCTGAGGGGACATTAAAAAATCGAGCCACGCCTTAAGGTGTTCTTCTGCAAATGAAATGTTATTTTTCTAAAACGTGTAACTATAGGCTACCTTTCTGCTACCGGAAATTTATAAAAGAAAGATTTATTTTATTTAATGATGAAGTAAAATAAAATAAATTATTACAATTTTTTCGGTAGCCAAAAGGTAGTAAGTTGGAAACTATACGTCTGACGTTTTAAAGGAACGCCAAAAGGCGTGTCTTACGGAAAATATGCCGAGCGCAAAGGGTTAATTTAATGGAATGTTTGTCAGTAAAAATACTTAAAAAATGCAATAGTAGCCAAATTTTCCTTTTTAGTTGCTCCTCATAAACTGTAGATATGGGGAACTTTGAAAATTTCGAAGATATTTCACCTGGATTTTTTTTCCATAAGTGTTGAAATATGAGGAATCCGAAAATCCCAAAGTCGTTGTGGTATCCATTTATATGTTAGTCAGTTTTTATTTAGATAGTTTCTTAGTTAGATTGTAGTTAGTTAGTTTGTTAGTTGGTGTTAGTTTTTAAATTAAACATTTTCTTAATTTAGGTGTTTAAGGAAATTTTTTTGCACAAACGCGTATTATAAAGGATATTTTTATTATAAAGAAGTCTAATTACTTGCAAAATTTTATTTATAACACTGACATGGATGTTATTGAATATAAATATTCTATTTTTAAAATTTCACAAGTTTTTCGAAAATAAATATTTCTATAACATGGCGGAATATAACAATATAACCTTAAACTTGCTTTATGGAGACCATTGCAGGGTAAATAACGTAGAACTGCAGGAAAACTAAGATGAGAAATGGACAAAAATTAGGGTAACAAATTGAGAAATGGTAAATACTTCGAAGCGGGGTAAGGGTAACCTAGTGGTTGAGGCATTTCAGTTTCCGACTATGTTTAGCCATCATTGCTTTTATCATGAATGCACAGTGACGTATAATAGACATTTATAAGAACAAATATATGATGGGGAATGGAGCAGAGCCATCTATCTATGCCGACGCCAACTATATATATATATTTTTTTTTCCTTGGGGGATGGGGAATGTTCTGAAGATTTATAAATGTTTATCGCTAGTTATTTTCTTTTAATTTCGTTTTTTATTTTTATTTTTTCTAAAATTAATTAGATTATGTTTTTCTTCTTAATTTTAACACTCTAACACACCTTTAACTTTACAATTAATTAAATTTAAAAGGAACTAAACTTAATCAAAATGCGAACTAATTACATACAGACGTGTCTTTCGAAATTTTTGAGTTCACAAAACGAGAATAGAATTTTTCGGGCTTTATTGTCCAAGCCATTTGTTTCATTACACTAGAATAACTAAAAGCGTATTAAAAAAATAAATAAAACAGAAAATATCTAAATTGTTCTCAGGAATTCCAGTTACCAATAATACGACTCTTCATGATATGACGATTCAGTCACAAAAAAATTTCTTGGTTCTATTTTTTTTTTTTTTTTTTTTTTTAATAACCTTCTAATGACCATATGGAAATATGAGATATGAAAGATATGAAAGGCCGCTTGAGATCATTTAGTGACCCCATTGTTAAAAAATACTTACATATTTATCATATTAAATTAAATACAAAACTTAGCTTAAAAAATCATTTAATGATGTATATAAGATTTTTTTTTATTTATTACTTTCTCTTATATTCAATGGAAGAACGTATTGGATTCATAAAAAAATTTGACCTCCTATTTTCCATGAATGTACACGTTTCCAAAAGTCCAAAACCCGATCTGACCATTTTTACACAATGTTTGTACGTCTTTCTGTGTGTGTGACAAACATTCTCTGCAAAATTTAGTTCGAAAACTAATGTGGAAAATTTTCTAAAAAGTTATATATAGTTGTATATTGACAAAAATTGGTTCCTATCAATTTTTGTGACCAGCGCCCAACAAGTGGCGCTGGTCTCATCTAATTATATAATCTAATATGTTATCATTCCAAAAATTTCGTATAAATTTATACAATGAGAATTGTTTTTCGTTCCCCTTCCCCTGCACGTAAATACTTCCCGGAGGGTGTAAATTACAGTATGAGTAATTTTTCAAAAGAACTCATCGATATTTTAAAAACGAATGATTGAAACAAATATCTGTGACAATTTCAAAGAAAATTATTGATTTTTTTTTTCTTTAACAGAAAAAAAGCATTTTTTTTTTTTTTTTTTTTTTTTTTTTTAAGATGCCGTTTGTCATAAAATTTATTTTATTTTGTCTTTTTAGTATTATATTTTTCTGAGATGAAAATCGTCTGCTCTCATCATGGAAAATAATTTTAATAAATAATAATTTTAATACATAATTTGCAGAGAGGGAATCTGTTTAGGAAAATATAGAATAATATTTTGGGATGGCTACAACATATTAGCTTTTTCATGGTGGAAGCGATAACTTTAAAATTCGTAGTAAAGTAGTTTAAAACTCAGCTATAAAAACACTAAAAACTTTGTAATTCTCTGAAATTTCTAATGTGTAAGAGAAATGCTTTTAATGCAGTTTTATTACATTATCGACAAGGTGGATGTAATTTTTTTTTTATATGTATTCATTATTTTCATGGAGAAACGATAACTTCAGAATTCGCCAAAAAAAAAAGAAAGAAAAAGAAAAAGTAATATTAATAATAAAGAAAAAGAAAAAGAAAAATGTAGTGTAAACCTCAACTATAAAAGTACTGAAAGCACTATAGTTGTTTTTAAATTAAATATTCCGCAGAAATTGACGTATTATTCCCAACGTTATCGGAAAGTTAACGCATGAAAGAATTTAAAATTACATTTTCTTCAAATTGTTTCCCTGGTGATATTTCTGCCACATCATTACACGCACAATTAATTGATGATTAAATCTATCTTCGACATTCCCTTCTGGTAATCGATGTAATCGATATTTTTTTCATATATCTTTCTTTTGTGTCTATATATATATATCTATATATATATATGAAGGAATATTTATGAAAGATCTTTCAAATGTGTAACTTTATCACAATATTAAAAGTCTAATACATTCTTACCTTATATGATCATCACATATGTTTTTTCCCCCCTAAAAATCGATATAGTCGATATATTTTTATACATTTTTTATTTTGTTTTTACATTTGAATGAATAGATGAAAGGATTTTTAATCATTTAACTTCATATCAACATTACACGAACAACTGATTGATTTATACAATCTTAAAAAAAAAAAAAAAAAAAAAAAAAAAAAATCTGATAATCGATATGATTGTTTTTTTTCTCTTTTTGTACATTTTTCTTTTATTTCTTCATCTGAAGGAATACTTATGAAATGATTTATAAACATATAGCTTTATCACAACACTGCACGCACAAATGATTGCCGTTTTGTGCCATCTTTGCAAGAAAAAAATAAATCAATATAATCGATATATTTTCAAACATTTTCGCTTTTATTTTTAAATGTGAAGGAATACTTATGAAAAACTTTTAAACGTGTAATTTTAAGTTTTACATTAGGTGCTTCATTTTAAATATTTATTAAGTACGCTATCAATCATTTAAAACAGAACGGAAGAGCGATAATAATAATAATAATAATAATAATAATAATAATAACAAAAAGCTTAAAACAAACGTTTATTTTTCTTTACTTCATATTAAATATAATATATAAACAAAAACGAATCCTTCTGCACGGATCAGTCTATCAGTGTTCATTAGATTGTGAAGCATGCATTTTCTCATACATCGTCATTTTTATTAGCTTTTTCAGTACTGATTATTAAATATATATAGATATATATTCTTGTTACAAATTTTGGTGATATTTTGCTAATTTTTTCTTGCTTTAATAAATCTTAAAAATATATCCTTTATCATCCATTTTCTTTAAAGCATTTTCATTTAATTTCAAAATGACTACATTGTTAAAAATTTCAATGCTATGTTAAACCAAAATTTGGTACTATAATAGATGTAACACGCTAGGTTGAACCAAAACTTGGTACTACAGTAACAGCCGCCATGCGATGGTGTTACGTTCTATTAAGATTTGGTGCTTCTTGTTTCAAAAAAGCACCAAATCATGGTTAAAGGTTTCACCATCTTAAAGCTGCAGCGTTGCTGCTACTATGGTACCAAATTTTGGTTCAACCGAATACTAAATGTGGTAAAAGTTTTCATCATCGTATGGTTGCTGCTACTATGGTACCAAATTTTGGTTCAACCGAATACTAAATGTGGTAAAAGTTTTCATCATCGTATGGTTGCTGCTACTATGGTACCAAATTTTGGTTCAACCGAATACTGAATGTGGTAAAAGTTTTCATCATCGTATGGTTGCTGCTACTGTGGTACCAAATTTTGGTTCAACCGAATACTAAATGTGATAAAAGTTTTCATCATCGTATGGTTGCAGCTACGGTAGTATCATGTTTTGGTTCAACCTATCACAAATGTTTTAACAGTGTAAAACTTATTAAAAAATTAATATTTTACATCTAATTGAAAACAGTGATTAATATTATTATTTGAATTTTGTTATTATAAAAACAATAGTACTACTATTACGAATGTTCATAATCGCAATCCAATACATATAGTTTTCAAAATATTACAAATTTTGAAGCTACGATTCATAATTTGAAAAGAATTTATTTCCTATTACTTCCGGTTTAAACAACGAAGATAGAAATTCTGAATACCACAGCTTCTTTGAATACATATGAAATTCATTACGTAAGTGCTTTTCATCGTGAAAGTATTATCGATCCACCATGAAATTGCGGAAATCCAAATAAATGATTTCAGTATCTTATTTATCGATAAATGTAACATAGATTTTATGGGCAATTCTGTCAAAATTGAGCTATTGAGCGAAATTCTATGACACCCAATATCATAAAAATCTCAAAATCAGCATGATAATTAATCTAATACATCCTTAGATATGCTGCAATTATTTTTAAATCATTCTGGAGCATTGTTAGTTTCTTCACACAACTATTTATTTATTTATTTATTATTATTATTTTTCTCAAATAATTTTCTTTAATCTCTAATTTGAATTAAGTAAGCAGAAAATTACTCTTAAAAAAAAGTGATGTGTAATAAAGCTGGTACTACTATTATTGTTCCGGAATAAATTAGAAATATTAGCCTACGTGCATCACAGTAAGCCATTTACACTTTAACAGATATGCCAACATTACTAATTTATCCAGGAACATAGTTAGTACCCGCTATTTTTCAAGCCACATTTTTTGTAGCGTAATTTTATTCCAGTATATAATTACAAATAAATAAGAAGAACATTACTCTTCAAAGAAAGTGTTCTGAAAAGAAGGCGGGTACTAGCAATTTTCCAGAATAAATTAGAAATGCCGTCATGTCTTTTTTAAATCTAATAAAAAATCCAATCATTGCATTAAGCCATTTATACTTATGTATATTACTTAAATGCATTAATTTAAAATTCAATTAAAATATTATGTGATTGGTCAGTTACTAAGAACATTATTGTAATAATAATAAAAAAAAAAAGTATTAATGAGAAAAAAAATAATGCATAAATATACTTCCTTTCCTTATATAAAAATGTGTATAGGATTTAAGAACATGTTTCAGTATATTGAATTTCGAAGTTTTTTGAAGTCTTGTAATTTCACTTGTCTGCTATGCAGAGTCTGCTTTATTATCAAAAGCGCTCTGGGCAAGATTTTTTTCGGCACTTATAGAAGTGATTGTTTCTGAAAAATCTATTATGCATCAAAGAAGTATTTTCTTCATTTTCTGTCTCCTAATTCCAAGCGCCTTGGGTACTCTTTTCCAAACACGTCTCTCTCTGGCTTCCAAATTCTCTCAAAGCCGTTAAAGATAAAAGCGTAGATTTTTGCTTCTGTCTACAAAAAAAAAAAAAGAAGAGTCCTTATATTCTGTCAGTTTCACGTGTTTAAAATTCTGTATAAATAATATGTTACAGAAGAATATTTTTTACTTCATTCTAAAATAATGACGCTTAAGATTTTTCTATTACTTTCATTAACTTTTTTATTTTCCTTAAGCGGACAGTATAGCTTTAAATGGTCAAAAAATCGAATTTGAGATCTTTGCATGTTTTAAAAGATGGTTTTATTCTCAATACTTTGATGCCAATCTTTTAACTGTATAATAAATACTTTTACTGAGGTATCAGTGAAAATCCAGATACCATTCTTCCAATTCTAAGGCAAATTTTCTCACTTTAAATGGCATATATATATATATATATTAATACCGCTTTTTACGCTTGCATGCATATCTCAAAAACCGTTTGAAGTAAAGCTTTAAAATTTTCACCCCAATCTAAAGGCTCATATAACCAAACAAGAACGAAAAATCAGGTGGTACACATTGATTATTAACACTTTCAAGCTGTGCGAAATTGTTATATTGTATAACTTTCAATGCTCTTTGCCTACGTTATCACACAACGGATAGACAGTGTTAAAAATGCTTAACCCAAAAGAAGACATAGCCCTTAGATTTTAATTGCAGTCCATAATGCATCTGAATATTTTAGTGTAGCCCTGCAAATCTAAAGGTTAACAAAATCATATTTATACAAAACATTATTTTTGCATATTAACAATAAATGTCAATTTCTTTATGATTGTTACAATAGAAAGTTCTTTAAATGTAATTTATAAAAATATCTGTCCTAAAATGCAGTGCATTTTTTTTTTTTTTTTTTTTTTTGGGTGTCCCTGTACACAAACCAGATGCACAGGACCTGTTAAGTCGATTTGAATAGCATATATAATTTTTTTAATATTCTGAAAATATTTACGGACGCTGGGGGACGGACAGACGGACAGATAGATGCACAAAGCGAAATCATATTCACACTTAAAAATTGTTAAAAGTGTTAAATCGTTAATATAAACTAAAATGCAATTCTAGCAAATCTTCAATAAAAGCCCTCAATGTAAATAAATATTTTTGTGTGGCCCTGTAAATCTAATGCTAATCATACTACATTCTGTAGAAAGAATTCTTTTGTGCATAGAAATAACATATTTCAATTTCATTAAGATTTGTTCTAAAGTAAAGTTATTAAAATTTGGTTTATAGAAATACCTATCATAGAACGCAATGCTTTGGAATACTTTCGGGAGTCCCTGTACATAAACCAGTGCTGGTATTTACTCCATTTTATATTAGAAACATCCGACTGTGAACTTGAATAACATATTTAAATTTCATTAAGATTTGTGTGCAATAAAGTTATTAAAATATGGTTTTTAGAAATACCTCCCATAGAACACAATGCTTTAGAATAATTTCGGGTGTCCCTGTATACAAACCAGTAGAGGTATTCCCTCCATTTTCAATAGGAAACATTTGATAATGAACTTAAATATCATATATCAGTTTCATGAAATTCCATTCATATTTACGAGATTTAGAGCGCGGACAGACAAACAGACACAGAGAGAGAGGGAGAGAGAGAGACAGACAGACAGACAAACCGAAGTCATTAACAATTTTCAAACTTGTTGGAAAGTGTTAAAAACATTTAGGAAGTGATAAAAACGTTTAATATAAACGAAAATGCAATTCTAGCAGATTTACAATAATACCTCTTAATGTAACTGAATATTTTTGTGTGGCCCTGTATATCTAATGATAATCATACTGATTCTATGGTAAACATTCTTTTGTACTTATGAATAATATATTTTAAGATTTTTAAGATTTGAGCAAAGTAAAGATATAAAAATTTGGTTTATTGAAATACCTCTCATAGAATACAATGCTTTGGAATACTTTCGGGTGACCCTGTGTACAAACTAGTGATGATATTTACTGCATTTTCAGTGTGGAGCATCTGATAGTGGATTTGAATAACCTCTTTCAATTTCATTAAGGTTTGTGTAAAGTAACGTTATTAAAATATGGTTTATAGAAATACTTCTCATAGAACAGAATGCTTTAGAATACTTTCGGGTGTCCCTGTACACAAACCAGTAGAGGTATTCACTCCATTTTCAACAGGAAACATCCGATAGTGAACTTGAATAACATATACCAGTTTCGAGAAATTCCATGAATATTTACGGGAGTTAGAGTGCGGATGGACAGACAGACGGACAGACAGACAGACGGACAGATAAATAAAAAAAATAAACTGGAACTATACAGATATTTCAGATATGTTGAATATGAAAAAAATTATAAGGTTGAATAATGTAAGTAAAAAATTCCTGTTATTACTGATTTTTCAACTTAAAGACATTATTTTTTTATCTAATTACACAATTGTAAAGGTTTCGGTTTAAATCATAGTCCAAAACATCATATTTAATTTAAGGTAAAAGTCCCAAAAATCTCATCTTGCGCGTGATGAAATGGTTATCTGGTAATTTCTTTAAAATATTATTTTGAAACTTGCCTCTAATTTTTTTTCTTATTATTTGATAGTAATAATAAACAAGTCCTTCCGGCTTATTCGGAAGGGTAGGTTGATTTGTTTTTCCTTATCAATGCGGCTACAAATTATTAACGAAGTAGTAGAAATATTGATGTAGGCTATCTACATATGGAGTTTTATGCAAATCGGTTCATAAATACCTTTTTATGTGAATTTAAAATTTACAAGTGGCCGGTGCTTGGAAACGAGATGGTGGGCCAAGTTGACAAATATATCAAATGCATTTGTGAGATAAGATTGCTGTACAAATATAGTTGGAATTAATTCAAAATCTCAAAAGTCATCGTGTTGAAAAATTTCGTGGCTGCCACTTGGATCAAAATGGCAGAGAAAGTTGCTAAGTGAACTAACTAATCTAAGATATTGTTGCAAATCTGAAAATAATTCTTTTTTTTTTTTTTTTTTTTTTTTTTTTTTGTAGAAATTCTTTTAAAGAGGCTTAGTAAGTTGATTAAATGTTAATTTTCTGCATTTCTAGTTTGTTTTAACATTAAAATAGCCTAATTTTCCCTTAAAAACGCATTAAAAAGCTCCAATATGGCAGGTAATGGATTTGGCGCCAAATTTGGCGAATTTTCTACTTGGCGACTTTCTTGGCGACTTTTGGCGAGAAAATCCATAGTTCATTAATAAAATTCATTGAGACACTCAAAATTCAAACAAATTCGGAATACGCTTTTTGCAATTTTAATTTGAAATTTTCAAGTGGTCTCCACTTGAAAACAAAATGTTGGAGCAACTTGGTTAAGAAACTCATCCAAGATATTCATAACACAAGTTAAGACGCTATCCAACTTTGGTTCGATTTGGAATATTATTTCGGAAGTTATCGTGATTTTAAATTTTCAAGTGGTAGCCTGATTTCAAGTGGCCCCACTTAACTTAAGATATCCGCCACTTTATTAAAAATGGCAGATAAATTTCATTAATAAAGTTCATTTAGACCCTTATGTAGTACATATAATTTACATAAAATTAAAGCAAATCTTGCTTTAAATACGCTTTTTACAATGTGGGTTAGAAATATTGAAGTGGCTGCCACTTGAAAACAAAAAGTCGGAGCAACTTGGTTAACGAACACATCTAAGATATTTATAAGATAAGTTAAGACACTGTTCAAATTTGGTTCCATTTGGAGTATTATTTCGGAAGTTATCATGGTTTTAAATTTTCTAGTGGTAGCCTGATTGTGGTCCCGCTTAACATAAGAAATCCGCCAATGGCGGATAAATTTAATAAAAATGGCCGATAAATTTCCTTAATAAAGTTATTTGAGACACTTGTATAATCTATGTATGCATTAAAATTAAAAAAAAAAATTTGAAATACCCTTTGTGCAATTTGAATTTGAAATTTTCAAGTGGTCTCCACTTGAAAACAAAATGGCGGAGCAACTTGGTTAACAAATTCATCTAAATTTTTTATAAAATAAGTTAAGACACTGTCCAAATTTGGTTCGATTTGGAGTATTATTTCGGAAGTTATAGTGATTTTAAATTTTCAAGTGGTAGCCTGATTTCAAGTGGTCCCGCTTAACTTAAAATATCTGCCACTTTATTAAAAATGGCGGATAAACTTCATTAATAAACTTCATTGAGACCCTTATGTGGCCTGTATTTACAACAAAATTCAAGCAAATCTTGCTTTAAATATGCTTTTTACAATGTCGGTTTGAAATTTTCAAGTGGCTGCCACTTGAAAACAAAAAGTCGGAGCAACTTGGTTAACGAACTCATTCAAGATATGTATAAGATCAGTTCACTGTCCAAATTTGGTTCCATTTGGAGTATTATTTCGGGAGTTATCGTGATGACAAAATTTTCATTATATATATATATATATATATATATAGATAGATAGATAAACGAAGTGATTGCAAGGTCGATTTCTAAAGAAATCAACCTAAAAAGTAATCAAATTTCAATGTTTCTTTAAGATACAGGCAAATTTCGGTGCTTTTAGGGCTATTTCTACTTTAAAAAAAAAAAAAAAAAAAAAAAAAAACTAAAGAAATAATAAGCACATAACAAATTTTGTGTTTTCTGTGATGTTAAAAGTATATTATTCTCTTAAAAACGTAAATAAAAATTTAAAAAAAGTATCACTAAGAATCTTCACCTGCAGTTAGAGGCCAACTTTAAAGATACAGCGAGTTAAATAGCCATGTATATAGGACTGAGATTCAGATATTGAAGCGGCAGATTTCGACTAGCGACGAAAAATGCAAATTTCGACTGGGGCGAAATGGTCTAATTCAACTAGTAATTTTTACTTTTGAAAAGTTGGGGCACTTTAAACAAAATTGACCTTATGCTCATCAGGTTTGGCTCACTGCCACAAAAAAGATTTCTGAGTTTTCTGGGGGGAAATGACCCAAATATCGATTGCAGGGTAAAAAAATGAATGCGAAAGAGAGAGATTTTGACTGTCTCGCCGCTTTGAGTGGAATAATCATTTTTGCGTCTGATTTTTAGAGCTCCTACACCCCTCTCTTTATAATTGTAAACTTGTTTAAAAAAATATTCAATAATGTAGCGTAATTTTAAAAAGATGTATAATTATTATAAGTGTTAATTTTTGCAGTAATATTGTGGTCTCTTGAAGTTGGTAGACGGGGCGTGCCGTATTCGATCCCAACTCGTGCTCTTCGACCTATTTGTTTGCAGATTTCCGTAATTTTCTCCGAAACTTTTATGAATATAGACTCCTAGGACTTCCTGTGCTGGGACTCCTTAGAAAGACCCCCCATGGAAAGCAGTCTACCAAGCCTAAGTCTCTAACGTCACTACATCTTCAATGATAGAGAAACATGAGAATCATATATAGAGAATGTTAATACATATTATGAGATTTTAATAAAATAAGCTTAGATTTTTCAATTGGATTACGATTTTATTTCTTTCTATTTTTCCTTTTTCTTTCTTTCTTTTTTCTTTTTCCTTTTTTTTTTTTTTTTTTTTTTTTTTCCACTTTTTTGTAGCGCCGATTTGCCTTTTTTACCCTGTATCATTGCTTTCTTATATATATATATGTATTTATATATAAGAAGAAAATATTGGAGTCATGAAAATTCACGATCACTGGTTTTCGTTGGACTTGCGCATTTTGAGATGTCCCGAACAAGATTTGACCATTTTTAGAAAAATTCTGTGTGTGTGAGTTATCGAAATTTTGTGAACGCTGTATCTTATAAACCAATGAGTGAAATTCAATATAAATTTACATTTGGTTAGACTTTGGCCTAAGTTTGTACCAACTTGCTTATGGCGCATATTACTCCAAAGGTGGCGCTGTCGTTTCGTTTCTTAGAAAAAATTAATACGGCAGAATTGGACGAAATTTCGTATAAATAAACACAGTAAAGACTATTTTTAACCAATCATCGTTAAATTAAAACATATAATAGTCATATTTATAATTGTAATAGTTAATCAGGATAAAAGTTTAGTATCTGTTGGAACATCGCTTACTTTTCTCTGGGTGAAAACTTTTAATAATGTGTATTTTTCAACAAAACTCGTCAATAACTTTAAAAAGAATGGTTCAACCATAGATACGATAGTTTGAAACAAAGTTATCGATTTTTTTTTCTTTCCATTTATAACAAAATAAATAAATAAAGTAAAGTTAAAAAAAAAAAAAAAAAAATCCCAAGATATTGCCTGTGGAGCACAAAGTTGACTATCTTTCATTATTTAGTGTTATAATTTTCTGAGATGAATATCGTCTGCACATACCATGGAAAATAATTTTGATTAATAATAATTTAGATAAATAATTTGCACTACAGGAATTTGTGTAGGAAATTATAAAAGAAAATTTTCTGATGACTGCAATTTAACTGTTTTTTCACATCTTTTCATAGTGCTTCAATGTTTCTTCGTTTCACGACGAATATATATATATATATATATATTTTTTTTTTCTTTAAGCATAAAACTCAATATTTTCTTTTGTTAAACCGTGGAAACATTTTACGACTATATTTCTTGACTGCTTTCATTTACCTTTTAATATTTGAATGTATCTGTTTTATTTATTGCTATAACTAACCCGTTTTATTATTATTGCTATTATTATTATTATTATTATTTTATATTACATTTCAATCTAAAATTTCATATTGTTAAAACAATTATTATATATGTATTGATATTTTTCATGTTTGTTAACACAATTATTACTTTTGTATTTAAAATTTTTATATTGTTAAAATTATTATTATATTTATATTTAAAATTTTCATATCGCTAAAACTATTGGAATTTTTAATTTTTTTTTTCAAACTCTGTTTTTAGTAAATCAAAGGAAAAACTAATATATGATGTGGCCATCATATGACTTTCTTTTATATTTTTTTATACAAAACCACTCAGTAAAAATAAATTGTTAAAATTATCTTCCATGATGAATGTAGACGATTTTCAATAAAGAAAGAGAAAAAAAAAATCGATAACTTTATTTTAAATTATCACAGATTGACGGTTCAACCATTCGTTTTAAAAGTATTGACGAGCTCTTTTGAAAGATTGAAAATTTGCCCCCCTTGGGAAGTGGGGGGGGGGGGAGCGATGCTCCTACACATACAAAAATATTTTGCTAGTTGACTATCACTATTCTGATTAATTCTTTTTAATTTCATAATTATTCTTAAAAAATTCTTTTTTTTATACGAAATTTTGTCTTGTACCGCCATGTGTTGAAAATTTAGGTATAGCGGGATGGCAAAGTCACCTGTTAGATGATTTTTACCAATTGTTGATACACGCTAATTTATGTCAAGTTCAAAATACATAACCAATTTGTATGAAATTCTGTGCAGTAGTTCCTGAGATACAGTTGCCGCAAAATTTTGTCACATATACACACACAGACCGGCAGACATTTTCTAAAAATGGTCAAAATGTGTGAATCCATTGGAAACAATACGAAATCAATAACTTTACGAAATCAATACTTTCTTCAATTGAATATAAAAGAAAATAATAAATAAATAAAAATATTGCTATATGAGTTATTGCAAAATTTTTTTCGACTCTTTCGATATGTATTTTTTTTATTTTTTTTTTTATTTTTTTACCTCTGCATGGTAGAGAACGCATTGTATATGGATCGATTTTTAGAAATTGAGATTTTGGATATTTTTCCATGTTTTGAGATCACCTGAATTTAAACATCAGGTTTTTAGAGGTTGATCTCTGTGTCTGTGATGTTTGTCTGTGCATGTGCATCTGTGATTACCGTAAGTCAAAAAAAAAAAAAAAAGCAGGAAATCTGTACTCGGTATTCTAAATCTGTATCCTATGAAGAGGTTACCTGAAACTTTTTGTTAAAAAAACATATATATATCTTTTAGAAGGACAAGATAATTTAAATACATTAGATCCATTGGGAAACTCTCTGGTCGGTACAGCTTTACACCTTTAGACTGCGATAAACAAAACTAAACAGCATATATTTTTTATATGTATGAAAGCATGTTTCTTGTAGAATATGGTATATAAATCATTTAGTATAAGGTAAAACAAAAGAGTTAAATTTATTAAGACTGAATTATTAAATTACTGGAAGTGTATTTCAAGTTGTGTTATATGTATTTCACACTGTGGTAAATTTAACTACACTATGTGGTGAGTACATAATTCATAGGTATTCTCATACCTATATGATAGGGAAAGCATTGCCTGAAGTGCAATTTTCAACGCTAATTTGTGTGTGAGTGTCATTTGAAAAGTTCGAAGAAGGTTGGTAAATTTCAGGATGTGGTGTGTGTGAAAGTTGTCTGGATAATTTAGAATAAAATTTTAAATGTATTATTATTATTTTATTAATTTTAGTATTATATTGAAACGGAAAATTGAGGGTTCGGTAGCTCCCTCTCACACTTAAATATATATCAAATAATACTGTTTCTAAAACTATTTTGAAATGTTTTAAAGTATATTCTTATTCTGCACCTCTTATCTGAATCCTTAATCCCCCTGTCTTCATTATATTCAAATGCAGGGTAAGGCAAAGTTGTGTGAGTGTCACATGAGATTCTTTCCTTTTTAACTGAATTAAAATAACCGTCTTAATACTTGAACATATCAAAGTATTATAAATTATGCAATATTTTTTAATCTTTGAAAAATATAATTCTTTTCAAAAGAGCAGAAATTAAAGTTATTCAAACAACTTATTGAATATGCAAATATGAAAATAAACAAAACTATTTTTTTAATACTGTCACAATTTTTCATCATAATCTGATATTATCACAGTTTCACAGCTATAATAGCAAAATCTTATTTTGGCGTATATTTATTTTAATTATTCGATAAAATCTGTCAAAAGGCTCTAAACTACTATAGGTAAATTTATAACAAGGTGCACAAAATACGTTAATTTGGTTAATGAATTTCCTACAGTATTAAGTTCTGTAACCAGTCGTAATTTTTAGTGAATTCAAACCATAAAAATAAAAGAATTATGAAATATGATATTTTTTTCTCGTTTACAAATTATATTCCAAGATTCCAAGGGAGGAGGGAAATCCTGGTGCCATGAGAAGCTTGTAAAGGGTTGGTGGTTGTGTGGGTTGAGGCCGACTGCCTGCCTTAGGATCGCAGGCCGAGTGGAATGCACTCCGTGGGGAGTCGTTTTAATGAGTTCTAACCCGTATTTTTGCGAGTTTCAGAGAAATCTGCGAAAAATTAGAAAGCTAGGCCGACTACGCGACTTACAATCGAACCCGGCACCTCCCTTTTTCCAACTTCAAGGACAGAACTTCTCGGCCACTAGAATATACAGGGAGGCAATAACAGTTCTTATGATGTGACTAATTTTTTATTAGAAGGATCGAGGTCTGAAAGGGCTCCATGTGATTGGGGGGGGGGGGGATCTTTCTATGGTCTTTTGTCTCCTATTTACAAGAGTTCTGGAGAAAACCACGTAAACTCCGAACCATTAGGCCAACAAACACGACCTAATTACGAACCTGACACCTCCCGTCTACTAGCGTAGTGAGCTGAACTTTACTGATTGGGTTGGTTGGATCTGTTGACTACGCTTGATCCCTAGGTCTGAGCACTGATTGGTCAATAACTTTTATTTTGTTATGTCACTGTACTGTATTGAATATAGTAATTTAGACGTCAAGTTCTTCAGGTTAACTTGTATGAACTTTCTATTGGTTTAATAACGTTACTGATGAAAAAACTTGGGCATTTTTTGCTTTTTTTTGTTTTTGCATTTAGCGCGTGATGATTTAATTTGAATAACTTATTTTGAAAAGCAAAGTTAAATTTTTCAAGCTTATTAGGTTTAAATAAATTTAAAAATAGACTTTTTTCTTAAATAAACTGTGAAGTAAATAAGAATAGCGGAATTATTATTATCTTATTAAAGGTATTTTTAAAACACGTTTCGATTTAAAATATTATTTTATTGTATTTTTAATGCATAACCATTTAAAGTCAAATCATTTATTTAGAAAATATGATAATAAATTAATGAAAAGCAAAAAGAATCCACAATAATGTTTTGGCCTATAAAAAATGATTTATATTTCAACTTCCAGACTAAAAAGTTCGTGAAGTAAAGAAAAAAACCGCTTGAAAAATCATTCAATTATGATTTAGAAGAATATATATGTCCTTCTGTCAATACATGATTCTGTGCCAAGACCGATATGCTTCATAAAAACTGACATTTTTTTATTGAATAAAAAATAATTTTTCATGTACTTTTTTTTTTTTTTTTGGCAGCGTTAACTATGAGTTTGCCTGTGCTAATGGAATAGAATACGTCACAAGGAAAAGATCGATTTTTAGTTTTAAACCAATACACTAGATGGCAGCACCAAACATTTTCTTAATATTTTCCATTACAGAGAGCTAATATAAATCATAGGAGTGACCTTGCATGGAATTGGACATACATACTAGGGAATCATGTTCTTGAGACAATATTTTTATTGATCTGAGTTTTCTATTCTTTTTAAGAATTTGAAAATTATTGTTAGAAAATCATTCTTCTTCTGGAACTTATATTTGCTAGAAAAACAGATATAAGAGGTGGGTAAGAGGGATGTCCAACTTAAAAGAAGCGCTTGTCATTTTTTGAAAAGCAATAATTTGCGAAATTTGCAGTTTTACTGATTTTTACAAATACAGTAGTAAATAAGTTCTAGATAAATTTTGTCTTTTGAAAAATAAATAATTCATAAACTAAGAATTTTTTTCATCATTTATATCTCAAGTGTATGATTGATGAGAGGCTGCTGTTTGGGCATTCAAGTGTGCCTATGTATATTATATAGAAAACTTAATACAGTAATAAAGGGAAAGAAAAATGAAATTTTTCTTGAAAGAAAAATGTACTTTACTTTCGAGATTAATGAGAAATTATCTATAAATAATATGAACATATTCATTTCATGAAATTCGAGAAATTGATGTTAAGAGAAGCATTCTTTTTCAATTATTTCTAAAATCTAAGATAATTTTCCTATGCTAGTGAGAGAATAAAACAACCCTTCCGAGGGATTGTCAGAAATTATTTTACAATTTTTAGCTGGTAACTAACATTGCTCGTTTTCCATTTACTGAAACCCCACAAGCGGTCGAGTAGAGAAGGCCCGCTCTCGAAAGTAAAAAACGAGAAGTATCGGGTTCGAACCCAGGACACGCTCGTCCTCCAAGACATTCGAAATTTCCCTTTGTTTTCTCGGAAACTCCGCTAGGACCCCTAGGGCCCATCAGCGGCTGAGCGGTTCTGCGCTCGAAGCTGGTAGACGTAAGTTGCCGGGTTCGATCCCAAGTCGTGCTTATCTGCCTAGCCATTCGGATTTTTCCGTGGTTTTCTCTGAAACTTGCGTAAATGCGGGCTGGTATCCCTTAGAATGACCCCCACGAGGGCACTTCTCCTCAGGCCTAGAATCCCAGTGCAACCAATCAGCCTTAATCCTAATACCAATACCAATACCACTAGGACCCCCCACGGAGGTCACTCCACCCTGTCTCATGTAATCAATTAACTTTAACTCTTGCAAGAATAATATTTATGAAAATATTATAATTCATAAAGATTACGGATATTTAAAGATAGCTAGCTTATTTCCTTTACGCTTTTTTTTTTTTTTTTTTCTTTCTTTTTCGCGTATCATACAAGCAAATTTAAATAGAGAAATAAAAATATAAATAAATACTGTGATTTTATTTATTTTTTTAATTCTGATGTGTAAAATGTTTACTAATTATTCGTGTTTGCTGAGCTCGAAGCTGGTAGACGGGAGGTACGGGGCAGGATCCTAAGAGTCGCGTTACTTATCCTGGAGTTTTCCGTGAATTTTCTCCGAAATTCGCGGGACTACAAGCTAGCACCTATTAAAAAGACTCCCATGGAAGGCATATCCAGGCCTGCTCCCTAGTATCAGATGATAAAAACTTAATATGAAGAGAATGTATATAATATAGTTATTATATAATTCATAACATATTTTTACATACATACATAGAAACGCTCACGCACCACCAGTGGCCGGGAGGTTTTGTTCTCGAAACTAGTCGAAGGGAGATGGCGGGTTCGAAACGTGGAAGGCTCGTTTCTTAGCCGTTGGAGTTTTCAAAAACTCACGCGAATACAGAAGCAAATGCGAATGATCTCAACGATGGGTATCTCAACCAGGTCTAGGTTCCACGAGTCGATAACAGACTTTAATGTTCCACATTGCCACCACAGATATTTTATATGTCAATCTTCTACGCGTATTTCAATTAGTACATGCTGTATAGAAACGTATAGAGGGGGAAGGGGGCAGGGCAGCCAACTTGAAATATCAGAAATTTTCAGTTTAAAATGAAAACTTTTTAAGAGTAAATTATTTTTCATCTTTAATTAAGAATTTTGCCGTCATTAAGGACAGTTCTCTCTTCAAGTATGCATCTTTTCCATACTTTTAAAACACGAAGTAACACAGATTGCAATCGTTTCGAAATATTTGCATTATTTCAATTCAGTCTCTTGATCAAAATCTTTTATTAATTTTAGATATTCAAAATCATTCATAAAGATTTCGACATTTTATGCTCCAAAGAACGCTTTTTTTTCTTTTATAAATCATTTTCTGTTTGAAAACCAATAGAAAATTTTAGTATATGGCTCAATGTGTCATATTCGTACCAATGTTATCATGCTTTTCTTTGAACTATTAATGCCATTTAAAACCCTTAATTTCAGATTTACCTCAATACCATGTAAGAACTCAAAAGAGAGGACCTAAAGCCAATATATATCTAGATATTTTTACTTTAATATCTTATATAGAGGAGAATACATATTTCTATTTTATAAAATTACAATTGTAATTTCGAGATTAAACTATTATTAATTTTCATCATAAAGCGAAAAAAGAGCGCAAAAATATAAATTTTCGGGGAAATATTTATTTAATTGAAACCCAATTTCTTTGTCGGGGGGGAAAACAACAACATTGGTAGACGGGAGGAGACGAATTCGAACATAGGTCGCACTCATTGCCCTAGCCGTTCATAGTTTTTCGTTCCTTTCTCCAAAACTCGCGTGAATATGGGAAATGCGATAGTACCTCATTTAAAAGATCCCGCTGAGAGCATCCCACCCAAGTCTAGGTCCTATTGCAGACAAGCAGTCTTAACCCTCACGCAACACCTTCATTGAGAATCTAGAAGTAAAATTTTTTTCGGATATTATATAGAAATCATATACAAATAATTAATAATACAAATAATTCACATAAACAGGATTTATTACACTTTGAACATTAAATACCGCATATTTTCTTATAAGGATTCTTTAAAGGAAGAGTAAGAAGGAGATATAATGAAAATAACACAAATACTATTTCCTATAGAAATATGTCAGTACTTGCATCGATACCAGCGTTAATGGCACATCTATCGAATTAACAAGGAAAATATATATAAAAGATACAATAGCACAATATTAACATCGAGATTGTTTCCCTAGGAACATTATTTAAACAAGCAATATGCAGAAGAATCCAGAATAAACAAAAACGTTGCTTTGGAAAATTTCAATAAACGAAATAAAGAAGAGATCTGGGAAAAATATAAAATAAAATAAATGAATGAATAAAAATAAAAAACAAGAAAACGTGCATACTGCTATAAATAGGATTAAAATAAACGCAATGATGTCTATTCGCAACGTGTAATACATGGCTTTTCTAATTTATTTTTTTATGTTATGCAACTCAGAGTGTTCATTAATTAAATAATATGAGTTAAAATTAGCATATAAAACGATATTCATCATTTATGACCCACTTTTCAATCTTATTAACGTGTGATACAGCATAAAATTTATGCAAGTTGAAAGAAGGGGGTGGAGTATGCATATGGTGGATAGAGTAAATAATAACTACCAACATAGAAAGAGTATAAGAAGAAAGAAAAAATCGTGCGCTTCTCAATAATTAAACTTTTCTACAACATGCTTTTAACATACTTAAGAAAAGATATTATAATTCAGCGTTTCCAAACACTTCGTTGTAGTGAAACATTTCGAATATAATCAGCATTTCTTAGCGCAGCAAGATTCTCAATATAATATTAATAATAATATACTTTTTCATTTATTGAAAATTTATATGAGGTAGCATGATGGGAGTACAAAAATTATATAGTTAAGATTTTAATAATTTTCCTTAGGAAATTATATGTTTAAAAAAAAGATATCTTGAAACGTTTTTTATATCCTAATATTTATATACTTTTTCTTTTTTTAAACTGCAAGCTAATTATAAGTAACTGTAAGCTAATTATGAGTTGTTGTTTTTCTCATATAACACGGCGTATAATTTTATCTTCTGCATTTGACCATATCAGTGGCCAAAAGAATTTGCTGTCGAAGCTGGTAGACGGCAGGTGCAGGGTTCGATTGAAAGTTTCAATCGTCGGTCTATCTGTTTGGAGTTTTCCGTTCCGTGAATATGGGTTAGGAGTCCTTAGAAAGAGCCTCTGCTGAGGGCACTCTACCCAGGCTAAGGACCCGCATGATGGTAATCGGACTTCACAACTACACTACACTATATTCTGTATTCTGAATTTGTAAATTTTTTAGTTTCTTCATGATCCAAGATTCATAGAAATTCGTATTTTTCAATTCAGTGTTTTCTACATTTAGATTTCCCCCACTAATTTAACTGCGTTCACTGAAGAAAAAAAAATATATACCGCCTTTATCAAGAATGAATAAGTGGTCATTTTCTAAATCCCTTAACTAGAAATATAGATTTCCGAGCTATGCGCATAAGGCACGCCAATAAACTGAATAGGCGAAATGATGGAGAATTTCTAGTTTACACATTTCTAAATGGTGAAACAATATTCTAATTATTCTGAATCATTTGCATGGCGAGAAATTCTCGCTTGATTTTCTAGAATTGTGTAATAAACCAAGATTATAGTTGCTGAAACCCGTCTCTCGTATTCGCATTTATTTGCAGAGATTTTTAAATAACTTTGCCCTCGAGAATATAGACAAACGCTCTAGAATTCTAATAGGGTTTTTTAGAACTCGCTTTCAAAGGGGATTAGAATTTTGCATTTGTACACTTAACGTTAAATGAATTAAATTTTAGCTAAAAGCTAAAATCTTAAACCAACAATAGGTAAGCATATACAGGATCACTTTTGTGATACAAAAATGAAAATAAATAATACTTACATTCTGTAAGTTTTAATTTAATGCAAAACTTATTGGATTTAATAGCAGTTGATATTGTAACTAATTTCTAAATGTGTTCCTATCTCTGTTAAAATTAAAATTATGTATGTATGTCTGTTAAAGTAAAAAATATTCAAAACTATATTTTGATTGATGTAGGAGGGAACGGGAAACATTATTGTAATATTTCAAAACCTAGAACCAACATTAAATTTTGAATCTCACAGTGAAATTTCTGAATATAATCTTAACATATAATTATAAAGGCTATAAGAAAACTTGATTTATTTATTAAATACCTAAAATTATTGTAACGGTAACATACATCGTGACAATGCTCAAATAATAAGGCAACATTTTCAAAGCCGTTAACAAAGAGAAATATTATCTCATTTTCAGTATAAACTTTCCTTGTCTATTAATTAAAAGACAGTTGCTTTACTCTCATCAGTATCTCACTAGAGAGTGTTACCAGTATTTTAAGTTAATCATTTAAACTCGGTAATGAACTAAATTAATGATGAAGATTAGAGGAAATAAATAAAATATTTCAATAATTTTTTATACAATTCTACCATTTGTATAGTGACACGATGTGAAAAATCTTAACGAAATTTTCTATCATTTAATAATAATAATAATAATAATAATAAAATTAGTTTTTTTTCTCATAATACAGAATTTGTGTAACTAGGGCAGGGTATCACCCCTTTTTCATTTGAAGATATATGTTGTTGATTCAGATTGATCTCCTTTAAAAAAAAAAAAAAATGCTTCAGAAAAAATAAAAGGGAAAAAAATTGCTTTTTCTAGCATTTTTAAACAGCTTTTTCTTAGCTACATCAAATTTTTACACGCGTAATACTTACGAGCATCTTCCCCATACAAAATAAAATAACCTCCAAGACGTAAAAAAAAAAAAAAGAAATAAAAAATGTAAGTCTAACTTGCTTTTACATGTTTTTTCTTTTCCCGAAACACAGAAACAAATGTTTAAAGTTCTATAAAGTTTTTTTTTTTTTTTTTATGCATCCCATCATGCTTATATTTTGAATCGACAATGGGAAGCATTTCCTGTGTGTTTGCAGTAAAAATATGCATTTTTAGGTCAAACTTCGTTTCCCTTTAATTTTATTTCTTTTATTTTTACGGATTTTGTTTTCAGACTTTCGAGTGTTAAAAAAAAAAAAAAAAAAAAAGTTGTATTACATATTAAAATATAAACGAGGTGTGGAGCTCCTTGTATACCCTGAGAAAAAATTCTTTAACTGACATCTAGAATCTAAATTGTGGCTCTAGAAAAAATAGTTCCATGCCATCCTTTTAACTTCTAGTCCCCTTGGAAAGCGAGTTCTAGAAGCCCCTATTAGAATTCTAGAGCGTTTGCCTATATTCTCGAGGGCAAAGTTATTTAAAAATCTCTGCAAATAAATGAGACTACAAGAGGCGGGTTTCTCCAACTATAATCTTGGTTTATTACCAAATTCTAGAAAATCAAACGAGAATTTCTCGCAATATAAATGATTCAGAATATTTAGAGTATTCAGAATATTATTTCACCATCCAGAAATGTGAACACTAGAAATTCTGGATAATTTCGTCTATTCGGTTTATTGGCATGACCATATGCGCATAGCTCGGAAATCTATATTTCTTGTTAAGGGATTTATAGAAAATGGCCATTTATTCATTCTAGAGAAAGGCGGTATATTTTTTTTCTCAGTGTAAGTCCTCAAAAATAGAAATAAAAAATAATTAGCTACAAGAAAATGAAATAATGAAACGATTGGCATAGTTTAAAACA
Organism: Salticus scenicus; assembly: GCA_963930645.1. NCBI lineage: Eukaryota > Metazoa > Arthropoda > Arachnida > Araneae > Salticidae > Salticus > Salticus scenicus. The sequence goes on along the minus strand of OZ005651.1, from coordinate 307,040,993 downwards.
AAAAAAAAAATTGCGATTAAAAAATTTAAATGTATGATGATTTATTTATTGAAAAAGTTCTTATTTATTATACTTTGTTTTTATGCCGAGACTGATAAAATTTATTTGAATTTTTTCGGTGAAATTATATATGCGTGCAAAATGTTAATATTACTGGTCTTTATTTTCACAGCCGTTTGTAAAAAATGCATACTTCCAGTAGCAAAAATGTTTTAAATGTTTTAAATGATGTAAGTAATGGTGCCGTGATAAAGAAAAAAACAATTCGTAAAAATTAGGGAAAATTCTAAAGTTGTACATATTTAATAAGGTAATATTCACACATGTATTTACATAAAAATAAATAAATAAAATAGAATTTATCCTCATATTGTAAAACTGTCCGAGTTATTTTGTCGTTTTCTTTTTTGTCTTGGCGAATGGCTAAGAAAATAAAGAACGGTTAATCTTTAATAATATCTTCCCTCTCTCAGTATATAATAATAATAATAATAAAGATAATCCATCATTACAATGATGAAACACCAGGAAGGTAGACTTGAATTTATCATTGAATTTATCATTAGATATGGAATTGAAGCCTTATGCAAATCAAAATATATTGAAAATGTTAATATGAACTGTTTCTGAGACATTGTAGATGAAAACCATACATAACAAATTCAAACAAAGTACAAAAAATAAATAAATAAATAAAATAAAATAAAATAAATAAAATAAAATAAAATAAATAAATAAATAAATAAAATAAAATAAAATAAAATAAATAAATAAAATAAAATAAAATAAATAAATAGATTAAATTAAATTAAATTAAATAGAAATAAAATTAAAATTAAATAATCTGGTGTGTCACTCACACGACTTTCTCTTACCCTGAAAATTAATACTATAAATGCAGGTTGGAGTTTAAGAGGTAGGATAACGAGTACTGCAATGCAAACCTATATTAAACAATTCAAATGAGGCTTCGGAAGAGTTTTATATGATAATTAGTTCTGTGTGAGGGGGGCTACCGCCCCCCCTTCATTAATGCACCTACATTTATATAGAATTTAATTCGGTTATTAAAAAATAATTCTGTTTTTAAAAAATAATTTATTTAAATTATTATTTAAAAAAATTATCTTTTATGATAATGCAGACGATTTCCACATTAGAGAAGTAGTATAACAGCAAATATCCAAAAAAAGTCCATTTTATTCTCAATATTTAAAAAAAAAAAAAAAAAATACGATTTTTTTTCTAAGTTTTTTTTTTCGTTAAAAGTAAAAAAAATCCATAACTTTGTTATAAATTATCGCAGATCGATGGTTCAACCATTCGTTTTAAAGGTATTGGCGAGCTCTTTTGAAAGATACCCATCATGAAAATTTACTCCCCTCGAGGGGGGACTTCCCCCCCATGGGGGGAGGCGAGGCTCCTGCATGCATATATTTTTTTTCCCAGTTAACTATCTCTATTACAAAAAATATATATTCGTTTCATTTGGTTTAGTGCAGTCTATAGACGTTAAACTCTACTTACCTGCAATTTCCCCTATAGACGTAATGTATTAGAATTCTCTTGATTGACCCTGTACACGAACCATTTGCTTGATCTTAACGAAAAGCTTACTGTAGCATCCGTATATGATACACATTTAGAATACCAAGTTTGAACTATCTGCCATAATTTGTTCTTGAGATATGCTGATAACACACACACACACACACACACAGACATACACACAAACCATTTGCTAAAAACATGATTTTCGTATTCAGGGGACCTATATGTATATATATATATATATAGTTTAAGTATAAAGGTATGGCATATAAGTACATAGTATGCATACAGCTATACTATGTAGGATGTATAATAAATGTAATTTTAATCTTTATTTGGATTTTTTTTTTTTTTTTTCAAATTTCACGGACTGTTATTTCTAGGTAGATACCTAATACAATAAATGTTATGAAAATTGGTAGTATAAACTAGTTGGAATAAGTGGACTCTACTCAGTCCCCCATCCATCCATCACTATTGGAGACTGAAATACTCCACCCAATAGGTTACACTTTTCCATGACTCGATACATTTTTCTTGTCTTAATTTCCTATGTAATTATACTGATGACATTTCATACATTAGTTTTCATTTATTTCTGTACGATTCCTTATGAAACTACTTCCATAATCCAAAATTATGCAAATTATTGCCCTATTCTGCAACGCGTTCAAAATCTTTAATTTTGAATAACCTACAAAGTTTTCAAAATAGAATATTGGTGTTCAATTACGTCTCATAAATGATATTTTAAAACCAGCCCGACTTCTTTACAATGAAAATAATCCTCATAATATATCTTCATGTAAAATTTTGCCTTAATCCGCTGTGTATGTATATATATACACTGATGGAAAAAAAAAATCCCAACACCAAGAAAAAATTGTTGTACAGTAATGAAATTTCAGCAATACATTTGTCTAGGTAACATATTTAATTGATTAAAGTTTCAAGATCACAGGTAGAGCCATTGGCGAGAAGAGCCATTTCAAATGTGAAATGTTGGTACATTAGTAACCGGTGTAACCGCCAGAATTTTGAATGCAAGCATGCAAACGTGCATGCATTGTGTCGTACAGGTGTCGGATATCAGTTTGTGGGATGGAGTTCCATGCCTGTTGCACTTGGGCGGTCAATGCAGGGATGGTTAATGCTGGTTGTGGATGACGCTGGAGTTGTCGTCCAATGATGTCCCATACGTGCTCGATTGGAGAAAGATCTGGTGATCTAGCAGGCCAAGGCAACATGTCGACACTCTGTAGAGCATGTTGGGTTACAACAGCGGTATGAGGGCGAGCGTTATCCTGTTGGAAAACACCCCCTTGAATGCTGTTCATGAATGGCAGCACAACAGGTTGTATCACTAGACTGACGTACAAATTTGCAGTCAGGGTGCGTGGGATAACCACGAGAGTGCTCCTGCTGTCATACGAAATTGCTCCCCAAACCATAACTCCAGGAGTAGGCCCTGTGTGTCTAGGCCGCAGACAGGTCGCTAGAAGGCATTCACCTGGCCTCCTTCTAACCAACACACGGCTATCACTGCGACCAAGGCAGAACCGGCTTTCATCAGAAAACACAACAGATCTCCACTCCGTCCTCCAATGAGCTCTAGCTTGACACCACTCGCGTCGCAAACGGCAGTGGTTTGGAGTCAGTGGAAGGGCGTTGGCAGGAGGGCCAACTTGCCTACAGGGCGTCTGGCTCGGAGCTGTCCTTGAAGTAACCGATTTGTAACAGTTCGTTGTGTCACTGTGGTGCCAACTGCAGCTCGAATTTCAGCTGCAGACGCAGTACGATTAGCCACAGCCATACGCCGAACACGGCGGTCTTCCCTCTCAGTAGTGCCACGTGGCCGCCCGGAACCCGGTCTTCTTGAGGCAGTACCTTCCCTTGACCACTGCTGCCAACACTCATGCACAGTGGATACATTCCTGCCAAGTCTTTCTGCAATATCGCGGAAGGAAAACCCACCTTCTCGTAGCCCTACTACACGACCTCGTTCAAACTCAGTGAGCTGTTGATAATGGCTTCTTCGTCTTCTTAGAGGCATCCTTGACTAACATTAACCCACTACGTCAAATCTCAACTGTAAATAACGATCACGAACCTTACAGCGCATATTTAAAGCAAACCTCATTTGCATGTTCATAGTGTCGCTACTAGCGCCACACTTATGCGCGTAGCTCGAAATTAGAATCGACGTCATCTTTTAGATGTATAAACACGCATACCAAATTTCGTTTATCTAGCACAGCTCCTTCCTGGTGTTGGGATTTTTTTTCCCATCAGTGTATATATATATATATATATTGTTGATAATATATGAATTTTTCAAATTAGAATGTTGAAAAAATAGGGGTTTTGTTAATACCATAAATGATATTTTAATCCTACTTCTTTACAATAAAAATTATTTTTGCAATACATGTTAATGTGAAATTTTGCCATATTTTGACTTGCTAAGGAAAACTTAAATTTCGAACAAGAATACTGAAAATGAATTGAGTCTTTTTACAGCATCTTAAATGATATTTTAAAACTGGTCCGAGTTCTTTTCGATGAGTCCTTCTTTGAGATAATGATTATGCAGACAAACAAACTAATGAATTATCTAATTAGCAAATTGACTAAACTAATACCGGATGCCACAACGATTTTGCTATTTTCGGATTCGTCTTACTTAAAAATGTGTAAAAATGTCCAAAATCCGAGCTCGAAAACTTTCAGGAATATATACATTTTTTATATATATAGCATTGTGGAGAACTAAAATATGTTTTAAATGTATATCGATATATATTATACATATAAATATAGCCAGTCATTTATAACATAAATTGTTTTCTAAAGAGAACACAATGAAAGGATTTTCGACTTCATGATTCACTATATTGTATGAATAGATGCCTTCATTATCGTAGTCGTAAAAATTTTCTCTATGAAATTTCGTCCTAGGAAGTTTTTTCATACATTATTTTTGAAGAATTCTTTTCCATTTTTTTTTTTCTTTCTTTTCTTTTCTTCTCTCTCTCTCTCTCTTTTTTTTTTCTTTTGTGTGTGGTTTTAATTGATGCAATGCATTTTTAAACTTTTTTAAATGTTTGAAAAAAAAAAAAAAAGTACAAGCGAAATATTTTTTTTTTTTCAGGTCAACATTCAAATGAACTTTCGATATATTTTCTTGAAACAAATTTTAAAAGTTTAAAGTAGAATTATTTTCCCCCTAATTCTTATTACTTATGATTTTTTTTTTTTTTTTTTTAAGAGTAAAGTTTCTTACTCTTCATTAATTAATATGTTTCATGAAATTCTCAATGAACTTTTAGATTTAAATAAATCAAAAACTTTTCAATCAGTAAAATAACAAAAATAATCATTACAAACATAAAAATAGACATTATATAGAATTTTAGTAATAGTGATAAAAATAATTATTATTTTCATTTTTCGTAGCAAATGCTTTGGGAAGATATTTCATCCGTAACAAAGTAGGTCAGTTGATTCTTATCAGTAGGTGTCTAGTGTTGTTATTACTTAACTATAAAGAATGACGTTCTAGTACAATATATTAGTTGTTAAGTTCACTGGTAGATTTTGAATAAAACTTCAGGGAATAAAATCAGGAATAGAAGAGACTACGCTGATTCCTCAATTTTTAATTTATTTTAATAAGAAAATACGTATATCTTCTAAAATATTGATCAATATTTTAATTCTTATTAAAAATAATTTTAGCTATACAATTTTGAAACATATCACATATATTTATGCATTATTACTATTATGATTATTATTTTCAGAAAAACAAAATGTTAGAATTTTTATTAAAAAAAAAAGTTGCATCTATTATGTTAGTTTTTTATACATGGGTTTAAGTTTTTAACAGATTTCGTTCAGTGCCACCACAAGCTGATTTGACAGCCTAAGCGAGAACTTATAATGCCAACCTTTATTACATCATTTATTACTTCCTTCATTAGCTTCATTAAAGTAGTATTTTACTAATAAGACACTTAAAACCTATGCGTATATCTAAGAAAAAAAAATATTCAAAGTGTATTAAAAATAAAAAGAATTTAGTTTTTATTTATTTTTTCAACTTTAACTTACCAAAATGTTATACCCTTAACAAAAGACCACCTTAGACGGGCCAGCTCTGATTTTATTTATTTATTTATTTATTTATTCTTATTTTTTAATCTGAATGTAGAATGGTCAAGTAACATGCAATGCCAATTTACCCTGGAATATAATACGGTATTTTAAAAAGAAAAATAGATAATTACTAGCAATTATTAATACAACCAAAAAATGTCAGTTTTTTTTTTTTCCTTTTTTTTTTTTTTTTTTTTTTTTTCTCTTCTAACTTTTTAGAATTTTTAGATATTGTAATAAATAATGAAGTACATTTAGAAATAAAAGCGTATACTGTGACATTTTAAAGTTATTTTGTTCGAAATTTCAGAGATGGTTGTCGATTCAAGGTAGATTAGATAAAGATGTTATTTTTAATCAGTTTTTAGTCTCAAATTACGTATAGCCTATAGACATTCAGTATATAAATTTCCCTGTTTTGAAATTTCGTAAAAGTGGCTGTAAGATCTTGAATAACATTTTAACTGAAGAGTGAAAAATTAAATAAATTATATATTTAACAAAATTAGAGAACGTAATAAATTTCAATTATAAATATGTAGTGTATATCAAAAATCTAATATTTATTATTCCCCTTTTTTAGTTTTCGCAACTACTGCATATTCAGCGAAGATTAGGTAGAGATGTTTTTCCTCTAATTGAGCAGTCATATTTCCCGAACCATAAAGAAATGGTAAGTTATTATTTACTTTTCCGTATATTTCAGTTATTCTATATATTCTACATATGATATATTTTATATATTTCAGTCTATTTCAGTTTTTCCACACATGTTTTATTTTATTTTTAGTATTTTGAAAATCCTAAGAATTTATCTAATTCCACACATACACACATACATATACATATATATCTTTTTTCCAGTTGAAAGAGTTATTCTAACTTTTGTAGCGAATATCAATATCATTCTAAGTTATTTTCAAATCTAAGGAACCTTGTATCGTCATATTACAACTGAATCTAATAAGTGCATAGCCTATTAGATTTAGCAGAGCTAATGACTAACATATTATCATACAATATAATAATAAAAAAATAATAAATTATTAATAGCCGTAATCGTTTTATCACTAAATGAGGAGCAAACATTCAAACCGTGTTTTCTCCTTCGGATACAATTTTTCAGACATTACAAAAACTAATAAGTTAAAAAATAACTGAACTTAAAACCTAATTATCGCTTGTTTACATGGATTACTAGATACTAGGAAAATATGTAGGCATATCTAGGAAGATATGTAGGCATACTATTTTTATGTTAAGTTTAAAGATAATTTTTTTTTTTTTTTTTTTTTTTTGAGAAAACACGGTTTGAATGTTTACTCCTCAAATAGTAATAAGACGGATTTTAAAGAAACAATCATTAAAACTTTTGAAAATTTTTATCCATAAAATGTTTTATAATAAAAGATCTTTTTAAATAGGTGTAATTTTCTGTTAAATATTTAAATTCTAGTTCTTTTGTTCATTTTCATTAAAGCGAGAAGAAAGAATTTCTTCACCATAGAAAAAATCTGTTAAGAAATAGAAATTTTCTGTAAAAATAGAGAATTTCGTACATAAAACTTATGTTTTCCAAAATTACAAAAATTTTGTTTAAAATTACATCTCAATTGGTCAAAAATAGTAATAACACTGTTCTACATCTAAAATTTTTATCTGATCATTTTAGCCGATCTTTACGATTTTTAGTGTGCTGAAACCGAAACTGAAATTTCTCTATTTTACATCCAAATAACCTTGAAAAATTCAAAAGGTTCAATGTAATATTTTCATATTCTCCCGATATGAAAATTACTCTTAAAACACTTTTCTTTAATACTGGATAATTATAATAAAAAGGATTGTTTTTAATTTAAAATTAATGCTTTAGCAATTTTCTATTCTTGCTTAGAAACATTTGTTTTTTCCTTCAGATCCATTCTAATAAACCCTTTTCTCTGAATTAATTACATTTGAATGAAGCATTTATCAATAAGAAAAAAATTAATAACTAAAGCTGTCAATTTCATTAACATAGCAAAAAATAATTACCCAATTCCCTTTATATCAAATTTATATTATTACTTTGGGGTACATTCAATAAAAAAAAAGTATTGGATGCGTAATAAATTTTGACTCCCGGTTTTTTATGGATTTTCCAGTTTGAGAGATCTGGAAATTGATTTGACTTTTTTTAGAAAAGTCTGTCTGTAGCAAAAAAAAAAAAAAAAAAATTGAGGTAGCTGTAGCTAAAAAACTAATGTACCGAATGACTTGATAAAAGTTAGTGCCGACCTGATACAAATTAGTGCTCACCAACTTTTGGTTAAAATCGACCAACAGGTGGCATTTCCATCCCTTAAATTTAATATGGTAGTATAGGATAAAATTTCGTATAAATGGACACCATAAAAGTTATTTTTACAAGCATTGTGAAATTGAAAAATAATATTTATAAAAATAATAGTGAACAAGAAAAATGATTCTGTCCATCTAGAATCATCGTTTCCACCGTTCGATGTAAATTTTTAATACGAATATTTTTCTAAAGAACTTGTGAATACATTTAAAAAGAATGGTTAAACGACAGATCTATGGTAATTCAAAAGAAAGTTATCGGTTATTTTTAACTTTATATCCTTAGGGATATATATATTAAGGGTATATACATTAAGGATAAATATATATACATATATCCTTAGATGTCTTCTATAGGGTAGAAAATTGACTTTTTCCCGACATTTTTCTTATACGTTTCTGAGAGGCAATTCGTTTACATTCAGAATAAATAATTTGTACTGCGTGTCTTTTAGGGAAATATAGAAGAAAATTTTGTGATGGTCAAAACTTACTATTTTCCAAATGTTATTAATCAGACATAGGTGCGTATGTATATATATATATATATATATATATATATATAACAGCAAACAAGTTTGGAATAAAGTTTGGAAATTTAACTAAGTGTAGATGAAGAAGTAAGTAATTCTGAGGTGAATGCTCAAGTCGTGCAGTATCAGTCTAAGAACAGTTATAAAAATATTAATCTTTATTTAAAAACATGAAAAAAAAAATCTTTGGAAAATAGTCTGTTTTTAGATGAGTTTCGCATGCCATTACCCTACACCGACACCGAGGTGATCCCTGATGAATGCCTCCATGTTTCTTCACTATTTTTCAATTTTTCAGGATTATGGTTTTAGTTTCTGACTTTACATTAATAAAGATAAAGTTATATATATTTCTTCAGTCTATGTGTGCCATATTCCTGAAAAATAGCGTAAAGTGATTAATTTATCTGAGACCTTTGATTTGCATCCTTGTTTTGAACTACTTATTATTCCAATTACATATTATTATAAATTAGCACGTTGAGCGCCATGCCAGCCGTTCTTATTCCAGACATTTTGTCATATATCTTTAAGTACTGAAGGAATCATCTTGAAACTTTAGGACTGTGCAGAACATGTTATACTTCAAACATTTCAGTGAAAGTTTTACCCCGAAAGTAAAATCAGTACCAATAAAAAATTAAAACGTTGAGCGCCCTGTCAGCCATCGGTGGCCGACAGTGTCAAATATGATATAAAGCCGCGTCAACCATCGGTGGCGGATATAAAATAGAATATAAAACTAAAAATATTACATTTAATGATTGGAAATTTATTAAAAATTTGCTTAATTTTTATTTATTACAGGAGGAATCATTATGGAATAGTAATGGATTTTAAGAATTTGCGTGACGCTCAACGTGTTAATTGCGTAACTGTGGAACGTTATGTTTAACTATAAAATAAAATAAATAAATAAATAAAACACATAAACACGTGAAAAAGTTATTCGATTATTGTGTAATTCAATATATCATGTTATGATAAATTAAACTTTTCTCTCTTTGTGCACTATAACAAAATATCTTCCTACAAATATTACATTCTTATACAACAAACTTCCTATTATCCCCGGAGTTGAATGGCGCTAGTTCCGCAGATAAACTGGAAAGGAACTTGAAAATAAGGGGTAAATAGATGTGAATATTTTATCCCAGAAACTTGATTGTATTGTAAGTATAACACATAATACAAGCAGTGAAAATATTTATCGTACAGTAAAAATATTTGTATTTTTATGTCCTAAAAGTTGTAAAAAAAAAAAAAAAAAAAAAAAAAAAAAAAAATTACGATGAAGCCAAAGTACAATCTGTAAGTTGATTTACGTACTAAATTAAACAGTACCTTACTGAAATCTTTAAAAAATAAAACAAAAACTACACAGTTTTATATTTACATTTTTTTAAATCGATAATTTGTTTTTCTTTCTTCTTGAGAAAACACTTTATTTTTATCTTGCCCTTTCATCATCCAGCGCATTACCTGCGCCCGTGGATAATCGAGATTTTACTTTATTTAATTGTAACATTAAAAATTGTTCTTATAAATGTATTTATATACTTCTTACTGAGGTTTTTTTTTAAAAAAAAATCTTCTTTTTCATTATTTATTTTTTACAGTATTGTACCATAACCTTTAAAAAGATAATTAACTCTTCCCCCTTCATTTTGAGAATATTTAATTCTCTACTGCTCTTTTTTTTCTAAATGTAATTTTGGGTTTTTATTAATCATTATCACATATTTCTTTATTCAGTAGACAACAATATTGCATGCGTAAGAATTTCTGACTTGCGATTTATGATAAATTGACGAATTTTGAGATTCCTAAACTCTATTTAACCATTTTTAGAAAATGTCCGTTTTTCTGTGTGTGACAAAAAAGGTTAGAAGTTTCATAAAAAAATTATATTTAGTTGAAATTTGGCATAAATAGGAGTCTATCAATTTTTGGTGCAAAAAGCTCAGCAGATGACGCTGTCGTTCCTTTTTTCCTAATTTTTAAAATGACAGCATAGGACAAACTTTCTTATAATGTACACATTAAGACTTAAGAAGGAGGGGGAGGAGGGAGAATTCACCTTGTAAATTTCCAATATGCGTATTTTTCCAAAGGACTCGTCGATATCTCTAAAATTAATGGTTGAACCATGTATCTATGATAATCTGAAACAAAGTTATCGATTTTTATCTATTTTTACACACACACACACACATATATATATGGTAGAAAGTAATAAAATGTAGGATAACATATAATAAAATGCCACTGAAATCTGCAAGAAACGAAATGAATTATAAATAACCAGAAACGACTTAAAATTATGAAAAAAATAACTAGTAATAGTCTTAATATATATATATATATAGCCACAAGTTTTTTTTTTCTTTTGTCGATGTGAGTGAACACTTTATTTCTGCAAAAACGTTTCAAACTAACAGAAGTCAGCAGCAACAATTGAAGGCATGAAGTCGTGCGTTGCCGCTTTGTTTGCAGTACTCGTGCCTACTTTGTTCGCCTGCCTTCTTTCGAACCAAAACAATTGTTGCGAGTTCTTGTATTTTATGGTGTTTATCCAAAATTTTGTATTTATTACTTTTAAACGTCAGTTTTGTAGTGCCTTTTTTTTAATAGGGTCATTTATTTACAATATTATTAATATTATTTACTTTTTTTATTGTTTATAAATTTAATATCTACCAATTATTGTTCACGTTTTTAAATATATAATTTTTATGAGTATTATTATAATATATAAAGTTAAATATATATAAAAAAAATAATAATAATGATAAAAATTGTTTCTGTTTATATGTGAACATATAAATTGTTTTGGCATTACGTTGTTGTATAGTTATTATAGATGTTATACAATAACTTTACTTGATTCTGTTAGAACAGAATAAAGCAGTACTTTCTAATTATTATTTTTATTATTATTATTATTATTATTATTAATGCTATTATTCTTACAAAAAAAGCTAATAAAATTGGAAAAAAAAAAGAAAGAAAAAGAAAAAGAAGTTTCTGGATTATTTTTGTAATGCATAAGATGGAAGATGGATAATTTGATGACATATATGACATGGACAAAACCAATAGCTAAATAATATTTATTACACCATATTTTATTGCTTGTTTTTTCTTGCCAAAGTAAAATTATTATGACGATCTTTTTTCGTAATTCATTTAATATTAGAAATATGATATTAAAAGATATTAAATTTTGACTTCATATATGAGAATATACTTCGAATCATTAGTCATTTATTAAGTTTAAAAATCAAGTCAAAAAATTACACCTATAATTAGAAATGATAATTTTTTTTAACATAACGGCCGATCTGTGACGAGGGAAACACGATTCTTCAAATCCTAAATTACACATGTTCTTCAAAATCATGTAATTATGCATACTTAATAAAATTAAAAAAAAAAAAAAAAAAAAAAAAAAAAAAAAAAAAAGCTTGCCTTAATATACATAACTTTTTAAAAATATTTGTTAATATTACAAATCAACAATTTTGTCATTTTTCTAAACAATAAAAGGATTAAATTGTAATAACTTAGAATTTTTCTTTTGTTCCTACATTTCAAAAGATACTTCGTAATTTATATTTCCCATTAAGTCTTCACATGCACATAATTATTATACGAGTCTTTAGCTCATTCCATGAAAATTCACATCTGTCACCAAATTTAAATTTTAATTTAAAAAAAATAAATACTAAAATTGTTTTGCTATTACTTTAGAACATAATGTAGGAAACAAAAATATTATACTAAAGCAATAGTAAAACAATTCTACTATTTAATTCTCTAAAATTAAATTTTAAAATTTTGCGAGAGGTGTGTTATTTCGTAAATAGTCTTAATGCATGTATTTTAAATATGATTATATGAAAGGATTCTTTATGTTTCCAATGGCATTATTACATTTTATATACATAATTGATTTCAATAATGATCATTTTATGTATGATTATCTGGGTTAAAAAGTTATATCTTTTTATCTTTCATTTGGAGGTATATCTTATTTCAAAAGGAAATAAAAAAATTTCATAGCATTTTTATTTTATTTATTTATTTATGATAAATTAAATATTTTACACATTTCTATGCTAAAAGTTAAAAAAAAAAAAAAAAAAAAAAAAAAAAGTAAATAAATATATATATATAATAACTATCTTATTTTAGTAATTTTCTAAATGAACTCTTACGTACAAATTAGTGTTATGTAAAATTATTACAGTAAAATGTACCGAAAAACTGTAATACGCAATAGTGTTGAATAAAATAGCTTTGTAAGCAAATACCAGAAATTGCAAAAACACCCTACAATTGCTTTGAGTTAAAATAATTGAGCACGATTTTTCATTAAGAATAAATAAATAAATGAAGAATAAAAGAGGCACGGATGTAGCATGGAAAACCAAACCTGCACACATGGGGCATTTAAAGAAAAAGTAACCTTCCTTTAAAATACTTGTATGGTTTGAATTAAAAACAAAATCCAGAGATAATAGAATAATAATTATATATATATATATATATATATATATATATAGAGAGAGAGAGAGAGAGAGAGAAATATATATAATAAATAAGTAACATAAAAGAAGAGAAAAAGTCGTCTGAGCAATTTCCAAGTATCAGATTTGAAAAGCATCGAAGAAATTTCATTTGAAAATTTTTGGAGATTTTGAAAATGTAAAAAGCTTCATGAAAGTACAAATGAAAATAATCTATTTAATTTTTAAATTATTTAATTCAAATTACATTAGAAATTACATTAGTGTCGTCTTTTATATGTTTTGTACGTTACTGCTTTCCCGCTGCATTCGTGACTGCATCTGCCCCTCCATTTACTTGGTATATATTTATACTAAGATAATAATAAAAAAAAAAAAAAACTCTTGTGTAATTTTATTTTTTCTTTCAAAAACGGCAAATTTAATCATTTAGAAATAGGGAAGAAATTGACAGTTATTTTGCCGGATATCGGATATCCGTATCCTGCAGGTATTAGAGCTCCAGATATTCGGCATCCGGCAAAATTACTGTCTGTTAAATCCCTAAATTTAAAAGATAAAATTGGAGAATTTTTAAAGGATGAGTGAAAGTATCCAAAAGCAGCTTTTTTTTTTTTTTTTTCTTAGTATATATTTACACGAGTATCTTTTGTACGCGTAAATTATATCTGTGTTTACGCATATTTTTTATTCGCATTGTTTTTTAAGCAAGATATTAACTTACAAGAGCTGAATTTATAATGGAATACTTATTTTTGCCTGATGAAATGTCATGCTTAATTATTTTGACCCGAAACAATTCTTATATATTTCTTAAATTTTATGGTGTTTGCTTACAGAGTTTTTTTTTCCTTTGTGTAAAAATATGTTATATCCTTTTACATAACGGCCACAAAAGAAAACATAAAAGTAAAAATCTGAAGCAAAATTTATTTTCTTGCATATTCCTCTTTATTTTACAGCAATCATATTTTGTATTGTGGTATTTGAATGTTAGTAACATGACTGGACCCAGTAATATATATATATATATATATATATATATATATATATATATATATATGTACATCATGAGAGTTTTCTTCTCAGCAAATCGTCCCCCCAAAACTTAATAAAAAGAAAAGGACGACAACATTGAGTATATGCATGAAAATGACTTTATTTACATGCAGAAAAACGTACATAGAAACATACAAGATATCAGTAAACGGTAGAAAATCAGTTATAGTGACAATGTCCCTATTCATTTCTACCTTTTTACAGACATATCACAGTAATAATAGAAAAAAAAATGAAATAATAACATCGAGATAAATATTGCTGGTTACAAAAAGAATGATTGATTTTGTAAAACTTAATATATACATATAATCCAATGCATTTAAATGATGATGATTACCCAAAAATCCAAAAAAAATGATGCTACAACTATATGAAATACGATACTGCAATTTTTCACTAACGTACAATAAGTAGTCATGTCACACTAAAAATAAAGCCAAAGCGAGCAAAATAAATCTGATAAAACAGGTAATGATTTGTTAGTGTTTTTTATTAATTGATAATTAAATAATTTTACATAAACAACAGATAATAAAAAATACGCTATATATTTTTAGTACTGTAAAAAAGCTGAATGATCTAACAGAATTTTTAGGTGAATAATAAGTGAATAATAGAGAGTCACATATAAAATTTGAAGCATGCAGTGAATAGTAAATTACTGCGAGGTATTATAAGGTATTAAAATACTGTTTAGAACTAGGAATATAAATTCTTTTCACGATCTATAAGCTTCTTTTTCGAGTATGATTTATCAGGGTATTGAACTACGTATGTTTACACAACTAATTAATATATATATATCCACTAGCAATATAATACAAATTATTTTAAAAAATCTGTAACAAGGAAAGCACATACTTAGAATATTCTGAAAAAAATTTAACGGCAAAACATACATAGGTAAAATAAAATTATTCAGATTTATCAGCTAAATTCCAGCAAAACTTGAAAAAAAAAAAATCAAATATTTGATGTAAAAAGACGAAACGTCATTGAATTTGGTGAGCAACAAACACTCTTGTCAAGTGATATAGTTTTCATCAATTTAAATTTCGTTTTAAAACTGTGACATTTAATGAAAGTTCCACGAACATAGAAAAATCGTCTCGGTAACCGACTGCTATTTGCTATTGACTTATATATCAACTATTATGCCTGTTCTTTCAAATGTATAAACAAATTTAAAATATGTATACACAGCTTTATTTTAAGCAATAACACGCAAATTTGACGTAACACTTAAATTTAGTTTATATAAAATGATCGTTAAGTTTCAATGTATACTTATATATGACAAACTTTCAATTATTAAAGTGTATTTATCTATAGTAAACATATTTAAACTAGTTTAGCATGAAAAGTATACAAGAAAATAAAGAATATTCTCTTAAAGAATAATCTCTTAAAGAATATTTATTTAAAAAAAAAAAAAAAAATCTGCTTAATTTTACTTGTATTGCAAATGAGCGATAAGCAACTAAGAGTATATTTTCAATTTTCAATTTTTTTTTTTTTTTTTTTTTTTTTTTTTTTTACGAGCGATATACAGATTTTTTTTTTTTAATATAAACATATAAGACATTATGAAAAAAGTATTAATTTTTTTTTTTTTTTTTAACTTTTGACTAATAGTTATTTTTTTTAAGTAGTCTTATATGACCTAGTGCACTTCTACATCAATATATTTCATTTCATAATAAATTTGCAAACGCAGTTACAATTTTCTATCTAATATTTCTTTCTTCCTTTCTTTTTTAATTTAATGACGTTTTGGAGTAATCGCTGGGAATAATATTTTTAATAATATACATAATTTTCATTATGTAGCCGTCAGTACTTTTAGGGAGTCTGTTATAATTTAGAAGCACTGCTGAAAAACAGGATTTTGTCAATTAGATTAGACTATATATAAACAATTATGTATGTGTATATATATAAAACTTTTTCATTATTAAAATATATATATATATATTTTATCACTTTCTACAGACTTTTAAACGCTTCCTTTTCAGAAACTATTAAAAGAAAAAAAATATATAAAATTTCGAAAAATTTGATCAATGTCGCATTAGAAAAATAAGTAATTTTTAAATGTTAATTAAAAAAATGTTTGAATGTAAAATCTTATTTAATAATAATAATTATTATTATTTAGCATTATTAATTAATACAATAAATGAAGATTAATTTTGATTAAAAATTAATTTTTAATTTAATATTATAAGGAATAACGTATTTAATGTTTTCTGGTGAAAGATAATTTATCAATAATAATAATAAAAAGAAAATGTATAAGTAATGAAATATTAAGTTTGACTAATTTTTAATTCTACCCCTTTTCCATTCATATAATAAATAAAAATTACTTGTAAAAAGCCTGTTAGAAATGTAATAAAATTCTGATTTCAACACATCTTCAACGTAAAGTTTTCATATGCTTTCGTTGAAAGTTGTGCACCATAGCAGTAAATGGGTCTATCTGTCTGAATAATAATTCCTGAAATAATTCTAAGTGCTCCTCTAAGTGATGTGTCAGGACTCGTGACATGCTTGGCTTGATTTACAACAAGTCAGCATACTGGCGTGCTGTAAAACAAGCCAAGTGAATGACTTTGGAGTATATACACGAAAACGTTCGTATAGTACTAAATTGACAAATTTGCATAAATGTTTTTCAGGGAAAAATAAATCTTCTGGAATTTTTAATAGCTTTTGTGAAGCTGTTTCAGCCGCAGTCTTGTTATCTTTGTAACAGACGTTCTTTATAGGCAATAAATAAATAAATACACATTATCATATAATTAATAAAAGTTTTAAGTTTAAAATGTGTTTAATACACTGAGTTTTGTGAAGATTCTGTTGAGCAATATTTAAAATTTAGACTTTAACTCACGATTATTACAATAACTTTTACTGTGCTGCACAATATTTTAGACAAACGTTGGAAAAATAGCTCAATAATGAATTGATTCCAATGGCTTTTAGTAGGTTTTTTTTTTTTTTTTTTCGAAAACTGAGGAAACATATCACAGTAATTTACTATCATACTCCACTTTTATAAAACTTTCACTACATTTCTTGCTTTTTGTGTTAACATAATCAAACAAACAGCTGAAAAAATATTGATCTAATTAGTCTTAAAGAGGTAGTTTACCTTTTAGCATTTTTTTTTTTTTCATTTATAAAAAAAAATGTAAAAATGTAATAAACTTGTAAATATATTGCATTTCAATGGTCAAATAAAAGAACATTTTGAATAAAATCTTTTAAGCTGCACATCTAAATAAAATAAAAAGAAATAAATTTAATTTTAAAATCACTACTCTTTTATATATATAACATTTTCTCTAAATTTTCTGCTGAAAAGATTCATGAATATATATTACAGAAGACTGCTTATGGGTTATTAGATACATCTAACATTACGTTTAAAATAACTTTTTTACTGATGTATGCAATGTAAAATTATGAAATCTAACATTTTTCATATAATTTTATTTCTAAAGACAAAAATCAAAACCTGAAGGCTAATTCATACGCAGGTCCATCACATAAATAAAAAAGAATACAAATTTTAAATGTCTATTTCAAATAAAAAAAATAAATAACAACAATAGAAAAATAAAAGCCTAAGCATTCATTTAATGAAAAAAATCAAATTTTTGACTAATTTTGAGGTAAACTAACCCTTTAACGTATTAAGCAAATTTACGTTAATGCAAGGAATTATTTTTAAAACACAAATGAGAAGAAAGAAACTATAATGTTGAAAATAAACTATACACGGAAAAAAAAAGAAAAAAGAAAAGAAATCATAAATGAAGAAAGAAAAATACATGCTGCCTATACATTTTTATACAAAATATTAACAAAATAGCAAAATAATGAGAAAATTGCAGCATTCCAATTCCTAAATCTCCCAGTACTCTGATGTGTTAAAAGAAAAAAAAAAAAAAAAAACTTAAAATATTTACAAGTAAATTTCTCATAAAATGCAAACAAAAATGACAAATTTACAATGAGCCAAACTTTTTTTTTTTTTTTTTTTTTTTTTTTTAAGTAAACGAATCTCAAACTAGGAATGAACCCTAGTCATTCGGTTATATACTAAATTCCTTCAAAATAATAAATCTCATCAATAGTTCTGACTGTCCCTTTCTTTTAACCGAGATTCAAAATGCATAATTCCCCCAGATTGCATGGGGACAATAAATACTTATGGTATAATGTAGAAATATTTACACTCAATGAAGATTTTGTGCCATACAAAAGAAAATGCCTAAAAAAAATGAATATAAACTTTCTGAAAAAGCATTTTTACTAGCTTATTTTTAAAGTAAACCGATACCCGAACGTACGTATGCATTGGTGCATCCAATCAAATTGCAAAAAGATAAAGCAAGGCGATGAAAATTTGCAGTAAACTTTGCTGAACTGTTTGATTAAAATTTTATTTTATATTATTTTTTTTAATTATTGAAAATTTACTTAAAAATGAATTTCAAAAATAAAACATTTGCTAATTAATGTAATAAAATTTACTAATAGAGATTTTAACGTGTGTATGTATTGGTATATGGAATTAAAATATGAAAAATAAAGCAAAGCATTAAAAAAATAAAAATAAAAAATAAATTTTGTTAGGCTGTTAGTTTAAAAATTCAAAAATCGTTAAAAAAAAATATCAAAACTTTTACTTCAAAAAGCTTTAAAATTTGAAAAGCATTTACTAACTAACGCGTTAAAATGCCTGATATAGAGGATATTTGTGAAAAGCAAAAGTGAATGTAAAATATATTAAAATAAATACAAATACCATGATAATACTGAGAATAACCTTAAATTAGTGAAAGTTAGAAATATAAAGTACGCGCGCTCCTTTGCTTTATTTTTTGTAGTGCGAACAAACAATTAGTTTATTAAGATAAATTTTGTGCTCGTTATTACAAAATTTATGTAGATGAGCAACATTCAACACCGATAAAAAAAACATTTTCTAAGAAATCCAATGGCAATATTAAAGCTGCTTAGGAGTATAAAGGTGAAGCTGCCGATAGACCGTTCCGAGTTAATCCATATGCCATTGCAATCCATTTTATAGTATGTGTAGGCTTGAAGATTTATAGGAGATCATACGCATTTGTGGCGATGTTCTTCATACATCGGCGATATAAAGAAGTTGATACCCAAGCACATCTATCAACTTCTGTTTGATTCTTCGGTTTAGGGACGCACAAGGAATACAAACTTTGGCAATCACTTCTTTCACGGAAAGTCTCCCACGTACAGAAGGGCTCTCTGGTGTTCTTAACATAACCAGGCATGCGGACCTACAAAATAAAATTATTTTTCAAATTAATTGCATTTTATAATATATACGTCACATTTTAAAGACTATATGGCGGAATCAAGTGTAAAAACCTCTTAAGAAGAATTTGCTGCAAAAGAGAAAAAATATCTAAGCGCAGAAATATATATATATGAAAGGATGTTGGAAGTTTTCAAGTTTTAACTACTTAATGTTTGGATCATAGATCTCATAAGATAAGACAGAGCCTGCGCGTTAAAACATTTATAGGGCGGATTTACTTTCCCCCTCTCCGTGGAAACAAGACGACCACTCTTCTGGAAAAGCAGTTAATATTTTTACGATAGGAAACATATCTCGGAATTTATTTATATATCTATATACTTTTTTTAAATTTCTATGCTGAGCATATAGTTGATGATAGAGATGCATATCAACGAAACGCTAAAATTTTTATAGATTTATGATTTAGTGCATCTCTTTTCAAACCATCATAATCTGTCTGAAAAAAAAGAAAAGAAAAAGAAATATTATATTAGCATCATAAATCACCACATGTGTCATTCTGGTGCCTTAATCCCTCTTTCATACTCTGAATAGGCACTGAAGAGATAGACCACCGCGATGCTCTATAAACTTATGCAATGTATGAAATTAGATTCTTTGATAATTCTATTTACAATTCAAAATTCGGGCTTCTGTAATTTAGACAGATAAACGGCGCCAAATTTTAAAATTTTCATATATATGTATAATTATACTTATTTTTGCCACATAAATTTTATTTATTTATTAAAAAGCAAAATGAAACAAAAGAAAAGCACTGCAATTATGTGAACTATATTTACATTTTTATCTGTAATTACACAACTTTAAGTCAAAAGCGTAATCTAACAAAATATAGCTGTGACAGTAAACAATTATTTTACATAGCGATATTAGAAATAAGTCTATTATTAGAAATTGATACAAAAAATTAAAGTAAAAGGTGTAATTTGGAATAATTGGAATATTGCAATTTAATCTTGTAATTACTAAAATGTGATATAGCCCAAATTTACATTTCTCCTTTTAGATTAAATTATATTTTAACCGGTGAAATTTTATAAACAGGTTTTAATAATAAATAAAAAATCGAACAATCTTCATCATACTATTACATTAAACTAACCTAAATGAAAACTAAAAGCTTAGATAAATTACTTATTCTACAAATGTCTATCAGTTAAATATTATAGCAAAAGCAATATATGAAGAAAAATTACTTAGACTTATTATTGATGTTTGAACAATCATGATTTGAGGAATTTTTAGAAGATTTTAAAATCAAATGTGTATTCTATTAAACTGCAGTAAAATGCACCAAAAGTTTAATGTTAAATTATAAATAAAGAAAACGGTATTCAAAGTTTATATCTGAAACAGATTTTGTTTTATATATTTACTTATTGCAATGTTATGCCTGTCAACTCTACTGGATTTACCTGTTGACAATTGGATTCTGTTGAAAATATGATTTTCAGTAATCTTTTGTAAAATATTGGAATTTAGGACTTTTTAGATAAATGTTATATGTTCAGAAAGCTTGAAGATGGAAGTGCGCGTTTCGATTCCAAGTCATGCTTGTTTGCCTAGCTGTTTGGAATTTTCAATGGTTTTTTTATTTATTTTTTTTTTTTTTTCCGAAACTCACATGAACGCGGGATAAGACATTTTAGTAAGATCCAATGTAGGGCATGCCACTCAGGTCTAGGACTTAATGTAGTCAATGGGCTTTATTTCACGCAAACAAACAAATAACCATAAACATATAGAGGAAAATACCAGGAAGGAGATAATGCAAAAATTGGAATAAAGCCTATTAAGCGTATATGTGAAAAATAAACAATAAATCTTATTCGTTTTAATGTTACCAAAATATTGGTGGCGTTTTTAAATATATAAAAAATTGATAAAACCTCACGTCTCGTTAGTTTATTAAAATAATAATTCAAATGTGAGACGATTTATTAAAATAATTACATAAGCATATATAAAAGATCAAACTTAAATCTATTATATATGCTTATGTGATTTTTAAATAATGCTGTTTAATGTAAATGTATATACATTCGTAAATCCGAGTAACGAACGTAAGCGTATGGGGGAAAAAAAAAAAAAAAAAAAAAAAAAAAAAAAAAAAAAAACTATTTTTTTCTTATTTGCGATTATTATATCGGGGAAATATATCCTGTTATACCCTTAAAATGGCATAAGAAAAAATTTCTATTAGATATTTTTTTTTTATTTACTTGTTTTTTAAACAATGCTGGCTGGTATAAAATAATTCTTTATTATTATTATTATTATTTAAATTATTTGTTATTCTTGTTAGACATTACAACTTAATTTTCTAAACTTTTCAACATGGTATTTGATATTCTAATTTTTTTCAACACGGTATTCACCAATTCTGGGGTATATTGGATAATTATTATTTTTTTTTCGACAGTGTTTTTTAAATTAATTAAAAATAAATAAATACGAATATAAATCGTAAACAGTTTTAATAAAAACAATGGATTGAGTTATTTAGTTATTCAGTATATATTCTTTAAATAGTTTTTTAAAATACTCTTCTTTCAGTAGTTCAATTTTAAACGATCATAATGTTATTATTATTATTATTATTATTTAAATTATTTGTTATTCTTGTTAGACATTACAGCTTAATTTTCTAAACTTTTCAACATGGTATTTGATAGTCTAATTTTTTTAACACGGTATTCGCCAATTCTGGGGTATATTGGATAATTATTATTATTATTTTTTTCGACAGTGTTTTTTAAATTAATTAAAAAAATAAATACGAGTATAAATCGTATACAGTTTTAATAAAAACAATCGATTGAGTTATTTAGTTATTCAGTATATATTCCTTAAATAGTTTTTTAAAATACTCTTCTTTACAGTAGTTAAATTTTAAACTATCATAATGTTATTATTGTTATTATTATTATTTACATATAATGGGTGCATTTTATTGTTTTAACACGATATTAAGATAGTAAAAAAAATAAAATAAAAAATAATAATAATAAAAATAAACCGAATATTATTGTTTTTTCTCGTTTTAAACACTTTTTACCCGTAATTAATTTTTCAACTCATTTAATAAGATATAACGGACTATTATTTTACCGATGTGTATGATATCCAAATGAGTCATAATTAAAGAATTTAATATTTCAAACTGTTAGTGTTGGCCAAAGATATCACTGTTGGCTTAAAACATTTATATATATATAAGTGTGAGCTCTTTTTTTTTTTTTTTTCTATTTTTCTATTTTTAGTTATAAAAATTAAGTTATTGTCATACTACTGCGGCTTTACATCAGAAAACTGTCCATTTTAATGAAGTTAGACATCTCACATGATGGTTATAATCGCATGTTTTGCGTTTTAACAAGTTTGAGCTAATCAAGATAGCGTAAAACTGGGCAAATCAAATTCGGCGTGAAAATTTATCAAAAATTTTTTAACATAGGGGAAATACGACAACACTTCCGAGAACCAATATTTTATAGATTCTTTTATCAGATGGAACAGATCATATATACAACTACGTCGTTTTTTAAAACTATATACATGCATGCACATTTAAGAATATCTTCGATAGAAATTTAAATTACTATTTTCATTAGGGGATTAGGCCTTAAAACTGATTGTAGAAATTCTGATTTATTTTGTCTCAGTAGTGGCCGAGAATTTCTCCTCTCAAAGACTGTAGACGGGAAATGCCGGGTTCAATCCTAGGTCAGGCTCATTGGCGAAGCTGTTCGGAGTTTTTCGTTGTTTTCTCCGAAACTTGCGTGAATGCAAACTAGAACTCATTAGAATGCCCCCATCCCAAAGAGTACATTACTCAAACCTAAGGCCAATTGGCCTTAATCCTAACACCAAAACCATCTGATGTATTCTTATACAGAAAGGTGAAAAGAGAAGAATGTGTTATTTTTGCGCCCGAAAATCAAAGACTTAATCAACTCTGTAAATTACTTTTAGATACTATTAGACATTAAGTTAATACTAAGAATAAATCTTTTATTGCTCATCATGATAATAATAATACTTATTTGTACTGTTATTACAAAACGTCACGATACATGCTTCAGTTTTATTGTCTTTTTTCCAAACCCTAAAAATTAATTCATAATTAATAATAATAATAAAAAAAAGAGAATATATGGCTTTTGAACAAGTCATTTAATGTCTTTTTATTTTCCAGGATGTTCTTACATAATTCGTATGTGTCTTGTGTGCACATGAAATTACGAAAAATACTTATTTTAGGTATTGAATTTGAATATTTAAAAATAAGAAAACTGAAGTCGTTTTACATTGGACAACGTAAGAATAGTTAGGTCCTCTACATTATTAGTTTTAATATTCGAAAAGATGTATGAAAATATTGTGTAGAACTAAACAAGTTTATTAAAACACAGACAATTTTCCAAGATATGAATAATTTTATTTAATGGCTTAAATCATTTGTCCTTGTTTTATAATTATTCACACTCGTTTGTTAAGAAGGATCATATTTACTTTCTTCATTCTATGAACACTTTTATTTTTGAAATTTCTTTTTGTTAAAAACTTCTAAATTTTCAAGAACGCGGCAGTGAAATTTAATATTATATACTCTGTACTTTATACTTAGTAAAATATAATCGTTATTTTTTTTTCTTCCTTATCTAGCAATCCATTATTCACATTATTTATGCAGGATTGCGCCAAAATGTCTCTGATTTAAAAATGTGTGAAAATTAAGATTGACATGTTAATCAGTTTTGCTCACAAGGAAGTTGAATGCTTTGAGTTTTACATGTTATTGCATGAATTAATATGCTCTAATTAAAAAATTATCTTTAACACAAAAGGAAGCTTAACAAAAATATCATATTTCTATTTTTGTTATATTTAGTTTAT
Organism: Salticus scenicus; assembly: GCA_963930645.1. Lineage (NCBI taxonomy): Eukaryota > Metazoa > Arthropoda > Arachnida > Araneae > Salticidae > Salticus > Salticus scenicus. The sequence continues at coordinate 307,016,538 of OZ005651.1, read as the reverse complement.
TTAAAAGCGTTATATGAAACTTAATTTGAGTGGTCTCAGTAATAATAATTCGTATCCTGAATAAAAAATATAGAAATAGAGGTTGTTTGATTAAAAAAATAAGAAATTAATACTCGATATTTTTTCATATGAAGTTATTCAATTTTATTTAGTGGGGTTTGAGCTAGAGTCTTGCATCAGATCGGGTATTCACGGTTACCCGAGGATTAACCGCTTTGCGGGTCGAATTTTCATTAATTTTTGACCCGCAGTTCAACCCGCGGGTCCACCCGCAAAATAGTTTCTTCGAAGTAATTTTTACGACTTTTTAAAAAATGAATCTACCCTTTTAATTGCCCAGATTGAATAACTTTCTCTTTCTCTCTATAGCAATTTAAACAACATGACTTATGACGTGAGTTTAATTGCAATTGCGAAAATATTAATACTTAACGTATAAAACTATACATGCAAAAATTATTTATCTTCCAACGTAGATTTGCTTCCTTATTTTACTTTTTCTATATACTGTCAAAATATTTAGAATAGCACATTTTTTAAATGTAAGTTTTATCACATTTGAATTTTGTTATAATAAAAGTTGGGTTTTATTTGCAATTAAACTAGTAATTTTTAGTATAATTATATATTTGTTTTCATGTAATTATATATTAGTAATTTTCTATTTAATATTTAAATCTCTGAAAGATTTATTCAGTACTATAACGTTATTTTGTGTAATGGAATTTTAATTCACTTTCTTAATATATAACACAATATTTCTCATAACATTACATGGAACATAACATAACATTTCTTAAAATCTTTTATAACATAAATTTAAAATTACTTTACTGCGGGTCGCGGGCCAGCTTGTGGGTTCGAGTCGGGTTGCGAGTCGAAAGTTATTTTGCGAGTCGGGTGCGGGTCAAGTTTGATCGACCCGCGCAGGACTCTAGTTTGAACCTAGTAGGCTTTTCCTATTCTTCTTAAAGCATGCTTGTTTTATTCAAAATTATTCTTATTTTTTTTTAATTCATTATTAGAATAGTAAAAGTCGTATTTATTTGAAGCCTAGCTGCAACTGTTTCATTTCCTCCTAAAGGAATTAAGTTTAACTGGTTTGTTTTTAAAAACAAGGTTAATTTTTATAGCCATTAAATAGCTTTTTAAAAAAGTTATCTAATGCATTATTACCTAAATTATAATTTGTATTAGAGTATATTCTAACAATCTTTCTGGAGTTCGTAAATAATAAATATAATTTATATATACTTATTTTATGAATTATAGTCTTCTTTGTTTTAAAGTAATATATTGTATATAGCACTGCTTATATTTCTTAATAAATTTTACCATTCAATTTGAAGTAAAAATTGAAGTCCAGTATTAATTAAAAATAACTTACCTAAAATTTCCGTAACCGGCAACAAATAATTTTAAACATTAATATGTTGCGGTTTCTATTTGAAACAAGCAAAGTTGACGAGAAAGGAATGGCATATATCTATTGCGATATTACTTTTGTCAGCAGGCAAGTTTTTCACTTGAAATACAATTTAACTTTTTTTTTCCTTCATCAAGGGAGAGGGAATCAGGTTTTGTTCCATTTTTTTTTCTTGCAGAAAATATAAGGAAATTTATTACCTGCCAACTTGCTAAGTAACCACAGGTTCCATGTGAAAAATCATATTAGCTTGCTTTTCGCAGAAAGACCATTGTACGATACCACAAGGTTTATACCATTATTCTTGAAGTAATATTGTTCTTGATGGCTCAATGAGATTAGAATATTAAAATTAATCAAATAAAGCAAATATACTTACTTGATAAATTTATCAACTTCGTATATCTGTAATGATGTCTTTACTTTTCCATTGTCATATATATATATATATAATCAAGGAAAAATTTAAAAAAATAAATATTATAATACTTTTAAAAAAAAGTCTGCTCAAAAAATGACGGAAAACTAATGATGTTATTGATTCATTAAATATTTTATAAATCTGTACAGAGCAGAATGCTTTATGATGCAAAATTATCAGATGAAATGAAAAACTGTTATGATACACTTTACAAAATAATGTAATTAATTTGGTACGTATATATATGAAATCGAATAGAATACGATCGCTGATGAGAAGAGTTAAATAAATTATTATTCCTCAAAAATATATTTAAAAAATAAATTGTTCTTTTCATTTTTCATCTAAACGCGTGGCTATGTAACCATTTTGGCTTCTCGCATTGTCCTGTATACCCGAATTTGCATTTGCCAATGGTTCATAAATGCAATTTTTTTTAAATTAAAATAATAATAATAATAATAATAATAATAATTGAATGCAATAGAATTGTATCATTACTTTCATAAGTAATATTTTCAAAAAAGAATTTGGAGCGTTGTTGTAAAAGAATGTTTGCAACTTTAAAATATTATTTACTGCCATATCGAATAAAAAGTACGCATTCGGGAACCAAAATTAACAACGCATGTCTTACAACAAATACGTCCTGTATATATATTTATCTCTACATTTTTCTGCCGTGTACAAGTCATTTATTGATGGATTTGATTATCCTTTTTTTTATGGATTCTTTAGATAAAAGGTGACTATGAGTGACAGAACGCTGTCACGATAATCTATTAAAAAAAGTGGATAAATACACTTACTCTACAACGACAGCCTTGTTGGTACAATTTCCTGAAGCCTTTTTTCTGTTTTGCTGACAATTTAGGCCATTCTTGGATGAAATGACACAAGGAAATAAAAGGTTTCTCACCACGAATACGACCTGTTACAAATAAAATCATATAAAAAGTCAAACTTTAGATCGAAGTTGAGATGTGAGAAAATATAATAAGAATAAACAAGTGTCACAATAAAATAGCCAGAGGTAAAATAATAATAAAAATAATACATAAATACATAAATACATAAAGCGCAGTTGCAACAATAATCCCTGAACGCTCTGGAGAGCAGAAACAAAGCGAGACCACAGTCTTGTACTTCTATCCATCCAACAATAATTTAAAATATAGAAAACACTATTGGTAAATATTGAAATATTATTAATTATTGAAGTTATTTATTGACGTTTTATTTATATTTGATATTCAGATAACTTGGCCTGATGAAAGCTGTCATAAAATTTAGCTTGAGACTTATTTAAAATATTTCAGAAATTTTAAGACATATTATCGTTTCTAAATTGAATAAAATCAATTAATAAAAATCTCAGACTATAGTACCACAATAACTCGACGCGCATAAGGATTTAGAAAATAGAATGACTCAAGCATTTTTTTTTTTTTTTTTTTTTTTGGGGGGGGGGGAGGGGTTGCAGCAGCACTTGCTACTTGAGCATTGGACGGGGACCTGCCGAAATGAGGGCCATTTGTAAAAGGGTACTCCATGGGCGGTCACTGCAACCCTTTAACACATACAGCCCAGGGAAACACCTGTGCTTTGTGTTGGATTCGAACCCGGACCCTACCGTGTGGGAGTTGAGGACGGTCATATGGGCGGCCAATCAAGCAATTATTATCATAGAGGAGTTCTATTTCATAAATCATAGCTCAATGTCTTTTTTTTTTTTTTTTTTTTTTTTCATACACATTTAAAGTTTGAAATAGAAAATATTTTTTTCTCTTTTTTGCATTTAATATTGCCTGCAGTTTAGAAATAGGAATTTTCTTTTCAATATCATTGCTTTGTAATCGAATCCTCTAACACTTTACTTGGTGAAGGAGACTAAAATGTTTTGAAATATTTACGATAAAGTATTTAAACCCACTAACATACAATTATGATCACTGTGTCAGAATGCGTTCTTTCTCAATATTACTATTAAGAAAATCTCTGTTAGTCCCTGTTTCGCATTAAGTCGCTGGGTATGATTGCTTGTAAGCATAGAACTATAAATGGAATCTGATTAGCATAAATTATTATAAGTATATGAAGGGCCGTGCCTGAGAATTTCGACCTGAAAGAATTGTTGCGTGTTTTTGTATTTCATGGTGTTTGTTTACAAAGTTCTTATTATTTCTCACTGTAATTATGTATTAACATCTTATCATGTACAAGAATTTCTATTTTAATTACCCTTTCAGATATAATTTTACATTTTTAATGCAATATAATAAAAATACAACATCTATGTTTGTGGAATTTTTATGCAAATATTTAGCGTAAAATTTCGAAGTTCTAACAAAAGTCAAACTTAATGTATATCAGTTATTAATAAAAAAATTTTTACTGCTCGTACGGACTCGCGTTTCTTTTTAAAAAACAAACTGATTTCTTTTTCAAATTAAATAGTTATAAAAATGTAGTGGTAGAAAAATCAAAGACTGCACAAACCAGGATTTCTTTTAAAGATATATACATTATATCTACATGTAGTTTTATTTAAATAGAAATGTTTTTGAGCCCATGTTTACCTATATATTTAAATGCAAGAAAGAAAACTGTTATTCAACTGAGAAAAAATTTAATCTACAAGCATCTCACACAGCTTTCAGAGAAAAATTCTTTTGTTTAAAGTTCCGGATAAGCCAAAGATCAAAAACGTCAGCAGTAAAAAGAAACATGTGTAAGCCACACGCGAATTCATGTCTATTCAAAATAAAAATATAGAATATAAAAAGTGCACTACGACCTGTAGCGTCTACACGCGTGGGTGTGAGTTTTTGTAAAGAAGAATCCTCCACTCAGAATTAATTAGAAAACGAAACAATCTATTTCTTAGTTTTTATCCTACTGTGTGATGTGCAAATTAATTACGCTGTTTTTTTGGCTTATGTTTAGTGTCTGAACAATCCAACCTGAATCAATTGAACCTGGGATATTTTTCAAGTGAATTATTATTGAAAAAGTAGAGTTTTCGAAATTTTATGATTTAACATTTATTGAAATCTATAAGTAAAATCTTTTTTTTCTAAATTACTATACTTACAGTAAGCTGTGTAATTTTAGGATTCCCCATTCTCAAAAATGTTTAAGTAAAACTGTATCTATAATAAATTATACACATATATTGCTCACATCATATCATGTAATATAATAGAATACTTTAACGTGTTGCAAATCTTCATTTCCTCTTCTTTTTAATACACTAATTTTTTCTTCAGAAAAAATTAGTGTATTAAAATCAAAATTTAAAAAACCCTAAGCCTTTCCAAAAGTCAAAGAAAATGAATAAAAAGAAATGATGAATGCTGCTTAGTTATAGAATTATTGCTTATTTCAGGAATACTCGTTTAACTTTGATACAACCGACAAGCAGATAGAATTTTGGTTACCATGGATTATAAGAGAAGGGGGGAGAGAATTACGCTCACCTGTTATTATGATACAGAAATCCTTAGTACAGCTGACAGAAAAAAGAATGCTTAACAAAAGATGTAGGTTACATACCTGCGTGTTTTGGAACTTTGTGACACTTAAAAGCAGTGTTAGGGCGAGGTACAGAAACCATTCAGAGAACATGCAAGATCTCAATTTTTAAACAAAATTGAAATACCACTGAATTGAAATTAATGCGTTAATATAATATTTATAAGTTCACGTAAAAAAATTTGTCTAATACATTGTTTACATTCAACTTAAAACTATTAAAATATTCACATAATTTATTGAAATTCATTTTATTAATTAATATAGCAAATCAAAAGGTGAATGAATGAAATATGCGTAAAAATTGTTCTAAAACTAATAATCAATAAATCAAGCAAAAATTTACAGAAACGCAACTTGTAGAAACTTTTAAAGGAGGATTATTTATCTTAGTAATGTCACAACATTTTCTGCACTATAAATGTCTAGTACTATGACAATCATTTTCAGTTTTATCTAAACGCAATGACTCTTCCACTTTAAAGCAAATGCTCACTGTTATTGCAAAATTCAGGCGCTTCTCATTTTTAAGCCTCCCCCTATTTTTTCTGTACTTACGTGTGCATATGGGTGTACTTGCGTATTTTTATAAGAATCATTTAGTACATATATAGTTTATTAATTTAAGTTTTCGCGCGTAAAACGTAAGTGAGACATTAAAAGTCATAAAATGCATTAATGATTGTAGATTCACTTAATAATCCCATAAGTCAATTATCCTGTTTATTACATATGACTTTCATGTCAATCCTAAAATATTTTCTCTGAAAATTTGTCAAATTTTCATCAGAAAAGAATATAATAAAAATATAATAGAACAGGAAAAAACAAACTGAATAAATATTAAAAAGAAAGGGAAAAAATGAAATTTTTTTAAAAATTAAATTAATTAATTAATTTTAAAAGCTATTTAAAAGAATAACTTTTAAAATTATAAGTGATTTTTAAGAACCCTAAACGAGATGTTCATACACACACACACTCACACACATACACACACACATACACACATACACATACACACATACACACACACACACACACACACACACACACACATATATATATATATATATATATATATACATTAATATTTTATTTTTCTTACCTTAAAGAGACATTTTCAAACAATTAAGAATTAGTACATAATTTAATACATGTTGTTTCAATTGGTATATAAAATAATAAATACAAAATTTTCAAGTTTATAATATTTTGTGTTTAAAATATATATGTTCTAAGCATTTCTTTTTTTTTTCTGAAAGAATTAAATTAGGAGTTTTAAAAGAAAATTAGAGTTATCTTATTGAGGAAGTAAGACCACTGCGTATGGTGGCCAAGTGCCAAATGTACAGCTGTGGAAGAAAGTGACATTTCTTTATTGTCATCACAAACAAACGCGACACAACATGGTTGGAAAGTACGGAAAATTTTATTCTTTGAATAATTTATCTGGAAATAGAAATAAAAAGCTTTTAAGAATCTTTAAAAACGTGTTAAGATTGGGAAAGACTTCAAATATCGTTATTTCGATGCTGACAGTGTAACAACAAATTCGATAGGACATCATCCAATAAAAAATAAACAGTAATTCTGTTTCAAAAATAAATAAATAAATAAATAAGCAGAAAATAAAAGAAAATAAATGTGGTAAGGAGCATGATGTATGTAACTTGTTTTTATTTAGTTTAATATACCTTAGCGCATTATTTCGTAATACTGCAGTAGGGTCCCCCTTCTTTTCCTCGCCATTTTCTGAAAACTGTTACAATGATAGTTTCGATAAATTTGCAACTATAAAATCTATGTATCTCCGAACACTTTACAGAGTTGACATATATTTTATTCAAAAGGTAACATAAAATAACTGAGACTAATGGTATAATTATACATAAAGAAATAAAATGTGTATCATAATTCAAAGTTTGAGAAAGGGTTCAAAGAGAAATGTTGAAAGAAAATATTCAATACGTCCATTTAATAACTGCTGATGATTTATTGTCGGACAGGTTCAAATGGCCTTGATGACCAAAAATCGTAACCGTAAATCATTATTGAATAAAAAGAAATTATTTCAGCTTTCATTAGTCAAAGAAAATAGAATTGCAAATGAATTAAATAAAGATTATTCTGTTTCCTTTAATGGATAAAAAACGTTGAATAATACCAAATTTTTATTTATTTATTTATTTATTTATTTTTATCCATTACATTTTTACTTTACTTTTTTTTCATTGATTTTTAATCCTCTCAACTAAAAATACTGTAGAGAAATTGTATAGTAACAAAATTTTATTTGTACATTATATTAAAAAAAAAAAAAAAAAATCAATTATTATTTTTGTTTAAGGCTTATTTTTTTCAAAAGCAAACATTATTAAGTTTGATTTATATATGTTATGTTTAACAAAAAGTGATAGCAATTACTTTTGTTATTTATCTCTCCAGCTGAGAGTACAGAGTATTGACTATTTTGAATTTTGCCTTTTTAATCCGATTTTTGATTTTTTTCTTCGGTTCTGCGTTCAAAGCTGGTAGATGGGAATAAGTGTCGAGTTAGATCGTAAGTCACGCTCATCGATCTAGCCGTTCGAAGACTTCCGTGTTTTTTCCCGAAACGCGTAAATACGGGTTAGGACCCCTTAGAAAGACCCCACGGAGGTCATTCCATCTATAGGCCTAGGTCCCTAGCGTAGTCAATCGGCCTTACAACTAACCATCTTCTTCTTCTTTTTTGTTTCAAATGTTTATATCTATACTGATAAGCATAAAGGGTTTAAGTCCATATTCTTGATTTTTCAGGAGACGAAAAATAAAGTGAAACTAACTAAAAACTAATCAGAAGAATCGATTAGGGAAAAGGGATTAGGTTCCTTTATACCCTTTATACCATTCAGTGATTGTCAATCTTCATTTAATAAAGGGAAAAATTTGAATTTAATATTTTATACCAAAGATTAATGCTAAATTTCTGACTTGGATCTTTTTTTACCAATGGATTTTCTCAAAGACTAAATGACATGGATTTAAATCCTTTATACCAATCGATAGAGAATTTTTTTCTGAGTCTGACTATGTACTTAACTCAATATTGACATTTTTGGACTTAAATCCTTTATACTTATCAGTACAGATTATTTTCCGAAAAGAAAGTGCCTAATATTTTAATATTTTACGAGATTTTTTTTTTAATCCAGAAGAATGTCTGTTTGCGTAAGCATGTGAGAACAGTCCAAATTAAAAATTTATTCTTAAAACTGAATGGAAGATTTTGTGCGTTAATTTAATGTATTCCTTACCTGCGATGAGGTATCGTGTTGAATGCAGAGTCACTCCACATGCTGCTTCGCTATTACTAGTCCAAAGGAGACCTTGACTTAAAGCTTGCCTGGCTTTTTCAGTCATCTGTCAAAACAGAAAAAGAGTTTATTTTGAAAAACTCGATTTTAACAAACTAAGGGTATTTGAAATTTTACTTGCAAAATATCTATGTATGGAGATTTTAAAAGCTTTGTAAATGAATCACCTATATTAATAGTAAATATAGCTAATTATATTGAAAAGTTTGTAAAAAAAAAAAAAAAAAAAAAAAAAAACTTTTTTTACTTGAATATACGAGACTTTTCTTTTTAAAAGTAATTTTTTTTTTTTAAATAAAGAATAAGATAATTCAGGGTGTTTTAGCTAGATAAGACTATTTGTGTGGAATATATATATATATATATATATAAATTTATTAAAACATTATCTCTTTTGAACACTGTTTAGCACATTACTGGTATATTTCGTAGCAGGCTTACATGTGTAGCAGGCGACTTTTCACTAGGAACGCCAAAAGGTGGAACTTACTGTTCAAAAAAAGAAAATACCTCAACAACGATATATTACTATTTTGATGCCCGCATATTTTCCAATTTTTATTTATAAGCCCCGCACATTGTCATTTCTTTAAAACGTTACATTATTTAACCAAAAGGTATTCATTTATTATTATTATTATTTTCGTATTCTTGTTTAAATCACTTAAATTTTATCCTAAGTAATCGATGAGGTAATTTCCACTGAAAAATATATACATAGATAGCGTTCAATGGATTAAACACGACTGCGTGAAATTCTTTTTAAAAGTAATGTATGCACGCTGATTTCGTGACCCATAAAATTCAAACGGGAATTTAAATTTATGAAGACAGAAAATAGATAATAATTATAATAATAAATAGGTAAATAGATAATAATAAATAGATAAATAGATAATAATAAATAATAAATAGATAATAGAAATAATAGATTCATTATTAATATTATAATTTCCTTAAAAAAAAAAATAAAAAAAAAAAGTTTACATGAGAATAAAACACTATTGCTTCCCCTGCGCAACTTTGATTGGCTCTAACCTGAATAAACGAGCTGTGTGTGTACTTGTCTTCTGAAACTGTGGGTGTATTGAAGCTTAATGGAGTTATCTCGGCAGACGATAGGCAATAAGATTATATGCAACTAAAGTGCATTAACTTTCTCAATTTTACAAAATATAAAGCATATTGTAGTTGTTTTCACACCAACATCTTTCCGCATTACGGTTAACACCGGGAATAGTGGTTCTCACAACTGACAGTCTTCTTGCCTCTGTAGGACGGAATGGTTGGCGCTGCAGTGGGTCAACGGGATATTCCCGTCCCGTTCGGTACTTCCATCGTCCTTAGGTGTATTGGACTGCCACACTATATGGAACTCCCCTTGCATAGTAAGTCTTTGGTTTGCTATAACTCGAAGCAATCGGCTATATGTGTACTTGTGTTATGAAACTGTGGGTATATGCAAGCTTTATTGAATTGTCTTGGCAGATGACAGCGGATAAACTTAGCTACCAATAAGGTGCATTACCTCTATCAATTTTACGAATTATAAACCATATTGTTGTTGATTTCACAATACCGATTTCCGTATTCTGGTTAGTAATACGGACAGTGGTTCATTCGACTAACAGTCTTCTGTCAGTGTTGCCAAATTTAGGGACATTTTTATTCAATATCCATCACTAAATTCTAATTATAACGGTTGCCGAATCACTTTGAAGATTAATCGTCTATTATGTATATCAAATATCACTCCAGAAAATTATTCGTCATAACTGAATAAAAAAGGCCTTAATTTGGCAACACTGTCTTCTTGTCTCTGTGGAATGGAATGATTGGTGCTTCAGTAGGGCACCGGGGCTTTCTCGTCCCACTCAGTACTTCCATCATCCTCCAGATATATTGGACAGTCACCCTTGAACAGTAAGTCTTTGGATGGCTATAGCCTGAAACGAGTTGCGTGTGCGCTTGTCTTCTGGAACTGTGAGTGTATTGAAGCTTCATGGGGTTGTCTCGGCAGATGACAGGCTACAAAAATATTTACCATTAAGGTGCATTATTTTTTTCAATTTTACAAATTATTAAGCATATTGCAGTTGTTTTTTCACTACATATTTACGTATTGCATTATAGCTTTAAAACAGTATACCAAAAAGTCAAAAAATCAGTTTTTCAAAAACAAGAATAAATTTAACGGTTCGGGTATGAGTAATTTGTGAAACAAATTTCCCCATAGTCTAACACGGCGTTTGGTCTGCTGGGGACGAGGAGTCACTGAGAATTTCTTGTGTTTGAGAGATTCTGCCGCACAGCATTTTTTAAAATGTCTGTGGTGCTAAAATAATGTTTTGTTGTAGAGGAATGCCTAAAGAAGGAGCTAGTCTTTTTAATAAAAGGAGTTAATTTGCGACTGGTCAACAATGTGTTAAAACAGATAAGGCTCGTTTTTTTTTTTTTTTTTTTTTTTTACGCATTTCTACGAAACCTACACTTTGGTGAGAGGCTGCAAAAGACGTAAAAGTACGTTTCCCGCATGCAATGTGCAAGGGAGCCCCCTCACAGCCCTTAATCATTTAATTTACCCCGCAATTAGACCCAATAACTGGCTTTTTAACATTTTAGAGCGTCTCCTATTAAGAACTAGATTAACTAAAATTTTAGTGACCCTAATCGAGTTATCCAATTTAACAAACTAAAAACTAATCTTACTAATTTTTCCAAAGTCCCGTCGCAAAATTTGAACTCTTTTTCAGCTGGCTCCCAGGCTTAAGCGCTAAAAAAAAAAAAAAAAAAAAATCCATTTCCTCATCAAAACCCTAAATATTTACTTATAATGCCGCCCTTTGTCGCGAGGGTGTAATCCCCAGCTGTCAGTGTAATTTCTTTTGTGTGTGTGTGTGTGTGTGTAATAAACTACGGTGGAGGCTTAAAATCGTTTCAAACCTCTGTATAGTGGTGAGCGGCCTTTTCAATGTGCAGGGGAGTCCTTCTTTTTTCACATTAATATATTTAACAATAAAGGTTGCTTTGATTATTCTTCAAAAATTTTGCAAATTAATGCGATTCAGTAAAGAACGTTATAAAAAATAGTGGGACGAAAAATGTACTATGACCCCTGCATGTGTCAAACGACTTGTGTTCATTCAACGCCTTGCGTTAGACATATTCATCTAAAATGTATACATTAAAATTTAATTCTTAACATATTTAACTTTAAACTATGAACAAATTTAAAATTAAATACCTTGAACTCTTTCTTCACTTTAATGTGATAAGCTATAATTCCACCATCTCCTTTTCCCTTTGATTTGACTTTAATCACAGCAACTAAACAAATATATATATGTATATATTATTAATTTTTTTTTTCTTCAAATATGTGTCAAAATGATCATATAGCAATTAGATGACACAAAATAATCTTTTCGTAATAAAAAAAAAGAAAATAACTGCTTTTAATTAATTAAATGTTAGATTATTTTTGAACAATGTACGAAATGGGTATTTAAAAAGAAAAAAAAAAAAAAAAGACAAAAGCATTTTTATAGTATAAAAAATTTTTAAAGGAAATAACTAGATTTGAGAACAATTTAAAACTCTTCTTATCTAATACATCCTACCTTCGGCCATTTCAGATTTTTTTTTTTTTTTGTCTGATTCTTTTCGAACGTGGGTTACTGGAAAAGTAAGTTTACAAGTTTTGTGCGTTTAGGTTCATGCAAGACTTTTCAGATATTTGATTTAGTTTTTTTTTTTTTTTTTTTTTTTTTTTTTTTTCAGTATATATTATCAATTTTTGGAATGATGGATTTTAAAAGCAAAAAAACTAAACAAAAACAAAAAAATTGCATTCATTCTTATAAAAAGAAAGACCAAAGTTCTTTTTTTTTTTTTTTTAGAAGCCCTTAATCTATAAATCATTCGTTTATTAAAATAAAAATAATTGTAAACTAATATATTTTAGAATAAAACCAAAAATACCCGAAAATGTTTACATAATAGAAGTAGAACAGCGGAAAAATTGGCAAATTTTCAAACCTAGTACTAAAAACACATATCACAGTATATTTTTCTTAGGTTTTTTTTTCGGCTGAAATATGCATTTGAAAAAGTTCGATGTATTAAGTAAAAAAATATTAAAAAACAAAATTATTCTTGTCGTTCCACCGAAATAATTTTAAAAGTTTGAATGTCTATTTCTAAAGGTTTTGAAAAACATCTTATAGGCGTGTAATTCTAACCTTTTTTTATTTATTTACTAAGATTTGGGAGTTGATAAGGGTTTTTTCCCAAAAAAGAACTTTTCTAACGTAGTTGAGATAATTGGATCTTCAAATTAAATACGCAGCATGTGAAAAACTCCTTATGAAATTTCAACTCTGGAAAATACCTAAAATCTAGCTCGTTCTTTTACCGACAATTTGCTTAATTTTTACTCTATTTAAATGAACTTTTGACAGAAGTTGCCCAATAAGCTTTCAACCTATGTAATAAAACTTTTTCTATCTTTCGCGCATACGCAGTAAAAAAATATTTACCATAAATGCTCACATCTCAGCGAATATGACGTGTGTCAATTTTATGTTGCAGAATAATGTTTCTCTAATGTTTAATCAAATTTTCTGCAAGTTTTGTAAAGTTTTTTGGAAATCTGCCCTAGTTATAAGGAAAAAACGCCAAAAATTAATAATTTATGAAAAAATAAATTATATCTACCTAAATCATTATTCAATTCCCACAAAAAAAAAAAAAAAAAAAAAAAAAAAGACATACAAAAATTGTACATAGCATGCGCAACAATGTGATAAAGTTACAAACCATTTGCAGTTTTTTATGATACAGATTAAATCAAAGTATTTACGCTTTTCTTAAATCTATGGTTGATCCCCTAATTGCACTCTGGACTAAATCGATTGTGGAAAATGTGAGTTTTTAAATATTCTTTGCATGCCTGGAGTTCCAGGCCATTTCGTCTTTTTTCTAGAAAATTGAAAAAGTCTCAAAGCAATAATAATAATAATAATAAAATTCTAATAATTTGATCCCCCACTGTACCTTGCCTACGCGTGACAGACAGAATCACAGAAAGACAGGTAGGTAGATTAATTCAATTCATAATCACTTTTAATCATTGTTGGAACGTGTTAAACACGCTTAACACAAATCCAGCAATTTGCAATTGTAACACTTAATGTATCTCAGTATTTTACAACAGCATTGTAAACGCTAAACATTCCATATTTTATACATAACCTTTTTTTTTTACTATATGAATAATAAGTGTGAATTTCATTATGATTTGTCTAGTACAAAGTTATTTAATTATGATTTATAAAAATGCTTTTTGTAAAACGCATTTCTTTAGCATTATTTTGGGGTATCCTTCTACATAAACCAGCTGTGCTATTTATATCATTTTAAAATGGGAACATTTAATAGTGATCTTGAATGGCATATATTATTTTGAAGAAATTTTGAAAATATTTACGGAAGCTAGAGGTTGACAAATGGGGATAAAGACTGGCAGATAGACTAATTCAAATCATAATCATTCCTATAATATTGTTAGAATGTGTTAAGAACTCTAATTAAAAATCAAAATGCAGTTGCAGCAATTTACTATTATAGCCCTTAATGCATCTGAATATTTTTGTGTGGAGCGGTAGATCTTAATGCTGATCATACTGCATTCTATATAAAAAGTTTTGTTTTACCATAGGAATAACAATTGTCAATTTCATTATGATTTGGGCAAAATAAAGTTATTAAAATATGATTTACAAAAATAAGTCTCGTAGAACCCAATGCTTTGGAACTTTTATGGGTGTTTCTGTGCACAATCCCGTGGTGGTATTTACGCTATTTTCAATCTGGAACATCCTACAGTGAACTTGATTAATATATATCAGTTTTAAGAAATTCCATGAGTGCTTACGAGAGATAAAGTGCTAACAGACAGACAGATAGAAAAATCGAAATCATAAACACTTTTTAAATTTAATGGAATGTGTTAAAAAGAACAGCTTGTCAAACAGGTGGATTACATATAATTTCTAAATAGAAATAGTCTCCCTTTTAAGTTAAATTTAAAAATTATTGTCTTCAAAATTTATATATATCTGTATGTATTTATATATTTATGTATGTATTATAGTCACTTCTCAAGTTAAAAGAAGTTTCATCTATAGAAAAATATTCTTTGGTTTTCGCGCCACAGAAGTAAACATACAGACAAACATCATAAAAAAGAATGTTTTAAATATACTTTTCATAATTATTTAACTCATCATTCATAATACAGATTGATTTTAAAAGCACTTTAATGTATACAAAAAAAATTATAAAAAAAACTTTGTTAAGAAAATAGTTAACTATAATTTTATTATTATTATTCACCAAATATTTGATTTCAAAACCTTTATCTTTACACTATTTTAAAACTTTCAAATTATAATAATAATAATAATAAAGTGGAACATCTTTTTATGTTTGAGGAAATTATTTTTATAATATTACTGTTTTCATTTACCTTTACAGAAATTTAAAAACCAGAATTTTACAAGAATTAAAATAACGATAATAGTTATTATTATTTTAAGAGTTAAAAAAAAGTATTAACTACAGGTTAAAATTTTTTCATTTGATACACCTCATGACTAGACACACATAAAATTCTTTTTTCTTATTTTGTTTTAGCTTTATGTTACAATTTCGCTTTATTTTACTCTTTATATATAAAAAAGTAATATTTTTAGCTTTAGTATTTGTTCGTTGATGCGTTAACATGCTCGAAATTTTTTTCTACGCATCTTAAACAGAAGATTCGGTAGGGACAATTCTCATAGTTTTTTCATTAGATCAGCCTTTATCCTTTGTTAAATAGTTACTTTCTAATCCATTGAAATCTCAAAGATTTGAAATATAACTCCATAAATTTGATCAAAATTCCACATTATAATACTGCACAATAGATTCTCAACAAATGTGATATTTTTTCTTTGGCATTTTTTTAAACGAAAAACCTTCAAAATACAGAAATTTAAAAAAAAAAAAGCTCATTCACCAATAACAAAAATCGCAATAAAAATGGCAACAATAATAAATCGTTTTTAATATTATTGATGATTTGTTCACTTCCTTGAGGGTTTGTATAATAATACTTTGAAAACTTTGAAAACAAATGTGAATAAAAAACAAGTTAAATTGAAAATTTCTAAAACGACACAAAGTCTTTAGCTTTTTTTTTTTACTTTCTCTTACCCAAAAGGAATAGAAAGTACTGTTTTGGGTCAAATTTTCGAAATTGAGTTTTTTTTTTTTTTTTTTTTTTTTTTGGTTTACACGTTTTGAGAAACCCTGAATCTAGAAATCAGTCTGTGTGTGTGTGTTTGTGTTATCAGCATATCTGAAATACAAATTATAGCAGAAAGTTCAAACTTGGTATTCTAAATATGTATTATACATAGATGCTACACTAAACTTTCCGTTGAGATCAAGCAAATGGTTCGTGTACAGGGACACCCAAGAGAATTCAAATACATTACGTCTATGGGGGAAATTGCAGGTAAGTAGAGTTTAACATCTATAGACTGCACTAAACCAAATGAAACGAATATATATTTTTTGTATGGGTAAAAACATGTTTTATGTTGAATATGGTATAGAAATCATTCGCTGTTCGTTTACACGGCTACACAAAAGAACTAGATTATAACTCGACAATACCTGAAAATTGATGGAAGTGTACTTTCAGTTGTGCCGTGTGTTATTAGTATAGGATTATATTTATGTGCACCATGTGATGTGTACATAACTTTCAGAAGATATACAGGGCTGCCAATATTTAAGCCACAACATTCTTTTTTATTTGTTAGTGGAAGTGTTTTACTATAATATTTGACTATGTTCAGTAAAGCTACTCAGAAATTGAATTGATTCCTCATAGCCATTTGGTAAATAATATATTTTTTTAAGCTAAATATTCATAGGTTTTTTTTTTTTTTTTTTTTTTTTTTTTTGTATATTTACATGTTTTGAGGCTTCCTGAATACCGAAGGCAAGTTTTATAATTTGATCTTTGTCTGTGTCTGTTAGAGTAAATTAAAAACGAATAATTTCAGGCGATCCAAATGATGCATTTTGAAGTTAATATATTTGTTACTAGAAAAGTTCGTTCAAGATTGATACGTTTCAAGGAATAATGCGTGTGAAAGTTGTCTGAATAATTTTAAATGAACTTTTGAACTTAATAACAGATTTGAATACGATATAAATGTAGATACAATAATGAAACGGGGTGTTGAGGGTGACCCCCCCCCCCCCCCTCACATAGAATTTTTTATCAAATAAAGCTGTTCCGAAGCCTAATTTGAATTGTAATAGGTTTACGTAACAGAAAAAGAAAATTTTGTTTTATTTATTGTGGTATGAATTCTGCGCCAATTTTCCAGCCCTGATTCCAATGGCGTGAGAATGTTATTAAAATAAAATTACTCAATGCATAAGCACAAAAACATTATTGTATTCTGTGTCGTAATTTTTTTTGTGTGTGTGTGTGTATGTGTGTGAACATTAGAACATTTTAAAGTACCTGTCAGCGGTGACATAATAGTCCGCACCTTTATGTGAGAGGTCCCACTTGGGTTATAAATAAATAAATCTATTGAACGGAAGTATAGATCAAATCTGGTTTATCAACGTCCTTACAGCCTACTTACTGACCTACGTATCTGATGGCAGACCTACATATTGCATTAATAGAAAGGATTTCGCCGGAGAATTTTCAAGATGCTAAACCTTACCAAAAAGAAAACCTGCATTAAGCGTAAACTATGGTAGATCTTCTCGACCTTCATTATTGAATTTTAATATTATATGAAATTAATTTTGATAAACAAACACATTTTAAAGTGAAATTTAATTTTTTTTAGTTTCTAATTTCGCAACTTCAATTTCATTTTAGATAACAGTATATTTTTTAAATGATTTTGTCATTATGAAGTTGCATTCAGATTTTCTGTTATATGTATGAAAAAAATTTAATCTACATATACATAAACTACATAAATAAATTTTCTCTCTCTCTCTCTTTATCTATTATATACATAAAGACAGGATGACTCTGTATATATATGTATATATATATACAGGGTGGTTCTAAGATCATGGGACAAAATTGAAGAAGAGGTAGAGAATATCAGAGGGATTGAGAATTGTTTAAGAACCCATGACCGCAGACGTCATTTTAACACATTAAGTAACCCTAGTTTCTTACTTATTTATAACTCGGTCTACAGTGTAAATTTTGTAAAATCATACACAATGTTCATATTAATGCAATCAGTGCGATAAACATATCGATTAGAAACAGATTTATTACTGCATATATTCATTTATGTAAACATTACCATGTAAAAACTTTTTTTTAAAGAATGCAACATTCGAGAGCCACGCCCATGTCTGGATTTCAATGTTAAAAAATAACCAAAACTTTTTCAGAAATTTATAGATTTTAATTAATTAATTAAAAAAAAAAAAAACTAATCAAAATTTCTGAAATCAGGCTTTGAGGTGCATCAGGAGAAGTCAATATGAAAGTCCATGCAATTTTGTCCAGCTCTGCAATCAGCCGTTTCCCTACAACGCTCCGGACATATACATATTTACACACATCTTCTTTTGTTATATATAGAGATAAATATAGTAACAAAGTAATAGATATTTAGATTAACAGATGATAAAATGTCACTGAAATCCTCAATAACCAAAATGAAAAAAAAAATTCTGTAGAAGGAAAAGACGTATTAAGCGCAATAAAAATATAAAATTAATGAGAAAAAAAAAATAAAACCTCAAAAGTATAGCATTTTATATTTCAAATTACTGGCGATTGATTAGAGCACTGCGGGATTAAATCGTAATACATGTATATATGAATTAAAAATATGGATACACACAAGGTAATGAATGATCAAAATCTTAATAATAGTGAATGCCTCAGGCCTAGGACCCTAGTACAGTCAATCGACCTTAATCCCCACAAATCAACCCAATCCAGTCATAAGGAAATAACATATATGTTAGCCGCTCTCTCTCTCTAAAGGTTACAAAATTAATATTATTATTAGAGTAACATTACTATTATAGATGACATAGTTAAGTTAGTGGTCATTTATATAATACATTTTCAGGGTAAAATACGTTATAAAATCTGTTATAAAATTGTATACCACTAATACAGGGATGGAACACGGGCGCAGAATTCATACCGGTATTTGTCTAAGAAATTTATCTACCTATAATATGGTTTATTTAAGAAGTAGAAAATTTTGTTACACTGATAGTGGTATGAATTATGTGCCCGTGTTCCATCCCTGCTAATAGTGCAGAAACGACACTCATCAAAGTATTTAAACATGCATCTAGTAGTGTTAGAAATACTAGAAATATTTTTTCTATGATTATTATACTTTGTAAAACGCATATGTTTTATTATTAATATAATGCAGGAAAAAAAAACCCTTTCCTTGTATAAGGGAGTGTGTTGTACCATGTGCCCCTTTTCACATTTTAATTTTTAACTTCTAAAATTGAATTTAGATTTATATTCTAAAGACAATATTTAAATACTTCAACAATCTCCTCTATAATATATTTTTTATACTTTTAACAGTTTGAAAATAAAAACTGCCAGCCATTTTAAGTAGGAAGTGTAAACTGTCCCAGAGACATTCTTCGTTGTACTTTAGGACATGCTTCAAAATTCATGCAGTAGTCTTAGCCTAAACCAGTTTTATGCAAATAATTAGAAAAAATTGCATTTTAAAGCATTAAATAAAAACAAAATACACTTGCAGATGCATTACACAAACAATAATAAATTTGAAGGTTCAAATCTTATTCGTAAATTAACCAAGTATTGTTAAAGTCCCTATTTTAACATTATAAGATATAAAGCAACTGTGAAATTTCTCGCTCAGGTCTCAGTGAGTGTTTAACACTCAATGTTTGATGAAATATCTTAATTTTCATATCCATAAGTAAATTTGTTGCTGCCCCCTGTGCACTTTAAAAACTTCATTGTTAATGACCTCCAGTAGTTCAGAACAAGATCGTAAACAAAGGGTTCGAACATAGACGTTAATATATTTATATCATTATCATTATTTCAGATACTTTTGTAAAAAAAAAAAAAAAAAAAAAAAAAATCTGTATTTATTTTTCTAATTTGTCTCTGGTTTAATCATATTCAATATTGTCATCATCTGTACTTGATAAAATTGGTTTATAAATATCAGATTCTGCACTACTAATTTGTTGTGTAGGTGATCATTTTCCCCATTCTGGATGCAGTAGTTTTCTGCTCTGCAGTTTCAATTGCAATTTTATAGAAGAATCTGTTAAATGCAAGATTTTGCTTTTCTTCTATTGTCATTGTTTTTCGAGCTGAAGCTTTGGTAAATGCTCAAATCATTTTTGGGGATGTCACACCTTGAGAATCTGAAGATGAACATGCCACACATATAGCTGTTAACTCATTTGTCGCATTTACTGTTGTAGATTCAACAGCTTTATTTAACACTTGAGTTGAATAAAGTGGTCTATCGGATATATATGAAGTTATACTAAAAATATTATTAATTATTATATTAAATTATTATTATTAGAATGTTATATTAAAACTTACTAAAAGTTATTTTTGCTAAAACAATACTTAAATTATTAAGAACTATGTGTATGACATACTTTGTTCCTTGGGACATGTTCCAGGGTACAGCATGGTTTACTGTTCCAAGGTACAACATGGTTTACTGTTCCAAGGTACAATCATCACACAGTTTAAATAAAATCAAAATGTTGGTCAATCAAAATGCAGTATTATTACTTTCTTCTAAACAAAACATTTAAAAGTCTTCTGTTCAATATCCATTTAAAATTGAGTAGAAGTACTAGTTCAGAAATCGAAATTAGAATGAGAAAGATATTTAATTTAAGTGATAAATTTTGTTTCACTCACTAAGTCCTGTGTTCCGCCTTTCTGATGCGGCCTTTTACTGTGCTATTATCTATTTGCTAGAGTCACACTTAGAAAAAAAAATTGATATTGCCAGTATTCTTTTAGAAATTGACAATTTCCCAAGGTACAAGCATCCCAAGGTACAACACTCTCCCCTATACACTATTCTTTCTGTAAAATTATTATTATTATTATTGTTTTAGAAATACAGTTTTGTGGAAATAGATAAAAAAGTGTTTCAATATCCAGTAACTATTTTCTTATCCACTAGTCATTAGTCGCACATATAAATATAGAAGAGTTTTCTTTTATTTGGTGTTTGAATCAAGAAATGCATTTCAGAAAACAAAGAAAAAAAAAACTAATCTAATTACTTTACATAGTTTTTTGATCACATAAATTAGATTTATTTAATGAAACCTACGTCCTGATATATAAAAAAAGGGGAAAAAAAGTTTATTATTTTGTGATCGAGTAATAGCTGTTTAAATTTACATTTTTTTTTTAATTTGGGAATAGGAAAAAAAAAAAAAAAAACATAAATTTTTTACAAACAAAAAATATTAGCTGCTCTAAATATTATATACCATATGCATTTATGTAAATGAACTGCTTAGAATGAACTAAACTGATAAAATTAAAGTTTTAAAATTAGAATTTCTTAATTCCTAAACCTAACAACAAAATCTAAGCACATGTTATGTTATATATATATATATATATATATAGTAACTGTATAAAGTAAAGCAAGCCATTAAAAATAAAGCTTTAAACAATATCCTGTGAAAGGGGACCCAACTTTACTGAAATATTTACAATAATCTATTTTTTATATTAAACATTTTTTAATATGGATGTAACAGAAATTGTTATATTTTACCAAAATTAAGAAAGAGCATTAATATTTATTAATGATTCTCTTAAACTGGTTTTAAAGGTCATTAAATTCAGTAACTACTTATATATTAGAAAGTTTCACTTTATATTATAGTGCTTATGACATCATTTTTTTTTTAAACGTAACATTGTTATACTGATATTTTAATGAAAAAAAAAAATCTCACTTTCCTCTTTAAATATAAATATGTCTGTGATTAACAGAACAGTGATTAATCTGTGTGTAGCCTGAAATACTAAACCTCTGAATAAGCAATGTCTATCGGGCTCTGTGCATTTACTTTTTTAGTGTTTAACAAGAACCTGGTTTTATAAACCTGGTAAATTCATGCGGGATTTAAACGCTATTCTATATAGATGCGGGTCCTATTGGGTTTTGAAATCTAAGTCCTGCACAGATCTCCATTTCGAACCCAACCTATTTTAGTCTGACAAGACGTTTTCAAATTAATTTTTTAGTTTATATTCTTTTACTCAATAATAATACGTAATTCGCCAGTGCTTTATTCAGGTGTAACCTGATTTTAATGAAAATATTGGTTTATATAATTTAATAGATTATACATTAAATACAGATATACATACGTGAAAATCCAGAGCATTGTTAGTACATTTTTTTTTTTAAGAGTAATTTTCTTCTTATTAAATCGTAATTACATATTGAGGAAAATTACTCAAATAATAAAAAAAAAAGTGATGTGAAGGGAAAGCTCTAACAATGCTCCGGGATAAATTAGAAATGTTGACATACCTGTAAACCGCTATAAATTATTCTTTTATTTTAACATAATTTACGTGTTTTATGGGACAAAAACATATACTGATTTCATTCTAAATAATTTTGGTATGTCAATCCTTTAAGTAGGTGCCCTCTTTTTAACTTATACAATTTATGTATTTGAATTTTCGAAGAAAAAAATATATCTTTTCATTGGAACAAATGATATATTTTAGATTTTCTCCCATTTTATCTCTCCAAAATCCCTCAAAATAAAAAATAAAAAATAAAAAAATTCTTATGTCAGGGTCGTGTCATCATCGTAAAAGAGAAGAACAGGGCGATTTTTATTCTGTCAATCTCCGAGGCAGCGGGTCAGAAAGTCAAATTTATTTTTTTCAATATTTGAGATAAATAGGAAACAGAGTTGAAAGAAAATTTTCAGATAAACAACGATATAGTACTAAATCTATCATGATACTCGCATAACGCATGAAATAATAAATGTATCAGCAAGCGGAAATCAACATCCGTCTCTAGGTGAAGTAGGGTCAACCAAAAGGATATCATGTAACAAACATAGAACACGAAGAGGAGGATGCTAGATGAGGGAAAGAGAGTGAATCACGTGAAAAAACGGTGATGATATGAATCAATTTTTACAAACGGCTGAAACACTGATAAAGAAATTAAAATTGACGTAAAAACTAAATGAACCTGCTTTGTTAGACGAACTAATTCAAGTTTATTGTTAAGAATTAAGTATATATATTTATTTTTTCATTAATTACTTCATTGAGGCGTACATTTTTATCTGTTTTTGTACTCGCATCATAAATACTTAGATAAATTTAAATAAACAAATAAATATTCAACTGGTATAACTAAATTTAACTCGTTATCTTCTTCTATTTCTTTCTCTTTTTTTTTTTATGGATTCTTTGTTTAACATAAAGTTTTGAGAAAAGTTCCGGCTTCTTAGACTCTAAATTCAGAATTTCTTTTATTATAGTGGATATCTATAAATGGTAAGGAATATCAACACTGTAGCATAATATGCAGAACAAAACATGATATAGCATAAATTGCAGAACACCACAAGGTAATACTGCCCATCTGGTCAATAAATGGTTAGAAGTGGTTGTTCTGGCTTTCAGTTAACAAGTCCGAATTCGAATCTCACTTTATGCATGGATACTCGAAATTGTCTGAATTCACTGTAAACCGTAGGTCTCGGTTTAATTAGCCCTAGTGGGCAAAAGATAACCGTAGAGCGACAAACTAAAGTAAATTAATACTATGAAATTCAAACTGGTACTAATCAACTAATGGAATAATGTTGATAATAATGTCCTTTTTAGCGTTTATTTAATATTTCAAAATTTTTCATAAGGGACTGTTCCCAAATTAAATTAATACTAATTTTTATTTCTGCAATAGACCCTCTTTACTCCTCAGATTTGATACCTTAAAAATAATACCCTTTAATTAGCCCCAGTACAAATGTTTGTTCGAACCTTAAAATTAATTTAAGAATTTTATTACTTTTAAAAGCTCGTGTCATGGTTTCTTTTAAAATTCAAAGTTAGATACTTTCATTTCAACAAGTAATGAAATTTCTTATGTTTCCTCCTACGCACGCATATATATATGATATATATATATGATATAATAACTGAAAACTGTGCAAAACAAGGGCAAAATACAAACAAATAAGACAAAAAGTAATAACAAGAAGAAGCAGAGGCCACCACGGCTTAAGACAGGTGTAGCGGGTTAAACCAGTATTAAGGGCGCCTAACTTTTTTCAAAACCTCGGCAAGACTTTGTGACAACAAATATATACATGGATACAGATATATGTCTCTTAAAATACATTTTAACGCCGCTTGTGGTTGGTATTGTAGTTTTATCTTGTTACCTCTTTTTATTGTAAATTTTTATGTTTAATAGTTTATTATTTTTTTTCTTCGTTAAGTACACCCTTTTTGTTTATTTTTGATACTGTCGTGTACTGTGGTGAATTTTTGCTTTTATCATTAAAAACGTTTTTTCTTTTTCTTTTCCCACTCAAACAGTTACAAGAGTACTCCTTATGGAATTATAGCTTTTTTATTTTTAATGGTTATTTCACAAACTTTCTTTGTTATTTATTTTTTTTTTTTTTAATCATCTTTGAGATAAATTATGCATTTTTCCATACGTAACCTTCAGTTGTTATGGCCGTATTTTAAATTTTTAGTAATATTTTATCATGAAGTATTTCCTAGCTTCTCCGCTTTGTTGTTATGAAATTATATATATATATATATATGTGTGTGTGTGTGTGTATATGTATCTGATTAAAATGGAAAAATCGTCATAGGAATAACATCATTTTTTTTCTTTACAGGTGTATAAGACATATTATTAATTGAGTTCATGAAATTTTTGATAGGTTATTATTTATAATGCATTCGAATATAACTTTCATATTTCTCGTCATAAGAGTATGGGAATTGCAAAAGTGGCTTATTTATGTTAGAAATTTTAAACAGTATGTTTACAAAATTCAGAATAATAATATTATAACAAAAAATTAAAAAATGTTAAAAAAAAAAAAATAATAACACTACTTAGTCAAAACTTTCAATATTTTAATTAAAGACTATTCGTTCAAATGACTTTAAGTTGGTGTTTTTATTATTTATTTGTTTGTTTATATTAATTAACATTTTTTTTTTTTTTTTTTTTTTTTTTTTGGGGGGGGGATTAATTTTTCGATATTATTAACTGCGATTGAAGAAAAAAAAAAGATGGTGTGAAGAAAAAGGCTTATTATTCTAACAATATTAGGGAATAAATAAGAAGTATTGACAGACGATCAAGACACATAATTTCTATTTGATTTACACTGGTTTGTACCAGCACAAACAAAAGTAGATAGTCTTTTCATTTTTATCTGAAATTTTAGTGCATTTTAATGTGCATAAATAGTGTTTTTTAATGCTTTCATCAAAGAAAAAGTTCCAATATTAATCAAGAGAGGAAATGCATACTATTGCTAGACCTTTGTAATGATATGCTGCTCAGTCATTATTGATACCATTAATCATATATGCAAATTATCAGAATAAATCTTTTTTTTTTTTTTTTAAGGAAAGAAAAAAAAAAGATTATTCAAATGGAAATGAAATGCAATTACGAATCAGGTTTTGAAAGCTTGTATATGATTTTGTAGCACCTGTTACGAAAAGGTAAAAAAGAAAATAATAATAATAATAATCAATTTTTTTTTGTTGTTTGACTTCTACATTTCTTAAGAAATCTGGTTGCATTCTAAGCATTTATTTTAAACTAAAATTTAAGCATACGGAAAAGGGCAAAACGATTGATTTGTGTAGTGTGTACACCTTATAATAATCCCCAAAGTCGTAAAATGGCAATATTTGTAAACAGGATTGACTATTACTTTCAGGAAATACTGGTACTAAAAAAGAAATAAAATTAAAAACTTAACGTGGGTATGCTTAATAAAGTAACAGCAGTTTAGTAGATTATTTATAATGTATAAAACAAATACGATTAGTCCGTATTTAAAATAGATTTTTACATTGATGTTAGCGTAAATAATACGAAATATTCAGGAGTTCGAACCTGAACTGTAGAATGTCATTATTTTAAAAGTACTCTACAGCTTCATACATTTTATAATAAATATCTGGATATTTTTAATTGCAGCGGTTTTGATAATTTTCATCATCTATGCCTCCTTAAAATATCGATTCTGCTATTTAGACTTTCTATATAATTCTTCAGAGAGTTATCCCAAAACTATTCACCGTAATTTAATGAAAGTTAATAATTTGGCAAAATTTGACATCGTAGATTCATGGTTTGGTACATTAAGACACAAATATTGGTACATTGAGTACATCAGCATAGCTGCAAAAGATATCAGAAATTTTAAAGTTTGGTTATACGCTAGTAGGGAAATGGCTATTCAAACACATTTTATTCAATATGGATTGAATGAAAATAGAATTCCTAAAAAAATGGTACCTTTTGCTCTCTATTTTTCTTTGATGTTTTTTGTCTCTTTTAGAGCTAAATTTAAAAAAAAAAAAAAAAAAAAAAAAAAAGAAAAAAGAAATGTGTCAAATAAAAATAATTTACAAGTTTCCATAGTAATTTAGAAATCAAGAGTCACTAAATTTTAGTTAGAAAAAATTAAAGAAAAATATAGGTCATCCTTCACTGAAAGATTCTAGAAAAAAGAAATAGCAAAATTGAGTTCAAAATTCTCCAAAAACGTCGTTTTGAGAGAGAAAAACAGAATAACTATATTTGGTAGTGATTCAATAAAATATTTTCCGAAAGTTGCTGTCTGGCTGCAAAACACCCACTGTGCAGCAACTAGTTAGGGATACAGTGGATGATGCATGACATCAAAAGTTCTTAAAAAAAGTTGTTGTGTGATCAACAACGTTTTAAATTGCTTGTAATACGTCAGTAATATATTTGAGTCAAAATAAATATCGTTAGACCATGATCTCATCAGTATTAAGGAGAGGTTTACATTTTATCAGCACTTTGCATCATCATGGCTTTTTTTAAGGGGTGAATCTATATTACCGGGAAAAAAATTAAAGTTTCTTTTATTTTTCTATTTTGTTTGATGTTTTGAATAGAATTTCTTAAAATTTAGATAGTTTTTTATGTAACAAAATAGAACCTTTTCTCAAACGAAAAGTCATATTATCTTTAGCAAAAATAATAGGACGTTTATAGTTAACCAATGCTTTCCATATAAACTGATATAAAAACTTATTTCTTATAAATTAAGATTGATATTAAACCTCTTATCATCTTCAATCTATGGAACCGATTTTAGTAAAAAAAAAAAAAAAAAAAAAAAAAAATGTGCAATGCACAAATTCAAAATACCAAATTAGTTTTTTTTTTTTTTTTCTTTTTAACTAAGCATCTAGTATTTTACTTATGCCTTTTACAGAAGTTTCTCTCCCCACCCCTTTCCCCACTGAACACATTGCAGAAATACGTGCTTCTCCCCCACCTCATCCCCGCTAAAGCACTTATACATCGCAATCATCTTTCCTCTATCTTCAAATACCTAGTAGAACACGTACTAGACTTCTATTTTTCATATATACACTGTTAAAAATTTCAACAGAAAACTCTGTGTAATCTATTATCTTAAGTCTTACGTAAAATTACAGAGAAAAATAAATGGAGATGTTAAAAGATTTATTTTATATATTCCTTTTCATAACTAATATTAATTTAATTAATTAATGGCAAGAATATATTTGGGACTTACAACGCTTTTTCTAAAGCAGAAACAGTCATTTTTAATTTTAATTGAAAAATTAAATAATAGAATTAGGTAAAAATACAGAATAAAGATTGAATATTTCGATTATTCACTTTTAACTAAGAATTGCTGTAAATTTACAGAGATTGTGGATAAATATTTCCGTAAATTTGCAGAAATTTTTTACAGTGTTATTTATGTGCCAAACGTGTCTCTTTCGTTATAATATTTTCAGTAATTCTCTTCTTCCTTACACTCCTCAGAAAATTTAAAATATTTATTTCGGTAATGTACTATTAGAACTTTCTCTCTCTCTCTCTCTCTCTCTCTCTCTCTCTTTTTTTTTTTTTTTTTGTAATAAACAAAAGGCGTTTTAAATTTTGAAAATAGGTTTAACAGATTTCAGTGTCTGGATTCACAAAAAAACTTTCATGATTGTTTGAACAAATAAATAAATAAATAACACTGTTTTGATTTAAAGGCGATATTAAAGGGTTTTTTTTTTTTTTTTTTTTTTTTTTTTCCTGAGCAGCACCCAAATAATTAACTGTGCTCAATGCAACAAATTAACAATTTTAGCTATAATACAACTCTACAGTTTGAATATTATTTCATAAAATATAATAATCTTTGAAACGGTTATATTTAAAACTAACATCGCTAAACGTTTATTTTAAATTTTAATCTGATTTTATAAATCGAAAAATCCTCTCAACTCTATATTAAATGTTGATATGAAAACATATTGTTTGTTTTTCGTTTTGAATGCCAAATATATGAATATAAATTTGATATATAAAAACAAAATTATCATTTGAAAATTGGTTATTGTCATTGACCAATTAAACTTTTTACTTTAATATGCTGTTTGTTTTCAATAAACTGTCATTAATTGGAAAAAAAAAAAAAAAAATTCAAAGTGATTTTTTTCCCCGTCACAACAATTAAACAATTATTTGTAAACAATAAAATTCTTGTCTCTTAATGAGGAATTATTTTAAACCATCTCAAAATTTTGCTTCATGCTAGTGGGTTTAACCCGCTTCGCTGCTCACTGTATTCAAATGAGTTATAAAAATTCAATATCACTTATTTATATATATAAAAAAAAAAAAAAAAAAAAAAAAAAAGTTTAAAACACTTTCATTTAAATCGATAAAAATCTCGATTTCGGTTCTTGCTGCTTTCGGCATTGGCTTTACGGCCCACTCCATGCTGTGCCTGGTTCCCCACTGCCTGCGGCAGCGCCTTACCAAAGTGCGCGAAGAAACAAATATATACTCTCACAAAACTTGATTGGGTCCTCAATGCTTTCGGCAACAGTTTTCCGCCTGGACTATCTTGGGACCCTGTCTCCATTGTGTGCGGTAACGTCATACCCAAGCATGCTGCACTCACCTTTCTCTATCCTCATTTTAATTTGACAGCCACTAAAATATATGTAACCAATTCTCAGATTAAAAAAAAATCCCATCCACACACAGAAAATCGCCTTCGTGAAGTAATTTGGAACAAAGTTACGCTTAAAATTGATGTTTTTTTGCCTCAGCCTACTGGTGAAGTGCGGAAAATAGGAAAATCCCATCAAAGTTCATGTTCCATAACTATAAGGAGCACTCACCCTGGACCCTACGTCACAAGGATTGAGTAAAAAGATCATATTAGAAGCTCATCATCACATCATGATGAGAGTTATATATTGTAAAGTAAAAAAGCGTGCTTTTTTAAGCAAGCAAGAAATTAAATTCCTTATTTTTCTTACTTTACGACCTCAAATAAAAAATTTCCATCATTTTTGTAAAAGCCATGCTGTGTGCTTTGTCCGTAGGAATATTTTCATACATTGGCAAATACATAAAGAATCACCGGTCTAAGAAGGGAATGCAATGATGGAAGTTTCTAACTTCCTAAGGCATGGACTGTAAATTTGTTTCCGCCGCCAAACCCCTAAGAAACGAGACGTATTTTATTAGATTCTATCTCCATTGCTTCGGGTCACTGGGAAATCTCTTTCCTGCCACTTCATGTTATTTCAGAAAAATCATTCAGGAGACACATGGGCAACAATGGCTGTGTTTCCATCCGAGGTATGTCAAACTAAAAGTACAGATAGAGGAGCAGTTTATGTTATTCTGAAGCAATGATAGATAAAAATGGGTAATGATATTTTAGTCATTTGTTCAAATAAGATAGATCATAATAAATATGCTAAAATGTGAAAATAGGTATTAATGAATAACAAGTAGTAGCTTTTGATTAAAATCGAAATCTGAATTAATGCATTCCATACAACTGGTTGACTAACAGTTTTAAAAGGGTCGTAAACCAGTTAGTAAAAGCTGTATATAAACATGGTTATTAATGTAACTAAATTTAATTGAGAGTGAATGAAATCTAGATTGATTCGTAAGGAACAGAATGTGAGAAACTCAACTAAAAAAAAATTGCTTTTAAAATGGTTTCTAAAACTATTCATCGGATTTGTTCAATTGTTATATACTAAAAGGATGAATCCTATCCTATGTACAGAACGAAAACTAAATAAAAGAAAAGAATAAAAATTACCATTTTGTGTCATTCTTAAAGCCTAGAATAACTGCACCATGAAACATCTCCCCCTCCCCCCCCCCCAAAAAAAAAAAGAAGATACGCTAAAAAATTTCAAAATATATGTACTAAAAATATCTAACAGATTTTTCTTAACCTATATATTTTATAAAATATTTGGTGTTTCAGAATTCACGAATTCTTGAAATTGAGGTTTTTGCTAGTTAAGAGCGAATATGTTCTTTGGATTTCCATTATAAAGAAAAAAAAATTATAACTTAGAAATTTTGCACACGGAGTCTTGCTTTACATGCATCAAACACCATTTCATAGAAATTGCGTCAGTTCAATCATACGAATGGACAAGTAGCAGAGCTGTCAATATTCAGCGCATTCTTCCTGTTAATTAAGTCAGTTTCTCTTTTATCCCATATTTTAATTTTAAGCAAAAAATTAAAAGCATTTCCTCATTTTTTATGTTAGATTCTGATAATCTTACATGAATGACAAAATTACAAATAAATCTAGCGACGATTGTTACAAATCATGCTTTCGTGAAAAAAAAAAAAAAAAAAAAAAAAAAAAAAAACACAGGAATTTTCATGAATAATGAAAAGAATCGACTATTAATAATAGAAGCATTGGAAAAATAATTCAAATATTTGAAAGTTTAGTGGGTAGAAATCAAAAATTGTATATGTATATTGTGCAATATTTTACGAATCACATTTGTTCAATAAAATTATCTAAATTTTGTATTTATTTCACTACCTAATGCAATTGGTGATTCTTATGGTTGCAATTTACTTTGTATTTATAAACATACTAAATTTAATATTCTTTAAATTTAAAATATAGAACATATTGAATAATGAATAATGCAGCAGAATGCAGAATGAGGAAAAAAAAGTTTGTGAGAATTGCTAAATCAGAGTTTCCACGATCTGTATAACCCCCCCCCCCCCCCGATACTTTCAACCTATATTTATGCAGTAGTCTTCTATAGCTTGTTTCCATGATCAATTAAAAAGAAAATTGCAAAATAGATATAGAGGTGGAAAAGTCAGAGAAAAAAGGAGAAATCGTTAGAAATCCTGTAAATATCACAGTTCACCATAACTTTTGGACATTTCACAATGGCTTTTGGTCGAGAAATTGTTACAAAGAGAAGAGTGGGTTGCTTTCATATTTTAAAACATACCATAGGTTGAAAAAGTATATTGAATTTATTTTTATTATTATTCAGATTCTTATGCGAGGTATAAAATGTAAATTTAATAACTTTGAGCCAAATTAACAGTGCTAATAAGTATACGCTCGTAAATTTTTAGGATAAACCATTTATTTGAATTAAATAAATCCATGAATTCTCTCTCTCTTTTTTCTAAATCTCGACATGTACTTCAAAGATCATTTCGGTGAGTTGATTGATGATTTACGTGTCATCATTTGATAAATAAAGAGTTAGAAGTATTTCTAGAACTATTTTCGCTGTCAAGTGTCCGTATTACTGATTCATTTCCGCAAACAGGTCCTCGTTCCTATTTTTTTTTTTTTCTTTCTAAAGAATTCAAAAAATAATGCGTCATGCTGGTTGTTGGTTCTGAGCCAGATATTTTTGTTACTCCAACTGTTGCACAACTCCACAAGAATGAAAAAGTTTGTTCCTGTGTGCCGATATTGTCTACAAAAGAGTATTCAGACTGCTCGGCGGCCTAAATTACGAATAAAAAACACATAAGTACTTTATATAAATAAAAATAGCTTTCTGATCAAATATTCGCTTACAATAATCAATTTTTCGGATGCTTATTCGAGAAGCATGAAATGCCGTTTCGCTGTTTCATTGGAACATTTAACAAATACAAACAGGTACTGTCACACATTTTATTCTTTCATCACGGAGAATGTTTGTTATGTCACATCACCAGTTTCTCAAAGAAAAAGGAAAAAAAAAAGAAAAAGAACACTGTTTTTCACGGTCTTGAAGAAATTGAATTGTGACTTGGAATTATTTTAGAGAAAACAAAACACAGATTTAAAAAAAAAGTGCTAGTTTTTTTTTTTTTTTTCAGTACAAAAAAATTAATAACACAATTTAAAAATCTTGACTGCTGTTTAGAAAAAATGTAAAGATAGATCTTGTAGAGAATTTAAATATTCTACTAGGAAGTCTTTTTATTACCTTTAACAAGCCTACAGAAAATATTATCTAAATATTATTCTAAAGATGTTCTTACACATATTAAATTGCCAATGAAAAACTGGATTTTTTTTTTTTAAACCCATTATATCTGTATGATGAAATTTAAAATTTTTCTTCGTCTTATAGCATTATTGTATAAGATATGAAGATAGTAATGACATCTACGTATGAGGCCTACTTTAAATAATGTGAAAATGAGATAAATAAATTTTAAAAGTTAATATTTCCTGTAATCAGTATGACATGCATATATACCAAGAGTAAATGAGAAAGACAGCAGTCCAGTATTTAAATCGCAAGTAAAACACACGTTTTACTGGTTCATAAGTATTTAAACAGCAATTTCTATGGGGAAGACTACATTACAATAAAAATGTTTACATTTTATTTTATCAAATATTTATCTTGACTGATGTTCCGCATAGTTATTAACAAAAATACTCGATTTCCACTACTGAGGCAAAACTTTTTTCTTTTTCAATAAGTTTGTAAGATATCGAAACAAGTTCGGAGAAATTTGTTCCATCGTAGCATATATATATCGCAAGAATTTTAATTTAATTTTAATTCAGCAAAGATTAATGATATGTATAAATTGAAATCTATTAATGAATTTATTTGTGTGCGTACATGCGTGTATTACTGAGAGAGGAGTGGGTATTTAAGATGAATATTTAAAAATTTTTAATTGTCTATATGCAGAATAATGAAATTTCCAGAAATATCAATGAAGACTTTGAGCTTTCATTTAGATAATTACTAAATTTTTAACGTTTTGCGTAAAAATTAGGCCTTTTAAATGTATTAAGTGTATACGTTATTATTATTAAAAAAATAATAATAACGTATTTTAAACTTAAATTTTTTATTATTACTATTATTATTATCCAAGGAACAGTTAATTCAGTGAATATATACATGAACAATCAAATATATATGATACAGTCGGTAACAAAAGTGTCCGAACACTAGCAAAAATTCCTATGTAAAAAAAGTACACTTTATACGGTTTTGTTAAATAAATCCTTATCGAATCATGTTCTTAGCCTGACTAAAAACAGGATTCGACAAGGATTTATTTAACAAAACCGTATGAAGTGTACTTTTTTTAAATAGGAATTTTTGCTAGCGTTCGGACACTTTTGTTACCGACTGTACCATTAGATATAAATAAGATGGATAATAAAAAATACAAATTTAATGCGCAGATGCAGCATATTTTATTTGAATGTTAATATTTGATAGACAAATTAATACATATATTTACTATAAGAACACAAGGGAATAATTTATATCAATTTCTAAATTTTTCTGTATTTTTCACGTATGAAAAATCACTAAAATACTAATGTAAAATTCCAGGTGTAATATATATATATATATGTCTTTGCAGAATTTTGTATGATGAATATTTGTTGCTATAAGTATACATTTTGAAAAAGTTTTCCCTATTTAAAAATTATTTGAATTGAATATTAAGAACACACGATGTAGAAAAAAAAATGGATACATATTCGGCAAACTTTGTAAATACGACAAAAGAGTAAACTTTGTAAATACGACATTTGTTCTAAAATCTTGTCTCGTGCGCAGTGATTATTATTTTTAGACAGATGTGTTTAATCTCTTTATTATTATTTTTGGTGTCTATATAATTAACTAATAATGATTCAGCTATTCCAAAAAATAAAAAATAAAAAAATAGAGATTTTAGAAGAGTTTTGGATTTAAAAAAAAACATCAGAAACTATAATGCGTACATAGCATGACGATTGAGGTATATTTTCCAGCATTCATTACATTTTAAAATATATTTAAGCACCTATTTCATTTAAGCATCTGTTTCTAAGCATATATGTGAATCTATACATATAAAAGAGTACTTCCACTCACTCACTCACTGACTCATCAACGCACAGCAAAATCTACTGAAGCCACTGACTCGAAACTGGGTCAGATTATAGAACATATAGTGCAAGCACCCCCTAAGAAGCGATTTTGCGAAATTCGCCCCTCAAGGGGGAGTAGGGGGCAAAATGTGATTTCACAAAAACCTCCATATCTCAAAGAAAAAAACAGATATCCGTAAAATTCTTGCTTTAAAATATAGCTAACACAAATATCTAAAAATCATTTTCTGGAATTTTAGAAATTCGGTCCCCAAGGGGGGAAAGGGGGCAAAACGGGATTTTACATGCGCAAAACGCGGTTTCACATACTCCTATATATCTCAAACAAAAGAACATATATACGTGAAATTTTTGCTTTAATATATAGCTAATACAAATACCTAAAAACCGATTTCTGGAATTTTAGAAATTCGGCCTCAAGAGGGGGAGAGAGGGGGCAAAACGTGATTTGAAATAATCCTTTATATCACAAACAGAAAAAAAAGATATATGTGAGATTTTTGCTCTAAAATATAGCTCTCACAAATACATAAAAACTAATTTCTTTAATTTTAGAAATTCGTGACAGGTGGGGCGGGAAAAGGGGGCGCTATGGGGCAAAAAAAAATTAGAAATACAGGTAGATCGTTCAAAATTGGTACAGATAGGTTTTACAGGCCTGCAAATCGAATGAGGATATTTTCGAAAGTGTAAAGTTATTAGGAAGGTCAGAAAGCGGGGGCAAAAAAATAAAATTGGTACATAGAGGTTTTTGATACTTACAAAGCGATTGCGGATATTTTCGAATTTGTAAAATTATTACAATAGACGGGAAGGAGGAAGGTGTTGGGGCAAAAAATAAAAATAGAGTTAGGTCGCTCAAAATTGGTACGTGGAGGTTTTTGATACCTACAAATCGATTGCGAATATTTTTGAATTTGTAAAATTATTAGGATAGACGGGAAGGGGGATGAAGGGGAAAAATATATAAATAAGAGTTAGAGCCCTGAAAATTACTGTTGTTAGGTTTTGAGGCCCGATAAATATATTGCGGATATTTTCGAAAGTACAGAATTATTACGAGGGACGGGAAGGGGGACGGGCGCAGGGGTACAAACAAAGAAATTCAGATAGAATGCTAGAAATTAATATTATTATGTTTAAAAGCCAGATAGAACGATTGCAAAGATTTTTAAAGTGTAAAATAATTTGGAGGGGGTAGGAACGGTAGGTGAAGGACTATGCACGCCATGAGCGCCTGTATACGCTGTCGCAGGAAGTAGGCCCGGACCGATTATTCCACCGATGGGAGAATCATGAAAAACGGCAGTTTTTCTAGTGACGCAAGCGCAAAAACAAACGAACGCCACGACACTCAGCGGAAACGGGAAAACGAACGAAAACTGCGACACTTATATATACAGGAATTTTAAGATCAAAGTAACCGCTGAAAGCCGACACTTAATATCTCAGGAAATATGGGAGGTTATATTCTGATATTTTCAAAATAGACTTTCACCTTCTGTCTGATCCTACCCTGAAATCTCTACATTTCTGCGTGCAATATATTTCGAGATATGAATTGGCTCATTTAAGCTATAAATGGGCGGCCTAATGTGTAAGATTTTTTTCTCGAATATGGCTCGAGCGAATTTAGTTTAATTTATATATGATATTAATCGCTTTTATCTGATGTGCCTGACATCTCCCTTTTCCCTAGGAAAACTCTTGTTTTTTTTATAACTCAGTTTAAAAATCGAACTATTTTTTACTCCGAAAATACCGTAATGCGGCAGTTTCGCGGACGAATTTCTTCTCTTCCATCTGAAATACTGAATATCAAATATTCGTTTTGGCTCCATCTATCGGGGAGCGTCAAAAATAAACACAAAAAATAAAAATAAAAAATTTTCTTTTTTTAATATATATATTAAATGAGTTATTTATTTAGGTACTTGTATTTTATATGACATTTGTTTATCAAAAATATTCTTTGTATTTACATTGTTTTCATGCTGATACGTTGTTAACTTTCAAAATTGGTTCTATTTTAAAAGGTGATTGCAACAACAAAAAATTTTTCCTTTATTTTCATAAAAATGACAAATAATATGATAATCATATGCAAATATTTGTAATTTTTTCAAAATTAGGTGATAAATCACTTAAACTACGGATTGAAAAAATTCTTAAAACAGAATTTGAAAATAATTAATTTGCTCATTAAGTTTCTAGTATATATATATAATATATAAATTACAAAATGTTAAGCTATAATAAAATTTTGAATAGATTAAGATTTTTTTTTTAAATTAAATTCATAACAAACTATACTACTTAAATATTTACCAGTATAAAATTTTCACTTTTTAAAGATTTTTCTATTATTATTTATTTTTCTCTTTTAAATCAAATCTATACCTAAAAAATTATAATAAGAAATAAATATAAATAAGAAATTTTTGTCATTTTTAAAATGTACTATATTATGCCTTTGTAATGTTGCATGTGTCCATCTTTTTTATCACTTTTTATAAAATTTTGAAATTTTATTTAGTTTGTTATTTTATTCGAGTATTATCAATACAAAAAACCCTTAACGGGTTAAAAGTTTGTGACGCAGCACTGTACTTTATGGCTATAAGAATTAGAAATACGGGTCTTAAAAATAATGATATCAAATTTTCAGTGACGCTTTGATATTAATTAAATTATACATAGATTTTCTTATTTCAATTTGCTTTTTCCTTTTATTTATATTTACAGTGTAAACGTTATTTTCAACATAAAATAATATATAGCATTTACTCATTGATACCTTTCCATTCACATCTCTTATACTATGAAAGCATGTGTTTTAAAAGAAATTATATGAAATTCCAGTAACGCAGTGGTGTTACATTAAGTGATTTGTTTTTAAATTTCTCTGCAATTATTTTGTTTTGCATATTAAAGTATATGTGCACATTGAAATATTGCTTTTAATTTTCAAATACGCTGTCAAATATATCACTTTCATTAAGCTTATATTATGTACTGAAATATATTTATTTCAATGAATTATTCTATCTTTTGCGTCACGCCATCCAAAACTGTAAGTAAAATATATGGAAATGTTTACTTTGTGTCATTTCATCCAAATAAATTGAAAATGCATGCAAATAGATATCGTGATGCAAAGAAAAAAAACTGTGAAATTTTTTTCAGTTTTGGATGGCGTGACGCAAAAGATAGAATAATTCATTGAAATAAATATATTTCAGTACATAATATAAGCTTAATGAAAGTGATATATTTGACAGCGTATTTGAAAATTAAAAGCAATATTTCAATGTGCACATATACTTTAATATGCAAAACAAAATAATTGCAGAGAAATTTAAAAACAAATCACTTAATGTAACACCACTGCGTTACTGGAATTTCATATAATTTCTTTTAAAACACATGCTTTCATAGTATAAGAGATGTGAATGGAAAGGTATCAATGAGTAAATGCTATATATTATTTTATGTTGAAAATAACGTTTACACTGTAAATATAAATAAAAGGAAAAAGCAAATTGAAATAAGAAAATCTATGTATAATTTAATTAATATCAAAGCGTCACTGAAAATTTGATATCATTATTTTTAAGACCCGTATTTCTAATTCTTATAGCCATAAAGTACAGTGCTGCGTCACAAACTTTTAACCCGTTAAGGGTTTTTTGTATTGATATATATATACATATTTTTTTTGTATTTTATATTTATGTTTTTCCCTTACGATAATATAGTCATACATTAAGAGTGTCGAACATAAAAGCGCGCGCGCAGCGCACAGTGGCATGCGCTGCCGAAGGCAGTGGGGACCATGTGCGACATTTTTTTCAATCAGGATGTTTTTCTCTTTTTTTTCACATGATAAAAGTAATGCAATTTTGAGTATTCATTAACTATAGTGATTCATTTTAAAATAATGACCAGCGAAGCGGGCGTAGCCTGCTAGTTAATGAATAAAGAAGAACAACATATAGATACGTATATAATATTGAATTTCAACAAATTGTGTATATATATATATATATATATATATATATACATATATATGTATATATATATATATATATATATATATATATATATATATATATAAAGGGGCTCAATTTATATCAGACACCATAAAGGACTATTATTAAATTGCAATCAAGATAATCAAAATGAGAATTTTGAGGTTTTAAAATTTTAAAGTTAAACATTTCAAAGAAGACTAAATATTCAGGATAATGTTTTATAAAAAGAGCTATATGTTTCATAATTTGATAAAGACAACATATTGTCTCAGAAAAACAACAATGAGACATTCTATGTAAATTCTAGATAACTTTTAAAAAACCGAATTTGAAAAGATTATTTTATTGTGTCAAACAATGCTTTAGAAAATAATAATAATAAATAAATAAAATAAGTCTTAAAATTGGACAGTTTTGTGGTTTGTACATAATTTCTGTTTTCAGAGATATTCACATCTAAAGAATATTATCAAATTGATATCGTTTATTTTGCAAATTAACATGGAATATACTCTACAAAAATTGTACAAGTATTAACTTTATCATTAACTCTTTATTTAATTATAAAAATACCAGGAGTTTAATTTTTAAAAAACACCAACAACGATTTCAATAAACACAATGCGTTCCTAAACACTTCATCAGGGAAAACAAACAGACAAAAACTGAGTATTTTTTTTTTTTTTTTTTCTTTACGAAAGATAAAACAAGGTTAACTGTTATCAACGTTATTTATTTATTTATTAATTTTTAAGAGATCATAAATGAGAATTTAAAAAAGAATTATAGTAAAAATGTGAGAATTTTTTCTTTGTAATCAAATCATGTATTTAAGTTTTAAAGTTTTATCTAACAGAAAGCCATAAAAATTAAAAAACAAAGATATAAAGATATAAATAATAGAAAAAAAAATACAAATAATAATTTGATGTCGTTGAATCCCATGCTAATAATAAAACAAAATGTTTCTGTGAAAAATGCCCGCCATCCCATTAAAGCAGAAAATAGGAAAAATGACACTTCTTATAGGGAAAGCCGGGGTAATAAGAGACAGGGGTTATAAGAGACGCAGTCAAAAAACCCACCAAAAAATATACTTAGACAACTTTAAAATTATGTAATATTAAGTATCATGTGTATTCTTTACTACAATACACTTATTGAGAAGTTTATAACACATTTTGAATTCTTTTTATACGACGAAAAAAAAACCTTCACTTTGAACTTACCCTGAAAGTTCGTGACTTTTTCTAAATTTTTCTTTATTTTTTTTTTTTTTTGTAGGTAAGATGTTTGGGATTTATTAATGTGTAACCTTTTGACCAAGACTATGACTTTGATGTACAATTTTTTAAAACCTTGAAAGCATTCTTTATTTACATGTTCTAGGCATGTTTCTTATTACCCCATTTTTATTTTTTGTGGGGGTAATAAGAGACTCATGTCTCTTATTACCCCCACTGTTAATTACTGTGCCCCCCCCCACCCCCCATTGTAGTTTCTGTTAATTCTGCCTGACTAGTTTACGAAGAGTTTACCAAGTGTTAGACCCAGTCTAAGTTTACCAAGAGAACATTTTTTTTCACTTTAAATCAAAAAGCAGTTTTACTGATTTGGCTAGACCAAATTTAGTTGTTATGATTTTGTAAATTTATGTTTAGAATGTGTATAAGTTAGTATTTAGTCATTAATACTTCATTACATAATAAATAAGTTCATTTATAATTACTAGAAAAATCTTTTATAACATTTTGTTCGCTTGTATACACTTCAAAGATACGTCTTTTTTGCCTACACTTTAGAAAATGGGTAAAATATTTTCTGCCTATTTCAAAAATTATATTGATGTTTTTGGTTAATCCCTAGGTTATGTTGATTATGTAGAACTATCATTAAGTACAATATTATATTATTTAGGATCTAATATTAAAATAAATGAATTTCACAAACACATTTATGACAGTTAATTTTCGAGAAAACATATTTTTTGGATGGATGTAAATAATAAAAATTAAAAACTATTGGCTGATTCAGAATTGTTTCCAGATGTCTTTTATTATCCCATATGATTTTACATTGTTATATATGGACAGTTACAAGCCTGGTCTCTTATTACCCCACGTGGGGTTATTAGAGACAAGGATTTAATGAAAATTTAAAAAACAAAATTAACAAAAAATTTAAGTTCAAAAATCACCTAAAAAATCAAGAGGAGTCCATTTAATGAAATTAATACGAGACATTCATTTCAATTTATTTAGATTAATAGTATAGATTTTATTAATATTTTTTGTCTCTTATTACCCCTTTTGTCTCTTATTACCCCGGCTTCCCCTATTTCTAATTGTTCCTTTAGGATATCGATTCGTGAATGAACAATGTAATTTTTCTTGATGAAGCAATTAACTTCAAGCATAAACATCTAGCTAGATGACATAATTTGTTTTCAATATCATACTACAGAATTATGATACATAGAAGTGTACCAATCTACATCTAAGAGAATGTGAGAATAAAATCTTAAAGGTTTTCAAGAAGTTATCTCACACCATTGTCAGAGAAAAGATGCGTCAGTTGTTTTGGTTCATTGAGGACTTTTTCTTTTTAGTACTTTTAAGTAGGTTGATAAATTTCTACATAATAAAGACGGTTTTATTCCATTAGAAATATTAATATATTTTTATATCTAAATATTATTTATTTTAGGATTTTTTTTTTAAATCCTATTTTCATTAAATATATTATGGATATTACAAATTCTTTTATAAGCTCAATTAATTTAGCTTTTGTATTAGATCAAAAATTTACTGATTTTTTTGTTTTCTTAAACATCTAGGTGTGCAAGTTTTATGATAAAATTGCTGAAAAAAAAAAAAAAAAAAGATAAGAATAAAAGAAAGAAAAGAAACATTATGAAGTTCATAATTATAAATATTATTGCAATAATTTGACTTGAAGCAAGATTAGAAATAATTAAAATGATGCGTATAAATATTTTTATAGACTAACCTGAAGTTAATCATACATACCAGATATCATAGACACTAGGTATAAATATTTCTTTTATGAGTTAAAGTATACGTGTATACTAGTCAAACTAATGCTTTAAAGATTGGTTAAAATAAGTAGCATTATTATTGCAATAATAAAATAATTTAACCAGAATCGATAGCATTTTATTCAGTTTTTTGTTCCTGAGTTTTCTTTTTTAAAAAATGTTGTGAAATCTTAGGAGGTAAATCAAAAAAAAAAAAAAAAAAAAAAAAAAAAAAGGATTTAATTGGTTAATTATAATAACTTTCAGTCATTTCAAAGTCGAAATTTATGAATTTCTTTTATATTGTTTTTATTTATTTAATTATTTATTTATTTTTATTAGAATATTAGAATATTTATTTTTATTAGAATTTTTATTGTCTATTATTAGAAACTATTTTCATTTTTTAATTCATTCTTAACTAATATTTGCAGCAATATTTCGCTTACGTTGGGGATTGGGGGAGGGGGGGGGTAGTTTATTCTATGTAGTTATTTCAAGTCGAGTTAATTTGCATTTGCACACAGAAACAAATATAAGAAAAAGAAAAAGTAAATGAACTAAACTGAATGGAAATTTCCGTATCCATCGTATAAAATTTAGAAGGAAAAAATCGTTAAAAGTCAGAACTATAAATACGTTTAATTTATGAATTTTTTCGTGTATATATTTTAATACTAGTCAATTACAGTAATATATGATTGCTATTTATAAATAGTAGCAGTTTAATAACACAGGTATACATTTGAAATTTTGTTTTGATAATTTTAGGCGATCTTTATGTTTTTTGGTGTATTTTGCAGCCAAAAATTGAGCCGGATTTTCTCTATCACGTACAGAATTTTTACTGTAACTGCACTTAAAATCCTTGAATCCTGTTAAAAAAAAATCAAAGTTTCTTATCAGAATTTTTATACAGAAATATTGGGTAGTGTCATTTGAAGATCATACTAAATTTTATGTGCTTATCATTATAATGCATAAAAAATGGCGGAGTGTCTTCCACTAGTGCATTGAAGTAAAATGTCTGATCATTAATCCCACCAAAATTTAATATTCCGAAGCTAAAATTTGTTCCAGAAATTTAAAACAAAAATTTTATTCTCCTTACATCCTAATGACAAAGAAAACTAATTATTCATAAAAAAATGTTTGAAAGTTCCCGTAACTTTCGAAATTTAAATGAACAAAATTGCCTTCTGTTTTTTTTTTGTGTGTGTGACGCTCCCAGCACTATATTCACGCAAAAAAAAAAAAAAAATAAAAAAAAAAATAAAAAAAAAAAAAATCCTTTAATTAATCATGGAAACATACTATAAAAGTTACTATATAATTCTTTTGGGGGAAGAGTGACGGAAGAAATAGTGTTGATAAACACCATGA
Source organism: Salticus scenicus (assembly GCA_963930645.1). NCBI lineage: Eukaryota > Metazoa > Arthropoda > Arachnida > Araneae > Salticidae > Salticus > Salticus scenicus. The sequence goes on along the minus strand of OZ005651.1, from coordinate 306,973,736 downwards.
CAAAAATCTATACTTAATAGAGAAAAACTGGTTCATTTTCGGTTTCAGCACGCCAAAACATATATGTATCAACTAAAATTATCAAATCAAATTTTGCCAAAATTATTTTTGTAGATCTATATAACTATTGAAGTGTTTGTCACATGTGCATATATTTTAGCGATAAATCTACTGACATTCTGTGATTTTTATCTCTTTTATTACAAAAATAAATAAATAAATATTTGTATCAGTTGTCATCTGCATAACACTGCTTATAAAAGTTGGCAGAGAAAAAAAAAATCAACAGTTTTTTAAAAAAATTATAATTTTTTCGGTTAAATGTACACCCGAAAATTCAACATTTATCTAAACAATATTGCAATCAAATATTGGTTTGTACTTTCTTAGCAAAAAAAAAATAATAATAATAATAATAATAATAATAATAATAATTATCTAGTCAAAACTTTTTAATAGACCGGGTGATTATAATTAAAGTTACGATTTCAAAACGCTATAATTTTAAAACTACCCATCAGAGCGATTTGATATTTTACCAGAGCAATCATGAGGCTATGAAATTTTGTTTGGGGAAGGAAAAAAGTAGTTCCAACATGTTCCTATAGATGGCACTGTCAGGGGAATGCCAGGGGAAACGGCTAAATGGACTCATTAAACACAGGAATGTTGTTAGCAACACAATGGAATAGCAGGAAAGGGTTTACTGCAATTTTTTTAGCAAAAAGACAAGAATAAGTGTTTACAGTTGAAACAGTCATAGTGAAAAGAGAAAAAGAGGAGCTCGATGAAACAAATACTTTACGGATAATTAACGGCACATTTTGGAACTATTTTTTTTTTCTTTTGCCTAACAAAATATCATTGCCTCATGATTGCTCTGGTAAAATATCAAATCGCTCTGATGGGTATTTTTTAAATTATAACGTTTTGAAATCGTAATTTTAATTATAATCACCCTGTAGTTGAGAGGGAAAATATTATATATATATATCAAAATCAGAATGTTTAAAATATTTATAAAAAAAACTAACGCCTACAACTATTTTCTCTTTCTAAGTTTATGACAACTCGCTTCTCTGTCTTACGCAGACAACTATAAATGTGAAACTTTATTTATAAACTTTGTTTGAAAATTTCCAGTTTCAAATAATACATAAATTAAAAAATAAATAAAAACAAGCATTTATTTCAAAATTTACGAAAAATTGCTATTCAGAGGATGTAGATAATACGCATGCGTGGAAAACTTCACCTCATTCGGATGATAGGAAATGGTTTAAAATTCGAAAATAAATTTTGAACTGGAGTTTAAGATTCCAGGCGCTGAGGCCCGTTCTAAGGACATCTCTAATAAAGCACCTATTGTCGGCGGAATTATATATGTGTTAAAAAAAAAAAAAAAAAAAAAAAAGCTCAATTGGACGATAGAAAGTGGGTTAAAACTCGAAAACAAATTTCGAACTGGAGTTTGGGGCCTAATGCCCCTAGACACCTCCCCAATCATAAGTCCGTTAGCATATATTGTCATTGCAATTATAAATATATGCAAAATTTTAGTTCAATCAGATGATAGGAAGTGGGTAAATATTCAATTTTTAGTTTTGGACCACACACATAAATAAAGGACATTCCATACACAAATAAACAACATACCAAATTAAATAAAAGCGAGTAAAAACATAAGATATCTTTAGGTAATACATTGCTTTAGAGCTAAAAGTAAATAAATAAAATAAATGTACTCACCAAAATCAGCAACACAGTAATGCTCTTGAGGATGGGAATACATGCATGAACATGCATCGCAAAAATACTGAAATGAAACCGCGAATAATACTCCTATGGCAATCCAAGCGACCTTCATCGTAGAAACTTGCTTGATTTACCTATCTGAAATAATAAATAGGAAAAGTATATATGGTATCGAGAAGCACTCTTTTATAAATAAGAGCAATGGTATATTCATACATCAGAAATATCACTATATTTTAGCAGTACCAATATACTTTTGTAAGTTGGTGTTACAAAAAAAAAAAAAAAAAAAAAATCTTTTCCAATAATAATAATAATAAATAAATAAATAAATAAATAAAAATTGCGTGTTTTTCTCACATTTAAAAAAAATTAAGAGTAATTCAGGCATCTTCTGTTGGAATTTCCCCATATTACACAAATGGTATTTAGAAGCTATTCATATTTTAATGGAGTTTAAAAGACCGCATTAAACATACATAAAAACTTTCTATTTAATAAAATATTTACAGGCAAAAGTTATTTCGAAATAGGTATGAGTTTATATTTGGGTTGCCGCTTGACAGTCATTTTTGACATTAAGGGTTATTAAACCGAGGCCTACAGCTTAAAGTACTTTTTAAAAAGATTTTTAAAGTCTACTATAATGTAAATGCGGTATTGTTTCGCAATCTTCTTTAATCATTGCTAATTATTTTTCTACGATTTTATATTTCCTGAAAGTAAAATCGTTTTCTGAAAAGTTTGTCTAAAAATATTTTAACACGTTGTTTATGATTAAACAAAAATACTTATTTTTTCTACTAATTTCATACGGAATACTAAAACTGACTGGAATATTAAGGGTGTATAATTACAATTCGCAAACTAGATAAGTTATGCTAACAGTAGAGTAGACTAGGTAACCTACTGTTAGCATAAACCAGGGTTTCACAAAATTCCAGGACGCACTCGTGCGCTGTAGAAGATTTGCGTGCGTATTCTATGGTATTCCAGAGGAATATGTGTCCAGATACAATAAATAAATAAATAAATATAATTATTCTATTATACCATTTAATTACGGATGTACCGTTGTTTTTTCAACACAACACCTTTATGTCATAGCCATAACTGCCAATTCTTTAATTTATTCCGTACCGGTGTGTTTTTAAATATTTCAGATAAAATGCATATATCCCCCCCCCCCCTCATCCACACACACACACAAAAAAAAAAAAAAAAAAAAAAAAAAAAAAAAAAAAAAAAACGTTCAATTAAACAGTCCTATTTTGGAAGTAAACAAAAGTTAAATGCTAGTAAGAAAGCATATTCTCAACCTAGAAAAATGTTCTGTGTATTAACGTATGGACGAAGAAATCAGAGTTTGCCTTACAAATATTTAACTTAACACGTTGAGCGCCATGTCAGCCATTCTAGATTCTAGACATTTTGTCATATATCTCTAAGTACTGAAGGAATCCTCTTGAAACTTTAGGAGTGTGCAGAACATGTTATACTTCAAACGTTTCAGTAAAAGTTTTACCCCGAAAGTAAAAGCATTACCAATAAAAAATTAAAACTTTGCGCTCCCTGTCAGCCATCGGTGGCTGACAGTGTCAAATATGATATAAAGCCGCATCAACCATCGGTGGTGGATATAAAATAGGATATAAAACTAAAAATATTACATTTAATGATTGAAAAATTTGCTTAATTTTTTTTTATTACAGGAGGAATCATTATGGAATTTTAAGGGATTTTAGGAATTTGCGTGGCACTCAACGTGTTAATTAAATAAAAAACATATTTCTCTAAAATATACAAATAGTGCACCTACACTTATTTTTAAATTTTTAAATACGTCTCGACTTAGAAAGATTTAGAACCAATGGCATAAACCTTAGAGGGCAGTAATTTGTCCTGCAAGAGCTCTGTTTTCTTCTTGATATTTCGTCTATCTGACGCATTATCTCAAAATGAAAAGCACCAGTTAGAAGAAAACGTCCTATGCATAGAAAAAGCTTTAATTTGTTTGAAAATTGAAGAAGCATAATACAGTTAACCCATTATTTGCTGGGCCGCGGTAGCCCAGTCGGTAGAGCGCCGGCTTCGTAATTGGAAGATTGCGGGTTCGGTACTCGAGCCGGCCAAAGACCGTCGTGTACACTAATGGTGGCTGGTGCACGTAAAATCTGTCGTGTCCGCAATGTCCTCCATGTTCCCAACAAAATTATACCTCTGGGGGTCACCGAAGCGGGAGAGCCATCCCTTCCGTGGAGGATCAAAATTGTGATGGCATGTCTCCGGACCACCTCTAGGGTTGTGTTCCAGACCATCGCCAATTGCCCATCTGCGCAGCACTAGGGCGACGTAAAACCCAACCATCCATTCACCTCATTATTTGCTAAAACTAATTTTAAATTTTTCTCTTAATTATTAATATTTAGAAGTTTGGTAAAGAATATTAAGGGGACTTGGCACTTTTGACTTGTTACGAAGGCTTCATATAAAAGTTTATATTTCCATTTAACATTTATAAACTGAACTGCATTAGGTTTGTTCAATAAAGTTTACATTCAGGCAACAATTCTTATGGTTTTTGATACATTTTTTATAGATTTGCAATTTCTAAATTACGTTTTCTCAGTTTGCATTTTTTCATGAATACATGATCTTCAAAATGCTACAACTTCTACAGATATTTAAGAAAAGACTTAATAATTTTGCGATATTCAATAGAACATACTTAAAAGAATTGGGGATGGATTTTGCAATATCTTTAAAAGAAAAAATATTTTTTAAAAAGATGGCAAAAAAAAATGTTTAATTTGTAAATTTCGTCAAAAAAAAAAAAAAAAAAAAAAAAAACATGTCTACGTAAAAGATTGAAAAAAAAAATTATTATTTTTTTAATTTTCTTTCGACTAAATATATTGCAAAATCCATCTTTAATTCTTTTAAGTAGGTTCTACAGTCGTGACCATAAATTAAGGGCTGTAAAGGGCTTCCACCGCACTTTAGAATGTAGAAAATGAGGAAAAAAGGCTGAAAATTCATAGAAACACGGGAAAAAACAGTCAATATTCCATAGAAAAAAGCATTGGATGAAAATAAAAAAAACGCATAATGTCAAGTGTGAAAAAAAAAAGGCTAACACAAGAAAAAAATTTATGTCCTAAATGTCCATAAATTAAGAGCTGCGACAAATAAAGGTTTAGAAGAAAAACAAACATGACTTATTCATAAAGACCATTTATTAAACAAAAGATCAAGAACAAAAACGATGGTTTATGTAAGGATACCATTCATAAAACTACGATTTTTGCTCCCTGGAGTAATTACAATAACTATTCGGTTGCGGCACTAAGCGGCATACAGAACACTTGTGAACAATTTTCCTTCTTTGCTACCATTCCTTAAATACCCTTTTCTTATACACTTTCGTCATTGCGACATCATATCGGCGTCATCTGATGGCTTCCTATAATTTGCATGTTATTCTTGAAGATGTGTGTGGTAATTCTACAGGCGAAATTTTTGCATTAAAGTTCGATTTCCGTGTGATTATGAATTATCCTTAATTTATGGACATGAGTGTATTAAACATCCTAAAAAAATATTAAGTCATTTCTTAAATATCAGCAGACGTTTTAGCATTTTGGAGATCAAGAATTCATGAAAAAATGCAAATTGCAAGAACGCAGTTTGAATATTTCAAATCTGTAAAAAATATATCGAAAACCATAAGAATTGTTGTCTGAATATATATTTTATTGAACTAACCTTATATAGCTCAATTTATAAATATTAAATGGGAAGATAATCTATTATGGGAAACATTCAATGGTGCTAAATCCTCTTAAAGTATTGCAACAAATTTCAAACATTTAATCGTACTGTTACAGATCGAACTACAATTTTTATTAAAATCACACAATCAACTGTGGAAGAAAATCATATTTATTGAAACTTTATTTTTCCGACTTAGTGAAAATAATGCCTGGACCGGGAGTCGAACTCCGGAACTTTGACTTACAAGGTCAAGGCTCTACCAACTGAGCTATCCAGGCCGACAACCGATCAGCATTACTCACTCACCGGGAGTTCGACTCCCGGTCCAGGCATTATTTTCACTAAGTCGGAAAAATAAATATTCAATAAATATGATTTTCTTCCACAGTTGATTGTGTGATTTTAATAAAAATTGTATTTCTTTCTCCCATTGTTTAATGGTGTTTTCCATTTCCTGAGGCTTATTTCTGTTGAGCTATCTACATGATAGACCAGAGATGTTTCTGCCTAAAGGTTGTCTGAGTGAGTAATGCTGATCGGTTGTCGGCCTGGATAGCTCAGTTTGTAGAGTCTTGACCTTGTAAGTCAAAGTTCCGGAGTTCGACTCCCGGTCCAGGCATTATTTTCACTAAGTCAGAAAAATAAAATTTCAGTAAATATTACAGATCGTCCCATTTTTGAGACAAGGGAAAATACACTGTCTAAAATATTGTCAAAAACAATAAAAAATATAACGTATCCCCAAAAACAGACAATGGTAAATAATGAGTTAAGACAATGTTTATTCCTAGAGCCGCATACTTTTTTAACGAGATCCAATAATGAAACCCGTTGCTGTAAGCAAAATTTATAAAATGTCCTTATCTCTGTTTTTCCCCGTTATTTTCATTTATTAATTTCTTCATTAAAAATTTCAAATAGTTCTTAAAAATAAAATCAACGGAAATATATAATAATTTTATTTTTTGAGAGTATTGCGCAATACATCATGTTAATATTTTGAAAAGAATGAAATTTGATACTATTTACTTCACTCAAATGTTAGAAAAAAGAAAGTGAATTTGCCGTGTTTACTCTCCGAATCGGAACTTTTTGATGGAGAATGAATGTGGCATTTCGTATTCATCAACGGAGACGTAGATTTGGTTAATTGAATTCAGTAATTATTCATAACAGTTACTACGTTATTCATAGTTTATTTTTTATACAGTATAAAAGAAAATAGAGTTCTTGCGACATTTTATATCGCAAATTTCTAAGAATATATGAGCGATAAAATAAAAGCTCCGATTGAATAAACACCTTATTATAAATAGAATAGAATATATTAGTTTAGGGAAAACACTTGTTTATCCTTTCATATGCAGTGAAACATTATTATTATTATTATTTTGATGGATATTTTTAACCCTAAAGATAATATTTTCTAACAGTATTTTGATTTAGAAACTGAAAATAAAAAAATATATAGAGACTTTGTTTTTGAAATTATAATAACTAAAATATTTCAATTTTTTGTATTTCAGTTTATTGATAATTCATGGAATAATAAAAATATTGTATTAGTGTATGATAAAAACATTAATGTGCAATGTTAAAAAATAAAATAAGTAAAGATTGAAAATTAAAAATTAATTTTAACATAAAGGGAAAATTATCGTTCTTATTAAAAAAAAAAAAAAAAATCTAAGAAGAAATGATGATAAATAAAAAAATTTATTATCAAAAATATGGGACTAGTTAATTATTTTATAGCATCATCATTAATTTACTCTAATTTTAATAAAATAAAGGAAGTAAATTCTAGAAATAATTTAGCTTACTGTTTCTTCTTAGTAAAAGTATCAACTTAATTATATTAATTAAAACTTATTATTTATTTAAAAATTTAAATTTCACATACAGATTATTTTATGACATCATATTCCTTACTACACTTTACTAAATGGTTGGTTGTAGGGTTTAAGACAGATTGACTATGCTAGGGTCCTAGCCCTGTAGGTGGAATGACTTCCATGAGGGGTCTTTCTAAGAGGTCCTAGCACGTATTTATGCGAGTTTCGGAGAAAACCACTGAAAACTCCGAACGTATAGGTCGATGAATGCGACCTCTGATCGAACCTAGCACTTCCCATCTAACAGCTTTGAGCGCAGAACCGTTCTTTACTAAAAGGATATTTTCTATGACTGCATACTTATAAATTGTGCTTAATATAATTAATAATTTTTTACATATATTTATCGTTATAACCATTTACATATAAATATATTTTGATGGAATCGGAAAAGTTCACATAATTCTCCTGATTTCATGTAAAATTATGTGAATTATATAAAAAATTACTGAATGGTTAGAGTTCTGGTCACCAATACCAAATTCAATACCCCGGTTCAAGTACAGTTGTTTTTAGTGGTTGCAAATCCATTTTAAGTAGTAGATTTCGGCAATTAGCTCTAGTGTAGAAAACGAAAAAATAAATAAATAAAAATAAAATAAAAATAAAATAAAAATAAAATAAAATAAATAAAAATAAAGCTCCAAACTGAACCCAAATAACTAAAATATAGTGCGCTTTGCATTATTTTTAATATTCTAGTATGAATCAATTATGTTTTAAATATTATTTCATCAGATAAATTATTATTTAAAATGGTCTGTATGCATATTGCTTTATAACAAATAACTTTAACCATTTCATTCCCAATTTTTTCCCTCCATAAAACAATAAATCTTATATTTAGTCATAAATTTGTTTCAAAGGTAATATATAAAAATATTTTTTTAAATAGGAGTAATAGCAGAATACGGATTAATATAGCTAACAAAGCAACTGAGAGGTGTTTATTTATGTTTAATATAACTACTGATGCCATTAAAAATCCTAACTTTTCAATAAATCAAAATATCAAAATTTTGGAAGAAATATATATATTAATTAATTAATATAAAAATTATAAACATTAAGAAATAAAAAAAATATTTTAAACAGTTAATTTACTTAAATCTTTATATCCCAAATTACCTTATTTTTGGAAAAATAGTTTGAAACTTTTTTATTATATTCCTTTGCTGCATAAGAAACATCTCATATTAAATTTAGCTTAAACTATAGCTTAAACTATAGGGACTTTGAAGTTCCAATGAAATCCTAAATTTAGGCTATATTGAGGATTTTTTTTTTTTTTTTTTTTTTAATGGGACTTTAAAGTCCCGGTGGGATACAAAGGGTTAAATGGTTTTATAAATTATGACGTAGTTCAGATTTAGGATAATCCATTAATATATTTATTTGTAAAACTCAAGCGAATTATTATCAAGAACTTTAGAGATTTCAGAAAATTTATTTCAATTTTTAATTGGTGTAAATTAAAGCATCGTTTAGAATTTAAGATTGATATCTTTTGATTTTTAAAAAAATCAGATATATAACAGATACATATCTATCTGATGTTTTGATAAAACGGCGAATTTTAATGTGTATTAATTTATATTTCAATTTTACAAATAAAAAGAAAGTTGGTAAAAAGTTTTTTTAAACAGCCAAAATTTGTTTAAAGAAATGTATTTAATTTTAGATTTAAAAAAAAAAAAAAGGAAATACTAAAAAATCTAAAAGTTTATTAGACGATAAGTTATAAAGGACTTTTAATTTTGGAGGACAAATCAATTAACCATTCACTTCGCGGATGAGCTGATTAACTATTAAGTAATGGAGACGGCGAAAAATTAATTAGGGTAATTAGCAGAGATGACAATATCCGTGCAACCTCACATCCTCATAAATGTCACATACTGTGATTGAAATAACTGCTAGCTCGACCATGTTGTACAAAAACGCAACTGACAGAAAAATCCGAAAACGCATTATTTTGTATGGATGAAATAAGAATTATTTAAAGATATTCATATTTATTGTTAACATACATGAATAACAGAAAACTAAAAGACGTGCGTGTGGAAAACTAGTCGATTCTCTCTCTTCCTTATTTTGCTTTTTTTTTTAAACATTTTTTATAATTATTCGTTTCTAGCTTTGTTATATTGTATTCTGAAGAGCATTAACATTTGAGCATTTTTACTTTACTTTTTTTCTTTTTCTTTTTCTTTCTTTCTTTTTTTTTTTTTTTTTTTGTAGGTGTGTGGATGTGGGTGTTTAAAACGCTAATTACAAATTGTATTATCTATTCCAAAATATATGCGTAAAAGCAAATATATCTTATTGTATATAGTATAAAATTTCCGTAAACTCTCTCAAATAATATTTGAATACAAGATAATCAATTAGTAGACCTGCTAACTATGCTAGTTTATCAGTAATGGTATTAGGCCCCGCCCTTTTTTTCACACCAGAATAGCTGTAGAGTAATATTTAGCAATATGTTCACATGATTAAATAAGAAGACTCTACAACTATTCTGGTGTGAAAAAAAGGCGGGGCTTAATACCATTATGGATAAACTAGCATAGTTAGCAGGTCTAACGCAGTTACTTGTACCTAGAATATGAGTTTAAAAATAATCCAGGAATACGCACACAGATTTATACATATATATAATGTAACAAAATTGTAGAATGCAATAGAAACATATAACCAAATGCCAAATTTATCCATAAGATTCAACATATATATACACTAAGCAACAAAAAAAAAAAAAAAAAAAAAAAAAAAAAAGCCGCACTGCAGAAAAATTTGTAATAACTTTAAAATTAATTGTTGGAACAAATAAAACTGTCATGTTTGCATAACACCAAAGGGATGAAATGATACCTATGTACATTTTCGATTTAATAATTCGCTTTATTACATTCTACGAAGTATTTTATAAAAATCTACATAAAATTTTCTTTTTAAACATAATGCAATAACCATACACTTTGTATTCTATTATGATTTATTGTATGAAATAAACAAGTTATATTTTAATATATGAAAAATAATTTTTTATTTGTTAGATCTAAGCAATTTTTTAATAAAAATATGTATTCTGCATTGTTTTTTTTTTTTTTTTTTTTAAATAAATATATATATATATATAAATCTCAAAAAATTCACTGTGCTAAATATTGTAAATAACTTTTCTAGTTCTTGCAAAGTTGTAGGCTGCAAATTTCGAGTCCTCCTTTCTCTTCCCGCGCCTTTTTATGATTAAACATTTTCGAGCGAATTGAGATTAGGACTGTTTTCAAGTCTAATAAAGAAAAAAGTCTGCGATATTCTTTGTGGGATTTAACTTAGAGTGAAAATTATATTATTACTTACAGAATTATAGGTGCTCATGGTAATGGATAGGTAATTTTAACAATTTGATTCAAATTGACGTACCACAGACGCCGTACAGCAAGGTGCATTAACATCATGAAATGCTGCTTGAAGGAAAGTCTGAAATACCTCCAAAATAGTCGGCCAGGCGCCACTTTTATAACCACCGTGTTTTATTTTGAGTTAATTGATCCCTTGGGCATGAAAATTTGCCGGATTCCTTGAAAAATTGTGCACCTCCGTACCATAATGTATGGGGAAAATGTCACTGTTTTAAGAGTACGAGTTTCATTAAGTCGGTCCCATTTTCGTCCTCTTCTAGCTTTTTTCAGCTGCTCGAAATAAAGAAAACTTGATTCATCAGAGAAAACCAGTTCAGCCTAATAATTAACTGATAATGTTTTTAAATTTTTGGTCAACTAATGCATTGTTTTTTCTAATTCTTTTCCATAATAATGGCTTTTTTCGCAGATATTCTGTTCTTTAACCTGCTTTGCTTAATTGTTCCCGAATTGTTTTTGAAGAAAGTAATTTACTATACACCTTTTTAAAATCTTTTTTAAGTTCTGAACATGATACAAATCAATTTTTTAAACATTCGCTTTTTAACTTGCAGTTATCTTGCTTGGATGAGCAACATGGCCACATAAAGCCAAATTTCCATTTTAAACGGCCAAAAAATTTTATATTTTGCTAAAAACCATTTTACCAATATTTCGTTAACATTTAATTATTTTGTCATCTCACGTATTAAAATATTTTTTGATTTTATTCAAAAATTAATACTTTTTGTGTCATCGTTAACTGCCTTATTCTTACCATTTTTGAAATAATTTCCAAAATTACAGTTTTTCTGAAAATTGCATCTTGTTTTTAACACTGGACTCAATGCTAAAGTGTAAGTGGAGGACAACATAATAAAATCTGTTCGTAAATCTGCTTTTTAAACGATAGAATTGGCGGTTGTAGAAGGTGAAAAGAAAAATATTCAAGTGCGGCTTTTTTTTTTTTTTTTTTTTGGTCGCTTAGTATATATATATATATATATATATATATATATATGTTAATATTTTACAAATTAATTTTGAGAATTGGAAGATTTCTTAAAAATTAATTTGCAATATTTAACTTATATTTCCATTTACTGTAACCTTTTGCTAAAACTTTTCGCTTTTAGGATATTTTTTATTTATATTAATAATAATAATAATAATAATAATAATAAAAGTACTTGAATACATTAATGATTATGTCGTTTGTAAACTGAATTGGTTTTGTAAACATTTGATTAACTGTTTTCGTTTTCATCTGCATAGTCAAGTTTGTGAATTCTTGTTTATTAGTCAATCGGGCATATTTATCTGTTAAAATAATTAAACAAATTAAATTTCTTAGTTTCACGCTAACGGATAACTACATATTACCTATCTTTTTGCATAACATATTTCAATATATGCCCCTGATTGATTACTGTAATGCTTTCACATTTAAAGGATTTTGTTCATCTTATATCAAATTTTTTGTTTCATACTTTTTACAACGGCATGTACTATAGGATGATATATATATATATATATATATATATATATACAATATAATAGATTCTTGTAAATGACTATAAATTTTTAATAGCATTTGAAATTCAAATTAGATAATTAATATTTCATGAGTAAAATTCATCAGTTGGAGATATATATGAGCGTGTAAATTTATTTATTCATCAATATTATGAGTGAGAATATATATAATGTGAGAGAGAGGGGCTCTCTCAAAGCTGCAAGGGGAGAGGTGTTGACAGCGATAGGTCATGCTCGTCAATCTAGCTGTTTGGAGTTTTCCGTGGTTTTCTCTGAAACTCGCTTAAATATCTACCAGGAACTCTTAAAAAGACCCCCTCGGAAGGCATTGTTCCTAAGCCTAGGACCCTAATTTAGTGAATAGGCCTTAATCCAAACAACCAAAATAACCATCGGTATTTTGCCTTTAAAGAAACTTGGATTAATTAGGCCTCTTCTAACAAACATTTTCCAAAGATTCTTAAAATTATGGATAGGATACTGAGCACGAATCTTATAACAAGTCCATAATTATGGGATAATAACTACTTTGCACGGAGAAGAATAGAGAAAGAACCCCTCCAGTGCTTTTAAGAGACCCAATTTTCCGTCCAGATATTTAGCCTAGTATGTAAGATTCAACAGTGAATGAATCCAAAACAGAATCAGTTGTCGAAGAATCATCGTGAAAAACAGATAATTAAGAGCATACCTCGGATTTTTTTCTTTTTTCTGATGAACGCATTTCAGTTCAGTAGCAAATTGACATTAATTAACTTTAATGGCTAATAGAAAAAAAAAAAAAAAAAAAAAAAGCATATGCATTGAATTATTAAAAGGACTTCCCTTTTCTGATCAATCTCTACAGACCTAATTTGGGTTCTCGTATCCTGTCATTGTTTCATGAAGCATCGTTGTATGTATCATTTGTTACTAACCGATGTTACAGCATGTTTCGTTTTTTAACAACATTAATTAAAAAAAAAATTCTATAAATTTCAATAAAGTAATATCGGAAATTTGCATCTCTCTCTCTCTCTCTCTCTCTCTCTTGAGATTGTTTTATAATAAATTTTAAAAATAAAAATGAATCTAGCTTTAATATGTTAAGTATTTCGTAATGTAGGAGCTTAACTTAACTAAAAGCTCCGGATAACTATTTAGCCAGAAGCATTGTTATAAGTTTAGTGGAAAACATTTCTATATAAAGAAGGATAATATATTTTTCATAAAAGTCCAATATCTATAAGTCTTTTTTTTTTTTTTTTTTTTTTTTCTATTAGAAATAATATAATATGGTGTGACACTCATATTGCTTTCTCTAACCCTGCATTACTCTAGACACGTTATTATAGTTTAAGGGGGAAGACAAAAGATCTTCTTTAAATCTTTACAAAACACTTTAAATTACAGTTCAAAAATGTTTTAGAAAAAAAAAATATATTGAAGTACATTTTTGTGTGAGCAAAGCTATATTGTATATACATTCATAAAATATTTAAAGCTGTTATTAAATTCAAAATAATTTCAAGTAAGTCAAGAAACTGCTGCCCACAACACTCTTTCAAATTCACTTGACTAGTTTAGAATAACCCTGTATATTATCTATAAATTATATACACGCCAAACAGTGTATTTTAACTCCGCACAGCAGAAAAATAAATAAATAAATAAATAAGATAAGATAATTAAAAAATAAAAATAAAATAAAGTAAAATAAATAAATAAATCTTAACACAACTTCATACGCTGTTTGAGCCTCAACATAGCCCTAATATATGAGAAGTCTTTTGTTTGGCCCTGTAAGCAAAATATAGATATTTTTCATGTCATTATTACTTACAAACTTTGAATAAACACCATAAAATGCAATATTCAAAGTTTGTAAGTAATAATTTTTACAACGCCAGTTTTGTGATGCTTCTTTATTAAATTTTTCATGTCATATTCTAGGTAAAATATGCTTTTATGCATATAAGATTAAACGTCAATTTCATCTTGTTTTGCAGTTTACCGTTTAACATTTCATCTTGAAATGTTAAACGGTACCTACTTGCAATTTCCCACAAAGACGTAATGTATTTAAATACTTTTTTTGTCTCTGTACACGAACCACACACAGACAGACACACATATAGACCCTCCACTAAAAACCTGGTTTTCGGATTCAGGGAACCTCAAAACGTGTTATTTTATCAAAAACTCACTTTGACAATGTGAACCAAAATAACTTTTTCTCTACCGTACGGGAGAAAGAGAGTAAGAGAAAGAAAAAAAAAATTATTTAACTTTCATTAGTTTGTGTTATTTCATAAAGAAATTTTTTCCTGATGTTTCAAGAGAAAATATATCTTAATCTGCACCAGGCATTAAGCGAGAAAATAAAACATGTTTTTTAGTCATATAAGTGCTGAGTTAAAAGTCTTAGTGGTATGATACCACTCGTTTCTACCAGTGAACATGAAACTTAGAATTTCGAAAGTCAAAAAGGAAAAAAAAGTTTTTATACTTCATTGCTGTAATAAGATTTTATGACATACAAGAAAGCAGAAGAACATGAACTAAGATTTTATTTAAAAAAAAAAATTCCTTGTGCTATCTAGACTACTAGTTATGAAAGAAATAACGTCTTCCTTTCACTTATAAAAGACTTTTGAAAATTTTGTTTTCAATGTTTTCACGATGTTGCTATAGGTTGGGATAGCGTGATGCAAGAGCAAAAAAAAAAAAAAAAAAAAAAAATTTCAAACTGAATGAATAATTTTTTATAGCTCACATCAATGTGAAACGGTTGCGAAAAAAAAAAAATATATATATATATAATAGCAATATATATAAATTTATATAAACTAGTATGTTGTGATCACCATAAGATTTTCTTCTATATAATCTTATACAAATTCACACACTACAAATCATTTATTAAGTTATTATTCATTAAAATTGCTTTTCTTGATGAATGAAGAAGATTCTTATCTCTGAAAAATATAACACTAAATGCCAAAAAAAGTCGATTCTAAGCCAACATTAAAAGAAATCTATTTTTTTTTTCGTTAAAAATGAAAAAAGAATCGATAAATTTGTTTTAAATTACCACAGATCTATGGTTCAAACATCCGTTTTAAAGGTATGGACGAATTCTTCCGAAAAATTCCCATGTTGAAAATTTACAACACGGGAGGAGAGGGATGGGAGTGGTGGAAATGATACATATACACACGTTTTTTCCTAGTTTACTGCTACTATAATCAATAACCCACATTAATTTTATATTCATGCTTTAAAAATAACTCTCATTATGTACATTTATACGACATTTTGTCTTATACTACCATGTTAAAAATTTAGAGAATTGGGGATCACAGCGCCACCTGTTGAGCGATTGATCCCCAAATGTTATCAGCACTAATCAAGTTCCAACTAAATACCAAGTTTGGTTTAATTTAGTTCATTGGCTCGTGAGATACAACATCCACAAAATTCGCGATACACACACAGACACATAGACACACATATAGACAGAAAGACATTTTCTGAAAACAGTCAAATCGTGTTTAGGACATTCAAAATGCGTAAATCCGTCGAAAAGGGGAGTTCGGAAATTTTCACGAATCCAGTACTTTTCTTCTTATACATATAGAAGAAAGTAAAAAAGAAATTAACTAATTTTCTTTTAAGACTTTAATTACTATGGACCTAATGACTAATGACTATGACTCTAATGTCCTAATTTCTCAGGACTTTAATGAGTATGTTGAACATTGTTCAATTATTTAACCAAACCTATAGATAATCTATCCGTGTTTATAAATAACGTTTACTTAACCGTGTTTTCACATTCAGCGAAGCTTGGGATAAGGTAGAAGTTGAATTCATTTTACTTTCGAGATTAATGAAAAAATTACAAAGTGATAAAATTTTATTCTTGGCCAAACAAATATTTATATAAATTAAAGATATTTTTAAAATTTCGTAGACAAATCAAAAAGAGCCCACCAGAGGTCGAGCGGTTCTGAGCTCAAAGCTGGTATACGTGAGGTACCGGGTTCGATCCGAGCTCAGGTAGCATATAACGTTGTTATAACGTTGCAAGTAAGTCTCAACAGTGAAAAAATAGTTATAACAACGTTATATGCTACCTGGGAGGTCGCGCTCGTCGGCCTAGCCGTTCGGACTTTACCGTAGTTTCCTCTGAAGCTTGCGTAAATACGGGCTAGAACCCCTTTGAAAGACCCCCACGGAGGGCACTCTCCCCTCAGGTCTAGGCTGCTAGATTAGTCAGTCGGCCTTACTTCCAAAACAAACAAACAAATCAAAAAGAAAGTTTTTTTTTTTTTTTTTTTTTTAAATAAATTACTGTTTTACGGTAGCATTTTAAGAATGTACGACGGATAATGTAATAAAATTTTTATTATAATTTCACTGTCTTTTTTTAACCTATAGGAGGGAAAAGGTTCAATATATGGATTATCATCAAAAATAAAAATAAAAATGTTTACTTTTTATGACTAAACTAATTGATAGGTTTTATGGCTCACTATCAGCGTAAACGGAAGCGGAATAAAAAGAAAAAAAGACATAAATGTACAGAATTTTTATCTGAATTCATGCCCTGTTTGATCAAGCTGTTTTCACACCTCTGCAATTCATGCAGTGAATATTTACTAGAAATATCGTGGGCACGAAAAATAGACAGGAAAACGAGTAATTCTTAGTTTTGACTATTTTGGGAGGGATAAAATATTAACAAATAAATATAATAAATATAATTCTTCCCTTTGATAAAAATGGATTAAATTTAAGATTAATATTCCTTTAGAAGGTAAAAATTTTAATCTCTCGACATAAGTTAAATAATGAACATTTTCAGATGTACCTAATGAGTGGGCTGATGCATGTTTAGATAATTTTTAACAGTATGTATTTGATAGGCATTAATCATCATAATTATAGCATAACACTGATGAAATGATAAGTATGTCATTAATAATTTTCAAGAAGATTGAGGAAGAATTAATTTATAAATATGAAGATTTATTGCATTAACGAAAAAAAATTATATATATATATATATATATATATATATATATATATATGAAATTAATATAATTAACATATACTTAATATCTTTTCGAATGACATAACTTAATTATCGTTACCTGAAACATAATTTAATGTTAATTGTTTAAGTAAAAAATAAGTAAACACAAAGAAAAATTGTAAAGTAAAAAAGAATAAAGAAGAATTCGTGTTTTTAATCAGCTTAAAAAATAAATAAATAAATAAATAATAATAAATAAAATAAAATATGTTGATGTAGGCGTTTAAATTGTTCTTGTCCAAAAATATCCCTTTTATCAATGTGTATTCTAAAATGCGTACAAATAAGCAGTAAATATTTATATTTATGATTTTGTCAATCCAGAAAGAAACATACCATAAATATCTTCTTTTTTTTCTTCTTAGTTTTTGACATTTTAGAAAACATGCATAAAATTAAGAAGAAGAAGAAAAGAAAAAAACACTTGCCATATTTCTGAAATTTTCTAAACATTCATTTCCACCAGATTAATATTGTATTAGTATTTTACGTAATTTGGTATAAACTTTATGGCAAAAATTAAAAAATAATAAAAACTTTAAAACTCTGCTTTTCGTTCTGTAAAATTTTATTTTCCTCAAATAGTTCCATGGTTATACGTTCCTGTGATTTTTTTTTTTCTGCAAGAACGATTCATTGTTTTAATTTCGCTGGACCACCTCTGTTTTCCGCCATTCTTGGGTGGGAAGATTTTACGTGATGCGATCTCTCGGTGTGGTTCCTGGAAATTGACATGTTTATTACTACCCAATCTCTTCTCGCCTTTTATACTGCGACTTTTTTCATTTTTTCATATAATTAAAAATCTTCTCACAAACATACTTCTGCATGAACAGTGCGTGCGCGTACTAATCTACAATAAAGAGAGAGAGAGAGAGAGAGAGAGAGAGAAAGGGAAAGAAAAAGAAAAAGCAATTACAGCTCAAAATTTTTTCTTTTTCCTTTTGTTTTCTTTTTATTGTTTTAAAATTTATTTTAAGATCAATACTTTTGCCCACGAAAAACATGTAGTTATAAACAATCTAAAAAGATAGATTTGTACGAAGATTTTAAATGAGCTTTTTTTCGATTTTTGATATAAGCAATTGTTTTGCTCTGCCATGCAATTGTTTTTTCCGTAATAAAAAGTTGCGTAATGACATGTTTGATACTCGTTTGTGGTGCATATAATTCAACTGCGTAATTTTACCAGAAGATCTCGTTCAAAAATAAATAAAAATAAATTACTAAATAAATTGACTGGGTTGATCTTTAAGACTTTTTAAACATCTATTCGTGTTTTCTTTGAAACCAATTGTTAAAAGAGAGAACAATTCACTGATACCTGAGGCTGTAATTTGTCTTATTTAAGATGATCTAACTTAACCCTTTCAGGCGTAGCGCCCTCACAGCGAGGACATAATTACAAAGTTCCAACTGCAAGAATTCACCCCAGAATTTTTTTAAACAAAATTTTACTTAGTTATCTTAACAACAACAATAACAAAAAGTCATTTTTTTTCCCTTTAATTTTATTCATAAATTCTGGTGGCAGTCTAATTTAAATAAGCACCATTACCTTCGACTCAAAGGGTTAAAGCATTGCTGCAAAAATTCTAATTAATATTTCGTAAAATAGTTAGTATCCGCCCCCTTTTTCACTTCACCATATTTTTAGAGTACTTTTCTCCAAATGTAATCCCGATTAAATAAGAAGAAAAATACGTTTAATAAAAGACAGATGTAAAAAAAAGGCGGGTACTATAAGTTTTACGAAATATTAATTAGAATGTTAGCAGGTATGGCTAAAGCAAAATCTTCTTTCTTTTTTTCTTAATTATTAAACAAGAACGTGTTAAATTTCAAGCAAAGATATTTATATTAAAAAAAATAATGTTATTT
This sequence comes from Salticus scenicus, assembly GCA_963930645.1. Classification (NCBI taxonomy): domain Eukaryota; kingdom Metazoa; phylum Arthropoda; class Arachnida; order Araneae; family Salticidae; genus Salticus; species Salticus scenicus. Next base: position 306,954,408 of record OZ005651.1, on the reverse strand, counting down.
TTATATTTTAATCCTTTAAAAGTAAATTACAGGAACAAAAAAAATTATTTTTAAACTAAATCTACGCTTTGTGTAAATAAACTTTAAGAAAATTATACATAAACATAGCTACTAAACCTCCCATTTTACCTGCAGACTTAATACCAGAATTTTTCTAAAAAATTTTCAATTTATTTAATCTTAAACAGTAAATACGACAGATTTCTATTTAAAAAAATTGGTGATAAATCTTATTTTAAATTCCGAAATTTCGGCAACTTATAGGTATTCCCTTCATTTTGAACGGTTCTGCGCTCAAAGCCGGTAGACGTGAAGTACCGGTTCAGTATTGCCATGTTTGGGGACTTTTTTATTCTATATTCACCACTAAATCTTAATTGTAATAGTTGCCTAATCACTTCGAAAATTAATCGTCATTACGTATATCAAATATCACTTCTCAAAATTATTGGTGACTATTGAATAAAAATATCCACAAGTCTGGCAATGCTGTATCGGTTTAATCCCAGGTCGCGCTCGTTTACTTAGTCGTTTGGAGTTTTCCGTGGTTTTCTCCGAAACTCGCGTAAATTCATTGTAGCCCCCCTCAGAAAGATCTCCACGGAGGACATCCCTCCTTAGGCCCAGGTCCCTAGTGTAGACAACTGGCTTTGACCCGAAAACCACCCTCTTTCATTGATTTGTGTTTAGCGTACATTTAGTAGTAATGCTATCGATCACATGTCTGTATTGAAAAATATAAAGTAAAAAAGTAAATATAAAAAATCGGGATGAATAGAATTCATTCAATGTAATTAAGCAATCAAATATTACATTCTAATTTTTCTAAAGTTTAGTTCATAGACAGTTTTAATTGAGTGCTAAAATTAACTAAATCTAAATAAACTCCCTTACAAAAATAGAAAACGAGCCCTATATCCGAAATATGTAAATTAAAAATTGTGAATTTGGAAGATTTAGGAAATTTATCTACAATGCAAGATGTAAATCCGAAATTATATTCCAAAACTTTTAGAAATAAAAATAATTAGGGGTGGGAATCGATTAAGAGTTTTAACTGGGTTAATCGTAGTCCATTAATCGATTAATCGTTCGATTAATCGGATTTTTAATCGTTTTTCATTTTTCTTTATATAATTTTATTTCATTGATGAATAAAACTCTCATATTACATATATATATATAATTCATAATTTTGACTGATTTTTTTTTTTTTTTTTTTTTTTTAATTTTTTGTCTAATCAATTATATCTGTTTCATAACTGTAATTTAAATCAATTTCCAGAGTAATAATTGATGACTTTAAGTGTTAATTTTATATAAATATTTTCACTTATTCAATTTTATTTATATATTCATTTATTTATCTTTAATAAATTAATTTTTTGATTCATTTTGAAAGAAACATTAAATGAATTTACACATATTTTAGTTTTATATTTGCAGCCTTGTCCATCTCGCTTGTCACTATTTTTAAATGAATTCTCAAAATTCCATATCATTATCATTCCATATCATTATCAAATTCTTATATTTTAGTTCTTCTTTGTCACTTCGGACTAAAACACAGAATGTTATTTTCTGTACCTACTTCAATAGTTACTATCACCAATTCTAAACAGACAATAAACGTTTGAAGATACTGTGAAACTCTGTTGACATGTCCCCCATCAGAGAGATAGTAAAAATCTCAATCCTTTTTTTTTTTCTTTTTTAATCTTTAGCATTTCAATTTTTTTTAAAGCTTCTTGTTTCTGAGAATACTATTACCCTTAAAAACACTTTATGTAGAAGGCTACAGACAGGAGGTGTTGCTCTAGCATGCACATGAAGCGGCATTTTGTTTAATAACTGTCCTCTCCCATTTCTCTATCAACAAAAGTGCAACAACTTCTTTTAATAGGTTTTACTTTTATTTATTTATTTATTTTATTTTTTATTTTTTTGCTTTTTCATTATTTGAGGGATGCTTCTTAGAATGTTTGTTAGCAAAATATGTGAAAAAATATATTTTAGGCAGAACTATATTTTTACTTTAATTCGTAGTTTGACAATTTTAATCGGATTTTGAAAATGTTTAATCGAATTAATCGATCCGATTAACTCGATTAACAAAATTGATCGGGACTAAGCATTGATCGATTAACCGAACCGATTAATCGATTAATCGGCACAGCCCTAAAAATAATAATTCAGGAAATATATACATTTAATTTTTTTTTTTTTTTTTACCTTTTTTTCAGTTTTTTTCCTTTAAAAATAGTTAATTTTAAATTTCATGAAACTAACAGCGTTTTCCCCTCTCTTCTAGGTAATTATTTTATAATTTGCATATAATCTGTAATAATTTTGTTTAGAACGTATAGTTATTCTGCATTTTTATATATTATTTCAATATCTAATAGCCCAAAAGAAAAAAAGATTTGTTTTATAATCTAAGCTCAGGGATGAAAATTTTCTAAGTTTTTTTTTTTTTCCATCACTATAGTAATTTAGAAAAATTCATTGTGAACTCTTAAAAATTATTTAACACTTAGCACTATAATTTTTACGAAAGTAAGAAAAAATTACCTTTTGGAAGTAACTAGAAATTTGAAGATAAATACAATGAGAATTGAAAAAAAAAAAAAAAAAAGACAACTTTAATGTAATTTTCTTGTGTATAAAGCATTTTTTGTCTTGTATTTGTTTAACCTTTTGAGCTGAAAATTCTTCCAAACTGAACGTATTGTTATTTATATGAGGTTACGTTTCCCCAATCTTACTCTCGGTTTAAGATATATATATATTACATCTAATACACTTGCTGTTGTCTAAAATGTCATATTTTAAAAAACTTGTGTTTGAATGCTTAAAATTTTTGTGAGACAATTTAAGTCGTAGTGGTAGTTAGCATAAGAAAAACTGTGAAAGGATGTATCCTTTTTATACTTTTAATTTTATAGTTATTAAATTCTAACGTTTAATCTATGATCATTTATTTCAAAATTTTTATACGGTTGACTTATAGATTTCATTACATATATTTTACATTAAGGATTAGTGAATCTCTAAACATTCTCTCAAATTGTACATAATAGTCAAGATTCATTTAAAGAAAAAATAATAACTGAATTTCCAATTCAACTTGTAAAAAAAAAGTAATTATGAACTTTTTTATAACACATAGGATAGTTGCCAACATTTTAATTTATTCCGGAACAATTTTAGCCCCCCCCCCCATATTTAGCACTACTTTATTTATTGAATACATAACTGTCAACCTAATCTGAAGTATTGTTAGTATCCGCTCCTTTTTCGACATCACTGTATTACTACCGTTACTTCTGGCGTATAATCCGCAGATAAGACATACGCCTGTCATTTCCCCACCAGACTTTTTTTTTTTTTTTTTTTTTCCACAGAAAAATCTATATTTTGTCGAAGACACAGACCGAACAAACATGACTTTATCTGTGAAATAAAATTTGTAGTGCAAAATTGACTTATTTGGCCTGCGGATTATACGTCGAAATTGCGGTAATTAAGATGTTGGCAGCTCTGTCAGAGTTGCCAACATACTAATCAATAATTCAGAGGATTGTTTGAACCTGCCTTTTTTTTTTCACACCAGTCTTTATTTAGAGCACTTTTCTTCTTATTTCATCGTAAATAGATTTAAAACGAATAACTATAAAATTAAGTGGTTAATACCCGCCATTTTTTCCATATCACTTTATTTCTTGAATAGTTTTTTCAAATTTAATTACGATTGAATAAGAAGAAAAATGCTTAAAAAAAAGACTGGTGTAAAAAAAAAAAAAAAAAAAAAAAGTCAGATACTAACAATTTTTCGTAATATTAGTTAGAACGTTGACAGATATGTTTACAGTTCAAAATTGGAAAATACCCTAACGCAGACATGCCAACATTTTAAACCCTGTTAGTACCCGCCCCTTCTTTCTGACAACTTTATTTGTAGCAAAATTTTCTCCAGTATGTAATTACGATTAAATAACCCTTCAAGGAGCAAGATTTTTACACATTTTTAATATGAAAATCCACCAGAATTTTCAAACAAAGTTAAAACAAAAGAAATTAATATATATTTTCCCGTTAATAACTGAACAGTTAGCGATCCAGAAATCTTACGCAGTTTATTTCTTTTACAATGAGTATTTACATCGTGGTGAAATACTGTTGATTCTTTTGAAATCGAACTATTAAGAAACAAGTTATTCCATCTATATAGCGCTCGCATATTTAATAAAATTAAGTAATTATAACTTTATGAACAATATTAAAAACTAGGAATAATACTCTTTTCTTAAAAGTACATTTTATATATTCGTAAAGCTCAAAAAAAGATCTGAAAGTTTATTTAGTAAAAATAAAGCTACATACCTCCAATATTCGCTTTCAGAACTTTACTGCCAAATGGGGTTACTTTTTTCAGCGAGATGACATAGTTAACAAATTTTTAGTTATTTCAATATAAATTTAAGTTTTTTTTTTTTTTAATTTCTAACTCATAAAAGGAAAAATAAAAAAGAGCATCGGGTATTTACACACACACACCAAAATAATAATAATAATAATAATAATAAATAAAATTACACGAGACGTAATAACTGAAGATTTTTCTGAATTTATAAAAGATTTTAAACTTTACTTTGAATACATATTTTAAAAGGAAAGATGAAATTGTAAATTAACATATTTTTACAAAATCTTAATTCAAATTAAAGAACGTCGTCTGTATTGTTTATATATATATGTGTGTAACTATATAATTGTAACTATAAAATTTAAATGTAAAACATAATAAAATTTATCATACTAGAGATACATTATTAATGTCAATTTTGTCCAAAAATTCATATAAATAAAGCCATGATTACTAAATTAAAGATGAATTAAAATACTCACGCTATAATGAAAAAACATACCCACTCATGCTAATGATAATTTAATAAAACCAATGAAATAATAATAATAATAATAGTAATAATAATGATAATGGAATTTATCAGTCAGAAACCTTTAATACTTAAAAAGAACCTAACAAATTTTAAAAAGAAGTGGAACATAACAAACTTAATTAGAAGTGGAAAATGCTCAAAACTTGGAGGATTTCTCATCAGAGGATTTATAATCCTTATATATATATATATATATATTAGTTTGAAAAATAGCTTTATATTTTAAAATTGTATTTTCTATTAAAACCTTCAATACTGACATCATATTTTTCTTGTGATTCAATGATATCGCAGTAATAAACATTATGAGTTCAAAATCGAACAAACATTCAGTTAGTGTTGAAATAAAGATGGTTTCTAAATCGGAAGTCTAAATTAAGTTTTTCATAATCAGATTTAATTATCCGCAGATTAAATCGCCACCATTAACTTACTAATCAATTAAAGTTAAGGAGTCAGTAAAGCACGCACAGTTGCTGGAGTCCATATATTTTCCCTGACGACAGGGATAAAAGTGTTCCTTAAAAGAAAAGGGACTCTTCCACCACTAGTTTTTAAAAATAATCTCTGTCCTATTTAATCACAAAATATTAATATAAAAATACAGTACATGTTTCTAAATTCTAAATGAAAATAGTGGTGCCAAAAATGCAGAGCATTTTTACCCCTGAGTAACGCTTCCACTATTATGTTTATATAGTAATATTAAATAATATGATTCCACGATAAATTAAGGAGGAGATGGTTAATATAAATATAACGGTTCAAGAATCAGCGAAAAAAAGGCAGCTATATAGGAACCTTTTCACAGTGGTCTAATTTTACACGTTTGATTTTTTTTTTTTTTTTTTTTTTTTAACAAATAGGAAAAAATATTATTGAAAAAAATTAGCAAATAATTTTTAAACATCTTTTGCTATGTTCTGATTTTTTACAACAATAGTTTCAGTACATTTTTAAAATAATAATAAAAGTCAGCAAAAAATAAAAAATAAAATAAAAATAAAAATAAATAAATAAATAAAATAATAACAATAATTGTGCGGATTTGATTTTACATAAGAATCGTAGTTTAAGATGAATAAATAAAAGAAAATGTATTTATTTTATCCCCTTTAAATAACATCTTATAGAAATAAACGCCATTAAATAAATTTAAAAAGTGAGATAGTTTATTTGATTGCTTCCTTAGAGAAACTGTAACTTTCTTGATTAATTCTCACGAATTCTTCAAAATTACCCTATATAAAATTAGCTCTCAAAACAGTTCCACGTTTATCTAATAAGCGTCATAAAAGTTTCAAATGAATTACCTTTACTTCCCAGCTTTTGTTCCGCTGTCCTAATGCATTTTAATAGAAACGGATGGACATACTAAACCAGTACTTTAAATATTTCGAATGACAAGCGATCTTTTTTTATTAATTTTCTCTTCTAAAAAAAACTCTGAGTAGATACATATCAGTAAAGTTGTTCTTGACCTTGACCACGAAGTAGCGAGGGGAAAAACCTGGCTTCACGCCCAAATTGTCGATTCAAGAAGCATTGGAAATTCTACTTAACAATATTTACGTTTTTAAAGCACTGTTTGTTTACAAATTTAATCCCCCTCCTCCTCGTTTGTTTGAGATTAGACTTCAGGTGTCGAGTATTTTTTTTATTTTTTTTTAATCCAAAATGCTTTTTCTAAAACAATTTTGAATGTTGTTTTTTCACAGTCACATGATACCGCCGTAGAAGCGGCATTGGTCTGCTAAAGGTTAAAAATTAAAATAAATAAATGAATAAATAAATAAATAAATATTTTATTAAATTTAAATAGTTTTTGAAAATTTTTAATAAACTTATTATTATTATATTTCAATGCATATGTAAACAAATAATTATAGAGAATGGTTTAAGACAATAATAATAATAATAATTATTATTATTATAACAAAATTATAATGTCTACCATTCCGTCTTTTGTTGGTTTGAATCTATTGTCTGCCTGGGGCACACAAAAAGTCGTCGCCGTATATATACTACCAGAAGAAACTTAACACTTTGTCTATGGTCAGACATGACAGCATTTTAATTTATTCCGGAGCTTTCTTGAAGGGTAATTTTCTTCTCAGCCTTTTAACCCGCAGTATCCTCGCCACGAGAATGCAACTACAGAAATTCATCCCGGAATCTTTCAACATAATATTATCATACAACTTAACCCTTTCAGGGGCAGTGTAATTACGCTCATTCAGTATCGAGTGTCACCAGAATTTGAGAACAGATCTAGATGATATGATTTTTTTTTTTTTTTTTCGGTTAAGTCGAAAAGGCAATTTTTTTTTTTTAATTTCCGGGGTGAATTTTCGAAATTGGGAATTAAAATTAGGTGGTATAAAATATATACCACTTCCAATGAAAGGGTTAATTACATTTTATTCTTAGAAATCTATGCGTCATAATATATATATATATATATATATATATATACGCTAACGGTACATAAAGTATTTAAAAGAGTTAGGGATGAATTTTGAAAATTTAATGATTTTTTTTTTTTTTTTTTTTTTTTGGGGGGGGGGGGGGAATTAAAAAGTGTAAAATCTATGTAAAAATTTGAAAAAAAAAAAAAAAAAAAAAAAAAAAAGCATGGTTTTTGTTATATTTTTATTTTCAATGCTTTTTCATTTGAAGATATTGCAAAGTTCTTCCCTAATTCTCTTATAAGTAGGATTTATTAAACATCCAAGAAATATATATACATTAAGTTTTTCCTTCACTGTTAAAAATTTCTGTAAATTTATTGTAAATATTTATCCAGAGTTTCTATAACTTTACAGTAATTCTTAGTTAAAAGTGAATAATCGAGATTCTCAATCTTTATTCTGTATTTTTACCTAATTTTATTATTTAATTATTTAATTAAAATTAAAAATGACTGTTTCTTCTTTAGATAAAGCATTCCAATTCCGAAATATACTCTCACCAATAATTAATTAAATTAATATTAGTTATTAAAATGAATGTATAAAATAAGTTTTTTAACATCTCCATTTATTTTTCTCTGTAATTTTACGTAATACGTAAGATAATAGATTACACAGAGTTTTCTGATGAAAATTTTAACAGTGTTTAGAACCTGTAGAAGTTTTAGCATTTTGAAGATCACGAATTCATGAAAAAATACAAACTAAGGAAACAAAATTTAAAGATTTCAAATCTTTAAAAAAGTAAAAACCATAAGAGTTGCAGCTTGAATATATATATTATTGAAGAACCTAATATAGTTCAATTTATAAATATTAAATGGAAACATAATCTTTTATATGAAACTTTCAGTTGTGTCAAGTCCCCTTAAAGCAAATAAAAAGCGTAAAATCGCACATTCGCAGCCAATTTTATATGTTTAGTTAAACAATGGTTTCAGCAAGTGCATAATTTTTTTTTAATTGAAAGAACAAAATTTTGTTCAGGATATAATAATAATAATAAAAGAATTGATTGATTTAATATTTTTTTTTAGATATTTGGATGTAGGTGTTTTTTTTTAACACGCTTTTATTAGCTTCACCTGTATGTATGTTTTTATGTATGTTTGTATGTATCAGTGTATGTTTGTAACTGCTCTGGGAACAAACAAAAAATGTATATTGTAAAAAAAAAGACTTTCCCTACGTGAGCGCTGTGGCTGTGAGGTAAAGCTCCGCGCTACGAACCTAATGGTCTAGTGTTCGAGCCCAGTCAGGGGAGATTTTTCAAAAATGATTTTTGTTTAATTCTAAATTATTTTAATTAAAGATTTAAATATATGTAAACATTATGGTGTGTCACTCACACGATTTTCTCTTACCCTGCATTTTAATACTAAGATAGATATTTTGTGCTTTTTAGTTCATATTTCTATAAAAGCGTGTTCTTTAATTTTTTAAAACTATAATATTATTTTACTTAAGTCTTGTAAATTATAATAGCAAATATATCGGTATAGTTATTACTTTGCAGTTTGATAACATACAAAATTAAAATAGTTTTTTTTTTTTTTTTTTTTTTTTACATATATAAATATGTTTTGGAAAGGGTGAATAACCTTTCTGAAAAGTTTCATCGGGGGCAAGTTGTACCTATTATGAATCTATCAGATGCCCTAGTTTGATGATCTATATGATCAACAAACATTCCTTGTGGGTCAACATCCATTCAACACCCTTTATCAAAATTGAGGTCAGATTTCATTTAAAGATGCCAATATAGTATATTATCTGTTATGGAACAAGCGCCAAAAAGTGCTGGAAAAGAAAAAAAAGAACCGGGAAAGTATCTTCGTAAAAATATGTTAATAAAATACAGAACTGGCTAGAATAATGCATTGTATACAGTTATTACTTTCAATGGTTAAAACTCTATACAAAAATTTTAATTTACCTTCATTTGATGGTATTATATATATTTCAATTAACACTTTTCTTTTTCTACTTCACCTTCTTCTTCTTTTTTAAATAGATTTTTATAAATTAATAAAATGATACTTAGTTAAAATACAAAGAATATAGTTTCCACATTAATCCACATTATAATTAGGAATAACTTTTAAAGTCAAAGTAACAGAAAATATTAAATAGTTTTAAAATGAGAGTTCACCAGAATAGTAAATGAATGTTTGATTTATATTTGTCCTTCGCTACAAATGTTTTCTAAATTATTAATTTAAAGACAGGCAGTACACTTTCTAAATTATTGATTTAAAGACAGACAGTATACTTTCTAAATTATTAATTTAAAGACAGGCAGTATACTTTCTAAATTATTAATTTAAAGACAGGCAGCATAATTTCTAAATCATTAATTTAAAGACATGCAGTATACTTTCTAAATTATTAATTTAAAGACAGGCATTATACTTTCTAAATTATTAATTTAAAGACAGGCAGTATATTTTCTGAATTATTGAAATCGAAAATTTATAGCTTTTGTGACAAACTCTGAATAAAACAACACTTTATTGACGAAACTAAGATTAGTTTTATTCCAAGATACTATTAGTAATACTTTGTTTTCCATTTATACTGCATGCAAAGCTTTCCAATATGTTATTGTCTATAAATAAACGTTTAATTAAAAAAATAAAAAAATAAATTACTGTAAATGAAATTATGGATTTTTTTATGAATGTTTTTAATTAGTCGTTTTATTAAGAAAATTGTGTCAATTCAATATCTTAAAACAATTTTTCAATATAAATATAGATTTTCATTTAAAAACTGCTTTAGCGATCATAGAATATAAAAAGCTAAAATAGCTTTTACGTAAAATCTATCATATTTAAATTAAATTACAAGCTCTTAATCCTCATTAAAATATCCTGAGATTTGAAATTAAATATAATCTCAGAACACCAAAATAAAATAAACAATTAATTAAACATTTTTAAAATTTATTTAAAATCTCATCATATTTATATTTTATATTTCTTTCCTTTACAATGAATGATTTTTTTTTTTCACTATAAGTTGCGTTGTGTACTTTAAAATAGATTGTATAGACAGTTAATCAAGTGCAATTACAAAAATAAATAAATAAAAAAAGCAATACCTAATAATAATTATTATTATGCTTATTTAAAACAACATAATGTTTTTATTATTCTAATGACTTATTTTTACGTAGATAATTCTTCACCCTTATTTTAATGTGATAACAAGGCATTGATATTTAAAGAATCAGTTAGGCAGCAGTAGAAAATGGAAACACTGTAACTGAAATAGCAATGCAGTGTGAGAAACTGATGCGTATAAAAACGGTCATTTGAACAGCAAACGATTATTTAACCATATTATTACACCTGGCGGGTTTTCTCATTCGTCAATATGAACATAAAAATAAAGAATTCTTTTTCGGATTCGTGAAAATTTTCTTAATACTTATTTATTTTATTACTAGTCTAGCAAGATCTTTGTAAATAAATTGTATTTCAATCATTTTCTGAATAAATAAATAATAATAAAAAAGGGGGCAAATTACTGGACAATTAATCATTATAAATAAGGAAATTTTACAGTTTGAAAGTGAAGTTTTATCGAATAAATAAGTTTATATTTGCAATTAAATAGAGCTTGTTTATCGTTTCAAACAGTCATGATAGATATAATTCGAGGGAAGCAGGAATAACAGGAAAATTTAAATGTATATAAAAGAATTTATTGTATTAAAAGTATATAAAAATATGAAGTTGTTTTTATAATCATTTTAATTTATATGCAAGACGATATAATAATAAGAGCTTTTATTGTCCACGTAACTGTAATTAGAATCGATTCAAAAGTGAATTCTAAGAAGTTATCTTGATTTTCATTAAAAGCGTACACTACCTGTCTTCACTGACAGCCAAAGCTCGTGTTATTCTATGGGGAAATTTTCTTACAGAATTACTCATTACCTAATGTAATTTTTGATATTCCTTTTTCACATTCAAAGAATTCACAACCATTAAATTTGTTCTTGTTTTCCAAAAGTTGACTTCTAAGATTCAAACAATTTCATTTTGAAGCTAAATATTCGAAAAATAAAGTTAATTCAACCTTAACAAATCAATGAACTTAATACAGTCAAAATATAATATAAAAAATTACAAATATATATATATATATATATATATATATTGGAAAACAAGAACAAATTTAACAACTGTGAATTTTTGAATAGGAAAACAGAATAAAAAAAAAAAATAGGTAATGCTAAATGGAACATAACGGGTTCCTTATTTGAGTATTAGTAAAAGAAGGTGAAATTAAAGCTCAGATAAATAGGAATCTTTAAAAATCATATTCGATAAAATCTAAACATTTATACTTTTTTATTTTCAAAAATTGTTACTTTACCTTTAAAATATAACGCTATCAAACGGTAATTTTCTGTCATATATATTTGGTTTTGCATTTATTTTTTTATTTTTTTATTTTTTTTTAAAGAAAAATTAATTGGATGGTGTTTATGCCTGGGAAGCAATACCAGTTATAAAATTCTAACTATACTATTTTGTAACAGAAAGTCTTGTTTTAACTAAACTGTCATTTTGTAATTAAAACGCCTTTTCAAATGCATAGCTGCATAATTTATTGTGATCTAAAATGATGCCTTAAGTATATTTTACTGCTAAAAAACATCTACAAATCTGAAATATTTTAAATCCATTAACACATTTATATAAAATCATATTCTTAAATGAAACTTATATAAAATCAAATTATCGCAATACATTTTCTAATTGATAGCATTAAAAGCATTCAAAATCATCAAAACACTCATACTTTTATTTATTTATTTTTATTTAATAGCTATAAAATACCAAATGAAAATTTTTTGGCACTTCAAAAAACGTCAACATAATAATAATAATAATAACTAATTTCAAGGACAATGATTATCTAATGCTCTCAGTCAATTAAAGAATACATGCGATTCTCTCCAAAAAACTGAGAACACAGGATTTCCAGGCCTGCTTTATCTTAGGGGATAGTACGCATGGTTTGCCTAATAAAGTAAACAATACATTAAATGTTCTTGTAAATAGTCTCTCTGACTTCCATTTAATAATTTGAAATATATATACATTTAAAATTACAACCTTTTAGAAAGTCACGATCAAAAGAGATTGTTAATTTATCCCGATTGTAACAATTATAGAAAAATGTGCTTTTTAATACAGTGGTAATAAAAAAATTTTTAATACAATATTAATACAGTGTACTATTCTCGCAATAAAAAAAAAAAAAACGTAGAACACCGGCTTTCCAGACCTGCTTTATCTTAGGGGATAGCATGCATGCTTTGCCTAATAGAGTGAACAATACATTAATTTATTATACACATTAACTCATTATATATATATATATATATAAAACAATCTTTTCAGAAAGTCACAATTGAAAGAGATAGTGTTAATTTATCAATTTATCTCGATTAAAACAATTAGAGATAATTTTACTTCTAATACAGTATTAATCAAATTAATTCTTTCCATTTCCCCTTTTATATAGGGATCGGATTAAATTTTTTTTATTTTTTGAACCCTTTCCCGCCCCTTTTTTTTAAGTATGCAAAAAGCTCAAAAATGCTGCCAAATTTAACTTCTGGAAAGATTAATACTGTTCAGCTAAGGTAGTGATTTCAGAGAATTTAAGTTATCAAAACTTATCTGCATATGAACAAATCCATGATTAGGAATGAGTGTAAAAAAAAAAAAAAAAACATTGTGAACAAACTTAAAACTACGCTAAAATTAATAAAAGTATACAGTGCCAGAAAAATGTCTCTGAAAAGGTCAGATTAGAAAAAAAAAAAAAAAATGTACAACTTATTGTCTTGTTACATGCATACTAACATGTCCCGCATCAAAAGTATATACCTTATTGTTTAGTTATAAACATTTACTGACACATCCGGTATCAGAACTTTTTTTAAAAGTTTCTTTAAAAAAAAAAAGTGTCTTTTCAAACTCTCTTTACTTAGCCCTGTCGCTCTCTCTTAATATCAAAGTATGTAAAGCAGCCAAGAAAGCCCTCAAGTGTCTCGGAAAACATACGTTCCTTTAAAACAACAATGTCAAGAAAAGAATCATGATTTAAATGCTCTTTAAGTTGAAAAAAATTAATGTAAATATTTAAATTTCGATGTGAAGTAAGCTGACCGAAACAATAATTCAAATTTTGACTATAGTAATCTAATTCATATGGTTTAAAAAACTGTTTTATTTAGCCTGTTATTGTAGAACTAACACGTGTTTTTAAAAGCTTTTAAAAAGAAATCTACATTTTTAAATGTTCAAAACTTGGCACTGTCACAATCGTTCAACATGAAATTATGTAAAGCAGCCAAGAAGACAAGCTGATTTTCCACAAGTGTCTTAAGAAACATAGGTTGCTTCTAAACAATATTATGAATAAATTGTTTATAGTTTTAGTACGAATTATGTTTCCGAACGAAAATTCTCATTAAGTGGGATAGATTTTTGATTTAAAATAGGGTAATTTTTCAGAAGTTATAATCTCCACCATTTTTTCAGGGCATTCTCAGGGATGAATAATTTCCGCTTCATTACTACCACAATTTTTACACTGTTAAAAATTTCTGTAAATTTAATGTAAATGTTTATCCGGAGTCTCTGTAAATTTACAGTAATTCTTAGTTAAAAGTGAATAATCGAGATTCTCAATCTGTATTCTGTATTTTTACCTAATTTTATTATTTAATTATTTAATTAAAATTAAAAATGACTGGTTCTACTTTAGAAAAAGCATTCCAAGCCCGAATAATATTCTCACCAATAATTAATTAAATTAATATTAGTTGAATCAAAATGAATGTTTAAAATAAGTTTCTTAACATCTCCGTTTATTTTTCTGTGTAATTTTACGTAAGACTTAAGATAATAGATTACACAGAGTTTTCTGTTGAAATTTTTAACAGTGTATACAATAATATCTATCCTATTGAATGAAGACACATTACTGTAAATATACCATAAAGATTTCTGCATAAAATTAGTGGTGGTATAAAAGGCGAAAATTTCTTATCCATGAAAGTGTCCTGGAAAAAAGCCGGGGAGATAAGACTCTTGAATTTCTAAAAGATTTAAATTAATGCCTCAGAGTAATAGAGAAAAAGCTAAATGTATCTTATATAGTTTAACAACTTTTTTTTAAATGGAAATATTTTTTTGTTAATTACTTTCTTACTAAAAGCAAAAACTTCAGCTAAAATTTTGTAATGTTTTATGCATTTTTAAATTATAAATGCTATAGTTTTATGCAATTTCTGTGTGTATTTGTAAAATCTAATTATGCAAATTAACACCTTGTATCGGTCGTATGTATATCGCTTATGAATACATAAGGTTTGTATAATGAACATAAGGCGTCTAATAAGATTTTGTTTAATTATTGAAATATTTATTACGATATTGATTGGTATGGTCGCAAGCGTAAAAAAATAAAATAAAATAAAAATAACTTCTTTAACAAAATCATTGCTTTTGTTTAAGAACCTATACCCGTGCATAACAAAAAAAAAAAAAAAAAAAAGTCAATAAATTTAAATTAAATAGAAGTTATTATAGAAACATTTCTTTTTTCTTTATATATATATATTAGAAAACTGACTACACATACACACACACACACACACACATATATATATATATATATATATTAAATGACTACTCAGCCTATTATTTTACATGTTGTTGAAAGTAAATAATTAAACCGGACATTCAATTATATATATATTAAAAATTGAAATCATTACAAACTCTTTATGATATTTAACTAGATTTAAATGTTGGAGGTAAAATTTAATGTATTATTTATGAAATAAATAAATAGTGTAAATAAAAATAAATAAAATTTTACCCAATTTTCCCACAGAGAAATTTTATACGAAAAATATCGTGTTGCATCTTCAATTTCTTAAAATGTACGTTTGTACAGTCCCCTGTACTCTAAAGTATTCAAAAAATGCATGGACACACAAAACGTTTCGAAAGTAATAATAACATCGTTTGTTGAAAAATAATTTTTCTTAAATGTGACTCCGTATTTATTTTTTCTTTTTATCATATATAATTGAGTAATGCATTAATGTGTTATGTATAATTCTGTAATGCAATATCTTCAAACAGCAGGTTTTTCTGATCTTCTTCTTCCTTTTTTTTTTTTTTTTTTTTTTTGTATTCTACTGGTTTTTTAATGTGATGATATTATGGATAATTTTAAATTTGTTTCATAGGCAATTGAGACTGAATTATCGATCGCTTGATGAACTTAAAAATTCACACTTTAAAGGATGTTAAAATATTTAAATGAAAATTAAGTCCTATTTGATTCCCGAACTGGAATTATTTAAGAGAGAGTAACTGGCTGGATGCCAGACGTTAACATCCTCTGGAGTAGGTCAGTCATTGAAAAAAATCAATTAGCACATTTTATTCCGAATGAAATTCCTGCCGCTTGATTTACGAAACGTTTAATTAGAGAGTGACATTTATGAAAGTTTTGAAAAGGTATGCTGTACACTTAAATTCCACTGGATATCCAGAGGCGTATAAAATATAACGTTGAAGCAAATCATAAAATCGGAAAATTGACATATAAGGTCAATGTTCCAGTAGAAGGTCACTTAAAAGAACCTTCCTATGATTACGTTCATTTATTTGAGCTGTAATATATTTTTCTAATGCAGACTCAGCAATTATTAATTAAATTAAATGGATTAAAATGAAAAAAAAAATTAGAAAAACAACTTAAAATTATATATCTTAAGTCTTGCATAAAGTTACAGTGTACAATAAACGGAGACATGGAAGAAAGTGTTCCACGTTTTGGGTACCACTATTTTTATTTAGAAGTATAAATTGTATTTTTACATTTCCTTTCCGTGATTAAATAAGATAAAAATAATTATTAAGAAATACAGGAGGAAGAATTCCGTCAATAGACGGAACATTTTCATCTCTGAACGGAGATGTAAAACTCGTCTTTCTTATATATACATTTTTATGGCTAAAATCCTTTTAATTAATAATTGGTGGGAGTATGTTAGTGATCTAGAACACTTTTTCTAAGGTAGAAACATACGTTTTGAATTTTTATTGGTATATATATATATATGCATAGACCCCGTTTTTTTTTTTTTTTTGTTTTTTTTTCCTTTAAGACTTTATACCAGAATTTTTTTTAAATTACTTTCAGTTTATTTAATCGCCGAAAATATATAAGATATGTTTCTTTTTTTAAAATATTGGTGACAAATCTGATTTATAAATTCGAAAGTTTAGCAGCTATGTATACACATATATATATAAATCTCGACATATATATCTCGATTATTAATTGTAAATTTACAGACTCTGGATAACAATTTCAGTAAATTTACAAAATTTATTTTATGTTTGAAAAATATAAAGACATAAATGTATCTTTTTGCAGGAAAGTTTGTTTATTTAAGATAATAATTATCAACTGTGTACTTATATAAGTTCAATAGCAATGTAGATGATTCTTAAATATATATTATATTAAAATGTACATAAAATGCCATTAATTTTTTTATTTTTAAAATTACATTGTTCCTTGTGATCTAATAAACAGGGATGAAAGTTCCGCCTTTTTTTTTTTTTTTTTTTTTTTTTTTTTTTTTAACGTAAACGAAATCCTACATTTACACCGGAATAAACTTTTCATTTGAGTACATTTATTTTAACATTTTATCTGTATGTTCATCCTTGATTAAAACTGTAACCAACTCTTTATTTTTTTATTTTAAATTCAAATTATGGTATATGTGTATGCAAAAATATATAGGCTTTAGCTATTAAGAAATACTAAACTTATTGAAATTGTGAAATGTTTATTTGCATTGTAAAATTACTAGAAAAATATATGTTAACTATTGATACTAAAAATAATCTACTTGCTTATACGCGTTAAATGAAAAATCAAAATAAAAGTATCACTAAAATATGAAAAAAATATTCAAATTATCGGTATGCAAAACTAATTTCAAAATTTTGGATTCCTTTTAGTATAAGGACGACTACTTAAGATCTACTTTTAAAAAATACCAATTGGTTAAAAGCATTATTTTATTGACAGTACAGAATTATCATTATTATTTGCGGGATATTTTCTCTGAAGAATTAAACATTTCTTATCTGATGAAAACTTGTTCTAAATTAAATGCTAATGATGAGTTCTTATATTTGTCTCAAATTTAAAGAAAAACTCACACATAAGTGAAAATTATTGCATACTGTAAAAAATTTCCATACCACTATTATCAGATAATAATTTCATTTAATTTTATTGCAGACAATTGTTATAAAAGAATGATATTAAAAATATTAGTTTGGGTATTACAGACAATCCGTAAAAAATTGATACCTACGCTGCGACATAAAGTAATCAATTTTTCAGTACTAGTATCTAAGAACAAAATTGCCAGAAAATTTTGACTGTTTTTTTTATTTCTTTTCTTTTTTTTTTTTTATTTCTTTTTTTTTTTTTCATTTTACGTAGCTCATTTAAACAGTTTATTGTAAGTTCTTAAAATAGTACTGCTGCAATTCATTAAAACCGATAAAATCTTTAAAGGAAAAATTGATGGATTCAAACCGGAATGGCTCAAGTGAGGATTACGTAAAATTCGTACATTCTGTTCCACAGTAAGAATAAAAATATTGTTTATCTTACGAGTATTTTTTCTATAGTGTAACCGCGTTTCCTAAGAATAGCAGTGAGAACGAGTCCAAAGGCTTGGAGGGGTGCCAAATTGACCGACAGCTTGGAATTTGCTAACCATCTAGTCATTCGGTGTTCCCTTATCGCTTATTTTCTCTCAGAATAAGGAAATATCACCCATATTTCAGCACTCAACTCGTTGAGTCCGCAATTGCGCAGAGGTTCCCATGGTCGCAAGAAAAGTGGTTAAAGAATATACATATGCTCTATGTATTTTTTACAGTAATCTGTTTTTATAGATTTCTTCAGAAATATTAAGTATTAAATTATAAATACTTTATGCTATTTCAAACGCTTATTATTACAGTTATCGGTGGGTTGGTTGTATGAGTCATGGCCTATTGACTACGCTAGTGTCCTAGACAGAGTTACCAAATTTTATAATTTGCCTAATGCGGGTTGCTTTATAATTTATTCCAAAGCATTGTTAGTAGCCGTCTTTATTTCACATCACTTTCTCTCTAAGGTAATTTTCTCCAAAATGTAACTACGATTAAGTAAATGAGACGAAAATTAGCCTTAAAAAAAGAGGAGAGGGGGGGGGTATAAAAGGCGGCTACTAAAAAGACTCCAGAATAAATTAAAAAAGTTGGCAATTCTGTAATGATATTCCGTGTGTGGGAGACGTTTTAAGGGATCCTAGTGCTTATTTACGCGAGTTTCAGAGAAAACCATGGAAAACTCTGAACGACTAGATCGACGAACGCGACAAGGATCGAACCCGGCACCACCCGTCTTCAAGCATTGAGAATAGAATCTCTTGGCCGTTGGTAGGTCCTGCAGTTATCGGAACATATATGTAATAGAGATAGTTGATCCCTCTCTTTAGAAATGGAGAAAAATAAGCGGTAAAAATCAATGTTAAAAAAAGAGCGTTAAAGTTTTCTTCATATTTTTATATACATTAGGGATAAAGAGTTGAAACTCTTGGATTTAAATGTGCCTTACAGATGTTTAATAGTTTGGGGAAATTTATTAAATTAAAAATATTTAGGATTTTTTTATATAATAATAATAATTTAATTTAATTTAATTTAATTTTTTATGTTTATTTATTATTATTATTGTAGTTGTTATTTTAATTCTACATTTTATTTCACTTCTTTATTAAAGTTTTGAATTTGAAAGTATATAAAATAAATTTATCATTTTCATAATAATTTACACTATAATGTGACTAAGGTAAAGGTTAGTAAATAATAATGATAATTAAATATATATATATATATATTCGAACTGAGGAAATACTTAGAAGGGAAAAAATTATAAATCATTCTTCAAGCAATAATTTTTGTTGTTCTCTATTTTATTTATTTATATATTGTTGTTTGTTTGTTTTTTGAAGTGTTTCAGGAATTTTAAAACATTATTGTTCTATTTTAATAACCCATTTTTTCTGAGTTTTGAGGTGAAGATATGTCTACGTTTTGTACATTCAAGTAAAGTAATCCACTAATGGCATTACTTTAAATATTTGTATAGAAATGTTTTCAGATAAACATACGTACCTTATATATATGTTCAGAGAATCAATATTATAGGCTAGAACAACAACCTCTAAACATAAATAAATTCAAAAACTTATTATATTATTTTTAAAAGCACTTAAGTAGAGTTCTCAGTAGTCACTATTTCGAATACTACTTATATATATATATATATATATATAAATTTAAGATTTCATAAAAATTTAGCTTTTAAAAGATACAGGATAATAACAACACCACAAAAATAAAACTGGTTTATATATATTCTTTGACCACATTTCATGAAACCATGGAAGCATCTGCGCAAGTACTAACTCAACAACTCTAATGCTAAAATAGGGGTGACAGTCATCTGACTCAGAGAAAATGAGCAACAACAGAGAGCGGAATTACTGGATGTATTCCAAATTTCAAACTGTCGGTCCAACCTGGCATCCCTCCAACATTTTGGACGCGTCCTCACTGCTAGTTTTAAGATATGTGGCTGCACTGTATATACAGTAATTTTCATTAACGTTTATAGTACATATCTTCGAAAAAACAATACAAAGATTGCTTTATATAAAAATTGGTATTCAAAATAATGACTATGTGAACCCTGCCCTTACGAGAAGATGTTGTCTAAAGTTTTATAAGGAATAATACAGGGATGGAACACGGGCGCAGAATTCATACCGGTATCTGTTTAAGAAATTTCTCAACCTATAATATCGTTGATTTAAGAAGTAGACAATTTTGTTACAGTGATAGTTGTAGGAGTTCTGCGTCCGTGTTCCATCCCTGATAAAATATTGCATAATACCATAAAATTATACCCTTTTAAAATCATACACTGTTTATCTATCTCAAACCAACTTATCCACAATAAAAAAATTAACACTATAGTATTGATTTACTTACCTCTAAGTTAAATGTGAAAAACTGAAATGTTCTCAGTTTGAATGTAAATATTATTTAAATTGCTCTTTATCTAGGATTCTTTAACCGCAGAACAATGCAAATTAAATTTAAATGCCCTAGGCACTGTTTAGCATGCGCATTGTAAGACTGTTTGCC
This sequence comes from Salticus scenicus, assembly GCA_963930645.1. Taxonomy (NCBI): domain Eukaryota; kingdom Metazoa; phylum Arthropoda; class Arachnida; order Araneae; family Salticidae; genus Salticus; species Salticus scenicus. The sequence goes on along the minus strand of OZ005651.1, from coordinate 306,933,630 downwards.
GTATTAATTAGACGGTAAAAGCTATTTAAATAGAATTGGGAAGTGTTTCAGGAATTTTAAAATATTATTGTTCTATTTTAATGACCCATTTTTCCTTAGCTTTGAGGTGAAGACATGCCTATGTTTCGTACATCCAAAAGTGATCCACTAATGGCATTACTTTAAATATTTGTATAATAATTTTTTCAGATAAATGTACGTACCTTATATATATGTTCAGGAAATAGCTCATTTATTTCCATTATTTATTGTACTTTTGAAGATGGTGATAATTTTTCTGGTGTTTTTCTCTCTTTTTTTTTTTTTTTTTTTTTTACGCCCAATTTATTTCTGACATGCCTCTATTGTTTTATAAAAATTAGTTTCCGTGTATAAATGCTTTAAATAAATGTTATATTACTGATCACTATCTGTATACCTCAATACTTGTCGAAATTACAACAAAAATAAAAATGCAAACCTTAGTAACTCTAAGAGTTAAACATCATGTGAAGCAAGATGTACATAATGAATTATTAGGAGTACCAGAACGTCCTGTCTTTTTAAATTAGTAAGATGGCAGGGAATTTTTTTAACAATAATTATATAATACTTTACCAAATACCTCCTTAAAATTTATATAAATGTTGTTGAGGAAAAATTACCGGTGTCAAGTTTTTAAATTAAAACAACAGAATTTTCCGGTACACGTAATATTTGCTTAAAGCTGCTTATACTATTTTCTTTCTTCTTAAGGTCTCCCTTATTTTTTAAGAAAAGTAACAATTAAAAAAAAAAACTAACAGTTCAAGAACCACTGACAATTTTTTCTTTATTTTCTACAGATTTAATACTACTATTTTTTATTAGTATTTTTCAATAAAGTCTATCATTTATAGCTTATACAGAATAATATTATAAAAGGATATTGTTACTGTATATACCTATTGGTTCAATCGGGAGACTTACTGTTTACTTAAAAATTTTTGAAAAAAATTACAGAAGGCTGATCTCAGGAAGTTATATATATTTGTGAAAAAAAATTAGCGGAATCTGTATATATAGTTTGTAAAAAAAAAATAATGAAAATGCCCGTTTCTTCGTTTCTTGACTATTTATCGTTTATTGGAGACACAAAAAATTTGAATCAAATCTTTTTTTTTTTTTTTTTTTTTTTTTTTTTAATATTTAATGAAAATCTTTTTCTATACTCATCACACTAAAAAAATTTATGTTGGATCCCTTCAAATGAACACTTTATAACTGCAGTTTTGTCATATATATATATATATTTATAAATATGTAAATTGAAATCTAACGATCGTATATTAATCTTTGATAATTGCACAACACTTAAAATTAACTTAAAATTTATTTGATATTTGTGTGTTATAAATTAAAATTAAACATTCTATACCTTTTAAATTGCATAATAAATTAAAAGGAACATTACAGTTTATTTATAAAGAAATATCAATCAATTATTGGATCTCTTTTCGCATACTTATGGACAACCGGTTAAAATCCACTGGTTTATTTAAAAAAAAAAAAAAAAAGAAAAGAAAAAGAAATAATAATAATAATTAAAATGATTTTAATTCAACATTAAAGCCCAATTTTTAGCATAGCATACACATTAATATTAAAAATATACAATTTTCCGGTCATTAACGGTTTAATTCGAGGGTTGGGTACCGAAAAAACTTTTACAATTTTACGTGCTACATTAGTTTAAATAAATCGAACTTAGATAAATACATTTATAAGACAATAATTTTCTGAAATATGTAATATGTTTACAATGTTGATTTATTAAAATTTTAAAACAATTTTTAATGGAAAATTTTGAAGAGTTAAAAATTTTAAGCACCCCTTGAATTTATTTTATAGTGGGAGGGAAAGTATGGAAAATCCTTTGATTAACCAAAAATCCACATACACACACACACAAAAAAAAAAAAAAAAAAACTGTATTAGAAAGCTGATTGATATTGAAATGTGCTCAATTTGAAGATATGATCCTGTACCCTATCCATTCCATCAAAAGAAAGAAAAAATATTTTTTAATGGTTTATGCTCTTATTATTATTATTATTATTATTATTACTTCGTGAGGGGGGGGGGTGGTAAAAGAAAAATATATATAAATACAAAAAAATATCCCTGCTTCTGTAGTCGTCTGCATTCACTAAAGGTATTTTTTATGAAAATATTCATAATTTTACGAAATATATTAACTTCATAAGTGGGAATCAGTGAAAAAATGGAAACAATAATTTACAAAAAATAAAAATAAATAAATAATAAATAAATAAAAATAAAAAATAAAGAAGATTTGTGAAAGTTCCGTTTAAATAGCTACAACTGTCCACAATATGAGTTACAAATGCAAAAATTAACAGAATTTCAAATTATATCTTACCCACACTAAGCGTATTGGTATCTAAAACCTTTATTTTCAACTAAAAATGGTTTTTTTGTTTTTCACATCCTGAAATAATATTTTTAAAGTTAACTAAAATTTTAAATTAATAATTACAATTTGCAAAAAGCAAAAGATTTTTCAAATAAAATAAAGTGCTAAATATAAGTATAACCTAAGCGTATCTGACTTAAACATTTGTTAGTTATACGATTAAAAAAAAAAAATAAGAAATAGAATTCATCATTTTCAACCACAAGTCACTTCTGTATTTTATTGAAGCTTATACAAAAAGTAATCAGCTATTTTATCTGATAATTTTAATGTTATTCAATACTACGTTATTCGGTGAGCAATTTTCAAATTTATTAAAATTACTTGCATTTTGCGAAGAGGTATGTTGCTCGAAAAATCGTATAGTGTATTTGATTCTTTTCCGCCAAATACTCAAAAGTATTTCATTTTTTTTTACAGAGTATTTATTAGGATTCCGCTGATAAATTTGAATGATCTTATATTACGAAAATAAGTGGCATCAGTGGAATTTTTTTTAGAATATTCTGAGTATGTGCTTTGAGGAGACTTTTTTAGCAACTATGCTACGATACAAGAAAGTTTTATCTGGAAAGGGCTATATGTATGCATTTAAGAGTAGAATGCTCATAATAAAATACTCATTCTATTCTCCCCCCCCCCCATACTCATCCCCGTTCAGGGAAAGATTGATTAAGGTTGTAAATTTTAAACTCGATTAATTTTTGGAATATGTAATGATTTTTAATAAATGAAAGGAGTATGCAAATTCCTAATTAGATTTATAAGATAAGAAATATCCGATTTAAAGCTTCAATACGGTACTTTTTCAAAATAAGAATTTTTAGAACTAAATCAGATTTTTAATCATATTGACAAGGAAGGACATATTCTAAGATTATGTAATGCTATAATTGCAGCAGGGGTTTTATCTACCTAATCACTTTTTAAAATTATTATCAGTGAAAAACTTAATTAAAAATTTAATGTGAAACACATATTTCAGTGAACTAAAACTATTTTTTGAGACTTCATATTAACACGAATGCCGTAAGATAATAATAATGGGAAATAACAAAACAACAAATATTTTACACTAACCAATGAATTTTATTGAAAAATATCTTTAATACTCAATTAAACTTTATGGGATACACTTTTCATCCCAAATTTTCCAATAATTAATCTGAAACGAAAAAAAAAAAAAAAACATTAAAGCTTCTTTTTTCTCTCTCTCTCTTTCTTTTTTCTTTCTTTCTCCCTCTCTTCTTTTTTTAATGCAGTCAAGTTCGTAAAGTTTGAAAGAGTGTTTTCTTCAGTATTTTTCCAGCTCTTTTTGACTGGTGTCAGTTGTTAGTTGTTTTTTCCCCACTTGTGACTGTGTATTTATTGATTTATTTATTTTTTCATGCTTTTTTCGTGAAATTTTGATATCCACCACCCTCGTTCTTTTCGCATTCTAAACTGCGGTGGAAAATTAAATGATTAATAAAATCTGGATATTTTTTTAAACCTTAAAACAAATGTTAAAAAATGTATTCAAATTTACAGAGCTGTATAGAGTTTTTGCATTCATTTTCTGAAGAGCAAGTTTAAAATCTCGAATGTAAAACAGTTTTGAGGAGAAAAAAAAATCAAGCTTCTTTTTGTTATTTTCTTGAGAATATAACTAAGTAATGTAAAATATTAAAGCGCCGTACTTTTCAAATTAATAGCATATCTTGTAGCATTTATAATTAACTCTGGAGTACTGTTAATGCCTGCACTTTATTCAATCCACTATTTTTATAAAGTCATTATAGTTATTTTTAAGAGCATTTTTCTTCTTATTTCATCTTAATTACATATTGGAGAAAATTTCTCTACAAGCAAAGTGGCACAAAAAATAAATAAATAAATAAATAAATGGAAGGTACTAAGAGTACTCTGAAATAAATTATAAATAGTACCAGATGTGTTAATAGTGGTTTTAATGAAATATAATGAAATATACAGAATTTTAAAGAAATGCTTGAGTTATCAAATTTGAAAAAATAATTAAAACTAAAAATATTATAAGGTAACTATTTGAATAAATATCACACATTTTTTTTTTTTTTTTTTTTTTTTTTAACAGTAAAGCATGAAATTAAAAATATCTACAAAAAATATAAATTAAATAAAAATAATATATCTAATTTAATAAAGTATAAATTAAATAAAAACGAGTGTCTTCTGTTCTAGAAATTAACAATTATAATGCAAATACTAATCAATGTACTATAAATTTAAAATTGATAAAAGTATTGTTCTGCATGTAGAATGCAGTTCCCTTTGAATAACAATAATAATAAAAATGAACGATATAGAAACATCGACAGTTTACATAATTATTACCTGGATGTTCACTCGGTCTCATTGTAAAAACCATTCGAGACCGGTTTTTCAGCTTAAAGAAACAAAAAAAAACTCTGTTGTTATTATTATTATTATTATTATTATTTTTTCAACGATTTCTAACGAACAGATAAAGGGTTAAAGGGTGAACCCCAATTTTTATGAAGATAAGGATAAGCCCAATCTTTTTTTTTTTTTTTTTTTTTTTACCCTTAAAAACTCTTGACCCCAAACTTTCCTCATAATTGTTATATCCATTTCCGAGTAAACCCAATTTCTGCCATATGTTGCAAGTAGCCGATGAAGGGTTAACAACGAACGGGAATTTTTCTGAAGATCAAGAAAGCCCAATCGTTTTTAACCCCTAACTCTAAATAATCGTTAGAGCCGTTCCCGAAGACAAATATATCTATATATAAGAAATCAAACAGCATTATTTTTTTGAATAATTACTTATATATTGAATCACAGAATCGCTGTCATAAGTAAGTCAATAATAATTGTAAAAAAAATAGTGATGGAAGTATGCTCATTGCTTAGTCAGGCCCTGACTAAAACAAAACCAGCAGTGGACTTCAAATTATTATTATTATTATTATTATTATTATTATTAAAGAGTTTATTAGATGCGAATTATAATGCATAAATAGACGGCACATGACAGATAATGATTTATCGTACAGTGTCGTGTAATACACGTTTTTAAAAATGCTCCATTACGCAAGAAAAACAAAATTCCATTCTCTAGCGTAGCAGGATTGGATAAAACTATATATATATATATATATATATATATATATCAAAAGCATATGCATATGAGTATGAAATCGCGCAAATAAATTAATATTATGAAACGTATCAGATTAAGAACAATAGGCTTTTTAATTATGCCTTAGAGAATGGGAAAGGGAGTAAATAATTGCTTTTCTACGTTTCCAGAATACAAAAAATAAGGAAATTCAGGTAATTTATTGGTAAATGTATTTATCATAATTATAATTCATCAATTGTAAAACATTATTAACAAAATACACGTTTAAAATTATATTTAACAGATTATACACATTAAAGTTAAAAACATTGTTTCAGAATTAAGCGATAAACGGTGAACACTTTTTATTTATTTATTTATTTATTTATTTTTTTTTACAAATTAAGATATAATTAAAAAGAGAGAGGGAGAGAAAGAAAGAAAGAAGAACTAAATAGCATAAGTAGACGCTGCTCTGTTGCGAACTTTAGCACGTTTTTGCTACTGGAAAATTTTAATAGAAATTTTTGGTATATTTCTATAACAGTTTTAAATAAAATTTAAAGTTTTGATTAAATACAATGAAAAGTTTTAATAAAATTTTCCGGTAGCCAAAAGTGCTAAAGTTGGGATTTGTTACCCATCATATATTTTCTCTCATAATTTTCTACTCTAAGGCATTCTATATTTAAGTTATAATAAATAAAGTCTAATGATCATTTTTCTCAGACGCAAAATGAATTGCCCCAACTATGAGGCTACCTTCTCTCAGCTTCGATACACTTAACCTTAATTTAATTTGTTGTTTAATTTCATAAGGGTCAGTTTCACATTTCAGTTTTCATGCACTTCCATAGCATTTCCAATCCACTTATCCTCATTATGAAAGTTTAAGGGAAATATTGCCCTATTCTACCAAGTTAAGAAATTCGTAAATTTCATAACTGTAACGTAAATTTCATAATTTAAAATTTGTCCAACATTTTTTTTACAATGAAAATAATCCTTATAATAGACGTTTATGCTAAATTTTGCTTTATTCTCCTATTTTAAGAAAATGGTAATTTTAAATAACTTAAGTTTTTAAAGTAGAATGTGTAATCAATGATTTCTGTATCGGTATGGTAAATGATATTTTAAAACCGATCCAGTACCTTTACGATGAAAATAATCTTCATAATACACGTTTATGCAAATTTTTCCATATTTCCTCGTGTTTAGAAAATCCTAAATTTCCAGTAGCTTATTAAGTTCTTCAATTAAAATACTGAAAACTAAATAGAGATGATTAAAACTTTATTGGAAATTAAGTTCCTTACAATGTGTGGCATAACATTACTTTATATTTATCATGTAAAAATATTAATGTATTTTAAAGATTAAAGCAAATGCCTTTTTCTTTTTTCTTTTAACACGGCTTCATTCAACCTATCTCTCTTTATCTCTCGCTGTCTTTTTAGCGGTAGCTCTTACAATAGTTACGCCAATTCAATGCAATGGTAATTAAGACTATTACATTGTGGCCATCAGAAAACTTTCTTCTATATTTTTCTACACAAATTCCTGCAGTACAAATTGCTTATTAAAATTATTATCATTATCAATGCGAATTATTTTCATCTCAGAGAAGTATAACACTAAGTGTCGAAAGGAAGTTATTTTATGCCCTACAAACGACATCTTAAAAAACGTCTTTTTCGTGTTTTTTTTTTTTTTTTTTTTTTTTCCTTATAGGAAAAAAAATTCCTTAACTTTGAATAAATTACCAAAGGCCTATGGTACAACCGTTTGATTAAAGGTATTGACGAGTTCTTTTGAGAAACTATCATACTGAAAATTTACACCCCATGGGTACTTCCCCGCAAAGGTGTAGCACATACAAACTTTTTTTTTCCCTAATCGACTGTTACTATTATCACATTTTTTTTTTTTTTCAAATGAATAAATAAATAAACAAAAAGAAAGAAAGCAAAGAATAAATAATATATTAAAATACATTAAAAAATGAATAATAATATGTATAGTAATATAAATAATATAAATAAATAATAAATGAACAATAAATAATAATAAATAATTAAATAATTAAAAATAGATTTAAAAAAAAAAACAGATGTTGCGGCCTTCAGAAAACTTTCTTCTATATTATTCTATAAAACTGCCCCACCAGTCGTTTAACATGAAGATAGTTTTAATTTTAATCATAGCTCCTCACATTAAACATTTTACTTATGCAGTGTTTGGTGCAATTTTTAACAACAGATGCTGAGATGTCGTCGTACTAAAAATCGTAAATATCGTCAAAGTCAGCAGCGCCACCTATCGGATGATAAACACTGAAATTTACTTAGTATTATTTTTCGTAAAGTCATCTCACATCCACGTTTGGTGCATTTAAACTAAGATGTAGTCTTACCATACACGAAAAAATTGCAGCATTGCAGCACCATGTCTCGGTCAGTATACACCCAATTTTAGTCCGCATTCTCTTTCATAATGTTAACATTATAAGCTGTAGAAGTTGAGATGTTGTTTTTTTCCTATTCTGGCGAAAAAATGCAGCATAACAGAGGCATTTTTTGAACATTGCGCACGCAAATTGTTTTCATATTGGACCTCTCACGTATCACATTTTGTGCAATCATTACGCAGTAGAAGCTGAAATATAGCCCTCCAAAAAATGATAGAGATCGCAGTTTAGTAGGCCATCTTTTAAATGATTTGTATTAAAAGTTCGTAGGCACCAGTTTATGTCAATGTATGACTGCATATAAACATTTATAAAATTCGGTGCATTTGTTTTTGGATTAGAATTGCCACAAAATTGTTGTTATACGTATACAGATAAGCATACATTTCGTGAAATACCGTGCATTTTTTCATGAGATACAGTACTCACAAAATTTTGCTAATACACAGACAGACAAAAATTTTCTGTAAAGGGTCAAATTGTGTTCATGAAATCTTAAAAGATGTAAATCTATCGAAAACTGGAAGTCAAAAATATTTATAAATCCAATTCTTTCTTTATGTATATAGAAAAAAAGAAAAATTGATTACTAAGATTAAAACCTAACACCTAAAGAATTTCTAACCATAAGACAGGATTCGTATGGACCTGTTTTAATTTAAGGACTTTTACAGCAGTATTTTTAAACAGTAAATTTCTTTTCAAATTTATGGGCTCTTTCTGTAACAAAAATTGCTGTACAAAAATAGTAGTAGTGAATATCAAGGACCCCGTGGAACAGTGTAGAGCATGGATGAAAATGCTCCACGATATTGGCACCACTATTTTTATTTAGAAATATTAATTGTACTTTTACAGGATTGAGATTGTTGTTAAAAATACTGGAGGAAGAGGTCTGTCTAAAGGCGGGACACTTTCACCTCTGGTATAAAAATTGGGTTTTGATTTCTTTCTTTCTTTTCTTTTTTTTTTTATATTGTTAACCTTATTGAGCTTTACAAAAAAAAAAAAATCATGATAATAGGAAACATTTATTTAATTAATTAAATTAAGTCATTTGTGCTTTAAAAAGTCTAGATTTCAGTTTATGTTAATAGCATTTTGATTCATAAACTTCTTCTTTATATATTGAAAGAGAAAAACTGGGTTCGTACGGACCCGCCTTTTTGTAAAGATTCTTCCATCTCTTATCTCTTATAATAAATTTCCTCATATATCTACAAGCTTTTTTCTTGACAAAAGTTGCTGTACAAATTATTGGTTCGAAAAAATGACAGGGTTCGTACGGACCTGCCTTTTTGAAGAACGCTTATATAATTAAATTTTATTATACTTTTTCACACCTGCCAATATTCTAATTAATATTCCGTTAACATTGTTAGTACCCACCCCTTTTTCCATACCACTTTATTTTTCTCCAGATGTAATTACGGTTAAATAAGAAGAAAAAGACTTTAAAAAAGACTTGTATGAAAGAAAAGGCTGGTAGTAACAGTACTACGGAATATTAATTAGAATGTTGGCAGGTATGTACTCTTTATATAATTGAATTTTATTTAAAATTATAAGCTTATTTTAAGAAAAAAATTTCTATTAAAAATTACTAATTGCGAAAAATAAGGACTGTGCTAATCCTGAATAAGAACCATATGAAACCTGAAAAAAAGCAGGTTTTTCTAAAGTGTGAAACTGCCTACTACATTTAGAAAGGCTAAATACAGATGGTTTTGAGTATTTTAATTATGGTATTTACATAGGCAACTGTTTTAGTATAGAGTAAAAAGATAGAAATCTATAGAGTGTCAAATTAAGAAATCGTTCTCGTTAAGTTATATATAACGCCTGCTAGACTTTCAAGAGCGAAAGCATTTTATGACTATAAGAAGCATTCATTAATTTCAGTGAGCTTTGCCCCTTTATCTAAATATTCGAACTTCTTAAAATACCCTCTTTACCAATTTTTTTTATGATTTATTTTTCGAGAATTATGGTTTACAAATTGCAGATTGATACAATAGCTAGCAAGAATTCATTTTTTATTGATTAGCAACATTTGCGCAAGAAAATATGCCTGTCGTGACCGGTCAGCAACATTCGAGCATGATAACACCAGTTAACTCGTGACCATTTCAAAAAGTGTTAAGATAATTATATGGATAGATATAGAAAATTGCGTGAAATAAGCAATTTTTTATGGATTCATAAACCTTCTATATAAACTTATAGTTTTATTAACATTTTTGAGACTTTAATACCGCTTGTTCTTCAAAATCGGTAGATCTTTGATTATTCGAACGTGCATGCATAACATCAGATTCGCTTTTCCTATTAAAATAATAATAATAAAATAACAAAAAAAGACGAAAAAGAGAGATAAGATCAATCAGGTGAACCCACCTATAAAAAAGAATAAAAAAACAAAACTCGCCCAACCCAGTTGTTTAAGAGTTCGGCAACTATTTATTATGTTCATAGGCATGTATATTTAAAAGATATATACATTTGCATCAATAACTTCGTCTATAATTAAATGATAAAATCTGATACCTCTATATTCGAGTAAAAATTTACCTCCTAGTTGTGACCTTGTACGCTACATTTATATAAATTTCCGCTCCGCGATTGGAATTTTTCTTATTCCCACTGCAGTTATTATCGATAAGTTTTAATATTATTCAACTAATATGACACATCACGCCCGTTATACCCTATTAATTTTTCATAACTATAAATCACGTCAGTTCTTTTTTCGCATCTCAGCAGTTACTGACAGGTCTCTTGATTCGTTTAATTTAGTGAAAAAGTCCCAAGAGAGATCTAAATACTTCGCCTCGACGAAAAAGCTTAGGTGGAACACTCGCAGACTATTGCGTAAACAACCTCACTGAAAATCCCGTTATCGGCTTGTTGACAGGCGACAGTGGTTGTCAAAAAATAGTTACTTATAAGAAATATGTTATTTAGTTTTCATTTTTTCGTATATTTATGTGTTAATTTTACTGTATTTCATCATATTTTACCAAATTGAAAGAAAATTGTATATTGCACTCAACATAAGCAAAAATTATTTTTAATACATGGTAGTTTACAAAAGGTTGTATATATATGTATACATATATATATATATATATACAGTCGGTAACGAAAGTGTCCAAACACTAGCAAAAATTCCTATGTAAAAAAAGTACACTTCATACGGTTTTGCTAAATAAATCCTTGTCGAATCCTCTTCTTACTCAGTCTAAGAACATCATTCGATAAGGATTTATTTAACAGAACCGTATGAAGTGTACTTTTTTTACATAGGAATTTTTGCTAGTGTTCGGACACTTTTGTTACCGACTGTATATATATGAGGATTCTTTATTCTAGAAATAACAGGAAAAAATATAGGATGTTAGTAACCACTGCATGTTCTACGTTATAGATTATCATCCTAATCTGCAATTTATGTAACGGTGGGCAAATGATTGATATGGAATGATAAATTCCGGCTATAATGAAATAACATACCTGCCAACTTTTACGCTTCTTTTTACTACCGGAAATTTTGATAAAAATTTTACAGCATTTTTGTAGAAGTTCCTGTGATTAAATAAGGTGAAAATTTGTACTCACAATCAGACGAAGTGGTAAAAAAACGTACAAGTTGGCAGCTACGAAAGAAGAAGAGATATATTTGTGTCTGTCTAATACGTAAACATATTCAAACACTTCAAAAAGTTTTTTTAGAATAAAATGTATAAAGTATTAAGAATAATTAACGTATTATATTTATAGTACTTATAACGTTAAAAAGTCACATTCTGCGATGAAGGGGGGCGGAGGTGGATAATTTGGTCTTCTTCTTAGTACCTTATGATATACGGCTTAAAATAAATCACCAGTTTTATAACAAAATATGTGTAAAATTTTAATATCATTCTAAATTATGGTTTTAGATGTTCAACATTTTCTAAAAAAAGTAAGTATTTTCAGACATCCAAATTTTAGAGAATCTATTTTTTAAAAAATTACAATCTATAATAATATGATACTTTTTTTAAATAGCCTAGAAAATTGTTTAGAAATTTTACGCTATATTTTATTAATAATTACTTTTGCTATTATAGTTAACGTACCCGGGCAAGAAATCGCCTAGATACAGATTAAAAGTAAAAATTAACCTAAAAGCATGAAATGTTATAATAAAATGCTAACGTAATAATTAATGTAAGATACTGTTCTGGATAATTCGGTAAAGCTTTAAGTATTGCTTTAAAATATTTTAACCAGAAACTTTATATATTCACACTTTCGAAGTACAATCTTTTGAAAAAGAGGAAAGAATATGCATGAATAACTCTTCTGCCACATTACAAAGCTGTACAAATAAACATATAAGGTAATGATATCATTAAACAAATAAACGTGCAATATACAGTAAGTAAAACATTAGAGATAATTTACTTACATGAATTTTATCCAGCAATGCATCGTTGATACTTTCACTCTCCACTCGTGCCTACAATTTTTCACCTAATGAAATACTGTGCTTAATTATTTCTACCCGAAAATTTTGTTTCTTGTCCTTGCAATTTATTATGTTTGAATATATATATATATATATATATATATATATATTTTTTTTTTTTTTTTCCAGAAGTTTATTTTTCTTATAACGCAAAAGACAAATTCTTTCACAGTGTTCTTTCTTGGAATTAAAAGAAACAAAATCATCGTGCGTTTAACACTTTGAGGGGCAAGATAATTTCGTTCATTGAGAAAGAATAGTCACCAGATTTACGAACAAGTCGAGAATAAAGGAATATTTCCTCTAAATGATTAAAGTAAAACTTCGTTAAAATTTTCCGGGACGAGATTTTGAAGTTGGAAATTAAAATAAGATGGAATGTTATATACTTAATACAAGGTTAAGCATAAACTTTTATAACTCATAATTTCTCTCAGAAAGAAAAAACATGGGAATTTAACACGAATTTTGCATGCTCTAAGATTTTGCATGCCTCAGATTAATTAATATTCATTTTCTGTGATAGATTTTTTATTATACATAATTATTTCTGGTATTTCACAAAATAAATAAATAAATAAATAATGATAATCACTATGACAAGAAATGAGCTATTTTAGCTACTGAACTAATGTAATCAACAATGTGACCTATTATATTTTGCATTTTTTAGCAGTATTGTGTTTTGACTCTTTTGAAGTATCGTAATCCATCAAAAAAATTCCTAAAAAAACCGTTATTGTTGGAGTAATGAAAGTCTTTCTTTTTTAGTGACGTCACAAAAACTTTCGGAATGCGTCAACATTTTTGTTATCGCATTAAAAAAATCTCTTTTCGGTTACTCATAGCATGCCGTAACAATCCGTTATCTTTTTTTCTTTTCATTCTCAACGAAAAAGAATCCAATTTAGTTACAAATTACAAAAATATCTTATCTGAAGCTATTAATATCTGTGAATGGCACACTGAGACACTAAGTGGTCTTGCGTGAAAGCGTAGAGGCTACTTCAAATGTCGCCTAAACGCAATATTAATACAAACGTTTCTGATAAAACATGCATTAAAATAACACGGATAATATCTTTAGAATTTCAAAATTAATATTTTGCGAAACACAGTGAAAAAAATATATTTATATCAGAAAAGGACATTGCACTTTCGTTTGTCTAATCTTTATTACAGTCATACAGAAAATAATTTTATTCCTACAAATGCATATGTTAATTTTCAGGTTCATTTTTAAAGAATAAACACCACTTTTTTTTAACAGTATTTTCCAATACAAATGACTGTAGGTAATTAGTATAAGATTGTTACTAAAAATTTCTATTAAAAATTTGTAGTAATATATCTCGCGTGAAAGCGTAAAAGCTGCTTCAAATGTCACCCAAACACAACATTAATACAAACATTTCTGATAAAACACGCATTAAAATAGCTTGGATAACATCTTTAGAATTTCAAAATTAATATTTTGCGAAACACAGTGAAAATATATATACATATCACAAAAGGACATTGCACTTTCCTTTGTCTAATCTTTATTACAGTCATACAGAAAATAGTCGTATTCCTACAGTTGCTAATTTTCAGGTTCATTTTTAAAGAATAAACACCACTTTTTTCTAACAGTATTTTCCAATACAATTGGCTGCAGAAGATTGTTACTAAAAACTTCTATTAAAAATTTGTAGTAATATATCTTCCGAGGGAACCGGAAAAATTTACAACCATGCAAATTAAATAATAATAATAGTAATAATGAAAATGAAAAATAATTACAACAAGTTAGATATTTTCCACAAGGCATATTTAGCGTCTATTATTATTTCAGCGTCTTTTATTTTAAAAACAACATTTTTTTAAATAGTTATTTTTACACAGTTATTTTTAAATAGTTATTTAGTCACAGAATCTGAACAATTAGCTAAATTGAAGTTAATTTTTGAAAAATAGTGGTATTCAAAATATAGCATCCTTGATTAAGGCAAAGTATACTTCAACCATGGAAATATAAGTGTTATTTCAACAGATTTTATTTTATAAAAATCTGTTATAAGTTTTTGACGTTACGTATAATACCCCCAATACAGGACAATCATTCCCTATGAAATATCAAATTTTCTTCGTGCTCAATCATTCCAGGCTAAGAATTTTCATTCTAAAAAAAGGGGGGGGGGAGGGGAGAATTGTTTTATACAATAGTAATATATAATTTTTAATAAAGCGAAATTCTTTACATTTTCTTTTATTTCTATTAAACTCTCGTACAAATGAATATATATATATATGTATGTAGTGTAAAATAAAAATGAATCTGCTGCAAGTCATATGAAGAATTGACAAATTTTACTGGATAAAATACGATGCAGCCGTTATAAATACACGCTTTTTAAACGGTGAAAACACGTTTTGTCACCATTTGACAAACAACTCTCCCTTTTTCATTCTCCCTCTGTTTCCACTCTATTGATCTTTAAAATCCTTCTTCCTGGATCTTTTCAAAATCTAATGTAGATTTTTTTCTATAATGGTGCGTGCATATAAAATGAAGAAAACATATATTTAATTTAAATTCTTTGCTATTCTAGACTTGTGAATATTATTAAGAATATACAAAAGCACTATTTTGTTATTCAAGAGTGGCTGGCACGTAAAAAAAAAAAAAAAAAAGAGAGAGAGAGAGAGGAAAGAGAAAAAATTGTTAAATACACCCTAAAACTAAAGAAAGAGCAAAGCGTTTCAAAAGAATGAATCTTTCTTCTTCAGAATAAAGAACGCAAAACAATAAAAGCGCAGATTCCCGCTTCAGTGTGTTTTAGTTTCTACATTTTTTTAATTCTTTTGTGTTACATTCAAGAAATTTATCTTTATTAATCTAATTCTTCATTGGATTTTCATCATTTATTTTGTTGTAACAGGAAAATATTTCTTTTTTTTTCTTCTTCTTCTTCTTCTTCTTTTTTTTTTTTTTTTTTTTTTTTATATGATTTCAGATTCATTTTCACAGTTTTTATCATTTCTTTTCTAACTTCCATTTTGATTCAAAACTTTATAAAAAAAAAAAGAAAAAAGAAAGTAGTTTAACTATCAATATGCATGAAAAACCTGAATTAAAAGAAAAATTTGCTTTCAAATTCATCTTTATTCATGCATAAGTTTAGAGCCGATAATGTACTGAATTGATGCTGAAATTCAAGACAAAAAAGAGGTGAAATGATCCTGTTAATCTCTTTTCCAGAACAATCAAAATCCATTATCTTAGATAAAATCAATAGCAGACCTTAGTTTTATTTTTTAAAATGTCTAAAGCTAAATATTAACCTCTAACGGTCTACCGTATTATTTTCAACTGCCAGAACAATTGATATCCCGAACTGTTTGCATTAAAAATAATTTATATAGATAAACCGGTACTCTGAAGAAGAGAAATAAATCATATATATTTTTTTCTTTCTATTTTAAAGTACCGTGAATAATTTTCTTTCATTTGTAAAAGAATAATTAATTAATTTATAGAAATTCAAAAGGGTAAAATTCATTAAAAATAATAGTTTATAAAAAAGTTTTTTAGTAAAAAAAATTAATTTGGTATTTCCCATAATAATAATAATAATAATAATTTACGTAGCACCAAATTAGAATTTAATTAATTTAATTAAATTATAATTGAATAAATTTGAAATATACCTTTTCAATACGTGACTTGGTTTTTGTAAGTGTTAAATTGATAAATTAAATTGAGAGTAAAAAAAAAAAGAATGAAAAACTAGACTAAAAACAACATATGAATTATTCCTATCAAAAATATAACATAATAATTGAATTTTGATATATTTCAATTAAAAAAAAAAAAAAAAAAAAAAAAAAAAAAACCTCGCTCTCTCTCTCTCTCTCTCTCTCTTTTTTTTTTTTTTTTTTTTTTTTTTTACTTATTCTAAGCTTGAAGTAAATATATATGCGTATATGTGTATTGAAATATATATTATGAGTGGAAATAGCAGCAATTAAACTATAAGTTAAAATATCTGTGAGAATTAAAATGATTAATTTAAGAGTATCAAATTTCGTACTAATTATCATTTTAAGAACTTTAGTTGCAATAGAAGAGAAATTTTATCTTCTCAGTGTCATTTTGCCATACTATGAAATAACTAGTAATGAAATTCTAAAAATTTCAGCACCTATAAATATTTCGAAGTATTTATCTATACTTATAAAGTGTTTCAGGGGAGGAAAAAATGAAATTTTAACTTTTTAATGCATGATACTTGATTAATAATAACTAGATTAAAACAAATTTCAAAATTCACCATCTAAAAGTTTTAGTCAAGATATTTGGGAAATATAGAGAACCATTTCAGAAAAGTTATTCAAAACTTAAAGAGAAAATTTTCGATGAACTACTAAAAATATTTCAATGAATTGATAATAATTCTACGAACTGCCGAATATATCCAAAAACTTCTGCACGTAAATAAACTACCAACGGTATTTTAAAAACCTGAGACCTTTGTATAGAACTTATATTGTCATAAATATAATGATAAGAGTTTAACTTATTAAAATACAATTCATAAAATCTCTTTTCATACTTGTTATGTTCAAAAAAATTATTTATTAATTAATAAATGATATGTTACATGAAATTTTATATTTAAGTTTATCCTATATATTACCTATATATTAATTTACCTTAATTTATAATATAATAATAATAATAAAAAAAAAAAACAACAATCGGAAATATTTCAGAGAATTAAATTTCATGATACATTTGGAAAGAAAAAAAAAATAGTTATTTTTATTTTTTATACTTTCGAAAACTTTTCCTTGTGATAGTTTTTCCTTTATGAAAATATATATAAGTTTTGTTTTAAAAAGAAATTTCATGCTGAAATTTATTTATCTAGAAGCATTTAAAAGAACTAATCAATCTTTTCAAAAAAACCTAATATTTAGTTTAAGTGAAATATGCAAATAAAATTGCCTACCTGGAATACTTAGTAGAATCCAAAGAGAACTTCGCCGGCTAAATACGTCCGCACGATAGTAGAATGAATACTAGAATGAAGTAAATCTACAGAAGAATCAACAAGCCCGCGCGTCGCCAATATTGCTCGCCAACGAAATGCACTCAGCGTGCAGGATTTATCTTTTAAGAGAGCGTTTCTTACGTCACTGACGAACGGTGTTAAGAGGATGGAGAGCGATCAACAAAGTTATGTCATTCTTTTTTTTTTTTTTTTTTTCTTATTGTTATTTTCTTGTCTCATCGAGTGGACTGGAAGTTGAGGAGGCGATCCTTCTCCTTGTTTATCTATTTACTTTTGCTAATTTTTTTTTTCAGAGATGAATGGGGATTTCACACTATATATGGCAAAAGTTGAATGTTTTGAAATATGGTTTTCACGTCCCAGTGACAGGAGATGTCAAATTTCAGATCTTCTTCAGTTATTATAATTTGTTTCTATAATCTTTCGAAAGATGTTCCCATGCAGTGATATTAAAATAAAATATAAAGTTTATTCTAGGTTTAGAAAGAAATAAAGATAATGATCGTAATTCGTTGGGTATTAGTATGTGTCGATAGAATGCGATGTACTGACATCTGCGTAACTCACTTCTGTGGGATAACATTTTTGTCATTTCTTTATGTTATCATAGTTTTTTTTTTCTTCTTTATTTCTTTCTTTTCTTTTCTTTTCTTTTTTTTTTTAATAATGTTATCACAGAAAATTCAGGAAGTGAACATTCATTCTAATAAATTCCACACTGTATTGATATTCTTCTTTTCACTTTATTTTCTTTTACAAGTCTTTTCTTTTCTTTCTTTTCTTTTCTTTTTTTTTTTTTTTTTTTTACGTGTTTTACACTATATTAAGCCAAAACATTATACGATCTGAAGTATATTTTTAGTGACAACGAGGGAAGAAAAAGAGAAACTTCAGATTGTATTCAGGTATTAAGTCACAAATATATAAGTTTAAAAAAAAATATATTTTGGAGTAAAATAAAATAATGCGCTACATTCTTTTTGAATATAAAATATTACCGATTTTTCTTGAGGTGCAAACTCGTGTCGCCAATGCTCAGTGAGACGAGTGCGATCAACAAATTTATGTCACCTTTTTCTTTTTCTTTATTCCTTTGTCACTATATACTTGTCTCAGCATGTGGACTGGAAGTTGAAGAGGCGATCCTTCTTTTCTTGATATATTTTTTTTTTCCCTTTTTCTTTCTTTTTTTTTTTTAAAAAAGATAAATGGGAATTTCATACTGTATAAGGCATAGTTGAATGTTTAAAATATCGTTATCATGCTTTTGTGACAAGAAAGTGAAACACAGTGACAGGGTCGTTCATAGTATTACAGTCCATAAATATAAAAGTAAGGAAAAACTTCTTTCGAGCTATGTCGAATTAGAACAATATATAACTTTCTTTTCAAATCAAAAATTTGCTATTTTTCAGGTGTAAACAAGTGTCTTATAATAACGGGACACAATAGTGCTTTTTTTTTATTCAACATTTTATTTTCTCATGTCATCGAGATGTTCACATAGCTGCTAACATCAGCGTTGCCAGATTTGGCGGATTTTTTATTCAATAATCACCAATAATTTTGAGAAGTGATGTTTGATATTCATAATAGGCTATCAATCTTTGAAGTTATTCGGCAACCGTTACAATAAAAAATTATTGGTGATTATTGAATAAAAAAATCCGCCAGATCTGGCAACACTGGGTAACATCCTAATTAATATTCCGTAGTACTGTTTGTACCCGCCCCTTTTTTAACACCACTTAATTTTTAGAGTAATTCTCTCAAAATGTAATTACAATTAAATAAGAAGAAGAATACTCTA
Source organism: Salticus scenicus (assembly GCA_963930645.1). Taxonomy (NCBI): domain Eukaryota; kingdom Metazoa; phylum Arthropoda; class Arachnida; order Araneae; family Salticidae; genus Salticus; species Salticus scenicus. Next base: position 306,914,219 of record OZ005651.1, on the reverse strand, counting down.
AAAAAAAAAAAACTGCTGTGAAAAAAGGCGAGTACTAACAATACTACGGAATATTAATTAGGATGCGCTCAGCTATGTGTTCAGATTTTAAAGAGAAACTCTCCGCCTCCAGCCCCCCCCCCCCAATTGCCATTTATATATATATATATATATATGTGTGTGTGTATACACATATATAATAATGAATTATTAAACTTAGTAAAAGCCAAGCAACAGATACAAGATCACTGAAACCACATAGATTAATAAGAATGAATGCCTTTTTTTTTTTTTTTTTTTTTTTAAACAATAAGAATGAAAACGAAAAATAAACAAATGAATTATTTGACACAACAACCCACAAAAGCCAATTTAGTAACTAGTTAATTTAATTAAATTATTTAAAACATATGACCAGTATTTTTTAATTTATATTTGAAAAAAAGAAGAAGAATAGTCACTTTAAAATAATTCCACTGAGAATACATATACATATATATATATACAAATGTAGTAGCAAAGTAGTTGATATTTGAAATAACAGATGGCAAAATGCAACCAAAATTCTCAGTAACCAAAATGAATTATTATGTAACTAAATTAAATAACATGTGACATCTTTAAAAAAGATATGAAAATGTTTAACAAATAATAGCTTTAAATTAATATAAAAAATTAGCCAAACGTACCAAAACAGTATTACTAGAAAATTGTCCAAAATTATTACAAGAAATAAGACCATTATAGAGAGAATGTAACCAAAGATAGATGTCAAAAGCATATACACAAGACTGTTAAAATATAAATATATATAAATTTTCGAAATTATTTCACCACAACAATGCGAAGAAACCGGTAAACAGACAAATTCAAATTATTAAGAATTTAAAATACAACCATAGCAACTGAAAATAGCATATTGAAAAATTCATAATATAAATAAAAGATAGTAAAAGAATGAAATAACTGTAAAATACATATGAACCCCCCACCCTCAAAAGAAAAAAAAAAAAAAAAAACATTTACAAGAAAACGCTAAAATGTATATTAAGAGACAAGTTGAAATATGGTAAAAAAATTACAGTAAAAGCATAGGATATAATTGATTTAATAAAAGTATAAATTAAAGGGAATAATAATTCAGATTCAATATTTTAAGGATAAATTCAAATTAATGTAATTAAATAAATAATTTATAAACTAAATTATACATTATTATTATTATTATTTAAATATTCGGACATTTAAAATGCACTATACATTAAATATTAAAAAAAAAAAAAAAAAAAGACTACTGCAAACACTTTGCTTAACAAATGTGTAATACTTGTCAGTAAAAATTTACACTTTATTTCATAGTAGTGAAAATGGGAATTTTACTATTACACCATAAAGATTGAAATGACACAAAGTGTATGGTAGAATTGAAAACTTATAATTTCATCTTAAGATAAAAAAAAAAAAAAAAAAAAAAAAGGGAGTGGGAGGTTATATAAAAATATGATAACAAAACATTGAGAAAGTATTGAAAATATTGTTTTGGGAACATTGTATTGAAATAAAAAAGTTTTCACAGACATTTAAAAATAAAAATCTATTAATTCAACTTTATCAAAATGAGTCAAAACGAAGTTGAAGACACAAAAACATTTGCTCATTATAATAGTTTTTGCAGCAGTAAAATTCAAAATTTCATTTAATAAAGTCCAAGACAATGTAAAGTTCAGTTAAATTACAACACCATTTCTGCAAAATCTTGTGTAAAAATGACCTCCTGAATCCGAATATGACGCCTATTTTGCCCCATCATCCACCGTTTATTTTTCTGGGACGCCCCCTATTTTTATCAATCTTAGCTATTTTTATCGCTATGAATTTGGTTTGGAGGTGGGGAGGGAGGATTGTTTTAATTGTTGTATATCTTCGGAGGGGCTACAGAGGTTAAAAATTTTAAAACATGAACATTTGTAGCAAGAGGAAAATTTAGGGGGGTGGGGGGATTTGTCCCTGAAATTACAAATTACATTTATTATATTTTATTAGTATATTATTATTGTTTATTATACATTATATTTTATGTTTTTAAGTGTTAAAATAATTCTTTTCCATCCCCCAAATAAATTCATGGTCATAAAGTTACCGACCAGTGATAAGAATGAGGGGAGGTGGTGGTGTCCTGTGAAAACGGTTGATGATTGGGCAAAATAGGGTTCATATTCGGATTCAAGATGTCATTTTACACAAGAATAAGTAAAAATGGCATCAGGGCTTGCATTTTTTTTTTTTTTTTTTTTTTTTTTTTTCAGCTCAGTGTTATTACAAGTTGCAGAAAATGATAATACAAAGAAAAACAATTTCACAGTGCTAAATAAGCATTACGAAATTACTTCACTAGTGGTACCTAGCTCACTGTTATCATAATAATTATTAAGTTTTGAATTCATAAATAAATAAATAAATAACATTCTGATTCGTATAGCTTAAAATTATTTTGTATTCTAAAAAACAGATTATTTTTCTTAATCAGTTCTTTTTCCATATTTATATCTTTTATAAATTCACATCAATGAATTTTAAAAAGAAAAAAATATTTAGTTCTTTGTTAAAAGGAAAATAAATATTTTTATAAGAAACGTAATATTTAAAATATCTTTTGTGAAGTTTTACTCCGTGTAATTATTAAACGCGATACATAAGTATTAACTGTTTGATTGATAGGTTAAAAATACTATTATTATTATTATTATTATTTAAAATCGCAATAAATGAGCTTGAAAATAACATTTTACACGATATTTCTAGTATATTTAAAATTTTCTAAATGAGTTCAATAACACAAAAATTACTTTTTCCCGAGATTTTTTTTTTAACTGTTTATCTACATTTAAATAATCAAAATAAGAATACAAAATAAATAAATAAATAAATAATAATAATAACATTCAAATTGCACTTTTAAATAAAATAACAGGAAAAGTAAGAAGACAATAGAAAACCAACAATCAGTTTTCAGAAACTTAATTTTAAACAATTCTGTTTTTTTTTTTTTTTTTTTTTTTTTTTTTTTTCTTTATCTCACTGTTTGTGTACGCTTGTTTATATTTATATATTACAGACGATAACAAATTAATACAAATATTTATGTTTATCAAAAGAGAAGTGCTTTTGTAAGTTAAAAGCAAGTATAAACACACACACAGATCTACATATAAATTGTCACATTTTTAAAATTTTCAACTTAAAAAAAAAAAAAAAAAAAAAAAAAAAAAATCGGAATCAATATCAAATTTTTTTGGGCCAAAAAAATATTATTTAAAGCTTTGAGCTAATAATTAATTTTCCAAAAATTAATTATTCAAAAAGAAACCAAGCTTAAGAAAAAGAAAAGAAAAAAAAAAATTTAAGTCTGTGTAAATATGACTGTAGTTTTTAAAAAATATATAAGGGGGGAAAACTAAACGTTAGGTATTACTTCAGTCATAAAATTTGAAAGATAGAGCACTTTGGGCCAATGCTCTTTATTTATTATATGATATATAACTCATTAATTTTTTTTTCAAAGAGACTGCCTACATATTAATATTTAACCGAATTTTGAATTTCTCAATAAAATCCCATATAATTATCTTTTATTCGGTTCTATACATTTGCTGTAAATATAACTATGCAGTAATCTATGTTTAAAAAATCATAAGCGGGAGCTAAAGTATGTATAAGGTTTAGGGCTGCCAGATTGGGGGATTTTTTTATTCAATACCCACCACTAAATTTTTGTTGCCTAATCCCTTCGAAGACTTCCTTATAAGATGCCTTCGAAATTATTGGGCAACCGTTACAATTAAAGTTTAGCGAGGGATACTGAATAAAAAATTCCCTCAGTCTGGTATCACTGATAGGATTATTTTAAAATTTTAAAATTAGACTACCGAAAATTAAACAAAAACATTGTTAGAATCATTAAAATAAGGATATAACCAATTATGTGTTATTGACTTACCCGAAAAACAATGGAAATATTAAAAATACTTGAAACGTTAGGAAATATATTTTCAGTTTTAGATCTGAAGCAATAAAACTTAATGTTGCATATATATATATATAATATATTCGTTTATTAATCTAAAAACAAATAATCAGTATAAAAAATGGCTTTCGATCTTTCTGACATTCATAATAACGAAAATATAGGTTTTTATTAAAACATAATTCATTGATAATTATTTTTGAAAAATTGGTTTAACGCAAAATATCCATTCTTCTAATGTTTTGCTTCTAGAATATATTAGAAAAATTAGAATATATTAGAATATATTAGAATATATTAGAACTAATTGAATTAATTATTTTTTCAGTTATATCTCATTTGTAGGCTTTTCATTTTAACAAATAATTTAATAATTTATATATGTTCAACTATTCTCTCAAAAACTATGAAAATGCGTACTATCGGGTTCTTAGGCATACTGAACAGAAAAATTCAATAAAAGTATGGAGATATGCTTCAATTTTAACCGATTCAATTTTAATTTGTAGATGACCTCCTTCAGTCATAAAAATAATACAGTTTTATAAAGCATTTTTTGTGGATTAAAATAATTATGAAGTTATTTTACTTAGCATTATTAAATTATTTTATGAGCTCCAAATTACAGAAATAAAGTATCCAGTACTATTCATTAATAAATAAATAAATAAGTTGGTTTTTTGTTTGATTGTTTGAGTGTGTCTGTCTGTGTGCGTTTGTGTGTGAGTGTATATGAGAACGCACGCAGTCTCAGACTGCATCGATTTCAGTCTCTATTGAAATACATAACAATGAAAAATAAGTTTATGGTTACTTTCATAAATTAAAAATTTCCCAAGAAACCAATTGTGAATTCACTTTTAATCACTTTTTATTTTCAAACAAAAGTTATCCTTCTTTTCTTCTCTGAACTATCATCTTGAATCAGAAGATGACATAATGCTTGATTTTTAAACTCTTTGGATGTGTTTCTATGTCGGAGAAAGGCATTAGTTTCCATGACAACCGTACTTCTCTCTATTGTTATCTTCGACACCAACACCATTTTTCGACGTGGAAGCCATATCGACAGGGTTCAAAATCTGAAAAATAGATGTGTTGGACAGAAGCACGTGCAAAGTCTAGAGTTATTATTTTACGGTTTTATTTTATTTTTAATCTCGTTAAACTTCCTGGTACGTTCGATTTTTTTTTTTTTTTTTTTTTTTTTATATATATATATATATATTATCTTTTAATGTTGAATTATTATTTATGCTATTCTGTGAACTGATCTTTGTGTTTCATTTTATTTTTCTTATGGAATGAAATAATTGATTTTCGTCATATCAGTTTTCTGAAAAACCTTTAAGAACGATGTGCACCAGAGCTACAAACCCTCCGCATTTCTTAACACCTGTAAATTTTAATAGGAAATTTTGCGTTATTTAAAAGCGAAAATTTTGCAATTAAATAAGATGAAGATAGTTTTAGGGAAATAGTGGTATAAAAAAGTCTAGAAGGTTGGCAGGTCTGAGTCTGCAGTCTGCACTATACCTGATGCATGTCAATGTTTCCACCCTATGCATGCAAATATTTCCAGTTTATTCCGAAGCATTGTCAGTAACCACCTTTATTTTTTCTTTCCACACCACTTTTTTGAAGAGCAATTTTTTCCTTAATTAATTACATATTCATACCTGCAAACCATCTCATTAATAAACGGAATATTTTTAGTACCCGCCTTTATTTTATTTTATTATTATTTTCACCTGTCTTTTTTTACAGTAATTTTATACGTATTTAATCGTAACTACATTTGGAGATAATTACTCTAAAGATAAAATGGTGTGGAAAAAGAGGCATGTACTAAAAATCTTCTGATCCATAATTAGGATGTTGGCAGGTATGCATATTGGAGAAAATTACTCTACAAATAAAATGGTGAAAAAAAAAGCAGTTACTAACAATATAATAATAATAAAGAAATGTCGAAACTTCCTTTTTATAATACCTTAAACGTAGAAAACTGTTGATAAACCCGAAAATGAGCATTTATATTTATATTAAACAAAGACTTTTGGACTGATCCCAAACGTAAATTTACGTAATTTTTGCCGTAACAGAAATTTTGTTGCCAGGTCTAACGAGTATTATACCTTCTTGTCTGAGCTTTCTTCGCCTAGGCATAGATTCTGATTTCTTCTTGGTCATATATTTATTACTATATGTGCCATTTATGTTATAAATTTATTATTTTGGTGTTTATTTAATAATTTTCTTTCAATTCATTCTGGCCTAAAAGTGACATTTTAAAAATATTTATTATATTCTATTTATAAGTTTATATATATTACAGTGAATTCTACAATTTAAATTGACATACACATTTTTTATTCAACAATAGCAATGGTTTACTTTTTATCTTTATTTTTTCGTATCTTATGCATTTATTTGTGTAATTTTTAATTTTTTTTTTTTTTTTCAAAGATATTTTCTCACACTAATTCTAGAATTTTCTATGCATTTTCTAGTGTTAGTTTCAGAAAACCATTATTTTTAGTGATATATTCAAAAATCACTTGCTATACTGATTTCAAAATGATATTGACCGATACAGCAATGCAAATTTTTCTTAAAAAGGGAAAAGAGTTGATGAATTGGTCTTCTAATACCGTTAATTTTTAAGGACTTTTTCCCTTCTTTAAAAAGTTTATATATCTTTTTATTGTTATTATTATTATTATTATTATTACAGGGCACAATTTCAACTTTGCTTCTTGAAAAACTGTGTTATATCTATCAAAGGCCGTTAACCTATAAATGCGTTTGACTCTAACTGTTTAACAATACACCCCGCGACAAAAAGATAGGTACAAAGGGTTTTTCTTTGATTTTTCATAAAATAACATTGTCTAAATTGTGCTTATCATTTATTATTATCATAAAATAACACTTTTTAGAACTAATTTTTGTTTTAAGACTAATTTAGAAAAATTTTAAGACTAAAATTTTTCTAATTTAAGACTACACTCCGCGACAAAAAGATAGGATCAAAGGTTTTTTTTTTTTTTTAATATGATTATTTTGAATATGAATATTTTGAATATGATACAAATATTTAGTATGTTTTTAATATGATAATATTTTGTTATGATAATAAATGATCAGCACAATTTAGATAACGTTATTTTATGAAAAACTTTAAAAAACCCTTTGTTCCTATCTTTTTGTCGCGAAATGAAGTCTTAAATTAGAAAAATTTTAGTCTTAAAATTTTTCTAAATTATTCTTAAAACAAAAATTAGTCCTTAAATAATTTATTTTATGATAATAATAAATGATAGCACAATTTAGATAATGTTATTTTATGAAAAATCAAAGAAAAAACCCTTTGTACCTATCTTTTTGTCGCGGGGTGTATACCTGAAACTATTAAAATCACTATTAAGAACATTAAATACATTAATTAATATGTTTCGTTAGTATTTTTAACTTATATTAATTATTTGTTTTTCTTAAAGGACACTGGAGTTTAATTTCACTATAGATTTCTTTTTTCATGAAATAAGTTAACCTCGTGTTGAATTTTGATTTAAAATATTAGTGTTGTGACCTCGGGAAAATTAATAGTTCATGACATCTGAAACAAACAGAATGTTCTTCAGAGACTCTGGTAAGTGCCAGTTAGAAACTCTAAAATTTACGAATTTAAGGAGGAGGGGAAACGATTTAAGTTCTAGTTAGCAAGCTATCACGTCATTCTGAATATTTGTTTGCTCTCAATTTAATGTTTTCCCTAGGCAATATTTCATCTTTATGAGAGAATTCTGCATCTTAACTGAAATGCTGCTAACAATTTTGTTTCCTGTTGAGGACGTTTGTTACTTAGAGAAAAAAAAAAAAAAAAAAAAAAACTCCATTGCTCTTTTCCTTTTTATTTATTTATTATTTTTTTTCCCCACTATCCCAGAAACACAAAGATGAACTTTCTAGTAATGCGTGTAAGAACACAAAAATAGATTTGATTTACATTCATTCAGCGGGCATGGCCACTAAAGCTACGGAAATTCTGCATTTACAAAAAAAAAAAAAAAAAGAAAAAGAAAAAGAAAAAAAAAAGGGGAATAAACATCCTACTCAAAATGCTTGAACGCCAAATGGGGTGAAAAGCTTTCTTAAAAGGCGGTTCAAACAAGCTGGGAGACCATTCAGTGCGTCTTCAAATTTCTGCGGTGTCGTGCTTCTGCCGCACTTTCTCTCCAATGAATCGGAACCGGGAGAAGATGAAATAAATCAGAACGGCAAAATTATTTTTGGTTTTTTAAGATACTTATCTCTTTGTCGGCATCATTCATTCGTATACTAAGTTCGAAATAGAAGAACATATTCACTAAAAATAAATTTATGCAAACAGGAAATACTTGTTTTTGTTACTAACTTTCAGTAAAAAGAAAATTATCTTGACCGTTATTCACACATTTTTTTAACTTGCTTTCACACGTAACACTGGTATGCTTGGGCCGATTTTGATCATTTTAATCAATTTATTTTTCGTGATCATAACAGATATTAGTATGTGTCGATAAAATGTAATGAACTCATAACGATCTTACTGACATTTGCGAGATCAAAATTTCTGACATTTCCTTTTAACGTTTTTTTTTATTATTATTATTATTATGTCATCAACTCTGGGAGGAAATGGAAGCGGAAGAATCATAGCTTCCTCGGAGGATCAAAATTGTGATGGCATGTCTCCAGACCAGTGTTGCCAGATCTGGCAGATTTTTTACTCAATAATCATCAATAATTTTGAGATGTGATATTTGATAAACATAATAGATTATCAATCTTCGAAGTGATTAGGCAAACGTTATAATTAAAAATTATTGGTGATTATTGAATAAAAAATCTGCCAGATCTGGCAACACTGTTCCGGACGACCCTTAGGGGAGAATCCTGGACTGTCAACAATTGCCCTAGCATAGTACTACTGCAAGTTAAAACCCCACTATATTTGCGGGATTACAATATTTTTCTCTGATTAAGAATAGAACTGTGTATCTCTTTTCTCATGTGCGTTTAATCATTGAATTCTGCGCCATTGATTTATAAACACAATTTTTTTACATAAAATTGGGAGAATTTTACAATTATCTCCTTTTGTATTTTTCATGTTAATCTTACAACATTTTTTTTCTCTAATCCTTCCATCAAAACTTTATTACCTTTGATAAAATCCTGTTTGCATATCCAATTCTACTCTTTTATTCTATAATATTTTCCACAAAAAAAAAAAAAAAAAAAAAAAAAAAAAAAGTGGAACATTGCTTTGAAGAAAACAACAACGTTTTCCCTCTTTAAAACAGTTATCTAAAATTAAAAAAAAAAAAAAAAAAAAAAAAAAAATTAACGCAAAATCAAAAGTGTGAATACATTATAATCTAATATTAGTTTCTACTGAAATGAAATATTTAAACTATTATACCGTGAGAAAAGGAAAATAAATAAATAAAAAACGAAGATTAGATATATAGGTAGATACGTATTTATTTGTAAATGTGTTTAATTATATGTGAATATTTTAATATGCAATATATACGTGATATATACGAATATATGTGAATATATTTAATTATACGTTTGTACTTAAACGTATTTATTTAAACCCCCCCCCCCCCCATTTTTTTTAAAACTTATTATTGTTTGGATATTTTATTGTTCGTATTTTAATACACATCCTATGAGTACCGTGGGATTGTTATGAATCTAACTAGATTATTTCAATAAATTAAAATAACAAAATATTTGGACATAATTTATTCCTTAATGAGGAAATATATGCCATTGCTATTAAAATAAAAGAGAGACTTTTTCAAAACTGAATATTTTGAAAATGAACTTTACTTCAATTGTTATTCAGTTTTAAATTAGCACTGAATGAGAAACACGTAAAGTATTTCACGCGTTTAATCGATGGTATTATTCAAATATACAATACGGACCCACTTTTTTTTTCTTTAGAGTCCTTCAGATTTTTTTTTATTATAAGATGTTTTTGTTACACATTTAGTTTAATTCATTTAGGAAAACTAATTACGTAGGTAAAGCATTAGAAAGTTTTATAAATAAATTATTTTTGAATTACTCCGAACTGCAATAGAATTAAAATTATATATATATATAAATGTATACAAAATCTCGTTAAATTTGTGAACTCGCTCGAATAGTATGATTAGCTTGAAAATCAATAACATCATCTATCTCTTCATCAGGAACATATCATCAGACCACATAAAATATTTTCTCTTTAAACAAATGTATGTTTCGAATATTTCTGAATTCCCCGTTAATTCTCATGTCACTGTATAAAGGAACAATAATTCCATACTTGGCATTTTTTAGGTTCTTTTAAAAAAATAACCACTACTATTTTTAATAATATTTTCAATACAATTAACCGTAGATAATTAGTAGAAAACTGGTGACATTTTTTTATTTAAAATTTATGGTAATACGTCTTTTGTAAAAACCGAAAAGTTAGCTTTAATCTTTTTTTTTTTTTTTTTTTTTTTTTTTTTTTTAATCTTAAAGAAATTTAAAAAAAAATAATGAAATAGAAAAAAGGAAAGGAAAGGAAATCAAGAAAAGAAATAAATAAATAAATTTCATCAATCAAGAAGAACTCTTAATCAGAAATGCAACTTCAGAATCAGTTTGATCACGGATATCTGTTATCTCGGAAAATGACGAATGTATTTCCAGTTATTGCAGGAAAGCCAAATATGAGTAAGAAAGGAAGTGAGAAATTCTGCCTTGTTTTTTAAGATGTTACTATCACTTGATGTTTATGGCGCGCTATTGTACATCTGTTACGTTCTCCAGAGCAAGAGATAGGAAGTGCAATGCCATAATATTAGTAAGTAGAAGATGCTTGTATATCTGACCTTCTAACTGTCTTCATATTTTGAATTTGTTCACTTCACGTGTTTATCTTTAAAAGGTAAGAGAAACGCGTCCGTCCTACTGACCTACTTGGAGTTAAAGAAAGCTATGTGAATCTAAATATTAGGTGTGTTCTAAGCTGAGATTTACACTTCCACATGCTTCCTTAGTATATGGTTAATTGTACGCTAATGATAGAAATTCATAAAACAAATTATGGAAAAATAATTACCAACAGATATAAATAAAATTTAACTTCGGAACATTCAGTTTTTGATAGTCATTTTTTTTTTTTTTTTTTAAGAACTGTTCATATAAGTTTTCATTTAAAATAATAAAGCATACCACGATGTATTATAGCTAGTAAAATTATGTATCAGTTAAATTCAACGCAATTCTAAAATATTTTATGGCATAACTAGGTACGGCAATCGACCAATTGTTATTGATTAAGTAAATCTATATAGACAAATTAAATGTATCGCGGATTTTAGTGGTCTCTATTTTGAATACCGCTATTTATTTATAGAAAATTTCACAATATTCAATCCAAAATATTATTGCAAACGCTAATGAAATTTACTATTAAACAAAAGTGGCAATAAAATACGGACTGCTAGAAATCCTGATATACACTGCTTATTTTATGACTCTTCAAAATTATTTATTAATTAATAAATTGAAAGGAATTTAAATTATTTAATTAGTATTTTGATCAGCATTATACAGACTCAAAATGATATGAAAAGTAATATATTTTATTGAAAAATATTCGCCTTAATATAACCTTTGTTCTTCAATTAGAAAAGGCGATAATGATTTGAAATTATGAATTAAATTTAATAAAAAATAATGCCCATCACATGACCAGAATATGATGCCCGTAACATTTTTGTGTAGTGTCATATCCAGTCGCCCATATAGTCATAAAGCTCATTGTGAAATGCTCTAAAAAAGAATTTCGTTACGTCATTTTATTGAACGCTTAAGAATATTCAATTCATTAAGTGTAATTTTCTTATGATGTCATCCATTTTCCATATATTAGTAAATCCGGTTTATTTCCATTTTTAAACTTTACATGCATATAGTTTTATTTTTTTATAAAAAGTTCGGAAAATACTAGTTAAGAGAATACTTTAAGAGCAATCAAATTAAAACGATTTGACGATATTGTATATATATAACCACGTTTCCACATTTTTAACATGTTTTAAATGTTGCAACTTGTTGTCAAAAAAGTGTGTGAAGTAATATTTTAAAACATTCTCCTTCAATTTTTATTTACATATCTGTATATTCCATACAAGGCAATTAAAAAAATGAAGGATTTATTATATCAGGTATCGATCAGTAATAAGGCTTGTTCACGTCTTATGCCGTTCATTTTACATATATAGTTAAAATTACTTTTTTTTTTTTTTTTAATAATAATAATAATAATAATACTTTCAGTATAAAGAAAGGCAAACTTTAAAGTTTGTTAAGTTATAATGCATGCGTAAAATGCGAAGAAAGATCAATCGATGTTAAACAAGAAATTAAAAATTCCTTTAAAATTATTTCTCTTTAAGAAAGGTTTTGCAAATTAAAAGCATATTGAAGATGTTACGGATAGTGTCCAGATGCCGGTCGACAAGCGAAAAAAGTATCAAATAGAGTTCTTGGGCAATTATTGATTAGACATCTATTCACGGACAAAATATAGATATAAAATTGCTAGATACTAAAAAAGTGTGATTGGTTTTATTTATGTGCATGGAAAAACATGAGGAAATGGAGCTATAATCTTTAAAAGGATTCCATCTTGATTTAAAGATTTCTCATTTTGAACAAAAAGCGCCCCATCTAATTTTAAAGAATCTTTGTAAAATATTTTTTTTTTTCCTCATATGAGTCAGTTTTCATGGGTTTTACTGTAAGTAAACATTCTATTGTTTCTTTTCCACGGAGTAATTTTTTGTGTAATATTTAAATAAAAGTGAAATATTTAAATAACTTTTAAAATTTAAAAATACCTTTTATAATGAAAGTGTCAAAACTGCTACATTTAATAATTTTACATAATATAAAAGTATTTATAATTTGCTTTTCAAATTATTTCTTTCTTTGAAAAATTACAGATATATAAAACTTTTACTCGTCTGTTTATTAGTAGAATAAATGTATAATATTACTAGGCACCAAAGTAAAATAAAAGATTCCTTTTAACATTTAAAAATTTGGCTAATAGAAAAAAATAAAATAAACCCCTTGTTCGTCAAGAACCTCACGAGTATGTGTTTTGAACCTGCCATTTCAAATATAATTCTCAAATAATTTTTGAAATTTAAGATGCAAAAGTATTTCTTATTTCCCTTATTATGGTTATGATTAATTTAACTGTGCGTTATTAGGATGTGATTAGATCGAGAAAATCTGTTCTTAACGTCATCGATGAGTCACTCAAAAAATTGAGGCCATCGAATTCTGTCACTCTCGAATTTCCATAACGGGTAAAGAGAAGAAATAAACCTTTGCTTATTTTATCCGGATTTTTCACAATAGAGAGGAAGCTATTGACCCAACTATGTACCTTGAACTTCTACAAGGTAGACAACCTTTAGAAAACTTTGAGATGTTTTTTGCCCTTCCGCTATAAAATAAAAAATAAATAAATAAATAAATCATAAAAAAGTAAAACAAATATGCATTATTTTGAAAATTAAAATCAAGATCTGCATAAAAGAAATTAGACATTTCAAGGACAAATTATTTAGAGTGTGACAATAATATCTATTCGGAGTGCAATTCTAGATCAACGAAACCTCAAGTTTCAGAGAAAAGTTAAATTCTTTACTGACAACATATCTTATACATTATCAGTATTATTGATCTTTTATATTTTTTATTTTACAAGCGGAAAGTTAAGAGCAAAATAGGTAACAACCCTTTCCACACCTTAAATTATCTCTGTACAAAGGTTTAATTGTCTTACATGGAAAAAACCTCCCACCGTCGGTAATATTTTGTAGTTCATTCAATGGACTCCGCTAATATGCGTGAAATAGTTCGTGTAGTTTTCAAAATACACCTTCTAGGCAAACGCATTATTGTGAAGGATTTACTGCTTGGTTTTCCGTATTTGTTATTTTATTTTTATTTATTTTTCTTCGAGTACAACAATATATTTTATTACATATATATATTATAAGATTCAATTATGGAAATGTAATTAAGGAAAAGGTTTTTTTAATTAATAAAAGATAACATATCGCTTTCTTAATACTGAAATCTCATGAATCAAAATCTGCTGGCGTTTATCAAGGTTAAACGAATTTTCTCTGTGCGTCTGTTTGTACTTGCAATGGTTTATATAAATAAGTTTTTTTCTACACTCTGAAATATGAAAAATTGGGATTTTTGATATGATTATGAATATGAAGCTTATTTTGAAAATAAATTTGTGACAGTTTGATCTGATACTCTACGGTCCTTTCTCGCATCATTACGCTCATTAGACAAGGCTTGAAATAGATGCAACGGCCCTCTTCACTTACCGTCGCCGGAAGCCCGAGCCAATGTTATTCTATGGGGAAATTTTCTTTACAAATAACTTATTAACTAATACACATTTTTAAATTCTGTTTTCACATTCAGAAAATTCCCAACTGTTAAACTGACGGACCTTTTTTAAAAATGTATTTTTTTAATTTTTAATATTTTATTTTGAAATTACAAAATGAAAAAATTTGACATATTGAAAATTCGTATTTTGCAGCTTCAAAATAAAATATAAAAAATTTAAAAAATAATTTTTTTTAAAAGATCCGTCAATTTAACAGCTGGAAATTTTCAGAATGTGAAAACAGAATTTAAAAATATGTATTAGATAATAAGTTATTTGTAAAGAAAAATTTCCCATAGAATAACATTAGCTTCGGTTTCCGGCGGCGGTGAGTGAAGAGGGCCCTTAACCCACAAACTGCCATTCATAACCCAGGACTATAACAAAAGCACCTGTTAACTGAAGACTAGCGTGCCATTATACATGCAATAAATTTATAAAAATAAATAACTTGTGTGTTGTCGTTAAAGAAATAAAGAAAAAAAAAATCCGTTTTTTTCTATTATTAGTATAATGTTGAAGCCATTTTATCATAGATGCCAATCGTTCCGATTTTTATATACTATTATATTTTTATAGAAAGTTTAAATTATTGGATCAGAGAAACTGTTACAAAAGTTTCTTTTGTATTTCAAATAATCCAAAAATCTGAATGGTTGGCATCTATATTGTATGAGAGTAGTATTTTAAAATCATAACGATCAATTTTAAAATTTCTATTGTAATATCAGTGTTAGGATTATATTGTTTATAATTTTTTTTACCTTCAAGTTTATAGGTAAAATTATAACGAGAATAACTACCATGGTTTCAAATTTATTTTTACTTTTATTTTTATTGTAATTTACATTATCAATGAAATAATAACAAATTAGATATTTAGCATTATCTGCCATCTGGTGTTGTATAACAATTACAAATAATAAGAAAATACATATTTCTAACAGTTTCAATATTATTATACTTAAAAAATTTTATCGTGTTACGAAGCTCTTTTATATAATGACCAATACAATAATTTATCTTAATTTTAAAGATCTATTTTACAAATGAAAATTTAGTTTGTAATTTCATAAAAAAAAAATGATTTAAAAGTAACATATACACATATATATTAAACAGCAAGGTTACCAAATCGATATATAATTGGAATCTAAGCCTTCATCTGGACTTTAGAATTAGAGTAGTGGTTATGTGATACTACTATGTTTCTATAAATATATTTGATGGGTCTAACGCAGGTATTGTATATTTTTAATTTCTTTGAAATAAGTCTGAAATTATAATTGAAGGTTTCTAAAATAAAACCGAAATTTCGTTTCGAAGATAAAACGATCCCCGATTTATAAAGGTTAAATTCGATGATAAAAATTGTGGAATTTTTTCATAATATTTTTTCTTTCGTTTATGATACTGTTACGATGATCCTTCTATGTGGTGAAAACATCTGTCCTTCATATAACAAACTGTCTTGAATAGGTGACATTTCAAGCTTCACTTCTTCAGGATAAGAAGAGATTTGGTAGGGATTTCTGAGAAATGATAAACGATTTTTTGGTAATCTTTTCTCGTCTCTTTGCCTATCTCGCCAAGAAAATGACAACAAGCCCAGACATAAAGAATTTTTGTTAAATATAAACGGAAAAATGCTTCAAAAACATGCTTTTCAGACCTAGAGGTCTTACTTGAGGTAACCATTATATAAGGAATTTTTTCTACTGAATTCGTATTTGTCCGTTTTACTTTTCAAGCTACTACTATCATTGTCCCATAAGCGTTGTATTTAGACTAAACATCTGTTATCCCTTTTCAGTGGCTACATTTTAACGCCCTGCTAGTAGTGCATTCCTACCTAATGTTTCCCAAATTTGTTTCGCTGCCCATAGTGTAGAACTAGTGGGACGTAAAACCCACTCAACTCAAATGAACTCAACCCAAATTTGTTATTGCAAGATATTTTATCTTAAAATATACAACATTAAATTTCAATAGAATTTTTACTTTGATTTAATTTTGTACTTTCTGTTATAGGTTACGTGAATAATTTTTGATTATACCGTTTTCCCCAGAAAATGTTTCCCAAATTTGTTTCCAGCCTATTGCCCATAGTGTAGCACTAGTGTGACGTAAAAGCCATTCAACTCAAATGAACTCAACCCAAACCTGTTTATTGCAAGATATTTTATCTTAAAATATGCAACATTAAATTTCAATAGAATTTTTACTTTGATTTAATTTTGTACTTCCTGTTATAGGCTACGTAAATAATTTTTTATTTTACCGTTTTGCCCAGAAAATACTGCTATAAATTTCGATAGAAGTTATACTTTTATTAAGCTCTAATATAATTGGAAATTTTTATATTATTCCAATGTAATTGGTCCTTTTGTTAATGTATTTTACAACTAGCTACTTCCTGCTATAGGCTAAGGTAATAAACCTTGATTGTACCTTTTTGCTTTTAAAATACAGTGTTACCTTTCGATAGAAGTTATACTTTGATTTAACTTGGAAATAATAGAAATTTTAATATCATTACAATGTAATTGCCACTTTTCTTAATGTATTTTCAACTTGGCATTGTCTGTAATAGGCTAGGTGAATAAACTTTTATTACATTTTTTTATATTTTTCTCAGAAAATACGACATTATATCTCATTAGAAGTTATGCACTGGTTTAACTGGAATTGAATTGGTACTTTACTATGAAATCTGTAAAGGTTAAAATTTTCAGCTTAAATATACTTAGATTAAAACAAATATTTCTAAACAATAATAGTTTGTGTAACATGAAATTGTAATCAAAATTATGCATAGTAAATTAGACACATATACTATGTAGGCGATAATTGTCAATTAGGTAAGATTATCAACTGAGAGTTTTTAAATAAAACTAAACAAAATTTTAATACGTCAGGGTTTAAAAGTGCCAACTTTTACGCTTTTTGGTTACCGGAAAATGTTTATAGAAATTTTTACTTTATTAAATCAATAAAAACTGTTACAGTAATATATAAAATGCTTTTCTTTAAAAATTTTCCATTAGCCAAAAATGGTAAAAGTTAAGAACTATGAATATATTTTGGGTAACTTTGTTTTTAATAATACATTTTTTTCTTTATATTAAGTCGTATTTTTTCTGCTGTTAATTACAGAAAATTAACTATTAAAAAAAGCGA
Organism: Salticus scenicus; assembly: GCA_963930645.1. NCBI lineage: Eukaryota > Metazoa > Arthropoda > Arachnida > Araneae > Salticidae > Salticus > Salticus scenicus. Next base: position 306,896,502 of record OZ005651.1, on the reverse strand, counting down.
TGTTGAAAATATAAGACACTTTGAGTCCTGACGTATCTATATAAATTTTTAACTAATCGCTTTAAACTAATGCAAAAATTTCAATTGTGTACGTTATATGACATTAGAAAAATAGCACTGAAGTTTAATAGCAAAATATAAAAAAATTATGTTATTTTTCTTGGGAATTTTTAAAAACACCCTAGATTTATATTTTGGGATGAATTATATTTATCAAGCAGTTAAATTAGAATTAAATAAATAAATAAAATAATAAAATAATAACCTATATCCCACGGATCTGGAGTATATAGATTACATAAATAGATAACATTATATTTTTATTATTATTATTATTCAGTTTTCAGTACACGCTAAAAATCTTTAAATTTCTTTTGAATAAACATGATAACAATAATATAATATAATGTAGTGAAGGTCTATAATTCGATTTCATTTTCCTTTAAAACCGTATTCAAAAGACTTCGACAAAAACCTACATTAATCGTTTCTTTGGGAAATTTAAAAGTCTTCAACGAATGTCTCCCTATATTTACTGGATGAATAAATGCTTAATGTATATACGTACTGAAAAGAAAATTGCAATTTAAAATTATTGATATTTATTTATTAAAAGTAAATCATGGGTAAAAAGAATCTTGTTTGTTATTGGTTAGTTTTAAGTTATGAAAGAACTACTATTTTTTTAATAATAATTTTAAAAAGAAATGTCTAAACATTCTTCCCTACAGAAAAAAAGAAAAAGAAAAACGAAAATTGAAGTATCCCTAGATTTTTGACATTGAATAATGAGATGCAAAAAAATATTTTCTCTCTCTCTTATATATTTATATATGTGTTGCGCGCGCGTGTGTGTGTATCGAAGAGAACATGATAGTTCATAAGATAAAATAGTTCTTTCATAGTGATTGTAGTTAACTGTTCTAAATTTCCTAAAATTGCATAAGCAATTTTTTGTTGAAATTTGGATTATATGAATATTTTACCAATATCTATCGTATTTGAATCCTTTGTTGGTTCTATTGTTGCTCACCAAAAATAAATAATGGAATTTTAAATATCTTAGTTTTTAATGTTTATAGGAATTAGAAAGGTCTCTTTAAGTCTAGAGATCTTGATTTATTTAATAGTTAGGGAGTAAAAATCATAGTTCAGAATTGAAAGTAAATATTCATAGCACTACAAAATCAAAATGTACATGACAAATAAGAAAGGAAAATCCTGAAATACACATTGACTACTAATAATAATAATAATAATAAAATCTATTTGTATATATTCGTTATATCGTTTAATCTTCAGTGTATTTTCCTCCATGATGATATTTTAGAATATATTTTGTTTTTAATTATGGAGAACAAATCTCAAAAAATAAATAAATAAATAATAAAATAAAATAAAAAATCTTACAAACCAGTAGGTCTGTTCACACCGTTTTCAACATGAAATCTGCTATAGTAAGTCTGAATAACATATGTTAGTTTTAATGCATTCTAAAAATATCTGTGAAAATGAGAGCGTGTAGAGACAGACGGACAGACAGAAAAACTGAATTCACAAACACTTTTCAACTTTGTTCGTAAGAGTTGAAAGCGTATGTATCTTGAAACACTAAGTTTTGTTTTTCCATGCTATTAATAAAACGTGGCAGTATAATACATGAGTTACATGGCCTAATATTTTACAACGCTACATTGCAAAAATTGAATTCTTTGTCTCTTAGCCGTCTTGTAAACTAAATTTTAAAAAACAAATAATAAGAGCAATAAGGAAAAAAGATTATCTTCCCCGTTTTTTACAGGCATTTAAACTGTGACATCATGGGAAAAAGACATCAATGATACTTTCGACTACAATGTGGAAAATGTTTCCAGATTTTATGTTACAGACAGTCTTAAACTTTTTTCACTTTTTATTTTGCTTCGTGAGAAAATGACGTTAATAGCGCGATAAATGTACTCAGAGTTATATTCGTTTTGCAGATTTCTTTTTTCTTTCTTTTTTTTTTTTTTTTTTTTTTTTTTTAATTCTTAACATAGGAAGAAGCAGAGCGCTGTCGGAAACAATTATTATTTTTTTATATGTTTGTCTTTTTCTTTGACAACAAAGATTTATCACTCACAACACATTTCGGAATCCCAATAATTATTTTTAAATAAACATGTTATATTTTAATGTATAGGAAATTAAACTATTTATTTGTTAAATCTAAACAGCTCCTGAATAAAAAAAAAAAGTATTCAGTACTGAGTAAATACACCTTTAGATGGAATTATTGCTTTAATGCGTAACGACATAGTATTATATAGTTTTGTTTTTTTTTATTATTATTATAAACCTCAGAAATTTCATTGTGCCAAGCATAGTAAATAATTTTTTCTAGCTCTTACAAAGTTGTAGACTACAAATTTATTTCCCCCGCCTCCTTTATAGAATAATCATTTTCGATCGAATTGAGATGAGGAGTAATTCCAGGTCTCCTAAAAAAGAAATTCTGCGATATTCTTTGTAAGATTTACCCTAAAGCGAAAACATTAATGATTACTTATAGGTGATCATGAGAAAGAATACGTAATCTTAACACTTTGACCACAGACGCCGTGTGGCAAGGTGCATTATCATCTTAAAATATTGATTGTGGAAAAGTCTCAGATACCTCCAAGGTAGTCGGGTAGGCACTCACTCGTATAATGATCATGTTTTATTTCGAATTAATTGGTCCCTTGAGCACTAAAATTTGCCCAACACCTTGAAAAGTTACGCACCTCCATACCATAATGTACGGAAAATATTTGACTATTTTAAAAGTGTAATTTTCGTTAAATAGGTCAGATTTTCGTCGCCCAACTACCTCTTTTTTTGTCAGCTCTAAATAAGTTAAACGTGACTCTTCAAAGTAAGCCACTGGAGTTCAATAATTAACTGACCATTTTTCAATTTTTTTGGCCCACTGAAGCCTTGTTTTCTTATTTCTTTTAGTTAATAATGGCTTTTTTGCAAATCTTCTATCTTTTATACCTGATTTGTTTAATCGTCCTGCATTATTTTCAAAGAAATTATGTTGCTAAAAACTTTTTCTGAACATAATACAAATCGATTTTTAAACATAGCATTTTAATTTATGGTCATCTTCCTTGAATGAGCAGCTCGGCCGTTTAAAGCCAAATTTCCAGTTTAAATAGCCAAAAATTCTGTATCTTGTTTAAAAATCATCTAACCAACGATTCGTTAATATTTAGTTATTTTGACATTTCGCGTATTCGAATAATTTTTGCTTTTCATTGTGAAAATAATACTTTTTATTGCTTCATCTTTGCCATTTTTGAAATACTTATCAAAATTACAAATTTTCTAACAACTGTTTTTTGTTTTAAAATTCTAAATTTAACTTAAAGGAATGCGTAATAAAACCTGTTAAAAAATTTATTTTTTAAATAAAAAGAAATTAGTGCTAATTTTTTTTTTTTTTTGTTTTTTTTTCGTGTGTGTTATGCATATAAAAGTTAAGGCTTTACTAATAGGAAAATTTATTAAAGGATTATTATGTTTTGCCATATTAAGTAATACCAAGCATTTGTTAAATATTTTAACTGGAGATATTAAATATATATATCAAATAAAAATATTATACTTTTAATATGATACTAATAAATAGAAATGATTTCTTATGAAAATAATTAGACCTTTAATAGACCTATTAATATATATAACATAAAAATATTTTAAATGTAAAAATCTAAATGTAAAACACAATAAAATTTAACATACAAGACATACATGCCAATTTCATCCAAAAATCATATAAATAAAGCCATGAATAGTAAATTAAAGATGAATTAAAATACTGACGCTACGTATACGCACACACACACATATACACACATACATATTAATTTTAAGGCATTATTCCACTTTTAAATATTCTAATAATTTCAAATTCTAATATTAATGGTCATTTAAATTATTAAACGTTTTTCAAGTTCGTATTCTATCTTTATTTTTCTCAACTATCTTACAGTTACATTGTTATACTGAACGGAAACATATTATCTTTTAAAATGAAAATGAAAAAGCGATATTTTAAGATAAAGCCTCAAAAATGGTTAAAGCAACAGAATGTTGCTTATTTTGATTTAATGCAAAAAAAAAAAAAAAAAGTATTAAAACCATTTCCTCTGACGTCAATAAAGAATAAACAAATAAATAAATAAAAATAAAAATTAATGAGTGACGCTTCCTATTTCCCTTCATACTTTAAACAAATTTTGATAGAAGATATCACTTGCTTGATATTAAACGTTTCATCACGGAAGATTTCTATATTTCAATGCAACAGCTAATCAGTAGCAATCAGAGGCAAAGAAAAAAAAAGAAATAGATTTGGTTTATTTTCATTTCTAGTTTAGTTTCGTGTTCAAATTTCATAGGGAAAAGCTCACTGGTGTTTCCCATGGGAGTTTCGCATTTGTTCTGAAGTACCTAAAAAGCTTATCAAAAAAGAGAAGGGTTTCATAAAGGTAGTAGTTACATTTGAATATGATGAGAACTAGATTGGGCAATTGTCAATGAGGCAGGTTTATTTCTTTCTTTTCTGCTTTTTCTGCCATCCGATTCCAAGGCAGAAATAATTTCGCAAGATAGCATTTAATATTTAATCTCGTTTTAAATGTCGTTAAGATTTATTTGTTTATTTATTTATCGATTTACGCTACTGATAAATAAAATGTTTTCAAAATAAGCCGTCGATGTATTGTATTGTAATAATTTCAATGCCTCTGCTCCAATATTTGTTAAAATTTTTACGTGTAGATTAAAAGTTAGCAACTTACAATTCATAATGTTATAAAGTTTTAAGAAAGGCTTTAACAGTTTTTTTTTCTTTCTTTCTTCCTTTCTTCTGTTATTTTTATTTATTTATTATTTTTTGTTTAGCATTAACTTTAATACACTTTTAAAAATAAAAACCTACGTTTCACCAAATAAATAAATAAGACACAAATTTAGTTTCAACCGATATTTGTAAAGCCTATCGCACCAAATTTCTAAAGATATTGATCTGAGATAAAGTAGCACTATTTTTGTTTGCTAATGCGCGTTTGTGTGCGTGAAACATCGGATACTGCACTTTTATTTCTACACCCTTATTACCAATATGTATACTTTTTTACCAATCAGTGTCAAATTATTATTGTTATTTATTTATTTATTTATTTATTTTATTATTATTATTTTTAATTATTTAATTATTTATTTATTTTATATATATATATATATATATATATATATATATTTTTTTTTTTTTTACAATTAATTATAAGAAAAAAAAACTAAAAACACAATTCTATCTTTTAAATTTAAAAATTAGTAAAACAACAAAAATGAAAATAAATAAATAAATAAAATCCATCTTAAATTAGGCTCCTTTCGCTACCGCTTGATAAATGGGAATAAAATGGAACGCATGCAGTGCCCATATACTTCAAAAGTGAAATCATACAAAATATATAGTGGCGAATACTATACCGTCTTTTATTCATTCTTTTATTTTAAGTATTGATAAAATGCCTTGAGTACAATACTTTTGAGAACTATTAAAAAACATCTTCAAACTTTCAAGAAGCGGGATTAAAAACTTTTAATAACTAAAATAGCCCAGGGATGAAAGTGTTCTGCGTTTTCGGCCCCACTATTTCCATTTAAAAAATATGTATTGTATTTTTACGCTAATATTTTATGATTAACCAGGTTAGATAGTTTTCTTTAAAAACATTGATGGAAGAGTTCCGTCTTTTGACGAAAGTCTTTCACCCGTGGAATAGCCATAATCAAAATATAAGACAAAAAAACGTCCTTCTAAGATCTGTTTCATAATACAAAATGCTGTTTGTTGTACATGTATTATTAATTTAAAATTGCACATTTTTATAGAAATACATTTTCAAAATTTAATTATTTTTTAACTATAGACGCGCAAATAAAATTTCATAATTTTTGTAAAATTCCGAGCTTAAGGAACATATTATATATTTTTAATTAAATGCCTAATATAGCGGAATTAATTAAGAAGAAGAAATAATAACAGAAAAAACACGATAATTAACCCTTTTCGGTAAAATGACGAGTATATCTCATCATTGGTTACATGTCGAGCTATACTCGTCATGATACTAAAGTCGCTGTTGAACATCGGCCCTGTCAGTATAAATTTTTACAAAAGGAAAAAGGTTTTCGGAAATAAAGACCGTAATCAATAAGAGTAGTTTTAAATAAAAATTAAATGGTTATTTCATGCAACATTTTTCACTATTAAATTTTACCGGAAGGGGTTAATAAAAAGCATACTTTAAAGAAAAAAAAATAAGTAGACAACATTTTTGATTGTTTATTTTCTATAAGTGATTACTGGAAACGTCTTGAATTATTGAATATACGAAAAAATATTTTATTATAGCATCTTATCCATATATTATAGCATCATAGTTCATTATGTTATTCGTACTGATTTATAATCTACAATATGGTCATTAGACCACATATATAAATAGTAATTTATATTTAAAATATTAATTTTTTTTATAACATCTCAAAATTATTTTAAAGCAAATTTAACAATATTTTGTACGATCATAAATAAAACTAAACCAAATTAGCATCTTAAATCTCCGTTTAATCCTTACTATCCAGTACATAAATTATTTTATAGTTATTTTATATATCTATACATCCAGAAATCATACGTGCTAAAAAAATAAGGAAAATGAGAAACCAAAACTGAATTCAATTTATTTTAGCTCAGAATTTAAAAACACCATAAATATAATATTTTATTAGAATAACTTAAAATTAATTTTAAATAATTTTATACGCAAACATATCCGTTTCCTATGCATAAAAATCCATAACGATTCCCCAGCAGCACAACAAGTTGTCATAACAATTTGCAGTTTTCCTCTCAAGTAAAACTGAAACCAAGCGTGAAACGGAAGAAATAAAACAATACTTGCCTATATCATCTTTTCTTCCTATTTTTAAAACGTAAACTCGTTAGAATAAAAGGAAAAGAACCAAAGAAAGATAAATGGAATCTATTTTTAAAATTGACTTTAATACTATTTTTTATTGAAAGTTTAGATATTTCTTATATTAAATAAAATGCATTCTGTAATCGAATCTAACCCAATTCAATTTAATAAAATATCGTAGACGATATTAAACAAATCTTAGGAGTAAACGTTTGCAAAAGTTTTTCGATAATTTCATTATTTTATCATGTTTTTATTTACTCGGCTCCTTGTTTGTTTGCTTGCTTGTCCAGTACAAATCTAGCAATCGAGTTTTAACTAACTTCCCGACTAGTCGTAATAATCCTGGACGATAGGACCCATGCCCCAGCCCGCCCGGTTCCCGCTGTTCAATGTATTTTTTTAGTCAACTTTGTCCCCTTATTACTTCCGGTGTGAATTTTTTTTTTTTTTTTTTTTTTTTTTTTAACACACTTGACATTGTGAGTTTTTTTGCTTTTCTTTCCATGCTATTCCTACGGGGTTTTTAGCCTTTTTTCCCCCTCTTTTTCTACATTCTAAAGTGGCGACTCGCCGACATTTGAAATTTTCAGAATAGCTCAGAACACGTTGACAATGCATTTTTTAAATACTTTTAGCCAATTGTTTCGGGTCCCCGCTGCCTTCGGTTGCGTTTATACGATTCAACAGAAAATTTATTTAACTAACTTCCCGACTATCTAGATATTTGAAACTTTTAGAATAGTTCAGAACACGATGACTATGCATTTTTTTAATACTTTTAGTCAACTGTTTCGGGTCTCCGCTGCCTTCGGTAGCGTTTATATGATTCAACAATCATATAACTTTCCGTCTAGTTAGACATTTGAAACTTTTAGAATAGCTCAGAACAAGATGACAATGAATTTTTTTAAATACTTTTAGCCGATTGTTTCGGGTCGTCGCTGTCTTCGGTAGCGTTTATATGATTCAACAATCATATAACTCCAAGACTAGCTAGACATTTGAAACTTTCAGAATAGCTAAAAACACGGTGACAATGCATTTTTTTAATACTTTTAGCCAATTGTTTCGGGTCTCCGCTGCCTTCGGTAGCGTTTATATTATTCAACAGAAAATTTAAAAACATGTTATATAAAAAGTTCTTTTTATCTTGTAATTATTTATGGTTCACACACTATGCCTAAAGCTAACCAACTGTGAAAGTAGTTTTCATTCACTTAAGCGCATTAAAATACTTTTCACCATATTAGTCAATTCCCTTTATTTCTTATGTAAATATACAATTGCCTCTCTATTTGTTAGTTGTTGTTGTTGTCTAGTTGTCTAGTTGTTGTTGTTGTTTAATTTTATGTATTATTAAATGGTCAAGAAATAAGAAGATAAACAAAGAATAATCTATTTCTAAACAAGCGAAATTCTTTCTGAATTTAATAGCAGTATGTAAATTTATTCTGAGAGAATTTTTTTTTAAATGATCTATAACATATTAATTTTACCCATGACGAAAACAACTCAGGCTTTTCGGGAGCAAAACTAAATCTCTCGGCAACGAATCTGCTCGTTTCCAACATAACTGATGAGTCCCAGACCGTCGCCAATTGTCCATTGCGCAGCACTAGTGCGACGTAAAACCCAACCAACCAATCAACATAACTGATAGAATTTTTTAGACAGAATTTATTTGAGGACTATTTTACGAAACGTTTGCTGATTTATCAAAGATGTGATTTCTTACACACAGAGAAATTTTTTATAAAAATTTCATGTTACGTGATTTTTTCTAGTCATACTTAATTAAAAGTGGTTGAGACATGAATCCTCAACCATATTAAAAGATATCACTACTAAGAATAGAAAATATATTATTTTTAAATATATAAAACTTTTAGAATTTTTTATTCCTGAGTTGTTGAAGAGGGAGTGTATGTGCCATTAAAAACAATTATATTCTTATTATGATTTTACCTTCACCAATGTTACCAAATTGTAAAGTCTACGATTATTAAATAAAAAATGTTTCAAAGTTGCGACATGTTTTATTTAATAATTACCACTAATTTTGAAAAGTAGCATTTGATATATATGATAGTCGATTAGACAAACATACAATTAGACAAAAATTACAATAAAAAATTAGTGGTGAATCTTAAATATAAAAGTCTCTACAAATTGGCAACTGTGACCTTTACGTATAGACAACTTTAAGCCTTGGTGATGAATAGCAATATCAGGTTTGCTACGTTATGTTTTCCAGAACCAGTTTTTTTCTTTTTTTTTTTTTTTTTTTTTTTTAATAAACTCTTATAGTGTGTTTCCACAATCAATTAAGGGGAAAACTGCTGTATGAATATAGTGGTGTAACACTCAGGAAAAGAAAGGCGGGACTGTAGCAACACTAAATATAATTATTGAATAAAGAAAAATTTCAAACCTTCTAGTATTTTACATACAACAAAATTAAATTTCTCTCTCTTTCTCTCTCTCCTTTTCTTTTTCTTTTTCTTCTTTCCTTTTTTTTTTTTTTTTTTTTTTTTTTTTTTTAAACGGGGTCAATTAAATCTAGTATATTAAAAGCTTCTTTTAACTCCACTAAATACTGTAATATTAATTAAAAAGGATATTGGTAGACATGCTGTAGTAATTAATAAGTAGCTTCATCAACGTTTTAATCTTTATAATTTTTATTTGGAAGAAAAATATAACAAAGGTATAAAATTAACAAGAATAATTCTTATTGTGAGACATTTCACAGAATTAGTAATAGAGATATTTTTTTAAGAAGATAAAGCAAGAAAATAAAGGATAGTAAGAGTTTAATTGCTTAAATTTAAAGTATTTTATGAAAAACTTCAATTACTAATGGTACACTTAATCGTATCTAGTTACCTTAGACTGACCTGAAAGAACGGTAGAGAAAGAAAATAAATCAACGTAGAAAGCTGTGTGAAAGTATAAAATTTCATTGAAAAACTTTTTCATGGAATGATTTCATAGATAACTGAGGTTATTCGACTCGCATGAATGGTCTATTTATTTAACATAATTCGCACAGATTCCTAAAGAGTAGCCGCCTTAAAGAAAACGTTTTTTATAATTTATGCAGAGCCATAAATCTCTGATGCTGTTTATTTATTGTCCGGATATACAAACTTCGCCAGCGTCAGAAACCTACAGCAACGAGTAACACAACACGATTGGAGTTTTTATGATTATAATAGGCTCTCTTCATCTATGCAGTACAATAACCTCAACTCTTTTCTCACATTTTAAAGAAGAGAAAATCAAATTCAGATTTTGAAAAAAAAGAAAAAAAGGGGAAAAAAATGAAATTACTTGACAAGTATGTTAGTATCTTTGAATAAGAATTGATTCTTAGATTCTTTCTTTCATTCGTTTTTTTTTTTTTTTTAAGAAAGAGAGAGAGAGAGATTGTATTTATAAAATACAGTTAGACCTCTTTTTAATAAAGTCACTAAATCTAGCAAAAAGTTTGTTATATAGAAAATTCGTTAAATTAACTTTTCTTTTGTTACACATTTTTAAAGAAGAGTAAAGCAAATTCAGATTAAAAAATAAATAAAAAAATAGCTTACGACAAGTATGATAGTATTTTCAAATAAGACTTTATTCTTAGACTCAGTTATTTCTTTATAAAAACGAGACATTTTGTTTATAAAATACAATTAGACCTCTATTTAATGAAGTTATTAAATTTATCCAAAAAAATTGTTATATGAAAAATTCGTTAAAGAGAGATTAATTTTTTATTACTTACCTACAGAAAAGTCTGTTTATCTTGCCCGAGTCATTTGCTTGTATGAGGTGTTTTCTTTCTTTTCGTATCTCGCATTTTTGCATTGCTTTACCAGCTGTTAAGGTCTTTGACAACTAGGAATATTTTCATCAAATTGTAAGTCAAATCTTAATGTTAAAAAAGGTTTTAGTGTATAAATATGCGATGATTTGTTGATTTTAATATCAAGGTCATTTGGATTTCCATTTTCATCACAATCTTTTACTGTACTAATTTCACTTTTCACCTCGCAAAAATATCGCATTAAGTTAGTATTTTCGAGATCTCTAATTCTGAATAGCTCTTGGAAAATGCAGTTTTAATTCGTTGAGTATCATAATTTGTGTATAAAAAAGGACATGTTGAAAAAAAAAAGTGAAAAAGAAATTAGGTTAGAAAGAAAACTTTGTTAAAAAGAACTTACTAATTCAGAGACATTTATTTATTTGGTTATTATTTTACAAAGAATTTCTTAAAATAATCTTATTTCGAAAGAAAAGTTCGTAAAATAAAGAAATTCGTGAAATAGTGTTTCTTTAATACTTCCTGCCCTAATGGAACTTCAAAGTCCCATTAAATTAAAAAGAATATAAAATCGAATCTATGGAAGAAATGTTAAAGATACTTATAAAGATCGAAAGTATATATGCAATATTTTAACCTTTCTCTATGACACTAAATCCTGTATGTTTCTGTCCAAGAAATGGTTTTATAGCTTGGTGTGCCATTTTTCACGATCTTTCCCTGTGTTATAATTAATTAATATATTACTTTAAGAATGTTCCACTAATCTTAGGGGGAAAAAATGTAATAATGAAAAAAATAAACACATTTTAGATTAAAAAAAAATAAATAAAAATCTGCCTCTATGCAGACACGCCAACATTTTAATTTATTCCCGAGCGCTGTTAGTAACCGCCTTTTTTTTTTTTTTTTTTCACACTAATTTTCTTAAAGGGCATTTTTCTATTTATTTAATCGTAATTACCTATTGGAGAAAATTTACATACAAGTAAAGTGGCATGATAAAAGGGCGGGTGCTTACAGCTCTTCTGAATAAATTTAAATGTTGGCTTATCTATCTATGTATTAATATGGTACAGTAAAGTATCCCCTCATAAATGTTTGGAATAAATTTTCTTTTGTTTCTTTCATAACTTTATGATATAAAGGGCTAAGTCTAAGTAAAAGTCCGACTGCAATGTTAACATCAAATTATATACTTTTTGAACTTTTTCTATAATTTCGAATAGCTTACAATCTGTTGGAAAAACTTATTATTATTTCTGATTTCTTCTTGGTAAACATTGATGTATATCTTTTTTTTTTTTTTTTTTTTTTTTTTTTTTTACAAGTGACACATTTCTATGTAATTTAATTCGAATTTTCCCAGGGAAAACTACAATTCAAGATAATTAAACTGATAAAAAGATATAAATTAGCTTCAAGATAATAAAGTAATAACTTTTAATTTTATATATTTGTTTATTTATATATTTATTATTATTATTAAGCATTTCAACAGTCTAAAATACTTTAAAGTAATACTTTGAAACAATATTTGTAAATTTGGGTCCCTCTAAACATAAATCAGTCTTCATAATTCAGATTTTAATCATCTTTGAAATAAAAATACATCATACGATACTACAAAAGTAATAAACTAAAGTAATCAATAAAAAGCTTTAAAAATTAAATAAATCTCTAAATATTCAAAGAGAATTTTTTTCTGGCGTTTAAAACGTATTTCATAGATCCCTCAAGAACATGCAATTTGACGATTGCTGCTAATGAAATAAGATGAAAATATGGTGATAACTTACTTTTAAATTTTGTTTTCGGTCAACTAATACATTTCCATACATTTCAATTTAAATGTTAATTATTAATAGTGAAATTCTATTGTAAAAGTATCTACCGTTATCAATAATTAATACTACATTCCTACCTGTTATTACGCGTTGAATTACATACATGAAACTTAATAAGCGACATTTAACTAAATCACGTTTAAGAGATCTAAAATTAATTAGTTTAAAAGTGAGAGGTTTCAGTTCTATAAAATATTTTGTATAATTACTATTTAAAAACTTTTTTTTTTTCTAAAGTGCGGGACAAAATCATGGTGATTTTCTTATATTTTCGGGGATTTGTAAAAAATGAAAGTATTTTTTTATTATACTCATATTAAACCTTGCAGATGAATTCATTTTTTAATTAACAAAATAATTAAAAATTTTGGGGTAGTTCAATTCATTTTTTCGAATATATCAGGCGTTTAAACAAATTTGAATTAAATAAAACAAGAACGAAAAACCATACCGTACGCACTGATTATTAGCACTTTCCAAGCGTTCGTAATTGTTATATCGTATAACTTTCAATACTCTTTGCCTGCGTAATGACGCAACGGACAGACAGTAGTTCTGAAAGGCATACAGATAGATTAATTGAATTCCTAATCATTCTTAAACATTGTTAGAAAGTGTTAAAAATGCTTAATACAAAAGAAAACGTAGCCCTTATATTCCGATTGCAGCCCTTAATATATCTGGATATTTTAGTGTAGCCCGGTAAATCTGAAAGTTAACAAAATCATATTCTATACAAAATATTATTTTAGTTATTAATAATAAATGTCAATTTCTTTATGATTTTTGCAATAGAAAGCTCTTTAAATGTAATTTTTAAAAATGTCTGTCCTAAATGTCTGTCCCTGTTCACTAAGTGCTGTGTATACAACATACAGGACAACTCAAAAATACGGAAAACATTTTTTTCCTACTAAATGTAATTGATGAAAGTACTTTATTAAATGTTACCAAGTCAAGGTATTTGCTTAGCAATGATAATTACTTCTCATACCCATATGGCGGATAATGTATTGTTTGAAGTCTAAATTTCAACGCTGTAATTACGCGTTCAAAGGTTCCCTGAATACGAAAATCATGTTTTTAGTGTTTAATATGTGTGTGTCTTTTATCAGCATATCTTAAAAACAAAAATTTGCAGGAAATTTAAATTTGGTATTTTGAAGATCAAATGAGGGGGCCACTTAAAAAGTTTGACTAAGGTTGTTAATTTTCAAGAAATGGGGTGCGTGAAACTTGTCTGAATAATTTGATATACTTAATAACAGTCATATATATATAGATATATATTTATGAATGTAGGTGCTGAAATTCTACAACTAAATAAGACAAAGAAAATTGTTTTAAGATAGTGGTATTCAAAATGTGTAAAAGTTTGCAACTATGGAAGTATATTATAACGATGGGTTGAGGGGGGACTGTAGCCTTCCTCACACAGAAATATATATCTCAAATAAAACTGTTTCTGAAACTGTTTTGAACTGTTTTTAAGGTATATTCATATAAATACCTCTTATCTCATCCTTTCACATGTAATTTATTTTTATATTATTCAAATAAGAGATAGTTATGCGAGTTCCACAGCAGCTTATTAATAATAATTTTTAACTTATCTGTCACAGAAATTCCATGATTTTATTAGGATATTTTTGTAAGAAGTTAGTGGTGTCGTACAATCAAATTTACACAAACCTAATTTAAATATTTTATTAAAATAATTGTCAAGGAATTTTAGTTTTTTTAATAAGCCAAAAATAACTATTAAAACTTAACTGGAAGAGTGTGCCTCGGTTTTAATCTAGCTCTGGAAGTTTTGACAGCAACATTACAACACCTGATAAGGTTCTTAAAGCTGGTATATTTGATGTCTGAAAGTATCTGTGAGGCTACTAAATGCATACCTAGAAACATTTATAATTTATTTCAGAGAAATGTCAGTACTCACTTTTTTTTTCCACACCACTTTGCTTGTAGAGAAATTTTCTCCAATGTGCAATTACGATAAAACAAGAAGAAAAATTCTCTTGTGGAAAAAAAAGTGGTTTAAAAAAATACTAACAATGCTCCGGAATAAATTATAAATGCTGACATGCTACCTTTTTAATTTACTCCGAAGCACTGTATTCGTGTGATACAGACTAAGACCCCTTAAAAAGACCCGCATGGAGGGCACCTTATCCAGATCCAGGTCCTTAGCGCAGAGAATCGGCCTTAATCCTAACACCAAGACACCGGGGCCCATTTAGTACCCACCCTTTTTTCCCACCACATTTTTTATAATGATTTTTTCTCCGATACGTAATTACGATTAAATAAGTAGAAACATGTCCTTTGAGAGAAGTGGTGTGAAAAATAAAAGCGGATACTAAAATTACTCTGGAATAAATTAAAATGTTGTCATACCTGTAAATGCTACAACCTGTGCTAAATGGTATTTCGCGTTGTTGTTTTCGACGATAACGTGAATATAGATAAAATTTGCTAAAAAAAGTGCCTACTCAAACCCTCTTTACGCATACAGATGTTGATCATAGACAAACATCATTTATTCAAATCTAACTCAACAAACTAGATCAAAGATATCATTACTTTTAATGACGAAGTAATCAGTTCTATTAGTTTCGCTTTATATTTCCTAATTCTTCTATTTTCCCGAAGCATTTTAAATTAAAATGTCAATTCCTTCGCAAGAAACTTACATTCAATTGGTTATACATAAACGATTATCAGTAAAAATTAATCTGCACTCAATTTTCTAACCCGATGTGCTACCGTAAAGAAAACGGCAGTGTCACCTTTTGATTTAAGTTGCCCTCTACCAGGTGGGAGTAATATGATCACAGGCATCTGCAAATTCCCTATCCACTTGGGTCTGCTTTTGTCCATGGAGTATAATAGATATGAATTTTGGAGCTAAAACTTTATTGAGAAAAAAAATCATATTCCCACGAAAATTCTGCTGACACCAATTATTAAGTGATATGTTTAATGCATTCTATAATATGAGAGGAAAAATTACAATAAATTAATTGCATCTCTAATTTTCCATTGATATACATTTATATGTTATGATAAAGAAAATAAAAATCAGAATTGATAATGCAAAATTGGGGAATTAATGACAAACTCTAAGTAAACATTTTTGGGGGGAAAATAAGAAAGTTAGTAAACTATCAAATTCAGAATTGTCAGTTTTACGAATTTTAAATACCAATTAAGTTTCAATAGAAATATACGCCTTATTTAATTATAAAATTCTGTGATTCAATTAGGAGAAGTAAATCCATAAAAAAATTGGCAACTCTGTATATCATAATAATTTTCAAAATTTAGAAAGTATTCTTTTCTTTAGATGTTATAAAAGTCATTAAACATTCATGAATTTCTTTCTCAAGCAATACTTTGAGTGTTCCTTAACAAAGAGGTAGTGAGTTAGCTTTTGAATCACAAATTCAAAACATATATCTGTGGTTAAAAGTTGTAAGTAAATAAAAAAAAACCAAGTTACGTTTTGTGGTTTAGTGGTTGCGCTAAGTAAAGAAAAGGCTAATTAGTGGTTTTTTTCTTTTTAATGAAACTGTAAACGGAAATTAATCTTGTCGATATGTAGTACTTTGATGTGGTTAATATTGAGATCCTTCAATTTAGAATGTTCTTTATTTCTGTATCAGGAAAAGAAATAAATTTAACAGAGGTGTCCACAATTTGACGTTTGAAAAAAAAAAAAAAAATGAAATTTCTGATAACACAGAATATAAGTACACTTTATTACTGTTAAAATTTTTAATATAAGGGCATTAAAGCGTTGCCGTTGTCCATAACATTTTCTACGCCAATATTTTTATTAAAGATTTTTTTTTTTCATTTAAAGTTTTCTTATATCGTAAAAATATATTGCAAAAAAGTTCTTCTTTTTTATGAATAGCTGTGTAACGTTATGTGCAATGGCAATTTTGGATATCCGTACTCCAATAATTCTGTAGTAATTAATAGTAAAATTTTCTCGTTACTCTAAATTTTTACCATGTTTTTATTAACTCACTTTCTTGTTTGTCTAGTACAAATCTTGGAATCTATTTTTAACTGAAACTTTTAGAAACATTTGGAACTTTTAGAATAGCTCAGAACATGATGACAATGGATTCTTTTAATACTTTTATTCAATTTATAAAAGTTTGAAAATTTCTTGTTACCATGTTTTCATTAACTCACTTTCTTGTTTGTCCTGTATAAATTTTGAAATGGATTTTTAACTAACTTCCCGACTAGCTAGACATTTGAAACTTTTAGAATAGCTCAAAACGTGATGACAATGCATTATTTTAATACTTTTATTCAATTAATAAATGTTCGAAAATTTCTTATAATTGCTCTCTTTATTAAGAATTTGGTCCTTTTCTTTCAAGTTGGTGGGATAATTCATCAAAAATATTAAAAATAAAATATTTATTAATACATAGAATTGTCAGGTTTATATGATTCAATAGAAAATTTTAAAATGTGGTATATATGAAAAGTTATTTTCATCTTCAGTATATTGATCTAAGTGTTAAAGCTAAATAACTGCACGAGGGCCATAGACCTGGATGTAGTGCCCTCCGTTGGGGTTATTCTAAGGTTTACTAAACTGCATCGCACGAGTTTCGGAGAAAAGGACGAAAAACTCCGTACGGTAATTCAAATGGATTTTAGGGTGACGATTAGGCCAAGTTACAGTTAAATTTATTTTAACTGTAACTTAGGTCCGAAAAATTCAGAATGAATTATATGTAATTATTATTAACAATAAAGCAATTTTGCTATTTAACTAAAGATTTCATTTAGAAATTTTATAAAATAAATTTAAAACATGAATAAATGAAAAATGAAGAATATAACTATTGACTTCATATATTTCTTCTTTCCTTGTAATATTTAGAAAAAACCCTTTTGAACTTAAAATATGCAAAGAATATGCTTCAGGTCGTGGATTCAGGCACGAATACCTCTAACGGACCAACAATAAATTGTTCGTATATGTTAATGAATGTATAGGAAATTTCCTTTAAGAAAAAAACAAAAATTTTACCAGTGTTTGCTTGTAACCCGCAATATTTCCATTCATATATATTCGGAAACCTACAAGAAAACTGACAATGTAGATTATAAATATTTATAAAAGATTTGGTATTAATGTATTGAACATTTAAAATGTTTCAGATATTTAATGCAAATAATTTTCATGTGTGCATGCAAAAAATATATCATAGAAGGATAAAACCACTTCATAATTTAGTAGTAAATATTATAGTGCAGTTTTTTTAAAAATTCCTGCTTAATATTTTATTAATCCTGATGAAATTTTTGAAAATTATAAGGTGTATATTGGATGTTATTTCAATTGCTTTAAAACAATTGTTTTCTAATAAAATATTTTCTACAAATTGCTGTTTTTTTTTTTCTTTTTTTTTTTTACAATTACACTAAATTACATAAAAATTTCATACACAATATTACAGGATATTATTAATTATTTCCCTCAAATCGCAATAATTACATTTTTTTAATTAAAAGATATATATTAAAATCTTATTTAAATATGGTTTGTAAAACCTTTCAAAAAATCAGCTTATATTTAAAAAAAAAAAAAAAATTACATATTATATAAAGCCACTGTACTTTTTTAATTTTTTCCGACACTAAACTTTTTAAAAATAAATATATCTTTGTATATGGGGACGTACAAATTTATGAAAACTAAACTCTCAACCTTCACGAAAGTGCAGTTAAAATTTATTTTCTATATATAATCATATTCCATGCGACATTCCAGGCATTCATTTCAGATTTCAGTACTACGTTTACTACGTATACTTTATCAAATATTTTGTATGTTCCGGGAAATTTGGATGCAGATTTTGCATGCCACAAACAAAAACATGCAAAAATTTTGTAAAAAACATTAAGGTCATTTTCGATAAAATCCTAAAGAAAATGTATATAACCATAACCATTCCAATTTCAGTTTAAACTTTTCTTTTAAAAAACGGATGATAAGAAATAATGTTTACTTTTTCAATTTATGTTTCGGCCACACTGTTGATCAAGAGATTCTGCTCTCACAACTGATGGACGTAAGGTACCGAATACAAACCCAAGTCACGCTCTTTGGCGTAGCCGCTCGGAGTTTTCCATGTTTTTCTCCGAAACTTGCATGAAAAGGGATGGGCCCCTTAGAAAGACCCTCCACACACACACGGAGGGCACATTACCAAGGTCTAATACATTCGCGTAGTCAGTTCTCCTTAACCATAATACCAACACATACTATCAATATGTATTTGGTTCATTAAAAAATCTCAACCCTGAATATTCATAAAGAAATGCGTGTTCAAGCATTTTAAGTACGTTTTTTACATGATCGAACTTAAAGAATAATATGTCCAGGACTTTTTTAGATATTCGAGAAATATGTCTGAGATTTAAAGAGTCTGGTAGCTTTTAGCTAAATATGGTTTATTTTGTAACAATAAATAAATATATAAAATGTTTATTAATATAAAAACTTTAAAACGTTATTCTACGGCTTAAAGAAAAAACAAAATATATAAAATATTCATATAGAATAAATTTTTAGGTTTTCACTTAAATTAAAATTTATTTTAGAAATGGCGAGTAACAAAAAGAATATTAACTTTAAAACACACTTATTCAATGAAAAAGTAAAATAAGAAAGAAAGCAAAAATTCCTAAGAAAATAAGTAAAAGAATTGAAAAAAAAAAAGATCGAACTTCTTGGGTTGTAAACGGATATGTTCTAATAACATAGGAAATCTAAACTTTAAAGACCTAAAAGGCGATGTTTGATAGATGTATTAACAATATTCTTAAATATGCAAACTACTTGGAAATTTTAAATATAGCTTTCCCTGATTTCTGGAACGATTACTTACTATTTTTAGTACGTTATCGAAGACAGTCGTCTATTTATAGACAGAAATCGTCTATTTATAGACAGAAAATCTGTTTTAAGAAGTGATTTCGTTTTTTCCTCTTTCTCCAATCCTTTTTTCTATCATTTTCCGAAAACATCTAACGGGCTATGTAAATATGCAATATAGGTTTATGACAGTCGTCTGGAAAATCTTAACTTAAATCTATATAATTTGGCTTAAAAAGCTTGTTATTATAACTTAAAATAATTCCCTGCTAGAAATATATTTTTCTTGTTCATTGACTTTTCTCGTTAGATTGTGTTGCATTTTAGCAACAGTAATTGCAATAATAATAATAATGATAATAACAATAATAATAATAATAAAATGAGGGGAAAATATTGGGATCAAGAATATTTCCTTATGATTATGTTTAATTATGAAATTTTTTTTTTTTTTAAATACTGAACAATTTCCTAAAAAATTTGAATTTCACTAAACTTATAACACAAGTTGCATATCAGAGGTACAAGCTATTAAGGATTGCCCGTAACCCCATACACACGATAAAAGAATGAAAAATGTTGGAACAACAAAATAAATAATTGTTAAGCCAACAAAATTTTTTTGTTGATATAGAAGAGAAAATTTTGTTACCAGAATCGAGAGGAGCACATTGATCACTTATTGGCTGTTTACAGAGATATCTATGACGGAGCTTGTCGGACAATCCAGCGAAAATTATTGTTCTTTCAACCACATTCTTTTGGTCAGTAGTAGCAAGTTTGTTCAGTTAACTGTACAAAATGATTGTTAAAATGACAAAATAAATCTGCATAATCGGTCAACAAAATAAATATTGTTTTCCTACAAACCTTTTTTTATATATACATTTTTATTTTATTATTATTATTATTATATATATATATATATATTGTGTGTGTGTACGAAAATATTTAACAGTATTCTTCAGTAATAAATATCTGCGATCAAATAAGATGAAGATTACTATTCCTAAATAGTGGTATGAAATTCATTCTTAGTTGGTAGTAATTTGACATATCTGGGCACAATTATAACACAAAAAGCAAAGATGAACATATATCTAATATATTTATCGTAAGAGTACTTGTTCGATATATAAATTACAAGATGCAAGTGTATCAAACAATTTTATTATTTTTTTAATTGAAAATATTGGGAAAGGTATATAAATAGTGCGATGAAGGAAAAGCAATAAATGACATGCATTGAGCACTTATTACAATAAATTTTCATACGCGATACAGATTGAATCATACTTATAAGTATCTGAAAATTTGCGAACATATGATAACTTTAGCAAATTTAGATAATCAGAAACACACCATAAACATAGTTTCTAAAACGGTTGTTGCAGTATTATAGGTTAAAAAAAAAAAAAAAAAAAAGTTTATTAATGAAATATTTATTTTAAAATTAATGACTTTACATGGACTTTACATTTTCAATTTTGGATACCACTTTATTTTTTTTTATTTATTTTTTTTTCTTACATGTGCTAATTGTTTCCAGTATTTTTCTTCAATTGGATATTACGAAAAATACTTTATACAAACAGTAGTATTTAAAATGAAGACTGCTCTGATTTCTGCTTAAAAACTGATATAATATGAAGTAACAAAATAAAAATTATTTTACTAATCAAAAGAATATAATTTATTTCTCAATGTAAATAACACCTCTTAATTGTATATGAATGTTTCTTAAATAAGGAAGTTTTCGATTTAGAGTTTACAAAATAAATTATATTCATGCATACATAAAACTTTTAGGCATTCTGACTCATCTTTAAAAAAATAATAATAATAAATCAATATTTATCAATAAAAATAAAATATCTTTAAAAAAAAAAGCCTTTTTTTTTTTTTTTTTTTTTTTTTTTTTTTTTACGCCTTGGCATAACAGTATAGCAGTAAAAATTCAGCAACAGACTTTAATCAAAGGGTTATTGCATTTAAAGATCAGCAAAATGTACATACATTATAAATCTTAAAAAAAATATCCGGAAAATTTATTCATCTAAGAGTGAAATTTATTTTACGATTAACGCGTAAAGTCGGCTGAAAAATGTGTAAAGAAAAGAAAAGCAGGAGAAGAGTTGTGAAAGGTGGGAAGACCGTATTAGATTTCTTAACATACAAAATGAATGTGTTAGGAAGTTGTAAAATAAGGTGGAGCTCACAGCCGAACAAAAGCACAGAATCTTTGCATTGTAATTCAATTTTCATACAGGTTTTTTTGCATCAGAAAAGCTATTCAATGCATTTGGTTCCCTGCGGTGCTGTCACTCTCTAAAAAACTTTCGCTGCCACATATTTTTTGGTCAACGTTTTTTCGTGACTCAAGGTTTACATAAATTGACAGTTTCTTCAGCTATTATTCAGTGTAATGTACATAAAATGACTGTAAGGGGCAAGTGAAAACAAATCGTAAATTCTGTTACAGAAAATATTTAATTGGTATTTGGATTTTGCTTTATTGTTTCCTTTTTACAAAATATTAATACAGTCTGAAGCAATTCTTAATAGTTTGTATAAATAAAATAGAAAAGGTAATTATTGTTGTGAATATTTGTAACCTCATATGAGAAATATTCAATAAGAACTGCGATTAATTTGTCAACATATCAATCTACTTTTTTTAGACTATTTTCTTTCTGCGAGTATACACATCTAAGAGCTTAGGTAAATATATGTTTTCATATGCAAAATTTAATAATTTGCAGCTTCTTCAGTTTTTTTTTTTTTTTTTTTTTTTATAGTAAAATGCATAAAATGGATGTAAGAATCAAAGAATTCGTAAATTCAGTACAGCAAATTTTTAATGTGTTTTTAAATTTTGCTCTTATATGGCAGAGAAAGATAGTAAAATTTTGCTGTTTGAATTATGATTATCTAATTTTCAGAAAACATCAATAAAGTTTTAAATCATTGTAAAAACTTTAAATAAATTAGTCTAAACAAATAAGATCCTGTTTTCATACTCAAAATTTCCAAAAACTAACAGTTTTTCAATTCATTATCTAATGTAAAACATAAAAATTTTTAAAAAGGCAGAAGAAAAAGTACAGTAATAATTGCATTATAGTTTTTAATCTTTGTTTTAAATTTACTTTTATAAAGACTAAGGATAAAGTTTCTTTTTTTTTTCCCTACATATATATATTAGAAATATGTACTTTTGTTATAAATATTAAAAGTATTAAATATCATTGTGAACAATTTATACACAATTTTATTTTTATTTATTTATATATTTTTTTATTGTCAGAATTTGTACCATAATAACAGACATAATCATAGTAAGCCTGATTATTATATCAAGAACTCAACGTATTGGTTATATCAAGAGTGAAAGAGTTTCCGTCGAAAAACAGAAAATTGTTGCCAGATTTGGGCACTTTTTATTCAATATCCACCACTAAATTTTAACTGTAACGGTTGTCTAATCACTTCGAAGATTAATTGTCTATTATAGGTATTAAATATCGCTTCTTAAAATTATTGGTGACTATTGAATAAAAAGTCGCCTAGTCTGGCAACTACAGAAATCTTCCATCACATTTTTTTTTAAAACAATAATCGTTAGCATATTTAATCAGAAGATAATACTGTAAATATACAATAAAAATTTCGATAGGGAAATAGCGGTAGCGGAAAAGGAGGAACACTTTTATAACAGGTTACTGAGTTCATTTTCCTTGAGTAAGAGCTTGTATAGAGTAAGAGCTTGAGTAAGAGCTTTCAAGTAAGAGCTTGTCTTAGTTTCAGTTTTAATTCTCAAAATTAGAAAAAAAAAACTGAACTACCCCATGTAAAGTACATTAAATGTACTTATTTTATATGTACTTTACGTATACACTACACTATAATTAAAAATTTGTAATATTTTTCCTTCTGGTAACAAAGAATAAAGCACAAGCTGTTGAATCATTATTGATTTATTTTCGCATAAAAATATTAATAGGGCTTATAATCACTTCAAATAAATTAAAAATATTAATACTATTAATTGTCTGAGCTGATAATCTAACAATAAAATAACCTATGTGACCTATGGCTATTTTAATCCAAACTCAATTTACGGGTTACCATGTTAATTTTTTAAGACCATAATAAAAATCTAAAATTCTTAAATTCAAGTTATAGTCTCTATACTCAAATTCAAAAATAATAATAACAGTTTTTTCAACCATAATTCACGTTAAGTAGCCTGAAGAATATCGAACTTTTGTAATAAGCGG
Source organism: Salticus scenicus (assembly GCA_963930645.1). Classification (NCBI taxonomy): domain Eukaryota; kingdom Metazoa; phylum Arthropoda; class Arachnida; order Araneae; family Salticidae; genus Salticus; species Salticus scenicus. Next base: position 306,872,614 of record OZ005651.1, on the reverse strand, counting down.
GTGACAAATTGCAAATTCTACATTACTGTATTTAATCTCTGTTTTAATTGCTCAGCGCAACTCTTTATATACTGTTTTCATAAAAAATATTAATGTTGCACAAAACCATTAAAAACAAATAGCTTATTCAAAAATAATAATTCTTATAGTCAGATCTTGAAATCTGACAAATAAAATATTTTGTGTAAATTATGGTTATTTTATCGAGTACTTCTTTATCTTCCTTAGCATGTTTGCCCAACAGCGGCCGAGCGGTTCTGCGCTCAAAGCTGGTAGACGTGAAGTGCCCGGTTCGATCCCAGGTCGCGCTCGTCGGCCTAGCCGTTCGGAATTTTCTGTGGTTTTCTCCGAATACGGGCTAGGACCCCTTAGAAAGACCTCCATGGAAGGCACTCCCCCCCTCAGACCTAGAACCCTAGAGCAGTCAATCGGCCTTATTTCCCAATCACCAAATACCTTAGCATGTTTATTTATTCCAAATATGAACAACTGATAACATGTGTAAGTTTTATCAGGTCTGAAGTGAAAACGAATCACTTTCTCTCAAAAAGTCCTCCTTGGAGGTATTTCACCCATACCATTTTAGAAAAAAACGGCCTTTTAGTGATAAATAGAATACATAATTTTCAGCCTCCATATGAGTCCCACGCTTGGACGAACCGGGTGTTGCCTCATAAATGCTTTTGTTTTAAATAGCCTCATCCCACCCCTCCCCCGAAATCGTAACAACGGGGAAAAAAAAAAAATTCTAATGCTTCAAAATGCGTAAGACATCCGCGATCTGAAGAGACTCAATTAGCTAGTTCCAGAAGAGGTTCTGAGAACGCATCTTTTAAAAGAGAGAGAGGAAAAGACATGTGATAATAAAAAAGGGAAGAAGAAGAGCTTTGTGAATGCGGACTCAGGGGGACTATGAATCAAGATACTGCTGTCATAGTTTAATGGTGTGGCTTTTGACGAACTGATCCGCTTTGCCTAAAATGGGAGTTGTTTTGTTTTCAAACGGTTGTTGAACTTCGTGTAATATCATACAGAGTGCCGTATCGTTTGTTTAATACGGAATGTGCGAAATTTGTTATCTGGAAAGAATGATATTAGGAACTGCGAAAAAGTAGCTTCCTTGTATTTATGATTAAACCATAAGGGAAATGATTATTCACTATGTAAAAGAGCAGTGGTAGTTGAGAAAACATATAACGGTGTGTTTGATCTTATATATTCCAATTTATTAGCAGTTTTCGCACCCTTCAACTGAATCTACTTCCATGGAAGGCGTATTATAGCATAAAAATATAACTAGTTAATACCCGTCAAAATTTGACGGATGATGTGCAACTAAAATCTCTTCACGCCAGAAAGTTTAAACACCCTTGCTTTAATATTTCACATTGCTCTTAACCGGTTTAAACCCCCCCCCGGCCCAATTTCCCATATTTGTAAAACCACTTGGATATAATCCAAAATATTAACTTATTGTATTCTAAAAGTAAACTGCAAATCGGAATAAAGTTAAAATTTGTTTTTACTGGAATAGTATTATAACACTTTATTTTATCAAAATAGTATATTTCAACAAATGTATACTGTTAAAAATAAATAAATAAATAAATTTTTACTCGTATAAAATATCAATATTTTAATGTTATTCTTTTGAAATTATTTTTACTCTAATATAGTATCGAAATGAAATATCAGAAATTAAAATAATTAGATAAATAATAATTAAATAAATAAATAAAATAAAATAAAACGCCCTTTGATTTTAAATATTTATCTCCATTCCTTCTAAAATATAATAAAAAGCGGGAAATTCTTATATAAAATTATTTGTTTATGAATTAAAATAATTAGATCAATATTTATTACGAAAACTTTTGGATAAACATTTCTCTATTTCATTTATAACGAACATGAGGAAAAAGCATCTTAATTAATTTAGTTCTTTGTAAGAAACGCACATGTAAATACCACGCAAAAGCCCTAATTGCGATTGCTTGATAGTGGGCGCATTTAGACAATTAATGACAGACAAAAATGAATATTTGAAGTTAGCATTCACATTGCGTAAAAAATTCAATTGTTTAAAATTAATGTTACGTTAATAAGTTTTTGATTTTGTTTTTTTTTTCAGTGTTCTTTACGTCTCAAATTTTCAAAATAAGAATTATGCCCACGTAAAAAACCGAACAATGGGATAGTTTTTATAATGAAATTGGACAGGTATATGTAGATGAAATAATTAGAATTCTGTATATGAAAATAATTGTTTTGGGATAAATAAGAAAATGGATGACTTTTATGACTGACATTTGAAGATCTGTGTAGAAAACAAAATCATATTTTTCTATGATCTGTGTCCTTGGATGCCAGGTGTCGATTTTAACAATACTGGCTTTTAACATAACAATATGTGTAATGGAATTTTAAGAAATGAGTCTAGCGTTTACCAACTCCATTCAAAAGAAGAGATGAAATAATATACTTCTGAAAACTTTTGAGAGTGCGTTTGAAAAACTAGTACAATATGGCCATAACAAAACTTTCTTCTTTATTTTCCTATACAAATTCATGTAGTGCAATTTTTTTTTTTTTTTTTTTTTTTTTTTTTTTTTTACATTGAAATTATTTTCTTTAATGAATGCAGACGATTTTCATCTGAAGAAAAAAAAAAAAAAAAAGGAAAAAGAAAAATGTAACTCTAAATGACGAAAGAAAGTTAATTTCGTGGCCAGGTGAGAACTGGGAAAATTCTAATTTTTTTTTTTTCCATTTCTTTTCTTTCTTTTTATTTATTTATTTATTTTGTGTGTGTGTATTAAAAATGAAAAAAAAAAATTAAGATAACGTTGTTTTAAATTATTACAAATCAATGCTTCAATCATTTGTCTTAAGGATATTTTTTGAAAAATACTCAAATTGGAAATAACACGCCCCCCCCTCAAAGGGGGAGGGGGAGGGAAGAACCAGCGGTGCTCCTACATGTACCAAAAAAAAAATATGTCGTAGCTGACTATTTCTTTTACAAATAATTCTTTTTAATTTCGCAGTGACTCGTTAAAATAATTCTGATGAAGCACATTTATACAAAATTTCTTCCTATTCTGCCTATTAGAAATTACGAAAAGACGGGATGGCAACGAATTTCACCAAAATTGAGAAGCAATAATTTATGTCAAGGTGCAACTACGTATAAACTTATGTGAAATTCTATGCATGAAATCTTGATTTAGAGTTTCCACATTTTTTTATTATTATTATTATTATTTTTTTTTTTTACACACAAAACAAACGCGTAGATAGAGACATTTCCTAAAAATGGTTTAATTGTAGTTTGAACCTCTCAAAACTTGCATATCCATCAAAATCCGAAAGTCGAAAATTTTTATGAATTCAGTACTTTCTTCTGTTGAATATAGAAAAAAAAAACTATTTTAATTCTCGTTAGGTTCTATCAGTTTGTCTCAAAATATATAAAGCATAGCTGTTTACAAATTTTGTTAATATATTGATAAATGCGCACTTATAAATATCTACGACTGTCACCTGTATATACACATACACTCAAATTAACTCAACAGATACACATACACTCAAATTAACTCAAAAGATACCTTTTTGTGCTAAATAAAGAAATGATTCTAGATGATATAGAAAGAAAAAAAACTAAGAGCTAAATAATTCTGTGAAATAATTTAAAGATTCACTAACAATCAGAACGAATGTTTAACTATTTTTTAACCCACGTGTAGCATTCCAACCCATAAATAAAACAAAAATGACTTTACCTACCTAATAATACGAAGGTCATTTAATTTAATAATGACTTCATTTTAAAGGTGTTTCCCTATTTGGATCTCATTTGCGTCACATTCACTGATCTTACGATGAATGATTTAATTATAGCTTCGTAAAAACGTTTAAAAGGTTAAATAAACGACTCGTTTCACAAGCATTTTATTGTCATCTTTGAATGTGACAGCAGTATGTTTTAACCAGCGTAATGGGAGAGGACCTCGAATACGTACGTAAATGTTTAGTTAAGTTGTCATGAGATATTACGAAAAAGAAAAGTCGTATATATATATATTTCAAAATGCAGCGCAGTGATGCTTATATTGGGATGGAATTAGAGTGAAAAAAATTGCATTTCATAAATTTTTATTATCTTTTTTTCCGGCATAAATATAATCCTACCGTGAATATACAAACTGTAACAAAAGTAATGTTAGTGAAGAAAAATTATTTCTATAAACAGAAACGGGTTACAAATGAAGGAACAATGTTTAAATTCCTGAAAAACATGTTAATACATTTTATATATTAATCTTAAAAAAAAAGGAGAAGAAAAAGAAAAAAGAAAGAAACTTTACTGCCAAACTTTATCCGTAAATTTTACAGTGAGCCGTAATTTTTATACTTTATTTGTCGTAATTTCTCATTTATTTGTTGGAAATTTACGGCTAAAGTTTCGCAGCGTGGCTTCATTTTTTTTTTTTTTTTTTCTTTTAATAGTGTATAGAATTAAGTCCTTTATTTTTTTCTAAATAATAATCCTCTGATTTATAAATCTAAATAATATCCTGAAATGTTCCACTCACTAACTACTATTATCCCGTTTTAATACAATTTATTCAATTTCCCATTTTATAGCAGTTATATTCAACAATTTTAATTTGCTTTCTAGTATTATTGGCGTAAAAGTTTCTTTCTTTCTTTTCTTTTCTTTTTTGTTGTTGTTTTAAATTTATCATTTTTTTTCTCCTTCATGCTTTTCTGAGATGCGATGTTGCATCAGTTTAATATTTCCCATTACAAACCGAGATCCCCCCCCCCTTTTTCAAATAAGCTTAGGGCGATCTCTTTTTTCTTTGTCTAGACTGTCTGATAAATTTTGAAAAATAAATGATGCATCATCCTAAACATCTTTAAAATAATGATAGGCATTGCTTTATGTTGTAATTCCTTAAAAATAATAATAATAATAATAACTCAAATTAGATAAAACAGAACAAATTCCGCTTATTTAATAGCATGTTGTCAAACTATGTATTAGTAAGAAAACTTAGTGTAACAAGAAGAAATACTGTTCTTTGTGCCTAAATGTATTTTTATGGGACAAAAATATACATAAGTATTTAAAATCAAAATATTATTATCAAAATATTAAACGTGTCTCACATAAGCATTATTGTATGAAGGGATGTCCCATAAAAAGGAAAAATCATGTATTGTTTTGGATTTTTCTGCTTCATTAAAATAGGATAAAATACGTGATATGTGCATTAAAAAGTTAATTTATCTAAAAAGGGAACAATATCACATAATTAATAAACTGTTTATGACATTTCTAATTTTACAATGATTTTTCAACTTAATTCATGAAATTTACATTTGATAAAGCAAAGGTCAGTTAAAAATGTTAAAATAAACAACATAATATAATATAGCATTCAAAAGTTGAATGCTATATATTATGTAGTTTTGCTTTGCACACTAAAAATTCAGAAACTTTTTATTTAACATATAAACGGTTTTTTTAGTACAGAGGCGTCGCAGCTTTTTTATGTTTTTAAGTACAATAAAAGGCACGTAAAAAAACAGGAACATTGCGACAAATGTTTTATACTACGCACAAAAATTTAAGTTTTTTGCATAAAATTCGTTAAAAATATAAATTTAATCATGAAATTTGTGTAAAAATATATATTTGTATAAATTTGATTTTAGGCATATAAAATGTATAGACACTGATAATTTAAATGAGACGTCTGGGTATTCTATATGTGTTAAACTATATATTTGTTTAAAACTATATATTGTTTGTTGTTAACTATATATATATATTTATTTATTTATTTATTTTTATTTTTATTTTTTACTATTCTAATAAGAATTTGATCAAATAAATTATTTAGAAATCAAGAAGTATCACCAGAAAACCCTGATATATATATATTTTTTCTTTTTTTCTTTCCTAGCAAATACAAAATCGTAATATTCTATTGCTTTAATTCAATATTCTATTGCTTTAATCTCAATAAAGGTTAAGGGGCTATGTCATTGTCTTAACATCTTCTTTCTATATTTTTTCCTCTCCTTCGTCTTTTTTTTTTTTTTTTTTTTTTTTTTTCTTTTTGTATATGCATGTATGTGTGTATTAAAAAGTTCCGTAATGAGGGTTATTATTATTATTATTCGTATTGTATATTCTGCAGTTAGCATTACATGACAATTTTATTGTTTATTTTCTTCCTTCTTGATTGACAGAAAAACATTTTTTTAACATTCTCTAAATTAATGCGTTTTGTCAGTCAATCTTAGTTTTTATCAGTCAGTCAGTCAATATAAAAATAAATTAAACCATAGTTTCCTAATAAAGTGCTTTAGAACATTGTCAATATTAATCTAATCCAATAAAATACAAACTTAATGAGAAATAGATGACAGTGATAAATAAGAAATACAGACTTTGTTTCTAAAATAATCTGCTATTAAACTACATTTATTGATTTTTAACTTTTCTTTAAGAATTTTTATTTAACTTATTTTAAAATAATTCATCTGTAGACTAATGAATTCAAAAATAAATGCAAAAACGAATAAATAGAATGATAAATTTCATGTTAATCGATTAAAAAAAAATATATACTGATTTAGAAGTGTGAGAGAATGTACTGAAAACTGTACACAGATTGAATAACGGCCACCATTTTAATTGTTTAATCATATTTATCACCTCTGTTTTTTAGTAGAAATCTCACAGATTAATGTTTAATATGATTAAATAAATTAAAAATTGTTATGGAAAAGATCTAGTATAAATAGTCTCCCTTTAAAAACTAAAGAATTGGTAGCTTTGCAAATTGATGGACTATCTGAAACTGTTTGGAATGATCAATTTAAAATCTATAGCACCCTGTAAAAAAAAAAATTCTGTTATATTACAGAAAATTTCTGGCAGCAAAGTTTCCCTAAAATGTCCGTATACTACTGAAAAAATACTTTGAGTGAAATTTTCAGTATTGAAAATTTCTCTGAAGGTTACTTAACAGAACAATACAGAAAATATTCGCACATAGCAGATTTTTTTCTGTAAATCACACTGTAAATCACTCTAGCACCTGGGATCGAACCACGGTCCGCCGCATAGAAGACAAAGACTTTACTTCATAACTATAGCGGCACTTACTAAATATTTCCCAATCCTGCTTTGATGCCAAATTTTCTGTACGCAGAACGGAAACAATATGTAGTCACCAGATGAAAACTGTAATTATGGATACAAATTTTATTCGTTTAAATGAAATAATCTGGTGTGTCACTCACACTACTTTCTCTTACCCTGAAATTTAATACTATAAATACAGGTTGCAGATTAAGAGGTAAGATAACGAGAACTGTCATGTAAACCTATGCTAAACAATTCAAATTTGGCTTCAGAAGAGTTTTATACGATAATTAGTTCTGTCTGAGGGGGGCTACCGCCCCTCTCAACCCCCCGTTTCATTAATGCACCTACATTTATATAGAATTTAATTCGGTTATTAAAAAATAATTCTTTTTTTTTTTAAATAATTTATTAAAATTACTATTTTAAAAAATTATCTTTTATGATAATGCAGACGATTTCCATATTAGAGAAGCAGTGTAACACTAAATATCCAAAAAAAAAAGTCCATTTTACTCTCAATATTAAAAAAAAAAAAAAAAACGATTTTTTTTTTTTTTCTAAGGTTTTTTTTTTTTTTTTTTTGTTAAAAGTAAAAAAAAAAAAAAATCTATAACTTTGTTTTAAATTATCACAGGTTTATAGTTCAACCATTCGTTTTAAAGGTATTGGTAAGCTCTTTTGAATGATACCCATCATGAAAATTTACTCCCCCGAGGGGGGACTTCCCCCCCAGGGGGGGAGGCGAGGCTCCTACATACACAAAAATTTTTTCTCAGTTAACTATCTCTATTACAAAAAATATATATTCGTTTCATTTGGTCTAGTGCAGTCTATAAACGTTAAACTCTACTTACCTGCAATTTCCCCAATAGACGTAATGTATTAGAATTCTCTTGATTGTCCCTGTACACGAACCATTTGCTTGATCTTAACGAAAAGCTTACTGTAGCATCCCTATATGATACACATTTAGAATACCAAGTTTGAACTTTCTGCCATAACTTGTTTTTGAGATATGCTGATAACAGACAGACACACACACACAGACACACACACAGACACACAGACATACACACAGACCATTTGCTAAAAATATGATTTTCGTATTCAGGGGACCTAAAAACGTGTAAATATAACAAAATCTCGCGTTCGAAAATTTGACCCAAAAACAATACTTTCTCTACCTTATAGGTAACAGAAAGTAAAAAGTGACTTTTGACCCAAGAGCATACATTTGACTAGCGGGCACATTCAATACTAAACTTCTTATCCAAAAGGTAACGAAGATTGATGGTGATTTTCATCGGTCACGTGACGATGGCAACTTCCAGATGAAAACTGTAATTATGGATACAAATTTTACCTGTTAAAAAAAAAAAAAAAAAAAAAAAAAAAAGGTGAGTTTTGACCCTAGAGCATACATTTGACTAGCGGGCGCATTCAATACTAAAGTTTCTATCCAAAAGATAACGAAGATTGAGGGTGATTTTCATCGGTCACGTGACGAGGGAAACTTCCAGATTCGTCCTTAGTTGGATGACTCAGCGAAAAATCTTTGACACCCCTTGTTCGAAAGTGGGTTGAGGGCGTAACAAGTGACTCTCAGTGGTGAAACATGAAAAGCACTCGCCATGTGATTTTTTATGATGGTTACATTCTTCGAGGAAGGATGCACCCACTAGTCAAATTTGTGCTCCAGGCTTTCGACAGATTGAGATGTAATTTTATAGTAAATCATAAGTGACACCTTTGACGCTTTTTGGCTACTAGAAAATTTCAATAGAAGTATTTTATATATTTTGAAATAGTTTTCACAGATTTAATATTGGAGGATCAAAATTCTGATAACATGTGTCCGGATCATCCTTAGGGATGAGTCCCAGACTGTTGCCGATTGCCTATAGCTCAGCACTAGAGCGACGTTAAACCTAACCAAATTTTCCGGCAACCAAAAAGTGTAAAAGCTGAAAACTATATAAATGCAATTTTATACATAATTGTAGTATTGCTATTTTTTAAAAGTAGAATAATGTTTAATTAAAAAGAAATATATATATATATATAGATAGATAGATGTTACATTTTATATGAACTTTATTTTTTGCCACTGAGGTTTAAATTTCTAAGGAATGGTCCTTTTAACTATATTTTAAAACGCCAATTTCAAGAGTTCTCCAAAAGTTGAAATGGCATACTTAAATTCAGGAATAAAATCTCTCATATTATTCCCTATGCAAGTATGATATAAGGATTTATTTTAAAGGTAATAAAAAAAAATATATATATCAAAAGAATTTAAGTATTTATATGCGTATCGAAAATATTTGATTATCAAACGCAGTAAAATTATTTTAATTATTTGTTATAATAAAAATTGATAATCATACATTTTTAAACATTACTTACACCATTCATATATTTCATCATATAATAACGCTGCCCTGTAAAGAATTTTTTTTTTCGAGATCTGATACCATTCTTGCTGATTCTTATGTAAAATGACCTCCTGAATCCGAATATGACTCCCATTTTGCCCAGTCACCCCCGTTTTCTAGGTACACCTCCCTCGATTTCTTTCCCTGTTCGATAATTTTCTGACCATGAATTTGATTTGAAGAATGAAAAACAATTCCTTTAGCACCTAAAAACAAAAAAATACACAGTTTAAAAAATAACATTAATAACAGATTAAAAAAATATAAGATATGTAATGCATAATTTCAGTGGCAAATCCCCCCCCCCAACAAAAAAAAAACTAAATAAATAAATAAAAATCCCTTGTCGCAAATGTCCACGTTTTAGAATTTTCCAACTCTGTAGCCCCTCAGAAGATATTTAACGGTTAAAATAATCCTCCCCCCCCCCTCCTAAAAATGAAACTTATAGCCATAAAATCGCCGATAAATGATAAAAATAGGGGGCCATTTCTAAAAAACTGTGGGTAATAGGGCAAAATGGGCGTCATATTCGAATTCAGGTGGTCATTTTACATAAAAATATGCGGAAATAGTGTCAGAGGCAATTTTCATGCCGAGCAGCGTAATTAGAATCACAAAGTTGAAATAGCTATGTTTGGGCTTTTCTGCAGCATGTTTACTATAGAAATTTTCAACGTGCTAAGATTATTACTGCAGGAAATATAACAAAAAATATTTAATTAACACTAAATTAACATTAGAGAGTAAAATGTTTGATTAATTTGAATTCCGAAACAATTAAGCATAAAATCCTGCGTCTGGTCATGTAGACTGCGACTCTTAAATAAGGATAATAATAATAATATAATTAATTAATTGGTGCTTGTATTGTATTGTTTTGATATGATGTTTTGGTATGTCTCAGAAATATTAGGCGGTGTTCCTTTTGTTCTAGACATCTTGACAACACATGATTCTATAAAATAAGTGCAACTTGATGCATTAAAACTATATTAGTTTTTTATTCATTTTTTTCGACTAGTTTTGACTTTTAACATTATCAAGTACTTGTGTTAAATGTAGTCTTAGTCTACTTAATAAAAAAGTGTGTGCTACAGACCTCACGACCGAATTGTAAACAACAACAATGATGCATTCCTATCAATTACATCAAATACAGAGTGATTCCATCTCACCTCAGGCAGGGCATGTCCGGTCACCATCATAGATTATTTTGAAAAAAATAGAGTATTAAGAACTAAGTGAAATACGAAGTAACCCACAATAATTTTCGTCAAAAAAAATTTTTTTTTCTTTTTACAGCGCAGTAAAACTTAGCCTAAAATTGAGCTTTTTCGGAAAATTAAAAAAAGTCTTCATTTTCAAATGAGCGCTGTTTAAAAAATATTTAACTTTTTCAATCATTTTTTTTTTTTACAAGTAGCTCTTAAGCTGAATTTAAATTTAGTTTAATTTTGAAAATTCTATTTGCCTTATGAATTAAGTAAAAAAATTCGTTTTGCCGTAAAAAAATTTTATCTTTACCAATTTTTGGAATTTTTTTTCCTAATAAAAATTTTATTTGAAACTAAAATAAAAGTTGGGAATCTGAAGACCTTTTATGCTAACTTCACAGCAAATTTTATTTTAATCATAGCATACATACAATCTTTAAAATTAATTTTTTAATTTTGCAATTTTTAAAAATATGACCATATTTGAAGTGCAATTACTCAAAAACACCATTTTTAAAAAATCTGAAAGTTTGCTAATTTGAAGCCCTATCTGTGCTTAATAAATAAATTATAACCAAATATTCTATTTTTGCCCAGAAGATTTTATGTGATTTTTTGAAAATAGCATGAATTGCATTTTTTTCGCAAGACTAGAAATTCAAGATTTTCGCTAATTATACTCATTACATGCAGAAATTAATTTTTACTTTAATAAAATTTAGAATAATGTCACAGAATTATGAACGTTGAGAAATATTTAACCTAAAATAATAATAATAATAATAATAATAAATAACAAAAAGCATTAAAATAATTTATATAACGATTTTTTTTTTCAGCTCTTCTTTATATACTTATTCTAAAAAATTTTAAAGGATCAATTTACTGAAAATCTTAATTATTAATCCTAACTAACCATAATTAAAGTAAATTTCAATAGTAATAAATAAGTTTGGATTTTTTTCACTAAAAGGTCGTTTTATTTGTGTAAAATTTTCACTGCTATTTTCTAATATATGGTGCAGAATTGAGGATATTTCCTTTTTATATGTTTATATAAATCAGTTGTTCAAAGTAGTTCTTTTAACAAACTGGGATTTGATTGTGCCTGCATAAATAGATTCTTGTGGTTTATGAAGGAAGGGAAAGAGACAGCTGCTCATTTTTCTTTACAAACAGATGTGTCTTTTTCAGCATCAATTAAACAATATTCGAACACTACATTTTATTAATTTCTTTGTAAAAAGAAGTTCTGCTTTTATATATTAGGCAGCTAAATATGAATATTTACTATTAGTTTAATAAGTGATTTTTTTAGTTTACAGAGTTAAAATTATAAATAAAAAAAAATATTTGCTTTAAGTGAATTTTACTATGTATAATTATGTCTGACATTTATAGTTCTCAAAGAATTCTGTGCATTGACTATGTTAAGAGACATAAAAAAGTTGTGTATGAAACAAAGTCTGCTAAGTTTCGCACTATTGGTGATTCAGCTGATGAAATTAAAAAAGTTGTTGGCCCTTCTATTTCTGTTAATCGAGATGACACATTATGTTCTAAGTGTTTTGTGTTTTATAAAAAGAAATTTTTAGAACTTCAACACAAATCTGAAGAAGAAATATTAGTTTCTGAGGAACCATTTATTCCAGAAAATGATATGGATGCTTTAAATATTAGTATTAAAACCCTTGATACAGATATGTCTCCATCGAAATACCCTTCAGAAATTAGATCAGACAGAAGAGAAAGTTATGTAAAGAAAAAAAAAGATAAAACCGGATTAGATAAACAAATTAGAAGCTGCATATGAGGTCAATATTTCACGGCAGTCATCATCTTTTCAAGATACTAACTGCTCCGATTGCGATGAATGGTTTTGTAATATCAAAAAAGCCTGATATAGTTGTGATTACAGCGAAAAAATACGATTACTTACATTGTTGCCAGATAATTTTAGTAAGAGAATAGTGCAAGAGAAACTACCTGGTATAACAAAATATATGATTGATAAGTCTCAAAAGATCAAAAGAGAAAAAGGAATTTATACACAAAGTGATCCTTATGTTGAACATCCTTTATCAGCAGAAACACTGGATGTAGTCCTTTCCTATTACTTAGAAGATAGTAAAGATTGCAGTAAAAATAGCCCAAACAAAAGTGATGTTATTAATATTAAAAATGACTATGGCGAGAAAATTAAAAGAGTAAAAAGTTTTATGACAAGATCTATTAAAGAAATATATAATTTAATGAAAAAAGAAAATCCATCAATGAAAATAGACATCTCAAAATTGTATTCATTGTGTCCAAAATTTGTGAAAGTTCAGCCAATACAAGCAGTATGTTGTTGTATTTACTGCAGTAATTTGAAATTAATTTGCATAGCTCTAAAGAATCTTACAGGCATCTTAATTGATGAAGAAAATCTTCTAATGAAATGCTTATGCCATATAAGCAATGAAAAATGTTGGCTAGAAGAGTGTCCGGAGTGCTCCGGTACTGAAATTCTTACAGCAGAAACATTTGACTTGGATGAAGAAGAATATGTACTATATGCTATATGGTAAGGTAGAGACTTAATAAAGAAATCTGTACCTTTAAGAAAATTTTTAGAAGACATAAAGTACTGGGTTAAAAAGGGTATTTCACATAAATATATTATAAAAGTTCAACGAGAAGGAATTGCAGAGGCAAAGTTAATGATAAAAGCAGATTCTATACTAACAATGCATTTCGATTTCGCTGAAAACTGGTCCATAATTTTTCCTGATGAAATTCAGAGTTATCACTCGCAAAATACACAAATATCTCTATTTACATGCATTGCATACGTTCAGGATGAGACAAGAAGTTTCATTGCCATTTCTGACGACACAACCCATGATACAGCTCATGCTCTTTGTGCTATAAATGCAGTGAAAAATGAAATATTTCAGTTGTACGACTTGAAAAATATAAAATCTTAGGTACATATATCAGATGGTGCAGCAGCACAATTTAAAAATAAGTACCAGTTTCATGAATTTTTAATAAATCATGAAGTTGAAGAAAGAAAGTGGATTTTTTCAGCTACTGGTTGTGGAAAAAGTGCATGTGATGCTATTGGTGGCTTGTGCAAACACCACACAACAAAATATAATCTCCAAAAGGAACCAGTAAAAGCCATTCAAGACTCTGCTTCATTTGTTAATGCACTCTCTAGTATAGTAAGTACCAAACATAAAATTAATACACATCGAGAGCAAAACTATTAAAGATTACAGATTGAAAAAACGAAATGAATGGGCTAATGTTAAACCTATTACAGGAATACAATCAAAGCATTATTGGTTGTTTAAAAATAACGAATCCTATGTGGGACACACAGTTAAGCATTCAATAACAAAAGTGGAATCTTCCAAATAGGTAAAGAAAAAATATTTAAATTACTTCAAAATGTAAATCTTAATACTGCTAATGCTATGTTTTCTGAAATTTAGTTTAATGTTTATTATTATTATTTATTTATAGAAAACTTATCATTTTATCATATTATTTCACAACTGTAATAGCTATCTACCATTATTTTATATTTTGTTAAAATAAAAATTAGTTTTCTCATGTATTTAGTTAGTAAAAATACAAAAATTTTGAATTTCTAGTCTTGATTTTCAGTAAATTAATCCTTTAAAATATTTTAGAATAAGTATATAAAGAGCTGAAAAAAAAAATCGTTATATAAATTATTTTAATGCTTTTTGTTATTTATTATTATTATTTTTATTATTTTAGGTTAAATATTTCTCAACGTTCATAATTCTGTGACATTATTCTAAATTTTATTAAAGTAAAAATTAATTCCCGCATGTAATGAGTATAATTAGCGAAAATCTTGAATTTCTAGTCTTGCGAAAAAAAATGCAATTCATGCTGTTTTCAAAAAATCACATAAAATCTTCTGGGCAAAAATAGAATATTTGGTTATAATTTATTTATTAAGCACAGATAGGGCTTCAAATTAGCAAACTTTCAGATTTTTTAAAAATGGTGTTTTTGAGTAATTGCACTTCAAATATGGTCATATTTTTAAAAATTGCAAAATTAAAAAATTAATTTTAAAGATTGTATGTATGCTATGATTAAAATAAAATTTGCTGTGAAGTTGGCATAAAAGGTCTTCAGATTCCCAACTTTTATTTTAGTTTCAAATAAAATTTTTATTAGGAAAAAAAATTCCAAAAATCGGCAAAGATCAAATTTTTTTACAGCAAAACGAATTTTTTTTCTTAATTCATAAGGCAAATAGAATTTTCAAAATTAAACTAAATTTAAATTCAGCTTAAGAGCTACTTGTAAAAAAAAAATTGATGGAAAAAGTTAAATATTTTTTAAACAGCGCTCATTTGAAAATGAAGACTTTTTTTAATTTTCCGAAAAAGCTCAATTTTAGGCTAAGTTTTACTGCGCTGTAAACAGAAAAAAAAATTTTTTTTGAGGAAAATTATTGTGGGTTACTTCGTATTTCACTTAGTTCTTAATACTCTATTTTTTTAAAAATAATCTGTGATGGTCATATTAAGTAGCTCTGTACATTATCTATATACTGTATATGCACAATATAGTGAACTAAAATGTGGAAAAGTAAAAAAGAGTGGTATCCCACTATTGAAAAAGCGTTATCAAGCACCTCCACTGATAGAATAATGTGTTCTTTGTGTGACCCTACGCACAAAAATATTATTGTTGTTCATACCTTTTCCAAATCACCAATCAAAAGTATTTTAGACATCCTTTTGTATGTTTTTATTATGTTTGATTTTAATATGAATTTTAGAAAATTTCGATCGTAGACTACAACGTATTGGAATTCTTTTTTGTATTCCTCTGCCCGAACCGATAGTCCATTATATACGATTTTCATTATAACTTAAAAGAAAAAATAATTTCAATCTCCAAAAAATTTATTTAAAATAACCCATAAATAATAATTTGTATAATATTTGTAATAAATAATTCAACCTGTAAATAATTATTTCTGTAATATTTCAAAAAATAATTTATATACATATTCTTTTTTAACCGTTTTTCTAGATTTAGGAGACTTCTTTTTAACTTCAGTTAGAGATTTGTTTGCGTAAAATAGTTTTAAAATAGTATCAGACGCAGTCATCCTGACAGAAGAAATATATGCTTTGAGCCTAAAGAAAGTTTCGATTTAGTAATTGTTACAATAACATCTCTGATTGTATCATAAAGTACTACATTACTAACTATGTAAAAGTATATTTAAAAAAACTAAAGGTTGTATCAAAAATAGTTTAAATTGCAAGCTTAAATTTTGAAATTTCTTATTTTACTTTTATCAGTTATTCGCGTGTAAATGCAGTGCTTTCTATATCAAGAAATATGATCGATCATGAATTTTATTGCATAAATAAACGTGGCTTTAAAAGTAATTTTAGAAAAGAATTAAATGAATTCATCCAAGAAAAAAAAAAAAAAAAAAAGTATGTGGCGCGCCTGGAGAAGGTTGGATGTGGAGATCTACTGAAAAAGTAGAAAACAAATATATAAAAAACCATGCACAGTAAAAAATTCTGCGTTGAGATTGTCATTTCGCAATTTCTTTTCAAGAAAAAATACGTATAAATATATATAAAAAAATAAAATAAATAAGTAAATAATAATAATAATAATCTTTTATATAGCAACCGGCAAGTATTGTATTTTTACATGTCCATAATGTAAAATAGTATCTATGATCACAGTATTTGCGAAATTGACATCTGAAATTGCAATTTTATTACCTAAACAGTTTAATGTTTAACCATCTTTGTGACAGAATGACATGGAAGTCAACCATGCTGAGAATTCAGAATTAGAATGCTAGGCATGGCGTGGCCGTGGGTTAAAAAGAAGAAGAATGACATTTGAAATTTGTATATTTGTTTTTGTTCTCTAATTATATGTCACAACTTTTACTTGATGTATTAATTAATCAAATCAATTCTGTCTATTTGCATTCATTTAGAAGTGGTCACAAATATATTTGAATTAATGTATGCCAGTATATCTGAACGTTATAGATTATCGCGATGCTTCAAAAGGTTTTCTTTCGATTATTATAAAATAAATTAAATTTGAAAGCAGTGCAAGGAAGAGGTGTTTACCTTTAATTAAACATTCAACGCAAATTGATGTGACTCGGCTGAACGATAATTTTTCTGTAAAGTTTCTGTATTAAAATAATACTAATAATAATAATAATCAACTCTGCTCATTATAATACAGTAAAGGACTGCTTATAATATACAATTGCCAGAGAGCACATTTTAATATAAGGTAGTACAAATTCATTTGAAACAAGCCGGTCCGGTATATATATATATATATATATATATATATATAAATATATATATATATATATATATATATGTGTGTGTGTGTGTGTGTATGTATGTGTATGAATGAAGTATGCATAGCTGCCAAGTCTTTTAATTTATTTCGGAATGTTGTTAGTCCCGCCCTTTTTTCACACCGTAATCTTTGTAGACAAATTTTCTTCAATATATAATTACGATTAAATATGAAGAAAATTATTCTAAAAAGATTACGGTGTGAAAAAGGGGCGGGACTAACAACATTCCGAAATAAATAAAAAAAACTTAGCAGCTATGAGTATGTATATATATATATATACGATTATACGCCAAAAATATCAACAACAGCCAAAAATCGAGACATTCAGGTTGGTTGGTTGTAGGATTTTAAGGCCGATTGACTCCTGATGTGTCCTAGGCCTAGGGGGGAATGCCCTCCGTGGGGGTCTTTCTAAGGGGTCCTAGCCCGTATTTACGCGAGTTTCGGAGGAAACCACGGAAAACTCCGAACGGCTAGGTCGATGAGCGCGACCAGGGATCGAACCCGGCACCTCCCATCTACCAGCTTTGAGCGCAGAACCGCTCGGCCGCTGGTGGGCCCCGAGACATTCAGGAATAGTTTAATGAAAGATATGAAAAAATACACTATACTCAGACATTATAATGAACCATAAATATCCGTATTTACTAATAAGGAACTGATTAAAAATAACAAATTTACAATAAATAAGGATGTCTATTCATACCAAATTCTTTAACATCAAAGAAAGAATGATAATAAATTTAATTAAAAGTTAAAAACGCCGAAGAGATATTGAATTTTCTCATCAGAGAACGTACAATTCTTCAAGCAGTAAAATAATTGCATGATTTCGGACCATTTTTGCCATATTATACGGTATGTTCGAGTTTACAGCGTAATTTATAAAAAATTCGAAAAGTATAATGAATAGTGAATGAATAGCAGAATAAGACTCCTCCTGGTCTCTTATAATTTCTATATCTACGGCCACCAAATCCTGTATGTCATTCATATGGAAATTTGTTTATAGAATTACCATTACCTAAAGTATTTTTATTATTCAATTTTCACATTAAGAAAATTCACAACATTTAGATTTTTTCTTTTATTTCAAAAAATTAATTTTTAATATTTCACTTTGAAACTATAAAGTGCTAAAAATGCATTTAATTTATTTTTCTCACATATTTAGCTCCAAAATGCAACAATTAAAAGGAAAAAAGAACAAAGAAAGAATAAAGAAAGAATAAATGTGGAAGAATAAATTTAATCGTGAATTTTCTAAATTGGAACATCGGAAAAAAAAGAAAGAAATAGGTAATGTGTAAGTCTTATAACAAATTTCTCCATAGAATAACATGAGCTTTAGTTACCGGTGACGACAGTAGAAAGTCTACTAAGTCGTCTATCTAAAGAAAAAAAAAAGCAATGGACGAATAAAAAAGCTTTTCTGTTAATTTCTCTCAAAGAATAAATAATTTTGCACATCAGGCTGTAACCAGTATTCAAGTTATCGCCTGTTGGGAAAACTGTGAGCTGTTTATTTTAGCGAGACAAACGAAATATGGTTCTTAGTGATTGTTTCTTCGTTAAACTTTCACTTGAATCACTGTGTAAAAAAAGAAAAGTTAAATTGTAAGAAGTATTCTAATATGCTGCATATTTTTTTGTGTAATTATAAAAAGTAAGATAGAGTGCGGTAGCACACGTAACAAACTAGTAGTTAAAGGGCATTGTCAATGTAACCCATGCAGACATAAAACTGAAATTATTTTTTCAAAGGATCACATGTTAAATTCTTCTAAAATATGAGGGTTTTTTTTTTTTTTTTTTTTTTTGTGACTAGAATTAGACTGCAAAACTCATTGGGATGGTTTTTAAATTTTTAATAAAATGTTATTGTTAGTTCTTGTCTCCTTCACTGTAAAACATTTTGTGACATATTACTCAACGATGTTGTGGCAGTTTACATGCCAGAACCATGTAAAGAAATATTACCAGTTGTAACTGTGTGCTACGGTTCACAGTTACAGCTGGCAACGTTTCTCTACATGATTGTGGCAAATAAGCTATCTCAATATTGTTGCGCAAACTTAGACAAAATTTCTTACAGTGTTTCTATAATCCAATTTAGAAAATAAGTTTAGAAAACCAAAATCGATGGTCCAGTTACAGACTGTTTTACATCTGACGTATAAGCACAAGGAAATCATTAAGATTTTATTAGTTATTTACGCAGTTGTGAAAAAATACAGAAATATAGAAAACAAAGATAAAACAAAATAAGTAAATAAACGTACTGCCATGAAATATTCAAACCCTTCGATGTCAGTTTCTGTACTATAAACTCCTTTAATTTAAATGGGACAGAAATTTAAATATCAGCAAGAAGTTACTGTACAAAAGCTGTACACGTGGCATTTAAAGAACACAGTTCTTTGTGATAAATTAATATTATTTTACTTACAAATTACTTTAAAATTAGCAAAAGTACATTTATTTTAGAATGTAAAAAACTAACATATAACAACATATTAACTTTTATCCATAGACCTATTATTACAGTGGTCGGAGCATTGCTTTATAACGGGAATATAAGAAAGTGTGGCAAAGATAAGTCAGCCGATTGCAGGAAAAGGTTTACCTTACCTAACAATCTAATCAGATCAATTTTATCCGTAAAAACAGGAAATTTTTAATTTTAATTTTCTAATTAATAATTTTAATGAGCTTCTTTACCTATAATAGATATAAATATATATCTTTAAATTTCAAATGTTTGCACTGATAATATTATATTACTACTGAACGGTCTGTTTCTCTCTCTCTCTCTCTCTCTCTCTCTCTCTATATATATATATATATATATATATATATATATATATATATATATATATATATAATATTAGAAAAAATACAGAAAACAAGAACTTTTAACGATTTAACGCATAAGTGCTGCCTTATCTGCATCTAAATATAAAAATTTTTTAAAATATATAATCTATTTTGTTTTGTTCGTATCAGAAAAATCTTATGTACTAAATTTAAACAATCATAGGTTTCGAAAATGAAACCATTTTACCGCACGCCCACACAAAGTAAACACCCACCCACGTATTTATATCTCTATCTCTAATTTTCTTAATTGCTGTTGATTTTATTGCTATTGCTATTGTTAATCTTTTATCTGTCATCGATACAGACATTTGTGATATTTGAATAATATATTTCCATAATTTAAATTGGAATGATAAATCCAGCAAAACTTAGCAAAATTGTGTTCTTGAGAAATCGTCTCCGATATAATTAAATAAAATTATGTTTATCTGTTTAATCTTGAAAACCTTTTTGCATAGCTGCAAATGCCTGCCTATGTATGGTTATTTACAAAGATGAGCACCTACACAAAAAATGATGCCAACATAACTGCCTGTAAAATGATGGATATGCTGCTTAAAGTCAAAAAACGATGATGAATAAGAAAGAAAATATCCTTCAGTACGTATTATGTCCACTAAAATGCGTGTGTATGTGGAGGAAGTTTAATTAGAAATCATATGGTCCTTTGCATCAGGTTTCAGTAAGACCATTGAATGTCCAGGATGTCATTATATTATTTTTACATTTTGAATCCGAAAGGTTAAATTGAAGATCAAAACACAGATATCATTCATGTTCTCTTCAATCATTTCGCATTGTAAATTTGATGTAAAATGAAGTAATTTTTAAAAATAACTAAATTCAATTCTCTTACTAACAGATGTTTTGGATATTTTTCATCTAAGATGAGTTCAAAGATTCTATTCGTACTGTGAACTCTAATAATATTAAAATTGTGAGAAAATAAATTTTGATTCTTGAATAATATATATCTTGAATGATAATGCATTTGCTTTTAATATGAAGTGAAGAAATTCTTGTAATTCTCAACAGTTTTTTTTTTTTTTTTATGTGAAAGATTGTATGTAATAGAATCTAACTTTGGAAGTTGTGATACTAATCTAAAGTATGAGTAAAGTAACAGATTTCTTTAATTATATATTTATTTTCAATTAATAAATTCTATATTTACAGACGTACTAACATTATTTCTTATTACAAGACAGGAAAGTACAAAATTAAATGTTTACTTTTATCATAATAAAAGTAGTAAGTTCATTTTTAATCTAATGATAGTTTTAAATATGATCCGAAAGAAATATTTACAAATACGTAAAATTCTGCAATTTAAAATTAGTTTAAGAGGTCAGGTACATTTGAATGGAGAAATATAAGCAAACAATGACCCTAACTTTGCTTAGAATAACTCAATATACATATATATATATATATATATATTCTAAAACTTGTAAATTTTAACAGATGATAAAAAAGGTTTTGTATCTGTATTACAACCTTTAAAATAATTCTATTCTATTTTATTTTATTTATTTATTTATTTTTTATATAAAAATTCAGAGCAATGTTTTGCCGATATATAATCTTGCGCAATAGCTCCATGCTGGTTAGTCAAAATTGATTAAAAGTTTAACAACTTTTACGTAACCTATAAAGATATAAAATGAAGAACAATTAATTTTTTAATATTAAAATTTTTACAATGATAACCATAATTACGCCAAAAATAGTGATTTTTTTAACAACTGTAATTCCCCCCCCCCCCCAAAAAAAAAAAAAAGAAAGAAAGAAAGAAAGAAAGAAAGAAAGAAAAATGGAGCTTTCCAGCAAAATTCTTTTACATCATTTTAATTACAGGGTAATTTCCCATGTACATACTATCTATCTATCTATCTATCTATATCTATATCAATCTATCTATATTTATTTATTTTTTATTTTATTTTATTTTATTTATTTATTTATTTTAAGGTTTATGTGATGCCTCTTTCTATATAATCCGTATATAATCCTGAACGCAACCCTTATATCGACAAAAAAAATTAGCTTTGACATTTTAAAGAAAAATAAATAAATAAATAATGCACAATTATTGTAAAAGCGGTAATAGACAGATGAAACATTCCTTAACACCTGTGGAAAATAACATTTTAAAATTAATTATTTTGCAAATTATCGTAAATAAAGTAATGATCCTCTTTTTTTTTTTTATTTTTTTTTATACTCGTATATTTCCACCACTCAAAGGTACCTGACTCCTTAAATATTATATATATATACATATATATATATATATATATATATATATATATATATATATATATATATATATATATATATATATATATATATATATATATATATATATATATATATATATATATTATTATTATTATTATTACTTAGAATAAAAAATAATTAAAATTTAATGTCAACATGGACATTTCGACTTTATAAATAAAATAAAAAATAAATAAGTCTAAAAATTTTTTTACGATTCTCCGAAGCAGAAACATTCAGTTCAATAACTGACATTGGAAAATTATGCATTAAGTTAATAATATGCGAGCTGAAAAAATGGTCCCAAAAACAAAAAATATGTCTAAATCTGAATTACTTTGTTGATATTGTTGTTCTCGTACTGTATACATGAGAGAGAGGAAGAAACTCGGGTTTATTTCAAAATTTCCTTTATTATATTTCATAGAAATTCAAAAATATACGTAATATAGTCGAGAAATCCCTGAAAAATAGTTCTTCAAATTTTTCATGGTCAAGGTCAAGTCTTTGAAATCATATTTTCTTGATTGAAACCTTGCTGGAAGTCATACTTACGCTAACAAAAGTCAGCAATAAATCAAAGAGGAGAAAGAGAAATCTTTTCTACTCCTTATATCATAAAAGCTTTGAAAGGTGACTTATTTTTACCTACCATTTTGCAGACTATTGACGATAATTGCATGCATTTATATATATATATATATATATATATATATAAAGATAACACAAATGTTTAGGAAAATTCAAACTTTTCTCATTAAAAAGTTTAAATTTTCTCTCTATCTCTCTCTTTTTTTTTTTTTTTTTTTTTTTTTGTTAAAGGAAATTTCACAATAAAATTTCACGAAACGGTAAAAAAAAAAAAAAAAAAAAAAAAATCTTGACAATGCTAATTTTTTTTTTTTTTTTTTTTTTTTTTTTTTGTAGAATTAAAATTATTGGTTTAATAATTCAAAGAATATGCTTATTTATAAAAAATAATTTTTAATTTCGTTAAACACTTAACTTCAAAATTTAAATAAAAAAATAGAGCGACAAAAATTACAGATAATAGTGAACAAATTCAGAGAGTTTATCATTGCACATCATTACTTTAAATTTTTTTTAATAATATGGTACATTCTTTTTTCCATCTTTTATCTCAAACAAAAATATAATTACAGCTTATTAGATGATAAATATGCTAAATGCATGTAGAAGCTTATGTATTAAGAAACTTTCATCACACAGAATACATTAAATGGCATTATAAAAATCACAAAAATCAATAATAATTTGATAATAATAATAATCAATAATAATTTCCCAATAATCAATAATGACGATTAAATAATTCGTTGTTTAAAAAATTTATACGTAAAATCCTTTACCATCTTGCTGATTTTAAAAATCAACTAAAATTCACACCACTCATCTGTTATTATTATTATTATTATTATTATTATATTTAATTTTGCTCATCTGCTAAATCCGTTTCAAAATGAAAGCCCAAGTTAAATTTTCAATTTACATGTGATAATTTGACTTATTAGAAAATTTCTATGTCCTTCATTTTGCCAAAATATATATTTTTCCAAAAAGCACTTACGATTACTTTTATAAAATCCTAAATCTTTTATAAGTTTCCAAGAGTGACCCCGATTATTTATACTACTGTAATATTGGATGATCCTGTATGTATAATTGAATGGTAAGGAACAAATATTTAATTAATTTAAAAATAAATATCATATATATTCACGTACAATGATACAGACTGCTCTTTTTTTTTTTTTTTTTTTTTCTATCTCTCTTTTTAATTACCTTGCGACATTTTTAGGATTAAATAAAATTTTTAATAAACAATATACAAATTTGATTTTCAAAAACAACGTTATATGGAAATATTGTTTCCATTTGCTGTTTAAAAATATTTAATTGCAATTTTTAAAACGAAAATGATATGCATGAAAATAAACTGGCAATTATAAACAAGAAAATAATCGATGTATTATCTAAAGAACACTGCTCGGCATGAAAATTGCCCCCAACACTATTTTTGCAAATTCTTATGTAAAATGACCTCCTGAATCCGAATATGACGCCCATTTTGCCCTATCACCTGCTGTTTTTTAGGGATGGCCCCCTATTTTTATCACGTTTCGGTAATTTTATGGCTATAAATTTGATTTTTAGGAGGGGGAGGATTATTTTAACTGTTAAATATCTTCTGATGGGCTACAGATTTGGAAAATTCTATAACATGAACATTTGCCTCAAGGGAAAAATACAGTGAACACAACATTACAATTTTGTCCTTTTCGAAGACCCTCAGTGGGATATGTAATAATATTGTGATTATTTATAACAATAATCTATTAATATAATTATGTTATTGTAGGTAAATGTGACAGACAATTTGCGCAGCGTATTCTGCATAAAATACTAAATATGCTTGAAAGATTTTCAGTTATGTTTAAAACCTTTTTTTTTTTAATCAGTTGGCCTTTTAATGCATTCTGTTACTACTTTAACAACTAATATTGTGGTTATTTTCTAGATCCAGATACAAAACGGATTTGCCTTTTAATGCATTCTGTAACTACTTTAACAACCAATATTGTGGTTATTTTCCAGACACAGATGCAAAATGGATTTGACTTTTAATGCATTCTGTTACTACTTTAACGACCAATATTGTGGTTATTTTCCAGACACAGATGCAAAATGGATTTGACTTTTAATGCATTCTGTAACTACTTTAACAACCAATATTGTGGTTATTTTCCAGACACAGATGCAAAATGGATTTGACTTTTAATGCATTCTGTTACTACTTTAACAACCAATATTGTGGTTATTTTCCAGACACAGATGCAAAATGGATTTGAAGGAGAAAGGGCATTGTGCCAAAAGCATTTATGAATCATAAGCAATAAATGTTTTTGCATTTTTATGCTCATTTCAGAAGTCACATTTCAGGAGTATTAAAAACTTTTTAAGTAATTAAATAAAATGTTATGGAATTATGAAAATTATCGTCATGTAGATGTCATCATATAAATTTTAATTTCGTTAGACAAAATGGAAATGTATATAAGTAATTGTAATATTAGAATCTTTAATTCTTGAATAGTATAATTCCAAAACAGTTTTGTAGATGCTAACTTGTACTTTTTTTTTTTTTTAACACCCCTTATTCTGAGTAAAATTTCTCATCTTATTTAATCAGGGAAAACTGCTACAACATTTAACGAAAATTTCTATGAAATATTTCCAGTTGTAGAAAAACATACACATTGGCTGCTAAGCAGTTTCTCCAAATCACCTACGGTTTCGTGGGTGGGAATATGCTGAGCTAAAATTGAAAAGTATTGTGTTAAAATTGGTTATTGTGTGTACTAATAAAGCTATTTCCTTAAAGTACCAATTGAAAATAACATGCAACTCTGTACATTATTATAAAGAAATTATTTCCAATGTCATTTATTTTATAATTATTTACAGTAGATTAAATTAGAAGTAATTACTTTTTCATCTTACACATACTTAAAGTAAAAGTAAAAGAAAGGAAAGAAAGGATTGCGGGTAGAAATTGAAAGGGAAAAGAATATGTGTCAAAACATAAAAAAGAAAGAAAGAAACAGAGCATTTTGATAGGGACGATTAAAATGTAACATCTCGAAAGAGCTATTTTCTTCTAATATTTCATATGAATGCATTTTCGCTTTATTTACAAGATGTTTACGTTTAAAGATTGTGTCATTCATTACTATTTACTCCGTAAGATTCTCCGTTGTTTGACGGCTATTTATGGAACTCTTCAGATAATTTATGTGTATTTTTTCACCCTTCTATACGATACGAGCTTGACGTAATAATAATTACGTCAGGTCCGTGATTCAAAAACTTCTCTGAGAAATCAGAAAGTCATTCGAGTAAGAAAGGAATTTTTCTATATATGGAGACTACTCACACTTTTTGAAACCTCTTTCCTGTTGATAAGTTCCGCTGTAAAAAACGTGACGGAACAGCAACAAAAAAGATCCGTAAATGAAAGAAATTCGAGTTACAAATTGTTCCATTACATCAGCGTAAGAAAAAAAACTGCTTTACTTATGAGTAATTACGATATTTTAGCACTCGTTTAAGATGCGTAAGAAAAAGTAATACCCTTCGGAGAACACGTGGGATTTAGTGCAAATAATACAGTAGATCAGATCCGTTTTGTTTGTAGTCGTTGATGATGTCACACTGGAAGTCCATGCTTTCTCATCGGCAAATAAATGACCGTGAGTGTCAAAATCTCAAATTAAACATTTATTATACTTAATTAACTCTTTCTTTACTTCTGAATAATTTTCAATGGATTTTACGTTTTTGAAGATTACAATTATAACTTTTCATGGATTATATTTAATTTCATATCGTTTCTCCGAATTTTAAGTACTTCTGGATATTATGCATTTATACTTGTATGTAATATTCTTAAGAATAATAATAATAATACGTTACAAATTAACTTTTCTAATGAAATTCTATCTACCTAATTGCAAATTTTCGAACAATGAAAGACTCATATACTCTTTTTCATTAACACTCCTTCCTTTCTGTTTTATATATGTATATATATATATAAATGGTACACATAAGAATATTAAAAATAATACTTTTATGGATCATAGTGAAATTTGCAGGAATTTGGCAGTATTTAAGAAATTTTTATGCATTGAATAACGAAATATTAAAATATTGGACTGAATTCAATTAATAATATGATCGGGGATAATATATGTATATTGTTTAAAGTGTCTTTTATAATAAATAATATTTCTCCTCGTAGAAGTATTATTTCAAAATTATAAAATGAATATTAGTCTTTTTTGAATTAATTATTTCTTTTTGTTTGGATTATTTTCTCGAATGGTACGTCTATGAAAACCAGAATTGTAACTTTTCTTTGATTACATTTAATTCCACAGAATTTCTCAGTATTTAAAACTAAACGAAAACATGAAATTTTACTTGATAGCGCTTTGAAATATTAAATAAATGGGTGTAATTTCTTGAACGAAATCGGTGAAGATAATATGTGTTTTTAAATTACCATTACATATGAAATATTTTATTTTCAAGTTAGTATTATTTTATTAGAAATATATTTCATTTCTGTCACATTTCATAACTGTAAATTATTTTACTATTCTGATGTATAATTTTCAATTTATGATATTTATACTTTTATCATTATTATTATTATTATTTTATATACCAGTCCTTCGGCGCATTTTTTTATTAATTTCACTTGTATGAGTATCAAATGTTTAAGCAGACAGTTTTCTAAAGGAAAAAAAAATACAAGCACATCTTTCCTTCTTATATATGCAAATATTAGTGGGAATTTCGCCATTGCTAGGATGACCATATATCCTTGAAATTTGAATACACTCCATATATTGAAATCGTTTTTTAAATTTTGATGAATTGTAGCAAGAAAGTTATTTATCACAATTGTTATACTTTTAGACTTCATTTACTTAGAACAAAATATATCTCCGTAATTTGGTAATTATGATATTTTTTTAATTCGAAGTATATTATAAAGGTGCTCTAATATGGTCACCATAACACTAATAACCAACCATTGCGATTTTTGGATACCAGTATTTTCTTTCTTTCTTCCTTCTTTCTTTCTTTTTTTTTTTTTAGAATTTTTTTTTTTTACTTATTCATGTGAAACTGCTACAAAACTTATAAAAAAAATTTCTTCAAAAAGAAATACCGGTATCAAAAAATCGTAACGACTGGAATCTATCCAAAGCCATCAGTCACTAAAAATGAGTTAAACTAGATAAATCGTTCTGAATAAACTCGAAGACTTACAACCCTTTATAAAGTGATATATACACTTTTAATATATATATACTTATATATATTGTAAAAAATGGTTAGCTGTGACACATGTAAAAAATAAGAAATATATTATTCAAAAAGTACTGACTGTAGGTCTATGCAGTTTTCACTAAAATGTACAGAAGAGCATGGGATTATGCATATATAAGAAAAAATATTAGTTACATTTTTCATGACCATATCGCACAGTTTTCGCAGCATCTTCTCACATTCTAAACAGATCCGCCCGATCGAATTCCGGCATATTGCGAATACTGAAGCTTTATTTTTAGAAGAATTTCCAATGCGAAACGTCTGACGATCATTTCAATGAATGAGGGTGTCACATTCAGAGTCCTAATTACGTTCTAGAATGTTCTTCCCAACTGTAAAAGAAATAATTTCACAATTAAAGCACCACTTGATTAAGGAAATTTAACATAATTTGCTAAATTTTGCTAATAAATCTTTTGTAACCTAAAAAATATCCCATGTCTTTCTTGACATTTCAGTGAAAATCGCATAGTGCTACGGTCAATACTTTCTGAATAATATATATATATATATATATATATATATATATATATATATATATATAATAAAGATGATCTATTAAGCATAGTAGAAGCCAAGCAACAGATACAAGATCACTGAAACACCAATGACCAATAAGATAAAAAAAAAAAAAAAAAAAAAAAAAATCATCAGTGGATGAAATACATTAAGGTAAAGAAACCAGATCTATTAATTAACAGTCTGCAAAACAAACGAATCAATAAAATAAAACAACAAATCTTAACTTAAAACCATAAACTTATCAAAATTAATGAAAAAACAACCCAAGAAACACAAGATAGGAAGAAGGAGGCAGGCGGCAAGACTTGTGACTTGCCTGTGGGGTTACACTAGTTTTACGCCGGCAACACTCCCCCAGCCTGCCACAACCAGATCAGGAACCATATGGATTTAAAAATGCAAAATTTCAAAGCAGATGAACAACAATGAAACCACGAAGCCACAATGAAATTCACCGATTGATCACATTGTGTTTAACAGTATAATTAGAACATTAAATATAGTTGACAACTCAAAAAGGAAAAATCTGAAATTTTATTGGAAAATGAAAGTTTGCATAGTAATACAAAGCAAATGCAACAAGCCTTCTACTTTTTTTTTTTTTTTTTTAAATTTAATTTCACAAACCCACCCAACCATCCAGCCTTACAACACCACCCCACCTCCGTAATCAAACATCTGCCCACCCAACCGCCACATTGAACAAAAATCTTGCCGTTTGTCATAGATATCTGTGTAAAGTTTATTACCATCGATGATTATTTTGAGATCTAAAAAGTTAATTGATTGATTAGTCAGAGTATTTTGAGTTAGCTTTAAATTAGGTGGATAATTGAAGGAAAAGCCATTTTGTGAGTTCTTGTTGAGATAAAATACAATAATATCATCGATGTAACGATAAAATCGAACATCATCATTGCAAATTTGCTTTTCATGATAATAAAGATAGAGATCTGCCAAAATACTGGAGCTACAACCTCCTTGTGGGATGCCTAATTGTTGCAAATAGATAGCGTTGTTGTGGAAGATATAATTATTATGGATAACAAAGTTAAGAAGAGTTTTAAATTTTTCTGCTTTAAAATTGTAAGGAAGATTAATTTGAGCTTTATATTCTTGAAAAAGACTGTAAATGATATTACTAAGATCTGATAACTCAATATTATTGAAAAGATCTTGAAAGACAAAAGTCATAATATTGTCTATTGAATCGAGCGATTTTATGTATTGAATTAATTGAAAGCTATTTTTAAGACAGTGTAAATTATCAACTTTGCAAGTACATTTGTAAATTTGTTTTAGAATATCCAGTAGAGCTTTATTAGCATTGTTGTTATAAGTGTTACACCCAACAGTGACAGTGCGAAATTTAATTGGAGATTTGTGAAACTTAGGTATGAGAACTATATAAGGATAATTAAAGTTATTGAAGGGAAGTTGAAGTAGTTTATAGTAATTATGTATTTTTCGGTTATTAATAATAAGGTTATTATTAGTTAAACTGAAGATGTTACTATTATTGATTGAAGAGTTTAAAATAGAGAGATAGTAGGATTTACAAATAATGGCATAATTATTAGGTGATTTGTCAACATAAGTGATCACAAAGTCATCCTGTAGTGATTTATATTATTAGTTTTATATATATATATATATATATATATATATTCTGTGACTTTTGGATCACCCTGTATTAAAATTCAAGTTAATAGCTTCTATCTCACCTTCTTTTTAGCAAAGCTTATAACCCTCTTGATTAATTTATACCATAATTTTTTGAAAAGTTTTTTTTCTCTTCATCGAAAATTCTGTGATTATATACAACGAAAAACATTTTACAGAATTAGTGGTGTGAAATAATTTGAAGAGTTGGCAGCTCTGTTTTTAGATAAATCTTATGCCTTTATCAGTTATATTTTATATTTCAATGATAAGTATCAGAGAGGTGAAAAAAAAGGAAGTGTTCTAATTAAGTCAGTACAGACAGTTTATTTTGTTTATTTAAATTTATACAGTTGTTGATAGTAAATATATTCAGAAATTAATATATATATATACAGCGTTTGCTTACCGTTACGTTGAAAGTTAAATATAAACTGAAATTAAAAAATGATTAACGTTAAAATTAAATAAACCTTTTTAAAAATCCCCTTTTAATAGAGTTATTAGCTTTTAAAGATTAATAACTATCACTTTATGCATTCAATTATTGCATTTCAGTAGCACCTAAATCGATTAATCGTTTCTTTACCTTTAATCTTTTCTTTTTAGTAATATTCGTTTAGCAACCTGTTTATTTCTACTATCACCGTATGTATCGTTTAACATGTGGATTTCTTAAAAATACTTATTCCTTGTATCAGTTTTGGTTTGTGTTATTGTTTAATCCAATTTCCTTTTTTTATTTTCTTTTGTTGCAAGATAGAGACTTAAGCTGTATATTAGCTATTAACTATAGAGTTTTCCGAAATCTTTCACTCTGCTGATAGAAATGCAAGTTTCCTGATGAGTGACCATTTCTATTTTTCAGCATTTAAAATTTCAATTTTCAATTTAAGAATTATTTTTTTTTTTTTCCTAATATCGGATCTCTTTGGTAATTTTATTCTTTTCTCTTTTCTATAAAATGTTGACTGTTTCTATTATTTTAATGGTTTTTGCAAACTATTATCTCATCGTTAGGCTTATGTGTTATGTCTGTGTCATTTCTCTTCTGCGTAAGTATTTGCTTTTACTAATCAATGGTACTCAAATTAAATTATCACCGTGACAATAATTTTATTCGAAATAAATCTTATTTAAAATTTAATTATGTGTTGGTATTTTCATCTATCTTTTGTTTGCTGAGTGTTACAAAAAGTATTAAATTAATCAAATTATATATATATATACATCATATGTTCTATAACATTATATGAATGCAACGATTATTTTTTCTTTTCTAGCTGACCGCAGCCAAATATCCTAGCGTCGTTAAAATTGGCCATGCTCATGGAGGTCTCGGTAAATTGAAAGTCGAGAACCATTTTGATTTCCAGGATGTTGCAAGTGTTGTAGCAGTAAGCAAGATGTATTGTATTGTGGAACCATTTATTGATGCAAAATACGATATACATGTACAGAAAATTGGATCTAATTACAAGGCATTTATGTAAGTACTATTGCATTTTAGATTTTATCACACTTTCCCGTACACGTCTTATTCATTAAATAGAAATATATAAGGCCCATTTAAATAGCCTGTTTAAGCACAATCAATGTATCTCTGAAAAGAAATGGATACAATTTGTTGAGAAATCATCGCAGTGATTAAAATCATTCTGAATGATTAGTTTGAATGAATGTTGAAATACTAAACATCTCTTAACTGATCCGTCAATCATAAATTTCGAATGAAAAGGATATAATATGCCACGCCTGCGTTTCAGGTTTTCAGCAGACGCATTATATCTTTTTCACCCAACACTTAAAAGCAATTAAGAATGGAATACGAGAGTTTTTCCTCCGTAAACACCCATCCGTAGTATAATATATGAAACCTTGGGGTTACGTATTGTATGAGTTTCTACCATTCTTCGGTAACTTACATCAACGTAGTTTAATGCTCAAAATTCAGTGTGTGGATGGTTCATTTACGCCAAAAAAGACCAAATTTTTTTTTTCCATTTCCTGATATTATAATGATAAGGAAATGTTCATTGGTTTGCTTTTAAAAATGTCCAATGTTCGTACCGGAACAAATTTTTTCCGCGTTCCTTTTCACTGCGCATTTCTGCCAAATGCAATGCATTGAATTAGTTTTCAGAGTCTATATCAATTATCACTGTTTGTATTCAAATATTTTTAAATGAGCTTGTGACTGCCTATTTGTAAGAAATGATTTTTGTAGATATCTTCTAATGCAATTTTATATAAGATATGTTGCAAGTTTTCTTACAATTTTACAATAAAAGCTGTTTTTTTTTTTATGTTAATAATGATAAATTAATTTTAGTCTTCTACTATGTGTGATCTTAATCTCTACGTCGATAATATTTATTAATTACTCATATGGTAATTTTCATGGTTCCTAGACGAAATAAGTCTAAATTATTTAATTCTTTCAGCTTTTGAATTTTAGTAATTAGCTGAAGAAAACGATACAATGAATTCGAAAGGTACAATGAATTCCAATGTATTTTCATAATAAAAATGCATTATAAAAATAAACAACTTTGTTTTTTCTATCGACCTGCCCACACATCAACTTCGATAAATTTGCTTGGACTTAGAAAACGCCGATCGACCCCAAACTACCTGTTTTAACCAAGTTTACGGGTTTTTTGGTACCTCTCATAAAAGCACCACACTATGACTCTCTGCCTATTATGCACCTACGCATCTCAGAGACGGTAAATATGCTTCAATTAGTACTGAATTAGCATTATTTATTAAGTATCATTACAGTATATGTTCTTTTAAAAAAATTGCAAGACATATAAAAGAATTCGGATATATTACAAATAGTTGAAAATAATTGCTTTAAAAGTATTTTAATTGTTTCAAATTGGATGAAAATGGTGTATATTTTTAAGTTGTTCTTCTGAATGTGAAAAATGGTGTTGCTAGACATGGCGATTTTGTTATTCAATAGTCACCTATAATTTTGAGAAGTGATATTTGATATTCATAACAGACTATTAATCTTCCAAGGGATTAAGCAACCATTACAATTAAAATTTAATGGTGACTATTGACTGAAAAAAAAAACCCAAATCTGGCAACATTGATGAAAAAAATATAGTTAACGTTTTTAATCATTTTATATACCCACACAAGATGATGAACGTTTTGAATTTTAGATGCAACGTCTGTAAATCTTCATAAACACATCATCTATTAGGAAGTAAATTGCTTTAGATATAATTTAGTATGCATTATACTATTTCCAGTTATAGACAATCATACATAAAAAGCAAAAAAGCTTTTTCTTTACACATGAGTAAATAAGGAAATGTCACATAAGAAAATAAACGTATAACTTAACTAGCACAATTTGTTCGTTTCACTTAGAGTGCTTGGAAATCAATGCTTTTGACTTTAACAGTTATTTTACAGTGCCACGAAAAAATATGCATATTGATGATTACAGATGGACTGCATGTAAACATAACACATTGTAAATGACACATTTTAATCTACCAAAAGTATTTTATTAGGGTAGAATCCCCAAAATGCAAATTTATATGGAATATCGCCCAATTTTACTATGTTCATAAAATCTTAAATTTCGAATAACTTGCGAAATTTTCAAATTAGAATATTTGTAGACAATGATATTCAAACAAGTATCATAAATGTTAAGAAATTCGTAAATTTTCAATAACTTGCGAAATTTTCAAAGTAGCATGTTTATAGTTAATGGTGTTCATTCCGGCATCAAAACTGATATTTAAAAGCTGTTCTTACATCTTTACGATAAAAATATTTTTTTTTTCATGCACGTTTAAGTGAAATTTTGCCCTATTCTCCCATGTTAAGAAAATCGTAAATAACTTTCAAAGATTTTTAATTCTAACGTTACAAATGAATAAGGTTCTTGACAGTGTCAGAAATAATATTTTAAAACTAGTTTGACCTCTCTGCGATCATTTGTTAGTCAGATATCGTGTACACAGACTAACAAACTAACATACTAACACACTAATAAACGAACAAACGAACAGGCACCCTACAGACGTACGTCATACCCATTTTGATATTTTCGGATTCCTCACACCTGAAAACGTGTAAAAAAGTCAAAAAACCGAGGTCGAAAATTTTCACGATTACCTAAGTTGCCCATACCTATAGTATGGAGTCAGTAAAATCAGATTATTAACTTAATTCAAAGGTGAGAATTTGGCGAAGACCTCATACCATTATTTACAAACATAAATATTCTACTTCTTTAAACAGGGATTTTTATGAAAAAGTTTTTCTTCATAAATAGTGATATAAAATCTGCGCTAATTAATTATCCCTGCGTAATCAATATCGTAATTTTCGGTCTATAATCCGCAGGTTTGAAAACTCAGTTTTGCACCAGAAATTTAATTGACAGATAAAGTTATATCTGTACGACTTGTTTCTTTGAAAAAATATAGATTTTTTCTGTTAAATAAAATTTCTGATGGAAGAATAACGTATCTTACCTGCGGATTATACAACGAAAACTACGGATTTTTTTTTTTTTTTTTACTCATATTTTTACTTTTTTTATTATTTATTTATTTATTATTATTATTTATTTATTATTATTATTTTGTTTTTATGGGTTCCGGACGCTCTGAATATTTCAATGAATGAAAGCAAAATAATAGAAAATGAGAGCAGTTTAGCCAAAAGATAAATAGGGTGAAATTTTCATTTAGTGCATTAAGAGACATTAGTGTGCACTTGTTTTATAAGCATAATTCTAGGAGAAATGGAATCGCTTATAGACCAAAACGTAAATAACTGTCTCCATTTTATTGATTGTCTGACAAAGTTGTCATTACTTATTTAGTAACCCACTCAACTTTCTGTTGTTTTTTGCTCTCTCTCTCTTTCTCTCTCGATTTGTCGTCTACTTGTTTACATACAGATTTGCTTTTCGACACAGCTGTGACTGTTAAGCTTTTATTATACTTTTTCACACTACGATTACTCTTTTAATAAACCATTTCAATCCGACATTACAGATATAGATCAAGCCAAAAAATGGACTTCATCTGGGGATATATATTTTGGACCATATGTTTGCAACACTAAAATTCGTTTTTATAATTTTTTCCCTAGTGATGAGGAAAACTAATTTAACCAAAATAAGAAAAACAATTAGTAAAAAATAGTACTTTTTTTTTTTGCTCGTTTTCTTTTTCTTTTTTTTTTTTAATAAAGAAAACATATTAGAAGCCTATGCGTTACTTAAGATTTTTACAAATATCTTCAATCTTCTACTTAACGAATTATTTCATTCTTAAAAAAATTCTAGAATAAACGTACTATGGGCCACAATGAGGCCTTCCTCTCAAACAGTTAATGCATATTTTCTTATTCTTCTTTACGGAATCTACTATTTTATGGGATTTTTTACTATCGTGAAGAAGATGAAGGTTGGTATAAACTCACTCTCGGGAGCCTCTGTATCTCTTGAATAACAAGGACTTGATATCATTTCATGATCTTGATAACGTATATCGCAAACGATCTGATGATATAAGGAACTGATAAGAAATGTAATTTATCAAGATAGAATTACAACTGAGGTCTTAACTGCTATACCTCTATGTATTTCTATACATGCTTAGAATATTAAAAATTTTATTTCAGCTATTTTGATAATATCGTTATATCTTTTAATTCTACATCTATTCTACATTAATTAATTCAAAACGAAAAGTATATAAGCTTATTTAATTAGACATTACAAAGTATATATATATATATATATATATATATATATGTGTGTGTGTGTGTGTGTGTGTATGTATGTATGTATGTATTTTCTACGCTGTTAAATCAGGGAGAGAAAAAAAAAAGCGGAAATTAATTTTACTAGGTAATCCTTCTTCAAACTTTCAAAGCATGTGTCGACTAGGTGCGCATAACTCATTGAATTATTCGTCCCGTCGCGTCATTAAGTGCAATTATTTTCCTCTAATTTTATTTCTTTCATAATAATATTAGAAAGTAATTATATATATTAAGATTAAATAAAATTTGCAAGGTTCACCCAACAAAACTTACCATACTTTAAAAAGTTAATTTTTATTATGCCCAAATGCAATTTATTCTTTTTATATGAGAAAAACTTTATTTTATTAGTTATAGACGTTAGTTTTACGTGGTTTTAATAGTCTATTATATATGTATATAATTGCCAACTTTTCCGGTTTTCCCAGAAGATGTATTACCACAAATTGTACTGGAAAAGACTAATGCAAAATAGTGGTGGTTATTCTTTAAAAAATAACAAAAAATTTGGCAACTATGTATGTATATATATAAGAAAATTATACTTATATGGGATTTGATCAGTGCATTTTACCTGTTTTAACTTACGCTTCAAAAACTTGGGCATTAACTTGTAAAGCTGTACAAAAACTTCAAACAGCCCAGAGAAACATGGAGAGATGCATGTTAGGATTCACTCACAGAGATAGAAAGCGAAACACTTGGATTAAGAAACTAACAGAAGTTACTGATGTCATTTCTAGAGTCAAGAAATTAAAATGGAGCTGGGCTGGGCATCTTGCGAGAAGATATGATGATAGATGGACCACCTAAGTTCTATTTTGGATACCAAGAAATAAGATAATACCAAGGAAGAGACCACTGTGACGTTGGAGAGATGAAATTGTGAAGTTTAGAACAGCAGAATGGAGAAGAATTGCAGAAAACAGGCAGTTTGGAATCCCCTAGAAGAAGCCTTCATAATACAGTGGATTGATAAAGTGGATTGATGATAATGATGATGATGATGATGATATATAAGAGAGTTGTGCAAGCAAAATATATTCAATGCAATTTTCTGATGCTTCTTTAAATTACTAAACTTTTATTAAGTTAAACGCTTTTATGTATATGTGTATTATATATTTTTTTCAATATTGTGATTATTAACTTAAAAATGATTTAATCTTTTTTTTTTTTTTCAGGAGGAAATCAATTTCTGGCAACTGGAAAGCGAATATGGGCTCCGCCATGTTAGAACAAATTCCAATGACCGAGAGGTACAAGAAGTGGGTGGATGAAGTTTCTGAACTGTTCGGTGGACTTGATATTTGCGCAGTAGAAGCTATTCAAGGAAAAGACGGAAGAGAACATATTATAGAGGTAGGTTAAATGAGGTTAAAGTCTATTTTTGTGTAAATACTTTTCAAAAGCTGGCAACTGCGTAATATCTATCTGAAATGCTTTGTATAATAAAACTTTGTATTTGATACCCCTTTCAGATAGATTTAATTTTTGTGATAAGTTTCTTTTCGGTAATTTCTTTTATTACTTAAGACTTTCCGCAACAATTTTAATATGCAAATAATTAAGAATACAAAAAATATGCGTTTGTATATTTATATTTGAGTGTATTAAGAGCGATAAAAAATAATTATAGTTTTGTGGAATATTATTGGTTTTTCAATAACTCATAATTATACACGAATAAAATGCGTAATTTGATTGATAATCCTTCCAAACATTTTGCATTTTTTTTAACTACTTTTCTCATTCACTTTACAATTTAAAACTATTAATTCAATAAATAAAAATTACTTGTAATTTACCCTTTTAGTTTAGTTAATTTGGATTAAGAAACCCATTAGCTACCTTGTTTATATCGCCTAAATCATAGGTCGACAACGCTGCATCATCAGTGAGATTTTTATATCACACACATACCAATATATCCCATACAATATTTTATTCAGGTATCTCTGCGAGACAGCACTTCTCGCCCGGAGCGAATCTACTGTGCCCTGGAGAATTTGATCTGTATTTTTTTTTTTTTTTTTTTTTTTTTAAGAATGAAAATAAATAGAAATTCTAAATACTAAAATTTAAAAATTTGTGCAATTATTATTATTATTACTGTTATTATTATTATTATTATTACGACCAGCGATTTAAATCTTATAACGGTAATCAGTTATTATTTGTCAAGTATTTATTTTAGATGTATACTTTAAAATCCTGCATGAAACCAGAAAAAAAAAAAAAAAATTCTCGTCCTTTCGGCACTCAAGCGGGAGCACCAAACTCTGTTTCTTTAGCTAGCTTTACGGAAAGGAAGGAGAAAACACTGGCTCCCTGCTAAAATTTTTAAGCTTCAGTTCCACTCCAAGATAGATTCATTTTGGTATTTTATGTTAAATATTTAACATTATTTCCAATAACCCATAGCGCAGTACTAGTTCGACGTTAAATCCAACCACCAACCACTATTTAACATTATTAATAAAAACATGTCATGTAACTCTTTCTATACAGAATTTTTTATTTTATTTATTTGTTTATTACTTTTTTGTGGAATGTGTGATCTTTAACAACTCCATTGTAGTCTAACTCGATATTTTTCTGTATCTAACCAGTCTTATGAGGCCTCTCTCTATCAGATACATATTGAGCCCACACAGTGTTTTATTCAAGTTGAGTTGTTTTTGTTCTTTTAATTGTAGATTGGGTTCTGAAAGAGTCAGGTAAGTTTTGACTCATTTCTATTGCTGTTGCTTTGTAAATGATGAAATGCTAAGTTTATTCATTGCTCTCGCCCTCTTCTCCGAATTTTTATAATGATACTATGGAACTAGCATAATTTTTGGCATATAATCCGCAGGTAATATAATGTCGTTCCTAAACCAGAAATTTTATTTAACAGAAAAAATTATATATTTTTTTAAGAAACAGCTCGTACAAATACAACTTTATATGTTAATTAAAATTTCTGGTGCAAAACTGACTTATCTTACCAGCGGATTATACGTCGAAAATTACGCAGCACCAGTAAATAAAAATGAAAATTATACGCCAACGAAATTTCAACTTAGCACATACGAAGAATCTAGGTACAATTATAGACTTTCGGCAATAGTCCCTGCGCAGCTCTAATGCGACTTTAAATCCATTCAGTTTTAATCCCAGCCTCAACTCAATGTAATCTGTTTATTATTGACCAACCTTACTCAAGCGAAATTTTCTTTTCGATTTTCAGATACGACAAAATTAGATTATGTATATTCATTCGTTTAACATCTATACGGAGAACGCATTAGCGGTGATGGGCAAATATTTTATCTTAGTAATACAGATCAAATAGAATTAGAATTAATAAATCTGCAGAGCAATATTATTTTAGAAGCACGTCATAACCGTAGCCTAAACATGTTTTTAAATTAATTTCAGAAAAATGAATATGATATTTTAAGAAGATATGTACTATTAATTTGTTCATATTTTTCAATAACGTATAATTCAAAATGTCTGTTTTCAAATATTATGTGTCAGAAGCAACACACTATTTAAGCCTCGCACATTCTAACTTAAATAATTGTTTAAGAACACGTAATTTTAATTAGACTCCCAATTATAACAAATTAGCAGAAGTTTTGAAATGTTAGATGTTACAATGATTTGAATGTTTCTATTTGTCACTGTTCGTTTTGCATCTATAACTTAAGTACTGCTCGTTTACGGACGCGTGTCGTAAACAATTCTACCCTGGGAAAGAGTGACTGCCGAGACTACGCCGCCTCTAAAATAACACAGCTAATAAGAAGGAAACATTCGTTCATTCCTCTCACCCATGTTTTGATAAAACCGCCACAGACCTAATGCATGCCCAATAGCACAAATCCGATTCCGAAGCAAAGAAAAAGAAAAGAAAAAGAAAAGAAAAGAAAAAAGAAAGAAAGAAAAAACATCTGACGTACATTTCTTGAAGTATTATAAAACCTTTAATATTTTGATGTTTTTTCACATGCTTCCAGCACATTTTTTTTCTTTTTTAATTTTTTTTATTTATATTGCTCCCTTACTGACAAAAATGTTGCTAAAACCTGATCCTAAATTAGTTGTTTTAATGAGACATCAGTCCTTATCTCACCACTGTTAAAAATTTTGTGTTAGTTTGAACCAAAACTTGAGTCTGAAGTAGCTGCAACCACCCGATTGTTTAACCTTTTACCATGATTTGGTAATTTTATGTTGAACCAAATATTGGTATTATGTTTTGAATAAAAAAAAAAAAAATCATAATTCGACCAAGACGGGGATCGAACTGAAGACCTTCTTGTTGCAAGTCAAACACGGCACTGTGCCACGCTTTTTTTCCCGATAATTCTGTGTGTTTGTGTTTCTTTGATTTTGATAAACGGGGCTAAATTTTCCAAGGTCTTATATCGCCTCATGGGTGAATTGTTGCACAAAATTTGCCCTTTACCCTATATTTTCGTCCACACTCTTTAATTTAAGCTTGGTTTGGTTTCAATGGGAATTTTACTCATTCATACTTTCCTTGTGAGTGAATGTATGGTAGCTCCAAGTTTTGGTACAACTTAAATTCAATCGCATGAAACGTAGAAAACTTAAAAGTGAGATTGAACCATATTATGGTATTGCTAATAACTTTACTCCATATAGTGATTTAAGTTTGAATTGAAATTTTTAACAGTGCATGAATTTTATGAAAATGTAAGCCATATGTGACGTAAAATGCACGTGTATGACAATTTAAGAACAACGATATGTGTAGTAAATATATGAAAAATACGATTAAAAAGTATTTTTATTGCGCTTATATAAGTTGTAACACAAAATGAAATTTTTTAAAGATTTTTTAGATAAAATTTTATTTAACTGATGTAAATTGTAGGTATAGTTTTTAATAGAAATTTATGTAGTTTCTCTAAGTTAAATTTTTAAACTAATTAATATATTTTTAAATTTTTTTGATAAAGTTTTTTTTTTTTTTTTCTCCTGAAATAATTTATAAATAAAAGGGTACCAAGTATGAAAGAAATACAATGAATCAAATGAAAACAGACGCAACGCGTTATTTGTTTGTTTTTCAGTCGTGACACAAAAGTATTTGCAGTATTAGTTGAAATGATGTTATTTTTAAGTACTTGGAAAATATACTAAATGAATATTTTGCCTTTACCTGTCTGGTGAATTGCTTAAAAAATTGAAATAGGAAATATTAATATGTAAAGTACTGTTCTATATTTTCTTGGGCCACAGTAGTGGCCGAGAGGTTCTGCTCTCATGGCTGGTATACGGTGCTGGATTTGGGAAGGATTTGGGATCACAAATCGCATTCTTCAACCATCAAAAATGCTTATATCCCTCGCAGGAGTGATTCTGAGTAAAAAATTAAAATTAAAAATAAAACAAACATAAAATTTTCTGAAGCGTTATTTTATACATGTATTTGCATAAATAGGTAATTTTCCTAAGCATTGTGCGTGTAAGTACAGACATATATAATGCACGTATGTTTCTTCTTGATTTTGAATATGAACTTATTGTTATACATTAAAATGTTTATAGTTATATATTCTTTATATATATGTATATATTGAGCAGCGATACTTAGAGGCTAATTCAGTTCGAACTACTTAAACTTTTGCTTTTCATCGACATAACAACAAGGAAAATTCGTGTGTTCTTTCAACCGATAAATGTTTATAGAAACTTTTTAAAGCAAAATTTACGTTGTAGTATTAAACAAATAAAAAATTTAAAAAAACCAAAAAGAAAGTAAGGGAAACTTTAAAGTCCGATCGTTAAAAAGAGAGATTTCTATTTTCTTAAGACTAGTTTCGGAAATCATTCTGTTGCGGGATGCGTCCTTTGTAACATAACAATCTAGTATGTCTAGACAGAAAATATTCACCGCTATCAAAAAAGTTCCGGTGCCCATAATCTTTTATTATGCACATTGCTTGCGTCTCTATAAAACAAGTTTTTGTCTCTTTCGAGAATGAAATGAGCCATAAAAAATTAAAAATAAAATCTTAAACAAAAAAAAAAAAAAAAAAAAAAAAAAAAAAACTAATAATTTTGAAAATTTTAAAGCCTGTTATTAAGCCATTCCATACTTTAAAAAGAAAAAGAAAAACTTTCACTCGAATAATTATAGCATTGCACTAAAGACCTATTAGGTGCAGTTAAGAAGGGAGGGGAAAAAAACTGCAAGGAATCTGCGGACTCCTTCTCCGCCTATTGTATGAGTTAATACAAGTATGTGTCAGACTGAAATACAACGTTTGCTTTGAGGCTAGTTCTTTAAGTCAAATTATTATTATTATTATAGTTATGAATAATAGTAGTCAGATTTTATATTCAAATTAATTTTATAAATATGTTTTTGGGACTGTATAAGAAAAGGTACTATCTGAAAAATAATCACTTTATATGAATTTTCAACTACAATAATTAAGTTTAAACATGCCAACAATTATATTAGTGAATAGTGTCAGCCAGTGCAGTCTAAAACAACTGAGTTCGTAAAACATTCAAATCAAACATTCCAGGTTCTACATCCACCGTAATAATTTTCTCATCACGCTTTCTTTAAATCACGGCTTTTGAGGTTGTGGGATGTAGCTTCATCTTTATGCTTTTTTTAACAAAGCATCACTACACCTTATAGTTATTTATATTATTGATTTTTAGAATTTAAGGATTGTAGCTTTGATATTCTTTTTAATAAAGTAGCCACATAAAGAAAACAAGAACAAAAAACCATGCGGTACGCATTGAATATTAACACTTTCCAAATGTATGTAATTGTTGTATCGTATAACTTCCAATGCTCTTTGCTTACGTAATCACACAACAGACAGACAGTTGTTTTGAAAGTCATGCAGATAGACTAACTGAATTCCTAATCATTCTTAACCATCGTTAGAAAGTGTTAAAAATGCTTAACACAAAAGAAAACGTAGTCCTTATATTACTTTATTTTGAACAAATCTTAATTAAATTGAAATATGTTATTCATGTGGACTAAAGAACACTTTCTATAAAATATAGTATGATTAGCATTAGATTTACAGAGCAATGCAAAATTATTGAGTTACATTAAGTGCTATTATTGAAAATTTGCTGGAATTGCATTTTCATTTATATTAAACGTTTTTAACACTTTATAACAGTTTTTAACTGTGATTACGATTTCAATTTGTGTATTTGTCTATCCCACTGTCCATCTTTCTATCTGTTCGTCTGCCCGTTCCCAGCGTCTTTAAATATTTTCAGAATTTATAGTACTTTATATGTGTTATAAGTTCACTATGGAATATTTCCTATTTAAAATGTCATTAATAGGTTCTGTACTACTGATTTGTGTACAGGGATACCCCAAAAATTGCCAATGCATTGCGCTTTAGGACAGACATTTTTTTATAAATCCCATTTAAATAATTTTCTACTGTAAAAATCATAAAGAAATTGACATTTATTGTTAATATGCTAAAATAATGCTTTGTATAGAATATGATATGGACTTACAGAGCTATACTAAAATATTCATATACATTAAAGGTTGGAGTCAGAATCTCCGGGCTGCATTTTCTTTTGCGTTAAGCATTTTTAACACTTCCCAACAATGTTTAAGAACGATTATGAATACAGTTGGTCTATTTGTATGCCTTTCAGTCCTTCTGTCTGTGCGTTGTGTGATAACTTAGGCAAAGAAAATTGAAAGTTTTGCGATACAAGAAGTACTTACAGTTGTATAGTGTTAATTTTACCGCATAATTTTTCGTCCTTGTTTTTTTT
The DNA here is from genome assembly GCA_963930645.1 of Salticus scenicus. Lineage (NCBI taxonomy): Eukaryota > Metazoa > Arthropoda > Arachnida > Araneae > Salticidae > Salticus > Salticus scenicus. The sequence continues at coordinate 306,828,503 of OZ005651.1, read as the reverse complement.
CCTATCCAACTATCATCAATTTCACTTATTCAGTTAAAAATATGAGGTGTATCACCTTTAATTGAAATACGGTTTTTTCTTTTAACGGCCCTCTTCACTTACCGTCGCCGGAAGCCCGAGCCAATGTTATTCTATGGGGAAATTTTCTTTACAAATAACTTATTAACTAATACATATTTTTAAATTCTGTTTTCACATTCAGAAAATTCTCAACTCTTAAATTGACGGACCTTTTTTAAAAATGTATTTTTTTAAATTTTTAATATTTTATTTTGAAATTGCAAAATGAAAAAAATTCCCATATTTGAAAATTCGTATTTTGCAGCTTCAAAATAAAATATAAAAAATTAAAAAAAAAATACCGTCAATTTAATAGTTGGGAATTTTCAGAATGTGAAAACAGGATTTAAAAATATGTATTAGTTAATAAGTTATTTGAAAGAAAAATTTCCCATAGAATAACATTAGCTTCGGCTTCCGGCGGCGGTGAGTGAAGAGGGCCCTTAAGTACCTGGATACCTGAGTTCATCTCTGTCTCATTGTAAAAATCATTTGTGAGTGTAGTTACAATGCTTTGATTTCAGTTAATTATATTTTTTATTTGATTGTTCAGGGCATAGTACCAGTGTTGCCAGATTGGGGAATTTTTTTTATTCAACTTCCCCCAATAATTTTGAAAAGTGATGTTTGATATACATAATAGACGATTAATCTTCGAAGTGATTAGACTACCGTTACAATTTAAATTTAGTGGTGAATATTGAATTAAAAAAGGTCCCCAATCTGGCAACACTGCATAGCACCGGTTACCACTGAAAGCTAATTTTCTTGGAGTTAAGGAAATTTCAAATCGAATCATTATATCAAATCTCTAACTATAGTATCTTATCAAAAGCTTGCAAGCAGTTTCCGAGAAAACCAAATTTCTGCTATATTTTGTGCCAGGTCCTAGCCCGTAAACACTTAGAACAGAAAATAAAATAAACATTTAGCATAATAAAGAGTCATCAGTTTCATATCACTAGGATAAATGAAATGACGTAATTTCTATTTATTTGACTATATGCAGAGTGGAAACATCTTAAGAAACGATCTCATGTGAATATGGGCGAGGACCCTTTAAAAAGATCTCCACGGAAAACATCAAAGCCAGGACTATTTCCCAGGTGTAAATAAACTTCCTTAAATTCTGCAACATGACAGTACAATACACGTATTATCTACACATATAAAATAATATGAATGAAAGTTTGTTTTATTAAAATCTTTTTATTTTACTTCACTAAAAATAGCTCAAGAAAACAAAATGCGAAAATAATTTCAAAATGAAAATATATATGTACAGTCATGTGAAATTTATTACAATAATTGTGATTTGTTAATATTTTTTTTTTCTTTGTATTATTATTTCAATATGCATGCAATAATTCTAGAAAAGCAATTTCACTTGTTATTGTAAATAATTTGTCTTTCACTTTTATAGAACAGTTTAGAGGACATTTTTTTTTTCCAACAAGGTTTAATATTGTTTATGACTCTAGTTCATCTGACTGTCTGCTCGTGTTTTATAAATATTTTTAGAATTCCATACAACCCCTTTTTGTTTTTAACTGTGTTTTCTCGTTAGTTTGTAAATGCTAAGATATAAATCTTTTGAACATGAATGGAAAGTGTAAAAAGGCATAAATGAAAATGTACCTGCAGCAATTTTTAAATTCCAATAATGAACAAGAATAGTTTTATGTGGTCCTGGAAATGAATCACCAATGTTAATCACATAATTTTCTATAGAAAAAATCCTTTATTGCTTCTGAGAAATGTATGTTGATTTGGTACGTTTAGTGCATTATGAAGATATTGAAATGTGCTTATAAGAAATATATGTCTTAGACCGTAAAGTGTCTGAATTTTTTTTGTGGGTTTCTGTATAAAAACCAGCATTAATATAACTAAAATTTTTAATAGGAAGTATTCTACAGTAAATCGGAAAAACTTAACAGTTTGTATCAGTTTTAAATAATTCTAAACACATTCATTCAAATGAAAGCGCAGATAAACAGACGAACTGAAGTCATAAACAAGTTAAATTTTGATGATAAAAGGTAAAAATTTAGCCTTCATTAAAGAATAAAAGATAAATGAATCCACAAATGAAATTATATTTCATGAATTATTAAATGCATTAAAAGAAATTAATGGAACCAAAAAAAAAAAAAAAAAATGAAAATTGAAAATTCACAATTATTCTATTCATGTTTCCCATATGTACACTCGGAAGCAAAATTATTCGAGCGCTAGCAGTCTAAGAACAAGATTCGACAAGAATTTATTTAACAAAACAGTATTTTAAGTGTACTTTTTTTTACATAGGAATTATTGCTAGCGCTCGAATCATTTTGCTGCCGACTGTATATAACGCTGTAGCAAGAAAGTCTTTTCGGTGGTTGTTCAAACTTTAGTACATAATGTTAAGTGTTAAAAATGATACATAGTTGCCAACCTAACCCGGAAGATTGTTAGTCCCGCCCCTTTCCGCCTATTTTTTCCCACCAGTCTTTTTTAGAATACTTTTCTTCTTATTTAATCGTAAATATATTTGAAAAGAATTACTCTAAAAATTAAATGGTGTACAAAAAGGGGCGGTAACTAATAATCTTCCGGGTTATGCTCGCAAGTATGATGATATATAACTCAAAATATTCAAACAAATCTGGAAAATTTCGGGAGCTACAGCCTTTCACACACACACACACACACACACACACACACACACACACACACACATATATATACATATACAATTTTAATATACATTGTAGCATTTTCTTACATCATGACTTCAGTTCATATACAACTTTATGTAGAATCTGAAAAAAAAGGGGGGGACGACAGTAGGTAGTTATTAGTCTATCTAAAAAAAAAGTTTTCTTCAGTTGGTTTTTCTAGGTAACCGACATTTTTCCGATATTATTGTCAATATTAGCAAATTCTTCAAAAGAATACTCTGGAACATTTTGAAGTGAATGGTTTTATTATTATTATTATTATTATTATTATTATTATTTTATTTACCACCAGCATATTACAGACTGCTACCTTTGACGGTGTTATGGCGAATAGTGAAAGAATTAAAATCTTTTATTATTGTCCTTTTTCATGTTAAAATTTTTAAATTGAATAAACTTGGGGAATTAATTTTCTGATAAATAAATATATATATATATATTGTCCATGTTACGGAATAACTATACAGTACGATGAGATTAGATGCTGTGTTGAAAAAGGTGCCGTGTCACGGGGGACGCCGCCAGCCTTTCGTAGGAGAGATTCAACAGTAACGAGACGTATGACTTCCTTGTTTAGTTAATTATGTAAACCGTAGTTTAAACAAGAAAACAATAATTTGGATATTTTTTAAAAATACAGTGCCTGGCTTTCCCGCCAAACCTGTAAAGGGGGCCAGTTCCTCTTTTGTAAGTTAATTAGCGGACTTACGTCTCGTTAATCATTTTAGCATAAGATGCCGTTAGTTTTGCACTGAGGAAAGATGTCTGGTTGTCTTCTTTGTAGTTTTAAATTACAAATTAAAATTACGTCTTCTTCTCCCAATCTACCTGAAGTGTAAGTAAATATCTGTTACATGCAATTCCTCTAGGCCTTAACTAGGATTTTGTTATTCTACGAAATAAGGAGAAATTCATTTCAAACGCAGCCATTTTAACGAATGTTCATTGTATGCTAATCTTAGTGCTTTGGTTGGCGAGACCATATATACTTGTAACATATTCTCTAACATTATCGAACGTCTAACTTAAAATCTTAAGACGCATATAGAGGCAATTTCTTGAATTCAAATTTCACTCAAAGCTAGGTACACCGGTTTGAAATATAGTTACAATATTATCATTATCAGCAAACTGAAAATCTTTGTCTAGTTGAGAAACTTGAAGTGAGTGAAAGATTTCTGAATGCTGCGAACCTCATTTTTAATACTATATTTATATAGATAGATAGATAGATAAATTGATATAAATATCCTAATGCATTTTTTGTCACAATTTAATTTTTATGTACAAATGTTGTTTTTAATTAATTTTCTTCGCTTGGCATACGCAATTAACAAAGTGTTATATACACAATAATAATAATAATAATAATATTTTTGTTTTAAGAATTAAACATTTTTTTTTCCAAAAGAAGATTTAAGAAATATTTTCTACCACTAAAATATTTACATTCATTAGAAATATTATTTATAATTCCATGCACAGTTTTTTTTTAATATATTTGTATAGAAATTTTTCAGTGTCTTTTTGTTCTATTCTCCCTTAGAGGCGGTCGCTTAAAAAACGACAGCTACCCCGACATTTCTTTCGGTTGATTCTCATGCATTTACCTATAGAATGCAGTTACACATTATCACCAGAAGAAATATGAAATAGTGGAAAAATGCAACGAAGAATAGAAAAATTAACAGTCAGGGGAATTCTTTAATGAGGAAAGTATTAAACACAAATTAACAACCTGAAGAATGTTCGATTCCCTCTTTTGTAATCGAACACTCAGCTACCATAAAAGCAGACTCGCGCCTTAACATGCAAGTTCTTCCCTTTTTTCATAGTATATCATAATTAGTAAATAAACAAAGTAATAACTGAAGAAAATTTTCATTTCAGATTGTTAAAATCGCAAAGCAAAGAAAAATTTAATTGAATGATGTATATTTTTTTGTTTGTAAATAATAATAACAGAAACAAATTGCTTCACTAAGAAATGTTTCTTTTCCGTCCCAGAAAGAAGCTTCCATTTTTTAATTTGAGAATCTGGGGAAATGATCTTCAGAATTTCACCAAATGAAGTTTTTTATACGATTAAATTCATAGGTTAAATTTAACTTTCAATTTACCTTCTCAAACATCCAGAGTTTTTTTTTTTTTTTTCAAAAAGCAATCATTCTTTAATTATAGCATTTTTAGAGTAGGTGATACAGTGTTATCATAGAATATTATTAATAATAAAGGGTACTATGTAATTTTTCCATTAAAGTTTTTTTTTTTTTTTTTTTTTTTTTTTTTTTAATAAATACCAAAAGTCCCCCGATTTCGAATTTCAAAACGAATGTTTAATTTTAATTGCAAAGTACATCTTGTTGAACGCTTTAAAGGTAAGATGACGGAAATTTTTTGGTGTAAGATACCGGTAGTTTTACATTGAAAAAAGTTGCTTGGCTGTCTCATTTGTTTTTTTAGGTTACATCTGGTCATTAATTTTAATAAAATAGTAAATAAAATAGTAAATACTTTTTTTTTTTAAGTTTTGTGTATGCCAATCATATGTCTTAAAATAAATATATAATGTTTCACAAAATTTGTACTTTACATTGAAATTCCATAAACCATCTTACTCTCATCTTACCCCAAGATCCGGGTAAGGTGCCCAAAACAAAAGCGCTAAGAAAAATTTTTATTTCAAAACTTTTATAATATTTTTGAAGTTAAATATGTTTTTAATATGCACTCGAACGTATAAATTTTCAAAAGATATCAATAAATAAAAAATATAGCCAACAGCGGATTTTATAGAAATATTAAACAAAATATACGGCGTCTTCCTCCAATTTGTCCTATATAGCTGCTATTTTGGGCAATAAAAATAATTTTGATAAATTTTTTAATTTGTAATTACTCTGTGTCCTCTAAAATGATTTTCCCAGATTTTCATAGTACTAACAATCATTGGTGATCTTTTGGCAATTAATAATACGAATGGATTTTATGTTATATTTAAAATGTATTTTTAATTACATATTGTAATATTTTAATGTGAATAACACTCTCATTTCAGGTCAATACTTCTGCGATGACGCTTTTGGGTGAGACTCAAGAGGAAGATCGTAGACTCATTACAGATCTTGTTGTCCAACGCATGCAAACGTATTGTAAGCCAACATTGGCGTAAGTATTTTTACTTTCTTTCTTTTTACATGGAAATTTCAGCTATCCCTTAGTATAAAATGTTCTTATTTTTTTTATGGTATGCCTTATCAAGAAATGACTTCTGTCAATGCAGTAAACCCAACAAAATTCTGTAAAAAAAAAAAAAAAAAAAAAAGGCTAAGTGAAAAGTTAAAAGGAAAAAAGGTTCCATATTCTAAAAGCAAATATAAAGAAACATAAAACAAAGTTCATTTTAAAATAATTTAGTCTTTATACATATAGTTTTCGTTTAAATTCCGAAACAAGCTCCGCTATTTCATGAAATAATAATATCCCATTAATTTTCAATTAGTGTAATCAGCGGTGAAAGAATTCCGTCAAAAGACGGAACTCTTCCACTACTATTTTTATGAATAACTTCTATCCTATTAATTTACAGAATATTAATATAAACTACAATAAACATTGCTAAATGAAAATAGTGGCGCCGAAAACGCGGAATACTTTCACCCCTGAGTGTAACCTACTTGCATAGCTGCCAACAATTTAATTTATTCCGGAGTATTTTTAGCCCCACCTTTATTTCGCACCACTTTATTTATAGAAAAATTTTCTTCAATTTTTAACTTCGATAAAATAAGAAAAAAATCATCCTTGAAAAATGAGTGGTATCAAATAAATGCGGAGCTAAAAATACTCCGGAATAAATTAAAATGTTGGCATTTATGTAATTGATGTTATTTGATAAACACACATTCCCAATGCAACCGTTAGATTTATATATAAAAAAAAAATACAAAATAGTATTTTGTAATTCTTAGTGTTTTTCTTTAATTAGCCTCGGTTTTTAACATTTTAAATATTGTTTCAGGAAAAATTTCATACTAAACATCACAAAGCATCTGCAAAGAAAAAGAACGAAAAAGTACCTTTAAAAACATAATTTTCATTTATTAACGCATAAGTGGTAACATTTATTATTTATTCGAAAACGCCATACACCCCACCACTTTTTCAGAACACTTTCTGGTCTTTTTGCTTTCACTATTTGTATACAATAGTCTCTATCCTATTTTATCACAACGCGTCACTGTAAAACTACAATAAAGATTTCTATATGAATATAGTGGTAGCAAAAAAGGCGGAAATTTCTTATCTCTGATAGTAAAATTTCCATATTAAGCAACACGTAATTACAGATTATTTAATGTTTAGTATGCCTTTAACACGCTGAGCGCCATGTCAGCCATTCAGATTCTAGACATTTTGTCATATATCTCTAAGTACTGAAGGAATCATCTCCACGCCAGGGTTCCTTGGGAACCCACTCAGATCTTGTTCCGATCCTCTTGATGATGCAAGCCCTCCTTCGGTATTTTGTCTTCCTCTGGTGAAGGTAAGCGGCTGCCTCGACAGCCGTAGGAACTTCCAAAGCACGTGATGATGATGATGAATCATCTTGAAACTTTAGAAGTGTGCGCAACATGTTATACTTCAGACATTTCAGTGAAAGTTTTACCCCGAAAGTAAAAGAAGTATCAATAAAAAATTAAAACGTTGAGCGCCCTGTCAGCCATCGGTGGCTGACAGTGTCAAATACGATATAAAGCCGCGTGAACCATCGGTGGCGGATATAAAATAGGATATAAAACTAAAAATATTACATTTAATGATTGAAAAATTATTAAAAATTTGCTTAATTTTTATTTATTACAGAAGGAATCATTATGGAATTTTAATGGATTTTAAGAATTTGCGTGACGCTCAACGTGTTAAAATAAGGCGGAGAATACCACTCCTGTATTCCGAAGTACTATTAGTACCTACCCTTTTGCCACTGCCACACTACTATTTTTAAAGAGATTTTTCTTCGTTTTTCATCGCAATTACATAGTGAAGAAAATTTCTCTACAAGCAAGCAATTTGGTGTGAAAAAAAGGGTACTCCGGGATAACTTATAAATTCTACCGATTAACAATAAAATTTAAAGAAAACAGATTTTAAACAGGTAAAACAAATCTTTTCTCACTTCAAATAATATTAATAAATAAATTTGATTTTAACTGCGCGCATTGGTCGTTTCTTCTAAACGACGATTTATTATTATTATTATCAAACCCTTGTCTCTAGTTGTCATTTACCCCCCCCCCCCCAACAGAAATTTCAAGTTGAATTTTTATTTTTATTTTATTTTATATTTACTTTCATTTATTTACTTATTTTTATTTTATTTTATTTTTTATTTTTATTTATTTATTTATTTATTATTTTATTTTATTTTATTTTTATTTTCATTTATTTATTTTATTTATTATTTTTATTTATTTATTTTAACTTTTAATTTAATTTAATTTAATTTAATTTAATTATTTATTTTATTTTATTTCATTTATTATTATATATATATATATATATATATTTTTTTTTTTTTTTTTTTGCTTTACTAACTACATTTTATTTTTTATAAAAAGCATATAAAACATTAAAATAACTTTTTTTATATAAAAGAAATAAAAATTATGCTTAAATTGTTAACTTTAAAGAAAATAACCGTTAATGACAAGGGTCGTACTCCCACCCTTTTTTCAGGACACTTTCAGAAACTGCCGCCTTTTTTAGTAACACTATTTTGCAAAAATCTTTATGATAGATTTATAGTAATGTGTCGCGATAAAATAACACAGAAATTATTGTATAAAAATATTAGTAGCAAAAAAGGCGGAAACTTCTCATCCCTGAAAATGTTCTGAAATAAGGGCGGGGAATCCGACCCAGTGTTGCCAGATTGGAGACTTCTTTTATTCAATATCCACCATTAAATTTAAATTTTAAAGGTTGCTTAATCATTCCGAGTATTAATCGTCTATTTTTTTTTTTTTTTTTTTTTTTTTTTTTTTGTGTGTGTGTGTGTATTAAACGTCACTTCTCAAAATTATTGGGAGAATTGAATAAAAAATATCCCCAATCTCGCAACACTGGTCTGACCCCTGACAGGAAAGTGATAACAAAATAATCAAAAGACAATGTTTTATTTTATTTAATAAATTGATTTTTTTTCTTTTAATTAAAGAACAAATTATAGTATTTCCTCAATTATAAGTTTTTTTATGTTTATATGATAGCTTTTAATAATTTATACCCCATATATAATAAATAGATTGTTATTAACTTCACTTTTAAAGGCTAGGTTCTCGTTAAAGTAGTGGTATGGACACGCAGGGAATGTTATTCCTTAAATGAAAACCGAATTCTACGAAGCCCACATTTATAAAAAAAATAAATAAAAAAAAAAAACTTCTATTTTAACCCTTCTATTTACTGCATTATGTATTACATAGGTGCCAAGCTTTCCGTTTTTTAAGGGAGACTTAATACCGGAAAGTTTTCATAATTGTTTACAGTTTACTTAATCATCGAAATTATATGTAATATATGCCTTTTAAAACATAGTGGTGTTAAATCTTATTTAAAAATTAAAAAGCGTGGCAGATACACTGTAAAAAAAAAAAAGCGGAAACTTTTACAGCAAAATGTGCTGGCACCCATATTGTCCAGCACATTCCGCTGTTAAATGTGGAAATTGCACATTTTTCATTTTAACTTGTAAATGATAGAGCATGAAAATACAAACATTTTGATACCATTTTTATGCATATTTGAAAACCGGATGCTTTAATAAATTAACTTTAAAAGATGTAGTTTTCATGTTGGCGCGAAAACGCTGCGTCACGTGATGAAACCTATCGTGACGTCACTATTCACGAAATGAACTGCTCGCTCAATTTCTCCCTATAGTATTGTAAAGAAAATTTGTGCATTCAGCAAAATTTTATATTATTTCCCTAAAAAAAATTATTAAAGCAATTTGAACTCATTAAACATCACTTCATTCTGTAAATGACATCAAGTTTCAATGGGATTTTTTTTTTCTCGCCTACTGTTATTAATTTAAATTAAGCTATAATCGAAATAATAGTTGATCAATAGAATTTTCTTAAAGAATTTCTTTAGTATGCCAAAGATATATATTTTAAATACTTGTTTTGTTTCATTTTATTATGTTTTATAGATTTATTATTATTATTCTAGACTGAGTACAGAAATACAATATTGGGATTGGGTAATAATATTTAACTGTATGTATATTTTCATTGCTATGCAGCGCTTTCATTAAATATGTATATTTTCATTGCTATAATAATAAATATTTATAATTCAGGCAACTTTGTCAGAATCTGCAACGAAGATATGGTACTTTAAGCTAGAAATAACTTTTTTAATACATTTCAATATTATATAACTTAACAGTATTTCTATTAAAATAGAAACTGAAGATTGTGAATAATTAAAAACATTATAGGGATGCAATTTGAGAAATTGAAAAGTATTTAAGGAAAATTATATGTGCTTATCATTCTAAATAAATAAATAAATAAATAAAAGCAAAAAAAGGTCTCCTTACAAAAATATTATTATTATTATTTTCAGAATTTAGAAACGTACTTAGTTATTTTTATAATGTAATTACTTTTTTATTTGGAAAAAATGAAAAATAGAAAGAAAAGATTAATAGAAATAGAAAATAATAACAATAATAATAATTATTATTAGCAATAGAAAAAAAAAATAAAGTACTTTAAAATAAAATAAAATAAAATAAACACATGAACTATATGTTAAATGTAATAATACCTTATACGTCATACGTGATCTAGTTATAAATATGAATGGTATGAAATAATTAATTAAAAATTTGCAGTAAATTTCAGCAACCAAACACAATATATATATATATATATATATATATATATATTAAATTCATTTATCGATGAAGCTTTAATGTAAAATCCAAATATGTTTAGAATATATCAGGGATCGATCCACGTAAAAATTGGAACGCATTTGCTGCCCCTTCACAAAATTCAAATCTCTAAAATGGGCCCCTTCACAAAATTCAAATCCATAAAATGGGTCCCTTCACAAAATTCAGATTCATAACAACAGCCCTTTAACAAGATTTATTTAAAAAAAAAAAAAAAAAAAATGATGATTTTGTAAAAGTTTTCCACGTTAACAGTATTATTTTAAATGAGTGTCTGTACTTGGTTCAATAATATGCTGTTAACTTGATAATGAACATTAGATAGCGTAACTGCTAAAGTGAAAGGTTTCGTGCGATAATTCTTTTTATCACAAAAAGAAATAAATTTTCACAAAATTATTCTGTTTTTCTCAAAAACGGGCCTCAGAAATAAACCTGGATCAACCCTTGTATATACTATAACTGATGTTCTTCGCCTGCTTCGTTGGTCGCTAAATTTAAATTAAAAAAAAAAAAAAAAAAAAAAAAAAAGAGTCCTTATTTAATGTTTTACATATGAAATTACCTTACAAATATCCTTTATAGGACTTAGCAAATTAATTTCGGATGTATCCACATCCATCTTCAGTGCTAAGTTCAAATGAGACGTCGTTCGTAGCTGTAAACATCTTTCCTGGCTCTGTAGTCTTATTTCTTCACTTCGCTTCGTTTGTCGGGGCTGTTAATTTCTTGTAATAGTTGCTGCCATTCAGGTGGAATTGCGTAGTGCTCTCGGTCATTTACGGTTTGAAAATTAGATGTTATTTCGATGGCCTCACTTTTTAATGCATAGTTATAACTGTTATACGGGGCTATTTTTTTAATGTTAATTGAATTAATGTTGATTGGGTTACTGTTGTGGGTGGATGAGAAGGCAGTTGAGGATTTTCCATATTTTAGATCTGCTCTATGTTCTTTTTCGCGTTCGTTAATTCTGCGTTTTGTCATACCTATGTAGCAAGCTTTATCTCCATTGTTATGTTCAAAATCTATTTATATATACCTGCAGTGGAATTTTGGGGATGATATCTTTTTCGTTACGGATGTATTGAAAAATATTTTTGTCCGGTTTGATTGGTACATTTATATTAAGGTTTTTAGCTTCGTTTCTTATTTTTATGCTGGCGCCGTTACAGAAAGGTATGGAGGAAGTGAAGTTGGATTTTGTTTTTTGTGCATTATTAATTTTATTTAAGGTTTTTAAGCGTTTTTTGTAGAGGTTATTCACAAGGTTTTTTGAGTAATTGGCTTTACTGGCAATTTTTTTAATGTACTTAAGTTCAGTATTGAGTAGGTTTTTATTAGAACAAACTAGGATTGCACGGTTAATATATGATTGTAGGGCAGAGTATTTATACGATAGGAGGGTGTTACAGTTTTTGTTTATGATTTCGGTATTAGCGGTTGGTTTCCGGTAAATGGTGGTATCAAATGAGTTATCTGGGTTTTTTATAATTTTTACGTCTAGAAAATTTAAAGTATTATTTGTTTCTTTTTCCATGGTGAATTTAATGTTATTATCAAGGTTATTTAATTCATTTAATATGCTATCGGGATTTATGGAATTAGGTATTATAGCTAAAACGTCATCTACGTAGCGGGTCCACAATTTACATTTATTGATAATATTGGAGGCTGAATTTTCGAGAAGTCGTAGTTTTAATTCTGCAATAACACCTGAAATCGGGGAGCCCATTGGCACTCCTTGAGTTTGACGGTATATATTTTGATTGAACATGAAAAATGAATCGTTTAAAAGAAGATTGTTTGTACGGATTAAAGTTTCGCTGATTTTGTTATCCCCGTAGGTTTCAATTATATTGGTGTTAATAATTTGGGTGATTTCCGGAATGTTGATGGATGGGTATAGGTCTTTGACATCGAAGCTGACAAGTTTATCGTTAAAGTTTAAATTAATATTCCGGAGTTTTTCGAGAAAAGTTTCTTTGGAATTAATTGAGAGATCGGAGGGGGGGAGGAGGGATTGATATACCAAAGTATATTTTCTAATATTTAAACAATTTTCATTTTACAAAAATTAACTTCTATGCATTTCTAGGTCTTTAATAAAAATCTTTAATTTTTTTTCTCAAAGACTTCAAACTATTCGAGATGTTTGCAGCTTAAGTACAATCCAATACTATTTGCATAACAATGTGGAATATCATATGTTAAGAAAATCTTAAATTTTGTTGCAAATCTCAGTGAAAGTATTTTAAGATTACTTTGCTAAAATTTACTAATTATTATAATATTTTTCAGTTATTAAACGAAAAATTGTGTAAAATTTACTAAGTGTTTCATTAAAGAAGAGAATTACACTAAAAAGTTTTGTCAAGAAATACTAAATTCACTAAGTCACATACACGTATACATACACACATGCTTGTAATTATAATCATTATGAAATATTGTTAAATATTTTTTACAATCTAAAATTAACAATTTTTAAAAAAATTTAGTTTTTTCAATAATGTTTTTAAAGATTTCTCTTATATTGTGTGTTTACGTCCACGTATGTGACTTAGTGAATTTAGTATTTCTTGACAAAATAAAATAGTTTTTTAACATCCCCATTTATTTTTACCTGTAATTTTACACTACACTTAACATAAGTAATTTAAAGTAGTTTTTCTTTTGTAATTTCTAAGAGAGATTAACGCTGATTACACTCTAAGACCCATACTATCATGTGATGTTTTTTTATCTCCGAAAAATATCTTGATTTTTCTGTCCCCCTTTCAAAATGTTGTTGAATATGCAAAACACCAAAACTAAATCAAAATGAAATTCAAATTTCTTGTTAAGATAAAAATCTAAAACCTTCCTAGATTTAACTACGACGCTAAGTGCTTTGTTGTGCTGACATGATTTCGTGATTATTTTTTAATTGGCTGTTTATTTTTATCTCAGTGCATACATATTATTTTTCTGTGTATTACGTGTAAATTATATATTTAAGTAGTAAATGAAAAATTAGACATGTCAGACCACATCTCTAATTTTAAAGGTCACTTGTCATTAACTTTTTCAGTCATCTTCCATTTATTTTCATTTTCTTTTTATGCACACTAGACAATCATACTAACATTTTATGTTATATCATATTCTAATTTAAAATGAAATTTTAAAAATTTTCAACAAAGGGAAAATCTAACTCAAAGGGAAACTCTAAAAGGGAAACTCCAAACTCTCTCTCTTTTTCCCTTTGTTGAAAAAAAGTTTCCACTTTTCAACAAAGGGAAACTCTAAAATGGAAATTTCGTATTTTAAAATTTAGATTAATACAAGTTCTATTACTATTTATGAGTGTAAAATAAACATTAATATAAATATTAGAAAAAACTCTAGCTAAATCATTTAAATATTCTATGAAATAAGAAAGGCGATTATTACATTTATAAATCGATTTTATGGAACTAATAGACTTTCAAATGATTAAACATATTTCTATTCGCACACAGATATACACGTATATATATTTAGCCTTAACATACCTTAAAAACTATTTAAACGAATGACCCGAACATCTGCATTCGTATTAACTAGGATTCTAGAAATAAATTGTTATTTTTTTGTTATTTCTGTTACAAAATTTTTGTTACAGATTACATTCATAATTTCTTGAACTATCGATTCAATGTACAGGTTGCGAAGTATAACCATTTTAGACGGACTTTCTCAAAAGTTCGTCTAAAGATCCAATTGCAAAAAAAAAAAAAATATTCTAATGAAGTAAGTAACGATATCATGCTTCGGTTGGTTGGTTGGTTAGGTTTTACGTCGCACTAGTGCTGCGCAATGGGCATTGGCGATGGTCTGGGACTCACCCCTAGAGGTGTTCCGGAGACATGCGATCACAATTTTGATCCTCCACGGAAGGGACTCCCACTCTCCCACTTCGGTGACCTCCAGAGGTATAATTTTGATGGGAACATGGAAGACATTGCGGCCACGACAGATTTTACGTGCACCAACCACCATTAGTGTACACGACGGTCTTTGGTTGGCTCGAGTACCGAACCCGCAATCTTCCAATAACGAGTCCGACGCTCTACCGACAAGGCTACCGATGCCCTATCATGCTCCGGAAAAATTCAATAAATCTAAATAATTTTTATGTAGTCTTTAAAGCCTTTTAATTATATTTAGTAAAATAATTTTGATACACTAACAAGAAAAAAAAAAATCATACTTCTACGATTAAAATAGACAGAGTTATTTGATTTCAAAATTTGCGATTTTCATACGTTTGTGGTTAAGGGGACAATTAGGAAATATTTTTTATACAATAATTTATCCGTTTAATTTCAATATTCCATTTTTCACTTTATATAGGACCTCAAAAAGTTGTATATAAAGTAGATTTTTCCACGGCATGACATTGTTATTTACTTCATTTAAAACATTTTGCGAATGGTGTGTTGGTGTGTTTTGGATTAAAACTGACGGACTACGCGTGGGTCGTGAGCTTGGGGGAGATGCCCTCTGCAGAGAGTGTTTCGAAGGGAACCTAGTCCGTATTTACGCGAATTTCCGAGAAAATCACGGAAACTCCAAACGGCTAGGCCGAAGTGTGTGACTTCGATTCGAACACGGTACCATCCATTGAACTTTATTAACTTACCTTATTGATCTTACGACTTAATCTGCAATTTATCTTTATAGTATTGAAATGCATGGTAAGAGAAAGTCGTGTGAGTGACACCCCATATTCTTTCTTTTTTTATATGAGGGGCGAAAGATGAACGTAGTATACAAATCAGAGAAATATATTTTAGTTTACAGGGCATTCTGAAATTTCATGAACGTTCGGAGAAGTACATACTTGAACAATCAAACTCACCGCATATTCACACACATATGCATTTTTGTATATAATATAAGTTTTACAAACGAATAACTTTTACTCAATGCATAAAAAAATTACCAATATTTAAAAACAATTTCCGATATGAAAGTTTCTTTCCCTGTGTTCCTTTTTTTAAGTAGAAATTCTGAAATCATATCTAAAAACCAATTTTTGGGATTTTAGAAATTTGTCCCAGGTGGGGCGGGAAAGGGGGGGGGGCTACGGGGCAAAAGAAATAAAAATACAAATAGACCATTTAAAATTTGTACAGATAGGTTTTAGAGGCCTGCAAGTCGAATGAGGATATTTTCGAAAGTGTAAAGTCATTAGGAGGGGGAAGGGGGAGGGGCGGAGGGACAAAAAATAAATAAAAATAGAGTCAGGTCGTTCAAAATTGGTACATGGAGGTTTTTGATACCTACAAATCGATTGCGGATATTTTCGAATTTGTAAAATTTTTAGGAGAGCCGGTAAGGGGGGGGGGTGCAAAGGGGCAAAACAATAGAAATAGAGTTGAACCGTTCAAAATTGTCACGTATAGCTTTTTGTGACCTTTGAATGCAGATATTTTCAAAAGGGAAAAATTACTAGGACAGACGGGAAGGGGCAAAAATATAGAAATAAGAATTAGAGCGTTGAAAATTAGCATTATTAGGTTTCAAGGCCCGATAAATAGATTGCGGATATTTTCGAAAATGTAGAATTATTACGGGGGGCGAGAAGGGAGCGGACGCAAGGGCAAAAATACTGAAATTAAGATAGAACGTTAGAGTTAGGTATGGAAGGCGTTTATTAGGTTTAAAATCCCGAGAAAACGATTGCGGATAATTTTGAAAGTGTAAAATAATTAGGAGGGGCGGGAACGGTGGGCGAAGGAACACGAGCACCGCGTGTGCGTCTACACGGTGCCTCAGGCAGTGGGAGCCTGTACCGATTATTCCACCGATGAGAGAAGAATTGTTTTGTATTTTATATTTACGTTTCACCCTTATGATAATATGGTGATTCATTAAGAGTGTCGAACATAAATGCGCGCGCGCAGCGCACAATGGCCTGCGCTGCCAAAGGCAGTGAGGACCCGGTGCGACCTTTTTCTC
The DNA here is from genome assembly GCA_963930645.1 of Salticus scenicus. Classification (NCBI taxonomy): domain Eukaryota; kingdom Metazoa; phylum Arthropoda; class Arachnida; order Araneae; family Salticidae; genus Salticus; species Salticus scenicus. The sequence continues at coordinate 306,811,757 of OZ005651.1, read as the reverse complement.
AATCAGAATTTATTTTTCTCTTTTTTTTTCACATGATAAAAATTAATGCAATTTTGAGAATTTATTAATTATAGTGATTCATATAAAAATAGTGACCAGTGAAGCGGGCGTAGCCTGCTGATGGTAATATATATATATATATATATGTATACATATAGTTGTGAAGTTCTTCTTGTCCTACCTCTAGAACTTTCATATTTTCCTCCTTTGTCCAAAACAAAATAAAGTTAAGTTCTTAAGATATTTTCTATAACACAACAAACTCCAATACAAATTACAAATTAATTAAATACTTAAAACAAAATTTTTAAATTATTTAAAATACTACTTTTGGTTTATTAAAATTTAACTAGAAAATTTTAGAATCAGATAAACATATTTAAAATAAAAAATCGCATGACTGTTTAATCGAAAGTAAGGTTCATTGCTAAATTTGCGCGAAAAAAATTAACTTTGATAACAGAAAAAATAATCTGGTGTGTCACTCACACGACTTTCTCTTACCCTGAAATTTAATACTATAAATACAGGTTGCAGATTAATAGGTAAGATAACGAGTACTGTTATGCAAACCCCCGTTTCATTAATGCACCTACATTTATATAGAATTTAATTTGGTTATTAAAAAATAATTCTCTTTTTAAAAAATAATTTATTAAAATTATTATTTAAAAAAATTATATTTTATGATATGGCAGACGATTTCCATATTAGAGAAGTAGTATAACACCAAATATTCAAAAAAAGTGTATTTTATTCTCAATATTAAAATTTAAAAAAAAAAAAAAAAAAAAAAAAGTACAATTTTTTTTCTAAATTTTTTTTTTTCATTAAAAGTAAAAAAAATCGATAACTTTGTTTTAAATTATCGCAGATCGATGGTTCAACCATTCGTATTAAAGGTATTGGCGAGCTCTTTTGAAAGATACCCATCATGAAAATTTACTCCCCTCGAGGGGGGACTTCCCCCCCCCCCCAGGGGGGAGGCGAGGCTCCTACATACACAAAAAAAAATTTCCCAGTTAATTATCTCTATTACAAAAAATATATATTCGTTTCATTTGGTTTAGTGCAGTCTATAGACGTTAAACTCTACTTTCCTGCAATTTCCCCCATAGACGTAATGTATTAGAATTCTCTTGATTGTCCCTGTACACGAACCATTTGCTTGATCTTAACAAAAAGCTTACTGTAGCATCCCTATATGATACACATTTAGAATACCAAGTTTGAACTTTCTGCCATAATTTGTTTTTGAGATATGCTGATAACAGACAGACACACAGACACACACACAGACACACACACAGACACACAGACATACAGACAGACCATTTGCTAAAAACATGATTTTCGTTTTCAGGGGACCTCAAAGCGTGTAAATATAACAAAATATCGCGTTCGAAAATTTGACCCCAAAACAATACTTTCTCTGCCTTATGGGTAAGAGAAAGTAATAAAAATATAAACCACTGATATAAAATAAATGTAAAGTATCCCATTATTATAATTGTGATACCTGAGACAAACCCGCTACCCCATAAGCATAGGTATAACGTTCGAATAAAAAATTTCAAAATTAAAATCCCATCCTCTCTCTCTCTCTCTCTCTCTCTCTCTCTCTCTCTCTCTCTCTTTTTTTTTTTTTTTTTTTTTTTTTTTCCTTTTCCTTTTTAACTATGATTTCGTAATGAAAGGGGAAAAAGTTGTTTCACAATAATAATAATAATAGTATTTTTAAAAGGGAAAAATATTTTTAATTAATGATTTCGAATAGCGGATTATGTGCTTTCTCTTAAAATTACTGAGGAGAAATGGGGGGAGGCAATTGCTCTATTTTTCTCTAGTATGTTACGCCTACGGTTGTGATCATTCAAGGCATGAACACTATTTACTTTTCCATAACAAAATTAGTATGTTGTGGCCCCCACGAAATTTTCTTCTATCTCATTCTATGATACAGCGCTGCCAATTAGTTAACATGAACAAATATTTAATTATTTGCACTCACGATAAATTTTTTACAAATGCAATTCGGTGCAATTTCAACCAAAATATGCTGAAAAATAATAAGCCTTGACAAAAATCGGTGAAGCTGAGAAATAACAAGGCCATTTATTGCTCTTCTGCCACTTATTGCATTTTATATGCCACTTTTTCAGCTCGGTCAATTTACATCTAAATTATGTCCGAAATATTTATTATAATGAGCATCTCACATGTCACGTTTGGTACATTTATAGGCTATAAAAGCTAAGATAATTTTTTTCAGTACCGGGAAACATTTCTGTATAGCAAGCGCCCCCAGTCGGCTTATATGATCTAAATTGAATCAACATAGTGCTTCATACCGGCCCTCACATCTGTCATGTACTGTGCAATTATAAACAACAGAATCTGAGATATACCTTTTCCGTAATTAGGAGAAATCAAGGTATATTAATATCACATATGGGATGATGTACACCAAAATTAATTTAGCATTCTTTTCCATAATGCCATATCATATATGAAATTTATTGCATTTATCTGTTACAGAAGCTGAGATTTAACTTTTCCATTCGCACTCGAGAAAATTGCAGCAGAGCAGCTCTAACTCTCGGACGATATGCCCCCAAATTGAATTAAGTATCACGTATCTCAAATATCACGTTTTGTGCAGCTGTACTCAATAAAAGTCTCAGATATAGTCTTTATAAATTGGAGATATTGAAACATAGCAGCGCCATCTGTTAGGAAATTTGCACCAAAAACTGGTAGGTTCTAATTTATGTCAAGAAGTAACTCAATATAAGCGCATTGGTGTTACAGCTAGATTTGCCACTTTATATATATATATATATATATATATATATATATATATATATATATATATATATATACACACACACACAGGCACTTAGACATGCTTTTAAAATGATCAAATCGTATTTAGAACATTTCAAACCGTGTAAATCCATCGAAAACCGGATGTCAAAAACTTTTACGAACCCAATATGTTTTTCTGTGAATGTAGAAAAAAGTGTAAAATACAAAAGCAATATAATGGTGTACATTTATTCAGTAATTTTTTATTTTTGCTAGACTAAAAGGGTGAAATAATGTCAGCTTCAACATATGCTTACTTAAATCCGATTGAGATTAGAGAGAGAGAGAATGGAAGATATTGGTTGGGTAACACAATAGCTTGACTTAAATAGAAAATAAAAATTTCGATCTAAAAATTATTTTAAATTTACCTAAAATTGTAAAATATTTTATTATTTCGGGATAAAGGACAAACATCGAAAAAAATTTTTTTTAATTATTTTTTCTTTCCCATAGAAATATAATTTCAATTCAGCAACATTTAGAAATTAATATACGTGCTATTGAAGATGATGATGAACACAAAAATTCCGTAACGTAAAATTTTTAAGACTAAATTTAATACACACATGTTTATAAATTATAAAAATCTTTTTGTAAAAAAATAGAACCGACTCCAAAAAGGAACTACTATTCAAACAACTAAAAATGAAAGAAAATTGGCAGAAAATGGAACTGTAGATTGCGCCTAAAAGTATAAAATAATTTCCTTCGCCAAACAACCTATAGCACTACAATTAATCATAACTTTTGAAGTCGGCGTAAAATTAAATAAAATTTAATTAGTTTTTAAAGGTTTGTCTTTAAATCGGTAGCAACAAATGCTGTTCTCTCGAATGATCCATTTTCAAGTTTCCTTTATTATTTTATCCCTGTATACAATTTTTCCATTAGTAGCATCTACATAGAACAGTGAACATTCTTCACAATGCGGTATTTATGTGTATACGAAGTTAGATCATCCTTGATGGCTTTTGAATTTGGCGATAAAAACGTAAGGCAAAAGTATACACGCAAGATGTATATTTTCATAAAATATATTGTACGATATGTTGTTTTATAGTCTTGATTACTCTCTTGATATACCTTATTAAAATAATCATGATATCCCAAAGCAATTAAATATGTTTGCCAGATAATTTTGCGATTTTTCGTTCACCAAGGACGTCAGATACCAGCATCTTCGCCAACTTTTGCTGCTTTCGAAATCCTATTTGTTTTCTTGAATCAAAGTAGTTTTCGGCTGCGTTTTGCAGGTAACAATGTGAGACGTAAATTTTGAAAAGGATTTGATTTTTGTATTGAATAAAGGTATCAATTTTTATTTAATTTTGCGCCGACTTCAAAAGTTATGATTAATTGTAGTGCTATAGGTTGTTTGGCGAAGGAAATTATTTTATACTTTTAGGCGCAATCTACAGTTCCATTTTCTGCCAATTTTCTTTCATTTTTAGTTGTTTGAATAGTAGTTCCTTTTTGGAGTCGGTTCTATTTTTTTACAAAAAGATTTTATTTTTCTCTTTTCAGTGAAAACTTATTTATATAGCAGAGCATCAGAAGACGTTCGACGGAAGTTTCACAAATCACAACTTCCAGGAAAAGGGACGTTACTCAAAAAATGGTTTATGTCACTGAAAAATACATTAAATGCACCCAGTGTGAACAAAAAAGTTACATCTCCATCTAGAAAGTTATCCACTCGAGAGACAGTTGTGCCAGTTTTATTCTAGTCAAGTTGATTTTTCTCAAATGCTGCATTTTAAAATTGTGTCACTTTTCTTGCCTTTATCGGATATGACAAAAAACTATCTATTGAACGAACATACGTTAAATTAAAAATTCTTTAGAAATGTAAAGAAAGGATACGCTGTATTCGTAACCGAAAATTCTGTTAATCATATATATTGATCTTTACAGTAAATACGTGTCATCCGCTGCGCTGGATATTGCGCAGCGTAAAGTTCAAACAAAGAGCAAAATATGCATTGCAGCTGACGGACAGAAGTTTCAACATCGATACTTACACACTGCTTTTACCAATGTAACTGCTTGCGTTCAGCAGTTAGAGTAAGAACAGACTTTTGTGAGTATCCTGTAATTTGTTTATATCTTAATGAAATCCTAATGAAACTTATTTCAGGCCAAGATCATTACGACAACAAAAAAGTATTAAAATTAAATCATCTCTCACGAAGTTATAAGCTAACAAATTTCAACAACAACAACGAGAAACATGGTTTGTATTGAGAACCTCATCCTTCAGGAAGTAGGCTTAAAACGCCTATGCGTTAATTGATGTGATCGCTTACAATAACCATACTTTGAATTTTACATAGCATAAATGTGACCCGCTACGCTACAACATATGCAATGTTTTTGAAGTGTGCAGAAAATAGGAAATTGTGAACAAACAAATACCTTTTCCACCAGGTGGCGCTTTAGGCGGTTGAATCGCGCAGCACATGTCCACTTTACTGTACCTACATACCACTTTTATGGCTATAGCTGCAGCTGTTCAGCAGCTAAAAGAGTCGGGACTGACTTTTTTGGGCATCCTGTATTTTCTTTTGATCGTAAAGATCTTACAATGGGACCTATTTCAGACCAAGATCTTTACAATAAAACAAAAAGTATCAAAATCGGATCATCCGTTTAGAAGTTATGAAGTAACAAACAAAAACAAAAACAAAAAAACATACGCTTTGAATTGAGAACCTCTTCCTTTTTGAAGTCGGTTAATTAGAGCATTTCTTACGAAGTTATAAGCTTACAAACACCAGCAACAACACATAGCAAGAATTAAGAACACCCTCCTTTCTGAAGTTGATTGAAAACGACTTTGCGCTAATCGATGTGACCGCTTACAGTAACAGTACTTTGAACCACAGAGTATACGTGTCATCCGCTACGCTGTAAAGCGTGCAACGTAGTTCAAGTGTGCACAGTGTAGGAAATTGCGAACAAACGCACGTTTTAAGCGTTCTATTTTTAGCAATAATGTCTAAAAACTGTCTTTTCGTAGTAAATCGATGATACTCTACAACTTCGTAATTAACTTTTCTCCCATCTTGAACCGTTTTTGAGATAGGAGTGCTAATGCCGCTGTTTTTCACCAGATGGCGCTTTATTTTCTTTAGATTGTAAAGATGTTATAATGGGACCTACTTCAGACCAAGATCTCTACAACAAAGCAAAAAGTATCAAGTAACCGTATTTTGAACTATATAGCGTAGCGTATGTCTCACCAGCTACGCTACAACGTGAGCAATGTAGCTCAAGTGTGTATAGTGTACGAAATTGCGAACAAAAAAAGGCACGTTTTTAGCCTTGTACTTTTAGCATCAATGTCAAAACTATCTTTTCGTACTAAATCGATGATACTCTGCAATTTTATAATTCACTTTTTTCCCCTGTCTTGAACCGTTTCCGAGATAGAAACGCTAGCATGAATGTCTAAACTATCCTTTTGTACTAAATCGGTGATAATCATCAAGTTTCTAATTCACTTTTTTTCTCTAGAACCGTTTTCGAGATAGGAACACTAACTCAACTATTTTCCACCAGGTGGCGCAGCAAGCGGTTTAACCTTGTACTGCAGGGCCACTTTACTATACTTACATACCATTTTATCACTATAGCTGCAGCCGTTTAGCAGTTAAAAGAGCTGGGACTGATTTTTTGGGCACCCTGTATTTTCTTTAGATCGTAAAGATATTACAATGGGACCTATTGCAGACCAAGACCTTTTCAACAAAACAAAAAGTATCAAAATCGGAGCATCCGTTCAGAAGTTATGAGCTAACAAACATAAAAAAAACATACGGTTTGAATTGAGAACCTTCCTTCTTTTTTTTGAAGTCGGTTAAAAAAGAAAAACCTGGAAATTTTGCCTTTTTTTTTTTTATCATTTGCTAAATTTTACAGATTTCTTATCAACAACTTGGATTATTTCCATACCAACCCATATAATTCTCATTTTATTGTTATATAAACAGGTCTGCAGCAAATTTGATGCGAGAAATGCCGCACGCTAAATGCTAGATTTAAAAAACTGGTATGGCACTCACACCACTTTCTCATACCCTACATTTTCATAGAAAAAAAAATTCAATTACAATTATATTTTGGAAAATTAACTAATTTTATTGTACATATATATTTCTAAGTTATTCAAGGACTTGTTGCCCACCGAATTCTTTCAAATTTCGTTCAACTGTAAATTATATACAGCACAAAGCGGATACTTAAATTAAGCACAACAAACTAATAAAAAATAAATAAATGAATTAAAATCATAACATTGATTCAAATATACTTTTAGCCATTTCTAAATATAGAGATAATATATAATAAAGTGGATCTGTAAAAAAGGAATAAATACCTTTCATACCATAGTCTATTGAAACATTATTATCTTTTTTTTTCTTCTGTGTGTGTGCATATTATGACAATATGACTATATTAATATATGAATTATGAATATATGGCAATGTTATCTTTTTTAGCGTAATCTAAATGTGTTAAAATGTACGTTCCTGCAATTTTGCTCCTAATTATAATGTATTTGAATATATATATATTTCTGCCCTTGCACACAATTTATTTATCCGAACTCAAAGAAAAGTTTCAAGTAACATCCGAATTACATAGATTTAGAATATTGAGCTTGGATTTCAGGCTGTTTTTTTTTTTTTTTTTTTAAGATATACTAATAACGCACACGGAGAGACACAGACTAGCCGCTAAAAACCTGATTTTCGAATTCAGGTACCCTCAAAACGTGAAAATATATCAAAAACTCAGATTCAAACATCCGACCTAATAACAATATTTTGTCTGTCATAATGAGTAAAAGAAATTAAAAAAAGGAAACGCTTCTTGGATCCTACCACAACTGATAACCTACCAACATTACCGTTTTATCAAAGCATTAGTTAAAGAAAACTGTATTCTGTGGAAACCTTGAGATCGCCCCTTGAATATATTTTTACCAAACTTTATAGCTCCCCCATCAAGAAGGTATTCCTGCACTGCCATATATATTTATATATACATACATCTTTTTCTATTGTTATAAAATTGGAATGCCGCAATTCTGGTACAGGTATTACTGCATACTAAATTCAAAAGCTTACTAAGCGGTTTATGAGTGCCGTTATACTGCCACTATGCACTGCCAACACAACGGTGGATGAGGAAAAAACACATTTTTACACAGCAGGTTCCAAATAAAATCGTAGCAACCTTGTTAAATGTAACAATAAAATTTATATACCCTCATCTTAATATTAATTCAAACATCATAGATGTGACACAGCAAAAAGAATAACATGCATATACTATTTCTTTCTTTATGACCCGTGTCAAGTATAGCTAAGTGATATTTTCCATTTGTGAGATAAAAAATAATATTTAAATAAAAATTTGGAAAGTATTTAGTAGAACTATTCCTAGTACATTTTAGCTTAAAATTGCATTTTGAAAAGCTCATTTTTTTTATGCTGTTACAAACCGAAACAAAAATGCTTACTTACTATTAAAAAAATATTAATGGAGAAAAAATCGCATACATTATTTCTTTCTTTTATGACCAGAGTCAAGTTTATTTTCTGAGTGACATTTTTCATTTATGAGATTAAAAAAACAATGGAATTAAAATTTTAAATTTTTAACAGAACTATTCATAGTACGTTTTAACTTAAAAATTCGTTTTGATATTTGAATTTTTTTTTAATTTTTATGTTATTACAAAATGGATATAAATTTCTTCTTTATTGTTGACAATACACTAGCATTACTCTATAAGACAAAACAAAACATTAACCTATACTCTACAATGGGTATAATAGTAGCTTGCAAATATATTGTCTTCTGGTCGAAACTTTTAAAGGTGGAAATAAAAGAACAAATTGTGGTCATGCAGGAGCAACATTCCCCTTTTTCCTTATTGTACACATACAGAACTTAAGGGCCCTCTTCACTCACCGCCGCCGGAAGCCGAAACTAATGTTATTCTATGGGAAATTTTTCTTTACAAACAACTTATTAACTAATACATATTTTTAAATTCTGTTTTCACATTCTGAAAGTTCCCAGCTGTTAAATTGACGCACCTTTTCTAAAAAATTATTTTTTTAATTTTTTATATTTTATTTTGAAGCTGCAAAATACGAATTTTCAATATGTGAAATTTTTTCATTTTGCAATTTCGAAATAAAATATTAAAAATTAAAAAATTACATTTTTAAAAAAGGTCCGTCAATTTAACAGTTGGGAATTTTCTGAATGTGAAAACAGAATTTAAAAATATGTATTGGTTAATAAGTTATTTGTAAAGAAAATTTCCCCATAGAATAACATTGGTTCGGGCTTCCGGCGACGGTGAGTGAAGAGGGCCGTTAATCCAATTAATGCGTCCACGACAAAGGAATTTATTTACAACCAATATTAAGAAAAAGAAGAAGAAGAAGAAAGCATATATATGATAAGCTAAAAATCTTTTATAAATTGGTACTTTAATTAGTCAATTTTAATTTTAGGTAAACCTGTAAAAAGTAACTGGGAATAGACAGAAAAATTCTTAATAAAAAAAGAGAAAGAAAAAAATGAAAATGAAAGAATAAAGGAAATGTTAATAATAAGTTAAAGAACGTAGCCTATTCAGAACTTGATAGTTAAATAAAAATATCTGGTAACCTTAAAAATAAAATGCCGTAATAGCATAAATTAAATAAATTAGGGGGGAGGAGTGAGGAGAGGGAAGTTTTTTAAGTATAACAAATAAAATTTTAACATAGAAAAAACTGTTGGTAAAAGTCAAGAAGAAAGAACAAGGGAAGATTTGAACTTACTTAAAGATTAAATTAGATCACTAAAGACTGGTGAGTTTTTTATAGCATGGGAAAATGAATACCAAAAATAATTTATTCTGCTTTTGAATTTGAATATCTACTTCTTTGGATTGCTTATTTGAATTGTTAATATCTTTCGGTGAAATTAAGTACATTTTTGTTAAAGAATATACGAATGAACTTTTCATTATGACGAACATTAGAAATGTTAAAAGAGAATCGTTTAGTTAAAATGTCTCAGTAAATAAATAAAAGAAAGTAAAATAATAGAATGTATTTATTTAAAGAAATTTAATAAAATTCGAAATAAAATTTCCTTTTTGTTTCCTCTTACTTTGAAATTTTTTGTTATATATTTTACATCAATTTACAAGTGAAAATTTTTAAATAGTCTCTAAAGTTTATTTATTTATTTATTTTTATTTATTTTTATTTTATTTTATTTATTTATTTATTTATTTATTTAGCTTTTTATAGGATTTTGTCATCGAGTCTACGTGTCACACTAAAAAATAAGGCGCCTCCACTTAAAAAAAAATTTAAACAAGTCGTGACGTCTCTTGTTGGCTCAGTTGGTTAGAACGTCTTGTCGATAACGCGAGAATCGTGAGTTCGATCCTCGAAGGACCGACGTGTTACTTTTTGCAGATAATTAATAGAAAGGTTAGTTACTAAAAAGCTCAAAATAAAAATTTAAGTAAAAAATAAAAATAATTTTTTTAGAAGCATTTTATTGAAATTGGATTTTTGTCATCATGTCTTTGTGTCACGCTAAACAAGGCGTCCCCACTTTTATGTAAATGTAAGCAACTTTTTTCGGCACTCGTTAGTTCAATTGGTTAAAGCGACGTGTCTATGCCACGATGGTCGGAGGTTCGATCCACGAAGGCCAATGCGTTACTTTTTCGCAGATAATAAATTGAAAAGATATCAACTGATAAAAGAAAATCATTGTCTGAGCAGTATCTTAAGAAATTTCCATTAGATTTTTAAGAAGTTTTCTTTCTAGTTACTGAAACGCACAAACTAAAAAATTAAATAAAAAAAAATACCTTGGAAGCTTTTTATTCTGGAGCCCTAAAAAGCATAAAATAAAAATTTATTGTTGCAGAGACATACTAAAAAAAAAATAAAAGTTTCAAGAATGAGAAAATTTTAAAGAAAAATATAGATTTCACTTTTGCGAGAAATGAAAATTTTTAAATATTCATAATAATTTAAAAAGCAATATTCTTTTTGTATATGTATTTGTTAGATTTTTCTTGCATGTTCTATGACTATTCTTCACTGTTCTTTGACTTTTGGTTTGAGCGTCATGCTGATAACTTGATGGTTGTGGGTTCGATCCTATAAGGGCCTATGAGTTAATTTTTGCAGATAATTAATAGAAAAAGTGTGAATTGATAAAAGAAAATCGTTCAAAGTCTACACAGTATCCTTTGATTTATTTTTAGAAGCTTTTTTTTTTTTTTTTTTTTTTTTTTTTTGGGGGGGGGGGGGGGACTAAAAAGCACAAAATAAAAATATATTTTTTAACAGTAGAAGCTTTTTATTGTGGAGCCCTAAAAATCATAAAATAAAATTTTATTCTTGCAAAGATATGCTATAAATAAATGAAAGTTTCAGTACTAAGAAAATTCTAGAGAAAAATATAGATATTTCTCTTTTACAAAAATATTCAAAATATTTTTAAAAACTTTCGAGAGCTTTGAAATGTATGGCTTAACGAATATTTATACAAAAACTAATAACTAAGAATGTTGGTCTCTAATGCTTTTTAAAATACTTTAAATATTTAAAACATTTTCATTTCCTGTAAAAGAGAAATGTCTATATTTTTCTCTAGAAGTTTCTTAGTGCTGAAATTTTCATTTCTTTATAGATCTTTGTAAGATAAACTTTTATTTTATGATTTTTAAGGCTCCACAATAAAAAGATTCTACTGTTAAAAAATGTATTTTTATTTATTTTTTTTATTATAAACTAACTTTTAATAATATAACAGTAAGTGCGTATGTTACCACTTTCAAGTATAAAAAGTTTTTTTTTTTTTTTTTTTTTAAGAAAGGCATTACACTGATGATACTGTTTAAATAATGATTTTTAAATCAAAGCAAATATTTTAGATAATATTTTTGAAATGAATATTTTTCAAGACAATGAATATATTTTCAGTTTAAAAGGGAAAGAAATCAAAATTAATGTATGATTTAACAACACTAGTATTAAGATAGTTTAAATTAAAAATATCCATAATATAATGGTCATTCCGAAAACTAGCGTCCTTAAATGTTGATTATCATAAAATATGTATTTTGAATATAATACAGTCGGCAGCATAATTTTTCGAGCACTAGTCAATAATTCCTATATTAAAAAAGTACACTTAAGACTGTTTTGTTAAATAAATCCTTGTCGAATCATGTTCTTAGACTGACTAAGAATATGACTCGATAAGGATTTATTTAACAAAGCAGTATTAAGTGTACTTTTTTTAGACAGGGATTATTGCTAGTGCTCGAATAATTTTGCAGCCGACTGTAGATCGTATCTTAATGTTCAAGTTCTCTGAATTTCCTCACTTAGAAAAAAAATTATGTGTTTATTCATAAGAAAGACAGGCTCGAATATTTTGCTATTTCCTGTGAACTTTCGAAATAAATATGCGAAAACTATTCTGGAGAAATCACTTACGTAAATACTGAAACTTTATTAAAATAAATTCTTGAAATTACATGATTAATGAATGAAGATCGAGAAAAATAATGCAAATGTCATAATTGAAATTATACTGAATTATAGTGAGTTTCACTTGATGTGTTTTAGCTGATACACAGAATTAAACATACGTAAGCAAGAAATAAAAATCATGCGTTTCTCCAAGATTATAAACACTTTTCAATTGTACTTAAACGTTACATCACTTAACTTTCAATGTATTTTCCCTGTTTCATGGAAACTTAAAATAATATCAGCTTCAAAGAATTCTAGACGTAGTAACGAAAATAAAAGCGCTACAGATAGACAGATGAACGAGCCAAAGACATCAAACATTTTAAATTCTTAACATATAACACAACTGTAAATGCACTTTAAAAAATTTTCATTGATACTTCATAATGGATATGTTCATATGTATGGCGTTATAAAACAATGATTAATGCTGATCATATATCTGACAATTTTTTTTTATTTCTTTCGTAACATTGTTAGTACCCTCCATTTTTTTCCCCACCACATTCTTCATATAGTAATTTTCTTCAATATGTAATTCTTCTACACTTTTCAAATTTATTAAAAAAATGTTTAAAAGGCGACTGAGGAAAAATTAGCACAAAATTTCCCTCTGTACCGTTTTACATTTTAAAAACTGTAAAATAAATTATGAAGGGAACCCTCTTTTTTAACATTTTTCAACTTTATTGAAAAATGTTAAAATGTATGGAAGGAAAAAGTAAAGCAAAAATTCCATCGATATCTTTTTTCACTTAAAAGTATTTTATCCAGAAAAATTCAACAAAGAACTTTAAGAATTCTTTTAGTAATCTACTAGAGTTTGCAATTTTAAAGTACTTAAAAACGGAAGAAATAATTCTGCACGTTTAGAAAAAACGATTTTTATTGTTTCAAACTAAAATAAATCCAATTATTACAAGATGTATGCCTTCAAATGCATTTAAGATGTTTATATACTTTGCCTTTATTTATTTATTTTTTTGGAGCATATAATTGCCTAGGTGTTTGATTTTTCCCAGTTTGTGATAATTACTCTACATAGTCCTGCCATAAGTTCTGTCCACTAAAAAAAAAAAACAAAAAAAAAACACTATTTTTTAATGCTCTGGAATTGACACCGCTATGTTCTGTAAAAGTATAAATAGAGTGTGAACATTGAAAAAATTAACAGTATTTGTTAAACATTTGCATAGTTAAGATAGAGTGAAGAATGATGTAAGGATGGAGTGAGGATTTATAGATTTATCTTATTTATTTTTATTTGATTATTTCACCCATTTACTTATTTTGCTATTGAAGCTGCAGTTGAACGATCATAAGGACGAATGATTGTAAAATTTAATCTTTTGAATAATTAAACCTGAAATTTTAAAAATTTAATGAACAATAATTATTGAATTTTTGTGATTTAAAAAATATGTGGTTATGTAGTTATAATTTTATGTACAGTCGGTAACAAAAGTGTCCGAACACTAGCGAAAATTCCTATGTAAAAAAAGTACACTTCGTACGGTTTAATTAACTAGATCCTTGTCGAATCCTATTCTTAGTCAGTGTAAGAACATGATTCGATAAGGATTTATTTAGCAAAACCGTATGAAGTGTACTTTTTTTACATAGGAATTTTTGCAAGTGTTCGGACACTTTTGTTACCGACTGTATGTAATATTTATTATTTTTTGTAACTTAAAAAATAAATTTTAGCTTGTTTTAATTAGAAAGTAAAAATAAAATAAAATGCTTAGATAAATATATATATATATTAAATAAGAGGTTCACTTTATTTTTACTTTATTTAATAATTAAAACAAAGCTAAAATTTATTTTTTTAGTTAAAATTTTAAACCTACATTTTTTTTTTTTTTCTTTTTTTTCTTTTTTTTTTTTTTTTTTTTTTAGTTCAAGGGGGGGGGAGTAATTATTATTTATTAAAATATTCAAATTTTGAATTGAATTATAAGAGAACGTAACAGTAAAATAAAATGTTTAGATTAAATAAATAAAAGCGGGAAAAAACACGCCCGTCGGTAGCATGGAATCCGGGCCTTCCGCGTGGCAACTATTTACTCTGCCGACCACGCTACTGGAACATTGTCTGTGTTGCGAAATAACTTGTATTTAAATATTACTGAAACTTTAAACGCTTTTTTTCTCGAAATTCTGTGGCTAGTGGGTCCTACTGCTTTAATATGTTGTTACCTTCATAGACAGTCGGTAACAAAAGTGTCCGAACACTAGAAAAAATTCCTATGCACAAAAGGTACACTTCATACGGTTTTGTTAAATAAATCCTTATCGAATCCTGTTCTTAGTCAGTGTAAGAACACGATCCGATAAGGATTTATTTAACAAAACCGTATGAAGTGTACTTTTTTTACATAGGAATTTTTGCTAGTGTTCGGACACTTTTGTTACCGACTGTATTTTTTCATTATAACCAAATAACTTTTTAGCGTCATTTTTATGATTGAATAATTATTTACGTTTTCTTGATAAAATACTAAGCATTTGTAACGTTCTATATAAAATAGGTTTATTTCATATTTATAAAATGGACATTTTCTGATTATTATACTAAAAATTTATTTATATTTTTAATCAATAGTGTAAGTGGTCCGTAAGGTTTTTAAATTATGAATTTAGTGATCTGTGGGATTTTAAATTGTAAATTTAGTGGCTCATGAAGTCGAAAAGGTTGGCGACCGCTGTCGTAGAACATATAACTAAAAATTGCTAGAAGAGCATATTCAGTTGTGTTTTACCGTATTAACATTTTCCAACAATGTTTAAAAGGAATTATGACTTTTCAAGTCATCCATCTGTCTGTACTTCACCTAATATCTCAAAACGCTTTCATAATGTCTTGAAATTGGTACCAGGTGGACAAAAATTACGTATAACTTTAAAAATTCATAAAAACGTAGCTAACGGGATATTTTTACGACAAGAAAAACCTTTAAAAAAAACGATAGGTGGAGCTGACGCACACAAATTATAGGAAAATATACGCAAATAACGAACGGAATACCTCCAAATCTTTCTTTATTGTAGTATGAGTTCCGCATGACGACCAGCACACGGGATAGCACATTGCAGGCGCGTCACTAATCCAACAACGATAAATTTTGAGGAATTCAGAATGTTTACATAAAACCTCTTGACAGATCACTTTTTTCAGTTCCGCCAGATTACATGGGTCGGACTGATACGCCGGGGATTTCAAATACACCCATAATCTGAAGTCTGCTGGTATCAAATCTGGAGACTGAAGAGGCCATTGGAATCTGCAACGCCTACTACTGTTTTTGTCATTTCCGAATATTTGTATCAGGAATGTCTTGATTGGAATAGCAATGAGACTAGTTCCTTCATCTTGCATAAACGTGCTGGCAGAAAGCGCCTCTCTTTCTCGCAAATTTGGCACGGTCTGCTCGCGCAGAAGCGTTAAAAAACCTTGCGCATTGACCATAGCCGTTCTTTCACTCATTTATTGGCACTGCATTCCAAAGAAGAAGGGTCCTACGATGAAAAAACTTGTGAATCAACATCACACTGTCACATTTGGGAAATGGAGTGGATTAATGTACTCAAGTGGATTAAACGTCTCTCAGATGCGACAATTATGGATGTTAAAGTTGCCATTAAGCAAAAATAACCTTCATCTATCCACAAGCTATTAAAGACCTAGGTTGGATTGTGTTCAATTTTTGAAGGGAGAAAAAAAAAAAAAGAGGACCTGGCAAATATGCTTCCCTCTGTACGTTATCGGCTGTTAAATGTTTATGGCACGACTGCAATCAATATGCGTACAGATCAAGAAATTCATACAAAATAATGCATACCGAGGATGATGCTAAGCGAATCTTCTGGAAGCTTTACTATCCTTGCAGCTTATTCGGACGTTAACGCGTCCCTTTCGGCTGCAACACGCGGCTCATTTAAATGTGGTTTTCGTATTCTTATTCGATCCTATAACGTTCTTGATTAATTAAACCACTGAAAACGTTTTACGAAACCTATCGTCGTTAAAGACCGTTTTCTGCTCCTCGAATTC
The DNA here is from genome assembly GCA_963930645.1 of Salticus scenicus. Lineage (NCBI taxonomy): Eukaryota > Metazoa > Arthropoda > Arachnida > Araneae > Salticidae > Salticus > Salticus scenicus. Next base: position 306,795,248 of record OZ005651.1, on the reverse strand, counting down.
TTCTGAACTCGGAATTTACATAACACAATGGTCGCTGATTAATGGTTCGTGTAAAACATTTTCACTAACAAAGCTTTGTCCTTTGTACTTAGCATGCTTGTTCAAATACAGGATTTACAATGGTGAACTGCTTGGGGATTAGAGACTCAAATTCTTATAATCGTCTCTTTTGCATATTTCCACCGAAGTCGCTCATACCAGCGGCATCTACCGGCTGTTTTTGGGGATCCCCCCCCCTCGGCTTTAAAGAAAATCCCGTAACTTAACGATGTTGACCCAGCAAACCATTTTTAATTTCGATTATTTTTCGGTTTTTAATGAATTTTTAAAGTTTATACGGACTTTTTGCCCACTCGGTATAGCCCCACCAGTGACCGAGCGGTTCTGTTCTCAAAGCTGGTAGACAGGAAGTGCCGGGTTCGGTTCCAGGTCACGCTCGCACACCTAGCCGTTCGGATTTTTCTGTGGATTTCTCAGAAACTCGCTAGGACCCCTTAAAAAGACCCCCACATAGGGCATACCATCCAGGCTTAGGACCCTCGTACAGTCAATAGGCCTTATTCCTAACGCTCCCGATTAATGTTATTCAAGTTCACTATGACATGTTCTCTACTAAAAATGGTATACATAATGCATCTAATTTGTGTACAGGGACTTACAAAAGATTCCTGATATATTATGGTCTTTGAAAAATATTTTTGAAGACTAATTTTATATTTTTATATTGCACGCAGCATAACGAAAGTAATATATGCTAAGAAAATAATTAATATATATTAAGAAACACGAAACCATTTTATTCTGTAAAATAAAATATATTAGCATAATCGACTGGTTTATAAGGCTCCATAAAAATGTTCAGATACAATATGTGATATAAATGGAAATTTGCAAGTGTAAAATTTTAGTATTATGAATATTTTTGTAATACCCTATATAGTGGGTGTGGAGGTTTTCTTCCTTTTCCTTTATAAAAAAATATAAAAAAGGTGTTTTTTATGGCATTATTACAGACATAAAATGTAATTGAATGCTAAAAAATACACTTGAAAAATTTTATAATCTATGATAACCGCGTGATTTTTCTTTCTTATTCTTAGTTGCTTTCTTTTTCAGTCATTTTAAACTCATTTATTGATTGCAAATGTTGTTTTTCTCGTAGTAATTTTAGATATTTCTGCTTCAATAAGTTTACAGTATATCACAATGCCTGTTTAGGGGACTAGTTTGTTTGAAATTTTAGGTTGTTCACTTGATTAAGTAAACTTTGTAACTTCTTACTTATTTATTCATAAGGTTTTTTTTTTTTTTTTTTTTAGTCATTGTACTACATTATCAGTATTATTTTACGGTTGTTTTTAAAATTACCAAAAATGGTAGCATTTGCCCTATTTTTTTATTACGCTCATTTTAAACTTTATAAACACGTTTCTTTGAATATGAATAGTCTTCTAGTTACTCGCTCACAAGATGCCGTCACTTTCAGCGACAAAATCACTTAATATTTCACAACGGGACACTGAACCATCCTTTAGTCCTTTATCATGCCGAAGGGGGAAACATTCAAGAGGAATCTGCTAAAGCAGAAGAAAAAACAGCACATTGCTACAATAGGTCAAAAGGATTAGAGTTGGCGGAGTCGGATTTCGTGGAATTACAATTTTTTGATATTTTGTCGAAAGTTGTTCGGGAGCTCAAGGTCACGTTTTGGTCAAAGCCAGGTAAGAGAAGAAGATTAGACCTCTAATCACTGAATTTTTTTAGAGTAGTCTCTGAATTTTGCTATAAAATTTTTCATTTTAATTCATTTACATTCATTATTTGCTCTTTTTCTTCTGGAAGAGAAATCATTTGCGAACCAAATGGATGCACTGAGAACAAAGCAGTGTTAACTGAGACGCCCATTGTATTTAGGCGCATAATTTTTTCGCTCTTTCACATTAATTTTTTTAATTGCATTTTAAACATTTCTACACACAAGCGCGCATCTACACACACGCATGAATGCATGCACTAATGTGTATGTGTACAAAGAGAAAACCATCAAAGACAAAGAGACAAGCAGACAAAGAGATTGAAAACCAGATAATCGTTGTATCTCAACAAGGAAGCTCAGGAGATGAAAGTCCCTTCCCCTCTGAACTAACCCCTGGCATACTATCTCTTGCACGAGCAGGTTTCAAGATTCCGTTATTTTTGTACATCTGTTGAAATAAAGATTCGTCGGCCGAATATCTCTAGCCTAGCGCATACATTTTCGTCGATGTGGAGATGTTTGTATCTACAGAGAGTTGAAATTACAGATTTAATTTTTTTTTTTTTTTTTTTTTTTTTTTCAAGTCTTAATAATTATCAACATTTCCTCGTTTAAAATAAGCTGATTTTTTTTTTTTTTTTTTTTCATAGCTGCTACTTTGTGTCATCCTATTCAAATTAATTGAAAATATATGCAAATAGATAGTGTACTGCAAAGAAAACATTTGGGGAAATTTTATTTGCAGTTTTGGATGGCAGGAAGCAAAAGATAAAGTAATTCATTGAAATAAATACATTTCAGTAGATAATATAAACTTAATGAAAGTGATATACTTGACAGCGTATTTGGAAATTAAAAGCAATATTTCAATGTGCAAATATACTTTAATATGCAAAACCAAATAATTGCAATGGAATTTAAAAATAAATCATTTAATATAACACCACTGCGTTACTGAAATTTCGATATCATTTCTTTTAAAACACACATTTTGATATTATAAGAGATGCGAATGAAATGGTATCAGTGAGCAAATGTTGTATATTTTTACATGTTGAAAATAACGTTTACACTGTAAACCTATAAATATTTTAATTAATAGCAAAGCGTCACTGAAAATTTGATATCATTATTTTTAAGACCCGTATTTCAAATTATTATAGCCATGAAGTACAGTGCTGCGTCACAAACTTTTAACCCGTTAAGGCAGTCCCATGAAAGTATGTGTGCCCCGGGTCTCCCATGAAGTTAATCCGGGCTTGTTTGTGTGTAAATATGTGCTTTTTTTTTTTTTTTTTTTGTATGTTCGTGAGTATATTATTATTAAAATTATTTTTCAGTGAACTTGTATTAAAATTAAAACTGATATTTTGTAAATAGAAATAATGTTGATCCAGAAAACGGATTGAAAGCCAATCTGCGTTTACACCGATTTATCTAATACTGCTTTTCATTGTAGTAACGTTATTTTTCGTTTGATTTTTGAAAGATTATTTCTTTTCTGGATTCTATTTACTTTGTTTTATTTATTTACTATATTGTTCCTATTTACCAATGATATTTTTCTAAAATATCTCCTTCCCCATGCGAATTCTAAAATCGTACTAATAATAGTTTGCAAATTTATAAAATTTGAACAGATATCCTTCCGTTGTATAAAATGGAAATTTTGACTATAAAATGATGCTTACATTATATATATAGTAAATGAGGCAATGGAAATTTCAAAGATAAGTAGTATAAAGATAAGTATTTATATTAAGTAGGTTAAAAAAGTTCAGGTTTATTAATTATATTTTGAATAATTAATGTTTCCTTGCTAAATATTTAACAAATTTTTAATTACGTAATTTTTAATACTTTTTTTTTTAACATATGTATACCTATTCCATTTCACACAACCGTTTAAACTCAAAAAAAAAAAAAATTAAAGGTTTAAGTTGTTTGACAAATATCTTATTTTATCACGACATATTATTTATTTATTTTATTTTTGTTTATTTATTTATTTGTTTATTTTAAGTATTAAGTAACTGCGAAAGCCTTAAAATAAATGCTTTTAACTTTTTCATTATTTTCAAGGGTTAAAAGTTTCTAACATATCATTGCAAAATAAGATTTCTAAGAAACGATTAAAAAGTAATTTCCTCTTTTTTTTTCTTTTTTTTTTTTTTTTAAGCTTGTTGAGTTTTTAATCCTGTATTACACAAAAACTGAGCCACTTTAATAATAATAATAATAATAAAAGAATAACATAGCATTAATTATGTCAGTATATACAAGAAATGCCGCAATAATAGATAACGAACGATATTATTAAAAGGGGGGGGGGGATCATTCTAGGATTTTTCTCAACCATATTAATTAGTTTTATTTATTTATTTAATTTTGTCTTTTGAATGATATGAAATGATGCATTTAATTTTAAAAAGGGTTAAAATACACAGAATTATATTAAGCTACTACTAATGGAATGCACACACAAAACTATACAGCTAATTCCATGAGACTCATGAACGTGTGTACCAAATTACAAGTTAATAGCGGGATTTTTGCGGCCGCTATCACGGTACATACAAATTCTTCCCATAGGCCGTAAAGATAAGAAAAACTTTGGCGAGTCCTGTACACGAAATACAAATGGAATACACACCAAAAAGTATACAAATGATTCCGTGGGACTCATAAACATGTGTACCAAATTGCAAGTCACCGGAGTGATTTTTGCGGCCGCTATTGCGCGACAAACTTACAGACGCAACCCAAAATCTTCTTGAGTCTCAACAGGGAAGCCTCCACTAACGTTTTGGCAATTATAGAAAATTTCTGGTAGGAGATCTCACACCAAAATCGGAGAGTAGGCAACTATGTGTATGATAATTATCGTATGGTTGGCAACGCTGGTCGGGACTATAGACTCAAACATTGCTAATTCACTCTTTCAGATGATACAACGAAGAATATTAAAGGTGATCACCATAGGAAGAAACACCAAAAATGTTCTAACTTTCATTTAATTTTAACTTCAATTTTTTATTTATTTATTGCTTTTATAATGATTTTGATAGATTTAAAGCAATAAAAAGAAGGAGCCTACAATAAATGTTTTTTTTTCCCTACAAGTATGAGAATCAGTTTTATAATTTATGAGTGGTGTACGGTTTTATTTTTACTTTTTTTACTTTTTGAGTTTTCAGTAATTTTCGGTGAAACATGCGTGAATTCAGGCTAAAATGCATAGGTACATACGACACTTAGAAAACTCCCCACGGTGGGCAGACGATTTGGCCTAGGACTTGAAGTGTAGTCAATAAGTGCTTAGGAAATTTGTCTTGATTGAGGCAACCCCTGCCTGCGTGTAACCACTACGAAGCAGAGAAAATTCTGCTTTTAGCAACAATACGCTTGCTACGAATAATTTTTGTACATTACCTGGCATAGGTTTAGCTCTCATGAAATACGAAATTTATTTTCATGCCAAAAGTTACTTAATTATTATTTATTTATTTATTTATTTATTAGTATGCCGTTTCTTCAACTAGTTTATTATTAGTTGACACAATAACTGTTTCTTTCCTTACAAGTATGGGAATGAGTTTCATAACTTATGAGTAATGTACGGTTTTGCTTTTAATCTTATTTTTTTATTTTTTTACAGAGCTATTTCAAACATTCGCTAGTTTATTCTCTCTTATATAACAATTAAATTCTGTAATGTTGGAAAATCTTTCATTATCTCTGCATGCTATATATTTATTTATTTATATTTCTTCATTTTTACCTACTGATTTCTTGTTATATTTTTACATTTTTTTTTAAATCATTTTTTAAGTAACAATCACCGAATATTTCTCCAATTTATTATCACTTTTACTATAACAATATCCCGCACTAAGGGAAATTGATTAATATTTTATATATGATGCAAAATTTTATATTTTTGCTTTTTCTATGACTTACTTTCACTGTTTATTTTCTTTTTTTTTTCTTACTATAATTTAGATTTGTCTTATACAAGTTTAAATTTAAATATGCATTAACTAGCAGGCTACGCCCGCTTCGCGCTGCGCGCACGCATTATGTTCGACACTCTTAATAAATCACTGTATTATCGTAAGGGAAAAAAACGTAAATATAAAATACAAAAAAATTCTTCTCTCATCGGTGGAATAATTGGTCCGGAACCCACTGTCTGCGGCAGCTTATACACGCCCGCACGGCACGCGTGTTCCTTCGCCCACCCTTCCCGCCCCTTCTAATTATTTTACACTTTTAAAAATATTCGCAATCGTTTTCTCGGGCTTTTAAACCTAATAATACTAATTTCCAACGTTCTATCTGAATTTCTTTATTTTTACCACTGCGCCCCCCCCCCTTCCCCCCGACTTTAAAGCCCTTCGTAATAATTTTACACTTTCGAAAATATCCGCAATCAATTTTTCGGGCCTTAAAACCTAATAATATTAATTCCCAACGCTCTAAGTCTCATTTCTATAATTTTGCCCCTTCGCCACCCCATTCCCCCGGTTCCTGTCTCTCCTAATAATTTTTCCCTTTTGAAAATATCTGCATTCGAATTTTAGGTCCCAAAAACCTGTACGTGCCAATTTTGAACGGTCAAACTCTATTTCTATTGTTTTGCCCCTTCGCTCCCCCTCCCCCCCCCCCCCCCCCCAAAAAAAAAAAAAAAAAAAAAAAAAATCCTGGCTCTTCGAAAATATCCGCAATTGATTTGTAGGCCTCAAAAACCTCTATGTATCAATTTTTAACGGTCTAACTGTATTTTTATTTTTATGCCCCTTCGCCCCCCTTTCCCGCCCCTTCTAATAACTTTACACTTTCGAAAATATCCTCATTCGACTTGCAGACTCCTAAAACCTATCTGTACCAATTCTGAACGATCTACCTCTATTTCCTTTTTTTTTTTTTTTTTTTTTTCCCCTCTTCTTGCCCCACCTGCGACAAATTTCAAAAATTCCAGAAATTGGTGTTTAGGTACTTGTGTGAGCTACATTTTAGAGCAAAAATCTCACATAAAAATCTCACTGTTTTTTGTTTACGATATAAAGGATTATACGAAATCACGTTTTGCTCTCCCACTCCCCCTTGAAGGCATAATTTCTAAAATTTCAGGAATTGGTTTTTAGGTATTCGTGTTAGCTGTATTTTAGAGCAAAAATTTCACGTATATCTGTTTTTTTTTTTTTTTTTTTTTTTTTTTTGTTTGTTTGTTTGTCTTTTAGATATATAGAATTATGCAAAATCACGTTTTGCGCATGTACAATTACGTTTTCTCCCCTTACCCCCTTTGGGGGCCGAATTTCTAAAATTCCAGAAATCGGTTTTTAGATATTTGTGTTAGCTACGAGGTGTGGCTATTAAATAACGAGACTATTGCTGCTACAGATGAACTACATATGCGCCAAATCCGAACGACCGACAGCTGTGCAGGTTAAAGCCTTCTCTTTCGATTGCTGCGCCTACCGTGTTTGTAGAGAAATTAGTCTGACCGTAACCTTCGTTTGTGTAAGAAGTGTTTGTTTCGTTTTGCCGAAAACGTGATAAGTAGAGCAACGAATTGTAGTGAAATTTCACGTGAAACTTGGTAAAACCGCTAGCGAAACTTATCTTTTATTAAATCAAGTTTATGGCGATGAATGTCTATCACGTATGCGAGTTTATGAGTGGTTCAACCGTTTCCAAGATGGCTGAGAAGACTTTGGAGATGATGATCGAAATTCAAAGCGATGCTGATCCTTTTTTTTTTTCGACATTCATGGTATTGTGTACCTTCACTGGGTTCCTGAATGCCAAACTATTAATCAACATTACTATCTTGAGGTGCTTGCTCAACTCCGTGAAGGGGTAAGGAAAAAATGACCCGAATTGTAGAAAAACAAGTCATGGGTTCTCCATCAAGACAACGCACCGGCTCACACGTCATTGTCTGTCAAGACGTTTCTAGCAAAATAGAACATCCCAGCTTTAGACCATCCGCCTTATTCGCCTGATCTGGCCGCATGTGACTTTTATCCGTTCCCCAAAGTTAAATCTGCATTAAAAGGAACAGGATTTGAGTCAGTTAAAGCTGTGAAAGAATAAGCGGCACGCCTCATGCAGGAGCTCACAGGACAAGACTTCCAGCACTGTTTCGAACAATGGAAAATTCGCATGGAGCGTTGTAGGGATAGAGGAAGAGTGTATATTGAAGGTGATAATAACTAAATATGTATAAATGTAAAATAAAATGTTTTACAGCAATAGTCTCGTTATTTAATAGCCACACCTCGTATATTTTAAAGAAAAAAATTTACGAATATCTGTTATTTTTTTGAGATACGAAGGATTTTGTGAAATCACGTTTTGCCTGACCTCCCCTCTTGGGGGGCGAATTTTGTAAAATCGCTTTTTAGTGAATGTCTACGTCATAGAAGGAACATTTCCCCAAATTTCATCCTTCTAGGTCCAGGAGTTTGGGCTGGGTGATGATCAATCACTCACTTATTCTCTCACTCATCCACTCACTCAGGATAAACGATTTTATGTATCACAACTCTATCACGCGAGTCACAACTATATCACGTGGTATGGGAAAGAAATTCATCGTACTTCAATCCAGATGGCCCACTGAAAATGGGGAAGATTCTTTTATAGTAGATTGAAAGCAACAGTATTTTTGAGCTTAAACAGCAACAACAGCAACAATACTTATGGAGTTTTTTATTTTGAAGATTCTGAAAATACTCAGAAAATCATCTTGCATCATTTGCTGTTAAATATGAAGCTTTAACAAATCTTTTATTAATTATTTTATTTACTTTTATTTATACAACACTATTTATTTATGCAATTTTCTATTTATTTATTTATTTTTATTTATTTCTTACTTATTGATTGCTAGAATCGTAAAAATAAAGTTTTAAGTAAAAAGCTTCAAAGTAAAAGAAAACAAAAGAAGAAAAAGAAATCTTAATTTTTCTTAAAGGAAAACTTTTGAAAATCGATATATATTTCCATACAGCACGCACCCTTTCCACAAAATTTACATGTGAGTGGGGGGGGGGGGGGAGGAGGAGGAATGACATTAACGATATCTATTCAAATCTTAATCATGATTTTAGCTATTTATTTTTGTATTAAATTTTAAATGTGTGCTTGATATTTTATGCAGAGCTGCCAACATTTCCAATTTATTCCATATAGTATTGTTAGTACCCGCCTTTTTTTCACACTACTTTCTTTGTAGAGTAATTTTCTAGAGTATGTAATTACAATTAAATACGAAGAAAATTATTCTTAAGAAAAGGTGGTGTGAATAAAAGGCGAATAGTAGCAATGCTACAGAATAAATAAGAAATGTTGGCAGCTCTGCTTTATGTAATCAAAATTGATTTTTTTTTAATTCAATAATTTCTAAAAGTCTTTGGTTTATATCTCAATCGCCTTCATAACTTCATTTTAATCTCTGGCTTTCTTTTTTTTCCATATTATCTTTTAAATGTACGTAATTTATAAGATTTTCCTTAAGATGATAACTTCCTGAAATCCGGAGAGGGAGGGGAGGAAGGCGTTCATTCTTTTTTTCTTTTCTTTTCTTTCTTTCTTTTTTTATCACTGTATTGGAGTTATTAAATTTTGCATATATATGCATTGAAATATAAAAGTATTAGCTGTGTTAAAATTTTCAAAAACTGTCTAAATTAAAATTATAATAATAATAATATCATTCAAATTTCATTTATTATTATTTATTATTATTATTGCTATCATTATTATTATTAAACTTCAAAGCGTTCCCTACTAATTATTTCTTTATTCCTCCACCCTTGATTTCACATTATTATAATTTAACAATAGATTCTAAACATATTTGGGTGTTACTTTGTGGATAGATTGATAAGTTAATTTTTGAAATATATTTTCATGTTTGAATGTTAGAAATATTGCATGAAATTTCAACATTCAAATAAAAAATATTTGAAAAAAAAAAAAAAAAAAACTTATTAATGGTTTCGCAAAGTAATACCTAAATATGAGATTGTTAAACTTTAATAATGTGAAATTGAAGGTGGCAGGGAGGAGGAGGGGGTAAAAAGTAGTTATCAGGAAACTTTTTTTTTTTTTTTTTTTTTCTGTTTTATTTATTTTTTATTTGCTTTAATTTTCGAGAAATTTTAATATAAATACTATAGCTGCCAACCGATTGTTTGACACCGATATTTTTTTTATTGAATTTTTCTCTTTATTTATTCATAAAAAAAAAAGGTACAAAATTGTATACAAATTTTCTAGAAAAAGATACAGATGTTAAAAAATCGTAACGGTTGGCAACTCTGCTTAATACTAATACATTTCAATGCTCATAAATGTGCATATTTCTAAGAGAGTAATTAATATATATATATATATATATATATATAATGTCTACCATCCACTAAAAATTACCAAAGATACTAATTGGTGGATTAATATACTTTTAAATCCATAGAAATATCAGAAACTTGCATAATTTCAAAAACGCTATCGTCATAGTTTCTACAGAATTCCAACAGAATAAAGTAAATTTTTGTTTAATTAAATCAACTAAAATGAGCATCAAATACTTTAGTTATTTTTAATTTTTTAAGCCATGTTTGAATCAGTTGTTGAATGGAAGGAAAAGTCGGAAAACGGCGTATTATGCACGTTCATAAGAAATAATTTTAAAAAATTAAATTAAATCATGGGTTATTTATAAGAAGCTTTTTTTTATAATTTAGAGTTGGAGATACGAAAATGAATGAAAGAAAATATGACGGCTTCAAATGTAATTTTTTTAACTTGACAGTTAGGTGTCGCCATCTGTGGAAGAGAACATAAGTATTTAACTTCTGATTTTTAATTTTTTTTCTAATACTTTACAAAAATTATAGAAATTGCTTTGCTCAATGGAATTTGTAAGATAACTCATAATTCTATCAAGTAGTAATTTTAATGCCTTGCTCCAGGATCTAATAATAATAATAATAATAATAATAATAATAAAATAAAATAAATATGTAAGATTCCGCTCATAGGATGTGTATAATAAAACTAGTCATTCCTTTGAAATGTCTTATAAGTTTTAGTTAAGTTTTGGATAGTGGTAATTATTCCTCGGTTTAAGAAGCTGCATATTAAAGTAGATAATATTTTAATTCAACATGCAATATATTAAAATCTGAAACCTTATTCGTATTTATTTTCTAAAAAGTAAAAACACTAATTATATACAGGGTGTTCCAAAAGTCTCGCAATTCGAAAATGAGCCGGAATAATGAAAAATGGCGAAACACGTGTTCAATGAATTCGTGAGGGACCTATTTTGGTGTAAAAAGTTTGGGATCGGGGGGAGGGGGGAGGGGGATAGGGGGTCGCTAGGGAGGGCAACTTTAAAATTTTAAATAAAAAGGTATATCTTGTGATACATCCCTGGAAACGTCTCTTCAAAACTATGATTTTGATATAAATAGTTTCGCCCTAAGATGATTATTAAAAGAGATACTTGAATTTTTAGACTTTTGAAAATTTTATACTTATGCATACCCTTTAATAATCATTGCAGTACAAAACTATTTATATCAAATTCATTGTCTTGAAGAGATGTTTCCAGGGATGCCTCAAAAGACATATTTTCCTGTTTGAAATTATAAAGTTGCCCTCCCTAGCGGCACTACTACTACCCCCTTGCTAGGGCCCAAACATTTTGGGGCAAAGTATGTCTTGTGATACAACCCTGGAAACGTCTCTTCAAGACAATGATTCTGATATAAACAGTTTTGTCCTGAAATTATTATTAAAGGGGATACATAAGTATAAAATTCACATTTCAAAAGTTTAAATACTCATGTATCTCCCTTAATAATCATCGTAGGGCAAAATTATTTATATTAAATTCATTCTTTTGAAGAGACATTTAAGACATACCTTCCTATTTGAAATTTTAAAGTTGCCCTTCCTAGCGGCCTCCCTAGCCCCCCCCCCCCGGCCCATCCTTTTTTCACCAAAAAAGATTCCTCTCGAATTTATTGAACATGTATTTCGCCATTTTTGACAATTCCGACTCATTTTCGAGTTAGGAAGGGGGGGGGGGGCTTTTAGAACACCCTGTATAAATGGTAAGCACTAGTCTCGTTATATCAGATTAATAAATTTTGACATACATTTTTTTAACAACAACCAATAAAATCTTCAGTTACTTTTTTGTACATTCAGAGTAAAGTTGTTTATTATACAGTATACGTGGATGTGACTATCTCATGAAAAAACCAGCTTCGTTTTCATTCCGAAAGTACAACGTTCATTTTATTATTTATTTATTTATTTTGTTTTTTACATGCTGTTTCTTTAATTAGATCATTATTAGCTTATTATTAGTTCGTCATTTTATTTCAAAACCAGAATTTGAATTTAACATAGGCCGATCAGCCTTGGGATTTGGGCGCCTGATTTCAGGAGCCTGAAGATTCTAGGATTCCGAGAGGTTCTGCTTTCAAAGCTGGTACACAGGAAGTGTCGAGTCCAAGCTCAGGTTGTGCTTGTCGGCGTTAACTGTTTAGAGTTTTCTGTGATTTTTCTCCGAAACTAGAATAAATATGGACTAAGGCCCTTTAGAAAGACCCCTAAGGACGGCATCCCACTCAAGTCTACATACACACACACACACACAAAAAAAAAAAAAAAAAAAAAAAAAAAAAAAAGTTGTGTTTGGAGAATAAAATTTATTTTGCTGACCGATTTTTAGATTTATTCTGTCATTTTAACAATGGTACAGTTAGGGGAAGCCCAGGTAATAAGAGACAAAAGGGGTAATAAGAGACAGAATATATTAATAAAATCTATACTATTAATCTAAATAACTTGAAATAAATGTCTCGTATTTATTTCCTTAAATGGACTCCTCTTGATTTTTTAGGTGATTTTTGAACTTAATTTTTTTGTTAAATTCTTTTTTTAAATTTTCATTAAATCCTTGTCTCTAATAACCCCACGCGGGGTAATAAGACACCAGGCTTGGTACTGTCCGTTTATAGCAATGTAAAATCATGTGATATAATTAAAGATACCTGGAAACAATTCTAAATCAGCTAATAGTTTTAAATTTTTATTATTTACATCCATTCAAAAAATATGTTTGCTCGAAAATTAACTGTCATAAATGTGTTTGTGAAATTCATTTCTTTTAATATTAGGTCCTAAATAATATAATATTGTACTTAATGATAGTTCTACATAATCAACATAACCTAGGGATTAACCAAAAACATCAATATAATTTCTAAAATGGGCAGAAAATATTTTACCCATTTTCTAAAGTGTAGTCGAAAATAGGCAAAAAAGACGTATCTTTGAAGTGTATACAAGCGAACAAAATGTTATAAAATACTTTTCTAGTAATTATAAATGAACTTATTTATTATGTAATGAAGTATTAATGACTAAATACTAACTTAGACACATTCTAAACATAAATTTACATAACCATATCAACTAAATATGGTCTAGCCTAATGAGTGAAACTGCTTTTTGACTTAAAGTGAAAAAAAAAAAAAATGTTCTCTTGGTAAACTTAGACTGGGCCTAACACTAGGTAAACTCTTCGTAAACTAGTCAGGCAGAATTAACAGGAACTACAATTGGGGGGGGACACAGGAATTAACAGTGGGGGTAATAAGGGACTCATGTCTCTTATTACCCCCACAAAAAATAAAAATGGGGTAATAAGAAACATGCCTAGAACATGTAAATAAAGAATGCTTTCAAGGTTTTAAAAAATTGTACATCAAAAGTCATAGTCTTGCTCAAAAGGTTACACATTAATAAATCCCAAACATCTTACTTACAAAAAAAATAAAGAAAAATTTAGAAAAAGTCACGAACTTTCAGGGTAAGTTCAAAGTGAAGGTTTTTTTTTCGTCGTATAAAAATAATTCAAAATATGTTATAAACTTTTCAATAAGTGTATTGTAATAAAGAATACACATGATACTTAATATTACATATTTTTAATACTGTCTAAGTATATTTTTTGGTGGGTTATTTGACTGCGTCTCTTATAACCCCTGCGTCTCTTATTACCTTCCCCTAACTAAAACAGCTTTACAAAAAGAGTCGTTGTTATTGAATAGTCCGTAAGCTAGAACGACATTAATATCTCTGCAAACAGCCAGTGAGCGAGAAATGTGTTGAATCAACAAAACTGTTTAGTTAAACTAGCATCTAGAAAAAATAATTTGGTTGATTCTAGCAAACAAAATTTTTGTTGAGGCCGTATCAACAAAAAAATTTGGTTGATCTAATAAAATTTTATTGTTCCAACAAAACATTTTTTTTTTTCTTCTGCGTAGGTCCCTATTGCCCATAGCATAGACAGGGACGTGGAAAAGGGAGGGGCTCAGGGACTCAAGTCCCCCCCCCCCCTCCATTTGATACTGCAAAGTATTCTTTTGATGCCAAATCAAAGATTAACCTTTTTAAAACCCAAATTTAAGTCTTATAAATATTCATTATTAGTAATTTTTTATATTTAATAATTAGCGAATATTAATATTTTCTTTTTAATTGATTTTTTTTATCATTTTTAGCCATTTTTATAATGAATTTTTTTTTTTAGTTCTCCGATGTTTTTTTTAAAATTGTTACGCGCCTGAGTGTAGCATTAGTGCAACCTAAAACTACCCAACTGTCAACTTAACAACGTAGGTCCCTAGAATTAACATTTGGCTTTAAACCCTACACAACCATTAAAATTTTAGAATAAGGATAAATATTTCCCCTTTCACACGTTTCATTTAAATCTCACGTTAAGTGATAGATTTATTTATATAATTTTGATTCTGTAGTAATTATATTCGATATTTTGACTCTATGAGAAAAAAAAAATATTTATATAATATTTATATGCTTAAATATGTATTGTAAAGTATTGAAAATGTTTATTTTTGCGATTGTATAGAAAAATGGAAGGCGCAGAGTGAAGCGATGCTCTAGGCAATGAGCTGCTACATATATTCTTTGCCCCGGGCTTTAATATGGCTTTATCCGAACTCTTAATAACTCACTTTGTAGAGCGCAAACATGGAACTTCGGTTATAAGTTAGAAGAAAATTTTTTTTGGTGATGAGTTATTTTAAAGATTAGTAAGTTGGAGTAGCAGTAATACTTATATGAACATTACTTATTTGATTATGCATTATCAATATTAATTATTTGTGGCAGGCAACAAATAATATAGAACATAAAAGACAGGAATTTAACATTGTCTTTAAAATTCCCTTCTAATTATTATCCGAAAAACATTGTCACATTTTTCAAAGATTTATATATTTATTTACCGCAGAAAACTCTTCACTAGAATATAAAAGAAGAAAATAATTGAAAGTCTAGCTTCTTAGCTGTTTGTCTTAATTTTTTGTAAATCTTTCAGCTTTTTTACTAGTTTTTACAACATTAATTAGCTTAGTCGGAAAAACCGATGAATATTTTTTGAATGAAAATTGGCCGATTTTTGACCGAATAAATATTTTAGCTAATTAACACTAACCTAAATTGATTTGACTACACTAACAAAACTTTTTAAAATATTTTGCTTTCTTTTAATATAGAACTTCACATATTTTCAGTAAATGGCTTCCTATTAAATATACACAGAGCTATAAACAGATATCGTGAGGCTCATATACAGATCATATGTATTTGAATCGTTTTTATTTTCGAGCAAAATATACTCAATGGGAAATCTTCTGGGAATCTCCACCCCCACCCCCCAACTCCAGAGTTGTTAAATGTAGGGACTTTGTTATTCAATATCTACCACTAAATTTGAATTTTGGCGGTTGCCTAATCACTTCGAAGTTTAATCTTCCATTATATATGTCAAATATCACTCATTAAAATTATTGGTGATTATTGAATAAAAAAGTCCCTAAATATGGCAACAATGCCTCTCCTCCTCCCCCCATTTATTTCAGAGTTCCTTTTAACGTTTAATTACTTACAAATGTAACCATTTTTTACAGTGCCTATATTTTTAAGGTGCATTTTCCTCCGATGCATCGAACAAAATGTTATCGTACGCAGATACATAAATATATATAATAATGATTTATTAAGCGTAGTAAGTAGCCAAGCAACAGATACAAGATCACTGAAACCACAAAGACCAATAAAAATGAAATATATATATATATATATGTATGTGTAGGAAAAGCTCAGAAAGGTGAAAAAAATTATCAGGGGATGAAATACACATATTTAAAGAAACCAAATTTATTAATAAACAGCCTGCAAAACAAACGAAACAATAAACTAACTCAACACAATTTTAACAGGAAAACTTAAACTGAAACTAATATGTATGTATATATATATAGATATATATATACAGGGTGTCCCATAAGTCTGTAGACATTTTAAAAATTCATAACTATTGAATGAATTGATAGAATTGAACGCAGTTTGCGAAAAAATCATTCTCGTGATGAGGGAATACTTTTGGTAAAAAAAAATATATAGACATAAATTTTTTGTCGACGATAGTTACATAAATAGTTAAATTTTTCGCACAGATGGAAAAGAAAAATATGCAAATGAAAGTCCTATAAATTGCACAATTGTGCGATTAGAAGAGTTTATTTCTTATCTTGCCTCCTACTTGTGCATACATGAAGTTTTAATTGCGATGCTGACTTGCTGGTTAAAGCGTTATTGGTGAAGATGTTTTCCCTCGAGTAAGAACCGCCGACTGAAGCTGTAGTTAGCAGTGTTATAACTCGTTTGTAAACAGTAATTTGTGGTGACAACAGACACATAGAATACGATTTATATGCCTGTAAACATTTGCATGCGAATAAATACAGTTTTTCATGAAAATGTGTGATCTGGTCACGCACAGCGCCCTCTATCGACAAATAGCTTAATTATTATTTCTTTACCAAATATATATATATATATATATATATATATATCTCCCTTCGCGAGAATGACTTTTTCGCAAACAGCCTTCAATTCTATCAATTTATTCAATAGTTGTGAATTTTTCAAATGTATACAGAGACTTATGGGACACCCTGTATATATGTATATACATGAAAAACCATTTCAAGCATTTCATAGGAAGAAAATATAATATTAATAATTCATCATTTTAATGATCAAACACCAGAAAGTAAAACTTTAATTAATCAACAAACAATTACTTTTTGGAAGTGAAGCTTTATGCAAAGCAAAAGATATTCAATAAGTTGATAAATGTAGGAAAATAACTTTTCCAAAAGACGCTTTATCTTTATCAAGGGCAGTTATAACAGCAGGGTAATAAAAATTAGTTATTTCTGAGATTATAACATATAGATATATAGATATATATACGTATAGATAATCAATCAAAACGTTACAGTAGAAATATAATATTATCAGTACATACAGTTAGAATTTAAAGATGATTTAATATCAGTATTCAAACAATTAATATTGTCAAAAACAAAGACCACCCAAATCAAACCAATATATATATATATATATATATATATATATATATATATATATATATATATATATATATATATTATCATCATCAATTTCAGCGTTTATCAATCAACTGCATGATAAAGGCCTCTCCTAGGTGATTCCAATCTGTCCTGTTTTCTGCAACTCTTCTCCACTCTGCTTCTCCAAACTTATATATTTATATATAGTGAATGGAAATATACATGAACTATGAACAGATATCGAAATTGAAATATTACATAATAAAATATTCTGAAATATTAATATTTCCAATATTTTCTATACCTACAAAATTGCTAAAATTCGGTGTGTATGTGTGTGTCGAGGGATTCGGACCAATTCTGTTCTAGGGACCTAGGCCTCAGGGGGAGCGATGGTCTCCATGGATCTTAGCCCGTATTCCTCTTCAAATCTGAAACTCTTTTAATTGTGATACTAATAAATATATTTTAAAAAATGAAGTTACTTAATGCAAGTATTTAAAATATATTTATTCATTTTTTCCCCTGCATTACATTTAATAGTAATAATAATAATAATAAAACTTTTTTTTTTTTTTTTTCAGATTTTTTAAACACACACACATAGTTGCTTACTAATTAAAACAATTATGTGTAAGGAATTAATCAATATAAATGTTTAATAATTATAAACAAGAGTATAATAATTGATTTGTGTTATTAAATAAAGATATCATTTTTTTTTTTTACTTTAAACAATTTTTATGAATTCAAGTGTAAATTAAAATAACACATTTTAACTTAATGGTCATAAATAACTTTTTTGTACTAATTGGTAGACTATAAGTGTATTTTAATAATTCTATAATCTATTGGTTTAAATATATAACTATAAAGTTATGCAATGCTCTTTAATCATTAAAAATTTGGTATTACTTTTGTATACTTTTTTTTCCCCTCCTTCTTTTCTATTTAATTATTCTGTGAAGTTAATTTTTAATAATTCAAAACGATTGCTGTTTAAAAACTATTTATTTCCTTTTATTCATTGAGAAAAGTGAATAAAAAAAGAGACAGAAGAAAATGTAAATAAAATCATATTATTTCAAGTTTATGGTAATTTATTTCATGACAGTATTGCGTGCTAAGATTTTTTTCACGCAACAAATTTATTTAAATAGAATTACATTAAATAAACAATGCAAATTTTACTTTACAACTATCATTTATACATATATATATATATATATATATATATATACATATATATTTTATGATAAAATTTTCTACTTCGAAATATCGGCGATCTATAGCATTTTCATATTTATGTCTACGAGTAACAGGGAATAGATTTTTAGGGATATAGATATGTGTACTTTAATTTATTATTGCCATTATTATTATTTTTTTTTTCCTGTCGGGAGTAAGTAGCTCATTATTCTGTACGAGGTGTGGCTATTAAATAACGAGACTATGGCTGTAAAACATTTTATTTTAAATTTATACATATTTAGTTATTATCACCTTCAATATACGCCCCTCCTCTATCCCTACAACGCTCCATGCTAATTTTCCATCGTTCAAAACAGTGTTGGAAGTCTTGTCCTGTGAGCTCCTACATGTGGCGTTCCGCTTTTCCTTTCATAGCTTTAACAGACTCAAATCTTGTTCCTTTTAATGCAGATTTAACTTTCTGGAACGGATAAAAGTCACATGGGGCCAGATCAGGAGAATAAGGCGGATGGTCTAAAACTAGGATGTTGTATTTGGCTAGAAATGTCTTAACAGACAATGACGTGTGAACAGGCGCGTTGTCTTGATGGAGAACCCATGACTTGTTCTTCCACAATTCAGGTCGTTTTTTCTTTACCCCTTCACGGAGTTGAGCAAGCACCTCAAGATAGTAATGTTGATTAATAGTTTGACATTCAGGAACCCAGTGGAGGTACACAATACCATGAATGTCGAAAAAAAAGGATCATCAGAGCTTTGAATTTCGGTCATCATCTCCAAAGTCTTCTCAGCCATCTTGGAAACGGTTGAACCACTCATAAACTCGCACACGTGATAAACATTCATCGTCATAAACTTGTTTTAATAAAAGATAAGTTTCACTAGCTGTTTTACCAAGTTTCACATGAAATTTCACGAAAATTCGTTGTTCTACTTTTACACTTATCACGTTTTCGGCAAAAAGAAACAAACACCTCTTACACAAATGAAGGTTACGGCCAGACTGATTTCTATACAAACACGGGAGGTGCTGCAATCGAAAGAGAAGGCTGCACAGCTGTCGGTCGTTCGGATTTGGTTCATATGTAGTTCGTCTGTAGCAGCAATAGTCTAGTTATTTAATAGCCACACCTCGTATTCTTGTATTTAAAAAAATGAGAAGTAGCGTGACCTACCGTCGGTTTCAGAACCCCGAGCCAAAGAACTTCTACTCTCTTCTATATTCTTTGCCCGAGCGCACCCTTCAAAAGGTTTTGGTATATTTTTCTTGACAAAAATTCCTGCGTTTCTTGACTGGTGTCAGTCAAATTGTTCTTTTTTTTTCTTTTTTGTGTTTTTTGACACTCGTGTTTCCCCGTTGTTTCTCCCATTCAAATGTGCGGTGATCCAACTACAGCAATTTTGCATAAGAAGAAAATGGCGAAAAATAGTAACAAATTCAAGAAACAAGAACGACAAAAGTGTACAGTAACAAGTGTGAAGGAACAACTCACACTTGGCAAAAAAGGCAGGAAAAATATACAAGGAAAAGATATCGTAAAGCGGGAAGGGTGGAATAGGGTCCTTGGAACTCAACGGGGCTTTGCTTCACCTGCTTGAGCTTAGTAAATACTTAGATTAACAGTTAAAAATACTACAAATTAGTCTACTTTTCACACTACGAACTTTAGTGTACAATCTACTTAATTTATTCCATTTTCTTTATTAATTTAAGTTCACTATCGGATGTTCCCTATTGAAAATGGAAAGAACACCTCTAAAGGTTTGTGTAAAGGGACATCCGAAAGTATTCCAAAGCATTGTGTTCTACGAGAGGTATTTCTATAAACCATATTTTTATATCGTTACCTTACACAAATCTTAACGAAATTGAAGTACGTTATTGAAGTTCCCCATTGAAATTGGAGTAAATACCATCATTGGTTTGTATACAGGGACACCCGACAGTATTCCAAAGCATTATGTTCTGTAAGAGGTACGTCTATAAACCAAATTTTCAGAGATTTACTTTGCATAAATCTTAATAAAATTAAAATATATCAGCCATATGCACAAAGGAATGCTTTCCATAGAATACACTATGACTGGCATTAGGTTTACAGGGTCACACAAAAATATTCAATTACATTAAGGGATATTATTGGAAATTTGATGGAATTCCATTTTCGTTTATATTAAACATTTTTTATCACTTTTTAAATCTTTTTAACACTTTTCAACAGGGTTGAAAAGTGTTAAAACTTCGGTTTGACAGTCTGTCTGTAACCCCCGTAAATATTCATGGAAATTCTTGAAACTGATATATGAAATCATCATGGAATTCTTGAAACTCATATTCAAGTTCCCTATTGGATGTTCCCTATTGAAAACGGAGTGAAAACCTCTACCGGTTTGTATACAGGGACACCCAAAATTATCACAAAGCACTGTGATGAGAGGTATTTTTATGAATTACATTTTAATTCCTTTATTTTACACACATTTCTATGAAATTGAAATATGTTATGCAAGTTCACTGTTGGATATTTGCTATAGAAAATGGAGTAAATACCACCACTGGTTTGTGTACGGGGACAGCCGAAAATATTCCAAAGCATTCGTTCTATGAGAGGTATTTCTATAAACCAAATTTTAATAACTTTACTTTGAACAAATCTTAATGAAATTGAAGTATGTTATTCATATGCACAAAAGAATGCTTTCTACAGAATACAGTATGATTAGCATTAGATTTACACGGCCACACAAAAATATTCAGTTACATTGGAGGTTTTTATTGGAAATTTGCTGAAATTGCATTTTCGTTTACATTAAGCGATTAACACTTCTTTACAATATCTAAGTGTGAATATGATTTCAATTTGTGTCCGACTATCCATCTGTCTATCAGTCTATCTGTCTGTCTGAAAGCCCCCAGCGTCCGTAAATATTTTCAGAATTTTTTTTATAAATTATATATATTATTCAAATTCACTGTGGAGTGTTCTTTATTTAAAGTGGCATTAATAAGTCCTGTGCAACTGGTTTGTGTACAGGGACACACAAAAATATATGAATGCATTGCATTTTAGCACAGACATATTTATAAATTACATTTAAAAAACTTTCTTTTGTAAAAATCATAAAGAAATTGACATTTATATTTAATATGCTAAAATTATGTTTTGTTTAGAAAATAATTTTGTTAACTATCAGATTTACAGGGCTACACTAAAATATTCAGATACATTAAGGGCTGCAATTAGAACCTAAGGGCTACGTTTTCTTTTGTGTTTAGCATTTTTAACACTTTCTAACAATGTTTAAGAATGATAAGAATTCAATTAGTCTATCTGTATACCTTTCGGAACTACTGTCTGTCCGTTGTGTGATAACGTACGCGAAGCGTATTGAAAGTTATACGATACAACAATTATGTACAGTTAGCAAGTGTTAATAATCAATGCGTACCGCATGATTCTTCGTTCTTTTCTTTTTTTTTTTAATTATTAAAATATCAGAATTTCAAATATTGATTTGTCATTTGATGTTATTTACATTTCGCCATTTAACGTTTTAGTCGATTAAGGAGAGAAAGAAAGGGGTAATTTAAGATTAAAAATCTGGAGAAAATCGTCAAAATTGATTAATTATCTTACAAAAGTATAACAGAAACATTATTTAAAAACACATTTTTATGGTTTGTTCTATGAAGTACAAATTTGATTTATGGATATCTGAACCATGGTTTTCGCAAAGGGAAAATGGGATACCAGAATTTTATATAGTAATATTTTTAAATGTATATCAACAGAAGTCAGCGATTACGCAAGTCTAAAATTACTGTATAAAAAGAGTGGTATTCAAATTTCTCTCTGTGAAAACCCTGATTTGGACGCAACTGTATATGCCATTATAATGGTAATTAGCACAGAAAAGCTGTAATAAGCTTCATATAAATTGAATTTTAAAAAATAAAACTAGTTAGAAAATAATCTACAAAATATTTTTGCTTTTCTACACCCTCTCATTTTTTTCTTTCTTTCTTTGGGGTGTCTTGAAGACTAATTTGGTACTTCCGGTCTTCACGTTACACGGTGTATATGTACACAACCACGCATACTTTTTTTTTTTTTTTAACTTTTACTATTATAGTTTTACTTACAATACTTTTGTAAGAATAGTTTTAACTGTTCCCGATACAGTTGTGACTTAATACAAATCTTAAAGTAATTTTCTTTCATTAATGTCTGCATAAAATGATTTATTCTTGTACATGATATGAAATGTAAATTTCCATCTAAAATTTATATTCTCTTATTATAGTAAACAGACTTCTAGAACAAACTTTGGTGCTGAAGAACCTCCAACTGTTGAACACGTGCCATCGACTCAGGTAAGGTTAATTTTTACCTGTCTTTTTTCTATTGTTTCATAATCTTTTAGAGAAACATTGCGCAGCGTGATATTTCAGTACATGTCAGTGTATAAGTAGATTTTTTATTTTATTTCTTTTTTTTTTC
Source organism: Salticus scenicus (assembly GCA_963930645.1). NCBI lineage: Eukaryota > Metazoa > Arthropoda > Arachnida > Araneae > Salticidae > Salticus > Salticus scenicus. The sequence continues at coordinate 306,772,272 of OZ005651.1, read as the reverse complement.
TTTTTTTTTCTCATAACGATGTATGCATTTATAAAAAAATAAAATAGTATTTCTATAATGAGACATAAATATATTAAATAATATAAAATTGATAAATACTGATTAGTTTCTAAAAAGCTTTTAATAATTTCTAAGTTTTTTTGTTAATAGTATGTTCTAGAGCCCCTAAATAAAATAATAGACCGGCGCATCACCGCCATTTTTTTGCCTCCAAAGAGGACAGCATTCCCGCTTGGCGTCCTTATCGCTTGCATAATGGTTTTAAGAAATCTTGATCTGAAGCTGATCCGGTCAAGATAAGAGCAATAAGCAACAATAATATTCCTAAAAATACATTTTTTTCACAGTACATTCTCAGGATGTCATTTTACTCTGAGGTTATCCTATGGATGTACGATGTGTTGTTAGGGCGGTTTCTGTTTCTTTTACAAAATGTCGCCAAAACTCAAATAGAAGGTCTGTGAACACTTTATATTCACTTCTTGAATGATTATAGCAGTTTATCGCAAAACAAACTTCCATATCATAGTTTACTTAACTAAAACTATGAAATATAATAAAATAAGTAACTCTAAAGTAACGTAAGACGATAAAAAAAAATGTTTGTGGTTTGTTTATCAGAGAAACGCGCTGGGTACATGTGGCAACCCTAAGGCAACAAAGTGTCTGATGCGCCAGCTCGTATATATAGGAGCCTTAGTATGTACAACTCCTATGGTGATATTCAAAATTCTCTTCTAAGTTTATCTGAATATTACAATTTTTCTTCACAAGCTTTTCCATGCGAGGGATCAAGGCTCCGTTCTTCTTTTCATATTCTTGTTCCTTGTCGCCCTCTGTCGTGTGAAAGCTCCGCTTTGGCGACCTCTGTAACCTTTTTTTTTTTTTTTTTTTTTTTCTGTTTATGCAATAAACATCGGAGGAGGTTTAACCTTTAGACACGGGCTCTCTTGAATCACCACAGTGCCATCGGAGCCCCTCTCTAAAGGTTAAAATCGCTCAAAACCGCTGCATAGTGGTGAGCGGCCACCTTCCGTCTTAGAATCTTAGAATACTTCACATCAAATATTTCTAGCTAGAAATCCGGTATCATAACCCACTTTTTCTATCAGTAATACAAGACGTCTCACTCCAAGTCGAACTAAGATTTCTGTTCACAACTTTTATAATAATAAGGATATCGTCAAGATATATTCAAGACTTACCTTCTTTTAGCAAAATGTTACTTCATTTCAAAAATACTAAAGGTGTACTGCCATTTTTCCTGGAATATCGTATATACTTTTTGCAGTAATTAAGCATCATTTGTACGTACAGTCGGCTGCAAAATTATTCGAGCACTAGCAATAATCCTTGCCAAAAAAAAGTACACTTAATACAGCTTTGTTAAATAAATCCTTGTCGAGTCATGTTCTTAATCAGTCTAAGAACATGATTCGACAAGGATTTACTTAGTAAAACAGTCTTAAGTGTACTTTTTAAATATAGGAATTATTGGCTAGTCGTCGAATAATTTTGCAGCCGACTGTAAATGGTGGCTATTTCCGAATTTCTCCAGGGTAAGTCTTGACAATGACTATTATAATAGCTTCATTATTTTAAATGTATAAACAAAATATTTGATATAATAAGATGCGTAAAATATTAAATATGTAAATATATATCTAGTGAGATTTCATTAAAAATGGGGAGTGGTGGTATTACAATGTGATTGCTGTTCTTTTTTCTTTTGTGTAACTTTCATTTGGTGGTAAATTACCGTTTTGAAAATGTATTATTTCATAAGTAAACCATCTTAAGTAAACACCAAGGATTTTTCATTAAATGGCGACGGATTAATAAACAATTCAGACACGTTTGTCCAAATTCGCAGATTAAAACGTACGGATATTCTAATATTTTCACTGATTTCTAACAATAACTTCAAATTACAAGTTTTTCTCATATCTTTAACATAGCTGCCCACCGTTCTTATTTTGAGATTCCATTATTTTTATATGGAAACTTTTTATAAGCATTTTTATCAGTTTCCTGTGATTAAATAAGGTAAAATGTCTATTAAAAATACCAGTATCTAAAAATCAGAACGATTGGCAGCTATGTCTTTAAATATAAAAAAGATAAATTATTTTTTTCATCAGAAAATATAGACATATTTTGTAATTCGATAAATGTTTTATTCAATCTCTCTGTAAATAAAAAAAATTCTCTATACTTTTGAAAATAATATGCGGTAGTATTTAACTGTGACACTTCAGGGGGGAAAAAAGCTTTTTCGCTACCAATAATTTTTAACAAAAATATTTTAGAAATTTCGGTAAACGTTTTCTCTGATTAAACATATAAATAAAAATTGCAATCAATTAAAATGGTATTCAAAAATCGCAAAAATGGCAACTGTGGTCAATCAGCATCATTCTGGTTTAGTGGTTATTTTATAGTCTGGATTTTCTGAGTCAATAGATTTTACCTTGCAGGCGTAGGGGCCATTTTGAATTTCCTTTCCTTTGTGATTCAAGATAGTATATGTCCTTATGTTAAGGACATTATAAAGTAATCATAGTTATGATGCTTTTTTATTTTTTATGCTATCACTTAGTAAAAGTTATAGATAAAGTCCTTTATATGCATGAATACCGTTATAAAAGTTAAATTTCTTTAGGTACACAACAAACATTTTTTTTTCTTTCAGAATGAATTCATGTAATACTTTGCTAAAGTAATTTTACATTTAGCGTTATACAACAAAACCCTTGATAGGGAATTTCTTAATTTTTCAGATAAAAATAAATATATTTATTTACACGTGAATAATAAAATTAAAATAAAACTTTGTCAGAAATTAAACTTTTGTTAAAACTGACGTAATTTGTTTTAAATATATTTTTTATACAGTTAGTAACAGTTAGCACAGTTAGTACAATTAGTCTGAGTGAGTAATGCTGACCGTGATGTCTGCCTGGATAGCTTAATTGGTAGAGCCTTGACCTTGTAAGTCAATGATCCGGGGTTCGAGTCCCGGTCCAGGCATTATTTTCACTCAGTCGGAAAAATAAAATTTCAATAAATATACAGTTAGTAGTTTAATAGCTTATGGTGCAAGCAGAGAATTTTTTCTTATATATGTTGTTTTGTAAAGGTTTTATTTTTTAATTATAGACAGGGACGATTATAGTAATTTCACGAGTTTAACAATTTGTTTAAAATCTTGATGCAGTTGTAGCAATTAATGAACGCTTCTTTAGGCACAAAAACACACTTCTTCTTTTAAAATGAATTCATCTGATTCTTTGCTAAAATAATGTCACACGTTTATTTGTGTTACAAAACTATATCCTGACTCTTTTCCAAGCATAAAAATATGTATCTCAGGTTCAAAAGAAGGTTTTCAAAATCTAGAAAAATGGTTATTTTAAATCAACTTTTGGGGATAGAGTATTAATAATCACTATAATTATTATGATTATGACTGTCCATAATTATTTATATATTATCTAATCACTATAATTATTTTGAAAATGGTTTATATAAGACAAATGCTTCTCGTGTACAGGGACTCACAAAAGAATTCCAATTAATCTATGGGCGATTTTTTTTTTCTTTAAGTACGTATTAACAACTTTAAATTACACTGAATATAATGAAATAAGCATACGTTTTTCAGATGTAAAAAACATCTCTTCTATAAGAAAATGGTAAGAACAGTATTCATATTTTGTGTACAGGGTCACACAAAGAATTCAGATACATTGCAGAGTATCAATGGAAATGCTTAAAAATGTCTATTCAGTTGTGTTATGTCATTTTTATTTAAACTGACTAAATTTTGGTGCGTTGTACGAAACATATACAATAAATAAACACTATGTTGAGTTACTTAAATCTGTCAAATCCATTGCTTTCTATAGGATGGTTTTAATGGGAACGCTTTTTAAATTATATTGTACGTATTGTACGTATAGAAGTTTAAGTTTTGGTGGAGCAATCTTAAGCACATCTCTTTTTTTTTTTTTTTTTTTCTAGCTCATCACATAATTGTTAAAAAGATTATTTGTATGTACCTCTTGTCTAAAATGTTATAAATAATAATCAACAAAAATAAGAGGAAATAAATTACATTGTTCGGCATGAAAATTACCTCTGACACCATTTTAGCATATTCTTATGTAAAATGACCTCCTGAATCCGAATATGACGCCTCTTTTGCCCTATCACCCACCGTTTTTTGGAATGGCCCCCTATTTTTATCATTTTTCGGTGATTTAAATGGCTATAAATTTGATTTTTAGAAGGGAGGAGGATTATTTTAACCGTTAAATATCTTCTGAGGGGCTACTGAGTTGGAAAATTATAAAACATGGACATTTGCGACAAGGGAAAAAATTTGGGGTGGGATTTGCCATTGAAATTATGCATTACATATTTTATATATTTTTAATATGTTATTAATGTTATTTTTTAAACTTTATATTTTTTTGTTTTTAGGTGTTAAATTAATTATTTTTCATTCTTCAAATCAAATTCATGGTCATAAAATTATTGAACAGGGAGAGAAATTCAGGGAGGGGTGGTGTATCTAGAAAACGGTGGGTGACTGGGCAAAATGGGAGTCATATTCGGATTCAGGTGGTCATTTTACATAAAAATCAACAAGAATAGTATCATGTCTCGATTTTTTTTTTTTTTTTTTTTTTTTTTTCAGAGCAGTGTTATTTCTCAGATAGTATAACTATGTGATTTCTGACAGAAAGGTAAAAAATTAATAATTGTTTTCCACATAACATCTCAAATAATGAGGTGTGAAAATAATACCAAGCAATAAAAGTTTGAAACCAGTTTATTAGCACTTCAATTATTCTATTATTAGTTTAATCGAGGTCTCTCACCTCTTAAGCAATCTTTAATGTACTTCAAGAAACATCTTTCCTTTTTTTTCTTATTTTCCCCCCGACCTTAGAGATTCAACTGGAGGAAGGCGATACATATCTCGTTTAGTCAGACGGATCAATATTATTGTCTGGTATTTTTGTTTTTTACTGACAACATTAATTTTTGATCTGACAAAATGCAAGTTGTGATCTTGATTCTTTGGTTGATTTTTAAAATGCAGTGCTATAAAATGGGATAATATATATTAGTAATTTAAATAATTAGGATCACATACGTAATATATGTATATATATATGTGTGTGTGTGTGTGTGTGTGTGTGTGTGTGTAACATAAAAAACTATTTTTAAGCGAACTTTTATCTCTTTGAAATATAGCCTTATTTGAAAATTAAAATTTCTGTTGCGAAACTGATTTTTGCGACCTGCACATTGTACGCCGGAAAATGTGGTAAATTAAACGAACTTATGCGATATAGTTATTATTAAAATGCATTTAGAAGGTAATGATTATAACCGTTACATTTTAAATAAATATTCTAAATCTTTATTTATTATAATTACAAAAAGAAAAGAAATATGCGTTTCACTAGATTTGGTTTCAATATTTAACACTTGCCAATGCGCAGGGACTTTTCTATTCAATATACATCACTAAGGGTGCTACCACGAACATATCGAAGTCTTTCGATGGTCGAATGTGACATCATTCTGATGTAATATTTTAAAATAAATTTAAGGTTTTAATCACTTAGTACACTGCAAAGAAATTATGATAGTAAACATATCAGACAATTTTCATGTAGAATTAGCGAGCAGAACTGCTGTTACGATATTTTTGAATTTATAATTTCTGAAAACATATTTCTACGTCACTATTCGACGATCGAAACGTTTCGATGTATTCGTGGTAGCACCCTAATTTTTCATTGCAAAGTTCCTCTAATTTAATGTATGTTTAATCGACTATCATGTATATTAAACATTATTCTTTACAATTAGTGGCAATTATTAAATAAATAAGTACCTACAACTTGGCAATACTGTCATCGGACGGATTACATCTTCAAACTATTAGTTGAATAAAAAATTTTGAAACCTTCGGAGAAGAAGAGGAGGTTACTTATAATTCATCTGTGTTCACAACGAAGTGACTTTTTCTGGATTAATCACTGAATTAATCTCTATGTTTAATTTATGCAAACATAGTTATTCTTAACTCATTTAGAAAATAAAAAGTACGTATAGTAAAGTAGAAAATATTCTGATTGCAAACTAAAAAGGCTAATGTTAAAAAAAAGTTATTTATTTATTTATTTTACTTTTTATATTTTACAGATCATTGTGTGATTAAAGATATTTAAATATTTGTATGATAATTTTTCTTTTTCTTTTCTTTAGCAACGAATACCCCATCAACCAGTAAGTAATTTAATTTATTCAATAACATTTTTGTAATCAGAATAATATATAAATGAGTTAGTAATGAGTAACTACTAAAATCTGGACATTTTGCCAAACAATATTATTCGATTAATTGGGTGTTTGATTTACAAATATTGCATTTTTACATATTTTTATAGTAATTAAAACTGTTAAAACTAATTACAATATTAAAATGTTAAAAGTGGAATTTTTAAATGTAGCAATTGTTTATGCAATAATAAACTTTTTTCATAAAAAAAAAAAAATAATAATAATAATTCAACGCTATTTAAAACAAAGATGCTTTAAAATTAAAACTAGAATTTATTAATTTGATTAAGCTAAAGATATTTAATGTATTAGTCTTTTAATTCAATAAAATTGATCTATCTAATTTTGCTTAAATTTTTAATTTGAAAAAAAAAAAAGGAAGACGAAGAAAGGAAACAGATTTTTATTTTATTCAACTATTATTATTCTTATTTTGCTCTAAAATAAGTCAAATATTTTAGACAATGCAGTATAAGAAAAGAAATACTTATTCGACATAATTACCTTCTTTTGGGTCAACTCTTTCGTCATAAGCATTAATTAAATTTTTAAATAATACGTGCTAACATTTCTACAATTCCTGTATTGAATCAAGCTAATTATTTAAAAGGAAATAAATAGTACTTATCTAATTGTTATAATAAACAAAAGTGGTAAAAATTCTGAAAAAAAAAATAATAATAATAGTAAATAAATAATAATAATGGTAACTTTATTAAGAAGCTTTGCTTTTGCATATACCATTGTTGCAATTTTTTTTTTTTTTTTTTTTTTTTTTTTTAATATTTGCTTTATTTAAAGATTAAAATTCTTCAGTTAAGTAGCCCATCTCGCAGCGGATTAGTCAACACTCTGTCCTTTAGTTCCTAAGTACCGGGTTCGAATTCTAGTTCAGACGTGGTGTTTGTAGTGATTCAGAATCCACTTTTAGCCGTAGGTTCTGGTCTAATAAAAAAAAGTGACCGTAGAGCGACACCTACAGTTGGCAGCAAAAGTATCCGAGCACTAACAATAATCCCTGTCTAAAAACAGTACACTTAATACTGCTTTGTTAAATAAATCCTTGTCGAGTCATGTTCTTAGTCAGTCTAAGAACATGATTCGACAAGGATTTATTTAACAAAACAGTTTTAAGTGTACTTTTTTGACATCAGAATTATTGGCTAGTGCTCGGATACTTTTGCTGCAGACTGTAAAACCTAAACTCTTCATAAACAAGACAGATGGATGGTTGGTTGAATTTAGCGTCGCACTAGTACTGCGCGAAGGGTAATTGGCAACGGTCTGAGGCGCACCCTTAGGGAAACATCATAAATAAGACAAAGAAAACTTTTTAAAATAGTGGTATCACGCTATAAATAATAAGCGAGACGTATTAAACCCTCGACGATAGCTTCAGGGCCCCAACCAAAGTCCCTTCCCGCTCTTCGACGACTTTTTCTTGTCAAATTTAGCTTTTTGTTTCTTCTGGTGTTAGCCCTTTTTTTTTCACACACTTGACATTGTGAGTTTCTTTCGTTTTCATCCCATGCTTTTTTGATAGATTTTTAGCTTTCTTTTCCTCGTTTTTTACATTCTAAACTGCGGTGGCCACCGTACTTCAGAATGTAAAAAACGAAGGAAAAAAGCTAAAAATCCACAGAAAAAGCATGAGATGAAAACAAAAAAAGCTCACAATGTTAAGTGTGTAAAATAATAATAATAATAATAATAATGATAATAGTAAATAAGCGAGTAAAAATCTGTAAAAGTTTGCAACTGTCGTATGATATTTTTAAAAGTAATATAATCAAGTCTGTTTCGCAGAATTATTTTACACATTTTGCCTTATAATGTCCAATATATTTTTCTATTTTAAAATAAAATAACACAAATGCGTTTGTTTTTGTTAGACGATCTGCTTTTTTCCACTGGATGAAGAATTGAGTTATTTTAAGTTAGTCGAAAAGTCGCCGCCTATTTTTGTCAAACTGATTAATGACTACTGATTATTTAAGATAGTTTTATGCTATCTATCGTTGCGTACGTTTGTCAACTTGATGAATGATTAGGTTGTTTGTGACAGTTTCACACAATCTATTGTTATGTGCTTGTACATTAGATGATACATCAGGTAAGCTTGCGACAGTTTCAAAAAATCTACTGTGCATGTTTACGACAGTTTCAAACAGTCTTTTTATTTTTATTTTATTTTATTTTTTATCTTGATGAAAGAAAATATTGTTAAAAATATTTTTCCGGAAACTGACACCGAATGTTATTGCCAGTAAAATAAGGGACCATATTATTTTTAGTTCGAAATAGCAGTAATTTTATTTTTTTGTGATATTCTAACAAAATGTATTATTTATTTTAAAATTTATTACTATTATTTATTGGAATTGCTTTTAGTTACTTTTTTTTATGGAGAAGTTTTTGTTTTGTTTTTTTAGCCCCCCGGTGTTCCTCCTCCAGTTCCTCAGAGACAAGAAGCATCTCGAGGGCCTCCAAGTGGCCCTCCTCCTGGTCCTCCCCCAGCTGGCCCACCACCTCCACGTAGGTCATCCCAAACATCCGCAACTGACGTCGCGGCAGCAGCAGCTCCTTCAGCAATGACTTCTAGGTCATCTGGTCCGGCTCTTTTCCGAAGAGAATCGCAGACAGAAGCAGAGAAATCGGAGAAAGGCCCTGAAGACAGCGAAGATACCATGCGTAACTTACGGAAAACCTTCGCCGGTATCTTTGGAGACATGTAACCGATTCTCCTCCTTGTCTTTTCACCGACATTTTAATTTTGGTTTAGTGTATGAACAGGACGAGGTATTTTATGAATCCTTAACCCACTTGCTGACGATTAAGATACATTCCTCTTTTGTAATAATAATTGCTGTTTATTATCTAGTCTACCCCCAAAAACGTGCTAATTCGGGGGCAACTAATATTTTTCTTTTGAGAACATCTTTTTCTAGAATTCGTTCAATTCTGCACCAGATTACAGTAGATAAGTGGCTAGAAGTTATTGATGTCTCATCAGGTAATTAAACTTTCCTAAAAGAAATAAAATATAGTTTACATTGATTTGAAACAGTTTAAATGATTTCTGTGAGAAACACTACCCAGTTCATTCAATTATTTGAATGATATTTAAGCAAACAATGGAAGTATTGCACTCTGCAATAATGTTGAAGCAGTCGTATATACTTGTAAACAGCGTACTAAAATGCTTTCGGTAAAGTATTAAAAAGTTTAATACAAACAAATATATCTACTGATTTAATTTTATCCTCGTGTGTGGAATTAATTTCCAGACTAAAGGAAGTTATTTGATTGTTTCTTTAAATGCATACTTTTAATTTTTTCCGAGACTTTTAATATTTTCTCCCATGCGAAATACTGATGTATTTTCTTTAAGGCCGATTTAGTAACGATTTGTCGGTCATCGAGTGAGAAAAAATAGATACTGACATAGGTTGTAGATAGATAGTTTGATAATTTCAAACTGATTTCATTTAAGTGATATTTATGATGTAATTTTATAAGTTGAGGTAATATTAAAACGTTTTTTGAATCGTTTTAAATATACTTACTTTCAAATTGTTACAAAACGTTTTTAATACTGTGGGTGAATTTTTGTGTAGTATATTGTATAATGTTTAGATTGTGGATATTTTGTAGTACATACAATAAACCCTAAAGAACACTGTATAAATGTAGATGTAATTTATATTTCTTATTCTCAAAATGTTTTTCTCTTTTGTATCATGTTTTGTAAAGTTGATGCTCAGCAGGAGGGTTAAAGTGGATCTTTACAAATTATAACGTAGCAAAATGGTTATGCTGTTTCTACTTTATAGTGAGTGATTGAAAAACTGTAGAATGAATTTAAATATTTATCGCTATGTTCATGTGTAGGATCCTTTGTCAACTATGAATGTACTTCTTGGTGTTCGTTGGCTTAAGGCGAATTCCTACTGCAGCTCTGAAATGCTGGAAGTAATCATTGAAAAATAATATTTGGCATAACACCATCATTAATTTACCGAGTGATACCTCATTTGAAAAGAAAACAGTGAATTTTAATTTTATAATATTTCAAAACATACGCAATAGATAGTGTATAGACATATAGACATGTACAATATTTATAATCAACGGCAAGTGCCAAAAACAGTTTAAATTCTGGTACCAATATATGTTATTCCATTAGTATAAATAACTTTTTTTATCCCTTCTTCTTCAAAAAAAAAAATTACATTTCGATTTCCACTAACACAAATCGAATCATCTCTTATTCTTGTTAAAATAAGAAAAGGTTCAGTTCTACATTTTACAGAAGATATTAACAATAAAGTACTGCTGTTGAATTGAACTTGATGAATGTTCTTAAAAAGGATTTAAGAGTGAATATTTTCTGTATATTAAGAGATTTTAAATTTATTTTTATGTTAAAAAATTAGTAATAATAATATTTTTCCAGTATAGAAATTACCTTTCAGATTAAAGAGTTTAGAATATAAAATAAATCACTGTTCAATTGTATTTTTCATATTTTATCTATCATTACAAACAGAAAAAGAGATCAAGTAAACATTCAGCACTTAACTGAATGCTTTGAGAATCTTTTTCGGATTTTGATTATTTTCACATATTTCTAGGATTTTGTAATTTTTTTTTTCTCTATCATCAAAATTCATTTGAAGAGGTAAAGATTCTACTGTAATTTTCAAAAGCTGGCTTAAGAGCTGCAGTAAGTTACAAATTGCATGCAATGGAAGCAATAAAAACATGCCTCGTTTTTCAAAATTCAGCATTTGCGTTTTCGTTGCATGCTATAATTTCTTAAAGAAAATTAAATTATATATTAGTAATGTTTAGAATTAATTGTTGTGCCCGTTCTCTGACAAATACTATAAATATATTAAATGTAAAAGTGGAGAAACTAATTAAATACTATTTCAATATGCTTGACTGTGATCTAAATGATGATGAAAGCATTATTTTACATGATATTTTAAATAAATAATACATGTTTGTATTTTGTAATTGACTGAATAATTCTTATTTTTATTTAAAAAAACTAAACTATCTCAGCTTTTGAAATGTTCCCAAAAAATCAAGAGGAACCTACATACAAAATAAAATACATAATCAAAAAAGTACATTTTTGTCTAAACATAGAAGATTAAAAAGAAAAAAAAAAATCAAATTTTATTTGATAGATTTTCATATATGCTATCATTAGATTTAGTCATGTTGTCTTTAGAATTTCTAGAACTGTTTTGTAGATATTCATATTGTCTTATTAATAAATCATACACTTGAAAAGATCATTTCTGCATTACATTAATATTTTTTATGAGTATTTTCAAATAAATTTTATTGTCAGTCTGTTAATAGTAGAATGAAATAAAAACTTTCCTCGAATTGTATTCTAGCGGGAAAATAATCAAACGCATTGTTGATGTAATTTTTTTTATTCGTAGTCGTTCGTGTGAAATCTATATTTTAGAGAGAGTTAGCGTGATGAATTACTCTTCGAGATTTGCAATAATACTGCACAGTCATTAGATAATTTCAGATAGTTTTCTTTTAATTTTTTTCTAATTTATCAATTACATTTCTTTAGAAAATAATTATTTTAAATCAATCGGTAGATTGCGTTATAGAAATACGAAAAAATATCCTTTTCACTTTTCCTGGTTCCTATAATTTCTGAATCGCTTTTACCCATTTTTCTGTCATCAATATATTTGTATAAAGCATTAGAATTTCATAAAATGGACTTTATCAAATATAGGTTCCTCTACATCTATAAAATGAATTTACATTAACATAGAAAAATGAAACAAAAATACATATTTGATCAGTCAAATGACGATTATTAATGTTTTCAGAATTTCTAATTCAAAGGCAAATTATTAATTAGAAGAATAGTTGTGATGTGCGAGATAGTGCCTTCCAGAAGCCCAAAGGCTTCCAATTTGGGCGCATTTTTATTTCCAGTTATCATAGATAGCGATGTTTCTATATCATGTATGAGAAAAATACGTTCAAATTTGAAGAAATTATTTGTAATAGTTATAAACGTATTTGAAGTAACCTGAGTAGGTTATTTTGGCTAAGAACAAATATCTCTAAAAGTGAGAATGAGTTTTCTCCTAAAAAATCCTCTCTTTCTCTTGGAATGTTCATGTCAATAAACTTTAAGTAAAAGATCAGATGAAAGACAATTTATGACCCAAATAAAAGAATAATGGCTCATAAGCGAATTCAGTGGAAGGTAAAATGTGCATTTAAAACATAAATCTTTATTATCTTACATTTAATTGTTCCTTTTTTTTTTTTGTGTGCATTTCATTCTGTGTTTTTAATTTCTTGCCCCATTTGCCTTCCTTATATGCGACAAAAATGGCAGAACGTGCTGTCATTAGGAATAAAAAACAGGTGAGAAAAACTAACATCGTTCACCTGATTTACAACCTTCGTTTTTTGAGCACAACATTTTATTTAAATGTTATTCTTTGGTCAAGAACAATTGAATAACACAAACAAGCAAAAAAAAAAGCTTTGGAGGCATTTAAAAACTGTGAATGACTTCGATCGGTTGCATTTCTACAAAAGACACCTGATGAAAACCTTTTCTGTTTTAACATTTCTTAAATCTACTTTTGCATTATTTCAACGTCTTTTTTCAATACTCAAAATATCTGAGATGAACTATCTCCGATTTTTACTTTTTCAAAAAGTTTTCTTGAAAAGTACTTCCAAAGCTCATCTGAAAATTTTCTTCTTTGAAGATTATAAACGTTTAAAGAAAATTTAAACGTTTTACACGAAATCTCTTGTATATAGTTCCGTCAAGCCATTCTAAACAAGTCATATGCATGTTAGTGAGCTTTCACGTTGTTTTAGAGTGAATAAAAAAAGACAAAATGGTGTTCATTAATATCGGAAGATTAATTAGATGTTTAAAATTTTCTTACTCCATACATTTATTGCGCTTTCGTATTCACATGTGTTCAAAGCAAGCTATCCATTTTTTCAACGATGCAATGTTGTCTGTGTCAGATTTCCCTATCAATGTTCATTGTATTAATACGAAAACTAACTGAAGATTAATTATTGATACTTTTAATACAATGGTTCTCAAGTACTTTGTTGGTTTTAGAGAAATTTTTTACTTAAGTATAATCTACCTTTAAACGGGTGATTCAGCAATGAGCTGTATATTCGCCTATTTTAAACTGGAAAAATTAAATTCTACCAGTTTTCTAGATACAGATTTCCCTCACACAGCCACAAAGCTCGAATTAATTATAGAATGTGATATCGCTGATTTTCTTTTTAAAAATGCCAATAATAATAATAATAATAATAATAGCTGTATATTTTTTATGTACTTATCTGCTCGTTAAAAAAGGCATTCTCCGAAATGAAATTTCCGATTAGAAACTTAAAAAAAAAAAAAAAAAAAAAAAAAAATATTGATTTATTGAATTGATAAACCGTTATCGGCAAACCATGCCGCAACGCTGGTTGTGGAATTTTAATTATATTTTAGAGAATTAAATGAAGCGATAAATTTTTAGAAAATTATCTATGACTGCATTGTTTTGAGGGATTATTTAGATAATTCTACAAGAAAACTGTGATGAAAATTTTTACTTACATCTCTTTTTGTATTTCAACAGAGATTTTTGAAATTTTTTTCAAATGTAAGAATGTTTAGAACTTTATCATGTTCATGCGTTTTTATAAAGCACGTTCAGCGACCGTTGAAAAAGCTTTGAAATTATTTTGGAATTTTTGCAAAAGCTTTTAGAAAATTCAGCATTTTGTTTTTTCTATTTTTATAGGAGAGTGAGTTCTTTTTTCTTGTTAGAAATTAAGTGCATTTTTAAAGGTGCTTCAAAACATAATTTTTTAAATTAAAATGAAATTTTTAAATGAAGATATCTAGCATATATGATGTATCAGAAATTAGTACTTAGAAAAATATTTTATGGAAAAGCTTAAAATTTAAGTAAAAAATGTTTACATTTTCCTATTATTCTTTACTGCAACATGTTACAACTATTTAATAATTTATGTTTTGTCCTTTATTTCTGATATTTTACTATCATATCAAAAATGATTAGTATTTCTTATAATCTGATTATAAAATATTTTTAGAACATATTTTTCAAACACAGATGTTTTAACAAATGTAATCATAGTTTTATTGGAAAAGAAAGAATTTCCAAGAAAGTTTAACTACTTCTAGTATATTTTTTCAAACAAAACTCTTTTGTAACATATTTCGTTAAGATTGTTTTATTTTTATGCATACTGTTGTCATACTAGATCTGATTTTTATTTTCTTGAGAACCACTGTAATTGATCAACATGTGAAGTCTGTAGAACTTTAAATGTCAATTAAAGAAAATAAATGTGTGATGAATACAACATCGTGCCTAGTTCATTGTTTCAGTTTGTCTCATAATTGTCTATATTTTACATTCAGTTGCCGTTGTTCGTTAACAAATACCACTTACACCGAGACAATGAATTGAACAACAAAAATGTTACTGTCGGTGATAACAGATGGGTGCCAGATACTATGCATAATGACCCAGAACTTATAAAATTTCACTTCTTAGATCGTTTTCTTAGATTTAAAAAAAAATAAAAATAAATAAATTGTCACAAAAATATATCTATTTTGCCCAATGTAACTATAAATACTTTCAAAAAACTAAAAGATAATTTTTAATCATATACATATGACTTCAGTGGTTTTAAATTTTGTTTTAAGTCACTTAAAATAGTAACACATCGTGTCTGTACGAGGGAGGTAAGGAGAGGTCTTCTCATGAATTTTTTTACTTCCAAATGAAACTGTGCTTCAACACTTTCGCGACCGCTGACGTAGATTCAAGTCATTTCGAAATCTGTAACTCCGCTAGTGGGCGTTTCCTTCGTAATTTGTATGTTATTTATTTCTTAAGAATATACCCACTGTTCATATTTGTACAATATGTATACTATGGATACAAATGCTTTGATTAGAAAGAGTGTAATTATAATGTATATACATTTGTATTATAAATGTGAATACAAAGAATTTAGTTTTGAAATATTGTAACTTGGGAGAATAACGACCAAAGGCGGACCTTAATACCAAAAAGACAAAAACATGCGGTCACGAAAGTTTTAATATCGAAGTTGACTTGCTTGAGAGGACCTACTGCGAACTGTTGAGAAAATTGTTTGTTTTGGCAAGTTCTGTCGCCCCTTACGATTGTGACCATTAGTTTTATTACATGCTGTGTATATACATATATTCATACATATACATATGTGTGTGTGTGTCTATATCTCACCCTGAAAAAAAAGTGACACAAGTCAAAAAGCGGCAAATTTCACTTAACGTCATTGACAAATGTTTCTTAAGTGCCTCAACACAGCTTGTATGTATAAATGTGTGAGCGTGTGTGTGTGAGTGTTGCAACCTGGCTAATAAAAAAAAGTGACACAAGTCAAAAAGTAGCAAATTTGAATAATTGACAAATGTTTATTAAGTGCTCCAACGTGCACAAAAAGCGTCTACAAGGGTTATTCGTAAAATAAGGTTCCCAACGAATTTTCATTATGAAAAACATGTTTATTGGCATTGAATAATGCATATTTGGAAAGCTTAGACTTTCCCCTATTTTTTGACATAATCGCCGTTGACATCAATGCATTTTTGTATGCGGTCTATCATCTTCTTTATGCCTAAATCGTAGAACTCTGCCGCCGCGGTCCTAACTGTCTGTCAAATTTTTGTAAATGCTGGAATGGCTGACATCAGGGATGATCTCGCTGAGGTCCCGAACCGTCACCCTTCGATCTTTCAGCATTGCTTCTTCTACTGTCGCAATCGTTTCGTCCGAAACCGATGGCCGGCCAGAACATTTTTCGTCATGGACACGTCCGATTTTGAATTCTCTGCACCATTTTCACACATGTTGCACACTCATACACTTTTCCCCACACACTTGGGAATGAATGTCCACCGGCGCAGTGTTTCTTGCACACAGAAAACGAATCACAGAGCGTAAATCGCAGCTGGCGGGAGATACGAATGGGAGCTCCATTTCTCACGGCCACCAAGACAAGAATGAACGTCGCAGACAGCTCACCGGGGCGGGGACTGGGAGAAAGGGAGCCAAACTACACGCCAGTGTCGCCAAAACCTGCGTAACAGCGTTCCTAGTGTCCGCAGCTCTTTGGGAACCTTATTTTACGGACAAGCCTCGTATATTACAATTTATACACTTGAGAGACATTGGTGTCAGTTTTATTGTGGGCTAATCAATGCATTATCTTTACCTTTAAGCTGATTTTTAGAAGCTTTTTATATGAAATATGCTTTGTCATCGTGTCTTCGTGTCACACTAATAAACAAGGCTCCTCCATTTTAAAATAAATATAAGCTGTTCCGTTTGTCGCTGCTTGGCGTAGTTGGTTAGAGCGTCAAGTTAATAACATGGTGGCCGAGAGTTCGATCTCCGAAGGTCCGGCGTGCTATTTTTTTCAGATAATTAGTAGAAAAGGGTGTCAATTGATAAAAGAAAATTTTTCACTGACTACACAGTATCCTAAGAATTTTATAAGAAGTTTTTTAAGAGTTTTTTTTTTTTTTTTTTTTTAGATGTTAAAAAACACAAAATATTTTAGATATAAAAAAAGCCCAAAATAAAAAGTTTTAAGTAAAAAATACATAAATATATTTTTTAGAGTCTTTTTATTGAAATTGGATTTTGTCATTGTGTGTTCGTGTCACACTGAAAAACAAAACGCCTCCACTTTAACGTAAATGTTAGCACCTTGTTAGCTCAATTGAATAGAGCGTCATGTTGATAACGCGATAATTGTAAGTTCGATCCTCGAAGGCCAATGTGTTACTTTATTGCAGATAATTAATAGGAAAGATGTCAAATGATAAAATAAAGATCGTTTGTAGCACTAAGAAAATTGTAGAGAAAAATATAGGCTTTTTCACTTTTGCCAGAGAGGAAAGTTTTTAAATATTCAAAATATTTTAAAAAGCTTTCGAGACCTTTGAAATTTATGGCTTAACAAATACTTATGTAGAAACTAATGACTAAAAATATTGGTCTCGATAGTTTTTTTTAAATATTTTGAATATTTAAAAATTTTCATCTCTGGCAAAAGTGAAATATCTATATTTTTCTCTGTATTTTTCTTATCTATATTTTTCTTTAAAATATCTATATTTTTCTGTTGAAACTTTCATTTATTTATAGCATGTCTTTGCAAGAATAAATTTTTATTTTATTCTTTTCAGGGCTCCACAATAAAAAGCTTCTACTGTTAAAAAATGTTTTTTTTTACTTAAATTTTTACTCCCAGATACTGCATTTTTGAGTTGTGTCACTTTTTTTTGCTAGAATGCGATATATATTGCGAAATTTTTCACGTCAAGTAATTTTCAAGATAGAAATATATTTGATTTGTCAAAATTGATTATGCAATCTTGAATCTGAATTCCGACTGGAAATATCCTTGAAATACCAAAATCAAACTTGTTTCAAGAAAATGTGTTCTTCTGAATTGTAATAAATTTTACAATTTTCTAAATTCCCATTTAAGAAAAAAAAATTTCAGTGTACATTAAAAAAATATTTATATATTTATCATTACTCAAAATAAAGCAAAATAATAAATATTAATATACACAATTAATATTAATATACCATAAAACGTAAATGGACATTATCGCAGCCAACTGCTTTATTAACATTCGTCTGGATAAATTACAGACGTTGCTCTATTTATTAATTTGTCATTAGATAGTTTGAGATTGGGTGTGATTTGGGGGATGTTAGGGTTAAAATCAACTGAATACGCGAAGGTCCTAGGCCTAAGTGGTGTGCCTCCATATGGGGGCTTTATAAGGGCTTCTAGCCCGTATTCACGCAAGTTTTTGATAAAAACATGGAAAACTCTGAAGTGGAATCTGGCATCTACTATCTACCGGTGTGACAGCAAAATTTCTAGGCCAATGGTAAGCCAGTTGCAGGTTGCATAAAATTCATATTATTATTATTATTATATACTTTTTTTTTTTTTTTGCTATTTTAAACCACAGTTTAAAGCAAAATGCAGAGAATTTTTTATTGGCTACTTCTAACAGAAAGACAACTGAATATAAGTGAAAAATATTAAATTAACAGAATGTTTAATTATTTTGCATAATACGCGCAAAAGTATTCTTGAAACAGCCTAGATCTGTATTAACTGTATTTCTAAATTCTTGCAGCCCCATCAGTGGCCGAGAGGTTCTGCTCTCGAGGCTGGTAGACGGGAAATGCCGTTTTTGATCCTAGGTCGTACACCTCGACCGAGTCGTTTGAAGTTTTCCGTGATGTTCTCCGAATCTCACATTAATACGGACTGGGATCCCTTATGAAAAACCCCGGTGAGAGTATTCCACCCAGGTCTGGGGCCCACGTGAAGTCATTCCCCATACAGCCACTGATATCTATTAGACACCTAAATTTCATCCAATGATCCATAAAAAGTGTAAAATATCTTATGAATGTCCATTAAATATCCTGGATATCCTGTACTAATTATAGATATCTATTAGATGTTTAAATACAGACAAAATTTAGACGTGCCTTTTCCGATGTCTAATAGATGTAACATAGTAGATCAAAACAAGATTTAGATATTTTCAATATCTATTAGATCCAATAATCTAATTATTGGAGATTTGGAGATTTATTGGATATGTAACAATCATCTAATGGATGTAAAAAAGAGTGACATCTGTAGTTCTTATAGATATCTGTAGGATATTTATAGATGTTTAATGGATCATTTTTCTTAACTTTTATACATGTTTATAGATGTCTTATGGATATAAGTAGCTGTGTGGGTCCGGCTTTAACCTTTACACCTACATTTTCTTATACCCAAATGCATGAATTAATACGCGTTTTCAAAGCCGCAAACAAAAATAACAAAAGAGAAAATTTATGTACCACTCATAGATCTAAAGAAAAAAGTATCGGGTCCGGTTAAGAAGACAGAGAGAAATGAACAAGTTGATTCTTACTTCAAAAATATATTATTTAAAGAATAACCGACAATCACACCGCACTGATTTGTAATCATATCACAAAATTCTTTAAGACAAAGTAATATATAAATCAGAGAATGGAAAATTTGCAAAAACAATTCAAACTTTATAAACAATTCACGTAATTTTCTCGTAAAATAATAGCTTTAACTTTACAAAGAGCCCAAACAGCTTCTGAAATCTCTGATACTACACACATTCACTGTAAAAACTATATATTTCCTTACTTTAGCGAGAAAATATTTATTACTCCATTATAGATATAGAATTCTCGTTAATTTAGTTCTTATAGGCTAAATGACTTGATTTTCAAAACAATTTAAATTAAAGTTTGCCCCTAAATTTTGCCACATAAATTAAAAATCACCAAAATAATTACCAAATATATCGTCAGTTAAACCACATAGTGGTTAATATATCTTACCAAAATGTCTAAATATTAATTTTCTATGATGACTGTACGCGTTCAGGTAAACTAAGTTTAGTACTTTATATCAAAAATAAGATTTACTCAGTTCAGTATTTCACATCAAAAAGATTTCGTTCAATTAAAAGTGCACAATATCACTGATTAGCTTTTATTATTTTATTTATTTATTTTCTATTTTGAAAAAGTAATACACTTAAAACCATTTCATACGATATCTGCCGGCAGACTACAACATATTCGAACTATGTATTTTACTTCCACACCATTGTACAGCCGGTAACAAAAGTATCCGAACACTAGCAAAAATTCCTACATAAAAAAGTGGAGTTAATACTGTTTTGTTAAATAGATCCTTGTCGAATCATGTTCTTAGTCAGTCTAAGAACAGGATTCGACAAGGATTTATTTAACAAAACAGTATTAAGTGTACTTTTTTTTACATGGAAATTTTTGCTATAGTCTTCTTCCTCAAGAGAGGCGGTTCAAGGTCATCCGCCTTCCCCTTTTCCCTTCTAGGTTGCTTAGTTACAAGAGATACAAAACTTTCCTCTCTTTTTCTACACATCACTTTCACCTGCTTTTGAAAAATTGTACCCGGAATATTTCCTCCCTAAGTGCAGTGTGATAAAAAAAAGGGCGAAACTCGACAATCTCCTCTCTGATAGTGGGAGAGATTTATGACCTTGACCCGACTATTCTAAGGAAACAGAGCATAGTGTTCGGATACTTTTGTTACCGACTGTATATTAAAAATTATTTTATCTAGGGAATATATATCACTAAAAAACATGCTATACAATAATTGGCAATAGATAATAAATCATCAGCATTAAATTAATTTATAAAAACTTGCTACCTTCAATCTTCGCCCATTTTTTCGCCTGATAAAAAGTCGTGCTGAATTATTTCAACCCGAAACAGCCGTTGGAGTTTCTGAAATTTCTTGTATTTGCTTACAAATTTTTTATTCGTCAACTTCTAACACCAGCATTACTGTGCATTTTACTGCAACTATAAATTTTATATACCTTACCCACTTCCCAATATCGTACAAGACTACCAGTGCATTATAAATAATATATATATATACATATATATATGTATATTTAATTCATTTTACATTATTATCGTCCATAACTAAAATATTTTCGGTTTACTTTGTGTATGTTATGTATGTCCTTGTAGGAAAACGATAAACGGTAATAATTTTGCATGAGAAAAAAAGGGAATATCTTGGAAACATTTGTGGACTTCATTTTATTTGGAATATTATAAAGTCTTTCAAATGTACAGTCGGTAACAAAAGTCTCCAAACACTAGCAAAAATTCCTATGTAAAAAAGTACACTTAATACAGTTTTGTTAAATAAATCCTTGTCGAATACTGTTTTTAGACTGACTAAGAAAAGGATTCGACAAGGATTTATTTAACAAAACTGTATTAAGTGTACTTTTTTTATATAGGAACTTTTGCTAGTGTTCGGAGACTTTTGTTACCGACTGTATCTAAAGAATTTCCATTCAAAGACCATTCAATTTATAATTATCTGAATTCTTTTGGGTGTTTTTGCAAAGGAATGATAATTACTACACACTTCTATTTCAACGGGAAACTTCACTAATATATTAATTATATTCACAAAGATCAGACTGCCTTAAAAAAAAAGCGTACTTTTATTTATTTATTTATTTATTCATTTATTATTATACACTGAAAGAAATTTTGGGGGCAATATCTACTTAAAATACACTGATGAAAAAAAAAAAATCCCAACACCAAGAAAAAATTATTGTACAGTAATGAAATTTCAGCAATACATTTGTCTAGGTAACATATTTAATTGATTAAAGTTTCAAGATCACAGGTAGAGCCATTGGCGAGAAGAGCCATTTCAAATGTGAAATGTTGGTACAGTAGTAACGGGTGTAACCGCCAGAATTTTGAATGCAAGCATGCAAACGTGCATGCATTGTGTCGTACAGGTGTCGGATATCAGTTTGTGGGATGGAGTTCCATGCCTGTTGCACTTGGGCGGTCAATGCAGGGACGGTTAATGCTGGTTGTGGATGACGCTGGAGTTGTCGTCCAATGATGTCCCATACGTGCTCGATTGGAGAAGGATCTGGTGATCTAGCAGGCCAAGGCAACATGTCGACACTCTGTAGAGCATGTTGGGTTACAACAGCGGTATGAGGGCGAGCATTATCCTGTTGGAAAACACCCCCCTTGAATGCTGTTCATGAATGGCAGCACAACAGGTTGTATCACTAGACTGACGTACAAATTTGCAGTCAGGGTGCGTGGGATAACCACGAGAGTGCTCCTGCTGTCATACGAAATTGCTCCCCAAACCATAACTCCAGGAGTAGGCCCTGTGTGTCTAGGCCGCAGACAGGTCGCTAGCAGGCGTTCACCTGGCCTCCTTCTAACCAACACACGGCTATCACTGCGACCAAGGCAGAACCGGCTTTCATCAGAAAACACAACAGATCTCCATTCCGTCCTCCAATGAGCTCTAGCTTGACACCACTCACGTCGCAAACGGCAGTGGTTTGGAGTCAGTGGAATGCACACTACAGGGCGTCTGGCTCGGAGCTGTCCTTGAAGTAACCGATTTGTAACAGTTCGTTGTGTCACTGTGGTGCCAACTGCAGCTCGAATTTCAGCTGCAGACGCAGTACGATTAGCCACAGCCATACGCCGAACACGGCGGTCTTCCCTCTCAGTAGTGCCACGTGGCCGCCCGGAACCCGGTCTTCTTGAGGCAGTACCTTCCCTTGACCACTGCTGCCAACACTCATGCACAGTGGATACATTCCTGCCAAGTCTTTCTGCAATATCGCGGAAAGAAAACCCACCTTCTCGTAGCCCTACTACACGACCTCGTTCAAACTCAGTGAGCTGTTGATAATGGCTTCTTCGTCTTCTTAGAGGCATCCTTGACTAACATTAACCCACTACGTCAAATCTCAACTGTAAATAACGATCACGAACCTTACAGCGCTTATTTAAAGCAAACCTCATTTGCATGTTCATAGTGTCGCTACAAGCGCCACACGTCATCTTTCAGATGTATAAACACGCCTACCAAATTTCGTTTATCTAGCACAGCTCCTTCCTGGTGTTGGGATTTTTTTTCCCATCAGTGTAGTTTGCCTAATCAACTGTTTAATTCGCATGACTCTTTGTTTCCAAACAATAAATAAGAAAGACACTACTTCTTGTTTGTTTATTGATAACATATACATCATATTTGTATGCTCACAACTTCTTTGAAAAAATGAGATAAAAATATAGAAATGAAATAAAAAGAAGAGAGAGGAAAAAAAAAACTTGAAATCGGTTTGTGCAAAATAGACCAAACTAATTACATACAAAATTTTACAAATGTATCAAGCAAACAAATTCCCGATATTCTATGTAGAATAGACATAAATTGGAAAAATATTTAAAAATAAATGGAAATTAAAGATTCGAATCATAAAAAAGTAGTATTTCAGGGAAGTGTTAATAAATATGATAATGACGACAGTGGTATGTATAAGGTAATTATATTGCGTATAACTCCATAATGATGAAGCAAAAAATCCTTCAGCTTTGTTAATAACATAATGACACAGTAGTTTATGTCATTTCGATTTATAAACGCTGTAATCAAATATGCACTACACCTTTGTCGCCAATTAATAAATAAATTATTATCGTTTGCTAAGGCAATAGATAACAGAAAATAAATAATGAGAAATATTTTAGATTCATAAAAAATATGCCAGTTCATTAGGTTAAAAAAAAAAAGAAAAAAAATCCATGTTGACCGTAACATAATTTTTTCCCCCTTTCAGAATTTTGAATTACGAATCTCTTAATTTTCAAAAACGTGAATAGAAAATTTTCGGATTTTTATACTTTCAGCTGTTATGTTTAAAGTGCTTTTTAGACTAATTTTTTTTTTTTTTTTTTTTTTTTTTTTTTTTTAATTGCACGTGTGTGACAGTGCACCGATGTTTCATCTGAAGGACATTTTATTTTGGAAGTTCCATGAACTATTTGAGTAATCCTAAACGTGCAGGAAAATAGTAGTTTAAGAAGCAAAACCTGTTTGTCTCATAACAATATTTCGAAAGAGCCGTTTGCCATTTGACACAAGAGAACCTTTCTAGAAATCTTTGCAAAAGAATAATTAGCTCTAGCTAAGAAAATTAGCTTTTTTGTAAAAAATAAAATAAAAAATAAGATAACTGATGCATTTCATTGTACATTTTCCTCGATGTATCAATATCAATAATCGAAAGAAAAAGTTAAATGCTTGTTAGCGATTGAAAACAGATAATGATTATTTTATTTTTTAATAAATTCGACTTCTTTTATGCTTGTCACGATTGATAGAAAAAAAATATCGATAATTTCCTTTCATTTTACTGTAAGGGAAAAAAATCCTACTTTATCATTAAATCTTTAATGGGGAGATTTTTGTTTTACTCACAGACACAAAACCATTCATATTTACAAAGTGTTTAATGCTATTAAAACTAAAAACAATAATTTTTAAAATAAAGTATATAATATTTAATATAATTTTTGAGTAGAAGTATTTGGTCTGAAATAACAATTAGGAGAGGGGGAGAGTATCAAAAATTAAAAGCTTGAATACATAGTATGTTTTCCATACCACTACGCTCTAAAGAGTTAAGGAATATAATTTAATACTTTCATCTACGAAATTTTGTAGATTCAAAAGATATTACTTTCGATTTTTTTAACCTATGAAAAAGGTTGAAATAAAGTTTTTTAGTTGGGTTTTGCGTTGCACTAGTACTGTTCAATGGGTAATTGTCGACGGTCTGGGATGCACCCCTAAGGATGATCCGGAGACATGCTATTACAATTTTGATCATACACGGAGGAGATGGCTCCCCCGCTTCAGTGACCCCCCAGAGGTATAATTTGGATGTTAACATAAAGGACATTGCGGCCATGACGGATTTTACGTGCAGCAGCCACCATTAGTGTACACGACGGTCTTTGATCGGCTCGAGTATCGAACCCACAATCTTCCAATTACGAGGTCAGCGCTTACAGACTGGGATACCGCGGTCCTCAAAAAAAGTAATTAAGTTCATTTAATATCGACTGCCACCAGAAATTACAGTCAAAAGCAAAGAAATAAATAATTTTTTATCGCTTAGTTTTAAAAGCAAAATTTTGTATTTAAAGAGAAAAAACCGGGAGGAGTCTTATAAAAACTTCAAAGAGTTTAAGAAAAAACGAAAAATTGTTTTCTCGTTTCGATGTTTTTTTTTTTTTTTTTTTTTTGTGCATCATTAAAATTGATGTTACATATTAAAATCGGCTTAATGTTCTTTGTAAATCATTACACTGACTGATATGCACATATATTGGGTTATTGCAAAAGTCCGTGCTCGATTTCGTAGATGAATTTATCGTTGAATTAATTAACTCGTTAGTAGTCGCTAGTTGGTCGATTTGCCGCCCATCCTTCAGTTTTTCCAGATTTTTTTATTCAATAGCCACCCAAAATTTTTAGAAGTGGCATTTGATATACATAAAACGCGAATAAAATCGAAGAAACGTCGATCACATCACTTCCTAAAATTATTGGTGACAATTAAATAAAAAGTACGCAATCTGTAATAGGTGGCGCTGTCTATAGCGACTACTAACGGGTTAATTATATTCCATACATTATCACTGAAAATATTGTTAAGGGAATAACTATCGGTAATTCTATTGTTTTTCAGCATTTAAAGAGCTTGGGAACTCTTCGAAACACGATTTCATTACAATCTTAGTATACACACACTTTCATTGGACTCAACTCAGCCATTGTCATGAATTCTGCTTTTACAACATTTATTTTATTTTATTTTATTTTTATTTTTACTTTTTGTGTGTTGTTTTGCCAAATCCATATTTCATCTTCAGTTTTGACTCGATTCAGGAAAGATTTCTTTTATAAACTGGCAAGGAGAGAAACGGTGAAAAGACGGTTCAGTTTGTTCCGCTCTGTCAAAACGTACGGAACCATGATATCGGGTTTCTAAGTGTATCAAAAATCATTAAATGGCAAAACACAATACAATTATCAATATTTCGTCTCTTATTAATCTTTTTTAGTAGT
This sequence comes from Salticus scenicus, assembly GCA_963930645.1. NCBI lineage: Eukaryota > Metazoa > Arthropoda > Arachnida > Araneae > Salticidae > Salticus > Salticus scenicus. The sequence continues at coordinate 306,746,229 of OZ005651.1, read as the reverse complement.
AACCCATGGATTATAATGATCTAATCAATGTATAAATTCATTCGTGAAATCGAAAACAAACTTTTTCAATCACTACAGTGAGAAAAATTTCTGTAACTGACATCTAGAATCTAAATTGTGGCTCTAGTGAAAATAGTTCCAGGTCATCCTTATAAACCCTTAGTTCCCTTTGAAAATGAGTTCTAGAAATCCCTATTAGAATTCTAGAGCGTTTGCCTATATTATCGAGGTCAAACTTATTTAAAAATCTCTACAAATAAAAGCGAATACAACAGGCGAAGTTTAGCAACTATAATCTTGGTTTGTGACCTATTTCTACAAAATCAAGCGAGAATTTCTCGTAATAAAAAAGATTCAGAATATTCAGAATATTGTTTCACCGTCTAGAAATGCATAGACTAGAAATTATCGATCATTTCATCTATTCAGCTTATTGACGTGCCTTATGCGCATAGCTCGGAAATCTATATTTCTAGTGCAGGGATTTAGAAAAGGACCACCTTTTCGTTCTAGATGATGGCGGTATATCCTTTTTTTCTCAGTGCAATATAATGTACAGTGCCGGTAAAAAAAAAAAAAAAAAAAAAAAAAATCTTTACACTTGAACGACAAAAAAATACTTTACATGTCAGTTGCCGTTCCCACCATAAAAATCTGTTGAACTCCAGTGATGACACGTAGTGTTAGTCGATCACAGACGACCTTTCCCTATCCTGTCAATAATCAGTTCACCTCGTGCACTTTTAGAGTTAGGCTGTACGCTCTTTGATCCCGTCAGCCAGCATTTCGTTCATTTGTTAAAAGTTTGATAACCTACATTAGTATTCCCACTCCACACAATGGGTCGTATTAAGCTTAAAATGGAAGAGAAATCTCATACCTTGACTCTGCTAGAGAAGGGAACCTCTGTGATTGATGTAGCCAGAGATGTAGGCAGACCATTCTGGATGTAGCCAGTTGTAGCCATCTGGCAGATGTAGCCATGAAGATCCATGCCTAAACGGCTGCAGTCGGCAATAAACTATAAAGATGAGATGACAAAATAGTGACCGACTAACGTCACGTGTCATCATTAGGGTTCGACACATTTTTATGACGGTAACGGCAACTGACATGTAAAGCATTTTTATTTATTTATATATTTATTTTTATTTTTATTTTTTTAATTTTTATTTTTATTTATTTATTTATTTATTTATTTTTTTTTTTTTTGCCGGCACTGTACTTTTTATAAAATTGTCGGTAATTACTGTACACTATACAATGTACAGTCGGGGAAAAAAAAAAAAAAACGCAGCACTTGATTTTATTTCGTTATTAATTGAAAAATTTAATAGACACCATTCAACAGAAAATTAAATGCACTTTCTGAAAATGTTGTCGAATTTTTAATTAGCGGTTATCGAGATATTGAAATGAGCGACAACTTTGATTTTTTTCTTCATATTCGAATTTCTGAGAGTCTGGCAGTGCGGAAAAGCATACTGTTTGTATACTTTATCTTTATTATTCATAGAGTTATGATCAAAAATGTGTTAGGGGGTTATCTGTAAATGTAGAAAAATAAAATTAAGATCCTACAAATATAAGACAAAATTTTACTGTTTCACACCGGAAATATTTCATGAAAAAAAGAGTTATAAAAAGTAATAAAAATATTAACATCTTTGCAATACCTTAATTATCATGAATACAGTTTTTTGGTATATGTATTTGTACATACTTCAGTACTTTTTTAGATAATTTTAGGTATATTTAAATACATTACACTTACGATTGATCAGACAATACTCTTTAAAAAAGTGCAATATTTTTCAATTAAAAAGTGTCTATCATGGATATACTGATCACCAATAAAGCTTAAATTTTCTTTAGTGCGAGTGACATAATATACAAACTGAAATAATATAGCTATATATTTTCTACAACAACGCATAAACTAAATCTTTTCGGATAAATTATTGTAAGGTTTCATAAAGTAAATATTAAACAATTTTAATTGCACTTACCAGTTTTGGGTCAGTTGAACTCTTTGGAACTGTACGATTTGTTTTATAATTTCTATGAAAATATAATTTATTAATTAACGCTTTGGCGACTGCTGACGTAGATTCACGTTATTTGAAAATCTGTAACTCTGTCAGTGGGCGTTTCTTTCGTAATTTATGTGTTATTTATTTCTTAAGTATGTACCCACTGTTCATATTTTTGCAATAAAATATACTACGGATAGAAATATATTGATTAGAAAGAATATAATTATAACGTATATCCATTTGTAATATAATTGTGAGTACAGAAAAATTGTTCTGAAATATTTTATTTTGAGAGAATTACGCCCGCAGGGAGATGGTTGGATGGTTGGGTTTAACGTCGCACTAGTGCTGAGCAGATGGGCAATTGGGACACACGCCTAGGTCCGGAGACATGCCATCACAATTTTGATCCTCCACGGAAGGGATGGCTCTCCCGCTTCGGTGACCCCCAGAGGTATAATTTTTGATGGGAACATGGAGGACATTGCGGCCACGACAGATTTTACGTGCACCAGCAACCATTAGAGTACACGACGGTCTTTGGCCGGTTCGAGTACCGAACCCGCAATCTTCCAATTACGAGGCCGGCGCTCTACCGACTGGACTTCCGCGGCCCCGCCCGTAGGCGGACCTTATTGTCAAACAGACAAAATCCTGCGGTCGCAAAAGTATTAAAATATATTTTTAAAAGTTAAAGTATATTTTTAAAAAAATGTGAAGTTAAAATATATTTATAAAATTTTAAAGACTAAAGTATCCTTAAAATAATAATCCTCCCCCCTACAAAAAAATAAATAAATAAATAAAATAAAATAAAATAAAAATAAAGCAATATATGAAGTAAAACATTAAACCTTTAACTATGACGACAGTTAAGAAACGATTTTACAAGTCTGTCTTGCATTCCAATTCCATTCGTTTTTTCTGATTGACAATTTTTACATTCAATCTATTTTTCTATTTCAAACAGTAAACCCCACCTATTTAGTTAATTTTTTCTTCTAGTGTTCGTTTAAAGGATTCAAAATTTATCACCAGTAATCGATGAAGTAAATACCACTTGTGTATATTTTTGTCAACGTAAAATAAGGGGTTTAACACGAATACTCAAAGTCACATTTACTTTTCGTTTCTGTATTTTTTTTTTTTTTTTTTTTTTTTTTGAAGAACGATAAAAGGCGGGGCTTTAGAAAACAGGAATTCTTGATACTAACACTAATGTCTAAAAATTAACATTTTGTTTCATTTTTTTGCGTTTGACGATGTTGTTATATATAATTAGACCCATAAATAAAAAATAAAAATATTTTGTTCAATTTTCTCCGTTATTTTTTAAGATTTGCTTCGTTATCTCATGCAAAACATTTTAAGAGACGGCCCCCTAAAACAATCCAAAAGAAAGATTTATTTATATCTCGAAAACTAATAACTGGAATGAGCTGCAAATTTGCATACCCATATTTCTCCGCATTAGCATTCATTTTATGTAAAAATTAGTATAGGTCATAATTCATAATTTTTATGAATATGAATTTATTAATATTTTTCAGAACCAAAAGTAATGATGGATTATGTTTCGGTTTCTTCCCTGTATCTCGTAAAAAAAAAATTATATCGATCAAGTTATTTTTTGTGAAGATATTAATAAATGTTTGAAATATGAATTTAACATTAGCACCTTCAAACTTTGAACGCTTATAACTCTGTGAAAAAATTAGTAAAATATACAACCAATATACTTTTTCGCGTTGTCACGATCCCAGGAATCCAAATATAAAATAAAAATGGGGCATTACCATTGAAAAAATCAAAGTTGGTGCGCGTTTTAATATGTAGACGGCCCCCAATTCAAAATTTCCGTTCATATTCTGAATCTACTCTCAATTCCCCGTCGAATGATACCTATTACATTTTTGTGCATTGATTAGCAACGGAATTACATTGAGTGCTGCGTTTTTTTTTTTTTTTTTTTTTTTCCCGACTGTGCATTGTAAACCTATAGAAATATATTGCAATGAGTTAAAATCTGTGATTTATTATTTAGTTACAAAATGGTTTATAAGTTAGATATTTCCGGCTAAACGTTTGTGTATGAGATAATCATTCTCATTTTCGTTGGGGGTAAAAATAGAAGAATTAAATGCCTAAGAACAGGGTTATCGATCAAGATCACATTCAAGAGTTAAAATCAGAGTAATGAAAGAAAAATAGTTTAACATGTAAAACAATGCAAATTAAAATTACACTAAATTAATAATAATAATAATAATAATAAAGCATTTTTAGAATGAAAAAAATAATTAATATAAAAGAACTAAATAATTTTCATATAAAAAGGATTATATACCATGCAATATAAAAAGGTGGGGGAGAAGAAGAAGAAAAGAAAAGGAAGGAGAAAAATAAAGCCGATAAAAGAAATGCAAACGATGATGAAATCCGTTTTAAAATGACAGAAACAGAAACTTTTTAAAACTAGTATTTGTTTTAAAGAAAAAACATGCAAAGGGAAAAGAAAAAACCATCTTCTCCAAAGCTGGAATTTTAAACGTGTTTCTTAAAGTAAGCATTTGTCAGTTATGATGTTTTGAATACATTACTGATTTTTGCAACACGACATTAAAGAGTTGAATAAGCAAATATTTAGAATATTAGATATCGATTTATTTTCATAACACACAATAAAAATATCATATAGTAGATTATTATAAAGAAAATGCGGCTTTAATCCATTAAATCTCTGAGTTGAATTTATATTGTTTTCATGTTTCATCCGTTACGTCTAGTTTGGGAGAATTAGTCGGTGATAAATGTAAAATATTTTGGCTTTAAACTTACAGTTATACAGAAATTCAACTATTGTTTGGATACATTATTAAGTCAATGCCCCAATAGAAGTACTGTTTTAACGTAATGCTTTCATTCTTGGATTTTGTTAATGTTTTTTAATTAAATCTTCTATTTATTCATATTATTTCATTTTCTTCCTGGGAAATGTTTGAAAAGGTTTTTCACACACACACACATATATAATATAACAGTTTTAATACTACTATATGCATTAACATTTGTGGATTTAATAAACTGTTTAGGCTATAAAATGGGGGTTAATGTAATTGATACGTAACATAAATTTAAATTAATATCACCGTAATTGTACTTTTTAAAAAGTAAAGTTATAAATGAAGGTGTTTAAGACAATAGTTAAATTGTTGCATTTAATTCAAATTGATTTTAATGCATCTATTTAAATAATATTAAATGTCTACACAATTGTTTATGTCTTTAAAATTTCTGAACTCGTAAACACTATTTAATCTCATTTTAAACCAAATACCAATTTTTTAAATTTTTTTAATTTATTAAACCTTTCATGATTTTATCGTTAAGTTTTAATTTTTTCTTGCTTGTTTTTTTTCTTTTTGCAATAATTATTATCTTTAATTTTTTTACTTTGTTATCACATGGTTTTGCGGTAAGTTGAACGCCCGTAAAGCTTATTTAACAGTTTAACCTGCTCCACTCATCTTAAGCCCTGGTAGCTTCTACTCCTTCTTTTTTATTCTAGTTTACATGTTTCTTTGTTCATTAATTCTGATCATCCTTCTCTTGTTCGATCATTGTAAAGAATAATATATATATTTATATAATATGACTCATGCACGCTGGCTACGTGGGTGCTTCGTGCACTCAAGCACCTGTAAAAAATTTCCGTGAATGCAAAGCACCCATAAAATTTAAACCAGAATTTAAATTTACAAATACAGAAAATGGATAATTAAGAGACTTTTTATTTATTAGTATTTTTATTTTCATTTTAAAAGACATTTACATGAGGCAAATACACTTTATCTTTTAGTATAATAATCAATTATTTAATTTAGCACAATTTAGTATATCTTTTAGTACCGCTCGGTAATTCTTTCGTTTCCTAGATTTATGGAACTATCACACACTATGTATTTGGTTAGCTATAACCTAAAAAGAAAAATGATCTGTGTGTGTACTTGTCTTCTGAAACGTTGGGTATTGGAGGTTTATGGGGTGTCTCGGCAGACGACAGGCGATAAGGTTATCTACCACTAAGTTGCATTACCTTTATAAATGTTACAAATTATATGTAGGTGTTTTCAAACTACAGGTTTTCGTATTTCGTTTAGAACCGCGAACAGTGGTTCTTACAACTGGCAGTCTACTTGCTTGTGTAGGACGTTATGATTGGCGCTGTAGTAAGGCAACAGGATATTCCCGGCCCGTTCGGTACTTCAATCATCCCCAGGTGTATTGTATTGCCTCACTACATAGAGCTCCTCTTGCACAATAACTTTTTGAATGGCTATAACTCGAATAAACGGGCTGCATGTGTATTTATATTATGAAACGATGTAAGTGTATTCCAGTTTTATGGAGTAGTCTCGGCAGATGACAGATTGTAAGCTTAGCTACTAATAAGGTGCATTATATTTTCAATTTTGCAAATTATAAAACATATTGTAGTTGTTTTCACAATATAGGTTTCTGTATTCCGTTTGGCATTGTGAACAGTGACTGACAAAGCTAACAGTCTTTTTGTCTCTGTGGGATAGAATGGTTGGAGCAGGAGCTGCAGTGGGGCACCGGCATCCGTCCCGCTCGGTACTTCTATCCTCCTTAGGCGTATTGGACTGCCACACTATATGGGGAAACTCTTGTACAAGAAGTCTTTGGTTGACTATAGTTATTTTTACACTATAGATTTCCGTTTTCTGGTTAGCGCCGCGAACAGCGGTTCTCACAATTGGCAGTTTTCTTGCCTCTGTAGGACGGTATGGTTGGCGCTGCAGTGAGGTAAAGGGACATTCCTGTCCCATTAGGTATTTAAATCATCCCCAGGCGTATTGGACTACACTACATAGGGCACCACTTCCACTATTAGTCTTTTGTTGGCTATAACTCGAATAAACGATCTGCATGTGCATTTATATCATGAAACGATGTGAGTGTATTCAAGTTTTATGGAATAGTCTCGGCAGATGACAGGTTATAAGCTTAATTATTACTAAGGTGCATTACCTTTTACAATTTTACAAAATATAAAGCATATTGTAGTTGTTTTCTAAATATATATTTGTGTATTCCGGTTGGCATTGTGGACAGGGGCTCACACAACTAACAGTCTTTTTTGTCTTTGTGGGATGAAAAGGTTGGAGCTGCAGTGGGGCACCGGTATATTTCCGTCCCGCTCGGTACTTCTATCCTCCCCAGATGTATAGAATTGTCATTCTATAAGAGTCTCCCCTTGCACAATAAGCCTTTCGTTGGTTATAACCTGAATAAACGAGCTGTAACTGTGCTTCTCTTCGGAAACTGTGGGTATATTGAAGCTTTATGGTGTTATCTTGGCAATCGATAGGCGATAATATTATATATTATTAAGGTTCATTAACTTTTTTAATTTTACAAATTCTAAAGCATATTGAATTGTTTTTACACTACATAATTACGTATTGCATTATAGCTTTATAATGAAATGTTAAAAAATAAAAAAAAAATTAATTTTTCAAAAACAGGAATAAATTTAACGATTTAGGTATGACTAGTTTGTATAACAAATTTCCCCCATAGACTAACACGCTGTTTGGTCTGCCGACGACAATATGTTGACAGTCAGCGGGAATTTCTTCGGTTTGAGAACGTCTGTCGCAAAGCACCCAGAGTATTATTTTAATATCGGCGCCTCTGACAGGATTACATTGAATTGCGAATGACTTGCGAACAATTGCAGAAATATCTTTTTGTACTCATGGGAATATTATGTAAAAAATAAAAAATCTTATGTGTGACGCCACATGGATTCCTTATACAACAGTAGGAATATACATATTTTTATGAAAACATTGACAGTTTTGTGTGGAGTAACTGATTCGTAAATGAACAGTCAAGTTCCAGTCCACGAACATTCCTTAAAAAAAAAAAAAAAATAAATAAATAAATAAAATAAAATCTGCTTTTTGAACCAAAAACGTAACGATAATACGACTATACATGCCGCCGAGACAAATATACTAGTTTTTTCAGGAATAGTACTCAAAGGCTTGCTACAGAATACCTCTTTGGCAAATGTACAGCTTAGAGTACAAAGAAAATCATTCGAGAATAAATGGCCCCGTTTTGTTCTCTTTGGCAAAAATTAGCGGTGGGAAACGATAAATTTTACCAAAATAATTAACTCAGTTAAAATTGAGAAAGGGTTTCTGGCTATCCTGAAACAACACTTGCCGCAAAATTTTATCGACAATCTTGCCAAACTAGAAACTAGTAGCCAGCGTAGATTTTTGGTCTTGGTATCGAATTTGGCGAAAATTTGTAGTTTAGGATTGACAAAGTCTGGAAGCTCTAACTGCAATAATAACTGGAATAATCTGGGAAAATTCATTGGTTTATTTCGCAGAACAAATTCTTTGAAATTTCTATAAATGACTCACAAGACTATAAAAAAAAAGAGTGATTGTAGCTGATTGTAGACTAGAATTTGCCTATATCTTTACGTGTTACTTTTTACACGGTATTACAGTTAAAAGGGAAACAGATTAACGTTTTCCATTTCCACGAAGGTGGTCTTTCACTTAGCGTCAAATTAAGGATTCAAATGCGGAGAAAAATGGTAGTAAGGGATTTACAAATTTGGAAACTTCACCTCAATAGAAGTCTAGCTCTGGACATTTTTTAATGACGCATTGGTTTCTCGTGCAGAACTACCTTGAAAATTCCCTAAACCACTCACAACACTTTCGATGAATTCAAATTCCATTCAGTCTCCAAAATATTCGGTTGTTCCTGATTTAGCGAAATTTATGATCTGCAATGTATTTAACAATGTTTATTTGATTTCTGTAGTAAAAATGACCATTTCATTAGATTGTTTCAATAATATTAATTTTTGTAGCAGAAAAAAGAGATTTATTCAACTGTTTGCTAAATATATATATATAGTGCATTTGTCGACTAGAGCTTGCTTAGTTCTTAAAGAATTACTTTCTACACGCTAAAATGTCGACATTTTTTATCAATATGATAACAGACTCTATCTATGGGCTGAATATTCATTAAATGAAATACATTCGTCGATTAGAACCTATTTCTGTTTTAAAGAATCAACTTCTATAAAGTAAAATGCCGACAACTTTCACAACAATAAAATTATGGGCTCTATCTACAGGCTGAATATTCATTAAATAAAGTGCATTTGTCGACAAGAACCTGCTTATGTCTTTAAGCATAACTTTCTACACGTAAAAATGTCTTCAACTTTCATAACAATATCATTACTAGCTCTATCATTAGCTTATTTTAAAATCTCTATGATGCTAGGTCATATATAATGGCCTAAACCTTTCTATTTTTGGTCATTATGAATATAATTTTCCTAAATATCTCCAAAACGGAAAATCATAGAAAGTCCAAAAAGGGAGGTGCATAACTAGATGTTATAACAAACCTATATACTAATTTGCAACGTCCTACGTCCAACCGTTTTCCAGTAATGTGAGATACATACCCACACACACATACACACACACTCTCTTACATACAGACGTCACGAAAATTCATGTAAAGTCGTTAATATTTTTGAAACGGGGACTCGTATTAAAACCAAAGAGACAACTAGACATCATAGCAGTTGCATATATAAATTTTCAACATTCTACGATCATTCATTTTTGAGCTATGCGAAATACAAAATTCATTTCGCAAATCGGGATTACTATACTTCCTTATGCTTTCTATAAGGAAGTAACAAAAACCGAGAAGTTGGTATAAGACTAAAAGAGAATTTTAGAGAGAGAGAGCAAACAACAAAAAAAAAAAGGCCTTTCACTATGCTATTTTGCAAAGCATTTTTCCCCGTTTAACCCTGAAATGAGCATTCTTTATTATTCTTTAATATATTGGAATCTGCGTGACATTTTAATTGTGAGACAACCTATGAATAACATGCCGTAAAGATTTTCAAAAGGAAACTAATAGGAAAGAAAATCTATTTGTAAAACTGACACAAGGAAATCTGAATGTCAAGGTGTTTAAATAAATACCACTATATAATTAATACTTTTCAGATTTTGCTAAGCAACTACTCATCTATTTAATATTGTGGTTAAAAACAAACCTTACTTTGGAATGTATTTAAATCCTTTATACCGTTGTCAGTATATTTTATAATATATTTAATATTCATTTAATAAACCTTTCAGCTTATATATTCACCTTTTTTCTTAAAAAAAAAAAAAAAAAAAAAAAGTCAAATTTTTAACATTTAAATTTTATAGTTCAACGAAAATAATCTTTCCTGTGGTTTTTAGAAAATGATTAAGAAAAAATTAAAAAAATCTCTTATAGTAGTTTCAGAAAAAAAAGGAGGGGGGGAGGGGAAGGTTATTCTGCTTTAAGCTTCAGGCTTAATGAAAGTTTTACATAACTTTAACGAGTTTTACATATTTAATTTATAACTTCAGACAAGTTATAAATTTTACATGAAAGATAAATTAATTTCAAATGAATTAATATTCTAATTACTCTATAGGTTAATAATTTATTTTGATAAAAATAATTTACTTTGTTTCATACAGAGCGAAAGAAAGATTGCAAAACTAGATATACTATTGCAAAAGATATTAGATAGTTATTACATTTTAAGTTCCTTATCTTTTCTAATTTATTTCAGCAATATATTTTTTGTAAACATATGCTGCCAACTTTCCTAATTTTTCTAACACCACTATTTTAAATATAAATACTTTTGCTTCATTCAGTAATGAAAAAATCTTCATTTAAATCAGATGATGATAATTACTCTAAACTAGAATGTTGCAGTAATCACATATTTTCTAGTATATTTTTTATACAAATTCATTCAGTACAAATATTTTATTAAAATGATTCTTTATTAAAATTTTTCTTCCATGATGAATACAAACGATTTTCATCCCAGAGAAGTATAATGTTAAATATACAAAGAAAGACAGTTTTATGCTCTACAAAATAGCATATTAAAAAAGGCTTCTTCTTTCTTTTTCTTTTTGCTTTTAATAAGGAAAAAAATCGATAATTCTATTTTAAATTAGCAGGCTTTGCCTTCTTCGCTAGTCACTATATTCAAAGGAATTTTCAAAAAACATTAATCACTATATTTTAAATCACTTTATAAATAATAAAATATTTTTGTAAAAAAAAAAATAGAGCCGACTCCAAAAAGCAACCCCAAACAGCACAGTTAGGCTTAACTTATCCACAGTATGTCTTAAGGACGTTTCTGGGATGTCTTTTCATGCAGAAGACATCTTGAAGATATCCTAGGGAGGCGATGTGCTGTCTGGGACTATTATTCAAACAACTAAAAATGAAATGAAATCGGAAGTTGCGCCTAAGAGTATGAAATAAATTCTTTCGCCAAACAACATAAACACTACAATTAATCATAACTTTTGAAGTCGGCGCAAAATTAGATAAAATTAGATATTTTAACAGATTTGTTTTTAGGCCGATAGCTATAAACGCTTTTGCCCCGAATATTCATCTTCATAGTTTCCTTTATAATTGTATCACTGTATACAATTGGTCCATTAGTAACATTTACAGAGAAGAGTGAACATCCTTCGAAATTCAGTATTCATGTTTTTAAGAAATTATAAGAGTTTTCTTTTCAAACTTAATATAGATTTCATATTTGTCGTTTTTGACAGTTTTTGGATTTGGCGGTCAAATCGTAATACAAAAATATACACACAAGATGTATATTTTCGTAATATACATTGTACGAAATATTGTTTCACATTCTTGATTGTTCTCTTAATATGCCTTATTAAAATAACCATGATTTTTGAAAGAAATCACATATGTTCGGCAGATAATTTGGCGATCTCTTTTTTTCCACCAAGTGCGACAGATACCATGTCAACTCCGCAAACTTTTGCAGTTTAAGAAATCTTAACTGTATATGAAATAAAATAGTTTTCGGCTTTGTTTTGTAGATGGAAAAGTGAGATGTATATTTCGATAAGAATTTGATTTTTGTATTGAATAAAACTATCAAATTTTATTTAATTTTGCGCCGACTTCAAAAGTTATGATTAATTGTAGTGTTTATGTTGTTTGGCGAAAGAATTTATTTCATACTTTTAGGCGCAACTTTCGATTTCATTTCATTTTTAGTTGTTTAAATAATAAATGCTTTTTGAAGTCGGTTTTATTTTTTTTACAAAAATATTTTATTTTTTTCCTTTTAGTGAAAATCTATTTGTAGCAGAACATGAGAAGAAGTTCGACGGCAGTGTCACATATCGCAACACGCAAGAAAAGTGACAACCTCTAAAAATGGTAATTTCGAATTTATGTCACTGAAAAATAAATGAAGTGCCCCAATGTGCAAAAAAAGGTTACATCTCAATCTCGAAAATTATCCACTCGAGATGCAGTTGCGTCAGTTTTATTCAAGTCATTGCCTTATTTTAAAGTTAATTTTTCTCAAAAACTGCATTTTAAGTTAGCGTCACATTTCTTGCCTTTATGCGATATGAGAAAAAAAAAACTATCTATTGGATCCACATACATTTCATTAAAAAGCTTTTAGAAATGTAAAGAAAAGGTGCGCTACATTCGTAACCAAAAATCCTCTTAGGTAGGATTTTGATTAAGAACGTATTTTTGTTACATGTAATATAAAAGTTTCTAATATCAGTAAATATATGAAATATAAACGTTCAAAAGAGAAGCAGCTTGAAAAGAATCAATCACTGTAAACGTAAATGTCTTAAATTCAGTTTAAAAAGTGTCTTAAATGGATAGTCATTTTTTTAAGCGAAAAAAAAAGTCTTACTTTTTAAGACACCTTTTTGCATCAGAAATTAATATATTGCAAGTGTCTTAAAACGCCGCCATGTTTTAGGCTTAAAAACACCACCATGTTAGGCTTAAAAATACTACCGTTTTTAAGGCTTTATAAATAAATAAGTAAATTATATGGCATGCGATTATGTTTTCTGTTTAAAATATATTTTAGAATTGTTTAGAGCATTAATGAAATATTTATATAAAAAAAGAAAAAAAAGTCCCATTTTCCGGCGTTAGGACTCGAACTCACACTGTCTATGGAAATCGAAACCTCGAACCACGCATCGTCGGAGTGAAGCATTTACCAATCACGCTACCGTCGAATACAGCATTACGTGTTTTTATATAATACAGTGCGGTATTCGTGAAACGAATCGCAGTGTTATGTTTTATTTCTAATTTTTTGCCATAAAACTATTTATAGTATGGTATCTTAAACTTAATAAATATTATTATCTTAAATTTCATATTTAGAGGACCAGAATTTTTTAATAATGCATAACAAGTATGTGAAAGTTGCATCCTTCGATGATAACGATTTCTTTCCTTAAAGTGATATTTAAATGAAAATGAACTGTAATCATGAATACAGGAAAATTTGTAGTTTTACATTTAGACGTAGGTAAATTTGTGAAAGAAAATTTTTTTAAATGAATAATAATAAGAAGAAATAAATAAAAAAATATGCACAAATTATTCATGATTGTTCACTTATAAATTCGCTTTCTTCTCTACAAATTCCTTGCTACGTCCGTCTTTACACTTTTTCTTTTAATATAAAAAAGCTTTAAAGACAAAGATTTTTTTTTTTTTTGAACGAAATAAGCTTTGTGTCTAAATATGTTGTTCATGAATTGTGTTAAAGATAATAGCATGCAAATATCATTCACATCCCTAGAGTATTATTTCATAAAAATATAATTTCATAAAGTTACCATAATTTAAAAAGTTTAACTGATTATTATATAAAATAATAATATATTTACTGAATGTGGAAAGAAGTAGGATAAGCATATTTTCTTAAAGTAGATTCCATATGAAAAATTTTCTAAGTAATGCAAGTGTCTGAATTTCTAAAGTGTCTGAAAATTCAAACGCGTTTTGCTGTCTTAAAATTCGCGTATTTACGTGTTTCAGACATTTTTGTGTCTGAGCTGATATTTCACACATATTTCTGTCTTAAATTAAGATATCTATACCGTCTAAGATACATTTTAAGGCATTTACGTGTCTTAAATGCCGTTTCAGTTGTTTTTATGTCTTAATTTAAGACCCTTTTATTTGCAGTGATGACTCTCTGTTATTCATATAAAGCTATTAAATGAGGCTGTAGAGAAAAATTACAGCGTATACCTTTAATAAATTAAAACAGACATAGAAACGATATAACGATAACCTCGACTGCAATGCACATCTGGATTCCGATTGAATTTTACAGAGCGTACGTGTCACCCACTATGTTTGAACGTGCACAGCGTATAGTTTAAACAAGGATCCAAATGTGCATTGCAGCTGACGGATAGAAGTTTAAACATCGAAATAAAGGTCTATTTGCTTTCTAAGATCGTTTCGGCATGTTACAGGGCAGGAAATTCCGAACACACAGATACACGTTAAAAACGTTCTGTTTTTAACATTCATATTTATAAAGTACCATTCTGCACTAAATCGATGACGCTCTACAACTTTGTAATTTACATTTCTTCCAGTACTTCATAATGTTTTCGAGATAGAGACGCTATTTCTGCTATTTTCCACCGAAGGTGCTGTAAGAGGTCGCATCTCGTAGCGCATTGCCACTTTATTATACTACTATTACGAGTGTAACTGCAGCCATTCGGCATTTAAAAGAGTGAAAACGGACTTTTGTGAGCATCCTATGATTTGTTTATATCTTAATGAAATCATAATGGGATCTATTTCATGTCAAGATCTTTACAACAAAAGAAAGTATTAAAATCGGAGCATCTCTTACGAAGTTATAGGCTAACAAACAACAACAACAAAAACATGTGGTTTGAATTAAAAATGTTAAGTCGGTTAAAAACGACAATACGCGAAACGATGTGACCGCTTTTTGAACAATATAGCATATGTGTCACCAGTTACGCTACAACGTGTGCAATGTAGTTCAAGTGTGCATTGTGTAAGAAATTCCGAACAAACAAATGCACGTTTTTAGTGTTCTATTTTTAGCATCAATGTTTACAAACTGTCTTTTTGTACTAAATAGATCACACTCTTCAACTTTGTAATTAACTTTTTTTCTCTATCTTGAACCTTTTTTGAGATAGGGACACTAGCTCCATTATTTGCCACTAGGTGGCGCTGCAAGCGGTTTAATATTGTACCGTATGGCTACTTTACTATACCTACATATCACTTTTATCACTTTAGCTGCAATCGTTTTACAGTTAAAAAAGTTGGAACTGACTTTTTTGGGAACACTGTATTTTCTATTGATCGTAAAGATATTACAATGGGACCTATTTCAGACCAAGACCTTTTCAACAAAACAAAAAGTATCAAAATCGGAGCAGCCGTTCGGAAGTTATGAACTAACAAACAAACAAAAAAATAATAATAAAAAAAACCATACTGTTTGAATTGAGAACCTCCTCCTTTTTGAAGTCTGTTAAAAACTAAAAAAATTCCATTGAAATTGCTTAAAACCTCGCTTCGGGTCCCTGCTGCCTTCAGCATCGACTTCCCTGTCCGCTAGGTATCGATTCCGTGTATTTACTGCTTAATTGCGTCTTAGTCAGATATTTCAATTTAGGTGTAAACTGGATGATAAGTAGCGCTGCTATTATTCAAGAAGTACGTTTTTCGGACAGATTATCATCTTCACTCTCAGATAATAGATGGCAGCACCAGACAGTCTCTCTAGCTAAAAAAATTAATTAAATAAAAAACTAATTAAAAATTTCAAAATCTGGCTTCTAAGTACATCTGGAAAGGTCAAAACAAACCTCCATGCAAAATTCTGTAGTAGTTCTGGGATCATCCATTTACCTACAAAGTAATCGATACACCTCTAAGTTTAACTTTGTTTTTTATCACTTTTTCGTCATCCATACGGTTTAGGATACTGTGTGAAGACACTTTTCTTTTATCAATTGACAGCATTTCTAATAATTATCTGCAAAAATAATACATTGGCCCTGGAAGGATCGAAACCCCAATCTTCACGTTATTGGCATGACGCTCTAACCAGCTGAGCTAATGGGCCACGAGAAGATTTATACTTTTATATTTCTGTGTCCAAAGTCGATAATTGCGGAAATTTATATATTTTAAATAAATTTTAAAGAAACTAATCAAAAATTCGGAAATCGGATTTCCATGTGTATCAGAAGAGGCCAAAATGGGTTTACATGCGAAATTCTGTAGCTTTGCGATCAGCCGTTTGACTACAAATCGAAGATTGAAGAACACACACTCACACATACACACATTTTCCTTCCTCATATTTAGGTCATCGCAGATCGGTGTTTCAATGATTAAATATATAGACGAGTTCTTTTGAAAGATAGAAAGAAAGAAATTTAAATATATTTGTTATTATATGAGAAAGTCATTTTACATTTCTTGATTATAAATTTTTCTTTTCTTTTCTTTTATCATGTATCTGAAATTTTCTTTAAACTTTTATAAATTCACAACATCGGCATTTTGATTCTCGTTTTCCAAAAATTTTTTTTGAAATTTTTAATATTTCATTTTGAAGCTATAGAATCAAAAAATTCGATTTTTAGTTCCTTTTTAGTACTTAAATGTTTTAAAATGAAGTATTAAAAATAATAATTATTATTGTAATTTTTTTTTTTTTTTAATCGAGAATCAATTTAATGGTTGTGTGTTTTCTAAATCTAAATAAGAGAAAAAAAAAAAAAACTGTTTGGTAAAGAGTAACTTTCATAATAAATTTTCCTATAGATTAAACATGGAGTTAGAACAGACTCGTATGTTGATGGGGATATATAGAAGCTGTATGGATGCAAAAAAAATTTGAGAGGTTGTATATTAAAGTAAGAGGTAATATGAAAGATGTACCGTGTGCAAAAAGCCCGTTATTTATTTATGTCATCTATGCATATTGAAGAGACACTTCTTTGTTAACTAATTTCTTGTCTTTTCACACGAGCCACCTGTTTTCCTTTTACGTTATTTTACTTTCGTTTAATCGTTCTGCTATTACGTCGCTTGATAAAGGTTTTAAAGCCAACGTCGCATTTGTACAAATCGTTGAAAAGTACATATGAATTTACATAGAGGACAAGTTAATATGAATTGTCCGTACTCTTCTTACCAACTATTTTTTAATAATATTCTTTTACACAATAATTATCTGCAATTAAATTAGACGAAGATTATTATTTGTAAATATTGACATTAAAATTATTTATGGTACATAATAACTTGACACTTGTGCATTTATGTCGCGATCCACCAAAAAATTACATGCGACCAACTGCCGGGTCATGATCCGTAATTTCGGAAACGTTACTTTAGCTGATTTAAATTAGCATCGTGGAAAGAAAATGTTTTTCTTAAAAGTTAAATGAAAAGATTGTAGAAATGTATCTTTTTCGAGAATTAATTATGCATAAAAGTACCTTACTTAATACTGCGAAAATTCACAAACTTAAAATGTGTAAACTATGCATTTTTCTTTTATTTGCTGCAAAAATGAATAAATCTTTATGAATACGACTATTTGAATTTAAATATAATTAAGCAATGATGTTATCACTATTTAATAAAAATTTAAATAAAAAATCGTTTTTTAAGATTAGAAGCTTTTTATTGTGGAGCCCTTAAAGTCCTAAAATAAAAAATTATTGAGGTAAAGAAATGAAATTTTAAAGAAAAATATAGATATTTCCCTTTTGCAAGAAATGAAAATTTTTAAATATTTTAAACATTTTAAAAAGCATTCGAGATCAATATTCTTAGTTATTAGTTTTTTGTATAGTTATTCGTTAAGCCATAAATTTCAAAAGTCTCGAAAGCTTTTTAAATATTTTAAATATGTAAAAAATTTCATCTCCTGCAAAAGGGGAATATCTATATTTTTCTTTAAAATTTCATTAGTGTTAAAACTTTCATTTCTTTATAGCATGTCTTTACCTCAATAATTTTTTAGTTTGTGCTTTTTAGGGCTTCACAATAAAAAGCTTCTAATCTTAAAAAATGATTTTTTACTTAAATTTTTATTTTGCGCTTTTTAGTTAAAAATAAAGCTTCTTAAAAATCTAATCAAAATTTCATAGGATACTGTGTAGACAACTAAAGATTTCCTTTTAGATAGTGACTTTTTTTTTTTAATTATCTGAAAAAAAAAATAGCACGACGACTTTCGAGGATCGAACCCACGACCAACGCATTATGAGCATGACATTCTAACCAAAAGTCATAGAACAGTGAAAAAAAGTCATAGAACATGCTAGAAAAATCTATGTAATGCAAAAAAAATATTGTTCTTAAATGCTTTTCGAAATACTTTGAATATTTAAAAATTTTCATCTCATGTAAAAGTGAAATATCTACATTCTTCTTTAAAATTTTCTTATTTTTGGAACTTTTATTTTTTATAGTATGTCTCTGTAAGAATAAAATTTTATGCTTTTTAAGGCACCACAACAAAAAGTTTCCAGCGTTATTTTTTTATTTTATTTTTATTTTTATCTATTCATTCATTTATTTATTTATTTGTTATTCTTTTTAGTTACTAAAAAAAACTTCTTAAAAAAACTAATCAAAATATCTTAGGATACTGCGTAGGCCATGAAATGTTTTGTTTTTAACAAATGACAACTTTTTCATTATTATCTACAAAAAAGTAACCTAGTAAAGCTAGTAAAACCTTTGAAGACAGAACCCGCCCACCATCATCGCATTATCAACGTGACGCTTTAACCAACTGAGCCATTGAACGATATAAATTTCCTTACATTTACTTTAAAATGGAAGCGCTTTTTTTTTTTTTTTTTTACAATCAAAAATATTTTGTGATTTTTTTTAATATCTTTAAAAAAAAGTTTCTTCAAAAAAAAAAAAAACTCTTCAAAAAATTGTTAGGATACTGTGTAAGCAACGAAAAATGTTCTTGTATCCTTTCACAACTTTTATACTAATTATCTGCAAAAATTAACACGCCGGATCTTCCAGGGACCGAACTCTCGACCACTGCATTATTAACGCGACGCTCTAACCTACTGAACCAACGAGCGACAAACGGAATGGCTTATATTTACTGTAAAATGAAGGCGCCTTGTTTAGTAGCGTGACACGATGACACGATGACAGAGTCAATTTCATATAAAATTTAAGTAAAAAATCATTTTTTAAAGTTAGAAGCTTTTTATTATGAAGCCCTAAAAAGCATAAAATAAAATTTATTCTGGCAAAGGCATGCTACAAAGAAATGAAAGTTTCAACTCTAAAAAAATTTTAGAGAAAAATATAGGTACTTTCCTTTTGCAAGAGATGAAAATTTTTTAATGTTCAAAATATTTTAAAAAGCTTTCGAGACCAATATCCTTAGTTATTAGTTTCTGTATAGTCATTCGTTAGGCCAGAAATTTCAAATGTCTCGAAAGCTTTTTAAAATATTTTGAACATTAAAAAATTTTCATCTCTTGCAAAAGGAAAGTACCTATATTTTTCTCTAAAATTTTTTTTAGAGTTGAAACTTTCATTTCTTTGTAGCATGCCTTTGCCAGAATAAATTTTATTTTATGCTTTTTAGGGCTTCATAATAAAAAGCTTCTAACTTTAAAAAATGATTTTTTACTTAAATTTTATTTTGTGCTTTTTAGTTACAAAAAAGGAAAAAGCTTCTTAAAAAAAAAAAAAAAAATTAAAATTCCTCAGGATATTTTGTAGACAACGGAAGATTTTCGTCTATCAATTGAATTGTTTTTTTTTTTTTTTTTTTTTTTTTTTTTCCATTATTTATCTGCAAAAATCTGGAGTGACTCCACTCGACTTTGCGAACATTGAGTAACTAACAGTTTTGTAGATAAAATAAAGAAAGAGGAGTTGCTAAACAAACAAAAAAGAGAAAACCATAACAGAGTGTTTGAGTATTTTTCTCCATATATCACACGAGGTTTTATTTAATGCTACTGAACTTTGAGCCCTTAGATCATAAGGATAAAGAATTTTTCGTTGTGTCCCTGTAAAAATCTATAAATGCTAGATTCACCAAAATGCTTATAGTTAGTGCAACAGTGATTTATAATATTCATACAAATTTTCAGCTCAATTGAATAAGGCGTTTAGATGCTATCGCTGATCTCATAGGCCATAAAGATAAAGAATTTTTCTTTGTGTCCCTGTAAAAAAACTGTAAGTGCTAGATTCACCAAAATCTATACAGTTGGTTCAAATGTGACCTATAACATGCGTACAAATTCTTTGCTGAGATTAATAAGGCGTTTAGACGCTATCACACTTTTAAAAATTTGGCAAAGAATTTTTCTTTGTGTCCCTGTAAAAAAACTATAAGTGCTAGATCCTCCAAAATCTATACAGATTGAGTATCTGTGACCTATAATATGTGTATAAAGTTTTTGCGCAATTGAATAAGGCGTTTAGATGCTATCGCACTTTTATGATTTTGGTCCCTTGGCCATAATGATAAATAATTTTTCTTTGTGTCCCTGTAAAAAAACTATAAGTGCTAGATTCACTAAAATCTATAGGGTTCGTACTATGGTGACTTACAATATACGTACCAACTTTCAGCTTATTCGAACAAAGCGTTTAGACGCTAGCGTGTTCACTCACAGACATACACACATACATACACACATACATAAACACATACATACACACACACATACACACATACATACACACACACATACATACATCATCGTAAAAATAGTGAAAACGGACTCGTTGGACCTCGAAACGTATAGAAACATCAAAATCTCGAATTCGGATTTTTGACATGATTACAATACTTTCCTCACTATAGTGTTCGGAAAGTAAAAAAAGTACTATATCGTCTTTAGAGGACCGAATCCGGGACCATCGCGTTATCAGCATGAACCAAAAGTCTAAGATCTGTCAAGAAAAATCATAGAACATTCTCTAATAAATACTTATACAAAAGGAATATTGTTCTCGAATTGCTTTTTAAAATATTTAGAATATTTAAAATTTTTCATGTTTTGCAAAAGTGAAATATCTATATTTTTCTCTAAAATGTCTTGTTGTTGAACCTTTTGTGATTTTATAGTATGTGTCTGCAAGAATATATTTTTATTTTAGGCATTTTAGGGCTCCACAATAATAAAAGACTTTCAGTGTTATTTTTATTTATTTATTTATTTATTTGTTTGTTTGTTTTTATTTATAAATTTACTGAATTTTTTATTTTATGCGTTTAGTAACTTAAAAAAAAAAAAAAAAAAAAAAAAAAAAAGCTTATTTAAAAAATTATCAAAATTCCTTTGGACACTTTGTAGTCAATGAAAGATTTTCTTTTTTCTTTTATGATTTTTAGTATATAAAGAAAAGCTTCTCAAAAAAAAACTCTTCAAAAATTTTTAGAATACTTGCGTAGACAATAAAAAATTTTCTTTTATCAGTTGACACATTTTCTATTAATTACCTGCAAAGTTTAACACATCGATCCTTCGGGGATGGAACTCACCACCATCGTATTAGCAGTTTGACGCTCTAACCAACTGAGCCAACGAGCGACTATAAGGACTGCTGACATTTATTTTAAAGTTGAGGTGCCTTATTTAATAGCGTGACTTGAAGACGCGATAACGAAAGCCAATTTCAATAAAAAGCTTCTAAAAAATTATTTATTTATTTTTATTTAAATTTTTATTTTGTGCTTTTTAGCAACTAGATAAAAAGCTATTTAAAAAAATCTTAAAAAATGATTAGGATACTGTGTACACAACGAAATATTTCCTTTTATCAACTGACATCTTTTCTATTAATTATTTGAAAAAGTAACATGACGCTCTAGCCAACTGAGCCATTAAGAGATAGCGATACAATGAATTGCTTACCTTTTTTTTTTTTTTTTCTTTTGAGTGGAAGTGTCTTTTTTTTTAGCGTGACAGAAAACGCGATGACAAATTCAACTTCATATAATAATACATAATATATATATAAAACTTCTAAAAATATTTATTTTTGTATTTTGTACTTGAAACTTTTTATTTTGAGCTTTTTTAATATCTAAAATATTTTGTGTTTTCTAATATCTAAAAAAACAAAAAACTTCTTAAAAAAAAAACTCTTCGAAAATTCTTAAGATATTGTGTAGTCAACGAAAAATTTTCTTTTATCAATTAACACCTTTTCTACTAATTATTCTCAAAAACTAATACGCCGGACCTTCCGAGGATCAAACTCTCGACCACCGCTTTATTAACGTCATGCTCTAACCAACTGAGCAACGGAGCCACAAACGGAATGGCTTATATTTACTTTAATTGTTTACTAGCGTGACACGATGTCAAAGTCAATTTCATATGAAAAGCTTCTAAAAAATTTATTTATTTATTTATTTTTACTTACATTTTTATTTTGTGCTTTTTTGTATTTAGATAAAAAGCTGTTTACAAAACTCTTAAGAAATTATTAGGATACTGTGTACACGACGAAATATTTTCTTTTATCAATTGGCACTTTTTCTATTAATTATTTGCAAAAAATAACACCTTGGCCCGGCGAGAATCGAACACACGACTCTCGCGTTATCAACATAACGCTGTAACCAGCTGATCCATTAAGAGATACAATGAGTTGCTTAATTTTATTTTATTTTATTTTTAATATATGTATAATAGAAGCGTCTTGGGTTTTTTAACACGACAAAAAGCCGATGACAAATCCAATTTCATATAATAGTAATATAATATATATATATACATATATATACATATACATATATATACATATATATATATATATTATATATACATATACATAACGCTTCTAAAAATATTTTTTTTAATGTATTTATTTTTTACTTAAAACATTTTATTCTGTGCTTTTTTAATATCTAATATGTTTTGTGTTTTTCAATATCTAAAAAAAAAAAAAAAAAAAAAAAAAAAAAATGCTTCTTAAAACAAACTCCTCAAAAAATTCTTAGTGTAAGCAACGAAAAATTTTCTTGTATCAATTTACACATTTTCTACTAATTATCTGCAAAAATTAACACGCTGGACCTTCCGGGGACCGAACTCACGACCACCGCGCTATTAACTGGACGCTCTTACCAACTGAGTCAAAGCGGGACAAACGAAATAGCTTATATTTACTTTAAAATGAAGCGCCTTGTTTACTAGCGTGACACGAAGACACGATGACCAAGTCAATTTCAATTAAAAACCTTCTAACTAATAAAAAATTTCTAAAATGATAAATTAAATATTATAACCAAATATCATATTTTTAAAAAATTTAAAGTTTGTGATTTTAAATGTTGCCAAAAATCTTCATTCTTTATGGAGTCTTAAATAAAAAGAAAATCCGAAATTTTGAACTAGTTTATTTTTTAATGAATCTTTTATTTGCCAAAGCAATCATTATCATTTCTCTTCCATATTCCCTAGATTAAATTCTGAATAGCATTGGATTATATATATATATATATATATAATGATATATTAAGCGTAGTAAAAGCCAAGCAACAGATACAAGATCACTGAAACCACAAAGACCAATAACCAATAAGGATGAAAAATATTTTTTTATGTAGGAGAAGCTCAGAAAGGTGAAAAAAATTTATCAGGGGATAAAATACACATATTTAAAGAAACCAAATTTATTAATTAACAGCCTGAAAAACAAACTCAACAAAATCTTAACAGGAAAACTTATACTGAAACGAAATTTATGAAAAAATAATTTAAGAAACTTAAGAAAGGAAGGAAGGAGGCAGGCGGCAGGCGGCAAGACTTGTGACTTGCCTTTGGGGTTAAACTAGTTTCACGCCGGCAACACTCCCTCAGCCTGCCGAGACCAGAATAGGAGTCATATAGATTTAAAAAAGCAAAATCCCATAGCAGATAAAGAATAATGCAACTATGAAGCAGTAATGAAAATTATTGATTACTATGTGTTTGATAGTATGATAAGAATTTTAAGAATAATTGACAACTCAGCAATGGAGAAACTGAAAATTTAATGGAAAAGGAAAGATTGCATATTAATACAAAGTAAATGCAACAAGCCTTCTGCTTTTTTTTTTTTTTTTTTTTTTTTTTTTTTAATTTAATTTCACAATCCCACCCAACCATCCAGCCAAACACACCACCCATCCTCCGTAATCAAACATCTGCCCACCCAACCGCCACCTTTCTTATTGTCTTTTATTATTTTATAATTCTTTTTATTACGATACATTAAAGTGTACACTTTTTTTTTCTTAACCCTTTGCAGCGCAGGGTAATTCGGATCATTTAAATTACACTGCCACCGGAATTTACGAATAAAATTAAAATAAAAGCTATTTGAAATTTTCAGGTTAAAAAAAAGGCTTTTTCTGCTATGTTATAAATGTAAATTTTTGCTAAAATATTTCCGGGATGAGTTTTTGCAGTTCAGAATTAAAATTAGGTAATAATTTAAACGGAAAACTTCTTAAAGAATGAAAAGAAAAAGTATTCAGCCTAAGAAAACTGTTTGGTATTAGCATTCTCAGTGAAAAATACAAAAATGCAACACTCCAATTCTGTAAATAAAAGAGGGGGGGTGGGGGGAATGTTAAAGAATTTATAATAAAGCTTTTGTTTGCAGACACATGCAATTTTTTACCATGTTTTTATTAACTTCGATTCTTGTTTGTTTGTTTGTTTGTTCAGTGCAAATCTTGCAATCGATTTTTAACTAACTTCCCGACTAGCTAGACATTTAAAACTTTCAGGACAGCTCAGAACATGGTGACGATATATTTTCTTAATACTTTTAGTCAACTGTTTCAGGTCCCTACTGCCTTCGGCAGCGTTTATATGATTCGACAGAAAATTTATTTAACAAGCTTCCCGACTAGCTAGACATTTGAAACTTTCAGAATAGTTCAGAACATGGTAAAAATGCATTTTTTTAATACTTTTCGCCAACTGTTTCGGATTCCTGCTGCCTTCGGCAGCGTTACCAGTACGAAGCTTCCAATCGATTTTTCACTAACTTCCCGACTAGCTAGACATTTGAAACTTTCAGGATAGCTCAGAATACGGTGACAATACATTTTTTTTAATACTTTTAGTCAACTGTTAGAGGTCCCTACTGCCTTCGGCAGCATTTATATGATTCAACAAAAAAAAAAAAAAAAAAAATTAAACTAACTTCCCGACTAGCAAGACATTTGAAA
Organism: Salticus scenicus; assembly: GCA_963930645.1. Lineage (NCBI taxonomy): Eukaryota > Metazoa > Arthropoda > Arachnida > Araneae > Salticidae > Salticus > Salticus scenicus. The sequence goes on along the minus strand of OZ005651.1, from coordinate 306,720,966 downwards.
CTTTCAGAATAGTTCAGAGCACGGTGAAAATGCATTTTTTAAATATTTTTAACCAACTGCTTCGGGACCCTGCTGCCTTTGGCAGCGTTTCCAGTACGAAGCTTGCAATCGATTTTTAACTAACTTCCCGACTAGCTAGACATTTAGAACTTTCAGGACAGCTCAGAACACGGTGACGATACATTTTTTAAATACTTTTAGTCAACTGTTTCAGGTCCCTACTGCCTTCGGCAGCGTTTATATGATTCGACAGAAAATTTATTTAACTAGCTTCCCGACTAGCTAGTTCCGAATAGTTCAGAACATGGTAAAAATGCATTTTTTAAATACTTTTTGCCAACTGTTTCGGATTCCTGATGCCTTCGGCAGCGTTACCAGTACGAATCTTTCAATCGATTTTTCACTAACTTCCCGACTAGCTAGACATTTGAAACTTTCAGGATAGCTCAGAACACGGTGACAATACATTTTTTTAATATTTTTAGTCAACTGTTAGAGGTCCCTACTGCCTTCGGCAGCGTTTATATGATTCAACAAAAAGATAAAAGTTTTTTTTAACTAACTTCCCGACTAGCTAGACATTTGAAACTTTCAGAATAGTTCAGAGCACGGTGAAAATGCATTTTTTAAAATATTTTTAACCAACTGCTTCGGGACCCTGCTGTTTTCGGCAGCGTTTCCAGTACAAAGCTTGCAATCGATTTTTAACAAACTTCCCGGTTAACCATCTGAAACTTTTATAATAGCTCGAAACACGATAGCAATGAATTTTTTTAATACTTTTAGCCAATTGTTCCGGGTTCCCGCTGCTTTCGGTAGCGTTTATATGATTCAACAGAAAATTTAAAAACATGGTACATAAAAAGTTCTTTTTATATTGTAATTATTATTATTTATTACAGAGCATTTTTAATAACTTTTTTTTTTTTTTTAAACCGCTTTATTTGTAGAATAATTCACTTCAGTATATAGTTACGATTAAATAAGAAGAAAAATATTCTTCAGAAAGAATGTTGTAAAAGATGCGGTTACTAACAATGCTTTGGAAAAAATTAGAAATGTTGGCATGTGTGTACTTGTTACCATAGTCAACTATCAGTTGTAATTAAAAAACGACCAACGGTAACAAATAAATAATTCAACAGTTAGGTGAGTTTAATTCTTTGATATATTGCCGCCTCCTGCTCAAAAGTTTAGAAAGATTTACAAACGAGTGGTACTTTTCAAATTGAAAAATTGCTAGTTTGAGAAATTTTTGAATTTTAGAGTGTAAAGAAGAGGATTTTCTTCCTATTTTTCGGTGAAGATTCGATTACGACAATAGTTATCCCTTTACCGCACAGCGTCATCACCACGAGAATGCAATTACTAATTCTCAACTGCAAAAATTTCTCGGAAATTTTCCAACAAAATTTTAATTAATTAACTTTAATTTTATAACTCATTTAATTCTTGCTTTTAACTTTGTTCGTAAGTTCTGTAGCTATCTATATTAAAAATGAGCGTAATTACCATATACTGCTCAAAGAATTTAGGGGCCGACAATACATTGAGAAACAAAAATAGTATTTGCAATCACCCTGTATCATTGAAAGAATATGATATTTTTTGTAGCATATAATGATATAAACACTATATATTTTCCATGCATTTATGTGAGAATGACGTGTTAGAAAATAACATTATAAGATTTTTTTTTTTTTTTTTTTTTTAATCTTAAAAGAAATTAGCATGTTTTTTTATACGTAATATAAGAGAGTTTGAAACAAAATTTAACATAGATCTCAAAAAAATTGAAAAAGCACTGTTGAAATAATATACTGCAACTGGAATTGAAATGTAATTTTTAAAAATCTCATAAAATGTAAACACTTCTATGAAAATTTCTATGAGCTTTTTTTTTTTTTTTTTTAATTGAATAAAATTAACTTCGAAACAAGGGAATGTTCACGAATTACTGGTTTTGTTGTAAACTAATGTTTAATTATACTGAATTACATAAAGACCTACTGATGTTTTTAAATAACGTAAATATTTGTAAATGAAAAAATGTTATGTTATACATATTTTAACAAATATTATTTTCCACATTAAATTACAGAAAGTTTGAGCGAGATTTCTTTTATAAATATTTTGTAAATATACATCAGTTATGTGATTCAATATATATGCTCACTGGGTAAATAAATATGTAACAACACTCACTTATGAATTTATGGCAACTAATATATTAAAACAACAGTTCGGGAATATACCCTTACTAAAAAATCAATTTCAGTCAATAACTAAAAATAGCTTACTCTTTTATGTAGGTTTTTCTAATTTTTTACGATATTTGACAGGAGTTTTAACATGAGTGGGCCCATATATTTAGCTATTAAATTATGTAAAAATATTTTTTTTATCATTCGTGCATGCGCAGTTTAAACGTTTTTCATACAAATGTCGTATTTCATGAGATATTTAATTTCTTTTCGTTCCAATTACAGTATACTATTCCACTGTGCTTTTTTACGTTTATCTGAAAATAGCATTAAATTTCATTAAAAACTCTGTATATTATATAAAAAAAAAAAAAAAAAAATCTGATGTGGACACCACATGACTTCCTTATACAACCATAGGAATATACATATTGTTCTGAAAACATTGACAGTTTTGTATGAGGTAACCGATTTATAAATAAACAGGCAGGTTCTAGTCCACGAACATTCCTTAAAACAAAAACAAAACAAGGGGAAAAAAACTTCTACTCCAACCAAAAATGTCACGATAATACGATTATATATAACAAATATAGTAGTTTTTTCAGGAATAATACTCTACGACTTATTACAAGAATCTCTCATTGGCTTACATTGGCACAGCTTAGAGTACAACGAAAATCATTCGAGTATAGATAGCACAGTTTTGTTCTCTTTAACAAAAATTAGTGGCGAGAAACGATATATTTTACCAAAATAATTAACTTAGTTAAAATTGAAAAAGGGTTTCTGGCTATCCTGAAATAATATTTGCCGCAAAATTTCATCGCTAATCTCGCCAAGCCGTAAATTAGTAGCCAGCAGAGATTTTGGGTCTTGTCATCGAATTTGGTGATTCGGTGTTGAATTTGGAGACTTGGCGACCGAATTTGGCGAAAATTTGTAGATTAGGGTTGCCAAAGTTTGGAAGCTCAAACTTCAATAATAACAGAGTTCTGGAATATTCCAGAAAAATGTATTGGTTTATAACGCAGAACTAAATTCTTCGAAAGTTCTATAAATGACACACAAGATTATAAAAAAAAGTGATTATAGAGTATAACTTACAGTCGGTAACAAAAGTCTCCGAACACTAGCAAAAATTCCTATGTAAAAAAAGTTTACTTAATACAGTTTTGTTAAATAAATCCTTATCGAATCCTATTTTTAGACTGACTAAGAACAGGATTCTACACACAGAAAAATAAATTGGTCACAGTGACCTGCCAAAATGCTCAGCTGACAATACAGAATTGACTAACCAAAATAACTGACTAGCCAAAAAGTGTACTTGCTGAACTAGTCTCCAAAACTGAAAAGTGTACTTGCTGAACTAGTCACCGCAACTGAAAAGTGTACTTGGTGAACTAGTCTTCAAAACTAAAAAGTGTACTTGCTGAACTAGTCACCAAAACTGAAAAGTGTACTTGTTGAACTAGTCTCCAAAACTAAAAAGTGTACTTGCTAAACTAGTCACCAAAACACTACTCCATACTAGGAAGGTTAATATTATTAGACAAAGAAGGCTAGTCGATAATCATAATTATCTGACCAGGAATGTTAGTCAACAACCGCAGTTGCCAGACAAGGCAAGTTAGTCAGAATCTGCACTTGATTAAGACGGTTAGTCAGCAGCCAACAGGTATCTTACGAAGCAAGCTAGTCAATTTTCAATGAATATCTGAAGAGGCAGGATAGTCAAGACTATTTACCTGACTAATCTGTCTGGTAATATTTGAAAAGGAAAACTAGTCTCTATTTGACTAAGCTGCCTCATAATATTTGTAGAGAAATTTTAACCCGAAAAAAAAAATATTTGACTAGCCTGTCTCATAATATTTGAGAGAGATTAATCAAAAAAATTTAATAGATTAAAATCCCTCATATTTCACGAGGAAGTGGCCTCATACTTGTTTGCAGGGGCTTTTGAAAAAGCATTGTTGTTAGTCTTAACCTCATTACTTTTGTAATCGTTTAATTTTTTTCCCCGTTCAAGATGTTCAACATTGGAAAGACATTTAAAGAACTTTTCTGAAAAAGATTACTTGTCCATCATTTGGAATAAAATACTCATAGCTGCCAACTTTTTCAATTTATTACGGAATGCTTCGCCCTTTTCTTCGTACCATATTCTTTCTACAGTAATTTTCATTAGCATGTAATTACAATTAAATATGAAGGCAATTACTCTTCAAATATGATTTGAAAAAAGGGCGGTACTAACAAAATTCCTGAATCAATTAAAATAGTTAGCAACTATGAATACTGGAAATTTAACAAACCTAGTGAAACAAAGAATTCGCTGGTTTAAAACTTCCTACATTTATTTTAGTTCCTTCCCTACATTTATTTATCATTAACACATGCATTTATCTCGCACACATGTTCAAGAAATGAAAGTTCGAGGATCAATTGTGTGTTGGTGTTGCATATTAAGGCCGATTGACATCACGAGAGTCCTAGGCCTATTGGAGCGTTGCCCTCCGTGAGGGGTAGGGGGGTCTTTCTAAGTGGTCCTACTCCGTATTTTACGCAAGTTTCAGAGAAAACCACGGAAAACACCGAACGACTGGGTCGGCGTACGCCTCCTGGAATCCCACTTTCCGTCTACTAACTTAGAACGCAGAGCCTTATGGCTGACGTCATCACAGACAGGCGAACATTATCATCACCGGCTGTGAGCGTTTTGTTTGGTGTCAGCTGCGATTTTTTTCCCTTTCCTCTTCATAAAAATAAAAATTGAATGTAGTAACAGAAGCAAATTTTCGCAACTACAATATTGAACTTGCTTTATTTAAAATCATTTGAATAATTTAGGGATGATTGGATTTAGCAAAAATTTCTGAATTTAAAACCAGTTAAAAAACAAACAAGAATACTCCAATGGCAATATCGTTCCATTTACAAATGAAAATAACTTATTTTCTAAAAGAGATTATAAAGATGCTTTCTTACTCGCCCCCCCCCCCCCCCCTTAAAAAAAAAAGTTTGAAATGTTATATTTTTTAAAACTGAATTTTTCAAGTTTTCCGATATTTATGAACAGAATTCTTCCCATATTTAATTTCAGTGGACAATGATAAAATAATAAATAACTATGTAATATTAAGAGGCATATCTAATATAGTTAAAAAATAAAATAAAAAGCAAATAAAATAATCATGCAAAAAAATATCCAAATAACGGGAAATAAATTATTGGAATAAAAAACTTTAAAAGTTAATATTATTTTACATGCACAAGAACAAAGTACTGGATTCCTGAAATTTTTGAACACCAGTTTTTGATGAACTTATCTGGATACTGTATCTTTCGAATCGATGAACATGATTTAATTCAACTTGATATTTAGTTTGACCTTGACCTATATTGTGCTGATTACATTTGGGGATTAACAACTAAACATGTGGTGGTGTCATCGCGTTTTTGCGGAATTTTTTAATAGGTAGTATAGGAAAAAATTTCGCATGAGTTTACATAATGGAAATTATTTTTGACTTTTTAATATGAAATTAAATAAATATGTTTATAGTAGCAAGAGTCAACCAGCTAAACAAATTGTATATGTAAGCGCATCGCTTCCGCCCTCTTGTAAGAGTAAATTTTTAGTATGGGTATCTTTCAAAAGAACTCGTCAATACCTTTAAAACTAATGGTTGAACATAGATCTATGATAATTTTAAAAATATATATGTATCAATCTCCCCCCCCCCAATTTAAAAAATAAAATAAAATTGAGAAAAGTAAAGCACATATACATATATAGAGAGAAATTTAAGATTTTTATTTTGAACAAAACAGAATTTATTAAAAATAGAAACTTCCCCAAAATTTATTTGCTGTTAAATTTTCATTTAGGTTCCTATGACCATTATTAAGATTAAAAAAAAAAAAAAAAAATCATGCTTTAGTGCTTTTTTTAAAAAAAAATATTATTCAATTGTATAATATGAAATTCCTGCTCATAATCCATAAAAGTTTCTTAAAATTACTGGGTCTTGAATTTTACAGTCTCCAAATTTGTTAACAGATTACTTTATGACATTCAAAAATTTACATTATGACATAAATACTTAAATGGTATCTAACCATAAAGGTTATGATATACCAATATTGTTGCAGTTAAGTAAAATATGGTTTCCACTAAATAAATAAACAATAATTAAAATAGTTTTTATCTATTAATTTATTTTTGTTGGATTAAATAATAAATAATAAAGTGTCTTAAATTATATATAATGTGTATATTTACTCTTTTGACAGACAACACACAATTTTGGGGTGAAAAGTTATCCTTTATGTATAACAGAGAACTGAGATTTTTGATACAGCTGAAATTCTTTGCAATATATAAAATATGAGCTGGCGTGACTAAGCATAATTTTTGTTTACAGACTGTTTCTTAACATGTGTAAAAAGGGGTACTTATTTATAAATTTTACTACAGTACTCAAATTCTCACATCTCTCCAAAATTTTAATTGCTTAATATCACTACAATATTATAAAGCTAAAAACACTACAATAAATTCACACACATACGCGCACGCGCAAACACACACACACGAAAAAAAAAAAAAAAAAAAAAAAACAATTTACATAAAGCAAGTTTATTAAGCATCAATCTTGATTATATGAAAAATTATAAAATTACATTTTAACACATCATAAAATAAACAAATTTAACAGATAATATTTATAATTATGAAATGATCTTTCACGATCTTCAATTTGAAAATTATCTTTCACGATCATCCCTTGAAATATGCTTTTCAGTAGGACTCACTCTTGATATTGTCTTGCGAGGACAAATTAATAGACAATCCAGAAAAATACATGGGACAGCACCTGCTTTCAAACACGGACGATGTAAAGGAACACAAAATTTCTTTTCATCATAGGCAAAAGTTTCATATTCTACATCCGATTTCTTGAAATGTTTCTCAGAAACCTGTTAAAAAAAAAAAAAAAAAAAAACTGTAGCATGTATTATGTTATTACCTTAGAAAATACGAGGACTTTTTGCAACTTTACAATAAAGTTGCGTATATATATATATAAATCCAGTTTAATAAACATAATGTTTCAAAATAACCTTTTCATATATTAAGTTTAGATCTATTGTACGCAATACAACCTGAGATGTAGCTTTCCCTTAAATTGCGAATATCGCTGTATAGCAGCGACACCTTTTGAGCGATTGATGTAAAAAGTTGGCATAAACTAATTTATGTTAAGGTGCATCTACATATAATTTTATATGCAATTCTGTGCTGTTCCTGAGATATAGCCTTTCCTGAATTTGAGAAAATCAATATATAGTAGCGTCACCTGCTCTGTAAAGGTACCAAAAGTTGATAGGCACTAACATATGACAAGGTGCATCTGCATATAAATTTACATGCAATTTCGTCCAGTGGTTCCTGAGATACAGTCACCACAAAATTTTTGTCACACACAGATGGACAGACATTTTCTAAAAATGATCAAAACGTGTAAATCCATCAAAAACCGGAAATTGAAAATTTTTCTGCATTCAATACTTTCTTCTACTGAATACAAAAAAAAAAAAAAAAACTAAAGAATAGCATGTATGTTGCTTTAATGCAAAGTAATTTTAAAATAAGAAAATAATATAAAGAAGTTTAAGCATAATTTTAGATTTAAAAACAATTAATATGAAATGATTGTGTTTCTATAAACAACAATATAAGAACAACAGAAGTTTTAATTAATTGCTAAAATTAAAATTGTTATGTGAAAACAAAATTTAAGACGCAAAAAAAACCCAACTCATTCAAAAAATTTATGTTTAATCACTCACAGCTAATTGCTCAAATACTTTTTCTTCTTCCTTTTTTTTTTTTTTTTTTTTTTTTTAACTTTCTTCTATATTCAATAGAAAAAAGTATTCGATTCATAAAAATTTTCGACTTCCGGTTTTCGACAGATTTTCACGTTTTGAGATTCTAGAACAAGATTTGACTATTTTTAGAAAATATCTGTGTGTATGACAAAAATTTTGCGGCAACTGTATCTTCGGAACTACTGTTCAGAATTGGATATAAATTGACATGTCGATGCACCTTGAGCTAAATTAATGCCTATCAACTTTTGGTGCCAACCGCTCAACAGGTGGCGCTTCTATACAGCGATTTCTACAATTTAAGGAGAAGATATATCTCAAATTCTATTGCGTATGAGCAATGAAAACTTGATATAAGAGAAGGCCATTAGGAGACATTATGCTGATTCAATATGAATGCTTATGATCGACAGGTGGCGCTGCTATACGATTCCCGCAATTTCAGGGAAAGCTATATCTCAGGAACTACTGCGCAAAATTACATATAAATTTATGTTAATGCACCTTAACCTAAATGAGTGTCTGTCAACTTTTAGTGTCAACCACTCCCCAGGTGGTGCTGCTATATAGCGATTTTTTTTTTCAAATTCGCCATATTAACTCCCATTTAAATACCCTTTTTTATATAATTAATGTTTTCCGGTCACTAATTGAGCATGCCAAAGTTTTGGTAAAAGTTGGTATCTCAAAAGCGGCTCTAACGACTTTCTTGAAGTTTGTTACATAAATTCCTTTTTGATACCCTTTATCATGTATTACGTGGTTATTACAGGAAAATTAAGGTTATTCCGATTAGGTCACAGTTTTAGATCTCGGAAATTGGTGTTTAAAAATATAATTCATAATTTTTCTTAATTTTTATTTTTAACTCGCTAAGGAAACTCGGTTTTATGTCTTTACACTTCTATCAAGTTTCTCTTACTTGAAAATTCCTAAAAAATGAATATAATATCTCTAAAAAGTTCATATAATGCGTGTAATAGTGGGTAATGGAAGTCTTGTGGTTGTTTCACACTAGATTTTTTTTTTTTTTTTATCATGATAAAAGTTTTTTAGACGAATGAAATTTTAGTGTACTCTTTGTCTCTGGTATGTGCAACCTCGAATTTTTAATACAAGGAAGCACAAAAATGCTCTTAATATTGGAAAGTCTGGTAATCTATGATATGTTTATGATTTTACATTTTTGTTTAAATATGAATAATCTTGTATCAAAATGTATGTATGTAAAAAAATCTGGTGTGAAACAACCACACGACTTCCATTACCCACTATTACAGATATTATATGCATTTTTTAGAAATAATGTGATCAGAAGACATAAAATCGGCCTAATGCAGAAGACACCTGACAAATTTTCCATAAGAGACAGCTGATAATATATATATATAAACATCTGAAACAGAGCCTACATATTGAGTTAAAAAACAAGAAAAAAGTGATAGAGTTATTTTTTGACACACCAATTTTCGAGATCTAATAAAACTGACCTACCTAATCAGGATGACATTTAATTTTCCTGTAATAACCACGTAAACATGAGAAAGGATATCTAAAATGGATTTATGTAACAATTTTCAAGAAAATCATTAGAACCGTTTTTGAGATAACAACTTTTACCGAAACTTGGCATACTCAATCATTGACAGAAAAACAATAATTACATATAAAAGTATACTTAAAAGGGAGTTAATATGGCGAGTTTGAAAAAAATCCATACAGCCGTTTTTAAAGGAATGTACTTGCGAGACCTGAAATTGAGTTATTTATACTGGGCACCTATCAATTTCTTGAACTAACCAACTATGTCATTCGACAGGACATCTAATATAGTGTCTTTTTGAGATACGGACCTACGGTCCCACTTCCGGTTTTCCAATTTTCACCAAAATTTGGAAAACGCATCTGTACACTTGTCCTGTCTCAATTCCAATGTTTCGTAGTTCTATCATTATTAGTTTCGGAGATATGGTAGCCAGACGATTCCACACATACATACACACACACACACTGACCAATTGACAAAAACTACTTTTTTTTGACTGATGAGACCTGAAAACGTGTAAATCAGGAAAAACTCGATATCGAATTTTTCGACCGAATATAATGCTTCCATTACTTACAGTAGTAGGGTAATGGAGTAAAAATGCGATTAGCAGATATTAATGTGAATAAAATAAATTGAAGAAAATTTTAACAAGAAATTAATAATTTTAACAGAAGAACAATGATGTTAATTATTATTTTCTAATTCTATTAGTAAATCAATTTACTAAGGTATTTAAAATCCTTTCAAGAAATATTTTTTCGCAGTTAATTGTAAAATTTTATTTAAAGGTAATTCAATAATATATTTCAATTATTATTATAGAAAACTATGTGACATTGATACAAATTAATACATTGTAGAGAAAACAATTTAAATGTATTAATAATATGGTAATACAAAACATAATAAAAATACAAGACACATAATAATAATCATGATGGTAACCAGGCCCTGATTAACGCCAGGGCATGCGGGGCAGTTCAGAGCCCAGTTTACCCATTTAAGGGCCCGGGGCTGTGATAATAGCGGAGCCCCCCCCCCCACACACACACACACATTTTTCTTTTTCTTTAATATGAATGTTTATCATTAGATAAAATTTTACAATGGTCATGTTAGAATAAGATTCTCATTACATTTAAATAAACTCTGAAACTGTTTGCAAAAAGATTAATTAAAACAGAAAAAAAAAATATTAACAACAAAAGAATCTAACTCACCAACCAAAGGAAAAGTTATTGCATCAAAAACTTTAATGAATATACTTTGCAGAATAAAAAAATGAAATTGGCTTCTTCCTAGCCTTTGCCGCGCTGAAAATTTCAATTACATCTTTAAAATCCAGTTTGCTTGTTAAATCGTGCTCTGAGCACAGCATAGCCAAACATTGCAGCTTATTCAGCTGCATTTTTGTTCTTCGAAGAGATAGAACTCTCTATGCAATAAACATATTTGGAAAAATCTCATTTAACTCGTTTTTAAACATATGATCATAAATATGTATCGGTGAATTTTTAATCATATTTATTGAAAATTTATTTTTCCAACTGAGTGAAAATAATGCCTGGACCGGGAGTCAAACCCCGGATCTTTGATTTTCACTCAGTTGGAAAAATAAATTTTCAATAAATATGATTTTTTTCCCAATCTGTTGATTGTGTGATATTAATAAATGTATTTATTCCTCCCATTGTTTAATGTTGTTTTCCATTACCTGCGGCTTATTCTGTCGAGCTATCTACATGATAGACCAGTTGCTCTGCCTAAAGGTTGTCTGAGTGAGTAATGCCCATTTAATTGTCGGCCTAGATAGCTCAATTGGTAGAGCTTTGACCTTGTAAGTCAAAGATTCGGGGTTCGACTCCCGGGCCAGGCATTATTTTCACTCAGTTGGAAAAATAAATTTTCAATAAATATGATTTTCTTCCCAATTTGTTGATTGTGTGATATTAATAAATATATTGTTCTCCCCCCCCCCCTCATCTCTTGAATGACTTTTGAAATTTTCAAATGTTAATGCATTTTTAAAAAATACTTAAAATTTATTTATTTTTTTTTTTAAGTTTAAGTACTAAAAGAAATTTTCAAAAATTTGTCTTTTTAAAATATTTTTACATAACAGTATCAAGGATTTAATTTTTGACTGTAAAAACAGAATTAAAAAAAAAAAAAAAAAAAACTTGTTTCCATTTACTGGGGTTTTTTGCCCCTATCTAGGGCCCCCTTGGTCATTGGGCCCGGGGCTGCAGCCCCCTCAGCCCCCTCTTTAACTGGGCTCTGGGGCAGTTCCCTTGGGCCCCTTTCTGGAATGGGCCCCCCAACAGGCATAAGCAGAAATTTTGCAACCTAAAGACCTCTTGTCACTGCAAGCCCCCCCCCCCCCAAGAATAAGCTTGTGCCGGAACTCGAGGTAGCCCTGATGGTAATAACTATCAACTGAAAAAGAATTTTTAATTGAAAGAAATGTTTATTGTAAACTTTATTCAAGGATATTTAAGCACTTTTATCAATTATTTACTAGAAAATGTTCACAAAACTGTCACGCAAAAAATAAATATATCTATATTAAAGCAATATAAGAAATACTCACACGTAGATATTTTTGGAATGGCTTTTATCCAAGCTTTCTTTATATCATCAACTTGAGGCAATCTGTACAGTTACAATCTTCATCATAATTACTTCTACAGGCATATTGCACCACTTATAAATAAAAAACATAAAATGAAAAATTAGTATATAATAGTGTATATTAGTACTATATAATAAAAACTAGAATGTTGTGGCCACCACATGACTTTTTTCTATATTTTCCCATGCAAATTCACTCAGTAAAAATAATTTATTAAAATCATTATTTAATAAAATGATCTTCCATGAAAATGCAATACGATTTCCTTATTAGAGAAGTAGTATAACACTAAATATCCAAAAAAAGTTCATTATTGTTCTCGATATAACATTAAAAAAAAAATAAAAAATATTTTGTTTGTTAAAAATGAAAAAAAAAAAAAAAAAATCGATAACTTTATTTTAAATTATCGCAGATCGATTGTTCAACCATTCATTTTAAAAGTATTGGCGAGCTCTTTTGAAAGATACCCATCATGAAAAATTATTCTCCTCGAGAGGTGACTTCCCCCCCAGGGGGAAGGTGATGCTCCCACATATACAATTTTTTTCCCAGTTGACTATCTGTATTATAAATAATTCTTGTAAATTTCATGATTATTAAAAAATAATTCTCTTTATGCACATATACAAAATTTTGTCTTATACCACCATGTTAAAAATTCAGAAAAAGCGGGATGGCAACGCAACCTGTCGAGACAATTTTTACCATAAGTTGATAGGCACTTATTTATGTCACACACACACACAGATAGACATTTTCTAAAAATGGTCAAATCGTGTTCTACACCTCTCAAAACGTTTAAATCCATCAAAAAGTGGAGGTCAAAAATTTTTACGAATCCAATACTTTCTTCTATTGAATATAAAAGAAAGTAAAAATAAAATGAAAAATTAGTAAATAAAATAATATTTTATGACTTCTAAGCTGCATTTATTTATTAGCTATTGTTTTAAATTAATATTTACAGAATATTAAAAGCAACGTGTTAAATTATAATGTGACATTCGCATGCATAATTAAATATACCTAAATGTAAACACTTTTAAAATATTAATCGCAATAAGGTGAATATTAAAGTATAAATTATTACTTTCTTCTATATGTATATATAGAGAAAGTATTGGATTCGTGAAAATTTTCGAACTCCAGTTTTCGATGGATTTACACGTTTTCGGATATCCTGAACACGATTCGACTGTTTATAGAAAATGTCTGTCTGTGTGTGTGTATCAGAAATTTTGTGGACGCTGTATCTCACGAACCAATGGACGAAATTTAACCAAACTTGGTATTTAGTTAGACCCTGACATAAACTGTTGCTGATTCGATGTGGGGATCAATCGCTCAACAGGTGGTGCTGTCATCGCATTTTTTCTAAACTTTTAACCCTTGTTTTTATTTAACATGGCAGTATAGGTCAAAATTTGGTATAAATGTACATAATGAGAATTATTTTAATCGTGTGGTTGTAAAATTAATATGAGTTACTGATAATAGTAGTAGTTAACTAGGAAACTACTATTGACTAAATTTTGTGTAAAACTATATAGATTATAGAAGAAAGTCATGTGGTGGCCACATCATACTAGTTTTTATACATAGATATAGTAATAAGACATAGATTAATCAGCGAGAGGGAAAAGTGATACCTTTTTTTTTCGGGAAAAGTCACTCTAATGGCTGCCTTTCCCCGAGTAAATCACACACAGGGATACACACGGATAATTTTGTAAATAAAAGTTATGAATAATTTATTTACTAAAGGTAAATGAACAACTCCAGATACAGTTTCAAATTCATTTTTCTTTTTTTCAATACTCTCTAATGCAGGCCTGTCCAACCCAAAACACTTGGTGGGCCGCATTGGAAATCTATTTTATTCATTGGGGCCGCACCGTATGTACAGTCATAAAATAAGCCCCCCCCCCCCAACTTCTTTCCCGACTTTCGCCGTAAATTAGTGTAGAGACATGCGGTTAGTGCCGTTCGATTAGAAATAAGGCATAGTTTAGAACGGTTTAGTTAGATTTTGCTTAAGGGGGTGTCTGCATTGGCATGAATTTCATTTTTTTCAAAGGTATCCCCCCATTTCGACAAGCTTTTTGGATTATTCGAATAAAATCAGCCCAGAAAATGGTATAGTTTATCTGTTTCTCTCAATTTTTCACATAATTTGTTAAACTATGGAGATGCTAATGTTAAATGAATGTATTGGGAGTACAAATTAATTCGGTCCGTTTTTTTTCGTTAAAAAAACATTTTATTTATTATCAAAATGAAAAAACATGTTATTCAAAGTATTGTCCATCGGTAGCCACAACTTTTGTCCACCTTTCTGGCAATTTTCGGATTCCATCTCTGAAAAATGAGTCCTCTCTGGACGCAAACCATGAATCGAGCCATTCTTGAATTTCTTCGAAAGAAGTGAAGCGGTGTCCAGCCAAATCGTGATGCATCCGTCGGAACAACCAATAATCAGAAGGAGCAAGGTCTGGCGAATACGGCGGGTGGGGTAGGACCTCCCATTTCAACGTTTCCAAGTAATTTTTAACGACATTTGCCACATGGGGCGCAACGTCGCGCGGTTTCAACTCGTATGGGACCCAATTTCCTTGCTTTTGAACCATTCCCATTTTTTTTAAGCGCACGGAAATTGCTTGCTGAGTGACTCCCAACGATCCTGCAAGCTCTTGTTGCGTTTGGCACGGATCTTGATCGAGCAATTCCTCCAATTCGGCGTCTTCGAACTTTTTCGGCTGGCCCGGGCGCTCATTGTCTTCGACACTAAAATCACCATTTTTGAAGCGTCGAAACCACTCTCTACATGATTTATCAGATGGCGCAGATTCACCATAAACTTCCACAAGCGATCGATGCGCTTCAGCGGCACTTTTCTTCCAATTAAAAAAGAAAATCAAAACTTCCCGCAAATGTTGTTTCTTTAGCACAAAACTCGACATATTGAATGCTCAAAAAACCAATGTTGTTGTATAAAACTCGAAGCTTCGTTGACTGAATATGGTTGACAAAGGTCAAACCTTTCTAACAATGCCAAAAACATCTATCATTATTCAGTAAACAAATCAGCCAGAGCCATCTATTGAAAACGGACCGAATTAATTTGTACTCCCAATAATAAACATTAATTCATGTCTTCCCAAAAAATTAATATATTGAAATTTCTTTTTTTTTTTTTTTTTTTTTTTTGTAACGTTAGAGTGAAGTAGCCCAAATATATTCCATGCATATTTTTGATTAAAAGACATTTTTTGAATTATGAAAATTATTAATAATTTCATATTTCAAAAAATTATGTGTTATGACTTACATTAACTTTTGCGCGAATAGCAATGAGCAACATCAAAAATTTGGGTTTCTAAATTTACAGTTCATTCCTATCATTATTTTTCGAATTATAGTGATACTTCAATTTTTATTGCTCTTAGAGGGCTGTCACTTGTTATCATTTGTGTCATATATTACTTTGCTTGCACATGATTTAAAATAGTTATTCAAGTAAATTTAGACGTACACATCATTTCTTAATTAGCATTACTTTACTTTAGTTTATATTTAAAATTGTTATACTTTTTTTCCTATTATCATCTGAATAGATATAATACTTTTCTTTGTGATATCTTAATTTTTTTAAATATAGAGATTTACCCCTGATCAATTTTTGCTTGTAACTCTATGAAAACTTGATATAAGAAATATAAACTATACCCTTTTCCGAACCGCCTTGACTTCCAAAATTCGAATATGTAGTCAAAAGTAGGTGTTACAATTCGAAAAAAAAATTTTTTTGTGCAAGTTTTAATAAGTAGATGACACCCTAAACAAAATTTAGCAATTGAATTAAAAACTAGATGTTATTACCAATCGTTAGACATCAGCTGCTGGTTTCTACGATAATTTACGGTGAAATTAGTCGGGGAAGGAAATTATTACTATTATTATTATATGACTGTACATATTCATTTGTGCATATATATTTGTGAGTATACGATTCATGTATGTATATACTTTTTATGGGGAAGGGCAGGGTGAAAATTCGGAGCAGAATACATTAATTTAAATTATTTTCATTCATAAATTAACAATAGAATCGGGAAAATTTTATGAATATACATTAAAACTCTAATAAAAAGAATGAATAATGGATCTAATAATATTTCATTACAACAGTTCTTTAGCTATCATAATCGTTAAAAGGTATTTCCATTTCGAAAATTCAGAACGTAATTATTAATTTTTGATCCGTTAACCAAAGTTGTCAAACTTTAAATATCGTTAGTCTCCTCGCGGGCCGCAAGAAACTACGCGGAGGGCCGCATGCGGCCCGTGGGCCGCGGGTTGGCCACCCCTGCTCTAGTGGCTGATTTTAGAACTTTTTTTCGGCATCAAAATTTTTTGCTCGATAACATGGGGATGATATATCTATATACAGGGCCCGATTAAGCTCTGAAGCTAGGGGAAGCTCAGCATCATTTCGGGGCCCCCTTTCATTTCGGAAAGTCTGGTTTTCCTGTTACATATTATAATATAAAAAGGCTATAGACCAAAAAAAAAAAATGTGTGTTTGTTATTATTATTATTTTCATACATCTGGGTGGTTTCTGCACAGAACATCAAAATCATACAACTTTTTAATTAAGAACATTCAGATTTTTGAGGTTAAATAATAGATTTTTCCCGAAATAGTGAGTGTTTTGTCTTGTTTTAGGTAACCTTTCTCAGAAAAAATTCAATCTCAGTGTGAAAATATGAAACAAAAAATTCAAGACCCTGTTTTTAATCCTTATGGGGCCCCCTCTTAAATTTTAGAGAGGAAGCTCGTGCTTCCTGAGCCTCAACTTTTTGAAGAAACGTTCATGAAATAAAAGCCAAATCTTAAAATTATATTCTCACTTTAGCATAATTAAATACAGAGGGGCAGTACTAACAATTTGCCGGATTTGGTTGGCAGCTCTGTAAATATAATTATGAATTAACATACGTAAAAATGCATGTTATGTTCTATATATATATATATATATATATGGCCTTTTTCTTATACAGACATGGTGCAAGCTTACAGAAAAAAAGGCTAAACTTTTCACGACCCCCCCCCCCCTCAAAAGTGGTATCAGGCAACTGACACAATATAAATTTTTCAATAATAAAAATAATGATAAATCTGATTGCATACATGTACACACAATAAACAAATCAGAACAATAAATCTTATATTGAATATCTATAGAAGCATTGTTTGCTGGGGCAATTGATTAGTAAAATAATGTAGTTCAAGTTCATTAGGAAGATGCAGTTGAAGTGCTATTTCTTTTTTATTTTCTCCAAGTTTGAATTTGAGATTTCTTGAAAACCAATCACATAGAAATTTCTAATATATTGCACAAATTCAGGCTGACCCCCCCCCCCCCCCCCTACACACGTCCAAAAAGTTTGAATGCGGATTTGCATTAATCCCAAGAATAATAATTTTCAAGCTTAAAAAGGTTGAATTCAGCCTTAAGAGGCCTCTCCACTTATCGTTCTCAGAAGCCAGAGCCAATGTTATTCTATGGAGAATTCGCCCCATTATAACTTATTAGCTAATATATATTTTTAAATTCAGTTTTCACATTCAGAAACTTTTTAACTATTAAACAGTTTATCGCTTTCTAAAAATTATTATTTTTATATTTTATTTTGAGGTTGTAAAATACGAATTTTCGCAACGTGAAATTTTTCGTTTTTGAGCTTAGAAATGAAATCTTAAAAAAAAAAAAAAAAAAAAAAAAAATCAATTTTTAGAAAGCGATAAATTGTTTAATAGTTGTGAATTTTCGGAAAGTGAAAACGGAATTTAAAAATATGTATTAGTTAACGAATTATAATGGGACAAAATTTCCCATAGAATGACATTGGCTTCGGCTTTCGGGGACGATAGGTAGAGAGTCCCTTTAAGGCTGAAACGTAACATGTCTGTTTATATTATAAGCTAGTTTACTTATTTTTACTTGCGAATTTTTAAAAATAAATTCAAGCAGAATATGCGATTACAATCAAAACATTTAAAATAAATAAAAAGCTTTATATACAAATAAAGTGAAATTACTAAAATATGCTTAATATCACGAGTACAGATATTTTGATTCCAATTCATACACTTATTTGACTACAGATAAAAGTATAATAAACTATCATTAACGTTACATTATCAGTATTGATGTTATGTACAGATTATTCTAATATTAATACCTTATAAAAATATTCAGAACTCACCCTTATATTTTCTTGAATTACTTCATAACCTTTGACTTTCATAGACGCAGCCGACGAATCTATCATTTTTCGCTGTCGCACGTCGCAAGACGGGAAGAAAAGAGAAGTACATGCAATGCAATGGCTTTTCTTCTCGTGTTTACAGGTTTACACGCATGTCCACGAAGAAACCAATCGCCTGCTAAGCTGACGTCATCAGATTTTTTAGAATCCGAGGCTCACTCATTCGTTGTCGTTGGCAACGGCCGACGCCGAACCTGATAAAAAAAATTTCATCAACCCGGAAACCGACCCGAACCCGCAATAGAGAATTTTTGCGACCCGAACCCGCTTTCTTTACACCCAAACCTGACTTTTCATACCCGAACCCGACTCGGAAAACGAAAACTAAATGAACATTACTTATTCATCTAAAAATCATGCAAAACAAGGTAACGTCATATAACATCATATAAAATAAAGTAAATTTCCATTGTCACACAGTCGGTAAATTATTTTAAAAATCTGGCGTGAAACAATACGACTTCCATCGCCCTCTATTACACGTATTATATACACTTTTAACCTTTTGGAGATAATGTGATCAGAAGACACAGAATTGAGCTAATGAAATAGATAACTAAAAAATTTTCCAGTAAGAGAAAGTTAATACACGTTTTCGGTAAACGCATGAAAACATAAAGACATAAAATAGAGTTTACATAGCAAGCGGGAAAAAAAAAGTTTTTTTTTTTTTTTTTTTCTTTTTCTATACACTAATTTCCGAGATCTAAAACTGATCTATCTGATCAGGATGGCTATTAATTTTCCTGTAATAACCACGTAAAACATGAGAAAGAGTATTTAAAATGGGTTTATGTAACAATTTTCAAGAAAATCGTTAGAACCGTTTTTGAGACACCGATTTTTTCAAAATTTGGCATATTTAGTTGTTGACCGCAAAACAACAATTACATACAAAAAGATATTTAAAAGAGGGTTAATATGGCAAGTTTGAAAAAAAAAAAAAAATCCATACAGCCGTTTTGAAAAGAATTCACTCGCAGTACCTGAAAGTCTGCTATTTATGCAGAATTCCTATCAATTTTCCTGAACTAACCATATCATTCGAGAGAACATCTAATAGAATATTTATACAGCAACTTGGAAGAAAATCGTTAGAACCGTTTTTTGAGATGTGGACCACCGCACTTTAGAATTAAAAAAAAAAACGAGGAAAGAATGGCTAAAAATCCATAGAAAAAGCATGGGATGAAAACGAAAAAAACTCAGAATGTCAAGTATGGAAAAAAAAAAGCCTATACCGGAAGAAATAATGCGGCAAAACTGACTAGAAAAAGACATTGACCGAGCGGGAGGGTGGGTTGGGGCATTAAAGCTATAGTCGGGGGTTTAATACGACTCGCCTAGAATGTGGCTCGGCAGTGGCCTTTTATCACTTCCGATTTCGGATGTCCCACTTCCGCTTTTCCAATTTTCACCAAAATTTGGAAAATTCATCTGTACAGCCGTGCCCTTAGCGACCGTGTCCTTAGCGGAAATCTATAAACCCGTGTCCTTAGTGGAAATGTTATCTCCCCTCCGTGGCGTACTTCTAGCATACGTGCCTTTAGCGGAATTGTATAATAAATTTAAAAATAAATTAATAAATAAAAGATGAGCTCTTCAATTTTCCTCTACACTTTATCCACATTTAGCACTGGCTATATTTTACTGCAGAAATAATCTGTCGCAAAAATAGGTATGCGTACTGTAGAATATCCGTTATTTGAGGGAACGGTGATCTGTAACCATGTAAAGTTTAATAAATCACAGTACTCCATACGAAAACGTGCATTATTGCCATTTTATGATTTTATTTAAGTTTTTAAAAACATAATTAATCATTACACCTTTTAAAACTAAAACAAAAATGAAAAATCATGAGGTACACGTTCATTATCAACACTTTCCAACTGTACGTATTCGTTGTATCGTATAACATTCTATGTTCTTTGTCTGTATTATCACACAATGGACAGACATATAGACTAATTGAATTCATAATCACTTTGAAACATTGTTGGAAAGTATTAAAAATGCTTAACACAAACAGATATGCTGCTCTTAATTTCCTATACCCCTTAGTGTATCGAAACATTTTTGCGTAGTCCTGTAAATCTGAAGGTTGAGCATATTATAGTTTATACAAAACATTTTCTTAGCATATAAACAATAAATGCGAAATTCTTTATGATTTTTTTGATGAAGTTATTTAAATGTGATTTATAAAAATGTCTCCCCTAAAGCGCAAGGCATTGGCATTTTTTGGATGTCTCTGTGTACAAACCAGTGGCATAGGTTCTATTAGAGCCATTTTAAGTAGGGAATAATATAAAAAAAATAAATAATCATAAAAAAAAAAAACTAGTATGTTGTGGCCACCACAAGTCTTTCTTCTATATTTTCCTATACAAATTCACTAACAAGGAAACATTCAAAAGGTGTTGTCTTCAAAAAATATTGAAAAATATATATGTGATTCTACTCTTCCTAAAACACCAGGAAGTGAAAAAATTATCGGCTGAAAGGAATTACAGCGACCTCAAAATATTATCAAAATTAAGCATACACTAACACTAAACTGACACTAAATATACAAAGAAAGACAGAATTATTGTCCATAAATGACATCTTTAAAAATGCATTTTTATAATAGTTATCTCACATATTAAGTTTCGTACAGTTATATGCCATTGAAGTTGAGATATAACTTTCTCGTTATCGAGGAAATTTGCAGTATAGCAGAGCCACCTATTGACCGATAAGCATCCACATTGAATCAGCATAATGTCTCATAAAGGCCTTCACATATATCATGTTTTGTTTGATTATACGCTGTAGAACCTGAGATATAGCCTCCGTTTAAATTGCGGAAATCGCTGTATAGCAGCGCCACCTTCTGAGCGGTTGACACTAAAAGTTTATAGACACTCATTTAGGTTAGAGTGCATCAATATATAAATTTATATGCAATTCTATGCAGTAGTTCCTGAGATATAGCTTTCCCTTAAATTGCAGAAATATCTGTATAGCAGCACCATCTGTCAGTCCATAAGCATTCAAATTGAATCAGTATAATGTGTCACATTGGCCTTCTCTTATATCAAGTTTTGATTGGTTATACACAATAGCACCTGAGATGTAGCTTCCCCTTAAATTGTGGAAATCGCTGTATATCAGAGCCACCTGTTGAGCGGTTGGCATCAAAAGTTGACAGGCACTAATATAGCTCAAGGTGCATCTACATGTAAATTTTTATGCAATTCTGAGCTGTAGTTCCGGAGATACAGTTGCCACAAATTCCCCCCCACACACACACACACACAAGTGCTAAGTTATTAAAAT
Source organism: Salticus scenicus (assembly GCA_963930645.1). Lineage (NCBI taxonomy): Eukaryota > Metazoa > Arthropoda > Arachnida > Araneae > Salticidae > Salticus > Salticus scenicus. The sequence continues at coordinate 306,699,017 of OZ005651.1, read as the reverse complement.
TTGGTTTGTAGAAATACCTCTCATAGAACGAAATGCTTTGGAATACTTTCGGCTATTCCTGTACATAAACCAATAACAATATTTACTCCATTTTCCATAGAGAACACTCGATAATGAACATATATCAGTACGAGAATGAACATACCTTCTTATTTCCGCTAAGGGCACGGCTTCTTCTATTCCTCCTTCTTCCCTTTGACCCCATTCCGCTAAGGGCACGTTCCGCTAAGGGCACGGTCGCTAAGGGCACGACACCTCTGTGCACACCAGTTCTGTCTTAATTCTGAAGTTTCATAGCTGAATCTTTATAAGTTTCGGAAATATGATAGTCAGAAGATTCCCCACACACATACACACAGTCTGACAAATTGCCAAAAACCACCTTTTTGGACTCAGGAGACCTTAAAACATGTAAATCAGGTGAAATCTCGATATCGAATTTTTGGACCGAATACAATACTTCCATTACCTACGGTTAGTCGGGAAATGGAAATAAAAAAATTCAAAATGTAATTACTTATTGTATAAAGTTAAAAATTAAAAAAAAAAAAAAAAATCTGAAAAGTGGATTAATAATAATGTTTAACCATTTATGCGAGTTGTGGAATTCAAGAACACAAAAATATGCATCAAGTTCAGTATTACAGTAGTTCATTGTTTAATTCTTATATTCTTAAAAAAATTAATATATCAATAAAAATAAAATAAAGTAAAAAGTGTATATTTATTTATTGCTTTCGTTCGATGTGAATGTTTACTTTACTGTAATGTACATTGGCGTCGCCAGAAAAATTTTCAGGGGGGGGGCAAACTTCAAATTGCAAAATTTCAGCATGTTTTTACAAATTCAATTAGATTCAAATGATTAGTTGATTGAGGTGATTAAGTAAGCCAGTGTGTAAGCATTTGCTACAACAATTTTTTATACATGAAATTTAAGCTACAACATTTTACATACAGAAATTATACAACTTATTCTAAACCAACACCAATCCGGAAAATGTACTGTCGAGTCGATTTAAAATCTGTTTGCAGGGGAAAGTTAGAGACAACCTATAAATGCAAGTCTGGTTGGTTTGACGCTAATTGGCTCTGTGACATAAATTTTATTCGAATTTTGATGACACAGCTTTAATTGTAATTTTTTAAAATAATTATTTATTTATTAGACTTTTCCAGGAAGGGGCAAGTGCCCCCCCTTGCCCCTATGTGCCGACGCCCATGGTAATGTAATAATCTAGATAGCACGGATATGATTCATAGATAACATTTGCTTTCCCACGGATCACTTTAAATTCAAATGGTCAGCAAATTACATTCCTCCAGTTGCAATTAATGCATTGTTTATTTGTTCTAGAGTAAACGATAAAGAATATTATCTGCCTTGATGAAATCTGCTTCCTAAATGTCTTCATTTTACATTACTTTTTACTTTCACCTATATTCAATTGAAGAAAGTATTGGATTCGTAAAAATTTTCGACTTCCGTTTTTCGATGTATTTAGACGTTTTCAGAGATCCAGAACACGATTTGACCATTCCTAGTATGTGTGCGTGACAGAGACAAAAATTTTGTGGCGACTGTATCTCAGGAACTACTGCAAAGAATTGCATATAAATTTGTATGCAGATGTACCTTGACCTATATTAGCACCAATCAACTTTTGGTGCCAATTGTTCAACAGGTGGCACTGCTAACAGTTTTTTCCCCAGTTTCAGGGAAGGTAATATCTCAAGAACTACCGCGCAAAGTTGCATATAAACTTATATGAGGATGCACCTTGTTTTTAATTAGTGACTGTCAACTTTTGGTGTCAATTTCTCAACAGGTGGCGCTGATATACCGCGATTTTCAAAATTTCAGGGAAGACTTTACCTCAGGAACTACTGCACAAATTTGCATATAAATTTATATGCAGATGCAACTGAAACATAATTTAGTGCTTACCATATTTTGTTGTTAATTGATCAACAGGTGGGGCTACTATACAACGATTTTCCCAATTTAAGGGAAGGCTATATCTCGGGAACTACTACACAGAATTGCATATAAATTTATCATTAGATGCAACTCGTCATAAATTAGTGTTTAACTAACAACTTTTGATGCCAATATCTCAGCAGTTGGCTCTGCTATAGTCGATTTCCGCAATTTCAGGGAAGGCTATATCTCAGGTTTTATTGTTTATAATCAAACAAAACTGACATGTAAGAAGGCCATTATATGACATTATGCTGATTTAATTTGGATGCATATCAGCCTATAAGTGACGCTGCTATACTGCATATTTACCTGAGAATGGGATGGCTATATCTCATCTTCTATGGCATATAACTGTACGGAACTTGATATATGAGGAAAAATTTATAAATACGCATTTTTTAAGACTTTACTTATCAAGAATTAAACTTTCTTTTCTTATATTTAGTGCTAGTTTTTTCTAAAATGAAAATCATCTGCATTTACTATGGTAGATAATTTTACTAAAAACGAGTTTTAATAAAATATTTTTACTGAGTGAATTTCTATAGGAAAATATAGAAGAAAGTCTTGTGATGGCCACAATATACCAGTTTTGAAATGAAGTTTCAACAAGTATTTCCTCTATATTTTCTGTATATACAAGTATAAATGGAAAAAAAATTTCAAAATTTCGTTCACATAAAAGCGAAAATTGAAATTCACTAAAAATAAAGATATATATCTATATAATAGTATGTTGTGGCTACCAAAAGACTTTCTTCTATGTTTTCTAATACAAATTCACTCAGTACAAATAATTTATTAAAACTATTTATTATTCATTAAAATTAACTACCATAATGATGAATGCAGACGATTTTTATCTTAAAACTTACACAAAATTTATAAAAAAAGACAATTTTATATTTTATAAATATTATATTATAAAATGCGTTTTCATAAAGGCTATCTCAACTATCTCTCAAATTTTGTAAAATTACACAACATAGAAGTCGAGATATAGCTTTCCCGTTCTGGGGGAAAAAGGCAGTAAAGCAGCGCCCTCTATTGGTCGATATGCATCCAAATTGAATCAGCATAATGTTTCATAATTGTCTTTTCACATACCAAATTTTTTTCATTATGCGTAATAGAACCTGAGATATCCCTTTCTCTTAAACTGTGGAAATCGCTGTATAGCAACGTCACCTGTTGAGTTTTTGGCACCAAAAGTGAACAGACAATAATTTATGTCAAGATGCATCCACATATAAATTCATGTGCAAACTTGTTCAGTAATTTCTGAGATATACAGCTTTCTCTTAACCCTTTCAGGGGCGGTGGCTAGAGGGTCTATCCACCTACTTTAGGAATTTTTCTCTAGGTGTGTAGTGGCTACTTTTTCTATCCACCTTTATGAAAAGTTAATGTGTACTTCTAAAATTGAAATAGAGACGGCAGCACTACAGTAACTTTAAGCAGGATGTGCCTATGACTTTTTTAAGTGGACAAGTTGCGGGAAAAAATTTTGAAGTTTCTTTTATGTATTTTTAGGAAAATTAAATTTTTATTCGAAAGTATTTGGTAGTGTAAATATACTGTAATGCACCTTTTAAATACAACAGATTTACATATTATCTTAGATCATTAATTTTAGTTTGATTTTTAGGAGCATCTTTTAGGTGGATAGACACAGTGGCTAGAACGCATAGCCACCAGCCACAAAAAAATCCCCACATGCTGAATTTTTTTCTTCATCAAATATGACTTGTAGGGGATGTTTACTTTATGATATATATATGTTTAAAAGGAAATTCAATCATTTTTACTTAGTGCCCCTGAAAGGGTTAAATTGTGGAAATCGCTGTATAGCAAAGCCATCTGTTGAGCGATGGACACCAAAAGTCGATACGCATTAATTTTAATCAAAGTGCATTTACGTATAAATTTATATGCAAATATGGGCAGTAGTTCCAGATATACAGTTGCCACAAAAATTTCGTCACACACACACAGAGACAGACTGATATTTTCTAAAAATAATCAAATCTAGTTCTGGAGCTCTCAAAGTGGGAAAATCTATCAAAATCCGAAAGTCGAAAATTTTTACGAATCGAATACTTTCTTCTATTGAATATAGAAGAAAGTTAAAGAAAAAAAAAGTGAATTGTGAATTTTTTTTAATTTCTAGAACGTAAATGCGAGGTTATACAGTGAAAAAGATTTAGGATTTTCTAATTTTCGCACAGTTTGTACAAAAGATACGTATTAGTTTCGTTAAAGAAAAGAAAACGGATCCAGATATAAATACGGATCTATTTTTCTGGTGGATATCCGCGGATACGGATACGAATATATACGGAGCTCCGATACACAGTATGTTTAAATCTGTTTTATAGTTATAAATATGCCTACAACATTATGTTTAAAATTATAAGAAATATTTTGAAAGATGTTCTCAAGTCGATCAGACTTGTTGAAAACTAAACCTGAACGCGACCAGCAAGAGAAATAATTTTGTCAACCCGACCCGATGCAGGTCATCCGATAATAAAATAAGTTTAAGAATTGAGAACAAGTTTTCGGAACAAGAATTTGGAATTAGTGAAACATTTAGAAAATTAATTAATTAAAAATTAATTAGGGAGCTGTCGGTGGATTAGTGGGAGATAGAATCATTTAAGTGTGTAAAATGAGGCTTTAATTTTACAGGAGCTTTTAATTATATTACATATATATATATATATATATAAATAAGTAATCAGAAAACATATAATATATATAATCATATTAATTTCACTTCTAAAATAATTTGTTGAAAAGCATAATGCGATGTAATAATTACGAAGTGAAAACTTCTTTAGGTGCAATTTACACATTAATTTATTCAGAGTGAATCCTTTTGGCCCTATGTTAAAATAACTTTACTCGTTTTATAAAGTCGTGATATCAATTTACGTTTTATAGTGACCAGCGAAGCGGGCGTAGCCTGCTATTTTATAATAAAGAGCACATAATAATAAAAAAAAAACAGTTCTCTGATTCATCCTGGCGACAGATTTCCGTCTACTACATGATGCAATCTCTTTCGATGTTTCGATTGTACTTGAGTATAGATTTTTTTTTTTATCTTTTTTTTTCTTCTACATATTAGTTTTAAAATATTTTAATGTTAGTTTTCTTGAACTTTGTGTGGTTTTTAAAAAGAATTTTTTTTTTTTTTTTTTTTTTTTTTTTTTTTTAAATACATTGGAATAAATTTTGCCGCTTAGTGTCATTTCTCAGTGGAAAGATATTTCTATTTAAGTTTTCGTGCAGGGAATACAGATTTCAGTCTTTTAATTTTAGTTGGGGTAAAAAATTAAATGTCTGTTTTCAAAAAAAAAAAAAAAAAAAAGAAAACCTCTTTTTCTATCTGTTATTAAAAATTGCCGAGCTCCTTTGCTATAGTTTCATGTCATACTTAGAAAATTATTTATTAGATTTAAAAATACAAAAACTGGAATTAGCATGACACAAAGTTCTTATAAAAAATATGCGTTTCCCAAATAACTTTAAGCGTAATTTTCTTTTTCAGAATTAATGAAACTGACACTATCCCGCGAAATTCGATGGGTTTATTTTTCGATTTCGGTTGACTAACTCAAGTTGTCAGAAGGAGACAAAAAATAAATAAACAAATAAAAAAAGAAAAATTAAAGAAAAAAAAATAATAATGCTGAGCTTTTGGACTAGCCAAACAAATCTTCTTAGTCAATTGACAAAATAGGAATAATTTATTTTTATTCTCTCATCTGACTAACCGGTCAAATTTGAGGAAAATGAAAACTGTACCTGGGAAATTAGTCATCTGACAAGTTTTAGAGCCAAAACGGATCATCAGACGAAACACATTAAAGATACGTGGTAAAATAAAACGACTTTTGTGTCTCATGACTAAATAGGATTGTCAGGTAGTGTTTTGATTGTTTAAAATTTTGCGTAATTTTGTGCAAACTTGTCAATGTACTTGACAAACGTTTAGTGTCACAAAGATGGCACGTCTCTTGACAAGTTTCGATTTTTCATTTTTCTGTGTGTACAAGGATATATTTAACAAAACTTTATTAAGTGTACTTTTTTTATATAGGAATTTTTGCTAGTGTTCGGAGACTTTTGTTACCGACTGTACCTACAAGGTGACCATAATTAAACTTGGCCTATTCAGAGCACTCTGTAGCTCTAACTAAAATGAATATTGAGTCGAAAATTTGTATATAGACATTTCAAACAATGCGCTCTAGGGATCTGCAAAAAAAAATTTTAAAAATTAAATTTTAAAATTTCCCCTCCGAGGGGACATATATCAAATAATCAAACAAGTATTACAGTCAAAATGCTTGAAAAGTTTTATAATAAATATATGTGATACATTTCAAGCCATATCGACATTTAAAACTGTTATTCTTACATTTTTCACAGGTTTTTGTTGCAAAATTTTACGAATGACAGAATTTACCTGTTCTTTTTCCTTTTTTTGTCCGGACCGTTCCCCGGGCTTCTTGATTAGGGGTTAATTTAAAGAGTTTGGTTTTTAAAGGAAATTTAGAACTTTAGCTGACTTGAAGGACCGTATAACGAAGCGTGTGCGGAGAATCACAGGCGACCACACTATTGATCGGCCGCAGATTTTACAGATGAATGGTGGGAACTACATTGAACAATATGATCTCCATCGATAAGCAATCTGTAACTTGTAACAAATAACAATAAAATTCGTAATATATAAAGTAGCTTGTGTTAAAATTTGTAGCTTGCTTGTATTTTGGTGCATGTCCCCTCGGAGGGGAATTTTTTTAATTTTATTTTAAAACTTTTTTGGAGATCCCTAGAGCGCATCATTTTCGGCTCAATATTCATTTTAATTAGAGCTACAGAGTAATCTAAATAGGCCAAGTTTAATTATTGTCACACTGTATAATCTTTACGCGTTACTTTCTGTACGGTATTACAGTAAAAGTGGAAACAGATGAAATTTTTTTCATTTCTACGAAGGTGGGATTTGACTTGACGTCAAATTAGGCATTCAAATGTGCCAAAAATGTTAGCAAAGTTCTACAAAATTTGGAAACTCTAACCTCATTAGGAGTCTAGTTCTGATAATTTTGTAATGATGCATTCGTTTCTCAAGCAGAAAATTCCATAAACCACTGATAATACTCTCGGTGAATTCAAATTCCATTCAGACTTCGAATTATTTGGTTGTTCCGGATTTAGCGAAATTTATGCTCTGTAGTGTATTTAACAATGTTTATTTGATTTCTGTAGTAAAAATGACCATTTCAATGGATTGTTTCAAGAATATTGATATTTTTAGCATAGTAAAGAGATGAATTCAATTGTTTATTGAATATTAATTTTATAAAATGCATTCTTCGATTGGAACCTGCTTATTTCTTTAAGAATTACTTTCGACACACTAAAATGTCGACAGCGTTTTATATCAATATAATTACAGGCTCTGTCTGCAGGCTGAATATTAATTCAATGAAGTGCATTCGTCGACTAGAACCTGCTTATTTCTTTAAGAATTACTTTCTACACGCTGAAATGTCGACAACGTTTTTTATCAATACCATTACAGGCTCTGTCTACGAGCTGAATATTCATTCAATGCAGTGCATTCGTCGACTAGAACCTGCTTATTTCTTTAAGAATAACGTTCTACACGCTAAAATGTCAACAACGATTTTTATCAATATTATTACAGGATCTGTCTACGGGCTGATTATTCATTAAATGAAGTGCGTTCGTAGACTAGAACCTACTTATGTCTTTAAGAATTATTTTCTGCACACAAAAATGTCAACAATTTCCATAACAATATCATTTCGGGCTCTATCTAAGCGCTGAATTTTGCGTGGATATGCGCGTGGCTCTGCAATGTCGCTTTTTTTTTTTTTTTTTTTTTTTTTTTTACATGCTAATGTTTACATAAATAAATAAATTATGTTTTTATCGCTGTATTTTACCGCAATGATTGCAATAATACGAACATTGTTCATGATCCTGCAAAATAATGAAGCATGCAAGATTTTAAAATTTACATAGTAGACGGAGTTAGTAGTACACAGTAGCCCAAAACATCCAGTTCTTAAAGGGTTAAAATGACGTTTAGGGACATGGGTTTCCTATACAATTCTGAATCCTTATGACGTTTTCTACCTTCCCTCCAAGTTTGTCCTATGACTCGGAATCACCCTGCATGTATATATATGTTTATATGCAGGGTATCATATATATCATATATATATATATATATATATATATATATATATATTAAATTATTTAATTCCTTTACAATACTCAGCAAATGAGAGAAAGATGAAAATACCAACAATGAATTTAATTAGATGTATTACGTAATTTTATTTTCACAATTACCATTTAAGTAAATTTCACAGAATAGTAAAAACATGTTAAAATACTTACGCAGAAGAGAAATGACGTATATCACTTAAACCTAAACAATGAGTTAGTTGTAATAATCCATTAGTCCAGTAAATTCATGCAACACAAGATAAGAATTGAAAGAAATTAACCAAAATGACTATTGAAATAAAAAGGAATGCATGAGGGAAAAATAGAGTTAAAAATGCTGAAAGCCAGTACCGATCTCATCAGGAAACTAGCAGTACTGTCAACATGGAATGCAAGATTTCGAATATTGTATAGCTTTTTCAGCAATATACAACACTAGTTTCAATCTTGCATAAAAAAAAAAAAAAAGAAAGAAAGAAAGAAAGATAAAAGGAAATTGGCTGATAAAATAACTTAACCATAATGAAAATTGGAATTCGTGAAAGGTGCTGGCCACATGTAAATCAAATCCAAATCGAATAAAAGTCCGGGCGGTTGCCAAAACGAACAAACTGAAAAGAAATAATTAAAAGTAGAGAATCGATTAATCGAAATAGTGTCTGAAATGAAATAAATGTAAGCATGAAGTGATAAATTGTTCTTAAAATTTAAAAGCTGAATTCACAATTAAATAATATTCTAGAGGGAAATTTAAGTATAAAGAAGATTAATACGATTTTCACTGTAGGGCATACGTTCGACTCAACGTATGAGCGCGCCATCTAACGTGGAAAAAATAAGTTACTATTAAGTGATTTAAGAAAAATTGTAATATTATATGTTCAATTTATATGAGTGTAATTTATAGTCTTAAGCTAACAGAAGAAAAGGCCAACAAGTGATAATAAAGTTATTATGATTAGGAATTTGGTGAATAATTTTAATTTTAAAAATTATTATTGTTATTAATATTATTATTATTATTATGAATTAGGAAATTGGTGAATAATTTTAATTTTAAAATTTTAATAATTATTATTGTTATTAATATAAGTATTATTAGTAATTATAGTCTTAAGCTAACAAAAGAATAGGTTAAGAAGTGATGATAAAGTCATTATGATTAGGAAATTGGTGAATAATTTTAAAATTTAATAATATAATTCTTATTAATATTATTATCATAAATATTATTAAATAGGAAATTGGTGAATGATTGTAATTTTAAAATTTTAATAATTATTATTGTTATTAGTATAATTATTATTGTGAAGTATTATTAGTATTTACGTTTAGTATGAACACATCAAGTTTGAATGAGATCTGATTTTTTTTTTTTTTTTTTTTTTGATAATTAAGCAAATAAATTATATATTGTTGAAACTTAAACAATATATATATATCATATGTATATATCGTATATATCATATGTCAAATGATATATATCATATATAAAAGTCAAGAATAATTGCATATATTAAAATTATATTAAAAAAGATGTTGTGGAAACATTACAGTATGACACATTAGTATACTGTAAATAATTGCAACATTTTCGATTTAAATGATATATAGAAGTATTTTACGTAAAATCGAAATAACTTTCTGCTTCGGAGATTTAGAAAAAAATAAATAAAACTGCTTATTAAATTAAACAGTGAATTCTGCTGCAGGTGGATACTTTTCATAAGTGGACACGTGATGAATTTTTTCCGAATTATCCTCAGGCAGAAAAAGAAACATTGCAAGATAAGTAGACGAGGTTGGTCATTGCGAAAACAGTGGCGAAAAGAAAACTCTCTGCGATTTTTCCAACGTGTGAGGGTAAAAGCTGAAATAATCCTGTCTTTGTAACCACGCTTGACAACAATAAAGTTTTTAACAACTGGACAGAATCGAAGATGGGTGAAATCAGAATTAAGTTTCCTTAACCCTTTGAGGGGCAAGTTAATTATGTTCATTTAACATAGAAAATTACCAGAATTTATGAACAAAGCTTTAAAAAAAATAAACAAATGACATTTTTCGCTATATTATGTGAATAAAATTTTGAGGAAAAATTCCGGGATTAATTTTTTCAGTTGGGAAATAGTTATTGCGTTCTCGTAGCAAAGATGATGCGTATTAAAATGTTAAAATTAAATCAAACCAGTTTATATTTACTCTTAAATTTAATAGTAGAATACTGATAAAAAAAAATGAATGATAAATCATTCGTATATAAATCGCTAAAATTAAAAATTACTAAAAATAAATACCCAGAAAAAGCATAGAAGACAAAATTTAAATGGGTGTTCTTATGCATAGCGGCAAATTTAAGCGCTTTTTGGTTACCGGAAAAATTTAATAAAAATTTATTTTATTTAATCAGTGAAAAATGCTAGAAATATATAAAAAATGTCTGTTAATTTTTTCTGATAGCCAAAAAGTGCTAAAATTTTCAACTATGAGTAAAGTATGGAAGTACATGAGTGAGTATTAAAGGATATTTATTGTTTCATACTATAAGTTTTTCTTCTTTTTTTTTTTTTTTATATAAATATATATATTATTTTTAAGGTTTAGATTGAAACTTTTCGTTTGCTATATTAACCTTTTGCCGGTCTAATTTAATTTCCCTCCTCTCGTCAGTGTTGCTAAATTTAGGGACTTTTTTATTCAATATCCACCATTAAATTTTAACTCTAACGGTTACCTAATCACATCAAAGGTTATTCTTCCTTTATAAGCATATCCTCCAACATACTAATTAATATTCCTTAGTATTGTTAGCCCCGCTTTCTTTTTCACACCAGTATATTTTTAGAGTATTTTTCTTCTTATTTAATCGCAACTGCATTTGGAGAATATTACTCTAAAAATTTATTGGTGGGAGAAAAAAGGCGGGACTAACAATACTATGGAATATTGATTAGGATGTTGGAGGGTATGTTTATATATACACAATATCACCCCTCAAAATTATTGGTGGTAGTTGAATAAAAGAGTCTCTAAATTTGGCAACACTGTTTTAAGCGCTTTAGGAAGTTAGGGGCAGCAAAGGGTTAAATTTTTCATGCTATTCCCTGACTAGTTGCAATTGTATTTTAGAAAAGAGAAAAGCGACGTACAGTCTTCTTCATTGGTTCTTTCTGCCCTTCCCCTTTTACCGATTACGCTTTTTTTACCTTGAGTTTAAATATAAATAATTGTTCAGTTAATGAGAAGTTAGTAACATTGGGTAAAACAGCAAATAATTAAACATATTTAAAAACAATATAATGTAATATAAACAAATAAAATGAATTTTACATGAGCATGTAAATTTTACGTATCTCTAGTGATAGCGGCAGATATGAACTCGCTAGTGTTCTGGGGTTAAATAACACACAAAAAATTTCCCTAATTGATCGTAATATTCGCTATTTACGTAAAAAAAACTTTTAAAATTTGTTATATTCTTTAACTTTTCTGTCCAAAAGAATTTGAGAAATTCAAAAATTCGTTGTACATTATGTAAATTAGAATGAATATATAAATCCCACACAATACGGTTATTTAAATATAATAACTTTTTTTTCTGGCTATTTTTAATCCAGATACGCATAAAGATATTCTGAAATAGAAAAAATCTAACTAAAACCTGGTTGTCAGATTTTGTAACATTTAAAATGATTATAATACACAGTGAAACCTCTTATAACGGTCACTCCGAACAACGGTAACCTCTGAATACCGGCTATGTTTTCATATTGCCAAATCCTTTTCCTAGAAATAACATTGCACAGAACCTCCAAACAAAGAATTCTGAACAACGCCCAATTTATCTTCAATTTTTTTTATATATTTAGGATATTTTCGGAAATTAGTTTTAGTAGGAAAAAAGTTTTATTTTCGGAAATTAGTTAAATTTGTTAATTTTGACAGAAATTCTGAATAAAAATTTAAATTTAATTTCAGTTTTTAGGAAATCAGGAATCCGAAAATTTAATAGATGAAATAACAAATGACGAAAAATTTAATGGTAACTTAAATAGAGCCGGAATGACAATGAATGTTAACGAATGTGTGAATGTTGATTGCGACCTAGAAGTTTCATTTATCTTTAATACAATCGAAGAACTTATTGAAAGTAAAACTAATGAAGGGGGTGACAAGGGAAGTGAAGAGAATACAAAGTTATTGCATCAATTTTTAATGATGTTCTTTCAAGTTTCAGAGACATTAAAAAAAAATTTCTTAATCAAAATGATGATAAACTTTATAACAAATCACTGGAAATGATTATGTCTTTAGAAAATCATGTGTGCTTAAAAAAAAAAAAAATTACGAATAAGTGATTTTTACTTTCTCTTACCCATATATCTATGGTAGAGAAAGTATTGTTTTTTTTGTCAAATTTTCGAAATTGAGTTTTTGTCATATTTACAAGTTTTGAGGTTTCTAGAATCCAAAAATCATGTTTTTAGCGGTTAGTTTGTTTGTTTGTGTGTTTGTGTGTATGTGTGCGTATATGTTATCAGTATATCTCAAGAACAAATAATAGCTGAAAGTCCAAACTTGGTATTCTAAATATGTATCATATAGGGATTCTACAGCAAACTTTTTGTTGAGATCAAGCAAATGGTTCATGTACAGGGACATCCAAGAGAATTCAAATACATTATGTCTATGGGAAAATTCCTGGTAAGTACAGTCTAACATCTACAGGCTGACTTAAACAAAACGGAATGAACAAAATTTGTTATATTCATAAAAGTATGTTTTGCGTAGATTGTTGTATGGAAATCGTTCATCATGCATTTACAGGGCTACCCAAAGTATTTGTAGATGTTGCGGCTACTTGGAAATTGCTGGAATTGTAATTTTTCTGTGTTGGATGTTTTTTAAGTGCACAATATTGTTTATAGTGCATATTGATTATAGACAATATACAGGGCTACCCAGATTTAAGCAAAACTTTTTTTTTCTCTTGAATGTAATTGATGGCAGTGCTTTGTACATTTTACTATGTCAACGAATACTGCAAAATTAATTTTCCATATCCATACTGTAAACAAATTATTTTTTAAAGTTCTATTTTCAACTCTTTTTTTTTTTTTTTGTGTGTGTGTGTGTGTGTGTGTGTGTGTGTGTGTGTGTGCAATATCACGTTTTAAGGTGCCATGATTACGAAAGTCCAGTTTTTAGCGGTTGATCTGTATGTATGTCTGTTATCAGCATAACTTAGAAACAAATGACTGCAAGAAATTCAAATTTGGCATTTTGAATTTCGTATTAGGTTGCTACTTAAAAATTTAAACAAGACTGGCAAGTTTGGAGGCAAATTAATGACAGCCTTGATATATATACACACACACACACACATATATATATATAAATATAGGAATATATAAACAAATGAATGAAATGAAACCCCAAAAAACACTGAGATCTTCATCAGTGTAGGGGTGAAAGAGAAGTTTCTGAAAGGACAGTAGCAATTAGCTAATAACTATCCTTAGCACCCAACTTTTCACCAAACAGAAAACCACCAATAACTGAAGAGAAATCAAACATATTGTTACAAAATTGTAAATAATTGTGTTTATTTTTGTATAAATTTTTTCAAAGAGGCTTAGTAAGTTGATAAAGTGCTATTTTTGTGCATTTCTAGTCGTTTTAGTGTTGAAAGAGCCTTATTTTCCCTTAAAATCGCATTAAAAAGCCCCAATAAGGCAGGTAATGGATTTGGCGCCAAATTTGGCGACTTTTTCCCACCTTGGCGATTTTTTTGGCGACCTTGGCGAGAAAATCCTTATTAGGGATATACCAAATATGGAAGCTCTAATCGCATTGGCTGATGAGATACGGAAATTTCTGGAACTTTCCACACTTTTCTACAGGGGTATATAAAGGCTGTTTTCTTCGCCAAAGTCAGTTCAGTTCAGTCTGAGATCAGCTTCTGTCAATGTTGCATTGCTTTGATCCTCTTTGAAAGAGACTTGCTTTATGTGTTATTGCTATACAGTTTGTACTCTGGATTCGCTATTGACAGCTGTTGTTTAAGCTGTGTTTACTGGTTGAATTGAAGCTGATACTTGGTTTATAGACCTGTATTTTTCTGGAACTTTCTGTGAATAAATTACTGAATTTTTGTAAGTTTTGCCTTTCATTCTCGGACAACTCACGAACCCCCAAGTACGCAACATTTCTGGTTTCAGGAGTGGGGTTTTCTGTGAATGGTGATAACTAGAGCTATGGAGCAGGAAATGAAGAAACTTCTAGATAGCTTAGCTACCCAGATGAATGAAATGAAAGCCGGACAAAGAGAGATGAAAGATAACCTCAGTAAATAATTGAAGGAAGGACAAAAAGAATTGGAAGCCAGTTTGACCGAAGAAATTAAATCTAATCAAGATGAGATGCAGAGAGAGCTTTCAACGGTAAAAGAATCAATAGAGAGTAAATTAACGGTGATGAAAAATAGAATGGATGGAATAGAAGAGAAAGTTATAAAGATAGAAGAAAATTTTGAAGACAAAGTTTCGAAAATAGAAGAGAGTTTTGAAGAGAAAGCTATGAAGATAGAAGAAAATGTTATGAAAGTAGAAAGGAATTTTGAAGAGAGATTTATGAAGATGGAAGAGAATTTCGAGGAGAAAGTTAAAGAAAATTTTGATCAGGAACTGAAAGAAAGGTTTTCCGAGATAGAAGTTAAATTGAAGAGAATAGAAGAAGATCTGCAGAGAAAAGTGGAAGAAAAGTTAGAATCCATGCCCCAGGAAACTGAAAAGAAAGAGAGAAGAATCCAGAATCAGGAATTTATTAAGCTATCCACCTACGACGGCAGTTCCTCCTGGTATGTATATAAGACGCAGTTTTCCATCGTAGCTGAAGCTAATGGCTGGGACCCTACCGCCAAGGCAGTCCACTTACAGCAGCATTATGGGGAGATGCAGTCGAGATACTGAGAAATGTTTCTAAAAAAGAAAGGAACGACTTCGAGGCCCTGACTAGAGCACTGGAGCTACGGTTCGGAGAGACGTGTTCTAAGGACTATAGTCGCCTCCAGCTAAAATCCCATTACCAGAAAACGGGCGAAAGTTTGCAAGAGATGGCAGCGGACATTCAGAGACTGTCACTCCTAGCATTCTCAGACTGTCATGCTTACACTCGAAACGACTTACAGTCGGCTGCAAAATTATTCGAGCACTAGCAATAATCCTTGCCAAAAAAACAGTACACTTAATACAGCTTTGTTAAATAAATCCTTGTCGAGTCATGTTCTTAATCAGTCCAAGAACATGATTCGACAAGGATTTACTTAGCAAAACAGTCTTAAGTGTACTTTTTTGATATAGGAATTATTGGCTAGTGCTCGAATAATTTTACAGCCGACTGTAGCTCTTCAGTACTTTATCGATGCTGTTCGTGATCCAGAAATTGAAAAAGCGCTGAGACTCTCCAACATCAGAGACGTAGAATCAGCTTTAGGCTATGCACTTAGGATAGAGGCAGCCCAACAAGCCTCACGTAAAGACCGCCATACCATAAGAACAGTCTCATTAAATGATACGCCTGCTGATGAAAATGAAATGAAGAGAAGTCTCGCGGAGATCTTAAAGAGATTGCGCAGCCTGGAAAATAATAAGGAGATAAAGGATCGGAAGATAAAGTGCTGGGATTGTGGAGGGGATGGTCATGTGAAGAGGAACTGCCCTGTACGACCGACTAAAGGAAATCACCCGGCTTCACCATCACTGCAGGGAAACTAGGAGAAGGCCATCTCGCGGGGCGGAGGTTGCCTGAAATTAAAGAGCCCAATTTACAATATTTCTTGTTTCATCGATGAGTGGCGGCGATAATGGACTTTACGTCTATGGCCAAGTTAACAACACCACCTGCCGGATGATTCTGGACACGGGAGCCAACGTGACTATCATTAGAACGGATTTGGCTCAAGAACTAAAAGAGAAGATCATCTGGACGCCGCCCTGTGTTAAACTCCAGACTGTGACCGGAGACGAAATCAAAATATATGGAAAAATGAACTTGACCATCACTTTTGGAAATGCCAGTTACCATCATATGGCATATGTGGCTGATATAAGAGATCCTCTAATCGTTGGAATTGATTTCCTGAGAAAATTTAACTTTAATTTGGACTTCAGGAATAATGAACTGCATTCGTGTTCGGAAGACATAACTGTGTTCAACACTGAAAATCAAGAGATTCAGCCAATTTGCCAGATAACAGCCAAGTCTGAAATTTGCCTCCCTCCACACACAGAGATAATAGTTTCAGGAACACCTCCTACCAAGCAATACTTCCGCTATGGACTGATTGAATACCCGAATATAGACAATAGCCCAATAGGAGTTCTGGTAGCCTCATCTCTAGTTGATCTCTCAAAGAGTACTATACCTGTGAGAGTCGCAAACATCAGCGATAAGGTCCGGACAGTGAAGAAGGATGAGGTGTTAGCAACCTGCATTCCTGTTACATGCATCAACCGCCCCACGCAATACACTGAATCCAAGTCTTCTGAGCAATTCACAACGGAAATACTCAAGAATGCAGAATTGGGAAGCGAACAGAGGTGTGCTGCGGAGAAGCTACTCCAAGAATTTAAAGACCTTTTTTCTCGAACACCTGAAGACGTCGCGAGAACGAACATCACCCAGCACAGAATTGATACAGGAAATTATCCTCCAATCAAACAACATCCAAGAAGGCTTCCATTTGCTAAACAGGAAGAGATCACTGAACTTCTAAATGAAATGCAGCACAATGACGTCATCGAGCCATCAACGAGTCCCTGGGCATCTCCCATAGTACTGGTGCGAAAAAAGGATGGTTCAACAAGATTTTTGCGTGGATTATCGTCGTTTAAATGACATCACGAAGAAAGACAGTTACCCTCTTCCCAGAATTGACGACACATTAGACACACTTGCTGGCAATAAATGGTTCTCGACTTTGGATCTGAAAAGCAGTTACTGGCAAGTAGAATTACATCCTGATGATCGTGAAAAGACTGTATTCACCACCGGACAAGGACTGTGGCAATTTAAAGTTATGCCATTCGGATTATGTAATGCACCTGCCACCTTCGAACGCCTGATGGAGACAGTGCTAAAAGGACTTTCCTATGAAGCCTGTCTGGTGTATTCGGATGATATTATCATTGTGGGGCGCACCTTTGAAGATCATCTACGAAACATCCGAAAGGTGCTGGAGAAACTCAGAATGGCTAACCTCAAATTGAATCCAGGCAAGTGTAACTTGTTCCGTCGTGAAGTGAGTTACCTTGGCCATATCATCTCTGCCGCCGAAGGTGTGAGAACTGATCCTGAGAAGATCTCTGCAGTCGAGAACTGGAGTCGCCCTGAAAATGTACACTAACTACGAAGTTTCCTGGGGTTATGCACTTACTACAGGAAGTTTCTCAAGGGTTTCTCAAATATTGCCAGACCACTCCACAAGCTGACGCAAGCCAAACAGAAATTCCTGTGGACAGATGAATGTGAAAAAGCGTTCAAGCGAATTAAAGAGGCCTTAACATCATCGCCTATCTTGACGTATCCACAGCCCGACAGTCAGTTCATACTTGATACAGATGCCAGCCATGAGAGTGTCGGCGCTGTTCTGCCGCAAGAAGTTGATGGTCAAGAGCGTGTCATTGCATATGGGAGTAAATGCCTGTCTAAACCAGAGCGAAATTACTGTACCACCAGAAAAGAGGTACTCGCCCTCGAAAAAGTCATAGAACATTTTCATCATTACCTCTATGGTAGAAGATTCCTGCTCCGGACTGACCATGCATCTTTAACGTGGTTGCTCCAGTTCAAGAACCCGGAAGGACAGATTGCCAGGTGGATACAACGCCTCCAGGAATATGACTTCGAGATACGTCATCGTAAAGGGACTCTACGTGGTAATGCAAATGCCTTGTCACGGAAGCCCGGCTCGGCAAGCTGCAAGTACTGCTCTAGAGCCGAACAGAAATACCTGCCGATAAATCCGGTTGCCTGCCAAGTTACTATCTCAACACCATCAGAACAAGATCCCGATCCATGGAGTGACGAAGAACTTAGACAAGCCCAGTTGGAAGATCCTGACATAAAGCCAATATTACAGCTGAAGGAAACGACCAGCAACAGACCTACCTGGCAGGACATTTCCAGATTTAGTCCTATTACGAAAATGTATTGGGCACTTTGGGACTCTCTTCATATCAGAAACGGTGTATTATGCAGAAAGTGGGAATCTGATGATGGGAAAAGCTTCAGATGGCAGATTGTATTACCAAAATCAAAAATTCCAGAAAATTTAGAACAACTGAATAGTAGCTCTACCGGAGGCCATTTTGGGGTAATGAAGACTCTGCAGAAAGTTCGGGAACGCTTCTACTGCTGCAAGGCAAGGGAGGATGTGGAGAAATGGTGTAAATCCTGTTATGCTTGTGCGGCACGTAAAGGCCCGCAGAAACGAAGTCGAGGAAGACTGCAACGGTATAACGTGGGAGCACCATTTGAACGGATTGCTCTCGACATCTTAGTTCCTTTGCCACGGACCTCCAGTGGAAATAAATACATCCTCATCGTGATGGACTATTTCACCAAGTGGCTTGTGGCATATCCCATTCCCGATCAAGAGGCATGCACAGTCGCAGAGGTCCTAGTGCAGCAATGGGTGTCAAGGTACGGCACGCCCCTACAACTTCATACCGACCAAGATACGAACTTTACCGCTGCTGTTTTCAAAGGACTGTGTCAATTACTCTGCATGGACAAAACCCAGACAACACCTATACATCCCCAGTCGGACGGCATGGTCGAGAGGTTCAACCGTACCATCCTGAATAACCTCTCTCTTCTAGTATCAAGGAACCAGCAAGATTGGGACTTGAAGTTGCCATTGTTCCTGCTGGCTTATCTAAGTGCTGTCCATGAAACCACCGGCTATACTCCAGAACAGATACTGTTTGGACGTGAACTTCGTCTCCCATGTGATCTCCTGTTTGGTTGTCCACCTGAGGAGTACATCCAAGATCTCCAGGCACGATTTGAGGACGTACACAACTTTGCTCGGGAGCGGATTCACATGACAACAGAGAAAATGAAGACAAGGTACGATCTAAAGGCTACGCAACATTAGTTCCAGGAAGGAGACAAGGTCTGGTTGTGGAATCCTGTTCGATGCAAAGGATGCTCTCCCAAGTTACAGTGCAACTGCGACGGACCGTACACAGTCTTAAAAAGGCTGAATTATGTAGTGGTGCGGATCATTAAAACACCTTCATCAAAACCGAAGGTGGTGCACTATAACAGGCTAGCCAAGTACCACAATTAACGGTAATATTAAAATTTAAAATGTAAATACTGGTAAAATTTGCGCATGCGTAATGTAAATATTTGTATATGAATACTTGTACATATTTGTGAATTTTGTAAATTTCTGACTTGCTTTTTGTATCTATATTATCGTTATATGCAACTTAGTTTTTGTATTTTAGATTGTGTAAATTTGTTTAGTTTCGCCTCTTGACCAAGGGTTGCACTGCCCGGGACGTGCAGTCCTTGGGAGGGGAGCAGTGTTACAAAATTGTAAATAATTGTGTTTATTTTTGTATAAATTATTTCAAAGAGGCTTAGTAAGTTAATAAAGTGCTAATTTTGTGCATTTCTAGTCGTTTTAGCGTTGAAATAGCCTTATTTTCCCTTAAAAACACATTAAAAAGCCCCAATAAAGCAGGTAATGGATTTGGCGCCAAATTTGGCGACTTTTTCCCACCTTGGCGATTTTTTTGGCGACCTTGGCGAGAAAATCCATATTAGGGATATACCAAATATGGAAGCTCTAATCGCCTTGGCTGATGAGATACGGAAATTTCTGGAACTTTCCACACTTTTCTACAAAGGTATTTAAAGGCTGTTTTCTTCGCCAAAGTCAGTTCAGTTCAGTCTGAGATCAGCTTCTGTCAATGTTGCATTGCTTTGAGCCTCTTTGAAAGAGACTTGCTTTATGTGTTATTGCTATACAGTTTGTACTCTGGATTCGCTATTGACAGCTGTTGTTTAAGCTGTGTTTACTGGTTGAATTGAAGCTGATACTTGGTTTATAGACCTGTATTTTTCTGGAACTTTCTGTGAATAAATTACTGAATTTTTGTAAGTTTTGCCTTTCATTCTCGGACAACTCACGAACCCCCAAGTCCGCAACAATATATATAATGTATAAAAATACTACAAAAGTTATAAAATTACAAAGCTACAAAAGTTACAAAATTACGTCAATTCATTTAAAAAATATACAATAATATATTACTGAAAGTAAACAAGAAAGTATAAAATGAAATAAAATAAAATAAAACCCTTCACCTGATAAACAAACCCACTTCGGCCGACGGGGCTACTCGTCGGTACTTGTAATATCGCCCTTGAATGAGGATGTAGAACAAACCGAAATTGGAAAACTCTGGAAACGCAGAGTTAAAAATTGTGACGGGTAACAGTTAATTTGCAAGGTATTTTTTAGGTCTTCAAGAGCATATTTTAAATCATTTTCATTATTGCAACTAGTACGAATTCTTTTAAGCTTTGCAAACGTAATATTTTTTAAAACTTTTCTACTGATATTTGAAAACCAATTAGTAAGACTATTTACTTTAAAATTAAAATCCTTCCTTTTGTCGTATAATCCAATGAGCCATTTTTCTTTATTTCTCTTTATATTTAAATCTAGGAATGAAATTTTATCAGTACCTGTACGGTTTAAATTTAATTCTTTAGCATATATTTTCCAATGAGCCATTTTTCTTTATTTCTCTTTATATTTAAATCTAGGAATGAAATTTTATCAGTGTCTGTACGGTTTAAAATTAATTCGTTAGGATATATTTGTACTATTTGCAATAATGAAAATGATTTTAAATATGCTCTTGAAGACCTAAAAAATACCTTGCAAATTAACTGTTACCCGTCCCAATTTTTAACTGTGTGTTTCCAGAGTTTTCCTATTTCGGTTTGTTCTACATTCTCATTCAAGGGCGATATTTAAGTACCGACGAGTAGCCCCGTCGGTCGGCCGAAGTGGGTTTGTTTATTAGGTGGAGGGTTTTATTTTATGTTATTTCATTTTATACTTTCTTGTTTACTTTCAGTAATCCTTTATATTATTGTATATTTTTTAAATGAATTGATGTGATCTTGTAACTTTTGCAATTTTGTAATTTTATAACTTTTTTAGTACTTTTATACATTATATATATGTTTGATTTCTCTTCAGTTATTGATAGTTTTCTGTTTGGTGAGAAGTTGGGGGCTAAGGATAGTTATTAGCTAATTGCTACTGTCCTTTCAGAAACTCCTGTTTCACCCCTACACTGAGGGGCCTCCCTGATGAAGATCTCAGTGTTTTTGGGGGTTTAATTTCATTCATTTGTTTATATATTCCTACATTTATATATTTCTACATTTAAGTTTTGCATTTCCTGCAATTTTGCGCATTGGTTTGTAATTCTCCTTTTGGTTTTTCTAGTCTTTAAACTTATATTTATATATAAATTCATTTCAATAGTTTTCTATTAAATAATTTTATGCACTATAATTGAACGGGCAGTTGAGGGGGGCCGGTAGCCCACCTCACACAGAATTACATGTCAAACAAAATTGTTTCCAAACCTATTTTAGATTATTTAAAGTACATTAAACTTTATTATCTACGTTATTGATCCCTAACACTTAATATTGAATCTAGCATTATATTATTGATATGCAGGGTAAGAAAAAGTCGTGTGAGTGACACACCAGATTATCTTCTAAAGTAAAATAAAATGTTCTAGTGTATTTTTTAATTATAAAATAAAATATTTTTCATAGTTAAAAATTTTTTCGTAGTTAATTTTAATACTGAGGTAATAAAATTTTTGAGTTTTTAAGTTCTGAATTCTGAATTTCTAGGTTCTGAATTAAGTTCTAAATTTTTGAGTTCTGAATAGCAGCCACCTCAAAAGAACGGCCACTTTTTCGTCCTCTCACTTGTGACTGCTATTCAGAGGTTTTACGTAATTCATCTACTGTAATCATATTTTATCTAATATCTATCAATTTTTATTAATAAATCAAACAGAAACACAATTCATACACCACTTACAAAAAGAATAAATTTCATTATACACAGTTGAAAACAGAAACTTTGCTAAAAGAAAAGGCTTATGCTTAATCACTTCATATACAAGAAAGATGCAACCGATGTATCAAAAGCCTTCGACAAAAGACGTAACACAAAGGTTACTCACCGACTCTAATGAGTTATGGTTTTTATTGTATTAAATTAAAATATAGACTTAAATTTAATATTGATAAAACAAAACTTAATATTTAAAATCACTTCCAGATCTATAAAAGAATAGAATTAAAAATTTGAAGTTTACGTGTGAAGTCGTTTAAAATAAAATTTAACTGTTCAAAATAACTTTTCGTCAACAATTCGATTTTCATGTTTAAATTTCTTTGTAAAAATTTATCAATCTAACAATTTCGTAAATCAAAACTATGGGAATGAAAGGTATTTCGAAATATTTTTTAGGGGTGGAAAACGATTAACAGTTTTAACTGGGTTAAGCGTAGTTCATTAATCGATTAATCCGATTTTTAATCGATTTTCATTTTCTTTGTATAATCTTATTTAACGATGGATAATACTCTCCTATATTTTTAGATAGTACACAACAGACCACAAAAATTATATAAATGTTAATTTAACTAGTTCCTTAAACAATAAATAACAATAATAATAAACATACAAATAAATTAATGAAAAAAGAAAACCTCTTATTTTTTTCTAATAAATGAAAAACTATTTTAAAGATGAAGTTAAGCGAAAAAGCATTTCAAAAAGCAATTGTAAATATTCGTCCATGATTGAGAAGTCATAATTTAATTTTTATTTTAGGAAATACATTTCCTGTTAAACTTAGATTTAATTGTGAAGATGTTTAATTAGGAATTTATTAATTAGGAATTATGTTTAATTTAGTGTTGTTGCCTCTTGATCATTGATGTATAATAATAATAATAATAATAATAATAATAAAACTAAGAAAATACCTTATAAATATTAAATGTTTAAATTATACTCACTCATATATAATGAAAGATCAGAATGAAACTCATTTATATGTTTATTTCCAAATATTATACAACAGGATATAAAAAATATATTGTTTTAACCAATCCCTTAAACACACAAGCACATTGACATTTACGGGATCTAAGCTCGATATTATGCGAAATATTTCAAACATTGCATATCTGTCTATACATATGTGTGTGTGAATATGGGAAAAAGTATTTTATAGGTGTGGGTGTGTGTTTGAGATTAAGGCCGATTGGCTTTACTAGGGTCTTGGCCTATAAGTTGAGTGCCCTACGTGGGGACCTTTCTGAGGGATCCTAGCACGTATTTATGCGCGTTTCGGAGAAAACCATGGAAAATTCCGGACGGCTAGGTCGACGACCGCGACCTGGGATCAAACCCAACACTTTCCGTCTACCAGCTTTAAGCGCAGAACTGCTTGGCTACTGGTGAGTCAATATTTTGTAGGTAGAACAGCATTTTAAATTTTTACTTTAATTCGTAGTTTGAAAATTTTTAATCGAAATAATCGGGCCTATTAACTCGATTAAAAAATTGATCGGGAATAAGCATTGATCGATTAACCGAACCGATTAATAGATTAATCAGCACAGCCCTAATATTTTTTAGTAACCAGTAGTGCATTTATGAATTTTATTGCAAGTCTTATGCCGAAAAACAAATTCATTTTTTGCTTAAATGTTTTCAAGAGTATTAACAAGTCCTTCCGGCTCATTCAGAAGGGTAGGTTGATTATTTTTTTCTTATCAAGTAGCCGCCTTATCAAGTAACTTATCAAGTAACAAGTTCTTATCAAGTAACATGTTTCCAACATGTAGGAACTCCTATATTCAATACTCATCAATAATTTTTAATTGTAATGTTGTCTAATTGTATTCTTGCTTAAGCGACTATCTTATATATCAAAAAACATTCTTCAGAATTAGTGGTGGTTATTAAATAAAAAAGTCCCTATAAGATGACAAAACTGGTCAAATTATTAATTAGGACTTTGTAGAAATACTGGTTGTAGGCTATGTACAGTCGGAGAAAAAAAAACGCAACACTCAACTTAACTTCGTTGCTAATCGATGTAGAAAAATGTAATAGGTATCATTCGACGGGGAATTATGAGTAGTTTCAGAAAATGAACTGAAATTTTGAATTGGGGGTCGTCTACATATTAAAACGAGGACCAACTCTGATTTTTTCAATGGTAATGCCCCATTTTTATTTTATATTTGAATTCCTGGGATCGCGACAACACGAAAAAGTATATTGGTTGTATATTTTACTTATATTTTCACAGAGTTATAAGCGTTCAAAGTTTGAAGGTGCTAATGTTAAATTCATATTTCAAACTTTTATTAATATCTTCACAAAAAATAACACGAACGATATAATTTTTTTTTTTACAAGATACAGTGAAGAAACCCAAACATAATCCACCATTACTTTTGATTCTGAAAAATATTTTTAATTCTGAAAAATATTAATAAATTCATATTCATAAAAATTATGAATTATGACCTATATTAATTTTTACATAAAATGAATCCTAATGATAAAAAATATGGGTATGCAAATTTGCAGCTCATTCCAGTTATTAGTTTTCGAGATATAAATCAATCTTTCTTTTGGAGTGGTTTAGGGGGCCGTCTCTTATAAAGTTTTGCATGAGATAACAAATCAAATCTTAAAAAAATAACAAAGTCAATTTATTAACTTTGTTAAGTCAGTTAAGTTAACTTTGTTAGTTAAGTCATTAATTTTATAATTCATTCTTACCTGAAAGATTTCTGGTGCGAAACATTGAAATTTTATCTGTTTCTTATAGGTTCTTAATTTTATTTTTCTACATTTACTGATAACCCCATAACACATTTTTGATTATAACTCTATAAATACTAAAGATAAAGTATACAAACAGTATACTTTTCCGCACTGCCAGACTCTCAGAAATTCGAATATGAAGTCAAAATTGGTTCTTCTCAAAGTTGGCGTTCATTTCAATATGTAGATGACCCCTAATTCAAAATTCGATAACCTTTTCAGAAAGTGCATTTAATTTCCTGTTGAATTATGTCTGTTAGATGTTCCTGCGTCAATTAATAACGAAATTACAGCGGGTGTTGCGTTTTTTTTCCCCGACTGTACTTATGGAGTATTAAGCAAATCGGTTCCTAATTACCTTTTTTATGTGAATTTAAAAATTTCAGGAGGCCGGCACTTCGAAACAAAATGGCAGGCGAAGCTGGCAAATAAAGACATCAAATGCACTTGTGAGATAAGTCTGCTGTACAAATTTAGTTCAAATTAATTCAGAATCTCAAAAGTCATTGTGCTGAAAAATTATGTGGCCGCCACTTGGATAAAATGGCAGATCAAGTTGCTCAGTAAACTAATCCAAAATATTCGTAAAATAAGTCACTGTCCAACTTTGGTTCGAATAAATTCAGTATATCAAAAGTTATCGCGATAACAAAGTCGCAAATGGCAGCGATCACGTGAACGCAACTTGGAAACAAAATTGCGGCGAAAATTGCAGACCAAAATCATAGATATTTGAATGATAAATCCATTTTTCAACTTTGGTTGGAATTGATTATTTCAAAAGTTACCATGATAAAAAGTTTTCAAATGGCCGCCACTTGGAAATAATATAACGGAGCAAGTAGCCCAGCAAACTCATCCAAGATATTTGAAGCATAAGTTCACTGTCCAACTTTGGTTCGAATCAGTGCAGTGTTTCAAAAGTTATTGTTATGACAAATTTTCAACAGGCAGTCTAAGTGGCTGCAACTTGGAAACAAAATGACGAAGCAATTTGCCCAGCGAAATCATCCAAGATATTTGCATGATAAGTTCACTGTCCAATTTTAGTTCAAACTAAATCAGTATTTCAAATATTATCGTGATAAAAAAATTTCAAGTGGCACCGTGATTTCAAGTAGCCACCACATGGAAACAAAACAAGTCCTTCCGGCTTATTCGGAAGGGTAGGTTGATTTCTTTTTCCTTATCAAGTAGCCGCCATTTTATTTCAAAATGGCGGCTGCAAATTATTAACGAATTAGTAGAAATATTGATGTAGGCTATCTACAAATGGAGCTTTAAGCAAATCGGTTCATAAATACCTTTTTATGTGAATTTAAAATTTTCAAGTGGCCAGCGCTTGGAAACAAGATGGTGGGTCAAGTTGACAAATATATCAAATGATTTTGTGAGATAAGACTACTGTACAAATATAGGTGGAATTAATTCAGAATCTTAAAAGTCATCGTGTTGAAAGCTGCCACTTGGATCAAAATGGCAAAGAAAGTTGCTCAGTGAACTAATTAATCTAAGATATTGTTGCAAATTTGAAAATAATTCAATTTTTTTTTTTTTTTTTAGAAATTCTTTCAAAGAGGCTTAGTAAGTTGATTATATGTTATTTTTCTGCATTTCTAGTTTGTTTTAACGTTAAAATAGCCTAATTTTTCCTTAAAAAGCTCCATTATGGCAGGTAATGGGTTTGGCGCCAAATTTGGCGACTTTTCCACTTGGCGACTTTTTTGGCGACTTTTGGCGAGAAAATCCATAGTTCATTAATAAACTTCATTGAGACACTTATATAGTCTATGTATACATCAAAATTCAAACAAATTCAGAATACGCTTTTTACAATTTGAATTTGAAAATTTCAAGTGGTAACAAAATGGTGGAGCAACTTGGTTAAGAAACTCATCCAAGATATTCATAACACAAGTTAAGACGCTGTCCAAATTTGGTTCGATTTGGAGTATTATTTCAGAAGTTATCGTGATTTTAAATTTTCAAGTGGTAGCCTGATTTCAAGTGGCCCCACTTAACTTAAGATATCCGCCACTTTATTAAAAATGGCAGATAAATTTCATTAATAAAGTTCATTTAGACCTTTACGTAGTCTAGATTTACAAAAAACCACTTGAAAACAAAATTGCGGATCAAGTTACCAAGCGAAGTTATCCAAGATATTTGAAACATAAGTTCACTATCCAACTTTTGCTTGAACCAGTTTAGTATTTTAAAAGTTATCGTGATGGCACATCTTCATGTGGCAGCGTCATTTCAAATGGCTGCAATTTGGAAACAAAATGTCGGAACAAGTTGCCCAATGGATTCATCCAAGATAACTATAGGATAAGATCAGTGTGCAATTTCGGTTTGAATTGAATCAGAATTTTAAAAAGTTGTCATATTTATAAAGTTTCAAGCGGTAGCCTAATTTCAAGTTCTCTCGCTTTGTTTATAACATCCGCACTTTGTTAAAAATGGCGGATAAAGTTCATTAATAAACTTGGTTGTGACCCTTATATAGTCTATGTATACATCAAAATTCAAGCAAATCCGGTCTTAAATACGCTTTTTACATTGTGAATTTGAAATTTTCAAGTGGTCTCCACTTGAAAATAATATGGCGGAGCAATCTGGTTAACA
This sequence comes from Salticus scenicus, assembly GCA_963930645.1. Classification (NCBI taxonomy): domain Eukaryota; kingdom Metazoa; phylum Arthropoda; class Arachnida; order Araneae; family Salticidae; genus Salticus; species Salticus scenicus. The sequence goes on along the minus strand of OZ005651.1, from coordinate 306,671,151 downwards.
AATTCATATTTTTAAGGTAAGTTCACTGTCCAAATTTGGTTCGATTTGGAGTATTATTTCGGAAGTTATCGTGATTTAAAATTTTCAAGTGGTAGCCTGACTTCAAGTAGCTCCGCTTAGTTTAAGATATCCGCTACTTTGTAAAAAATGGCACATAAAGTTCATTAATAAAATTGATTGAGATCTTCATGTGGTTTATGTATACGTCAAAATTCAAACAAATTCCGAATACGCTTTTTTACAATGTAAATTTAAAATTTTCAAGTGGCCTCCGCTTGAAAACAATATGGAGGAGCAACTTGGTTAACAAATTCCTATTTTTAAGGTAAGTTCGCTGTCCAAATTTGGTTCGATTTGGAGTATTATTTCGGAAGTTATCGTGATTTTAAATTTTCAAGTGGTAGCCTGATTTGAAGTGGCCCCACTTTACTTAAAATATCAACCACTTTGTTAAAAAGGACGGATAAAGTTCATTAATAAACTTGATTGAGACCCTTATGTAATCTATATTTACATCAAAATTCAAGCAAATCCGGCTTTAAATACGCGTTTTACAATATGGATTTGAAATTTTCAAGTGGCCGCCACTTGAAAACAAAAAGGCGAAGCAATTTGGTTACCGAACTTATCCAAGATATTTATAAGATAAGTTTACTGTCCAAATTTGGTTCGATTTGGAGTATTATTTCGTGAGTTATCGTGAAGGCAAAATTTTTATTATATAGATATATAGATATAGATAAACGAAGTAATTGCAATAGGTTGATTTCTAAAGAAATCAACCTAAGATGGAACTAGAATATTCAGAATATTATCTTTCTTGTCATCATTGTGCAATTAAAAAACTGTTAACTAAATATGAATACATTGATTTTATTGTAATACGAATCTTCAAAAATGTAATCATTAACAATTACAGTCGGTAACAAAAGTGTCCGAACACTAGCAAAAATTCCTATGTATAAAAAGTACACTTCATACGGTGTTGTTAAATAAATCCTTGTCGAATCCTGTTCTTAGTCAGTGTAAGACGTTATTCGATAAGGTTTTATTTAACAAAACCGCATGAAGTGTACTTTTTTTTTACATAAGAATTTTTACTAGTATTCGGACACTTTTGTTACCGACTGTACACAATGAAACACTTTCTTTCTTTCCTCTATGTTTAAAGATTATACAAGCTCTAATATATGCGAGCTCAAATGGCTGTATACACATTTCACAAGGAAAAGACAATATAATCTCGAGTACAATAAAATATATGTCGTGATCGACAGCTTAACTGTTTAAACGCCCATGTCAAGAAAAACCTACCAAAAAGAAAGAAAGGACACTAGAATAAGCATTTTATCGCACATCTCAGACAGTAGAACTAGGGTGCCTATATTACTTAAGAGTGGCGACAATTCTCAGTGCGCAACCGCTGTGGATGAAATCTTGGGTTGCTTGCGTGAGCTACGAGTGGGGTTGATTCTTTCTAGATATGACCTTTATCTTACGTTGGCGAGAAAACGCTTCTGATGAACATTTACTTTTCTGGCGGGATATTTAATTTTCTTAGAAGTAAAAGAGACTTAATTTATTTATAATTCGTTTCAATTCTATTGAAATTAAGCATTTTCTTTTCACTATAATTTTTTTTGTTTTGTCAAATAACAAGTTATCAATATACTTAAATTGCCAAATTTATAAAGGAAAAACATTGCTCTTAGAAACACAAGTTTACGACTTAACAATTTTATTTAATAATTATTTTTATTTTTTCAGTGAGTTAATTTTTGATTTATTATTATTATTAAACCATTATTTTTAGCTTAGATTTTTAAAAACCAAAAACGTTATACTGAACTAAAGAATTTTTTTGTTTATAGTGAGGTAAGGGAAATTTTTCATTTAAGAATTTATAATGCATCCCGGTTTAATTTCATTATTTTTCATTTTGTAGCACAAAAATTCTTTTAAATAAACTTTAATATTTTTTCCTTATTAAGTTTAATTTTTTGAAATAATAAGAATATAAGAATAAATTGGTCATATCTAATTCTTTACAGTTTTTTTTTTTTTTTTTTTTTTCATTTTGATATTATGTTTACAATTTAACAGGGAGAGTGGTGGGGGGGGGGGGAGAAAGATTTCGAAAAACAACAATAAGTAAAATAGAAAAGTTTTTGGAATTTCAACAAATTTAAATTGGGCATGTATTTTTACCTAGAAAGCACTTTAAATAAAATTTGCATTTATTATTATTATTATTACTATTATTATTATTACTATTTATATATATATATAAATATTTACACAGTAACAAATGGCAAATAATAATAATAATAACTAGCGGGTCAGTATTTTCAAATGACCCACTATAATTAATGAATCACTAACATTAACTTTTAGTGTTAAGAAAAGAAATTAAAAAAAAAAAAATCATTTCTGATTGGGTACAAAGTCGGACCGGGTCCCCACTGCCTTCGGCAACGCAGTCCCGTGCAAAGTTGGGTTAAACAAATTTGTTTCCGAAAGAATAGTTTTTTTTTTTTTTTTTTTTTTATGGTAATAATAAATATTCATTTAAATAATCATAGTATATCATAATTCATAAAGTAATAGTTTTTTTAATATTATCAATGTAAAAAAAAATCTGCAGTGAATCCACTTGACTTTCCGAACATTTAGTAGTTACAAACTATTAAAATAAATTTTAATCATTAAATATTTTAGCAAATAAAAAAAAGTAATGGGTGAATGTAGGGTTCAAGTCGAATGAGTACGCTGGAATCCAAGACTTATAGGGGGTATGCCCTCCGCAGGAGTCTTTCTAAGGGTTTTTTGCCCGTATTTAATAAACAAATGTGAAAACCATAATAAAATATTTGAGTATTCTGGCTCAAGCTCCTATGTTTGAACAACGCACCGCAGTATTTGTGTGTGTGAATCCTTGTAAAAGAATTTAAATGGCAAATACATTATTTCAAGCAACTCTCATTCTCTAGAAAAGTCCTTGCCCTCTTTTTATTAAATTTCGGACAGTTATCTATATCAAGATGTAATATGCGTAAAATATTTTGTACGCCCCCCCCCCCTCCTCCTCTCTCTCTCTCAAAAAAAAAAAAAAAAACCTCTAAGTAATACGCATATTATTTTCTATAATGAAGCTACGTATTAAAATAGCATGATTTTTAACATTACAAAAACGAGTAAGTGCAGTAAGCTATGCCAATAAATCTAATAATAAGTTTTGTCGAAATCAAGTGTATTAAAAATGTATAAAATAAATAATTTAAATTTATACTAACTGTCAAATTTTTCATGTACATATTTTGTATAAATGTTCCTAATGGATCTCCGAGGAAGGCCAGGAGATATTAATAAGCACATTTGTAAATAAGATTTAAAACAGTAGCATTTTTTTTCTTTCTTTCTTTCCTTTTTTTTTTTTTTTTTTCTCTTTAAATTTAAATATATTTAAGCAATCATTCACCTACTTTACATATTAACTACCTTAAATATCATGTTTGATACATTTATACATTATAAAAGTCGAGATCTAGCGTTCCTAAAAAATCAGGAATTTCAGCATAGCAGCACCATTTGTCAACTAATATGCACCAAAAGTTGAAAGACACCAGTTTATGCTAAAATGCGTCAAAATAAAAACTTTCGGAAAATACTGTGCATTAGATCTTGACCTCGAGCTGCCACAAGTTTTGTGTAACATACACACATGCAGAGAAGGAAAGAGAAGTTTACAAAATTAGTCTTGATTTTTTTTTTTTTTTTTAATGGTACGCACTATAATTAAACGGGGGGGGGGGGGTAGGATTGTGGCAGCTCCCCCCCTCACATAGAATTTTATGCCAAATGAAACAATACCCTACACCTTTTGTAGATAATTTTAAAGTAAATTGAACTATATTATTTTGCCTTACTGAACTTAAGACTTAATATGCCATCTGTCTTCATAACTTTAAATGCAGTGTAAGAAAAAGTCGTGTGAGTGACACACTAGATAATTTAATTTAAAATGGTATCATCATTCTTTTTCTAATTAAAGATATCACAGATTTAATTCACACCCTATGTAAACATTTCTAGGAGAGAAATAATATGCCCTTAGCCTATTAATTCCCACTACAAAATAAATGTTTTAACAAACAATTAAAAAGAAACAACGTGTGTAAAATATTTAAATATATTTATAAATTTTAATACTTTTAAAACTCAATATTTTCAGAAAAACAAAACTAATGAATTAATTTTTATTTATTTTATTTTTATCTTTATTTTCAAAATAGTAAATATCTATTAATTTTATTGAAGAAAATTAAACATTAATTCGTAATTAGTCAGACGTAATAAATAAGAAACAATTTATATATTCCTTAGTAGTACATACTCTTTCACATAACACACACAGAGGTACACATTTATAAAGATTTTAGCTTTCTCTAAGAAAAGATGTCAAAACACTGGCGAAGAATCTCTCGCCAAGTAATATGTTAAATATCGCCAAAAGTTTCTACTTTCATTTATCAATAAAATAATAATTTTTTTTATTTAAAATAGCACAAAAATAGGATAAAAGTAATATATTTAATAAATAAGATGATTACAGATCAGTTATGACAATAATCATAGAGTATTTTTTTCTATTTGTATCAATTTATAAGCTATGAAACAGGCTAATAAAAGAATCTGCCTGTCACGTTCATCAATAAAGTCAATAAAACAGATTAATAATTAACATTATTCAGTAAAAAATGTTTTGATATTTTACAATTAATCTTTCTTAATGTATTTCTGAAAAAAAGAAAAATCAAACTTATTTAATATCAAGAGATAAAAATGTTTTTTTCGACATATCCGAAACTCTCAGTGTAAAACCTACGGAGCATCATCCAACAATCGCCCCGGGCGGCTGATGGTCAGTTTTGTCCAATGAGAATCTGTCACACATCTCTCGCCACTCTTATCTTATCGAGGCACCCTAAGTAGAACTAAAGCTATGTACACTCTTGCTTAAAAGTTTAACAAGATTTGCGAACGAGCTTTTTTTTCAATTTAAAACTTATCTCTCGATGAAATATTTTCAAACATTCGGTATTTAAAGAACTGGGTTTTTCTCATGTTTTTTAGTGAAGATTGGTTTAAGACAACATTTAGGGGGCCGGTAACAAATTGAGCAAAATCAATAATTGAGCAAAATCATCCTGTATCGTTAATTGAACTAAAACTTTAGGATATGTTAACATACACTCAGTACATTTTGTGAAAGAATTTGCGTGACGATAGCATATTAAATAACGGAGATATAAGCATTTATTTTAAAACTAAAAAGAAAAAAAAAAAAAAAAAAAAAAAAAAACAAGTTTTTTTATTTTTTATATACAGAGTTTTTAATGAAAATTATTTCCACTTCCAGATAAGTTGGAAAAATACTTTTAAAACAATATACTGCAATTGGAATACATATATCTCAAATATCTCATGAAATATGAGCATTTTTATGAAAAACGTTTTCATTGCGCATGTGCGAAAGATATTTTTTTTTTTTTTTTTTTTTTTTCATAGGTTGGAATCTAGATGTACTGAGAAGAGCAACTTTAACCAAATTGCATTTGAATAGAGTAAAAGTTAAGCAAATTATACGAAAAAGAACGAGCTAGATTTTATATATTTTTCAAAAGTTCAAATTTCTAAGGGTTTTTTTCACATGCCACGAAATTAATTTGAAGATCGAATTATTTCAACCACGTTCCGCTTGTAAATCTCCGTCAGATAAAGACAGATAGTACATGACAGAAATACAATACGAAGAATTGGAAAAACACCCAAGGCCAGAACGGGAATCGAACCCGCTCTCCTACACACGAAGGCGATTAGCAGTGTGGTGACATAACCACTCGGCCACGGAGGGCCCGGCGCCCGCTTTGAACAATTGCTTTACATCGCTAAACAGTCTCTAAAGAATAATAAAAATCTTTGTAATAATAAATAAAGATGTTTGTTTTGAAATTTGTATATTGTTTTTATTTTGATGTATGCTCCCCACTAGCGGATTTTTTTTTTATTATTATTTATTTATTTATTTATTTATTTATTAACTTTTACGGAATCTTTCAGAGCATCCTTTGAATTGTCTATACACAAATTTTCCACTTAATCCTCTTTTAATTACAGCTACAGAGAGCGCTGAATAGGCCAAGTTTAATTATGGCCATCTTGTATATAAAAAATGTAAAGATACATTCATAAAAGATTTATGATGCATTCTGTATTCATATAATCCTCGTTTACACAGGCATATGAGAATTTAATAAGCTGCGAATTAAAAGGGTTTAGCGTATTGCTCTACGATTTTTTTTTTTTTTTTACCTGCACATTAAGTCTCTTTAGACGGAACCTACGAATTAACACGTTTGTCGCCGCATTACCCATATCTGGGTGACGGATATGCTTCCATGTGGGCCCCGTCACCCAAATATGGGTGACGCTCTTCTTGTTGAATTTAATAGGATTTTCAGTTGGATTTTCAAAAGGATTTTAATGGAATAAGCACTCAAATTTAAATATAGGATATAAAACATAAAAAATACTAAAAATATACACATATACCATACTTTTTAATAATTTATATTTAGGATAACGTATTACATTATACTATGTTGCATGGTGTTCATTAAAACACTCTAAACACATTTGATGTGATTTTGGACAATTGAAACAATAGGTTGTAGTTTTTTTTTTTTTTTTTTCAGTACGACAGGATTTTTTCTTTTAATCTGGCATTTTCCGTCGTTATTAATTTATAGTGTTCCACTTCGAAAATGCCTGCCAATATCCAATTTTACCATTTAATTTCTTACTCTACTTTTAAATATTTTGTTAAATCCGTAAAAATATACAGTCGGTAACAAAAGTGTCCGAACACTAGCAAAAATTCCTGTGTAAAAAAAGTACACTTCATACGGTTTTGTTAAATAAATCCTTGTCGAATCCTGTTCTTAGTCAGTATAAGAACATGATTCGATAAGGATTTATTTAACAAAAGCGTATGAAGTGTACTTTTTTTACATAGGAATTTTTGCTAGTGTTCGGACACTTTTTTTACCGACTGTATATATATATATATATATATTTTTTTTTTTTTTTTCACTTCCCATCGGCGAAAATCGAACTCACAACCTTCGGGTTCGTAGTTGTGTACTCTGACCACAGAGCCAACGGGTCTCTGCTGATTATTCCCTGATTATTTAGACTAGTGATTTCAGGTTTTTTTTTTTTTTTTTTATATAAGGGTGATAAAATACAAATATTAGTAGTACTGTCGTACTAAATTAAATTCTGTCATAGACAGAATTTCACCAATAGTTTCAATGCTCGCTAAGCGAGCATATTTATAATTTATACTAGCTGACCCGATAAACGTTGTTTTGTCATATAAATTATTTCTAGAGAATATTTTGCTAGAAAAAAATAACTAACTTATTGTAAGTGTGTTAGGATGTGGTATATAAGTGGAAGATGTATGGAGCGCTGTGAACGATGAAAGAATATAAAAATAACAAAACACCAATCATTTATTTTTTTAATTTATTAAAATTGATTCTTTAAAATTATATACATATCGCTACTTATAACAATATTACTAAAAAACAATATCATTCCCTTAATGCAACAGAGTGTACAATATTTTTTATTATCCCATCTTTCGCCAATACAAACAAACTGGATGGTTTGCCCACTCGAGAGCCACGTATAATTGTCCGTGTGAAAAACATGATGTGCTCAAATCTAAGCCACAGACAGACATCGTTTGGCCCTGAGACTTATTGATAGTCATTGCAAATGGCAATCTAATTGGAAATTGAGGGCGTTTAAATTGAATTGGCACATCTGTGTGTATAATAGGAATTCGCAGTAGTAATATATTTTCACCTCGGAATTTGTCATTTAAAAGGATGGCTTCGATAACATTTTTCATTAATTTTTTTATGACTAATCGCGTGCCGTTGCACAACCGTGGTGGGTTCAAATTACGAAGCAAAATAACCGGAGATCCAACCTTCAGTTGTAAAATATGCGGTGGCATGCCTGGTAAATCCAATGAGTTTAAAAACTTTGTAGGATAATTTACAGCTTCGGTGGCATCGCAAACTGTATCATTAGATTTGTATGACACCAAGTCTCCTGGTAACAAATGTTGTATCTTGAGATTCAATTCGTTGACGTCCACATTTTTTGCTGCTAAAATTCCTCTTTCTGCCAGCCACTCATGATTTGTGTATCGTCTGTGTACATCGGGAAATATCTGGTCAATAAGAGCATCTTGAGAATCAATAATTGTGCAGAAATCGGTCGGTAATTTTATGCATCCAGTTTCATCTGTAGTAACTTTTCCATCGCCGATATCTAACAATTGATTTGAGAATGTTTCAGCGGATGGATCTTGAAGCTTTTGAACGCACAAATTTCCTTTCAGTTGTACTTTTTCAACATTAAGCCACAATGACAATGATTTTAAGCACGCGTTGATCTCATCAGCGTAGGTTGAACACGGAATAACGGGAAATGCTTGTCTGAAATCACCTGAAAAGAGTAACAGAGTGCCGCCAAATAAATTGTCGTTGTTTTTTATATCTTTCAATGTCCTGTTCGACGCCTCAATCGAATGTTTGTGTTCCATAGTGCATTCATCCCAGATAAGAATTTTACACTATTTCAGCACTGTGGCCATGGACGATTGTTTTTTTATGTTGCACACTGCGTCTGGGTTATTTTGAATATTTAGTGGCAGTTTAAATAATGAATGAGCTGTTCTGCATCCATCCAATAAAGTTGCCGCAATGCCAGATGATGCAACAGCCAATGCGATGCCATTATTTGATCGTATTTCGGCGAGAATTAGCGAAATAAGGAATGTTTTGTCAGTTCCACCTGGTGCACCCCCAAAAAAAAGAATCCACCTTGTCCTGCCAAAACTGCGAGCATGATGCGGTCGTAAATGGTTCTTTGTTCTTCATTCATTAGTGGGACATTGCGAGCAACAATCGCTGCTATTTCTACAGTATTGTATTGTAGTTCACGATTCAATTCAGTGCTTATTAAATCAGATGCATTTCTATTTGTTGAATGCATACCGAAATGACTGAGTGGTAAGTTGGCAATGATAATGCAAAGATCTTCAATAGCAATCAATGCTTCATTGTACATAGCGTCACTGAATACTATCGTTAGATCGTTGCACCATGAACGATGTTGATGCAATATATCATTAGTCATTGAGTCTTTGTGATTATCCCATAATGTCTCTGCTCGGGCCGAGAAACATGTAGTCAACACTATAGCAAGTAGACGAATAGTAGACGAATTTGTTTTGCTGTACAGTTCAGTCCTACTTCAGCAAGCATACACTCCCACTGGTTGTCGTCTTCCAGCAAGCCGAGTGCAAGGCATGCATCTTTATACGCTGGATACTGTTGTCCATTCACTTTACGTAAATCTTGAAATGACAAAGGGCCGATGACATTAACCAATAACAGTCGAAGATAAAAGCACTCAGTCTGCCTTGGATTGACCGTAAATACTCTTTCCAAGGTGTTTGATTTGAATAAACCGGGACATGCATCAATCGGCGTGCCTTGCTTGCGGGGCATCCAATTTTTTGTTGGAGCCCATGTGAAATAGCGTGGTACTTCTGAATAGGAGTAATGTCCGTGCAAAAGCACCAAAAGCATCCGCACGATTACACAATTCAAAAAATTCGGTGAGTGTAGTTTTTGGTGGATTTATAGCACGATCAATCGCTGTCTCGCTCGTGAAATATACGCGCTGGCCATTTTCAAGATGGACGGCTAAATGAAGAACTGCTGGATCCCGTTCATGAATTGGGAAACCAAAGATACGCCAAACAGCTTCATTGGAGCTCACGTACCGGCCAGTTTGGTAAAGTGTTATTTCATCGTTGTTATTCACCAGAGGAGCATTCACATTGGTATTTTCAACTCGAAATACAGCCATATCACTGCCTTTATTCACATACTTGCAAATGTATTTGATGCTCTTCACTGAACTGCAGAACTGAACATTAATATGAGCATTGAATGTTTTGCTCAGCAGAGGCGAATATGGGACCACCCATCGGTTATCAATGTCAATATCTATGTTGTTGACATAGATGACCGCCATAGATGATAAGATTGTCCGCCATTATCGGGAATTCTTCGACGATATATTGGATATCCGTCAACATTTGTGATCGTGAAATTTTTCGGAAAACTTTTAGTACATTTTCCATCTGCACAAATAATAATGGCCTAAAAATTCATTTTTCATTTTAACGTAAAATAACTCCGTCGGATATTGACGAATTTTTTAAAAGAATATACCATTTTAACTAATTTTAACATTTTAACAATATTAACGTTGAAAAAATATTTTAAACACTTACGGTTAAAAATTCATTTTTCATTTCAACATTAAATAAATTCTGACATCGTGTTTACGATTCTAAAATATTAACTTTGAAAAAAATATTTTAAACACTTCGTAAGATACGGTTACGATTCTAAAAATATTAATTTTGAAAAAATATTTTAAACACTTCGTAAGATACGGTTAAAAATTCATTTTTAACACGCTTTTATTAGCTTCACCTGTGTGTATGTATGTATGTATGTATGTTTGTTTGTAACTTCTCTGGGAGCAAACAAAAAATTTATATTGTAAAAAAAATACTTTCCCTACGTGAACGATGCGGCGTTGAGGTAAGGCGCAGCGCTACGAATCTAAAGGTCCAGCGTTCGATCCCCGTTAGGGGAGATTTTTTAAAAATGGTTTTTGTTAATTCTAAGTTATTTTAATTAAAGATTTAAATGTATGTAAATATTACGGTGCGTCACTCACACGATTTTCTCTTACCCTGAATTTTAATACTAAGATAGATATTTCGTGCTTTTTAGTTCACATTTCTATAAAAGCGTGTTCTTAAATTTTTTAAAACTATAATATTATTCATTTCAACATTAAATAAATTCTGACATCGTGTTTACGACTACTCACGCCATCTAGGTGGAAAAGTTGTTGAAAGAGTTGGTTAAAAATTAATTAAGAAAGAACTAATTAAGTTACAACTTTCATTTGTAAATCTAAACCATTCTCGAATCCACCTGAAGACACACAAAAAATTTCATTAAACTCAGTCCAGCCGTTTAGGAGGAGTTCAGTGACATACACACGCACAAAAGAAATATATATATAAAGATATATATATATATATATATTCTCACATTTTTCTTCGTTTCTTGACATTCGGCAGTTTGCCTCTTCTTCTGGTAACATAAGGTGCACATCCTTCTTATAGGCTTGCCCTGGTGATTCTTATAAATCTCTAAATGGTGGGACATGTTCCTTGTTTTATTTCTATTATTGTCGGGGATAGCATTTTTCGAGGACAACCATTCGGTAGCGAGAAGTTCCCGAAATTTTCTTATTTCTATTTTTTTATTTGTGGCTCTCTGATACACGTTATCTACGGCGGTCGGATTTGGGCCCGGCGAGAAATTCTGCCGAATCACGCTGGCCGATGAACGTGCCTTTCAGAGTTAGCCGTTTTTTGGTATATCTGTTTAATGATTCATAAAATTAATACTATGCACAGTAAACGTATGAGAATTTAATAATATATACTAGACATGTTTATTAATCTTATTTTCTTGAAAAAAGCAATATATATTTCAAAATTTAGCTACACCAGCCTTTTATTTTGACTATGCATACCGGAAAAAGACGGGCTTAACGCTTATAGGGTTAAAGTGGAATCCGAACTTTCATGATGCTTCAATGAGAATGTAATAAAAAGAGACTTGATACTTAACCCATTAAACACCGCTATATGAATCCCACTGAAAATTTATGAATTTCCGTATATGGTTTCAATGTGCATTTCTAATCATATATACACTAAGCGACAAAAAAAAAAAAAAAAAAAGCCGCACTTGGATATTTTCATTTTCCCTTCTTGCAACCGCCAATTTTATCATTTAAAAAGCAAATTTTTGAACAGATTTTATTACGTCGCCCTCCACGTACACTTTAGGATTGAGCCCAGTGTTAAAAATAAAATGCAACTGCCAGGAAAATTATAATTTTAGAAAGTATTTCAAAAATGGCAAGTATAAGGTATTTAACGATGCCACAAGAAGTATTAATTTTAGAATGAAAGTCAAAAAATATTTTAATACGTGAGATGGCAAATTAATTAAATGTTAACGAAATATCCCTGAGATAATTTTTAGGAAGATATAAAATTTTTTGGCTGTTTAAACGGAAAATGTGTCTTTAGGCGGCCATGTTACCCATCCAAGCGAGATAATGGCAAGTTAAGAAACAAAAGTTTAAAAAAATCGATTTGCACATGCTCATAACTTAGAAAAGGTTAAAACAAAGTGCATAGCAAAGTAATTTCTTTAAAAACAGTGCGGGAACAATTAAACAAAGTATGTTAAAAAACAAGATCTGCAAAAAAAGTCATTACTAAGGAAAAGAGTTTTTATAAAAACAAGACTTCAGTTTACCAAAAATTAAAAAAAAATTATCAGTTAATTATTAGGCCGAACTGGTTTTCTCTGGTGAGTCAAGTTTATTTTTTTTTTTTTTTTTTTGGACTGATAAAAAAAAAAAAAAAAAAAAAAAAAAAAAAAAAAAAAACTAGTAAGATGATAAAAATGTGACCTAATTATTGAAAATTGCATTCATAAAATAGTGACACATTCTCCGTACATTATGGTACGGAGGTGCATAAATTTTCAATGAGTCGGGCAAATTTTTGTGCTCAAGGGATCAATTAATTAACTCGAAATAAAACGCGGCCATTATAAAAACGGCGCCTGACTGACTATTTTGAAGATATCTCAAACTTTCCTTGCAAATAGAATTTCAAGATGATATTGCACCATACTAAAGGGCGTCTGTGGTGCGTTTATTCGATACAAGTTGCTAAAACTACCTATCCTATCCCGTGAGAACCTATTTTGTAAGCCGTCATATCTTTTTTAACTTTAAAAATATATCCCACAAAAAATATCGTAGAATTTTTTTTTTTTTTTTTCATCAGACTTGGAAATAGCCCTAATATCAATCCGCTCGAAAATGTTTAGTCTATAAAAAAGCACGGAAAAGGGGGCGAGGATTAAAAAATTGCAGCCTACATCTCTGCAAGGACTAGAAAAAATTATTTATGATATTTGGCACAGAGAAATTTTTTATATTTATATTAAAACACTTCATAATACTATGCCATTGCGCATTAAAGCAGTAATTCCATATAAAGGTGGAATAACTCAATGCAGAATACATATTTTTATTAAAAATTGCTTATATCTAACAAACAAATAGTTTTATTTCATGTATTAAAATATAACTTGTTTATATCATACAATAAATCATAATACAGTACAAAGTATATGTTTATTATATTACGTTTAAAAAGAATGTTTTATGTAGATTTTTAATAATTACTTCGTAGAGTGTGATAAAGTGAATTATCAAATCAAAAATGTCCATGTGTATCATTTCATCTCTTTGATATTATGCGAACATGACAGTTTTATTTGTTTCAACCATTAGTTCTGATTATTTAAGTTATTACTAATGAAAAAGGTATAAGTCAATTTTTCTGCAGTGCGGCTTTTTTTTTTTTTTTTTTTTTTTTTAATTTATTTATTTATTTATTTATTTTGGTCACTTAGTGTAGTTTAAATAATTTAAAAAAATTATTTTGTTCGAAGATATATGTTTCCAAAAGGGGAGATTTGACACCTAATTTGGGTAGAACAGATGTTGAAAAACTGTAAAACTCTTTCAAATTAGTTTTTTTTTTTTTTTTTTTTTTTATCCTTGTTTGTTATAATTTAAGAATAGAATTGTTTTATTTTATATTCATTGTTTTTAACTCCTGTACTGGAATGAATTACTTTTGCTGATTTTTTTCTTTGCTGATGTTTTGCATAAAAACAAACATCTTTGTTTGAATAATTGAAAAAAAATTAGAAGTTACATTGTAAACTTTCCGAAAAAATTACCAACGAATCTAGGTGTTTCAATATTTAATGTAAAAAAGAAAAAATATATTTATCTGAATTATTTGCAGAAAAAAAAAATCTTAAAAAATTGTTCCCGCAGCGGGAGCTTTGGCGCCTAATGAGTTTTAATAAATGAACCTAAATACATGACTACAACATATAGAACAACGAAATAAGTAAACTGAAAATGCATACAACTGTATTGATGCATGAGCATACTCTCATCATTGAAAGGATTTTGGAAAAATTAGCACACAATTCCTTCAATTCTATTGGTTGGTAAAACGCTCTTAGAATGAGATACATTTAAACATAGGAATCAATTTCCTTTCTGTCTTTTATGAGCTAATAAGGGTTTTTTTTATTGTTATCGAAACAGCTGTCTGCATTTTCACTTTCAATCGTCTTGCCATTCATACGTTGTAGTCTTATCCTTTGGTTTAATATCCTGCGTATTTGCATTTTTAAAATATATTACTAAATAGACATTTCAAAAATAAGCTTAATTTTGTCAGTATACGATACATTTTAGAAATGTAATTTGTGTCTTTTATTTTTAACTTTTCAATGTTATATATAAAAGAGTCTTTCCATAAGTCATGTTAATAGTACCAGTTACGAAGAAGATAATATAATGCAGTATTTTAAAAAAAACATGCTTTGAATAATACTATAAATATCACACTTCCACTTTGATAAATTTCAATATCTGAAAATTTTATATATGTTCCTTCTTATTGTTTTTTCAGTTTCATTTGTTTGGATTTTGCCCTTGTTTCAAATGGTTTTCAGATCTTGCAATGAATATATGTATTCACACTTTTCTCTTTTATATTTTTTATTCTTAAATTTTCGATTATATCAAATTCTAAACTCCGTATGGATTGTGTGTGTATATATACAGGGTGTTTCAAAAGTCTGGATACACCAAAATATCTCGAAAGGAAAGCAAATTTGCTGAAAACATTGATTTCAAAAGTTTCATGGATTTAAATAATCTACCACATGAGTTATCACAAGTGGGTTCCGGGGGCCCCACTTGACATAAACTTCATTTTTTGAAATAGAAACCATATTTTTTCTTTGCAGAATAGTGTTAAGCAGAAAAAAAATCTGTTTGAAATCATGTACTGCTTTTATATTTTGCAGCATAGGGGGCCCCGGGGCCCCTATTTTTATGTTGTGTTTCATAAGTCTGGATACACCAAAATATCTCGAATGGAAAGCAAATTTGCTGAAAACATTGATTTCAAAAGTTTCATGGATTTAAATAATCTACCACATGAGGTATCACAAGTGGGCCCCACGTGGCACAAATTTCATTTTTCTGGTTATTTAGCATAGTTATATACACTGTTCACTTAAAATAAATAGTGCAATCGTTTTCTAAGGTCTTAACTAACATAAAAAAAAATAAGGCACTCACCTTTTGACTTTAACTTATTTTACAGAACAAAAATGACAATATTGTCAATCCGATCAAAATGGCAGTTGAAAACGAAATTTCAGTTTTAAAACTATTCGCCTTCCCCGATAAAATACTCATCATAGAACCCGTGCTGCTATGTATGCTGGAAGAGTGGAATTAAGAAAGTGTTCTTGCTAAATATCCTGAGAATATTCGTAAATATAGTTATTCTATGTAATTTTGAAGTGGGTGGTACTTATAAGTACCGTCAGTAGATAAAGGGTTAAATCCATGAAACTTTTGAAAATCGATGTTTTCAGCAAATTTGCTTTCCTTTCGAGATATTTTTGTGTATCCAGACTTTTGAAACACCCTGTGTGTGTGTGTGTATATATGCATTTCAAAGCAATAAAACAATGTGTTTTTCTTTAAATAAAAACATTAACTAAATCAAACATTAAAGTTGGCGGGAAATTTTCTATTGTATGAGAACCCTGCAACCATAAAACCCCTTACTTGAACTTTCTTTGCATTGACAAACCGAAGTTTGTATACTTTTCCCCTTTTTCATTAATAAAAAAAATTTTACTTACCCATACATATGGTAGAGAAAGTATTGTTTTCGGGTCAACTTTTCGAAATTGAATTTGTTATATTCAGACGCTTTGAGGTCCCCTGAATCCGTAAAACGTGTTTTCAGCAGTTGGTCTGTCTGTGCGTAGTTTGTTATCGGAATATCTCAAGAACAAATAGCAGAAAGAGTTTAAACTCTATTCTAAATCAGTATCATACAGGGATGCTACACTAAATTTTCGTTGAGATCAACGTGTACAGGGATATCCAAGAGAATTCAAATACATTACGTCTATGGGCGAAATTGCAGTTAAGTAGCGTTTAACATCTATAGGCTGCACTAAACCAAATGAAATTAATGTATATTTTTATATGCATAAAAGCATGTTTCATGTAGAATATGGTATGAAAAACATACGCCGTTTTTTTTTTACAGGGCTACACAAAAAAACTAGAACATAATGGAACAATACTTGGAAATTGATGGCATTTCAAGTTGCGCTGTTTTTTAATATGGGATTATATTTAAGTGCACATTGGGGTATGTACATAATTTTTAAAAGATATACCATGGTTGCCAATAATTTAGGAAAAACATTTTTTATTGAATGTAATTAGTGGAAGTGCTTTAAAATATTTTACCATGTCCAAGAAAACTGCTCAAAAATTCAGATTAATTTCTCATACCCATATGGTAAATAAAGTACACTGCTCAAAAAATTTAGACACTGGGTACTATGGACGACGAATCAAATTTAAAAAGAATACTAATGTAGTGTGTTATTCAATAGTATAAAATGTAGAATATATTTATTTATGTCTTCGATTCATACAAATAATGTAAATTTATGAACATTAAAATTAGAAAATTATACATCAAACGATTTTTGTGTCACTGAAAGTGTTATTTTCTAGTGAAGTTGTAGGGTCCGTAAGACATTACAATAACTTGAAAATTTACAAGAAATATATCAACACTCAGGAAAAAATGTAGAGATCTTGATTAGGTTTTTGTTGCAGGAATCTCACAAAAACAGATTCTTTATCTTTTATTTCCGTGATTAAATCAACAAAATGAAAAAACAGCCTTTTTCTCAAATTTATTTGCATTATTTTTTAATAGCATTATTTAATTCAGCTTGTTATATCTGTACGATATTTGTAACAATATAAGAATACAAAAGTAACTGAATGTTTATTAAAAATAAAAAAGAAGAAACCTGAAAGTAAATTGCTTTCTTATTCATCTTTGAAGAGATAATAGATCTAATTAAGGTTAACTATGAAATTTTTAAGTATTATTTATAGCTAACACTTCAAAAGTGTAGATTTCGTAAATCAGTTTATTATGACAGAACTCGGGAAAATGAACCATGCTCCACAGTACCCCGTGTGGACCTCTGACAGCGAATGTAAAAAAAAAAAAAAAAAATATTTTAGTCAGATTAAATATAACAGATGATCCTACCTCTCTTTTTCTTTATAATATCTTTTAGAACACAAGTCTTGAATGAAGAAAAAAAAATCTTTAGCAGAAAATATTTACTTTTGGCTACTACGAACCAACTTTCTGGAATAAAATGGCTAAATTGTCAGGTAAACATGAAGTTGCTGGCTAAGTTTCATCACTGTAGTGCTGCTATTTATGTACCAAAATAAGATCCATAAAAAATAAGATTATAGGGAGTAATCCATTGTATCCCAGTCTTCCCTATAGCTAAAATTGTGAATAAGTGAATTTTTCCTGCTATGTAGCTTCAAAATGAAATATTAAATTGAATTTTTGTAAAATTTAACTTATGATTTTTCTAAATAAATACAGAATTAAAATCTATTTTAGTTAAAGTGTTTATAAGAAATTTCCCCATAGACTAGCATAGGGTTTGACTGCCGACGATGGGAAAATTGTAAAAAACAGCATTAACAATGTTGCATATTTTACACTTTTCGAGTTTAATACTATACATTTCGCAATATTTTTAAATTGTGAAATATTCATATTATACTATACATTTCGTAACATTTTTAAATTGTGAAATATTCATATTATACTATACATTTCGTAACATTTTTTAAATTGTGAAATATTCATATTTACACAATTTGAAAATATTCTTCGGAAATCACAAACATATCCTTCAGTCTACAGTTTGTTTGCATGTGTTGGTGTGTGTGTTATCAGCACATCTCTAAAACAAATAGTAACAGGAAGTCCAAACTCGCTATGCTAAATCTACATCGTATGGCGATACTGCTCGAAACATTTTACTTAGGTCAGTCTTATTCATATACAGGGACATTTAAAATTATTCAAATTATATATGCTTATAGAAAAAATTTCTGGTAGGTACAGTTTAACAGATTTGTCTTAGACAAAAAGTTAAAGTGGCTTTTTTTTTTTTTTTTTTTTTTTTAATATCTATAAAGGTATTTATATATGATCTAGTATGAAGATCATTCACCATTCGTTTATAGAGTCACAAAAGAATTCAAATATTAGGACTATACCTGATTTTTTTTTTTTAACACTACTAAATTTACACTATATGGTGTGTACATATTTTTTAGACTATATACAAGCAGTACCCAAATTAAGTGAATGCATTCTATTCTATTGCATGTAATTTATGGGAAAGCCTTAGTAATATTACAAAGCCCAAGAACACTGCTTAGCATGAAAATTGCCCCCAACACCATTTCGGAAAATTCTTATATAAAATGACCCGATTCCGAATATGGCGTCCATTTTGCCCTATTACCCACTATAATAAAAGGGGGGGCAGGCACCCTATTTTTTATCACTTTTCGGTAATTTTATGGCTATAAGTTTTATTTTTAGGGAGGAAAGGATTCTTTTAACTGTTAAATACCTCTGAAAGGCTACAGTCGAAATTCTAAAGCATTTGCGGCAAGGGAAAAATTTGAGGGGGGGGGGGGTTGCCACTGAAATTATGTATTACATTTCTTGTATTTTTTTAATATATTATTAATGTCACTTATCAAATATATTTTTATGTATCAATTCTTTTTCATTCTCCAAATCAAATTTATGGCCATAAAATTACCGAACAGTGATAAAAATTGGGGAAAGGGGTGATGTGCCGAGGAAAAGGTGGGTGACTGGGCGAAATTGTTATATTGTAATTCAAGATGCCATTTTACATAAGAATCAGCAAAAACTGCATCAAGGGTCGATTTTTTTTTTTTTAAGCGCAGTGCAATTAGTTTCTCATACCCATCTGGTAATCTACCGCTTTTGACTCAAAAATCGCCGCTGATCTTTTGCTATAATTGCGCGTTTCGGAGGTCCCCTCAATACGAAATAAAATTTTTAGCGGTTAATACGTATATAAGCATAACTTATTACAGGATATTCAAATTAGGTGTTTTGAAGAGCATGATGTTGCCACTTGAAGAGTTTTACCAAGGTTAGCAAGTTTCTATGAATGCTGTACATGAAATTTTAGTAAATTGAAATAAGCTGTTAAATTTAATATCAGCCTTTAACTTTTATGAATGTAGGTACAGTGTTCAGTGTAATTTGGTGATAAAAATATTGGGCCCGGAGAGGGGGGGGGGGGTCTAGCGGGGACGCTAAGGAGGGCCAATTTAAATTTTCAGATGGGTAGGTATATCTTACGACACATCCCTGGCAGGGCCCGACTAACAAATTTTTGTGCCCAGGGCATAATTTTTTCGCGCACCCTTAGAAGAGCCAGACTTCTCTCCGAGGCACCGTCTGTGTACCATCCTTTCTGTACCGATAAATGCACGTTCGAAGCCGCAAAGTCTTACTAAATTATATGTTTCAATCTTTGTCTATTAACTTTCCAAGAGAAATGTCCATTGGATGCGCTATTTAAATATCATTGATATAAAAGCTTCAAATAATTTTTGTTAATATACAATTCAGTCAATGCTAACTTGAACACAAGCAGAAACTGAAGTTTATTTCATTAACGTAACTATTGTTAACCATAAAGAACAAACTGATTACAAAATTTGTTTAAAGAAATTATGCTTCCGGCCTTGTTATTGTTTCTACATATTGTCGAGAAAAAAAAAAAAAAAAAAAGATTACCACCTGAATTTCTTGTAACATTTTTATGTATAAAAAAAATAAACAGAAGTCTGAAGGGTTTAGAACTTCGCACTTAATGCATGCACAATATTAAAGACAAACATGATTTTTAAAAATGTATGTATATCACTTATCTATAGAAATGTCTATCTAAAAAGGAAAGCTAATTGCATATTTATTTACGAAATTATGCAAATTACTTCTCATTACGTTCGTTATGAATTTTTATTCGCAGTCACAAGTTCATAATACGTTCAATATAATGAAGTCTCTAGCATAATTTATTTTTCCCCGAAGCATTTGGTGCCGAGTAATTTTTTTCATTCTAAAAATATTTCAAAATTAATAAACATCAGCAAATTACCTTTCCCCTCCCATTTTTGTTTCTTCTAATGTTGTGCTAAACTCTGGATTATATAACAAACTTTTATACCTTATTAGGAAATTCAAAGTGGTAGTTTATAGTTGAGAATGATCGTAAGAAATACGCCAAAAATTACTTTTTAAAATTAGATTAATTTTTGAAGCGTGCAGATTTTGGTAAACATTTACGTTATATTTAAAGTAAGGTTTCTTTAACACTTTCTAACAAGGTTTAGTGTTAATGATTTCGGTTTGTCTGTCCGTCCGCGCTCTATCGTAAATATTCATATAATTTTTCGAAACTGATATGTTATTCTAGTTCACAATCAGATGTTCTCTATCGAAAATCGAGTGAATACCTTTACTGGTTTGCATACAGGGCCACAAAGTATTCCAAACCATTGTGTTCTATGGGAGGTATTTTTATACCTTCCCATAGAGATAGCCATATTTTAATACCTTTACATTATACAAATCTTAATGAAATATAAATGTTATTCAAGTTCACTATCTGATGTTTTCTATAGGAAATACCACCATTGGTTTGTGTACAGGGACACCCGAAAGTATTACGAAGCATTGCGTTTTATGGTTATTTCTATAAACAAAATTTTAGTTATTTTACTTTGCACAAATCCTATTTAAATTATAGAAATATTCATATGGACAAAAGAATGCTTTCTATAGAATATAGTATGATTTGCATTATATTTACAAAGCCCCACAAATAGTTAAAAAATGAAATTCCAGTAAATTTCCAATAATAGTCCTTAATTTATGTTGAACGTTTAAACCTATCTAATAAATTTTAACTAAATATGATTTCAATTTGTATCTGTCCGCCCCCAGCGTACTTAAATATTTTCCGAAATTTTAATAAATGATATGTTATTCAAGTTCACTATAGAATGTTTCATAATTGAAAATGGCATTAATTAGGTCTTTTTTAACTGGTTTGTGTACAGGGACATCCGAGAAAAAATTTTCTAATGCATTGCGTTTTACGACAGACATTTTTATAAAATCACATTTAAATAACTTTCTATTGTAAAAATCAATAAATTGGACGTTTATTGTTAATATGCTAAAATAACCATTCCATATTCTACACCAAAACATTAATCTTCAGATTTACAGGGCTACACTAAAATATTCAGATACATCAAGATCTGCAATTGGAATTTAAGGACTGCATTTTCTATTGCAAATTTTAACACTTTCAAATAATTTATTTTTTTAAGAGTGATTATGAATACAATTAGTTTATCTGTATGTCTTTCAGTCTGTTCGTTGTGTGATAATGCAGGCAAAGAACATTGAAAGTTATGATACAACAAGTGTGTACAGTCGGAAAGTTAATGCGTACCGCATTTTTCGTTCTTGTTGCGAAAAGGTTATATGTATTTGAAAAGGAAGCCCAGGCTTACGTAAATAAAAACGTACAGTGCAGCCACGTTTCTTAAAACTACCAGCGACGACGCGTCCAAAATGTTGGGACGCCAGCAGGTTGAGATTTGGAAAACATCCAATAATTCGCGCTTTTTTTTTTTTTTTTTTTTTTTTTTATGAGCCGGATGACTGTCACCCCTATTTTAACAGTGGACTCGTTGAATTAGCGCTTGCGCAAAGACTTCCATGGTTTCATGAAATGTGGTCGAAAAATAGCTATGCAAGCAACAACCTTAAAAACCTTTAGTATTTTAAATTCCCCAGAAATAAGCACCTAGTTTGTTCAGATGAGTTAAAGTAATGTGATGAAATTGAAAATTAGAAACTAAGACATTAGGTTATAGAAAAGATCAGGTTGGTTGATTTTCTATGGTACAAGTTCTAACAGAGGATATCCTGTACCAAAAAGGTATAAAAATACAGAGTAATATAATTTCATACGATACTAAACTTGCCTGCTTACAGCCTTCCTGAAATGGGGCGTTAAGGTTTTGCACATTTCATTGAAGGAATTGGCAATTACGCAGTTTTAGTAATGAAGTCTTCTGTGCCTCATGGTTTTCGAAAATTATTTTGTTACAGAATTGTCACGAAGATTTACCGTATAAACAGTTCCAAAAAACCAGAATAAATTCTATTGATAACAGTTACTGCAAATGGGTCAAAAGTCATTTATTCTAGAGATCGACTTTAAAGATACTGAAAAACAGTTTCAGTAAAGATTCTCTATCCTCCCCCCAAAAGATGTTATTCAAATTAAGCCTCAAGTCTATGCAAGATAATCTAGGTTTTCTTTACATTTAAAAAAAAGTATTGTAACTTATTTGTAAGGGGTATTGCAGGGCGGTGTGTTAAAAAAAAGAAATTTAACTAGTACTTCCCCCAAATTCCAATTGAAAATTTACAAAACTATTCCAAATTACTCAGAAACTTCTAGCTGAAAAATACCGGAACAGAAACCAGTGTAGAAATGCAGTAAAATTCAAAGCTACAATGGCTACCAGTGACAATATAGGAAAGTTCATTGTTATCTAAATCATTTTATTTAGAAAAAAAAATCCATCGAAAGTTTGAGAACCACACTGCGCGGGTGTAAGGGTTTTTGTTTTCCGGATCAAATTAATACTTGTTTCAATACTTTCATTGCTTGTGTTCAGAATTTTGATGTATGTTAATGCTAGACTTTAAATTTAGTGAGGCACACTGGCTTACAAAATTAAGCAGTTTTGCGCACAAGTTTTAAAAACAAAACTTTGATCAAGTATTCGTTATAGAATCATTAATTTTATACCGATTAATTTTCAAAATTAAGCTTGAGGATATAACCGTTTTTGAAAACTAAATTAGAATGTGAGATGCTTTACAAATAGGTGAATCTCTACATGGCTCAAAAATGTAGAAACCGGATTTCTTTTCACTTTTTCTTGTATGTGAATAACAAAATTTTATACATATGAACATGAAAATTTGGTTTGTCTGTTATAAACTTTACTGTTCTGGCGATTTTCATAATATACAAGTTAAATACTTTTCAAGGGGTTCGTAATAGAAGAAAACATACAGGAAGAAAAATCTGGTTCATTTAATCTTTGGAGCATGCATACCTTCAGATATCTGATATAAACTTATTTTTCAGTTTCCTTAAAAATTTGTAGTCAAGTCTCCATTTCTTACAAAGCTACACAAAAGTTAAAACAAGTTTAAAATTATTTGTTAAAATTATATAAAATTAAGGGTTTGATACCCAACATAGCATTTCAATTTCCTGTTCATATGTTTGTGTAAAATTTAAACTTAAAACCATGTTTTTCATTTTGCACATCATTGCAAGTTTTAAATAAAAAGATTTAACACAGATTAACTGCTGCAATATAAAATGCAATTCAAATGAGCACTTACTAATGCTTTGCTTAAACTAGCAGCTAAATTTAAATTTGTATTGAAAAAACTATTCCTCTGCCAACAGTCAACTTAATTTCAAAATATAACTAAGAGAAAACTTATTTAGCAGCACCATATTTGTTCTAGTTTATTTGTATAAAGCTATATTTAAAGACAAAGATTAAAAAGAATGAATTAACACTATGTTAATTTAAAATGTTTATTTTAAAATGAATATAAAACAATGAGTATGATAAAAACAACTATGATAACAATTTAAAAACATGCAATGCAAAATATGACATTCATTGTACTTTTTTAGCATTTCGTCCAGTGAACGAGTCCATGGATTCAAAGCCGCCGCAAGCATCGTGAAGACATAACAAGGACCGCACGGGAATCATTCTAAAATCATTAAAAATACAAAATTAAATAATTCTTATAGATTACAATAAAAATTTAACAGATAAAGTTATGTAAATAAAATTTGAGAATGTTTAATGATTGAGTTCAGGAACATGAGTGCTTGTAACCTAATAAAACTTCTACAAATTTTCAACTAAGCATAAAAATAGATTAACCCCTTCAACTGCAATTTATTTTCAGTCAGCACTGCTCATATGCAGGCAATTTAATTTTGATTAGAAACTTACGGTTTTGTTGCTCAAATAATTTATTAATATTTATTTCACACATTTATACGAATGTCTATTGTTATATATATACATAAGAACATAATTAGTGTCGAGAAATTCATGACGAGCTGGACTCGTCATTTCAGTTGAAGGGGTTAAAATACGCATTTATAAAATTAAAGTCAGTTAATCGGTAAAGCGATTCACAAGAGCGAATATTTTTTTTTACTCGTTACTTTTATTAAAAAGTAAAACCCGCAATTTTTTCTTTGTTTACAGCACTTCCGAAATCAAATTTTATATAAAATAAAAATCGAACATACACAGGAAAATATTAAACAAGACTCGCCGGATATCACCTAGAATTTTCGTTGCCAAATAGTTCAAGTTTTAGTACCTTGCGAATAAATTGACGAAAGACCAAGAAATATATCATTCTAAGCTCTTAACTTAAAACTTAAAGATTTCACAGCAAAAAAGTTAAGCATATGTTTATTATTTTAATACATCTTAATTCCTATTCAAATCTATTAAATGTAATGTCTAGATTCATAAGCGTTAAACATTTTTTATGGATTATAGATCCTATTACATCTATATACTATTTTAATTTCAAATTGCTAT
Organism: Salticus scenicus; assembly: GCA_963930645.1. Lineage (NCBI taxonomy): Eukaryota > Metazoa > Arthropoda > Arachnida > Araneae > Salticidae > Salticus > Salticus scenicus. The sequence continues at coordinate 306,646,059 of OZ005651.1, read as the reverse complement.
TTTTAATAAAGTCCTTTTGTGAAAAATCACTGGAAGCATGGTGATTGTAACAAGTTGACATAAAATGCGAAGTCTTCACATGAATTAAGTATTCGATATGGATACTGACGATACAACTGGTACAACCGTTTTAGTACAACTATAGTATTTCTTTTAGGAAGATCATTCGAAATATGGTTAAATTCAGCTTATTACAGGTGTCAAAGTATTTACGCTGTTAAAAATTCAGATTTAATATTCCCCCTCACATAAAATCTTCTGAAACTTTCATCGTAATCAAGTCATTTCAACTGAAAATAAATATTATAGTTTTAAAAAATTAAAGAACACGCTTTTATAGAAATGTGAACTAAAATGCACACAATATCTTAGTATTAAAATACAGGGTAAGAGAAAATCGTGCGAGTGACACCATAATATTTACATACATTTAAATCTTTAATTAAAATAATTTAGAATTAAACAAAAACCATTTTTAAAAAATCTCCCCTGACCGGGCTCGAACGGTAGACCTTTAGGTTCGTAGCGCGGTTCACGTCTTTTACAATAGATTTTTTGTTTGCTCCCAGAGCGGTTACAAACATACATACGGGTGAAGCTAATAAAAGGGTGTTAAAAACCGCACTTACCAAATTGAGAAAAAACGCCATAGTAAAGTACACTTTCGGGGAGAGGAGAGAAAATTATGGTTTCATGATTCTACATGCAAACATTGGAGGCAAGCGGAACCACGAAGCCATTGTTTTAACACTTAACATTACACATGGCAAGTAACCTCAGCTACGATACCCATATACAGTACATTGAGATTTAAGGGGAGTGCCCAGATGTGAACATTTTCATGAATCTGGGACTTTGAAATATCTGAACTAGTTTCAGCACATGTCCACGAGCACCTCAAATTAACACCTACACTCCAATAAAGCCTTAAACAGGATAATAGCATTGAATAAAAAAAACTGAATCTGGAAAGCAGAGCAAAACGGTACAAGTGATGCAGTTAGGGTGCTTGGGACTTGACCACTATCCCCATTGCATTTTTTTTAAGGCTAAATATAACAACAAGAGATGGTCTAAACTCAGCTCATTATTAAAGTGATAAGGTGAGGTCACACATGTCCCATGTACTTTTAGTTATAATGGTTTGATTAATAAAAACCTATGTAAATTCAACAATATACGATAAAGATTTCAGCTACCAAAACCACCATATACAAAGCAAGGCGTAATAGGTTAAGCTGTTTGAAGTTCTCCATTCTGCTCGAATATTACTATTTTATATTACTCCTTAAATGGCGGGTTTTGATTTATCCACTGTGGTCTTTTTTCCTTTTAGACATCCACAGGGAAGGTAGAATGTTGATCTTTTAAGTCAAAAGAGGAGGTAATACAGGTATGCGTGGTCCCGGGAAGAGAGGGAGAGGAATGGGATTCAATGTAAAATTACTAAACTGCGTTTAAAGTTAACAGTAGTGCACAACAATGTATAAATAAGCACAAGTGTGTTATTTTACTTAGACCAGAAGAGAGGAGCTGCTCTAGAATAGCTGGAATGAATATCTACTCCACCTGAATACTGAAGAACGTCGGAAGTAGTGGGTAAACCAACAGCGAGTTCAACTTTCAGAACATGTCAAGACCTCCCCCTCTTAATGCAAGACAGATGAGTAAGGTCCACAAAGATTTGTCAGCATTTTGCTCTAAGTCCCTGCGATTAATCAAATTTTCTGGTTCAAAATGACTAAAGTAAGCAATAAACTATCGCTTTTTAATCAACTACAAGTAAAACTTCATTACTACAAGTAGTAATCACCCTATATTTGCTGATGAACATTTAAGATCCAAGGCAGAAAAAAAAAAATTACACTTATGAAAATAAAAAGAGCAAAAATTTAAAAATATACTTACGATTTCAATATGTTGAGAAAATAGAATATCTTTGGCATTAAAATCATTTCTTTGTTACTTAAGACACCCAGTACAATTTCCTCTGCAACATAGTCAGGCTCCAACATTGTGAATACCCTAAAATTAATAGTTTTAATTAAATTACTCTGCATATAACATTTTATGAATTAAAGTTCACTTTATGCAGGAAAAAGAACTTTAACATTTTTAATTAAGATATTTAGCAAATTTTGCGCACTGGCAAGAAAGTTTATATCCATTTATAACTTTAATAGCCTGCTTTAACTTTTCTGCTTTCCATTTAACTTTAATAGCCTGTCTATTAAACTTTTTTTCTTTATGTTTCCAAAAGGGAAACAAGAACCTCTTAATCAAGCAAGTTTAGAAATATCAAGTGGCTCAATTCCACTTTATCCAGCTATGAATCTAGTTTGGAAAAGTTTGGTGGTCCGCAGAAAAATACCCATTTTTTTTTAAGTATTTCAATAGAAATTATGCTGATGTAAATTTTACCTTCAGAATTTGATTCATCCATGCTCATTAAACCTCAGAATTTTATGAAAGGAGAAAGGATAGAATCTTTAATAAAAATTTGAATTGCTATCAAGCATTGGTATGACTTTGGATTTCTGACCTGCTTTTGATGCTTCACTAGGGATTGTTATAAATGTATTACAATAATTCTGCAAAGGTTTAATAAATGTACGTCAAATATATAATTTCTTACTGAATTTTAATTAGCACACCTAACAGCATAACACTTTTACTAGATTTATGAAATATAGTTAATGGAAATAGCAATTTATTACTCTAAATCTTTCATTTGAGTTTATGGAGCAAAATAAAAAAGTGGTCACGTTCTTACTGTTCCGTTTTATTACAATGAAACAATTTAAAGCAATGCCCTTATGATTAAATATTTTACAATGAAATAAGCATTGGTCTTTCATAAGTTTTCATATTCACAATATGGACATTCTCTGGTTATAATTTTGGAATATATCTTCATTATGTTAGTCAATTCTTAATCACAGTGGTCCGCAGAATTTTGAATTTAGTGGTCCGTGGGTCTGAATTTTGTTGTCTGAAAGACTAGTGATCGCCAACGTTCTCAACTTAATTGTCATTCACGGTAAGAGTATTTTATGAAAAATAAAATTTTGCTTGATATCAAGCCTTTTGTCCAGTTTACTATCTTTAACCGAACGCTCAGAAATGGTAAGATTTTGTGCGAAATAAATTTGGAGGATTCTTATATCCTTCAAAAAAGCACTTTGTTGCTACACTAACAAAAATCAGTTTTATTCCTTAAATGGGAACAAAATTTAAACAATAAAACGGGTTAATTTAAATTTTTTCTATTGCAAAAGTTTCACTAAATAGAAAATAAGTTTTCCATCTTGCGCTTTAGCCAAAAATAAAAAAGGATTCAATTACTTTCTTAAATACACCTTAAGTATATCTAAATATACGGGCTACAACTCAGTTTTTCAAACCCACACATACGGGAAGATTCGTTGAGGGCTTTTTTAAGAGACTCCCATACAATTACCAATGAAATATGCCTCGTTCACTGGTAAAATTGTGTACAAGATTTCAGCATTTTATCAAAACCAACGAGATATGACAAGTCAAAAGAGCAGATATGAATTACTTTTGAATATCTCGACGTAATTGCTTCAATGGATAAAAGCATACTAACACAATTTAAGAAAAAACGTTTACGTTTTATTCTGGGACTAATTCTTTGACAACTTTGTATCGCAAGTTGTAAAAGATTCTAACCCATTCAATTTCATACATAGCGTTTTTAAGGTATAAGATGCATTTTATACTGATCAGGAAACTTGTGTATGATAACAAAAAAGTTTTGTTAAGTCTAAAGATCAATATCTAGAAAAATAAAGCAATGTATGTTTTACGAACATACATACAGAACATTCAGTTTGACAACTTTTCTTAGTTAATCTATAACTATATTAAAAAGATGTTTTAAAATAGGCTATACAGTTTAAGAAGACTGGACCTTTTCCTTTCTCGTAAATATGTAAACTAGATTTTCTGGATTACTTAAGAGTATATTTACACAAATATCAACTGCGCAATTGTTACGGAAATATCTGTTAAAATCTCTCATTTCCGATTAAAAGAAAGATTCCTGTTCTTTCAATTGCCGTCTCAAAAGGTTTAATGCTCAAGCGCGTGTTTTCGAAACCGATTAGAAGATTTTACTTTAAATTAAAAAAACTCACCTTACGAAAATGAACCGGAATCGTGCAATAAAAAGTTCTACGTATATTTCCTGGTTTTTAGACCAATTAATTACTAGTTTAACTTTACATAAATTTTTAATTCAATTTATAACCAGCATTGTTTTTAAGGTCAAATTTTATGCAAATATTAAACATCTGCATGATATTTCGCACGCAGGGAAGTTTTAATAGACGTCAAATTTGGGTATCTACTCAAAGCCTTGAAAATTCCTCACTTAAAATATCGCTGAAAAATACCCTGAAATGTTCATTTTTCTAGAACTACGACTTTAACCTTCCAGGGAGTGCGCCGGCACAAATTTTTATAATATTTCTTGCACAAACTAAATGTTTCTTAGTCCCACTACACACTAAAGAGACACGAGACAAAGTTTGAAGCGACATGCGACACACGCATGCTCTAAATAGTTTTCAGGAGATGAAGTTGTATTTAGAGCATGCGCGTGTCGCACGTCGCTTCAAACTTTGTCTCATGTCTCGTCAGTGTATAGCGGGCCTTACTCATAGTGCGTCAGAAATGAGTAAAATTATTCCTCTATGCGATAATTTCCCTTCGGGATGAAATAGGTTTGCCCTGTTTTTCAGGCGATTTTTTAAGCAATGTTGTACTTCATAAAATTTACGACGCGTTTGCTCGTGAATTAGAATTACGCACCCGTGAAAAAAAGAAAACTTGTGTTCTCTGCGAGTTTTAAGAAGCATATAGAGGGAGTCTTAAACACGTTGAAACGTAGTTTTATTTTTTACCTATTAGAGATAAGTGAGCAAGATAAATTGCAAAGTTATTCACAATAAGGTAGGGAATAAGATTACGTCCATAAAAATTTCTCGTTAAATTTTCAAAAAGTTACAATGTATAGAATTTTTATACAACCCATCTAGACAAATTTTGTCAATCAAAAAGTTTATTTTTAATGTAATATTATTAAAACCGCATAACTATCATTACAATTAAGTTATACTTTCTACGGTGCCAAGTCGCAGGTATTTTTTCAACGGGGATTTTATGCCGGAAAGTTTGTGATAAAAATGTGTTTAATTTGTCAAAAATATTTGGATTTTTAAAAATACCGAAGGTAAATGTCATTTAAAAATTAGTAGTGTTGTCAGCTATGTACTTAATTGAAATTTGAATGGAGGAACCATATCAAAAATCCAATTTTACAAAAAGACGTACACATGAAATTTAGATTTAAACTATTCGCCTAGGGCGAATTCGCGATCCAGTCATGTGTTTAAAATACTGCTTTACATTGGCTGACTTTTTGAAAAAAGAGTTTTATACAAGCGTGTAATTTTAAATATCTAATTTTCTTCAAACTATTTAATCAAATTCAGACTATTTTTACTTTCGTTTATCCATATAGAATAAAGCATTCTTTTGATGTCTAATTTCGAAGTATTTTGCTACATTTATGTGTTTTGAGGCGCCCTGTTTCAGAAAGTTTGGGGTTTGTATGTGTGGCGCGAATCATACTAGCATATCCCAAGAATAAATATTAACAGTATGTCCAAGCTCTATTCTAGATCTCCAATACATAGGGATTAGACACTAAACTGTTGAGACCGAAAAATGTGTACAGGGACATTCTAAAGATTTTAAACTCATTACGTACATGGGAAAAATTTCTGGTAGATATAACATCTTTAGAGTGTACTAAATAAAAATTAAATGAGCAAATTTTTTGTATGCATAAAAGAATATTGTGTAGAATATGGCGAAAAATCCATTGTAGTTTACAGGGTAGCACAAAAGTATGTATCAGAACTATACTTTGAAATTGGAAGTGAATTTCAAGTTGTGTATTTATCAGTGCTAAATTTTAAGTGCCTGCTGTTTGCATAACTTATAGAAAATATACAAAGCTATTCAATATTTCCTTTTCTACTGAATGTTAGTCAAATGTAGCGTAGCACTTTCATCAATAAGTTCAGGAAAACTGCTCAGGAATTTTAACTTTTGTACCCACACATTAGACAAAGTACTGTTTGATGTCCAATTTTCAATGCTGAATCTTTCTTAATTATGCATTTTGAGACTAATGCCAGCTTTTTAATTAAGAATTTGAAAAATCATGAAACTGCCGATTCAAATGTTTGATTAGGATATGTTTCAAGACTATGCCTGCATAATTTGGAATAAACTAATTTTAAATTGATAAAGATAATTTTAAGAAGAAGCTTTACATTTTTTATAAATATAGGTAGTATAGTCAAAACGAGGGGCTAAGAAGGGCGAAAGCTCTTTATTCACACAAAAACATTTAAATGTGGGGTAAGAAAGTTCTGCGAGTGCCACACCAGATTTCATTTTCTAAGTACTTTTTAGCCGTTTAAATAACAAGTTTTTAAAAGCTTGATTATATTTTTAATAAAAATGTTAATTTAAAAAAAGGTTTCAGTGTATTTTTTATATGAAGATACCAAGTTCGAAAGACATTAAGTTGATGTTTAGATTTCTCTTTAAAATGTATTTTATGAAATATCGCGCACTTCGCATTGTCAGACTACAATTAAGACAGTCGCTTCAGATATTTTGTTATCTTTGACCTAAAATTTTAAACATTTAGTATATGGTTCCTGTGTCACCGTAGAAATAAGTTCAGATACAAAAAAAAAAGTGGCATAAATCAGCTTTCTCTGTACCGTTATTCTCTTTGTTTTACTTAGAGATATGCGGTTTAACGGTCTTTTTGGATTTGGGGGAGGGGGGGGGGGGGGGTAATTGACCAAATTTGTCAACAAGATATCGTAAATATTTAAAGACAATTTTTTTTTTTTAATTAACGAGAAATATTTATGAATGAGATCTTTACCTTATTTTGAAGGATTTTGCCCTTTACATTACCCGCTCCTTTAACAGATAAAGCTGCGTTTCAATCGTTCTGGGACACCCTGTATAGTGTCCCCTTGACATACCCAGTTATAAGTTGGAAGAGTATGATAAATTTGTTTTAGCAAAATGCCTCATGCAAAATTAATTTGATCCAGCCTTTTATAATCTTGTGATTTCATACATTTGCGCTTCAAGATTTCACCCCTCCCTCTTTTTTAAAAAACGCTCAAATCTTTGTGATGCTTTAAGATTTATTCAAAAAACTTACTTTGACATAGCTCCGTTAAACATTCCTGTGTTGATGAAAAATGGACAAACAGTTGTGGTATGAATGTTATCGTATCCGGAAGCTTGCAGCTCAACATATAGACTCTCCAAGAACCCAACAGCAGCAAATTTGGAAGCACAGTAGTCTGTCAATTGCGGCATGCCACCAAGTCCAGCAAGACTAGATATTGTAACAAGATGACCATGATTCCTCTCGAGCATTTTTGGAAGGAAGGGCTTTATTATCTACAGTTAAAAATATAAATTTTATTTATACACTACAGGAGTTAATTGCTGAATATTACAAACTACAATAGTTAATTATATCGGAAACATACAAAAATTGTATACGAGACATGTCAATAAACCAAATAAAACAGATATGCATGATTATATCTTTGCATATTTAGTATTTCAGCGCAAATTTGCTTTACATTATAAACATTTTCTTAGTCCATACTCATTTGACGTGCAAAATAACCGGGATTTAAACAGATATCGCAGAAACTACCAGTATTTAAACTGTTATGTATTTCTGAATATTTAAAAACTAATACAACGCAAATCTTTCCGCACAAAAATTTCAACATCTTCTGGAACTAAGAAAATAGTAAAGGTACCAGAAGTTAATGGTGCTGTCCATCTATCGTTTTATGTAACTCTGAAAACAATTTTTCAAGCATTTATGAATTTGTTTTACCATCTGAAGGTAACAGCAAAGTCCAACCATTTTAAGTCACGTAAAAAATTAAATAGTTTTGAACTTTAAAACTTCACTGACTTCAGAAAGGCTACTTTACGCGAGGACTATTTTTAAAGGCCATATTACTATTTAACCATGCACAGTGATTAAGTTTCTTAAGATTAAATATTCACTTATATTTCTGACATTTTTCTATTCTGCTAAATCCTACTTCGCTACCTTAACTTTATTTTGTGCCAGAAACAAAACCTAATCCAGCCATTTTTAAAGACATCAAAACATTCTTTTAATAACATTTCAATTAACTACAGATATATTCATATTTCTAAATAGTTACAACACTTTTAGATAAAATAAATTCAGATTTTTATACGTATTTACACCCTTTAAGAAAAAAAACTGCACAATGTTTTTAAAATTTATACAGCATTTAAGGGTGAATTTTTAAAAATCTTTGCCACCCTACCATTTTCTTTCAAGAAATGACTTATAGCAATTTGTTTGTTCCAAATCAACGCTGTTTATTCATAAAGTATTATATACGGAAGAGTAAGCTTCGATTCATCAATATTTACTGCAGAATAGCGAAATAAACTATTTCCGAATCTAACTGTAGCGTGAAGGCCATGGTCAACTGCACACGATTATGAACAAGTAGCACAAACATGTCCATTAAGATAAAAACCGTCGGTCTGAAGTGTATTTTGACATTTATGCCGGAAGAAACTTTCTGCATATAAAAGCATATAAAATAAATGCTTTTGTTGCCAATTATTACAGTTTGCAATTGAGTGCACTAGTTGTTTCTTTAAAGTTACAAAAGAATATTCTCCGTCTGATGTTTAATACTTAAAGCTAGGGTTTGCAAATTATGTTTCAACTATGACATACAATATAACAACCGGAACAGAAATTTGTTTTTAACCTCAACATCCAAAATTTACATAACGATATGAATAGTTTTTCGTGATAAGTTAAAAACTAAGGATTGGGTTTGAAATTTAAAAAAAATTCTTTAAAAAGAAACTGAATTAAGAATTTCATTCAATTATTAGATTTCTGTAGAAATACAGATACTGGAAAGTCAATGTAAATCTGGCAGAACTTAAATTTAAGCTAACTCATAATGGCAACCAATTCTAGCGAAACCTCGTTTTCTCATTTTAAGCACAATTGTAAGTTGACTAATTTCAAAGTAAAATATACACCAGAATCTAAATATTCAATATTGTTAGACATTTGTGCGATGTACGATTTATTTTAAGTCTTTACGAAAGACAATTTCTTTGACTAATGTCAAGTTCTTTGACTAATTTTTAGTTATATTTCCCCCTAAACATCAGAATATTAAAAGTCATACATTTTCAAAACAATCCGTTTTTAATTTAGGGTAGGTGCTCCAGTGATTGGCATCTTCCCGGAAATAAAAAATAAAAGCAAATGTCAGATATACACATCAGAACTTTAACATTGTATCTCAAACACTGGAGCACTGGGTGCCAATTACTGGTAAAATGAAAAACTGGCAGTGTCAATTACTGGAACAGTGAGTGAATGTAAAATAAATAATTATATGCATATATTTTGACATGTGGTTCTGAAAGTTTTTCATCCCATACATATTAACTTAAGATTTCCAAAAATATAGTTTGATGACAAACTTTAAGAACATCAGAAATTACTGCAAAAGTTTCAACCACTGGAGCACTTATAAAATTCTCTCATAAAATTTAACTCTTAAAAAAAAAATTATTTAAGGAAAGGTTGGGGGTGGGGGGGGGCACATTAAGAAATTCGAATACTAGTCCTTTGATTTTAATTGAGAAGTTTACGTAAAAGCTACAAAGTTTCGAAGTAACAAAATTAAGTTTTCTTAAACTTTATTTTTGCATTTCACTTTACACAAAGTTCAAGCGATCTTGTTTCTATTGTTTCTTTGCATGTAACTAAAAAACACGTTCAGTTAATTTAAATATTAAACTTTGTAATTAAAATAATCAAAAATAGCAGATATTAACCTTAAAGTATATTTCGATACTGTTGGGAGAGAAAGGTGTTAATCGCTTATCAGGACTTAGTTTATTCTTTAGGACTTTTATTCAAGCGGGGAACTAACATTCATTTTATCCGTCACGTTTAAAAAATCTCGCCAATATTTTGTTGCATGGTAAGACTAATTATATTGAAGTAAGAAATCTGTCTACATTGCTCCAAAATTTAACAATTGTAATGAGATTTCATACCTTTATTAAATTCTCATTTTTACATAGTCTAAAGTTGTGACCTTTGGCAGGCAGTTTGAATTCTACCAAATAACATAGCAAAACGTCGTTGAAAATAAAAAGATATATGTACTTCTGGTATAGTTCACTACTGGAATTCGTTTTTTCTAGAAACCTGCTACGATATTTTTTAATGTGGTTATCAAATTTTTATTGCAACGTTCTCTATTTGGATTAAGGCCAAGTTGTCTACACTGTCTAGGAGCGTTTGATTATCACACCAAGGATAATTTGTAACTTGCTGACTCTTAATTATTCAAATTTTTGGACGAATCTGATACTTTGAATATCTGCAGTTTTTAATGCATCTGATATTTCTCATTGCAATTTAGAGTTTATTTTTATATATGTAATTTTTAATTGTTACGATTTTACAATTTCAAGTTTATACAGAAATAGTTCTAAAATTTTATCAAATTTATACAGTTTTAATATTTTGTTCCTATAAGAAGAATCTGGGTACTTTTATCCACTTTCACCCACACCTTTAGTGTTTACTTTCACACAAAACATTACGATAAATGTTTGACTAAATTTCTTTTCATCAGTTAATTTATATTCACATTTTAACTTCGTCGTCTGAGAGACCGAATATAGTAGTTATGTGACCAATTGGGTCACAGTAGCTAAAAGTAAAAATTAAGATTCGTCAATAAATTTTAATGAATTATTTCTACAGTGGAAATACAGCTAATCACATTTTATAAAGTTTAATATCAGTTGTGTTTGTATATATAGTAAAAGTTCATGACGATCATAAAACCAATGATAGTTACTTCTGTATCTAGGACTTTTCTATCCTTATTTAAGGAAGTATGCGCTACTGGGCGTGTTCATATCTATTCTTAGTCACATTAATATTTCGTCATTGCTTAAATTTTTAGCAAACAATTGCCGATATATTTGATTTGCAGAAGCACCCCATGCAAATTGCATACCGGGCTGTTTCGAGTGTAGTTACCTTCGGGGAGCGACTAGCTTTTCTGCAAGTTTAATTATATTTAATACGTTTTATGTTCTCAAAATTTGTTTTTCCACTGCTTACACTTTTTATTTTGAATACTTTAAACTAACTAAAGTTGGTTCGATTACAGAAACCAAAAATTATTGAATCTGTATGGCTTGTGAAAACTTCTGAAATCCCCCCCCCCTCTTTCCCCCCGACGTTTACAATTTGTCAAATATTTAGGGAGCGCGAGTACTTTTGCAAACTGAAAGGAAATTTGACACTGAAAGGAAATTTGTTGCCCAAGAAATAAATTTCTCAAATTAAAGTTTTTGCCAGAATTTTCTTAATAACTAATCTTCGGTCGAATATCAAGGACTAACACGGGAGAGGGGGATTAAAAAGTTGTAAAACTGGTAGAACTTAGTTTCACTTTCACCTCCGGTGTCGCGTGCAATAGCAATACGTGTGTTCTAGTTAATTTATCTAGACTACTCTCGTGTCTTCAGAAACAATAGAACATAGATTTTGTATATATCCGCTTTCCTAATCGTTAAAAGTGTAATTCGAAATATGTCCAGCTTTCGAGTAAATCTGACAAACAAGTGTGAACGAGATTCATTCGAGTCTTCACTTTCACCCTTTGAAGGACGGTCGGATATATATCACACTAAAATTTCCCCCACTGCAAAATCTCACCCCAGAATAAAATTTTTAATAACTTAAAGAAAATTAAGTTTCTCTCCTCTAACACTGTTCGTAAATTCTTACAACTTTATTTTAAAAAATAAGCAAAACTTATTTCCCCTTCACCCCCAAAGGGAGAATTCTAAACCTTTAAAAACATGGAAGTGGCAGTTCATAAATTTCCATATCAAGTATCCTTTTCTAGTAAATACACACATTTTCACTAGCACTCTTATTTCTGCAAGCTTCACAGGCAGTAAGTCTAGACATTAAAAAATAGCGTTTGTAAACTAATAGCTTCTTGAACTCTAAGTGAAATTTTAATCACGTACGCCATCAATCGTTTCGAATTATCAGATAGCGTTTCTACTTTCATAGTTAAATTGCGTATTGTTTTTCAACATTCACTCAAAATTATTCCAATTTGATTCCCCAAAAATAACGTCACCTAGCATTCTTCAACGAGGAGAAAATTCAACTATTCTTCGTGTTGCTTCTATCTAAAAACCCAAGAAAAGATTTTAAACAGTTGTTAGATTGTATATAAAAATCTCCCGACTTATTACAATAGTATAAAAAAGGTAACACCAGTGTTGCCATCCTTAAAATTCGCATCAGTAGTTGCCACCATCGTAAAAAAAAAGGTTAAAATAAGCGTTTAATAACATGTATGAATTTGAATCCGCAAGCACGCGGATTCAAGTTCATATTAAACTCTTAATAGGATTTCTTTGAGAGGGTGGCGACTACCATTTGGTGCAAATTTCAGGGGTTGCGGACACTGGTGTCTTTACTTTAACTACACGTGCTTAATATTTTAACACAAGTACACACATGGTGTATTGTGTGCACCACCAACATATCAAATAAACCCTAACACTTTTCCACAGAACATCCTGAGAAGGTCCATAGGATTTCCCTTTTATACACAGGACATCTTGAGGATGCGCTTCGGAGAAGATGTCAGACAAGAAGACCAAATATGTATGCTACAGTTCGCAGCAAAAGTATCCTAGCACTAATCCCTGTCTAAAAAGTACACATACTACTTTGTTAAATAAATCCTTGTCAAACCATGTTTTTAGTCTAACACGATTAGAGGAAGATTTATTTCACAAAGAGTATTAAGTACTTTTTTGATGTAAGCATTATTGGCTAGTGCCCGGATACTTTTGCTGCCGACTGTATAAGTTTTAATTATCAAAACTTTATAAAAACTAATGAAAAATCTAATAAATACTTCAATGATAGGTTAGATGTGCATGCAGCGTGGGGAGAGGATCATAAAGTTATTTATATTCCGTTTACTATAAAAAATGGTGTATTTTTTTACACGAGCGCGTGTAGTTAAGGATTAACAGAATTGAAATGTTAAAAATGGACCTCTTCTGATCAATTATTACAGTCTAATCGAACTACCAATACCGCGTACTACCTGATCAGATAACTTACAAGGGAAGTATGAATCAGTAAAATTTTTATTGAAACCAAACCAAGCTTAAATTAAAGAGCATGGTCGAAAACATAGGGTGCAGTACAAATTTGCTGCAACAACCCCCCCCCATGGGGGTGAGATACGACCCCCTAATAGTTTAAGTTATTTCTATAAAAGCGAGAAAAACACTCATCGTAGTGGGAACGGATGGTGCAGTGGTAGCCTGCTTTACTTCTGATACGGTTATTTTGAGATAGAGTCCCCGCAAGGGCGTTTTGTAATTTGTTTATTTCTGTAATTTTTTTTTACGTTTAATTAAATTAAAGTTGTTAACTTAAAAAAATATTACAATAAGGGATTTTAAGTATTCCAATCAATAAAGTGTTGACCATGAATTTAACAAATATATATATTTATTTATTATTAAAAAAAAAAAAAATTCCATGTTTAAAGCTACGAATTCTGTTTCTAATTTATAACAATTGTGATTAAAGTTGGAAAAATCATGAAACCACATTTTTCATAATTAGAAATAGAGATTGATCACAATTATTTGAATTACAATTTCGTTCACCGTCAATTATTGTTCATCACGAACATTGTTAAATATTTTACTTTTCATCGAGATTACTAAATTTGTAAAATTCATATTTACCCAGATTTTTTTGAGATGTAAACTAATTATAAATTGGTAAAATCGTTGAGAAAATTTGTCATTGTGTTCAATATAATTATCAGTTCTATCACCAATTTTGACAGTTGTTTAATGAAATATTTGAATATAAATTAAATGCGACGTCGAATAGTTAAGCAGCAGCTGTTTTTCATTCAGGATTTTTCATGCGAAAAATTGCAAGAATAAATAATACAATTGAGAGCAGACGATTAACTCTTGCTATTAATGTCGTCGTTAAAAATTTACATAAAACAACCATTAACAAAATATTATCAGAATGTAATCATTAACAAAATGTTACCTAAATGTAAAAGTATTTCCCGTTAAATTATTAATTTCTTTAAATTTAATAGGTTAAAAATTAAATTTAAATTGTCTGCGCTAAAAAAACTGTTTTAATATAATTAACATTCTCTTACAATAATGATTTGATTTAATTAAAAATGTAAAAAATAACTATTTCAGTTGAAATTAAAATACAAAACGCCTTTGCGAGGCCTCGAACCCAGGACCTCCGTATCGGAACTCAAGCACACTACCACTGCACCATCCATTCTCACTACGATGCGTGTCTGGCTGGCTTTTATAGAAATAAACTATTAGGGGCGTCATCTCACCCCCATGGGGTTGTTGCAGCAAATTTGTACTGTACCCAGTGTTTTCGACCATTCTCTTTAATTTGGGCTTGGTTTCAAGAGCAATTTTATTGATTCATACTCCCTTGTTAGATACATATACGAGGAATACGTACAAGGAATTCACACCAAAGTCAAAATAGAGTTAATGAAATTATGCTTCATTGCAACAAATATTAAACAAGCCACTTCATGAAGCATATGTAGTTCAATGTAATTCCAAATTATTTAAGACGCAAAGCTCAAAAAAGCAGTTAATTTCTCGCACGAAGAAAATTTTACATGATTGTTCAGAAGCCAATTAGTGAAAATAAAAAAGGATTTGTGTTGTGAACGATAGAGAATTACAAGTTCTGTCACAGGCACAAATAAGTAAATTTCATTATCTGCTAGATGACAGCACTATTAATTTCCACTAAATTTTGTAATGCATAATGAAACTCATATCCTCAGTTTCAATTATTTCTGACCTGCACCGATTGGCTTCTGAACCATCCATATTGCAGGGAGAACACATTTATTACAGGAATCGCTGACTGCAGGAACTAGACATGTCACAAAAACCTAATTTTATAGAAGACTTTATTAATTTTACGTGAACTTAAATTCTGAAAAAAATTTTAGTATTATTGCTATCTTTATCACATAATTCAATAATTTAATTGTCACCATGGACGTTTGTTCATGGCAATTATTTTTGCCAACTATGGGCATCCCCCTTCTGCAATTAGTGGCTGGCATGGAAAGCATAACTGTTAAAAGTATTTGCGCCTGTTATATTTAAAGTTTTCGCAGTTTAATGCATTTAAACTGAACAGCTAAGTAAGAAGTCATAAAAATAGCCACACGACCTTAAAATTGTCTCGTAAAAACCTTCAAGTTGCATTTTTAGAAAAAGAAAGATTTTTAACATTGTCTTGAATGTCTGAAACCATGCTTAAATTTAAGTATCTAAAAGCTAGAACGAACTTCTCCAAATCAAATATAATTTTAAGAATTTTTTCTTAATCTAAAGCTCATTTCTCTTAACTTTAAATACTTTAATTTTATTTCACCATTTAAATGACATTTACAAGTAAATTAAACATTAAAATTAAGTACAAGTATACAACAAAGTATCGATAAAAAATCTTATACAAGTGAAAAAATATCCTGGCTTAAAAACAAACACAAGATCAATGTGTTCTCAGCGTGTTCGAAAAATTATTTTGCTTTAAATCAAATTTTAAAGTGAATTAGTCTAACCCTTTAAGATTCATTTTTTTCAATTAACACTTTACATCATTTAGCATCGATTTATGCAATATTTTTCTCAATATTTTCCTATTTTTAATAGATTTTTAAACTTTTGTTCATGCTATATTCGGTAGATAGTACTGCTCTGAAATTTAACACATGTTTCAAAAGGAAACCAAAATATAGAAGTAACTTAACTTTATAGCTACGAGTGCACCTTGCAGCTTTGATAATTCGCTCATATCCAGGTTTTTTGCATGAAGGAAGGATCATGCTGTTAACCGGAAACCATTGTTACGAGCTTTTGCAATTGCCGATGTTTAAAGTTATTTAAACTTTAACACTTGATCTTAAGTTAAAAAAAGGTTTCAAACCAAAATTCTTTCACTTAACTTTTTTATATTTGTTTAACTGCCCCTTATAGCTTTTTTTGAAAATAGTTAAGTTTTAAAAATATAGTGAACATTAAGGGGTTAAATTTCGGTGGAAAGTTGCGATGAGACATTAAACCAGAGTTGCGAGTATTTGCCAAATCAACTTCGTACGGAAACTACTATAACTTCAATTCAATGCAGACTGAAGATAAATCCTAGATGTAAAAGAGGGTGCGGGAAGATAAGAGATTTATTCGTATAAGTTACTCTGAGGAACTTCAGAATTAACAAGGAATAGTGCACTGGTTTAATAAAAGATTTTGCTGTGCAATGTCCTCTTCAGAAATTTAATTCACATACTAAAAAAAAAAAAAAAAAAACTAATAATCTTCGATTCAATGTTTTCAGGAAAGATTTAAGAGATTTGCGTTTTTACATCTTTCATAGAAGTCTAAAGTAGCAAATAATTTGAAGCCATATTTAAAACAATCAAGCTTGTCTAATTTTCTAATGAGGCAATATTTAGGCCATTTTATTCATACATTAACTTCGGATCTTTAAAAAACATTTAAAAATAACGCAAGCTTTAAGACTATTTAGAAACTTAAAGAACTTTTAAAAAAGGTGTAAAACAAATATGTTTACTCTTTTGAACAGTAATATATTTAAATATAAAGAAATTTATTTAGATTAAACGGTAAATCACAGGAGAAATGAAGTACCAAATTTGAAGTTCAATTTCAAGCTGCCAAGATTAAGTTTCCCCATTCACCACATGCTTTGAAATATGCAAGATCAAAACTGCCCCTAGAATCATTAAATTTGACAATTGTTACATGAGCAATTTTCCTATCCTGCCCATAGAAAAAAGGGTTCACACTTTGAAATTGTGCTATATTTTTATTGATGTAGTGACATTTGCTTAAAAACACTTTATACAATATTTCTCTTTAGAGTATCCAAGTTTCATAGCTCATTGCATAAAATGTAAGAATATTGTTTTTGGAGTCAAATTTTCGAAATTGTTATATTTACACGTTTACAGGTCCCCTGAACACGAAAATCATGTTTTTAACGTGTGTCATCAACAAATAGTGGCAGGAACTCAATTCTAGCTCTATCATATAGCAATGCTACATTAAATGTTTCGTTGAGATCAAGCAGTCTGTTCATGCAAAAAAACATGAAAGAGAAATACATTAAGTTTATGGGGACAATCTCTGGTAGGTACAGTGCAACATCTATATGCTGCCCTAAACAAAATTGAATGAGCTTACTTTTATATAAAAGCATGTTTCGTAGATTGTGGTACGGAAATCACTTGCCAAGGCTACCCCAGAGTATTTTAGATATATTGGGACTAAACACTTCAGCAATTTTAAAGTAGTGTTAGGGGTTTCATATAACACTAAATTCAAGTAAACAAAGCGATGTGCATATAGTTTATAGACTATATACAGGGCTACCCAAATCAAACTGAACATTCTTTTCTATTGAATGCAATTGATGAAGTGCTTTTGTACACTTCACTATGGCGACGATACTGCAAGAGAAGTTTTTCCCATCTATATTGTAAACAAAGCTTTCAAGTTCTCTTTTCCCTTTTGTATAATCTTGTTTTGGAGGTGCCCTGAATACGGAAGTCCAGTTTTTAGTACTTTATCAGTATCTGTCACCAGTATAACTTAAATACTAATAACTGCATTAAATTTAAATTTGTTATTTTGAAGTTCGTATTAAGTTGCCACTTGACAAATTTAATCAAGATTGTTACTAATTTACCTTCAAACTAGCCAGCTTTTTTTTTTTCAATGTAGTCACTATAATTCAACAGGCAGCACACAAAGTTGTGTCAAACTTATTTTAAATTATTTTTAAAGTAGGCTGAACTTTATAATATTGCCTTATTGATCTTACGACTTATCTACAATCTTTATAGTATTGAAATGCAGGCTAAGAGAAAGTATAACGAGTGACGCCCGATTTTCAGAACTAAACATCGCCTAATTATTAACCGTAGGAATAACTGCTTATGGTTTGGTTTGTCTTTTGCACACTTGGGCCAGTTATGCTGACCTACGGCTTAAAATATATTCCAAGGGTATGACATTTTGGTCCTGTAAAGTTTTTATCCCGCAATCAGGGTTACAATATAACAGGAAAGATTGGAAATTGTTTCGTCATTCGCATTTTTAACATTTGGTTACAGGAAGTTGGGGAGGTAGGAAAGTTATTTAATGCTACAATAATCTGTAGTAAATAGAATTGAAAATATTAAAAAAAAAAATTAAAAAATTTTTATATCGTGGAGGAGAGACACCTGCCAACATTCTAATATTCCATAGCATTGTTAGTAGTCTCGCTCTTTTCCACACTTCGTTTTAGAGTAATTTTCTCCAAATGTTATTACGGTTGAATAAGAAACATCCTAATAAGTTGGTATGGAAACAAAAAGGTGATACTAATACTACGGAATATTAGTATGTTGGCCGGTATGAGAGACTAGCGACTACGAATAGAAATTTTGGTAGAAGGAGAATTTAGATTAATATTTAAATTTGGAGGGTAAAATATACACAACCTTTGTTTTAAATCTCGCAGCTAAGGAACACATGGAACTCACAGCGTATTACCTGGGTTTGACACCACCGAATTTTGAATAATTGAAGGTACTCCTTGTAAGTTAAGGGTGGTTGTGTCGATCGATGCTAAGGGTTTTGGGTTTATAGGTGGAATTCCCTTTTTTTATTTTTTATTTTTTTGGAGGGGGGGGGGTCTAAGAGGTCCTAGCCGATGTTTACTTAAGTTTCGAATAAGACCAAGGAAAACTTAACGGTTAGGTCTATCAGCGTGACCTGGGATCTAACCCGGCACTTCCTATCACCTCCCATACAGCACAAAATGTTCGTTATGTTGCAAAAAGCTTACAATCTTTCAAAAACGTAACACATTTAAGTATGCTCTCCGATACCTTTCTGAAACATTCGCCCTTTTTGATTTTTTAACTGTTAAGTGATTGTAACGTTTCTGTTACGTATCTGATTTTTGTTACGATCGCGGACATTTCTACGTTTTTGAACGTTTCTGAAATGTTTATAATGTTTCAAAGTTATACTATTGTTACGTTTCTGGATCATTTTGTGCTATTAGGGCTTTGAACGCAGAAATGCTCAGTCGCTGATGAGCCCCTTATAAGTTAGATGTGAATTATTTTATCCAACCCTTACATTTTAAATTTCAATGAAATAAAAAGGTTTTAAATATTTAAAACATTTTAATGTGGCTACCAATTACTCTTTATGTTAAGAAAGTTCGATAAATAATGTTTTATTCAAACACTGCCTAAAAAGGTATAAAAAATCCGACAAAAATATCTCCGGTCTAGGACTCTTCAACGATTGATGCTGGGAGCCGAATCCCTGTTCTAGAGAAAACTGAATTCGTCAATTTTTCCGTTTTTACATTTAGAAAATTCACAATTTTTAAAATTTGCTGTTCCCCCCCCCCCTTTATTTTTAATATTCCGTTTTAAAAAAGTGAAACTGATATTTTATTCAGCTTCACATTTTGCAACTTAAAAACGAAATACTAAAATCAGTTTTCAGATGCAAGAAAAAGCTGCTGGGAATTTTCTGAATGTAAGAACCGAATTTCAAAAAGTGAATTATGTAATGAATGATTGTTATAAAATTTTCCCCCAAAGAATATAGCACGACATTTGGCAGATGTCAACGACAAATTAAGAGTCCCCTTAATTTCCGCTAAACTTAAGCGGTTAAACAGATTGCGCTAAAATATTGGAGAATAGAAGTATACAACCCAGATTCAAAATAGAATAACAGTATTTTCTAAACAGAACTTAGCAATACGTCGTGTAAAACGAACGTATGTAAATTAAAAAAGTGACGTATGTTACTCAGGAATTGGCAAAACAATTTTCAACTATAGATATTTTAATAATTTAAGGGTCTTTAACAGATTTAAAAATTATGTTGACTTTTTATATGGGTCATAAAATTAGAATAATCAATTCATTCAATCTATCAATTTTTATCATTTTAATAGCTTTCTTTAACTATTTAATTTCAGCGGGTCATTCCATGATACGTGAAACAAAACCAGTAATTTCTTTTAAAAGAATTACCAATACTCATGTAAATATTTAGAAATACTGAATTTTTCTTCAACAATACTGTACTGATAAGTATAAAGGATTTAAGTCCAAAAATGTCTATTTTGAGTTAAGTACATAGTCAGACTCAGAAAAAAATTCTCTATTGGCTGGTATAAAGGATTTAAATCCATATCATTTAGTCTGAGAAAATCAATTGGTAAAAAAGATTCAAGTCAGAAATTTAGCATTATTCTTTGGTATAAAATATTTAATTCAAATTTTTCCCCTTTATCAAATGAAGATTGACAATCACTGAATAGTATAAACCAACATAATCCCTTTTTCATAATCAATTCTACCGATTAGTTTAACTTTATATTTCGTCTCCTGAAAAATCAAGAATATGGGCTTAAATCCTTTATACTTATCAGTACAAAATTATCCCGTAAGACAGGCTGCACGTTTTCAAGGAGGTGACTTGCGCAATTATTGAAATCAGAATTGTCTTTCACTTTTAGTCTGAATAAATACATGGGGTTTTAAAAAGTTATTACACAGCAGAATTCTTTCAAGTAGTAAAAAATATTAATTCCTACTGCAAAAACCGACCCTGGAATTTAATGGTTGATTGGGTTTTACGTCGCACTAGTGCTGCGCATATCTGGAATTTAATGGAATTTTGCTTTTACAACAACATGAGTTAAAAATATTTAGAGATTAAAAATTTTAGCATATACGTCAAAAATTAAAAAAAAAGGTTGTCCCCCATCTACTTACCAGCTTACATTTTTTTCGCATTGCAAGCTGACTACACAAAGATGCGCAAGAATATTTACCATTTTTACTATGAATTGCTAAATAGCAAGAGGAAAATGTCAGTATAAAAAGCATTCATAGTTTGGAGTTCATCAACACCATTGACCATGACCCAGGGTTTCATGTAAGAACAAGTGTTTAAAAAAATAAGTCCTTAAAAATTTAAAGAGATTTAAAAATTTGCAGCAATTAACATTGTAAAATCAGCAAAAGTCTAGACGTTTCTGTTAATTGAAAAGATTTGACCTCTACACATCTGCGATAGCATTTTTCAAAAAATGCCAATTTCGTGACTAATTTACGTTTAAATTATTCTGAATGAGAATTCCTCAAAAATTAAACCTTAAAGTCTGAAGTCTGGACTTCTTGATTTATCTGAAATTCTTTCGATTTAATTACACCTTTTAAAAACTTGGCAATACTAGAACCTAGGTTTGTCTAAAAATACTTTATCAAAAAAAAAAGTAAAAAGTTTCCTATAGACAAACTTCAAATTAGTTTCAAAACATGCAGTTTTTCACCATTAAAATTATACAATTTATGATTATTCAAAAGAATTTGTATAGATGAGTGAACCGACAATAATTAAACTCCACATATATAAATATTGAAATGAAATACATTAAAAACCTTTACATTCCACTTGTTACTAGAGTTGTCAAAAACCACATTCACTTAGAAATCAATTTGCAAATGCGGAAGTAACAAGAACTTTCACTTATACACAACCCAATGCCTAGAGATACCTTCTGACCAACATATCACTTTCCCTGAAAACTAGGGCAAAGCATTAAACTAGCCTCCCATTTGAATAAACAATTACAGTGTGGACCTAAGAATGTCTTTTTCGTAAACGTTCAAGATAATTAAGCAGCAAATGATTGTATTAAAAAAAACTTCCGTTTATTCAAAACAAAATCGTTAATTAACACTGACAATAACCCATATTTAGTTTATAATCAAGAACACATTCAAACTAACAAAAATTATCTAAATAGGCTTAAATTCATTTATCTGCAAGTATTTATTCTATTACAATTTGGATTAATTATTATAGCACACTGACCCGTTTAAATTTAAGTTAATAACCTCTAACTGTTCACGCTATGCTAAACTATAAAACTGCTGGTATTTCATGTTTAAAGATTTTTTTGACACGTTGAGCGCCACGCGAATTCTTAAGGAAATCTCCGTCAGGACACGCGCGTTACTTAGGAACGCGTTATGTTTACAGCGTTTCAATAAAATCCATTAAAATGCCTTGACGATACTTTATTACAGGATTGTAAATAAATACATTTTCAGTAATTACTTAAAACAATGTAATTTTTAGTTTTATATCATCTTTTACACTGTCAGCCACCGGTGGTTGAGGCGGCCTAAACTAAAAGTTTAGTACCAGACACCGATGGCTGACATAGCACTCAACGTGTCAATTTAGCAGCGATCTCTCTCCATAAAAGTTTCTTTTACTATGACATTCATATGTATCAAGCCAATGTTATCTTTGTTATGCGCATTAATAATTATAATGTATTAATATCTAGAACGAAAATTTCACAGGAAGATTTAAGCCACACACACACTTTAATAAATAGTAATCATAGACACTTTTTAAAAAACTTAAAATCCATAATTACGTAAATTTTAAAAATTCATTGCAGCAAAACAGATTTGTGAATGTACATATCCCGCCAGTGGCAGTCAGGATAATTAACTCATTACCATAACAAAATGATTCGTAAAAGGCTTTAAAATTATCATCATTGACTGTTCTAGTATCGAGGACTAGAGATCTTTAGAAAGAAAAAGCGAAATTTTTTTTTTTTTTTTTTTTTTTTTATTTAAATACATTAATGGCCAATCTTTTCAGCTTTAAAGTATCTCCCCTTGTGTTTTAAAATGAAAAGTTTATACTGAAAAAATCGTTGCATACAATTGTGCATATTAAGTATTTAGCAAAAAAATCTTACTCTTTAGTAGAAAA
The DNA here is from genome assembly GCA_963930645.1 of Salticus scenicus. Lineage (NCBI taxonomy): Eukaryota > Metazoa > Arthropoda > Arachnida > Araneae > Salticidae > Salticus > Salticus scenicus. The sequence continues at coordinate 306,622,884 of OZ005651.1, read as the reverse complement.
AAGTCCAAGCATTTTTTTGGGAGGGGAGGGGGGGGGGGGATGTGGCTTAACGTCCATTCTATAATAAATTTTTGAAAAAGGAAGAGAAATGCTGACAATATGAAGTAAAACTACTCCAAATATCTGCTTGGATGATATCTAGCTTTAAATATGCCCTAAAATTACTTCAGTCTGCACTAAGAAAAAATGGGTCAATCTGACCATAGATGAGGATTTTACTTTAGTAAATAGCAATTCGCATATTATGGACGCAATTTAATGAAATACTTTGATAAGCAAGCATAAACTGCTAATGTATTGGTATTAATACTTTAAGTCTTCATTAAGCGTTTAAACTGGCTGAATTTTATACGGGAGGGGGTAAATATAAATTAACACTAAACAAGACTAATCTCCATTTTTCAGTTATGTTACAATTTAAAAATTTACTAAATATTCAGTTTTATTTCACACAAAAGAAAGGAGGTTGAAAGTATTAGTTTTATAATCAGAGCAAATTCCATCTGAAAAATATTTAAAATTTCTTATATTTAGTCTTTAAACGATTTTAAAAAAGTCAAAGCGACTCCACAACTATATTTTATTTGAAAATTGCTTGCTGTATTAAGATTATACTGCATGAAGTTTGTCACAAAATATTAATTATAAAATTGCAATTTAGCTATTGCTTTAGAATACAAGCGTGGAAACTAAGGTTGTATAAGGAAGAGCAATATATTTTTCCCTTAAAATTTTTATGACGTGATATTTCATGGCATAGTTCTATCACAGAAAATAAAGCCAAGTAACTTATTTAATAATAAAAACAGTGCTTTAGAATTTCTAAAATATGTAGTTTCATATTAGTGTTTTATAAACGCTGCTAGTGTCGATTTTGATTTAAGTACATAGACTCAGAAAAAAAAAATTCTCTATCGATTGGTATAAAGGATTTAAATCCATGTCATTTAGTCTGAGAAAATCCATTGGTAAAAAAAGATCCAAGTCAGAAATTTAGCATTAATCTTTGGTATAAAATATTTAATTCAATTTTTTCCCTTTATTAAATGAAGATTGACAATCACTGAACGGTATAAAGCGTATAAACCAACATAATCCCCTTTCCCCCCCCCCCCCCAATAGATTCTTCGGATTAGTTTTACTTTATTTTTCGTCTCCTGAAAAATTAAGAATATGGACTTAAATCCTTTATACTTATCAGTACAGAAATAACCTATAAATACCTCAGTTTTTAATATTTCTTTACTGATAAGTTTCTTGAATAGGCCACACTTCAAATGTCAATTTTTCAGACAATAAAAGGTTTTAACATGCTGTTTACAAGTACTTTCACTTACAAGTAAAAAAAGTAAAAGTTTACTTACCCAAAAATGGGACATTGCGTTCACACAAAACACTTTTTCAACCATTTTGTCGTCCAAATCTAAAAATTTTTTGCCAATAACTATTCCGGCATTGTTAACAATGATTGTCACGTCTCCTACTTCTTTGATTACTTTGTCAGCAGTTTGGTAAACAGCATTCTTGTCAGTTATATCTACTTTATATGCATAAGCTTTACCGCCTTTTTCTTTAATCATTCTGGCTGTTTCTTCGTTTCCATCGGGATTTATATCCCAGAGTACTAAGATGGCACCTCTTTCAGAAAATTTCAAGGCCATAAGTCTACCAATTCCACTTCCAGCACCAGTAATTAATACAATTTCGCCGTTAATGTCCTTTAATTTGAAACGTCTTGGAACGAAATACAAAACCATGCTTATCAACCAGTAAAATAGCATTAGTAGAGTTCGAGAAACTATCTTCCCGATTTCAGTCATCGTTACAAACCTAAAAAACGTAAAAAATACAAGCTAAGCTCTCAGTGATGTTAAAATATACAATATATTTTTATGTGTACACAATATACACCCAGTGTTGTTCTTTTCTGAATATGGGGATTTAGTAATATACTTTATTACAAATTTTAATTATTTAGAGGGAGTTTTCATTCGTTGTAGTTCGATATTTTAATCAAGGCGGCCTTTTCATTCCCCCTTTTTTAAATCATTCAAGAAAGATTTATTTGCGCCTCCTCCACAGCTGGAGGAGTAGAGCGCTTTAGTTTTTCAGACATAGAAGTTACTAATTATATGCTCTTTTACACCGGTACACAAATTCCGAATACATGAAATACGAATATGCAAGCAAGCTGAAATTATGTATAAGAAAATTTGAAAATATCTAAATTAAATTGGACATTTTAGTCAAAATTTTCGATATACATTAGCGATTTGGAAGAGTGCATTTTTACGTAAGGTTATATATTTAAGTAGGATAAGGCTAGCAGTTTAATAAATGGGGAGATAATTATTGAATTTCACTACCTAGAAAGACTAGTCTAGATACAAATCAGAGTAGGAATTTCGGTATACTGCACCAGTGGATTACCATGATTGCACCACGGCAAGAAAATGTGTCAATCAAAAACTCGGCATTTAAGAAAAATCAACTTCAAGATAACGATAAATCATTAACTAGCCTGCAATAAAACTGACAACAGCCTCTCAGGAGGATAAATTGAGAAATAAAAGGGCGAGACATTTGTGTACGTTGGAGCCATTGAGTACAGATTAAAAAAAAAAAAAAAAAAAAAAATTAGGACGGATTCCCTTATACTAGCTGTGTAGAAAAATATATGAATTACAATAAGAATATAATACAAAACCCTTGTGGAAGAAAGAGAAAAAAAAAAAAAAAATCTTTAAAAACATGTCATTGTCAAATTGAAAAACACAGCACAAATATTCCGTAACAGGGGGAGGGGAAAGAAACTTACTCTGGTGGTAGTGGAATGTCTGTTTGATGGGTGAATTTGCGGGGGATTTAATGTTAGGGAAAAAATAGGTTACTAGTCCGTGGTCTACACCAATATGTAATCAATGGCTGGGGCACTTAAAAACATTTTGCAATAACAAACTCAAAATTATCATCTTTTGGCTTGTGTTATCGGAATGTGATAAGTGCAAAGACCTTTTTTAAACAATGAGGGAAATTTAATAAAAAGTTCATGGAGTATGTATTTCTAATTAACAAACAAAAAAAAAAAAAAGGAGGAAGGGGGGGGGGTGTCATTCATAAGACAAGTCATATTTTTGGATTTATTAAAAATAGTTTTACTTAGAATATACAGAGAGGTCAGTGAAATTGTAAACTAACGGTAATACCACATTATCAAAGTTTCCTGCAATTTTTTAAAACGAACAGTCACATCAGATATTACAAACATCGAAGGGAAAGATATAACGTTGATAAAAAAATAGAAATATTTCTGAAAATTACAATTTAATATACAGAAAAATATTCATTTAGCATTTGTGTAGCTGAGAACTCAAATACTACCTGCAAATCCAATGAATAATCTTAAAGACAACATACGATAATAAAGCATTATACATTATTAAAAGCACGTGAATTTCTGACAGCATGTTTAAATCTCTTAAAGAACGACTCAAACCGGCAGGTAGTAAAAGAAGTAGGCTGGTTTTTGTCGAAATACTCTTTCATGAAACTACAGCATGTCAGATGACATTAATAGCAACCAACATTTTTCTTGGGCATGCGTCAAGACAGTAAAGTTAACTAAAGCTGAGCTGAGTTGTACAATCGACAGCAAAAATATTGAAGCATACAGTCGGTAAAAAAAGTGTCCGAACACTAACAAAAATTCCTATATAAAACAAGTAGAATTAATACTGTTTTATTAAATAAATCCTTGTCGAATCATGTTCTTAGACTGACTAAGAACATGATTCGATAAGGATTTGTTTAACAAAACAGTATTAATTCTACTTTTTTTATATAGGAATTTTTGCTAGTGTTCGGACACTTTTGTGACCGACTGTACATCCATGGCTGCTACAACGAACACATCGAAACGTTTCGTTCGTCGAATGCTGACGTAGAACTATGTTTTCAGAAATTACAAAGTCAAAGATATCGTAAAAGCAGTTCTACTGGCTAATTCCACATCGAAATTGTTTGATATGTTTACTATCTCAACTTTTTTGTAAAGTAGCAAATGATTGAAACATTAAATTTATTTTTAAATGTTACGTCAGAATGATGTCACTTTCGATAATCGAAAGGTTTCGATATGTTCGTAGTAGCACCTTATATTTTTAACACGCTTTTATTAGCTTCACCTGTATGTACAGTCGGTAACAAAAGTGTCCGAACATTAGCAAAAATTCCTATGTAAAAAAAGTATGCTTAATACAGTTTTGCTAAATAAATCCTTGTCGAATCCTGTTCTTAGACTAACTAAGAACAGGATTCGATAAGGATTTATTTAACAAAACAGTATTAAGTGTACTTTTTATATATAGGAATTTTTGCTAGTGTTTGGACACTTTTGTTACCGACTGTATGTTTGTACAGTCGGTAACAAAAGTGTCCGAACACTAGCGAAAATTCCTATGTAAAAAAATACACTTTATACGGTTTTGTTAAATAAATCCTTGTCGAATCATGTCATAGATATAGTAATAAGACATAGATTGATCAGCGAGGCCGAAAAAGTGATGCCTTTTTTACTCCGGGAAAGACAGCCATTTTACACTCTTGTGGATGTCTTTCCCCGAGTGAATATACACGGGAATACGCACAGATAATTTAGCAAATAAAATTTATGAATAATTTATGTACTAAAGATGAGTGAAAAAACTCCAGATACTCATTTTTCTTTCTTTCTTTTCTTCTTCTTTTCTTTTTCTTCTTTTTTTTTTTTTTTTTTTTTTTGTATGGAATAACGACATTTAAAGAAATTTATCGTTTCCATCTACAATTTTTGTCTGGTTAGAAGTTTTTCGGTCGAAAACACGATTGGACTTAACCTCATCTTTTGAGATATTTGAGTTAACCCTTTAACTGCCAATCGCAGTATATAGTAGAAATTTATGTTTACTCGGAAATGGTTATAACGATATTAATAAAAGTTTGGGATAAGTGCTTTTTAGAGACCTAAAACAATTGGAACATCCTTAGCTTCAGGAAAATTAGTGTTAACCCTTTAATTGCCAATCGCAATATGTAGTAGAAATTGAGTTTACTCAGAAATGGATATAACGATTTTGATTAAAGTTTGGAGTTAAATGTCTTTTTTTTTACAGAACTAAAACAAAATTATACCTCTGAGGGTTACCGAAGCGGGGGAGCCATCCACTCCGTGTAGGATCAAAATTGTGATGGCATGTCTCCGAATCATCTCTAGGGTTGAGTCCTAGACCATCGCCAATTGCCCATTGCGCAGCACTAGTGCGACGTAAAACCCAATCAACCATTAACCAACCAGAACTAAAACGTTTGGGCATATCCTCATCTTCAGAAAAATTTGCGTTAACCCTTTAACTGAAGGTCGCAAAATGTAATAGAAATTGGATTTACTCGGAAATGGATGTAACGATTTTTATAAAAGTTTGGGGTGTAGTAAAATCAATCCCCTTTAGACGGCGCTGCGTCGCCACTGAAAGAAAACAGAAGAACTTAAATGTTTTTTGTTTTAGATTTTGGCAACAGCCAGTAAGTTTAGTTTTAGATTTGGATTCTTCGACTGCGTTCGAAGATGGAATTTTTCGATCTCTCACTATGAGAGTTTTTTAGATTCGGAACTATGTTCCACTAAGTATTTCTTTTTTGTACATAGTGTATTAAAGTGTAAATAGATCCTTTACTTTATTATAATCATTAAACTTCAAAAAGAATAATGCATCGTTGCCCTTTTTTCATTCTCTTGCTTAAAGAATCCGGCAAGCGTTCGATTTTTGTTCCTTTTTCTTAGATTTAAAATACCACTGAACCGAGAAATATTTTACATTTTGGTGCATCAGTGCCGGCAAGATGAATGTTGTGTTTTAGAAAGTAACGATGCTTAGGTTAGATTTGATTATTAAAATTAATATTTGTGTTTTCATAATACTGGATTAGCTCTTAGAGCGAAGACTTCTCAAGGTAAGAAATTTTATGAAAATTTACAATGGAATTGGACAAACACAAAATTAATAGATTAATTATTAGATCCAGCGTTACGAAGTTGGTCAATAGTATAGAATTAAATATAAAAGAAGATCATTTAAATGTTGAAGATTTAGAGGAAACTATTAATCAACTAACTATAAAAAATGGGCTTTACAGGAAGCCGATAGAGAAATAGAAAAAATAATTCCTTTAACGGAATATGAAAATGAAAAAAACGTGTGTTAGGAATATCAGGATAAAATCGCGAACGCTATTTTTAGAGCAAAAAAGAAAATAAAAGTAAATTCAGTCGAAAATAGTGGTGTAAATTCAAATGTTTCAAGTACATTACAGAATAGAAGTACACCGTTAAGTGAGAATAACAAATTTGTTAAACTCCCTAAATTAATTATTCAAAAATTTGGCGGTGAATTGTCCCAATTTATGAGCTTTTGGAATACTTTTCAAGTTACTATTCATGACAATGAAGCTTTGTCAAAGGTAGGAAAATTTAATTATTTAAAAAGTTATTTAACTTCGACAGCTTTAAATTCCATACACGGGTTAGAGATTTCAGAACAAAATTATGATAAAGCCGTAGAAATTCTTAAACAAAGATTCGGACAACGCGATATGATAATTAACCATCATATGAACAATTTGTTAAATTTAGCACCTGTTTATAAATCCACAGATATTTTTAGATTAAAAAAATTACACGAAGAAATCGAGATAAATATTAGATCATTATCCTCGTTAGAAGTTGATGAAAATAATTATAGTGCTATGTTAATCGCAGTAATTCTAAAGACATTACCGTCCGATTTAAATTTAGAATTCAATAGAAAACACGCATCTAATTTACATGAAATTAAAATTCAAGAGCTATTAGATTTCATACAAACGGAAATAATTTCGCGGGAAAGAACATTATCCACAAAAAATAAAACAAACGAACAAATAAAAAGTAACAAATTGTGTAATCGAGACGGCAGCAGATTATCGTCTGCGCATGAATTAATAACTACGGTAGAAAATAAACAGATGAGATGCATTTTTTGTAAAAAGAATCACGCGTCAGAAAATTGCTTTGTGTTCGATGTTGAAAAGAAAAAGAATATTTTGAAATCTCAAGGCCGTTGTTTTTTGTGTTTGGAACAAAAACACCGTATCGCAGAATGCCATAGCGACATTAAATGCAGAATATGTGGTTATAAACATAATATAACTCTGTGTTACAAATCTAAACATAAACCTCAGGAAAAAATAAATGTTCCTTCCGGTTCAGAATCCAAACAGGAAATAGTTTCTACTGTTTCTTCTATTAATCAGGAAAATAAAATTTTGTTACAAACTTGTTCCGTAAATATTAAAAATAAAACGAAAGAGAAAACGATCCGTTTGCTTCTCGATTCAGCTTCTAGTAGAACATTTTTATGTCGTTCTATTGCTAATGAACTAAATTTAAAAGTGATTAGAAATGAAAAATTAAAAGTATACACATTTGGAAGTAAGACACCGATAGAAAAAATCTATGGCATAGTTAAATTAAAACTCGTGAATAAAAATAACTCTGATCATAATATTCAAATTGAAGCGTTAGTTACGGATGAAATTTCTGGATCGTTCATTCACCCTCCCCCTGAATTAGAGAAAATCACGAAAAATGATAAATTTCAGAATTTAGAATTAGCTGATATACCTAATAGTAAAGAAAGCATTACACTTTTGATAGGAGTCGATTATTATTATGATATTGTGTTAGGTAATATTAGACGCATTAATAAAAATTTAGTAGCAGTAAAAACTGTGTTCGGTTGGGTTTTACAGGGAATTAAAAGCGATTCTCTTGAATCATTAACCATGAGTATCATAGTAGAAGAAAATTTGTTCTCAAAACAAATAGAAAATTTTTGGAATTTGGAAAATTCGGGTCTTATTAATCCGAAAGAAAATTTTGACCTTTCCGAAAATAAAATTATGAAAAATTTCGAATCGGAAATTAAGTATGAAAATAAACGATATAAAGTTAAATTCCCTTGGAAAATTAGTAAATCACAATTACGAAATAATTTTGAAATCGCTAAAAACAGATTTTCGAGACTTAAGTACAAATTTTGTAGAAACCCAAATTTATTTTTTGAATACAACAATGTTTTACAGGATTATTTGAGAGAGGGGATTATAGAACCCGTTACGGATTTGGAGGAAAATTCTACAACCTTTTATTTACCACATAGAGCGGTAATAAAAACAGATCGTACAACAAGTAAATTACGAATCGTGTTTGATGCGTCTTCACATGATTACAATAATCTTTCTCTTAATAATTGTCTACATATTGGACCTAATCTTTATGAAGATATTTTTGACATTTTGTCTAGATTTAGATTTCATCCCGTAGCCTTTACTGCGGACATGAAACAAGCTTTTTTACAAATTTTGATAGACGAGGAAGATAGAGACGTAACACGATTTTTGTTTACAGAAAGTCCTCACGAAGGCACCTCTCCCTTTCAGATTTTTAGATTCACTAGAGTTTTGTTTGGACTTAATTGTAGTCCTTTCTTATTAGCTGTGACGATAAAACATCATTTGAAAAATTTTACCGACACACATAGGGAGACTGTTAGTTTTTTAAATGAAAACATTTATGTAGATGACATAATAGGAAGCCACCCATCAGTAGAGAAGGCTTTAACTACAAGTCTAGACTCACTTAGTATCTTTAAAGACACGAGTATGCAACTTCACAAATTTCATACAAATTCGACACCATTACATGAACTTTGGGTACAAAAAAATGTTATTAGCAAGGATTCTAAAATATTTAAAGAAAATGATCCCCCTAATAAAGTTTTGGGTTTAGGGTGGAATAACTTGAAAGACACTCTCTATTTTGATTGTAGGGATTTAATAAACCTCGTTTCTAAACAGATAAATACTAAAAGGTTTGTTTTACAAGTACTAGGCAAAATTTATGACCCTATCGGTTTCCTAGGGCCCTACACTTTAAGAGTTAAATGCCTTATGCAGATGATCTGGAAGACTGGTCTTGATTGGGATGGTACATTGCCTGAAGATTTGAAAAAAATATGGAAAGACTGGTGTAATGAAGTAACTCATCTTTCTAAATTTTCTGTGCCGAGATATTATTTTTCCGATTTTCCAGAATTTAACATCAGTGATTTGCAACTACATGTTTTCTCAGATGCTAGTATCAAAGCATTTGGCACTGTTGCCTATTTTAGAATTAAAGAAATCTCGAATGAAAAATGCAAAACGATATTCGTTGCTTCCAAAAATAGAGTAGCGCCTTTGAAAAATCTCACGCTACCTAAACTTGAACTCACAGCTGCATTGTTGGCAGCTAAACTAGGTCATAATATTTTGAGAGCTCTGAAATTAGATATACCCACGTTTTATTGGACAGACTCAATGATCGCTTTTTTTTTTATTAGAGGCTCTCCAGAAAAGTTTAAGCCGTTTGTGCAGAATAGAGTACAAGATATTCGTGAATTGACATCTCCTTCAAATTGGAGGCACTGTCCCGGTTCGTCTAATCCTGCCGACCTTGTATCCAGAGGGGCAAAGATCATAAAATTAATTAATGATAGATTGTGGTTAAATGGGCCTGAATGGCTCAGTTCACCCCCCGAACTTTGGCCTAAGCCTGATTATAAACAAAAGCTAGATGTAGAAAGCTTAGAATATAGAAAAAAGATAAAAGAAACACTCCTTTTCAATTGCATGACAGAGCAACTAGAAAACCCCATTGATATCAGAAAATACAGCAGTTTAGAAAAATTAATCAGAGTTACAGCTTGGGTAAAAAGATTTATTAAAAGGATCAAAAAAATTCCAGAACTTAACAATACATTGACAACCGAAGAACTAATAGAAGCTGAGAAACATTTGATATCGAATGAACAAAAGTTCTATTTTAAAAATGAATTTCACTCGCTAATAAATGAAGAAATTATTGATAAAAATTCTCCCCTTAACAACTTAACTCCGTATCTAGATGATGAAAAAATGATGCGGCTCGGCGGGAGATTAGAGTTTAGTGATTTACAGCTAGAAGAAAAGCATCCCATCATTCTCCCCAAACAGTCGTGGTTGACTACCTTGATTATAAAAAATGAACATGAAAAAATAATGCATGGAGGAGTATCTGGAACATTGTCAAAAATACGGTCTAAATACTGGATTCCCAAAGGTCGCCAGTTAGTTAAAAGTGTCCTGAATAAGTGTATTATATGTAAGAAATACCTTTCCAGACCAACAGATCAGATCACTGCTCCACTACCCCGTGACAGAATAACAGAGTCGCCCCCTTTCTCCATATGTGGCATTGACTTTGCTGGGCCTCTCTACATTAAAAATGCTAAAGAAATTGAAAAATCTTATATAGTGTTGTTCACTTGTGCAGTAACCAGAGCGTTACACTTAGAACTTGTACACGACATGTCAACAGATTCTTTTTTGTTGGCCTTCAGACGTTTCTTAGCGAGAAGAGGAAACTCTAAAGTTATATATTCGGATAACGCCAAAACGTTCAAACGTTCGAAACAAGAGCTAGAAAATTTGTATCAAATTCTTTCTGATGATTCACTTTTAAAGTTTTTTGCAAATGAAAGAATCATATGGAAAAATATAATAGAAAGGGCCCCCTGGTGGGGCGGGTTCTACGAACGATTAGTTAGATCCGTCAAAGACTGTCTGCGTAAAGTCATTGGCAAAGCCCTCTTGAATTATGATGAAATGTCTACTCTCCTTATAGAAGTTGAAACAGTGCTCAACTTACGCCCCTTAACTTACGTGTATAGTGAATCTGGAGAACCAAACCCCTTAACTCCTATGCACTTTTTAAATTTTGGTAAAGAAATCACCTACCCAGTGAATTTTGCTGACATTATTGAAGGTGCTTCAAACAAAATATCTGCCTTAAGACGTAAAAGATACCAATCACTCTTGTTAAAGCAGTTGTGGAATAGATGGAAAAGCCAATACCTATTGGATTTAAAAACAGCACATACTTTAAAGAATCCTACTGCACAACCTGAACTGAAAGTAGGAGATGTAGTGTTAATTGGTGATGATTCAAAAAACAAACTTCTGTGGAAACTTGGTATAATCCAGAAAACAATCGTCGGCAGAGATCACAATATCCGATCTTATGAGGTTAAGACTGCCAATGGTGTTTTAAAACGAACTGCTCAGCATTTATACCCTCTGGAATTGACTTAACTAAAAACTTTAATGCTACGAACTGATAAAATAACAAACTTTTGAGAAAAATTTGAACTTTCAAAACCTTCATTTAATGAACACTTTTTCTTTAATTTTCAGAATATTTGATATCCTTTTTTGAATAATTTAGTGAATTTTATTTGATAATTGAAAATATTAAAAATTTGCATGTGTTATTATCTTTATATTTAAGTTTGCTTATATTTGATAACTTTGTTTATATTTGATAACTAAGAGTTAATTGCTTAAATAATAATGTGTTTGCATATGTTTAATATTGATATTTCAATTTAATATTTTGATTTGATCTTTTATTGATTTAGTTATAGTACTTTAGTAAATATTGTTTACATTTGTATTTAATATTAGATAACTGTTGATATTTGAAAAAAAAATGATTATGTGATTTAGTATTAATAGAATATTTAGAAATTTGTACAATTTATGATTGTCAGAAGTTGTTCAAATTTGAGATTTATTTTTGATTTAACGAGATTTTTGATTTGTGAACTCTGTAAGAGTTCACGGCGGGGAGTTGTGTAGTAAAATCAATCCCCTTTAGACGGCGCTGCGTCGCCACTGAAAGAAAACAGAAGTACTTAAATGTTTTTTGTTTTAGATTTTGGCAACAGCCAGTAAGTTTAGTTTTAGATTTGGATTCTTCGACTGCGTTCGAAGATGGAATTTTTCGATCTCTCACTATGAGAGTTTTTTAGATTCGGAACTATGTTCCACTAAGTATTTCTTTTTTGTACATAGTGTATTAAAGTGTAAATAGATCCTTTACTTTATTATAATCATTAAACTTCAAAAAGAATAATGCATCGTTGCCCTTTTTTCATTCTCTTGCTTAAAGAATCCGGCAAGCGTTCGATTTTTGTTCCTTTTTCTTAGATTTAAAATACCACTGAACCGAGAAATATTTTACATTTTGGTGCATCAGTGCCGGCAAGATGAATGTTGTGTTTTAGAAAGTAACGATGCTTAGGTTAGATTTGATTATTAAAATTAATATTTGTGTTTTCATAATACTGGATTAGCTCTTAGAGCGAAGACTTCTCAAGGTAAGAAATTTTATGAAAATTTACAATGGAATTGGACAAACACAAAATTAATAGATTAATTATTAGATCCAGCGTTACGAAGTTAGTCAATAGTATAGAATTAAATATAAAAGAAGATCATTTAAATGTTGAAGATTTAGAGGAAACTATTAATCAACTAACTATAAAAAATGGGCTTTACAGGAAGCCGATAGAGAAATAGAAAAAATAATTCCTTTAACGGAATATGAAAATGAAAAAAACGTGTGTTAGGAATATCAGGATAAAATCGCGAACGCTATTTTTAGAGTAATACCACTGAACCGAGAAATATTTTACAGGGGTTAAGTGTTCTTTAGACACCTGAAACGAATGGACATATCCTCATCTTCAGGAAAATTATCGTTAACCCTTTAACGGCCACTCGCAACATATAATAGAATACGGATATAATTCAATGTGGATATATTAGAAAGAACTCGTCAGTATTACTAAAACGAATGGTTGAACCATAAATCTGTATTAATTTAAAACGAAGCTACCGATTTCTTTTATTTTTAATGTTATATATACAGGCTGTTCACACATTTTTTAGACGATTTTACTTCGTAGTAAGAAAAAATCGTTTGCATAGAGAATTTTATTTTCACAACAGTTATTTTTTTGGAAGTTTTATTTATCTTCTGATATTTATAATTTTTGTTTAGATGCAAAAATGCGCTTTTAAAGTGGTAGTGGATGGAAGGATAGGTTTCCACTCTTTCCAAAGATAGTTTTTAGTGAAACCGTTATGAAAAGCATTTATCAGGAGAAAAATGGAAAAATGTTGCAACAACAGATGAATCTTGGGTCTATTTAAGTGGTTGCAATAAAAAAAATGGTCAATTTATTATCACAAAAGTGGAGAAAAAAAAATTGCTACATAGCTCAAAGCATCAAAAGAGAGTTTTTCTTAAGGATTTATGATTGCCACTGGTTTTTTCATACAAGCGCAAGATAAAAGCAAAAAAATGTGACAAAAATGTCAAAATCAACTCTAAATACTCTCAAGAACATATTTTAATTCCAATTTTTTAAAAAGGAAATTCCAGATCTTTATCCACAATGCTATCAATCTGTTGAACTGTATCAAGACAAAACAAGCAGCCACACATCGCAATCCGCAATTGCTTTTCTAGAAAAAAATGGAACAAAAAACGGGAATTAAATTAAAACCATACCCTTCACTGACATTCCTGCTAAATCTTCTGATGTATCACTGTTGGATTTTTGTGTTTTTCGACTCTTAAAATCAACATTATCCAAACACCGACCTACAGTCGGTAACAAAAGTGTCCGAACACTAGCGAAAATTCCTATATAAAAATAGTACACTTCATACGGTTTTGTCAAATAAATCCTTGTCGAATCCTGTTGTTAGTCAGTGTAAGAACATGATTCGATAAGGATTTATTTAACAAAACCATATGAAGTGTACTTTTTTTACATAGGAATTTTTGCTAGTGTTCGGACACTTTTGTTACCGACAGTACAACGCTTTGTGGACTCTGGAAAGCCGTTCAAGAGGAGTAGAAAAATATACCTCTTCCGATATTATAAAAAGCATTATTATCATAGAAATTATGATGTAGAATGTTAGTTAAGAACAAGGGCTATCAAACTGAACAAATAAAACACGAAATATGAGAGAAATTGCTTCAGTACACTCCATCAAAATCGTCTAAAAAATGTGCGAACAGCCTCTGTTTATATATATATATATATATATATATATATAGACATATATATATAGGTACAGTCGAACCTCGTTAACGTGAACACTGTTAACGTGAATTACTTTTAGCATGAACTGTTTCCACAATCCCCGTCAAAATTAATATTACTTTAGTTATATGACGATCAGTTATTGATAGCATGAACTACTGATAACATGAACAGATTTTTGTTCCCCCCTTGAGATTCACGTTAACGAGGTTCGACTGTATATCTTTTCATGCCTGCACAAAAATGATTTCTTTCGGCATTTATTATTATACTACAGTCGGTAACAAAAGTGTCCGAACATTAGCAAAAATTCCTATGTAAAAAAAGTATGCTTAATACAGTTTTGCTAAATAAATCCTTGTCGAATCCTGTTCTTAGACTGACTAAGAACAGGATTCGATAAGGATTTATTTAACAAAACAGTATTAAGTGTACTTTTTATATATAGGAATTTTTGCTAGTGTTCGGACACTTTTGTTACCGACTGTACCTTAAGAAAAAAATCGTCTGCATTCATCATGGAAAATATCTTTAATAAATTATAACTTAATAAATAATTTGTATTGCGTAAATTTGTATAGGATTATAATATATACAAGAAAGTCTTGTGGTAATACTAGTTATAATATATTAAAACAAGCGGGCTTTACCTCTGCCGCTGCTAACTACATTTAAAAGAATTTTGAAAATTCGATATTACTTACTAATATAAAAACTTAAAAAGTATTAAATTTTAAGAAAAGTATTTCATTAAAAATCAAAACAGTATATAAACCATAACAATAACAAAGCAACTGATTGTAGAAAATCAAATTTTTTTATAAATTAGTTAAATTTACTTACTTATGAAAACTTATTCCATTTCCTTTCATAAATGTATTTGTACAATTAAAAACCGCGCAGTATTTCGGCATTTTCAATATATATCAACATTCTATTCCATTATTGTTTCCGAGTTTTATACTCTCTCATGGCTGATGCTAAAAAACTTTTTCGGCATCAAAAATCTTTGCACGTTAACATGGGGATGATAGATCTATATATATTACTATATCTATGGAAAAATCAGTTGGGATGTAAAACAATCGATGATTTAGTCTTGAACTAAAAAAAAAAAAAAAAAGTGTAGCACTAGTGTGAAGTAAAATCCACTCACTCGCTCATAAAAATAAAAGGACAAACTAAAAATTTTGCCTTCCTTTATAAAATATTTCAAGAATAGAGTTACTTTAAATATTTTAAAGCTAGTTTAAAAAAATAAAATGGAGCAACCATTTGTACAGTCGGTAACAAAAGTGTCCGAACACTAGAAAAAATTCCTATGTAAAAAAAGTACACTTCATATGGTTTGTTAAATAAATCCTTATCGAATCATGTTCTTACACTGACTAAGAACAGGATTCGACAAGGATTTATTTAACAAAACCGTATGAAGTGTACTTTTTTTACATAGGAATTTTTGATAGTGTTCGGACACTTTTGTTACCGACTGTAAAGCTCAGTTCGGAGACATTATTATACGAGTGTTGGTTGAGCCGAAAAAGTCCATTTGCCAGATTGTAATCTGAAGATTGTGGGTTCAATACTCGAGTCGGTCAAACACTTTGCATTAATGGTATCTTGTGCACGTAAATACGTCGTGGTTACATTGGCCTCCATGTTCCGTTAAAATGATACCTCTGAGAGTTACTGAGGCGGAAGTGTCTTCCCTTTGTAGAAGGATCAAAATTGGGACAACCTGTCCCCGGACATCACTAGGCTGACCAGATCAGAGTACCTTTATAACAAAGAAACGTTAAAAATTGCTACAGCTATCCAATTACGAATGTATTTTTTCATTCTTAATAAATAAGGAGTAAAAATAAAGTATCAATTATATGTAATTTACTTTCGACATTTTTAAAAAAACTTAAAGAAAATGCTTTTAAAAAAAAGGCTGTCCCCAGAAAATGGAGATATTTGCTCAGCTTAGACTACACTGCAGCGCCTAGAACACATAGTGTGGAAAGAGACCAGCAAATCAGTGCCTTAAAAATTAAGCTTCTCACCAGAGGTCAGTGCGATCGAGTTTATTGCTTGAAAAACTCCCTATTGGCTAATTATGTGCTTAGATCATGTGATTGATTAAGTAAAAAGAACTGGTAAAAGCCAATCAGCGTTCGATTTGAGCAAAAAATTCGATCGCAGCGCCATCCAGGAAGCTTATTTTTTTTTAGCAGTATTTTAAGCATTCGATCATAAGCACTTCCCACACTTTATATTCTAAGTGCTGTAACTACACCACAGATTATTATACAAATAGGACATTCCCGTATAGTATACGAGAGTGTCCCATCTGTGAGTGTTCTTGCTTAGTATACTCAATGGTAACCAAAATTCGAGCACAGTCGGTAACAAAAGTGTCCGAACACTACCAAAAATTCCTATGTAAAAAAAGTACACTTCATATGGTTTTGTTAAATAAATCCTTATGGAATCATGTTCTTACACTGACTAACAACAGGATTCGACAAGGATTTATTTGACAAAACCGTATGAAGTGTACTTTTTTTATATAGGAATTTTCGCTAGTGTTCGGACACTTTTGTTACCGACTGTACAGTAAACCTGTTGGCAACGGCTGTAAGTTTTTCGAGCTCCCCAGCATACGCAATTGCTCGTCTTATTTTTATTGTATCTATGTTTTCGTTTGGCAACTTCGTTATTGTTTGCAAACTTGATTGTCAAAAGCAATTTATTTTAACCCCTTAATCTCCTTGGGCGTACAGTCGGTAAAAAAAGTGTCCGAACACTAACAAAAATTCCTATATAAAACAAGTAGAATTAATACTGTTTTGTTAAATAAATCCTTGTTGAATCATGTTCTTAGACTGACTAAGAACATGATTCGATAAGGATTTGTTTAACAAAACAGTATTAATTCTACTTTTTTTATATAGGAATTTTTGCTAGTGTTCGGACACTTTTGTGACCGACTGTATATATTCGTCTCGCTAAGTCGATGCGTTAATTGCCCCGGGCGTACATATTCGTCTCAATTCCTCTTTCTCTCTTAAAAGAAAGAAAAAAAAAACCTAGTTGGCATGTTTTAACTCTACTCAGTTCCTCATCATATATTTCTGATATTATATTCATCACATATTTCTCATAAATTTCTACTATTGCTCAGACTATATTCGTGTTTAAAATAAAATAATTATACAGATCACTAGGCAATGTCTCAGAATTAAATGTCCCACCCAATATGCTATACTCTGCTTCGATGCATTTACCTTATCCTAATTTTTTGCTTAAATTTATTACGGCCCGTTTCATAATTCAGTTTTCATGCAACTCCTAAAATGTGAAATAGGAGTTGCATGAAAAATCCCATAGCTCCCATATTCCAATATTTAATCGAATCTAAAATCCCATAATGATAATTTCCAAATGAACTAGCAATCAATATTTCCCATATTCCAATGGGGATTCAATTCAATATTAACTACAATCTTAGTTTATGTGAAATACTGCCCTATTCTATCATGTCAAAAATATTGCAAGTCTTGAATAATTTACGAATTTTTCAAAGGAGAATATCCATAGTCAATGATGTTCATTCCAGTATCAAAAATGAAATTTTAAAATTGGTCCGAAATTTTTACAATGAAAATAACCCTCACGATACACCTTTAAGAAAAATTTTCCTAATTCACCCATGTTGACAAAATCGCAAATTTCGAATAACTTACGAAATTTCCAAATTAGAATGTTGAAAACAAAGTTCTTTCCTGTGTTATATATGATTTCAAAAAACTAGTCTGACCTTTTTCCGATCATTTATTCTTTGAGTTATCATGTACACTGATTATCAAACTAACAAACTAACGTACTAACACACACTAAAAATCTAGCACCCTACCGACGGAAATGATTTCATTTTATTGGTGAGAATTCATTTACTCTAAACAGTTTTTTCCCTGGAGGATCAAAATCTTGATGACATGTCTCCGGACCACCTCAAGGGTTGAGTCCCAGACTGTTGCCAATTGTCCATTGCGCAGCACTACCGCGACGTAAAAACCCAACCAACCAACTAAACAATTTTTTATTGCTCCATCTAAAGTTAATAATAGAAGAAAAAAAATCACGAGGAAGAAAGACGAGGAAAAAAAAGAAAGAAAACAAAAACATATGCATAAATTATTTTCTATATTTGAACAATCAACTTTACTCTTTAAATTCATCTCGTTTAGTTTTTAACCCTTTGCGGCGCAAGACAATTCGGATTATTTAAATTATACTGCCACCGGAATTCATGAACTAAATTAAACTAAAAGAAATTTTAAATTTTAAGGTTAAAAATACAGGCCTTTTCTGATATGTTATAAACATAAATTTTTGCTAAAAAATTTCCGGGGTGAATTTTTGCGGCTGGATCTTAAATTTTGCGTCCTCGCAGCGAGGACAGCGCGCGTTAAGGGGTTAACGAACTCACGAACTACTCGTTCAATTTTGAGGAGAATTTCCTATAATAATTAAAAATGTAGTTAAATTGTATAGTTACTATTAAAGTTTTAAGTTTAGTTTAGTTTTTATACGTAAATAATCCGTTGTGAGGAAAGAACCAGCATGAATTTATTTATTTAATCCAGCGTCCTTTTAACTTTTACACCCCACCCCCTCTCTCTCTCTATTTATTCTTTATTTTTTAATACCAAATAAATAACTAATAATAATGATTTATTTCCAAAGGAATATATTTAACAGGTAGGAATAAATGTAGCCAGTAGGAATAAATGTAGCAAACATTTACTTAATTTGTCAGATATGAAACTATTTAAAAACTTATATTTCGGAGGGGATGGGGGGAGAATTAACTTCATACTTAATGTTTTTCTTACTTTCTCTTACCCGTATATATGGTAGAGAAAGTATTGCTTTTTGGGTCATATTTTCGAAATTGAGTTTTTGTTATATTTACTAGTTTCGAGGTCCTCTGAATCTAAAAATCATGTTTTTAGCGGTTGGTCTGTGTGTCTGCATGTGTGTGTGCCTGTGTGTGTGTGTGTGTGTGTGTGTGTGTGTCTGTCTGTTATCAGCATATCTCAAGAACAAATAATAGCAGAAAATCCACACTTGGTATTCTAAATGTGTATCATTTAGGGATGCTACACTAAAATTTTCGTTGTGATGAAGCAAAGGGTTCATGTACAGGGACACCCAAGAAAATTCAAATACATTAAGTCTATGGAGGAAATTGCAGGTAAGTAGAGTTTAACATCTATAGACTGCACTAAACCAAATGAAACGAATATATATTTTTTATATGCCTGAAAACATGCTTCATGTATAATATGGTATGGAAATCGTTCGCTTACAAGGTTACACAAAAGAACTAGATTAGAGTGCGACAATATTTGAAAATTGATATAAGTGTATTTCAGGTTGTACCGTGTGTTATTAATATAGGATTATGTTTATGTGCACCATGTGGTGTGTACATAACCTTCAGAAGATATACAGGGCTAGCAATATTTAAGCCATAACATTCTTTTTTATTGTTAGTAAAAATGCTTTACTATAATATTTTACTATGTCCAGGAAAGCTGCTCATGAATTGAAATTAATTCCTAGTAGCCATATGGTAAATAATGCACTTTTTTAAGTTAAATATTCATCGCTTGGTTTTTTGTATATTTACGCATTTTGAGGCTTTCTGAATACCGAAGTCAATTTTTTAACGTTTGGTCTTTGTCTGTGTCTCTTAGAGTAAATTAAAAACAAACAATTTCAGGCGATCCAAATGTCCTATTTTGAAGTTAATACGTTTGTTGCTAGCAAAGTTTGATCAAGATTGATGAGTTACAAAGAATTTTGCGTGTGAAAGTTGTTTGGATAATTTTAAATGAACTTTTGAATTTAATAACAGATTTGAATTCCATATAAGTGTAGGTAAAATAATGAAACGAGGGGTTGAGGGGGGCGGTAGTCCCCCTGACACAGAATTATTTGTCAAATAAAGCTGTTCCGAAGCCTAATTTGAATTGTTTTAACATAAGTTTACATAACAGTACTTGTTATCTTACCCCTTAATCTTCAATCTGTATTTATAGTATTAAATTTCAGGGTAAGGGATAGTCTCGTGAGTGACACAACAGATTATTTTCCTCCCTTTAAAAATTAAAGTCTTGAAATAATAATTAGTTAATATTAAGCCTAAAATATATAAGTCTAATTATAAGTAATAAGTCTAATTAAGTGTTTTAAAGGAAAACATATCGACATTCAGATTGGTGTGAATGCCAATTCTATAGAGATAAATATTTTTCTTTATATTTAATAATAAATCATTTAAAACAGATTAATAGTTTGAAATTTTAATTTTAATGATTACTGTTTTTTTTTTTTTAATCCTTTTATATAAAATGATCGATATGCTATTCGAAAAGAACGGGAGAATTCAAATAATTATTAAAATATATTATATTTTAATAGATTTATTTTATGTTTGAAGAGTTTGTCCTCTATTTTCAAAATATAAGAATACCAACACAGAGCGATTCTAACTTTTAAAAAGAAACGTGATTTTTAAGATTTAAAAAAAAAAAAAAAATCTGGAGTGACTCCACTCGACTTTCCGAACATTGAGTAACTAACAGTTTTGTAGATAAAATAAAGAAAGAGGAGTTGCTAAACAAACAAAAGAGAGAAAACCATAACAGAGTGTTTGAGTATTTTTCTCCATATATCACACGAGGTTTTATTTAACGCTACTGAACTTTGAGCCCTTAGATCTTAATGACAAAGAATTTTTCGTTGTGTCCCTGTAAAAATCTATAAATTCTGACAAACTTAAACAAATTTTCACATTTTACCCACAATTTTGTCAAAGTCCCACTTTTTTTTTTTTTTTTTTAATTATTGTTACTGAGTGAATTTGTATAGGAAAATATAGAAAAAATCTAGTGGTGGCCACAATTCACCAAAATGCTTATAGTTAGTGCAACAGTGATTTATAATATTCATACAAATTTTCAGCTCAATTGAATAAGGCGTTTAGATGCTATTGCTGTTTTAAAATTTGGTCTCGTAGGCCATAATGAGAAAGAATTTTTCTTTGTGTCCCTGTAAAAAAACTGTAAGTGCTAGATTCACCAAAATCTATACAATTGGTTCAAATGTGACCTATAACATGTGTACAAATTCTTTGCTCAGATTAATAAGGCGTTTAGACGCTATCACACTTTTAAAAATTTGGCAAAGAATTTTTCTTTGTGTCCCTGTAAAAAAACTATAAGAGCTAGATTCTCCAAAATCTATACAGATTGAGTATCTGTGACCTATAATATGAGTATAAAGTTTTTGTTCAATTGAATAAGGCGTTTAGATGCTATCGCACTTTTAAGATTTTGGTCCCTTGGTCATAATGATAAAGAATTTTTCTTTGTGTCCCTGTAAAAAAACTATAAGTGCTAGATTCACCAAAATCTATAGGGTTCGTACTATGGTGACTTACAATATACGTACCAACTTTCAGCTTATTCGAACAAAGCGTTTAGACGCTAGCGTGTTCACTCACAGACATACACACATACATACACACAGACATACACACATACATACACACATACATACACACATACATACATACATCATCGTAGAAATAGTGAAAACGTACTCGTTGGACCTCGAAACGTATAGAAACATCAAAATCTCGAATTCGGATTTTTGACATGATTACAATACTTTCCTCACTATAGTGTTCGGAAAGTAAAAAAAAAATTATTTCAATGCAATGTTAAAAAAATCCAATGAAGAATGATAAATGCGGAAACTCCTATAAATACATCTTGATCTTGTTTAGAAAAAGAGAAAGAGAGGAGGAAGAGAAGAAGAAGTAGAATAGATTAATTAACAACTGAAGTCTGAAGAAACAAGATGATTTTCTAAACAGCATGCACTGTTAAAATTTTCTGTAAATTTGATGTAAATATTTATCCAGAGTCTCTGTAAATTTACAGTAATTCTTAGTTAAAAGTGAATAATCGAGATTCTCAATCTTTATTCTGTATTTTTACCTAATTTTATTATTTAATTTTTTAATTACAATTAAAAATGACTTTTTCTACTTTAGAAAAAGCATTCTGAGTCCGAAATACATTCTCAACAATAATTGATTATATTAATATTAGTTATTAAAAGGAATGTATAAAATAAGTTTTTCAACATCTCCGTTTATTTTTCTCTGTAATTTTACGTAAGACTTGAGATAATAGATTACACAGAGTTTTCTGTTGAAATTTTTAACAGTGGGCAAACGAGAGGATAGATAATAGAAATTTAAACTCTAGAACCCCCCTCCCCTTTCAGAAAAATAAATAAATAATTAAAATACCAAAATTAAATAAAAAGAAAGAGAAAAGATAAAAAGTAAGGATAATCTTATAATCTGTAGATGCCTATGCATAAAAAAGTTCGAATGAAAAAATATTTTTTTATTGTAACGTTAAATAGTTACAATAATTAAAAGAAAAAATGTCGTCTAAGAAAATGTTCTTTTTTTTTTATTATTATTTTTTTTTTTTTCAATTAAAGGTTTTTTTTTTTTATATTTTCTGAAAACCATATTTTGTGTAAAAATGTTGAGAAAACTCTTTCTGAATATTTTAAGACAAATATCAAGTGAATCGTACAAAAACGTGGAAAAAGTAGTGGACTTTCCCCACCAACTTCAAAACGAGAAATATTCTCAACCATAGTTTATGCGTTCAATAGTTTATGAGAGATATTAAAATTAATAGTAAAACAAACCTTTTCTTCTTCTTTTCCTTTTTTTTTTTTTTTTTTGTTTATAATTAAGTGCATTTGCTCCCCATTCGCCTTCGTTTCATGTACCTACATTACAGTATTGGAAATTTGTTTATAGTTTGACATCTGTCATTTGTTAATTAAATTTTTGTGATCGAAGATAACCTTTAATCTTGCAAATTTAAAGAAAATTTGTGAGCTATAAAATGTATTTTCAGGTAGAAAAACGAACATTAACTATATGTTATTTTTATTGTTATAATTATCATTATTATATACATGTATTATTATTACTATATAATGTAATAAAGAGAAAAGAAAACAAAGTAATTGTAAATATTGAAATTCATCAAAAACCAAACTTCAACATTGTAAATTACTTTAAATAATGAGCTAGGAATTATATAAAAACTGTAGCCATACATAAAATAATTCTACGGAATTTCAGCTTATTTTAAACTACATCTACTTACATTATCAAAAAATAATAAATAAATATGAAAGATCTAGATAACTGCATGAAGATTATTTACTAAAATGTAACTCAATAAATAATTTTAAGATTAAACAGTTTAAGAAAACACGTTTCACCTACCACGCCTTCTGAAGGTGAGTCATTATCTTCGTATTTCTTTATCAACTTAAATTTCAACTGAATATTTCAATTTCATTAAATAAATTTTGCAAGCGTAATGGACAATGATAATATAATGTTTGTTCGTCAAGTGAACTGCTGGGAAAGAAGAGTAATGTATTGATGTATATTTGATTATGATTCTGCTGAGGTATTCTGAACCCGTTAATC
The DNA here is from genome assembly GCA_963930645.1 of Salticus scenicus. Taxonomy (NCBI): domain Eukaryota; kingdom Metazoa; phylum Arthropoda; class Arachnida; order Araneae; family Salticidae; genus Salticus; species Salticus scenicus. The sequence continues at coordinate 306,599,235 of OZ005651.1, read as the reverse complement.
GTTATAATCCATATCTGCTCTCATTTCTTCGGAATTTTGATGATTTGGTATTCGTTTGTATGCGTAAAAGTTGATGCCTCAGCAGTACGTAATTTAATTAATGTCAATTAGGGCTGATCTGTTGCTTTGAAAACATACTAACAAATATATATATATATAAAGAAAGAAAGAAAGAAACTGTTTTATTGGGACAAATTTTGTTTATGAGCCAAACGTTCTCAGATTAAATAATTTTTAATATTTAAATCAACCCATTTGTCAATCTGTTCAATAATTAACGTATACATCAATCAATCTAATTACTACTAATTTATCAATTAACTTATTTTTCAATTTATCCGTTCATTAATCTATCCATCAAGCAATCCATACACATACACGCATATATATAACTCATAAATATTTTTCGTACTGTGCTTGCATCATATCACACTACACAGAGATCAAAGATTTACTTATGATACTCATTGACTCTTACATTCGAAATACTGGGATATATGTATACATACTAAAAGTCCATAATACAATAACCTGATAATTTAATATTGAGCATGCAGAGCTGCCAACCTAATCCAGCAAATTGTTAGTACCGCCCATTTTTCTACATCACTTAATTTTTAGAGTAATCTTCTTCAAATATATTTACGATGAATTAAGAAAACAGATACTCTAAAAATTAAGTGGTGTTGAAAAATGGGCGGTACTAACAATTTGCCGGACTAGGTTGGCACCTCTGAGCATATTATCACTGAACTAAATATGGCATTTAAGGCTCTCTATCGGTGAATGTCGATGTCATTCAATTCCCAAATTAACCTATAGAGAAAATAATCCCTCATTATTATTCATTAAATAAGGCATATTTCTAAATTCCGTTTTCACATTTAGAAAATTCATGACTGTTAAATTATGCCTCGTAAAAAAAAAATAAATAAACAAATAAAACAATTTTCAAAATACGAGACACAATTTAACAGTTATGAATTTTCTGAATGTAAAAACAAACTTCAAAAATATGCATTCTTTAACGAATAATAATAGGGATTATTTTCTACATAGGTTAACGAATTGAATGATTTTGGCGCTCACTGATAACCATCTCATTTAAAATAAAGTGTCACCAGAATTAGAGAACAAGATTAGAAAAGGAGAAATAAATAAATTTTGTCGGATGAGTTAAAAATGTAAAATTTTATAAAAAATTTCCTGGGGGAATTTTTTGCAGTTGAGAATTAAAATTTGATGCTATAAAATGTATCTCACCTCCCCTGAAAAGGTTAGCTGAATAACGCTTTTTATCACTGAGCGTCAAGATCATCCAAATCCCATGTTAGCCTATAGAGAAAATAATCTCCATTATTATTTATTAAATAATGGATAATTTAAAATTTCGTTTTCACATTCAGAAAATTCATGACAATTAAATTATGCCTCATTTTTCAAAAATTGACTTTTTTTTTTTTTTTTTTAACATTTTATGTTGAAGTGTAAAATGTAGAATCAAAATTTCACATTTCACAACTTCAGAACAAATTTGAAAAACTAAAATAATAATAATAATAATAATAATAATTTTGTGAAAATGAGCTATAATTTAAGTCATGAATTTTCTGAATGTGAAATCGGAATTTGAAAATATGCATTATTTAATTAATAATAACATGATTATTTTCTCTATAAGTTAACATGGGATTTGGATGACCTTGACGCTCACTGATAGAGAACCTTAAATTACTTTTGTTCATAAAATACACTGATGGAAAAAAAATCCCAACACCAAGAAAAAATTATTGTACAGTAATGAAATTTCAGCAATACATTTGTCTAGGTAACATATTTAATTGATTAAAGTTTCAAGATCACAGGTAGAGCCATTGGCGAGAAGAGCCATTTCAAATGTGAAATGTTGGTACATTAGTAACCGGCGTAACCGCCAGAATTTTGAATGCAAGCATGCAAACTTGCATGCATTGTGTCGTACAGGTGTCGGATATCAGTTTGTGGGATGGAGTTCCATGCCTGTTGCACTTGGGCGGTCAATGCAGGGACGGTTAATGCTGATTGTGGATGACGCTGAAGTTGTCGTCCAATGATGTCCCATACGTGCTCAATTGGAGAAATATCTGGTGATCTAGCAGGCCAAGGCAACATGTCGACACTCTGTAGAGCATGTTGGGTTACAACAGCGGTATGAGGGCGAGCGTTATCCTGTTGGAAAACACCCCCCTTGAATGCTGTTCATGAATGGCAGCACAACAGGTTGTATCACTAGACAGACGTATAAATTTGCAGTCAGGGTGCGTGGGATAACCACGAGAGTGCTCCTGCTGTCATACGAAATTGCTCCCCAAACCATAACTCCAGGTGTAGGCCCTGTGTGTCTAGGCCGCAGACAGGTCGCTAGCAGGCGTTCACCTGGCCTCCTTCTAACCAACACACGGCTATCACTGCGACCAAGGCAGAACCGGCTTTCATCAGAAAACACAACAGATCTCCACTCCGTCCTCCAATGAGCTCTAGCTTGACACCACTCACGTCGCAAACGGTAGTGGTTTGGAGTCAGTGGAATGCACGCTACAGGGCGTCTGGCTCGGAGCTGTCCTTGAAGTAACCGATTTGTAACAGTTCGTTGTGTCACTGTGGTGCCAACTGCAGCTCGAATTTCAGCTGCAGACGCAGTACGATTAGCCACAGCCATACGCCGAACACGGCGGTCTTCCCTCTCAGTAGTGCCACGTGGCCGCCCGGAACCCGGTCTTCTTGAGGCAGTGCCTTCCCTTGACCACTGCTGCCAACACTCATGCACAGTGGATACATTCCTGCCAAGTCTTTCTGCAATATCGCGGAAAGAAAACCCACCTTCTCGTAGCCCTACTACACGACCTCGTTCAAACTCAGTGAGCTGTTGATAATGGCTTCTTCGTCTTCTTAGAGGCATCCTTGACTAACATTAACCCACTACGTCAAATCTCAACTGTAAATAACGATCACGAACCTTACAGCGCTTATTTAAAGCAAACCTCATTTGCATGTTCATAGTGTCGCTACTAGCGCCACACTTATGCGCGTAGCTCGAAATTTGAATCGACGTCATCTTTCAGATGTATAAACACGCCTACCAAATTTCGTTTATCTAACACAGCTCCTTCCTGGTGTTGGGATTTTTTTTCCATCAGTGTATATAGATATAATGTTTACAAACATTTTCTAAAGTCCTTTTTACTGTTTTTGGAGCCAACGCACTTCAACAAAATAATAGTAACCATATCACTGATAACTAAACAAATATAACCGACTTCAGGAGCAAAATAATAATAACATAATAACTGTTATAAAAACGTATTTAAACTGCACATGTTCAATATATATATTATATTAAGATAATTCAAATACATCGCCCTAAACTGGACATTAATTTAATTACAATACTACATAAAGCAAACTAAAAATGCACATTTTTCTTGGAATTTTTCTAAAATTCCTAATAAAAATATAAAATAATAATGACAATAATAATAAAGGATAATTTTTAGGAAAAAGAAAAGAAAAATGTTGGAATATATATGTTTGTTTGTCGTTTAAAATATTTCTTACAAAACTATGACAAACATAAAATTAAATTTTAAGTCTGAAAATGCCTCAATAATATAATTGCAAGTTTAATTTTATTTTAACTATTTATTTAAATGAATATTAAAAAAGGGAAAGAAGTTACTCGGTATTTTCATTATTGTGTACTTTTTAGTTCCCCATCATACTATAGGTATGGGGAACTTAGGTAATCGTGAAAATTTTCGACCTCGGTTTTTTGACTTTTCTACACGTTTTCAGATGTGAGTAATCCGAAAATGACAAAATTTGTATGGTGTCTGTCTGTAGGGTGTCTGTTAGTCCGTTAGTCCGTTAGTTCGTTAGTTTGTTAGTCTGTGTACACGATATCTCAAGAACAAATTGTCGCAGAGAGGTCAGATCAGTTTTAAAATATTACTTTCGACGCTGGCAAGAACCCTATTAATTTGCAACATTCGATTTTAAAAACTTCGTAAGTTATTAGAAATTTACGATTTTCTTAACATGGGAGAATAGGACAAAAATTCACTTAAACGTGCATTAAATGTAAACTTTTAACTCTAAAAATGTCAGACCAGTTTTAAAATATCCGTTTTGATGCCGGAATGAACATCAGTAACTATAAATATGCTACTTTGAAATTTTCGCAAGTTATTGGAAATTTACGAATTTCTTAACATGGCAGTATAGGGGAAAATTTCACATAAACGTCAATTTTGAGCGATATTTTCATCGTAAAGATGTCAGACTACTTTTGAAATATTATTTAGGACACTGGCATGAATATTAATAACTATGAATTTTCAAATCTAAAAATTTCGTAAGTTATTGGAAATTTACGAATTTCTTAACATGGGAGAATAGGACAAAAATTCATTTAAACGTACATTAAGTGGAAACTTTTTACTGTAAAAATGTCAGACCAGTTTTAAAATATCAGTTTTGATGCTGGAATGAACATCAGTAACTATAAATAGGCTACTTTGAACATTTCGCAAGTTATTGGAAATTTACGAATTTCTTAACATGGCAGTGTAGGGAAAAATTTCACATAAACGTCAATTTTCAGAGATATTTTCATCGTAAAGCTGTCAGACTACTTTTCAAATATTATTTAGGACACTGGAATGAATATTAATGACTAAGAATTTTCCAATATAAAAATTTCGTAAGTTATTGGAAATTTACGAATTTCTTAACATGGCAAAACAGAGCAAAATTTCACATAAACGTCAATCTTGAGGGATATTTTCACCGTAAAGACGTGAAACCAATTTCGAAATATTATTTAGGATACTTTCATGAATATCATAGACTATGATTTTTCCAGTGTAAAAAATTCGTAAGTTATTTGGAATTTACTATTTACTTAACATGTCAGAATAAGGCAAAATTGAGCATAAACTTCCATTTTGAGGATCGTAAATACATTAGACAACTTCAAAATTACATTTATGATATTTGTTTGAACATGATTGAATACAAATATTCTAATAGGAGAATTTCGTAAATTATTCGTAATTTACGATTTTATCAACATAGCGAAATTGTAAATTTTTCATATAAATATGAATTTTGAGGATTATTGCATTGGAAATAGTAGCATGAAAACTAAACAACGGAATTGACCCCGATAAAATAAATTAATAGATTAGAATAAGATAACTTTTTTTTCCCTCAAGAATTTGGGAATATGGCTAAATCTATAATCTTATACAACGCGGTAAAAATGAAGTTTCTCAATTAAAAATTGCATATTTTACAATTTATAATAGGTTCTTTTTTTTTTTTTTTTCCTTTTCTGAGATTACGCAAAAACTTAGTTTTAAGTTATTAATTATTATTGTTTTTTGTTGTTGTTGTTGTATTTTAATTTTTCTACCGGAAAGAGCCATGTTGCTGTTAAAAGAAAATATGGATTGTAAAGAAAATGCTCTAAATTTAAAATTTTTTAAATAAAAAAAAATATATTAAATAAAAAAATTAAATTGTAGACATTAAAGAATAAAAATGCAATTACGTAAAAATCCCATTCAGGTGTACCGATAAAATAAATACAAAATTTAAAATGAAGCCCCTCTGAGAAGTAATTCAGAAAATAATTGAGCGATTTTTTTTTTTTTTTTTTTTTTTTTTGAGCAATTGAAATTTATTCTAACGATATCTTTTTGAATTTTCACGATATTTGCTTTGCATTTTTATATAAGTCGTTCAATACATTTGGCTTATAAAGTATGTCAAATAAACTGGCTAAAGTTTGCGCATGCACAGTTAACTAGTTAGTATATACAGGGTGCTACCGGTGCGACAAAGTTGCAGGAGATGTAGGGGGAAAGACAATTCGGAATCATATTGCAATGCAAGGTCAGAAATGCAATCTTAACGAAATAGAGCGGTTGTTAGGGGGCATATTTATTAGGAAACTCATAACTTATTTTTAGCTTTTGGCCTTTAAATGTCATTTTACTATATATTCATATTTTTCCTCCTAACACTTCTCTGAATGGTTGTTGACAATTTTCCTCTGATACCCCTTAGCCCCCTAACTCTCGTGCGCGTATAATCCACATGTTTTGACTACGTCCCTTGTTTCTGGTTTTCTTAATATTTGAAAGAAATAGAAAGCATCAATCAGAATCATCATACTATTTAAAATCTATTAAAAAATATCAGGTGTTTGCCGTACCGGTTGCGAATCACCCTGTATATTTTTTAGACAAATTAAATATTTTCTAGAGAAAAAAATTGGTTTCATGCGTCGCCTTCATGTAAAGCACAGCCGAAGTCATTGGGACTCAGACCCACCATATCGTATATAAGTTTAAAGGCTATAAAAGATACAGTGAGCGCGAAGCTAGATTAGGAAAGACGCTACCGCAGGCAGTGGATTCATGTGAAAATTTGTTTCTTTCTCGAGAACTATTTGACCAGTATCAATGAACTTTTTCTAAGTTGTTCGGTTAAAATATAATTCATTTAAACATAGTAACTAGCGAGGTGGGCATAGCTCGGTAGTAAATAATAATAATAATAATAAATGATGAAATACGAGCAATTTTACTCATTAATGTTTAATTATGTATGAGCATGGGTTAACAACATTTATTTAGAAGAACAATTTAAAAGTACTCATATGAAACTCCAAACAAATATTGCAAACAGTCAAAAAGTTATAGCTGATGGAATAAACTGTTTTTTTTTTTTTTTCCTTCTCTCAATTAAAAAAGAGAGAGAGAGAAGAAGAAGAAGAAGAAGTGAGAGATTTTACTTAAATTTTATTTTAAGTAAATTAATCAGAATATAGTGTACGCTGACTTACAAATAAAAAAAATTAAAAAAAAAAAAAAAAAAAAAAGATAAAACTCCCTATTTTTTTTTTTTTTTCACGATATTTGCTTGAGGCTTATGTATAAGTCGTTCAATACATTTGGCTAATAAAATATGCTAAATAAACATACTAAGATTTGCGTATGCACAGTTAAAAATTTTAGACAAAATACTCATATTTCATTAGATATTGAATATAGTTTGTAGCATGTCAAGTTCTCTAAAAATGATATTGCACGGCTACAACGTATTTCAAGTGTTATTTCTTACAGGGTAATCCCAAACGTTAGTTTTTTCTTTAATTTCTTTCTGGTTTCTTTTCTGCCTTCAGGTCAAAACTTTCACGGAAATATATAAGGAATATCATATTCTTCACAGCCCCGGAGTTTCAGGGTAATTCGTCGAGTATTTTTATAGGTATACGACAATACACGCCTGGTCATTTATGACAAGTTCATACTTCTAAAGCATAGATTGTGAAAAATAAAACTTTTGTGTATTTTGACAGCTAAATAAAAAAAACGCTAAAAGTTTTTTTTTTTTTTTCTTCTTTTCCCTCAAAAACTATTTGATATAATTTTGAAGGCATTAAAAATTTAAAATTTTGTACAAAAGAAATTTTTGTACAGTAATAATTTTGAAGCATTAAATCGAAAATGAATTTCAGATTTCAAACTAATATTCGATCAAAAGCGCATTTCACTAAAAACATCAAATTCCATTATTTATTATTTATTATTTATTATATTATATAAATCTGTTTGCCTTAAAATACTCAAATCTCAATGTCACGGTATTTTTGGTCCCATATATATAAAGAGAGAGAATAAAATGCATATTAACGCTTATATATAAAAATAAGTACTTAATTAAAAAAAAAAAAAGAGAGATAATTTGTTGTAAGGTAAAATAATTTCAAATTTATTTTAAAGATTAAAGTAATATAAATAAACTAGTTGCACATATTAGAGAGGAAATAGATCTACAATAAATCTAGAAAAAAATAAAACTATAAAAAATTACCTGAATACAAAATATAAAGTAAAAGAAGAGTCTTTAAGGTATCTTAGCAAAAGTTTAAGAAATGTTTGACAGCTGTCAGCTAAAATATGTTCTCTGTTTAACTAGCAGATCTAATTACAATGAGAGAAGAAAAAATGTTACTGTTGAAAGAAAGTGAAAGATTTACCTGATTGTTTGCTGCCTTCCGTCCAATTGACCTCTTTCGTTTGTATGACCAGTTCTTTGTAGCTAATCATCTGAAAGTTGCTTCATGTTACTCAGGGTTGTAATATATACCTTTCTCGCCAAGATATTCCACGAAAGTAGTATTATCGCTTAAAGAATTTATTACCTGTATGGATGATTGGATTTTATAGGAGAGCAATTTCCAAATCATTCTTAAAAAAAAAAAAAAAAAAAAAAAAAAGATCGAAAACACGTTTATGAGATAACTTAGTGTCACAATCTCCACTTAATTTTCATCGTTTACATGCTTGAAAATTGAGAAATCTTTATTTATTTGTGATAAATAAACGTTTTCTCTGTAAGCGCTGGTTTTTAGTTACAGTTAATTCTAACTGATTAACACGTTTGAGAGAATTATTCGTACTAATCGTGGATATATTTTCTCAAAAAAAAATGAACTTCAGAAAAGTGTTTTTGAATAGAAAACACCTTTGTAAGGTAACTTTGTGTCACAATAACCAATTAATTTTCATAGTTTACACTTGTAAATAAGACTTAGAATTTTTATTTAAATTCGAACATATAAACTTTTTCTTATAAACAAAAAAAAAAAAAAAAGTAAACTATTGGATTTGTTGATCAGGAGCCTCAACTTCCTATTTGCATCACTTTTTACTCAGCAAATCATTTTTCTTTATACATATTATTTAAAATAATTATATATATATACATATATGATTAATTTGCTACATAATCAAGTACTTTTCTGAGGGGGGGGGGAATACCACCCCCTCAACCTCAACCCCCCTTGTATCTGTTTGTCCATAGCTATCTATATACTATATGTGTATATTACCTTGTAACACACAGTCCTGCGTTAACGCCTTGTAACTCATAAATATGTCTACCAAATTTCAGGCCAAATGATTGCGCAACATGTCGGGATTATTTTGTGTAGCCCTGTAAACTAATTGCCAGTTATACGCCTAACATTATCGCCAGAAAACATGCTTTCAAACATTCAAGTAGCATATGTTTATCTCATTATGTTTAATGGAGTGTAACATTTTAAAATACACTTATAAGAAATACCGTCCATAGACTGTAATTGTACGAAAATCTTTTGTATGTCTCTGTACACGAGCCAGATTTATTATATACACCAATAAAAACTATACAGCTAATTTCTTGTAACTCATTAATATTTGAACAAAATTTGACATCATTTGGATGGTTACCAAATGTCAACGGAATTCATTTGTGCATTCCTGTAAATAAATTATTTATATATTCCTTTTTTTCAAGTGAAAACATGCTTTTAAGCAACTTTTTAATGTATGTTAATTCCATTATACTGAATGCAGCATAAACGCGTTTAAATACGTTTAAACAAAAGTCTGTCCATAGGCTATAATGTTACAAAATTATTTTCTGTGTTTCTTTAAACGAGCCATAAATATTATACACACCAGTAAAAAGTATACAACGTATTCTATGTAACTCATGGATAATTGTTTGAAATTTGACATCATTTGGCTGATTACGTAACATTTTCGGAACACTTTTGTAAAGTCCTCTACATTAATTATTAAGTCTAAGCACACATTTACTACATAAAACTCGCTTTTTTAATCATCTGAATAATGTATGTTAATTTCATTTTGTTCAATGGAGTGTAATCGTGTTTAAACGTGTTTGAACGAAATTCTGTTAATAGGCCGTAATGATAAGAAAACGTTGGTGTGTCTCTGTACACGAACCATAAGCAATATAGACGCCAAAAATCATACAGCTATTTCTGTATTGCGCCTAAACATCTGTACCAGTTTGCGAGTCAATCGAGAGATATTTACAGCCGCTATTGCGGTACATACAAATTCTGTCCACGGGCCGTAATGATAAGAAAAACTTTGGTGTGTCCCTGTACACGAACTGCAAATGGAATACACACTTAAAACTATACAGCTAATTCTGTGTGGTTCATGAACATGTGTACCACTTTGCAAGTCAGTAGGGTGATTTTTGCGGATGCTATCGTGAGACAGACAGAACTCCAAAATATTTTGAGTCTCCATATGGAGACCTTCACTGACATTTCGGCAATTACAGCTTACCTAACTGATTAACATGTTTCAATAAAATATAACAGGCCTCACAATGTTCCTAAAATCTTGCGCTAATTGTATTATTTTGTCTGTTTAGGTATCAACAGTAAACAAAATAAGCGTCAGTCGTAGCACGGGCGGTGGGGGTAGGAGTAGGGTCTGGAACTCGTCAAAAAAAAAAAAAAATAATAATAATAATAATAATAATAGTAATAACGTTTTAAGTTATTTCAAAATGTTTCCGGTGGTTAGCGGTATGAAATAACTTTTAAAGTTATTTCATACCGCTCCAAACTTAGTGTTACAGATTGTTTATTGTATAAACAATGGGAAAATAACCGTCAGCCACCTTGAAAATGGTGGATTATACGTCAGTCGCGAGGCCGAACCAGCAAAAAAATCTTTAAAAATAAAGTTATTTCATACCGCATGAAACTCAAATATTTCTTTCTTCATGCATCAAGTAATGGGAAAATAACAGTCAGCTGCTTTGGTAGTGGTGGAAAGACCGTCAACCGAGGCCATGAATGTACCACGGCGTATAAAATTCGAGCACAGTGAAGTAGCTTACATGGCTACACTGACGACTTTTAACCTGTTAAACAAAAAAGCAGGCGAAAGTATAATTACTATTAGTGTTGAAACTATCACATTATATCACTTTCATATAGCAGTGTTGCCAAAACGAGCTACTTTTTAATGCTCTAATCCATAAAATGAAGATTGTGTAATTGTTTGCACTACTTATTTATTTATTTTATTTATTTATTTTATTTTTTCGTTATGATGCGTTATTTTCATCTCCTTTTTCATAATTTTAATTAAAAAAATTTTTTTTTTAAATCGTATAAATATTAAAAAATTTGGTACCACTCTTTGAAATGCTTTTTGTTGTTGTTGTTTTCAGATTTGCAGTGGCAACATTATAATTATTTCATATTTGACAACATTTTTAATTTACTCTAATTAATTCTTCATAAAGCATTGTTAATGAATAATGAACACAGTTGCAATAATTGAAAAGAAAATTCTATACACTGAGAAAATATATATATACGCCTCCCTCTAGAATGAATAAGTGGCCGTTTTCTAAATCCCTTAACTAGAAATATAGATTTCCGAGTTATACGCATAAGGCACGCCAATAAACTGAATAGACGAAATGATCGAGAATTTCTAGTTTACACATTTCTAGATGGTGAAACAATATTCTGAATGTTTCGAATATTCTGAATCTTTTGTATCGCGAGAAATTCTCGCTTGATTTTCTAGAATTGGGTAATAAACCAAGATTATAGTTGCTAAAACACGCCTCTTGTAGTCTCATTTATTTGCAGAGATATTTAAATAACTTTGCCCTCGATAACATAGGCAAACGCTCTAGAATTCTACACTGTAAAAATTTCGGCAGAAAACTCTGTGTAATGTATTATCTTCAGTCATACGTAAAATTACAGAGAAAAATAAACGGAGATGTTAAAAAACTTATTTTATACATTCACTTTAATAACTAATATTAATTTAATTAATTATTGCTGAGAATATATTTCGGACTTAGAATGCTTTTTCTAAAGTAGAAACAGTCATTTTTAATTTTAATTAAATAATTAAATAATAAAATTGGGTAAAAATACAGAATAAAGATTGAGAATCTCGATTACTCACTATTAACTAAGAATTACTGTAAATTTACAGAGACTCTGGATAAATATTTACATTAAATTTAGAGAAATTTTTAACAGTGTAATAGGGGCTTCTCGAACTCGCTTTCCAAGGGGACTAGAATTTATAAGGATGACATGGAACTATTTTTTCTAGAGCCACAATTTAGATTCTAGATGTTAGTTACAGAATTTTTTCTCAGTGTACTTAAGCTATAAATGTATTTTATACTTGCTTTTTACATGCTTGTTAGATATTTTTATACCTTATATATTAGTTTACACCCGCCTTTATTTTATTTATTATTATTATTATTTTGGACATTGCTTTATTATTATTATTGTTATTATTATTACTTGTTTTGGATAGCGATTTCGGTGTCGTTACCAATTTTTACCTACTACCATGAATGTACGTGCAAACATTTTTGTTTTATTTAAAATACCGGATGTCTAAGCGTAATAAGTCTGTAGACTTTTCAAAAATTCATAAAAATTGGAGGAACTGATAGAATTGAAAGCGGTTTGCAAAAAAGTTATTCATAAAGGGTTTTTTTTTTTTTTTAAAGAAAATAATAGTTAAATTTTTCGTCGACAGAGGACGCTGCACGGATGAGTATTGAGAAATATGCAAATCAGAGTTCTATAAATTGCACAGTTTTACGATTAACACAGCATATTTCTTATTTTGTCTCCTACTTGCGTATACATCTTGCGATGCCGACTTGGTAGATAAAGCTTTATTGATAAAAATGTTTTTCCTCAGGTAAGAACCGCTAGCTGAAGCTGCAATTAGCGATATTGTAACTCGTTTGCAAACTGTAATTTGTGGTGATGACGAACACATGGAATAGGATTTATATGCCTGTAAACATTTGCTTTCAAATAAATATAGTTTTTCACGGAAATGTATGATTTGCCCACGTACAGTGCCATCTATCGACGAAAATTTTAACTATTATTTTTCTCTTACCAAAAAAAAAATCCTTCAGGAGAATAAATTTTTCCCAAACCGCGCTCAATTCTAGCAATGCCTTTAATTTTTATGAATTTTTAAAATGTCTACGGATTCTTTTTTTTTTTTTTTTTTTTTAATAATTGAAAAAAAATTGAGAAAAAAAATCGTGCTGAATAAATGAAACAGCTTTAGTATAGAATCCCTTGACGAAATTTCAAATTTGGCACCTAAGTAGTTCGGACGTTTTTCACCAAGATGTTTACTTACGCAATTGCCATGGCCAATTTAATTCATCTCCAAAATGACAACAAAAATTTAAAAGCCGCCATGGGGCTCCTGTGCTAAATCTTTTCCAAAGAAATTTAAAGAAGTGAATATAGTATAGCTGCCAACCGTTTCGTATATTGGATACCGGTATTTTATATTATTTTATTTATTATTATTATTATTATATATATATATATGTATATATATATACATATATATATAGGAAATTTTACACCAGTTTTCTATAATTATTTGATTTAAAAGTTTCTATAAAAATATCAGAGGCTAAAATACGGGATGGTTGGCAGCCATGGTTTAGTAACAGATGTCAGGGAATGAAACACAGTTACTGCATGCCTTTACATGGAAGAATAGATGAAAATAAGTCCTGACGTACTAAATTAAATTCTGTTTTCAAAGAACGTAAACATATTTCTTTTTTTTTTTTTTTTTTTGTGAACTACTTATTTTAATATGTGACTAAGGTAGCACAAAAAGAAGATAATCTTCTGGGGGGGAAAGGGGGGGGGGAAGTCGTGTACAAACACTTCTTCGGAATAAATTAGACATTTCGGCAGGTATGGAATTCATTCTTATCATCACCATCATGGTTTAAATTTTTTTTAAAGTAATCTGGCAACATTGTTATGTTATCAACGTTTTTCGCTGGTTTAGTTAATAAATAAATAAATAAATGAATAAATAATGTATAAAAATATCTAACAAGCATATAAAAATCAGGTATAAAAATATATCATTTTTAGCTTAAGCATAGAATTTTCTCTTCTGTTTCTGCAACCGTATTCATTATTCACTAATAATGCTTTATATGATAAATTAGAATGAATTAGAACTGTTGTCAAGTATGAAATTCTACTGTTGCCACTCCAAATCTTTTTTTTTTTTTTTTTTTTTTTTTTTTTTTTTTAATGATTTGAAAGAGTGTTGCCGAACTATTTTTCCACGATTTGTTAAATATATATATATGTATGTAAAATGTTAAAACTATATTTATTAAAAAATAAATTAAGGAAAAGGGAGATAAAAGTAACGCACCAAAACGAAAAAAAAAAAAAAAAGTCCTTCCGGCTTATTCGGAAGGGTAGGTTGATTTCTTTTTCCTTATCAAGTAGCCGTCATTTTGTTTCAAAATGGCGGCTACATATTATTAACGAATTAGTAGAAATATTGATGTAGGCTATCTACATATGGATTTTTAAGCAAATCGGTTCATAAATACTTTTTTATGTGAATTTAAAATTTTCAAGTGGCCGGCGCTTGGAAACAAGATGGTGGGCCAAGTTGACAAATACATCAAATGCATTTGTGAGATAAGACTACTGTACAAATATAGTTGGAATTCAGAATCTCAAAAGTCATCGTGTTGAAAAATTAAGTGGCTGCCACTTGGATAAAATGGCAGAGAAAGTTGCTCAGTGAACTAATTAATCTAAGACATTGTTGCAAATTTTAAAATAATTCAATTTTTTTTTTTTTTTTTTTTTGTAGAAATTCTTTTAAAGAGGCTTAGTAAGTTGATTAAATGTTTATTTTCTGCATTTCTAGTTTGTTTTAACGTTAAAATAGCCTAATTTTCCTTTAAAATCGCATTAAAAAGCTCCAATATGGCAGGTAATGGATTTGGCGCTAAATTTGGCGATTTTTCCACTTGGCGACTTTTTTGGCGGTTTTTGACGAGAAAATCCATAGTTCATTAATAAACTTCATTGAGACACTTTTATAGTCTATGTATACATCAAAATTCAAACGAATTCGGAATACGCTTTTTACAATTTGAATTTAAAAATATCAGGTGGTCTCCACTTGAAAACAAAATGGTGGAGCAACTTGGTTAAGAAACTCATCCAAGATATCCATAACACAAGTTAAGACGCTGTTCAAATTTGGTTCGATTTGGAGTATTATTTCGGAAGTTATCGTGATTTTAAATTTTCCAGTGGTAGCCTGATTTCAAGTGGCCCCACTTAAGATATCCGCCACTTTATTAAAAATGGCAGATAAATTTCATTAATAAAGTTTATTGAGACCCTTATGCAGTCTAAATTTACATAAAAATTGAAGCAAATCTTGCTTTAAATACGCTTTTTGCAATGTGGGTTAGAAATATTCAAGTGGCTGCCACTTGAAAACAAAAAGTCGGAGCAATTTGGTTAACGAACTCATCCAAGATATTCATAACACAAGTTAAGATACTATTCAAATTTGGTTCGATTTGGAGTATTATTTCGGAAGTTATCGGGATTTTAAATTTTCAAGTGCTAGACTGATTTCAAGTGGCCCTGCTTAACTTAAGATATCCGCCACTTTATTAAAAATGGCGGATACGTTCATTAATAAACTTCATTGAGACACTTATATAGTCTATGTATACATCAAAATTCAAACAAATTCGGAATACGCTTTTTACAATTTGAATTTGAAAATTTCAAGTGGTCTCCACTTGAAAACAAAATGGTGGAGCAACTTGGTTAAGAAACTCATCCAAGATATTCATAACACAAGTTAAGACGCTGTCCAAATTTGGTTCGATTTGGAGTATTATTTCGGAAGTTATCGTGATTTTAAATTTTCAAGTGGTAGCCTGATTTCAAGTGGCCCCACTTAACTTAAGATATTCGCCACTTTATTAAAAATGGCTGATAAATTTCATTAATAAAGTTCATTTAGACCCTTATGTAGTCTAGATTTGATTTACATAAAAATTCAAGCAAATCTTGCTTTAAATACGCTTTTTACAATGTGAGTTAGAAATATTCAAGTGGTTGTCACTTGAAAACAAAAAGTCGGAGCAACTTGGTTAACGAACTCATCGAAGATATTTATAAGATCAGTTCACTGTCCAAATTTGGTTCGATTTGGAGTATTATTTCGGGAGTTATCGTGATGACAAAATTTTCATTATAGTAGATAGATAGATAAACGAAGTGATTGCAATAGGTCGATTTCTAAAGAAATCAACCTAAAAACAAGTAGCGAAAATCATAACACGATCTTCATTTTTAAAGTGGAGCGTTAAAAATTAGCTCGTTCTGGGAACATTGCTATATGAAAGTGATATATGCGATAGTTTAATTACTAATAACAATTATACTATAACTAGCTTTTTGCTTAACGAGGCAAGAGTCATCAACTCAGCCATGTAATTTACTTAACCGCGATCAGAGCTTCTACGCCGTGGTACATTCGTGGGTTCCGCTAACGGTCTTTCCACCACTACCTAAGCGGCTGACGGTTATTTTCCCATTATTTGATGTATAAAGAATCATATATATGAGTTTCGTGTGATAGGAAATAACTTTATATTTTAAAATTTTTTGCAGGTTGAGCCTCGCGACTGACATATAATCCACCATTTCCAAGGTGGCTGACAGTTATTTTCTTATTGTTTATTATATAAATATTCACCTACAATAAATTTGGAGCGGAACGAAATAACTTTTTTTTTTTTTTTTTTTTTTTTTTTTTACGACTTCAACCCCCTCTAACTACTACCCCCACCGCTATTAGAGCAGCTGACGGTCCGATGCCTGATGAGGGAGACGAGAACAAACATTGGTATAATTATAAGCAGGTATGAAATAATGGACTTATTTTTAGCCATGCCTCCTGTAGTATAATGGTGACAATACAATAAAACGGGAGTAAAATTTTAGGAACGCTGCGAGGCCTGATATAATCGACATTCATAAGTGTATTTTGTAAAATATAAGGTTCTGAAAAATTCTCTACTGATTAACTGATTAACAAGTTTTTGAAAAATAGCTTTGTCACACAATTTGTAAGTGAATTTTCATTTTTTAATTCAAAAAAAGTCCCAAAATTATTTTGCCAACTTGTGAAAAGTGAACTCATATATATAATTGAAAAGGAATTTTAATTTAGAAGTTTAAAAAACGTACATACTTTAAGAAACTGCATCAAAAACAAGATATGCTAAAAAATATAGTAATGAAAAAATAAAATTAAAATAAATAAATAAACAGGCAAAAAACCCAATCAAAATCTTATACCAAACCCTAAAAACATTAATGCCATGATCAAAGGAGCCCTTCAAAGCAGGATAGAAATAGAAAGATGTTTCAGGTACATCTAATAAATGCTGAAAACAGCATAGCTCCCTTTATCTTAGCAAGATAAAAGAATAACCATTCATAAATCCATATTATAAGACTAGAACATGCGTTACGAATTAAATATAGTGCATTTTTGCAAGTTTTCCGTTCAAATGTTTCTTATTTCATATTTATATTTTGAACTTCCGAATGATTATTCTTTTCTCTTGGTAAGATGTAGAAGCTATGCTGCTTTTTAGTATTTATTAGTGGTACTTGAAAAACCTTATTGTTTATGCCTTGAATTGAAGGAATGTCCTAATAATGGCACCTCAATGTTTTTGTTTTTTTTTAGGGGGGGGGGGGACGTTTACTAGCTTTCCTTCTTATATTTACGCTCATACATAGACACGCAAGTATATATATAATATGTTCAAGAAATTTTACTGTATCTATATATCTTTATATATGACAGACAATTTATGATGACAGTTTTCAAAATATTAACAAATTCAGAATAAAACTGCTTATCACAATCATTTTTTTTTCTTTTCTTTTCTTTTTAGAAACTTTTTATATGAAATTGCATTTTGTCATCACGTCTGCGTGTCAATCTAATAAACAAGGCGCCTCCATTTTAAAGTAACTATAAGTTTGTCGCTCCTTTGCTTAGTTGGTTAGAGTGCCAAGTTAATAACGCGATGGCTAAAAGTTCGATCCCCGAAGGTCCGGCGTGTTAATTTTTGCAGATAATTAGTAGGAAAGGTGTCAATTGATAAAAGAAAATTTTTTGTTAACTACACAGTATCCTAAGAAATTTTGAAGAGTTTTTTTAAGTTTTTTTTTTTTTTTTTTTTAGATATTAAAAAACACAAAATATTTTAGATATTAAAAAAGCACACAAAAAAAAAAGTTTTAAGTACATAAATAAATATTTTTTTTTAGAAGCTTTTTATTGAAATTGGATTTTGTCATCGTGTCTCACAGAAAAACAAAATGCCTCCACTTTAACGAAAATGTTAGTACATCTTTTCGTCACTTGTTAATTCAATAGAATAGAGCGTCTTGTTGATAACGCAATGATTGTAAGTACGATCCTCGAAGACCGATGTGTTACTTTATTGCAAATAAGTAATAGGAAAGATGTCAAATGATAAAATGAAGATCCTTCGTTGTCTACACACTATCCTAGAATTTTTTTATTAAATTTTTAAGAAGCTTCTCTTAGTTACTAAAACGCACAAAATAAAAATGTAATGTGAAAAAAAAAAAAAAAAAAAAGAAAAAAAAAAAACACTGGAAGTTTTTATTGTGTAGCCCTAAAAAGCATTAAAAAATATGTATATTCTTGAAAGGACATGCTATAAAAAAATAAATAAAAGTTTCAACAGTAAGAAGATTTTTGAAACAAAAATATAAATATTTAAAGAAAAATATAAATATTTCACTTTTGCAAGAGATGAAAAATTTTAAATATTCAAAATATTTGAAGAAGCATTCGAGAACAATATTCGTTTTGTATAAGTATTTATTGGAATCTTTTAGCATGTTTTATGACTTTTCTTTACTGTTCTTTGATTTCTGGTTAGAGCATGTCGTGGGTTTGATTCTCCAAGGGCCGATGTGTTATTTTTTGCAGATAATTAATAGAAAAAGTGTCAACTGATTAAAAAAAATATATATATATTCAAAGTCTACACAGTACTCTTTGATTCATTTTTTAGAAGCTTTTTTTATAACTAAAATGCAGAAAATAAAAATTTAAGTAAAAAAAAAAAAAATTAACAGTAGAAGCTTTTTATTGTGGAGCCCTGAAAAGCATAAAATAAAAAAATATTCTTGCAACGACATGCTATAAATAAATGAAAGTTTCAACACTAAGAAAATTTTAGAAAAAAAATATAGATATTTCACTTTTGCAAGAGATGAAAATTTTTAAATATTCAAAATATTTTAAAAAGCTTTCGAAACGTTTGAAATTTATGGCTTAACAAATACTTATGTAGAAACTAATGACTAAGAATATTGGTCGCGATAGCTTTTTAAAATATTTTGAATATTTAAAAATTTTCATCTCTTGCAAAAGTGAAATATCTATATTTTTTTATAAAATTTTCTTAGAGTTGAAACTTTCATTTATTTATAGCATGCCTTTGCAAGAATAAAATTTTACTTTATGCTTCTTAGGGCTCTACATTACAAAGCTTCTACTGTTAAAAAAAAAAATTTTTACTTAAATTTTTATTTTAAGTTCATTTGTGAGAAAGCATTTTTACTTTCCCTTACCCATATATATGGAAAAGAAAAGGTTGTTTTGGGGTCAAATTTTCGGAATTGAGTTTTTTGTTAGATTTACACGTTTTGCGGTCCCTTTATTAAAAAAAACACGTTTTTAGAGATTGGTCTGCGTATCTATCTCTCTGTGTGTGTTTGTTATCAGTGTATCTCAAGAACAAATAGTAGGAAGTCCAACTTTTCGTTGAGATCAAGCAAATGGTTCGTGTACAGGGCCATCCAAGATAATTTAAATACATTACGTCTATAAGAAAAATTTTCTGTAAGTACAATATAATTTCTATAAGTTTCCCTAAAGAAAATGAAACGAACTTTTTATATGCATAAAAGCATGTTTTGTGTAGATTGTTGTATGGTGGTTGTGGTTGTGGTTGTGGTTTACGTCGCACTAATGCTGCGCAGATGGGCAATTGGCGACGGTCTGGAATACACCCCTAGAGGAGATTGTTGTATGGAAACCATTCATCATTCGTCTACAGGGCTAACCAAAGTATTTGGATATATTGGGGCTATATTTAGTAATTGCTGGCACTGTATTTCCTTTTGTGCTGGGTGTTTTTCAGATAAGACTAAATTTAAGTACACGATGTGATGTGCATATAATTTATAGACAATATACAGGGCTACCCAAAATTAAATTAAACGTTTTTCTCTATTGAATGTAAATGTTGGTACATTTTAGTATTTCGACGAACACTGGTCAAGAAGAAAAATTAATTTTTCATATCCATACTGTAAACAAAGTATTTTTTGAAGTTCTATTTACAACTCTGTTTTTTTTTTTTTAAGCATCCCGTTTTGACGTACCCCGTATTCGAAAGTTTAAATTTTAGTGGTTGATTTGTATGTATATCTGTTATCAGATATACTTAAAACAAAAAACCTGCAGGAAATTCAAATTTGGTATTTTGAAGTTCGTATGAGGTTGCCACTTAAAAAAATTGATTAAGATTGGCAAGTTTGAAGGCAAATTAATAACATTTCTAGCTTGTTTTGACGTTAAAATAGCACATTTTCCTTTAAAAAACTGTTAAAATGCTTCACAGTGCAGGTAATAGCCTTGGCGATGAAATTGGCGACTTTATCGCTCCTTGGCGAGTTTTTTGGCAACCTTGGCAAGAAAATCTTTATTATCGATATATACATTACCTATGTTTTAACTCGATTATTTCGGAAGTTACTAGAAAATTCTGAATTTATACAAGGCTATATACAGTCGGTAACAAAAGTATCCGAACACTAGCAAAAATTCCTATGTACAAAAAAGTAGAGTTAATACTGTTTTGTTAAATAAATCCTTGTCGAATCATGTTCTTAGCCAGTCTAAGACCATAATTCGACAAGGATTTATTTAACAAAACAGTATTAACTCTACTTTTTTTTATATATAAGAATTTTTGCTAGTGTTCGGATACTTTTGTTACAGACTGTAGAGATATCGAATTTCAGCCGTCAGTTTCAGTTTCACGCCAAGAGGCCTGATGTGTATTGCTCCCTGACTGGGCCTCTAATATTGATTAATTTTAGCCTATTGCTATGTGTTAATGCTATGGTACAGTTTATGCTGTGATTTTTATGTTGTCAGCTATTATTTAAACTGTGTTTCCTGGTGAAACTGAAGTTGATACTTAGTTAACAAAACTGTAATCTTCTGGAGTATTCTGTAAATAATCTTTTAAGCCTTTGCAAGTTTTGCTTTTCATTCACAGGCAGTTCAAGAACGCCGAGTGCGCAACAATTCTGGTCTCAAGAGTGGGGTTGTCTGCTGAATGGTCATAACTAGAGGTATGGAACTAGAACTGAAGAAACTTCTGGAAGGTCTAACTGCCAAGATGAACGATTTAAAATGTGGATTGATCGAAAAAATTGAAAACTGGGCAAAAAAGAGCTGAAGGATAATTTGAGTGAAGAAGTAAAAGAAATGAAAGCAGTACAGGAGATGGGAACCAGGTGGACTGAAGAAATTATATCCATCCAAAAAAAAGTGGAACCTAATCAAAATGAGATGAAGAAAAAGCTTTCATCAGTGAAGGGCGACATTGAACTATGAAAATGAAGATTGCAGAAATTTTTTCAACTATAGGAAACAGAATTGAAGAGGTAGAACACAAAGTTGATAAAGTTATGACGATAGAAGGTAGTGTTATGAGGATAGAAGAGAGTTTCGAAGAGAAAGTAAAAGAAAATTTTGATCAAGAACTGAAAGGAATATTTTCAGAAATAGAAAATAAATTTAAGAAAATAGAGGAAAAATTTGAGAGAAAAATGGAAGACGACTTCAACAGGAAACTTATAGAAAAATTTGAGAAGTTTGAAGAAAGATTAGGTAATGAATTGCTAATGAAGATCTGGAGTCTGGAAGAAAAGTTAGTATCGATGCCTCAGTTAGATGAAAGTAAAGATAAAAGTATACAGAATCAAGAATCAATAAAGCAATACACCTATAATGCCAGAGTTCATCTTGGCAAGTATATAAGATATAAGTACATAAGTTATATGTTTTCCATCGTACCTGAAGCTAATAGATGGGCTCCTATTGTCAAGACAGTCAATTTAGCAGCAGCATTACAGGGCTTCGCAGCTGACATACTGGAAACTCTTTCGAAGAAACAGCGGTATGATTTCGAGTCTCTGACAAGAGCGCTGGAGCTGCGTTTTGGAGAAAAATGTTCGAAAGAATATAGTCACCTCCAGTTAAGGTCCCGTTATCAGAAAGCGGTGAAAGTTTACAAGAGCTGGCATCAGATAATCAGAGACTATCACCGCTTTCATGGACAGCCACGCTGAAACTAGTGATGATTTGACCCTCCAATATTTCATCGATGTCGTGCGAGATCCAAAGACTCAAAAAGCCCTTAGACTAGCCAATGTCAAAGTTTTCGGATTGACATTGATATATGCACGGAAGATTCAGGCAACCCAGCAAGCCTTCCGTAAAAACCGCCACACTATCAGACAATTTCTCTAGATGATTCTCATGCTGATCTGGAGAAAATGAAAAAAAATTGGCAGAACTCACAAGGAGCTTACGCAGTCTTGAGAGTAGTAAAGAAGATAAGAATCAGAAGATTAAGTGTTGGGGCTGCGAAAGAAATGGACATGTTAAAAGAAGCTGCCCAGTACGACAAACTAATAAAAATAACCAGATTTCAAAGTCATCGCAGGAAAGCTAAGGAAAGGTAATCTCGTGGTGCGGAGGTTGCCCGAAATTATAGAGCTCCAATTTTCAGCGTTTTATGTTTCTTCGATGAGTGGCGGCGATAATGGACTTTATGGACATGTTAATAATACGTCCTGCCGTACGGTTCTCGACGATGGAGCCAACGTGACCATCGTTAGAACAGTTGTTGCTCAAGAACTTAAAAAGAAAAGTTATCTGTATGCCGCCCTGCGTTAAACTGCAGACTGTGATCGGCGACGAAATCAAAATTCATGGAAAAATAAACTTGACCTTCACATTTGGAGATGCGTATTACCAACATGTGGCATAAGAAGCAGATATAAGTGATCCCTTAATTCTTGGACTTCATTTCCTGAGAAAATATAATTTTAAATCAGATTTTAAGAATGAACTGTATTCCAATTCAGAAGACATAGCTGGGTTTAACGTTGAAAATCTGGACAACCAATTAATATGCCAGATAACAGCGAAATCCGAAATTTCCATCCCTCCACACACTGAGACAATAGTTTCCGGGGCACTTCCTAAAGAACAGTATTTCCGCTATGCACTGATTGAAGAAAAATCCGAATCCAGACAACAGACTGAAAGGAGTTCTGGTAGCTTCATCTCTGGTTGACCTTTCAAAGAGCATTATTACTGTGGGAGTCGCTAACGTAAGCAATAAAGCAATGATAGTGAAGAAAGATGAGGTGTCAGCAATCTGCATTCCAGTGATATGCATTAGCCGGCACACACAATCAACTGAAGCTAAGTCTTCTGAGATTAGGAATTGAATACAGACGTGCTGCAGAGAAGCTACTCTTTAAATTTAAAGACCTGTTTTCTCGAACACCTGAAGACGTCGGGAGGACGAATCGATACAGGAAATCATCCTTCAATCAAACAACATCCAAGACTTCCATTTACTAAGGAGAAAGACGTGGCTGAACTACTAAACGAGATGCAGTGTAATGACGTTATCGAACCATCTACGAGTCCTTGGGCATCTCCTATAGTTTTGGTGCGAAAAAAGGATGGTTCAACTAGAATCTGCGTGGATTATGGTCGTTTGAGTGACATCATGAAGATAGATAGTTACCCTCTTCCTAGAATTGATGATACTTTAGACACACTTTCAGGCAATCAGTGGTTCTCAACTTTGGATCTGAAAAGCGGCTATTGACAAGTAGAGTTACATCCTGACGACAGTGAGAAGATCGCATTCACTACGGGCAGGACCGGTTTTACAATTAGGCGAGTCTAGGCGACCACCTAGGGGCGCAAGAGCTACAGGGGCACCAGATGAGGAATCTTAAATAAAAATAATCGTTTTTATAACTTAGAAAAAAAAAAAAAAAAAAAAAGCAAGAGATTTTAAAACACCTTAAAAAATTCTAGCATGTAAGGGTTAAATAACTCTTTTGCATCAAGTAATACTTATCGATGCAACAGTAAAATAATAGGAAAAGCAAAAATATGGCAATGCAAGCATTGTGATTTGTTCAAAATTTCTTTCGCCCTTCTTGCGCAGTCCACCACAGTGCTATTATAGTACTCCTATAGACGATCTAAGGAGCGGGGGGGGGGGGTCATCAGTATCATTTTACATCAATATCACCAGGTATTATCTAAATAGTTTTTTGTTGTTGTTGTTGTTGTGTGTGTGTGTATAGTGTTTGTGTGGTATTTATTGTGTATAGTACATGTAGACACATAGAAGAATTTCGTACCATTACCGTCTATAAACGGAATTTCATTTAAGTGCATTTTAACATGGTTATATTTCATTCAACGTGATAGAATTACAGTGTTTACTGACATAAATTTACTAAGAGTTTCTTGGATAAGTGAATTGAATGCTCTGAACGCCCATTAAAGAAGGTTCTCCTTTCATTGGATCTGGGACCCTTGAATTTTCTCCATGACCTGCATCTCCGACATCTCTTTTTGAGCGAGTTTAATTTTTAATTACTTTCACATCTTGAAGAGTTTGGATATAAACCATAATTCCTGTACAAATTTCGCCGAGTTTTTTGTAATATATTAGTTTTCTGTAAACTCTCGTTTTCGTACTGTTTAAAATTTGCAATAATTTTCTTATTATTATCTTTTAAAATTTATAAGGAGAAATAAATTATACGACATATACGATTTAAAAAATAAATAAATAAACATTTGGAAAACAAGGACTGATTTAACGATCATGAATTTTCTGAATGTAAAAACGGAAGTTAAAAATATGTATAAGTTAACGAGTTAAAATATAATGGGGACTATTTCCCATTTAAAAGAATTTGTATTAGGTTACAATATAAGAATTTGTATTAGGTTATTTGTGCATGGTAATAAGTGATTATTTCTTGAATTTAGTTTTTAATTATAGGAATTTTTCCCATGAATGCACAGCTAGTGACGCAAGCGCAAAAACAAACGAACGCCACGACACTCAGCGGAAACGGAAAAACGAGCGAAAACTGCGACACTTATATATACGGCTAATTTGAGATCAAAGAAAACGCTGGAAGCCGACACTTAATATCTCAGGAAAATTCTTGAATTTAGTTTTTAATTATAGGAATTTTTCCCATGAATGCACAGCTAGTGACGCAAGCGCAAAAACAAACGAACGCCACGACACTCAGCAGAAACGGAAAACGAACGAAAACTGCGACACTTATATATACGGCTAATTTGAGATCAAAGAAAACGCTGGAAGCCGACACTTAATATCTCAGGAAATATGAGAGGTTATGTTCTGATATTTTCAAAATAGCCTTTCACCTTCTGTCTGATCCTACCCTGAAATCACTACATTTCTGCGTGCAATATATTTCGAGATATGAATTGGCTCATTTAAGTTATAAATGGACGGACTATACGTAGTACAATTTTTTCTCGAATATGGCTCGAGCGAATGTCGTTTAATTTATATATGATATTAATCGCTTTTATCTGATGTGCCTGACGTCTCCCTTTTCCCTAGGAAAACTCTTGTTTTTTTTATAACTCAGTTTAAAAATCGAACTATTTTTACTCCGCGATGCAAAGATTTCTATTGCTAATTCTCAGAATTCTGAACAGGTGTTATTCGGTTTGGTCTTGTAGTTGGTTGGTTGGTTCAATCTGAATGCAGTCAATAAAAAATTTAGATTTTGTTTTTTAATGCAAGAAAGAAACTTTATTGTTTCTTTTAAATATTTATTGTATATATACGAAATAAAATTTCACTTAAATATATATATATATATATATATATATATATATATATATATATATATATTTATAAAGGAAATATTTAAGATTTTAAATTTTCGCATTTCGTCAAAAAACTATTTCGATAATATTTTAAATCAGGAAGTATTTTGTAATTATAAGTATTTTACTTCATAGTTATTGATGATAAATTTACAGTTTTTTAAAGAGAAAATATTTCACATTTTTCTTGGCTTTTAGCGTGACGTAAAACGCATCCATCAATCAATCCATCCATTCTCGGCCATTGGCTAATTTTTCACTTTTCATCTTGCCGGACAACATACGCCGGACAACAATAACAAATTGTAAAAAAAACAAACTAAAGCATATTAAGTATTTATAATGTAGATATTAAATAAAGGATTTCATACTATATTTCAGGTAAGAAATATTATTCTAATAGTTTTATTATATTTTTTTCTGTGTTATAAATATAAGATCCATTTTTAATTTTTGTTTACAATATTTGTGTCCAGTTGTAGATTAAAAGTTGTCGTAATCTTTGAAAATGAATAAAAAAAGTCTCACAGTCAGAGATAATACGTGTCCTGATTTTTCTGAATTCTTAAAAAATTTCCTGAAATATCTTTAAATGTCATTAGTTATCCTAAAATTCTTCAATTTTTCCTGCTATTATGCTACGTATTGACATTTAAACCACCCAAATTATACAATCAAAAGCCAAACTGGCTCCATACTGTCACACTTTTCTGTGATCATTAAATAAATAATACTAATTAGATAATAATTCCTTTTGCCCAAGTACAGTAGAATCCTGATTCTAGGGCATCTCTTCTCTGAATCGATGGAGATATCCACCAACTGCAAATAATGACAGTCGTTAATTTCAACTTTTACCGACTCCTTTTGCTTATAAAATAAGCCTTCCCTCATGAAATTAAAATGCCTAAACCATCTTTTATTAAAATATATATAGGGGAGAAGGGGGTACATTGGGACACGGGGCACATTGGGACAAAGGCTTTTATCCCTTTATAATTGCAAAATAAAATTTGTAAAAAATTACACTAGATGACACATCTTCATATTTGTGATTTCAACTCAATCATTCAAGTCTGCTGCCTGTGAACAAGGTTAGTTTATTTTATCATATAAAAAGTAATTTTTTTCAAGTAAATTAATGTTGATTTTTTAGATAATAGGAAATAAATATTTTAATTTTTAAAAGCACTATGTGTTTTTATAAACATTAATCTTTCATTTCCACTATAGATCATTAGCCCATGTGCTCTAGAAAATTAGGCATAAACATTTGTTTTGAAAATGACCTGATGGGGTACATTGGGACACCAGTGCATAGGGCACATTCGGACTGCTCCAATGGCCCATTCATTTCTAACACCAATATATTTTTATTTATTTACTTATTTTTTGCACATATAAGCTAATTGTATTCATTTTTTTTTCTAGGTATTCTTTTAATAAATAGAAAATGATTAGAAATTATAAGCCAAAAACTGAAGGAACTAAAATTTCAGAAGAAAATATAGAAAAGGCAATAAATGAAATAATCAAAGATAAACTTTCTGTGAGAGAAGTTGCAATTAAATATTATATACCAAAATCTACATTTAATAGATTGAAAAAAATGAGAGAAAATAAGATTGAGTGTGTACTACAAATATAAATTATAAGTTTCAATCCAAATATACATCTCAACAAATATTCACAGCTGAACAAGAACTCTTCTTGAAAGATTATTTAATATCATGTTCTCAACTTAACTATGCCATCAACATGATCCTACATAACATTAAAGTTTTGTGTGGACTTGCAGGGTTTTGATGTGCGTTAAGATATGAATATGCAGTAATGCTTCATAACAATTTCATTTTTTCATAATTACCTACTTTATTATTATTTGTTAATGTATCAAATTCATTGTTTTGAAAGCCTTTCATTTACTTTAGCAAAATATTTTGCAATATTGTAATGGACTCTTCCCACCTGACGTCAGAGGTCACATGATAGAGGAAAAACAAATAGCAGACGAAGTCTTGTTTACCTATAGCGATTGCTGAAATAACATATTTTCTATTCTTATTTTTGATCAATCGTATTTAATCTGTGTTATTTTTTATACATCATCATTTTTAATCCATTTTATATCATTATTCATCATCTTTTGTTTGCTGTATACATTTACAAACATCATTTAGTTTATACCTGTTATTGATGTTCATGAAGACCATGTTTAAATACTCTGATTTTTCGTACTTAAATCAGTGACAGTGCAATATCGTACTACGTAAATCCATTTAGACCAGTAACTAAGTTAATTAACTTGTTGTAACACCTTTATGCAATTAAATTAAATGAAAACATTTTAAAATTTCAATCTATAATCCGTAAACATTCCACAAGAAGCTATTATTTATTGTTAGATCAGTTTATGTTACAGTTACTCCACAATATACAACAATCGATGCGTATAGGTAAAAATAAATAAACACATAAAGTGTTCTTTAAAAATTATTAAATTTACAAATACAATTATTCTACTGTTTACAAATGCACAATATTACTTTTATTTTATTTTATATTAAGTATTAACATTTTTGTTCTTAAGAACAATATTTAATTGAATTCGATTCTCAGAATTCGATTATTCGTTTTCCTCTATCACGTGATTGAGCAGACGACGCTGGGAAGAGCCCATTAGATAAATAAAAAGATGGTTGTCCCAAAGTGCCCCATCATTAAATCAGTGTTATCCCAATCTGCCCCTGCACGGGGAACATTGGGACACTTTTGCATAAGTTATGTTTTAATTATTTCTGTTTGCAAAACACATTAAACAATGCTCATTACACATTTAAAAGGTGACCAATAACACAAGTATTTAAATAAAAATGCACAAAAGCATTAAAACTTTTATAAATTGGAAAATAATATGCTTTTATAAAAAGTGTCCCAATGTCCCCCCTCTTCCCCTACTTGTATATCATGAATCATAAAATAATTCGTGATAAAAATAATAATCAACTTAAAAATTCCAACAACAATTTTCTGAACCTATCTGCAGCAAAATAAAATTTATTTTCAAACCATGAAGGCTGAACCAAGTCTCGTATCTCTAGAAATAATATCAATTCATAAAATATTTAATTTGTAGATGCAAATTTTTCATGAATTAAGACTATACAACCAATGTAGTAATCTAGAGATATAATGCAAGTGTATTTTTAAGCCTAAACATTTCTTTAGTTGTTAAATTCATCTACAGAGCTTTAAACAATATGCAGCACCCAATGCCATGCTACACCGTTACTGCTACTGGGATAAAAAGCTTTAAGTAACTTTAAGATCATTTTTAGTGCTGCACCGTGTAGCACTTAGGCCGAGTACCGAGTAGCCATGTATCAAATACCGAGTAGTTGTAAGAAAGAATAATTGATGCACACATGAAGAATTTAGCACATCTTGAAATTAAAAAAAAAGACCTTTTGGACATAAAATTAAGTTAAATGGCAAACAGCATGTTTTCATGAAATGTTTCAGAACTTTTGTAGTGCATATACACAATTAGGTTCATCGTTATATTTGATACTTCCAGCTTAGTGGATTATTAAAACCGTAATAACTGATAACTTCATTCTTTATTATATAGTCATTCTCGTATGTGAATCATTCTCAGATAATTCTTAGAGAATATAAAAGTTCCTATACACTCAGGCTTAATTTAAGATGCATGAAGTTCACATATGAAATGAGAACATTAAAATAAATATTTTATCATTTCAAACATAATAGATTTCATTAATCTTCAAATTCTAGAAGAGTAAAAAAGATAGGTGGTTTTGGGGCATAATTTGAAAAACAGCATTTTTGATTATTAAAATATATTTTTTATAACATTTTAGTGTATTTACCTTTTTCATAATTATTATTTTTTAAATTAAAAATTAATCTTTTCTTACAGTTTTAAAAGTGTCTTACTTTTATTTGAACAAATATGTACTAACTAAAGTTTTATTTACTACATTAGTATAATATAAGGGTTCTTTTTTCTAAAATATTTTATTTTTGTCTGTTTTATAGATACAATAAGTTTTTATAAAAAAAAAAAAAAAAATTGCATATTACATGCATACAAGATGGTTATACTCAAATTCTTGTAACTAAAATGGATAAGCTCATATCATGAATCGTCTCTATACAGAGTTTGGTGGCAATCTACTCACCTGTTTTAACTGCAAAAAGCTGTTTGCAGCAAAAAGTTTAATGACTCTATATTTATATTTTCATATTTTTTTAGTTTAGTTATTAATAAACAACTCTTATGAAATGAATACATTTCTTTCAGTTACACTTAAAATTAATGAAATTCTTACAACTACTTGGTATTGGCCGAATACTTTACTTAGTCAAAATTTGGCCGAGTAGGCCGAATACTGAGTATATACCAAGTACTCGGTACAGCTCTAATTATTTTAATAAATATAAAGTGAACTTGTGTATGAACATGAAAGCTATATTTTTTATTTATATAAATAAACAATTATACACATAATCTTAGTAATAGAAACAATGTGTATCATGGCAAAGCATTATATATATACATATATATGAAAGGAAAAGTCTGTCACTTGCAGATGAAAACACTCTCTGTATCAATGAATTTTAAAATAAGACAATGATATAGTTTTTAAATGAGTTTAAAAAAAAAGAAGGGCTAAGTTACTTCTGATGAGATATGGGTAGAAATTGTGTGATTAAAGGAAATATTATAAGATATTTTCTTTTTTGAATATGAAATAAGTTTCATTTGAAACTGAATAAAGGTGGTCTTTAAGATTGGTATTTTTTACATAATTAAAAACACATCTTATCAATATCTTGAATTTAAAAGCAAGATATGCTGATTTTGAATTATAAGAAAAAAAAAGGGGGGGGGGAGGAGCATTGTAATATGTTCAAGTAATTAAATATATATGTATATATAAAGCAGAGCTCAGTCTGGACATGAAAATATAAGTCAGAATACTATTTACTCACTGTCTGTAAAATATTGAGTCAAATTTAGAAATTTTTATTTAAGTTTAACGGCAAGAAACGAAGTCAGTAAAGGTTTTTTCATGTATTTAGTTTAAAATATTTAATATTTACATTTAGTGGCAATCTATTCACCTGTTTCCTGTTTAAAGTTTAATTACAAGCACTTTAATTATATTTTTATAAATTTTTAGTTTTATATTATCGATAAACACTATTACCAAGTTTTTTCTTTTCAATTTAGTGCATAAAAATAATGAAATTCTTACAGCTACTTAGTATTGGCCAAGTACTTGGTCAAAATTTGACTGCATATAGAGTACTCAGCAGATTAGCTGAGTGCAAAGTACATATCAAGTACTTGATGCAGCTCTAATTGATAAATCAGATGATAAAAAGAGGGGGGGGGGGCTAAAACTAGAGCTGTACTTTGTGCTAAGTATTCGGCCAATACAGAGTAGTTGTGAGAATTTCATTAATCTTATGCATTATTGAAAGAAATGTATTAATGAGGGATATTTATTTTATACTAGCCGCCTTCGGCGACCAGCTGGCTCGCGATCCTTGAAAAATCCGACTTTATGAAACTCCCGCTCGGTGGTGCCTGCGACGTCTTTTTCCCATTTCAGATCTTACAACAGTTTATAGACATCAGGGTTGGCAAGTTTCTTCCAAGGCGGAAAAAACCATGGAAAAAACCGACCGGAAGAAATAGGTTTCTTCCAAGTGGAAGAAATGGAAGAAACTGTTTTTCTTAAAAATTTATCCTATAAATTGCAGATTTGTAAGATACAATGGATGCATTTGTCTTATAAACAACTTTAAGTAACTTTAATTATACCTATAAAAATTTAATTACATATTTAATTCATAATTATGAGATTTTTACCGAAGTGATCTTCGGTATCTGATAATCACGTTCCAAAATACTCAAAATCTAGTAAAAAAATCAATTTCAATTTAAAAAGGGTAAAGTTTTATAATTTATTATTTACACAATTTTATTTCTTTAACTGGTAATAAATAATAGTTTGTATCACTTGCTTATACTTTCTGATAAAACAGCTCTTAACAAACATTCAGTTAATTAAAAGAACCAGCATTCAATAATTACTGTATTACAAAATGTCATCAAAAACTTCATTTTCCTAATACAGTACAGTGAAAAAGAAATTTACATCTCATATTTCAAAAAAATTCACCTTTCTCACATTTTTACTCTTTTTTTTTTAAACCAAATTTTTATCTTAATCCTTGCTTTGAAACACAGTTGGAAAAAGGGGGTCGGGGGGGGGGGGTAACATTCTTGTATTTATTATCCTCCAATTCATGCAGACTAGCACTTAAAACAAACCACTATTACATCAATGTTTAACAAAATTAATTAGTGATGAATATTATTTCTGAACTTTCAAAAGTATTTTGTTTTGTATTTTTTAAATATGTTTATTTAAATTATACAGGTACCTATTATATGCAAATATTAGGGCTAAAAATTCCATAATTATTATCACTTGCACTGTTTGAACGTATAATAATATGAGATAGTATCTATGCAAAAACTTCTAAAAATATTAGCATTAAAAAGTAAAAACCCATCACCTGTATATATTTAGTGTTTGTTTTCAAATAACATATTTTTCTAAAAATATTTTTAATACGAGGGTTGCTATTTATATTTCTGGCCTTGGCAACAGTAAGTGTTGCTAGGCGACCGCAGACGATTTTAATCGAAAGTTTGATATTTTTAAACGTAAATTCAGCAGACGATTTACCATTATAGCTTTATTTGTGTTGTTGACAGTAAATTGAAAAGTTCTTCTCTTTCAAAAAATGGAATTGAATCGTGAAAATTTTCGTGCGATTATTTTTCATAACTTTCGACGTGGATTGTCAAGACAAGAGTGTTCGATGAACTTAATTCTTTATACAGCGATAAAGCGCCATCCTACAGCACTGTAAAAAATTGGTATAACGAATTTAATCGTGGTCGATGTTCGATCCAGGACGAATCCCGTGCAGGTCGTCCAAAATCCGTTGTTGTGCCAGAAAAGATCGACGCTGTGCGTGAACTGATAAAGCAAGATCGTCATGTGACATACCGTGAGATTGAGGCGTCTTTGGACATTAGTATGACTAGCATCAATAAAATATTGCATGAACATTTGAGCGTAAAAAAAATTTGTTCGCGTTGGATCCCGCATAATCTGACAAACGCTCAAAAAAAGGCTCGTGTCGATTGGTGCAAGGAAATGTTGGAAAAATACGTTCAAGGTACATCAAAGGCTGTGTATAACATCTACACAGGTGACGAATCATGGATCTATGCATATGAGCCGGAAACAAAACAGCAATCAACTGTATGGGTCTTCCAAGGCGAGGCAAAACCAACAAAAGTTGTTCGTGGAAGAAGCACATCGAAACAAATGATTGCCTGTTTATTCGGCATTTACGGTCATGTAGCAACAGTGGCGTTAGAGCAACGCAGGACAGTCAATTCTGAATGGTACACGACCATTTGTTTGCCAGATGTCATCGGAGAAATTCGAAAAAAGCAGAAGAACAGGCGAATCATTCTTCATCATGACAATGCGAGCTCTCACACATCGACTCAAACAAATGCATTTCTGACTGAGCGAAAGATCGAACTGATGGGTCATCCGCCGTACAGCCCTGATTTGGCACCCAATGACTTCTTCTTATTCCCACACATCAAAAATAAATTACGTGGACAACGATTTTCGACCCCCGAAGAAGCGGTTGATGCATTCAAAACGCATGTTTTGGAGTTACCTCAATCGGACTGGAAAAAGTGCTTTGAAAATTGGTTCAAACGCATGCAAAAGTGTATTGATCATCATGGAGAATATTTTGAAAAACAATAAAACCAATTTCGATCCTACATATTTGTTTTTTCATTATTAGGCCAGAAATAAAAATAGCAACCCTCGTATTAATTGGATTATAGTTTAGATTTGACATTATATTTATGCTTTGAGTTTATATAGTTCATAAATTTTAATTTTGAACATCTGTTTTGTCTTCTGGTTGGTTTCTTCAATTTCTTCCAGTTTCTTCTGGTTTTTTCCAGTTTTTACCACTGTCCTGGAAGAAACCCAACCCTGGAAAAAAGAAAAAAAAAAAAAAAATGCATGACTGCAGTGATGCAGCATCAAAGTTGCTTACAAAGTTTTAAATTTATTATTTATCTAATGATCGCAGAAAAGTGTGACAGTATGTCTTTTGATTGCATAATTTAGGTGGTTTAAATGTCAATATGTAGTATAATAGCCGAAAAATTCAAGAATTTTAGGATAACTAATGATATTTAAAGATATTTCAGGAAATTTTTTAAGAATTCAGGAAAATCAGGACAAGTATTATCCCTGCTTTTGAGACTTTTTTTATTCATTTGAAATAATTTGAATGAAACTGTATTATAGAAAGTTTAAATTGTTTAACAGGATTTTATACATATCAGACAATATAAAACTCAATGGCCAAGCTCATGAAACATTATTCGCCCCTTTCTTTCTTGGACGTTTAAATGCATAACTAAGATTTTTTTTTTCATTTCTTAAAATATTCCAGATGTATAAAATAAATTTTTTAAGGAGTACAGCGACTCTCAATCTGTAAACTTGACACAAATAAGATACAAATATTGTAAGCAAAACTTAAAAATGGATCGTTTCTACGTGCTTGACAATGCTTGTTTACAGACAAAAAATATAATAAAACTATTAAAATAATAATTCTTGCCAGAAATATAATAGTCCGTAAGCCTGTATTTAATAATTCTATAAAATACATAATCTATATCTATAAAATGCTACAATATCTTTGAAATACGTAAAATCACTTTAAGTAATTTAAGATGCACAATAAGTTAGGGGAACAAGCTAATTGTTGTGGTTTGTCTTTAAGATTTACCTTCTACATGCAAACATGATGGCAACTTTCATAATAATATCATTATGGGGTCTTTGAAAGATAAAAAAGGGAGGTGCACAAACCTTTGTTATAACAAACCCATATACCAATTTGCAATATTCTACGACCAACTGTTTTTGAGTTATTCAAGATACACATACGTACATACAGATATTATGAAAAGTCATGTTAAGTCATAGATATTTCTGAAATGGAAGCTCATTTTAAGACCATTGTTGCATATGTACAACTAGACATCAGGACCGTCACAAATATAAATTTGCAACATTTTACGATCATTCGTTTTTGAGCTGTGCAAGATACAAAATCCATTTCACAAATCGGGATTACTACAATACTTCCTTATACTCAACCTTAAAATGAACCCACCCTTCCTACAAGCCAGAACGAAGGAGGACACTTTGGTTTTGTCGTTTTGGTCCCACTAATTTTTTGCTATCTTTTAAATACATGAGTTTTTTAATATGATAGCATATTTGTTGATACGGACAAATTGAAATGCTCTTAGAATATCTTTAATAAGGAATATCTTATAGGTAAATATATAAATTTTCGACATTATGATTGCTCCCTAGCCATTGAGATTCAGGGAATTTTGTTCTGATTTTTTAAATGAAAATTTAATATATTTAATTATTATTATTATTATTTTTAATTGCTATTGCACTTTTTTTTTTTTTTTTTTTTCATTTTATTTAGATTTAACTTACTTTAATCGATGTAATTTGATTTTTTATTTACAATTAGTTACTAAATTTTGTGACTTGAAAAGTATTGTTAACAATAACAACAATACCTTATTATTGAAAAGGAATCGCCATTTGAATATATATTTATTAATAAAGTCTGAATTAATTTAAAAATAATAAAATACAGATAGTTTTCTTTAAAAAAAGGAAAAAGAAAGAAAGAAAACCTTAGGATATTAAATATAATTTGCTTTTAGTGACAGAATGCTATTTCTTTCAATGAACTAATTATGAACTTGCAACTATCATAGACTATTTTTTCATACGCATAAGCGTGTGATCATTTATGAAGTTTTTTAATTTATATACAATAAAGAGCCAGAAATCCGCCGAAGTCTGAAATCCGCAACAAGTTGTCAGATACAAACAATGAAATTCACTATTAATAAATTACAAAACTGCAAATCAGAATTTTTAAAAAAGATCTTAAATAATAATTTTATGTTTGCATTTTATGATTACAAAAAAGAAAAACAAAGTAATAATATGTAAGACTGCAAGATCCAAGTTGCTGCTAATGAAATTATTGACAGTATATTAAATTCATCAAAAGAAAATAATGATTATTGTGATATGATATCAATCAGGTAAATAATAACAAACTAATTTTTTATAATGCTTTTTGATGAAGGCATAATTTTTAAGGAAGAACTCAATAAAAGTCGTAGAAAAATAAATTTGTGTTACTACTATTTACAAAAAATAAAAAAATAAATAAATCGTGCAGGTTCAAGTTCAGTTTAAAATTAGCTACGTGTGAACAGATTTTATCTAAGTTTGACAATTTTTTTTTTTTTTTTTTTTTTTCATTTTTACTTATTGTTTTCATTATATATTTTTGTTAATGTTCATTATTATTATTATGTACCTAGTAATTTAATATTCAGTGTTATTATTCACTAGTATGTGTTTAGTTTGATTAATATTCTGTTTTTATTATTCAAAGTGAAAATTATTTTTTATGGACCCCGAAATCCTGAAATCTGCACAACCTCTGGTCCCGAGCTGTCCGGATTTTTGACACTCTACTGTATTAATTAATTTATATAATATATATATATATATGTGTGTGTGTGCGAGAGAGAAAGAGAGATGTTTCATTCGATTTGATTGTGATTTAATTTTTATCATTAATCTAAGAGGAATTTATTTCAAAATCTGTGTTATATTTATAATAATAATAAAATGTATGTTTGTTTGTCCGGGATATTTAATTATGTTAATCATGTACGTAAATTGCTAACCATGTACATAAATTAATTTTCTTTCAATTATAATGATTTTATTTTAAAAATGAAAAAAATGTAAGTAGTCCAATATTTAATCAAATATGCACATCCCATGTGTCAAGGTTTAGAAAATGTTGATGCACAATTTTTTATCTTTTTAGTTCATGTTTAACTTATGTTTTTCAAAAAAATATGCTATGTCCCTATTCCCTATGACTAAAAACAATGCCCTTGCCCGCATTGAAATCTCAGTAGCACCTTGCAATTTGTTTCACACATTTTCTCTTCCACAGACAGTAAAAAGGAATTTCACTGTTTTGTTTCAGTGCATTTGAAAAAAAAAAAAACGGGGGGGGGGGGGACACTTTTAATAATAAAAAAAAAATTAACATTATTGTAAGGGATTAAGATGGAAGAAAAATGCTTTTCCAATTCTGTGTGATTTATAACTATTTTCTGTGTTTGACAAATATATCCGGATTGACAGAGAAGAAAATGACTCAAGTTTAGCAGATCTGTACAAATTAAATCCAGAGATCATTATTTAGGTTCTTCGTATCTTCTTTTATTATTAAACTAATATTTAGGAGATGCTTGGATAAAGCATCAATTTCCTACAAATTTTGTGTTCGAGCTATCTGAATTTGAATGTGATAATTAAGAGTCGCATTAGTGTTTTATATTAAAAACCTTGTATTTTATTTAAACTGAAATTTTGGGGACTTTGATAAATTAACAATGCTTAGATCTTCGGTGTTAACTGATACACTCTATCAATCAAAATTCGATCTGAAATAATAAATTTTCTGTTCCATGTGTCCTATTGTTACATCATTTTCAACAAAGGTTGAATATGAGGTAATATCAATCAATAAATATGCTATCATACTAAAAAAAAACTCACATATTTAAAAGATAGCAAAAAATTAGTGGGACCAAAGTGTCATGTACCCAAGCCAGAAAGACTTGTTTTAATCTTTTGATTAATTAATCAATAACCCTTAAAAAGTAATGATATCAGTACAAAAACCCTTAACAGGTTAAAAGTTTGTGACGCAGCTACTTTATCGCTATAAGAATTTGAAATATGGGTCTTAAAAATAATGATATCAAATTTTAAGTGACGCTTTGCTATTGGTTAAAATATACATAGATTTTTCTTATTTGATCATTTGCTTTTTTCTTTTATTTATATTTACAATACAAACATATTTTTAACTTCAAGATAAGACAAATATATAAAATATACTCACTGATGCTTTTTCATTTGCATTTCAATTTCAAAATAACAGTTTTAAAAGGAATGATATCAAAATTCCAGTGACGCCTCAATGTCACTTTAAAAGATTTGTTTTTAGATTCCACTAAAATTACCTTTGTTTTGTCTAATAAAGTATATTTACACATTGAAACAATGCTTTTAATTTTCAAGTATACTGTCAAATAATCACACTTTCACTGAGTTTGCATTATAAATTGAAATTATTTATTTCAATAAATTGATTTGTCTTTTGCGTCACGCTATCCAAAACTGTGAGTAAAATTTATGTAAACGTTACTTTGTATCATAGTATCCAACTAAGTGAAAATTTATGCTAGGAGATAGTGTGATGCAAAGAAAACATTTGCACAAATTTTACTTGCAGTTTTGGATAGCGTGACGCAAAAGACAAATCAATTTATTGAAATAAATAATTTCAATTTATAATGCAAACTCAGTGAAAGTGTGATTATTTGACAGTATACTTGAAAATTAAAAGCACTGTTTCAATGTGTAAATATACTGTATTAGACAAAACAAAGGTAATTTTAGTGGAATCTAAAAACAAATCTTTTAAAGTGACATTGAGGCGTCACTGGAATTTTGATATCATTCCTTTTAAAACTGTTATTTTGAAATTGAAATGCAAATGAAAAAGCATCAGTGATTATATTTTATATATTTGTCTTATCTTGAAGTTAAAAATATGTTTGCATTGTAAATATAAATAAAAGAAAAAAGCAAATGATCAAATAAGAAAAATCTATGTATATTTTAACCAATAGCAAAGCGTCACTTAAAATTTGATATCATTATTTTTAAGACCCATATTTCAAATTCTTATAGCGATAAAGTAGCTGCGTCACAAACTTTTAACCCGTTAAGGGTTTTTGTACTGATCATTTATACAGGTATATACACTCCTTCTCATATTTATAAGGACACTTTATGTTTTGAAATAACTAATGTAAAAATAATTGTGAACAAGATTATACTAAGTGCACATAATATATCTAGAATTCTAACAACCAAAACTGCTATAAGTTTTTTAATATGAAACAAAATTAATAAAAAAATAAAGCAAAATATATTATTCTCCACGTTTTCAGATGTTCATAATTATAGGGACAATCAAGATTTTTTTCATTTTATTTAACTTACTAGCGGATTAATTTACATTTTACATGCGAATTTGTTAACTACTGGGCTAGATTAATTCATATATAAGCCTTCATTTTTTCATGGACGGACATTACTGATAATTCCTCGAAAAAAAAAAGTATGATAAATGTGTTTAAGTGGAAGGATAATTTCAATCCGCCGAATTTCTAATGAAATTCGAAAATCTAAAATTGCTGAAGGAAATGTGATCAAACGTTGAACTACTGAGAGATCTAATGCAAAATCAGAGTTGTTTTACAGAGATCGAAGACTCATAATTCCTCTTACTGTTCTACTCATAATGACTGCTGTTGAATTTGCTCGTAATT
This sequence comes from Salticus scenicus, assembly GCA_963930645.1. Lineage (NCBI taxonomy): Eukaryota > Metazoa > Arthropoda > Arachnida > Araneae > Salticidae > Salticus > Salticus scenicus. Next base: position 306,559,674 of record OZ005651.1, on the reverse strand, counting down.
TTTAACGAAAGGTTGGGGTCCACATTTATGCATGTTTAAATAATTAATAATATGTTAAAATGAATAAAAAACCTGTACTAATCAATAAGCATTTAATGGGGGAAAGAACGTCTGTGTTAAAGTTGAATAAAGACAATATGAAATGGTAAAATGTTGCATTTTCGGATGAAAAACATTTTATTTTTGATTAACCAAAAGGTTTTAACAGTTACTGGCACACTCTGAAGATAGCGAAAGACAGAGCAGATTTTTTAAAGGCAGATATGAGTCGGGCATTTTAAAGGTGGATCTATGGTGCTCTGGGGAGCTGTTTCTACTGAAGGCAGAATGAATTGAGTAATTTTTTCTATTATTATGAACATCAAGAGAATATCCGCAAATTTTAAACTTGGAATTCTCAGATTTTAGTTAGATTTTGGGGGGTAATAATATTTTTTCCAACAAGACTGACATATTTGCTCTACTTCTAGAGCAATAGAAAATAGTTTGAAGAAAGAAACTTCTGTATTATTGCTTTTCCTGTGGCCTAAAAGTTGAAAAAACCTTATCATATTAGAAAAGTGCATGCAAGTGGAAAGCAATTTTAAATAGTTTAAATGTATTCAGAATATCATCTATGCTGTATGAAAAGGTATTGAAACTGCATATTAAAAAAAAAAAAAAAATGTATATATATATATATATATATATATATACCAGAGAGAATGTCTAACTGTTTCACCCTAAAAAGAGACCCCATAAAATATTAATTTAAAGAATAACTGAAAAATAAATTACTAAGATTCGAGCTGTCCTTATAATTGTGAACACCTGAAAAATCATCTTTTTGATCGTATTTAAAGCTTTTTAAGATAGAAAAATGATAAAACTTTTTAAATATAGTCTATTAATGAAATTCAAATTAATAAAAAATACATTTGTTTAAATAATAGTGTTCAGTGTTTAGTTAATATAGAAAAACGGGTGCCCTTATAATTATGAGAACCAGTGTATATATATATATATATATATATATAGATATATATATAGATATATATCAGCTTAAATTGTAATTCTCATGCTGAAACACATAATTATAATACTATAATCCTTGAAAAACATTTCAATGATGTTATAGGTTGGGTTAGTAAACGTCACACTAAAGCTGTACAGTGAGCTATTGCCGATGGTCTGCAAATACATTCCTAGGGAAGACGTGCCCTCAAAATTTGATCCTTCCGGGAGGTATCAACTTTACTGAACATGGAGGATATTTAAGCTATGGCGGATTTTACATGCACTAACTACCATAAATGTACACGGCGGTCTTTGTCCAGTTTGGGAAACGAACCCGCAATTTCCGATTCCCAGCTCGAGGTTTCACTAACTGCTCCTCAAAGATATTATTATTTAATCTGAACATAATTTTATTATTACTACAAAATGTCAACGGTGACTTCCGCTTGTTAAGTTTTTTTTTTTTTTTTTTAATAATAATATACTCAAGTTCTTATTGTCTTAACAGCGCCGAACTTCTTGACTCATTCAAAAAGTCACTTTAGATTGCATATTCCAATAAAAAGTTTAGCTATTCCCGTTCAGATGACAACAAATCGAGTAGCGTTTTCTCTTTTGCTATAAATGCAGAATATATTGTGACATAGCTGTTTCTTTTTCCCGATGCAATGTATTCCATAACGGCTTAAAGCTGAAATTTTCAAAAAGATCGTTTTCCTTGGAAAATAAAATTACTCATAGATTATATATAAGAATAAGAATATAGGTAAATTTCATGTAGTTACATATTCACTAATAAAAAAAAAAAAAAAATAAATAAATAAAAAAAACGTGAATTTATCAGAAAATAGCTAGTTTCGATTTGCCAACAGCTCTAAAAAAGTTAACTGGATTGATTTTCTATTAATACAGGTACATTTTTAAAAAACAAGAATTTAGGCTAACCTTAACTCATTAATTTAATCAAATCTTACTCTGAAGCAAAAACACAAAAAATAGTTTTTCCTAATAACTATTAAACTGTAACATGTATTTAACTTAATCTGTAAAAACATTACTATTAAGTACGTGTTAGTAGTACTGATGTTTATTATTGTTTACAATTTTACTATCATTTGTGATAGTACAGTCGGTAACAAAAGTGTTCGAACACTAGCAAAAATTCCTATGTAAAAAATTTACACTTCATACGGTTTTGCTAAATAAATTCTTATCGAATCATGTTCTTAGACTGACTAAGAACAGGATTTGATAAGAATTCATTTAACAAAACCGTGTGAAGTGTACTTTTTTTACACAGGAATTTTTGCTAGTGTTCAAACACTTTTGTTACCGACAGTAAAATAATAATTATTTTTAAATATTCTCCAATAGAATTAAAAAATGCACATAACTTATATTCATCAATCTATCTGTCCATGCTCTGCAAATTCTTTTAAGAAGACTCTCTACTTATCATGGTCGGAAGCCAAAGCTAATGTTATAATGGGAAAATAATCCTTATTATAACTCGTTAACTTATACATATTTTTAACTCGTAAACATGCAATAAAAAAAAAGATTGTTTATTGAAATACTTTATAATATATTCACATGAAAATAGCACGCGTAGCTTTAATACTTTTTTTTTCCAAGGAAGCACTCAATTTAGATATATTGTGGTCTATGGAGCAATTGTTAAAAGTATGTTTTAACAGTGATGAACCTGATACACATCATTGAAATTCACTGTAGTATCTACCTCCAAGAAAACGATGGTATAATATAACTTTTTAAAGGATTGCGCAAAAAGCTACATTTCTGTCTATGGGAAGAGAGTGTTAGAATTGAAATTTAGTTACATTATGCATTTTTGTCTAAACAATATTTAGACCATGGTGGTTATGAAATCAATATTTCTTAAGCAGTACCATTTAAAAAGAATATACCTATATTTCTTAAACACGACTATAAAAAGAAATTTGAATATACCGCTGAGTCAAATTTCATGGGTTTTTTATATCATATTTTATATTATCATAATGAATATTTCGTCAAGTGCATTTTTAGTGATATGCATTATTCTGGTAAGCTGTCCAAAATATTTTGTATACAGTAACTAGAAATTTGTATCAATTATTTCTTGAAATCCTTATCTGTGACGGCGTGATGTTAAAATTTTATCAGATCAGGTGAACAAATTCCTATTGCTAGTACAAACCGCTAAAGATGATATAAGTAAGAGTCAACACAACTGTTTATTTTCAATTTTCTTTTCATCACTTAAAGAATGAACATTTCATATAGATTTTTTCGTGTTGAAAACGGTCTCATAATCTATGCATAATGCATGATTTTTCATTTTCTTTCAAATTTCTTTATAATATTCAGTATGTAATGTTTGGAAATGCCTGTAGATATGTAAATACATTTTAACAATGCCCCATATGTTATAATAATAAAGGGGCGTTGATTTTAATAAGGGGTGCCGAAACTTTTTCTTTGCCTAAGGGCACCAAGTACCCTCAGGCCGGTCCTGACTGTGAGATAAGGATTGTGGCAGTTCTAGGTAATGCCATTTGGATTATGTAACTTACCTGCAACTTACAAATGCCTGATGGAGACAGTCTTAAAAGGATTTTCCTATGAAGCCTGTCTGATGTACCTTGACAATATTATCATTGTTTTATGTACTTTTGAAGAACATTTAAGAAACATCCGTAGGGTGCTGGAAAAACTCAGAATGGCTTATCTCAAATTGAATCTTAGCAAGTGCAACTTGTTCTGTCGTGAAGAAAATTATCTCGGCCATATAATCCCTGCTAAAGATGTAAGAACTGATCTCGAGAAGGTCTCTGCAGTCAAGAATTGGAGTCGCCCTGAAAATATCCACCAATTACAAAGCTTCCTTGGCTTATGTACATTCTACAGGAAGTTTGTGAAGGGTTTTTCAAGTATTGTCAGACCTCTCCACAAGTTGACAAAAGTCAAACACAAGTTCCTGTGGACAGAAGAATGTGAAAAAGCATTCAAGAGACTTAAAGGTTAAAACATCTTCGCCTATTTTGACGTATCGACAGCTCTACAAACAGTTCATATTAGACACTGATGCAAGTCATGAAAGTGTCAGTGCTCTTCTGTCGCAGGAAGTTGGTGGACAAGAACGTGTTGCCTACTGGAGCAAACATCTGTCTAAACCAGAGCAAAACTACTGCACCACCAGAAAATAATTACTCACCATTATAAAGGCCAAAGAACATTTCCACCATTACCTGTATGGCAGAAGATTCCTTCTTCGGACTGATCGCACATCTTTAATGTGGCTGATCGATTTCAAGAATCCAGAAGGCCAGATTGCCATATAGATACATCTCCAGGACTTCAAAATACGTCATCATAAAGGAACTCTATATGGAAATGCAGATGTCTTGTCACAGAAACCCTGCTCTGCAAGTATTGAGCTAGAGATAAAGAGAAATATAGCTGATAATTCCAGTTGTTTGCCGAACTACAGTTTCAATGCCATCGAAATAAGATCCATGGGGTGATAAGGAAATTAAACTAGCCCAGTCAGAAGATCCTGATATAAAATCAATACTACAATTCAAGGAGACATCCAGCAACAGAACTGGCTGGCAGGTCATTTCTATATTGAATCCCATCTCGAAATGTTACTGGACACTCTGGGACGCTCTTCGTATTAGATATGGCATACTGTACAGAAAATGGGAGTCTGACGGACAGAATTTCAAGTGGCAAATTTTACTACCTAGATCAAACATCCCAGAATGTTCCAGAGCAGTTGCATAGTAGCCCTATCTGAGGCCATTTTGGAGCACTGAAGACTCTCCAGAAAGTTCAAGAACTCTTCTATTATTGGAAGGTAAAGGACGTGGAGAAATGGGGAAAATCTTGTGATGTTTGTGCGGCATGTAAATGCCCGAGAAAGCGAAATCGAAGATTACATAGGTACAGTCGGTAACAAAAGTCTCCGAACACTAGCAAAAATTCCTATGTAAAAAAAGTACACTCAATACAGTTTTGTTAAATAAATCCTTGTCGAAATCTGTTTTTAGACTGACTAAGAACAGGATTCGACAAGGATTTATTTAACAAAACTGTATTAAGTGTACTTTTCTTACATAGGAATTTTTTCTAGTGTTCGGAGACTTTTGTTACCGACTGTATAATGTAGAAGCATCATTTGAGCGGATTACACTAGACATCTTGAGTCATTTGTCACGGACCTCCAGAGACAATACAGTCAGCAACAAAATTATTGAAGTGCTAGCAATAATTCCTATTTAAATTATGTGCAAATAATACTGTTTTATTAAGTAAATTTTTGTCGAGTCATGATCTTAGTCTTATTCTGTTTATAAAAAAGTAAGTTGATGATAAAAATTAGCCATCAAACTAAAAAAATATATGAAAAATGTGGATGTGCGCTTCAATAATTTTTCTGCCGACTGTAATTACATTCTCGTTGTAATGGACTATTTCACCAAGTGGCCTGCGGCGTATCCCATTCCTGGTCAAAAGGCATGCATAATTCCAGAGGTTCTAGTGCAGCAATGGGTGTCAAGGTACAGTACACTCCTACAGCTTCATACAGATCAAGGTACAAAATTTACCTTTGCAATATTCAGAGGACTGAATCAGTTACTCGGTGTACACAACACTCAGACAATGCCCCTACATCCCCAGTCGGACAGTGTGGTTGAGAGGTTTAATCACACTATCCTGAATGGTGCAATCAAGAAACCAGCAAGATTTCTAAGTTGACTTTGTTCCTGCTGGCATATCGAAGTGCCCTCCACGAAACCACTAGCTATACTCCAGTACAATGCTTTTTGCACGTGAACTTTGTCTTTCATGTGATCTCCTGTTTGGTTGCCCACCAGATGCACCTAAAATGGGATGCTACCAGGGTTAAAAAAGCTATTAGTTTTTTTTAGCATTTTGCTAAAAGTTATTGTATTATGCTAATATGTTGATACGAACTTCACTAAAAAGCTAAAATCGGTTAAATTCATAATGTTAATTGTTATTCAGTTAATATATTCGTATTTAATTTCAGTTTTTAATGGAAGAATTTAAAAGTAGAAATATTTAAAAAGTATGTCAGAATTCAGAATTTCTTCATAGAAACCTTCTCAGCACAAGTATTATGCAATGATCTACTCCTACTCATTACTTCCCTTTTAAATTGCTTTTTCATTTTACACATAATGCCTCTTTCTGTTTTTGAAATTGAAACTTTGTTTCACTGATTCATGTTTCTTAAATAACAAGTATGTACACTTAATTAAAATTATCTAAGAACAAAAGAAATTAAAAAAAATTTGAAGATAACCAAATTATAAATATATATATATCAACACTATCCAAAAATTAAATTAACTTTTGAAAAAGTTAAAATAATGCTTGTGCATTTTAGCGAAAATTAAAAAAAAAAAAAAAAAAAAAAATTGCCACATTAAACCGTGGATGCTTCTAAATGTGAGACATGCATGTTATCAAAATCAACAAGAACTATGCATAGAAGATTGACTAAAATAAGGTCGAATGATTTACTCGAGCTCATTCATGCTGTCTGGAGACCAGCTCCTATTACCTCAAGAAATGGGCATAGATATTTATTAACTTGTATAGATGATTTTAGTAGACAAAATCCAAAGATGAAGTTATGCAGAAAATTAAAACATTTATCAGGTTTGCTGAATATCAAACTGATAAGAAGATACAAACATTAAGAATTGATAATGGCTTAGAGTTTTGTAACTGCCCACTTGAGAACTGTTAGCAGAAACTAGGAATAAAGCATAAAAAACTTCAATTTATTCACCACAAATGAATGGTGTGGCTGAACATTACAACAGAACTCTATTTGAGAGATTTAGAACATTATCAACTGCCACTAATCTACCAGATAAACTATGGTCTGAAGCAGTAATGGCAGTAAACTATCTCAAAATTAGAGTATAACATTATATAATCCAAGCAATTCCATTCACTCATTGGTATAATGCAAAGTTAGTAATTACAAACTTAAGAAGATATGCATGTGTTGCATATGTACATCAGCCAAAAGACAAAAAAAAAAAAAAAATTTCTAAGTTTCAACCTTGTTTCTAAGAGAGAAGATTTTGATTATGGACTTGGATCAAGCAGAGGTCACAATTTTTTTTGCATATTTTAGAAATTAACTTTGTAAAAAGAAGGAATTATATCATTAGTAATGAAATAATACCTTAGTTATGACTAAATGTAAATGTTAAAAATTTTCAACAAAGTAATTTTATTTTTCAGCAATGTCACATATTTCAGGAATCAGCTTTTTTAAAAAATGTAGTCGGGGGGGAAAAAAAGCACAACACTCAGTGTAACTTCGTTGCTAATCGGTGCACAAAAATGTAATAGGTACCATTCGACTAGGAATTATGAGTACTTTTAGAAAATGAAGTAAAATTTTGAATTGGGGGTCATCTACAAATTAAAATGCACACCAATTTTGATTTTTTTTTAATGGTAATACCCTATTTTACCATGTTTTTATTAACTTTGATTCTTGTTTGTGGGTTTGTTTGCGTGTTTGTCAGGGACAAATCTTGCAATCGATTTTTAACTAACTTCCCGACTAGCTAGATATTTGAAATTTTCAGGACAGCTCACAACATGGTGACAATACATTTTTCTAATAATTTTAGTCAATTATTTCAAGTCCCGTTGCCTTCGGCAGCGCTTATATTATTCGACAGAAAATTTATTTAACTAACTTCCCGACTAGCTAGACATTTGAAACTTTCAGAATAGTTCAGAATACGGTGAAAATGCATTTTCTTAATACATTTAGCCAACTGTTTCGGGTTCCTGCTGCCTTCAGCAGCGTTATCAGCACAAAGCTTTCAATCGATTTTTCACTAACTTTCCGACTAGCTAGACATTTGAAACTTTCAGGGCAGCTCACAACACTGTGACAATACATTTTTCTAATAATTTTAGTCAACTATTTCAGGTCCTGCTGCCTTCGGCAGCGCTTATATAATTCGACAGAACATTTATTTAACTAACTTCCCGACTAGCTAGACATTTGAAACTTTCAGAATAGTTTAGAACACGGCGAAAATGCAATTTTTAAATATTTTTAACCAACTGCTTCGGGTTCCTGCTGCCTTCAACAGCGTTACCAGTACAAAGATTGCAATCGATTTTTCCCTAACTTCCCGACTAGCTAGACATTTGAAACTTTCAGGATAGTTCAGAACACGGTGAAAATACATTTTTTTAATACCTTTTATCCAACTGTTTTGGGTTCCTGCTGCCTTCGGCAGCGTTATCAGCACAAAGCTTGCAATCGATTTTTCACTAACTTCCCAACTAGCTAGACATTTGAAACTTTCAGGATAGTTCAGAACACGGTGAAAATACATTTTTTTAATACCTTTAGCCAACTGTTTCGGGTTCCTGCTGCCTTCGGCAGCGTTATCAGCACAAAGCTTGCAATCGATTTTTCACTAACTTCCCAACTAGCTAGACATTTGAAACTTTCAGGATAGTTCAGAACACGGTGAAAATACATTTTTTTAATACCTTTAGCCAACTGTTTCGGGTTCCTGCTGCCTTCGGCAGCGTTATCAGTACAAAGCTTGCAATCGATTTTTCACTAACTTTCCGACTAGCTAGAGATTTGAAACTTTCAGGCTAGCTCATAACACGGTGACAATACTTTTTTAAAAACTTTTAGTCAACTGCTTCAGGTCCCTACTGCCTTCGGCAGCGTTTATATGATTCAACAGAAATTTTATTTAACTAACTTCCTGACTAGCTAGACATTTGAAACTTTCACAATAGTTCAGAACACGGTGAAAATGCATTTTTTTTAAATACTTTTAGCCAACTGTTTCGGGTTCCTGCTAGCGTTACCAGTACAAAGCTTGCAATCGATTTTTCACTAACTTCCCGACTAGCTAGATATTTGAAACTTTCAGGATAGCTCAGAACACTGGGGCAATACATTTTTTTTAATACTTTTAGTCAACTGTTTCAGGTCCCTACTGTATTTGGCAGCGTTCATATGATTCAACAGAAAATTTATGTAACTAACTTCCCGAGTAGTTAGACATTTGAAACTTTCAGAATAGTCCAAAAAACGGTAAAAATTCTTTTTAAAAATATTTTTATCCAATTGCTTCGGGACCCTGCTGCCTTTGGCAACGTTTCCAGTACAAAGCTTGCAATCAACTTTTAACTAACTTCCCGGCTAGATAGCCATTTGAAACGTTCATAATAGCTCAAAAGACGATAGCAAGGAATTTTTTTTAAACTTTTATCCAATTGCTGGGGTTCCGGCTGCCTTCAGTAGCGTTTATATGATTCAACCGAACATTTAAAAACATGGTTTATAAAAATTTTTTTATCTTATAATTATTTATTTTATATTTGAAATTCTCGGGTCACGACGATGCAAAAAAGTATATTGGTTGTATATTTTACTTAATTTTTTATATAGTTATAAGCATTCAAAGTTTGAAGGTGCTAATGTTAAATTCCTATTTCAAACTTTTAATATCTTCATAAAAAATAACTTTATCGATATATATTTTTTACGAGATGCAGTGAAGAAACCCAAACACAATCCATTATCACTTTTGATTCTAAAAAATATTTTTAATTATGAAAAATATTAATAAATTCATATTCAAAATATTATGAATTATGACCAATATTAATTTTTACATAAAATGAATCCTAATGTTGAAAAATATTGGTGTGCAAATTTGCAGCTCATTGCAGTTATTAGTTTTCGAGATATAAATAAATCTTTCTTTTGGAGAGGCTTAGGAGGCCATTTCTTATAATATTTTACATCAGATAACAAAGAAAATCTTAAAAAATAACAGAGAAAATTAAGCAAAATATTTCTTATTTTTATTTACGGATCAAACCGTATAACAACAATGTCGAACATTAAGAAATGAAACAAAAAAGATGATTTTTAGACATTAATGCTAGCAAACAAAGAAAACAAGCTCTGCCTTTCATCGTTCTTCTAAAATAAAAGGATATAGAAAAGAAAAAGAAATTTGACTATGCGTATTCGTATTAAACCCTTTATTTTATGTTAGAAAAAATATACACAAATGACATTTGCCTCATCGATTACTGGTGATAAATTTTGAATCCTTTAAACGAACACTAAAATTAAAAAATAGGCAGGGCTTACTGTTTAAAATAGAGAAATAGAAGGAAAGTATAAATTGCCAATAAAAAAATAACGAATGGTATTAGAATGCAATGCAGACTTGTTAAATCATTTCTTAACTACTATCAGAGTCAATAGGTAAATCATTTAGTTCATATATTGCTTTATTTTTTCTATTTATTTATTTATTTTCTTTTTGTGTGGAGGGATTATTATTTTAAGGATAGTTTAGTCTTTAAAAATTACTTTTATAAACTATATTCTCATAGAAATTATAAAAGAAATCATATGGTTTCAAATAGTTAAACTGACCAAAATTAGTAAGTACGATTGAAATTGTTTAATGTTTACTTCATGATACCTTACAATAATTTATCACAAAAAATTTAGTTTATGCATTGTTATGTTTACATATATGCATATAAATTATTTCAGCTCGTATATTATGTCACACCTACAAAATACAGTGAGGGAAAATTTAAGTTCTATTAGTGACCAATATAGCCACAATGACACTTTTGAATTGAAAATTATTCACATTTTTCAAAGAACACTGTCTGATTAATCTAAAATGTATACCCTAATGAAGTATTTAAATATATAAAGTTGGTAACAAAAGTGTCCGAACACTAGCAAAAATTCCTATACAAAAAAAGTACACTTCATACGGTTTTGTTAAATAAATCCTTATCGAATCATGTTCTTACACTGACTAAGAACAGGATTCAACAAGGATTTATTTAACAAAACCGTATGAAGTGTACTTTTTTTAAATAGGAATTTCTGCTAGTGTTCGGACACTTTTGTTACCGACTGTACGTATTTAAAAAACCAAAATCGTGGATAGCAAAAATGCTGTAAAAATGATAATGCTTTATTAATTTTTATAATACTTTTTTTCTTAAAAAATTTTCAGTGTTTAATTTTTGTAGGATTTTAATTTTATTTTTCTAGATTTACAGATGGACCCCAACACATTTTTGGTTATAACTTTACGAATATTAAAGTAAAGTATACAAACCGCATACTTTTCTGCACTGCCAGACTCTCAGGAATTCAATTATGAAGTCAAAATTTGGTGTTACTATTGAAAAAATCAAAAGTTGGGGCTCATTTCAACATGTAGATGACCCCTAATTCAAAATTTGATATTTTCAAAAAGTGCACCTAGTTTACTGTTGATTGATGTCTATTACATTTTTCTGTGTATTAACAACAAAATTACAGTGAGTGTTTGTTTGTTTTTTTCCCCCCCCGACTGTACATTACTGATTAGTGGCATAATAATAAAGTATTTAATTTGGATGGTTTGGACATTAAAAAAATTCTTTTTCATGGAAATAAAACTGACTGTATGATAGTAGTACGTCCCCAGCAAAGAAGATGTGGAATTGTCTAGTAATTTCCATCTAAAAGATAAATGCATCTTTTCTACTAAAACTACTTCATTTTAAGAGAAATGTACAGTATTTTTATGTTCTCATGCACAAAGAAATTGTTTCAAAATGTTTCATATAAAATAATTGTAAATTCTACATAAAATAAATTATCTTTTTTTGATTAATTATAATTTGGTGCCCAACTATTAAAACATTTCTTTAATTAAAGTGTAATTGGCAGTATGTTATACTATTTCATTAAGATACTTATATTTTATGTAGAATACTTAACCATTGATTGATGTTATGTTCTGTATCGATTTCTATAATCTGTTTTCAATAAAAGGTGTCAACAGAATTAAAGGGCTTTAAGTACAGAGATGTAAGATTGTTTATTTAAATAAAATTTATAATAATTATTTAAGTTCTTAAAATTGTTCATTTTTACAGAAGGGTTTTATTTGTTTATTTTTCTCTTGAGTGGTTTTTAAGAAAAGAGAGTTCTCTCCTCTCATAAAACTTCCCTCCTTTTAATTTCATGTTTCAAAAATCTGTATTCAGTGTAGAAGTAATTGTTCTTAATATCTATGAAAATTACTGTATAGACTCATGTATAAGTTGACCCTCACATTTTCAAAAAAAAAAAAAAAAAAAAAAAATTGGGAAAAAAAATCTGAAACCCATGTATAAAGTTAACCCTCTTAATTTTAGGGGGGGGGGGGGGGATCAGGTTTTTTTTTTTTTTTTTCCCATACATTTTTTAAGACATTTAATAATTATGAAAAAAAATATTAATATAACAAAAATTTCCGAATTCATCAAAATCAGATTCTGACTCAGATTCATCAAATAGTTCGAAAAAGTTTTTTTTTTCTTTTTTTCCAATTAAATGGTAAGTATTGATACACCTTTTTCTCTTCCTTTCTAAAATGGAAGAACAATCAGCCTAATTTTTCATTCTGTCTGTGTTTGTTCATCTTAAATGGCGCACATTCGATCTACCATTGAGAAATGCAATCTGCAATATAGAGCTCCTTTTAAAGATTGCAACTATATAATTCAGTGCTGAACCGGATCGCAACTATGAGAATTTTTTCACTGCAGCAGTCTGAACCAAGCACAGATGAGAGGAGCGAAGAATAGATTAAAACATATACAATCTCTTTAATCCTTCCCCCATTATTTTTATTTCTTTTGAGAGAGAAACCTCAAAAAATGAGCAATCTAAACTTATCTGCTACTATAAGCAAATAAAAGTGTATCTGTTGCTCTGATCAATGTCCTTGACTAAATAATTTTCTGATGTGCGATACCGAAAAATAATTCTGTCTCTTTGGAGACTATTTTATTTGAACTTTAGCCGATATTTATCTTGATTTTGGCTTGTACCAAGCTTGTATAGTGCTTTACAATAGTCCTGCATTGAGTCAGATAACCTGATTTTATCCGAACCCAACCCGAATGCAGCTCTGGTTCAGGACAGGTGGACTAAATCTTTTCTAGGTTGTGTTCATTGATTTATTTTTCTTATGGGGTCGGGTTGACTAGATTTTTTTTTTTTTATTGCAGGTTGGGTTTAGTTTTCAATAAGTCAGGTGAATTTGAGAACATCTTTTGAAAAACATTTACCTCAATAAGCACAAATTTTTTTGTATATATAACCATAATGAATATACACTTACTTAAATTATTATAGTAAAATAAACATACATATCCAACTAAAGCAACTAACAGAGAAACATCAAATTACTATTTTTATTATTATTTAGACTGTAAGCTGTGGGAAACAGGCTCTCTCTGACAATAACCAGATATGTGATTCATTTATTTTGATTGTTCACAACCTTTTGAAATAAACTGTACACTTAAACTGATAATTAATATTTTTTTCTGTTGTAGATGATTTTAAGAGGCTATTGAAATTTAGATGAGAACGGACATTTAGTCAGCATCTGTAACAAGCACTAAACAAACTGCAAACACTAAACTTGAAACCCATTTTGTACACTTAATATAAACAACACACATAAATAGTTAAACATTGTTATTAATCCATTTTTCAGATTTTTAATTTAGTGTATTAATAATTACAATTTTTAATTCTCTTTAAAATGATTTACAAATATGTGACAATGAAATTTTACTTTATAATTAAATATTTTGCATGATTTTTAAAAGAATTATTAATTTTCATTTAGATTTGGGTTGGGTTAGGGTGGAAAGAAGTCTGGTTTTGGTGCTTGTTCAAGTCTGTTTTCAGGTCGATTTAAAATTCACCTACTGGGTTTGTGTCAGGTTTTACCTGACCCATGCAGAATTATTCTATAGTAACTCTCACATGAAATCTGGCATTCCAAAACCTAGAAATTTCGAAAAATCAGCATTTTTTCAGAAACTCAAACTGGAGAAGATGAACTTATATAAGTTATAACATTATAATTTTTTCTGGAAGTTATACCTCCAGGATGGGGGAGGAAAGGAATAATTTTTAAGTATTTAAAATATTTTCAACCAGAATTCGGCATTTCCTTTAATTAATAAAGAAAGAGAACTTTGTAAATAGCCACCATTAATGTGAAAATAGAGAACAGTTGTTTTGAGTTGAAAAATAAAAGTACAATCCTTGCCTTTTCAACACACTTGTTCTTACCTGTTTTTGCATGAAAAAGTGTCATGCTTTTATTTTTCGAACCAACACAATTGTTGTGCATTTTTGCCTTCCATGGTGTTTATTTAGAAAGTTCTCCCTCTTCATTTATTCAGCACCATTTCCTGATGCCTTTCATCATTACTTTCTTTTAATTGTTAGCATTAGTCCATCATAGCAGAAGAAAAGAAAAAATACAAATTTGTATAACGTAAATAAACTCTTGTATCTCTTTTTCTGTAGCATTCAAAATCATTTTAAAATACTACAAATGGAATTCAGAGAAAACATTATCTTCCAATGTGTGTATTTCAAGATTAAAGGGCAGTATATTTTAGTAGGTCAGCCAGTGGCGTCGCCAGAAAAAATTTCAGGGGGGGGGGGGCACAACCTAAAAAAATATTTTTTTTAAATAAAGTTCTGATAGCATAGTTTTAAAGTTAAAGAAAAAAATGCTTATTAGAATTTTCCAGGGGGGGGGGGGGCAAGTGCCCCCCCCTTACCCCATTCTGCCAACGCCCATGAGGTCAGCTCAAAACAGGGTGAAATAAAGTGATTACAATTTCAATTGAAAGAAAGTGTGTGTGCTTGTTTATTGTTCAGTTGAATGGCGAAATAAAGTAAATGTGTGCTTGTCTTTTTAATAGATGCAACTTTAATAGGTTTAAGTAAATGAATTTTTGTGCTTTTGTATCTATCAGGTAGATTGAATAACAGCTTGTTAAAAAAGTGGTATCCTCACTGTACTGGGAATCTCATTCCTGCTTTTTTTTTTTTTTTTTTTTCTGTTTTAATGCTGTTATTTAACAATCGTACTGACCAACCGAGATAAGAACAACCCTGGAACTGACGAAATCACTGTCCAGTTGCCAGGGTAACCGACCAGTCGACTTAATTTGAGGGATGTCTGGTATTTTCTTTTCGTGCCAACACTGGAATTTCTCGCCATTTTCCGTTCAGTGATTGACTTATCGCATTTCCTATTGTCAAATCGTTCAGACAGGTTGTAAATAAATAAAGTTCATTATTAATTAGTTGTAGAAGTGTAATAATTCTGAAGTTCATGAATTTGTGAATAAAAAAGAAAATTTAGAAAACGCAATTTTAAGATTTCAAACCTGTAAAATATACATAAAAAAAACCCATAAGAACTTTTGCCTGAATATGTATTTTATTGAACAAATCTAATATAGTTCAATTAATAAATGTTAAATGGAAATATAAGCTTTTACATGAAGCCTACTTCAGTGCTGCCGGCAATGTTGCCAAATACCTTTAAACTTATACTGGTCAAATTATTCATATTAAAAGAAATAATAATTATTATTTAATAATCTATTTAGATTTATATATATTATTGTGGCAATTTAATCATATGTTTGTTTTTTGCTTCTTCTTCTTTTTGTTACTAATACTTTACTTAAATATAAGCATAATAAAATTAAGTTTTGTAAAATCTAAATATGCTATGCATATTAAGTGAAATGGCAATATCAAAGAAATAAGTTATGCTATTTTTAAACAACAACATCTTGATTAACATTTAAAAAACTTAAAGTTTTAAGATTACTGATACTGTTTATTTTAATAAAAATATATATTTTCTATTATCTATCGATTTTCAAGAAAATGCTAAATAAATAAATATTTCTATTTTTTTTTTTTTTTTTTTCTTTTTTTAACTAATATTTCTGTGTGGAAATGCTGTAATTAGGGTACTTTGTATACAAGTGTTTAAAAAGTTTCCTGAATCCGTATACAAGATTTAAAAAAAAAATTGGGGGAAAGGGAGAAACTTTGATATTTGCGCCAAATATGGCAACCTTTCTCCTACGCCTAAAACTTGTTTTCCCTCGGATAAGTTGCCTCTTCCTTTCTTACAACCATAACCAGAGTTGTTCTTATGAGAGCCAGACAGTACTTATATAATAATTAAAAGTTTTAAATTATCAGTCAGACGGTATAGAATTATATTAGAATATGTTAGTATTTATTTCTTTGGTGTTTAGTTAAAAGAGTTGGATTAAAATCTGGAAAAAAGTCAGAATTTCAAGGTTTGGATTTCTAAGGTTTAGCTATACCATATGCCATGAGTAAAAAGAAAATGATGACAAGGAGAATTTTCATGTGCTTAGATATTCTGAGAGTCACATTTGCGGAATTACTCTTGTGCATTGTTTTTCTTGATGGATTTTTTTCTCCAACTTTTTTTCCCCACGTATAAAATGACTCTCCAACTTCATACCTTGTCTTTTTGCATTAAATTTTTCATCTTATATGTGAGTATATATGGTACTTAAGTCGATCAAAATGATATAAATATAACACTAAATAATCTAATTCTCAAAATGAAAAAAGTTCAAAAGAAATTACTTATTCTTTTAAAAACATTTCATAATGAATCACAAAGTTAAAGCTGGATAGTGTCATATCATATTAGTAAATAAACTTAATGAAGTAAATCACGATTGCACAAATTTAACAGCTAATTTATCTGATTTTTTTCCTTTTAATGTAGACTTTAAAATACTACGAAATTTACTTTAGAATTTTTCAAATTGTTTACAATGAATCACAGGCTTAAAGATTTATAAGTATATTGATCCAGTATTCGATCCTTTTGAAGTTTCTACTCAATTATTATTATTATTATTTTTTTTTTTTTTTTTTAATAATTTACTGATGAAAAGTAATTTTAGAAACTTTCTGGAACATGTTTGCACAGAAATATCAAAAACAGGAATTGAAAATGCACTGTTTAAAAGAGCATAAAAAACTGCTTTCTGCCATTATTTGAGGATATTAGACTTGCTTCAATTCTCTTCATAGTAAACAGTTTCATTGAACACTACTTCATGTATTTCCTTGGTCTGGTTGGTAAGAAGCATTCAGAAAAATAAATTGCTTTTTATTTTATTTATTCATTTACTTTAAAATTCAGTTGAAAGAAGTGTAATGAATTTTATTATGATTTCAATCAAATCAAGACAAAAATATTTCCAAATTGAGCAATGCCTATCCTGACCAGAAAATATTTAATCATTTAATGACTGAGGTATAATCTTCCTCCTCTCTATTAGTAATTTATTACTATGCCAATAAACTGGGAAAAACATTTCTGAAGGTTCTACATCGTTGAACATAGTATGTGATCTTTATCAAAGGATTTTTACCTATGTATCCAGACATGCTTAAAGAACTACAGGGAATAAGTGGTAATTGCTCTATAGTTTTAACCAAGCAGCTCATCTATGATGGCATATCTCTGGACCACTCCTAGGTGTAAATCTTAAGAATATAGCCAATTGCCCATAGTATTATACATAAAAAACATATACAACATAAAAAAAGAAAAATATTAACTGAGCCTCAAAGCCCCCCTGGTAAATAATTAAAAAATAATAATAATAACTAGAAAATAACTAAATATTTGTTAATATACATAATAAAAAGGTAAGTTTATAAATTTAAAATAAAATATAAATTATTTCCCTTCAAACTGTCCAACAGAAGCTGGAATCAGAGTCTAATGCTTTTAGTGATTCCAATTCAATATCTGCCCAACTCAGAGTCCACAGCCTTGCAGACAAGATACTATTTTCTAATACTGTAATAATAAACAGGTAAAAATAAACAGACATTTCAAATGAAGATCAAGAATTGATCAGACTAGCTACTTTTATTCAAATAGTTTAAGTAATTCATCAGTTTAAGTAAGTAACAGTTTTCATCAGTAATTCATCAGTTTTTTTCAAAATGCATAAAAAAATTACAGAAAAAAGAAAATGATAACAAAAAAAAAAATGACAGTGATAATGGAAAACAGAAAGTGATAACAGAAATCTTTTTTTAACAGAGGCATTTGAAGACAAACTTTTAGAACCACTCCATATTATATATGTTGGAGTCGCCGATGATCAATTTTATCCAGCTGCACCAATCTGATATTTAGTTAAATAGAATATAAAATTAGAATATAGGCATTAACATATATGAAATGTACAGTTAAAGTTTTTAGAATAATCAATAATAAGATATTACATAAATATAATATTGTTAAAGAAGCCATCAAATATGACACCTACATTTTTTGAAGAAACTGATTTATTGTAGGGGCTCTACTCCTAAGTCTGTTCTAGAGATCTTTTCCAATACCTGTTACTTTTTGAAAAGAAAGTTCTTTCAACTTTTAACTTTTCAAAAAATAACAGTCAGTTTAAATTACTATGATACTGAAATAGTTCTTCTGACAACATCACAGGTTATATCAAAGTACAAGTAATACTATCTTTTGTAAACATGTTTCTTATTTACTACAATATTTTAAACCAAATTATGTAATTTATCAGGTTTAATATGCTCAAACACAATAAGTTTAGACAAAGTGTTATTATTCACAAGAATGTGATGGCATTCTGTTGAAGTAACTTAAGCTATTACACAAATTTTAAAAGCTTTTTCTCAAGATTATTTTGCTAGTGCACTTTACTGCTTTAATATGTTGTTATCCACATAGTATACAACAATTCTGAACAAGCTCATCCTGAACAAAATTTTCCATGTTAGACCTTTCCCTGTAAGAATGAAAATAGAAGTATGGTTTTGTATGTTTTAAACTTTGGTAAAACTGGCAATCAAAAGAAGTATTTGCATCTATATGCAAAATATCTGATTTTTATATCTTTTCTTCTGGATATTTTTCTATTTTAGAGTGTCTAATCCGAAAAATGCTACTTTTCTATTTGAATACACATAAGATTTCTAAAATATACTTAATATCCTAAAAGACAGATTTTTTTTAAATCGCAATTTTTATTTAGGCTTAGAGCACGAAGCGAGAGTCTAATTATAGTGTGCATTTTATAGAACCAGAAGGTAGTTATACTTTTTTTTTCTTTGAATACAAGTTAAGTACTACAGTAAAGTCATTTGACTTTTAGCAACAGCTATTAAATATATAATGAATCTTTGTAGTGTGAGTCATCTTAAAATACATTGTTATGAGTTGTAACATATTTTCCATTTTTTAATTTTTGTGCTTAGAAATGCTAAAAAAAAGAATTCATGCTTAAGTTTTTGAGCAAATACACACATTATAATTATAAAAAAAAATAATAATAATAAATAAATAAAACAAAATCAAAATTACTTCTTGGTGCACTTCTTACAGAATTGCATTTTAGCCTCAATCAGTAAATATTTGTTGTAATAATGAAATTTACAGGTACCAGTTATAAAAATGGTTTTAAAGTTTCACTTAAGCTTAGGGTAAGAGAAGCTACTTATTCTCAAAATATCGAGATATAAATAGCAGAATTTTTAAAGTATTCTAAAAACATGCTCAAATATTATAATATTGTGAATCTCACATGAAGCTATAATTATGAAAAAAATAGTAACTAGATATAATAATATGGATACTGGAAAAACTATTTCTGGTAAGTTTATTTTATTTATTTATTTATGAGGATGGGGGGTGTCATTACATGATAAAAACCACATTAGTATGAACTGACACTTAAAATTATAAGATTAAATTTTGCATCAGGTGGTTTGAAAAGAGAATATTTATTGAGTAGTGAGAAATTAGATAAACCTATTAAAGCCTAGGCCTTAAATATAGGAGAATAATGTTAATCCCTTATCCTGAAAAAATATATATATTTATAAAATATTACTTCGGTGTGGCACTTCATCATTGGGGAAGGAAAAATAGGAAAAACTGGTTTATTTTTCTTTCTTTCTTAAGATTTAAACAAGTGAAAGACTGCCAAAATCAGAAAAATTCTACCCCTAAAAGTGTCACTTTTTTTCATGTAGTATGTGATAACTGATTGCTTTTCCCGTAATATGCGTCTAAACAAAGTTTTACCTATATACAGAGCACACATAATAAATTCAATAGAACTGAATAGCTGAAATACGCAAAATTGTCTGCAAAAGTAAAACAAATGTTAAGCTATCTTTATAATTTAAATAGTATTTGAATTTAAATAAGTATTTTTCAAAAAAAAAAAAAAAAATCTGCAATTTTTACACACACACAGAGAGAGAGAGAGAAAGGCTTCAAACTTACTCTACCCCTTTTTATTAGTTGGGGGTTAACAAGTATTTAAAATTTCTTGTTATTGCTAGGGTTTTTATTATTATTATTTATTATTTTTTTTTTTAATACCTATTTAAGAGTTTTGCTTACTTATATAATTTTTACTTACAATTTGTTTAAAATTAAACTGTCTAAAGAACTATTAATCGTGATATTTGTAATGTTTAAAAGAAAAAATTGGTAGGTCTATATTTAAAAATAATAATAATGCACAGACTTATAAACTTTGTTTTATAGAAAAAAAAAAAAAAAAAAACTTTTGCACAGCTTGTAAAATCTAGACAGTTTCATACTGATTCTCACCTAAAGATGTCCTGTAGTATAATAAATGTTAAACTGCATTAATAGTTTGTAATAATGGGCTAACAAATAATAGATAATTCTCTCTTCCACAATACAATTATGTAATATCTAAATACATTAAAAGAAAATTTTCCTACAATGGCATTGTATTAAATAACAAAAAAATAATAATATTGCAATTAAATAAAAGGATACGGTTTCAGCTGCTCAGCAAATGCCTTCATTTCCTCAGCTAATGCATCCTAAAAGAAAGAAAAAAGAAAATACATTTTCAGCTGTTTAGATATTTTACATTTTAAAACATATATGTAGTAACCTGAAGTGGAGTGATAAGCCCTTCTTGAATCCAAGGCTACATAGTTTAGTTTCTGTTTCCCGTACTCAGAATCCTAGTCATTTGATCATCAACGGAGTATCAGAATATTAAAGGAAATGCGTGCTTATGACGTGAATGACGCCACTTCCTGAAAACGCCGCTGCTAAGAGCGTTGGAGGGATGAGATTCAGTTTCGACGGAGAGTTTGACGAAGCTTCACACTAGATGGGTGCAAGGCTTGTTTATAAACTTCGGTTTTCACGTTCGACGTATTGGTGAAGTACCAAGTGATTTATCTATGTGACGAGATATGAATAATTTGACGTACTATTAAAATAACTTTTGATAAGCAATTTTAATGCTCATTAGCATTTATGTAAATATTTGTACATATTAATTCTTTATTAAATTTGTAAATAATAGAATTGGTATTTTTAGTGTTCTTAAACGCCCACATTCCACATCAGAAGTGGGATTAAGATCAAGAATAAATCGTAAGTTTTAATTTAACTTAAACTTCGGATTGAACGCAAATTTTAATATAAAGATAAAGATAAAGGATAAATCGATTATTTTAATTTAACTTAAATTTCGGATTGAATGCACTACAAACTTTTATTGGACGGAACTGTTTATTTTAAAAAACTTCTTAAAATATGAACTGAACTTTTAACTTGATAAACTGCATAAACTGTTTTTTAAAACACAGACTGAACTTGTAATAGACTATTTCTGAACCGTGTTGGAATTTCTTCATATGCTAATTCATACTGGATGAATGGTTTTTAAAGTGTGTAGTAATGCTTTATAATCAACAGAAATGCACGCACCGATGAAATTTGCTTAAACTAAAGCAACGAAGTGTGAAAAATGTTCTTCAAGGTTCTCAAGGATTAAAAACGGCAAGTCAACTGAATGGAAATTTAAATAAAAATTCAGAACAACAGCTGTTTCTGCTCTACAAAGGTACGTACATTTTATTTTGTTGTTACAATGGTTTCGTTAGGGGATATTCCCAAAATTGGCGCTGCACTGAGGACAGAGAGCTATAGTAAAATTTAAATTCTGCATCGCTTTTTATTCAATGATGAAGGTGACAGAAAAAACCGATGCAGAATAAGAAAATTTATAGGATTTAATTTTGCCGTAGATGATGAAAATTATATAAAAAAGCAAAAATTCATCGACGAAAATTTTTCGTTGAATGAATTGATTATTATCAGTAATTTATTGAGTGTTGCATTTGACGGCACGAAAGAAGAAATACGTAATAGATTATTATTAAAATTAAATGACATCGAATTACTCAAAGAGGAAAACTCCGACAACGAATCAGAAGATGATGATTCTGAAAACGAAAGTAGTGATAATGACGTCGAGAAAACTGACTCCTCTGTGCAATGCCATATAAATGATAATAAGTACTATGAAAGTAATGACAATGATGGTAATTATGATGATGGCAAAATTAAAAAAAGTGTAAATTGTAATAATGGATCACTTGGTGCAACTGTTTCTTTCAATGATTTTGAAATTCCATGTCTAAATTTAGCGGCGAACCGCATGAAAATATTATTGAATTTTTTTCCGAATTTGAAGAATTGTCAAAAATGTTTAATTTAAGTGAACTACAAAAAATTGTTTTCTGTAAGAGATCGTTGAGCGGAAACGCTCTTCTCTTCATTAAATCCGAAAAAGGATTATTGACTTATAAAAAATTAAAAAATGCACTAATTAATGAGTTTAAAATCGAGGTAAATTCCGCCTCTTTACACGAAATGCTGAGTAAAAAGAAAAAGAAGGCCAATGAAACAGTTACGGAATATTATTTTAAAATGCGCAAATTGTCAAAAAACGGGCACATTGAAGATGCCGCGTTAATGCATTACGTGATCCAAGGAATAAATGATAAGAGTGAAAATAAACTAATTTTATATGGTGCCAAAAATATTCGTGAATTCAAAGAAAAAATAAAATTATATGAAATGTATAAACGTGATAGTGAAAAAATTAGATATAGATTTGATAAAATTGAGCTTAATACAAAACCGAAGCATATAACCTATAATGTACATGAAAAATTTAGTCCTAGAAATGATGTGAATAAACTGTGCTATAATTGTGGTGATAAAAACCATGTGTCTAGGGACTGCCCCCACAAAGCTAAAGGTTTTAAGTGTTTCTCATGTAAGCAATTCGGGCATAAAAGTTCGGAGTGCCCAGGTTCGAAACAAGAAGTTGAGGCATTGTGTATTTGTGTAAATCAAAATATGAGTAAAATTATACAAGTAAATGATATAAATTTCATAGGAAGTGAAGCAACATTGTTGCGTAAAAATGCTTTTGAAAAATTGTATGTTAATAGATTACATACTATGAGTACTACTTTAAAGGGGATCGGGAAAAGTTCAATAAAGCCGTTAGGCTCATTTAAAGTGAATCTTAAAATTGATGAATTGCAATGTGAAACTGGCATTTATGTTGTAGAAAATGACGCAATACCCTATGATATAACTAGTATGTTGTGGCCATCACGAGACTTTCTTCTATATTTTCCTATACAAATTCACTCAGTAACAATAATTAAAAAAAAAAAAAAAAAAGTGGGACTTTGACAAAATTTTGGGTAAAATGTGAAAATTATTCTAAGTTTGTCAAAACACGGAAACCGTGGGACTTTGACAAATTTGGGGGGAAAATGCAAAAATTTGTTTAAGTTTGTCAGAACACTGAAACCGTGGGAGTTTGATAGAATTAAATGGAGAGAGAAAAAAAAAAGTGGGACTTTGACAAAATTTTGAGTAAAATGTGAAAATTTGTAAAGGTTTGTCAAAACACGGAAACCGTGGGACTTTGACAAAATTAGGGGGTTAATGCAAAAATATGTTAAAGTTTGTCAAGACACGGAAACCGTAGGACTTTGACAAAATTAGGGGAAAAAAGCAAAAATTAGTTTAAGTTTGTCAGAACACGGAAACCGTGGGAGTTAAAATTAAGGAGAGAGAAAAGAAGAAAAAAAGATTTTTTTTCTAAGTTTTATTTCGTAAAAAGTAAAAAAAATTGGTAACTTTGTTTTAAATTATCACAGATTTATAGTTCAACCATTCGTTTTAAAGGTACTGACGAGACCTTTCGAAAGATACCCATCTTGAAAATTTTTGCCCTATATCACCCTGTTAAAAATTTAGAAAAATCAGGATGGCAACGCAATCTGTAAGACGATTTTTACCAAAAGTTGATAGGCACTAATTTATGTCAAGGTCCAACTGCATACCAATTTGTATGAAATTCTGTGCAGTAGTTTCAGAGATACAGTTGCCACAAAATTTTGTCTCTCACACACACACACAGACAGACAGACATTTTCTAAAAATGGTAAAATCGTGTTCTACAGCTCTCAAAACGTGTAAATCCATCAAAAACCCGAAATCGAAAGTTTTTACGAATCCAATACTTTCTTCTATTGAAGATAGAAGAAAGTAATAATCGGTATGAATGTATTAATGCTGGGTGAAACAACAATTAATGAAAAAGGTATCTTAGTAAAAAATAAGTCTAATTCTCTCAAGGTAAATTTAGTAACAGTACTTCCAGTAAATGCATATGAAAAAGAAAGTAAAACGAATGTTGTTATTGATGCCCCTATTAACTTTGAGAACAAAATTTTTGAAAAATCCCCAGAAATAAATAAAACAGTGAATAGTGTTAAAAAGTGTGAAAATGTAACCCCTCAACCAATTATGCTGTCAAAAAAATTATTAGAATCCTCCGAAAAAGCCGTAAGTGAAAATGACGATGAAGACAAAAATGACGAAAGTGATGACGATAAGGTGCTTTTGAAGGACGAAAATAGTGTAAATGATGACAGTGAGGAAGAAGAGGAGCCTCGACGACAGAAACAAAATCAAATGAGTATTTTCCAGACAGATGATGATAGTGATGAAGAGGAGGAGCCACGCCGAAAGGGACGAAGTCAGGCGAATGTTTCCCAAATGAAGTCGCTAAAGCAAGAAAACACTTATTTGAAGAAAGATGAAAAACAAGTCCTACTTAGAAAAATTTCACAGTTAGCCGAAGAGTTGAAAGAGTTGAAGGAAAAAGTTGACGAAAATTCCAAACTCCTTAAAAGGAAGAAATCCAGAAAAAAGCCATCGACGATAGATTCCATCGAGTGTAAAAGACAGAATTTCCCAAAAGAAGAGACTGCCAGTGTAAATTTGAGAAAGTTGTTCATCCCATCACTTCCATTGACGACCACAATTAGCGAGATAGCCATATTATTTCCCAAAGCTGTACAAATAAAATTAGAAGTTTTCCCTACATATAAGAGTGCAACTATAGACTTTTCGGCTGAACTTGATGCAACAGAAGCCTTAAAAGGCATTAAAAAACTGAAAATGATCGATTAGAGGGTCTCGAGTTCGAGTCCCAAAGTAACTCCGAGTCCCAAAATAAAGATTTGAGTACACATATCAATAAACAATTTTCTAGAGTTATAAAAGAAAAATAAAACAAAATGCAAGTTGAGTAGACGTCCACCAAAAACTGTTACCATAGGCAACCAAGTTGCCGTAAACCCAAAATTGACTTTTTCCTGTGACTATGCAACAAAAAAAATGAAAAATGATAATATTGATGAAAATATTAGAAATGGACGCCATGAAGGCTCCTATTACACATTTACTCAAGCTAAGATCCTCAAATGTGGGATAACTTAGCTTAAAAGCAAAAAAAAAAAAAAATTTGAAGATTTGTAAAAAAAAAAACTGTAAATAAGTATGTTATTATTTTGTGTTGCTTTTGTGCTTGTTTTTTTTTTTTTTGTATTTTTCAGTGTGACCGCCTGGAGGACCAGCCGGATGCAGGACGGCCGAACCTGTAGAAACCTGTAGTGGAGTGACAAGCCCTTCTTGAATCCAAGGCTACATAGTTTAGTTTCTGTTTCCCGTACTCAGAATCCTAGTCATTTGATCATCAACGGAGTATCAGAATATTAAAGGAAATGCGTGCTTATGACGTGAATGACGCCACTTCCTGAAAATGCCGCTGCTAAGAGCGTTGGAGGGATGAGATTCAGTTTCGACGGAGAGTTTGACGAAGCTGCACACTAGATAGGTGCAAGGCTTGTTTATAAACTTCAGTTTTCACGTTCGACATATTGGTGAAGTACCAAGTGATTTATCTATGTGACGAGATATGAATAATTTGACGTACTATTAAAATAACTTTTGATAAGCAATTTTAATGCTCATTAGCATTTATGTAAATATTTGTACATATTAATTCTTTATTAAATTTTTAAGTAATTAGTAAATAATAGAATTGGTATTTTTAGTGTTCTTAAACGCCCACATCCCACATATATTC
The DNA here is from genome assembly GCA_963930645.1 of Salticus scenicus. Lineage (NCBI taxonomy): Eukaryota > Metazoa > Arthropoda > Arachnida > Araneae > Salticidae > Salticus > Salticus scenicus. The sequence goes on along the minus strand of OZ005651.1, from coordinate 306,533,376 downwards.
TATGAAGAAAGATGAAATAAAGTTGATAGATTGCTTTTTCAGAGCTTACCTACTTAATGCTACTTATTAATGTATTTGCCCTAAAAAAATAGCACAAATTTAACTACCATAAAATTCCGACAGTAACCCCTCACTCAACTATACCTTGCTCTGTGATTTTCAGATTTTTTTCATTTTTTAAAAACCTTCCGTTCTCTTGGATGTTACAATCTGAAGTTTTTTCTAAATTTTCAGCTTTTTAAAAGTTTCCGATAAATATCACACCTTCTAATTTTAATGATTTTTGTTTCTAAAAAAAGGGGGAGTTATAAACAGAATTTTACGGTATCAAGTCTTATTATTACTTCTTGGATCAATAATGAGGATAAATTATAGATTTGCTGAAATGTTAAATAAAATTAAACAGTGTTTACGATTTTATTATAATTAAAAAGAAATGCAAAATTGGGGATGAGTTTAGTAAAAAACGAAGGAAGCTGAACTTTATATAAATGAAACATGTTTTAAATAATATTCAAGAATTTGCACTATCATTTCCCCATCACCTTTATTATGATTGCTTCTAACCTGCCCTTTATATCTAGTTTAAAAAAAAATCTTTATACCAACATACTTTTAAACTTGCTGAGGAAAAAGAAACATAATTGATGAAAAAGGTGGGATGCTGTTGTTGTTTGGGTTGTTAAACCTTATAATAAAGAGGAATCACTGCATTTCAATTTCAATATGCAATTCACTTTCGATCCTATGTTTTTCATACAGGAAATTTATTTGAATTAAACTATATATATTATAACAATTTTAATATTGATTATTAACACTACTATGTAGAAATATTTATGGGTTTAATAAGCTATTTCAGCTAATGACAGTTAATATATCTGATATGTAACATATGTTAAACATCACCACTTTTTTTTTTTTTTTTTTTTTAATTATTAATGGTGTTCAAGGTAATAGTCTAATTATTGTATTTAATTGAAATTGATTGTAATGCATGTCTTTAAATAATATAAAATGTTGCCTAAACAATTATTTATATCCTTAAAATTTCTCAACTTGTAAATAGTCACAAATATCATTTTACATCAAAAACAATTTTTTTTCTACTTTACAGTCATAAATTCTGTGTTAATTTATTTATTAAATCTTTCATGTTTTTCTCATTGTTTTAATTTTTTCTTGCTTATTTTTCTTCTTTTTATAGTAATTTTTATCTTCATTTTAATTTTTTACTTTCTTACCATATAGTCTTGCAAGTTTTACAGGAACTTTTACTTTTGTTTCATAGTGTTTATTATTATATATACTGCATTATTTATAACATACAATTAATTTAAATTTTATTATTAGTTTTTTTTTTGTTGTTGTTGCTTTTAAATATATACATAAATGTAATATCTCTGAAATCCAATTCTGCCTTTCTTTGTTAGATTTTATTCAGAATTCTGGGTCTTTAAAGGCTTTATCGGACACAGCAACTTTTGAAACAACCAATTTTTGAGCCAACTTTAGCACCAATTTTTCCTCTGCGAAAACACCATGGAGGTTACAACAGATGGGTGAAAAGTTGGATGAAAGAAGTCTATCTTTTAATGCTTATCACTTTTCTTGGTGCAAATAAAATGCGCAGATTAGTGTTAAAATTCCTTTTCATTTGTGTAAAATATCACATTATTATTTCTATTTTGATCTTTGTTACGACTATTGTCATAACAGTATACGAAAATGAAAACGATTAATTCAAAATTCTTATCATTTGACAGTAAAATAAATGTGCTTAACGATAATATTTCTTGTTCAAATGTCCACTTTAAGCGATTTCAATGACAACTTTATCAATGCAGCACTAAAAAAGTTGGGCAAGTCCGGTGTGCACTATCATGCTGGGAGTAGATACAATTTTCTCTGGAAAATTGGCACTAATCAGTGGTTGCCTGTAAAGTCGTCGAGTCTGATAAGGCCTTAAGAGAAATAATAATGTTAATATATGAAGTATATTGATTTAATTTTAGTTATTACTATTTAAATAGATATAATTTAAAATGCATGTCATTTCCAAAACAAATAATACATAACAGTATAAAGAATTTTTAATAAAGAAATTTATCTTTAGGGCATATTATTAATGGAATAGAAAGCTTGTGTTACACACACATGTTTTTATTATTATTCCAGAAAGCAAATTATTCAGAAAGGTATCTGTGAAATAGAAGGGGGAGATTAAAACTTTTTTAAATTCCAAAATAATGTACATGAAAATACTTCACATCTTCCTTCCTATCTTATGTTTCTTAAATTATTTTTTCATACATTTTGATAAAGTTTATGGTTTTAAGTTAAGATTTGATGTGTTACTTTATTGATTCATTTGTTTTGCAGGCTGTTAGTTAATATATCTGGTTTCTTTACATTAGTGTATTTCATCCACTGATAAAAAAAAAAAAAAAAAAATTAATCTTATTGGTCATTGGTGTTTCAGTGATCTTGTATATGTTGCTTGGCTTCTACTATGCTGAATAGATCATCATTATTATTATTATATATATATAAAGTACTTATCACAAATACTACCTCAACTATGGAATGCTGTTAATTTAAACATTATTAAAACCAAATAAATAATTATTTCATACCATAAGATATTTATAGATAAAATTTCATTCTTTAAAATATATATCATCATTGTTGCAACTACAGGAATAAAGTCTGTTTTGCCGTTTTCGTCCAATTTAAAGGGCTGCTCTTTTTTCATAACAAAGATACCACTCTGATTATCCCTTTACCTCCACAGATGATGCATGCTTCAGAAAAATATTTGTAAGACTAAAATCATGTCTTAATGATTACAGTCAAAAATTAATATGGAAAAAAAAGGAAATTATTAATTGTGACAAAAGAATTGAGATAATTTAAAACACTACCCAAAGCCTTCCAAAAACATACACGCACTAGAACATAAGAAAAAAAAGTTGAAAAAACTGAAAAATATTCTTGCAGATGCAGCAATATTAATTTATGTTCAAAATGCTTTGAAGACTTCCACAAAAAAATTATTTCTGAAATACAGAGTTAAATGCATGTAAGCCTCAATTAATTTTGTGCTCATAATTTCAGTTATAAAATAATGTACACATGACAGGGCTTAACTGATTTATATAATTAATACTTGCTCCAAACTAAAATCAGTTCACAGTTACTTATGTGAAAAGAGATAATATAGAGGTAATACAGAGCTAAAATTATACTTTCATTAAAAGAAAAAGCATTTACTAGAACATCACTCAATAAATTATGAGGCTGATACTTAGATGGCACACCTATAATGAAAAATCCATATGATGAAAGCACCAATCTTCAAATGATATGAATCACAATTCACAACAATCTGAGCATTAGATTACAAGTTATAATGGTGATAGTGATGCTATTTTTATAATTTTCAAAACAATGGAAAAAAGGGATTTTATGTGTAGATTAAACAATGTTTTTTGAAAAAAAATTTGCTAAGGCAATGGCTTAAAATATAAAAGGGATTCAGCTCAACTAAAAGTAACCATCAAACGTTGTTTTACAGATTTTCAACATGGTATAGAGACAACGATATTGAACACTCTGATCACCTGAATTCAAGTGTCATTATAAAAAAAAAAAAAAGTGTACAAAATTGTTTTGGAAGACCATAAAAGTGAAGCTGTGACATAGCTGACACCTAGATATCAAAAGGCAGTATATGTACTATCTTAAATAAACATTTGTCTATGCTGTGTTCAAAGCTGGTGCTGTGCTCGCTCAGAAGGATAAAAAACAATGTATTGATGATTTAGAGCACTGTTTGGAGTTGTTTCACCGTTATAAAATTTCTTGCACCAGCATATGACAATAAATGAAACATGGATCCACCACTACACCTGGAATCACATCGTCAGTCAGCTGAGAAGATAGCAGCCAGTGAAATCCATCTAAAGCAATCAATATCAAATGTTGACTGGTAAGGATTTGGCCTGTGTATTTTGAGATGTGCAAGATATTATATTCGCCAAATACCTTGAGAAAGGAATAACCATCAAAGTCAAGTATTTTATGTCATTATTGACACATTTGAAAAATGAAAATGATAAAAAAAAAAAACAGTCCCAAATGCAAAGGAAAAGTTTCTCTTTCACGAAGACAATCTACTGCATAACAAGTCAATGGATTGATGTTTGAATACCTTCCTCATCCACAGTATGCTCTGCTCACTTCCAGCGACTACTACCTTTTTGCAGTCCCATAGCCGCCAACTTTAGAGGTTTAAAAAATAGGAATATTTCTACTTGAAAACAGAAAGGAAAAAAAATCGCAATCCCAAAATATGAAGAATATAGAAATTTTAAAAAATACATAATATCAAATCAAATTTTGAAGCACACATTTGCCAAATAGCTTAAATGGGTAGAATATACACTAAATAAAGTTGTTAAAGAACTACTGGTCTCTATTTTTAAGATTATATTAAATAACTATTTAGAAACAAATTTTAAACAGTTTTGTGATAATTTTTTTAATGCAAAAATATCTAATATTTTATGGTGAATTTAAATTTTAATAGATAAAATAATAATAATTATCTTTAAAAATTTACTGATAGGATAGTGAAGTAAAAAGAACATGAATTAAAACCAGCTTTAAAGTCTATTTCTGAAGTAAGAATTTTACTAGTCAAATTTAGTGACACAGTTTTTTTTAACTTGAGGGGTAAATATGGCAATATTCTATTAAACATTTGCATTGTGCATTTCTTATCGCACATTTTCAATTAATGGTGTTATTTACCTTGCATAACTAGCATTTTTCATTTGACAACATAATATTTTAAATATATTAAAAAAAAAAGGGGATTCAAAAAGTTCAGCAATTAGTTTTATAATAGTCACATATATAGGGAAATATTGAGCACTTTTAGCACTTTATTGGTTCTAGAATCCAATAAAACAAATTTATTATGAATGTTCATTCTTATGATGTACTTTGGGAATCAAAGGATGTTTGATCACTAATTGCCAGTTGAAGAGGGAGAAAGGGAATTGGGGAGGGGATAAAAAAAAAAAACAATTACACAAGTTGGAAATACAGTTGAGGATCTATAATCTGCATACCCATAATTCGCAATTGTCTATAATCCACACTCACTTTGCAAATGTAAACAAAAGATTTTGGAGTAACGAAAATCCAATATTTTGGATGTATATGAGAAAATATGATGTTAATTCACATACTAAAATGAAAAAAAAAAAAAATGAGTGTAAAACTTAATTTAGATATACATAATTAATTTAAAAAGAGAAAAAAAAAAATTATATTTTGTTGCCTTATACTTTTTCAGTGAATCTGAATATTGTCTGAATAATATTCAATTACTGATCAAATAAAACACATGCAAGTGCAGTTTTTTTTTAACTCCTGCCAGTAACAGCATTGCTCATTGGTTTAAAAAAATGGCATATGCGTTGGTGGGATTGTGTATTTTCACAGATCTTTAAGGACCATTAGTGTAAATGTTCTTTTTAGGGTGGTATTTCAAAAATACACAAAACTATTAAGGAAAAATTTATACCAGCATTTGTTTTGAAGATAAGATCTGCAATGCAGTCATTAAAAAGTGCATCAAACTAATCACATTGCAAGTATTTGGCTGCATGTTGTTAATCACAGTCCAGAAGTACATTTTTTTTTTTTTTCTTTAAATGAATTACTCATTCAAGGGTTTAAATTATGCATTGTTTCTAATTCATTAAATAAATTTTATTGTTTTATATATTTATTAGTATTACATTCATTACATTATATAAAAACAAACAATTCTAATTCTATCTTCATTAAATAAAGTTTATAGTTTTATGTGCCTTATTACTAATTCATATAGAGAGGAAATGGCATCATTGATCTATAATTTGCAAAAATCTATAATCCGCACAAGTTCTAGAACCAAGGTGTGCAGATTAAAGATCTTCAACTGTAGTGAACAATTCTACTTCCTTTAAATTTCTAGAATCTAAAAAAGCAAGTTTAAATTAATATTGGCTGTCGTGCTGTAGATAATGGAAGATTGGGAACCTTGAGGCTTCTGGAGAGCATTTGATCACTGATTTACACAAGGTTTTTTTTTTTTTTTTTTTTTTTTTTAACAATCAATATTGACTTTTTAAAAAAGCAGAAATCAATTAAAAATCAGAAGGCAGGTGATTAACTTAAAAATCTGAAAACTTCTGCCAAAATCAGAGAAGTTGGCATTATTGCAGTCCTTATAAAGATGCTTCAGTGAAAGAGATTTGTATCAAATGCTGAAGTCTTAGCCACAACATAAGAGTATTTTGAGTTCAAAATTAAATGTATTACAAAAAAGGCATTAAAATGTTAGAAAAATATTGAAAAGAATGTATTATTCTTGAAGGCAACTGTGCTGATGAATAAAAAAAAAAATTGCAAAAAAGATTTTTCTTAATAGCTAGTGATTTATGGAGTGATGTGTTATAGTTACACTAATAAACATTAAAATAAGACAACTTTTGACCCCTCTCTATATAACATTTATTTATAGGGATAATTTGGATAAATAAATGCAGGCTTAGACTAAGAAAATAGTTTATATATTGAAATTTTACATATAAAGACACTGTTGATTCAATTTCATTTTATAGCTAAGTGATATTCTTACTTAGTGTTATTGGTTTTATAAGGTACCACAATTAAAATATTCACGAAAAGCTTTATTTTTTACACAGGATAGAAAATATCACATAACAAAGTGGAGAAATAAAAAAAATATATATCCATGCCATTAATACTTGAAGAAATAGTTCTAATGATTTCTTCACCATTCTTCTCTCTCTACATACACACACACACACAAAAAAAAAAAAAAAAAGAGGTTGAATTAATTATTAAAACTAGGATGCAAAAGAAAAGTCAAAATTAAATTCTACATGGAATAACTAAAAATGAAGTTATATTTATTTATTTATTTATTATTATTATTTTTTTTTAACTTTACAATTTACATTAACTGCAATATTTATTGCAAAATAAAACTATAACACCTATAAAGGCCAAGGATATTCATAAGTATTTCAGTTTTTCAAAATATTTTGAGTGAATAAATGATCTTTTTTTGACACTGTCATAGTACATAATATAATTTAAACTTGTTTATTATTATACATATCTAAACAGATAAAATGATTATCAGCAATATTTTACCTGGCCCGCTGGTGCAATAACACTCAGTTCAACCAAGTAAGATTGGGAAACAGGCTCAATTGATTCAAGGTTGTTCGGCTGAAGAATCTGCAACATTAGTAATATATATATATATATAAACAAAAACAAAATTAAGTGCTATTCAATATTGTTTTAACTTTTACAGATAATAATAATAAAACATACTATGAAATATATGTACACAAAACAAAAAACAATTTCATTTTAAAACTAATTCAAAGGCAGTTTAAAATAGAATTATTTCACAAATCCCCCCCCCCCCTTAAACAGCATAAGAAAGAAGATTAACAGTCTAATTTCCAGTGATCTAGAACTACAGACCTGAAATATAACTAGACCACTCAAAGCTGTTTTTTTTTTCCTACAGAGGAGTGTGAAGCAATTTGGAGGTCCCTCACAATATCTGTCAGACACCTCATTTTGTTTAAGTTCACATAACTTAATGTGCATTTTGGAAGTTGATTTTGCTTTTCTACAAAATAAATGTGTTTGATTTTTCGTAGGAAGTTATTTTTTCCTTTTTAAGGTTAAAATATATTCTTCATTAAGAAATAAATCTTGTGTTATTTTTATTTATTTATTTATTTATTTTTGAGTTGTTTTATATGCAATTTCTAACTTCATAACAGAGAAAGTAAATATGTCTAGGTTGATGAAAACTGTTAAAATATGTTGTAAACCTCGCTGTATAGCTTTAAATTTCTGAAAGTTTCATTAAAACAAAATTATTTAATCTTTATTCTAAGCAATTTCCAAGTTCCTCCTCAAATGTAAATAAATATATCATGTCAAAGTAAAGATAGCACAACATTAAAATTTGAAAATGCATAAATAAATAAATTTTTAATCTAATTTTGTGGATGTATAAAGCAAATAGACAAAATAATAATAACAATAAAGCATATTCTATATCATTTTATATATTTATATTTATTTTGTACTAAAGGAAAAAATGAACACAATTATGTACTAATTTTTTCATATTACAAATATTTAACAAGAAAGAAAATGTGGCTGCAAAGATTTTAAACACTTTCCAACAATGCTTATACATTACACTGTCAACTTCAACTTTTACACTGTGAATCTTCAATTCTTAGACAATGTTTTAAGCATTAAAAGTGTAAAACACATTTTAAAATGTATTTTGAACAGTTTATATGTATGTAAAATAAAATGCGTCTGGATATTTTTGCGTGGCTCTGTAAACCAAATATTAATGCTAAACCACAAATGATACCTGAAATTTTAGCAAACGTTTTTGTATGGGGAGAGAACATATAATTTAATGCAGAAAGATCCAATCCTCTCATTATGAGAAATATTAATTTTAATTAGGTTTATTAGTCATATGAAATTGGTATTTTAGTCTTATTTTTATATTAAGTAATTAAATTTATTTTTATTTTAAGTAATTAAATTTATTTTAAGTAATTAAATTTATTTTTATTTTAAGTAATTAAATTTATTTTTATAAATTTAATTATCAGAAAACTTATTATAATAGAATAAAATCCCCCTCTCTAATCATACTATATTTTATTAAAAAAAAAAAAAATCCTTTGCTTAATTTAAATAATCTAGATTATTAAATACATTACAAATACCTTTACCACCTTTTGTATAGTACTTTCAACTATAATTTGTGGTCAACTTCAGTAGAGTTTTCGGCTCTCACTGTTTGTTGTTCCTGGAATTTATCTTATTTGCATTCTTCCTTTCACTTCAATTCTATTTGTTGTTGACATTCTTGGGAAATGATGCTGTACTCACAATCATTTACAGCTGAGTGGCAAGTAAGTATCTCTAGAGCTTCACATTTTAGTGCATAGGAATGTGGGTTGTAATGAGCTATTTTTTGGGTGGTTATAGTAATAGGGTTAATTAGGTTAGTCTTAGAAAAACTGTAGAAGGTTTATTAAATTTTAAATCAGAAAAGTGTTCTTTTTCGGGATCTTTGATTTTTCTTTTAATCATTCCCATGTACGATGCATTTTTGTAAATTGTTAGTTTTAATAAGGGTTTGACCAATTTTATTGTCGCCACAGGTTTCATTCATTTTATTAAAAATAAGTTGGTTTATTTCAGGAATATCAATAGAGGGGTTAATTGAAAAAAGAAGGGATAATTAGGAGGGTAGTTTTTATAATTTATTTTCTTGCTTAATCCAAAAGTGAAGTTTATTCCTATGTTGTTCTTGAAGCTGATATCATTCTATTTTACTAAAATGGTTTATTTTACTAATAAGCAAAGTGAAGTCTTCGGGGGAGGTAAGAGAAGCCTGTTCTGATATTAAGATATGTTGTTGTTTTAATTTATAAGTTTGACTTTTGTCTTATGTATTTCTTTAAGATAACTAATTCAGAGTTTTTGGTGAAAGTGTTTCCAGATAAAAGCAGTTTTTATTTTGAGGAATTTTGGCGTTATACAGTAGTCTAAACAATCTTCCAGAAAAGAAATGTAGGTTAATTTTCTTAAACATATCAAATCAAAAATTTAATTCACATCAAGAAAGTTTGTTATATGGGTTCAAAATTCATTCTTAATGACAATTTTAACATTAAAGATGCTATTGCACACATTGAAATCCCACTGGACTTCATCTCCCTCCCCCCTCAAAAACATCAATCTATTAGGGATATTGCCCAAAAAATTTCTTAAAAAGCCATTTCTTCAAGTAATTCAGATCATGCTGATATTAAATGCCTCCAGTTAATTAAAAATAGGGATATCACTTGCTTGATCACAGATAAAATTTTCACATATCCATTATGGACTGGGAAAATGCAATATGATTTTTGAAACTATTAATAAAATGGATATAACTATTTCTAAAACTAATTCCCTTAAAAAACTAATTGATAAAATGAAATTTTTCATTTAAACTAAAACTTAGTTTAAAAATAATAATTCCTCCCCTTACTCCCCCCCCCCCAAAAAAAAAAAAAAATTCCATAACAATTTCTCAGTTATACCTTGGTTATTTGGTTAAAAAGAACATAAAAATCCCTATTGTTAATAAATCTAAAGGCCTTACATATGATTTAGAAATCTATATGAAAGACATTTGTAAAGCTATTCTTCTCCCTTCTGAAACCAGTTTAAATTCTACTGAAGTGTTTATTCAAAAACTTCGTAATTGTGATATTCTTAACTCTGACACCATGATTAATTTTGACATTAAAGACCTCTATCCCTCAATTTTTATTCCTGAAATAAACCAACTTATTTCTAACAAAATAACTGAAATTTATGGAGACAATAAAATCAATGAAACCCTTATTAGAACTATAAATTTACTAATAAATTTAATTTAAAAGGCCTACTTGGAAATTCTTGCAAAAACTTTTTCAGTACGAGTCCATACCATCTTCAGGCCTAATTCCAGATGTCAGCTAAAATTAGCAAATTACGAAAATTATCATTATGCTGTGAATCACGAAGCAATAGAAATAATACAGAACATGCACAGTTGTAACCAGAACAAACCATCGACAGACATCGACAGGTGGAGACATCTGATTAAGAAGAAAAGGAAGGAGTGACAGAAGTGCTAAACAGCAGACATGGATTTATGCTAGAAGATGGTCCGTACCGAAAAAGATTTTGCAAAAATTTAAAAGTAGATCTTCTAAATTAAATTTATTAGTATAATTTAGGAAGTTTTTAATTAGATTTTTAAGTACAAAAATGTACTACTTAATGATTCATATTTTTCCTTTAATTAAAAAATGTAAGGCAACAAAAGGTGTCCCCATCAATATCCAATTTCTGATATCAGTGCAGTATTAAAATTATGAACTCTGGAAGAATCTTTCAATAATTTCTCTAATGACTCTAAAATCTGGCTTTGTTATGAAGATGACATTTTTGCCATCATTCCTAATAATAGCACCCCCCCCCCAATTAAATTCTCAGCACTGTTATGAAAATGACATTTTTGCCATCATTCCTAATAATAGCAACCCCCCCCCCCAATTAAATTCTCAGCAATTTTAACAATCTCGATAAAAATATTAATTTTTTCTAGAAATTAAAATCATCAATAATTTAAACTTTCTTGGTGTGAAAATTTTGAAAACCAACAATACTTTTGACACCACTATCTATAAAAAATCCACTGATAATAAAAAAAATAATGAATCATAAATGTAAACCCCCTCCCTTTTCTTTATGAATTAGCTGCCCTCCACTTCTTTATTAATCGTGCCATTCTAATTACTTCCAATAGTACCTTATTAAAAATCAAACTTAACTACAATAAAGTTGGTGAGTACAATTTTAATCCAAAATCTTTATAAAAAACACATAAAAATAGTTAATTCTATTGACAGCACCCAAAAAGAAAAAAACATCTCTTTACTTCCTCGATACCATATTACACTGACAGAAAAAAAAATCCCAACACAAGAAAAAATTATTGTAGAGTAATGAAATTCGGACAATGCATTTGTCAAGTTAACATGTTTAATTGATTAAATTTTCAAGATCACAGGTTAATTTAAGCTCAAGAAAATACATTTCAAATGTGAAATGCAGTTACATTAATAGCCAGTGTAACCTCCAGAATTTTGAATGCAAGCCTACAAACATGCATGCATTGTGTCATACAGGTGCCGAATGTCACTTTGTGGTAAGGAGTTCCATGCTTGTTGTACTTGTTCTGCCAAGACTGGGACGGTCAGTGCTGGCTGTGGATGATGCTGAACTTGTCGTCCAATGATATCCCATACATGCTCAATTGGAGACAGATCTGGTATCTCACAGGCCAAGGTAACATGTCGACATTTTGTAGAGCATGTTAAATTACAACAGTGGTATGAGGGCGAGCGTTATCCTATTAGAAAAATCCCCCTTGAATAATGTTCATGAATGGCAGCACTACAGGTTGAATTACCAGACAGATGTACAAATTTATAGTCGGGATAACCACGAGTGTCCAGCTGACATAGGAAATAGCTCCCCAGATCATGACTCCAGGTGTAAGTCCAGTGTGTCTAGGCCACAGACAGTTTGGTTGCAGGGATTCCCCTGGCTTCCTTCTGACCAACACACGGCCACCACTGGCACCAAGGCAAAACCTGCTTTCATCAGAAAACACAACATTTCTCCACTTCGTCTTCCAATAAGCTCTGGCTTGACACCACTGGCATTGCAAACGGCAATGGCTTGGAGTCAGTAGAATGCACACTACAGGTCATCCGGCTCAGAGCTGTCCTTGAAGTAACCGATTTCTAACAGTTTGTTGTGCCATTGTGGTACCAACTGAAGTTCAAATTTTTGCCGCAGACGCCACAGCCATACACCGAATATGGCAGTCTTCCCTCTCAGTAGTACCACATGGCCACCCGGAACCCGGTCTTCTTGAAGCAGTACCATCCCTTAACCACTGCACCCAACAATCATGCACAGTGGATACATTCTGGCTAAGTCTTTCTGCAATACCGCAGAAATAAAATCCACCTTCTTGTAGCCTTATTACAAGACCTCGTTCAAACTCGGTGAGCTGTGGATAATGACTTCTTCGTCTTCTTAAAGGAATTCTTCGATAACATCAACTCAATTTGTCAAATTTCAAAGATCAATAATGCTCACAAACTTTACAGCATGCATTTAAAGCAAACCTGATTTGCAAGTTTTGAGTGGCGCAACTAGCGGCACACTTATGCGCGAAGAGCGAAATTTTAATCAATATCATCTTTCAGATGTATAAACATGCCTACAAATTTCGTTTATCTAACACAAGTCTTTATTGGTGTTGGTTTTTTTTTTTTTTTTTTGTCAGTGTATAAAGATGCTGCCATCAAAATTAAAAATCAAAGCAAAATACATAGTATAAATATTCCTGTTAAACCCAATAAAAACATATTTCAATGCATAAGCAATGAAAAAGACCCAATAAATTTTAAATTGCTGGCATTTATAAAATTAATTTTAGCTTCATAGGTAACAAAAATTCATCCTATGTGGGAATGACTAAAAGAAAAGTCAAAGACTGCAAAAAAGAATTTCTTTCTTATTTAAAATTTAATAAATCTTCTACAGCTTTCTCCAGGACTAACCTAATCGGGGTGGCTACAGAAATTCAGAAAAAAAGTTCCTTGATTTTTCCATGATTTCCATGACCAATTTTGACGTATTTCCATGATTTCCGTTACCTATTATATGACATTCTATAATTTTGAGTGTAATTCCTCTAGTTTAGCATGCTCGCTAAACCACTGCAATTCAAAAAACTATACTGATGACCAAAAATATCTCAATCTACATTTCTTTTTTTTTCTTAGTTCACTTACAAAAAGGAAAATAAAATGAAAAATTCAAAATATGACTCATTTTAATTTGCACAACATAATAACATCAAGACATAAAATTATTCCTCAAGTTGTTGCACTAAAAATATTTGTTTCTTTTTTAATGTTAACTTGGTGAGATTCAACTAGAAGGCAGCCAATCCTGTGCAATCATTTTTAAGATAACACCTGTTTGGCGATCTTTCAGTCATGCTTGTTGGGCAAAAATAAAAATTTCCGTGATTTTTGGGAATTTTTACAAAGTTTCCTGATTTTTTCCTATTTCCAGATTGATAAACTACCCTGATTTTTCCATGATTTCCCTGATTGTCACCACCCTGCTAATTAACCCCATTAACATAAATACTATAACTACCCAAAAAATAGCTCATTACAACTCACATTCCTATGCACTAAAAGGTTAGCTCTTGAGATACTAACTTGCCCCTCAGTCATAAACGACCGCATACCCTAAGATTGGCAACAGTAAATAGAAGAACTGAAGCAAAAGGAAGAATGAAAACAAGATAAATTCTGGGAATGATGAACAGTGAGAGCCAAAAACAATACTAAAGATGACCACGAATGGTGGCCAAAAATACTATATAAAAAGCTATAAAGGTATTTGTAAAGCATTTAACAGCTTTATAAAAAAAAATTTAATTCATCTATATAATCTATGTTAATTTCATTATGTCTTAATATTAAGTTATTAAAAAAGCTTTTAAAAAAATACAAAAAAGAAAAGAAAATCTCTCACAAACCAGCAGCGCCAGGATATCATATGTTTGAATTATGAAGGGGGGGGGGAGAACTTTTGTAAAGTGGAATTACTTTTGTGTAGCTCTGTATATATTGTCAAAAAAGCAGAATAAGCCCACATAGTGTACTAAATTTAAAAAGCAAAATAATAATAATAATAAATAAAAAACTTATACAGCTGAAATTGTCCTTCAAACGATTCTAATCATATCCTATTCTTTAGGATATATGCAAATAGGAATCTGTATTAATTTCATGTTAATTTGTGCAAGATATTAAACAAGTTTTTCCCATAGAATGTAATGTAACAGATTTATTCTGAGAGTTTCTGTACAAATATAAAATAACAGTAGTGCTAAAAATAACATTTGTTTGAATTTTGGGAAAGAATTAATACATATACATATTTCATAGCTTTATTTGTAAAAAGAATGCTGAAAATAAATTTCTTTTTTGTAGCCCTATAGAGTGTCTAACTATAGAATATATTTCAAATATTTTATAAAATTGTAAAATAGTTAAAAAAAAAAAAAAAAAAAAAAAACTCTATAACACAGTCAAAGTTTTTCAAGCAATATCAAATTATAACTGAAATAGATCTGAATAATTAATCATTAGCACTAATCATAGCCAATTATTTAGAAAGCATACAGATTGTTTATCACGAACTCATATTACATGGCAACATTTATAACTGCAATTTATTGTGCTGGAACAAGCATTATAACACTTAAACTGATTTCAGCATACCACACAGAGTGTGCAACTTGAGAAACTGTTCTATTTGTTTCAAGAGTAGTGGTTATCGATTGGTATAGTTCCAGTTATAAGTCTATGTTTAGAACATTAATGAAGACTAACATTTTTTTCTCTATTCAAACTTTCTCTCAAGTTGTAAAATATGTGCAAATATATTCAGTCTATTGGAAAGAAATGGCCAGACATTCATCATGATGTAAATTTTATATCAAAATATTTTTTAGGTAAATTTAAACTTTGTGTTTTAATTTTTCAGCGAAGCAGGATTACAAAAAGTTTTAAATATATCGTAATATAAACAATATTCTAAAAGATTTTCACATTTTTTTGTTTTTAAATTTTAGACAGCAGTAAAAACATAGAATGCATGTATAAGAAATATAAAAGTCAATATGAAATACAGAAAGAAAAGTTGTTGAAATACTAACACGACAAATTTTAGACACTGTCACCTTCATTCGCCCTTTACGGAACATGAAGCCTTTCACCACAAATTCATAATCAAGTCTGAAAATAAATAAATGCTAAATAAACCTTTGAGAACTGAAAAGAAAAAAAAATATACTAAGAATCTTAAAAAACTATATATACCTAAATCCAATTTCTGTGAGAAATTGCACTAAATTACTTGATGTATCACAATCAATGCAGCTACGCACTAAAGTGGAACGGTTCTTATCTCCAACTTCAGGCTGCCCAATATATCGTAGATGCCTAGAGATAAATATTTAATTTTAAAGAAAAAATATACATAAATAAGAAAACATTGAACAATGTTAATGATGTTATAAAAATTGAGAGTGCTCTTTTAGAAAAATTTACCTTTAATACTACCAATTTTCTTTTAGAATGCTGCCTGATATATTAACTTTATCTTTTGAAATCCCTTGTCTCCTGCTCTCTTTACAATAATTCACTTTACATTTGCAGAAATTGTGTTGTAAAGATTATAGACTATATATTGTATACTGCTGGCTGGTAAAAAAATACTTCACTGGTGCGAATTTCTAAAAATTCCCTACCGCTGGTTATTGATGAATCTATAATAAGTTCTATTATGTAATTCAATTTTTTAGAAAAATTATTTATTGAAGAATAAGGATTTTTGTAAACTCTGATAATAATATGCAAAATGTGTTAACTTTTTCATGTTGTTTACCTACAAAATTCTTATTTTTCATCATTCAAGACTTTTTTTTTTTTTTTTAAGCTATGCAATTTTTTTTTACTGTAACATTATTACAATTTTTCTTCTAGTTGCAAAAGCTTCCTCTTTTTATCCATTAGTAGCTGCAAACAAAGTCGCTAATCTCTCAATGCCAAGAATAAGCAGGTATTAGATGAAAAGATATTTTTCAGCATTCTTCCCATTACACAAATTTTTCTCATGAGTGATTTCCCAAATGACAGATCACTTTACTGCTAATTTTTTCCACAAATGATTGATTGGTTGCTTAGGCACAATTTGTTTCACTGCCATTTGCTGAAATATGCAATTATTTTGCTGCTAATCAACAACATTCATGCTTTTAATTTAAATATATTGATAAAATGCAAAAATTATTACACAACTAATTTTTCATAAAGATCATTTTTTCTCCCTGCTAATTTTTGACATGTGTATATATATATTATATTTCTCTGCTTGCTTTTGAAATATGCATTTTTTCAAAAGATCTTTAAAAGATTAACTGCTGAAGTATATGATTATTTTATTGCTAATCAACAAAATTTGTAAGTTTTCCTCTGAGACTGATTGATACAATATACAGGGTGTTTATAAAGTCCCGGACCCATTTTGATGTTTAATAACTCATAAAATAATAAAGATAGATTAAAATTAATAACATAAATGATTAGATAGACTCAAAAAGTTTCATGACCCTCGTCAATGAACTTCCACGTGTGCCCCCTTCATCGCATGGAGAATATCAAGTTGATAGTCAATTTCACGCCAGGTAGCGGCAAGCATGTTGGCATCCACAGAGGCTATTGCGGTTGTAATTCTGACTTTTAGGTCATCAATGTTCGACACTCTCCTCCTGTAAACATAGTCCTTTACAAATCCCCAAAGGAAAAAGTCCAGCGGTGTTATATCAGGTGATCTGGGTGGCCAAGGAATTGGACCCCCTCGCCCAATCCATCTTCCCGGAAAATGGTCATTCAAAGAACTACGAACGATGGTACCCCAATGAGGTGGTGCACCATCTTGTTGCAAAAAGACATGTGGCTGAAGCTCTTCTAGTTGTGGAAATACGAAGTTTGCCAACATGTCTAAGTATATGCCTGATGAGACCGTCTTTTTTGTAAAAAAGAAAGGCCCAATGACTCGGTCGTGCATTAGTCCACACCACACATTAACCTTTGGGGAATCCCTTTGTGCCTCACGGTATTCATGGGGGTTTTCAGATCCCCATATGCACACATTATGGTGATTAACAATGCCAGAAACATGAAAGGATGCTTCGTCGGAGAACATTATGCACTTCAGAAAATCAGCATCATCTTCTATCCTCCTTATCATAACTGTTGCAAAGGCCATCCTCCTAGGCGTAGGATCGTCCGGTTCCAAAACTTGAACAATTTGAACTTTGTATGCATGCAGTCTTATTTTTTTCTTAATAACCTTGTACACCATCGAAATTGGCATATCCAATTCTCTTGCCGCTGATCTCACAGATCTTCTAGGATTGTGTAAAAATGTCTCTCTGACACGGTCAACATCAAAATCACTTGTGCAGGGACGTCCGGAACGTATCTTATCTGCGATACTTCCAGTTTCTAGAGAATTATTTTTCCACCGCAAGATGCTGCTTTTGGATGGAGGATCTTTTTGGTAAATTCTTCTGCAATTTCTCTGTGCTTGCACTATCGATTTCGTTTCTATGTACCACCATAAAATCTGTGCTTTCTCTTGTGGTGCATGCATTCTCCTTAATATCCGCTCGAATAAGACATCACATACAAAAGTACTACACAGAACAAACACATCAAAAGTAAACATAACATGGCAATAGTTTCCAAAAACAAAAGAGAGAAAAATGCAATTAATAAGCAGACGATATTTAGAAAAGTACAGATATTTAGACTGGAAAATGAAATTATCTGAAATTAACCACATGCGCAGACGATATTTACAAAATTAAAGATATTCAAACCTGAAAAGAAAATATATGAGTTATTCCATCAATAAATGCCATAAGTTTGTTTATATCTTCATTATTTTATGAGTTATTAAACATCAAAATGGGTCCGGGACTTTATAAACACCCTGTATATTTTTTATGCCAATTTTGTTTAAAATGTGATCATTTTGCTACTGATTACTGAAACTTTCTTTTTTAGACCGACTGTTGAAGTAAGTAACTTTCTTACAAGGCTAATTAAGAAATACTTGCTATTGGCATCATGTTATGGCCCTTTGTTATGCCTTCTAGTGAGGTAATGTAAAAAAAAACTTCAGCAGAGGAAAATATGTTGACCGGTAAGTGTCAACTCTCTTACTCCAGAAATCAAAAATAATTTCTATTATTAATGGTCCATCGTTTATATTTATCAGGTAGCTTATTCAATATTTTACATATAAAAGAGCTTTCTTTTAACAAAAAAAAAAAAAAAAAGAAATAAAAAACTACAATTATTTTTTAAAAATTGTCAAGCATTTTGTAGTAAAAAAAAAAAAAACACTGAAAAACTTGTGTTAAAAGATGAAGAACAAGAACTGTGTAAAGACATAAAAAAATTATTTGTTTCAGATTGAAATAAAACAGCACAACCCTTCATTAAAAGGGAAAAATTTAACAAAGTGCAGCATCATACTATATTTTTTATAGTAATATTAGTCATTACTTCTTTAAAAAAAATATACAATATAAGCAGGGGTCCTTTTGCTGCCCCTTCACAAAATTCAAAACTCTAAAATGGGCCCCTTCACATAATTCAAATCCATAAAATGGGTCCCTTCACAAAATTCAAATTCAGAAAATGGTCCCTTCACAAAATTCAGATTTATAAAAACAGCCTTTTCATAAAATTTTGTTTTATAAAAATAATACTTTTGTAAAAATTTTCCATGTTTACTGTATTATTTTTAATGAGTGTCAAAACTTTTGTTTAATAAAATGCTATTAACTTGATATTAAACATTAGATAGAGTAACTGCTAAAATGAAAGGTTTCTAGTGATAGTTCTCTTTTACACAAAAATAAATAAAAATTTCACAAAAATAATTTGTTTTTCACAAAAATGGGCCCCAAAAATTGAAACCTGGATCAACCCTTGATAAGCAATATATATATATTTAATTTAAAAAAAAAAAAAAATGCAGGATGGACTGAATACTTAACCTATCCTTCAACATTCATTACTCTGTAAAAGCACTTATTTTCGCGAAAATGAAGATATCGGTGATTTCGCGAGCTGAAAATTTCGCGAATTTTATATGAATAGAACCGAAAGTTGAAAAATCCTAAAGTTAAAAAGTACCTAAATATAGAACTCGTTTTACATAAGGCATTTTAAGAAACTTCTTTTTATCCGAAAAATTCGTCCCCCCCCTCCCCACTGCTCTGAAAACAATTCATTCTTACAACGGTGCTTATACATCAACTTTGGCCTTGGCTGGTAAGTGAAAATTTCCCGATTTTTTATTGTTATTTGAGGCGGAAAAAAAAAAAAGTATTTCGCGAGCCTTAAATTTTCGTGATTACGATGGGCTCATGAAAATCACGAAAATTAAAGCCTGGCGAAAATAAGTGCTTTTACAGTATTAAGTAGATTGGAATGTAAAGGTTGATTTTATATACATATATATCAACTATGTGAAAAATACCAGAGTCAGGAATTGAACCCAGGCCCTCCGCTTAACGTGCAAATGTGATGGCTCAGTGGGAGAGCATTCTCACGTTAAATGGAGGGCCCAGGTTTGATTCCCAGCTCTGACATTTTTCACATAGTTGGTATATACATGTATATATATATAAATCAACCTTTACACTCCAATCTACTTAATACGAATATTCACAGTTGATGAATTCATGAATAAAAATTTCTAAAATTTATTACATTAATTTACTATTACATTATTATTATTACATATTTATTATTACATTAATTACTAAAATTTATTACATTTATTACTAAAATTTATTCTTTTGAAAATTGCTAAACTAATTTCAGAAAGGGTTATTAAAGACATAGCTGATTATAAATACAGAGAAAATAAAAATATCTACACTCCTTCTCATAATTATAAGGACACCTGTTTTTCTATATTAACTAAACACTGAACACTATTATTTAAACAAATATATTTTTAACTAATTTGAATTTCATTAATAGACTATATTTAAAAAGTTTCATCGTTTTTCTATCTTAAAAAACTTTAAATATGGTAAAAAGATGATTTTTCAGGTGTTCACAATTATAAGGACAGCTCGAATTTTAATAATGTTTTTCAGTTATTCTTTAAATTAATATTTTATGGGGTCTTTTTTTAGGGTTAAACAGTCAGACACTCTCTCTGGTATATATATATATATATATACACACATTTGTTTTTAATATTCAGTTTCAATACCATTTTGTATAGCAAATATGATATTCTTAATACATTTAAATTATTTAAAATTGCTTTCCACTTGCATGCACATTTCTAATATCTAAGTTAAGGTTTTTGCATATTTTAGGCCATGGGAAAGGCAATAATACAAAAGTTTCTTTCTTCAAACTATTTCCTATTGCTCTAAAAGTAGAGCAAAAATGTAAGTCTTGTTGAAAAAAATATTATTACCCCCCAAAATCTAACAAAAATCTGATAATTCAACGTTTAAAATTTGCGGATATTCTCTTGATGTTCATAATAATAGAAAAAATTACTAAATTCATTCTGCCTTCAGTAGAAGCAGCTCCCCCAGAGTACCATAGATCCACCTTCAAAATGCCCGATTCATATCTGCCTTTAAAAAATCTGCTCTGTCTTTCGCTATCTTCAGATCGTGCCAGTAACTCTTAAAATCATTTGGTTAATCAAGAATAAAATGTTTTTCATCCGAAAATGCAACATTTTACCATTTAATATTGTCTTTATTCAACTTTAACACAGACGTTCTTCTTCCGATTAAATGCTTATTGATTAGTACAGGTTTTTTATTCATTTTAACATACTATTAATTATTTTAAACATGAATAAACGTGGACCCTAACCTTTCGTTACAAATTACGAGCAAATTCAGTAGCAGTCATTATGAGTAGAACAGTAAGAGGAATTATGAGTCTTCGATCTCTGTAAAACAACTCTGATTTTGCATCAGATCTCTCCCCTGTCGAACCAGCAGTTCAACGTTTGATCACATTTCCTTCAGCAATTTTAGACCTTCGAATTTAATTAGAAATTCGGTGGATTGAAATTATCCTTTCACTTAAAAAACACATTTATCATACTTCACTACTTGAACGTTCTTTTTTTCGAGGAATTATCAGTAATGTCCGTCCAAGAAAAATTGAAGGCTTATATATGAATTAATCTAGCCCAGTAGTTAACAAATACGCATGTCAAATGTAATTTATCCGCTAGCAGGGTGTCAATGATTTAAATCAATTGATTTAAATCAGTGATTTTAATCATGATTTAAATCAATTGATTTTTTAAAAAAAATCATTGATTTAAATCAACTGATTTTTAAAAAATCATCGATTTAAATCTTTTTTAAAAATTTCTAGAATTTCTTTTCAAAATTTAAATCTAGTTAGTGCTGCCTTTTTCTCAAGTCTCCTTTCTTCTTTATTGTTGTCCTAAGAACACTCACTTGACCATTCTTATCTCTTCTCTTCAAATTCTCTCTTCTTGTTATGACCCTTGCATTGTTCCTTACCCTGCACCTGTATCCTTTAAGATTAGGAGGTAATAGAAGAGATTAACATTCTTTATCTGAAAAACTGTTTTTTCTAGTTTATTGTCCTAGAGCTTACATGTTCAATTACAATTATTGCTGTAGCACATGGTTTTTGCATCTGTTGAGCTGAAGTATTAGACTTTTGACATAGAAAATATTACTTGAGAAAAGCCTGTAGTTTAAACTACTAAAAAAATGTCTGCTGGAATAAAAAAAGATCCAATTTGGTTTTATTTCCATGATAAATTTGAAGTAGGTAAGAAAGGAAGCAGAGCTGTTTGCAAAAAGTGTGGAAAAGAAATGCAAGGTCTGGTTGCAAGGTTAAAAAATCATTTTTCCATTTGTGCAACTCAAACTATAAATGAAGATAAAGATGTAGATGATCCACAACTTTCTGAAGGTAAGTGTTATGCGTTTATGTTTAATTATTACATTGCAAATACCAAATAATTAAAATGTAAACAGCACTACTTTAGGAGAGTTATTGGTGTAATTACATTTTATTTTTATTAATATCAATAGTTATTTTTAATTAATTGAAGAAACTTGCTGAAAATTAGAAATATTTTAACTTCATTTTTTAATTGAAATAAATGAATAAATAAGAATTAATCTCTGATAGTAAAATTTTTAATTAAAATGAAAATTTTATTCATTTTGCTTATTATATTCCTTCAAGTCAGCATTATTTTTCAGAATGAATTTAGCAAAATAAATGTTTCCAATGAAAATAAAAAAAAAAAAAAGATATTCAAAAACAACTTTATGTTAGTATAAAAAATTATGTTAGTATTTTGAAGTTTGTTGTACATTCAGAACCATTCAATGGACCCTTATTTGAAGATAAGGTGGTGAAAGAAGTAAACGCTTTAGATTGGTGGAAGTCTTTCTCAGTATTAAAGGATTGCATTTCATCGAAAGAACTTTTTGTAATAGAACAACTTATGACTGCAAAGGCCACATCTGCAGGGGTTGAAAGAATGTTTTCAACCTTTGGTTTTGTGCATTCTAAAATAAGAAACCAATTAGGGGTGGAAAAGGCTGCCAAACTGGCATTTTTGTTCAAATCTTTGAATAAATAAAAATAAATACTAATATTGTTCCTCCTGTGTGATATTAATATTTCTGTAAAGCTGTATTTCTAAAACCTTTCTTTTAAAATTTGTAAAGTAGGTCATTATGTGATTTGTCAATACTGCTAGGCTCTCGAAATTATCAACTTTGACAAAATACTTTAGGTAGTCATTTCATTATCTGCATACTAAACAAAGAAATATTTTATTTACAGCTTTGTACTATGAACAACTAGGTATTTATCAGCTCTATATATTGAGATTAATTATATTTAAAAAATATGAGTCTCTTTAAATGTTTATGTGTGTGTATGATTATATTTTTAAAAAATCGGATTTAAATCAAAAAAATCTGATTTAAATAAAAAAAATCATGATTTTTTTACACCCTGTCCGCTAGTAAGTTAAATAAAACGAAAAATCTGGATTGTCCCTATAATTATGAACATCTAGAAACGTGGAGAAAAACACATTTTGCATTATTTTTTATTAATTTTGTTTCATATTAAAAAAATTATAGCAATTTTGGTTTTTAGACTACTAGATATATTAAGTGCACTTAGTATAATCTTGTTCAGAATTATTTTTGCATTAGTTATTTCAAAATATAAAGTGTCCATATAAATATGAGAAGGAGTGTATGTCAACCTAATTAAATTAAAAAAATAATAAATAAATATCTTTGTAAGTAAACACTATAAATTGTGAAAAATTGTTTCATTGCAAAATGTTAAATGTTTGGTTTTAATACAACACCAATGAATGTTGCAGGATTAAGAATTGCAAACTTACATCAGGTTGGTTGGTTGGTTGTAGGATTTTAAGGCCGATTGACTCCGGATGTGTCCTAGGCCTAGAGGGGGAATGCCCTCCGTGGGGGTCTTTCTAAGGGGTCCTAGCCCGTATTTACGCGAGTTTCGGAGGAAACCACGGAAAACTCCGAACGGCTAGGTCGATGAGCGCGACCTGGGATCGAACCCGGCACCTCCCATCTACCAGCTTTGAGCGCAGAACCGCTCGGCCGCTGGTGGGCCAAACTTACATCAGGAAAAAGAAATTCATATATTAAAAAAAGACTGTATCGAAGGGTCATTCCATGCCAAATCGACCAGTCCCTTAACCTGACCACTTTGGAAATCAATCAAACATCCAGAAATCATTCTCTTTAATAATATAAATGAGAAAGTATTTTTAGATTTTTAATAAATTACTTTTTTTATTAAAAAAATTAGCAAAATTTTCTCTCGGGAGAGCAATCAAATTTTAAAAATCTGATTTGAATGTTTTTTTTAAGTTAATGTAAACATATAGACATTCTTTTAGGAAACACCTATTAATCAAATATATGCATAATAAATACAAATTCCAATTCAATACAAAAAAAAAAAATAATAATAATAATAATAGAGCATAAACATTTTCTTTCTTTAAAAGAATCATCACTTAATGCTGCACATCATATTTGCCCTTTCTTTCACTTTAGGTAAATCCTATGGAATTTTTGTTGCTTTGCATTTTAAGAATCTTTCAAAAATGGGGTTTTTTTAATTCTGTTTTTCAAATTCAACTCTTTGAACATGTTACCTTTTATCTTAGTGAACAATTAAAAAATAATAATTTTAAATAGCTTATTTCATTCAGTAAATGCAGTGCTCAATTTTTTCATCCCGAAACAAAATGATTAACTAATAAAATAAAAATGCAAAAGCTTTATTTTTAAATACAATATTTTTCATTATCCAACTGCTGATGGCAAATACATCCATTTACTGAGTGGTTGTTTTTTTCTACTACATACATTTATTTTAAAATTATGTAATTTTTAGCTTGTTTTTGAAGTATGCAAGTTTTAATAAATATTAAGAAGGCTTAGATTTAAGTGCATAATTATATTTTTTAATCTAAAATTGAAATAAACATATTTTTAGTATATCGCTAAAATTATATAGTGAAAACATCATTACAATTTAGTCCTTTCCAAATGTAGTCAAAGAGATAAAACATGAAACAAGTGTGAATAAGACTGATGTGCAGTCTTAACATGAAAATTTAACACAAACTGTCATTTTACCAGGTTCCAAGAACCATGGCTCCCTGCGATTCAGTAGAATAGCGGCTGTTCAGACGCGAACTTGAACAATAGAAACACCGTACAAGGCATAGTTACTCTCCTCTACGCTTGGTGCGCTAGTTACACGTCTTGTCTCGTAGTTAGGATATGTACTTACTTGTGCAAGAAACTTTTTGACCATTTAACGAATTATTTTTATTAAAACTATCTTTTAATGCACAAAACTGTTTGTTGCAAATGCAGAATGTTTTAAGAAGATTATTTGTGGATAAATAATTATTTATTTCTGCATTTATTCTTGAAAGTTCAGCTATTTAAAAAATTTCTGCTAAAAATGTTTTAACAAATTTAAAATAAACAAATAATAATAATAACATAGATCTTGTATGTATATATATATTAAAAAAAAAAAAAGTCACTAATTATAAACATAAAAATCTGTTTGAAATAAGCCAAATAATAATAGTAAAGATAAGAGGAAACTGTATGTAAGGAATATTTAATAATTGTGCTTGAAAAAACAAATCCATATTCGAAATCATTTTAAGTATGTATTACATTAGCATCTAAAATATTTATTTATTTTATTTTTTTAATAATATCTATATTTTGTACGTACAGTATAAAATTTTCTTTATGTTTTTTTTTTTTTTTTTTTTTTTTTTTTTTTAAATAATTGTCTTAGATATTTTTATTATACATATGCAATGAAACTCATTAGTAATTATTATACTAACATTTCTTGAAAATTATTCCAAAAATAAATAAATAAATGTTTAAAAAAGTTTTGGGGAAAGAAGTTCTTATGCTCCCTGCTAATTAATTCTTAATTCCCCCCCCCCCTTATCTTTTTGCTCCACTTGTGACCGAAAGGTTCTGCTCCCTAAGCTGGTAGAGGGGAGATGCCGGGTTCAAAGCCATGTTGCGATCGTTAATCCAGCCATTCTGATTTATTCGCAGTCTTTTCCAATACTTGGTTAAATGCGGGATAGAAAAAAAAATTATATTTACATTATCCCTAGTAGCAAAACATTTAATATTTAATAATATCTACTTCTTGTACGCACACCAAAAAATTCCTTTAATTTTATTATTATTATTATTATTATTATTATTATTTTGCTTTTTAATTGCTGTTTTACACACACATATATATAATCATTATACATATGCAGTGAAATATAGTAATTAGATAAAGTATTTAAATGCTATTGTGTTCACTCAGACACATACACATACCTTTATAAAAACAGAAAAATGAATTCAGGAGACCACAAAACGTATAAATCAGTGGCGTAGCGTGATATTTGAAACTGGGCATGCTCTGAAGCCAACTGTGGAAAAAGCACCACTTCTGAATTCGTTATCATTTCTTATAATTTAAGTACATAAATTTCCAATTTCTTCAAACCATAAATATAATTTTACACACGTATTTTATCGAATTTATCTTGACAGCATTTATTTAAATGCCACTTATTATAATTTATTGAAGAACCAGTAGGCTTTGCATGCTTCACTGGTCACTACATAAAAATGAATTTTCAAAGAAATTGAATCACTAATTTTTTATGCATCACTTTATACATATATATATAAATTCATTAAAGTCACGCAAAATATGGCAGTGATTTTCTTCCAATGTCGGATCCGGGTCCCCATTGCTTGTGATAGCGCTTTAAATCGCACCACAAATAGTTCTTATGCATGAACTTAATTGCTGAACATTTTAATAAAGTTTAAAATGTAATGAGTTCAATTATTTTTATTATATTGACATTTGCTACCAAAAGAAAAGAAGAAAAAAAATTAATAAATGATAAACGTTTTTCCCTTACAAAGAAATTTTTAATTTTCCAAATAAAAAATGGTTTTGAAGAGGCAACTATTGAAATAAAATACCTTATTTTGTTCAATTAAAATAAAAATCTGTCGATAGCTTCGCTTTTTAAAAGGCATCACCAGACAGAGAAAGCGTTGCTATGTAGTAACTGTAATAAGCTAGTAACCATTGCTAAGGAATGGAGACGATTAAAAATAAAAACCAGGCAATTTGAATAAAATTTAGGAAAAGGAAAAATTTGAGGAGATGGGGGCGGGGGGAAGAGATATTCTGATTCAAAAAAAAAAAAAAATCTTGATGAAGTTCGCATTTGCAGTATCCAAGCTATAAATTTGTCACATTTGTAGCTGTGTAATCAAAGGCCTTAGCTTCAGAGCCAAGTTCTTGCAAAAGGAAATTTTGATACCACTATTTTTATATTGAAAATTTTTACTTCATGAATCGTTGATATTCATTTTACCTGTTAAAAAAAATACTATATTAAAATAATGGTATCTAAATTTTTATTTGTGAAACTGTACAGAGTGCACGCAGACACACAGGGAGAGACAGACAATTCTCTTTACTCATGTAGAGAGACAACATAAGTAAAATTTTGATCATAATTTTATTTCTTTCGGAAGTTTTCGTTTGGTATGAATTGTTTAGGTAAAAAGAAAAAAAAAAAAAAAAAAAAAAAAAGCAGTAACTTTCCTGTCTTCTAAAATAACAGAGATATTTTTTCAGAAATTTATGCAAATTTCATTTTATTGTTGAATGATCATTTATAAATAAATTCAGTTTTTTCTCTTTGTGAAAAGTTTTTTTTTTTTTAATTACATCATTGTAAAATAAAGCATTAAATTTTACTTTATCAATAATAGTATTTTTGAACTGACAACATCATCAATCTATTCAGTCATTCTTGTTTGAGTAGATGGACAAAATGGAAAAACTAGTTCTCACTGACTTTTACGGAAGATAAGAAAATGAAAATCCCTAATACTTTAGCAGTACGGGAAAACTACAGGACATGCTCTCGATGAATAGCATGTCTTTGATCCTTTAAAGAGCGTAAATCCCCTTGTGTGGGAAAATTAGTGCAATGAATATTTCCTCACACAACAAAAATTCCCTATCCAAGGGTATGCTTTAGAAAAGTAGCATGCCTTACGGAGTAACCGGTCAGCAAACGATGTTTTCCAAGAATTATCTTATGTCACAGAAGGCATTTTCTTTCAGAATAGTTTTCGAAAATTAAATGACGGCTAATGGATGGATGGTAGCGAGTGATTAATAAAATTAGCTGTTAAATTATTATTCTTTCTTTCTTTTTTTAATCAAGATATGTTTGAAGTTTAGACAGTTTTTAGCGGGTATGCGGCGCATGCCTAGCATACCCAGAGAATACGCCACTGGTATAAATATACCAAAAACCCAGTGGATTATTATTTTTTCATGGATACAATATTTACTTTATAATAGTATATGTTTGAAAAGTAAAAATGAATTCAGGAAACCTTAAAACGTATAGATATACCAAATTCTCATAGTTCGATTTTCTTCAAAATTAAAAGTATTTTCTAACATAGTTTTATATAACTTTTTTAATTTCTCAACATATACTAAAGTGATAAATCTTTATTTGGAAATAACAACTCTAAAATAGTACACAAATGAAAAAGGAAAATTATGGACATTATAATAATTTTTACTTTCCGTACATGCATATTTAAGGAGAATATTGTAATCATGTCAAAAATCCGACTTTGAAATTTTAATGCTTCTATATGTTTTGAGGTGCCCTGAGTTCATTTTCAGTCATTGTAATTTTTTTTTTCTTTTTTACATAATCTCAGAATTATAAAAAATCTGCATGCATAGGCATTTCAATGAAACAATATTACGTATATTAAAATTTTACTAGGACTATTTAAATTAAATAAAGTTCAAAATTTTTAATATTTTAAAAATGTTTCCTGCTAACGAATTTTTCTTTACTTCCCTCGATTTTAGAGTATTACAATTTAAAATTATGTGGTTGTGTGGCTTAAGGGTGATTATTAGACTAGGGTCCTAGGCCTATAGGTGTATAATGCCCTCCGTGGGGCTCTTTGTAAGGGGTTAGGGGTCCCAGCCTGTATTTTTGTTAGTTTTGGAGAAAATCGCAGAAAACTCCTAACGACTAGGTCAATGAGTGTGACCTGGGGTCGAACCTGGCACATCCTATCTACCACAGTTTAATAATATAATCTAAGTGTGGTGTATTCATCAATAAGCTTTTTTTTTATTATTATTATTATGTTTGAATGTTAAAAATTTGAATTAAATTTCAGCATTCAAACATTCAATTATATTAAAAAAAAAAAAGAAAAAAAAAGAATCCACAAAGTAATATCGAAGTATGTTTAGAATATATTGTTAAAAACTGTAATAATGCAAAATCCAGTAAAAAAATAAATAAAAAATAAAAAAAAAAGAAATAATAATAATTAATAAGCAGGGAGCATTCAAAAAAATGATATATATATGTAGTTTTTTATTCAGATAGTTTTCAAGAAATTTTCATGTACTTATGTAAATTTTCATAATTCTAATGCAATAAATAACAAATATATATATTTAAAACATTTACTATCAACATAAAATGGCATCAGATGTTTCAAGATGCTCATATTTTGATACAAATTTAAAAAAAAATAAAAAATGTCTTTACAGAAAAATATTAAAATGCCCTCTATTTCATTATATATATATATATATATATATATATATATATATATATATTACTTGCAAATTTAATTCGTTTTTGATAAAGAAATGGTTCTAAAAGTTTATTATTTGGCATTAGTATTTCAAATCATCATTAAAGAGCGCGAATATCACGATGAATAAACAATCTTTTTATTGTATTTTTTATGATGAAAACATTTTAACAAACATATATAATTCTATATGCATTGATATAATTATTATGCCCATTTAAAAAAAATTTCGACATTTTAACGAGATTCTAGCGAGAACAAATGCATATATAAAATGTTATTCTTATGACCGGACCTTTAAATTAGAGATGAAGAAACAAGTCTTTTTATTATATTTTTTGTGGTGAAAACATTCTGACAAACAAACATATAATTCTACATGCCCTGATATTAATTATTGTGCATATTAAAAAAAAAAAAAATTTGGCATTTTAATGAGTTTACAGCGTTAATTACAAATGCTTCTGTATAATGTTATTCCTATGGCTAGACCTATAAATCAGGTGAAACCGAGACTTGTATACAGCGCCAATTACTGGGTAGCGGTAAAGTATGTAAGTTCTGGCTGTACGGGGTTTTCGCCTTGTCTGAACAGCCGGTATTGAATCGCAGGGAGCCATGCAAGAACTTACCAAAAATTAATATTTTTATTATTAAAAGAAAAAAAAAGCTGCACCATAATATTTTTCATAAATCTAAAATTATTACCATGGATTTTCAGGATGAGCCAAAGATTGCCTTGCCCTCACAACTAGAGGTGCAGTCGGGGCACCTACACAAATACAGTAAACAAGAAAAATACATCATTTTTATTATTTACACAATATCAATACAAAACTTTACAAATCTTAAAAAGAGACTTATTTTTTTCAGACTGTTCCAAAACGGAAAAAAAAAAAAAAAATAAATACATGAGTATTAGGCTTGTTTTCCGATATACTATTGAAATTATAGAGCTTTAATATGCAAGTTTGTTACCTGTAATTTAATATTTGATATAAACATCTAGCTCAATTGTTTATAATGGACAAAGTTATGGCATCGGCATTTTTTTTATTTTTATTTTTCTTCAAAGGCATAAAATTAGAAAGGAAATGGATATCCAGTATCCAGTTGAATTTGAAATATCTGACAGGATACTGGATATCAGTACTCTAGATACAGATATCTAGCCATATCAAGCCAGAGAGCTGAAGGGGGAGATTCAAACTAACTCTCCTGAGATGAAAATTAGATTATTAATAGGATAAGATCTAGTTTTGTAGTCCACTTAAGTTTGATGTACTTTGTGTTAATGTGTTAAAGTAATTCTAGTTTGCCAAAGCTAGAAGACACCGAGAGAGCAGTTTCTGCATTTGACTTCCATTTTATTACCTGCTACATTTGTATTATGTCATCTGTTTGGGAGTATGGTGGAAGATTAAGAGAATGAGTAGAAAAGTATGATTGTGTAGATATTTTCAATGATCAGGATGTCTACTGATTTTACAGAAAATTTTTTTTACAGTTATAAGTTTTATCTGATGGGAAATCAGATTTCGCTTACCTTTGCGCAAATGCAATCTCAAAATTCCATAAGAAGTCACTTCTAGGCGGTTTATGTCATGAGTGTGTTTCTTCATGTGACCAGACAAAAAAATATTATTAGCCACAGTGGGATCTTTTCTGCGTATCCAAGAGTAGAATAAAAATGCCTGAATTTATGTAATAAAATAAAAAAACACAGAAATTATGTGAAAGTACTAAAATCGGCACCAGATTCTTGTATGCAGAATTTCGAGTACATTTTGCATATTTCCTATTTTGTGCTGAAGCATAATAGTTTTCATGTAAACACGGTATTTTATAGTAATCATTTTCTCAAATTTGTACTAAAACCAACTTATTTAAAAAGAAATCAATGAACATAAAACAGATTTTTGACAAAAGTTCTTCAAAATATTCGAACAAGAAAATTGCACATATTTTGATAGTTAGACACAAAAATTATGCATATTTCATCAAACGTACCCCCAAAAAGCAGGAATCTCACTGATTTTTGGCTAAATATGTATTTAATATTTGTGGTATCAATTTTCAAAATAGCACAAATTTTGTTGATTATAGCAGTGAAAGTAGTTTCCTATCTTCATTTAGTAAAGTGGAGAAACAATCACTTATTTGAACAATTAGCCTTGATATAGGTAAATTTTGTTAATAAGCTGTAAAACGATGTATTACAACAATCTGCTGCTAGAATGTTATGTTGTTTTATTTTTATGTATAGAATAATGGCTTATTTCAGCACATAATTTGAATGATTAAATGTATAAATTTTATCAGCGAAATGATACAGTATTTCGATAGACTTTCGTATCACGTATTTCGGCAATCATGCATAAATAACCCAGACAGCACATCGCCTCCCAAGGATATCTTCAAGATGTATTCTGGATGAAAAGACATCCCAGAAACATCCTTAAGATGTACTTTGGATGAGTTAAGCCTAACTGTGCTGTTAGGGAAGCAATCCTATTATTTTTCTGTGAAATAATCGCATATTTCGGTATTCATTTTTGGAAAACATAAAATTTAACAATTAGCAGTAAAATAATAGCCAATATTTAGCAGTTAAGTTGCTATTACATAAATTTCAAAAATTAGTGGAAAAATGACTGATTCTGTATTTTGGTAAATTTATTGTGTACATCAGAAAACATCTTTGAAAAAAAGCACAGATTTCACCAATTAACATAGATATAATAATTAGGGATGAAATGGATAGTGATTTTGCCGGATACCGGATATCTGGAGCTCTTGTGAATGCCGGATACGGATATCCGGACTGGATATCCGGCATTAGTTTTGTTTTTTGTATATTTCTTTTCTTTCTTTCTTTTTTTTTTAACAATAAAATATAAACAAATTTCATATTTGTTTAAATATACTATTCTTTTAAAAACATTTTAAATATAATTTACTTAAACATATTTAATATTTTATTTATTTGTGCAATATCACCATGAAGATTAAAACTTTGAGCCTAACATACTCATTCCTATACTTGCAGCTTGTCATGAAAAGTATTGTCACAAAAAGATAGGTTTTGTTCAGAATTACAAAACTAAAACTTATTATTTACATATTTTTTACATTACTAGTATTAAAAAAGTGAAATAAAATATTTTACTAATATAATCATAGTTGAAGGGTTATTTTCATAGGAAAACTAATATATTGTGGCAATCACAAAACTTTCTGTTATATCATTCTATATAACAGTGCCACTTACTGTTTACGTTGTACAAAAGTTTAACCATAGCTTCTCACAATAAATATTTTGCATATGGAGTTCGGTGCAATTTTAATAAACAGATGCTGAGATATAGGCTTTTAAAAAATCATAATAGCATTTCCACCTATCGGCTGATATATACCTAAATAAGGTTGACATTCATTTTCATAATGGTTATCTTACATATCAAGTTTTATGCACTTGTGTCATAGAAGTTGAGACTTAGCCCATTTATGAGGTAAATTGCAGCGCAGTATTGTCACCTGTTGACCGATATACGCCAAAAATAAATCACAATAGTGTTCCATAATGGCTGTCTCACTCATATACCAAGTTTTGTGCAATTATACACAATAGAATCTGAGGTATAGCCTTCTCGTTTTTGGGAGAAATTTCCGTATTGCAGCATTACCTATTGGCCAACATGCACCCAGATTGAATCAGCATAATTTCTTATAATGCCCTTCTAACATAAAGTTTCATGTAATTATATGCAATAGAACCTAAGAAATGGCCTTCCCTGAAATTGCAAAAAGTGCTGTATAACAGCACCACCTGCTGAATGATTGGCACCAAAATTCGATAGGCACATTGTATGCCAAGGTGCATGTACATATATATTTCTATGAAATTCTGTGCAGTAGCTCCTAAGATATAGTCTTTCTTTAAGTTGCATAAATCGCAGTACGGTAGCATCACCTGTTGAGCCATATGCACCAAAAGTTGATAGGCACTGATTTATGTCATGGTTCAACTACATATAAATTCTTATGTAATTATATGCAGTAATTTCAGAGGTACAGTTGGACAGAATTTTTGTCACATGTACACAAACAGATTTTTTTTTTTAATTGATCAAACCAGGTTCTGGACTTCTTAAAATGTGTAAATCCATCGAAAACCAGAAGTTGAAAACTGTTATGAATTCAATAATTTCTTTTGAGACATTTATAAGAAAACATAAAAGAAAGAAAAAAAAAAAAAAAAAGCTTTAAACTAGTATGTTATGGCCATCACAAAACTTTCTTCTATATCACTATATATAACAATGCTACATGCTGTTTAATGTGCATGGAAAAAATTTAATCATAGCTTCTCACAATAAAGATTTTAGATATAAAGTTTAGTGCGATTTTAATCAAAAGATTTTGAGATGTAGCCCTGTGGAAAATCATAGAAGGTGAGGAACAGCTGCACCACCTGTTGGTCGATATACATCAAAATTAAGCCAGCTTTCGCTCTCATATTATTTATCTTGCATATCAAGTTAAGTGCAGTTAAATATTATAAATGTTGAAATTTAGCCTTCCTATTCACAGAGTAAATTGCAGCATAGTATATAGCCAACTATTGATCGGTATGCACCAAATTTTGTGCAATTATAGACAAATGAATCTGAGATATAACTTCCCCAATCACGGGAAAACTGCAGCATAGCAGCACCACCTATTGGCCGATATGCACAGAAATTAAATAAACGTGTTTCATAATAGCCCTCTGACATAGTTTTTTTTTTTTTAATTATTATACACAGTAGAAGCCGAGATCTAGTCTTCCTTTAAATAGGAGAAATCACAGTATAGCAGCACCACCTATTGAGTGATTTGCACCAAAAGTTCATGGACACTTTTTTTTTTGTTAAGGTGTAACTATGTATAAATTTATATGAAATTCTGTGCATTAACTCTTGAGCTGGAGCTACTACACAAAATTTTTGTCACACAGACATTTTCTAAAAATGGTCAAATTGTGTTCTGGTTCCCCCAAAATGCGTAAATCCACTGAAAACAGGAAGTTGAAAATTTTTAGGAATCTAATACTTCTATTTAAAATAGAAGAAAATAATAATTCAAAATGAATTTATGTTTTTTTCTTTGTATAAATTTTACATTTTATATTTTTATATTCTGTACAGATAAGAAGGAAAAGTTTAGATTATTTATTAAAATTCTTAATTAAAAGTTAAGTTTTTGTAATGTACAAAATCAAAAACTTTAAATAATTGAACATTTAAAAAAATATTTTTTTCTTCTCTTTTAAGAATCTGAAAGTCAAAGTACAGACTTTCTGAAAATTTAAATATGTACTTTTATTTGAAGTAATTTTAATTTTGGGGAATATATCTATGCAATGTAATGGGAATTCTTAATTTAGGTGCTTTAGCAAGATATTCTATTAAAAGCATAAATTTATATAATTTTTTTTTTTCTTATAATACAAATCGAATAGGTAGATGGCGCAGGCAATGTAGATGCTCTGCTAGTATAAATATATGGTCACAAAAACAAGAAATTTCTTATGTATGAAAAAGTGGATTGTAAATAAAAACAAGCAGGTTCTAGTCAATAAATGTGCATTATTTGACTCATTTTCGAAACAATCTAACAACTTTCCAATACTAACAATATTACTAAACAATCTAACAACATGTTAAACAAAAGTCATAAAAACAGAGTTATATGCACTGCACAGATTGAATATAATTTGTATAGCTCTTTTTATTGTTATGGGGAAGATTAGGGGGAATGCTATAGATCACTCTGGAAAAAGCTAGCTAACTCTGTATAAAATTAAAATTGGGCTTCTATATTTCTTAGACCTGAAGCTACTTTTGTCTAAATTTGTTTGCTAAAGAGGCTAATTTCAAATTTCACAAAGGCTTACTTTTTTTCCCTTCTTTAAAAAAAAAAAAAAAAAAACCTTTATGCTACAACGGATTTAAAAAAAAATAATTGTCGTAAATTTTCCTTTGATGGGAGTTTATGCCTAAATTTTCTGCTTCAGATATCCGGCTTGAAATTGCCGGATATCCGTATCCGGAGTGCTGATATCCGGTACCCCATCGGATATTTAAAACTCAGCCGGATAGGCCGGATACCGGATAGTTACCGGATATCCGTTTCATCCCTAATAATAATGCCTATTCCAGCAAGTTATTGGGATTAAAGAAACTTTATTAATTAGTGGCAATGGCAAAGTGATTCCGTGTTACAACAATCAGTCACAAAACATTGTAAATTTCAGCAATCACCTTTGGAAAAAAATGCAAATTTTATCGATTAATGCTGAAATAATATTGCATTTTCGCAATTAGATGCGTTCAAGCATAACTTTTTGATAGTTAGCAGAGAAATGATCCCATATTTCTGAATTAGGCTGCAAATTTATTGTGTATTTTCGGAATTCAACTTTAAAAGAAGTGCAAATTTCATTGATTAGTAGCTTAATAATTGAGTATTTCGAGATTCAACTTTATAAAGAATATAAATTTCATCGATTAGGAGCAAAATAATAGCAGATTTCAGCTATTGGCCATTAAAATATTGTGAATTTCAGGAACAGCTTTGGAAAAAATAAAAATGCAAATTTCACTGATTATCAGCAATATAGTAGCGGAATGTAGGAATTAGTTGTGATTAACTGTAAATTTTGACTGCAAAAATTGTCTGTTACCTGTAAAAATAATTCCATATTTTCAAAATTGGCTGCAAAATTATTGAGTTATTTTGATGTTCAGCTTTGGGAAAACCGCCGAAATTTCATCTATTAGTGGCGAAATAAATGAGTATTTGGGCTTTTAACTTCAAAAGCAAAAAAAATTTCATTAATTAGTGATGAAAAAAGTTACATATTTTAACAATCAATCATAAAAATATCGCAAATTTAGAATTATCTTTGAAAGAAGATTGGAATTTTATCGATTAGCGGCGATGAGATATTATGGCACATTTTAGCAATTAGCTGCTATTTTAAATATAAATTTTGTAAAATCACATTCATTTTGCTTATGCTGTGCAGTTCTCTTTCAAAAGTTTCGAGAAAAAAAAGGAGTATACTTTTTTTTTAAATAATAAAAATAATAATGTACAGAACTTAAAAAAAAAAAAAAAAAAAAAAAAACTTATCTACCTTACTGGATAAAAATTGGAGAGAGACCCAATAGATACTTACCATTCCTTATCAATTTATGTGTAATTTAATTATTTATAGAAAAAAATGCTTAGAGCATCTACATATTAAAGCCTGCAATAACTTTAAAATATTTATAGATTACTTTTTCTTTTTAAATAACATATATGTAAAAGATAAATATTTTTAAATTATTTAAGTAAAAAAAACTTGAAGTGTAAATTACAAATATTTTACTACAAATCGACTTTTAATTATTTTAATTATACTTTTATGAAATTTCAGCTATTTTGGTCAAATAGATTTTGAGCTACAACTAAAAAACTATTGCCATGAGAAGACCCAATAGATACTTACCATTCCTTATCAATTTATGTGTAATTTAATTATTTATAGAAAAAAATGCTTAGAGCATCCTACATATTAAAGCCTGCAATAACTTTAAAATATTTATAGATTACTTTTTCTTTTTAAATAACATATATGTAAAAAATAAATATTTTTAAATTATTTAAGTAAAAAAAACTTGAAGTTTAAATTACAAATATTTTACTACAAATCGACTTTTAATTATTTTAATTATACTTTTATGAAATTTCAGCTATTTTGGTCAAATAGATTTTGAGCTACAACTAAAAAACTATTGCCATGAGAAGACCCAATTTAAGATTGAAGTATGATTTTAACATTAAAAAAAATTCAGAAGTTCCAATAAGTATAATAATTACTAAGTTTATTGACCAAAGGATTTTAAATAAAGTATACAATGCTAAAATTTTCTCTAGAATCTATAAAGTAAAAATTGTGTATTTGTTGAAAATGGAAATTTTGACATTGTAGCATGTTTACATGTGTAAATGGTGCCTAATCTTACATTTTTCATAAATAATTAAATTAAAAATTAACATGAATCCAAGAAGGATGGTATCTGCTGCGTTTCTCTGTTAATTAGGAGATGAGGAAGATGGGTATTCTTTTTTATTTTTATTTATTTTGTGGACTGTAAATTTTATAAACCATTTTGTGAGTGGTGAAGAAAGTGCCCTTTCAACTACCAATATCTGCCCTTTTACATACAAAATTCGATAAATCCAACCTGCTCTTTTTAAAAAAAAATATGAACACTACACTTTACTGTAATAATTTGGGTTCATGTATTTATAATCATGGGCATATATGATATGTTTATATCAGTTATACAATTATATCAAACAAATTTCTGCAATTTATGGTAAAATTATTTTGAAAGATGTATTCAAGTCGACCAGATTCATTAAAAATTAAACCCGTTCTGCACGGGAAAAGAAAAAATATTATCTGACCTGACCTGCAGGTTGGATCAAGTGAAATCTGGTTACTCGACCCAATGAAGGATTCTAACTAATGGCCGAACTTCATGACCTTTTCTTGACTTTTATGACCTACTAGACACCCTGAATATTTCATTACTTATAAATGTTTCTAAACTGGTGTATAATGGTTATGAATTATTTTTTTAAACAGTTTTTTGTATAAAGTG
Organism: Salticus scenicus; assembly: GCA_963930645.1. Taxonomy (NCBI): domain Eukaryota; kingdom Metazoa; phylum Arthropoda; class Arachnida; order Araneae; family Salticidae; genus Salticus; species Salticus scenicus. The sequence goes on along the minus strand of OZ005651.1, from coordinate 306,494,976 downwards.
GTTTACTATATGAAATTTTGGTGAAGTGAATGAATTTTGAGGTAAATAATGAAAATAGAATAAAAATTACTAAATTATTTTGACATTTATTTGTGTTTTTAAAGAATTTTGTACAGCAAGCTGAACTTGAGTATCATATATGGATAACACTTTTGAGGAAAGTTATTTATATAAATTTGTTTGATATTGTATTTAATTACATTTTATTTAATAATGTTTAAGTAAAATTTATACAGTGTACATACATGAAAACCAAAAAAACATCACTGGATACCCCTATCTCAAAATGCTTGAAACTAAAAAATATACAATTTTTTGTATTGCAGCAATCAGTAATATGTACGTCTGCACACTTTATATACATAAAAAAAAAAAAAATTCAAAAAAAAAAAAAAATCACTGGATACCCCTACTCCAAAATGGATAAATCAGAAAAATACATAAAATTACATATTGCAGCTATCACTGACACATGTATGAAATAATTATAACCTCCCCCCCCCCCCTCTTCACAAATCCCAATCAAAAAAACACAAATTATAAAAATGCCAAAAGCACAGGTCATTTTTCTTTTTTAATATATATAAATACTAAATAGATAAAACAATTTAAATCTTCGTTATTTATAATTTAAAGAAACATGGAATTTTAAACTTTGCATAATCATCCAATTTCAAGAGATTACTGCTTCAAGCAAACATAATAGATTCACATACATAAATATATTTCTGTTACATATATAATATTTACTTAGAGATAAATATTTATTTCCTAATTTTTGATTGAATATATTACCAAATAAAATTTATATTAAAAAGAAAGTATCTTTAATCCTCTTCATATTTACAATGCACAGCAAGGAATACGAAAACACTTCCATAAAAAGTTAACAACATTGATTAATATCCTTTGGCTTTAATAAATTTCACTCGGCATTTTTGTTATTTACTTTAAAAATGACACAGTTCAACAAAAATAAATATTAAATTAATTACTGTAAAACACTTTCTTTATAATCGCTCTCCAATTTAACATGATATTTTCAAACTTTTAATTTAAATATTAAAAAAAAAAAAAAAAAAATGCATGTTTAATTCAGTATCTAAACTCAGTACCATATACCGATGATGTAACACATGACACAAAGAAGCAAAAGTAAACAGAAAGCCCATAATCTCTGGCGATCCAGCACGCTCACGAAATATACCACACATATGAGACAGACAAAATTATACTTTAGCCGAAAACTGTTCAGAATCTTGAAAAAATTTTATCAAGAATATTTTTTAATAATTGTTCAAGCAAAAAAAGGATTTTTTTTTTTTTTTTTTTTAGTTTTGCAACTTATTTTCCTGGAACCATTTTTGTTCATTTTAACTGTTCAACCAGGGACTATATAGAGTCCTGCACGGGTCATGTAAGAGCCGACTGTTGAATTTTAAATCAACCCGAAGCCCAACCCAAGCACATAGAGAATTTTCGCAACCTGAACCCGCTTTCTTTATAATTGAACCTGACCTGAAACATAACTTTTTAGCTGAACCCAATTCGACACCCAAAAACTAAATAAACGTTACTAATTCATCTGAAAAATATGCAAAACCTTTTTTTTTTTTAATTATAAAATAAGGTGAATTTTCACTGTCACACAGTTGGTAAATTATTTTAAAAACAATTGTGTTAAGTTACTAACTGTATTAAGTTAAAAATTTAAAAAGCTAAAAAATGGATTAATAATAGTTTTTAACCATTTATGTGAGATGTGTACTTCAAGCATACAAAAATGTGCTTCAAGTTAAGTGTTTGTAATTTATTCTTTATTGCTTATATTCTGAGGGAGATGTATCTTTGTTCATTTCTTTAATTTGATATGGATGTTTAATTTATTATTTACAATTTGGATACTATGGATGTGATTCCCAGTTAAACATCTGCTTTCATATGAACACTTTAAATATAGATTAGTAAATCTGCTCCCTACTGTTGCAATCTTGGTGCATTGTTTATTTATTCTAGAGGAGACAAAGAATATTAAATGCCTTGGTGGCCCAGTAGCAGAATTTTTTCTGTCAATCTGCGACACGATTAAAGCATTAAAAATAATCTGCAACATAATTTCACAGTAAGTTATGGGGAAAAAAGTTACCAGATTCAGTAAGTTTATTTTTATCACAAATTCTATGCAGAGAAATTGCTGGGATTTTTTCCTAGGAGTGAAAATACTCCTTTATCTTTTCTGAAGGAGTGAATTTGGCATTATTAGGAGTAAAAAAAAAGTGGAAGGGCAAAAAAGTTGATCTTACGTAAATTCATGTTAAATTTTATTCCTTTCTTAATAAGTTCAAAAATAAAATATATGTATATGAACTCACGTTATAAGTTTCAATTATGAGTTCAAGTTTTATTATATGGACAAGCCAATTGTAATAATATTCCTTTCAGCATAATTTGTCAAAATAAAAACATAATGTGACTCAGTTTATAAATTACAATGAACACTGAAAGATAAGGCCATACATTTAAAAAGGTAGGATTGATCAATATTTCTGATATAGAGAATTATATTGTCCTCCCCCCCCCCCTTGAAACTAGCAATTGGCAATTCATTAAGCAACCTGACGAAGCTCTGCAATTTTCAATTTTTCTCCATTCATTTTCATAACATAAATGTCAGTGTTCGTGACAAATTTGTTTTAGATTCTAGAACTTTTAAGGAAGTAGTTTATAGTAAATATTTTCTTATATACATGTAATTATTTTATTTTTAATTATTAAATTAATATTATTGTGATAACCATACATATATGTAGTTTATTTTGAAATTTTTTATTTGTGGTAAAGCACCATTCATTTATATTACTTAAAATGTAACTGAATAAATTACAAAGTAACTATTTTTCAATTTATTATATTCAAATTAGACTTTATATTACTAATTATTTTATTGCATGTTAAATTACAGAATTTCCATAGAAATGTATGAAAAATATTAAAAATTTTACTTCATGCACAATTTCCTCTTTTTAACATTTTTTGAGTGGGATTGGCATCCCTGTATAATCTATTTCTCAATTATTCTGAAAAGTCTTAATGGATAATTAAAAAAAAAAAAAAAAAAAAAAATTTTTTCAAATAATTAAAAATATTTAAAAATTGAATTTTTATATGTTCAACTAGCCGAGTAGTAGCCAAATAATTTGATATTCCGCCAAACCGAATATTCGGCCTAGCCAAACAGTAAAGGGCAAAATTAACGGTCGCCACCGACTACATGGCGACTAAATAAAAAAAGATGGCGATTAAAAATTATGCATCGATCGCCACTAAAGTCGCCACTTTTTGTGATCATTAAAAGATTCTAAAAATCGAGCGACGATAGGCAATCGAAGCCTTGTGATTTTCAATCTTTTTCCATCCATGGCATAAATGTCAATGTTCATTTTAAACTGGCTTTATTATATTCTACAACCTATAAAGAAGTAGAATTGTTTAATATATCTCACTCATATAATTTTTTGGACCCCCTCCCCCCTTTCCCTCCCCCTAACGATCTGTGATCACACAGCTATAGAAAGCTTTATAATTTCTAGTCATTCTCCATTTGCTGCAAAAATATAAATATTTATTTTAAACTTACTTTATTAGATTCTAGAATCTGTAAAGAAGTAGAATTGTTTAATATCTCTTACTCATAATTCTTGTAATCCCCCCCCCCCTGCTACCCTCCAACGATTGGCAATCACATGTTCCACGGAAGCCTTATGATTTACAATCTTTCTCCATCCATAACAAAATGTAAATATTCATTTTAAACTTTCTTGATTAGATTCTAGAACCTATAAAGAAGTATATAGATGTACCCCCCCCCTCCCCTCCCACACACACACACATGTGCGCACCATTTCAACTAGCAGTTAATGATCAAATGTCCTGCAAAGCACAATCTTTTTCCATTATTATCTCCATAGTATTTAGTGTATATTTAACCCATTTAAGATATTTGACAAATGTGTGTATCAAAATTTGATTTGGCTTAAATGTGTATTTTTCAAAATTGTTTGTATTTGCTTTCTTTTGAGTAGAAATCTTCCTTTTTCCTTTCCATTTTAAAGTAGAAATCTCCCTATTTTTAAAGCTACAAATTTGGCAGCTAAGTAAATTATTTTTAATGAAGCAGCTAAGTTTCCATATCTATACTTTTTAAGAGGAAATATTTTAACTCTATTGAAATAAAATCATTTAAAAAAGTGTGTTTTTAGAAATAAGAAACAATAATAAAACTGCTAACTGTATTTACACATGACCGTGTAAAAGGTTGTGATGATGATGAATCAGCTGATTCATTTATGAACTGTGAATGATAACAGCTTATTTCACTTAAATAAAATGAAAAAAAAAAACGTACTACTGAATTATCTGAAAGATAAAAACTTTTGCTGTTATTATTACAGCCCTAAGCATATTTTAATTTAGGATGTACAATTTAGGATTTTTAAAAAGAGCGTGATTACAAATTACAATTTCAGTGTCCCTGTGTTAATTTTATTATTATATGTATTTCTTATTTTCATATTTTTCTTGTGGTCATTATACCGCAAAATGGTAACAATGCTTTTTGCAGTCTGAAAGAAATAGTCTTATATGAAAAGTGGCTACTAACTTAAAAAAGTGGCTACTAATGAAACTGGCAGTACCGGCCACTGGCCACTAATGAATTTTCTCAGTTTTGCCCTTTACCAAACAGTTTTAAATTCGGCCAAACCGAATATTTGGTAGTATGGACGAATACCGAATATTCAGTACATCCCTAGTTATTAATCTGTTAGATATCCCAAAGCATTGTAGTTATGATATTTCATTTACATATTGTTAGGTAAAGAGTTGGCATTAACCATTATTTTTTATATCACATGAGAAAAAATACCTTTGTCCATGATCTCGTAAATATTCAAAAAAGCAATAACAAAAAATACATTAGTAGTGAGTGATACTGAACAATTCTACCTATAATTAAGTTCTACACATTTATGCTGCATACAGAGAAAGGTTGAAAATCCCAAGACACCTGCTTCTTTACCAATTGTTAGCAAATGGTAAAAGGGGGAAGGGGGGGGGATCCCATAAAATTACATGAATGTGAGATATTGAACAATTATACTTCTTTTTAGGTTTCTAGAATCAAATAAAACAAGTTTAAAATGAATATTGACATTTACGTTGCGGATGGAAAAACACTGAATATCAAACACATTTGTAGAGCGCTTAATCGCTGATTGTTAGTGGGGGGGTGGGTCACAAAAAATACATGAGTACAATATTGTACAATTTTATCTCCTTATAGGGTTTAAAATTTAATAAAGCATGTTTAAAATGAATATTAACTTTTATGCTGTCGATGGAGAAAGACTGAAAATTACAAGACTTCTGTGGAGTGTTTGATTACTGATCGTTAACGGTGGGAGGAGGGAGAGTAAAATAAATATATGAGTGAGTGATATTAAACAATTCTACTTCTTTATAGGCTCTGGAATCTAATTTAAAAAGTTAAAAAAGAAAATTGACATTTATGTTGTAGATGGAGAAAGACTAGAAATCACAAGGATTATGCAATCCATTTGATCATTGATCGTTACTGAGTGGGGAAGTGGGGGGTCACAAAAAATTACATGAGTGAAAGATATTGAACAATTCTACCTATTTATAGGTTCTAGAATCTAATAAAGTGCGTTTAAAATGAATATTGACATTTATATTGTAGATGGAGAAAAACTGAAAATCACTATCTTTCCTGATAAAATTGCAAGACTTGGAATCTCTGTACAATACTGTTTCAGAAATAATTTGCAACGTAAGTCTCACGTCTCGCATTTTCTGCTATGGGGCTTGGTGGAATCAGTCTCCTTAATGTTTTTATTTTATATAAATATTTTTTAATTGAATCACAACAAGTATTTCCTCCAGTGGCAGTTCTACATTGAGGGCCAACGGGCACGGCCCCACCTAAATTTTTTCTCGATTAAAATAGTAATAATAATTTTGTTTTTTATAACTGTTCAAAAACATATATACAAAATAGCTACGTCTATCTAACTTTTTGTTAATCTTCTTTCATTATCATTTATTTGTCAATATATTTTTCCAGCTGTCACAAATCACTGACTGAGAGAGAGACTGCTACTTTTAAATAATTACATCAATCATGACTTTCTAAATTCCAATAGATAAGAAACATGAATATAATACTTGAAATTCTATAATTAAAAGATTTAGGGATATAATTAGCGTAAGCTAAATAATATTACACTCTGAGACATTTGAATTTAAATTTTAATGGTGTGTAGTGTTAGGGTTAAAGCCAGTTGACTAAAAGAGGGTCCTAGACCTGAGTGGTGTAGTCTCTGTAGAACGTCTTTCCAAGTGTTACATAGCCCTTTTTATTTGAGTTTTGGAGAAAACCATAGTAAACTCCAAATGTATATGTCGACGAAAGCGATCTGGTATCGAACTTGGCAATTTCCATCTACTAGCTTCCAGATATTTAAATTTTGATATTACATTGATCAGAACATTGCAGAATTTTTCAATTGTATTTATAAAACTTTAATTTTTATGATAATTTTATGCAATGTTTTCCATAGTGTTGAATTTAAGATTCTCTATCATAAAAAAAAAAATCTGAAATTTCGTTTTACATCCCATTTTATTAATGTTTGTTTTCATGTTTGAATAATGAATAGTATTAAAGTTAAATTACGCATCATACGATGGATCGGGCCCCACCTGTGAAAATTTGCACGAGCCGCCACTGATTTCCTCTATATTTGCCAATACCTAAATGTGAATGAAAAATAACTCAAAATTTCATTAACATAAAAGCGAGGATTAAAATTCATTGAAAATAAAGGTATCTTAAAAAAAAAAAAAAAATGTAAATTGAGAAATAATGTAAATTCCAAGAATGCAAAAGGGAGGTTGTACTTTATTTCTTTTATTTATACATTAACACTAGTCAATAAAGATCTCTAGTGCTTTCTTTCTAATTTTCATACTATTTCTACAAAAGATTCGTGTAAGGGGGAAAAAAAATCTGGAGTGACTCCACTCGACTTTCCGAACATTGAGTAACTAACAGTTTTGTAGATAAAATAAAGAAAGAGGAGTTGCTAAACAAACAAAAAAGAGAAAACCATAACAGAGTGTTTGAGTATTTTTCTCCATATATCACACGAGGTTTTATTTAACGCTACTGAACTTTGAGCCCTTAGATCATAAGGATAAAGAATTTTTCGTTGTGTCCCTGTAAAAATCTATATATGCTAGATTCACCAAAATGCTTATAGTTAGTGCAACAGTGATTTATAATATTCATACAAATTTTCAGCTCAATTGAATAAGGCGTTTAGATGCTATCGCTGGTCTCATAGGCCATAAAGATAAAGAATTTTTCTTTGTGTCCCTGTAAAAAAACTGTAAGTGCTAGATTCACCAAAATCTATACAGTTGGTTCAAATGTGACCTATAACATGTGTACAAATTCTTTGCTGAGGTTAATAAGGCGTTTAGACGCTATCACACTTTTAAAAATTTGGCAAAGAATTTTTCTTTGTGTCCCTGTAAAAAAACTGTAAGTGCTAGATTCTCCAAAATCTATACAGATTGAGTATATGTGACCTATAATATGTGTATAAAGTTTTTGCTCAATTGAATAAGGCGTTTAGATGCTATCGCACTTTTAAGATTTTGCTCCCATAGGCCATAATGATAAAGAATTTTTCTTTGTGTCCCTGTAAAAAAACTATAAGTGCTAGATTCACCAAAATCTATAGGATTCGTAGTCGTACTATGGTGACTTACAATTAAAGGGCAAAACTGGGAAAATTCATTAGTGGCCAGTGGCCGGTACTGTCAGTTTCATTAGTAGCCACTTTTTTAAGTTAGTGGCCACTTTTCACATAAGACTATTTCTTTCAGACTCCAAAAAGCATTGTCACCATTTTGCGGTATAATTACCACGAGAAAAATATGAAAATAAGAAATACATATAATAATAAAATTAACACAGGGACACTGAAATTGTAATTTGTAATTACACTCTTTTTAAAAATCCTAAATTGCACATCCTAAATTAAAATCTGCTTAGGGGTATAATAATAACAGCAAAAGTTTTTATCTTTCAGATAATTCAGTAGTACTTTTTTTTTTCAATTTAAGTGAAATAAGCTGTTATCATTCACAGTTCACATTGATATTTTATAGTAAATGAATCAGCTGATTCATCATCATCACAACCTTTTACATGGTCATGTGTAAATACAGTTAACAGTTTTATTTATTTTTTCTTATTTCTAAAGACACACTTTTTTAAATGATTTTATTTCAATAGAGTTAAAATACTTCCTCTTAAAAAGTATAGATATGGAAACTTAGCTGCCAAATTTGTAGCTTTAAAAATAGGGAGATTTCTACTTTAAAATGGGAAGGGAAAAGGAAGATTTCTACACAAAAGAAAGCAAATACAAAAATTTTTGAAAAATACACATTTAAGTCAAATCAAATTTTGATACACACATTTGTCAACTATCTTAAATGGGTTAAATATACACTAAATACTATGGAGATATTAATGGAAAAAGATTGTGCTTTGCAGGACATTTGATCATTAACTGCTTGTTGAAATGGAGCTCACATGTGTGTATGTGTGTAGTGTGTGGGGGGGGGGGGGGAAGGGTACATCTATATTCTTCTTTATATGTTCTAGACACATACAAGAAAGACAAGTTCTAGACACACAATCAAGAAAGTTTAAAATGATATTTACATTTATGTTATGGATAGCGAAAGATTGTAAACCACAAGACTTCAGTGGAGCATGTGATTGCTAATCGTTGCAGGAGGTAGGGGGGGGGGGGGGATTACAAGAATTATGAGTAAGAGATATTAAACAATTCTACTTCTTTACAGATTCTAGAATCTAATAAAGTAAGTTTAAAATATATATTTATATTTTTGCAGCAAATGGAGAATGATTAGAAATTATAAAGCTTTCTATAAGCTGTGTGATCACAGATCGTTAGGGGGAGGGAAAGGGAAGGGGGGGGGTCCAAAAAATTATATGAGTGAGACATATTAAACAATTCTACTTCTTTATAGGTTGTAGAATATAATAAAGCAAGTTTAAAATGAACATTGACATTTATGCCATGGATGCAAAAAGATTGGAAATCACAAGGCTTCGATTGCCTATCGTCGCTCGATTTTTAGATTATTTTAATGATCATAAAAAGTGGCGACTTTAGTGGCGATCGATGCATAATTTTTAATCGCCATCTTTTTTTATTTAGTCGCCACGTGGCCGGTGGCGACCGTTAATTTTGCCCTTTACTTACAATATACGTACCAACTTTCAGCTTAATCGAACAAAGCGTTTAGACGCTAGCGTGTTCACTCACAGACATACACACATACATACACACATACATACACACACACATACATACATCATCGTAAAAATAGTGAAAACGGACTCGTTGGACCTCGAAACGTATAGAAACATCAAAATCTCGAATTCGGATTTTTGACATGATTACAATACTTTCCTCACTATAGTGTTCGGAAAGTAAAAAGGATATGGATATTTATTTCTTGCTTATACATATCCAGATATGAATGCATTTTTTTTTCTTGTGGATATCTGCAGATATGTATACATAATATGGAGCTCTGGCACATGTCCAGTATACACAGAATCATATCAGTTATAGAGATACAATTTATGTCTACAAATTTATGCTTATAATTGAAAAATATTTTTTGAAAGATGTTCTCAAGTTGACCCAATTTGTTGGAAACTAAACCTGATACAAACTACAAGAGAAAAAAAGAATTGTCAACCTGACCCAAGGGTCAGGCGGGCCTGACTCACAGTAGTAGGGACCCACAGCAAAATCATTACTTTGGGGTCTTCTTCTATTATAGAATGCACAAAGTAAATTTTATATGCATGTAAAATGCCAGGGTTGCTACACAAAACAGGAGAAAAAATTCCCCGAGTTTTCCCTGTCTCTTTTAGAAGTAAAATAGATGACACGCAATCACACAGCATTGGAATCTAACACGTTTACAAGTCAATTGAACATAACTAGGATATATTAATTTTATTAACTTACTATAGTTGGGGGAAAAAAACATAATTGATTCATTATAAAGCACTAAAACCTTAAAAAACATTTGATTATAAAAAAAATTTCCAATGTTTTTCCAAAAAATTTCAAAATTCCCTGAATTTTCCCTGTTTTTGCAATAAATTTTGAAATTCCCTGAGTTTTCCCTGTTTTTAATATATTTTCAATTCCCTGAGTTTTCCAGGTACTGTAGCAACCCTGAATGCTTTTAATTTCAAATGATAGCCGATTTGGGGGTGGGGAAAGAATGTATTTCACCAGGCTCTAATGTTGTATCAAAACAAGTTTTGATGTTTTCCTTATATAAATTTTCATAGCATTTTAGTTAAGAACATAAAGAGAAAAAAGCCACATTTATTAAATATAATAATAAATTGTTACCTAATATTTATAATTTCAAAATGACTATATTATATATATATTTAGTTTATAAGATATAAGATTTTTATCATTGTAAGTTAAGCCCAAAACCATACCAATTTTACCTCACATAATTAAAAGCCATATAAAATAATGCTAACTTTATAAAAAGAAAACCTTTCCTTCGAAATGATATGATATAAATTGAATTAAAAAAAAAAAGAGATTAATTAAAGAAAAATGCCTGTGAATATGTTTAAAGGAAGCAAAATGTATGTGGTTAGGCATCACAATCAGATATAGTGTAATATTCATAAGCAAAAACAAAAACTTAAAAAAATAAATAAGTAATAATAATAAATAATGTTACCATAATATCAAATACGAAATAAAACGTTCCAACACATTTTTTTTTTTTTTTTTTTTTTTTAACGCTGCAGAATCTTTTTTATTAATTTTAATCTCATTTCATATTCGTTTAACTTTTAAATGTATTAATGAAATAGATATCTGTTTTGTTTTAACTTTTTTTTTCGTAACGAAGAGGAACAATTTCGTAAATAAAAACCGGCTTTTTACGAACTTATTTTGTTTTGGCTTGGCTAAAATGCGGTAGCCCTGATGTAATTATAAATAAAATAAATAACTTACGAATCTGAAAAACCATTTCATGATCATGAAATGTTTCCAGTGGTTCATCAGAATTATCACAAAGACCTCGAAGTCGATGCAACAGAATTTCGCAGTGAGTATCCATGATACTACCTTGCATCAAATATTCCTGTTGAGGAGGGGTACTCGAATTTCTTCGAGAAGAAGGTGATGAAGCTGATGATGTTGAAGCTACTGCTTCCATTTTTACGGAATGATGTCGACGTTTAAAAGTTTAATCTTATGTATTAAAGTCTGTAATGCCGTCCAGTTCAAGCGTCGACCCCGTAGTGTTTCCTAAAACGCCGTTCTACTGTCTGTCTACAGTCTGCCGCGCTCATCCACACCGGGTAGTTGGTTGATTGAAAATGTAGGATAAGAGCCGTATAAATTTGCAAGGCTCAAGAAAGAAGAAAAATCATTCCGTATAGAGCATTTCCTCGTGACGTCAATAATTAAAGGGCACCCTGGTGGATGGCAAAAGAGCTCGACTTTCCCGCGCCCACCATTGTTTTCAATTGACGATCCTAGTTTTATCATATGCTAAATGCTATTATTTTCGCTATATTTGTGTTTTTTTAAATCATTCGCCTTATTTCAAAAATATTAATAATATTTCTTCGTTATTTTTTCCTATCAATTCATTTTTTATAGTAAATATGGTGACAAACTGATACACAATCGGCTGTACTTACTAACATGCTAAACACAGACGTTGAAATAATTTCAAAGCATGCAACAATAAAAAATATATGGATCAACGCCATTAGAGAAAGAAATTACACTGTTGCACCTTAAAAGTGTGGATAACATCTTTAGATTGGTAAGAATTTTTTACTTACGTACTACATTTTTGCATCTATTTTTAATTTCTTGTGTGACTCGTTTACTATATTACGCAAGGCTTAATAATCATTTGTTGTGTTGTGTTTATTTCATACGAAGTTTTATTTAAGTTGATTTCGTTATTTAAAATAAAAGTTGAGTAATATAGTATTTAGAAACAGAGCAGTGTTAAAAATTTCAGTAGTTCTTACAGTTTACATAATTATTAATTTTTATTTTTAATAGTGTACAGTCGGTAACAAAAGTCTCCGAACACTAGAAAAAATTCCTATGTAAGAAAAGTACACTTAATACAGTTTTGTTAAATAAATCCTTGTCGAATCCTGTTCTTAGTCAGTCTAAAAACAGAATTCGACAAGGATTTATTTAACAAAACTGTATTGAGTGTACTTTTTTTACATAGGAATTTTTGCTAGTGTTCGGAGACTTTTGTTACCGACTGTACGTACATATGTTTGACAAAAACTTGGTTTGGTTTCTCTCTCTCCAGGGCCCGACTTAGACTGCCTAAAGCCCCGGGGCAAGCCTATTCTGGGGGGCCCACTTGCAGTGGCATAATAGGTCTTTAGGTTGTAGAATTTCTGCATACGCCTGTAGGGGGGGCCCCATCCAGAAGGGGGGCCCAAGGCATTTGCCCCGTATGCCCTGCCGTAAGTCAGGGCCTGTCTCTCTCTGCATAATTTTTATACTGTTCTGGGTTTTTTTTTAAAAAAACATATTAATCATGCTTATATGTTAATTTATTGTTGCTTCATGTACTCGAAATTTTGAACCTTATTTAAGTTATAATTTAAGAAAAACATATTCATGTCTTTTTATTAAAAATGAAAAAGGGGGAAATATCCAAATTTAGCAGATAACTCTTAATGAGCGTTATATGAAAACAGCGAAATGGAAATAAAAATATCAAATGAAAGTAATAAACAGATTAAATAATGAATTATAAAATCGATGACACTGCTGAAATTTGTGACACTTTTTAAAAATTGATTGCTTATAAACTAATGCAGAAGAGAGTTAAAAGTTACATTAAAATTTAAGTAAATATATTAGCACCATCAGTGTATGTTACCATAGAAAAGTAAAATTTAATCAATTTAATTTTCTTTCACTAAAATAAGTACTGATTAATTTGCATTTGTAAAACTTATAAAAAGCATTTTGATATTGTGTTTCATGTGAGAAAAATATGTTGCATAAATATTTAAGTAAAAATAATCACTATTTGGTTCAATTGTAATTTTTATCTTTTTATTTCTACTCTGCCATAGATAAACTAAAACATTAACTAAAGTTTCCTTTGTTAAAATATTTATATAGATTCATTTAAAATAAATCTTGTAAAAATATTTATAAATTATCTTTCATGTGGTTATACTAAATTACTTAAAAAAAAATAAATAAACAAATAAGTTATTTTAGTGCAGTTAGATTTTTTTTTTTTTTTTAAACTATTATTTACCATAGATAAACTAAACATTACTGTGATTTGCTATTGCTAAAATAATTAATTTTTCAAAATAGTTCTTGTAAATGAAATAACACATATCTTTTGTATAAAATAATAAAGCATTATTATAATTTAGAGAAACTATATTTTTTCTTTACTGTTATCATAAACAAAACTACGGAAGAATTTCCCATTGCTAAAATAGTCATTTAAAGTGTCTTATGATTATTTAAAAACACTTTATTTTTGATATTTAATTATTATACGTGATATATTTTGTTGTATAACTGATAGCTGAAAGAAAATACTGTATAATAAATATCTTTAATATATGTTTATCTTATTTTTTTTTGTATGTGTGTGGAGGGGGAGGATAAGATAAAGCTATTTAATATTTTTTTGTAGTTCAATCCAAAATATTACTTATAAAGGTGAAGCAATCCTTAGAGTGGCTAGCTTTATGGCTCTATAGTAGTCTATATTTTCAAATAAGTCACTTTTCTCTCTCTCTATATATATATTTTTTTTAATTTCCTCCTGCTTTTTTATTTATTTTTACTCATATTTCAAGTACTTAATTCTTTAACATTCATTGGTTTCTCTCTCCTCACTTACAAATAAATCACTTTGAAAAGAGCGAAAGAAAAGATGAAGTTTCTCTCTCCTCAATTCAACCATGAACTCTGAGGCAGCTCTCCTACAGAACTCTGAATGACCACCCTCTAAGGCACCCCTTCTGCAGAGGTTGGTTGTAGGTTGTAGGATTTAAGGCCGATTGACTCCTAATGTGTCCTAGGCCAAGAGGGGGAATGCCCTCCGTGGGGGTCTTTCTAAGGGGTCCTAGCCCGTATTTACGCAAGTTTCGGAGGAAACCACGGAAAACTCCGAACGGCTAGGTCGATGAGCGCGACCTGGGATCGAACCCGGCACCTCCCATCTACCAGCTTTGAGCGCAGAACCGCTCGGCCGCTGGTGGCCCTTCTGCAGAGGACAACGTAACTAAAGTCAAAAGCCTGGTGAGTGTCTAAATTGTGCGGTGTGTATTAAAAAGCTGCACGATTGAGGCACTTCTCCCTGGCAATAAATGAGTGGACATCGATCACATCTAAGAAACGCTATATACAAGTAATTTTATATTTTCTTTTTCACTTAAGTTTAAATTGATTTTTTTTTTTTCTTTTTAACTGAAATTAATTTTTACTTGAAATAAAATACTTTCTTCTATGTTGTTGCTTTAAATTACTTCTATTAAATATTAATTGTCGTAAAAATGTTATTTTATTAACTTTTTGTCTTTTGTGTGTGAATTTGTTCAATCAGCTAATCAAATAAAACTTAATTGAATACTAAATCATAAAATCATTTCTTTTTTACAAATTGAAGATTATAAAATATATTTCTTAATCTAATACAATAAATTTTGTTGTGTATTTAATTTCAATGTCTTGTCTTGGCATATAGTAATACAGTTTAATCTTCGTCTTTTTGATAACCACATCCCTGATCAAAAGATAGTTTTGTTATGACTCGCAAAGCTCAATTGTGATGACTATATTACAGAGACACACCAAAGTAAAAGGAAACTTTTTGTTTTCTCTACTACTATTTGAATATAAATGTACTTGTAATTAGATGGTAATAAACTGTATTCAAACAGTAGTGGGAAAAAAAAAGGACTTTGTGTCAGTTTCTCAATTTATGTTAATTTTAATTATAAATTTAAATAACAGTTCAATGTATAAATATTTACACAACATTAAAAATGCCAATGTAAAAAATATTAAGAGCAAACTGCAGTTTTCGTACCATATAGCATACTGCACTAAATACGTTGGCATTTTCAATGTTATATTTCTGTTTAATATCAAGTCTTACTACATATTCTAACAGTTCAATGTGCTAAAAATCTGTTGTTCAAATTTAATAAATAAACTTTGTCAGCAGATACGATAAATTAAAAAAAAAAAAAATTCATCTTACAAGCAAACATTCAAAAGGTGTCGTCTTCAAAAAATATTGAAAAAAATGTATGTGATTCTACTTTTCCTAAAACACCAGAAAGGGAAAACATTATCGACTGAAATGAATTTTACCGCTACTTTAGAATGTAGGAAAAGAGGGGGAAAAAAGCTAAAAAAAACCCATAGAAATAGCATGGGAAGAAAAGCAAAAAAACTCACAATGTCCAGTGTGTTAAAAAAAAAATAGGATCGCACCGGAAGTAATAAAAGAGGAAAATTGGCTAGAAAAATACATCGAAGAGCGGGAATCGGGCGGGCTGGGGCATTGGTCCTATCGTCCAGGATTAATACGTCTCGCCTAGTATGTGTCTAGCGACCACAAAAAATTATCAAAATTAAGCATATTTGGCGATTGATTTTGAGTACTTAGTGAAGAAACAAAACACGGTTCTGTTCGTACATGGCAATCTCGGTGCTAGCAAACTGAACGCCTAACAGCGCTAAATCGCCAAATAGGCTTAATTTTGATAATTTTTTGTGGTCGCTGTAATTCATTTCAGCCGATATTTTTTTCACTTCCTGGTGTTTTATGAAAAGTAGAATCACATATTTTTTTCAATATTTTTTGAAGACGACACCTTTTGAATGTTTCCTTGTTAGGTAAACATAATAGCCTTAACCCTTCATCAGGCAAAAAAAAAAAAAGTTATGCAAGAGTGCATGAAAATGCCACTTATGTCTACTTTTTTGCCTGATGAAATGTTGTACTATTATTTTTATCTAAAACAGTTCGAGTATTTTTTAATTCATAATTTGTGTTTCATTACAAAGTTTTTCATGTACGAAAAAATTAACACACTTCAAAAGACAATCCTTTAAAATTTTATACTTTACAAGTGCTGCACCAAGAACTCAGTATGTGCTCGGTGTCGGTGAATACTGAGTAGGTATAAGAATTTCATTTTTAAGCCTTCTGGAAGACAGATCTTTATTAACCCCTTAACGCGCGCTGTCCTCGCTGCGAGGACGCAAAATTTAAGATCCCGCTGCAAAAATTCATCCCGGAAATTTTTTAGGAAAAATTCATGTTTATAACATATCAGAAAAGGCCGGTTTTTTAAATTTTAAAATTTAAAATTTCTTTTAGTTTAATTTAGTTCATGAATTCCGGTGGCAGTATAATTTAAAGGTTTAAAATTGTCTTGCGCCGCAAAGGGTTAATAAATCAAACTATTAAGCAAAAAGCTTCTAGAACGGTGTTAGGTAAAACCACTCCAAAAAAAATTTCTGGACGGTGATTTTATTTGATAAATTGCAGGATGTGTTATATTAGATTCTATTTTGTTATACAAAGTAAACAGTTCACTGATCTCTACAAAAATTGGTACATTTATTAACCAGACAAAAATCTATCTAGCGCTGTAACTTTTAAATCAATAGGATAATTAGTTTGCAAGATATTAAATAAAAACCTCATTTTCACTTCAAAATTAAAAAAGAAAAAAAAAACTTCCTTACACATGAACATTAAATTTAAATTTATACCTGTTTAAACAAAAATATCTGATAAAACTAATGTCATAATAGCTTTAAAATTTTATTTAATTTATTTATTTTTAAAATATTCATTTAAATTAATCGAATTGTCTTATAGGTTTTCCCCTTGATTTTACATCCACAAACTGTAGGCACAATTTTAGTAAAGAATCCCCTTGGCGACTTTTATTATCTTTTGCCAGTTTGGTGATGAATTAAAATGGCTATTGCAATTGAATAAAAAAAAACTTTGCAAAAATCGCCCGAGCAAGTTAGGAGCCAGTTTTCAAATTTCGTTAAGTGGTCCTATACTAAAGCTGTTCCTTAATGTCAATGCATTTTTAGTCTATTCAATTCCTATTATTAGTTCACACTTTCCCTATATCTTGTCTTGCAATCGATTTTTAACTTCTGGACTAGCTAGAAATTTTTAACTTTCAGGATTGCTCAGAACACGGTGACAACACAATACTTCGAAGTCCGATTTTCGAATTTTTGATTAGTTTTCTTACAATTAATTAAAATATGAAAATAACATCCTAATAGCGTTTCAATAACCATTAAAATATTAGCTACAATTTAATTGTTGCCAAAAAAAAATTACGAGTTAATTTTTTTTTCGACATAAAATACATTTAATTAAACGTGAACATTAAAAAATTATAAAAAGTTAAATTATGCATATCACAAAAATTGACGTCATTATCACTTTAAAAATTTTATGTACATTGATAAGAGCTCTATGATTCATCAGAAAATTTAAAACATGGAAAATAATTTTTTTTTTTTTTTTTTTAAATCGTATAATTATTTTTATTTCATTTTTCACACGCACTTTTTATTTCCTAATTCAAAATTGTTTAAAAAAAAAAAAACTTTTTCGATAGTGTTTGTATGTAGGAATTGACTTTAAAAATTTTCTTTTTATATTCCTTGTTTTAAAGTAACCGTGTTTCTAATCAACATAATGAACCTCAAATAGTTGAATGTCATTTATATTTTCTTAACAGCTGTATATGACGGTACTTAACCATGACTTTCATTTGCTGAAAATAGGGCACAACTTTAGTATGAGACTCTCTTGGCGAAATTTGTGATTTTTTTTTTTCTTTCCCATTTTTTATTCGATCTTCCAAATAAAGAATAAATTTTTATTTCTTTATTTCAATAAATTGTTTTAGCAATGATAACAGTTTACAGTGTTACTTTTCGGGCACTTGTTTTATTAGACTTATTAATAAAGAAAATAAGCTTTTAAAAGATTAGCTTATTATTAAGAAGCTGTTTATAAGATTTAAAAAAAAAAAAAAAAAGAAAAAAAAAATGAATAAATAAACAATCATGCTTATGTTGTTGCAAGTTGTGAATTTTCAATGATTTTTACTCTAACTTACATTTTACAGATAGCCAAAAATTAATCTTATAGAGAGGAATACAGCTTTCAGATTGTTTTTGTTTTTCATTCATGATCAATTATAACTTGAGAGTGATTCATAATTTGATCTATTGTAGTTAATAATTTTGAATCCATTAAATGTGGGGTTCGAACTCAGGACTAGCTTGTCAGCCTGGCAGTTCAGAGATTTTTCTGAAACTTACATGAATGCAAGCTAGGACTCTTTATAAAGAGACCCACGGAAAGGCCACCACCCAGGCTTAGGGTCCTCTCATAGTCAATTTATGTTAAACAACACAACACCCTCTATTATATGTGATATGTGTGTATGTGTGGGGGGGGGGGTGATCTTTTAAGGATTTTCTTTAATGAAATCTTGAGTACAAATGCGAGTAATTCAGAAAATTGTGAAGTTTAAATTGACATGAATAACCAGTATAATATCCAATAATGGTAAAGGGCAAAACTGGATCGTGTTGTGTAGGTTGGGACTGATTGACTATGCAAGGGTTCTAGGCCATGTTTATGCAAGTTTCAGGGAAAACCCTGTAAAACTCCAAACAGCTAAGATGAATGTGACTTAGGATCGAACCCAGCATCTTCTCCCTTATGGCCATATCACATGAGGAATTTCGCTCAGCTTTTTTACTAAACACAGCATGATAAATTTTTCTGAAAGACAGTCTAAAAAGTTGATGACACACTGACCTCAAATCGTTTAAAAACCATTAATACACATTTCACTAACAGCCTTAAAAAAAAAAAAAAAAAAAACTAATGACTGCTTTCTTTTTTAGTTAAAAATACAAGAACATTTAATTTTTTCTTCCGACAGTGCTAATGCTTAATATTTAATAGTCTAAATTAATGTTTTGAAACAACAAATTAGAGGTGAAATTGATAGTAAATTGAGGTAGAAGAGTGTATGTATGGGAGGGGGATTTATTTTTTTTCTCCTCACAGGTACAGAGCTTCAGCACATCTAACACACACACACACACAGTCAGTTTCTGAATGGTCAAATCATGTTTAGAACATCTTTAACCCCTTGAACTGCAATTTATTTTCAGTCAGCACTGCTCATGCAGACAATTTAATTTTCTTAGTTTTAATAGGTGGGATTCATATAGAAACTTATGGTTTTGTTGCTCAAATAATTTGTTATTATTAAAAATAATATTTGTTTCACACATTTATATGAATGTTTGTTGTTATATATACATATAAGAACATAATTAGTGTTACGAAATTCATGACGAGCTGGACTCATTATTTAAGTTCAAGGGGTTAAATATGCAATCCATTGAAGACTGGAAGTTGAAAGATTTTACGAATCCAATACTTTCTTTTATGAATATTGCAGAAAGTAAAAATATGTTTTAAAAGAATATTTCTTATGGACTTTCATATATTTTGATAGATTCTTGTAAAAAAGGCTAGAAAATATTTTTAATTTAGGATGCATAAGGTTTAACTTTCGACTGGAAAAATTACAATTAAAAATAAAAATTTTTTTCAGCTCAATTTTCTATGAATAATTAAGACATTAAAAAAATTCTTTCAAATACATGTTTCATGACAAATTAACTAAAACTTCTGATGAAGAAATTACTCGAATGTAAAATTATATATATAAAAAAAAAAATAAGCTAATCGTTATATTAATAATTTAACCAGTCACCATATTTAAAAAGGTATAAATTTCAAAACATTCAATTGACTAATTCAGTCCTAAATAATAATAATAAAAAAAAGATTTAATTCTAGAATTATAAGAATTTCCTGTTAAATTTTAACATTTTGAGGTAAATATTTGACAAAATTCATAAATGAAATACATAATAAAAATGGAAAACTTATTAATAAAAGAATAATTTGACAACAGAAAGGTATTATTAAGTATGACAAAATCTCGTAACATGACAGGTGCAAAATGCAATGCTATACAGCAACTACTGTATTCGAATAATATTCATGTTTTAGTTATAAAGTAATAGAATCCATAAGTATTATGGATACATTATTAAATAAATCACGTCGTGAATAAATCTTATGAAAATTTGATTACATTAATCATCCCATTTTTCCCCAACAAATTGCCTTCGATGGAACACTGATTGGCCTAACGGCCGATCGCTTTTTCCTAAGAAATATGAATCTGTATGATATTATATACTTTTATATGGGCTTCGTCGAGCTTAATTTTTAAATGTATTTTTTATTTCAAACACATTCTGAAACATCTGCATAAGTAGAACGAAATATAAACGATTTAAATATCTCTATGAGCAAAAACAGCCATAGTCGTCAATGGTGGGAACGAGTGCTTTCTGCCAACCACTCCCGAGAGTTGAGATGTTTGTTTACAAACAAGGAACTGAACTATTGCATTTCTGATTTAAAAGCGGCCTAACTCGTGTAACCTTATCGTGGCGCTGTTATCAGTACCCGCATTTTGTTAACAATGTTTGAATACGCGTTCATTACTTTGTTTAATAAATTAATATTTGTAAATCCTATCAGTTCAAAGGCATTACAAAAGTATTCACAGAAATTAAAATGCAGATAGACAAATCATAAACATTTTTCAACTCCGTTGGAAAGTGTTAAAAATAGATACTGAAAGTTTGCAAGTTTTCAATTCAAATGTTCACAATGGACTTTATGCACGGCACGTCATTGCGGGTGTATAAAAGTTTCTTCGCCAATCGCTGACCTCGAATCTTTTGTTTACTTCTCTATCAGTCAATACCAACCGCTTAAATCGGTAAATACCCGCAGCCGTTGCCACTCGTGCATAAGGTCCATTCTTTATACAGTGACTCACAAAAATAATCGGACACTTGGATTTTTTATATATTTTTTTCAATTATAAGAAATATATGAAATTAAAATAAAAAGAACTGTTTGTATTTTGAAAGTATGTTAATTTAGCATTCTTTTGATATTAAATATAATATTTTCAAAAAGGAAATAGTAAGTATAAAAAGAAACATCTTACGGTGACAGAGGAAAAATAGCCTCACAAAAATAATCGGACACTCAGTATAACAGCAAACAAATGACAGAAATTTTCATTGAAATTAATTCCTAATATTTTCTTGGATTGCCTTTTGATTTTAAAACTGCATTTAACCTTTTTGGCATGGATTGTACTAGTATTTTTGTTACTTCTGGACTGATTTTATTCCACTCATTTTGTATCTCTGATTTTAGTTGTTGCTTTGAAAAAATTGTTTGTTTACGAATTTTTGATTCTAATTCTTTCCAAATATGCTCGATAGAGTTAAGATTTGGAGATTGTGGTGGCGCTTTAATTACTTCTGATTTCTGGTCAATTATATAGCAGCCATGGTCAAACTTTATGTGCAGTATGCTTTGGATCATTGTCCTGGTAGAATTTAAAACCATTTTGTATATTAAGTTTTTGTGTTGATGATGACAAATTCCATTTTAATATGTGAATGAACTTGTATTGATCCATAATATCATAGATAATTTCTATATTACCTGCTCCAGAAAATGCCATAGGTACCCATGCCATAACTTCTCCTCCACCGTGTTTTAACTGTTGGTAGTAAGATTTGTTTCTGAAATTCTTCTTTTGTTTCCTCCACACTAACACTCATCCATCCGAGACAAAAATATTAAATTTATTTTCCTCGTCAAACAAAACATTTTTCTAATAATCAGGTGTTTTTTCTTTCATGGATTTTGTGAAAGAAAGTCTAGCTTTTCTGTTCTTTTTACTAACGTAAAAATTTTTCCTTGCTACTCGTGCATGATATCCTTTAGATCGGATTAATCTTCTTATAGTTTCTGGATTATCAGATATTCCATATAATTCATTTACTTTCGCAGCAAGTATAGGAGCATTTAGTCATGGATGTTTTTTAATATTCCTCATAATAAAGCGTTTTATTCCATTAGATAACTTAGATGGTCTTCCAGACCTTTTACTATTTTCAATTCTACGATATTTCTTATGCAAAATGAGGACAAATTATGCAATGTCCTCATTTCCGTGAGAAAAATTAGGACAGTCTTCTTTAAAAATGAGGACATAAAAATTTCATAAAATATAGCACAAAAATTGCTTATATTCCCCACTTGCAGCCATTAATCATCACTATAATAAATTTATACTATTTATGAACCTATACGATAAACATTATAAAAAAAAAAATATTTATATAAGCATTATTAAATTTATAATAATTGTTATCATAAACTCGTACACATTATACTTCTCTTTCTCCCTTTAATATAATGGCAAGCTATACTGTTAATATTACAATTGTTACTGTTGTATAGACCAAATTTTTAGTATAAACGAAATCATAACTACTTCAAATGGAAGTGATCCAATAAATAACATTTTAAAAGGAAAAGGCAATCTGAATTGTGTCAAAAACTGGCTAGGCTAGGAATAAGAATTGATCTACAGGGTGACAAGAAATAACTTGGACACACATAATACATTATAAGTTTAATGCCAATGAAAATATTACGACCAAACTTCAAAATAAATATGAATACATTATTTTGTCTAATATATTTACAAATTTTTAAAGTGGCTGCCTTTAGCCTTAATACAGAGCTTTAAACGTGTCACAAAATTTTCGTCTATGGCCCGCAACTCACTTACTGATATTTTATCCCATTCCTTGCATAAGGATTTCTTTAGGGATGCCAAAATTTTATGAGGTTTAGCACACACCCTTTTTTCCAAGATGGACCTTTAGATCGGATTAATCTTCGCATTAATCCAAACAGAATAACCAATTGGGTTCAAATCTGTGGAATACGGGGGCCATTCTTAAGCTCCAATGAAGTCAGGAAAATTTGTCTTGCACCAATCTTGAGTGCGTTTAGCTCTGTGTGCAGGTGAGGAATCCTGTTGGAAGGTCCATCTTTTGTTTCCACAGAACTTTTGCGACCAAGGTAAGACAACATCTTCCAAAATGAGTTTGCGATATGTTTGTTGATTAATCTTTATCTCTTGATCAACAAAAACAAGTGGTGTTTTCCCACTAGCACATATCCCCCCCCCCAAACCATTACAGATTGGGGTCGTTGACGCCGTTCAACAATGATAGAATGTCCAGGTACCTCTGCTGACCAAACCCTATAATTATGGCTATTGTGAGTTTGTTCAATCGAGATCAGTTTCTCATCTGTGAAGACAAACGGTTGCCATCGATCACCTGCGGCCCGTTTTAACAGTTGTCTACACCTTTGAAGTCTTGTGCGTTTGTTCTCTGCTGCTAGCTTTTGAGCCTCTTTCATTTTGTAAGGGCGAAGACCAAGCTCTACTCTTGCCATCAAACGTGCGCTTTCTCTAGAGATCTTCATCTCTCTAGCAACTTTTCTGATTGAAATCTTAGGATTTCGTTGAACTCGGTTTTTGATAACTTTCCTGTTTCTTTATGTGTTAACTGTGCGATTTCCTCCTCTTCCTGGGCTGTCACCATCATGTCCGAGTTCTTTAAACCTTTTGATTGTGTATAAAACCGTCTGTTTAGACACTTTCAATAGTTAATAACTTCACATTATTTTTTTCCTTGCTTATGCAATTCAAGTACGGCATATTGTTTGTTAACCATAATGGTTATCACAACTAACTTAATTACACCTGTTTAGCAGCTTTCTAGGATCAATACTTAATGAAATAAATTTATAACTTTAGTGGTAGTTACAGATATTTCGTTTGAAACTTCGTCCAAGTTATTTCTTGTCACCCTGTACAAACTGAGTTATGATGACCTTCGAGTAGCATTATTTACTCACTTGAAAGCAAAATATCATCATGAGATGTTCACAAGGTAATCTGTGTTCAGCTCCTATCCCTTATTAGTCAGTTTTCAATTTGCTACAAAAATGCTTTTCCATTTAAAATGTTATTTAAATTTCGTTAGTTATAAAATGTAATTAGTAATAAAATAACTTCCAGCTTCACGTTAAATTTTAAATACTTTTTTTTTTTACTTAAATGCAAATTCAGCTTTTTTTTTTTTCAAACTTTATATTTTAAAGTATAATGTTGAAAAGACTAAAATCTCCCAATATAAGAATATATTCTGTGTAACAGAATTGGATTGGATGGGTTTTTAAGTTGCACTAATGCTGCGCAATGGACAATTGACGACGGTCTGAGACTCACCCTAAGAGGTGGTCCGAAGACATGCCATCACATTTTTGATCCTCCACGAGGGATGTAATAGTGTTGGAGATGATTTAAAAATAAATGTAATGAATCAAGAAATCGGGATTTTTTTACGTTGTGTCGAGTTGTAGAATCAGTATTGCAAATTAATAAGTTCAGCAGCTAATGTTCAGTTCTAATATTGAAATTTTAAGTAAAGAAGGAAATTACTGAAAAAGGAGGACAAATGAGAACAAACGTCCGAAAATGAGGATATGAGAACTTCTGAAAGCAACTGAGGACAGCACTTGAAAAATGAGGACTGTCGTCAGAAAATGAGGACACCTGGTCACCCTACTATTAGATCAATTTTATTTCTAGTGTTTGCATTATTATTATTATTATAAGAGGAGAGGTTAAATATGCAATATACTGTTGTTTAACTGATTTTTTTCTGTGTGCATGTGTGTGACTAACTTTTATTTCTAATTAAAATGAGAGTAATATATGTATATATTATATATATATCAAAAAGAGCCTATCTATATATAAAAGTTACTTGTAAATAATGCACAAATTATTGATCAATTGATAACCTTGATATTTTTCTGTTGTTATAATTATCTTAAATTCAGGAAATTTTACAATATATAATTCTAGTCTAATATGCAAAATTAAAATAATGAGGGATTAAATAGTTCCCCTTTTTTTGCCACCAGTATTTTCCCACAAAAATTTCTAACCTATAAAATCATAAAAAATAGCTGTAAAAATGCAGTAAAAAATTCTTTATAGAAATACTGGTGGCAGAATAAGCAGAACTCTTTTATCCCTGGCTAATCTTGTCCAGGACTTATTTTATTATTAATGGTTAAGAAGCTTAAAGCAAAGCATGAACCAGTTATAAGACCATAGAAAGTAGCTTTGCTATAAGGATACACAGTGAAACCTCTCAAAATGGCCACCTCTATTTAAGGGCCATCTCTCTTTATGACCAGTTTTTCCAATTCTCAAATTTTCCCTGTATAACTTTATACTTATTTACCTCCATTAGAGACCCATGTATAATTTTGTACTTTTATTAGGGGTCACATTTTGTGGGAGCAGATAATTTTATTTCTCCCTTGACTTGAATTGACCAGACCACTGTCCATCATGTAACTGAAGTTAATTTAATTTCCACGTATGTAAAGAAATAAAGTAAGTAATAAGATTTAATATGACTGAATGTTATTGAAGTTCAAGCTTCTAAAAGAAAATCATTATTTAGCAAATAAATAGAAATGTTGTGTCTTCTAAATGTAAGTATTTTTAAGTAGCAAAACAAAAATATTAATTCTAGTTAAGGTTAAAAATTAAAATCTAAAATTAGTATTTTCAGTCAGCGAACTTTAGTGGGAATTAATGTACAGTCGGTAACAAAAGTCTCTAAACACATGCAAAAATTCCTATGTAAAAAAAAGTACACTTAATACAGTTTTGTTAAATAAATCTCTGTCGAATCCTGTTCTTAGTCAGTCTAAAAACAGGATTCGATAAGGATTTATTTAACAAAACTGTATTAAGTGTACTTTTTTTATGTAGGAATTTTTGCTCGTGTTCAGAGACTTTTGTTACCGACTGCATTGCGACTGCGAGTCCTTTTCCACTCAGAAATAATACTACGCTGAACATTTTGTTTTGGTATAGAAAATATTTTACGAAAACAAATTATTGCCCAATATTTTTCAAAATTAAAACAAACGAATATCAAGTATTATTAAAAAGCTACATAGACAAATAAGGTAAATTTACATAGTTAAAATCATTTAGAATATATTTCCTACATTAAGATTTTCTGAACCTCTACTAAAACTACTGCCATCGCCACCTCTGTAAAGATGCAATATTTGAAGGCATGGTGGGTGGCTTTTTTAGGGAGGTTTCACAGAATTTTATTTCCTACTGATAATCTTCGTGATAACTAATTTTTATCAAAACATTTTCACAAAAGATAAGTGCTTCAAAAAGGAAACCAAAAATCTTATGTTAGAAATAATGCTAAGCTGAACAATCTGTTCTGTTTTAGTATATCAAATATTTTTTGAAAAACAAAATATTTCCCGAAAAGCTTTCCAAATTAAAACAAACCAATAATTATGATTATCAGAAAGCTATAGAGACAAATAAAATGTAAATTTCAATAGTTAAAAATCAATTAAAACTTGTTTCCTGAATTATGATTTTCTGAACCTATATTAAAAGGCCACCCATGTAGAAGTCCAATATTTGAAGACAATGTGGGTGGCCTTTCTTGGGAGATTTCACTATATTTTACTTCCTATCGATAATTTTTGTGACTAATTTTTAACAAAATATTTTCCCATTTAAATGAAAGATAGCATAATTATTTCAAGAAGGAAGCCAAAAACCACATCTTATCAATAACTTATGTCAGAAACTCAGAAATAATACTAAGCTGAATAATCTGTTCTGGTACAGTCGGTAACAAAAGTCTCCGAACACTAGCAAAAATTCCTATACAAAAAAGTACACTTAATACAGTTTTGTTAAATAAATCCTTGTCAAATCCTATTTTTAGACTGACTTGCGCCCGTATTCACCGATAACCTTAACCGCCAGTAGAACTGGCGGTTCAGAAGCTGCCGGTCGGTCCTGAATAACCGGGAGTGACAAATCGGTATTCACCGTTTACTTGGGAAGTAAAGTTGTTGAACCGAGGGTATTTCAACCCGCTTGAAACTATGAACGCTTATTGGCCAAAAGGTTCACGTGATAACCGATGTTTTTAGCTTCTGTTTGTGTCACGGAGTAGTTTGTGTTTACATCACGGAGTGTTTACATTCATTTTTATCGAAACGATCGAAAATAAGCTTTTAATTTTAACTTGTATTTTTTTTTTTTTTTTTTTTTTTTATTGCACACATCTTACATAAAAATGGATGGAAAGAGTTCGTTAGTTTATGAAAAAAAATTACTGAATAATTTATTTAAAAAAATAAAATAAAAAATGCATTTTACTTCATAAAAGTTACTTAAAAAAAAAGAAATGGAAAAGGAATATTTTGCAGTTCTCAGTGTCAAAATGTTAATTATCTTTGTAATTGCTCTAAAAAAAACTATTTTTGTTGAGAACAAATAAATGTTTTATGTGCTTAGATTTTATTACAGCATGCGAAACATTTCAGACAGTGATTTGAAAAATAAATAAATAAAACATTGAAGTTTAGAATAGAATTAAATAAATTTCACATTCTGTAGTTTCACCACTATAATCCTGAACTTTTTGAAGTTATTTTCAAAGAATAAGAATATTCTCCTCAAAATAATTACAGAATAATAAATTCTTATATAAAGAAATAAAATAATATCCAAGAGAATATTCTCTTTGATAAATTTATCTATGCATGAAATGTAATTTATTTATTTTTGTATTTTTTATTTATTTTGTATGAACTTATCATAACAGATAAATTTTTATATTGGGCATTAATGCTTATGACAGTATTTTCTATGATGAAAATCAGGGTTGGGTTTTTGCCGGCAAAAATGCATTTTTGCCAGGACAGCGGCAAAAAGTGGAAAAAACCAGGCAAAAAGCGGCAAAAATGGAAAAAATTGGCAAAAATGGAAAAAATTAGGAAAAGTGGAAAAATAAAATTAGAACAACACAATTGCCTTTCAATTTTTACCCTTTTACACTTTGGCACCTCAATGAAAAAAATGTTTGAAGATTTTTTAATTTAAAAAGTAATTATAATTAATTAATTAATAATAATAATATATAACCAGTGTCCGACAAATTCTGGGTGCCAGGGTGACTATAAATATCCACTGGTGACCAGTTACGGCACACTGACAAAAAAAATTTCATGCATTTACAATATTTTTTATGTATATTTTGTTTTTCCTCTCACCTTCTTGTCTTGGTATAAAAGATAACATTGCTGATGTATTGAATGAATAGTATGAGTTTAGTGTTTTCTGAAATATTTAACAATTATTTCTGTTTTTGAAAGATGTTTTCCATGAAAGATAAATTTCCATATTTGATAAATCTTCTTACTACTATACTGGTACTTTCCATGTCAATATCTTTGTGTTAAACAATATTCAAGCATCATAAACACTATCTAAAGCAAACTATGTTCGAATTTACAACGAGAAAGTTTAAATAGTATGATATTTCTCAAATGGATTCTCTTTAAAGGAATTCTGTCCTGAAAAATTAATAGACAAATAGTATTTTAAAGCCAAAACTTAAACACTCTCAATATATTTGATGATTATATTAAAGGTAAAAATAATATTTATTTCTGTGGATTTTTTTTTTCCCCAATAGTTTTTTATCTTTATAAATAAAAAATAGTTATTTTCTTAAAAATTTCCTTAGTTCACATTTCTAACTGAATAGTTCATTTATTCAATGTAAAATAATATGTGAATGATCTGCATTAATTATACAATTATGAAATATTATTAAGTTTTGCTGTGAGTATTGTCATAGAAATAATTCGGTATTTCTGGCCCCTAAGATATTGAAACTTTGTCAGTCCCTGAACATAACCATAAAAATAAAACTACAAAATTATATTTTTATTTTATTGAAGCAAAAAAATCTTAAGTAAGCAGGAGTCTATCCAGGTAAAAATTTGGTCCCCTTCACAAAATTCCAGATCATAAAAGGGGACCCTTCACAAAATTTAAATCCATAAATGGGAACCCTTCACAAAATTCAAATCCATAAATGGGGGACCCTTCACAAAATTCAAATCTATAAATGGAGACCCTACACAAAATTTAAAGTTATGAAATGAGCCTTTTTATTTTATAAAAGTAATCCTTTTCCTACATTTTCAGTATTTTAAATTAATTGGTTCAATTTGATATTTAAAAACTACTTAGAATAACTATTAAAATGGAAGATTTTACACGATAAATATATTTTCACAAAAAGGGGACCCAAAATTTAAAACCTGAATCGACCCCTGGTAAGACATATTCAGAGAGAGAGAGTTTACTTGAAATTTACATTTCAATTCCAAAAAAATGCATGATCAGTGACTGACTGGCAAATTTTAGAACACCTGAGTCAATAATTGACTCAATATTTGACTTCTCCCCACTGTAAACAAAAATATGTAATACATTGAAAAACACAAATATTCTAGTAATTAATTATTGAAGAATATTTTTTAGATAGGTAATTTAAATATTTTCAAAAATGAAAAAAAATTATCTTAATTGTTGATGCTAAAAATTTCATTTTAAAGAAATTTTAGAATGCATTATTTTAATGATTTACATAAGAATCAGCAGATCAAGAGTGTAATTAAATCTCTGGTTTTAATTTGTTTAAAATTATAATTTAAATATTAAAATCATGTAATTAAAATCCCTAAAACCCTGTTTGAAATGCTGGTAATTTTTGCCACTGGCAAAAATTGTGGCAAAAACTATTTTTGCCGGGGTGGTTTTTTCCGCGGTTTTTACCATGGTTTTTTCCACTTCGGCAAAAATTGGCCAACTCTGATGAAAATATTAAAAACAGTAAAAACAATCATCCATAATTTGCCTACCTACTGCAAAATAATGTATTTAACTTTTAACAATATTCATTATTACAATAAATTTCTTGTTTTCACTTTAATTAAATTTTATTAATTTTGGTAAAATTTATCATGTTTGCATAAAGGGATATTTGTTTTCACATCTCGAAATACTTTTTATTTTTGTTAAAATAATTACAAGATAAAAGGAATATTTTATATACCACGTTTTTAAATTTTCTGTTGAATCATATAAACTTGACAATTCTAGGTATTAATAAGTACTTAAAAAAAAAAAAAAAAAATTGATGAATTATCCCACCAACTTGAAAGAAAATGATCAAATGTATAATAAAGAAAGCAATAGAAGAAATTTTCAAACATTTATTAATTGAATAAAAGTATTCAAAGAATGCATTGTCATCATGTTCTGAGCTATTCGAAAAGTTTCAAATGTCTAGCTAGTCGAGATGTTAGTTAAAAATCGATTGCAAGATTTATATTGGAGAAAAAAACAAGAAAGTGAGTTAATAAAAATGTGCTAAAAAAGTTGTCAGCCTCCCTTAATTAGGAAATACATGAGGTGTACAATAATATTGATAACTTTATCACAGAAATGTTTGTAAATGGAATGATTATATTCATACGTGGACAATTAAAATAATTTTATAAGTATAGTTTAAGTTTAGAAATTTTTTTATTCATTAATTCATCAACCGTGAATATTCATTTTAAATAGGTTGTTGGTATAAAGGTTGATTAAATTTTTCATAAACCAACTATGTGAAAAATGCCAGAGCCGGGAATCGAACCCGGCACCTTCCGTTTAATGTGTGGATGCTCTTTCACTGAGCCACCCTGGCTGAAAACTAGCCTAGCATTTCTCAGATAACAACCATTGGCAAGGTCACCATGGGCGTCGGCAGAATGGGGCATGGGGGGCCTTCTTTCCATGCCCCCCCCCCTGGAAAATTCTACTAAGCATTTTTTCTTTAAATTTAAAACTATGCTATCAGAATTTTATTTAAAAAAAAATATTTTTTCAGGTTGTGCCCCCCCCCCCCTGAAATTTTTTTCTGGCGACACCACTGAAGGTCACCTTGTCTGCAAACGCAGATGTAACAGGTGAGACAATGTTAATCGTAGCACAACTCCATAGACCACGAAATTTCAATTTAGAAATTTTTTTATTCATGAATTCATCATCTGGGAATATTCATTTTAAATAGGTTGGAGTATAAAGGCTGATTAAATTTTTCATAAACCAACCATGTGAAAAATGCCCGGATTACTAAATTAAATTCTGTTTTGTGCATGGCATAGGGTTTTATATTTACCTTAAAAAAAAAAAAAAAAGATTAATCAGGTCGATCCTGATTTTATCGTTTTTTGTCTAGACCAAGCCTTACATTGCAAAATTAAAAATAAACAAAGGTAGGCTGGATAATCAAAGCATTAGTAGGGATCCAGCCTAGTCCCCAAAATTTTAGCCTGTACATTTTCTAGTTTTGATGATAGAAACTCGCTTCTTGGTTCTGAAGCCAG
Source organism: Salticus scenicus (assembly GCA_963930645.1). Lineage (NCBI taxonomy): Eukaryota > Metazoa > Arthropoda > Arachnida > Araneae > Salticidae > Salticus > Salticus scenicus. The sequence continues at coordinate 306,463,356 of OZ005651.1, read as the reverse complement.
CTTAAAACTGGTGATGGACAATACAATGAACATCGCCAACAGATATTCACATAGACCTTATATATATAGACTACGCCACCAATAGGACTTCCCGTTATAGTGAATGTCTTCAACATGAGGGTGTAATCTGAAACCTTCATCCTTTGCGGTCAGCTCCGTATGTCACGTGACATAGAGTTGAGGGCGATTCTTCCATAAGAAAGCACTTATTTTTATCAGAATTCAAACAAAAAATTCTCCCCTTTAGAATGGTTTCTCACAAAAGAAATTTTTTTTAAATTAACCTATGACATTTTAGCTTTCCAACAATGCGTAAATCTAAAGGCTTAAATAAAAAGTGTGTGTACAATACATAAATTAATAAAACTCAAAACTACTTTCTTTCCTACGGAACAATCAAATAATATTCATTCTCATCTCTCTCTCCAGGTCTGCATCACGTGATAATTTCGCTGGGGAAGCTACTTCATGTCGCAGACAAATAATGAGGGGGGGGGGGGTGTCGTCTATCTATATAAGGTCTATGGATATTCACAATTCCTGTGCAATGTGTTTAATGCTCACTCTGTGATTGCTGATACGTAATATAATACCTTCCACCTGCTACACAGTGCTCAATTTTGTTGACTTTCTTGCCTTTCAGCATTAGTTAATTAAGTGTGACCTTCTTCAAACTGCAGACACCATAAAATGCAATAAACTCACAACAATTGTTCTGGGTCGAAAGGACACAAGATCCTTTGTCAGGCAAAGAAAGTAGGCTGCAGTTAAAACGGCAGCATGAGTACAGCACTCGTGCCTACCTTCTTCGCCTAATGAAGAGTTGCGTGTTCTTTCAACTCAAAACAATTGTTGTGAGTTTTTTTTTTTAATTTTACGGTGTTTATTAAAAGTTTTGTAATTATTATTTTAAAATGCCAGCCTGTGGCGCTTTCTTATAACCATTTCACAATGTCTGAATTTATTTCATGATGCTTATACACTACTGATATTTCACAATAGCATTAGGGAACAGCTTTAATATAAAACCCCCTTAGTGAAATAAAAAATTTCGCAATTAAGTAGTTCAAATGATTTTTGGTAAGGTCTGTACTTACGCAATTGAAATAATTCACATTTAATGCATCGCAAAACTGGCAAAGAATAAAAGTTGCCAAGGAGTACACAAAAGATGTGTCCATATTATTTTACAAACTAAATTGTGACAATAATAAATAACAGTATTCGATTAACTGAAATTAATATTAAAAAAAAAAAATCTAAAGTATCAAACCTACATTGGTTTAAAACTTTAAATTTTGCCTACAGGGTCCAAATACTAAAGCAGTTCCTTAAGAGCGAACAATACCTAATCTCGCTGGCTGCCTTGGCCCATGTTATTCTATGGGAAAATTTGTTTACATAATTACTCATTACCTAATGAATATTTTTCAATTCTGTTTTCCCATTTAGAAAATTCACAAGCGTTCAATTAGTACTTGTTTTCCAAAAATTGATTTTTTTAAATTTTAGTATTTCATTTTGCAACTAGAAAATGAGAAAAATGTATTTTGTGAAAAATCGCATTTTTGAACTCAAAATTAAAATGAAAAAAAAAAAAAAAAAATGAATTTTTCAAAAATGAGTACTCATTTAACGGTTATGAATTTTCTGACTGCGAAAACAGAATTAAAATATATACATTAGGTAATGTGTAATTGTCGCAACAAATTTTCCCATAGAATAACATTGTCCACAGCTGTTCGCGGGATTAGGCATTGTCCCCTCTTAATGAGAATGCCTATTATTTACTAGTTAGTTGTAGGGCGACTAAGGCACCTGTTGAAAAGTGATCATTTCATTTTATTTCTTTCTCACTTCAAGTAATTCATTTGCTAGCAAGCCTGTGCAAAATCTTCACACTCTATCTCTTTGTTACCTTTAAAATTATTATTTTATAGACGTCATTTTTCATATGCATGAGCAAATTTAATATTTATTTTTTTCATGTGAAAGCACATTTCATTTTATGCTGGGGAAAAAAATGGCAACAATAAAAAATTTAAATTTCTATTTTAAAGCTGTTATTTTCATATTTTCATTAATTTTAAAAAATCTAATCAAAAATTTGTTACTACAAATAATTTACCAAATAAAAGGGGCAATAAAAAGGGGCAGATTTTTAAAAATGAGTACGAAAATTAGGTGGCAACCTGCGTTCACACACAGACATGGTACAAGGCACTGATGAGCTTAACTATACACGCTGATTTAAAATTAACTTTGTTTCTTATCAACATAATAAAATTCGAATAATTAATGCCATTTATGTTTCATTAACAGCTGTATATCACAGTACTTTGACACAGTTTGGATTAGCTGAGTATTTAAAATGCTAATGAAAATATATTTATTTAAACATTTCTATTTATTTAATTAAACAAGAAAAAGCTTAAATATATAGTGACAAGCAAAGCTTGCTAAGTAAGTAATATAATTGATACGTAAATTATTAAATATACATATATATATTATATAAACTTTTACAAATAAGCATCTGCGAACAACAAGTTTTTGTATAAGAAAAATATTTCAATAATTTAATGAGTTATTTTTATTTATAATAACAGAAATGTACAAATTTAATCAGTTTAGCTTAAAATTGGGATAATTTTAATGTACTCACCTTATTCATCTTGAGTACTTGTATCGCAACATTGCTTTGCACAAAATTACATGTTACAACAATCACTTTTATACATGTATGAATTCTTTGTGTATATGAAAACTCAAAGCTCAAGTTATGATAATAGAAATAATAATAACAAGAACAAATAATAGTATAAGAAATAGCATCCCCCTCACCCAATCTCATTCAAAAGCACTGGTTATCGACTTTTCATAAATGAATACTGATAAAAAACCGCAATATAATAGCACTGCACTTAATCATAAAAAAAAAAAAAAAAAAATGTAATCTAAAGCTTTGTGTTGTGTAACCTCCATTTTCAAAGGAAAAGACTCCAAATATACATAACATTTAAATGCATTTTTTACAAAGTTATTTTTTATTCAAATTATTCATTTAAAATTAGAATCGCAGACAAAAGTATTAAAAAAATAGAGCTCTTATACTTACCAATCAGATTAGTTGGGTAAGGGTCCCCTAGAAAGACCTCCATGAAGAGCATTCCACCTCGTCTGTAGTGTAGACAACTGGTCTTTGCCCAAACTTCAGCAAAACTAGCTAAGAAAGCTATCCCATTGCATTTACCTTCTATTAAAACAGAAGGCATCAACAGAACAACTCACTTGGCATTTGATTTAATACCATCTGATGTGTAGGATCTGCATATTTCACAGATAATGCGCTGACATAACCTAAAAATGATGAACTTAAAAAGAATAACATATTACTGTTAAATTAATATTGTAATTTAAAATATGCAGTTGCAATGAAATGTATATGGAAACAAATGATGTGCCATATACTATGTTATCCACATTAAAAGGAAATATTCAGATTAATCACACCAAGATTACAAAGTATGTGACAAATGTTTTTATAGAAATATAGAAAGTTTAGCTAAATTAAATTTATATTTGTATATGTTGCTATTTTAAATTTTTTGCCATTTTGCTATTAAAATCATCTTTGGAAGAGCCAATATTTATTTGCGATAAATGAAAAAATAAACTTGCTTTGACAAATATAATTAATTCGATTAAAAATTTCAATTTCACAAAAGTAAATATACAGTTATATCCCAATACTTTAGTTACATTTCTCCAATTTCATAAGCATACATAGATTTTGAATATTAATCATTAAAGTATTAATGCCCCCTTTTAAAAAATTTGTGTGATTACATGGACTAAGAAAATAAATCCATGCAGCTGCACTTAGCTTGTTGTGACAATTATTAATAAAGCATTTGCTATTATTATTAAAGCTTCTATGTGAGTATACAGTTTACCTATGAGATTGCAGATTATTATTCTTTTTCGTTATTTACTTATTCAATAATTTAATATGTTGCAGTAGAATATAAGTCGATAACAATAAATTAAAGAGAAAGACATAAATTGAAATAATTTATATCGGATGGTATGTAGCAGAGAAGAATCAAGTACTACGGATATTAATAAGCTTCAATTTTTATCACAGCATTTGCACTGAGCAGGTTCGTATGTGTATAGAGATGGTTATATACCGTGGAAACTATACGATTTGTTTTTAACCATCATTATTTAAAATTTTGATACAATGACATTTTTCCTGGTTGATGAATTAAATTTCTGAAATGACATTACTACTTTTAAAGCAGTATGAGCATTTTTTTAAGTAAACAATTCAGAGCAATGAACGAATCATACATAAACACAAATAAAGAAGTTATCTTAAAACATTACAAATTTCCATTTTTTTAACAAAATAATTAACAGTTAAAGGAAAGAAAAAGGTTTTTTCTCACTCACTGCAGCAGAGTTTGACATCAACATCAACAAGCCGCGCCGCCATTATTATTTTTATATTTTGCTTCGCTTCTCGCTTCATTTACTTACGCTATTACGCATGCTCAGTAACGAAAATTTACGGTTAACCTTCCTCTTTAAATTATTTAAGCTTTCAAATATAATAAAGCATGACTTAATGAATTATGTCATTTTAATGGAGAAAAGTGCCCAGATTAACATAATGAATGCAACAAAAAAAGGTAATATGAATACAGTGCATCACATAGAGTAAGTTATGTCTCAAAAGTTATGGAATACAAGGTATAAAATGAACGAAATTTTAACGAATGTATAAAGCACTTATGAAATCAAACTTGTAAACAACCATTGACTATAAACAACTTAACAGAAAATATAAAGAAGAAATTTCACTAAATATTACCTTCATTCAGGATACAAAGCTTTTACATAAGACTTCGGTTGCAAAAACTCCGGCAAACTTTCAATTAAAAAGAAAGGTGCTTTTTTTCAACACAACAATTCAGTCATACACTTCTAATAACAACAAACCGTCCGCCATTTTATCTTTCCTCTTTCCACACACAATATTCCGCTTACGAATGCTATTCCGGCTGCTCTGAGCTGTCGGAAAAGATAGATCCATATTCCGTTCATTCGAAAAGCCTGGATTCCGGTTTTTGCTGGGAGAATAACTCTTCTTCGGATTCCCGCTCGAAATCTCCCCATTCCGCATGAAATTACGATTCCGAAGGAGGGGAGAATACGGCCCTAGGTAGAGTTTCTGAGCCTGAAGTCGCTTTTCAGCCGCGGTAATGTTAACTACGGTTATTGGTGAATACCATTTGAGCGTTCAAGTCGGGCTTTCGCGGTTAACCGCAGGTTGAGGTAAACGGTGAATACGACCGTCAGAACAGGATTCGACAAGGATTTATTTAACAAAACCGTATGAAGTGTACTTTTTACTTTCTTCTGTATGTAATATAGAGAAAGTATTGGATTCGCGAAAATTTTCGACCTCCGTTTTTTGACGGATCTACACGTTTTGGGATGTCCTGAACACGAATTGATAGTTTTTAAAAAATGTCTGTCTGTATCATTTTTTTGTGGACGCTGTATCTCACGAACCAATGAATGAAATTTAACCAAACTTGGTATTTAGTTGCACCCTGACATGAACTAGTGCCCATTAGATTTGGGGATCAATAGCTCAACAGGTGGCGCTGTGATCGCATTTTATGAAAATTTTTAACATGGCAGCATAGGACAAAATTCTGTATAAATGGGCATAATGAGAGTTATTTTACACTTGTGATTGTAAAATTAATATGAATTATTGATAATAGTAGTACGTAACTAGGAAAAAAATTTTGTGCATGGGGGGGCATCGCTTCCCCCCCTGGGGGGGAAGTACCCCCCGTGGGGAGTAAATTTTGAAGATGGGTATCATTCGAAAGATCTCGTCAATACCTTTAAAGCGAATGGTAGAACTATAAATCTGTGATAATTTAAAACAAAGTTATCGATTTTTTTTTACTTTTAACCAAAAAAAAAACCGCATTTTTTTTTTTTTTTTTTTTTTTTTTTTTTTTAATATTGTTAGTGATTGAATATGTATTAATTTTTACAAAAAAAAAAAAAAAAAAAAAAAAAAAAACCTTAGAAAAAAAAATCGTATTTTTTTTTTTTTAAACATTGTTACTGATTGAATATGTATAGGAAAATATAGAAGAAAGTCTTGTGGTGGCCACAACATACTAGTTTTACATAGGAATTTTTTCTAGTATTCTGACACTTTTGTTACCGACTGTACATTAAAAGACTACAACTGTAGATGTCCAATATTTAAAGGTTTCGGGGGTGGTCTTTCTAGGGAGATATCACTATCTCCTACGGTTAATTCTTGTGATAACCATAATTTTTATCAAAAGATTTTCACATTTAAATAAAAGATAAGTACTTCATAAGGAAGCCAAAAATCTTATGTTAGAAATAATAATAAGCTGAACAATCTGTTCTGTTTTAGTATATCAAATATTTTTTGAAAAACAAAATATTCCCCGAAAAGCTTTCCAAATTAAAACAAACTAATAATTATGATTATCAGAAAGCTATAGAGACAAATAAAATGTAAGTTTCAATAGTTAAAATCAATTAAAACTTGTTTCCTGGAATTATGATTTTCTGAACCTACATTAAAAGGCCACCCCTGTAGAAGTCCACTATTTGAAGACACTGTGGGTGGCCTTTCTTCGGAGATTTCACTATATTTTACTTCCTATCGATAATTTTTGTGACAATTGTAATTTTTATCAAAATATTTTCCCATTTAAATGAAAGATAACATAGTTATTTCAAGAAGGAAGCCGAAAACCATATGTTAGAAATAATACTAAGCTGAATAATCTGTTCTGGTACAGTCGGTAACAAAAGTCTTCGAACACTAGCAAAATTCGTTATAAAAAAAGTGCACTTAATACAGTTTTGTTAAATAAATCCTTGTCGAATCCTAATTTTAGACTGACTAAGAACAGGATTCGACAAGGATTTATTTAACAAAACCGTATGAAGTGTACTTTTTTACATAGGAATTTTTGCTAGTGTTCTGACACTTTTGTTACCGACTGTACATTAAAAGACTACAACTGTAGATATCCAATATTTAAAGGCATTGGGGGTGGTCTTTCTAGGGAGATATCACTATCTCCTACGGCTAATTCTTGTGATAGCCATAATTTTTATCAAAAGATTTTCACATTTAAATGAAAGATAAGTACTTCAAAAAGAAGCCAAAAATCTTATGTTATCGATAGCTATTTTTTGGGCGCATTCGTAAAGTCAAAACGCGTTCAACTGGTGCTGTTAGTTTTTGAAATAGCCGTACGTAAAGTCTCTCAGTATATTTAGTGCGTTTCAAAACTATGTTCGTAAACTATATTCTGTGCATTTAGTTTTGTAACTAAATGCACTGGAGATATCGCAAGATTCACTCAAATGTATAAAGTTCGTGTGATGGTGACTAATAACATGACATGACTACTAACACTAATTTATTTTATAATGTGTATAAATTTTCATCTCAAACAAATAAGGTGTTTAGACACTATCGTACTTTACAAAATTTAGGCCCATAGACCGTAATGATGAAGAATTTTTTTTCTGTTCCAGTAAAAAACCTACAAGTGCTAGATTCATCAAAATCAATAGAATTAGTGCTATGGGAACCTATAACATACGTGCCAAATTTCAGCTCATATGAACAAAGCATTTAGACGCTGTCGTGTTCAATCACATACATACACACACATCGTTGTAAAAATAAATAGCAATTCAGGGCGACCTTCAAAATGTATAGAAACACCAAAATCTCGAACTTGGATTTTTGACATGATTATGTTACTGCTAAAGTGCAGAAATCAGTTAATCTGCACATTAACTAGGGTGACCCGTTAAAGTGAGGAAAATTGTTTTATTTCTCAAATTACCTAGATAATCTGCACATTGCCTACTAGGCACTAGTTAAAGTGAAAATAAGATATCTGGTGTTGTAATTTTACAGCACGCTGTGTTGTATTTGTTTTTTCATTCGGAGAAAAAATAGTTTTCTTTTCTTTTTTATTTCTTTCTTTACTTATTTAAATCTGTATGTGTTTTAATTTTTATATCTTTTAAAGTTATATTTGTTTTATTTTTTATTTATTTCATCTTTTTTATTCTGTCAATATAAGTTTGAAGATGTTATGCATTTTTCATATGAAATATAATAGGTTTAATAGCTTTCAATAAATTCTATTTTATAAATGAATGTTAGAATTGCAATACAGTAACGATTTCTTTTCAAAATAAAAATATTTAACAATTTAAAATTAAAAAAAAAAAAGTTTTATTAACAACTTATATTGCTATTACTATTTAAATACTAGAAGTATTAAATTATATAAAATATTACTTGAAATATTAAATTAGACAAATCAGAAGCATTATTTAAGAAGTACTTCAAATAATTAAAACTGCTTTAACATTTTTTAGAATGCATGAAAATTAAAATGACAGTTTTCAATGCTTTATTAAACTATATTTTTCAGCATACATATATCTGCACAAGTTGAGCAAATATATTAATTTTACAAAAAAAAAAAAAAAAAAAAAAAAAACCTTTATTAACACTTTTTATGTGATAAACTACAACAAAATTATCTGAAAAAGCGAACAAAATAAAAAAAAATAAAAAAAAAAAAATAAAAATATAATCATGATATATAAAATATGTACAGGAAACTTGAAACTGAAAGAAAAAAAAATGTAATGAAATGCTAAAAAATGTACAAAAATTTCATATTAAGTATTTATTAAATGCCATAATATTTTTCAAAGTTAATAATTAATATATCTTTTTTTTTCAGTAACTAATAGTAATTTAAATCAATTTTAAAATAAATTAGTTTTAAAAAGTTATGGTTTATTGTTTTAGTTCGGAAGGAAATAATTACTGTAATTTAAATCTAATATTCATAATTCAAAATGGAGTTTCACGAGAGACAGCTTTTAATTAAGATTACATTTCATTAATAAAATGCAGACCCTTATCAAACTTATACTGACAGAATTATAAAAGATAGAAATAAAATCAAAATTAAAACAATTATAACTTACTTGTTACTTTAAATTTTGTGTTAGTCATAATAATAAACCTAATCATGGCTTCCATCCTCCACATTTTGCGTTTGCCGCTTGTCGGTTTATCATCATAGCGTAGCGGAAGTGCGGAAGGGGTAAAAGTTTTAGTTATGTTTGAAGGTCATTCGCGTATCTGTGTCACATGGCTGTTTGACGTCATAGTGAATGTAAAAAAACTAAGGCTCGAAACAAACATTTGAACTTTAACGATACTGAAACCGTTAATCTGCAGATTACCTAGTTAAAATGCGAAAAACTCTTTATTCCGCACTTTAACGGGTCATTTTAGTTAATCTTCAGATTAGCTAGGTAATCTGCAGATTAACGGATTTCGCGTTTTAACGGTAACAATTACAATACTTTCCTCACTATAGTGTTCAGAAAGTAAAAACTAAAGACGAGTTTCCACAATCTGTAATATTGGTCATTTTTTCAAAATATCATTTCTCCTTGATTTTTGTAAAGATTTTTAAGGTAATAAATAAATGTAATAATTGCTTTTTTTCTTCATGGGTGGAAATTAATTTTCCTAATAATGGCCACTTGTCAGATCGATTTTTCATCTCAAAATTAACCTAACCCTGAATTTTTATCCATTATTGGATTGATTTCAGAGACTATATTTGCGTGTGTATACATATATATATACTAATTCAAAATATTAAGCTGTATATATATATATATATATATACAGCTACATAAAATAAAATTTTTTATAACATATAATTTAGCAATAGATACATGATACACACACATATAATATACAAGATTGGTTGGTTTAACCCTTTAACGTTCATTGGTTTCGCAGCGAAACCAAACATTTGACATAATTTAACAATTTTTATGTAGCAGTTTTTTAACATCTCCCCCTTTTTTTAATCAGGTTTTAAACTTTTGTTCCTTTTCTGTTTGGTAGATAGCAGAACTATTTCAAAATTTAACAAATAATGCTTCAAAAAAAGCTAAATGCGTAAGTCACTTGAAGTTTCTTAGTGTGTGCGAATGCTAATTGGTTGTTTGATGATGCACTCATATCTAGTTTTTTTTTTTTTTTTTTTTTTTTATGAAGAGCTGGACTATTATTTTCACCTGAAATAACTTTTACGAGTTTTTGTAGTCGATAATGTTTACTTACAAAGTTTTTTATTTATTAAAATAAATATTGTTTGAATTTAATAACTTATAGATGCTTCAAACCAAAAATTTCTCAAAAAGGAACAATGCTAATTTTTTATTTTTCAAATATTTATGATCAGCTATGTGTCTAAATGTCCTTTTTAAAATTAGTCTAGTAATTCTTAAAATAAATTAAGTAGTGAACGTTAAAAAAGGGTTAATAATAAGAGAGATTTATAAAGCATTGTCTGTTTATTTATATCTCTTATAAGCTTCACAGTTGAAGTGCTCACATTTTTTATTTTAATTGAAATTGCCTATGTTTTTCCCAATGATATTTACATTTTTATGTATGTGAATGGAATCCAGTTGTAAAAAATCCAAATGTCTTTTAAACCAAAATACCTTTTTTTAATTATTGTGTGCTCTTAAAAAATTGAAAATTTTATGTGTATACTGTGAAAGGGGACCGCTGAATATCCGGATCCGGCAAAGAAAAATAAAATCCAGAATGTCGGATATCCGTATCCGGTAAAATCCATATCCGGTCTATCCCTATATTATCCTAAGCTTTTCGCTTTGAAATTCCAAAGCAACATCAGGGATTTTTATTACTGAATTAAATGAGCAGTTTTAAAAATAATTTTCCTTTCACAGTCAGCAGTTAAGTCTTCTAATAACGCGAATAGCAAGCAACAAAGTCATTTTGAAGTCCGGTGAAGGTTGGACCAAGGAGCTAAGGAAAGTAAGAGAAGCTGGAACTATTGGAAAATCACACAGGACTATTGTACGAGAAAAAACATAATGAATCATTCATTATGGTTTTTCGCCTACAACAGCCTCGTGTGATTTTCTAATAGTTCCAGCTTCTTTTACTTTCCTTAGCTCCTTGGTCCAACCTTCAACGGACTTCAAATTGACTTTGCTGTTATTCATGTTATTAGAAGACTTAAATGTTGACTGTGAAAGGAAAATTATTTTAAAAACTGCTCATTTAATTCAGTAATAAAAATCCCAGATGATGCTTTGGAATTTCAAAGCGAAAAGCTTAGGATAATATTTAAGAAAAATTTTACATAAAAATTAATTTTACGCATTTTTAATAAAAATAAAACCTTTCATCTACGCTTTGCACCAATACATCTTTATTTATTGAATAAAAACATTTTTGATAAAGGTTATAATGAGAAAATTAATATATATATTTTTTTTAATTTGTTCTATATAATCTTTAAATTCTTAATTTTTAGACAATAGGTCTCTTTAAAATATATCTTATCTAATTTCGTGGTAAGAGACATTTTGAAATTTATTTTTGGAGCTTTTTTTCCCTCCTCTAATAAAAAAAATGTAAATACACATAAAATTGATTCCATTTTCCATCATATGTTAAAAAATTTAGTGTACTTTGTTGAAAAATTTATGCATCTTTTCAAGACAAATTATGATTAACAAAATCCCCTGAGTTTTCCAGGTTTTATGCTAAAATACAAATTTTCCCTGACATTTTCAACAAATGTCAAATTCCCTGACAATTCCAGGTTCTCCAGGTCGGTATGAACCATGTCACGGTACACCTTGTACCGACTACCAATTATCTCTGTATACCAACAAGGTGTCAGGCACATTTGACCTGGAATTTAACCTGACAGGAGCAGAATTTTCTTCAGTGATGAGTCCCACTCTGATCTGAGTCTATGATGACCAGCGAATAACTATCTGGAGACATCCCCAGAAAAAGGAGGATATCAACCTGACTATTGCCAGTCATACAGCCAGACAACCAGGAGTGATGGTCTGGAGTGCCATTTCTTGTTTGTAGCTGGACCCCTTTGGTTGTCATCCATAGCACCTCTTATACCACAGGGGTATGTCGATGATATTCTACACCTTGTTGTGCTGCCCTTCAACTTGCAAATTTCCCGATTGTTTTATTATGAAACTAGAATGTATTTGGCAGATTCTGAAAGTGATTGCGATCACTAGACTCTTTTGGTTGCTTTAGAATCGGATTTTGAAAAAAATTCAGTGAAACTCGAAAAAATGTTTGGTGGGAGCGGACCAACAGCAGGCGAAGGTCTGCATGAAATAGGCTCCCCTGGCCAAATGGTTCAACTTGCAAATTTCCCGATTGTTTTATTATGAAACTAGAATGTATTTGGCAGATTCTGAAAGTGATTGCGATCACTAGACTCTTTTGGTTGCTTTGGAATCGGATTTTGAAAAAAATTCAGTGAAACTCAAAAAAAGTTTGGGGGCGAAGTAACAGCAGGCGCGAAGGTCTTCACGAAAAGGGCCCCCTGGCCAAATGGTTCAACTTGCAAATTTCCCGATTGTTTTATTATGAAACTAGAATGTATTTGGCAGATTCTGAAAGTGATTGCGATCACTAGACTCTTTTGGTTGCTTTAGAATCGGATTTTGAAAAAAATTCAGTGAAACTCGAAAAAATGTTTGGTGGGAGCGGACCAACAGCAGGCGAAGGTCTGCAAGAAATGGGCTCCCCTGGCCAAATGGTTCAACTTGCAAATTTCCCGATTGTTTTATTATGAAACTAGAATATATTTGGCAGATTCTGAAAGTGATTGCGATCACTAGACTCTTTTGGTTGCTTTGGAATCGGATTTTGAAAAAAATTCAGTGAAACTCAAAAAAAGTTTGGGGGCGGAGTAACAGCAGGCGCGATGGTCTTCACGAAAAGGGCCCCCTGGCCAAATGGTTCAACTTGCAAATTTCCCGATTGTTTTATTATGAAACTAGAATGTATTTGGCAGATTCTGAAAGTGATTGCGATCACTAGACTCTTTTGGTTGCTTTGGAATCGGATTTTGAAAAAAATTCAGTGAAACTCGACAAAATGTTTGGTGGGAGCGGACCAACAGCAGGCGAAGGTCTGCATGAAATGGGCTCCCCTGGCGAAATGGTTCAACTTGCAAATTTCCCGATTGTTTTATTATGAAACTAGAATGTATTTGGCAGATTCTGAAAGTGATTGCGATCACTAGACTCTTTTGGTTGCTTTGGAATCGGATTTTGAAAAAAATTCAGTGAAACTCAAAAAAAGTTTGGGGGCGGAGTAACAGCAGGCGCGAAGGTCTTCACGAAAAGGGCCCCCTGGCCAAATGGTTCAACTTGCAAATTTCCCGATTGTTTTATTATGAAACTAGAATGTATTTGGCAGATTCTGAAAGTGATTGCGATCACTAGACTCTTTTGGTTGCTTTGGAATCGGATTTTGAAAAAAATTCAGTGAAACTCGAAAAAATGTTTGGTGGGAGCGGACCAACACCAGGCGAAGGTCTGCATGAAATGGGCTCCCCTGGCCAAATGGTTCAACTTGCAAATTTCCCGATTGTTTTATTATGAAACTAGAATGTATTTGGCAGATTCTGAAAGTGATTGCGATCACTAGACTCTTTTGGTTGCTTTGGAATCGGATTTTGAAAAAAATTCAGTGAAACTCAAAAAAAGTTTGGGGGCGGATTAACAGCAGGCGCGAAGGTCTTCACGAAAAGGGCCCCCTGGCCAAATGGTTCAACTTGCAAATTTCCCGATTGTTTTATTATGAAACTAGAATGTATTTGGCAGATTCTGAAAGTGATTGCGATCACTAGACTCTTTTGGTTGCTTTGGAATAGGATTTTGAAAAAAATTCAGTGAAACTCGAAAAAATGTTTGGTGGGAGCGGACCAACAGCAGGCGAAGGTCTGCATGAAATGGGCTCTTCCTGGCCAAATGGTTCAACTTGCAAATTTCCCGATTGTTTTATTATGAAACTAGAATGTATTTGGCAGATTCTGAAAGTGATTGCGATCACTAGACTCTTTTGGTTGCTTTGGAATCGGATTTTGAAAAAAATTCAGTGAAACTCAAAAAAAGTTTGGGGGCGGATTAACAGCAGGCGCGAAGGTCTTCACGAAAAGGGCCCCCTGGCCAAATGGTTCAACTTGCAAATTTCCCGATTGTTTTATTATGAAACTAGAATGTATTTGGCAGATTCTGAAAGTGATTGCGATCACTAGACTCTTTTGGTTGCTTTGGAATCGGATTTTGAAAAAAATTCAGTGAAACTCGAAAAAATGTTTGGTGGGAGCGGACCTACAGCAGGCGAAGGTCTGCATGAAATGGGCTCCCCTGGCCAAATGGTTCAACTTGCAAATTTCCCGATTGTTTTATTATGAAACTAGAATGTATTTGGCAGATTCTGAAAGTGATTGCGATCACTAGACTCTTTTGGTTGCTTTGGAATCGGATTTTGAAAAAAATTCAGTGAAACTCAAAAAAAGTTTGGGGGCGGAGTAACAGCAGGCGCGAAGGTCTTCACGAAAAGGGCCCCCTGGCCAAATGGTTCAACTTGCAAATTTCCCGATTGTTTTATTATGAAACTAGAATGTATTTGGCAGATTCTGAAAGTGATTGCGATCACTAGACTCTTTTGGTTGCTTTGGAATCGGATTTTGAAAAAAATTCAGTGAAACTCGAAAAAATGTTTGGTGGGAGCGGACCAACAGTAGGCGAAGGTCTGCATGAAATGGGCTCCCCTGGCCAAATGGTTCAACTTGCAAATTTCCCGATTGTTTTATTATGAAACTAGAATGTATTTCGCAGATTCTGAAAGTGATTGCGATCACTAGACTCTTTTGGTTGCTTTGGAATCGGATTTTGAAAAAAATTCAGTGAAACTCGACAAAATGTTTGGTGGGAGCGGACCAACAGCAGGCGAAGGTCTGCATGAAATGGGCTCCCCTGGCGAAATGGTTCAACTTGCAAATTTCCCGATTGTTTTATTATGAAACTAGAATGTATTTGGCAGATTCTGAAAGTGATTGCGATCACTAGACTCTTTTGGTTGCTTTGGAATCGGATTTTGAAAAAAATTCAGTGAAACTCAAAAAAAGTTTGGGGGCGGAGTAACAGCAGGCGCGAAGGTCTTCACGAAAAGGGCCCCCTGGCCAAATGGTTCAACTTGCAAATTTCCCGATTGTTTTATTATGAAACTAGAATGTATTTGGCAGATTCTGAAAGTGATTGCGATCACTAGACTCTTTTGGTTGCTTTGGAATCGGATTTTGAAAAAAATTCAGTGAAACTCGAAAAAATGTTTGGTGGGAGCGGACCAACACCAGGCGAAGGTCTGCATGAAATGGGCTCCCCTGGCCAAATGGTTCAACTTGCAAATTTCCCGATTGTTTTATTATGAAACTAGAATGTATTTGGCAGATTCTGAAAGTGATTGCGATCACTAGACTCTTTTGGTTGCTTTGGAATCGGATTTTGAAAAAAATTCAGTGAAACTCAAAAAAAGTTTGGGGGCGGATTAACAGCAGGCGCGAAGGTCTTCACGAAAAGGGCCCCCTGGCCAAATGGTTCAACTTGCAAATTTCCCGATTGTTTTATTATGAAACTAGAATGTATTTGGCAGATTCTGAAAGTGATTGCGATCACTAGACTCTTTTGGTTGCTTTGGAATAGGATTTTGAAAAAAATTCAGTGAAACTCGAAAAAATGTTTGGTGGGAGCGGACCAACAGCAGGCGAAGGTCTGCATGAAATGGGCTCTTCCTGGCCAAATGGTTCAACTTGCAAATTTCCCGATTGTTTTATTATGAAACTAGAATGTATTTGGCAGATTCTGAAAGTGATTGCGATCACTAGACTCTTTTGGTTGCTTTGGAATCGGATTTTGAAAAAAATTCAGTGAAACTCAAAAAAAGTTTGGGGGCGGATTAACAGCAGGCGCGAAGGTCTTCACGAAAAGGGCCCCCTGGCCAAATGGTTCAACTTGCAAATTTCCCGATTGTTTTATTATGAAACTAGAATGTATTTGGCAGATTCTGAAAGTGATTGCGATCACTAGACTCTTTTGGTTGCTTTGGAATCGGATTTTGAAAAAAATTCAGTGAAACTCGAAAAAATGTTTGGTGGGAGCGGACCTACAGCAGGCGAAGGTCTGCATGAAATGGGCTCCCCTGGCCAAATGGTTCAACTTGCAAATTTCCCGATTGTTTTATTATGAAACTAGAATGTATTTGGCAGATTCTGAAAGTGATTGCGATCACTAGACTCTTTTGGTTGCTTTGGAATCGGATTTTGAAAAAAATTCAGTGAAACTCAAAAAAAGTTTGGGGGCGGAGTAACAGCAGGCGCGAAGGTCTTCACGAAAAGGGCCCCCTGGCCAAATGGTTCAACTTGCAAATTTCCCGATTGTTTTATTATGAAACTAGAATGTATTTGGCAGATTCTGAAAGTGATTGCGATCACTAGACTCTTTTGGTTGCTTTGGAATCGGATTTTGAAAAAAATTCAGTGAAACTCGAAAAAATGTTTGGTGGGAGCGGACCAACAGTAGGCGAAGGTCTGCATGAAATGGGCTCCCCTGGCCAAATGGTTCAACTTGCAAGTTTCCCGATTGTTTTATTATGAAACTAGAATGTATTTCGCAGATTCTGAAAGTGATTGCGATCACTAGACTCTTTTGGTTGCTTTGGAATCGGATTTTGAAAAAAATTCAGTGAAACTCAAAAAAAGTTTAGGGGCGGAGTTACAGCAGGCGCGAAGGTCTTCACGAAAAGGGCCCTCTGGCCAAATGGTTCAACTTGCAAATTTCCCGATTGTTTTATTATGAAACTAGAATGTATTTGGCAGATTCTGAAAGTGATTGCGATCACTAGACTCTTTTGGTTGCTTTAGAATCGGATTTTGAAAAAAATTCAGTGAAACTCGAAAAAATGTTTGGTGGGAGCGGACCAACAGCAGGCGAAGGTCTGCAAGAAATGGGCTCCCCTGGCCAAATGGTTCAACTTGCAAATTTCCCGATTGTTTTATTATGAAACTAGAATATATTTGGCAGATTCTGAAAGTGATTGCGATCACTAGACTCTTTTGGTTGCTTTGGAATCGGATTTTGAAAAAAATTCAGTGAAACTCAAAAAAGATTTGGGGGCGGAGTAACAGCAGGCGCGATGGTCTTCACGAAAAGGGCCCCCTGGCCAAATGGTTCAACTTGCAAATTTCCCGATTGTTTTATTATGAAACTAGAATGTATTTGGCAGATTCTGAAAGTGATTGCGATCACTAGACTCTTTTGGTTGCTTTGGAATCGGATTTTGAAAAAAATTCAGTGAAACTCGACAAAATGTTTGGTGGGAGCGGACAAACAGCAGGCGAAGGTCTGCATGAAATGGGCTCCCCTGGCCAAATGGTTCAACTTGCAAATTTCCCGATTGTTTTATTATGAAACTAGAATGTATTTGGCAGATTCTGAAAGTGATTGCGATCACTAGACTCTTTTGGTTGCTTTGGAATCGGATTTTGAAAAAAATTCAGTGAAACTCAAAAAAGATTTGGGGGCGGAGTAACAGCAGGCGCGATGGTCTTCACGAAAAGGGCCCCCTGGCCAAATGGTTCAACTTGCAAATTTCCCGATTGTTTTATTATGAAACTAGAATGTATTTGGCAGATTCTGAAAGTGATTGCGATCACTAGACTCTTTTGGTTGCTTTGGAATCGGATTTTGAAAAAAATTCAGTGAAACTCGACAAAATGTTTGGTGGGAGCGGACAAACAGCAGGCGAAGGTCTGCATGAAATGGGCTCCCCTGGCCAAATGGTTCAACTTGCAAATTTCCCGATTGTTTTATTATGAAACTAGAATGTATTTGGCAGATTCTGAAAGTGATTGCGATCACTAGACTCTTTTGGTTGCTTTGGAATCGGATTTTGAAAAAAATTCAGTGAAACTCAAAAAAAGTTTGGGGGCGGAGTAACAGCAGGCGCGAAGGTGTTCACGAAAAGGGCCCCCTGGCCAAATGGTTCAACTTGCAAATTTCCCGATTGTTTTATTATGAAACTAGAATGTATTTGGCAGATTCTGAAAGTGATTGCGATCACTAGACTCTTTTGGTTGCTTTGGAATCGGATTTTGAAAAAAATTCAGTGAAACTCGAAAAAATGTTTGGTGGGAGCGGACCAACAGCAGGCGAAGGTCTGCATGAAATGGGCTCCCCTGGCCAAATGGTTCAACTTGCAAATTTCCCGATTGTTTTATTATGAAACTAGAATGTATTTGGCAGATTCTGAAAGTGATTGCGATCACTAGACTCTTTTGGTTGCTTTGGAATCGGATTTTGAAAAAAATTCAGTGAAACTCAAAAAAAGTTTGGGGGCGGAGTAACAGCAGGCGCGAAGGTCTTCACGAAAAGGGTCCCCTGGCCAAATGGTTCAACTTGCAAATTTCCCGATTGTTTTATTATGAAACTAGAATGTATTTGGCAGATTCTGAAAGTGATTGCGAAGACTAGACTCTTTTGGTTGCTTTGGAATCGGATTTTGAAAAAAATTCAGTGAAACTCGAAAAAATGTTTGGTGGGAGCGGACCTACAGCAGGCGAAGGTCTGCATGAAATGGGCTGCCCTGGCCAAATGGTTCAACTTGCAAATTTCCCGATTGTTTTATTATGAAACTAGAATGTATTTGGCAGATTCTGAAAGTGATTGCGATCACTAGACTCTTTTGGTTGCTTTGGAATCGGATTTTGAAAAAAATTCAGTGAAACTCAAAAAAAGTTTGGGGGCGGAGTAACAGCAGGCGCGAAGGTCTTCACGAAAAAGGCCCCCTGGCCAAATGGTTCAACTTGCAAATTTCCCGATTGTTTTATTATGAAACTAGAATGTATTTGGCAGATTCTGAAAGTGATTGCGATCACTAGACTCTTTTGGTTGCTTTGGAATCGGATTTTGAAAAAAATTCAGTGAAACTCGAAAAAATGTTTGGTGGGAGCGGACCAACAGTAGGCGAAGGTCTGCATGAAATGCGCTCCCCTGGCCAAATGGTTCAACTTGCAAATTTCCCGATTGTTTTATTATGAAACTAGAATGTATTTGGCAGATTCTGAAAGTGATTGCGATCACTAGATTCTTTTGGTTGCTTTGGAATCGGATTTTGAAAAAAATTCAGTGAAACTCAAAAAAAGTTTAGGGGCGGAGTTACAGCAGGCGCGAAGGTCTTCACGAAAAGGGCCCCCTGGCCAAATGGTTCAACTTGCAAATTTCCCGATTGTTTTATTATGAAACTAGAATGTATTTGGCAGATTCTGAAAGTGATTGCGATCACTAGACTCTTTTAGTTGCTTTGGAATCGGATTTTGAAAAAAATTCAGTGAAACTCAAAAAAAGTTTGGGGGCGGAGTAACAGCAGGCGCGAAGGTCTTCAAAGAAGGTTCAACTTGCAAATTTCCCGATTGTTTTATTATGAAACTAGAATGTATTTGGCAGATTCTGAAAGTGATTGCGATCACTAGACTCTTTTGGTTGCTTTGGAATCGGATTTTGAAAAAAATTCAGTGAAACTCGAAAAAATGTGTGGTGGGAGCGGACCAACAGCAGGCGAAGGGGTGCATGAAATGGGCTCCCCTGGCCAAATGGTTCAATTTGCAAATTTCCCGATTGTTTTATTATGAAACTAGAATGTATTTGGCAGATTCTGAAAGTGATTGCGATCAGTAGACTCTTTTGGTTGCTTTGGAATCGGATTTTGAAAAAAATTCAGTAAAACTCAAAAAAAGTTTAGGGGCGGAGTTACAGCAGGCGCGAAGGTCTTCACGAAAAGGGCCCCCTGGCCGAATGGTTCAACTTGCAAATTTTCCGATTGTTTTATTATGAAACTAGAATGTATTTGGCAGATTCTGAAAGTGATTGCGATCACTAGACTCTTTTAGTTGCTTTGGAAACGGATTTTGAAAAAAATTCAGTGAAACTCAAAAAAAGTTTGGGAGCGGAGTAACAGCAGGCGCGAAGGTCTTCAACGAAGGTTCAACTTGCAAATTTCCCGATTGTTTTATTATGAAACTAGAATGTATTTGGCAGATTCTGAAAGTGATTGCGATCACTAGACTCTTTTGGTTGCTTTGGAATCGGATTTTGAAAAAAATTCAGTGAAACTCAAAAAAAGTTTGGGGGCGGAGTAACAGCAGGCGCGAAGGTCTTCACGAAAAGGGCCCCCTGGCCAAATGGGTCAACTTGCAAATTTCAGAATTGTTTTGACTGGCAGATTCTGAAAGTGATTGCGATCACTAGACTCTTTTGGTTGCTTTGGAATCGGATTTTGAAAAAAATTCAGTGAAACTCGAAAAAATGTTTGGTGGGAGCGGACCAACAGCAGGCGAAGGTCTGCATGAAATGGGCTCCCCTGGCCAAATGGTTCAACTTGCAAATTTCCCGATTGTTTTATTATGAAACTAGAATGTATTTGGCAGATTCTGAAAGTGATTGCGATCACTAGACTCTTTTGGTTGCTTTGGAATCGGATTTTGAAAAAAATTCAGTGAAATTCAAAAAAAGTTTGGGGGCGGAGTAACAGCAGGCGCGAAGGTCTTCAACGAAGGTTCAACTTGCAAATTTCCCGATTGTTTTATTATGAAACTAATCGAATTTGGAAAAAAATTCAGCGAAACTCGAAAAAATGTTTGGTGGGAGCGGACAAACAGCAGGCGAAGGTCTGCATGAAATGGGCTCCCCTGGCCAAATGGTTCAACTTGCAAATTTCCCGATTGTTTTATTATGAAACTAGAATGTATTTGGCAGATTCTGAAAGTGATTGCGATCACTAGACTCTTTTGGTTGCTTTGGAATCGGATTTTGAAAAAAATTCAGTGAAACTCAAAAAAAGTTTGGGGGCGGAGTAACAGCAGGCGCGAAGGTCTTCACGAAAAGGGCCCCCTGGCCAAATGGTTCAACTTGCAAATTTCCCGATTGTTTTATTATGAAACTAGAATGTATTTGGCAGATTCTGAAAGTGATTGCGATCACTAGACTCTTTTGGTTGCTTTGGAATCGGATTTTGAAAAAAATTCAGTGAAACTCGAAAAAATGTTTGGTGGGAGCGGACCAACAGCAGGCGAAGGTCTGCATGAAATGGGCTCCCCTGGCCAAATGGTTCAACTTGCAAATTTCCCGATTGTTTTATTATGAAACTAGAATGTATTTGGCAGATTCTGAAAGTGATTGCGATCACTAGACTCTTTTGGTTGCTTTGGAATCGGATTTTGAAAAAAATTCAGTGAAACTCAAAAAAAGTTTGGGGGCGGAGTAACAGCAGGCGCGAAGGTCTTCACGAAAAAGGCCCCCTGGCCAAATGGTTCAACTTGCAAATTTCCCGATTGTTTTATTATGAAACTAGAATGTATTTGGCAGATTCTGAAAGTGATTGCGATCACTAGACTCTTTTGGTTGCTTTGGAATCGGATTTTGAAAAAAATTCAGTGAAACTCGAAAAAATGTTTGGTGGGAGCGGACCAACAGTAGGCGAAGGTCTGCATGAAATGGGCTCCCCTGGCCAAATGGTTCAACTTGCAAATTTCCCGATTGTTTTATTATGAAACTAGAATGTATTTGGCAGATTCTGAAAGTGATTGCGATCACTATATTCTTTTGGTTGCTTTGGAATCGGATTTTGAAAAAAATTCAGTGAAACTCAAAAAAAGTTTAGGGGCGGAGTTACAGCAGGCACGAAGGTCTTCACGAAAAGGGCCCCCTGGCCAAATGGTTCAACTTGCAAATTTCCCGATTGTTTTATTATGAAACTAGAATGTATTTGGCAGATTCTGAAAGTGATTGCGATCACTAGACTCTTTTAGTTGCTTTGGAATCGGATTTTGAAAAAAATTCAGTGAAACTCAAAAAAAGTTTGGGGGCGGAGTAACAGCAGGCGCGAAGGTCTTCAAGGAAGGTTCAACTTGCAAATTTCCCGATTGTTTTATTATGAAACTAGAATGTATTTGGCAGATTCTGAAAGTGATTGCGATCACTAGACTCTTTTGGTTGCTTTGGAATCGGATTTTGAAAAAAATTCAGTTAAACTCGAAAAAATGTTTGGTGGGAGCGGACCAACAGCAGGCGAAGGGGTGCATGAAATGGGCTCCCCTGGCCAAATGGTTCAATTTGCAAATTTCCCGATTGTTTTATTATGAAACTAGAATGTATTTGGCAGATTCTGAAAGTGATTGCGATCAGTAGACTCTTTTGGTTGCTTTGGAATCGGATTTTGAAAAAAATTCAGTAAAACTCAAAAAAAGTTTGGGGGCGGAGTAACAGCAGGCGCGAAGGTCTTCACGAAAAGGGCCCCCTGGCCAAATGGTTCAACTTGCAAATTTCAGAATTGTTTTGACTGGCAGATTCTGAAAGTGATTGCGATCACTAGACTCTTTTGGTTGCTTTTGAATCGGATTTTGAAAAAAATTCAGTGAAACTCGAAAAAATGTTTGGTGGGAGCGGACCAACAGCAGGCGAAGGTCTGCATGAAATGGGCTCCCCTGGCCAAATGGTTCAACTTGCAAATTTCCCGATTGTTTTATTATGAAACTAGAATGTATTTGGCAGATTCTGAAAGTGATTGCGATCACTAGACTCTTTTGGTTGCTTTGGAATCGGATTTTGAAAAAAATTCAGTGAAATTCAAAAAAAGTTTGGGGGCGGAATAACAGCAGGCGCGAAGGTCTTCAACGAAGGTTCAACTTGCAAATTTCCCGATTGTTTTATTATGAAACTAATCGGATTTGGAAAAAAATTCAGCGAAACTCGAAAAAATGTTTGGTGGGAGCGGACAAACAGCAGGCGAAGGTCTGCATGAAATGGGCTCCCCTGGCCAAATGGTTCAACTTGCAAATTTCCCGATTCTTTTATTATGAAACTAGAATGTATTTGGCAGATTCTGAAAGTGATTGCGATCACTAGACTCTTTTGGTTGCTTTGGAATCGGATTTTGAAAAAAATTCAGTGAAACTCAAAAAAAGTTTGGGGGCGGAGTAACAGCAGGCGCGAAGGTCTTCACGAAAAGGGCCCCCTGGCCAAATGGTTCAACTTGCAAATTTCCCGATTGTTTTATTATGAAACTAGAATGTATTTGGCAGATTCTGAAAGTGATTGCGATCACTAGACTCTTTTCGTTGCTTTGGAATCGGATTTTGAAAAAAATTCAGTGAAACTCGAAAAAATGTTTGGTGGGAGCGGACCAACAGCAGGCGAAGGTCTGCATGAAATGGGCTCCCCTGGCCAAATGGTTCAACTTGCAAATTTCCCGATTGTTTTATTATGAAACTAGAATGTATTTGGCAGATTCTGAAAGTGATTGCGATCACTAGACTCTTTTGGTTGCTTTGGAATCGGATTTTGAAAAAAATTCAGTGAAACTCAAAAAAAGTTTGGGGGCGGAGTAACAGCAGGCGCGAAGGTCTTCACGAAAAGGGCCCCCTGGCCAAATGGTTCAACTTGCAAATTTCCCGATTGTTTTATTATGAAACTAGAATGTATTTGGCAGATTCTGAAAGTGATTGCGATCACTAGACTCTTTTGGTTGCTTTGGAATCGGATTTTGAAAAAAATTCAGTGAAACTCGAAAAAATGTTTGGTGGGAACGGACCAACAGCAGGCGAAGGTCTGCATGAAATGGGCTCCCCTGGCCAAATGGTTCAACTTGCAAATTTCCCGATTGTTTTATTATGAAACTAGAATGTATTTGGCAGATTCTGAAAGTGATTGCGATCACTAGACTCTTTTGGTTGCTTTGGAATCGGATTTTGAAAAAAATTCAGTGAAACTCAAAAAAAGTTTGGGGGCGGAGTAACAGCAGGCGCGAAGGTCTTCACGAAAAAGGCCCCCTGGCCAAATGGTTCAACTTGCAAATTTCCGGATTGTTTTATTATGAAACTAGAATGTATTTGGCAGATTCTGAAAGTGATTGCGATCACTAGACTCTTTTGGTTGCTTTGGAATCGGATTTTGAAAAAAATTCAGTGAAACTCGAAAAAATGTTTGGTGGGAGCGGACCATCAGCAGGCGAAGGTCTGCATGAAATGGGCTCCCCTGGCCAAATGGTTCAACTTGCAAATTTCCCGATTGTTTTATTATGAAACTAGAATGTATTTGGCAGATTCTGAAAGTGATTGCGATCACTAGACTCTTTTGGTTGCTTTGGAATCGGATTTTGAAAAAAATTCAGTGAAACTCAAAAAAAGTTTGGGGGCGATGTAACAGCAGGCGCGAAGGTCTTCAAGAAAAGGGCCTCCTGGCCAAATCGTTCAACTTGCAAATTTCCCGATTGTTTTATTATGAAACTAGAATGTATTTGGCAGATTCTGAAAGTGATTGCGATCACTAGACTCTTTTGGTTGCTTTGGAATCGGATTTTGAAAAAAATTCAGTGAAACTCGAAAAAATGTTTGGTGGGAGCGGACCAACAGCAGGCGAAGGTCTGCATGAAATGGGCTCCCCTGGCCAAATGGTTCAACTTGCAAATTTCCCGATTGTTTTATTATGAAACTAGAATGTATTTGGCAGATTCTGAAAGTGATTGCGATCACTAGACTCTTTTGGTTGCTTTGGAATCGGATTTTGAAAAAAATTCAGTGAAACTCAAAAAAAGTTTGGGGGCGGAGTAACAGCAGGCGCGAAGGTCTTCACGAAAAGGGCCCCCTGGCCAAATGGTTCAACTTGCAAATTTCCCGATTGTTTTATTATGAAACTAGAATGTATTTGGCAGATTCTGAAAGTGTTTGCGATCACTAGACTATTTTGGTTGCTTTGGAATCGGATTTTGAAAAAAATTCAGTGAAACTCGAAAAAATGTTTGGTGGGAGCGGACCAACAGCAGGCGAAGGTCTGCATGAAATGGGCTCCCCTGGCCAAATGGTTCAACTTGCAAATTTCCCAATTGTTTTATTATGAAACTAGAATGTATTTGGCAGATTCTGAAAGTGATTGCGATCACTAGACTCTTTTGGTTGCTTTGGAATCGGATTTTGAAAAAAATTCAGTGAAACTCAAAAAAAGTTTGGGGGCGGAGTAACAGCAGGCGCGAAGGTCTTCACGAAAAGGGCCCCCTGGCCAAATGGTTCAACTTGCAAATTTCCCGATTGTTTTATTATGAAACTAGAATGTATTTGGCAGATTCTGAAAGTGATTGCGATCACTAGACTATTTTGGTTGCTTTGGAATCGGATTTTGAAAAAAATTCAGTGAAACTCGAAAAAATGTTTGGTGGGAGCGGACCAACAGCAGGCGAAGGTCTGCATGAAATGGGCTCCCCTGGCCAAATGGTTCAACTTGCAAATTTCCCGATTGTTTTATTATGAAACTAGAATGTATTTGGCAGATTCTGAAAGTGATTGCGATCACTAGACTCTTTTGGTTGCTTTGAAATCGGATTTTGAAAAAAATTCAGTGAAACTCAAAAAAAGTTTGGGGGCGGAGTAACAGCAGGCGCGAAGGTCTTCACGAAAAGGGCCCCCTGGCCAAATGGTTCAACTTGCAAATTTCCCGATTGTTTTATTATGAAACTAGAATGTATTTGGCAGATTCTGAAAGTGATTGCGATCACTAGACTCTTTTGGTTGCTTTGGAATCGGATTTTGAAAAAAATTCAGTGAAACTCGAAAAAATGTTTGGTGGGAGCGGACCAACAGCAGGCGAAGGTCTGCATGAAATGGGCTCCCCTGGCCAAATGGTTCAACTTGCAAATTTCCCGATTGTTTTATTATGAAACTAGAATGTATTTGACTGATTCTGAAGGTGATTGCGATCACTAGACTCTTTTGGTTGCTTTGGAATCGGATTTTGAAAAAAATTCCGTGAAACTCAAAAAAAGTTTGGGGGCGGAGTAACAGCAGGCGCGAAGGTCGTCACGAAAAGGGCCCCCTGGCCAAATGGTTCAACTTGCTAATTTCCCGATTGTTTTATTATGAAACTAGAATGTATTTGGCAGATTCTGAAAGTGATTGCGATCACTAGACTCTTTTGGTTGCTTTGGAATCGGATTTTGAAAAAAATTCAGTGAAACTCAAAAAAAGTTTGGGGGCGGAGTAACAGCAGGCGCGAAGGTCTTCACGAAAAGGGCCCCCTGGCCAAATGGTTCAACTTGCAAATTTCCCGATTGTTTTATTATGAAACTAGAATGTATTTGGCAGATTCTGAAAGTGATTGCGATCACTAGACTCTTTTGGTTGCTTTGGAATCGGATTTTGAAAAAAATTCAGTGAAACTCGAAAAAAAGTTTGGTGGGAGCGGACCAACAGCAGGCGAAAGTCTGCATGAAATGGGCTCCCCTGGCCAAATGGTTCAACTTGCAAATTTCCCGATTGTTTTATTATGAAACTAGAATGTATTTGGCAGATTCTGAAAGTGATTGCGATCACTAGACTCTTTTGGTTGCTTTGGAATCGGATTTTGAAAAAAATTCAGTGAAACTCAAAAAAAGTTTGGGGGCGGCGTAACAGCAGGCGCGAAGGTCTTCACGAAAAGGGCCCCCTGGCCAAATGGTTCAACTTGCAAATTTCCCGATTGTTTTATTATGAAACTAGAATGTATTTGGCAGATTCTGAAAGTGATTGCGATCACTAGACTCTTTTGGTTGCTTTGGAATCGGATTTTGAAAAAAATTCAGTGAAACTCGAAAAAATGTTTGGTGGGAGCGGACCAACAGCAGGCGAAGGTCTGCATGAAATGGGCTCCCCTGGCCAAATGGTTCAACTTTCAAATTTCCCGATTGTTTTATTATGAAACTAGAATGTATTTGGCAGATTCTGAAAGTGATTGCGATCACTAGACTCTTTTGGTTGCTTTGGAATCGGATTTTGAAAAAAATTCAGTGAAACTCAAAAAAAGTTTGGGGGCGGAGTAACAGCAGGCGCGAAGGTCTTCACGAAAAGGGCCCCCTGGCCAAATGGTTCAACTTGCAAATTTCCCGATTGTTTTATTATGAAACTAGAATGTATTTGGCAGATTCTGAAAGTGATTGCGATCACTAGACTCTTTTGGTTGCTTTGGAATCGGTATTTTAAAAAAAATTCAGTGAAACTTAAAAAAAGTTTGCGGGCGGACTAACAGCAGGCGTGAAGGTCTTCACGAAAAGGGACCCTGGCCAAATGGTTCAACTTGCAAATTTCCCGATTGTTTTATTATGAAACTAGAATGTATTTGGCAGATTCTGAAAGTGATTGCGATCACTAGACTCTTTTGGTTGCTTTGGAATCGGATTTTGAAAAAAATTCAGTAAAATTCGAAAAAATGTTTGGTGGGAGCGGACCAACAGCAGGCGAAGGTCTGCATGAAATGGGCTACCCTGGCCAAATGGTTCAACTTGCAAATTTCCCGATTGTTTTATTATGAAACTAGAATGTATTTGGCAGATTCTGAAAGTGATTGCGATCACTAGAGTCTTTTGGTTGCTTTGGAATCGGTATTTAAAAAAAAATTCAGTGAAACTAAAAAAAAGTTTGGGGGCGGAGTAACAGCAGGCGCGAAGGTCTTCACGAAAAGGGCCCCCTGGCCAAATGGTTCAACTTGCAAATTTCCCGATTGTTTTATTATGAAACTAGAATGTATTTGGCAAATTCTGAAAGTGATTGCGATCACTAGACTCTTTTGGTTGCTTTGGAATCGGATTTTGAAAAAAATTCAGTGAAACTCAAAAAAAGTTTGGGGGCGGAGTAACAGCAGGCGCGAAGGTCTTCACGAAAAGGGCCCCCTGGCCAAATCGTTCAACTTGCAAATTTCCCGATTGTTTTATTATGAAACTAGAATGTATTTGGCAGATTCTGAAAGTGATTGCGATCACTAGACTCTTTTGGTTGCTTTGGAATCGGAATTTGAAAAAAATTCAGTGAAACTCGAAAAAATGCTTGGTGGGAGCGGACCAACAGCAGGCGAAGGTCTGGATGAAATGGGCTCCCCTGGCCAAATGGTTCAACTTGCAAATTTCCCGATTGTTTTATTATGAAACTAGAATGTTTTTGGCAGATTCTGAAAGTGATTGCGATCACTAGACTCTTTTGGTTGCTTTGGAATCGGATTTTGAAAAAAATTCAGTGAAGCTCAAAAAAAGTTTGGGGGCGGAGTAACAGCAGGCGCGAAGGTCTTCACGAAAAGGGCCCCCTGGCCAAATGGTTCAACTTGCAAATTTCCCGATTGTTTTATTATGAAACTAGATGTATTTGGCAGATTCTGAAAGTGATTGCGATCACTAGACTTTTTTGGTTGCTTTGGAATCGGATTTTGAAAAAAATTCAGTAAAACTCGAAAAAATGTTTGGTGGGAGCGGACCAACAGCAGGCGAAGGTCTGCATGAAATGGGCTCCCCTGGCCAAATGGTTCAACTTGCAAATTTCCCGATTGTTTTATTATGAAACTAGAATGTATTTGGCAGATTCTGAAAGTGATTGCGATCACTAGACTCTTTTGGTTGCTTTGTTATCGGTATTTAAAAAAAAATTCAGTGAAACTTAAAAAAAGTTTGCGGGCGGACTAACAGCAGGCGTGAAGGTCTTCACGAAAAGGGACCCTGGCCAAATGGTTCAACTTGCAAATTTCCCGATTGTTTTATTATGAAACTAGAATGTATTTGGCAGATTCTGAAAGTGATTGCGATCACTAGACTCTTTTGGTTGCTTTGGAATCGGATTTTGAAAAAAATTCAGTGAAACTCGAAAAAATGTTTGGCGGGAGCGGACCAACAGCAGGCGAAGGTCTGCATGAAATGGGCTCCCCTGGCCAAATGGTTCAACTTGCAAATTTCCCGATTGTTTTATTATGAAACTAGAATGTATTTGGCAGATTCTGAAAGTGATTGCGATCACTAGACTCTTTTGGTTGCTTTGGAATCGGATTTTGAAAAAAATTCAATGAAACTCAAAAAAAGTTTGGGGGCGGAGTAACAGCAGGCGCGAAGGTCTTCACGAAAAACGCCCCCTGGCCAAATGGTTCAACTTGAAAATTTCCCGATTGTTTTATTATGAAACTAGATTGTATTTGGCAGATTCTGAAAGTGATTGCGATCACTAGACTCTTTTGGTTGCTTTGGAATCGGATTTTGAATAAAATTCAGTGAAACTCGAAAAAATGTTTGGTGGGAGCGGACCAACAGCAGGCGAAGGTCTGCATGAAATGGGCTCTTCCTGGCCAAATGGTTCAACTTGCAAATTTCCCGATTGTTTTATTATGAAACTAGAATGTATTTGGCAGATTCTGAAAGTGATTGCGATCACTAGACTCTTTTGGTTGCTTTGGAATCGGATTTTGAAAAAAATTCAGTGAAACTCAAAAAAAGTTTGGGGGCGGATTAACAGCAGGCGCGAAGGTCTTCACGAAAAGGGCCCCCTGGCCAAATGGTTCAACTTGCAAATTTCCCGATTGTTTTATTATGAAACTAGAATGTATTTGGCAGATTCTGAAAGTGATTGCGATCACTAGACTCTTTTGGTTGCTTTGGAATCGGATTTTGAAAAAAATTCAGTGAAACTCGAAAAAATGTTTGGTGGGAGCGGACCTACAGCAGGCGAAGGTCTGCATGAAATGGGCTCCCCTGGCCAAATGGTTCAACTTGCAAATTTCCCGATTGTTTTATTATGAAACTAGAATGTATTTGGCAGATTCTGAAAGTGATTGCGATCACTAGACTCTTTTGGTTGCTTTGGAATCGGATTTTGAAAAAAATTCAGTGAAACTCAAAAAAAGTTTGGGGGCGGAGTAACAGCAGGCGCGAAGGTCTTCACGAAAAGGGCCCCCTGGCCAAATGGTTCAACTTGCAAATTTCCCGATTGTTTTATTATGAAACTAGAATGTATTTGGCAGATTCTGAAAGTGATTGCGATCACTAGACTCTTTTGGTTGCTTTGGAATCGGATTTTGAAAAAAATTCAGTGAAACTCGAAAAAATGTTTGGTGGGAGCGGACCAACAGTAGGCGAAGGTCTGCATGAAATGGGCTCCCCTGGCCAAATGGTTCAACTTGCAAATTTCCCGATTGTTTTATTATGAAACTAGAATGTATTTCGCAGATTCTGAAAGTGATTGCGATCACTAGACTCTTTTGGTTGCTTTGGAATCGGATTTTGAAAAAAATTCAGTGAAACTCGACAAAATGTTTGGTGGGAGCGGACCAACAGCAGGCGAAGGTCTGCATGAAATGGGCTCCCCTGGCGAAATGGTTCAACTTGCAAATTTCCCGATTGTTTTATTATGAAACTAGAATGTATTTGGCAGATTCTGAAAGTGATTGCGATCACTAGACTCTTTTGGTTGCTTTGGAATCGGATTTTGAAAAAAATTCAGTGAAACTCAAAAAAAGTTTGGGGGCGGAGTAACAGCAGGCGCGAAGGTCTTCACGAAAAGGGCCCCCTGGCCAAATGGTTCAACTTGCAAATTTCCCGATTGTTTTATTATGAAACTAGAATGTATTTGGCAGATTCTGAAAGTGATTGCGATCACTAGACTCTTTTGGTTGCTTTGGAATCGGATTTTGAAAAAAATTCAGTGAAACTCGAAAAAATGTTTGGTGGGAGCGGACCAACACCAGGCGAAGGTCTGCATGAAATGGGCTCCCCTGGCCAAATGGTTCAACTTGCAAATTTCCCGATTGTTTTATTATGAAACTAGAATGTATTTGGCAGATTCTGAAAGTGATTGCGATCACTAGACTCTTTTGGTTGCTTTGGAATCGGATTTTGAAAAAAATTCAGTGAAACTCAAAAAAAGTTTGGGGGCGGATTAACAGCAGGCGCGAAGGTCTTCACGAAAAGGGCCCCCTGGCCAAATGGTTCAACTTGCAAATTTCCCGATTGTTTTATTATGAAACTAGAATGTATTTGGCAGATTCTGAAAGTGATTGCGATCACTAGACTCTTTTGGTTGCTTTGGAATAGGATTTTGAAAAAAATTCAGTGAAACTCGAAAAAATGTTTGGTGGGAGCGGACCAACAGCAGGCGAAGGTCTGCATGAAATGGGCTCTTCCTGGCCAAATGGTTCAACTTGCAAATTTCCCGATTGTTTTATTATGAAACTAGAATGTATTTGGCAGATTCTGAAAGTGATTGCGATCACTAGACTCTTTTGGTTGCTTTGGAATCGGATTTTGAAAAAAATTCAGTGAAACTCAAAAAAAGTTTGGGGGCGGATTAACAGCAGGCGCGAAGGTCTTCACGAAAAGGGCCCCCTGGCCAAATGGTTCAACTTGCAAATTTCCCGATTGTTTTATTATGAAACTAGAATGTATTTGGCAGATTCTGAAAGTGATTGCGATCACTAGACTCTTTTGGTTGCTTTGGAATCGGATTTTGAAAAAAATTCAGTGAAACTCGAAAAAATGTTTGGTGGGAGCGGACCTACAGCAGGCGAAGGTCTGCATGAAATGGGCTCCCCTGGCCAAATGGTTCAACTTGCAAATTTCCCGATTGTTTTATTATGAAACTAGAATGTATTTGGCAGATTCTGAAAGTGATTGCGATCACTAGACTCTTTTGGTTGCTTTGGAATCGGATTTTGAAAAAAATTCAGTGAAACTCAAAAAAAGTTTGGGGGCGGAGTAACAGCAGGCGCGAAGGTCTTCACGAAAAGGGCCCCCTGGCCAAATGGTTCAACTTGCAAATTTCCCGATTGTTTTATTATGAAACTAGAATGTATTTGGCAGATTCTGAAAGTGATTGCGATCACTAGACTCTTTTGGTTGCTTTGGAATCGGATTTTGAAAAAAATTCAGTGAAACTCGAAAAAATGTTTGGTGGGAGCGGACCAACAGTAGGCGAAGGTCTGCATGAAATGGGCTCCCCTGGCCAAATGGTTCAACTTGCAAGTTTCCCGATTGTTTTATTATGAAACTAGAATGTATTTCGCAGATTCTGAAAGTGATTGCGATCACTAGACTCTTTTGGTTGCTTTGGAATCGGATTTTGAAAAAAATTCAGTGAAACTCAAAAAAAGTTTAGGGGCGGAGTTACAGCAGGCGCGAAGGTCTTCACGAAAAGGGCCCTCTGGCCAAATGGTTCAACTTGCAAATTTCCCGATTGTTTTATTATGAAACTAGAATGTATTTGGCAGATTCTGAAAGTGATTGCGATCACTAGACTCTTTTGGTTGCTTTAGAATCGGATTTTGAAAAAAATTCAGTGAAACTCGAAAAAATGTTTGGTGGGAGCGGACCAACAGCAGGCGAAGGTCTGCAAGAAATGGGCTCCCCTGGCCAAATGGTTCAACTTGCAAATTTCCCGATTGTTTTATTATGAAACTAGAATATATTTGGCAGATTCTGAAAGTGATTGCGATCACTAGACTCTTTTGGTTGCTTTGGAATCGGATTTTGAAAAAAATTCAGTGAAACTCAAAAAAGATTTGGGGGCGGAGTAACAGCAGGCGCGATGGTCTTCACGAAAAGGGCCCCCTGGCCAAATGGTTCAACTTGCAAATTTCCCGATTGTTTTATTATGAAACTAGAATGTATTTGGCAGATTCTGAAAGTGATTGCGATCACTAGACTCTTTTGGTTGCTTTGGAATCGGATTTTGAAAAAAATTCAGTGAAACTCGACAAAATGTTTGGTGGGAGCGGACAAACAGCAGGCGAAGGTCTGCATGAAATGGGCTCCCCTGGCCAAATGGTTCAACTTGCAAATTTCCCGATTGTTTTATTATGAAACTAGAATGTATTTGGCAGATTCTGAAAGTGATTGCGATCACTAGACTCTTTTGGTTGCTTTGGAATCGGATTTTGAAAAAAATTCAGTGAAACTCAAAAAAGATTTGGGGGCGGAGTAACAGCAGGCGCGATGGTCTTCACGAAAAGGGCCCCCTGGCCAAATGGTTCAACTTGCAAATTTCCCGATTGTTTTATTATGAAACTAGAATGTATTTGGCAGATTCTGAAAGTGATTGCGATCACTAGACTCTTTTGGTTGCTTTGGAATCGGATTTTGAAAAAAATTCAGTGAAACTCGACAAAATGTTTGGTGGGAGCGGACAAACAGCAGGCGAAGGTCTGCATGAAATGGGCTCCCCTGGCCAAATGGTTCAACTTGCAAATTTCCCGATTGTTTTATTATGAAACTAGAATGTATTTGGCAGATTCTGAAAGTGATTGCGATCACTAGACTCTTTTGGTTGCTTTGGAATCGGATTTTGAAAAAAATTCAGTGAAACTCAAAAAAAGTTTGGGGGCGGAGTAACAGCAGGCGCGAAGGTGTTCACGAAAAGGGCCCCCTGGCCAAATGGTTCAACTTGCAAATTTCCCGATTGTTTTATTATGAAACTAGAATGTATTTGGCAGATTCTGAAAGTGATTGCGATCACTAGACTCTTTTGGTTGCTTTGGAATCGGATTTTGAAAAAAATTCAGTGAAACTCGAAAAAATGTTTGGTGGGAGCGGACCAACAGCAGGCGAAGGTCTGCATGAAATGGGCTCCCCTGGCCAAATGGTTCAACTTGCAAATTTCCCGATTGTTTTATTATGAAACTAGAATGTATTTGGCAGATTCTGAAAGTGATTGCGATCACTAGACTCTTTTGGTTGCTTTGGAATCGGATTTTGAAAAAAATTCAGTGAAACTCAAAAAAAGTTTGGGGGCGGAGTAACAGCAGGCGCGAAGGTCTTCACGAAAAGGGTCCCCTGGCCAAATGGTTCAACTTGCAAATTTCCCGATTGTTTTATTATGAAACTAGAATGTATTTGGCAGATTCTGAAAGTGATTGCGAAGACTAGACTCTTTTGGTTGCTTTGGAATCGGATTTTGAAAAAAATTCAGTGAAACTCGAAAAAATGTTTGGTGGGAGCGGACCTACAGCAGGCGAAGGTCTGCATGAAATGGGCTGCCCTGGCCAAATGGTTCAACTTGCAAATTTCCCGATTGTTTTATTATGAAACTAGAATGTATTTGGCAGATTCTGAAAGTGATTGCGATCACTAGACTCTTTTGGTTGCTTTGGAATCGGATTTTGAAAAAAATTCAGTGAAACTCAAAAAAAGTTTGGGGGCGGAGTAACAGCAGGCGCGAAGGTCTTCACGAAAAAGGCCCCCTGGCCAAATGGTTCAACTTGCAAATTTCCCGATTGTTTTATTATGAAACTAGAATGTATTTGGCAGATTCTGAAAGTGATTGCGATCACTAGACTCTTTTGGTTGCTTTGGAATCGGATTTTGAAAAAAATTCAGTGAAACTCGAAAAAATGTTTGGTGGGAGCGGACCAACAGTAGGCGAAGGTCTGCATGAAATGCGCTCCCCTGGCCAAATGGTTCAACTTGCAAATTTCCCGATTGTTTTATTATGAAACTAGAATGTATTTGGCAGATTCTGAAAGTGATTGCGATCACTAGATTCTTTTGGTTGCTTTGGAATCGGATTTTGAAAAAAATTCAGTGAAACTCAAAAAAAGTTTAGGGGCGGAGTTACAGCAGGCGCGAAGGTCTTCACGAAAAGGGCCCCCTGGCCAAATGGTTCAACTTGCAAATTTCCCGATTGTTTTATTATGAAACTAGAATGTATTTGGCAGATTCTGAAAGTGATTGCGATCACTAGACTCTTTTAGTTGCTTTGGAATCGGATTTTGAAAAAAATTCAGTGAAACTCAAAAAAAGTTTGGGGGCGGAGTAACAGCAGGCGCGAAGGTCTTCAAAGAAGGTTCAACTTGCAAATTTCCCGATTGTTTTATTATGAAACTAGAATGTATTTGGCAGATTCTGAAAGTGATTGCGATCACTAGACTCTTTTGGTTGCTTTGGAATCGGATTTTGAAAAAAATTCAGTGAAACTCGAAAAAATGTGTGGTGGGAGCGGACCAACAGCAGGCGAAGGGGTGCATGAAATGGGCTCCCCTGGCCAAATGGTTCAATTTGCAAATTTCCCGATTGTTTTATTATGAAACTAGAATGTATTTGGCAGATTCTGAAAGTGATTGCGATCAGTAGACTCTTTTGGTTGCTTTGGAATCGGATTTTGAAAAAAATTCAGTAAAACTCAAAAAAAGTTTAGGGGCGGAGTTACAGCAGGCGCGAAGGTCTTCACGAAAAGGGCCCCCTGGCCGAATGGTTCAACTTGCAAATTTTCCGATTGTTTTATTATGAAACTAGAATGTATTTGGCAGATTCTGAAAGTGATTGCGATCACTAGACTCTTTTAGTTGCTTTGGAAACGGATTTTGAAAAAAATTCAGTGAAACTCAAAAAAAGTTTGGGAGCGGAGTAACAGCAGGCGCGAAGGTCTTCAACGAAGGTTCAACTTGCAAATTTCCCGATTGTTTTATTATGAAACTAGAATGTATTTGGCAGATTCTGAAAGTGATTGCGATCACTAGACTCTTTTGGTTGCTTTGGAATCGGATTTTGAAAAAAATTCAGTGAAACTCAAAAAAAGTTTGGGGGCGGAGTAACAGCAGGCGCGAAGGTCTTCACGAAAAGGGCCCCCTGGCCAAATGGGTCAACTTGCAAATTTCAGAATTGTTTTGACTGGCAGATTCTGAAAGTGATTGCGATCACTAGACTCTTTTGGTTGCTTTGGAATCGGATTTTGAAAAAAATTCAGTGAAACTCGAAAAAATGTTTGGTGGGAGCGGACCAACAGCAGGCGAAGGTCTGCATGAAATGGGCTCCCCTGGCCAAATGGTTCAACTTGCAAATTTCCCGATTGTTTTATTATGAAACTAGAATGTATTTGGCAGATTCTGAAAGTGATTGCGATCACTAGACTCTTTTGGTTGCTTTGGAATCGGATTTTGAAAAAAATTCAGTGAAATTCAAAAAAAGTTTGGGGGCGGAGTAACAGCAGGCGCGAAGGTCTTCAACGAAGGTTCAACTTGCAAATTTCCCGATTGTTTTATTATGAAACTAATCGAATTTGGAAAAAAATTCAGCGAAACTCGAAAAAATGTTTGGTGGGAGCGGACAAACAGCAGGCGAAGGTCTGCATGAAATGGGCTCCCCTGGCCAAATGGTTCAACTTGCAAATTTCCCGATTGTTTTATTATGAAACTAGAATGTATTTGGCAGATTCTGAAAGTGATTGCGATCACTAGACTCTTTTGGTTGCTTTGGAATCGGATTTTGAAAAAAATTCAGTGAAACTCAAAAAAAGTTTGGGGGCGGAGTAACAGCAGGCGCGAAGGTCTTCACGAAAAGGGCCCCCTGGCCAAATGGTTCAACTTGCAAATTTCCCGATTGTTTTATTATGAAACTAGAATGTATTTGGCAGATTCTGAAAGTGATTGCGATCACTAGACTCTTTTGGTTGCTTTGGAATCGGATTTTGAAAAAAATTCAGTGAAACTCGAAAAAATGTTTGGTGGGAGCGGACCAACAGCAGGCGAAGGTCTGCATGAAATGGGCTCCCCTGGCCAAATGGTTCAACTTGCAAATTTCCCGATTGTTTTATTATGAAACTAGAATGTATTTGGCAGATTCTGAAAGTGATTGCGATCACTAGACTCTTTTGGTTGCTTTGGAATCGGATTTTGAAAAAAATTCAGTGAAACTCAAAAAAAGTTTGGGGGCGGAGTAACAGCAGGCGCGAAGGTCTTCACGAAAAAGGCCCCCTGGCCAAATGGTTCAACTTGCAAATTTCCCGATTGTTTTATTATGAAACTAGAATGTATTTGGCAGATTCTGAAAGTGATTGCGATCACTAGACTCTTTTGGTTGCTTTGGAATCGGATTTTGAAAAAAATTCAGTGAAACTCGAAAAAATGTTTGGTGGGAGCGGACCAACAGTAGGCGAAGGTCTGCATGAAATGGGCTCCCCTGGCCAAATGGTTCAACTTGCAAATTTCCCGATTGTTTTATTATGAAACTAGAATGTATTTGGCAGATTCTGAAAGTGATTGCGATCACTATATTCTTTTGGTTGCTTTGGAATCGGATTTTGAAAAAAATTCAGTGAAACTCAAAAAAAGTTTAGGGGCGGAGTTACAGCAGGCACGAAGGTCTTCACGAAAAGGGCCCCCTGGCCAAATGGTTCAACTTGCAAATTTCCCGATTGTTTTATTATG
The DNA here is from genome assembly GCA_963930645.1 of Salticus scenicus. Lineage (NCBI taxonomy): Eukaryota > Metazoa > Arthropoda > Arachnida > Araneae > Salticidae > Salticus > Salticus scenicus. Next base: position 306,426,324 of record OZ005651.1, on the reverse strand, counting down.
AAACTAGAATGTATTTGGCAGATTCTGAAAGTGATTGCGATCACTAGACTCTTTTAGTTGCTTTGGAATCGGATTTTGAAAAAAATTCAGTGAAACTCAAAAAAAGTTTGGGGGCGGAGTAACAGCAGGCGCGAAGGTCTTCAAGGAAGGTTCAACTTGCAAATTTCCCGATTGTTTTATTATGAAACTAGAATGTATTTGGCAGATTCTGAAAGTGATTGCGATCACTAGACTCTTTTGGTTGCTTTGGAATCGGATTTTGAAAAAAATTCAGTTAAACTCGAAAAAATGTTTGGTGGGAGCGGACCAACAGCAGGCGAAGGGGTGCATGAAATGGGCTCCCCTGGCCAAATGGTTCAATTTGCAAATTTCCCGATTGTTTTATTATGAAACTAGAATGTATTTGGCAGATTCTGAAAGTGATTGCGATCAGTAGACTCTTTTGGTTGCTTTGGAATCGGATTTTGAAAAAAATTCAGTAAAACTCAAAAAAAGTTTGGGGGCGGAGTAACAGCAGGCGCGAAGGTCTTCACGAAAAGGGCCCCCTGGCCAAATGGTTCAACTTGCAAATTTCAGAATTGTTTTGACTGGCAGATTCTGAAAGTGATTGCGATCACTAGACTCTTTTGGTTGCTTTTGAATCGGATTTTGAAAAAAATTCAGTGAAACTCGAAAAAATGTTTGGTGGGAGCGGACCAACAGCAGGCGAAGGTCTGCATGAAATGGGCTCCCCTGGCCAAATGGTTCAACTTGCAAATTTCCCGATTGTTTTATTATGAAACTAGAATGTATTTGGCAGATTCTGAAAGTGATTGCGATCACTAGACTCTTTTGGTTGCTTTGGAATCGGATTTTGAAAAAAATTCAGTGAAATTCAAAAAAAGTTTGGGGGCGGAGTAACAGCAGGCGCGAAGGTCTTCAACGAAGGTTCAACTTGCAAATTTCCCGATTGTTTTATTATGAAACTAATCGGATTTGGAAAAAAATTCAGCGAAACTCGAAAAAATGTTTGGTGGGAGCGGACAAACAGCAGGCGAAGGTCTGCATGAAATGGGCTCCCCTGGCCAAATGGTTCAACTTGCAAATTTCCCGATTCTTTTATTATGAAACTAGAATGTATTTGGCAGATTCTGAAAGTGATTGCGATCACTAGACTCTTTTGGTTGCTTTGGAATCGGATTTTGAAAAAAATTCAGTGAAACTCAAAAAAAGTTTGGGGGCGGAGTAACAGCAGGCGCGAAGGTCTTCACGAAAAGGGCCCCCTGGCCAAATGGTTCAACTTGCAAATTTCCCGATTGTTTTATTATGAAACTAGAATGTATTTGGCAGATTCTGAAAGTGATTGCGATCACTAGACTCTTTTCGTTGCTTTGGAATCGGATTTTGAAAAAAATTCAGTGAAACTCGAAAAAATGTTTGGTGGGAGCGGACCAACAGCAGGCGAAGGTCTGCATGAAATGGGCTCCCCTGGCCAAATGGTTCAACTTGCAAATTTCCCGATTGTTTTATTATGAAACTAGAATGTATTTGGCAGATTCTGAAAGTGATTGCGATCACTAGACTCTTTTGGTTGCTTTGGAATCGGATTTTGAAAAAAATTCAGTGAAACTCAAAAAAAGTTTGGGGGCGGAGTAACAGCAGGCGCGAAGGTCTTCACGAAAAGGGCCCCCTGGCCAAATGGTTCAACTTGCAAATTTCCCGATTGTTTTATTATGAAACTAGAATGTATTTGGCAGATTCTGAAAGTGATTGCGATCACTAGACTCTTTTGGTTGCTTTGGAATCGGATTTTGAAAAAAATTCAGTGAAACTCGAAAAAATGTTTGGTGGGAACGGACCAACAGCAGGCGAAGGTCTGCATGAAATGGGCTCCCCTGGCCAAATGGTTCAACTTGCAAATTTCCCGATTGTTTTATTATGAAACTAGAATGTATTTGGCAGATTCTGAAAGTGATTGCGATCACTAGACTCTTTTGGTTGCTTTGGAATCGGATTTTGAAAAAAATTCAGTGAAACTCAAAAAAAGTTTGGGGGCGGAGTAACAGCAGGCGCGAAGGTCTTCACGAAAAAGGCCCCCTGGCCAAATGGTTCAACTTGCAAATTTCCGGATTGTTTTATTATGAAACTAGAATGTATTTGGCAGATTCTGAAAGTGATTGCGATCACTAGACTCTTTTGGTTGCTTTGGAATCGGATTTTGAAAAAAATTCAGTGAAACTCGAAAAAATGTTTGGTGGGAGCGGACCATCAGCAGGCGAAGGTCTGCATGAAATGGGCTCCCCTGGCCAAATGGTTCAACTTGCAAATTTCCCGATTGTTTTATTATGAAACTAGAATGTATTTGGCAGATTCTGAAAGTGATTGCGATCACTAGACTCTTTTGGTTGCTTTGGAATCGGATTTTGAAAAAAATTCAGTGAAACTCAAAAAAAGTTTGGGGGCGATGTAACAGCAGGCGCGAAGGTCTTCAAGAAAAGGGCCTCCTGGCCAAATCGTTCAACTTGCAAATTTCCCGATTGTTTTATTATGAAACTAGAATGTATTTGGCAGATTCTGAAAGTGATTGCGATCACTAGACTCTTTTGGTTGCTTTGGAATCGGATTTTGAAAAAAATTCAGTGAAACTCAAAAAAAGTTTGGGGGCGATGTAACAGCAGGCGCGAAGGTCTTCAAGAAAAGGGCCTCCTGGCCAAATCGTTCAACTTGCAAATTTCCCGATTGTTTTATTATGAAACTAGAATGTATTTGGCAGATTCTGAAAGTGATTGCGATCACTAGACTCTTTTGGTTGCTTTGGAATCGGATTTTGAAAAAAATTCAGTGAAACTCGAAAAAATGTTTGGTGGGAGCGGACCAACAGCAGGCGAAGGTCTGCATGAAATGGGCTCCCCTGGCCAAATGGTTCAACTTGCAAATTTCCCGATTGTTTTATTATGAAACTAGAATGTATTTGGCAGATTCTGAAAGTGATTGCGATCACTAGACTCTTTTGGTTGCTTTGGAATCGGATTTTGAAAAAAATTCAGTGAAACTCAAAAAAAGTTTGGGGGCGGAGTAACAGCAGGCGCGAAGGTCTTCACGAAAAGGGCCCCCTGGCCAAATGGTTCAACTTGCAAATTTCCCGATTGTTTTATTATGAAACTAGAATGTATTTGGCAGATTCTGAAAGTGTTTGCGATCACTAGACTATTTTGGTTGCTTTGGAATCGGATTTTGAAAAAAATTCAGTGAAACTCGAAAAAATGTTTGGTGGGAGCGGACCAACAGCAGGCGAAGGTCTGCATGAAATGGGCTCCCCTGGCCAAATGGTTCAACTTGCAAATTTCCCAATTGTTTTATTATGAAACTAGAATGTATTTGGCAGATTCTGAAAGTGATTGCGATCACTAGACTCTTTTGGTTGCTTTGGAATCGGATTTTGAAAAAAATTCAGTGAAACTCAAAAAAAGTTTGGGGGCGGAGTAACAGCAGGCGCGAAGGTCTTCACGAAAAGGGCCCCCTGGCCAAATGGTTCAACTTGCAAATTTCCCGATTGTTTTATTATGAAACTAGAATGTATTTGGCAGATTCTGAAAGTGATTGCGATCACTAGACTATTTTGGTTGCTTTGGAATCGGATTTTGAAAAAAATTCAGTGAAACTCGAAAAAATGTTTGGTGGGAGCGGACCAACAGCAGGCGAAGGTCTGCATGAAATGGGCTCCCCTGGCCAAATGGTTCAACTTGCAAATTTCCCGATTGTTTTATTATGAAACTAGAATGTATTTGGCAGATTCTGAAAGTGATTGCGATCACTAGACTCTTTTGGTTGCTTTGAAATCGGATTTTGAAAAAAATTCAGTGAAACTCAAAAAAAGTTTGGGGGCGGAGTAACAGCAGGCGCGAAGGTCTTCACGAAAAGGGCCCCCTGGCCAAATGGTTCAACTTGCAAATTTCCCGATTGTTTTATTATGAAACTAGAATGTATTTGGCAGATTCTGAAAGTGATTGCGATCACTAGACTCTTTTGGTTGCTTTGGAATCGGATTTTGAAAAAAATTCAGTGAAACTCGAAAAAATGTTTGGTGGGAGCGGACCAACAGCAGGCGAAGGTCTGCATGAAATGGGCTCCCCTGGCCAAATGGTTCAACTTGCAAATTTCCCGATTGTTTTATTATGAAACTAGAATGTATTTGACTGATTCTGAAGGTGATTGCGATCACTAGACTCTTTTGGTTGCTTTGGAATCGGATTTTGAAAAAAATTCCGTGAAACTCAAAAAAAGTTTGGGGGCGGAGTAACAGCAGGCGCGAAGGTCGTCACGAAAAGGGCCCCCTGGCCAAATGGTTCAACTTGCTAATTTCCCGATTGTTTTATTATGAAACTAGAATGTATTTGGCAGATTCTGAAAGTGATTGCGATCACTAGACTCTTTTGGTTGCTTTGGAATCGGATTTTGAAAAAAATTCAGTGAAACTCAAAAAAAGTTTGGGGGCGGAGTAACAGCAGGCGCGAAGGTCTTCACGAAAAGGGCCCCCTGGCCAAATGGTTCAACTTGCAAATTTCCCGATTGTTTTATTATGAAACTAGAATGTATTTGGCAGATTCTGAAAGTGATTGCGATCACTAGACTCTTTTGGTTGCTTTGGAATCGGATTTTGAAAAAAATTCAGTGAAACTCGAAAAAAAGTTTGGTGGGAGCGGACCAACAGCAGGCGAAAGTCTGCATGAAATGGGCTCCCCTGGCCAAATGGTTCAACTTGCAAATTTCCCGATTGTTTTATTATGAAACTAGAATGTATTTGGCAGATTCTGAAAGTGATTGCGATCACTAGACTCTTTTGGTTGCTTTGGAATCGGATTTTGAAAAAAATTCAGTGAAACTCAAAAAAAGTTTGGGGGCGGCGTAACAGCAGGCGCGAAGGTCTTCACGAAAAGGGCCCCCTGGCCAAATGGTTCAACTTGCAAATTTCCCGATTGTTTTATTATGAAACTAGAATGTATTTGGCAGATTCTGAAAGTGATTGCGATCACTAGACTCTTTTGGTTGCTTTGGAATCGGATTTTGAAAAAAATTCAGTGAAACTCGAAAAAATGTTTGGTGGGAGCGGACCAACAGCAGGCGAAGGTCTGCATGAAATGGGCTCCCCTGGCCAAATGGTTCAACTTTCAAATTTCCCGATTGTTTTATTATGAAACTAGAATGTATTTGGCAGATTCTGAAAGTGATTGCGATCACTAGACTCTTTTGGTTGCTTTGGAATCGGATTTTGAAAAAAATTCAGTGAAACTCAAAAAAAGTTTGGGGGCGGAGTAACAGCAGGCGCGAAGGTCTTCACGAAAAGGGCCCCCTGGCCAAATGGTTCAACTTGCAAATTTCCCGATTGTTTTATTATGAAACTAGAATGTATTTGGCAGATTCTGAAAGTGATTGCGATCACTAGACTCTTTTGGTTGCTTTGGAATCGGTATTTTAAAAAAAATTCAGTGAAACTTAAAAAAAGTTTGCGGGCGGACTAACAGCAGGCGTGAAGGTCTTCACGAAAAGGGACCCTGGCCAAATGGTTCAACTTGCAAATTTCCCGATTGTTTTATTATGAAACTAGAATGTATTTGGCAGATTCTGAAAGTGATTGCGATCACTAGACTCTTTTGGTTGCTTTGGAATCGGATTTTGAAAAAAATTCAGTAAAATTCGAAAAAATGTTTGGTGGGAGCGGACCAACAGCAGGCGAAGGTCTGCATGAAATGGGCTACCCTGGCCAAATGGTTCAACTTGCAAATTTCCCGATTGTTTTATTATGAAACTAGAATGTATTTGGCAGATTCTGAAAGTGATTGCGATCACTAGAGTCTTTTGGTTGCTTTGGAATCGGTATTTAAAAAAAAATTCAGTGAAACTAAAAAAAAGTTTGGGGGCGGAGTAACAGCAGGCGCGAAGGTCTTCACGAAAAGGGCCCCCTGGCCAAATGGTTCAACTTGCAAATTTCCCGATTGTTTTATTATGAAACTAGAATGTATTTGGCAAATTCTGAAAGTGATTGCGATCACTAGACTCTTTTGGTTGCTTTGGAATCGGATTTTGAAAAAAATTCAGTGAAACTCAAAAAAAGTTTGGGGGCGGAGTAACAGCAGGCGCGAAGGTCTTCACGAAAAGGGCCCCCTGGCCAAATCGTTCAACTTGCAAATTTCCCGATTGTTTTATTATGAAACTAGAATGTATTTGGCAGATTCTGAAAGTGATTGCGATCACTAGACTCTTTTGGTTGCTTTGGAATCGGAATTTGAAAAAAATTCAGTGAAACTCGAAAAAATGCTTGGTGGGAGCGGACCAACAGCAGGCGAAGGTCTGGATGAAATGGGCTCCCCTGGCCAAATGGTTCAACTTGCAAATTTCCCGATTGTTTTATTATGAAACTAGAATGTTTTTGGCAGATTCTGAAAGTGATTGCGATCACTAGACTCTTTTGGTTGCTTTGGAATCGGATTTTGAAAAAAATTCAGTGAAGCTCAAAAAAAGTTTGGGGGCGGAGTAACAGCAGGCGCGAAGGTCTTCACGAAAAGGGCCCCCTGGCCAAATGGTTCAACTTGCAAATTTCCCGATTGTTTTATTATGAAACTAGATGTATTTGGCAGATTCTGAAAGTGATTGCGATCACTAGACTTTTTTGGTTGCTTTGGAATCGGATTTTGAAAAAAATTCAGTAAAACTCGAAAAAATGTTTGGTGGGAGCGGACCAACAGCAGGCGAAGGTCTGCATGAAATGGGCTCCCCTGGCCAAATGGTTCAACTTGCAAATTTCCCGATTGTTTTATTATGAAACTAGAATGTATTTGGCAGATTCTGAAAGTGATTGCGATCACTAGACTCTTTTGGTTGCTTTGTTATCGGTATTTAAAAAAAAATTCAGTGAAACTTAAAAAAAGTTTGCGGGCGGACTAACAGCAGGCGTGAAGGTCTTCACGAAAAGGGACCCTGGCCAAATGGTTCAACTTGCAAATTTCCCGATTGTTTTATTATGAAACTAGAATGTATTTGGCAGATTCTGAAAGTGATTGCGATCACTAGACTCTTTTGGTTGCTTTGGAATCGGATTTTGAAAAAAATTCAGTGAAACTCGAAAAAATGTTTGGCGGGAGCGGACCAACAGCAGGCGAAGGTCTGCATGAAATGGGCTCCCCTGGCCAAATGGTTCAACTTGCAAATTTCCCGATTGTTTTATTATGAAACTAGAATGTATTTGGCAGATTCTGAAAGTGATTGCGATCACTAGACTCTTTTGGTTGCTTTGGAATCGGATTTTGAAAAAAATTCAATGAAACTCAAAAAAAGTTTGGGGGCGGAGTAACAGCAGGCGCGAAGGTCTTCACGAAAAACGCCCCCTGGCCAAATGGTTCAACTTGAAAATTTCCCGATTGTTTTATTATGAAACTAGATTGTATTTGGCAGATTCTGAAAGTGATTGCGATCACTAGACTCTTTTGGTTGCTTTGGAATCGGATTTTGAATAAAATTCAGTGAAACTCGAAAAAATGTTTGGTGGGAGCGGACCAACAGCAGGCGAAGGTCTGCATGAAATGGGCTCCCCTGGCCAAATGGTTCAACTTGCAAATTTCCCGATTGTTTTATTATGAAACTAGAATGTATTTGGCAGATTCTGAAAGTGATTGCGATCACTAGACTCTTTTGGTTGCTTTGGAATCGGATTTTGAAAAAAATTCAGTGAAACTCAAAAAAAGTTTGGGGGCAGAGTAACAGCAGGCGCGAAGGTCTTCACGAAAAGGGCCCCCTGACCAAATGGTTCAACTTGCAAATTTCCCGATTGTTTTATTATGAAACTAGAGTGTATTTGGCAGATTCTGAAAGTGATTGCGATCACTAGACTCTTTTGGTTGCTTTGGAATCGGATTTTGAAAAAAATTCAGTGAAACTCGAAAAAATGTTTGGTGGGAGCGGACCAACAGCAGGCGAAGGTCTGCATGAAATGGGCTCCCCTGGCCATATGGTTCAACTTGCAAATTTCCCGATTGTTTTATTATGAAACTAGAATGTATTTGGCAGATTCTGAAAGTGATTGTGATCACTAGACTCTTTTGGTTGCTTTGGAATCGGTATTTTAAAAAAAATTCAGTGAAACTCAAAAAAAGTTTGGGGGCGGAGTAACAGCAGGCGTGAAGGTCTTCACGAAAAGGGCCCCCTGGCCAAATGGTTCAACTTGCAAATTTCCCGATTGTTTTATTATGGAACTAGAATGTATTTGGCAGATTCTGAAAGTGATTGCGATCACTAGACTCTTTTGGTTGCTTTGGAATCGGATTTTGAAAAAAATTCAGTGAAACTCGAAAAAATGTTTGGTGGGAGCGGACCAACAGCAGGCGAAGGTCTGCATGAAATGGGCTCCCCTGGCCAAATGGTTCAACTTGCAAATTTCCCGATTGTTTTATTATGAAACTAGAATGTATTTGGCAGATTCTGAAAGTGATTGCGATCACTAGACTCTTTTGGTTGCTTTGGAATCGGATTTTGAAAAAAATTCAATGAAACTCAAAAAAAGTTTGGGGGCGGAGTAACAGCAGGCGCGAAGGTCTTCACGAACAGGGCCCCCTGGCCAAATGGTTCAACTTGCAAATTTCCCGATTGTTTTATTATGAAACTAGAATGTATTTGGCAGATTCTGAAAGTGATTGCGATCACTAGACTCTTTTGGTTGCTTTGGAATCGGATTTTGAAAAAAATTCAGTGAAACTCGAAAAAATGTTTGGTGAGAGCGGACCAACAGCAGGCGAAGGTCTGCATGAAATGGGCTCCCCTGGCCAAATGGTTCAACTAGCAAATTTCCCGATTGTTTTATTATGAAACTAGAATGTATTTGGCAGATTCTGAAAGTGATTGCGATCACTAGACTCTTTTGGCTGCTTTGGAATCGGATTTTGAAAAAAATTCAGTGAAACTCAAAAAAAGTTTGGGGGCAGAGTAACAGCAGGCGCGAAGGTCTTCACGAAAAGGGCCCCCTGGCCAAATGGTTCAACTTGCAAATTTCCCGATTGTTTTATTATGAAACTAGAGTGTATTTGGCAGATTCTGAAAGTGATTGCGATCACTAGACTCTTTTGGTTGCTTTGGAATCGGATTTTGAAAAAAATTCAGTGAAACTCGAAAAAATGTTTGGTGGGAGCGGACCAACAGCAGGCGAAGGTCTGCATGAAATGGGCTCCCCTGGCCAAATGGTTCAACTTGCAAATTTCCCGATTGTTTTATTATGAAACTAGAATGTATTTGGCAGATTCTGAAAGTGATTGTGATCACTAGACTCTTTTGGTTGCTTTGGAATCGGTATTTTAAAAAAAATTCAGTGAAACTCAAAAAAAGTTTGGGGGCGGAGTAACAGCAGGCGTGAAGGTCTTCACGAAAAGGGCCCCCTGGCCAAATGGTTCAACTTGCAAATTTCCCGATTGTTTTATTATGGAACTAGAATGTATTTGGCAGATTCTGAAAGTGATTGCGATCACTAGACTCTTTTGGTTGCTTTGGAATCGGATTTTGAAAAAAATTCAGTGAAACTCGAAAAAATGTTTGGTGGGAGCGGACCAACAGCAGGCGAAGGTCTGCATGAAATGGGCTCCCCTGGTTAAATGGTTCAACTTGCAAATTTCCCGATTGTTTTATTATGAAACTAGAATGTATTTGGCAGATTCTGAAAGTGATTGCGATCACTAGACTCTTTTGGTTGCTTTGGAATCGGATTTTGAAAAAAATTCAATGAAACTCAAAAAAAGTTTGGGGGCGGAGTAACAGCAGGCGCGAAGGTCTTCACGAACAGGGCCCCCTGGCCAAATGGTTCAACTTGCAAATTTCCCGATTGTTTTATTATGAAACTAGAATGTATTTGGCAGATTCTGAAAGTGATTGCGATCACTAGACTCTTTTGGTTGCTTTGGAATCGGATTTTGAAAAAAATTCAGTGAAACTCGAAAAAATGTTTGGTGAGAGCGGACCAACAGCAGGCGAAGGTCTGCATGAAATGGGCTCCCCTGGCCAAATGGTTCAACTAGCAAATTTCCCGATTGTTTTATTATGAAACTAGAATGTATTTGGCAGATTCTGAAAGTGATTGCGATCACTAGACTCTTTTGGCTGCTTTGGAATCGGATTTTGAAAAAAATTCAGTGAAACTCAAAAAAAGTTTGGGGGCAGAGTAACAGCAGGCGCGAAGGTCTTCACGAAAAGGGCCCCCTGGCCAAATGGTTCAACTTGCAAATTTCCCGATTGTTTTATTATGAAACTAGAGTGTATTTGGCAGATTCTGAAAGTGATTGCGATCACTAGACTCTTTTGGTTGCTTTGGAATCGGATTTTGAAAAAAATTCAGTGAAACTCGAAAAAATGTTTGGTGGGAGCGGACCAACAGCAGGCGAAGGTCTGCATGAAATGGGCTCCCCTGGCCAAATGGTTCAACTTGCAAATTTCCCGATTGTTTTATTATGAAACTAGAATGTATTTGGCAGATTCTGAAAGTGATTGTGATCACTAGACTCTTTTGGTTGCTTTGGAATCGGTATTTTAAAAAAAATTCAGTGAAACTCAAAAAAAGTTTGGGGGCGGAGTAACAGCAGGCGTGAAGGTCTTCACGAAAAGGGCCCCCTGGCCAAATGGTTCAACTTGCAAATTTCCCGATTGTTTTATTATGGAACTAGAATGTATTTGGCAGATTCTGAAAGTGATTGCGATCACTAGACTCTTTTGGTTGCTTTGGAATCGGATTTTGAAAAAAATTCAGTGAAACTCGAAAAAATGTTTGGTGGGAGCGGACCAACAGCAGGCGAAGGTCTGCATGAAATGGGCTCCCCTGGTTAAATGGTTCAACTTGCAAATTTCCCGATTGTTTTATTATGAAACTAGAATGTATTTGGCAGATTCTGAAAGTGATTGCGATCACTAGACTCTTTTGGTTGCTTTGGAATCGGATTTTGAAAAAAATTCAGTGAAACTCAAAAAAAGTTTGGGGGCGGAGTAACAGCAGGCGCGAAGGTCTTCACGAAAAGGGCCCCCTGGCCAAATGGTTCAACTTGCAAATTTCCCGATTGTTTTATTATGAAACTAGAATGTATTTGGCAGATTCTGAAAGTGTTTGCGATCACTAGACTATTTTGGTTGCTTTGGAATCGGATTTTGAAAAAAATTCAGTGAAACTCGAAAAAATGTTTGGTGGGAGCGGACCAACAGCAGGCGAAGGTCTGCATGAAATGGGCTCCCCTGGCCAAATGGTTCAACTTGCAAATTTCCCAATTGTTTTATTATGAAACTAGAATGTATTTGGCAGATTCTGAAAGTGATTGCGATCACTAGACTCTTTTGGTTGCTTTGAAATCGGATTTTGAAAAAAATTCAGTGAAACTCAAAAAAAGTTTGGGGGCGGAGTAACAGCAGGCGCGAAGGTCTTCACGAAAAGGGCCCCCTGGCCAAATGGTTCAACTTGCAAATTTCCCGATTGTTTTATTATGAAACTAGAATGTATTTGGCAGATTCTGAAAGTGATTGCGATCACTAGACTCTTTTGGTTGCTTTGGAATCGGATTTTGAAAAAAATTCAGTGAAACTCGAAAAAATGTTTGGTGGGAGCGGACCAACAGCAGGCGAAGGTCTGCATGAAATGGGCTCCCCTGGCCAAATGGTTCAACTTGCAAATTTCCCGATTGTTTTATTATGAAACTAGAATGTATTTGACTGATTCTGAAGGTGATTGCGATCACTAGACTCTTTTGGTTGCTTTGGAATCGGATTTTGAAAAAAATTCCGTGAAACTCAAAAAAAGTTTGGGGGCGGAGTAACAGCAGGCGCGAAGGTCGTCACGAAAAGGGCCCCCTGGCCAAATGGTTCAACTTGCAAATTTCCCGATTGTTTTATTATGAAACTAGAATGTATTTGGCAGATTCTGAAAGTGATTGCGATCACTAGACTCTTTTGGTTGCTTTGGAATCGGATTTTGAAAAAAATTCAGTGAAACTCAAAAAAAGTTTGGGGGCGGAGTAACAGCAGGCGCGAAGGTCTTCACGAAAAGGGCCCCCTGGCCAAATGGTTCAACTTGCAAATTTCCCGATTGTTTTATTATGGAACTAGAATGTATTTGGCAGATTCTGAAAGTGATTGCGATCACTAGACTCTTTTGGTTGCTTTGGAATCGGATTTTGAAAAAAATTCAGTGAAACTCGAAAAAATGTTTGGTGGGAGCGGACCAACAGCAGGCGAAAGTCTGCATGAAATGGGCTCCCCTGGCCAAATGGTTCAACTTGCAAATTTCCCGATTGTTTTATTATGAAACTAGAATGTATTTGGCAGATTCTGAAAGTGATTGCGATCACTAGACTCTTTTGGTTGCTTTGGAATCGGATTTTGAAAAAAATTCAGTGAAACTCAAAAAAAGTTTGGGGGCGGCGTAACAGCAGGCGCGAAGGTCTTCACGAAAAGGGCCCCCTGGCCAAATGGTTCAACTTGCAAATTTCCCGATTGTTTTATTATGAAACTAGAATGTATTTGGCAGATTCTGAAAGTGATTGCGATCACTAGACTCTTTTGGTTGCTTTGGAATCGGATTTTGAAAAAAATTCAGTGAAACTCGAAAAAATGTTTGGTGGGAGCGGACCAACAGCAGGCGAAGGTCTGCATGAAATGGGCTCCCCTGGCCAAATGGTTCAACTTGCAAATTTCCCGATTGTTTTATTATGAAACTAGAATGTATTTGGCAGATTCTGAAAGTGATTGCGATCACTAGACTCTTTTGGTTGCTTTGGAATCGGATTTTGAAAAAAATTCAGTGAAACTCAAAAAAAGTTTGGGGGCGGAGTAACAGCAGGCGCGAAGGTCTTCACGAAAATGGCCTCCTGGCCAAATGGTTCAACTTGCAAATTTCCCGATTGTTTTATTATGAAACTAGAATGTATTTGGCAGATTCTGAAAGTGATTGCGATCACTAGACTCTTTTGGCTGCTTTGGAATCGGATTTTGAAAAAAATTCAGTGAAACTCAAAAAAAGTTTGGGGGCAGAGTAACAGCAGGCGCGAAGGTCTTCACGAAAAGGGCCCCCTGGCCAAATGGTTCAACTTGCAAATTTCCCGATTGTTTTATTATGAAACTAGAGTGTATTTGGCAGATTCTGAAAGTGATTGCGATCACTAGACTCTTTTGGTTGCTTTGGAATCGGATTTTGAAAAAAATTCAGTGAAACTCGAAAAAATGTTTGGTGGGAGCGGACCAACAGCAGGCGAAGGTCTGCATGAAATGGGCTCCCCTGGCAAATGGTTCAACTTGCAAATTTCCCGATTGTTTTATTATGAAACTAGAATGTATTTGGCAGATTCTGAAAGTGATTGCGATCACTAGACTCTTTTGGTTGCTTTGGAATCGGATTTTGAAAAAAATTCAGTGAAACTCAAAAAAAGTTTGGGGGCGGAGTAACAGCAGGCGTGAAGGTCTTCACGAAAAGGGCCCCCTGGCCAAATGGTTCAACTTGCAAATTTCCCGATTGTTTTATTATGGAACTAGAATGTATTTGGCAGATTCTGAAAGTGATTGCGATCACTAGACTCTTTGGTTGCTTTGGAATCGGATTTTGAAAAAAATTCAGTGAAACTCGAAAAAATGTTTGGTGGGAGCGGACCAACAGCAGGCGAAGGTCTGCATGAAATGGGCTCCCCTGGCCAAATGGTTCAACTTGCAAATTTCCCGATTGTTTTATTATGAAACTAGAATGTATTTGGCAGATTCTGAAAGTGATTGCGATCACTAGACTCTTTTGGTTGCTTTGGAATCGGATTTTGAAAAAAATTCAATGAAACTCAAAAAAAGTTTGGGGGCGGACTAACAGCAGGCGCGAAGTTCTTCACGAACAGGGCCCCCTGGCCAAATGGTTCAACTTGCAAATTTCCCGATTGTTTTATTATGAAACTAGAATGTATTTGGCAGATTCTGAAAGTGATTGCGATCACTAGACTCTTTTGGTTGCTTTGGAATCGGATTTTGAAAAAAATTCAGTGAAACTCGAAAAAATGTTTGGTGAGAGCGGACCAACAGCAGGCGAAGGTCTGCATGAAATGGGCTCCCCTGGCCAAATGGTTCAACTAGCAAATTTCCCGATTGTTTTATTATGAAACTAGAATGTATTTGGCAGATTCTGAAAGTGATTGCGATCACTAGACTCTTTTGGTTGCTTTGGAATCGGATTTTGAAAAAAATTCAGTGAAACTCAAAAAAAGTTTGGGGGCGGAGTAACAGCAGGCGCGAAGGTCTTCACGAAAATGGCCTCCTGGCCAAATGGTTCAACTTGCAAATTTCCCGATTGTTTTATTATGAAACTAGAATGTATTTGGCAGATTCTGAAAGTGATTGCGATTACTAGACTCTTTTGGTTGCTTTGGAATCGGATTTTGAAAAAAATTCAGTGAAACTCAAAAAAATGATTGGTGGGAGCGGACCAACAGCAGGCGAAGGTCTGCATGAAATGGGCTCCCCTGGCCAAATGGTTCAACTTGCAAATTTCACGATTGTTTTATTATGAAACTAGAATGTATTTGGCAGATTCTGAAAGTGATTGCGATCACTAGAGTCTTTTGGTTGCTTTGGAATCGGATTTTGAAAAAAATTCAGTGAAACTCAAAAAAAGTTTGGGGGCGGAGTAACAGCAGGCGCGAAGGTCTTCACGAAAAGGGCCCCCTGGCCAAATGGTTCAACTTGCAAATTTCCCGATTGTTTTATTATGAAACTAGAATGTATTTGGCAGATTCTGAAAGTGATTGCGATCACTAGACTCTTTTGGTTGCTTTGGAATCGGATTTTGATAAAAATTCAGTGAAACTCGAAAAAATGTTTGGTGGGAGCGGACCAACAGCAGGCGAAGGTCTGCATGAAATGGGCTCCCCTGGCCAAATGGTTCAACTTGCAAATTTCCCGATTGTTTTAGTATGAAACTAGAATGTATTTGGCAGATTCTGAAAGTGATTGCGATCACTAGACTCTTTTGGTTGCTTTGGAATCGGATTTTGAAAAAAATTCAGTGAAACTCAAAAAAAGTTTGGGGGCGGAGTAACAGCAGGCGCGAAGGTCTTCACGAAAAGGGCCCCCTGGCCAAATGGTTCAACTTGCAAATTTCCCGATTGTTTTATTATGAAACTAGAATGTATTTGGCAGATTCTGAAAGTGATTGCGATCACTAGACTCTTTTGGTTGCTTTGGAATCGGATTTTGAAAAAAATTCAGTGAAACTCGAAAAAAAGTTTGGTGGGTGCGGACCAACAGCAGGCGAAGGTCTGCATGAAATGGGCTCCCCTGGCCAAATGGTTCAACTTGCAAATTTCCCGATTGTTTTAGTATGAAACTAGAATGTATTTGGCAGATTCTGAAAGTGATTGCGATCACTAGACTCTTTTGGTTGCTTTGGAATCGGATTTTGAAAAAAATTCAGTGAAACTCAAAAAAAGTTTGGGGGCAGAGTAACAGCAGGCGCGAAGGTCTTCACGAAAAGGGCCCCCTGACCAAATGGTTCAACTTGCAAATTTCCCGATTGTTTTATTATGAAACTAGAGTGTATTTGGCAGATTCTGAAAGTGATTGCGATCACTAGACTCTTTTGGTTGCTTTGGAATCGGATTTTGAAAAAAATTCAGTGAAACTCGAAAAAATGTTTGGTGGGAGCGGACCAACAGCAGGCGAAGGTCTGCATGAAATGGGCTCCCCTGGCCAAATGGTTCAACTTGCAAATTTCCCGATTGTTTTATTATGAAACTAGAATGTATTTGGCAGATTCTGAAAGTGATTGCGATCACTAGACTCTTTTGGTTGCTTTGGAATCGGTATTTTAAAAAAAATTCAGTGAAACTCAAAAAAAGTTTGGGGGCGGAGTAACAGCAGGCGTGAAGGTCTTCACGAAAAGGGCCCCCTGGCCAAATGGTTCAACTTGCAAATTTCCCGATTGTTTTATTATGGAACTAGAATGTATTTGGCAGATTCTGAAAGTGATTGCGATCACTAGACTCTTTTGGTTGCTTTGGAATCGGATTTTGAAAAAAAATCAGTGAAACTCGAAAAAATGTTTGGTGGGAGCGGACCAACAGCAGGCGAAGGTCTGCATGAAATGGGCTCCCCTGGCCAAATGGTTCAACTTGCAAATTTCCCGATTGTTTTATTATGAAACTAGAATGTATTTGGCAGATTCTGAAAGTGATTGCGATCACTAGAGTCTTTTGGTTGCTTTGGAATCGGATTTTGAAAAAAATTCAGTGAAACTCAAAAAAAGTTTGGGGGCGGAGTAACAGCAGGCGCGAAGGTCTTCACGAAAAGGGCCCCCTGGCCAAATGGTTCAACTTGCAAATTTCCCGATTGTTTTATTATGAAACTAGAATGTATTTGGCAGATTCTGAAAGTGATTGCGATCACTAGACTCTTTTGGTTGCTTTGGAATCGGATTTTGAAAAAAATTCAGTGAAACTCGAAAAAATGTTTGGTGAGAGCGGACCAACAGCAGGCGAAGGTCTGCATGAAATGGGCTCCCCTGGCCAAATGGTTCAACTAGCAAATTTCCCGATTGTTTTAGTATGAAACTAGAATGTATTTGGCAGATTCTGAAAGTGATTGCGATCACTAGACTCTTTTGGTTGCTTTGGAATCGGATTTTGAAAAAAATTCAGTGAAACTCGAAAAAATGTTTGGTGGGAGCGGACCAACAGCAGGCGAAGGTCTGCATGAAATGGGCTCCCCTGGCCAAATGGTTCAACTTGCAAATTTCCCGATTGTTTTAGTATGAAACTAGAATGTATTTGGCAGATTCTGAAAGTGATTGCGATCACTAGACTCTTTTGGTTGCTTTGGAATCGGATTTTGAAAAAAATTCAGTGAAACTCGAAAAAATGTTTGGTGGGAGCGGACCAACAGCAGGCGAAGGTCTGCATGAAATGGGCTCCCCTGGCCAAATGGTTCAACTTGCAAATTTCCCGATTGTTTTAGTATGAAACTAGAATGTATTTGGCAGATTCTGAAAGTGATTGCGATCACTAGACTCTTTTGGTTGCTTTGGAATCGGATTTTGAAAAAAATTCAGTGAAACTCGAAAAAATGTTTGGTGGGAGCGGACCAACAGCAGGCGAAGGTCTGCATGAAATGGGCTCCCCTGGCCAAATGGTTCAACTTGCAAATTTCCCGATTGTTTTATTATGAAACTAGAATGTATTTGGCAGATTCTGAAAGTGATTGCGATCACTAGACTCTTTTGGTTGCTTTGGAATCGGATTTTGAAAAAAATTCAATGAAACTCAAAAAAAGTTTGGGGGCGGACTAACAGCAGGCGCGAAGTTCTTCACGAACAGGGCCCCCTGGCCAAATGGTTCAACTTGCAAATTTCCCGATTGTTTTATTATGAAACTAGAATGTATTTGGCAGATTCTGAAAGTGATTGCGATCACTAGACTCTTTTGGTTGCTTTGGAATCGGTATTTAAAAAAAAATTCAGTGAAACTTAAAAAAAGTTTGCGGGCGGACTAACAGCTGGCGTGAAGGTCTTCACGAAAAGGGACCCTGGCCAAATGGTTCAACTTGCAAATTTCCCGATTGTTTTATTATGAAACTAGAATGTATTTGGCAGATTCTGAAAGTGATTGCGATCACTAGACTCTTTTGGTTGCTTTGGAATCGGATTTTGAAAAAAATTCAGTGAAACTCGAAAAAATGTTTGGCGGGAGCGGACCAACAGCAGGCGAAGGTCTGCATGAAATGGGCTCCCCTGGCCAAATGGTTCAACTTGCAAATTTCCCGATTGTTTTATTATGAAACTAGAATGTATTTGGCAGATTCTGAAAGTGATTGCGATCACTAGACTCTTTTGGTTGCTTTGGAATCGGATTTTGAAAAAAATTCAATGAAACTCAAAAAAAGTTTGGGGGCGGAGTAACAGCAGGCGCGAAGGTCTTCACGAAAAACGCCCCCTGGCCAAATGGTTCAACTTGAAAATTTCCCGATTGTTTTATTATGAAACTAGATTGTATTTGGCAGATTCTGAAAGTGATTGCGATCACTAGACTCTTTTGGTTGCTTTGGAATCGGATTTTGAATAAAATTCAGTGAAACTCGAAAAAATGTTTGGTGGGAGCGGACCAACAGCAGGCGAAGGTCTGCATGAAATGGGCTCCCCTGGCCAAATGGTTCAACTTGCAAATTTCCCGATTGTTTTATTATGAAACTAGAATGTATTTGGCAGATTCTGAAAGTGATTGCGATCACTAGACTCTTTTGGTTGCTTTGGAATCGGATTTTGAAAAAAATTCAGTGAAACTCAAAAAAAGTTTGGGGGCAGAGTAACAGCAGGCGCGAAGGTCTTCACGAAAAGGGCCCCCTGACCAAATGGTTCAACTTGCAAATTTCCCGATTGTTTTATTATGAAACTAGAGTGTATTTGGCAGATTCTGAAAGTGATTGCGATCACTAGACTCTTTTGGTTGCTTTGGAATCGGATTTTGAAAAAAATTCAGTGAAACTCGAAAAAATGTTTGGTGGGAGCGGACCAACAGCAGGCGAAGGTCTGCATGAAATGGGCTCCCCTGGCCAAATGGTTCAACTTGCAAATTTCCCGATTGTTTTATTATGAAACTAGAATGTATTTGGCAGATTCTGAAAGTGATTGCGATCACTAGACTCTTTTGGTTGCTTTGGAATCGGATTTTGAAAAAAATTCAGTGAAACTCAAAAAAAGTTTGGGGGCGGAGTAACAGCAGGCGCGAAGGTCTTCACGAAAAGGGCCCCCTGGCCAAATGGTTCAACTTGCAAATTTCCCGATTGTTTTATTATGAAACTAGAATGTATTTGGCAGATTCTGAAAGTGATTGCGATCACTAGACTCTTTTGGTTGCTTTGGAATCGGATTTTGAAAAAAATTCAGTGAAACTCGAAAAAATGTTTGGTGAGAGCGGACCAACAGCAGGCGAAGGTCTGCATGAAATGGGCTCCCCTGGCCAAATGGTTCAACTAGCAAATTTCCCGATTGTTTTAGTATGAAACTAGAATGTATTTGGCAGATTCTGAAAGTGATTGCGATCACTAGACTCTTTTGGTTGCTTTGGAATCGGATTTTGAAAAAAATTCAGTGAAACTCGAAAAAATGTTTGGTGGGAGCGGACCAACAGCAGGCGAAGGTCTGCATGAAATGGGCTCCCCTGGCCAAATGGTTCAACTTGCAAATTTCCCGATTGTTTTAGTATGAAACTAGAATGTATTTGGCAGATTCTGAAAGTGATTGCGATCACTAGACTCTTTTGGTTGCTTTGGAATCGGATTTTGAAAAAAATTCAGTGAAACTCGAAAAAATGTTTGGTGGGAGCGGACCAACAGCAGGCGAAGGTCTGCATGAAATGGGCTCCCCTGGCCAAATGGTTCAACTTGCAAATTTCCCGATTGTTTTAGTATGAAACTAGAATGTATTTGGCAGATTCTGAAAGTGATTGCGATCACTAGACTCTTTTGGTTGCTTTGGAATCGGATTTTGAAAAAAATTCAGTGAAACTCGAAAAAATGTTTGGTGGGAGCGGACCAACAGCAGGCGAAGGTCTGCATGAAATGGGCTCCCCTGGCCAAATGGTTCAACTTGCAAATTTCCCGATTGTTTTATTATGAAACTAGAATGTATTTGGCAGATTCTGAAAGTGATTGCGATCACTAGACTCTTTTGGTTGCTTTGGAATCGGATTTTGAAAAAAATTCAATGAAACTCAAAAAAAGTTTGGGGGCGGACTAACAGCAGGCGCGAAGTTCTTCACGAACAGGGCCCCCTGGCCAAATGGTTCAACTTGCAAATTTCCCGATTGTTTTATTATGAAACTAGAATGTATTTGGCAGATTCTGAAAGTGATTGCGATCACTAGACTCTTTTGGTTGCTTTGGAATCGGTATTTAAAAAAAAATTCAGTGAAACTTAAAAAAAGTTTGCGGGCGGACTAACAGCAGGCGTGAAGGTCTTCACGAAAAGGGACCCTGGCCAAATGGTTCAACTTGCAAATTTCCCGATTGTTTTATTATGAAACTAGAATGTATTTGGCAGATTCTGAAAGTGATTGCGATCACTAGACTCTTTTGGTTGCTTTGGAATCGGATTTTGAAAAAAATTCAGTGAAACTCGAAAAAATGTTTGGCGGGAGCGGACCAACAGCAGGCGAAGGTCTGCATGAAATGGGCTCCCCTGGCCAAATGGTTCAACTTGCAAATTTCCCGATTGTTTTATTATGAAACTAGAATGTATTTGGCAGATTCTGAAAGTGATTGCGATCACTAGACTCTTTTGGTTGCTTTGGAATCGGATTTTGAAAAAAATTCAATGAAACTCAAAAAAAGTTTGGGGGCGGAGTAACAGCAGGCGCGAAGGTCTTCACGAAAAACGCCCCCTGGCCAAATGGTTCAACTTGAAAATTTCCCGATTGTTTTATTATGAAACTAGATTGTATTTGGCAGATTCTGAAAGTGATTGCGATCACTAGACTCTTTTGGTTGCTTTGGAATCGGATTTTGAATAAAATTCAGTGAAACTCGAAAAAATGTTTGGTGGGAGCGGACCAACAGCAGGCGAAGGTCTGCATGAAATGGGCTCCCCTGGCCAAATGGTTCAACTTGCAAATTTCCCGATTGTTTTATTATGAAACTAGAATGTATTTGGCAGATTCTGAAAGTGATTGCGATCACTAGACTCTTTTGGTTGCTTTGGAATCGGATTTTGAAAAAAATTCAGTGAAACTCAAAAAAAGTTTGGGGGCGGAGTAACAGCAGGCGCGAAGGTCTTCACGAAAAGGGCCCCCTGGCCAAATGGTTCAACTTGCAAATTTCCCGATTGTTTTATTATGAAACTAGAATGTATTTGGCAGATTCTGAAAGTGATTGCGATCACTAGACTCTTTTGGTTGCTTTGGAATCGGATTTTGAAAAAAATTCAGTGAAACTCGAAAAAAAGTTTGGTGGGTGCGGACCAACAGCAGGCGAAGGTCTGCATGAAATGGGCTCCCCTGGCCAAATGGTTCAACTTGCAAATTTCCCGATTGTTTTAGTATGAAACTAGAATGTATTTGGCAGATTCTGAAAGTGATTGCGATCACTAGACTCTTTTGGTTGCTTTGGAATCGGATTTTGAAAAAAATTCAGTGAAACTCAAAAAAAGTTTGGGGGCAGAGTAACAGCAGGCGCGAAGGTCTTCACGAAAAGGGCCCCCTGACCAAATGGTTCAACTTGCAAATTTCCCGATTGTTTTATTATGAAACTAGAGTGTATTTGGCAGATTCTGAAAGTGATTGCGATCACTAGACTCTTTTGGTTGCTTTGGAATCGGATTTTGAAAAAAATTCAGTGAAACTCGAAAAAATGTTTGGTGGGAGCGGACCAACAGCAGGCGAAGGTCTGCATGAAATGGGCTCCCCTGGCCAAATGGTTCAACTTGCAAATTTCCCGATTGTTTTATTATGAAACTAGAATGTATTTGGCAGATTCTGAAAGTGATTGCGATCACTAGACTCTTTTGGTTGCTTTGGAATCGGTATTTTAAAAAAAATTCAGTGAAACTCAAAAAAAGTTTGGGGGCGGAGTAACAGCAGGCGTGAAGGTCTTCACGAAAAGGGCCCCCTGGCCAAATGGTTCAACTTGCAAATTTCCCGATTGTTTTATTATGGAACTAGAATGTATTTGGCAGATTCTGAAAGTGATTGCGATCACTAGACTCTTTTGGTTGCTTTGGAATCGGATTTTGAAAAAAAATCAGTGAAACTCGAAAAAATGTTTGGTGGGAGCGGACCAACAGCAGGCGAAGGTCTGCATGAAATGGGCTCCCCTGGCCAAATGGTTCAACTTGCAAATTTCCCGATTGTTTTATTATGAAACTAGAATGTATTTGGCAGATTCTGAAAGTGATTGCGATCACTAGAGTCTTTTGGTTGCTTTGGAATCGGATTTTGAAAAAAATTCAGTGAAACTCAAAAAAAGTTTGGGGGCGGAGTAACAGCAGGCGCGAAGGTCTTCACGAAAAGGGCCCCCTGGCCAAATGGTTCAACTTGCAAATTTCCCGATTGTTTTATTATGAAACTAGAATGTATTTGGCAGATTCTGAAAGTGATTGCGATCACTAGACTCTTTTGGTTGCTTTGGAATCGGATTTTGAAAAAAATTCAGTGAAACTCGAAAAAATGTTTGGTGAGAGCGGACCAACAGCAGGCGAAGGTCTGCATGAAATGGGCTCCCCTGGCCAAATGGTTCAACTAGCAAATTTCCCGATTGTTTTAGTATGAAACTAGAATGTATTTGGCAGATTCTGAAAGTGATTGCGATCACTAGACTCTTTTGGTTGCTTTGGAATCGGATTTTGAAAAAAATTCAGTGAAACTCGAAAAAATGTTTGGTGGGAGCGGACCAACAGCAGGCGAAGGTCTGCATGAAATGGGCTCCCCTGGCCAAATGGTTCAACTTGCAAATTTCCCGATTGTTTTAGTATGAAACTAGAATGTATTTGGCAGATTCTGAAAGTGATTGCGATCACTAGACTCTTTTGGTTGCTTTGGAATCGGATTTTGAAAAAAATTCAGTGAAACTCGAAAAAATGTTTGGTGGGAGCGGACCAACAGCAGGCGAAGGTCTGCATGAAATGGGCTCCCCTGGCCAAATGGTTCAACTTGCAAATTTCCCGATTGTTTTAGTATGAAACTAGAATGTATTTGGCAGATTCTGAAAGTGATTGCGATCACTAGACTCTTTTGGTTGCTTTGGAATCGGATTTTGAAAAAAATTCAGTGAAACTCGAAAAAATGTTTGGTGGGAGCGGACCAACAGCAGGCGAAGGTCTGCATGAAATGGGCTCCCCTGGCCAAATGGTTCAACTTGCAAATTTCCCGATTGTTTTATTATGAAACTAGAATGTATTTGGCAGATTCTGAAAGTGATTGCGATCACTAGACTCTTTTGGTTGCTTTGGAATCGGATTTTGAAAAAAATTCAATGAAACTCAAAAAAAGTTTGGGGGCGGACTAACAGCAGGCGCGAAGTTCTTCACGAACAGGGCCCCCTGGCCAAATGGTTCAACTTGCAAATTTCCCGATTGTTTTATTATGAAACTAGAATGTATTTGGCAGATTCTGAAAGTGATTGCGATCACTAGACTCTTTTGGTTGCTTTGGAATCGGTATTTAAAAAAAAATTCAGTGAAACTTAAAAAAAGTTTGCGGGCGGACTAACAGCAGGCGTGAAGGTCTTCACGAAAAGGGACCCTGGCCAAATGGTTCAACTTGCAAATTTCCCGATTGTTTTATTATGAAACTAGAATGTATTTGGCAGATTCTGAAAGTGATTGCGATCACTAGACTCTTTTGGTTGCTTTGGAATCGGATTTTGAAAAAAATTCAGTGAAACTCGAAAAAATGTTTGGCGGGAGCGGACCAACAGCAGGCGAAGGTCTGCATGAAATGGGCTCCCCTGGCCAAATGGTTCAACTTGCAAATTTCCCGATTGTTTTATTATGAAACTAGAATGTATTTGGCAGATTCTGAAAGTGATTGCGATCACTAGACTCTTTTGGTTGCTTTGGAATCGGATTTTGAAAAAAATTCAATGAAACTCAAAAAAAGTTTGGGGGCGGAGTAACAGCAGGCGCGAAGGTCTTCACGAAAAACGCCCCCTGGCCAAATGGTTCAACTTGAAAATTTCCCGATTGTTTTATTATGAAACTAGATTGTATTTGGCAGATTCTGAAAGTGATTGCGATCACTAGACTCTTTTGGTTGCTTTGGAATCGGATTTTGAATAAAATTCAGTGAAACTCGAAAAAATGTTTGGTGGGAGCGGACCAACAGCAGGCGAAGGTCTGCATGAAATGGGCTCCCCTGGCCAAATGGTTCAACTTGCAAATTTCCCGATTGTTTTATTATGAAACTGGAATGTATTTGGCAGATTCTGAAAGTGATTGCGATCACTAGACTCTTTTGGTTGCTTTGGAATCGGATTTTGAAAAAAATTCAGTGAAACTCAAAAAAAGTTTGGGGGCAGAGTAACAGCAGGCGCGAAGGTCTTCACGAAAAGGGCCCCCTGACCAAATGGTTCAACTTGCAAATTTCCCGATTGTTTTATTATGAAACTAGAGTGTATTTGGCAGATTCTGAAAGTGATTGCGATCACTAGACTCTTTTGGTTGCTTTGGAATCGGATTTTGAAAAAAATTCAGTGAAACTCGAAAAAATGTTTGGTGGGAGCGGACCAACAGCAGGCGAAGGTCTGCATGAAATGGGCTCCCCTGGCCAAATGGTTCAACTTGCAAATTTCCCGATTGTTTTATTATGAAACTAGAATGTATTTGGCAGATTCT
This sequence comes from Salticus scenicus, assembly GCA_963930645.1. Classification (NCBI taxonomy): domain Eukaryota; kingdom Metazoa; phylum Arthropoda; class Arachnida; order Araneae; family Salticidae; genus Salticus; species Salticus scenicus. The sequence continues at coordinate 306,401,990 of OZ005651.1, read as the reverse complement.
GAAAGTGATTGTGATCACTAGACTCTTTTGGTTGCTTTGGAATCGGTATTTTAAAAAAAATTCAGTGAAACTCAAAAAAAGTTTGGGGGCGGAGTAACAGCAGGCGTGAAGGTCTTCACGAAAAGGGCCCCCTGGCCAAATGGTTCAACTTGCAAATTTCCCGATTGTTTTATTATGGAACTAGAATGTATTTGGCAGATTCTGAAAGTGATTGCGATCACTAGACTCTTTTGGTTGCTTTGGAATCGGATTTTGAAAAAAATTCAGTGAAACTCGAAAAAATGTTTGGTGGGAGCGGACCAACAGCAGGCGAAGGTCTGCATGAAATGGGCTCCCCTGGCCAAATGGTTCAACTTGCAAATTTCCCGATTGTTTTATTATGAAACTAGAATGTATTTGGCAGATTCTGAAAGTGATTGCGATCACTAGACTCTTTTGGTTGCTTTGGAATCGGATTTTGAAAAAAATTCAATGAAACTCAAAAAAAGTTTGGGGGCGGAGTAACAGCAGGCGCGAAGGTCTTCACGAACAGGGCCCCCTGGCCAAATGGTTCAACTTGCAAATTTCCCGATTGTTTTATTATGAAACTAGAATGTATTTGGCAGATTCTGAAAGTGATTGCGATCACTAGACTCTTTTGGTTGCTTTGGAATCGGATTTTGAAAAAAATTCAGTGAAACTCGAAAAAATGTTTGGTGAGAGCGGACCAACAGCAGGCGAAGGTCTGCATGAAATGGGCTCCCCTGGCCAAATGGTTCAACTAGCAAATTTCCCGATTGTTTTATTATGAAACTAGAATGTATTTGGCAGATTCTGAAAGTGATTGCGATCACTAGACTCTTTTGGCTGCTTTGGAATCGGATTTTGAAAAAAATTCAGTGAAACTCAAAAAAAGTTTGGGGGCAGAGTAACAGCAGGCGCGAAGGTCTTCACGAAAAGGGCCCCCTGGCCAAATGGTTCAACTTGCAAATTTCCCGATTGTTTTATTATGAAACTAGAGTGTATTTGGCAGATTCTGAAAGTGATTGCGATCACTAGACTCTTTTGGTTGCTTTGGAATCGGATTTTGAAAAAAATCAGTGAAACTCGAAAAAATGTTTGGTGGGAGCGGACCAACAGCAGGCGAAGGTCTGCATGAAATGGGCTCCCCTGGCCAAATGGTTCAACTTGCAAATTTCCCGATTGTTTTATTATGAAACTAGAATGTATTTGGCAGATTCTGAAAGTGATTGTGATCACTAGACTCTTTTGGTTGCTTTGGAATCGGTATTTTAAAAAAAATTCAGTGAAACTCAAAAAAAGTTTGGGGGCGGAGTAACAGCAGGCGTGAAGGTCTTCACGAAAAGGGCCCCCTGGCCAAATGGTTCAACTTGCAAATTTCCCGATTGTTTTATTATGGAACTAGAATGTATTTGGCAGATTCTGAAAGTGATTGCGATCACTAGACTCTTTTGGTTGCTTTGGAATCGGATTTTGAAAAAAATTCAGTGAAACTCGAAAAAATGTTTGGTGGGAGCGGACCAACAGCAGGCGAAGGTCTGCATGAAATGGGCTCCCCTGGTTAAATGGTTCAACTTGCAAATTTCCCGATTGTTTTATTATGAAACTAGAATGTATTTGGCAGATTCTGAAAGTGATTGCGATCACTAGACTCTTTTGGTTGCTTTGGAATCGGATTTTGAAAAAAATTCAGTGAAACTCAAAAAAAGTTTGGGGGCGGAGTAACAGCAGGCGCGAAGGTCTTCACGAAAAGGGCCCCCTGGCCAAATGGTTCAACTTGCAAATTTCCCGATTGTTTTATTATGAAACTAGAATGTATTTGGCAGATTCTGAAAGTGTTTGCGATCACTAGACTATTTTGGTTGCTTTGGAATCGGATTTTGAAAAAAATTCAGTGAAACTCGAAAAAATGTTTGGTGGGAGCGGACCAACAGCAGGCGAAGGTCTGCATGAAATGGGCTCCCCTGGCCAAATGGTTCAACTTGCAAATTTCCCAATTGTTTTATTATGAAACTAGAATGTATTTGGCAGATTCTGAAAGTGATTGCGATCACTAGACTCTTTTGGTTGCTTTGAAATCGGATTTTGAAAAAAATTCAGTGAAACTCAAAAAAAGTTTGGGGGCGGAGTAACAGCAGGCGCGAAGGTCTTCACGAAAAGGGCCCCCTGGCCAAATGGTTCAACTTGCAAATTTCCCGATTGTTTTATTATGAAACTAGAATGTATTTGGCAGATTCTGAAAGTGATTGCGATCACTAGACTCTTTTGGTTGCTTTGGAATCGGATTTTGAAAAAAATTCAGTGAAACTCGAAAAAATGTTTGGTGGGAGCGGACCAACAGCAGGCGAAGGTCTGCATGAAATGGGCTCCCCTGGCCAAATGGTTCAACTTGCAAATTTCCCGATTGTTTTATTATGAAACTAGAATGTATTTGACTGATTCTGAAGGTGATTGCGATCACTAGACTCTTTTGGTTGCTTTGGAATCGGATTTTGAAAAAAATTCCGTGAAACTCAAAAAAAGTTTGGGGGCGGAGTAACAGCAGGCGCGAAGGTCGTCACGAAAAGGGCCCCCTGGCCAAATGGTTCAACTTGCAAATTTCCCGATTGTTTTATTATGAAACTAGAATGTATTTGGCAGATTCTGAAAGTGATTGCGATCACTAGACTCTTTTGGTTGCTTTGGAATCGGATTTTGAAAAAAATTCAGTGAAACTCAAAAAAAGTTTGGGGGCGGAGTAACAGCAGGCGCGAAGGTCTTCACGAAAAGGGCCCCCTGGCCAAATGGTTCAACTTGCAAATTTCCCGATTGTTTTATTATGGAACTAGAATGTATTTGGCAGATTCTGAAAGTGATTGCGATCACTAGACTCTTTTGGTTGCTTTGGAATCGGATTTTGAAAAAAATTCAGTGAAACTCGAAAAAATGTTTGGTGGGAGCGGACCAACAGCAGGCGAAAGTCTGCATGAAATGGGCTCCCCTGGCCAAATGGTTCAACTTGCAAATTTCCCGATTGTTTTATTATGAAACTAGAATGTATTTGGCAGATTCTGAAAGTGATTGCGATCACTAGACTCTTTTGGTTGCTTTGGAATCGGATTTTGAAAAAAATTCAGTGAAACTCAAAAAAAGTTTGGGGGCGGCGTAACAGCAGGCGCGAAGGTCTTCACGAAAAGGGCCCCCTGGCCAAATGGTTCAACTTGCAAATTTCCCGATTGTTTTATTATGAAACTAGAATGTATTTGGCAGATTCTGAAAGTGATTGCGATCACTAGACTCTTTTGGTTGCTTTGGAATCGGATTTTGAAAAAAATTCAGTGAAACTCGAAAAAAAGTTTGGTGGGTGCGGACCAACAGCAGGCGAAGGTCTGCATGAAATGGGCTCCCCTGGCCAAATGGTTCAACTTGCAAATTTCCCGATTGTTTTAGTATGAAACTAGAATGTATTTGGCAGATTCTGAAAGTGATTGCGATCACTAGACTCTTTTGGTTGCTTTGGAATCGGATTTTGAAAAAAATTCAGTGAAACTCAAAAAAAGTTTGGGGGCAGAGTAACAGCAGGCGCGAAGGTCTTCACGAAAAGGGCCCCCTGACCAAATGGTTCAACTTGCAAATTTCCCGATTGTTTTATTATGAAACTAGAGTGTATTTGGCAGATTCTGAAAGTGATTGCGATCACTAGACTCTTTTGGTTGCTTTGGAATCGGATTTTGAAAAAAATTCAGTGAAACTCGAAAAAATGTTTGGTGGGAGCGGACCAACAGCAGGCGAAGGTCTGCATGAAATGGGCTCCCCTGGCCAAATGGTTCAACTTGCAAATTTCCCGATTGTTTTATTATGAAACTAGAATGTATTTGGCAGATTCTGAAAGTGATTGCGATCACTAGACTCTTTTGGTTGCTTTGGAATCGGTATTTTAAAAAAAATTCAGTGAAACTCAAAAAAAGTTTGGGGGCGGAGTAACAGCAGGCGTGAAGGTCTTCACGAAAAGGGCCCCCTGGCCAAATGGTTCAACTTGCAAATTTCCCGATTGTTTTATTATGGAACTAGAATGTATTTGGCAGATTCTGAAAGTGATTGCGATCACTAGACTCTTTTGGTTGCTTTGGAATCGGATTTTGAAAAAAAATCAGTGAAACTCGAAAAAATGTTTGGTGGGAGCGGACCAACAGCAGGCGAAGGTCTGCATGAAATGGGCTCCCCTGGCCAAATGGTTCAACTTGCAAATTTCCCGATTGTTTTATTATGAAACTAGAATGTATTTGGCAGATTCTGAAAGTGATTGCGATCACTAGAGTCTTTTGGTTGCTTTGGAATCGGATTTTGAAAAAAATTCAGTGAAACTCAAAAAAAGTTTGGGGGCGGAGTAACAGCAGGCGCGAAGGTCTTCACGAAAAGGGCCCCCTGGCCAAATGGTTCAACTTGCAAATTTCCCGATTGTTTTATTATGAAACTAGAATGTATTTGGCAGATTCTGAAAGTGATTGCGATCACTAGACTCTTTTGGTTGCTTTGGAATCGGATTTTGAAAAAAATTCAGTGAAACTCGAAAAAATGTTTGGTGAGAGCGGACCAACAGCAGGCGAAGGTCTGCATGAAATGGGCTCCCCTGGCCAAATGGTTCAACTAGCAAATTTCCCGATTGTTTTAGTATGAAACTAGAATGTATTTGGCAGATTCTGAAAGTGATTGCGATCACTAGACTCTTTTGGTTGCTTTGGAATCGGATTTTGAAAAAAATTCAGTGAAACTCGAAAAAATGTTTGGTGGGAGCGGACCAACAGCAGGCGAAGGTCTGCATGAAATGGGCTCCCCTGGCCAAATGGTTCAACTTGCAAATTTCCCGATTGTTTTAGTATGAAACTAGAATGTATTTGGCAGATTCTGAAAGTGATTGCGATCACTAGACTCTTTTGGTTGCTTTGGAATCGGATTTTGAAAAAAATTCAGTGAAACTCGAAAAAATGTTTGGTGGGAGCGGACCAACAGCAGGCGAAGGTCTGCATGAAATGGGCTCCCCTGGCCAAATGGTTCAACTTGCAAATTTCCCGATTGTTTTAGTATGAAACTAGAATGTATTTGGCAGATTCTGAAAGTGATTGCGATCACTAGACTCTTTTGGTTGCTTTGGAATCGGATTTTGAAAAAAATTCAGTGAAACTCGAAAAAATGTTTGGTGGGAGCGGACCAACAGCAGGCGAAGGTCTGCATGAAATGGGCTCCCCTGGCCAAATGGTTCAACTTGCAAATTTCCCGATTGTTTTATTATGAAACTAGAATGTATTTGGCAGATTCTGAAAGTGATTGCGATCACTAGACTCTTTTGGTTGCTTTGGAATCGGATTTTGAAAAAAATTCAATGAAACTCAAAAAAAGTTTGGGGGCGGACTAACAGCAGGCGCGAAGTTCTTCACGAACAGGGCCCCCTGGCCAAATGGTTCAACTTGCAAATTTCCCGATTGTTTTATTATGAAACTAGAATGTATTTGGCAGATTCTGAAAGTGATTGCGATCACTAGACTCTTTTGGTTGCTTTGGAATCGGTATTTAAAAAAAAATTCAGTGAAACTTAAAAAAAGTTTGCGGGCGGACTAACAGCAGGCGTGAAGGTCTTCACGAAAAGGGACCCTGGCCAAATGGTTCAACTTGCAAATTTCCCGATTGTTTTATTATGAAACTAGAATGTATTTGGCAGATTCTGAAAGTGATTGCGATCACTAGACTCTTTTGGTTGCTTTGGAATCGGATTTTGAAAAAAATTCAGTGAAACTCGAAAAAATGTTTGGCGGGAGCGGACCAACAGCAGGCGAAGGTCTGCATGAAATGGGCTCCCCTGGCCAAATGGTTCAACTTGCAAATTTCCCGATTGTTTTATTATGAAACTAGAATGTATTTGGCAGATTCTGAAAGTGATTGCGATCACTAGACTCTTTTGGTTGCTTTGGAATCGGATTTTGAAAAAAATTCAATGAAACTCAAAAAAAGTTTGGGGGCGGAGTAACAGCAGGCGCGAAGGTCTTCACGAAAAACGCCCCCTGGCCAAATGGTTCAACTTGAAAATTTCCCGATTGTTTTATTATGAAACTAGATTGTATTTGGCAGATTCTGAAAGTGATTGCGATCACTAGACTCTTTTGGTTGCTTTGGAATCGGATTTTGAATAAAATTCAGTGAAACTCGAAAAAATGTTTGGTGGGAGCGGACCAACAGCAGGCGAAGGTCTGCATGAAATGGGCTCCCCTGGCCAAATGGTTCAACTTGCAAATTTCCCGATTGTTTTATTATGAAACTGGAATGTATTTGGCAGATTCTGAAAGTGATTGCGATCACTAGACTCTTTTGGTTGCTTTGGAATCGGATTTTGAAAAAAATTCAGTGAAACTCAAAAAAAGTTTGGGGGCAGAGTAACAGCAGGCGCGAAGGTCTTCACGAAAAGGGCCCCCTGACCAAATGGTTCAACTTGCAAATTTCCCGATTGTTTTATTATGAAACTAGAGTGTATTTGGCAGATTCTGAAAGTGATTGCGATCACTAGACTCTTTTGGTTGCTTTGGAATCGGATTTTGAAAAAAATTCAGTGAAACTCGAAAAAATGTTTGGTGGGAGCGGACCAACAGCAGGCGAAGGTCTGCATGAAATGGGCTCCCCTGGCCAAATGGTTCAACTTGCAAATTTCCCGATTGTTTTATTATGAAACTAGAATGTATTTGGCAGATTCTGAAAGTGATTGTGATCACTAGACTCTTTTGGTTGCTTTGGAATCGGTATTTTAAAAAAAATTCAGTGAAACTCAAAAAAAGTTTGGGGGCGGAGTAACAGCAGGCGTGAAGGTCTTCACGAAAAGGGCCCCCTGGCCAAATGGTTCAACTTGCAAATTTCCCGATTGTTTTATTATGGAACTAGAATGTATTTGGCAGATTCTGAAAGTGATTGCGATCACTAGACTCTTTTGGTTGCTTTGGAATCGGATTTTGAAAAAAATTCAGTGAAACTCGAAAAAATGTTTGGTGGGAGCGGACCAACAGCAGGCGAAGGTCTGCATGAAATGGGCTCCCCTGGCCAAATGGTTCAACTTGCAAATTTCCCGATTGTTTTATTATGAAACTAGAATGTATTTGGCAGATTCTGAAAGTGATTGCGATCACTAGACTCTTTTGGTTGCTTTGGAATCGGATTTTGAAAAAAATTCAATGAAACTCAAAAAAAGTTTGGGGGCGGAGTAACAGCAGGCGCGAAGGTCTTCACGAACAGGGCCCCCTGGCCAAATGGTTCAACTTGCAAATTTCCCGATTGTTTTATTATGAAACTAGAATGTATTTGGCAGATTCTGAAAGTGATTGCGATCACTAGACTCTTTTGGTTGCTTTGGAATCGGATTTTGAAAAAAATTCAGTGAAACTCGAAAAAATGTTTGGTGAGAGCGGACCAACAGCAGGCGAAGGTCTGCATGAAATGGGCTCCCCTGGCCAAATGGTTCAACTAGCAAATTTCCCGATTGTTTTATTATGAAACTAGAATGTATTTGGCAGATTCTGAAAGTGATTGCGATCACTAGACTCTTTTGGCTGCTTTGGAATCGGATTTTGAAAAAAATTCAGTGAAACTCAAAAAAAGTTTGGGGGCAGAGTAACAGCAGGCGCGAAGGTCTTCACGAAAAGGGCCCCCTGGCCAAATGGTTCAACTTGCAAATTTCCCGATTGTTTTATTATGAAACTAGAGTGTATTTGGCAGATTCTGAAAGTGATTGCGATCACTAGACTCTTTTGGTTGCTTTGGAATCGGATTTTGAAAAAAATCAGTGAAACTCGAAAAAATGTTTGGTGGGAGCGGACCAACAGCAGGCGAAGGTCTGCATGAAATGGGCTCCCCTGGCCAAATGGTTCAACTTGCAAATTTCCCGATTGTTTTATTATGAAACTAGAATGTATTTGGCAGATTCTGAAAGTGATTGTGATCACTAGACTCTTTTGGTTGCTTTGGAATCGGTATTTTAAAAAAAATTCAGTGAAACTCAAAAAAAGTTTGGGGGCGGAGTAACAGCAGGCGTGAAGGTCTTCACGAAAAGGGCCCCCTGGCCAAATGGTTCAACTTGCAAATTTCCCGATTGTTTTATTATGGAACTAGAATGTATTTGGCAGATTCTGAAAGTGATTGCGATCACTAGACTCTTTTGGTTGCTTTGGAATCGGATTTTGAAAAAAATTCAGTGAAACTCGAAAAAATGTTTGGTGGGAGCGGACCAACAGCAGGCGAAGGTCTGCATGAAATGGGCTCCCCTGGTTAAATGGTTCAACTTGCAAATTTCCCGATTGTTTTATTATGAAACTAGAATGTATTTGGCAGATTCTGAAAGTGATTGCGATCACTAGACTCTTTTGGTTGCTTTGGAATCGGATTTTGAAAAAAATTCAGTGAAACTCAAAAAAAGTTTGGGGGCGGAGTAACAGCAGGCGCGAAGGTCTTCACGAAAAGGGCCCCCTGGCCAAATGGTTCAACTTGCAAATTTCCCGATTGTTTTATTATGAAACTAGAATGTATTTGGCAGATTCTGAAAGTGTTTGCGATCACTAGACTATTTTGGTTGCTTTGGAATCGGATTTTGAAAAAAATTCAGTGAAACTCGAAAAAATGTTTGGTGGGAGCGGACCAACAGCAGGCGAAGGTCTGCATGAAATGGGCTCCCCTGGCCAAATGGTTCAACTTGCAAATTTCCCAATTGTTTTATTATGAAACTAGAATGTATTTGGCAGATTCTGAAAGTGATTGCGATCACTAGACTCTTTTGGTTGCTTTGAAATCGGATTTTGAAAAAAATTCAGTGAAACTCAAAAAAAGTTTGGGGGCGGAGTAACAGCAGGCGCGAAGGTCTTCACGAAAAGGGCCCCCTGGCCAAATGGTTCAACTTGCAAATTTCCCGATTGTTTTATTATGAAACTAGAATGTATTTGGCAGATTCTGAAAGTGATTGCGATCACTAGACTCTTTTGGTTGCTTTGGAATCGGATTTTGAAAAAAATTCAGTGAAACTCGAAAAAATGTTTGGTGGGAGCGGACCAACAGCAGGCGAAGGTCTGCATGAAATGGGCTCCCCTGGCCAAATGGTTCAACTTGCAAATTTCCCGATTGTTTTATTATGAAACTAGAATGTATTTGACTGATTCTGAAGGTGATTGCGATCACTAGACTCTTTTGGTTGCTTTGGAATCGGATTTTGAAAAAAATTCCGTGAAACTCAAAAAAAGTTTGGGGGCGGAGTAACAGCAGGCGCGAAGGTCGTCACGAAAAGGGCCCCCTGGCCAAATGGTTCAACTTGCAAATTTCCCGATTGTTTTATTATGAAACTAGAATGTATTTGGCAGATTCTGAAAGTGATTGCGATCACTAGACTCTTTTGGTTGCTTTGGAATCGGATTTTGAAAAAAATTCAGTGAAACTCAAAAAAAGTTTGGGGGCGGAGTAACAGCAGGCGCGAAGGTCTTCACGAAAAGGGCCCCCTGGCCAAATGGTTCAACTTGCAAATTTCCCGATTGTTTTATTATGGAACTAGAATGTATTTGGCAGATTCTGAAAGTGATTGCGATCACTAGACTCTTTTGGTTGCTTTGGAATCGGATTTTGAAAAAAATTCAGTGAAACTCGAAAAAATGTTTGGTGGGAGCGGACCAACAGCAGGCGAAAGTCTGCATGAAATGGGCTCCCCTGGCCAAATGGTTCAACTTGCAAATTTCCCGATTGTTTTATTATGAAACTAGAATGTATTTGGCAGATTCTGAAAGTGATTGCGATCACTAGACTCTTTTGGTTGCTTTGGAATCGGATTTTGAAAAAAATTCAGTGAAACTCAAAAAAAGTTTGGGGGCGGCGTAACAGCAGGCGCGAAGGTCTTCACGAAAAGGGCCCCCTGGCCAAATGGTTCAACTTGCAAATTTCCCGATTGTTTTATTATGAAACTAGAATGTATTTGGCAGATTCTGAAAGTGATTGCGATCACTAGACTCTTTTGGTTGCTTTGGAATCGGATTTTGAAAAAAATTCAGTGAAACTCGAAAAAATGTTTGGTGGGAGCGGACCAACAGCAGGCGAAGGTCTGCATGAAATGGGCTCCCCTGGCCAAATGGTTCAACTTGCAAATTTCCCGATTGTTTTATTATGAAACTAGAATGTATTTGGCAGATTCTGAAAGTGATTGCGATCACTAGACTCTTTTGGTTGCTTTGGAATCGGATTTTGAAAAAAATTCAGTGAAACTCAAAAAAAGTTTGGGGGCGGAGTAACAGCAGGCGCGAAGGTCTTCACGAAAATGGCCTCCTGGCCAAATGGTTCAACTTGCAAATTTCCCGATTGTTTTATTATGAAACTAGAATGTATTTGGCAGATTCTGAAAGTGATTGCGATCACTAGACTCTTTTGGCTGCTTTGGAATCGGATTTTGAAAAAAATTCAGTGAAACTCAAAAAAAGTTTGGGGGCAGAGTAACAGCAGGCGCGAAGGTCTTCACGAAAAGGGCCCCCTGGCCAAATGGTTCAACTTGCAAATTTCCCGATTGTTTTATTATGAAACTAGAGTGTATTTGGCAGATTCTGAAAGTGATTGCGATCACTAGACTCTTTTGGTTGCTTTGGAATCGGATTTTGAAAAAAATTCAGTGAAACTCGAAAAAATGTTTGGTGGGAGCGGACCAACAGCAGGCGAAGGTCTGCATGAAATGGGCTCCCCTGGCAAATGGTTCAACTTGCAAATTTCCCGATTGTTTTATTATGAAACTAGAATGTATTTGGCAGATTCTGAAAGTGATTGCGATCACTAGACTCTTTTGGTTGCTTTGGAATCGGATTTTGAAAAAAATTCAGTGAAACTCAAAAAAAGTTTGGGGGCGGAGTAACAGCAGGCGTGAAGGTCTTCACGAAAAGGGCCCCCTGGCCAAATGGTTCAACTTGCAAATTTCCCGATTGTTTTATTATGGAACTAGAATGTATTTGGCAGATTCTGAAAGTGATTGCGATCACTAGACTCTTTTGGTTGCTTTGGAATCGGATTTTGAAAAAAATTCAGTGAAACTCGAAAAAATGTTTGGTGGGAGCGGACCAACAGCAGGCGAAGGTCTGCATGAAATGGGCTCCCCTGGCCAAATGGTTCAACTTGCAAATTTCCCGATTGTTTTATTATGAAACTAGAATGTATTTGGCAGATTCTGAAAGTGATTGCGATCACTAGACTCTTTTGGTTGCTTTGGAATCGGATGTTGAAAAAAATTCAATGAAACTCAAAAAAAGTTTGGGGGCGGACTAACAGCAGGCGCGAAGTTCTTCACGAACAGGGCCCCCTGGCCAAATGGTTCAACTTGCAAATTTCCCGATTGTTTTATTATGAAACTAGAATGTATTTGGCAGATTCTGAAAGTGATTGCGATCACTAGACTCTTTTGGTTGCTTTGGAATCGGATTTTGAAAAAAATTCAGTGAAACTCGAAAAAATGTTTGGTGAGAGCGGACCAACAGCAGGCGAAGGTCTGCATGAAATGGGCTCCCCTGGCCAAATGGTTCAACTAGCAAATTTCCCGATTGTTTTATTATGAAACTAGAATGTATTTGGCAGATTCTGAAAGTGATTGCGATCACTAGACTCTTTTGGTTGCTTTGGAATCGGATTTTGAAAAAAATTCAGTGAAACTCAAAAAAAGTTTGGGGGCGGAGTAACAGCAGGCGCGAAGGTCTTCACGAAAATGGCCTCCTGGCCAAATGGTTCAACTTGCAAATTTCCCGATTGTTTTATTATGAAACTAGAATGTATTTGGCAGATTCTGAAAGTGATTGCGATTACTAGACTCTTTTGGTTGCTTTGGAATCGGATTTTGAAAAAAATTCAGTGAAACTCAAAAAAAGTTTGAGGGCGGAGTAACAGCAGGCGCGAAGGTCTTTACGAAAAGGGCCCCCTGGCCAAATGGATCAACTTGCAAATTTCCCGATTGTTTTATTGTGAAACTAGAATGTATTTGGCAGATTCTGAAAGTGATTGCGACAACTAGACTCTTTTGGTTGCTTTGGAATCGGATTTTGAAAAAAATTCAGTGAAACTCGAAAAAATGATTGGTGGGAGCGGACCAACAGCAGGCGAAGGTCTGCATGAAATGGGCTCCCCTGGCCAAATGGTTCAACTTGCAAATTTCACGATTGTTTTATTATGAAACTAGAATGTATTTGGCAGATTCTGAAAGTGATTGCGATCACTAGAGTCTTTTGGTTGCTTTGGAATCGGATTTTGAAAAAAATTCAGTGAAACTCAAAAAAAGTTTGGGGGCGGAGTAACAGCAGGCGCGAAGGTCTTCACGAAAAGGGCCCCCTGGCCAAATGGTTCAACTTGCAAATTTCCCGATTGTTTTATTATGAAACTAGAATGTATTTGGCAGATTCTGAAAGTGATTGCGATCACTAGACTCTTTTGGTTGCTTTGGAATCGGATTTTGATAAAAATTCAGTGAAACTCGAAAAAATGTTTGGTGGGAGCGGACCAACAGCAGGCGAAGGTCTGCATGAAATGGGCTCCCCTGGCCAAATGGTTCAACTTGCAAATTTCCCGATTGTTTTAGTATGAAACTAGAATGTATTTGGCAGATTCTGAAAGTGATTGCGATCACTAGACTCTTTTGGTTGCTTTGTAATCGGATTTTGAAAAAAATTCAGTGAAACTCAAAAAAAGTTTGGGGGCGGAGTAACAGCAGGCGCGAAGGTCTTCACGAAAAGGGCCCCCTGGCCAAATGGTTCAACTTGCAAATTTCCCGATTGTTTTATTATGAAACTAGAATGTATTTGGCAGATTCTGAAAGTGATTGCGATCACTAGACTCTTTTGGTTGCTTTGGAATCGGATTTTGAAAAAAATTCAGTGAAACTCGAAAAAAAGTTTGGTGGGTGCGGACCAACAGCAGGCGAAGGTCTGCATGAAATGGGCTCCCCTGGCCAAATGGTTCAACTTGCAAATTTCCCGATTGTTTTAGTATGAAACTAGAATGTATTTGGCAGATTCTGAAAGTGATTGCGATCACTAGACTCTTTTGGTTGCTTTGGAATCGGATTTTGAAAAAAATTCAGTGAAACTCAAAAAAAGTTTGGGGGCAGAGTAACAGCAGGCGCGAAGGTCTTCACGAAAAGGGCCCCCTGACCAAATGGTTCAACTTGCAAATTTCCCGATTGTTTTATTATGAAACTAGAGTGTATTTGGCAGATTCTGAAAGTGATTGCGATCACTAGACTCTTTTGGTTGCTTTGGAATCGGATTTTGAAAAAAATTCAGTGAAACTCGAAAAAATGTTTGGTGGGAGCGGACCAACAGCAGGCGAAGGTCTGCATGAAATGGGCTCCCCTGGCCAAATTGTTCAACTTGCAAATTTCCCGATTGTTTTATTATGAAACTAGAATGTATTTGGCAGATTCTGAAAGTGATTGCGATCACTAGACTCTTTTGGTTGCTTTGGAATCGGTATTTTAAAAAAAATTCAGTGAAACTCAAAAAAAGTTTGGGGGCGGAGTAACAGCAGGCGTGAAGGTCTTCACGAAAAGGGCCCCCTGGCCAAATGGTTCAACTTGCAAATTTCCCGATTGTTTTATTATGGAACTAGAATGTATTTGGCAGATTCTGAAAGTGATTGCGATCACTAGACTCTTTTGGTTGCTTTGGAATCGGATTTTGAAAAAAAATCAGTGAAACTCGAAAAAATGTTTGGTGGGAGCGGACCAACAGCAGGCGAAGGTCTGCATGAAATGGGCTCCCCTGGCCAAATGGTTCAACTTGCAAATTTCCCGATTGTTTTATTATGAAACTAGAATGTATTTGGCAGATTCTGAAAGTGATTGCGATCACTAGAGTCTTTTGGTTGCTTTGGAATCGGATTTTGAAAAAAATTCAGTGAAACTCAAAAAAAGTTTGGGGGCGGAGTAACAGCAGGCACGAAGGTCTTCACGAAAAGGGCCCCCTGGCCAAATGGTTCAACTTGCAAATTTCCCGATTGTTTTATTATGAAACTAGAATGTATTTGGCAGATTCTGAAAGTGATTGCGATCACTAGACTCTTTTGGTTGCTTTGGAATCGGATTTTGAAAAAAATTCAGTGAAACTCGAAAAAATGTTTGGTGAGAGCGGACCAACAGCAGGCGAAGGTCTGCATGAAATGGGCTCCCCTGGCCAAATGGTTCAACTAGCAAATTTCCCGATTGTTTTAGTATGAAACTAGAATGTATTTGGCAGATTCTGAAAGTGATTGCGATCACTAGACTCTTTTGGTTGCTTTGGAATCGGATTTTGAAAAAAATTCAGTGAAACTCGAAAAAATGTTTGGTGGGAGCGGACCAACAGCAGGCGAAGGTCTGCATGAAATGGGCTCCCCTGGCCAAATGGTTCAACTTGCAAATTTCCCGATTGTTTTAGTATGAAACTAGAATGTATTTGGCAGATTCTGAAAGTGATTGCGATCACTAGACTCTTTTGGTTGCTTTGGAATCGGATTTTGAAAAAAATTCAGTGAAACTCGAAAAAATGTTTGGTGGGAGCGGACCAACAGCAGGCGAAGGTCTGCATGAAATGGGCTCCCCTGGCCAAATGGTTCAACTTGCAAATTTCCCGATTGTTTTAGTATGAAACTAGAATGTATTTGGCAGATTCTGAAAGTGATTGCGATCACTAGACTCTTTTGGTTGCTTTGGAATCGGATTTTGAAAAAAATTCAGTGAAACTCGAAAAAATGTTTGGTGGGAGCGGACCAACAGCAGGCGAAGGTCTGCATGAAATGGGCTCCCCTGGCCAAATGGTTCAACTTGCAAATTTCCCGATTGTTTTATTATGAAACTAGAGTGTATTTGGCAGATTCTGAAAGTGATTGCGATCACTAGACTCTTTTGGTTGCTTTGGAATCGGATTTTGAAAAAAATTCAATGAAACTCAAAAAAAGTTTGGGGGCGGACTAACAGCAGGCGCGAAGTTCTTCACGAACAGGGCCCCCTGGCCAAATGGTTCAACTTGCAAATTTCCCGATTGTTTTATTATGAAACTAGAATGTATTTGGCAGATTCTGAAAGTGATTGCGATCACTAGACTCTTTTGGTTGCTTTGGAATCGGATTTTGAAAAAAATTCAGTGAAACTCGAAAAAATGTTTGGTGAGAGCGGACCAACAGCAGGCGAAGGTCTGCATGAAATGGGCTCCCCTGGCCAAATGGTTCAACTAGCAAATTTCCCGATTGTTTTATTATGAAACTAGAATGTATTTGGCAGATTCTGAAAGTGATTGCGATCACTAGACTCTTTTGGTTGCTTTGGAATCGGATTTTGAAAAAAATTCAGTGAAACTCAAAAAAAGTTTGGGGGCGGAGTAACAGCAGGCGCGAAGGTCTTCACGAAAATGGCCTCCTGGCCAAATGGTTCAACTTGCAAATTTCCCGATTGTTTTATTATGAAACTAGAATGTATTTGGCAGATTCTGAAAGTGATTGCGATTACTAGACTCTTTTGGTTGCTTTGGAATCGGATTTTGAAAAAAATTCAGTGAAACTCAAAAAAAGTTTGAGGGCGGAGTAACAGCAGGCGCGAAGGTCTTTACGAAAAGGGCCCCCTGGCCAAATGGATCAACTTGCAAATTTCCCGATTGTTTTATTGTGAAACTAGAATGTATTTGGCAGATTCTGAAAGTGATTGCGACAACTAGACTCTTTTGGTTGCTTTGGAATCGGATTTTGAAAAAAATTCAGTGAAACTCGAAAAAATGATTGGTGGGAGCGGACCAACAGCAGGCGAAGGTCTGCATGAAATGGGCTCCCCTGGCCAAATGGTTCAACTTGCAAATTTCACGATTGTTTTATTATGAAACTAGAATGTATTTGGCAGATTCTGAAAGTGATTGCGATCACTAGAGTCTTTTGGTTGCTTTGGAATCGGATTTTGAAAAAAATTCAGTGAAACTCAAAAAAAGTTTGGGGGCGGAGTAACAGCAGGCGCGAAGGTCTTCACGAAAAGGGCCCCCTGGCCAAATGGTTCAACTTGCAAATTTCCCGATTGTTTTATTATGAAACTAGAATGTATTTGGCAGATTCTGAAAGTGATTGCGATCACTAGACTCTTTTGGTTGCTTTGGAATCGGATTTTGATAAAAATTCAGTGAAACTCGAAAAAATGTTTGGTGGGAGCGGACCAACAGCAGGCGAAGGTCTGCATGAAATGGGCTCCCCTGGCCAAATGGTTCAACTTGCAAATTTCCCGATTGTTTTAGTATGAAACTAGAATGTATTTGGCAGATTCTGAAAGTGATTGCGATCACTAGACTCTTTTGGTTGCTTTGGAATCGGATTTTGAAAAAAATTCAGTGAAACTCAAAAAAAGTTTGGGGGCGGAGTAACAGCAGGCGCGAAGGTCTTCACGAAAAGGGCCCCCTGGCCAAATGGTTCAACTTGCAAATTTCCCGATTGTTTTATTATGAAACTAGAATGTATTTGGCAGATTCTGAAAGTGATTGCGATCACTAGACTCTTTTGGTTGCTTTGGAATCGGATTTTGAAAAAAATTCAGTGAAACTCGAAAAAAAGTTTGGTGGGTGCGGACCAACAGCAGGCGAAGGTCTGCATGAAATGGGCTCCCCTGGCCAAATGGTTCAACTTGCAAATTTCCCGATTGTTTTAGTATGAAACTAGAATGTATTTGGCAGATTCTGAAAGTGATTGCGATCACTAGACTCTTTTGGTTGCTTTGGAATAGGATTTTGAAAAAAATTCAGTGAAACTCAAAAAAAGTTTGGGGGCAGAGTAACAGCAGGCGCGAAGGTCTTCACGAAAAGGGCCCCCTGACCAAATGGTTCAACTTGCAAATTTCCCGATTGTTTTATTATGAAACTAGAGTGTATTTGGCAGATTCTGAAAGTGATTGCGATCACTAGACTCTTTTGGTTGCTTTGGAATCGGATTTTGAAAAAAATTCAGTGAAACTCGAAAAAATGTTTGGTGGGAGCGGACCAACAGCAGGCGAAGGTCTGCATGAAATGGGCTCCCCTGGCCAAATGGTTCAACTTGCAAATTTCCCGATTGTTTTATTATGAAACTAGAATGTATTTGGCAGATTCTGAAAGTGATTGCGATCACTAGACTCTTTTGGTTGCTTTGGAATCGGTATTTTAAAAAAAATTCAGTGAAACTCAAAAAAAGTTTGGGGGCGGAGTAACAGCAGGCGTGAAGGTCTTCACGAAAAGGGCCCCCTGGCCAAATGGTTCAACTTGCAAATTTCCCGATTGTTTTATTATGGAACTAGAATGTATTTGGCAGATTCTGAAAGTGATTGCGATCACTAGACTCTTTTGGTTGCTTTGGAATCGGATTTTGAAAAAAAATCAGTGAAACTCGAAAAAATGTTTGGTGGGAGCGGACCAACAGCAGGCGAAGGTCTGCATGAAATGGGCTCCCCTGGCCAAATGGTTCAACTTGCAAATTTCCCGATTGTTTTATTATGAAACTAGAATGTATTTGGCAGATTCTGAAAGTGATTGCGATCACTAGAGTCTTTTGGTTGCTTTGGAATCGGATTTTGAAAAAAATTCAGTGAAACTCAAAAAAAGTTTGGGGGCGGAGTAACAGCAGGCGCGAAGGTCTTCACGAAAAGGGCCCCCTGGCCAAATGGTTCAACTTGCAAATTTCCCGATTGTTTTATTATGAAACTAGAATGTATTTGGCAGATTCTGAAAGTGATTGCGATCACTAGACTCTTTTGGTTGCTTTGGAATCGGATTTTGAAAAAAATTCAGTGAAACTCGAAAAAAAGTTTGGTGGGTGCGGACCAACA
The DNA here is from genome assembly GCA_963930645.1 of Salticus scenicus. NCBI lineage: Eukaryota > Metazoa > Arthropoda > Arachnida > Araneae > Salticidae > Salticus > Salticus scenicus. The sequence continues at coordinate 306,384,181 of OZ005651.1, read as the reverse complement.
GCAGGCGAAGGTCTGCATGAAATGGGCTCCCCTGGCCAAATGGTTCAACTTGCAAATTTCCCGATTGTTTTAGTATGAAACTAGAATGTATTTGGCAGATTCTGAAAGTGATTGCGATCACTAGACTCTTTTGGTTGCTTTGGAATAGGATTTTGAAAAAAATTCAGTGAAACTCAAAAAAAGTTTGGGGGCAGAGTAACAGCAGGCGCGAAGGTCTTCACGAAAAGGGCCCCCTGACCAAATGGTTCAACTTGCAAATTTCCCGATTGTTTTATTATGAAACTAGAGTGTATTTGGCAGATTCTGAAAGTGATTGCGATCACTAGACTCTTTTGGTTGCTTTGGAATCGGATTTTGAAAAAAATTCAGTGAAACTCGAAAAAATGTTTGGTGGGAGCGGACCAACAGCAGGCGAAGGTCTGCATGAAATGGGCTCCCCTGGCCAAATGGTTCAACTTGCAAATTTCCCGATTGTTTTATTATGAAACTAGAATGTATTTGGCAGATTCTGAAAGTGATTGCGATCACTAGACTCTTTTGGTTGCTTTGGAATCGGTATTTTAAAAAAAATTCAGTGAAACTCAAAAAAAGTTTGGGGGCGGAGTAACAGCAGGCGTGAAGGTCTTCACGAAAAGGGCCCCCTGGCCAAATGGTTCAACTTGCAAATTTCCCGATTGTTTTATTATGGAACTAGAATGTATTTGGCAGATTCTGAAAGTGATTGCGATCACTAGACTCTTTTGGTTGCTTTGGAATCGGATTTTGATAAAAATTCAGTGAAACTCGAAAAAATGTTTGGTGGGAGCGGACCAACAGCAGGCGAAGGTCTGCATGAAATGGGCTCCCCTGGCCAAATGGTTCAACTTGCAAATTTCCCGATTGTTTTAGTATGAAACTAGAATGTATTTGGCAGATTCTGAAAGTGATTGCGATCACTAGACTCTTTTGGTTGCTTTGGAATCGGATTTTGAAAAAAATTCAGTGAAACTCAAAAAAAGTTTGGGGGCGGAGTAACAGCAGGCGCGAAGGTCTTCACGAAAAGGGCCCCCTGGCCAAATGGTTCAACTTGCAAATTTCCCGATTGTTTTATTATGAAACTAGAATGTATTTGGCAGATTCTGAAAGTGATTGCGATCACTAGACTCTTTTGGTTGCTTTGGAATCGGATTTTGAAAAAAATTCAGTGAAACTCGAAAAAAAGTTTGGTGGGTGCGGACCAACAGCAGGCGAAGGTCTGCATGAAATGGGCTCCCCTGGCCAAATGGTTCAACTTGCAAATTTCCCGATTGTTTTAGTATGAAACTAGAATGTATTTGGCAGATTCTGAAAGTGATTGCGATCACTAGACTCTTTTGGTTGCTTTGGAATCGGATTTTGAAAAAAATTCAGTGAAACTCAAAAAAAGTTTGGGGGCAGAGTAACAGCAGGCGCGAAGGTCTTCACGAAAAGGGCCCCCTGACCAAATGGTTCAACTTGCAAATTTCCCGATTGTTTTATTATGAAACTAGAGTGTATTTGGCAGATTCTGAAAGTGATTGCGATCACTAGACTCTTTTGGTTGCTTTGGAATCGGATTTTGAAAAAAATTCAGTGAAACTCGAAAAAATGTTTGGTGGGAGCGGACCAACAGCAGGCGAAGGTCTGCATGAAATGGGCTCCCCTGGCCAAATGGTTCAACTTGCAAATTTCCCGATTGTTTTATTATGAAACTAGAATGTATTTGGCAGATTCTGAAAGTGATTGCGATCACTAGACTCTTTTGGTTGCTTTAGAATCGGTATTTTAAAAAAAATTCAGTGAAACTCAAAAAAAGTTTGGGGGCGGAGTAACAGCAGGCGTGAAGGTCTTCCCGAAAAGGGCCCCCTGGCCAAATGGTTCAACTTGCAAATTTCCCGTTTGTTTTATTATGGAACTAGAATGTATTTGGCAGATTCTGAAAGTGATTGCGATCACTAGACTCTTTTGGTTGCTTTGGAATCGGATTTTGAAAAAAAATCAGTGAAACTCGAAAAAATGTTTGGTGGGAGCGGACCAACAGCAGGCGAAGGTCTGCATGAAATGGGCTCCCCTGGCCAAATGGTTCAACTTGCAAATTTCCCGATTGTTTTATTATGAAACTAGAATGTATTTGGCAGATTCTGAAAGTGATTGCGATCACTAGACTCTTTTGGTTGCTTTGGAATCGGATTTTGAAAAAAATTCAATGAAACTCAAAAAAAGTTTGGGGGCGGAGTAACAGCAGGCGCGAAGGTCTTCACGAACAGGGCCCCCTGGCCAAATGGTTCAACTTGCAAATTTCCCGATTGTTTTATTATGAAACTAGAATGTATTTGGCAGATTCTGAAAGTGATTGCGATCACTAGACTCTTTTGGTTGCTTTGGAATCGGATTTTGAAAAAAATTCAGTGAAACTCGAAAAAATGTTTGGTGAGAGCGGACCAACAGCAGGCGAAGGTCTGCATGAAATGGGCTCCCCTGGCCAAATGGTTCAACTAGCAAATTTCCCGATTGTTTTATTATGAAACTAGAATGTATTTGGCAGATTCTGAAAGTGATTGCGATCACTAGACTCTTTTGGCTGCTTTGGAATCGGATTTTGAAAAAAATTCAGTGAAACTCAAAAAAAGTTTGGGGGCAGAGTAACAGCAGGCGCGAAGGTCTTCACGAAAAGGGCCCCCTGGCCAAATGGTTCAACTTGCAAATTTCCCGATTGTTTTATTATGAAACTAGAGTGTATTTGGCAGATTCTGAAAGTGATTGCGATCACTAGACTCTTTTGGTTGCTTTGGAATCGGATTTTGAAAAAAATTCAGTGAAACTCGAAAAAATGTTTGGTGGGAGCGGACCAACAGCAGGCGAAGGTCTGCATGAAATGGGCTCCCCTGGCCAAATGGTTCAACTTGCAAATTTCCCGATTGTTTTATTATGAAACTAGAATGTATTTGGCAGATTCTGAAAGTGATTGCGATCACTAGACTCTTTTGGTTGCTTTGGAATCGGATTTTGAAAAAAATTCAGTGAAACTCAAAAAAAGTTTGGGGGCGGAGTAACAGCAGGCGCGAAGGTCTTCACGAAAATGGCCTCCTGGCCAAATGGTTCAACTTGCAAATTTCCCGATTGTTTTATTATGAAACTAGAATGTATTTGGCAGATTCTGAAAGTGATTGCGATCACTAGACTCTTTTGGTTGCTTTGGAATCGGATTTTGAAAAAAATTCAGTGAAACTCAAAAAAAGTTTGAGGGCGGAGTAACAGCAGGCGCGAAGGTCTTTACGAAAAGGGCCCCCTGGCCAAATGGATCAACTTGGAAATTTCCCGATTGTTTTATTGTGAAACTAGAATGTATTTGGCAGATTCTGAAAGTGATTGCGATCACTAGACTCTTTTGGTTGCTTTGGAATCGGATTTTGAAAAAAATTCAGTGAAACTCGAAAAAATGTTTGGTGGGAGCGGACCAACAGCAGGCGAAGGTCTGCTTGAAATGGGCTCCCCTGGCCAAATGGTTCAACTTGCAAATTTCACGATTGTTTTATTATGAAACTAGAATGTATTTGGCAGATTCTGAAAGTGATTGCGATCACTAGACTCTTTTGGTTGCTTTGGAATCGGATTTTGAAAAAAATTCAGTGAAACTCAAAAAAAGTTTGGGGGCGGAGTAACAGCAGGCGCGAAGGTCTTCACGAAAAGGGCCCCCTGGCCAAATGGTTCAACTTGCAAATTTCCCGATTGTTTTATTATGAAACTAGAATGTATTTGGCAGATTCCGAAAGTGATTGCGATCACTAGACTCTTTTGGTTGCTTTGGAATCGGATTTTGATAAAAATTCAGTGAAACTCGAAAAAATGTTTGGTGGGAGCGGACCAACAGCAGGCGAAGGTCTGCATGAAATGGGCTCCCCTGGCCAAATGGTTCAACTTGCAAATTTCCCGATTGTTTTAGTATGAAACTAGAATGTATTTGGCAGATTCTGAAAGTGATTGCGATCACTAGACTCTTTTGGTTGCTTTGGAATCGGATTTTGAAAAAATTTCAGTGAAACTCGAAAAAATGTTTGGTGGGTGCGGACCAACAGCAGGCGAAGGTCTGCATGAAATGGGCTCCCCTGGCCAAATGGTTCAACTTGCAAATTTCCCGATTGTTTTAGTATGAAACTAGAATGTATTTGGCAGATTCTGAAAGTGATTGCGATCACCAGACTCTTTTGGTTGCTTTGGAATCGGATTTTGAAAAAAATTCAGTGAAACTCAAAAAAAGTTTGGGGGCAGAGTAACAGCAGGCGCGAAGGTCTTCACGAACAGGGCCCCCTGGCCAAATGGTTCAACTTGCAAATTTCCCGATTGTTTTATTATGAAACTAGAATGTATTTGGCAGATTCTGAAAGTGATTGCGATCACTAGACTCTTTTGGTTGCTTTGGAATCGGATTTTGAAAAAAATTCAGTGAAACTCGAAAAAATGTTTGGTGAGAGCGGACCAACAGCAGGCGAAGGTCTGCATGAAATGGGCTCCCCTGGCCAAATGGTTCAACTTGCAAATTTCCCGATTGTTTTATTATGAAACTAGAATGTATTTGGCAGATTCTGAAAGTGATTGCGATCACTAGACTCTTTTGGCTGCTTTGGAATCGGATTTTGAAAAAAATTCAGTGAAACTCAAAAAAAGTTTGGGGGCAGAGTAACAGCAGGCGCGAAGGTCTTCACGAAAAGGGCCCCCTGGCCAAATGGTTCAACTTGCAAATTTCCCGATTGTTTTATTATGAAACTAGAATGTATTTGGCAGATTCTGAAAGTGATTGCGATCACTAGACTCTTTTGGTTGCTTTGGAATCGGATTTTGAAAAAAATTCAGTGAAACTCGAAAAAATGTTTGGTGGGAGCGGACCAACAGCAGGCGAAGGTCTGCATGAAATGGGCTCCCCTGGCCAAATGATTCAACTTGCAAATTTCCCGATTGTTTTATTATGAAACTAGAATGTATTTGGCAGATTCTGAAAGTGATTGCGATCACTAGACTCTTTTGGTTGCTTTGGAATCGGATTTTGAAAAAAATTCAGTGAAACTCAAAAAAAGTTTGGGGGCGGAGTAACAGCAGGCGCGAAGGTCTTCACGAAAAGGGCCCCCTGGCCAAATGGTTCAACTTGCAAATTTCCCGATTGTTTTATTATGAAACTAGAATGTATTTGGCAGATTCTGAAAGTGATTGCGATCACTAGACTCTTTTGGTTGCTTTGGAATAGGATTTTGAAAAAAATTCAGTGAAACTCGAAAAAATGTTTGGTGGGAGCGGACCAACAGCAGGCGAAGGTCTGCATGAAATGGGCTCCCCTGGCCAAATGGTTCAACTTGCAAATTTCCCGATTGTTTTATTCTGAAACTAGAATGTATTTGGCAGATTCTGAAAGTGATTGCGATCACTAGACTCTTTTGGTTGCTTTGGAATCGGATTTTGAAAAAAATTCAGTGAAACTCAAAAAAAGTTTGGGGGCGGAGTAACAGCAGGCGCGAAGGTCTTCACGAAAAGGGCCCCCTGGCCAAATGGTTCAACTTGCAAATTTCCCGATTGTTTTATTATGAAACTAGAATGTATTTGGCAGATTCTGAAAGTGTTTGCGATCACTAGACTATTTTGGTTGCTTTGGAATCGGATTTTGAAAAAAATTCAGTGAAACTCGAAAAAATGTTTGGTGGGAGCGGACCAACAGCAGGCGAAGGTCTGCATGAAATGGGCTCCCCTGGCCAAATGGTTCAACTTGCAAATTTCCCAATTGTTTTATTATGAAACTAGAATGTATTTGGCAGATTCTGAAAGTGATTGCGATCACTAGACTCTTTTGGTTGCTTTGAAATCGGATTTTGAAAAAAATTCAGTGAAACTCAAAAAAAGTTTGGGGGCGGAGTAACAGCAGGCGCGAAGGTCTTCACGAAAAGGGCCCCCTGGCCAAATGGTTCAACTTGCAAATTTCCCGATTGTTTTATTATGAAACTAGAATGTATTTGGCAGATTCTGAAAGTGATTGCGATCACTAGACTCGTTTGGTTGCTTTGGAATCGGATTTTGAAAAAAATTCAGTGAAACTCGAAAAAATGTTTGGTGGGAGCGGACCAACAGCAGGCGAAGGTCTGCATGAAATGGGCTCCCCTGGCCAAATGGTTCAACTTGCAAATTTCCCGATTGTTTTATTATGAAACTAGAATGTATTTGACTGATTCTGAAGGTGATTGCGATCACTAGACTCTTTTGGTTGCTTTGGAATCGGATTTTGAAAAAAATTCCGTGAAACTCAAAAAAAGTTTGGGGGCGGAGTAACAGCAGGCGCGAAGGTCGTCACGAAAAGGGCCCCCTGGCCAAATGGTTCAACTTGCAAATTTCCCGATTGTTTTATTATGAAACTAAAATGTATTTGGCAGATTCTGAAAGTGATTTCGATCACTAGACTCTTTTGGTTGCTTTGGAATCGGATTTTGAAAAAAATTCAGTGAAACTCAAAAAAAGTTTGGGGGCGGAGTAACAGCAGGCGCGAAGGTCTTCACGAAAAGGGCCCCCTGGCCAAATGGTTCAACTTGCAAATTTCCCGATTGTTTTATTATGAAACTAGAATGTATTTGGCAGATTCTGAAAGTGATTGCGATCACTAGACTCTTTTGGTTGCTTTGGAATCGGATTTTGAAAAAAATTCAGTGAAACTCGAAAAAATGTTTGGTGGGAGCGGACCAACAGCAGGCGAAAGTCTGCATGAAATGGGCTCCCCTGGCCAAATGGTTCAACTTGCAAATTTCCCGATTGTTTTATTATGAAACTAGAATGTATTTGGCAGATTCTGAAAGTGATTGCGATCACTAGACTCTTTTGGTTGCTTTGGAATCGGATTTTGAAAAAAATTCAGTGAAACTCAAAAAAAGTTTGGGGGCGGCGTAACAGCAGGCGCGAAGGTCTTCACGAAAAGGGCCCCCTGGCCAAATGGTTCAACTTGCAAATTTCCCGATTGTTTTATTATGAAACTAGAATGTATTTGGCAGATTCTGAAAGTGATTGCGATCACTAGACTCTTTTGGTTGCTTTGGAATCGGATTTTGAAAAAAATTCAGTGAAACTCGAAAAAATGTTTGGTGGGAGCGGACCAACAGCAGGCGAAGGTCTGCATGAAATGGGCTCCCCTGGCCAAATGGTTCAATTTGCAAATTTCCCGATTGTTTTATTATGAAACTAGAATGTATTTGGCAGATTCTGAAAGTGATTGCGATCACTAGACTCTTTTGGTTGCTTTGGAATCGGATTTTGAAAAAAATTCAGTGAAACTCAAAAAAAGTTTGGGGGTGGAGTAACAGCAGGCGCGAAGGTCTTCACGAAAAGGGCCCCCTGGCCAAATGGTTCAACTTGCAAATTTCCCGATTGTTTTATTATGAAACTAGAATGTATTTGGCAGATTCTGAAAGTGATTGCGATCACTAGACTCTTTTGGTTGCTTTGGAATCGGATTTTGAAAAAAATTCAGTGAAACTCGAAAAAATGTTTGGTGGGAGCGGACCAACAGCAGGCGAAAGTCTGCATGAAATGGGCTCCCCTGGCCAAATGGTTCAACTTGCAAATTTCCCGATTGTTTTATTATGAAACTAGAATGTATTTGGCAGATTCTGAAAGTGATTGCGATCACTAGACTCTTTTGGTTGCTTTGGAATCGGATTTTGAAAAAAATTCAGTGAAACTCAAAAAAAGTTTGGGGGCGGCGTAACAGCAGGCGCGAAGGTCTTCACGAAAAGGGCCCCCTGGCCAAATGGTTCAACTTGCAAATTTCCCGATTGTTTTATTATGAAACTAGAATGTATTTGGCAGATTCTGAAAGTGATTGCGATCACTAGACTCTTTTGGTTGCTTTGGAATCGGATTTTGAAAAAAATTCAGTGAAACTCGAAAAAATGTTTGGTGGGAGCGGACCAACAGCAGGCGAAAGTCTGCATGAAATGGGCTCCCCTGGCCAAATGGTTCAACTTGCAAATTTCCCGATTGTTTTATTATGAAACTAGAATGTATTTGGCAGATTCTGAAAGTGATTGCGATCTCTAGACTCTTTTGGTTGCTTTGGAATCGGATTTTGAAAAAAATTCAGTGAAACTCAAAAAAAGTTTGGGGGCGGAGTAACAGCAGGCGCGAAGGTCTTCACGAAAAGGGCCCCCTGGCCAAATGGTTCAACTTGCAAATTTCCCGATTGTTTTATTATGAAACTAGAATGTATTTGGCAGATTCTGAAAGTGATTGCGATCACTAGACTCTTTTGGTTGCTTTGGAATCGGATTTTGAAAAAAATTCAGTAAAATTCGAAAAAATGTTTGGTGGGAGCGGACCAACAGCAGGCGAAGGTCTGCATGAAATGGGCTACCCTGGCCAAATGGTTCAACTTGCAAATTTCCCGATTGTTTTATTATGAAACTAGAATGTATTTGGCAGATTCTGAAAGTGATTGCGATCACTAGAGTCTTTTGGTTGCTTTGGAATCGGTATTTAAAAAAAAATTCAGTGAAACTAAAAAAAAGTTTGGGGGCGGAGTAACAGCAGGCGCGAAGGTCTTCACGAAAAGGGCCCCCTGGCCAAATGGTTCAACTTGCAAATTTCCCGATTGTTTTATTATGAAACTAGAATGTATTTGGCAAATTCTGAAAGTGATTGCGATCACTAGACTCTTTTGGTTGCTTTGGAATCGGATTTTGAAAAAAATTCAGTGAAACTCAAAAAAAGTTTGGGGGCGGAGTAACAGCAGGCGCGAAGGTCTTCACGAAAAGGGCCCCCTGGCCAAATCGTTCAACTTGCAAATTTCCCGATTGTTTTATTATGAAACTAGAATGTATTTGGCAGATTCTGAAAGTGATTGCGATCACTAGACTCTTTTGGTTGCTTTGGAATCGGAATTTGAAAAAAATTCAGTGAAACTCGAAAAAATGCTTGGTGGGAGCGGACCAACAGCAGGCGAAGGTCTGGATGAAATGGGCTCCCCTGGCCAAATGGTTCAACTTGCAAATTTCCCGATTGTTTTATTATGAAACTAGAATGTTTTTGGCAGATTCTGAAAGTGATTGCGATCACTAGACTCTTTTGGTTGCTTTGGAATCGGTATTTTAAAAAAAATTCAGTGAAACTTAAAAAAAGTTTGCGGGCGGACTAACAGCAGGCGTGAAGGTCTTCACGAAAAGGGACCCTGGCCAAATGGTTCAACTTGCAAATTTCCCGATTGTTTTATTATGAAACTAGAATGTATTTGGCAGATTCTGAAAGTGATTGCGATCACTAGACTCTTTTGGTTGCTTTGGAATCGGATTTTGAAAAAAATTCAGTGAAACTCGAAAAAATGTTTGGCGGGAGCGGACCAACAGCATGCGAAGGTCTGCATGAAATGGGCTCCCCTGGCCAAATGGTTCAACTTGCAAATTTCCCGATTGTTTTATTATGAAACTAGAATGTATTTGGCAGATTCTGAAAGTGATTGCGATCACTAGACTCTTTTGGTTGCTTTGGAATCGGATTTTGAAAAAAATTCAATGAAACTCAAAAAAAGTTTGGGGGCGGAGTAACAGCAGGCGCGAAGGTCTTCACGAAAAACGCCCCCTGGCCAAATGGTTCAACTTGAAAATTTCCCGATTGTTTTATTATGAAACTAGATTGTATTTGGCAGATTCTGAAAGTGATTGCGATCATTAGACTCTTTTGGTTGCTTTGGAATCGGATTTTGAATAAAATTCAGTGAAACTCGAAAAAATGTTTGGTGGGAGCGGACCAACAGCAGGCGAAGGTCTGCATGAAATGGGCTGCCCTGGCCAAATGGTTCAACTTGCAAATTTCCCGATTGTTTTATTATGAAACTAGAATGTATTTGGCAGATTCTGAAAGTGATTGCGATCACTAGACTCTTTTGGTTGCTTTGGAATCGGATTTTGAAAAAAATTCAGTGAAACTCAAAAAAAGTTTGGGGGCAGAGTAACAGCAGGCGCGAAGGTCTTCACGAAAAGGGCCCCCTGACCAAATGGTTCAACTTGCAAATTTCCCGATTGTTTTATTATGAAACTAGAGTGTATTTGGCAGATTCTGAAAGTGATTGCGATCACTAGACTCTTTTGGTTGCTTTGGAATCGGATTTTGAAAAAAATTCAGTGAAACTCGAAAAAATGTTTGGTGGGAGCGGACCAACAGCAGGCGAAGGTCTGCATGAAATGGGCTCCCCTGGCCAAATGGTTCAACTTGCAAATTTCCCGATTGTTTTATTATGAAACTAGAATGTATTTGGCAGATTCTGAAAGTGATTGTGATCACTAGACTCTTTTGGTTGCTTTGGAATCGGTATTTTAAAAAAAATTCAGTGAAACTCAAAAAAAGTTTGGGGGCGGAGTAACAGCAGGCGTGAAGGTCTTCACGAAAAGGGCCCCCTGGCCAAATGGTTCAACTTGCAAATTTCCCGATTGTTTTATTATGGAACTAGAATGTATTTGGCAGATTCTGAAAGTAATTGCGATCACTAGACTCTTTTGGTTGCTTTGGAATCGGATTTTGAAAAAAATTCAGTGAAACTCGAAAAAATGTTTGGTGGGAGCGGACCAACAGCAGGCGAAGGTCTGCATGAAATGGGCTCCCCTGGCCAAATGGTTCAACTTGCAAATTTCCCGATTGTTTTATTATGAAACTAGAATGTATTTGGCAGATTCTGAAAGTGATTGCGATCACTAGACTCTTTTGGTTGCTTTGGAATCGGATTTTGAAAAAAATTCAATGAAACTCAAAAAAAGTTTGGGGGCGGAGTAACAGCAGGCGCGAAGGTCTTCACGAACAGGGCCCCCTGGCCAAATGGTTCAACTTGCAAATTTCCCGATTGTTTTATTATGAAACTAGAATGTATTTGGCAGATTCTGAAAGTGATTGCGATCACTAGACTCTTTTGGTTGCTTTGGAATCGGATTTTGAAAAAAATTCAGTGAAACTCGAAAAAATGTTTGGTGAGAGCGGACCAACAGCAGGCGAAGGTCTGCATGAAATGGGCTCCCCTGGCCAAATGGTTCAACTAGCAAATTTCCCGATTGTTTTATTATGAAACTAGAATGTATTTGGCAGATTCTGAAAGTGATTGCGATCACTAGACTCTTTTGGCTGCTTTGGAATCGGATTTTGAAAAAAATTCAGTGAAACTCAAAAAAAGTTTGGGGGCAGAGTAACAGCAGGCACGAAGGTCTTCACGAAAAGGGCCCCCTGGCCAAATGGTTCAACTTGCAAATTTCCCGATTGTTTTATTATGAAACTAGAGTGTATTTGGCAGATTCTGAAAGTGATTGCGATCACTAGACTCTTTTGGTTGCTTTGGAATCGGATTTTGAAAAAAATTCAGTGAAACTCGAAAAAATGTTTGGTGGGAGCGGACCAACAGCAGGCGAAGGTCTGCATGAAATGGGCTCCCCTGGCCAAATGGTTCAACTTGCAAATTTCCCGATTGTTTTATTATGAAACTAGAATGTATTTGGCAGATTCTGAAAGTGATTGCGATCACTAGACTCTTTTGGTTGCTTTGGAATCGGATTTTGAAAAAAATTCAGTGAAACTCGAAAAAATGTTTGGTGGGAGCGGACCAACAGCAGGCGAAGGTCTGCATGAAATGGGCTCCCCTGGCCAAATGGTTCAACTTGCAAATTTCACGATTGTTTTATTATGAAACTAGAATGTATTTGGCAGATTCTGAAAGTGATTGCGATCACTAGACTCTTTTGGTTGCTTTGGAATCGGATTTTGAAAAAAATTCAGTGAAACTCAAAAAAAGTTTGGGGGCGGAGTAACAGCAGGCGCGAAGGTCTTCACGAAAAGGGCCCCCTGGCCAAATGGTTCAACTTGCAAATTTCCCGATTGTTTTATTATGAAACTAGAATGTATTTGGCAGATTCTGAAAGTGATTGCGATCACTAGACTCTTTTGGTTGCTTTGGAATCGGATTTTGATAAAAATTCAGTGAAACTCGAAAAAATGTTTGGTGGGAGCGGACCAACAGCAGGCGAAGGTCTGCATGAAATGGGCTCCCCTGGCCAAATGGTTCAACTTGCAAATTTCCCGATTGTTTTAGTATGAAACTAGAATGTATTTGGCAGATTCTGAAAGTGATTGCGATCACTAGACTCTTTTGGTTGCTTTGGAATCGGATTTTGAAAAAAATTCAGTGAAACTCAAAAAAAGTTTGGGGGCGGAGTAACAGCAGGCGCGAAGGTCTTCACGAAAAGGGCCCCCTGGCCAAATGGTTCAACTTGCAAATTTCCCGATTGTTTTATTATGAAACTAGAATGTATTTGGCAGATTCTGAAAGTGATTGCGATCACTAGACTCTTTTGGTTGCATTGGAATCGGATTTTGAAAAAAATTCAGTGAAACTCGAAAAAATGTTTGGTGGGTGCGGACCAACAGCAGGCGAAGGTCTGCATGAAATGGGTTCCCCAGGCCAAATGGTTCAACTTGCAAATTTCCCGATTGTTTTAGTATGAAACTAGAATGTATTTGGCAGATTCTGAAAGTGATTGCGATCACCAGACTCTTTTGGTTGCTTTGGAATCGGATTTTGAAAAAAATTCAGTGAAACTCAAAAAAAGTTTGGGGGCAGAGTAACAGCAGGCGCGAAGGTCTTCACGAACAGGGCCCCCTGGCCAAATGGTTCAACTTGCAAATTTCCCGATTGTTTTATTATGAAACTAGAATGTATTTGGCAGATTCTGAAAGTGATTGCGATCACTAGACTCTTTTGGTTGCTTTGGAATCGGATTTTGAAAAAAATTCAGTGAAACTCGAAAAAATGTTTGGTGAGAGCGGACCAACAGCAGGCGAAGGTCTGCATGAAATGGGCTCCCCTGGCCAAATGGTTCAACTTGCAAATTTCCCGATTGTTTTATTATGAAACTAGAATGTATTTGGCAGATTCTGAAAGTGATTGCGATCACTAGACTCTTTTGGCTGCTTTGGAATCGGATTTTGAAAAAAATTCAGTGAAACTCAAAAAAAGTTTGGGGGCAGAGTAACAGCAGGCGCGAAGGTCTTCACGAAAAGGGCCCCCTGGCCAAATGGTTCAACTTGCAAATTTCCCGATTGTTTTATTATGAAACTAGAGTGTATTTCGCAGATTCTGAAAGTGATTGCGATCACTAGACTCTTTTGGTTGCTTTGGAATCGGATTTTGAAAAAAATTCAGTGAAACTCGAAAAAATGTTTGGTGGGAGCGGACCAACAGCAGGCGAAGGTCTGCATGAAATGGGCTCCCCTGGCAAATGGTTCAACTTGCAAATTTCCCGATTGTTTTATTATGAAACTAGAATGTATTTGGCAGATTCTGAAAGTGATTGCGATCACTAGACTCTTTTGGTTGCTTTGGAATCGGATTTTGAAAAAAATTCAGTGAAACTCAAAAAAAGTTTGGGGGCGGAGTAACAGCAGGCGTGAAGGTCTTCACGAAAAGGGCCCCCTGGCCAAATGGTTCAAGTTGCAAATTTCCCGATTGTTTTATTATGGAACTAGAATGTATTTGGCAGATTCTGAAAGTGATTGCGATCACTAGCCCTTTAACCGTTGCAGGCGGCTTTTTCCGCTTCTGTTTTCTGTCGCTAGACCGTTGTAAGCGGCTTTTACCCCTCATCTCTAAGTGTAGTTACACCGTTGCAGGCGGTTTTTCTTTAACTAGATTTTCTTCTCCTAAACCGTTAAGAACGGCTTTTCCTTGCTCTCATTTCCCCCCATAAGTTTGGGTGATTGACAAGGGGTTGAACTTTCGGCAAAAATTAAAGGTGAGTTGTTGATGCGTGTCTATTGACAAATCGCTAAACTTACAATAGGTAAAATTCCAAGTAGTTTTCCTCTTTCTAAAGAACATGACTCGTGCGTTTCAGATAAGAAATGAAGTTGAACATCTTACACTTACGAGAGGAGAAATAATTATTGTTCTGTTATACTGAAAATGAAACATATATATATATTACAGCTTATACGTTATAATAATAATAATAAAATTATTTTTAATTTTATTTAAAATATTATTGTATTTTCTTTTCAAATTCGGGTATTAGGACACTAATAAAACTGATAAAAAATGTTAATACTTTTAAATTAAATTTTAAAATTTAAAATATATGGAAATAATACTAATATTAATTCTAAAAGTTTGTTTATATGTATTATATTATTTTAATTTTTCTCGTTTTTAAAAAAAAAATGTTAAAATATTTTTCAAGGAAAATAATAATAATAATAGTAATATATCGATCCAGATTAATAAAGAAATAAAAAGATCAATAAGGAATTATAAGTAACATATAACATTTGCATTTGCTTCTGAATATAGGATATTCATTAGTGGCCCTTTTAAATTTCAGGACGCGTTAAATGTGATCCGTAGACTGAAATTATGAATAGTACTTTGGATTTCCTGAGTTCTGACCAAGACTATAATATGGAAGATATCCTGAAAAGTGACGCATTCATATATTAATATAATTGAAAAAAAAAGGGGGTGGGGGTCTTTTTACATCATATATAAATGGTCGGAAATATGCATGCTTCTGTGTGTATGTGTAATTTTTAGAATGTGCTATTTATGCAGTAAAATTGTTGTTGCTGAATGATGTTTAAGTTATAGCTAAGCGTAATCTAGCTACATGATAGAACTGAATCATATATGTATAAAACTTAAAAAAAAAAAAAAAAAAAAAAAAAAACTACAAATGAAAGAATAAATTCATTAATATTCAATAATATAATATAATACACATAAACATGCATGTAAATTAGCGTTGTCTCTAAATCATAGTATTTACTATATTTAACAGTTAAAAAAAAAGAAAAAAAAAAACTAATAGCAAATAAAGCAAACTCTCTTCATTTTTACCCCCCACCCCCCATAAAGAAAGAAAAAATAATCTGATGTTTTTAACAATATTATTTTGACGCCCAATTTATGATTTCCATGCCTTTATAAAAAGGCAAAATAGAAACAGTTCGATTTTATTGTATATAATTTTCTAAAATATTTTCCATTAGAAAATCACTTCGTGAATGTGGGAGAAACGAGTTGAGTTTGAGTAGTAGAAATCCATAAACAAAATTGCTAACCGATATACACATGCAAAGTTTAATAAGCATTTCTGATAAACTGAATACGAGAAAACCATAAATGGAGTAACTAACCAACATGCAAATACAAAATTAAATAATAATTTTTTGATAAATCGAATAAAAATACTAAGGGATTTAAAATTATTTACTGAATGAAAATGTTTTACCAAAATTAACTGTAAAAATACAATATTTGAACACCATTTCAATGAAAATCTGGAATGACTTCGCTTGACGTTCTGGAAATTTAGTAATTAAGAGTTATTTAAATAAATTTAAATCAGAGAAGTCCTTAAATAAACAAAAAGAAAAATCGTATTAGTGTAATATTTCTCCTCAAGTTGTATGCCATTTTTAAAGGATCCTAATGAAACCACATTCTTCTGTCCGTTTTTGTGAAAGAACAATAAATAATAAGCTCGCTATATTAAACATTTATTTTATTTTTTTTTTTAGTATTATTATTATTATTAATATTAATCATTTTGTTATGCGTTTTTAACAATTTGACAGTATTAAAATGAACTTTAAATATTTTTATCCCATAGACCTTAATATATAAAAATTATTTTTTGCATCTCAGTTGAAAAGAACTGTGATTCTTAACGAATAACATGCCTACATATTTATACCTTATTTATATGTAGATTTTAGACGATAGCACATTTCAAATAATTCGAGTTTACGGCTCATAATTATAAAGAATTTTTCTTCTTACCCATGAGAAGGAACTTTAAGTTCTATAATCATCAAAATCCATATAAATTGATGGTGAAAACTGATGGTGATTTATAACGTACCTACCAAATTTTAGCTCAATCCGTTAAGTTGTTTAGAAGATATCTTCACTTCATATTTTTTTAGTCCACAGTCAATAATGATAAAGGATTATTCTTAGAGTTCCTGTAGGAGAACTCTAATTCCTATCCTCATCGAAAACGGAGACAATCTAGTTGCGCTCCCTCACTAATTAATTTCAATGCCTATGTTTAATTGCACATCACACAAATCCCCCGCCCCTATAAAAATGATAATCTGGTTGCGTCCCTCACTTCTTATCTCACCAGGGTATGTCGCCGTTTTTTACCAGGAAACCACCCGTCTGTGAAAGAAACTTATTACTTAACTCTTATTAAAAAAATTGAAAATTAAATCTTTAATTCGAAATTTTTAACATATATCTCTATATATAAATGGCTAAGAGAGTTTTCTTCCTGTCTGTCCGTTGCTAGATGCAAGTTGATTGGCTAAGAGGGATTTTCTTCTGTTTGTCTGTGTGTTGTTGACACCAGCTTTTCATACTTTAGTTAATTTAAAAAAATTGTCACCAGCTTTTCATACTTTAGTTAATTTTAAAAAAAATCTAATTGTCCGATCGAAAAGTTAATTAAACTGACGGATTCAGAAAAAATGCCCCTTTCATTTGGTACTTTATTTGTAACGAAATTTTGTTTAGATTTTTTAAAATTAATTAAAATGAGAAAATAATAACCTGGTAAAAGCTTTAAAAATGGATTTAAATTTTTTCTTGTTGCAAAAAAAAAAAAAAAAAAAAAAAAAAAAAAAAAAAAAAAAACACTTTTTTTTTTTTTTTTTTTTTTTTTTAACATAAAATAAAATATGCTTTCACGCGGAAAAAATAAATAAATAAATAAATAAATAAATAGATATAAAATTTGCTCCTGTACATGAAAAAATGAAAATGAAGTTAAAAAAAAAAAAAAAAAAAAAAAAACCTCAATTTTAGATATTTTTCCTCTTTTGTTTAAATAGTATGTTTTTGGCACGGATGAATCGCGCTTGGCATGAAAGCTAATTCAGCATTACATTAAAGAGCTTTACTTATTGATAATTTAAATCTTTGATGCTGAAATAGATCGGACATTTTTCGCCAAGGACTCCACTTTCGTAAAAGCCACTTGAAGCCAAGTAGCGCATAAAAAATATAAATAAATTATAAAATATTGAAAAACAGAAAAGAAAGAAAGGGAAAATAAAGGAAAACGAAAAGAAAGAAACAATCATGCCATCAAACGTCTCATGCCATAGACGTAGCTGATCGTAGCACATTGTAATATTATATTTGGTGTGAAATTGTTGTCATTTTATGGTTGATTGAATAAATCAAATAAATATAGAAAATAACGTGAAAGAAAATATTATGTAGAATACGTGCTGTTCATATGTAACTGGGATTAAAATATAAAATGGCTACTTCAATTTTTTCGATACTGTCCGTTTAGAAACTGTCATCTAATAAACACCCAAATGGAAGCCGACTGGTAAGCCGATTGGTCACTGGCAATAGGGACAGACACCCGAGAGTCTGCGAATGAGTGGGTCGCTGCCGAAGGCAGCGGAGAACAAAAACAGGCTTTAAAGCAATTTCATGATTTCTTTAAATTTTATTTTTGTTTGTAAAGCGATATAGAAAAGATTTTCCTTTAAATATAGTGACCAGCGAAGCGAGAAAAGCCTTCGCTGATTCACTACCTTCATTGATTTCATGATTAAAAGATGGTTTCGTTAACAAACTTTGATCTATCGGCACGCAGGCAGCATCAGGCCGAGTTTTTGTACATTTCGAGTTTGATTTTGACATTTTTCCCGCATTCGGAATTCGGCTCGTTCTCGAACCGGGGCTTTGCTAGTTTGCAATAAGAGGAGTAGCTTAAAAGTGTTATCGTTCAATATATATATATATATACACACACACACATTTGTATATTCTCTTAAGATGTCAAGAAGGCATTCAAAAATACCTTTATTTTAATACAATATTTCATTTTATACGCGTAATCTTCTATATTAAATTTTTCTATAGGATAAGTACATGTATTTTTGTAAAAATTCAATTCAACCATAAATATAGTAATTTGTACAGATGTAGCACTCCTATGTTCTCGACTTTACTGATTTTTTGTTCTAAGAGGTAGTCATTAGAGTGGAAGTAATGTTTATTAAACCGATAAGGGTGAATTGAAATTGTACATACAATACTATTGGACATATTCACCGATCACAAAAAGGATTTGATTTATGAACGTTCTATTTTTTTCTTTTAACCGCTTGTCTTTTTTTTTTTCTAACTTTCTTTCTTTCTTTCAAGTTTGAACTTTCTGCCATAATTTGTTTTTGAGATATGCTGATAACAGACAGACACACACACAGACATACACACAGACCATTTGCTAAAAACACATGATTTTCTTATTCAGGGGACCTCAGAACATGTAAATATAACAAAATCTCACTTTCGAAAATTTGACCCAAAAATAATACTTTTTCTATCTTATGGGTAAGAGAAAGTAAAAATACGTAGTTGTAATATATAGGATTTTTTTTTTTCTTTTTTTGAATATATTACAATTACACTTTTAATTTATTGTGTGCGTCAAGAAACAATTAAAATCTACTAATATACAGATATTTTACTTTTTCATATTACTCTTGTAATGAGAACGTTTCACAAAGTAAAAAATGTGTGTGTGTGGGGAGGGGGGAGGGAAGGGATGTTAGTGGAAGAAATAGTTAAATTATGAACTCTCCTAAATAATGAAACGTCATTTCCCTTTAAGTCCCATTTATAAAAGTCTGTTACTGTGTCAAATAAAGTTGTAGTACAAAAGGATTGTTTATAGCACTTTCGAAAATGCCGGTATTTTAAGAAAACATTTCCAAAAAGTTTGCAATTTCACGAACCTGGTTTATTTTTCTTTGTACTTTTGAATACAATGCGGAAGAGCGGTTTCGTTTTTACTGATACAAAAGCCCTAGATGGAAATAACTTTTAGCGAGACCGCATACATTGATAAGCTTTTTATTTTCTGAAAACATACCAATGTGAAGATTAAATTGAATGACTAATTTTTCAAAGGAAAAAATATTGCTCTCTTTAACCCTTTCCGACCCAGGGCGTACCATCGTGCGGGTTAAACATCCACGACATCCACTTACATTTTTGCATCTGGAACAGTCGTATGTAATAAAATCAGGAAATGATCAATCGAGCTAATTAGCAGAAAGTGTAAAGTACAATTTTCAATTAAAAATGTTGGTTATAGTCCATATTTTTCTTTTTGCAAAAAACAAAGAATGTAATATTTTAAGGTAAAAATTATTCGAGTCGGAAAGGGTTAAAGGGACGGGGGGTGCTGTAACGACTTTTAGTCTAAGAAAATCGACAGTTGCCAGTGGTTTTACTGACTTACACGTATTGATTTCTTGCTCTTGCATTAGCTGCTCTGTTTTTTGTTTATTTATTTTCATGTAACTAGTAGGTAAATAAAGAATAAAGATAAATAAAGAATAATAATAACAAAGAAATTGAAGAAGGTTTTCTAAAAGACCACTCACACAACTAACTAGTTTTTATTATTATCTTGATGTGTTACTTTTTGACTTTTTGACTTTTTCTTACCCATGTATAGGGTAGAGAAGGTATTAATTTAGGTTGAAATTTTCGAAATTGAGTTTTTGTTAAATTACACATTTTAAGGTACCCAGAATTAGAAAAACATGTTTTTTAGCGGTTGGTCTGTGAGTCTGTCTGTGTGTCTTTCATCATCTTTTTTCAAGAACAAATAGCAACAGAAAGTTTAATTCTGTATTCTAAATCTCTATCATATAGGGATGCTGCACTAAACTTTTCATTGAGATATAGAAAATGGTTCATGTACAGGGACACCCAGGATAAGTCAAATACTTTACGTATATGGGGGTAATTCCAGGTAAGTAGAGTTTAACATCTAGAGGCTGCACTAAACCAAATGAAACGAATATATATATTATAAGCGTTAAAGCAGGTTTCATTTAGATTTTGGTATAGGAAAATCATTCACAGTTCTTTTACAGATCTAATAAAGAACTAAAATATAATGGGTCAATATTTGAAAATTGATGGAAGCGTATTTTAGGTTGTTCCTTGTGTTATTAATATAGGATTATATTTATGTGCAATTTATAGCGTGTACATTTTTAGAAGATATACAAGGTTGCCAATAATTAAGCGAAAACATTCTTTTTTATTGCATGTAATTAGAGGAAGTTCTTTGCCATAATAGTTTACCAGGTCCAGGAAAACTGGACAGGAATTGAAATTCATTTTTCATATCCATGTTATAAATACAATTTTTTTAAAGATAAATATTTATTGCTTGTTTTTATATATTCACAAGTTTTGAGATTTCCTGAATACCTAAGTTAAGTTTTTAGCGTTTGATCTTTGTCTCTGTCTCCTTTCAGCATAACTCTAAAACAAGTAATTTCAGGCAATTCATATGTCGTTTCTTGAAGTTAATATGTTTGTTACTCGATAAGTTTAAACAAGATTGATAAGATTCAAGAAACATTGAATAAGAAGGTTGTCTGAATAATTTTAAATGAACTGAATTTAACAACAAATTTTAATTCTATGTGAATGTATTTACATAAATCAAGAGGAGGGGAAGGGGTCTGTATCCCCCCCTCCCTTCACGCAAATATATTTGTCAAATAAAGTTGTTCCGAAACTTAATTTGAATTTTTTAACGTAGGTTTATATAACAGTTTTCGTTATTTTACCGCTTAATCTCTAATCTGTATTTATAGTATTAAATTTCAGGGTAAGGGACGGTCGTGTGAATTCCACATCAAATTATTTACTTTCTTACTTACACACAAGTTAGAAAAGAAGAAAGTATTGTTTTAGGGTCAAATTTTTGAAATAGAGATTTTGCTGTATTTATACGTTGGGAGCTTCCCTGAATCTAAAAAATATAATTTAATAGCGGTTAATCTGTGTGTGTGTGTGTTATCAGCATATCCCAAGAACAAACTGTAGCATGTAGACGAAACTTGATATTTTATATCTATATCATATAGTAATACTACATTAAACTTTACATCGAGATCAAGCAAAGAGTTCGTGTACAGGGCTATCCAAGAGATTTCAAATGCATTAAGTCTATGGGCGAAATTTCTTATACATTATAACATTTATAAGTTGCCTTAAAAAAAATGGAATGATTTTTTTTTCATGCAACAAAGCATGTTTTGCTTGGCATTTGATATAGAAATCATTCATTATTCATTTACAGGGCTACCCAAAGTATTTGGATACATTAAGACTACAGTTTTAAATTGCTGGAATTGTATTTCATTTTGTGTTATGTGTTTTTAATCCAAGATTAAATTTAAGCACACAACATAATATATATATGTTTTGTCGCCAGAATACAGAGCACCCCAAAATTAAGCTAACCTTATTTTCCATTGAATGTAATTGATGCAAATGCATTGTTACATTTCACTATGTCGACGAACACTGTTCAGCTAGAAAAAATAATTTTTCATGCCCATACTGTGAATAGAGTATATTTTGAAATTTGCTTTCTCACTGTCGTGTTTTGTATAATATCACGTTTTGAGGTGCCCTGAAAACGAAAGTGAATTTTTTAGCGTTTTATTTCTATGTATATCAATTATCAACATAACTTAAAAAAAAAAAAAAGAAAGAAAAAGAAAAAGAAAAAAGCAGGAAATTCAAATTTTGTATTTTGGAGTTGGTTCTTTATCCGCACTTAAAAATTTGATTAAAATTGGCTCTTTCTTTTATTTGAAATACATGTAGGCATTGTAATTAAACAGGAGGTTGAGGGGAACGGGGACTGCCGCCCCCTAAACTCTCCATTTAATCCCTTCACGCAGTATTATATCTCAAATAAACTATCTGTAAACCTATTTTAGCATATTTTTAAACTAGATTGAACTGAATCTATCACTAACTGAATCTATTGAATCTATCTTACCTTATTTATTTAACGTTTAAATATGAAATCTATCTGTATAGCTTTGAAATGCAGGGTAAGAGAAAGTTGCGTGAGTTGCACACCAGATTATTTCATTTTTAACAAGCTATATACCAGAGTTTTACTTTCCTATGTTTTCATAAGAAAATATATATCGGGCTTATAAAAATTTTTGATTTCCGGTTTTTGTTTGATTTATACGTTTTGAAACTTCTTAAAGAGGATTCGATCATTTCTTAAAATGTCTGCTTGTCTGTGCATGCGAGAAAACTTGCGTAGCATCTCTAATTAAAAAAATTAATGAGTAGAATTGCATAAAATTTTTATTTAGTTACGCTTTTACATAAACTGGTGTATATTATATTTCAGCACACATGGCTCAATGGGGGGCGCTATTCTACAATTTTTTCATAATTTAATTACAAGATGTTGCTCCGTGCGGTAACAAGGTCCGAGTAAAATAGTACACAACGTGTACATTATTAAAATATTTATTGTTTCGATTTTATCATACATTTAGTCTCATAAGCCCTAGAGCCTTTTTCCTACCATGTATTCAATGTACAGTCACCCAAAAAAAAAACGCCACCCCCCCACCTAATTTTGCCGTAAATTATCGTAGAAACATGCGACTGGTACCAATCAGTTTGTAATAACGTCTAGTTTATAATGTTATAGTTAGATTTTACTTAGGGGGTCGTCTACATATTAAAACTGACATCAACTTCATTTTTTTCAATGGTAACCCCCATTTTTTATAATTTATTTGAATTCTTTGGATCAAATCATCACGGAAAATGGTATAGTTTATATATTTCGCTCAATTTTTCATAGAGTTATAAGCTGTCAAAGTTTGGGGATGCTAATGTTAAATGAATGTGACAAACATTAAATCATATCTTCCGAAATAATTATGATATTTAAATTCTGTTTTTTTTATTCGTTAGAATGAAGTGACCCAAACATATTCCATGCAAATTTTTGCTAAAAAAACATTTTTTGAATTATGAAAATTATTAATAAATTCATATTTGAAAAAATTATGAATTATGACCTATGTTAATTTTCGCACGAATAGAACGGGCATCATCAAAAACATGGGTTTCCAAATTTACAGCTCGTTCCTAACATTATTTTTTGAGTTACAGTGATATTTCACTTTTTATTCCTGTTAGGGGGCCGTCACTTGTTATAATCTGTATCCTCTATAAGTAAATGTTTGTATATAATTTGACGGAAAGCTATTTTAATTTACCTTTATGTCATTTTTATTGTTTCCTAAGCAATATTTCGGTGTTTATTATACAAATTGGCATATTTTTCTAAAGTTATCACAATGTAGGCGAGGGATTGTGAAAGAATTTCAAAAGAAAAGAAGCCACGCCTCTGATTCGCTGAAACACTATTTAAAAAAAAAAGACTAATTTGCATATTTCTATTTGACTCTGTATGTGACGCTGGTATGCATAAATCACAATGGTATTTACTACATCGATTATTGAAGACAAAACTTAAATGATTTAATTACAAATATGCAAAATTATTTTGCTTTATATTATAAAGTTTTAGAAAATTTGTGAAAAGGCGTGGCTTACGCTACAAGAGAAGAATAAATCCCATCCTAATATGTTAAGTCTTTCTTCATAAGTATTAAATATCTTTTTCTAGTTTTTCGCTGATAAAATTCTATTTTAACCCTGTTACACCTTTTTTCGCATTTCAATATTCAAGAGTACGTACACCTCTAGTTAAATATCTTGTTTTAGAAAACACGGTACAGCGAAACTGATTGCATGAAACAGCAATTATGCATTCAACAATCGTTTTATTCTTATTATTATGAATATTTAATAATTTTAAACAGATTTTTTACCATAAATTTTCTGTTTAAATTTTGTTGTGACATATTTGCATTTGGTTACTGTACCGTTTGTAAGCTTTGTGTTATTTAAAATTTATCCCATAATGTAACATAATAAAATATCAAATTTCTATTAAAAGTTTTTTAATACAGAATCAAATAGTGAAAAATTGCTTTATTATTATTATTTTTTTTTTTTTTTAAGTTTATAAGATCTATTATTGGAACATAGCTCAATAGTATTTATTTTCAATTTCCTAATCACGAAATCAAAGTCACAGTTATTATGGAATAAAAATTTAAAACAAAGGAATTGTCTTATTACTTTCAAATATATAGATATTGATCTTACAGAATCCTGAAATTTCATTTAAAAGACTTTAAACGTCTAAATTTAAAAATTCAAAATAAAATAAATTAATCTAAATGCTTTTAAAGTTGAAACGGGAAGATTTCAAAATATATGAAAATTGGCATTTGTGTTTTGAACATTTTGGTGCGGCAGATATTAAAAACAATATTTTTATGATGAGCTGAACCTGAGCTTAAGAGAGGGCGGATCCAGCTATTTAGCAGGAGTGATATCACCTGACTAAAACCAGAATAAACAACATTTTAATTTATTCCGGCGTACTTTTAGCCCACTGTTATTCTTTTTTTTTTTTTTTTTTTTCTAATTTCAACACTAGCTACAGTACGCTTACGTCCTATTTACATTAAGCCTTGATATGGAAGCTATGTTGCTGTTTTTCGATGCTGCGAAATTTACAAAATATATTTGTGTTAATATACTATACAGATAGAAGAATAATTATATAATATCAACAAATCTTCTTTAATCAATATGTTTATATACATTACTGTATGGAAATGTTTATATATGAATATTGTATTTATTTTTAATGAGAGATATAAACACAAAATACTAAAAAAAAAAGAAGAAAATGTGTTATAAATTTTTATAAATCAAGCAAAATATATATGCATACTTGCCAACTTAACCCGTAACATTGTTAGTTCCCGCCCCTGTGTGTACACAATTTAATTTTTAGAGTAATTAACTTCAAATACATTTACGATTAACTCATTGAGCGCCACGCAAATTCTTATGGAAATCCCATTCAGGCCACACGTGCTGCTTAGAAGCGTGTTATGTTTATCGAGTTTCAATAAACCCCATTAGGCCTTAACGATATAATCCTATAAAAATCCTATTAAAAAAAAAAAACCATGAAGTAAATTTTAAATAAATTGTCAGTAATTACTTAAAACTAGGTAAGTTCTGTAGTTTTATATCATATTTTACACTGCCGGCTGACTTAGCATAAATGGAAAGATCAGAGTCAGCCACCGATGGCTGACACGGCTCTAAAAAGACTGAAGTGAAAAAAATGTACGGAAAGGGGAGGGACCAGTAATCTTCCGGGATAGGTTGACAAGAATGTATATACATAGAGCAATGCCAGAAAATGTTCTTTATTTTTCATGAACCAGATGAATGGAACTTTTTTTCTGAATAGTCTATGTATTAAATATAATGCTGCTTTAAATACCCTTTAAATGAAAAGTTTTATTACATAAAGTAATTTTCTGGCACTCTACAGCTCCCAAATGACACACAATACGAAACCCCGCCTTTTTCCAGTGTTTAAAGGGTATTAACGTTTAATATGCTTTATATTCGTTTTGATCTTTCCTTCTCCTCCTTATCTTCATCTTTTTTCCTTAAAAAAAAAAGAGTTGTGTAACATTTTGACCTTTTCAAGTGAAGATTTAGATTAAGGGTAGTCAGCCTTAAAGTGTAGAATTTTAGAACATTCCATTAAGTAGTAGGATTTATTATTTTGCATATTAATTTGTTACACATTATAAAATATAAAAGCAAAAGAATATCGTGGAGATTTATGTAAAAGTTTTTAATAATGTCATGAAAAAAAATAATAATAATAATTAATTAAAAAAATAAATAAATAAAAATAAAAAAATCTGTTTTAATATTTTAAAAAAGTCAATTAAAGAAAATGAAAGTACTGCAGTATCAGAACAAACTCCCATTGTGACTGTGAAACGGCCGTGGGAACCAGGTTGAGTGCCGCCGTTTCAGACAATTATACGGCAGCTTGAGTTAAAATAATTTTGAATTTTCAAACAAATTTAAAACCATTCACCTTTTTTTTTTTTTTTTTTTTTTTCTTTTGACAGATATTTTAATATCTATTCAAGCTATTTAATTTTCTTCGTATGAAGTGAACTATCTGATGTTTAATCAATAGAAACCAATAAAAATCTTTTAATTCATAAACTAACTCAGATAGTTCGTTGAATTAGTCATTTTTTTTATTTTATAACTAACATTTCTGAAATTTTTTTCCGGTGTGAAACTTAATAAATAATGTATACTGGGTGGTAGATCGTGATTTATATTTTCTAAATGTATAGACGTACCCCTAATACATTTTCACGTGTAACTCTATTTAAAATTGATTTAAGGTATATAAATAGGTATGTTTTTCGAACCGTCTTGATCTCAGAAATCTGAATATGAAGTCAAAAATAGGGGTTGCCATTGAAGAAAATGAAGTTAATGCCAGTTTTAATATGTAGATGACCCCTTAGGCAAAATTTAACTATACCGTTATAAACTAGACGTTGTTACAAATCGATCGGTACCAGTCAAATGTTTCTACGATAATTTACGGCGAAATTAGGTGGGGGGGTGGCGTTTTTTTTTTGGGTGACTGTACAACCATGATAACTGTGGGTCTGAATGTAATCTTATGTAGCAATGAATCAAAATGTAATGTATTGGCAAAAAGTCCCAGGCTATATTTTAACTGCTCGTTATGATAAATGTAGTATAGTTTCAGTCTCAGATCTATCGTTATACCATTTGAATTTTTCATTGCCTTTGGGGTCTTTACTTATTCTATGCAAAATGCCTTATTCGTATATTCCCAATTAATAGAGGCTAATAATTCTTAATGCATTAGGACATTTTATCTTGAAAAAATGAGAATATAGTTCTAGAAATAAATTCATTTAAAATTCAGATGATATTTACTGAACTACAACAACTGTGGATTTCAAATAACTGCCGCATAACACTAGTATGAGCACACCCCTATTATTTTCCCCATCATCTTACATGAAAATGTAAATGGTCTTACTTGTTGCATATCCCCCTCCCCCCTTTCCACATTTCCAAGTGTTTTTCTATAAAGTAATAAGAGCGACAGTTTTTAATCGATAATTTTTCGGGGGTAAATGTTTGGTACATAGGGATTGCAGGGAAATTTTTCGATAAGAAATTAAAAATTCGTATTCAAATAACCAAAGTACATAAAGCACCCCAATTTCTTGAACTACCTTGAATTTTTCCATGCGAATTCTCCCATTGCCTGGACTAATATTTATAATACTTAGGGAAAAAATTCCATATTTGAATTTTAATTCTATTTTAATTTATTTATTGTTAATATTTAACTGAAGATAATTTAAAAATTAGCAAAAAAAGTGAAATCTAAATAAATATTATACTATTTTTTTTTTTTTTTTTTGTGTGTGTTTCTTTATTTTGATTTTTCTATTGTTATATTCTAAGTTTCAAACATAATGTTTACCTACCTGTAAGAAAGTAGAAGAAGTATAGCTTATACAGTTTCTCTGCGAATTATATTCTAAACGCCTGAATTTTAACAACTTTGTCAGCAAATCACCCTTACTTTCTGGAACCTACGAATTGTTAGTAATAACAATTTTTTCGGGTCAAACTATAAAAATACATACCTTCATATAAAAAAAAAAAAAAAAAAAAAAGTGCTGTTTTCGTGCTCACTCATATTAAAAACATTCACCTGATTAATTGTTCTGTGTACTATTTCTACTCAAAACAAATTAAAATAATTTGCATTAGCATGTTTACCTATAGGTTCATTTTTGGGCACCTGATTAATTGTTTTCTTTAACTATTTCTATTCAAAATAAGTTAAAATAATTTTTAATATGAATGTTTTTACATAGGGCTCATTTTTGATTCGTAAATATTGTATTTAATATATTGTTGTTGCGTTTGCTATGAAAGGTAATTGTTAATCGCAAGTTAAATTTGCGTAAAGCATTTAAGTTAAATTTAATAAATGATTTTACATGTCAAAACTGTTAATTACTTAAAAATAACAAAATAAAATTTGTCATGCAATGTTTTAAATCTAATTTGGCAATACGCAACAGAAAGTCTGTCAAATATTGCCAGAAAAAATAAACAAATACAAATTTTCCTAATTAAATAATGTATTTTTATTTAAATTACTAATATAGATAAAAAGAATTTTTTAATTTTATCTGTATCCCTTTTTCTCAACACATAATTTTTTTTGGCTCACTTGTAGAATTTTTTCAAATGAGAATAAGTTCTAAAACAATTTATTATTATTATTTATTTATTTTTCATTTATTTTGATGTAATGCTTATTTTTCTCTAGTAAAATTAATTGCGATATGGAAGAAAGATTGTAAACATGTGTGAAATGACGCATTTTTAAAAATATCAAATCAGTTCAACTGAAATGAAATACAGCTGAAAAGTATAAAACCATATTTTTACGAGAAACATTTACTGTCTGAAAGTTTCACAGCAATGACCTTCAGGATTCTGGATTAGCTTCTTATTGTTATCTACCGCCTTGTTATCTGTGAGACTTGACACTTGTCACTCCGTCCCTGCTTCCCCCAAAAATTACTAACGTTCTTGAAAGCAATACCTTTCATACTCAAAACCTATTTAAAAGAGTTCCTAGTCGAATGTGCTCAACGTTTTAGAAAGCATGAGGGAAAAAATAGGTAACGGCTATTGGGCTAGACTCTTTTGGTTGCTTTGGAATCGGATTTTGAAAAAAATTCAGTGAAACTCGAAAAAATGTTTGGTGGGAGCGGACCAACAGCAGGCGAAGGTCTGCATGAAATGGGCTCCCCTGGCCAAATGGTTCAACTTGCAAATTTCCCGATTGTTTTATTATGAAACTAGAATGTATTTGGCAGATTCTGAAAGTGATTGCGATCACTAGACTCTTTTGGTTGCTTTGGAATCGGATTTTGAAAAAAATTCAATGAAACTCAAAAAAAGTTTGGGGGCGGACTAACAGCAGGCGCGAAGGTCTTCACGAACAGGGCCCCCTGGCCAAATGGTTCAACTTGCAAATTTCCCGATTGTTTTATTATGAAACTAGAATGTATTTGGCAGATTCTGAAAGTGATTGCGATCACTAGACTCTTTTGGTTGCTTTGGAATCGGATTTTGAAAAAAATTCAGTGAAACTCGAAAAAATGTTTGGTGAGAGCGGACCAACAGCAGGCGAAGGTCTGCATGAAATGGGCTCCCCTGGCCAAATGGTTCAACTAGCAAATTTCCCGATTGTTTTATTATGAAACTAGAATGTATTTGGCAGATTCTGAAAGTGATTGCGATCACTAGACTCTTTTGGCTGCTTTGGAATCGGATTTTGAAAAAAATTCAGTGAAACTCAAAAAAAGTTTGGGGGCAGAGTAACAGCAGGCGCGAAGGTCTTCACGAAAAGGGCCCCCTGGCCAAATGGTTCAACTTGCAAATTTCCCGATTGTTTTATTATGAAACTAGAGTGTATTTGGCACATTCTGAAAGTGATTGCGATCACTAGACTCTTTTGGTTGCTTTGGAATCGGATTTTGAAAAAAATTCAGTGAAACTCGAAAAAATGTTTGGTGGGAGCGGACCAACAGCAGGCGAAGGTCTGCATGAAATGGGCTCCCCTGGCCAAATGGTTCAACTTGCAAATTTCCCGATTGTTTTATTATGAAACTAGAATGTATTTGGCAGATTCTGAAAGTGATTGCGATCACTAGACTCTTTTGGTTGCTTTGGAATCGGATTTTGAAAAAAATTCAGTGAAACTCAAAAAAAGTTTGGGGGCGGAGTAACAGCAGGCGCGAAGGTCTTCACGAAAATGGCCTCCTGGCCAAATGGTTCAACTTGCAAATTTCCCGATTGTTTTATTATGAAACTAGAATGTATTTGGCAGATTCTGAAAGTGATTGCGATCACTAGACTCTTTTGGTTGCTTTGGAATCGGATTTTGAAAAAAATTCAGTGAAACTCAAAAAAAGTTTGAGGGCGGAGTAACAGCAGGCGCGAAGGTCTTTACGAAAAGGGCCCCCTGGCCAAATGGATCAACTTGCAAATTTCCCGATTGTTTTATTGTGAAACTAGAATGTATTTGGCAGATTCTGAAAGTGATTGCGACAACTAGACTCTTTTGGTTGCTTTGGAATCGGATTTTGAAAAAAATTCAGTGAAACTCGAAAAAATGTTTGGTGGGAGCGGACCAACAGCAGGCGAAGGTCTGCATGAAATGGGCTCCCCTGGCCAAATGGTTCAACTTGCAAATTTCACGATTGTTTTATTATGAAACTAGAATGTATTTGGCAGATTCTGAAAGTGATTGCGATCACTAGACTCTTTTGGTTGCTTTGGAATCGGATTTTGAAAAAAATTCAGTGAAACTCAAAAAAAGTTTGGGGGCGGAGTAACAGCAGGCGCGAAGGTCTTCACGAAAAGGGCCCCCTGGCCAAATGGTTCAACTTGCAAATTTCCCGATTGTTTTATTATGAAACTAGAATGTATTTGGCAGATTCTTAAAGTGATTGCGATCACTAGACTCTTTTGGTTGCTTTGGAATCGGATTTTGATAAAAATTCAGTGAAACTCGAAAAAAAGTTTGGTGGGAGCGGACCAACAGCAGGCGAAGGTCTGCATGAAATGGGCTCCCCTGGCCAAATGGTTCAACTTGCAAATTTCCCGATTGTTTTAGTATGAAACTAGAATGTATTTGGCAGATTCTGAAAGTGATTGCGATCACTAGACTCTTTTGGTTGCTTTGGAATCGGATTTTGAAAAAAATTCAGTGAAACTCAAAAAAAGTTTGGGGGCGGAGTAACAGCAGGCGCGAAGGTCTTCACGAAAAGGGCCCCCTGGCCAAATGGTTCAACTTGCAAATTTCCCGATTGTTTTATTATGAAACTAGAATGTATTTGGCAGATTCTGAAAGTGATTGCGATCACTAGACTCTTTTGGTTGCTTTGGAATCGGATTTTGAAAAAAATTCAGTGAAACTCGAAAAAAAGTTTGGTGGGTGCGGACCAACAGCAGGCGAAGGTCTGCATGAAATGGGCTCCCCTGGCCAAATGGTTCAACTTGCAAATTTCCCGATTGTTTTAGTATGAAACTAGAATGTATTTGGCAGATTCTGAAAGTGATTGCGATCACTAGACTCTTTTGGTTGCTTTGGAATCGGATTTTGAAAAAAATTCAGTGAAACTCAAAAAAAGTTTGGGGGCAGAGTAACAGCAGGCGCGAAGGTCTTCACGAAAAGGGCCCCCTGACCAAATGGTTCAACTTGCAAATTTCCCGATTGTTTTATTATGAAACTAGAGTGTATTTGGCAGATTCTGAAAGTGATTGCGATCACTAGACTCTTTTGGTTGCTTTGGAATCGGATTTTGAAAAAAATTCAGTGAAACTCGAAAAAATGTTTGGTGGGAGCGGACCAACAGCAGGCGAAGGTCTGCATGAAATGGGCTCCCCTGGCCAAATGGTTCAACTTGCAAATTTCCCGATTGTTTTATTATGAAACTAGAATGTATTTGGCAGATTCTGAAAGTGATTGCGATCACTAGACTCTTTTGGTTGCTTTGGAATCGGTATTTTAAAAAAAATTCAGTGAAACTCAAAAAAAGTTTGGGGGCGGAGTAACAGCAGGCGTGAAGGTCTTCACGAAAAGGGCCCCCTGGCCAAATGGTTCAACTTGCAAATTTCCCGATTGTGTTATTATGGAACTAGAATGTATTTGGCAGATTCTGAAAGTGATTGCGATCACTAGACTCTTTTGGTTGCTTTGGAATCGGATTTTGAAAAAAATTCAGTGAAACTCGAAAAAATGTTTGGTGGGAGCGGACCAACAGCAGGCGAAGGTCTGCATGAAATGGGCTCCCCTGGCCAAATGGTTCAACTTGCAAATTTCCCGATTGTTTTATTATGAAACTAGAATGTATTTGGCAGATTCTGAAAGTGATTGCGATCACTAGACTCTTTTGGTTGCTTTGGAATCGGATTTTGAAAAAAATTCAATGAAACTCAAAAAAAGTTTGGGGGCGGAGTAACAGCAGGCGCGAAGGTCTTCACGAACAGGGCCCCCTGGCCAAATGGTTCAACTTGCAAATTTCCCGATTGTTTTATTATGAAACTAGAATGTATTTGGCAGATTATGAAAGTGATTGCGATCACTAGACTCTTTTGGTTGCTTTGGAATCGGATTTTGAAAAAAATTCAGTGAAACTCGAAAAAATGTTTGGTGAGAGCGGACCAACAGCAGGCGAAGGTCTGCATGAAATGGGCTCCCCTGGCCAAATGGTTCAACTAGCAAATTTCCCGATTGTTTTATTATGAAACTAGAATGTATTTGGCAGATTCTGAAAGTGATTGCGATCACTAGACTCTTTTGGCTGCTTTGGAATCGGATTTTGAAAAAAATTCAGTGAAACTCAAAATAAGTTTGGGGGCAGAGTAACAGCAGGCGCGAAGGTCTTCACGAAAAGGGCCCCCTGGCCAAATGGTTCAACTTGCAAATTTCCCGATTGTTTTATTATGAAACTAGAGTGTATTTGGCAGATTCTGAAAGTGATTGCGATCACTAGACTCTTTTGGTTGCTTTGGAATCGGATTTTGAAAAAAATTCAGTGAAACTCGAAAAAATGTTTGGTGGGAGCGGACCAACAGCAGGCGAAGGTCTGCATGAAATGGGCTCCCCTGGCCAAATGGTTCAACTTGCAAATTTCCCGATTGTTTTATTATGAAACTAGAATGTATTTGGCAGATTCTGAAAGTGATTGCGATCACTAGACTCTTTTGGTTGCTTTGGAATCGGATTTTGAAAAAAATTCAGTGAAACTCAAAAAAAGTTTGGGGGCGGAGTAACAGCAGGCGCGAAGGTCTTCACGAAAATGGCCTCCTGGCCAAATGGTTCAACTTGCAAATTTCCCGATTGTTTTATTATGAAACTAGAATGTATTTGGCAGATTCTGAAAGTGATTGCGATCACTAGACTCTTTTGGTTGCTTTGGAATCGGATTTTGAAAAAAATTCAGTGAAACTCAAAAAAAGTTTGAGGGCGGAGTAACAGCAGGCGCGAAGGTCTTTACGAAAAGGGCCCCCTGGCCAAATGGATCAACTTGGAAATTTCCCGATTGTTTTATTGTGAAACTAGAATGTATTTGGCAGATTCTGAAAGTGATTGCGATCACTAGACTCTTTTGGTTGCTTTGGAATCGGATTTTGAAAAAAATTCAGTGAAACTCGAAAAAATGTTTGGTGGGAGCGGACCAACAGCAGGCGAAGGTCTGCTTGAAATGGGCTCCCCTGGCCAAATGGTTCAACTTGCAAATTTCACGATTGTTTTATTATGAAACTAGAATGTATTTGGCAGATTCTGAAAGTGATTGCGATCACTAGACTCTTTTGGTTGCTTTGGAATCGGATTTTGAAAAAAATTCAGTGAAACTCAAAAAAAGTTTGGGGGCGGAGTAACAGCAGGCGCGAAGGTCTTCACGAAAAGGGCCCCCTGGCCAAATGGTTCAACTTGCAAATTTCCCGATTGTTTTATTATGAAACTAGAATGTATTTGGCAGATTCTGAAAGTGATTGCGATCACTAGACTCTTTTGGTTGCTTTGGAATCGGATTTTGATAAAAATTCAGTGAAACTCGAAAAAATGTTTGGTGGGAGCGGACCAACAGCAGGCGAAGGTCTGCATGAAATGGGCTCCCCTGGCCAAATGGTTCAACTTGCAAATTTCCCGATTGTTTTAGTATGAAACTAGAATGTATTTGGCAGATTCTGAAAGTGATTGCGATCACTAGACTCTTTTGGTTGCTTTGGAATCGGATTTTGAAAAAAATTCAGTGAAACTCGAAAAAATGTTTGGTGGGTGCGGACCAACAGCAGGCGAAGGTCTGCATGAAATGGGCTCCCCTGGCCAAATGGTTCAACTTGCAAATTTCCCGATTGTTTTAGTATGAAACTAGAATGTATTTGGCAGATTCTGAAAGTGATTGCGATCACCAGACTCTTTTGGTTGCTTTGGAATCGGATTTTGAAAAAAATTCAGTGAAACTCAAAAAAAGTTTGGGGGCAGAGTAACAGCAGGCGCGAAGGTCTTCACGAACAGGGCCCCCTGGCCAAATGGTTCAACTTGCAAATTTCCCGATTGTTTTATTATGAAACTAGAATGTATTTGGCAGATTCTGAAAGTGATTGCGATCACTAGACTCTTTTGGTTGCTTTGGAATCGGATTTTGAAAAAAATTCAGTGAAACTCGAAAAAATGTTTGGTGAGAGCGGACCAACAGCAGGCGAAGGTCTGCATGAAATGGGCTCCCCTGGCCAAATGGTTCAACTTGCAAATTTCCCGATTGTTTTATTATGAAACTAGAATGTATTTGGCAGATTCTGAAAGTGATTGCGATCACTAGACTCTTTTGGCTGCTTTGGAATCGGATTTTGAAAAAAATTCAGTGAAACTCAAAAAAAGTTTGGGGGCAGAGTAACAGCAGGCGCGAAGGTCTTCACGAAAAGGGCCCCCTGGCCAAATGGTTCAACTTGCAAATTTCCCGATTGTTTTATTATGAAACTAGAGTGTATTTGGCAGATTCTGAAAGTGATTGCGATCACTAGACTCTTTTGGTTGCTTTGGAATCGGATTTTGAAAAAAATTCAGTGAAACTCGAAAAAATGTTTGGTGGGAGCGGACCAACAGCAGGCGAAGGTCTGCATGAAATGGGCTCCCCTGGCAAATGGTTCAACTTGCAAATTTCCCGATTGTTTTATTATGAAACTAGAATGTATTTGGCAGATTCTGAAAGTGATTGCGATCACTAGACTCTTTTGGTTGCTTTGGAATCGGATTTTGAAAAAAATTCAGTGAAACTCAAAAAAAGTTTGGGGGCGGAGTAACAGCAGGCGTGAAGGTCTTCACGAAAAGGGCCCCCTGGCCAAATGGTTCAACTTGCAAATTTCCCGATTGTTTTATTATGGAACTAGAATGTATTTGGCAGATTCTGAAAGTGATTGCGATCACTAGACTCTTTTGGTTGCTTTGGAATCGGATTTTGAAAAAAATTCAGTGAAACTCGAAAAAATGTTTGGTGGGAGCGGACCAACAGCAGGCGAAGGTCTGCATGAAATGGGCTCCCCTGGCCAAATGGTTCAACTTGCAAATTTCCCGATTGTTTTATTATGAAACTAGAATGTATTTGGCAGATTCTGAAAGTGATTGCGATCACTAGACTCTTTTGGTTGCTTTGGAATCGGATTTTGAAAAAAATTCAATGAAACTCAAAAAAAGTTTGGGGGCGGAGTAACAGCAGGCGCGAAGGTCTTCACGAACAGGGCCCCCTGGCCAAATGGTTCAACTTGCAAATTTCCCGATTGTTTTATTATGAAACTAGAATGTATTTGGCAGGTTCTGAAAGTGATTGCGATCACTAGACTCTTTTGGTTGCTTTGGAATCGGATTTTGAAAAAAATTCAGTGAAACTCGAAAAAATGTTTGGTGAGAGCGGACCAACAGCAGGCGAAGGTCTGCATGAAATGGGCTCCCCTGGCCAAATGGTTCAACTAGCAAATTTCCCGATTGTTTTATTATGAAACTAGAATGTATTTGGCAGATTCTGAAAGTGATTGCGATCACTAGACTCTTTTGGCTGCTTTGGAATCGGATTTTGAAAAAAATTCAGTGAAACTCAAAAAAAGTTTGGGGGCAGAGTAACAGCAGGCGCGAAGGTCTTCACGAAAAGGGCCCCCTGGCCAAATGGTTCAACTTGCAAATTTCCCGATTGTTTTATTATGAAACTAGAGTGTATTTGGCAGATTCTGAAAGTGATTGCGATCACTAGACTCTTTTGGTTGCTTTGGAATCGGATTTTGAAAAAAATTCAGTGAAACTCGAAAAAATGTTTGGTGGGAGCGGACCAACAGCAGGCGAAGGTCTGCATGAAATGGGCTCCCCTGGCCAAATGGTTCAACTTGCAAATTTCCCGATTGTTTTATTATGAAACTAGAATGTATTTGGCAGATTCTGAAAGTGATTGCGATCACTAGACTCTTTTGGTTGCTTTGGAATCGGATTTTGAAAAAAATTCAGTGAAACTCAAAAAAAGTTTGGGGGCGGAGTAACAGCAGGCGCGAAGGTCTTCACGAAAATGGCCTCCTGGCCAAATGGTTCAACTTGCAAATTTCCCGATTGTTTTATTATGAAACTAGAATGTATTTGGCAGATTCTGAAAGTGATTGCGATCACTAGACTCTTTTGGTTGCTTTGGAATCGGATTTTGAAAAAAATTCAGTGAAACTCAAAAAAAGTTTGAGGGCGGAGTAACAGCAGGCGCGAAGGTCTTTACGAAAAGGGCCCCCTGGCCAAATGGATCAACTTGCAAATTTCCCGATTGTTTTATTGTGAAACTAGAATGTATTTGGCAGATTCTGAAAGTGATTGCGATCACTAGACTCTTTTGGTTGCTTTGGAATCGGATTTTGAAAAAAATTCAGTGAAACTCGAAAAAATGTTTGGTGGGAGCGGACCAACAGCAGGCGAAGGTCTGCATGAAATGGGCTCCCCTGGCCAAATGGTTCAACTTGCAAATTTCACGATTGTTTTATTATGAAACTAGAATGTATTTGGCAGATTCTGAAAGTGATTGCGATCACTAGACTCTTTTGGTTGCTTTGGAATCGGATTTTGAAAAAAATTCAGTGAAACTCAAAAAAAGTTTGGGGGCGGAGTAACAGCAGGCGCGAAGGTCTTCACGAAAAGGGCCCCCTGGCCAAATGGTTCAACTTGCAAATTTCCCGATTGTTTTATTATGAAACTAGAATGTATTTGGCAGATTCTGAAAGTGATTGCGATCACTAGACTCTTTTGGTTGCTTTGGAATCGGATTTTGATAAAAATTCAGTGAAACTCGAAACAATGTTTGGTGGGAGCGGACCAACAGCAGGCGAAGGTCTGCATGAAATGGGCTCCCCTGGCCAAATGGTTCAACTTGCAAATTTCCCGATTGTTTTAGTATGAAACTAGAATGTATTTGGCAGATTCTGAAAGTGATTGCGATCACTAGACTCTTTTGGTTGCTTTGGAATCGGATTTTGAAAAAAATTCAGTGAAACTCAAAAAAAGTTTGGGGGCGGAGTAACAGCAGGCGCGAAGGTCTTCACGAAAAGGGCCCCCTGGCCAAATGGTTCAACTTGCAAATTTCCCGATTGTTTTATTATGAAACTAGAATGTATTTGGCAGATTCTGAAAGTGATTGCGATCACTAGACTCTTTTGGTTGCTTTGGAATCGGATTTTGAAAAAAATTCAGTGAAACTCGAAAAAATGTTTGGTGGGTGCGGACCAACAGCAGGCGAAGGTCTGCATGAAATGGGCTCCCCTGGCCAAATGGTTCAACTTGCAAATTTCCCGATTGTTTTAGTATGAAACTAGAATGTATTTGGCAGATTCTGAAAGTGATTGCGATCACCAGACTCTTTTGGTTGCTTTGGAATCGGATTTTGAAAAAAATTCAGTGAAACTCAAAAAAAGTTTGGGGGCAGAGTAACAGCAGGCGCGAAGGTCTTCACGAACAGGGCCCCCTGGCCAAATGGTTCAACTTGCAAATTTCCCGATTGTTTTATTATGAAACTAGAATGTATTTGGCAGATTCTGAAAGTGATTGCGATCACTGCGATCACTAGACTCTTTTGGTTGCTTTGGAATCGGATTTTGAAAAAAATTCAGTGAAACTCGAAAAAATGTTTGGTGAGAGCGGACCAACAGCAGGCGAAGGTCTGCATGAAATGGGCTCCCCTGGCCAAATGGTTCAACTTGCAAATTTCCCGATTGTTTTATTATGAAACTAGAATGTATTTGGCAGATTCTGAAAGTGATTGCGATCACTAGACTCTCTTGGCTGCTTTGGAATCGGATTTTGAAAAAAATTCAGTGAAACTCAAAAAAAGTTTGGGGGCAGAGTAACAGCAGGCGCGAAGGTCTTCACGAAAAGGGCCCCCTGGCCAAATGGTTCAACTTGCAAATTTCCCGATTGTTTTATTATGAAACTAGAGTGTATTTGGCAGATTCTGAAAGTGATTGCGATCACTAGACTCTTTTGGTTGCTTTGGAATCGGATTTTGAAAAAAATTCAGTGAAACTCGAAAAAATGTTTGGTGGGAGCGGACCAACAGCAGGCGAAGGTCTGCATGAAATGGGCTCCCCTGGCAAATGGTTCAACTTGCAAATTTCCCGATTGTTTTATTATGAAACTAGAATGTATTTGGCAGATTCTGAAAGTGATTGCGATCACTAGACTCTTTTGGTTGCTTTGGAATCGGATTTTGAAAAAAATTCAGTGAAACTCAAAAAAAGTTTGGGGGCGGAGTAACAGCAGGCGCGAAGGTCTTCACGAAAATGGCCTCCTGGCCAAATGGTTAAACTTGCAAATTTCCCGATTGTTTTATTATGAAACTAGAATGTATTTGGCAGATTCTGAAAGTGATTGCGATCACTAGACTCTTTTGGTTGCTTTGGAATCGGATTTTGAAAAAAATTCAGTGAAACTCAAAAAAAGTTTGAGGGCGGAGTAACAGCAGGCGCGAAGGTCTTTACGAAAAGGGCCCCCTGGCCAAATGGATCAACTTGCAAATTTCCCGATTGTTTTATTGTGAAACTAGAATGTATTTGGCAGATTCTGAAAGTGATTGCGATCACTAGACTCTTTTGGTTGCTTTGGAATCGGATTTTGAAAAAAATTCAGTGAAACTCGAAAAAATGTTTGGTGGGAGCGGACCAACAGCAGGCGAAGGTCTGCATGAAATGGGCTCCCCTGGCCAAATGGTTCAACTTGCAAATTTCACGATTGTTTTATTATGAAACTAGAATGTATTTGGCAGATTCTGAAAGTGATTGCGATCACTAGACTCTTTTGGTTGCTTTGGAATCGGATTTTGAAAAAAATTCAGTGAAACTCAAAAAAAGTTTGGGGGCGGAGTAACAGCAGGCGCGAAGGTCTTCACGAAAAGGGCCCCCCGGCCAAATGGTTCAACTTGCAAATTTCCCGATTGTTTTATTATGAAACTAGAATGTATTTGGCAGATTCTGAAAGTGATTGCGATCACTAGACTCTTTTGGTTGCTTTGGAATCGGATTTTGAAAAAAATTCAGTGAAACTCGAAAAAATGTTTGGTGGGTGCGGACCAACAGCAGGCGAAGGTCTGCATGAAATGGGCTCCCCTGGCCAAATGGTTCAACTTGCAAATTTCCCGATTGTTTTAGTATGAAACTAGAATGTATTTGGCAGATTCTGAAAGTGATTGCGATCACCAGACTCTTTTGGTTGCTTTGGAATGGGATTTTGAAAAAAATTCAGTGAAACTCAAAAAAAGTTTGGGGGCAGAGTAACAGCAGGCGCGAAGGTCTTCACGAAAAGGGCCGCCTGGCCAAATGGTTCAACTTGCAAATTTCCCGATTGTTTTATTATGAAACTAGAGTGTATTTGGCAGATTCTGAAAGTGATTGGGATCACTAGACTCGTTTGGTTGCTTTGGAATCGGATTTTGAAAAAAATTCAGTGAAACTCGAAAAAATGTTTGGTGGGAGCGGACCAACAGCAGGCGAAGGTCTGCATGAAATGGGCTCCCCTGGCCAAATGGTTCAACTTGCAAATTTCCCGATTGTTTTATTATGAAACTAGAATGTATTTGGCAGATTCTGAAAGTGATTGCGATCACTAGACTCTTTTGGTTGCTTTGGAATCGGATTTTGAAAAAAATTCAGTGAAACTCGAAAAAATGTTTGGTGGGAGCGGACCAACAGCAGGCGAAGGTCTGCATGAAATGGGCTCCCCTGGCCAAATGGTTCAACTTGCAAATTTCACAATTGTTTTATTATGAAACTAGAATGTATTTGGCAGATTCTGAAAGTGATTGCGATCACTAGACTCTTTTGGTTGCTTTGGAATCGGATTTTGAAAAAAATTCAGTGAAACTCAAAAAAAGTTTGGGGGCGGAGTAACAGCAGGCGCGAAGGTCTTCACGAAAAGGGCCCCCTGGCCAAATGGTTCAACTTGCAAATTTTCCGATTGTTTTATTATGAAACTAGAATGTATTTGGCAGATTCTGAAAGTGATTGCGATCACTAGACTCTTTTGGTTGCTTTGGAATCGGATTTTGATAAAAATTCAGTGAAACTCGAAAAAATGTTTGGTGGGAGCGGACCAACAGCAGGCGAAGGTCTGCATGAAATGGGCTCCCCTGGCCAAATGGTTCAACTTGCAAATTTCCCGATTGTTTTAGTATGAAACTAGAATGTATTTGGCAGATTCTGAAAGTGATTGCGATCACTAGACTCTTTTGGTTGCTTTGGAATCGGATTTTGAAAAAAATTCAGTGAAACTCAAAAAAAGTTTGGGGGCGGAGTAACAGCAGGCGCGAAGGTCTTCACGAAAAGGGCCCCCTGGCCAAATGGTTCAACTTGCAAATTTCCCGATTGTTTTATTATGAAACTAGAATGTATTTGGCAGATTCTGAAAGTGATTGCGATCACTAGACTCTTTTGGTTGCTTTGGAATCGGATTTTGAAAAAAATTCAGTGAAACTCGAAAAAATGTTTGGTGGGTGCGGACCAACAGCAGGCGAAGGTCTGCATGAAATGGGCTCCCCTGGCCAAATGGTTCAACTTGCAAATTTCCCGATTGTTTTAGTATGAAACTAGAATGTATTTGGCAGATTCTGAAAGTGATTGCGATCACCAGACTCTTTTGGTTGCTTTGGAATCGGATTTTGAAAAAAATTCAGTGAAACTCAAAAAAAGTTTGGGGGCAGAGTAACAGCAGGCGCGAAGGTCTTCACGAACAGGGCCCCCTGGCCAAATGGTTCAACTTGCAAATTTCCCGATTGTTTTATTATGAAACTAGAATGTATTTGGCAGATTCTGAAAGTGATTGCGATCACTGCGATCACTAGACTCTTTTGGTTGCTTTGGAATCGGATTTTGAAAAAAATTCAGTGAAACTCGAAAAAATGTTTGGTGAGAGCGGACCAACAGCAGGCGAAGGTCTGCATGAAATGGGCTCCCCTGGCCAAATGGTTCAACTTGCAAATTTCCCGATTGTTTTATTATGAAACTAGAATGTATTTGGCAGATTCTGAAAGTGATTGCGATCACTAGACTCTTTTGGCTGCTTTGGAATCGGATTTTGAAAAAAATTCAGTGAAACTCAAAAAAAGTTTGGGGGCAGAGTAACAGCAGGCGCGAAGGTCTTCACGAAAAGGGCCCCCTGGCCAAATGGTTCAACTTGCAAATTTCCCGATTGTTTTATTATGAAACTAGAGTGTATTTGGCAGATTCTGAAAGTGATTGCGATCACTAGACTCTTTTGGTTGCTTTGGAATCGGATTTTGAAAAAAATTCAGTGAAACTCGAAAAAATGTTTGGTGGGAGCGGACCAACAGCAGGCGAAGGTCTGCATGAAATGGGCTCCCCTGGCAAATGGTTAAACTTGCAAATTTCCCGATTGTTTTATTATGAAACTAGAATGTATTTGGCAGATTCTGAAAGTGATTGCGATCACTAGACTCTTTTGGTTGCTTTGGAATCGGATTTTGAAAAAAATTCAGTGAAACTCAAAAAAAGTTTGAGGGCGGAGTAACAGCAGGCGCGAAGGTCTTTACGAAAAGGGCCCCCTGGCCAAATGGATCAACTTGCAAATTTCCCGATTGTTTTATTGTGAAACTAGAATGTATTTGGCAGATTCTGAAAGTGATTGCGATCACTAGACTCTTTTGGTTGCTTTGGAATCGGATTTTGAAAAAAATTCAGTGAAACTCGAAAAAATGTTTGGTGGGAGCGGACCAACAGCAGGCGAAGGTCTGCATGAAATGGGCTCCCCTGGCCAAATGGTTCAACTTGCAAATTTCACGATTGTTTTATTATGAAACTAGAATGTATTTGGCAGATTCTGAAAGTGATTGCGATCACTAGACTCTTTTGGTTGCTTTGGAATCGGATTTTGAAAAAAATTCAGTGAAACTCAAAAAAAGTTTGGGGGCGGAGTAACAGCAGGCGCGAAGGTCTTCACGAAAAGGGCCCCCTGGCCAAATGGTTCAACTTGCAAATTTCCCGATTGTTTTATTATGAAACTAGAATGTATTTGGCAGATTCTGAAAGTGATTGCGATCACTAGACTCTTTTGGTTGCTTTGGAATCGGATTTTGATAAAAATTCAGTGAAACTCGAAAAAATGTTTGGTGGGAGCGGACCAACAGCAGGCGAAGGTCTGCATGAAATGGGCTCCCCTGGCCAAATGGTTCAACTTGCAAATTTCCCGATTGTTTTAGTATGAAACTAGAATGTATTTGGCAGATTCTGAAAGTGATTGCGATCACTAGACTCTTTTGGTTGCTTTGGAATCGGATTTTGAAAAAAATTCAGTGAAACTCAAAAAA
Organism: Salticus scenicus; assembly: GCA_963930645.1. Taxonomy (NCBI): domain Eukaryota; kingdom Metazoa; phylum Arthropoda; class Arachnida; order Araneae; family Salticidae; genus Salticus; species Salticus scenicus. The sequence continues at coordinate 306,341,863 of OZ005651.1, read as the reverse complement.
AGTTTGGGGGCGGAGTAACAGCAGGCGCGAAGGTCTTCACGAAAAGGGCCCCCTGGCCAAATGGTTCAACTTGCAAATTTCCCGATTGTTTTATTATGAAACTAGAATGTATTTGGCAGATTCTGAAAGTGATTGCGATCACTAGACTCTTTTGGTTGCTTTGGAATCGGATTTTGAAAAAAATTCAGTGAAACTCGAAAAAATGTTTGGTGGGTGCGGACCAACAGCAGGCGAAGGTCTGCATGAAATGGGCTCCCCTGGCCAAATGGTTCAACTTGCAAATTTCCCGATTGTTTTAGTATGAAACTAGAATGTATTTGGCAGATTCTGAAAGTGATTGCGATCACCAGACTCTTTTGGTTGCTTTGGAATCGGATTTTGAAAAAAATTCAGTGAAACTCAAAAAAAGTTTGGGGGCAGAGTAACAGCAGGCGCGAAGGTCTTCACGAACAGGGCCCCCTGGCCAAATGGTTCAACTTGCAAATTTCCCGATTGTTTTATTATGAAACTAGAATGTATTTGGCAGATTCTGAAAGTGATTGCGATCACTGCGATCACTAGACTCTTTTGGTTGCTTTGGAATCGGATTTTGAAAAAAATTCAGTGAAACTCGAAAAAATGTTTGGTGAGAGCGGACCAACAGCAGGCGAAGGTCTGCATGAAATGGGCTCCCCTGGCCAAATGGTTCAACTTGCAAATTTCCCGATTGTTTTATTATGAAACTAGAATGTATTTGGCAGATTCTGAAAGTGATTGCGATCACTAGACTCTTTTGGCTGCTTTGGAATCGGATTTTGAAAAAAATTCAGTGAAACTCAAAAAAAGTTTGGGGGCAGAGTAACAGCAGGCGCGAAGGTCTTCACGAAAAGGGCCCCCTGGCCAAATGGTTCAACTTGCAAATTTCCCGATTGTTTTATTATGAAACTAGAATGTATTTGGCAGATTCTGAAAGTGATTGCGATCACTAGACTCTTTTGGTTGCTTTGGAATCGGATTTTGAAAAAAATTCAGTGAAACTCGAAAAAATGTTTGGTGGGTGCGGACCAACAGCAGGCGAAGGTCTGCATGAAATGGGCTCCCCTGGCCAAATGGTTCAACTTGCAAATTTCCCGATTGTTTTAGTATGAAACTAGAATGTATTTGGCAGATTCTGAAAGTGATTGCGATCACCAGACTCTTTTGGTTGCTTTGGAATGGGATTTTGAAAAAAATTCAGTGAAACTCAAAAAAAGTTTGGGGGCAGAGTAACAGCAGGCGCGAAGGTCTTCACGAAAAGGGCCCCCTGGCCAAATGGTTCAACTTGCAAATTTCCCGATTGTTTTATTATGAAACTAGAGTGTATTTGGCAGATTCTGAAAGTGATTGGGATCACTAGACTCGTTTGGTTGCTTTGGAATCGGATTTTGAAAAAAATTCAGTGAAACTCGAAAAAATGTTTGGTGGGAGCGGACCAACAGCAGGCGAAGGTCTGCATGAAATGGGCTCCCCTGGCCAAATGGTTCAACTTGCAAATTTCCCGATTGTTTTATTATGAAACTAGAATGTATTTGGCAGATTCTGAAAGTGATTGCGATCACTAGACTCTTTTGGTTGCTTTGGAATCGGATTTTGAAAAAAATTCAGTGAAACTCGAAAAAATGTTTGGTGGGAGCGGACCAACAGCAGGCGAAGGTCTGCATGAAATGGGCTCCCCTGGCCAAATGGTTCAACTTGCAAATTTCACGATTGTTTTATTATGAAACTAGAATGTATTTGGCAGATTCTGAAAGTGATTGCGATCACTAGACTCTTTTGGTTGCTTTGGAATCGGATTTTGAAAAAAATTCAGTGAAACTCAAAAAAAGTTTGGGGGCGGAGTAACAGCAGGCGCGAAGGTCTTCACGAAAAGGGCCCCCTGGCCAAATGGTTCAACTTGCAAATTTCCCGATTGTTTTATTATGAAACTAGAATGTATTTGGCAGATTCTGAAAGTGATTGCGATCACTAGACTCTTTTGGTTGCTTTGGAATCGGATTTTGATAAAAATTCAGTGAAACTCGAAAAAATGTTTGGTGGGAGCGGACCAACAGCAGGCGAAGGTCTGCATGAAATGGGCTCCCCTGGCCAAATGGTTCAACTTGCAAATTTCCCGATTGTTTTAGTATGAAACTAGAATGTATTTGGCAGATTCTGAAAGTGATTGCGATCACTAGACTCTTTTGGTTGCTTTGGAATCGGATTTTGAAAAAAATTCAGTGAAACTCAAAAAAAGTTTGGGGGCGGAGTAACAGCAGGCGCGAAGGTCTTCACGAAAAGGGCCCCCTGGCCAAATGGTTCAACTTGCAAATTTCCCGATTGTTTTATTATGAAACTAGAATGTATTTGGCAGATTCTGAAAGTGATTGCGATCACTAGACTCTTTTGGTTGCTTTGGAATCGGATTTTGAAAAAAATTCAGTGAAACTCGAAAAAATGTTTGGTGGGTGCGGACCAACAGCAGGCGAAGGTCTGCATGAAATGGGCTCCCCTGGCCAAATGGTTCAACTTGCAAATTTCCCGATTGTTTTAGTATGAAACTAGAATGTATTTGGCAGATTCTGAAAGTGATTGCGATCACCAGACTCTTTTGGTTGCTTTGGAATCGGATTTTGAAAAAAATTCAGTGAAACTCAAAAAAAGTTTGGGGGCAGAGTAACAGCAGGCGCGAAGGTCTTCACGAACAGGGCCCCCTGGCCAAATGGTTCAACTTGCAAATTTCCCGATTGTTTTATTATGAAACTAGAATGTATTTGGCAGATTCTGAAAGTGATTGCGATCACTGCGATCACTAGACTCTTTTGGTTGCTTTGGAATCGGATTTTGAAAAAAATTCAGTGAAACTCGAAAAAATGTTTGGTGAGAGCGGACCAACAGCAGGCGAAGGTCTGCATGAAATGGGCTCCCCTGGCCAAATGGTTCAACTTGCAAATTTCCCGATTGTTTTATTATGAAACTAGAATGTATTTGGCAGATTCTGAAAGTGATTGCGATCACTAGACTCTTTTGGCTGCTTTGGAATCGGATTTTGAAAAAAATTCAGTGAAACTCAAAAAAAGTTTGGGGGCAGAGTAACAGCAGGCGCGAAGGTCTTCACGAAAAGGGCCCCCTGGCCAAATGGTTCAACTTGCAAATTTCCCGATTGTTTTATTATGAAACTAGAGTGTATTTGGCAGATTCTGAAAGTGATTGCGATCACTAGACTCTTTTGGTTGCTTTGGAATCGGATTTTGAAAAAAATTCAGTGAAACTCGAAAAAATGTTTGGTGGGAGCGGACCAACAGCAGGCGAAGGTCTGCATGAAATGGGCTCCCCTGGCAAATGGTTCAACTTGCAAATTTCCCGATTGTTTTATTATGAAACTAGAATGTATTTGGCAGATTCTGAAAGTGATTGCGATCACTAGACTCTTTTGGTTGCTTTGGAATCGGATTTTGAAAAAAATTCAGTGAAACTCAAAAAAAGTTTGGGGGCGGAGTAACAGCAGGCGCGAAGGTCTTCACGAAAATGGCCTCCTGGCCAAATGGTTAAACTTACAAATTTCCCGATTGTTTTATTATGAAACTAGAATGTATTTGGCAGATTCTGAAAGTGATTGCGATCACTAGACTCTTTTGGTTGCTTTGGAATCGGATTTTGAAAAAAATTCAGTGAAACTCAAAAAAAGTTTGAGGGCGGAGTAACAGCAGGCGCGAAGGTCTTTACGAAAAGGGCCCCCTGGCCAAATGGATCAACTTGCAAATTTCCCGATTGTTTTATTGTGAAACTAGAATGTATTTGGCAGATTCTGAAAGTGATTGCGATCACTAGACTCTTTTGGTTGCTTTGGAATCGGATTTTGAAAAAAATTCAGTGAAACTCGAAAAAATGTTTGGTGGGAGCGGACCAACAGCAGGCGAAGGTCTGCATGAAATGGGCTCCCCTGGCCAAATGGTTCAACTTGCAAATTTCACGATTGTTTTATTATGAAACTAGAATGTATTTGGCAGATTCTGAAAGTGATTGCGATCACTAGACTCTTTTGGTTGCTTTGGAATCGGATTTTGAAAAAAATTCAGTGAAACTCAAAAAAAGTTTGGGGGCGGAGTAACAGCAGGCGCGAAGGTCTTCACGAAAAGGGCCCCCTGGCCAAATGGTTCAACTTGCAAATTTCCCGATTGTTTTATTATGAAACTAGAATGTATTTGGCAGATTCTGAAAGTGATTGCGATCACTAGACTCTTTTGGTTGCTTTGGAATCGGATTTTGATAAAAATTCAGTGAAACTCGAAAAAATGTTTGGTGGGAGCGGACCAACAGCAGGCGAAGGTCTGCATGAAATGGGCTCCCCTGGCCAAATGGTTCAACTTGCAAATTTCCCGATTGTTTTAGTATGAAACTAGAATGTATTTGGCAGATTCTGAAAGTGATTGCGATCACTAGACTCTTTTGGTTGCTTTGGAATCGGATTTTGAAAAAAATTCAGTGAAACTCAAAAAAAGTTTGGGGAAGGAGTAACAGCAGGCGCGAAGGTCTTCACGAAAAGGGCCCCCTGGCCAAATGGTTCAACTTGCAAATTTCCCGATTGTTTTATTATGAAACTAGAATGTATTTGGCAGATTCTGAAAGTGATTGCGATCACTAGACTCTTTTGGTTGCTTTGGAATCGGATTTTGAAAAAAATTCAGTGAAACTCGAAAAAATGTTTGGTGGGTGCGGACCAACAGCAGGCGAAGGTCTGCATGAAATGGGCTCCCCTGGCCAAATGGTTCAACTTGCAAATTTCCCGATTGTTTTAGTATGAAACTAGAATGTATTTGGCAGATTCTGAAAGTGATTGCGATCACCAGACTCTTTTGGTTGCTTTGGAATCGGATTTTGAAAAAAATTCAGTGAAACTCAAAAAAAGTTTGGGGGCAGAGTAACAGCAGGCGCGAAGGTCTTCACGAACAGGTCCCCCTGGCCAAATGGTTCAACTTGCAAATTTCCCGATTGTTTTATTATGAAACTAGAATGTATTTGGCAGATTCTGAAAGTGATTGCGATCACTGCGATCACTAGACTCTTTTGGTTGCTTTGGAATCGGATTTTGAAAAAAATTCAGTGAAACTCGAAAAAATGTTTGGTGAGAGCGGACCAACAGCAGGCGAAGGTCTGCATGAAATGGGCTCCCCTGGCCAAATGGTTCAACTTGCAAATTTCCCGATTGTTTTATTATGAAACTAGAATGTATTTGGCAGATTCTGAAAGTGATTGCGATCACTAGACTCTTTTGGCTGCTTTGGAATCGGATTTTGAAAAAAATTCAGTGAAACTCAAAAAAAGTTTGGGGGCAGAGTAACAGCAGGCGCGAAGGTCTTCACGAAAAGGGCCCCCTGGCCAAATGGTTCAACTTGCAAATTTCCCGATTGTTTTATTATGAAACTAGAGTGTATTTGGCAGATTCTGAAAGTGATTGCGATCACTAGACTCTTTTGGTTGCTTTGGAATCGGATTTTGAAAAAAATTCAGTGAAACTCGAAAAAATGTTTGGTGGGAGCGGACCAACAGCAGGCGAAGGTCTGCATGAAATGGGCTCCCCTGGCAAATGGTTCAACTTGCAAATTTCCCGATTGTTTTATTATGAAACTAGAATGTATTTGGCAGATTCTGAAAGTGATTGCGATCACTAGACTCTTTTGGTTGCTTTGGAATCGGATTTTGAAAAAAATTCAGTGAAACTCAAAAAAAGTTTGGGGGCGGAGTAACAGCAGGCGCGAAGGTCTTCACGAAAATGGCCTCCTGGCCAAATGGTTAAACTTGCAAATTTCCCGATTGTTTTATTATGAAACTAGAATGTATTTGGCAGATTCTGAAAGTGATTGCGATCACTAGACTCTTTTGGTTGCTTTGGAATCGGATTTTGAAAAAAATTCAGTGAAACTCAAAAAAAGTTTGAGGGCGGAGTAACAGCAGGCGCGAAGGTCTTTACGAAAAGGGCCCCCTGGCCAAATGGATCAACTTGCAAATTTCCCGATTGTTTTATTGTGAAACTAGAATGTATTTGGCAGATTCTGAAAGTGATTGCGATCACTAGACTCTTTTGGTTGCTTTGGAATCGGATTTTGAAAAAAATTCAGTGAAACTCAAAAAAAGTTTGGGGGCGGAGTAACAGCAGGCGCGAAGGTCTTCACGAAAATGGCCTCCTGGCCAAATGGTTCAACTTGCAAATTTCCCGATTGTTTTAGTATGAAACTAGAATGTATTTGGCAGATTCTGAAAGTGATTGCGATCACCAGACTCTTTTGGTTGCTTTGGAATCGGATTTTGAAAAAAATTCAGTGAAACTCAAAAAAAGTTTGGGGGCAGAGTAACAGCAGGCGCGAAGGTCTTCACGAACAGGTCCCCCTGGCCAAATGGTTCAACTTGCAAATTTCCCGATTGTTTTATTATGAAACTAGAATGTATTTGGCAGATTCTGAAAGTGATTGCGATCACTGCGATCACTAGACTCTTTTGGTTGCTTTGGAATCGGATTTTGAAAAAAATTCAGTGAAACTCGAAAAAATGTTTGGTGAGAGCGGACCAACAGCAGGCGAAGGTCTGCATGAAATGGGCTCCCCTGGCCAAATGGTTCAACTTGCAAATTTCCCGATTGTTTTATTATGAAACTAGAATGTATTTGGCAGATTCTGAAAGTGATTGCGATCACTAGACTCTTTTGGCTGCTTTGGAATCGGATTTTGAAAAAAATTCAGTGAAACTCAAAAAAAGTTTGGGGGCAGAGTAACAGCAGGCGCGAAGGTCTTCACGAAAAGGGCCCCCTGGCCAAATGGTTCAACTTGCAAATTTCCCGATTGTTTTATTATGAAACTAGAGTGTATTTGGCAGATTCTGAAAGTGATTGCGATCACTAGACTCTTTTGGTTGCTTTGGAATCGGATTTTGAAAAAAATTCAGTGAAACTCGAAAAAATGTTTGGTGGGAGCGGACCAACAGCAGGCGAAGGTCTGCATGAAATGGGCTCCCCTGGCAAATGGTTCAACTTGCAAATTTCCCGATTGTTTTATTATGAAACTAGAATGTATTTGGCAGATTCTGAAAGTGATTGCGATCACTAGACTCTTTTGGTTGCTTTGGAATCGGATTTTGAAAAAAATTCAGTGAAACTCAAAAAAAGTTTGGGGGCGGAGTAACAGCAGGCGCGAAGGTCTTCACGAAAATGGCCTCCTGGCCAAATGGTTAAACTTGCAAATTTCCCGATTGTTTTATTATGAAACTAGAATGTATTTGGCAGATTCTGAAAGTGATTGCGATCACTAGACTCTTTTGGTTGCTTTGGAATCGGATTTTGAAAAAAATTCAGTGAAACTCAAAAAAAGTTTGAGGGCGGAGTAACAGCAGGCGCGAAGGTCTTTACGAAAAGGGCCCCCTGGCCAAATGGATCAACTTGCAAATTTCCCGATTGTTTTATTGTGAAACTAGAATGTATTTGGCAGATTCTGAAAGTGATTGCGATCACTAGACTCTTTTGGTTGCTTTGGAATCGGATTTTGAAAAAAATTCAGTGAAACTCGAAAAAATGTTTGGTGGGAGCGGACCAACAGCAGGCGAAGGTCTGCATGAAATGGGCTCCCCTGGCCAAATGGTTCAACTTGCAAATTTCACGATTGTTTTATTATGAAACTAGAATGTATTTGGCAGATTCTGAAAGTGATTGCGATCACTAGACTCTTTTGGTTGCTTTGGAATCGGATTTTGAAAAAAATTCAGTGAAACTCAAAAAAAGTTTGGGGGCGGAGTAACAGCAGGCGCGAAGGTCTTCACGAAAAGGGCCCCCCGGCCAAATGGTTCAACTTGCAAATTTCCCGATTGTTTTATTATGAAACTAGAATGTATTTGGCAGATTCTGAAAGTGATTGCGATCACTAGACTCTTTTGGTTGCTTTGGAATCGGATTTTGATAAAAATTCAGTGAAACTCGAAAAAATGTTTGGTGGGTGCGGACCAACAGCAGGCGAAGGTCTGCATGAAATGGGCTCCCCTGGCCAAATGGTTCAACTTGCAAATTTCCCGATTGTTTTAGTATGAAACTAGAATGTATTTGGCAGATTCTGAAAGTGATTGCGATCACCAGACTCTTTTGGTTGCTTTGGAATGGGATTTTGAAAAAAATTCAGTGAAACTCAAAAAAAGTTTGGGGGCAGAGTAACAGCAGGCGCGAAGGTCTTCACGAAAAGGGCCCCCTGGCCAAATGGTTCAACTTGCAAATTTCCCGATTGTTTTATTATGAAACTAGAGTGTATTTGGCAGATTCTGAAAGTGATTGGGATCACTAGACTCCTTTGGTTGCTTTGGAATCGGATTTTGAAAAAAATTCAGTGAAACTCGAAAAAATGTTTGGTGGGAGCGGACCAACAGCAGGCGAAGGTCTGAATGAAATGGGCTCCCCTGGCCAAATGGTTCAACTTGCAAATTTCACGATTGTTTTATTATGAAACTAGAATGTATTTGGCAGATTCTGAAAGTGATTGCGATCACTAGACTCTTTTGGTTGCTTTGGAATCGGATTTTGAAAAAAATTCAGTGAAACTCAAAAAAAGTTTGGGGGCGGAGTAACAGCAGGCGCGAAGGTCTTCACGAAAAGGGCCCCCTGGCCAAATGGTTCAACTTGCAAATTTCTCGATTGTTTTATTATGAAACTAGAATGTATTTGGCAGATTCTGAATGTGATTGCGATCACTAGACTCTTTTGGTTGCTTTGGAATCGGATTTTGAAAAAAATTCAGTGAAACTCGAAAAAATGTTTGGTGGGAGCGGACCAACAGCAGGCGAAGGTCTGCATCAAATGGGCTCCCCTGGCTAAATGGTTCAACTTGCAAATTTCCCGATTGTTTTATTATGAAACTAGAATGTATTTGGCAGATTCTGAAAGTGATTGCGATCACTAGACTCTTTTGGTTGCTTTGGAATCGGATTTTGAAAAAAATTCAGTGAAACTCAAAAAAAGTTTGGGGGCAGAATAACAGCAGGCGCGAAGGTCTTCACGAAAAGGGCCCCCTGGCCAAATGGTTCAACTTGCAAATTTCCCGATTGTTTTATTATGAAACTAGAGTGTATTTGGCAGATTCTGAAAGTGATTGCGATCACTAGACTCTTTTGGTTGCTTTGGAATCGGATTTTGAAAAAAATTCAGTGAAACTCGAAAAAATGTTTGGTGGGAGCGGACCAACAGCAGGCGAAGGTCTGCATGAAATGGGCGCCCCTGGCCAAATGGTTCAACTTGCAAATTTCCCGATTGTTTTATTATGAAACTAGAATGTATTTGGCAGATTCTGAAAGTGATTGCGATCACTAGACTCTTTTGGTTGCTTTGGAATCGGATTTTGAAAAAAATTCAGTGAAACTCGAAAAAAAGTTTGGTGGGAGCGGATGAACAGCAGGCGAAGGTCTGCATGAAATGGGCTCCCCTGGCCAAATGGTTCAACTTGCAAATTTCCCGATTGTTTTATTATGAAACTAGAATGTATTTGGCAGATGCTGAAAGTGATTGCGATCACTAGACTCTTTTGGTTGCTTTGGAATCGGATTTTGAAAAAAATTCAGTGAAACTCGAAAAAATGTTTGGTGGGAGCGGACCAACAGCAGGCGAAGGTCTGCATGAAATGGGCTCCCCTGGCCAAATGGTTCAACTTGCAAATTTCCCGATTGTTTTATTATGAAACTAGAATGTATTTGGCAGATTCTGAAAGTGATTGCGATCACTAGACTCTTTTGGTTGCTTTGGAATCGGATTTTGAAAAAAATTCAGTGAAACTCGAAAAAATGTTTGGTGGGAGCGGACCAACAGCAGGCGAAGGTCTGCATGAAATGGGCTCCCCTGGCCAAATGGTTCAACTTGCAAATTTCCCGATTGTTTTATTATGAAACTAGAATGTATTTGGCAGATTCTGAAAGTGATTGCGATCACTAGACTCTTTTGGTTGCTTTGGAATCGGATTTTGAAAAAAAATCAGTGAAACTCAAAAAAAGTTTGGGGGCGGAGTAACAGCAGGCGCAAAGGTCTTCACGAAAAGGGCCCCCTGGCCAAATGGTTCAACTTGCAAATTTCCCGATTGTTTTATTATGAAACTAGAATGTATTTGGCAGATTCTGAAAGTGATTGCGATCATTAGACTCTTTTGGTTGCATTGGAATCGGATTTTGAAAAAAATTCAGTGAAACTCGAAAATGTTTGGTGGGAGCGGACCAACAGCAGGCGAAGGTCTGCATGAAATGGGCTCCCCTGGCCAAATGGTTCAACTTGCAAATTTCCCGATTGTTTTATTATGAAACTAGAATGTATTTGGCAGATTCTGAAAGTGATTGCGATCACTAGACTCTTTTGGTTGCTTTGGAATCGGATTTTGAAAAAAATTCAGTGAAACTCAAAAAAAGTTTGGGGGCGGAGTAACAGCAGGCGCGAAGGTCTTTACGAAAAGGGCCCCCTGGCCAAATGGATCAACTTGCAAATTTCCCGATTGTTTTATTGTGAAACTAGAATGTATTTGGCAGATTCTGAAAGTGATTGCGATCACTAGACTCCTTTGGTTGCTTTGGAATCGGATTTTGAAAAAAATTCAGTGAAACTCGAAAAAATGTTTGGTGGGAGCGGACCAACAGCAGGCGAAGGTCTGCATCAAATGGGCTCCCCTGGCTAAATGGTTCAACTTGCAAATTTCCCGATTGTTTTATTATGAAACTAGAATGTATTTGGCAGATTCTGAAAGTGATTGCGATCACTAGACTCTTTTGGTTGCTTTGGAATCGGATTTTGAAAAAAATTCAGTGAAACTCAAAAAAAGTTTGGGGGCAGAATAACAGCAGGCGCGAAGGTCTTCACGAAAAGGGCCCCCTGGCCAAATGGTTCAACTTGCAAATTTCCCGATTGTTTTATTATGAAACTAGAGTGTATTTGGCAGATTCTGAAAGTGATTGCGATCACTAGACTCTTTTGGTTGCTTTGGAATCGGATTTTGAAAAAAATTCAGTGAAACTCGAAAAAATGTTTGGTGGGAGCGGACCAACAGCAGGCGAAGGTCTGCATGAAATGGGCGCCCCTGGCCAAATGGTTCAACTTGCAAATTTCCCGATTGTTTTATTATGAAACTAGAATGTATTTGGCAGATTCTGAAAGTGATTGCGATCACTAGACTCTTTTGGTTGCTTTGGAATCGGATTTTGAAAAAAATTCAGTGAAACTCGAAAAAAAGTTTGGTGGGAGCGGATGAACAGCAGGCGAAGGTCTGCATGAAATGGGCTCCCCTGGCCAAATGGTTCAACTTGCAAATTTCCCGATTGTTTTATTATGAAACTAGAATGTATTTGGCAGATGCTGAAAGTGATTGCGATCACTAGACTCTTTTGGTTGCTTTGGAATCGGATTTTGAAAAAAATTCAGTGAAACTCGAAAAAATGTTTGGTGGGAGCGGACCAACAGCAGGCGAAGGTCTGCATGAAATGGGCTCCCCTGGCCAAATGGTTCAACTTGCAAATTTCCCGATTGTTTTATTATGAAACTAGAATGTATTTGGCAGATTCTGAAAGTGATTGCGATCACTAGACTCTTTTGGTTGCTTTGGAATCGGATTTTGAAAAAAATTCAGTGAAACTCGAAAAAATGTTTGGTGGGAGCGGACCAACAGCAGGCGAAGGTCTGCATGAAATGGGCTCCCCTGGCCAAATGGTTCAACTTGCAAATTTCCCGATTGTTTTATTATGAAACTAGAATGTATTTGGCAGATTCTGAAAGTGATTGCGATCACTAGACTCTTTTGGTTGCTTTGGAATCGGATTTTGAAAAAAAATCAGTGAAACTCAAAAAAAGTTTGGGGGCGGAGTAACAGCAGGCGCAAAGGTCTTCACGAAAAGGGCCCCCTGGCCAAATGGTTCAACTTGCAAATTTCCCGATTGTTTTATTATGAAACTAGAATGTATTTGGCAGATTCTGAAAGTGATTGCGATCATTAGACTCTTTTGGTTGCATTGGAATCGGATTTTGAAAAAAATTCAGTGAAACTCGAAAATGTTTGGTGGGAGCGGACCAACAGCAGGCGAAGGTCTGCATGAAATGGGCTCCCCTGGCCAAATGGTTCAACTTGCAAATTTCCCGATTGTTTTATTATGAAACTAGAATGTATTTGGCAGAGTCTGAAAGTGATTGCGATCACTAGACTCTTTCGGTTGCTTTGTAATCGGATTTTGAAAAAAATTCAGTGAAACTCAAAAAAAGTTTGGGGGCGGAGTAACAGCAGGCGCGAAGGTCTTCACGAAAAGGGCCAAATGGTTCAACTTGCAAATTTCCCGATTGTTTTATTATGAAACTAGAATGTATTTGGCAGATTCTGAAAGTGATTGCGATCACTAGACTCTTTTGGTTGCTTTGGAATCGGATTTTGAAAAAAATTCAGTGAAACTCGAAAAAATGTTTGGTGGGAGCGGACCAACAGCAGGCGAAGGTCTGCATGAAATGGGCTCCCCTGGCCAAATGGTTCAACTTGCAAATTTCCCGATTGTTTTATTATGAAACTAGAATGTATTTGGCAGATTCTGAAAGCGATTGCGATCACTAGACTCTTTTGGTTGCTTTGGAATCGGATTTTGAAAAAAATTCAGTGAAACTCAAAAAAAGTTTGGGGGCGGAGTAACAGCAGGCGCGAAGGTCTTCACGAAAAGGGCCCCCTGACCAAATGGTTCAACTTGGAAATTTCCCGATTGTTTTATTATGAAACTAGAATGTATTTGGCAGATTCTGAAAGTGATTGCGATCACTAGACTCTTTTGGTTGCTTTGGAATCGGATTTTGAAAAAAATTCAGTGAAACTCGAAAAAAAGTTTGGTGGGAGCGGACCAACAGCAGGCGAAGGTCTGCATGAAATGGGCTCCCCTGGCCAAATGGTTCAATTTGCAAATTTCCCGATTGTTTTATTATGAAACTAGAATGTATTTGGCAGATGCTGAAAGTGATTGCGATCACTAGACTCTTTTGGTTGCTTTGGAATCGGATTTTGAAAAAAATTCAGTGAAACTCGAAAAAATGTTTGGTGGGAGCGGACCAACAGCAGGTGAAGGTCTGCATGAAATGGGCTCCCCTGGCCAAATGGTTCAACTTGCAAATTTCCCGATTGTTTTATTATGAAACTAGAATGTATTTGGCAGATGCTGAAAGTGATTGCGATCACTAGACTCTTTTGGTTGCTTTGGAATCGGATTTTGAAAAAAATTCAGTGAAACTCGAAAAAATGTTTGGTGGGAGCAGACCAACAGCAGGCGAAGGTCTGCATGAAATGGGCTCCCCTGGCCAAATGGTTCAACTTGCAAATTTCCCGATTGTTTTATTATGAAACTAGAATGTATTTGGCAGATTCTGAAAGTGATTGCGATCACTAGACTCTTTTGGTTGCTTTGGAATCGGATTTTGAAAAAAATTCAGTGAAACTCGAAAAAATGTTTGGTGGGAGCGGACCAACAGCAGGCGAAGGTCTGCATGAAATGGGCTCCCCTGGCCAAATGGTTCAACTTGCAAATTTCCCGATTGTTTTATTATGAAACTAGAATGTATTTGGCAGATTCTGAAAGTGATTGCGATCACTAGACTCTTTTGGTTGCTTTGGAATCGGATTTTGAAAAAAAATCAGTGAAACTCAAAAAAAGTTTGGGGGCGTAGTAACAGCAGGCGCAAAGGTCTTCACGAAAAGGGCCCCCTGGCCAAATGGTTCAACTTGCAAATTTCCCGATTGTTTTATTATGAAACTAGAATGTATTTGGCAGATTCTGAAAGTGATTGCGATCACTAGACTCTTTTGGTTGCATTGGAATCGGATTTTGAAAAAAATTCAGTGAAACTCGAAAATGTTTGGTGGGAGCGGACCAACAGCAGGCGAAGGTCTGCATGAAATGGGCTCCCCTGGCCAAATGGTTCAACTTGCAAATTTCCCGATTGTTTTATTATGAAACTAGAATGTATTTCGCAGAGTCTGAAAGTGATTGCGATCACTAGACTCTTTTGGTTGCTTTGGAATCGGATTTTGAAAAAAATTCAGTGAAACTCAAAAAAAGTTTGGGGGCGGAGTAACAGCAGGCGCGAAGGTCTTTACGAAAAGGGCCCCCTGGCCAAATGGATCAACTTGCAAATTTCCCGATTGTTTTATTGTGAAACTAGAATGTATTTGGCAGATTCTGAAAGTGATTGCGATCACTAGACTCCTTTGGTTGCTTTGGAATCGGATTTTGAAAAAAATTCAGTGAAACTCGAAAAAATGTTTGGTGGGAGCGGACCAACAGCAGGCGAAGGTCTGAATGAAATGGGCTCCCCTGGCCAAATGGTTCAACTTGCAAATTTCACGATTGTTTTATTATGAAACTAGAATGTATTTGGCAGATTCTGAAAGTGATTGCGATCACTAGACTCTTTTGGTTGCTTTGGAATCGGATTTTGAAAAAAATTCAGTGAAACTCAAAAAAAGTTTGGGGGCGGAGTAACAGCAGGCGCGAAGGTCTTCACGAAAAGGGCCCCCTGGCCAAATGGTTCAACTTGCAAATTTCTCGATTGTTTTATTATGAAACTAGAATGTATTTGGCAGATTCTGAATGTGATTGCGATCACTAGACTCTTTTGGTTGCTTTGGAATCGGATTTTGAAAAAAATTCAGTGAAACTTTAAAAAATGTTTGGTGGGAGCGGACCAACAGCAGGCGAAGGTCTGCATCAAATGGGCTCCCCTGGCTAAATGGTTCAACTTGCAAATTTCCCGATTGTTTTATTATGAAACTAGAATGTATTTGGCAGATTCTGAAAGTGATTGCGATCACTAGACTCTTTTGGTTGCTTTGGAATCGGATTTTGAAAAAAATTCAGTGAAACTCAAAAAAAGTTTGGGGGCAGAATAACAGCAGGCGCGAAGGTCTTCACGAAAAGGGCCCCCTGGCCAAATGGTTCAACTTGCAAATTTCCCGATTGTTTTATTATGAAACTAGAGTGTATTTGGCAGATTCTGAAAGTGATTGCGATCACTAGACTCTTTTGGTTGCTTTGGAATCGGATTTTGAAAAAAATTCAGTGAAACTCGAAAAAATGTTTGGTGGGAGCGGACCAACAGCAGGCGAAGGTCTGCATGAAATGGGCGCCCCTGGCCAAATGGTTCAACTTGCAAATTTCCCGATTGTTTTATTATGAAACTAGAATGTATTTGGCAGATTCTGAAAGTGATTGCGATCACTAGACTCTTTTGGTTGCTTTGGAATCGGATTTTGAAAAAAATTCAGTGAAACTCGAAAAAAAGTTTGGTGGGAGCGGATGAACAGCAGGCGAAGGTCTGCATGAAATGGGCTCCCCTGGGCAAATGGTTCAACTTGCAAATTTCCCGATTGTTTTATTATGAAACTAGAATGTATTTGGCAGATGCTGAAAGTGATTGCGATCACTAGACTCTTTTGGTTGCTTTGGAATCGGATTTTGAAAAAAATTCAGTGAAACTCGAAAAAATGTTTGGTGGGAGCGGACCAACAGCAGGCGAAGGTCTGCATGAAATGGGCTCCCCTGGCCAAATGGTTCAACTTGCAAATTTCCCGATTGTTTTATTATGAAACTAGAATGTATTTGGCAGATTCTGAAAGTGATTGCGATCACTAGACTCTTTTGGTTGCTTTGGAATCGGATTTTGAAAAAAATTCAGTGAAACTCGAAAAAATGTTTGGTGGGAGCGGACCAACAGCAGGCGAAGGTCTGCATGAAATGGGCTCCCCTGGCCAAATGGTTCAACTTGCAAATTTCCCGATTGTTTTATTATGAAACTAGAATGTATTTGGCAGATTCTGAAAGTGATTGCGATCACTAGACTCTTTTGGTTGCTTTGGAATCGGATTTTGAAAAAAAATCAGTGAAACTCAAAAAAAGTTTGGGGGCGGAGTAACAGCAGGCGCAAAGGTCTTCACGAAAAGGGCCCCCTGGCCAAATGGTTCAACTTGCAAATTTCCCGATTGTTTTATTATGAAACTAGAATGTATTTGGCAGATTCTGAAAGTGATTGCGATCATTAGACTCTTTTGGTTGCATTGGAATCGGATTTTGAAAAAAATTCAGTGAAACTCGAAAATGTTTGGTGGGAGCGGACCAACAGCAGGCGAAGGTCTGCATGAAATGGGCTCCCCTGGCCAAATGGTCCAACTTGCAAATTTCCCGATTGTTTTATTATGAAACTAGAATGTATTTGGCAGATTCTGAAAGTGATTGCGATCACTAGACTCTTTTGGTTGCTTTGGAATCGGATTTTGAAAAAAATTCAGTGAAACTCAAAAAAAGTTTGGGGGCGGAGTAACAGCAGGCGCGAAGGTCTTTACGAAAAGGGCCCCCTGGCCAAATGGATCAACTTGCAAATTTCCCGATTGTTTTATTGTGAAACTAGAATGTATTTGGCAGATTCTGAAAGTGATTGCGATCACTAGACTCCTTTGGTTGCTTTGGAATCGGATTTTGAAAAAAATTCAGTGAAACTCGAAAAAATGTTTGGTGGGAGCGGACCAACAGCAGGCGAAGGTCTGAATGAAATGGGCTCCCCTGGCCAAATGGTTCAACTTGCAAATTTCACGATTGTTTTATTATGAAACTAGAATGTATTTGGCAGATTCTGAAAGTGATTGCGATCACTAGACTCTTTTGGTTGCTTTGGAATCGGATTTTGAAAAAAATTCAGTGAAACTCAAAAAAAGTTTGGGGGCGGAGTAACAGCAGGCGCGAAGGTCTTCACGAAAAGGGCCCCCTGGCCAAATGGTTCAACTTGCAAATTTCTCGATTGTTTTATTATGAAACTAGAATGTATTTGGCAGATTCTGAATGTGATTGCGATCACTAGACTCTTTTGGTTGCTTTGGAATCGGATTTTGAAAAAAATTCAGTGAAACTCGAAAAAATGTTTGGTGGGAGCGGACCAACAGCAGGCGAAGGTCTGCATCAAATGGGCTCCCCTGGCTAAATGGTTCAACTTGCAAATTTCCCGATTGTTTTATTATGAAACTAGAATGTATTTGGCAGATTCTGAAAGTGATTGCGATCACTAGACTCTTTTGGTTGCTTTGGAATCGGATTTTGAAAAAAATTCAGTGAAACTCAAAAAAAGTTTGGGGGCAGAATAACAGCAGGCGCGAAGGTCTTCACGAAAAGGGCCCCCTGGCCAAATGGTTCAACTTGCAAATTTCCCGATTGTTTTATTATGAAACTAGAGTGTATTTGGCAGATTCTGAAAGTGATTGCGATCACTAGACTCTTTTGGTTGCTTTGGAATCGGATTTTGAAAAAAATTCAGTGAAACTCGAAAAAATGTTTGGTGGGAGCGGACCAACAGCAGGCGAAGGTCTGCATGAAATGGGCGCCCCTGGCCAAATGGTTCAACTTGCAAATTTCCCGATTGTTTTATTATGAAACTAGAATGTATTTGGCAGATTCTGAAAGTGATTGCGATCACTAGACTCTTTTGGTTGCTTTGGAATCGGATTTTGAAAAAAATTCAGTGAAACTCGAAAAAAAGTTTGGTGGGAGCGGATGAACAGCAGGCGAAGGTCTGCATGAAATGGGCTCCCCTGGCCAAATGGTTCAACTTGCAAATTTCCCGATTGTTTTATTATGAAACTAGAATGTATTTGGCAGATGCTGAAAGTGATTGCGATCACTAGACTCTTTTGGTTGCTTTGGAATCGGATTTTGAAAAAAATTCAGTGAAACTCGAAAAAATGTTTGGTGGGAGCGGACCAACAGCAGGCGAAGGTCTGCATGAAATGGGCTCCCCTGGCCAAATGGTTCAACTTGCAAATTTCCCGATTGTTTTATTATGAAACTAGAATGTATTTGGCAGATTCTGAAAGTGATTGCGATCATTAGACTCTTTTGGTTGCATTGGAATCGGATTTTGAAAAAAATTCAGTGAAACTCGAAAATGTTTGGTGGGAGCGGACCAACAGCAGGCGAAGGTCTGCATGAAATGGGCTCCCCTGGCCAAATGGTTCAACTTGCAAATTTCCCGATTGTTTTATTATGAAACTAGAATGTATTTGGCAGAGTCTGAAAGTGATTGCGATCACTAGACTCTTTCGGTTGCTTTGTAATCGGATTTTGAAAAAAATTCAGTGAAACTCAAAAAAAGTTTGGGGGCGGAGTAACAGCAGGCGCGAAGGTCTTCACGAAAAGGGCCAAATGGTTCAACTTGCAAATTTCCCGATTGTTTTATTATGAAACTAGAATGTATTTGGCAGATTCTGAAAGTGATTGCGATCACTAGACTCTTTTGGTTGCTTTGGAATCGGATTTTGAAAAAAATTCAGTGAAACTCGAAAAAATGTTTGGTGGGAGCGGACCAACAGCAGGCGAAGGTCTGCATGAAATGGGCTCCCCTGGCCAAATGGTTCAACTTGCAAATTTCCCGATTGTTTTATTATGAAACTAGAATGTATTTGGCAGATTCTGAAAGCGATTGCGATCACTAGACTCTTTTGGTTGCTTTGGAATCGGATTTTGAAAAAAATTCAGTGAAACTCAAAAAAAGTTTGGGGGCGGAGTAACAGCAGGCGCGAAGGTCTTCACGAAAAGGGCCCCCTGACCAAATGGTTCAACTTGGAAATTTCCCGATTGTTTTATTATGAAACTAGAATGTATTTGGCAGATTCTGAAAGTGATTGCGATCACTAGACTCTTTTGGTTGCTTTGGAATCGGATTTTGAAAAAAATTCAGTGAAACTCGAAAAAAAGTTTGGTGGGAGCGGACCAACAGCAGGCGAAGGTCTGCATGAAATGGGCTCCCCTGGCCAAATGGTTCAATTTGCAAATTTCCCGATTGTTTTATTATGAAACTAGAATGTATTTGGCAGATGCTGAAAGTGATTGCGATCACTAGACTCTTTTGGTTGCTTTGGAATCGGATTTTGAAAAAAATTCAGTGAAACTCGAAAAAATGTTTGGTGGGAGCGGACCAACAGCAGGTGAAGGTCTGCATGAAATGGGCTCCCCTGGCCAAATGGTTCAACTTGCAAATTTCCCGATTGTTTTATTATGAAACTAGAATGTATTTGGCAGATGCTGAAAGTGATTGCGATCACTAGACTCTTTTGGTTGCTTTGGAATCGGATTTTGAAAAAAATTCAGTGAAACTCGAAAAAATGTTTGGTGGGAGCAGACCAACAGCAGGCGAAGGTCTGCATGAAATGGGCTCCCCTGGCCAAATGGTTCAACTTGCAAATTTCCCGATTGTTTTATTATGAAACTAGAATGTATTTGGCAGATTCTGAAAGTGATTGCGATCACTAGACTCTTTTGGTTGCTTTGGAATCGGATTTTGAAAAAAATTCAGTGAAACTCGAAAAAATGTTTGGTGGGAGCGGACCAACAGCAGGCGAAGGTCTGCATGAAATGGGCTCCCCTGGCCAAATGGTTCAACTTGCAAATTTCCCGATTGTTTTATTATGAAACTAGAATGTATTTGGCAGATTCTGAAAGTGATTGCGATCACTAGACTCTTTTGGTTGCTTTGGAATCGGATTTTGAAAAAAAATCAGTGAAACTCAAAAAAAGTTTGGGGGCGTAGTAACAGCAGGCGCAAAGGTCTTCACGAAAAGGGCCCCCTGGCCAAATGGTTCAACTTGCAAATTTCCCGATTGTTTTATTATGAAACTAGAATGTATTTGGCAGATTCTGAAAGTGATTGCGATCACTAGACTCTTTTGGTTGCATTGGAATCGGATTTTGAAAAAAATTCAGTGAAACTCGAAAATGTTTGGTGGGAGCGGACCAACAGCAGGCGAAGGTCTGCATGAAATGGGCTCCCCTGGCCAAATGGTTCAACTTGCAAATTTCCCGATTGTTTTATTATGAAACTAGAATGTATTTGGCAGAGTCTGAAAGTGATTGCGATCACTAGACTCTTTTGGTTGCTTTGGAATCGGATTTTGAAAAAAATTCAGTGAAACTCAAAAAAAGTTTGGGGGCGGAGTAACAGCAGGCGCGAAGGTCTTCACGAAAAGGGCCCCCTGGCCAAATGGTTCAACTTGCAAATTTCCCGATTGTTTTATTATGAAACTAGAATGTATTTGGCAGATTCTGAAAGTGATTGCGATCACTAGACTCTTTTGGTTGCTTTGGAATCGGATTTTGAAAAAAATTCAGTGAAACTCGAAAAAATGTTTGGTGGGAGCGGACCAACAGCAGGCGAAGGTCTGCATGAAATGGGCTCCCCTGGCCATATGGTTCAACTTGCAAATTTCCCGATTGTTTTATTATGAAACTAGAATGTATTTGGCAGATTCTGAAAGCGATTGCGATCACTAGACTCTTTTGGTTGCTTTGGAATCGGATTTTGAAAAAAATTCAGTGAAACTCAAAAAAAGTTTGGGGGCGGAGTAACAGCAGGCGCGAAGGTCTTCACGAAAAGGGCCCCCTGACCAAATGGTTCAACTTGGAAATTTCCCGATTGTTTTATTATGAAACTAGAATGTATTTGGCAGATTCTGAAAGTGATTGCGATCACTAGACTCTTTTGGTTGCTTTGGAATCGGATTTTGAAAAAAATTCAGTGAAACTCGAAAAAAAGTTTGGTGGGAGCGGACCAACAGCAGGCGAAGGTCTGCATGAAATGGGCTCCCCTGGCCAAATGGTTCAACTTGCAAATTTCCCGATTGTTTTATTATGAAACTGGAATGTATTTGGCAGATGCTGAAAGTGATTGCAATCACTAGACTCTTTTGGTTGCTTTGCAATCGGATTTTGAAAAAAATTCAGTGAAACTCAAAAAAAGTTTGGGGGCAGAGTAACAGCAGGCGCGAAGGTCTTCACGAAAAGGGCCCCCTGGCCAAATGGTTCAACTTGCAAATTTCCAGATTGTTTTATTATGAAACTAGAATGTATTTGGCAGATTCTGAAAGCGATTGCGATCACTAGACTCTTTTGGTTGCTTTGGAATCTGATTTTGAAAAAAATTCAGTGAAACTCAAAAAAAGTTTGGGGGCGGAGTAACAGCAGGCGCGAAGGTCTTCACGAAAAGGGCCCCCTGACCAAATGGTTCAACTTGCAAATTTCCCGATTGTTTTATTATGAAACTAGAATGTATTTGGCAGATTCTGAAAGTGATTGCGATCACTAGACTCTTTTGGTTGCTTTGGAATCGGATTTTGAAAAAAATTCAGTGAAACTCTAAAAAATGTTTGGTGGGAGCGGACCAACAGCAGGCGAAGGTCTGCATGAAATGGGCTCCCCTGGCCAAATGGTTCAACTTGCAAATTTCCCGATTGTTTTATTATGAAACTAGAATGTATTTGGCAGATTCTGAAAGTGATTGCGATCACTAGACTCTTTTGGTTGCTTTGGAATCGGATTTTGAAAAAAATTCAGTGAAACTCGAAAAAATGTTTGGTGGGAGCGGACCAACAGCAGGCGAAGGTCTGCATGAAATGGGCTCCCCTGGCCAAATGGTTCAACTTGCAAATTTCCCGATTGTTTTATTATGAAACTAGAATGTATTTGGCAGATTCTGAAAGTGATTGCGATCACTAGACTCTTTTGGTTGCTTTGGAATCGGATTTTGAAAAAAATTCAGTGAAACTCAAAAAAAGTTTGGGGGCGGAGTAACAGCAGGCGCAAAGGTCTTCACGAAAAGGGCCCCCTGGCCAAATGGTTCAACTTGCAAATTTCCCGATTGTTTTATTATGAAACTAGAATGTATTTGGCAGATTCTGAAAGTGATTGCGATCACTAGACTCTTTTGGTTGCTTTGGAATCGGATTTTGAAAAAAATTCAGTGAAACTCAAAAAAAGTTTGGGGGCGGAGTAACAGCAGGCGCAAAGGTCTTCACGAAAAGGGCCCCCTGGCCAAATGGTTCAACTTGCAAATTTCCCGATTGTTTTATTATGAAACTAGAATGTATTTGGCAGATTCTGAAAGTGATTGCGATCACTAGACTCTTTTGGTTGCTTTGGAATCGGATTTTGAAAAAAATTCAGTGAAACTCGAAAAAATGTTTGGTGGGAGCGGACCAACAGCAGGCGAAGGTCTGCATGAAATGGGCTCCCCTGGCCAAATGGTTCAACTTGCAAATTTCCAGATTGTTTTATTATGAAACTAGAATGTATTTGGCAGATTCTGAAAGCGATTGCGATCACTAGACTCTTTTGGTTGCTTTGGAATCTGATTTTGAA
Organism: Salticus scenicus; assembly: GCA_963930645.1. Lineage (NCBI taxonomy): Eukaryota > Metazoa > Arthropoda > Arachnida > Araneae > Salticidae > Salticus > Salticus scenicus. Next base: position 306,319,681 of record OZ005651.1, on the reverse strand, counting down.
AAAAATTCAGTGAAACTCAAAAAAAGTTTGGGGGCGGAGTAACAGCAGGCGCGAAGGTCTTCACGAAAAGGGCCCCCTGACCAAATGGTTCAACTTGCAAATTTCCCGATTGTTTTATTATGAAACTAGAATGTATTTGGCAGATTCTGAAAGTGATTGCGATCACTAGACTCTTTTGGTTGCTTTGGAATCGGATTTTGAAAAAAATTCAGTGAAACTCGAAAAAATGTTTGGTGGGAGCGGACCAACAGCAGGCGAAGGTCTGCATGAAATGGGCTCTCCTGGCCAAATGGTTCAACTTGCAAATTTCCCGATTGTTTTATTATGAAACTAGAATGTATTTGGCAGATTCTGAAAGTGATTGCGATCACTAGACTCTTTTGGTTGCTTTGGAATCGGATTTTGAAAAAAATTCAGTGAAACTCAAAAAAAGTTTGGGGGCGGAGTAACAGCAGGCGCAAAGGTCTTCACGAAAAGGGCCCCCTGGCCAAATGGTTCAACTTGCAAATTTCCCGATTGTTTTATTATGAAACTAGAATGTATTTGGCAGATTCTGAAAGTGATTGCGATCACTAGACTCTTTTGGTTGCTTTGGAATCGGATTTTGAAAAAAATTCAGTGAAACTCGAAAATGTTTGGTGGGAGCGGACCAACAGCAGGCGAAGGTCTGCATGAAATGGGCTCCCCTGGCCAAATGGTTCAACTTGCAAATTTCCCGATTGTTTTATTATGAAACTAGAATGTATTTGGCAGATTCTGAAAGTGATTGCGATCACTAGACTCTTTTGGTTGCTTTGGAATCGGATTTTGAAAAAAATTCAGTGAAACTCAAAAAAAGTTTGGGGGCGGAGTAACAGCAGGCGCGAAGGTCTTCACGAAAAGGGCCCCCTGGCCAAATGGTTCAACTTGCAAATTTCCCGATTGTTTTATTATGAAACTAGAATGTATTTGGCAGATGCTGAAAGTGATTGCGATCACTAGACTCTTTTGGTTGCTTTGGAATCGGATTTTGAAAAAAATTCAGTGAAACTTGAAAAAATGTTTGGTGGGAGCGGACCAACAGCAGGCGAAGGTCTGCATGAAATGGGCTCCCCTGGCCAAATGGTTCAACTTGCAAATTTCCCGATTGTTTTATTATGAAACCAGAATGTATTTGGCAGATTCTGAAAGTGATTGCGATCACTAGACTCTTTTGGTTGCTTTGGAATCGGATTTTGAAAAAAATTCAGTGAAACTCAAAAAAAAGTTTGGGGGCGGAGTAACAGCAGGCGCGAATGTCTTCATGAAAAGGGCCCCCTGACCAAATGGTTCAACTTGCAAATTTCCCGATTGTTTTATTATGAAACTAGAATGTATTTGGCAGATTCTGAAAGTGATTGCGATCACTAGACTCTTTTGGTTGCTTTGGAATCGGATTTTGAAAAAAATTCAGTGAAACTCGAAAAAATGTTTGGTGGGAGCGGACCAACAGCAGGCGAAGGTCTGCATGAAATGGGCTCCCCTGGCCAAATGGTTCAACTTGCAAATTTCCCGATTGTTTTATTATGAAACTAGAATGTATTTGGCAGATTCTGAAAGTGATTGCGATCACTAGACTCTTTTGGTTGCTTTGGAATCGGATTTTGAAAAAAATTCAGTGAAACTCGAAAAAATGTTTGGTGGGAGCGGACCAACAGCAGGCGAAGGTCTGCATGAAATGGGCTCCCCTGGCCAAATGGTTCAACTTGCAAATTTCCCGATTGTTTTATTATGAAACTAGAATGTATTTGGCAGATTCTGAAAGTGATTGCGATCACTAGACTCTTTTGGTTGCTTTGGAATCGGATTTTGAAAAAAATTCAGTGAAACTCGAAAAAATGTTTGGTGGGAGCGGACCAACAGCAGGCGAAGGTCTGCATGAAATGGGCTCCCCTGGCCAAATGGTTCAACTTGCAAATTTCCCGATTGTTTTATTATGAAACTAGAATGTATTTGGCAGATTCTGAAAGTGATTGTGATCACTAGACTCTTTTGGTTGCTTTGGAATCGGATTTTGAAAAAAATTCAGTGAAACTCAAAAAAAGTTTGGGGACGGAGTAACAGCAGGCGCGAAGGTCTTCACGAAAAGGGCCCCCTGGCCAAATGGTTCATATCACACCATCCTGGGCTTACATTTCAGTATGATAGTGTGCACCCACACACAGTGATTGTTTTTACATTTTGTATTTGTGCTTGCCCAACAGTACCTTGGCCAGCAAGATTGCTGGATCTGTCTCCCATTGAGAATATTTAGGGCATTATGAAAAAGGCCCTAAAACCAGCTTGGGAGTTTCTCTGATCTAATATGACAATTGGACAGTATTTGGCATTGAGGGCATGTGCCAACTCTATTAATCAATGTCAAGCCGAATAACTGCTTGCAAGAGGCCCAGAGGTGAACCAATGTGTTAGACTTGCACATTTTTTAAAGCTCTTTCTCTTGAATAAATCATTCAATTTTTCTGAAATTGTAATCATTTGTTTTTCTATACATGTACATCACATCTATCAATTTTTATCCTCTTCAGATAACTCCATCTTTTTTTTTTTTTGTCTTAGAGTATAGATCGTATGTGGTATACTAAAATATATAATAATCACAGAAAAGTAATGCTATAAATAATTGTTTTTAATAATTACATGTGCCTATTTATACTGTAATAAAATGTTATACGCTCAGTATCCTGGTAATAATTGTGTGTTTGCTAAAATAAACAGAAGAAAAACTTTGATTTTTAACCTTTATTTCTATTCAAATACACAGTTTTTAATGCCTTGTGCTTATTGGCACAACACTTCTGACTGTCCACAAATATTAAAACAAAGGATTACATCTCTTAAGCAAAACAATAAGACATTTTAAAAAGCAAATAATTTTTAAAAACAGCTGGGGGAAAAAAAAAAAAAGTAAAAATCAAGCAAGATTTAACATCACCGAATCTTTCAATAACTGATTTCTAAATCAAAATTGCACAATATAGCTTACATATTTTGGCCAAAACATTTGTAACAAAGCATAAATTGTACTTAAAGAAAACAAAAGGATCAAATGTAAAGATAAGCAACACAATTTAATACATTAATTCTCTGGCCAATATAATATCACAAATAACACTGAGCAAAAATCTGTGCAAAAAAAAAAAAAAAAAAAAACTTAAATTTATAACATAAGAAACATTCTATATATTGTAAATATAATGAGCATTTAAACCCATCAAATTAAAAAGACAGAAAATGTTTAATGACAAGAGCACTTTTACGTTTGATATATCTGTTTATTATTGCAAATTTTCGCAGAGAGGCAAAAAGCATCTGCAAATGTCAAAATATCTTAATTTCATAGGAACTGTCACCATCAAGATTTAATTAGTTGAAAGGAGGCTGGACGTTTAATAATTCTAGGAACTGCCTACCTAATTACATCACTACAAAGGACAGAGTTGAAGTTTTAATTTTGAGCTATATAAATATTCCTAATTCGTTAAACTTGAAATAAAGTTAATTTACAAAAGGTCTCTTTTTTTTTTTTTAAATTTCTTTTTATTCAGAAGCATGGCAGGATTCACATGTTTTTAATTTATGCATAGGACAGTTTGACAAAAATAAGCACAAATGCTAATACACATACCAACGTATGCTCTAGAAAAAAGATCTTTCACAACACACTACACAACATCTTTGATTATGTGTTAATCAGGTAAGTTTACACTCATATGATATGAATAAATGTCATTTAAATGAACCTTTGAATGTGGTATTTACATATTGATGATAAGAGTGAAACAATCAATATTAAAAACCAGAAAGGCTCATTTTTAACAGGCCTGAATACCTGTCTCTACCATTGCTTTGTGGGTACACTTTTTCCAAACAAAGCTGAAGCTCTCTACCGTTATCTTAAGATAACTTTTTTCAGAGATATCTAATGCTAAAGCATACTTTGATAAAGAAATGCTGCTCATAATATTTTGAAAATTCTTAATAAGCAGAATAATACTACTTACCAAACATAAAAATTAATTTCATAATGTTCTAGAAAATACATTTTTTCAGGACATTCAAATTACATAATCCCTGAGAAAAATGACTTAAAGCAACAAAGTCACATATGTAAAACCATGTGAAGGTAGTGATACCACACAGTCATAGGAACATTTAGCTATAGGCCAAGTTATATTTTAACAGGTTTAAAACCAGTGTAAGAATATAAGCCATTCAACATCAAGTAATATTTTCACACATACAACATAAAACAGTGACTTGATTCGGTTAAACCTTAGACTTAGAAAGGATTACATATGCACAAAGAAATTCAGCCCAACATTTTTAGGGAGGGCTTTTCTTTTTTATATTTTACAATGAACAGTAAAGTGCTCAACATCGCATCTATTCTCTCTCTAAGAGATATATATTTAATGTATTACACAAAGTCTTAAAATACGTATACAAGTCAAGTTTGTTATACTGTATGAATTAGTTTTAAACTTTTGATTCCAGGCAGTTAGTGAACCAAATTATGATTTTGGCTCAAAATGCACAGACAAAACACTGAACATAGAAAATAAAATAAAAATAAATAAGACAAATTACTAAACACTGAAAATGGTAAAGATCTATTTTGATTGGTGCAGTTTTAGCCTCACCTTGGCTTCGTAAAAAAGAACAAAATAAAAACATCTTATAAAATTCACACAAAAATGTTTTCAGATGCAAGACGTCAAATACTTATCACAGTTCATGAATGTTTAGCCATTGAATCAGATGAACAGGTTTTTGAAACAATACAGCAAATTGACTTTACAAAAAATCACTATTCAAAAGACTAACAAAATGGAATTTAAAAATTTAATATGGAAAGTATGTATGCATAGTCAGAAAACTATTAATGCCCATCTGAATATTCTGGTAGTCAATACTATGAAATGCATATGTATATTTTTAAAAAGCACATAATCTGACTAGTTTGGGCTCCATATTTCCATAATTTGACTAAAGTACAATGTCTACCTCTCTTTATGTATATATAGTTATTTAAAATGGAATATTCATAAGAGATGGGCTGTTCAGAGAGAATTACAAAAATGCTTAGAGAACATAAAACAAATATTTACTTCTAATAAACAAGATTTGTAATAATGATCTTGAGTAATAAAGTTAATTTCTAGTAGCACTGGGGTCAAAGGTATGTAAGAAAATGTCATGCTGCTTTCAGCATTTAGAAAAAAAAAAGCAATTATTTATAAAGTTAAGTGCAAGACAAAGGACAAATATAAGATAAATTGTTTAAAAATGTCTTTATGACTGATTTAATAGGAGGGAAGAAAATATAAAGATCATAGTTACCAAGTCTCCCAACTTTGGTGGGAGACTTCATACCAGAAATTTCCTACAGCAATTTTCACTTTATTTAATCCTCAAAACTAAAAGGACATTCTTCTATTAAAATATAGTGGTGACAAAACAGATTTAAAAATTCAAAATGTTTGCAAGTATGAAAGATATGCAGAAGGAAATATACACTTGATAATTATTTCTGCAACTTGGTTATCTAAATATATTAATATGGCTATTTTTTTTTTTTTTTTTGTTAATTAATAACATAGAATAAACACAATGTTAATAACTCTTAAATTCATTAACCATACTTATGAATTTGATTAAGGATTTAAAAAATAAACACACCAAATTATGTAAAATTCAGTATTCTCCACATGATTATGATCAATAATGCCTGAAAAATAAGTATACAACAGAAGCATGCATTGATAATATTAAAAACTAGAAACTAAAATTAAATTTTTGGCAACATGCAATAAAAGTAATTTAAACTTAAAAAAAAAAAAAAAAAAAAAGATGCTTAAATATAATATAGAATAACAATAGTATAGAATACAGTTATCTTTACTAACAAAAACTATAAAATGTTTGAACCCTCCATATAAAATCAGCCATTTACCATATTAGAAAATATTACATGTTTTCTAAGTTTTATTATGCGAATGTAATCAAAATGCCACTGTTAAATATGATAAATGCAAGTTCATACAGAAAAGAGCTACACTAATAATAAAATCCTAAATAAGTTCAGATTTTATTTAGATAATTTTTAATAGTTAAGAGTAAAGTGTGATACAGCATTTTCATACAGTTTTCCTACCAAACTACCAAAACACTTAAAAAAAAAAATAGATAAAAAAAAAAAGTTACAAAAACGAAAAGAAAAGAATTGCCAGATTTTCTGGCTAACAGATGGCACCAAATCTTAAAAGAACAAAAGTTGAGCACAAATCGCAGAAGTTCAAACTCCTAAGGATGGCCTGGTGCCAGGCTGAAAAGCTTTGAGTAAACAAACAATAAAATTTATTTTGTAATTCATTATAAAAATACTTTCTATGACTGATTGAAATAACTGAATACCTGACAGCTTAGATTTTACAGTGTATAAAAAAAATTGCTTTAAGATTTGGGCTTGAAAGATGAAGAGTCAGTTTCTCCCCCCCTTAAAAAACTATACTTTTCAAACATTTTTGCTTTTTCACTTTCAAAAAGCATGGAGTATAACTGTAAATAGTAGTGGGGGGAAAATCCCCACTAGTGTATGATCTGTTTTATGTATATCACTACTTTTATATTTCATTAATTCAAAATGAAATTCATTCCTCCAAACAAGTCACTATTTTCCCTCCTTCAGGGAAAAAAAAAGAACTAGTTATATCTCTAAAGACTATCCCTTAAATAACTTTCTAAACAGATTCTAGAGTGATTTTTATTCTGGAACCTATAACAAAATGAAACAAAACTGTTTACGATTAAATACTAGAGGTAAGGTGCTTCAGAATTTAACTTTTGGTATTGCAAAGATAAAACAAAATCTTTCTCTTTCAAAAAATTTTCTAAATAATAATAAAAAAAAAAACCTACCGTATTTTTATGCATATAATCCGCAGATTATCTGTTTTAAAACTTCAAAATTTCTAAATGTGGATTATCTGTCAAATTTTTTTAAAAAGGAGACTGACAGCAGATATCGAAAATTTATGTCAACAAAGTGTAAACAAATAACTTCAGATTGTACATCTACTTGGCCAAAAGTGACTGGTTTATGCATGACATATTATATTTGTGCTAGTAGGAGTGGCTTCAGTTTTCAAGATATACTTTTGTAATCTAATGGCAACATGCTTTTGTTTATGTTTATTTGTTATTAAAACAGGATTGCTTTTGCATGGAGATTTTTTTTTAAACTGAAGAATGACTATTATTTTTATTATTATAAGGTGTAATCTTTTATATTTACAGTATAATTATCTTTTAAAGTTTTAAAGAAACAGCTATGATGAATAAAGAGCTTTCAATAATTTGCATATTGATTAAGATCTGTATCCGATCTGCGAATTATACAGTGGTGCGGATTATCTGATGAAAATTTTTCACCAGGGCTGAAAGTAGCATCCCGCGGATTATACACAGAAAAATATGGTAAATTAGAATTCAAAGCAAAAACGAAATTTTTGTTTTAAATGACTTAACTGCTTTAAAAATCAATAAATTAATGCAATATTTATGAAAAAGGCTGAAAAGTAAACCATAATTTACAGTTAGTATATAAATATATAAACATATCTTACACTAACTGAGCAAATTTTTAAAAACTTGAAATTTATTTTTATAATATTTAGCAAGAAAAAGTAAAATGTCTTATGCAAAATTTTTTTTTTTGAAAAACAGTGGCACTTGGATTAGCTTCCCATTTATTTATACAATTAAAATATTTGAAAACTTATAAAGAGACATTTAATAACAATATGAATTTTAACATTCTGCAGAAGATTTTTACAGAAAAAAGCAAAGATTTATGAAAATTAATAGTTTAAAACAAAAATTAAATACAACAATATGAAATTATAGAAGTTAAAAATTACAGGATCAATGAGATTCTTATATATTTAAGGCAAGACCCAAAAAACAAAAGTAGTTCAAAATGTGTATTTTATGCAGAAAAACACTTAGGAACATTTTCTTCTCATGGCTGCATATAAATAGTACAAATATCCAATAAAGAGGAAAATTTGCTGACAATTGGCTGTTTAGTCATTAAATATTAACACCAAAAATAGGAACAAGTAAAATTCAGAACAATATATCATGAATATATCAAGTAAAATGCAGAACATTATATCATGAATATATCAAATAAAATGCAGATTATATCATGAATATATCAAGTAAAATTCAGAACATTATATCATGAAGATATACCAAAGGCATCTGTATATTTTTTATTATAAAGTATCTGTATATTTATATATAAAAATAAGGGGGGGGGGTGAGCAAAAACATTGCCTCTATATCAGTAAGACTCGGCAACATAACATTTACAAGTTCAACATAACTTTAAGTTTCATGCTGAAAGTTTTTTTCTTTGTAATATTATAATAGATTTCAAAATATATTGTTAATAATAAAAATTAATAATAATTGTTTTTGCGACTAACAACTTTTTTTCAAGCTCATGAAGTACCTCACTTGTCAAAGTTATTCTTCTGAAATTTACAACCCTACAATTTTATAATTATATATTTTTAAAATTTAAGAACACAAAGATTAATTTTTAATATGCCATAAATACCAATCATTTCAAATATAGAAACAAAATAATACTCATGTGACTAACAATGTAATCGATGCAACATGCAAGTTTTCCCAGTTTTCAGAACATTTAACATCTAAAATAAAGGCAATTTCAAAATTCAGTTATAAGTATGCATGCATTGAAAAGACAAAATTCTAAATTTAAACTATCTTTACTTTTGGTTCTCACTAATGTATGAACAAATGTTGATGGTTTGATATTTATAGCATTTATTTTCAGTTTATTTTCTACAAAGGGCAGTAAACATGGAATGCTTTCAAATGAGGGACAAGCAGGACACAGCGTCATCCTGAAACTGTCTGGCGGAAATTCTACAAGTATACAAACAAGAAATACATTTATAAAGATATTCTATTTGGGCTTGGGATTATTATTATTTTAATACATTGTGGTTGTCTTATCTTTCAATCACATCCAGAGAAAAAAGAATAAATCTCATTTCACTATACAGAGATATTCAAAATATAGTTAGTTTTAACAGTTCCGAGATTATAATGATCCAGTGGCAGATTTAAGGGGGGGGGCTAGGGGGCCCCCGAAAGTACTGACATTTCCAATTGAATAGTACATTTGCAAACTTTTCATTGATCTGAAATTACATCTTGAAAAATCTTAGCCCCCCCCAAAAGTTAAGTTCTGGATCCGCCACTGTAATGATCAATTGGCCATTTAAACCTATTGGCCAATATCATCTAAAATTTCATTTTAGAAGCTCTGAATTGCTCATCAAAAGAAGCTGTATGTTCTATTGCTTTATTAGGTAATCATAGTATTGCCATTTTAAAAAGAACATATTTAATTAAAATAAGCTTATACAAACTTTACTTTTTGCCTCTGAGGTTTACATTTTCCATGGAATGACTTATTAGTAGTTAATTACATCAATTTTTCTACTACATAATTATGCTACAATAAAACTTATCATTAATTATTTCCTGCGCTTTTGTATTCCTTTGTACAAATTTAAACATCAATTGTACTACAAACAACTCTTCCCAATTCATAAAACCACTGGATTGTACATACCGTATATTTCTGTATATAAGCCGAGAATTTTTGGAAAATTTTCAGAAGCTGAATTATAGGGGTTGGCTTATATACGGATCCACATTTCTAGCAAAAAACGTACATTAGAAACAATGACTGAATACATATATTTTAAGCTTAAAAACTATATATAAAGTAAAATAGTGATATTAAACCTTATTTTTAAATAATTACCACATATAAAACTCTTAAATTAGCAATTTTAAATTTATTTCACGAAACGCTCGATGTAGTCACGTGTGTTTACATTTCTTTTTGACCTGCCAGTAACTGAAGTCATCGGCAGAGTGCACGAACGGAGTAAATTCTCTGTCTGATTCAGAAATAGTGTAAGAGAAGCTTGAAAAAACAGGACTCCCGATCATATTTTTAAATTATACAATTAAATTTAAATCATCTCTGTTTAAAATGTTTCTAGGCTTATACTAGCAAAAGTGGCAAATCTTCGTTTTTTTTTTTCTATGGAAGTTTTTTTATTCTGATTGCTTTGAAGCACTGATAAAAATACTGAAAAGCAGAAATATACAAAATAATTGAGATACATCATAAAAAAAAAATCTATGCAATCGGTCTTTAAACGGCTTATTTATGTAAACATCCAGTGACTGCATTGCATCACCGACGTTAGGGTTAGACCTCCCGGTATTACGGTAACCATCGTTTTCAGCTGCCGGGACTTGCGTGTGTGATGCGAGTGCGTCTGTATTTGCCTCCCTTCTGATAAGGTTGCCAGAGTTAAAACTATCGCCGTTGCCGAATACACTGCGATCGTTTTAAGTTATAGCTAAGCAAGGTAAGGAATTCTATTGGATAAGCACGCATTTCATGCAATTTTATTGGACAGTTTAATCTGAAAGTTGTATAGATTGACAATATTTTCTCCATTTTGGCGATATACTCGAACTTTTTGCAATTTTGGGCAAATTTCTGCAGGGAAAAACGTTCTCTCTGCTTATATTCAGAAATATACGGTACTTAATAAAAAGAAATGTAAAGGGAAATTTACAACAATCTAAGCATTGACAAAATTGACAACAAATGGAAAAATTCCACCATATAGCGTAAGATCCAGTTTTTATTATAAAGGAAGCTAGTAGATGGAAATCTATCATAAATCTGACCATGTAGCATAATTATGGAATACAAAAGATATAATTATACACTTTAAAAGCCAAAAATATATAGAGAATTAATTCAGTAAAAAATAAAATAAAATTCAATTAATAAAAGATTTATTTGTAGTATTAAAACAATTTTAAGACGCCAAGACTCTTATTCAGGTGACACTTATTTGACTACTTACAAAGGATCCTCGTAGGTATTTGAGAAAATGTTCTACAGGATATAATATACTATTGAATTGTTACAAAAGTAATACAAAAATGGTTTATATGAAAAAAAAAAAAAAAAAATATCCCATAAAACTCTAATGCATGCTACACAAATCTGAAATTGGTCAAGACAATTTGGACAAAAAGTTGTTGCCTACAGAAGATTTAGTTGGAAACATGTACAACAATCAATGTGTTAAAAAGAAAGTGTATACATGCTTATAACTTGGAAGCTATTTTACATGCATGTATAACTCTTGTGAATTACTGTAGAAGCTATAACAATTCAGAACTCTTAAGTAATAAAGGCAATTTAAAATCTCTCCAAAATTATGTAACAATTATTTATAAAAGCTTATTTTGATTTATGTAAGGCAATGTTAATTAAGTTCTATAATACATATGGTTAAAAAAAATCTTCATTTTTTCAGTTTTTAGATTTATGCACAAAATATTATAGCAGTATGATGTGCAGTGTTTTATTTGCTTATTTCTAATCTAAAAAAAGTTAAGAAATTTTATAATTTTTTTGTGAATTGGAACAATTCTCATTAAACCTAACAAAAGAAATTTTTCAAAATATTAAATCACTTCTTATTATGCTTATTATTAAGGAGAGTCTACAAATTTTAAAATGCCACAAATATTTACATTTCTTTATATATATATATATATATATATATATAACCCCCATCCCTCCACACTCTAAGTCCTACAGATCTTTAAACATATTTTAGATTAATTTTTCAAATAATGGATATAACCACTAGCTATTGCAGAATAAATTAACATGGAAAAAGAAAGAAAAAAAAGATAAATTAGAAAGCAAATTACAATAAGTAAAATGCATTAAAGCATAGGATGAATAATTTGAAGTTTGGGCATGTCAGTGATGGTTAGGGCTTAGAACTTGGAACGTCCAGAATGGTATTGCTCTTGACAATAGTTCAGTTGGATCATTACAACATTGAGTTATATCATTAAATAACAAAAAAGAAAGCAAAGGAGGGTAAGTAAAATTTATCAAAATGAAGAAAAAACAGAGGGTATGACATTTCGATGGTCGTTTGGGCCTAAGGCTTCTAGTCTAATATTGCTTTTGATGATAGAGCTGATTGCTGTAGTATAGAATAGCACTGGATAAGAAAGGAGAGACTAGAAATACTAAAATCAGATAGTGAAATACAATAATTGCAAGTCAGAATGGGGCTTCCAGCTTAGAATTATTAGTGTTCCTTTACAATCTAAACATACAAACCATTTTTAATTTAAATAAAAATACATCTGAGCAGCATTATTCAATAAACCTGTTATTGAAGTCTATACAGACACTTTACATAGAGAATATTCAACACACAGACACCTAAGGTAGTACACGTGAAATTCATAAGATATTAAAAATAAATCTTTTCACATTTAAACGCCCACTGATACATTTTGGACAGGTAAACAGCAGTATATCAAGGTTTTGATATATGAAAGGTAAATAATGTATAAAACATGCAAAGTTTACATCATGTCTAAGACAAAATATGCATATACACACATATACTGTAGGAATAGTTATAAATAAATATATTAGACGCTTAAACTTTTTTGATAAAAGAATTTTTTTTTCAAAAAAGGCAATACAATCTAAAATCTTAGATATAGACTCTTTACAATGATTGATCAAATCTCTTAATATACCATTCATTTGATTAGTCAAATCTAATTGTAAAAAAATATAGATGAAACACAATAACTGATCACTAATGAAAAAATTAAACTGAAAATAGATACTTTTTTTTTTTCATTTTTAATTAATAGTCACTACAATAAATAATAATAAAAACATAAACAATACTTTATTGGTTGACTTTTGTTAGGATGTCACAGGGTAGGAAAAAATAAAAGAAATAACTAATGATTTAATTGTCAAGATATATACGTGAATTTCATGAAGCTGAATAATGCAAGGCACATACACACTTAATTTGTAAACTTATGTTTTACCTAAAGTCAATTAATTGAATCCTTTCAAAAGCTTCTGTTTTCAATTTGATGCAATTATTTCCCCCCCCCCCCGCCCTCCTACAGGTATTAACAGATATTCATATCTGTAGTCAGTGGCGCCGACTATGTGGGCGCTCGAGGGCTCGAGCCCCCCCAGAAAATTTTCTGTAGGGGCTCAGCCCCCCCAGAAATTTTGAATACTGATTCACTATTAAACAAGAAAATCTTTCCTCTATTCCTATTTAGTTTTTTACCAAAATCATAGCTGTAAAGTAAGGTTGTTGCAATTCAAAATAGACATAAATTGACTAAAAAAAAAAAACAAGAAAGGCTGAAAGTCTCTGTATGGGGCGCGGGGGGGGGGAGATCAGAGGAAGATGATTCCCTTTGCTGTGCTATGGGAATCCCAATCACTTATGGTTTGTGCATGAGAAGCAAAAGTTTTCAGAAACATCGATGCAAAGTAATATAACTATTTTCACAAAAGTTACTGCCATATTGTTATTACATTTTTTATTTTTATTTTATTTTATTAATATATTATACGCTTGATGCTACTCTCTTCCCTAAGTTTAAGTGAAAATAATTTTTATAAAGGTTTCTGTGATGTTTAATTCACCTTTTTTTTTTTTTTTTTTTTTTTTTTAAATTATTTATATTTGCATTTTATTTATTTGGTTGCTTCTTTTTTCCCTTGGCATTTTTAAATAAAAATGAACTATTTTGGATGTAAGTCATGAATTTATAAACAATAAGAAGTATATAATATTTTCCTCCCTCCCCCTTTTTTTTTTATGAAACTTTTTATTTTAGGAAAATAAACCTTGATAATCTGGTGTGTCACTCATAAAATTAAATTTTATGGCCTATTGGAGCTGTGCCATGTTCAAATTTGTCACTTGATATAGCTGCTCTAATGCAGACTCGGTGACCTTGCCAACATAAATTATGTGAGAAGTGCCGAACTGTTTATCAGCCAGGGTAGTTCAGTGGTTAGAGCATCCGCGCGTTAAGCGGAACGGCCCGGGTTCGATTCCCGATTCTGGTATTTTTCACATAGTTGGTAAAATGTCAGCCTTCTACTCCATTCTATCAAAATTTAATTAATGATAGTTTATGAAATTTTAACATTTTAAGTAAAAATGAAGAGTAAGAACAAATATAGTTTTTAAAGCTTAAAGAGAAGATATAGCAGAAATTATTTCGAGATTCTGTCTTTCCCCTCCAATTTTAACTTAACATAATCACAATATTGTTTTCAAACTGAAGTGACTGATGGCCGTATTATCCCAGCGACCTCCCTGCTACTCTTAATTTTGTTTTATAAATTCGATTTACATTTTGATTAACTAAATGGCAAAAATTATGATGGCATTTTCAGGACCAGTTTTGGGGCCCTTTGCTACTCAGGACGCCTCTAGCACGTGCCCCTGTGTTAATCAGGCCGTTGTTTGTGTGTGCATAAGCATGGGTGCATTATTATACCAAATTTGATGACCTTGTATTAGAAATATGATCCCCCCCCCCCCAAAAAAAAAAAAAAAAAAAAAAACATCCTGGCTACGGCCTTGGTTCGAGCCCCCCCAGAAAATTTTCAAAGTCGGCGCTGCTGTCTGTAGTCATGAATTTCATTTACAGCTCACACTGAAATCAGTTCAACTTAAACACATTCAATTTAAATTCAATGTATTTTATATTGTTTATGTATATTTGTCAAATAACAAACGCGATGCACAAATAAAAATAAACAAGTGAAATATATATAAAATATGTACACAAGAATGCACCCAAAAAACAGATTAAAACACATTCTACAAAGAGAAAACTAAACATTTATTTTACTTCTATTTCATCACTCTGTCAAGTTAAAAAAAGAAAAAAAAAAAAAACCTCTTTAACACAGTTGAAAAATACTCATTACTTTAGCTGGCTTCTAAAATAAGTTGTAAATCAAAAATGAAAAAATACTCCCTTTCGAAGCTTCTTTCAAAAATCTTACAATTTCTATGCAAGTACCTATGTAATATAGTAATTTGTTTTAAAAAGAAAATACAGTTGAACTTCGTTAACATGAACACTTAACATGAATTACTTTTAACATGACTGTTTCCACAATCCCCATCAAAATGAAGATTAGTTACTGATAACATGAACTACAGATAACATGAACAAAATTTTTATCCCCTTGAGATTCACGTTAACGAGGTTTGACTGCATATAGAAACTACAGAATAAAAATTAGGATTTGTGGCGTTGTATAGCATTGAAATTCAAGCAGGAACATATTAATTTCAAGTAATTCAATAATCCTACACAGAGCATAATGTTCGGAAGTCCCAAGTTTAGGTACTATGTGTCCAAAAGGTACATCTTTAAAAAAGTTTTTGCAATGTAAAAAATTAAAAAAAGTCATTTTTTGTAATAATGTTGCACATAGTTCTACAAAATTAAATTTATAAAATGAGAAAGTTTAAATTATAACTAACTGAACTAAAACGTTCAAACTATGTCTGCCAGGCACATTAGGCCCGACAGAGAATAAAATATGTATGCAGTGGATATTAATCCCTTTACATATTTAAGGCAAGTTTGAAGTTAAATTACATAAAAAAAAAAAAAAAAAATCAATAAGTAAAATTAATTGTTTCAATAATTAACTAAAAGTCTTCACTGGGGTAAATTTCATTTGATGAAATTTAATTCTTACTGGTTTATGTGGTTTCAGTGGTCTTAAATCTGTTACTCTGCTTTTACTACTTAAAAATTATATAATCAATAAAAATTTCTGGTCTGCATTCTAGATGTTCTGATGACTTATTTTTTAACTAATTTCAAAATTACACACAGTGTTAGACTTTTAATTGAATGCCATAATCAGAGTTAAGTTTTTGACAGTCAACATTTTACCAGTTTTGACTATGTTGAAAACCCTTTTTTTGGCAACAATTGTCAAAAGCCTAAACTTCTGTGCAAAAGTAATGGGAATCATTTTTTTTACATCTATAGTTTTTTATAATTTTCAGTTTTAGATCCTTGTAGACTCTAGGACAATTTTAGACTTAAAAAAACATTCTATCAAAAGCTACAAAAGATAATTTTTGTTTAACAAGCTTCTTTGAAAATAGAAAAATAAGCTATTATAGGAAAAAGAAAAAAAAAAAAAGGACAAAATATTAATAACTTACTAATTCCTTTTAAGAGAGAAAATACATATTTTTTTAATCATGCCCAATATGTAAAACTACATACAAAAATTAGTTTTAAAAATTTTAGTTCTACTGTAGTTCCCCCCCCCCCCCAGAACATGCAATAACAAAATAAGAAATTTAAAAAAACACACATTTGAAGCCTTTTGTTCCCCAAATTTATTTCTCAATTATGAATGAATAAATCTAAAATTGGAAAAATCTTTTTAATTGATACTAAAATGCATGGTATAGAAAATGCAGATGCATCTTGAGCTGAATTCCATTGGAATATTGATGCTTGTTAAGACTAGCCACTATATCTTTGTGAAAACATCCTCACAATGATAATGCAAAAAAATACTGATAAAAAACCACTTTATTCTGACTTATTACAAAAACTAATTATATTGATTTCAAATTATAAATATTCATGTTGTATAATTAATGTTTATGTAATGTTTAGGCTCAAAATACTTGAGTAACTTATGATCACTTACTGAATACTACCACTTTAGTTTCAAACCAGCTTGAAAAAAAATGTAGCATTAAGGAATTTAAACTAAAACTGAACTTAATAATTGTAGCAATACTCAAATAATGAAAAATATAATAAGTGCTCTGAAAAATGCATTTAATAATTTTCATTATTTGCTAATTTTCCTTGACATATAATTAGAATTATAATATGCAATTTAAATAAATACATTAATGTAGTATAAAATTAATTATAACACAAATTACGACTTAGCTAGTTCCCCCCCCCCCCTGCCCCCCTTGATAAAAAAAAAAAAAAAAAGTCATTAATAATTATTAAACATGCATGAAGTATTCGAAAGTTTGACACTTTTCAACAGTTTCAGACATGTCAAAAACCCAGCCTATTTACGAGATCATGTGAACCAGTTATTTTTAAGCATGGATCATATGCAAGTTAGATTTAATAGACCATATTTAAAACTTGCATGATTGTCTGTTTGAATGTGTTTCTGCTATAATATTTGCTGGCTGTTAGCAGATCAAATGCATGCAAGAATACATCTATTTGATATAAAGACATCAAAGGCTAAGTTAATTAAACTATGAAAAGTCAACGAAACACTCATCCTGCAAAAGAAGTTACCTGTCTACTGTTTACAAGAGATTGACTTCATTTGCACTCTCCATTAAGCCAAAGACTGTTAAGTGAGATTTTGGGATGTTGTAAAGGATCCCAATAAACTCATCTTCCATTCTGAGATTTTAATGCAGTATTTATGCAGTTGAGAAGAAAAAATATATTTTAGATCTTTATTTAGAATCGGCAATTAAAACAATAGATGGTCACACATTATCAGCAAATTGTTATTATCTCCAGTAATAATCAGCTGTACAAAGTAAAAAATATTGGGATCCTTGGGAATGTTAAAGAATGCTTTTATCAAAATTATCAAATTGTAAATTATCTTTATTAATATTGATTTTTACATCAAGAAAGTTAGTTTCATTATATATGTATGTAATATTTAGATGCTCAGGGTTACCAGAGACCTTTAACCCCTTTCTTCTCGCTCCTGTGAAAATGACGGGGTGAGTTTTCGCTCTCTCTTTCTCGTGCTTGTGATATTTCCGGGCTGGAGGGTACAAAAGTAACATATTAAAAAGATTTAAAAACAATTTCTGATACCCAGAAATTTTTTTATTTCTTATTTTACACTCCAGATGGAAGTAGCAGATTATTTAAGATGTAATTGGAGATAGTAGGTTTATTTTAAACTGTCAGCACTATCTAATTATAAATATTTGAAATATTTATTTTGTAATCTTAGCTCAGTTTGGCTTTTGAATTACAACGTTTTGTGCTCGTTTTTTTTTTTTTTTTTTTTTTTTTTAATATTGTGTACATTATGTAGTTAGAATCACAAAGTGATTCTGATTCTAATTTTAGTACAAATGCATCTGAGTGAGATTCGGAAATAAGTGTTATTTATGAAAGTTCGGATAGCGAATCTTAGAACAGTGTATTATATGTATAGTGTTGCATTATACAAAAAAAAAAAAAAAAATTCTTTTTATAAAATTCTCCTTTAATGTTTAAAACACTCATCTTTTATTTTTCTACATACTGGAAAACCAACATTCAGTCATAATACCCCCGATTGTTGGTGTTTCTGCAAAATTAAATTTTCTTGATTTCAAGTTAAAAAAAATTCCAAAAATTAAAAGTGAATACATATAATTGCTCATGCACATTATTTTACACAATTTTCTTGAATAAAAAAAATAGGCACTTTTTTACCATTTTCTTGAAAATTATGAGATTGTTAAGGGGATAATGAGGTTGCCAAACCCCAGTGTTTAGGTTACTTTAAACGATATGCACATGAAGGCTGACCCCACTTAGTAAAGGTCCAGTTATATGCTACGGGATAAGTTAGTAGCAGGAAAGTTGGAGAAAGTGTCTTAAAACTACCCTTAAGGAGGGCAATGAACTTTCTCATTGCCCATAGACATGCATATTCAAGGGTTTGAGTAACAGGAAAATTAGTTGGAGGTACTGTTCACAATTTTCATTAAATAATAGTCTAAAATAATTTGAGAATAATTTTTATATTTAGATACAAGTAATTTCTGAGAAATTGGGAAGTGCCTTCCTTTTCATATGATTTTTTTTTTTTAAAGGCCACCGTATTGCTTTGAATAGACTATAACCCTCTGACCACCTTTGAAAATGGCAGAATTGTAATGTTTTCACTGTAATTTTTTAAATGTATTAAAATAATGCTTGTTTCAACTGGAATTAAAAATTTAACTATGCACATGATTATTATATGTTTATGACTTATTTAAGACCTTCAAACTTGAAAAACAAGCTAAAAATTTATAATAATGTAATTCTGTATTATAAGTGTTATGTGGAAAAAAGAACAGCTGAGTGACCAGATATATCTATCAGCGGCAGTCTGATGGTTAAATGGTAGATGTTTGGCCAAAAGAAACTTTGAAAG
Organism: Salticus scenicus; assembly: GCA_963930645.1. Classification (NCBI taxonomy): domain Eukaryota; kingdom Metazoa; phylum Arthropoda; class Arachnida; order Araneae; family Salticidae; genus Salticus; species Salticus scenicus. The sequence continues at coordinate 306,300,465 of OZ005651.1, read as the reverse complement.
GTTAATGAGTTAATTATGTGCATTTATCTAATCAACACTATATTTAAAACTATAAGAAAGATTGATTTTGTATTTTTTTTTTTTTAAATATACTAAAATATCATTAAAAAAATATTTTATTTAATAATTAAATCTGTTGTTTTGCAAATTACCACCAATCTTACCCGCACAGCTATGGACCAGAGACGCTGCGGATTTTAGAATTTTGCGGATTTCAGGTGTTTTGCTTTTGTCTGCATTTTTAAATTAGAATTTTAATGCTAGAATGCATTAGAAATGATAGTGAATACATATATGTAAGCATGTAAGACATTTGAAATATTAAAGAAAAAATAAATAAATGGAGGCAAGTGAAGAGTATAAATGTAGTAAAAAAATATACATATAAAATTTAATATAAGTATTAACAAGTTAAAATTTGTTCCATAAAACAAAATACATAAACATCTGATACAATAATAACTTGTACCATAAATATATAATTTTTATTACAGTTTAAAAATATAGGTAAAGACAAATGATTTTATTTTTATTTATATATGATTTTTTCTTTCAATCTAGAAAATCATTTTTTGTTCAAACACAAATACTGTTACGTTAAAGAACTTTGGTCCAAGACCTGGACTTAGCTTAAAATTAACTTTTCTTATCTCATTACATTCAGTTTCTAAAGCATCACCATTAAAATAAGTTGCATCTCGATTTTTTCCCTCAAAAACTTTACAATAAATTCTATTGTTTGCATTGGTTGTGATGTGCGGATTTCTGGGAGTCTACTGTATTTCATGCATCTTAAAGTAAGTATCAGTACAGGAGCTTTTATATTCTCTAAAAATTATCTAGAAATTAATTTTGCATCTTAGAAAGATTAAGAATAAAGTTATCAACTACAGTATAGGATCTGTTATCTAGAAAACTTGGGACCTGGGGTATTATGGATTAGATGTCTGCACGGGTCGGGCTTCCGGCCCGAGCCCGGCCCAGCCCTTGGGCCGAATTTTTGAATTTGCTCTCGGGCCGGGCTTAAAAATTTTTTTTTCAGGCTCGGGCCAGGCCGGGCTCAGTTTTTTTGTGTATATTCGGGCCGGGCCAGGCCTGAATGAAATTTTCTCCGGGCCAGGCCAGGCCTGAATAAAATTTTCTCCGGGCCGTTTCGGCCCGAATCTTTTTCTGGTTTCCTCGTTAATCAACGAAAAAGGAAAATGATAAAATATTTCCTCAGTCATTTATTTTACGTAATTTTACAGACTTGTATGTCACATAAAGTTCTATTTTGTTAAAAAAGTGTCTGAAACGTCAATTTAATTGTCCATCAGTCTGTCTGTCCGAAATCTGATTTTTCGCAAATATTTTTAGCATGCCTCGAAATTAATATATTTTATTTAAAGTAATATTAGAGGGTTTCCTATTCAAAATAGTATGCATGTCACTCAGTTTGCGTAGATGTACATAACAAAAGAAATTAGATACATTACTGTGTATAAGGGTTTGTTTCTTATGATCTGTTGAGTTTAGGTGGTATAAAAGCTATAAAAGTCTTTCCGCTGTAACTTTTTCTCTATGGCTCCTTTTCCTTTTCTCCAAATGACGAAAGTAGCATCATTTTTATCATGGGCAAAAGCAACTTTTCTATTGAATATGGTTGGATTAACATTAAAGTTTTGTTTACCGGAGAACATGAAAGATTCGGATACATTATTGTATATAAGAGAAAAATGGTTGAAAGTGCATTTTCAGTAGTATTAACCATTTTAAATACCTCCTATATTGTTTGATTAATACTAATATTTTCGATTCGACTTTCTGTTTGTCTTTGTGCCTTGTCTATAATAATTAATTTCTGTTTATATATAATTGTCTTGTAAAATTTCAGCAGTTTTGTTAAAGAACGTACTATTATTTGGTTATATAAAACCTCTGCAAAACACATACTAAAAATCTGTTTTGTAAAAAGGCCTTTTTTTTTTGTTGTTGTTATTTTACATATTTTTGAATCGGGCCGGGCTGGGTCGGGCCTGATTTTATCTTTTTTTGTCCGGGTTGGGCCGGGCCCGGATCGCATTTTTTGACTTCATAACGGGCCGGGCCGGGTAAGTAAAGTTTTCGTACGGGCCAGGCCGGGCCCGGGCCTCGAAATTCCGGCCCGTGCAGACCTCTATTATGGATAAGTAGTTTTTCCCGTAATTTGGAACATTTTACTGTAAGTATAAAAAATGTATGAAATAATTTCATAACTAGCAGTGATAAATATGAATAATACATATAAATACATTGCTAATACATTTGTTGCTTAATAAATTATTTACGCAAAATAAACATTACAATTTAAATTACAAATAATACCTACAGTAATAATAAATGAAAAATAAATATACATGAAATTTAATTTTGGAGCTTGGGAGCAAAATTCTTTGATTTGGATTTTGCAAAAATAACTGTGGTAGTTTTTTGCTTATAGCCTGTCTCTTGCACTAATTGTTCATAAATGTTTCAAATATTTTTTAGCATATAATACTAAATATTTCATGAAATGAGTTCTACAGATAATGGAAATTAATAATTTTTTTTTTAATTTTTATAACAATCAGGACTTTATGCATGCAAGTGAGCTTGAGTATAAAATTTTATCTGCCGGTGAGCACTCTATAGAGTAGGTATGCATTATGTTTATCTATTAAAAAATACCATAAAAATTCATTTTCTAATCTAAATTTACAAATTACGAAGTAATTATTTGGACAATTTTCTGCTCACTATATTTCTCCAGAATAACACTAACATTAAAGAAAGTAGGTAGCAGACCAGTACTATTGTATTTCTTTTCATTCTTAAATATCGCCATAATAAAAAATTTTGATTAGCATTTTGCATTCTGGTTTCCCGAGCATTCTGGATATGAGAAATTTTAGAAAATGGATCCTATACTGTATTATTATTTAAGCAATATAGTAAGTTAAGTATCAAATATAGCAATGAACTTCAGCATGTATAGACACATACAGCTTACAGTATAAGTTCTGAAATACAACATGAAAACATGCTGTTTGCCATTTCATCACATTTTGTGTTTTTCATTATTATTACAAGATGTGCAACATTCTTTATACATGCATCAATTATTCTTTCTTACAACTACTTTTCGGTATACTGAGTAATTGTAATAGTAAATGGCCGAGTGCTCAGTACTCAAAGAATGGTACTGAGAAGCCAATGTGCTTCTCAGTGCAGCATTAATTTAAAGTGTGTACCATCGGTAGGTAACTAAATTATATGTTTTCATGTTCCTAATTTGTTCAACAATCTACGTCATGCTTCCAGCCAGTACATCCCTTTAATTTAAAAGTGGTTTTATAACTGCTTTATATGCGACAAAAATGAAAGTTTTTGAAACTTTCCTTTAAGTTTAATATTCCAAGTGGCCCGCCAGAGGCCAAGAGGTTCTGCTTTCAAAGTTGGTAGACGGAAAGTGACAAGTTTGATCCCAGGTAGCCACTTAACAAATATTTTGAAATACCAGGAATGCTTTTCTGCAGAAACAAAAAAGTTTAATTCAGCAAACAGCCAAATATTATTGCTGACGAGAAAAACTATTTTCAGAGCTTTTAGGGTCCAACGGGGCACATTATAATGCAAGAGTTATAGGACTTTTGCTCATCAAACAGTGTTCGGTTGCACATGGTGCACCTGCAGAATTCGTGATATACCATATAGTGTTCAATGGACCTAAAAGGAATTTAAATTAAGAATCTAAGAAAGACAACCTTGTGATGGTGATGGTGGCGATAAGGAGGCAGAAATTATAACAAGCAGTTTAATTAAGTCAAAAATGTTACAAGGCATTGTAAAAGGATCATCCTTTTTAAGGGAAGATCTTTGGTTTAATTGACATTCATTATTCTATAAACAGTGTTAAGTTAATAAAATAAGGGGGGGAAAACAATATTCTGAGATTTGACAATGGGTAGGGTAAGAAAAGTACACAAAAAGAAAAACTCACGGCCCAGACCTGAGGATAAATTCTCAAAAGTTCATGGCAAGCAGACATCATTGGCTCCCACCGCTTTAGAAACGGGCAACATCAGGATATAGTGATAAGCCAAAGAAATTCTTCATTATTTAGCTTGGATCACATCAAGAAAAGTACTCTTCGATGATTATTTTGGTAGTTATGTTATATCGTTTTCAAGGCCATCAGCATATCATTTTCCGATGAAACAATTCACCTCTTGGACCACATACCAGTAGACTGCACATAAACGCTCCACTCCTCTCTTGTTTTTTGAATCAACCACACTTTCTTGATCCATGCACGAGGCCCGTTTTTTCTTGCAGCACAGACAAAAACCCACGACCAATTGCCAAGATTAAAATCTGAATTCCCCATTAATAGATGAATTAGAACACACCACAAATTATATAAAAAGAGGTATTAGATCAAAATGTTTCAGACACAGAGTTAATTAGACACTCTAAAAGACACATTAACTAGGTTGAAATATGATACGTTTAATTTAGAAGGTCCTCAAGATCACCATCACTTAATTCATGATATAATATACTCTTCAGATCCAATATTGATCAAAGTTTATACAGTGAACAGATGGAGAAAAGTGTGAAAATTGACAAAATATCTAGTTAATTGCAAAACATAACGGAAAGGTATGTAATCATCACAACTTTTATTATGAACTGTTTGATGTTTCGACAAGCAATAATACTGCTTATTTTTAATTACAGGATGAATTGAAATCCTTCATCAATATACACACTCTATAACTCATTTGATGAATCATGCTGCCTAAACTTTTCAAAAGAATCTATGGTATAAAGAAATTCTATAGATGAAATCATGGAACAAGAAACACCCTGAAAATACTGTACTGTTAGGGAAGACTGATAAAAGAATGGACATCAAGTGGGTAGTCTCTAAATTATATAGTACATTTAGCTACAGAAGCTTTTTTGTATAAAAACATTTTAGATATGAATAAAGATATACCTTTAGCCAGAGTGATGTGCTAACTGGCACTTATGGCATGAAGAGACAAGCAACCAGGCTTTTCAAGAGCAAGCACATTGAGAAGACTATATGATGCAGGTGACTTAGTCTTGAAGAAATATATTAACAGAAGTTGTAGAGTCCTGAAACTGCTTGAAACTGAGTGCACTGAACGTTGGAACCAACTTCGACATGATCATCATAACCACATCCCAATATCTACTAGTTTAGAAGAACATTTAAAAGCAGTCAAGGAGAAAGCACCATCTATCTCTGAAACTGCTCAGTAATTTTTCAAAATAACATACAAACCGAAACTGACCCATGGATGGTTCTGAACACTATTTGATTTTTCAGAAAATGTCTGTGTGTGTGTGCGTATCACAAATTTTGTGGACACTGTAACTCACGAACCAATGAACAAAATTTAACACATTTGGTATTTAGTTGGACTCTGACATAAACTGGTGCTGATTAGATTTGGGGATCAATCACTCAACAGGTGACGCTGTGATCCCATTTTTTTTTTTTTTTTCTAAATTTTAACATGGCAGTATAGGACAGAATTTTGTATAAATGTACACAATGAGAGTTATTTTTAACGTGTATGAACTGGAATTTTAAATTTTAGTATTTAAAAAATTAAGCCTAAATTCAAATTCTGAGAAAATCTTAAATTTTGCATGAATAATGGTAATTACTTAATAAGTAATGGTTTCAATTATAGTTAACAACAGGCTTCTAATGAGAAGGGTACAAGCATGCTCAGTTTTAAGCATATTTATAATAGTAGGTAAGGTAGCCCTGAAAACGCCACAGCCTTGCACCCCATGTGAATTAATTAAACCTTGACTCTGGACCCCTCCCGAAATAAAAGGCTGGGTACACCCTTGGATGGTTGCACAAATTTATGAAGCATTTCATCATTGGGGACACTCATATAGACTACTAAGCAGGGTTGAACAAAATAGAAGAGTTAATCAGGAGATACCTGTGGATCAGAACTATGCCAATGTGCTAGCAAGTGATTTGGCATACATTGTATTAAAAGACCAATTTAAAAAGAAGAAAAAATGGTTAGCTACTAGTGAAACACTACCTAAGAACTCTCCTTTAAAAGAATGCATTGATAATGGAGTATGGACTAATGCCAAAGTCATAGAAGATTTTGGAGATTACTGGTACACATTGATATTACCTTGGTTGCATGATACCAAGTTAGTCAGGAAAATATTACTATTTTAGAGAGTTAATATTAATTGCTAGAGAAATTTGCAATTAAATGTTTACCCTCCCCTCAAAGAATTGTACAGAAGATTTTGGAAATGCATAATTTAATAACAGCTATTCCTTTCTTATTCAGAAATTATTATAGAGGACATGAAAAGACACAGATACTAAGTATACTTCTGGTTTTCAATTTATGTATTTAATAAAATATGTAATGACTATTCCCTTGTCTTTTATTGTTATTTTTTCATTTCAGGCGAAATATAACTTTAGCACAACAATACGCTAAATTACAGAGGGACATCTAAATCAAGAAAATCATGACTTCATGTATCAATCTTTATTATGCTGGTGCGGGAAATTATCTGTCACACCAGGAAACACTTCAGAAAATTTAGAAACTACTCATTATCACATTGTTGACCCCAACTGCACCAAAGAAGAAATCTTAGATACAGAAATCAATTATAAATATCCAAATGTTAGTGGTAGTGTAAAGAGAATGCTTACTCAAGACCCAAAAACTAAGTACCTTCCACGATTGACAGCTCCAAGGGTTTTGTACTTAGGACAAGAGGTGAAAACCTCCCCCCCCCCCCCCCCCCAAAGACCAGACTGACATCTGGGAAGAGCTCAAGGGTTTCTATTGGGATTAGCAATTTTCAGGAACCATTAATAAAGCAATATATATATATATATATATTTCCAACATCAGTAACAAGAAACGCAGGGTTGGGTTTCTTCCGGAAGAAACTAGTTTCTTCCAGGACAGTGGAAGAAACTGGAAGAAATGGAAGAAACCGGAAGAAATGGAAGAAACTAAACAAAAGACAAAACAGATGTTCAAAATTAAAATTTATGAACTGTATAAACTCAAAGTATAAATATAATGCCAAATCTAAACTATAATTCAATTGATATTAAAAATATCTTCAGAAAAATAAGTTATTTGATAACAAACACTAAATAATATATACAAGTGATGGGTTTTTACTTTTCAATGCTAATATTTTTAGAACTTTTTGCATAGATACTATCTCATAATATTATTATACGTTCACACAGTACAAGTGATAATAATTATTGAATTTTTAGCCATAATATTTGCACTTTTTTTTTAAAGATACAATTTTTTGTATAAACTCGAAACTGGTAACCAATGAACTGTATCTTTTAAACTGTCCTGCAAGCTCTCTAGGATAAAAAAAAAAATCCATAGTTTGTATTTATCTATTTTAAGTTGAAAAATAAAGTGCAGTATTGAACTACAAAAAAACTTTTCATTTGTTTTACAGTCAACTTCCTCTAACTCTCAAAAGTTTTGTCCAGAGGTTGTGCAGATAATAGGAATTTGCAAATTAGAGATCACTGCCTTTGTTTATAGTTTTCTTTTACAGATACAAAGTCAGTCATTAATTAAATAGACATCAAAACGGAAAGAGGATTTTTAATAAATATTTCTTCAATATTAATAAAACTAATCTATCACATTCATATATGATGGTAAATAATTTAAGCATATTCAAATAATAGGTACCTACAAAATATAAACAAACACATTTAAAAAATACGAAAGAAAATATTTTTGAAAGTCTGAAAATAATATTCATCGCTGATTAATTTTGTTAAACATTCATGTAATAGTAGTTTGTTTTCAGCGCTAGTCTGTATGAATTGCAGGATAATAAATATAAGAATGTTACCCCCCCCTTCCCCATTTGTGTTTCAAAGTAAGGATTATGCTAAAAGTCTGATAAAAAAAATAATTATAAGATTTAAAAAAAAAAAAAAAAAAAAACTTTTTATATATCATGTTTTTAAATTTTCTGATAAGTCATTAATAAAATACACGAGGCTAAAAAATAATATTTTAGCAATATTTAAGCCCACGGAAGCAGTTCAGTGAAAAAATTTGGTTTTAAAAATAAAATATTACTCCTTTTAGAACGTATATTAGCATCGTACATTAGCACTTATCAATGTGTATAAAATTTTTAAATTGATAATGACGTCAATTTTTGTGAAATGCATAATTTAATTTTTTATAATTTTTTCACATTTACGTTAAATTAAATGTATTTATTTTTATGTTGAAAGAAATGAACTCGTAATTTTTTTTTTTTTGGGGGGGCAACAATTAAATTATAGCTAATTTTTAATGGCTATTTTATTGCTATTAAGAGCTTATTATTTTCATATTTTAATTAATTAAAAGAAAACTATTCGAAAATCTGACTTCGAAGCATTGTGTTGTCACCGGGTTTTGAGTTACTGTGAAAGTTTCAAATGTCTAGCTAGTAGGGAAATTAGTTAAAAATAGATTGCAAGATTTGTACCGAACAAACAAACAAGAATCGAAGTTAATAAAAACATGGTAATAAAAAGTAAAAATGTGAATTTTTTTTTAAATATGAGATGTAAATTTCTTTTAGATTAAAAAATCAATTACGGATTAGAAGGATTTGCAGATTACAAATCTGCAGATTAGAGAGAGTTGACAGTACTGTATGTGACTATAAGGAAAATAAAGTTTTTGATGACATTTTGTAATACAGTAAAAGTAATTATTGCATACTGTTCTTTTAATTAACTGGATTACGTTAAGAGCTGTTTTATCAGAAAGTATAAACAAGTGATCCAAATTATTATTTATTACCAGTTGAAGAAATAAAATTGTCTAAATTATAAAACTTTATACTGTTTAAATTGAAATTTATTTTTTTACTGAATTTTGAATATTTTGGAACGTGATCATCAGATACCGAGGCTCATTAGCTCATTTTGATTTAAAAAAAAAAAAAAAAAAAACTCATAATTATTAACTAAATATGTTATTAAATTTGTATATGTATATTTAAAGTTGTTTATAAGATCAACGCATCCATTGTATCTTACAATCTGCAATTTATAGGATAAATTTTTAAGAAAAACAGTTTCTTCCATTTCTTCCACTTGGAAGAAACCTATTTCTTCCGGCCGGTTTTTTCCATGGTTTTTTCCGCGGTTTTTTCCGTCTTGGAAGAAACTTGCCAACCCTGCAAGAAAGGTGGATCCAATTACTTATATGGATGGACTGCATAGAGGATTTAATATAGGTGCAACACTCACCCCTTTTTACACAAGATACAGATCTTTAAGAGCAAGATTAAAGTTTGAAGGATCCTTTTGGAATTTAGCTGATCTATCTCTAGAACACTAACAAACTGCAAATGATCAATCATCATAGATTCATACCATTTCTTACTCGTACAGGAGATGACATTAAATAATATCTAGCTACATTACTAGAAACAGCTGATGTATTGAAGAGATAGTTTTTTAAAAGATTAATCCATGATAGAAAAGAAATTATGGAGACTATGGATATTTTAGAAGAGCTCGATTAAATAGAAGAACATTATGATTTAGGCATGGAGATATAGAAAGGAGGAACTTCCTTTACGGGATTCCTTCAAAAGTGGACCTCACGCTGAACTGGCCGCAGAGTGGTGCTGACTGTAGTTGATGTACCATGTTAATACCGAGTACAATGAGAGTGCATCATTCTTTTTCTAATTAATATGTCTAAATCTCGATGGTGTTTTACATTTGGTTTTGACTCGAGTTATGCAATAGCTAATAAACAAAATAAAGACATGTTTACAAGAACTCCGGCATTGTTTTCTGCTGTCAAAGTGCATATGCTTCATGATACGTTGGTCATTTAACATTTAAATTATTTATATTTAAAATTAAATTATTTTTAATAATTAGAAAGAAGAAACTTCAAAACAGCCTTTTTTCCCTCCCCATCTGCAAAATATATATATAATATGCATGCATATAAAAAAATAAAACTTTACATTTAGCAAATCTTAAGATGTGCATTTAAGAGAGCGACGCAATTTAAGTTAGGGATATGCAACTTCATTGAAATGTTATTAACAAGCGTAAATCTAGCTTTATAAAATCTTTGACCTGAAATTTAATTAAATATTATTTTTCTACGAGTTCTGTGATTTTCAGTTAGAGAAACGTTAGCTCAAAAATTCTAACAGAGAATTTAATTTAATTAACTATCATTTTCATTAAAATTTCTAAATTTTCACCCGAATTTAACTTATTAGTAGCCGAGAAGTTCTGCTGTAGAAACTCAAAGATGAGAGGTGCCATGCTTATTCCCAGGTCATGCTCGACATCTTAGACGCTTTGAGTTTTCTATGGTTTTCCCCGAAACTTATGTAAATCCAAACTAGTTTTCCTTAGAAAATCACCCCTAATGCCAAAGTCATAAAAGATTTTGGAGATTACTGGTACACATTGAAATTACCTTGTTTTGAGATTCCTGATACAATCGACATTACAGATCTTTATAGCGATAGAGCCCACTCAATACAAAGATCTAAAGTTGAACACATTTTCAACCACCCTAATCAGGGCGAGCAGGCAACTTGTAAAGTTCTGAAAATTTTGTCCTGTTACTGTCCTTCTGTTACCACAATACTTAAACATTAATTTTTTAGCACTATAAGAAATTTTTATAAAGTAGATTTTTAAAATATATATAAATGATCCTCCTTTATAAAACTTTACATTTTTTTTTTTTTTCATTTATGGTTAGCTAAATTTTAGAGTAAAAAATAAAATTTGTTATGTTGTGTCCCAAAACTGTCCTTCCATCACCATATTAAAAAGTTTAAAGACCAAAGTTCCCTTCTGGCAGCTCAGTATAGTTTGGCCTGATTTGAGAAATTATCCACAGAAAAGTGCTTGTCATGAAGGCAGAACATGATAAAAGATAGTCTAAATCCATAAGTTTCCCTCTGGATAAAGAAAGAGGGTAGTCAAGCAGAAGGGGAAAGACCAATGTGGTGCAGGTGACCCCATAAAAAGCCATGAGAAGTTACGAGTCGAAAATTGGCAGTGGCTATATATCTAGGGAGGCTGCCTGGAATTGGGTGAGTAAAAGAAAATTGCTCAAGACTTTCTTCATAACCTGAGTCACATGATAAATCTTAATTGCACTATTGAACTTACTTTATTTTTTTGTAAGACAAGGTGTAAGGACAGGGACAAAATGTTGAGGTCAGCCTTTGCCAGCTGTTTTATTGTACAAAGTGTCCTTCCATTACCACAAAAATCAACCTACAGTATTACAAGAAACCCATATCCAGAGATATTAACTTTTTCACAAGACTATTTTAAGCATTAAAATTCAGAAATACTCCTTAAAATTTTACCATGAGTATCACTTTTTACTTTTAAGTTGAATTTAATGCATTTTATTGTAATGTGTCTGAAAAAGTTGAAAAGTTTTTCTTCAATTCAATGCTTCATTTATTTATTTTTTTAATTAAAAAATGTCTCCATTTACAACAAATAAAAAATAATTTATTCTCTGCAGTTTAAAATAATTTATTCCCTGTAATTTATGGTCTGTGTATAATTTTGATGTATAAAACTGGAAACACTTGCACTATTTATAAAAGCTAAGTTTCAAGTACGGCTTTATCACCTTTCAATGTTCATTAGAATTTATAAAGTTAAATTTTGATCATATTCCAAGTTCTGACATATTTATAATTGGCCAGTTCCTATCCTATAATAAAACATTAGGGGTCTGTCCAGAGGTAAAGCCAGGTGTGTTTAAAGACCCTTTACAAAAATTTATACCTTAAAAAAAAAAAAAAAAAAAAAAACTTTACAAAAATTTTCATCTTAAAAAGGCAAAAATTTTCTCTTAAAAACAGTTTGACAAATCTTATTTTGGAACATAATGTTCCATGAAACGAACAGACAGCGGCATAGCCTTGCTATAAAGCATCCATTGCAGTTGTCGATGTAGAGCTCACAGGATGAAACAGTATCTTGAATCACGTAACAAATCGATAGGTCATAATAATCACAAAACATATCAAAAATATATTTTAAGAAAATAAATGATTATTTCAATTTGGCACTTGTTTTGGGATATTCTACAGCAATTACTACCATGCCACACATGCATAAAAAAAAAAAAAAAATCACTGGATGCAGCTAATTCATCATGCATGAAAATCTGTACAGCAGTAATCACTACCATATATGTGCTTAAAAAAGGAAAAGCATCACTAAATGCCTTCTCATGCATGAAATGTGAACAAATTCTTTCAACAAAAAAAAACCTCTCTCCAATATAAATACATATGAGTGGCCAGTGCAAAACCCAAAACAACGTTCTGAGATGTGAAAAGAATGTTCCAATATGAAAAGGTTACTAGTAAAAAATGTCAATACCACCAAATTGCATCATGAATCACTAATGAGTGCTCTATAATAAAGCTTAGCCAAAGTCTGTGTATATGTGAGTTTACTTATTATAAAAATGAAACACTCTAATTTTTATCTTATAAAACATTATTTTGCTTTTCAAAATTACTTTTCACAATTACACAAAAACAGAACCTTGTGAAAATAATGTTCTTTTGAACTTTATTTTCACACTACCTTTAGATTCACAAAATGACATTCTTTACGATTTCACTAAAACAGGACCCTGTGTAGAAAGTCTGGACAGCCCCTTGAACTTTATATATACATTTATTGCATAAATACCTGTTTCATTTTTGAACACATTAAGTAAAGTTTAGTATGATTTAAAAGAAACTTATTGAAAGATCAACTTTCATTTCAATTGGAAAGGGAGTATTACAATTACTGTTTGCAGACTTACTTTTTAGTCCTAATAACGTCAAATTCTTTTCTTTAAAAAAGGTAAAGAAGTCTTTTTATTCTTTGGAAAAAAAACTAACAATATTTTTCCCATACGATATATTACCACCTAAATGTACCTAAACCCAATTTATCAAGATTTTCTTTAAAAAAATAAACCATAAAATAGAAAAATAAACTTAATAGCTGTTTAAAATAAGATACATTTACTAAAACTTTCTTTGCAATATTCAGCTGTCATTGAAACAAATGCAGGTAAAACAATTTTTTAAGGTCATCAGGTAAAAATGATTTACAATCTGAAAAACTTAAGTACTAAAACACTCCACAGTAATAAAAATGCAAATTTGTCCAAAAAAAAAAAAAAAAAAATATATTGAAAGACAAAATTAATACTTAAAAACATATAAAGATAACAAACTTAAGATAATTAAGTACTCTAAAAACAATTAAGAGATACCCAATTTTGTCAAACGTAAAATACTTAACCAGAGGTCAATCCAGGTTTCAATTTTTGGGGGCCCACTTTTGTAAAAAAAACAAATATTTCAGTATTATATACATATCTATAATTTTCAGCTTAAGCAATGTCACTGTTACTAATGTTTAATATCAAACAGGAGTTTTATTATTTGATATAACACTGAAAACAGGGTTCAAGCATTGAAAGTAAAAAAAAAAAAAAAAAAAAAAAGCCATATATATCTATATTTAAAGGGTTGTTTTGATAAATTTTGAATTTTTAAAGGAGCCATTAATATGAAATGAAATTTTGTAAAAAGCAGCTAAATGGGCTCAATTTTTATCTGAATCAACCTCTGTTAACAATGATACTTAAAAATCTATACATAATACATAATCTCTATCATAGTCAAATTTAAACAAACTCTAAAATATCTTTTTATGTTCCACAGTATACAAATTACAGATACAACACTTTTGCATACCTAACCTACTTGTATAAAGCTGGACAGTTTTTGAAGCTAGAATTTTTCATCCACCAGCAACACTATATTATTAGTGGATAAACTACAGTGCAGTTTTAAGTAAAATATTTGTCCTAATCTGATCACAAAACATTTAAAACGTTATGTTTTCACACTTTTAAGTGCTAATTATTAGGAACATTTACCATTTGTAGTATTTTTGTCATATTTATGACACGTCTTCTATCGTCAGAAATTCCACATTCAATTCAAAAGAAAATGTGTCTAAAAGAATAATTCAAACTTTTTTTTTTAGAAAAAAAAAAATTAAAAAATTTCAAATAAATAAAAGGACTGCTGTGCAGCATAAACTATTTAAAATTCTACATTCTGAGGTAGAAGAAAATTGTCATAAAATGACTTCAGCGAGGTAAAAAACTTTATCACATGATAAAATATAAAAATCAAAGGAACTGATGCAAATAAGCACCTTCTAAAACCCTTTCCATGATGCCTTATAGACTTGATATTTCCCTGAGCTAAATCATGCTACAGAGGTTAAATATTTTGAGGAAAAATAATAGTCAAAGGAAAATTAAAATACCTGAACTCTATTGTTACCAAAATCAACTATAATGATATATCCCTCTGGTGAAATGCAAACACCAGATGGTCGATCCATTTGCCCTGGTCCAGTTCCTGGGGTTCCAAACTTGCATAGAAAATGACCATTAGGATTGAAAACTTGAATGCGGTGATTCCTGGAATCTGCAACAATAATATGACCTTCAGGATCAACAGCAACACCTTGCGGTCTTAGGAAATGGCCATTATTTGATCCTTCTTGCCCAAGAAATCTTGCTGACTGGAAGTTAGGATGAACTACTAAGATTCTATGATTATTAAAATCTGTCACAACCATGTGACCATCAGAAGTAAAAGTAACTCCACGAGGAGAATCAAACTGTTTCCAAAGTCCCCCATCAAACCCATATTTATTGATAAATGTACCATCGGATGCAAACAGCTGGAGTCTATGGTTTCTTGTATCGGATACCAAAATATGACCTTCAGCATTAACAGCAACATCCCACGGGTAGTTGAATTGTCCATTTTTACTGCCTCTTTCACCAAATTTCAAAATGAAATTGCCATCTGAGTCAAATATTTGAATGCGGTGATTATCCTTGTCAGCAACAATAATGCGACCAAGATGGTCGACAGTGACACCTGCTGGACGATCAAATTGTCCAGGTCTAGATCCTGGAGATCCAAATTTCAACTTAAAGGAACCATCAGGATTAAATATTTGCACTCTATTATTGCTTCGATCTGCAACAATTATATTTCCACTTTTGTCAGTACAAACACCCCAAGGGCGACAAAGTTTACCATCAGCATCTCCTTCTCCACCAAATGATAGTAACATTTTCCCTACTTGACTATAGTTGCGTCCCATACGAACATTTACATGAAAAGGACTATGTTGGATATGCATCCCTCTAAGAAGAACTGATATTGTATGTTGACCAATTACTTCTGGGATATAACAAACTGCATATGTTCCATTTTGGCGATCAATAACTTGAGCTTTACAATTAGTACCATCAGGAGATGTAACAGTTGCATATAATGCATCTCCTCCAACTACCTGAAGTTCACCTAAGTAATCTTTAACTTGAACAAGAAACGTTGACTGATGACCACAAAGAGCTTGTTGAAGACCTTCACCAGCAGCAACAGAATTGGGACCAAACCCTGAAGTACTAATAAAACCCAGGGTACTAATAGCACTTAATAATGCATTATCAGGTTCTGTAAATACAATATTGTCATCTTCATGAGGTTGTATATTGTTGCGCCTCTGTCTAATATCATTCATTTCAATTAGGCATTTTTCTTTAGCTTTATAAACATCCATATCACTTCCAGAATCTAAGACACGTTGAATATATTTTATCATTTGGGATACATCTTTTACAAGTGACTTTAAATCTTTTATATGCAGTAGTAATGATCTACCTTTTACTTGCCGAATTTTTTCTAACTGACACAACAGATCTCGCTGTCTCTCTTCAAGAACTGCCATATGACGTCTTATAGTGTTTCTAATTTCAGTGGCTACATTTTGAACTTTAAGTTCAACATCATCAGCCATAGTTTGATTTATATGGATACTTTCTTCAATTGCTCGGAGATTACTTTTAGCTTCTTCTAAGATTTTCATTGCTGTTTGACGACAGTCCCCAACAGTATCTTCAAAATAACACATTGAATGACCTGTATGTTTAGAATCCATAGCACAATCATTGCATAGTGGCTCTCTACATATTTCACAATATAACATTAAAATTTTTGAAGAATGATGATCACAATAAGAAAATCTACCATTAGGTGTTGGTGTTACAGGTATTTGAAAATCTATAGTGTCAATATTGATTATGTCAATTGTATGATCTTTAGTTAAACGTACCCTTTGATGAGCTCTAACACAATTTTCACAGAGCACTTCATTACAATCTTTACATTTAGCTACAATTTTATTTCCTTCATCACAGGAATTGCAAAAGACAGGTTCAGTTAATGATGGAGTGTAGGCACTGATATCATCCACAAGACCAAGAATAGTATTAAGCAGAGCACTTGGTGATACCAAGTCAAGTCCATTTTCTTTAGCTAAAAATCCATTTTCATGACAGGTAGGACACACTAAACTCTCGGAGAAATTCCACAAACGATTCTGCGGTAACTGTGTCAAACAGATCTTGCAGAAAGCATGAAGGCAAGGTAACAAGCTCGAATCAATTGCACGTTCATTACAGCGAGAGCACATTTGATTGTTTTTTCGACTTTCAGGTAAAGAAACAGACATCTTACTAGTAGAGCACCACATTTTAGTAACAATTTTTTTGATACACTCGAAAGAATTCTCAAGGCGACACTTTTAAATGCAACAGTTGAAAACGAAAACAAATGTGGAAAGGACTTAGGGCTTAATGGAGAGAAATTATATTCACTTATGCTGACATAAAAGTAATATTCATTAAGTACTACTATAAGTCAGAAAAGATAAAAGATTGCTCATAAAAACAAACTATCATTTTCATACTAAGAATTCGTATATTTTGGCACCTTAAGCTGTAGGTCTTGTGTGGATAAATAGGAACTCAGGTTATTTTCAGTAGCGGAATTTCAAGAATTAACAGATGAGATACTGAAATGAATGTACTGTTAAATATAAAGCACGAACTAATTTAAAGCAACTACAGCATTGGGTAATGCACACAACAACATCGTTCATTTAACAAACAAAATAACAAGGAAAAAAAATTACAGTTCAATGACGTCATTCATTTGTAAAAGCGTCACCTACGAAATGTATTCATATTCATGTAGTTAAAATTATAACTACAGGTGGCGCTCTATACTGTATATCCTTCCAATAGATTATTACACCGTGTTTAATTCGAAAACTGACGGCGACCATATTTTTAAAAAGCTTTATAAAAAATTAAAATTTTTATTGATCATATAAGAAAAATTTCTTCTATGTGCACTCTGTAATAATACCTCAGGTAAAAATGCAGGGTGGGCATAAGCGGGTCTCAAAACTTTGTTGGGAGAAATTTATATAAAAAGGAAAGTGCGAATATGTTTTAAAATTGAACAAAGTAGAAGATGAGCACAGGGGATAATTGGATAACCCTGTAACCCAGTGAGATCCATTGATATAGTAATTTATACATATCTATCATCCTTATGTTCTCGACCAAAGATTTTTGATACCGAAAAAAAATTTTGCATCAGCCATTACCGGGTATTGAAACTCGTAATCAAAGTGGTTAGAAGAATATAGAGATAGGGTCAACCTTAAAACCGGGTATGCGATGTGAAGCCGGTTATCGCTCAGATTTAAATGCCCAAATGCAGCCCAAACTCGTGGGCGTGGTCGAACAGCGTAGTCATTTTCCAGGAAGGAGACATTTAACTAAGACTCCTACATTTAACTATGTATGGAAGATTGGGCTGCTCATTACTCTTTACTGCATACACTACACGTGCAAAAGTTTAGGCTACATTTGAACCGGTTTTAAGGGTCACACTAGGCTTCACGCGGAACCACTGAGCTGAAGAACAACTGGAGCAAATGGTTCCAATACCTTTACACAGTGTTAGCACGTGCCAGTTTTTCTACAATCGTTTGCCGTACCCAGTCAAATCTTGCACGGCAGGCAACATTTGTCGGGTCATCTATTACTATTATACTCTTTTAAGAATTAAATTTTAAAATTGTAATATCATATGGCATATGGTTGTTCGAACAGATAACCTTTACACAATTTTACTTTGAAATATAAAGATATCAAATGCTTTCTGCCGTGCAACGCTCGGAAGACAAACCTTCCAAAAATGGCATGCAAAAACCGGTCTAGTATTTCCTCCAGTTGTTCTTCAGCTCAGTGTACGGAACAGGGTGATTATAATTAAAGTTACGATTTCAAAACGCTATAATTTTAAAACTACCCATCGGAGCTATTTGGTATTTTACCAGAGCAATCGTGAGGCAATGAAATTTTGTTTGGCAAAAGAAAAAAAAAATTGTTCCAAAACGTGCGTTAATTCTCCATAAAGTATTTTGTTTCATGAAGCTCCTCTTTTTCTCTTTTCACTATGACTGTTTCCGCTGAAAATACGTATTCTTCTCTTTTTTCAAAAAAAAAAAAAAAAAAAAAAAAAAAAGAAAAAAGTAGTAAATCCTTGAAGTCTATTGTTTCCTGCTATTCCATTGTGTTGCTAACATCATTCCTGTGTTTAATGAGTCCATTTAGGCGTTTCCCCTGACAGCGTCATCTATAGAAACACGTTGGAACTACTTTTTTCCTACCCCAAAGAAAATATCATTGCCTCACGATTGCTCTGGTAAAATATCAAATAGCTCTGATGGATAGTTTTAAAATTATAGCGTTTTGGAATTGTAACTTTAATTATAATCACCGTATAGAATACATTGTTGATGAATTTTTGAAAGGCCGAAATATTTCGTGGTTTTTAATTGTTCTAATAAATATATGAAAGGAAACGGGATAAGTTTTCATCAGGAAGTTATATTTGACTAATTTATGAAAGATATAATTTTTAAAATCAGTTGCTTTGTTATCACTATGATGTAAATACTCTTATGATGTAAAATGGATTTTTATTTTATTTGTTGTTGTTAATTTTAATATTTTTTAATATTTAATTACTTTTAAAAGTACTTCCATATTTTTAGCCATTCTTATAAAGGATTCCATGAATATTTATTGGAGTTAGAGCACAGACAGACAAACCGGAGTCATAATTACTTTTCATCTTTGTTGAAAAGTGTTAAAAACAAACTAGATGCAATTAAATTTTACCAGACAGAAATAGTAGATGGAAACGATAAAAATTTTTAAATGTTGTTATTTATTCAAGGAAAAACAAAAAGAAAGAAAGAAAAATTAATTTGAAACTGTGGCCGCGTACGTAAACTCAAAACTTGCTCAACTTGTGCATTAGTTTTTGCACCAGCCGTTTGTAAGTCCACCGACTACAGTCGGCAGCAAAATTATTCGAGCGCTAGCAATAATTTATACGTAAAAAAAGTACACTTAATATTATTTTGTTCAATAAATCCTTGTCGAATCATGTACTTAGTCAACTTAAGACAATGATTCGAGAAGAATTAGTTAACAAAATAGTATTAAGTGTACTTTTTTTATACATAGGAATTATTGCTAGCGCTCGAATAATTTTGCTGCCGACTGTAAACTAAAATGAGTGCATTTAGTTTTCCAACTGAATAAACCGAAGGAAAAGTCAGTTTAGTTCGAGCAAATCAAAACGGGCCCAATAGAACTTTGTTAACTCATTGAGATTTTTTCAAAACCTTTCTTTCTTTTTATTTTTTATATGTAATAATTTAATTAATTTATCATATTCATTTAATTTAATTCTTTTTTAGTAATACTTTTATATTTATATACATATGTATACTTTTTTGTAAATAACAAAAATTTAAATTACATTATAGTCGGCAGCAAAATTATTCGAGCACTAGCAATAATTCCTATGTAAATAAAAGTACACAATGGAGAAGTTTCATATGACGTCAGAGTGACGTAGATGGAGGACAATCAACTCCACGTGAAAATAAATAGAAGCCATTTTTAACACAGTAAGCAAATGGCAGTTGAAAGCAGCTCATAGCAGCATGGTAACGGCGCGATACTCCAAAGTGTAGCGATTTCGTCACGCGCGTGGCGAAAACAGATTTGCGCCAAAAAATCTGGCGCATTTCTCTTCGGCCCCGATCCCGATGGCCGATTCTATTCTGAAGTCGAGGGTGGAGGGTTTTGAACAACATCTTTTGCTTTTCTGATCAATTCCTATCCCTATGTTGTTAAATGCTATGTTAAATGTTATTATTTGTTTAATGTTCAAGCGTTTATTTATTTTTAAGTTTTTACTTATTTCATGAAACTGTAATTTTCAAGGAATAAGCATGAGAATATATTTTGAAAGATTCGCTTTAATAATTTCAGTCTTTCAGTGTACCTTTTAATAATGATTTCAATTTCATAATATATGAAACTAATCTATAAATTATTGTGTAGCAAATTTCTACAATTTCCTAACCGTAAGTTGTAAAATAGAAATTTTACACTCAATAGAAATAAAATTCTACTAATGAATCATTTTGAAAACTTGCGTAATTATATCTTAATTATTATGTTAAGTAATATGAATAAATAATATTTTAATTTTCCTGCGATTATAGCATATTTGATACTTAGTATTAGATATCGGAAGCTGTGAAAAACACAGTTTGTTATATTATTACACATTTTGTTGAAATACCTCATAATGAAAGATGAAAAGTTGATTATAAGTTAATTTTATCATGAATCAGGTTTTTACATGGAATTTTTTCCCTATGAATGCTGTTTAATAGTTATTTCTGTGTTGCTTAAATTGTATTTATAAATGAAAAATAAATTTTATGATATGTATGATGGTTAGTGTCATTTTTAGTGTTTTTATTTTAAATTATTCAGCTGATCTCGGTTTTTTCTATAATTGTGTTTTGAATTTAATGAAAAAGAAAATAAATACATTTTTTATAAATATATTATCAGTTTAAAGAAGTGTGAATCTCCAAAATGAGAAAATAAATGATCTATAAATTATTTTATTATACTTTATTTTTGCGAAGATCTTATTTATATTTTATAAAAGCAAAAAAGTGACTCTTGGTCATTTATACTATGAAAGGATGAGTATATGAATAATGAACTCCTATTTTGGATGACACTTTTCAGGTATAGTTTAGTGCAGAACGGTAATTAGGTACTCTATCTTGAATTTAATTGATATCAAAATTTAACAGTTGCAGCTAAGTATCCATTTTTGTGGAAAAATTTTATAGTTATTCTTTTTCACTTTGAATTATGTTAATTCTTAAGAATAGCTGTGATCCAGTGGTGCCAACAGTGTGGGGTAGAAAATTTTCTGTAGGAGCTCAGCCTTTCCAGAAATTTTAAATACCGACTCCCTATTAAGCAAGAAATTCTTTCCTCTATTTCTTAATTAGTTTTTTTTTTACCAAAATCATAGCTTTAAAGTAAGTCTGTTGTAATTGAAAAAGGACGAAAATTGACTAAAAATAAAGATAAATAGAAGAAAAGCAAAGTCTGAAATTCTTTATGGAGGGAGGGGGTGGAGTTCAGGAGAAGATGATTATGACCCCCTAATAATTAATGGCTTGTGCATGAAGAGGAAAAGTTTTCAGATACATTGTTGAAGAGTTACATAGCTATTTTCACAAAAGTTACTGCCATATTGTTATTATTACATTTATAATTTTATTGATATTTGATATTCCTGATCCTCATGCTACTTCTGTAAGTTTAAGTAAATATAATTTGTATAAAGGTTTTTAAAATGTTTAATTTGACTTATTTCAGAAAAAAAAATATATTCACATTTTATTTATTCGATTGCTTCTTTTTTTCCGTTTGCATTTTTAAATAAAAACAAACTTTTTTGGATATAAGTCATATGAATTTATAAATAATAAAATGTATTATAAATATTGCTATCCCCCCCCCCTTTTTTTATGAACCTTTTTTATTTTAGAAGAATTGAACTTAATAAATTGATTTATTAAGAAAAATATTAATGTGGTGGGTGATATTATTGTCATTTGTCCTATTACCTCAAATAAATAATTAAAAATAGTTTGTGAAATTTTAAATAAAAATGAAAAGTAAAACAAATAGTGTTTATAGAACTTAAGAGAAAGTATAGCACAAATATTTCAGAGATTCTGCCTCCCCTTCCCCACAATTTTAACTTGACCATAATCACAATATTGGTTTAAAATTGAAGTGGCCATATTATTCCAGTGACCTCACTGCTATTCCTAATTTTGTTTTATAAATTCAGTTTACATATTTTTATAAACTAAATGCCAAAGACTTGTGGTGAATCATAGAGTGCAATACAGGATAAGTGAAAACTAGTGTACCAAGAAATTTTTTTTTTCATAATGTGCTACCAAGATGCAGTTAAGTATTAGTTCGAAAGAGAAGCTAGACAAATGAAATTGTTTTATGCTTACGTTTGTATGTGTACTGCTTTACCAGTGACTGAGAAGTTCTGATGTCAAAAAGCTGGTAAACATGAGGTGTTGGGTTTGATTTCAGATCACGCTCGTCAGCCTAGCCTTTCAAAGTTTTCCGTAATTTTCTCTCAAACTTGCACAGATGCATACTAGGACTTTTTTGAAAAACCCCACAGAGAGCACTTCCCTTATGGCTTAGGACTATAGCGCAGTTAATTGGCCTTAAGGGCCCACTTCACTCGCCATCGCCGGAAGTCAAAGCTAATGTTATTCTATGGGAAATTTTCTTTACAAATAACTTATTAACTAATACATATTTTTAAATTCTGTTTTCATATTCTGAAAATTCCCAACTGTTAAATTGATGAACCTTTTTTAAAAAAGTTTTTTTTTTTTTTTTTTAATTTTTTATATTTTATTTTGAAGCTGCAAAATACGAATTTTCAAAAGCTGAAATTTTTCATTTTGCAATTTCAAAATATTAAAAAAATACATTTTTAAAAAAGGGACGTCAATTTAACAGTTCAGAATTTTCAGAATGTGAAAACAGAATTTAAAAATATGTATTAGTTAATAAGTTATTCGTAAAAAATTTTTCGCATAGAATAACATTGGCTTGGGTTTCTAGCGACGGTAGGTGAAGAGGGCCGTTAATCTAATACCAACACTCATATTTGTAGCATGAATATTATGCCCAAGGTTCAGAGAAAAAGATCAATTTCTTTTTAAATATATTACAAATGTTATTTATTAATAATTATTAATTAGTTAAATAGTTATTTATTTTTATATTATAGTTTTAGAATTTAAAATATTAGTCTCAGGAGACTATACCATATGTTAGCAGGGCTATTACCTGAGTGAAGCATCAGGAGAGAGAAAAAAATAAAATAAATAAAATAACTCCTTGAAAAATTTTATGTGCAATAGAGAATCTGTTGCGTGCGTTGACGAAGACTGTCTGGACGGCAAAAAGGAATAGAAGGTGTGAACAGTGTCCCAAGAAACTACTCAAGAGTCCCGCAATTAGGGAAGAAAAAGGGAGGCATACATTTTAATTTTTTTTTTCATCAAAATAAAAAAATTCAAAAAGATTAAAGGAAGTGCATGTATGAAACTAATGAGAATCTTAATGTTCATCCAGAAACTAGTTCTGAGCTGAGTCTGCAAACCTCTCAGAGACACACATAGCACTCACAATCCTCTCTGAAAAAAAAAATGGTGAACCTGCATACAAATTTATAAGTAATTCTGTGCAGTGCAGCAGTTCCTGAGATACAATTGGAACAAAATTTTTGTCACACACAGATAGACGTTTTCTAAAAATGGTCAAATCGTGTTCTGGATCTATAAACATGTAAATCCGTAAAATTTTTTTGAACCCAATACTTTCTTCTGTTGAATACAGAAAAAGGTATTATGACGTAGAATAGTCTATTATAGCTATAGCAAGAAGATAAGTGAATAAATATAGCAATATTACGCCCGTATTCACCGATAACCTTAACCGCCAGTAATACTGGCGGTTGAGAAGCTGCCGGTCGGTCCTGAATAACCGGGAGTGACAAATCGGTATTCACCGTTTACTTGGGAAGTAAAGTTGTTGAACCGAGGGTATTTCAACCCGCTTGAAACTATGAACGCTTATTGGCCAAAAGGTTCACGTGATAACCGATGTTTTTAGCTTCTGTTTATATTCATTTTTATCGAAACGATCGAAAATAAGCTTTGAATTTTAACTTGCATTTTTTTTTTTTTTTTTTCTTTTTAATTGCACACATCTTACATAAAAATGGATGGAAAGAGTTCGTTAGTTTATGAAAATAAATTACTGAATAATTTATTAAAAAAATAAAATAAAAAATGCATTTTACTTCATAAAAGTTACTTAAGAAAAAGAAATGGAAAAGGAATATTTTGCAGTTCTCAGTGTCAAAATGTTAATTATCTTTGTAATTGCTCTAAAAAGAACTATTTTTTTAGAACAAATAAATGTTTTATGTGCTTAGATTTTATTACAGCATGCGAAACATTTCAGACAGTGATTTGAAAAATAAATAAATAAAACATTGAAGTTTAGAACAGAATTAAATAAATCTCACATTCTGTAGTTTCACCACTATAATCCTGAACTTTTTGAAGTTATTTTCAAAGAATAAGAATATTCTCCTCAAAATAATTACAGAATAATAAATTCTTATATAAAGAAATAAAAGTAATATCCAAGAGAATATTCTCTTTGATAAATTTATCTATGCATGAAATGTAATTTATTTATTTTTGTATTTTTTATTTATTTTGTATGAACTTATCATAACAGATAAATTTTTATATTGGGCATTAATGCTTATGACAGTATTTTCTTTGATGAAAATATTCTCACAGATTAGTGTTAAAAACAGTAAAAACAATCATCCATAATTTGCCTACCTACTGCAAAATAATGTATTTAACTTTTAACAATATTCATTATTACAATAAATTTCTTGTTTTCACGTTAATAAAATTTTATCAATTTTGGTAAAATTTATTATGTTTGCATAAAGGGCAATTTGTTTTCACATCTCGAAATACTTTTTATTTTTGTTAAAATAATTACAAGATAAAAGGAATATTTTATATACCACGTTTTTAAATTTTCTGTTGAATCATATAAACTTCACAATTCTAGGTATTAATAAGTACTTTTCAAAAAAAAAAAATTTTTTTTTGATGAATTATCCCACCAACTTGAAAGAAAATGATCAAATGTGTAATAAAGAAAGCAATAGAAATTTTCAAACATTTATTAATTGAATAAAAGTATTCAAAGAATGCATTGTCATCATGTTCTGAGCTATTCGAAAAGTTTCAAATGTCTAGCTAGTCGAGATGTTAGTTAAAAATCGATTGCAAGATTTATATTGGACAAACAAACAAGAAAGTGAGTTAATAAAAACTTGCTAAAAAAGTTGTCAGCCTCCCTTAATTAGGGAATACATGAGGTGTACAATAATATTGATAACTTTATCACAGAAATGTTTGTAAATGGAATGATTATATTCATACGTGGACAATTAAAATAATTTTATAAGTATAGTTTAACTTTAGAAATTTTTTTATTCATTAATTCATCAACCATGAATATTCATTTTAAGTAGGTTGTTGGTATAAAGGTTGATTAAATTTTTCATAAACCAACTATGTGAAAAATGCCAGAGCCGGAAATCGAACCCGGCCCCTTCCGTTTAATGTGTGGATGCTCTTTCACTGAGCCACCCTGGCTGAAAACTAGCCTAGCATTTTTCATATAACAACCATTGACAAGGTCACCATGGGCGTCGGCAGAATGGGGCATGGGGGGCCTTCTTTCCATGCCCCCCCCCCCTGGAAAATTCTACTAAGCATTTTTTCTTTAAATTTAAAATTATGCTATCAGAATTTTATTTAAAAAAATATATATTTTTTCGGGTTGTGCCCCCCCCCCCCTGAAATTTTTTCTGGCGACACCACTGAAGGTCACCTTGTCTGCAAACGCAGATGTAACAGGTGAGACAATGTTAATCGTAGCACAACTCCATAGACCACGAAATTTCAATTTAGAAATTTTTTTATTCATGAATTCATCATCTGGGAATATTCATTTTAAATAGGTTGGAGTATAAAGGCTAATTAAATTTTTCATAAACCAACTATGTGAAAAATGCCCGGATTCGATTCCCGGCTCTGGCATTTTTCATATATTTTTCTTGGGGTGTTTAAAAAGTATGTTACATTTTAATATTGAAAGTAAAAAAACACATTATTTAGAAGTGTACTACAATACGACACGCTATTTATGTACATAATTTCTGAGTTGCTGCAGATACTTGTGAAAACATCGAAGTAATTGTTAGACGCAATGATTAAAGGTCTGCACGGGGCTGGGCTCAGCAGGCAATTTCTTCTTTTTTTTTTTTTTTAAGTTATAATTTTTTAAAAATACATCTATTTCTTTTAGTACTGCAGATTGTATTATTTCTTTTAAACAGTGATTTTTTGCCATCGTTACCATTTTCGATCTGTCACCTTGAATGAACGTGCAAACATTTTTGTTTTTACCTAAATGTATAAAGCTGAAAGTTTGTCATTATATGTATCAAAATTATTAGATTTTAACAAAGGTTGGTATACTAAATAACTACGGCAAATTCTAGCTAATGCCATATTCTTTTAGTTCAATCAGATAATTGGTTCAAAAGATATTAAACAAAATCCCATTGTAACTTTAAAAATTTAAAAAGAAAAAATAAATTCATGCCAAAAATAAATAATTTCTTCTGATGTCAAAAAGAAACATTTTTTAAAATTAATTAAAATTGAGAGAAATCGTGCTAAAAAAAATGTAACAACTTCAATATGGAACTTTGATATTTCGCACCAAATTAGTTAATTTATGTTATTATCATTATGTTATTATCATTAATGTTATTCTATGGGAAATTTTCTTTACAAATAACTTATTAACTAATACATATTTTTAAATTCTGTTTTCATATTCTGAAAATTCCCAACTGTTAAATTGATGAACCTTTTTTAAAAAAGTTTTTTTTTTTTTTTTTTTTTAATTTTTTATATTTTATTTTGAAGCTGCAAAATACGAATTTTCAAAAGCTGAAATTTTTCATTTTGCAATTTCAAAATATTAAAAAAATACATTTTTAAAAAAGGGACGTCAATTTAACAGTTCAGAATTTTCAGAATGTGAAAACAGAATTTAAAAATATGTATTAGTTAATAAGTTATTCGTAAAAATTTTTTCGCATAGAATAACATTGGCTTGGGTTTCTAGCGACGGTAGGTGAAGAGGGCCGTTAATCTAATACCAACACTCATATTTGTAGCATGAATATTATGCCCAAGGTTCAGAGAAAAAGATCAATTTCTTTTTAAATATATTACAAATGTTATTTATTAATAATTATTAATTAGTTAAATAGTTATTTATTTTTATATTATAGTTTTAGAATTTAAAATATTAGTCTCAGGAGACTATACCATATGTTAGCAGGGCTATTACCTGAGTGAAGCATCAGGAGAGAGAAAAAAATAAAATAAATAAAATAACTCCTTGAAAAATTTTATGTGCAATAGAGAATCTGTTGCGTGCGTTGACGAAGACTGTCTGGACGGCAAAAAGGAATAGAAGGTGTGAACAGTGTCCCAAGAAACTACTCAAGAGTCCCGCAATTAGGGAAGAAAAAGGGAGGCATACATTTTAATTTTTTTTTTCATCAAAATAAAAAAATTCAAAAAGATTAAAGGAAGTGCATGTATGAAACTAATGAGAATCTTAATGTTCATCCAGAAACTAGTTCTGAGCTGAGTCTGCAAACCTCTCAGAGACACACATAGCACTCACAATCCTCTCTGAAAAAAAAAATGGTGAACCTGCATACAAATTTATAAGTAATTCTGTGCAGTGCAGCAGTTCCTGAGATACAATTGGAACAAAATTTTTGTCACACACAGATAGACGTTTTCTAAAAATGGTCAAATCGTGTTCTGGATCTATAAACATGTAAATCCGTAAAATTTTTTTGAACCCAATACTTTCTTCTGTTGAATACAGAAAAAGGTATTATGACGTAGAATAGTCTATTATAGCTATAGCAAGAAGATAAGTGAATAAATATAGCAATATTAGTGTTGAATGGGTTTTATGATGCTCTAGAGCTTATATGGGTTTACGTAAAAACATCGCTTGTCATGTCATCATCATGACAATAATATTGCCTGTAAAAAACATAGCAAAGCAAAAGTTTTTATACTGATTTGACTCGACATTGGAATGGAATTTTCTGAACTCATTTTTTTAAACATAAATCTAAAGTTTGAAAATTAATGTGTGATGATTTGATGTCATGCCAAAACTATTTCTAACACATTTTCATTAGTTTCTTCCATAGGCTTAAAAAGAAAATATTCGATTCGTGAAAATTTTCGATCTTCAGTTTTCAATGGATTTATGCATTTTTATATGTTCCGAACATGTTTTGACAGTTTAAAAAAATGCTTGTGTGTGTGCTACCAATAGACTCTGTATCGCACAAACCAGTGGACGGAATTTAACCAAACTTGATATTTATTAAAATCCTTATCTTAAATTGATGGTGATTAGCTTTTGGGGTATATCGCCCAAAAAGTGGCGCTGTTAAATTACGATTTCCTTACTTTAAGAAAATACATATTTCAGCTTATATAATGTTTAAATGCACTAAATTTGACATGTTGTGTAAAACTATACAAATTAAATTTGAATACATATTGGCCGATAAGTGGTGCTTCTGTGTTGTAACTTAATCCTTTTTACGAGAAGGCAATATCTCAACTTCTATGGTATATAAATGCACCAGACTTGGTGTGTGAGATGTAGATGAAAAACTAAACTGATTGAATTTGGGTGCACATTGGTCGTCAGATGGTGCTGATAAGCTGCATTATTTTCTATTCACTTATATTTTATCTATACATGTAAAAGAGTAAACTCACTGACTCAATACGGCTGTGGCGGTCCTATGGGAGATAGTCTCAATTTTTGGTGAGCAGGTTGATTTTAGGACCCTGACGCTCACTAAGACGGGATTTTGCAAAATAACACCTTTATAAGCATAACTCGGTTCCAAATTCACGATGAAGAAATTGCAGATGGGGAGACTAGACTTAAATACAAAAACAAATCATTTTCTGCGATTTTGGATTTTTAGGGGAGGGTAGGGGGTAACAATGAGATTTTCGGAGGCACATAAGGCAAAAACACATTTATATATATCACACATATATAACACATTTATAACTCGGCTCCAAATTACTTCACAGTGAAGAAATTGCAGATGGGGAGACTAGACTTGAATACGAAAAAATCACTTTCTGCGATTTTGAAATTTAGGATTTTTAAGGGAGAAGGGGTGAAAATGATTTTCGGAGGTGCAGAAGGCAGAAACACCTTTATAAGCATAACTTGGCTCAAAATTACTTCACAATGAAAAAATTGCAGATGGGGAGACTAGACTTAAGTACAAAAAAAAAAAAACATTTTCTATGATTTTTAAGGGGGGAGAACGGGTAAAAAGAATTTTCGGGGGGGAATTTAGCAATGTATGGATTTTCGAGTAAGATTCTAGCAGTAATAGCTCAAATATATATATATATATATAAATAAAACGCCAAATGTCTTCTTGAAGGTATTTTCAAAAACTTATTTTTGATTTTCGATTTTGGGGGGGGGGGGGGAGTTAAAAGGGGGCAAATTCGATCCCCCCCTTTTAGCACTAAATTCGTCCATGGAATTCTATAGGAGTTGAGATCACAAATTTTAGTGTGTGGCTTATTTACGTTTGTCCAACACGCATTGTAATGGGATTTTGTGAAAGGCCCCCCATTACCTCTTTGGGGATGGGGCGGGGAATAAAATAGTAAAATCACTGTTTCACTGACTCAACACAGCTGTAGTGATTCTATGGGAGATAGTCTCGCAAATTTTGGTGAGCACGTTGGTTTTAGGACACTGATGCACATTAAGGCGGGATTTTGCAAAATATCCCCTGCTCCCCTGGTGTGTGTGTGGGGGGGGGAAGATGGCAAAAAACCCCTTATAAGCATAATTCGGCTCCAAATTGCTTCACGGTGAAGAAATTGCAGAGAGAGAGACTAGATTTGAATGCAAAAAAAAAAAAAGCATTTTCTACGATTCGAGTTTTGGATTTTTAAGGGGGGGGGGAATAAAAACGATTTTCGGAGGCAAATTTAGCAAAATACTGATTTTCGAGTAAATCGCTACCAATAATAGCCCAAATGTATAGAAAATCGCCAAGAGTATTCTTGAGGATATTTCCAAAAACTTACTTTTGATTTTTTCCGATTTTCAATATTGGGGGCAGTTACGAGGGGGCAAATTCGACTTCCCTCTTTTGTAGCTAAATTTGTCCGTGGAAATCTATAGGAGCTGAGGTCACAAAGTTTAGTGTGTGGCTTATTTACGTGTGTCCAACACCCATTGTAAGAGGATTTTGTGAAAGCCCACTTTCCCCTTGGGGGTAGGGGGGAATAAACACGTTTCAAAGCATAACTTTGCTTCAAATTATCTCGGAGCCCACCAGCGGCCGAGCGGTTCTGCGCTCAAAGCTGGTAGATGGGAGGTGCCGGGTTCGATCCCAGGTCGCGCTCATCGACCTAGCCGTTCGGAGTTTTCCGTGGTTTCCTCCGAAACTTGCGTAAATACGGGCTAGGACCCCTTAGAAAGACCCCCACGGAGGGCATCCCCCCTCTAGGCCTAGGACACATCAGGAGTCAATCAGCCTTAAATCCAGCAACCAACCAAATTATCTCGGTAACATTAAATTTTGTATGTGGGTTGTTTATGTGTTCCCAACACGCACTATAAAGGGATTTTACGAAGCCGGTTATCGCTCAGATTTAAATGCCCAAATGTAGCCCAAACTCGTGGGCGTGGTCGAACAGCGTAGTGATTTTCCAGGAAGGAGACATTTAACTATGTATGGAAGATTGGGCTACTCATTACTCTTTACTGCATACACTACACGTGCAAAAGTTTAGGCTACATTTGAACCGGTTTTAAGGGTCACACTAGGCTTCACGCGGAACCACTGAGCTGAAGAACAACTGGAGCAAATGGTTCCAATACCTTTACACAGTGTTAGCACGTGCCAGTTTTTCTACAATCGTTTGCCGTACCCAGTCAAATCTTGCACGGCAGGCAACATTTGTCGGGTCATCTATTACTATTATACTCTTTAAAGAATTAAATTTTAAAATTGTAATATCATATGGCATATGGTTGTTCGAACAGATAACCTTTACACAATTTTACTTTGAAATATAAAGATATCAAATGCTTTCTGCCGTGCAACGCTCGGAAGACAAACCTTCCAAAAATGGCATGCAAAAACCGGTCTAGTATTTCCTCCAGTTGTTCTTCAGTTCAGTGCACGGAACAGGGTGATTATAATTAAAGTTACGATTTCAAAACGCTATAATTTTAAAACTACCCATCGGAGCTATTTGGTATTTTACCAGAGCAATCGTGAGGCAATGAAATTTTGTTTGGCAAAAGAAAAAAAAAATTGTTCCAAAACGTGCCGTTAATTATCCATAAAGTATTTTGTTTCATGAAGCTCCTCTTTTTCTCTTTTCACTATGACTGTTTCCGCTGAAAATACGTATTCTTGTCTTTTTTCAAAAAAAAAAAAAAAAAAAAAAAAAAAAGTAAACCCTTGAAGTCTATTGTTTCCTGCTATTCCATTGTGTTGCTAACATCATTCCTGTGTTTAATGAGTCCATTTAGGCGTTTCCCCTGACAGCGTCATCTATAGAAACACGTTGGAACTACTTTTTTCCTACCCCAAAGAAAATATCATTGCTTCACGATTGCTCTGGTAAAATATCAAATAGCTCTGATGGATAGTTTTAAAATTATAGCGTTTTGGAATCGTAACTTTAATTATAATCACCGTGTAGAATACATTGTTGATGAATTTTTCAAAGGCCGAAATATTTCGTGGTTTTTAATTGTTCTAATAAATATATGAAAGGAAACGGGATAAGTTTTCATCTGTAAGTTATATTTGACTAATTTATGAAAGATATAATTTTTAAAATCAGTTGCTTTGTTATCACTATGATATAAATACTCTTATGATGTAAAATGGATTTTTATTTTATTTGTTGTTGTTAATTTTAATATTTTTTAATATTTAAATACTTTTAAAAGTATTTCCATATTTTTAGCCATTCTTATAAAGGATTCCATGAATATTTATTGGAGTTAGAGCACAGACAGACAAACCGGAGTCATAATTACTTTTCATCTTTGTTGAAAAGTGTTAAAAACAAACTAGATGCAATTAAATTTTACCAGACAGAAATAGTAGATGGAAACGATAAAATTTTTTAAATGTTGTTATTTATTCAAGGAAAAACAAAAAGAAAGAAAGAAAAATTAATTTGAAACTGTGGCCGCGTTCGTAAACTCAAAACTTGCTCAACTTGTGCATTAGTTTTTGCACCAGCCGTTTGTAAAGTCCACCGACTACAGTCGGCAGCAAAATTATTCGAGCGCTAGCAATAATTTATACGTAAAAAAAGTACACTTAATATTATTTTGTTCAATAAATCCTTGTCGAATCATGTACTTAGTCAACTTAAGACAATGATTCGAGAAGAATTAGTTAACAAAATAGTATTAAGTGTACTTTTTTTATACATAGGAATTATTGCTAGCGCTCGAATAATTTTGCTGCCGACAGTAAACTAAAATGAGTGCATTTAGTTTTCCAACTGAATAAACCGAAGGAAAAGTCAGTTTAGTTCGCGCAAATCAAAACGGGCCCAAAAGATAACTTTGTTAACTCATTGAGATTTTGTCAAAACCTTTCTTTCTTTTTATTTTTTATATGTAATAATTTAATTAATTTATCATATTCATTTAATTTAATTCTTTTTTAGTAATACTTTTATATGTATATACATATGTATGAAAATTTTTTTGTAAATAAAAAAAATTTAAATTACATTATAGTCGGCAGCAAATTTATTTGAGCACTAGCAATAATTCCTATGTAAATAAAAGTACACAATAGAGAAGTTTCATATGACGTCAGAGTGACGTAGATGGAGGACAATCAACTCCACGTGAAAATAAATAGAAGCCATTTTTAACACAGTAAGCAAATGGCAGTTGAAAACAGCTCATAGCACCATGGCAACGGCGCGTGGCAACCAATGTCGGAGGGCAAGCTGTCCACGTTGCCATGCTGTTATCAGCTGTTTGCAACTGCTCTATACTGTTTTGTTGAATAAATCCTTGTCAAATCATGTTCTTAGATTGACTAAGAGCATGACTCGACATGGATTTATTTAACAAACCAGTATTAAGTACCATCGAGCAGATATACTAGTAGAGGGAGAATCCCTATTCTTTTCTACGGGAGAAAACGTATCCAACATGTATCAAGTGATATCTCCTTGCGCTAACTTTTTTCGCTACTTATCGCTTTCTTGGCGATAGTTTGTTTCCCATAAAAAAAAACAAAAAAAAAAAAAACAAAAAAAAAAAAAACAAAACAAAAAAAAAAAAAACATTTTTTAGGTTGTAAATACCAAAGAATATTTATCTCATTAGATATTCTTTGACAAATATATTATAAGAGTTATGCATTTATTATTCTTAATTACAATTTCCTTTTCCAATGAAAACTCTGCTAAGCGATTTTTATACAAAAAAATTACAATTTTGAAAAATGATTAAAAAGAAAAAAAAAATCTTTTGAATAAAATACAGAAATAAAAACATTTCAAATATATAGTATGCTGTAGCCATCACAAAAGAATATTAAATGTAATCCTGTACAAATACGCACAATGTAAATTAGATATTTACTAAAATAATTTTTTATTAAAATTTCTTTTCATAATGAATGCAAATGATTTTCATTGCAAAGATATATAATAATGGCTAAAGAAAGTTTATTTTGTGTCCTTTAGACCACAGTCATATTTTAAAAACTGCATTTTTCTCCCTAATTTATTTATTTATTTAATAAGAAACGAAGAAAAACCCTGATAAATTTGTTTTTTATTATTCTAGATTTATGGTACAACCATTAGTTTTAAAGGTATTGACGGGTTCTTTTCAGAAACACTATTATTAAAAATTTACATAGACCCCCCCCCCCTTCCTCCAGTAAAAAGCAATACATCTACAATCTTTTTTTTTTTTTTTTTTTTCATAATTGATTATTACTATTTTAAACAATTCTTTTTAATTCACAAAGATTCGTTAAAAAATAATTCTCACTGTGCGTATTTATGCGAAGTTTCGCTATTACGTTGAAGCAAATAAATAAATACAATAAAATAAATATATACGGGATGACAGCGCTACTTATTGGGCGTATGGTGTTTTAGAAGTAAGACTGATTGACTACCCTAGGATTCTAGGCATAAGGTGGAGTGCCCTCTGGGGGGGAGTCTAAGGGGTCGGTCCTAGTCCGTATTTATGCAAGTTTCGGAGAAAAACACGGAAAACTCCAAACGATTAGGTCAACGAGCGCGAGCTGTAATCGAACCCGGCACCTCACGTCTACCAGCTTTGAGCCCAGAACCAATCGGCCGCTGGTGGGCCATTTTCAGCAACAGCTTATAAGCACTAATTTATATTTTGATGCTAGAACTAAATGTCAAGTTTGGTTAAATTTCGTCCACTTATTTATTAGAGCATCCACAAAAGTTTAGGCACACACGAAGACACTTAAAATAATGCAATCATGTTCAGGATATGTCAAAACGTACAAATTCGTTGGAAACCGGAGACAAACTTTCCATTAATCGAATACTTTCTTCTTAAATATAAAGAAGAAAATAAGAAATAAAGCAAATATCTTAAATAATGATGCATCTAGATTATTAATAAAAATATTATGAAGACATTAAAAAATAGAATCTATCCTTTTTATTTTTATATTATTATAATTTAATTTCTTTTACAGTTATAAGATGAAAGTATTCTATTCCTATAAATTTTTGCTCTAATTTTTGATGGGTTTATTTTTTTATGCCATTGGGAATTTATTTAAATTCCAATATCGTCAATAATGAAAAAAAAAATTTTTTTTAATACATAACTCCTATTAGAATTGAAGATCAAGAATGCATCACGATATTTTTTTATAGATATCCCTCGCCAATACACTTGGCGAAAGAGGCTCTTCGCCAACAGCCGAGAGCTCTGACCTCGAGGAAAGATAACAAACAACGCGGGCGCAATACCTCGATGATTCGGCTTTCGGCTAAAACACAATACCGTAGTAGTTCACGGGCGCAGGAGAAATGAGAATTGTCACGTGACAATTCTCGATGATGTTGGCCACACAAAGGGGTTGCCATTTCTCTCTCTACCTAAATTAAAGCTCTATGTTAAGTGTACTTTTTTATATACATAGGAATTATTGCTAGCGCTCGAATAATTTTGCTGCAGACTATAATATAATGGATTTAAATGTTGTGTTATTTTAGGGGGGAAAAATGTAAAAATATAATTAATATATAGAAAATATATTTCTTTATTAAAATTTAAATTTCTTTATTAAAAAAAATTATATAATTTATTTTGTCATTACTCATTAAATTGCAATAAACTTTTGAAATTGAGAAGTTTTGAATAGCAGTTATTTATGTGTATATGAAAAAAATTTTCTTATAAAAGTAAAAAAAAATCCCCTTTTTTATATATTTATATATATAAAAAAAAAAAAAAAAAAAAAAATTATGAATTATTTTTTAAATGGTAGTTCCTGAAAAAAAAATTGTTTTATTTTATTTTATTTACTAAGAAACATTCCTTCCCATTCAAATTTGTTATAAATTCTGCAGCAAAATTATTCGAGCGGAAGCAATAATTCCGATATCAAAAAATACACTCTGTTTTATTAAATAAAACCTTGTCCAATCATGTTGTTAGACTGACTAAGAACATGACTAGACAGGGATTTATTTAACAAAGCAGTATTAAGTGTACTGTTTTTAGCCAAGGATTATTGCTAGTGCTCGGATACTTTTACTGCCGACTGTAATACTGTTTTGTTAAATAAATCTTTGTCCAATCACGTTCTTAGACTGACTAAGAACATGATTCGACAAAGATTTATTTAACAAAGTTGTATTAAGTGTACTTTTTTTTACATAGGAATTATTGCTAGCGCTCGGATAATTTTGCTGCCGACTGTATGAGAAAGGCGGTATCTATATATGATAGCTATATATGATTTTCATATCATAGAAGTGAATGAATGTTTTTATTTTATTATTATTATTATTATTATTATTTTTTAATAAAATAAACTTTGAAAAACATCACTTTTTTCATTCTACAAATTTAAATAGGTAAGAATATTAAACAAACAAAATTATGCAAAATATATTTTTTAAGTACCCTTAAAAAATAGTTTATCTATAATTCTTTTTCTGATTTACAAATGCATAAACAAAGGAAGCGAATTTTTTAAATTTAATAATATACATTTTATTTATACAAATAGAAATTTTTTATACATTCGATTAAGGATAGGACATCAAACTATTTTTTTAAAGTACTAAATTTCAAAAGTTTATTTTACGTTAATGAGATGAGTAATGGCAAATGATTGTTGTACTAAATTTTATATAATAAAGGGATTCTAAAATGAGAGAAAATTAATTTATATTTATATTTAATTAAATAAATCAGTTATTTTAAAGTAACTTAATGTTTTAACTTAAAGCACTTTTTAAAAATTATTATTTTTTAATTGTAAGTTTTCTTAAATGGCAGATTGTCTATAGCTAAAAAAAATTACAAATAAAAATACATTCATGTTTATTGCTTTTATAAAAGTATTAGAATGTTTATCTTGTGACAAACCATCAAAAAGGTTATTTCGCTACAGTATTTTGATCATAACTTTTAATACATGTTCTCGAATAATTATAAACTATTATAGTTTTTAAAATTTGCTAAACAAGCAATTTCTTTTCTTTTTTTCATTTACTTTTTATATTACATTCCTTCTGACAGTATAAAAAGTAATCTAAATATAAACAAACTAAAAATAACAAAACACTCTAAAGAGATAAATTATTTACAAAAGAATTGCCGGCCTGGTGGCTCGGTCGGTGGGGATCTACCGTCTAAAAAACCAGGTCCCGGGTTCGAATCCCGGTAAGGAATGGATGTTTGTGTTTGTCTAATAAGTGTAAAAATGAAGGAATTGTTATTGTGAATATGTAATATGGATCATTCGAGACAAAAGTCTTTGTTACTATAAGTATCAAAGCTATAAATACAGTCGACAGCAAAATTATTCGAGCGGAAGCAATAGTTCCTATGTAAAAAAAGTACACTTAATACTATTTTGTTCAATAAATCCTTGTCGAATCATGTTCTTAGTCAGTCTAAGAACATGATTCGACAGCAATTTAGTTAAACAGTATTAAGTGTACATATTTTACATAGGAATTATTACTAGCGCTCGAATAATTTTGCTGTCGACTGTAAATAAATAAAGAAAAAAATAGAGCAACACTAGATGCACTAAAAAGCGTTCGAAAACACATAGAAAACTGGTTACACTTAACCGTAACTACAATCGACAGCAAAATTATTCGAGCGGTAGCAATACTTCCTATGTAAGAAAGGTAACAAAAGTATCCGAACACTAGCAAAAATTCCTATGTAAAAAATGTAGAGTTAATACTATTTTATTGAACAAATCCTTGTCGAATCATGTTCTTAGTCAGTCTAAGAACATAATTCGAGAAGGTTTTAGTTAACAAAATAGTATTAAGTGTATTTTTTTTTACACATGAATTATTGCTAGCTCTCGAATAATTTTGCTGGCGACTGTAACATAGGGTGATCAGATGTCCTCATTTTCCAAGTGCTGTCCTCAGTTGCTTTCAGAAGTTCTCATATCCTCATTTGCGGACGTTTGTTCTCATTTGTCCTCATTTTTCAGTAATTTCCTTCTTTACTTAAAATTTCAACATTAGACATGCTGCTGAGCTTATTAATTTGCAATACTGATTCAACAACTCAACACAACGTAAAAAAAAAATCACAATTTCTTGATTCATTACATTTATTTTTAATTCATCTCCAACACTATTACATCCCTCGTGGAGGATCAAAATTGTGATGGCATGTCTCCAGACCACCTGTTTTGGTGAGTCTCAGACCGTCGCCAATTGCCCATTGCGCAGCATTAGTGTAATGTAAAAACCCATCCAATCCAACTCTATTACACAGAATATATTCTTATATAGGGAGATTTTAGTCTTTTCAACATTATACTTTAAAATATAAAGTTTGAAAAAAAAAGTACTTAAAATTTAACATGAAGCTGGAAGTTATTTTATTACTAATTGCATTTTTTAGCAAGATTGGAAACTGACTAATCTGGGATAGGAGCTGAACACAGATTACCTTGTTAACATCTCATGATATTTTGCTTTCAAGTCAATAAATAATGCTACTCGAAGGTCATAATAACTCAGTTTGTAGATCATTTCTTATTCCTTGCCTAGCCAGTTTTTGACATTCTTCAGATTGCCTTTTCCTTTTAAAATGTTATTTATTGGATTACTTCCATTTGAAGTAGTTAAGATTTCGTTTGTACTAAAAATTTGGTCTGTACAACAATAACAATTGTATTAAAACAGTTTATAAAAGTATTAATAGAAGCAGATATAAAATAGTTTGGTACTTTCGTGTCAACCACATATCAGAAATTAATATTAACAGTATAGCTTGCCATTATATTATAGGAAGAGAAGTATAATGTATACGAGTTTATGATAATGTTTATTATAAATTTAATAATGCATATATAAATATTTTTTCATAATGTTTATCGTATAAGTTCATAAATAGTATAAATTTATCAAAGTGACAGTTAATGTGTCTGCAAGTGGGGAATATAAGCTAATTTTGCGCTATATTTTATGAAATTTCATGTCCTCAGGAATGTCCTCATTTTTAAAGAAGACTGTCCTCATTTTTCTCATGGAAATGAAGACATTGCATAATTTGCCCTCATTTTGCATAAAAAAAATCTGGTCGCCCTACTGTAACAACACTAATTTCAGTTTTGCCACGAAAACTAGTGTATTTAGTGTGGAAATTACGAACGCGCCCTGTATCTAGAGTTTTTCATTCACCTTTTGCACATAAATTATTCATACATTTTATTTGCTAAATTATCTGTGTGTATTCACCAACGATACAGGGCCTAGAATACATAATGGGAAAAGCGACCAGCAAATAATGCCTTAAAAATTAAGCCTCTCGCCAGAAGTCAGTACGATCGAGTTTATTGCTTGAAAAACTCCCTGTTGGTTAATTATGTGCTGACCCTCCGCGGCCGAGTGGTTATGTCACACTGCTAATCGCCTTCGAGCGTGGGAGACCGGGTTCGATTCCCGCGCTGCCCCTGGGTGTTTTTCCATTCTTCGTATTGTAATTCTGTCATGTGCTATCTGTAATTATTTTCTGACGAAGATTTACAAGCGGACTACAAGTCAAGCATACAAATCTGATGTATACGTGTCATCAATAAATTATGTGCTTAGATCACGTGATTGAATGGACTTAACTGGGAAAAGCCCATCAGCTCTTCGATTTGAGCAAAAAATTTGATCGTAGCGCTATCTGGGAAGCTTAATTTTTTTAGGAGTATTTTAAGCATTCGATGCCACACTGTACAGTCGGTAGCAAAAGTATCCGAGTGCTATCAAAAATTCCTATATAAAAAAGTACACTTAATACAGTTTTGTTAAATAAATCCTTGTCGAATCCTATTCTTAGTCAGTATAAGACATGATTCGACAAGGATTTATTTAACTAAACAGTATTAAATGTACTTTTTTTAAAGGAACTTTTGCTAGTGCTCGGATACTTTTGCTGTCGACTGTATATTCTAACGAGATAACTAAAATAGAGTGATAAATGGTAACCCTGACATGGTCCAACATGAGTCATGTGAGAGGAACCACCTATGCTAAGGCGCGATTTATGAAACACTCCTAGCTACGACCATTTGAGGTGTGGTTTGATGCGTCACTACCGAAGGAGGAGTTTATGTTGAATGAATCACGATTCACGAACTATGGGAATGGGACCCGCTCTAGATTATTTCATGTAATCAGTAATCGGCACTTCGATAGAAAAGGTATTTTCACTTATTTTTCCTGGTAAGCTTATTTTTAAACATTAAATTTCTTAATCTACTCGTTTTATATACATACATTTTATATACATCGAAAACAAGCGCGAACGTCCATTTTAATTTATTGGAGACTTGCAATCGACGAATCTATTGTGTAATGTAAATGCAAAACTAAGGTAAACAATAGAAATTACTGCATTCGAGATTTATAGATATGAATTAGTTATACAATTAGATATCAATGTCATTACCTGCTGAAAAACATTGCTAATATAAATAACATGTTCGAAATTTGTTTGCCACGTTTATAAAATTAACGTTGATGTAAATATACATTTGTTTTGTTACGATTACGAATATATTCATGTTTTAAAAATAATTTAGCGTTATTTCAGATTTAAAGATTCTGAATAGATAAATTGGGATAAAAAATATCCATGTGTTTCTTTGCAATAAGAGATAAAATTTGCTTTTGTGTTATTAAAATTTTAATGTAATGTAATTAGTTGCTGCATATACAGTTTTTATTTGTGCTGCTGTTAGTGGCTGTTAATGTTTGAAAGTGTTACTTATACAGGCTGTCTGTTTAAATTTTTATAGTTAATTACTTTTATTTCCTTTCTATGTGTGTACAATTATTTATCATTACATATATCTATGCTTAGCTAAGAAAATAAACTTCATTTTTTATTTCACAGAATCCAAACATTTATTTCAACTGAATTAATATTGCCTTATGTATGTGATTATTAAAAATGTACGTACAAAGGTATTATCGATTCGGTTATGAAAACAACAACTTGAAGACTTTATCTAATGAAAGTATCCACCTGCATCTTACGAGGGAAATTCCAGCCACTAAGGGAAAAAAATAGATGCTAACCATAACCTTCAATGGTGAGTTAAAGAGATTCATTAATTTAATTATTATTGAAGAAATAATCTGTTTCTTATCAACTTTATCTCTCAATTATATATGGCGTTAATACATAAATCTTGATTTTCATTATGTATTTTATTTGGATATTTGTAAAAAGTAAATAAAATATTTTGAGAACAATCATTTCACATAAATTGATTTGATTTATATTTTTACTGAAATGTCAATTTTGAGGTAAATAACAGAAATATAATGAAAATTTTAATTATTTAGATATTTGTTTGTGTTACTGTGGAATTTTGTAGTAGTAATTTGAAAAGTTGTAGTAATTTGTAGTAGTAATTAGAACTGCGAACATGGAATATTTTAGAGGTAATTTCTTTAATAAATTTTAATTCCTATTTCATAATATTATTCTATTCAGTGAATTAAAATTAATGTTTAAATAAATATTGTGTAAATAACAGATATTTTGCATTTTAAAGATGTGTGTGTTTGGAACAAGAGTATTTTGAAAGGGGAAGTTTATATACAAATGTAAATTAATATTGAAATTATCTGCTGCTTTAAATTATCATACATTATTGTACATGTATTTTGTATTTAAAAGGTGATTTTTTACATCTGTATAATCTGTCTTTTTTTGTAATGGGCGCTTTGATTTTCATGTGCACAAAGCACTAATACATATGTTACAGTAATTACTGCAGTATGTTATTTGATGCATTTTATGAACATTTCATGCAGAGTGAGGTAGCAGTAACCAATGTTATTTTTTCTTTTTAATGTACATGGAGCGTAGATACATGCATAATAACAACTGCTGCATACTGGGATTTTGTGCATTTATATTATTCAATCATATATATTTAATGATTTAAAATTTATTTAATTGTAGTTGGTTATAATTTTGTTATTTTTACTTTCTTCTATGTTCAATGGAAGAAAGTATTGGATTCGTAAAAATTTTTGACCTCGGGTTTTTGATGGATTTACACGTTTTCAGAGCTGTAGAACACGATTTGACCATTTTTGTCTGTCTGTGTGTGTGTGTGACAAAATTTAGTGGCAACTGTATCTCAGGAACTACTGCACAGAATTTCATACTAATTGGTATGTAGTT
The DNA here is from genome assembly GCA_963930645.1 of Salticus scenicus. Lineage (NCBI taxonomy): Eukaryota > Metazoa > Arthropoda > Arachnida > Araneae > Salticidae > Salticus > Salticus scenicus. The sequence goes on along the minus strand of OZ005651.1, from coordinate 306,258,235 downwards.
GCACCTTGACATAAATTAGTGCCTATCAACTTTTGGTAAAAATTGTCTTACAGGTTGCATTGCCATCCCGCTTTTTCTAAATTTTTAACATGGTGATATAGGACAAAATTTGTATAAATGTGCATGAAGAGAATTCTTTTTTAGTAATCATTATGAAATTTACATAATAGAGATAGTCAACTGGGAAAAAAATTTTGTATGTGTAGGAGCCTCGCCTCCCCCCCCCCCCCCCCCCCTGGGGGGAAGTCTCCCCTCGAGGGCAGTAAATTTTCAAGATGGGTATCTTTCGAAAGGACTCGTCAATACCTTTAAAAGGAATGGTTGAACTATATAAATAATTTGTGATACTTCAAAACAAAGTTATTGAATTTTTTTACTTTTAACTTAAAAAAAAAAAAGGGAGAAATTTTTTTTTATATTGTTACTGAGTGAATTTGTATAGGAAAATATAGAAGAAAGTCTTGTGGTCGCCACAACATACTAGTTAAATGAAAATTTCAGTTTTTATGTAATAACCGCCTGCCAGAGATTAACTGCTGGCATGTGGTTAATACAAAATATATATTACATATGTATTTCAATATTTATATATATATATTTACATATGATTATCATAGAAGTAATCCTATAAAATATATTGTACTTTCTTACATATTTGTATTTATGCATATGTATAGCCTGCCAATCACATGCAGTTAACACGTAAATACCAAATTTTCTTTAAAAACTGCTTTGTGGTGATTTCTAGGGGCAAAAAAAAAAAAAAAAAAAAAAAAAAAAAAAAAGAATTACAGCGTTTTAAATTGGTATTGTTAGTTTTTAAGGCAAGATAAATCGATTGTGGATATTTTCGAGTGTAAAATTATTAGAAGGGACGGGAAGGGACAAAAATGTAGAAAAGGAGCGGTTGTTTCGGAGAAAATGGCGGAAAACCCAGAACGCCTTTATTCTTTTATATTTTGCAGAGATTCGAATTCTGATATTCCATTCACATTTCTCATACTATGGAAGTATTTAGCCCGGAATTATGCAAGTTTCGGAGAAAACCATGAAAAAGTCAGACATTATGAAACATCGATATTTTCACAAAACATTTCATAACTCAAAATCTTTTAAGAGAGAAATCCTTTTTTTTTTTTTTTTTTTTTTTTTTGCATATAGATTTTAAATTTTAATTATGACTAAATTATTTTTAATACATCATAAAGATACTTACACTTTAAAGTACTTTTATATTATCGAAAGTGGAATTTGAGATTTCATCTGTTTTAAGGTCCTGATAAGGTTTTATTTTGTATCTCAGATACTAATTAAAATAACTGCGCACTGGTCTACGCTGCCGATAGCAGTGGAGAACCAGAGTGACATTTTTCCTGATCAGATTTTTTTTTTTCACATGATAAAAATTAGTGCAATTTTGAGAATACATTAATTATTCAAAAATAGTGACCAGCGAAGCGGGCGTAGCCTGCTAGTATTAAATATAAAGAGTATATCAAATATTTATATAAAATAATGAACATAAATACTAGATTTTAGTTTTGTATTATTTCAAACTCTAAAATTCATTCATTTAACTCGTAACATAACTGAATTAAGCTACTTTGGCAACTACCCCAGGTACTATTTACATGGTGGTCCAGTTTTAAAAAATGTGCAATAGATGAAACTTTCACAAATCTTATTTGTTCCTTGATGGCAATGCCTGTTAGATCTGCTGGAATTGAGAGAATCTTCTCAAATTTCTCATATTTGTGCATCACAAATTGAAAAATCGTTTAGGTTTAGAAACCGCATCAAAACTTGTCTTTTGTTATAGAAGACTGAATAGTGTAAACAATGTAAACTTCGATTTTCAATGGCGATAACATTGTAAATAAATTATATTTTGGTTAACATTTAATTGATTTTCCTATGCATTGTCTATTGTAGGTCAGTAATTACTTTTATGTCATTTTCTGAGTTTCTGCCACAAATGTGGCAGAAAGGGGTTTTCGCCATGCCGGTTTCTACCAGTGGTTTTAACCACTGCGACATAATCTTGCCAACCCTGAATGAAAATGTTTCCACAAACAATGATTGTCACAGAAAGCATAAAAGTATTCTGTCACAGCAATATTAGATTTGTATAATAAAATATATATTCAGGCAACATTTTTTATGGTTTTTCCATTTTCCACTGGAAAATTAAAATATGATCAATGATACAAAAAAAATGAAATGTCAACCTTTCTATTGGTATGGCAATTTCTTATGTTGTATTTTTTTCTATGTTTTTTTTTTTATTGTATCTTTTTATTTAAAGACTAGCAGGCTACGCCTGCTTCGCTGGGCACTATTTTTAAATGAATCATTATAATTAATGAATTCTCAAAATTGCATTAATTTTTATCATGTGAAACAAAAAGAGAAAAAAAAAAAGAACTATGATCGGGGAAAAATGTCGCACCAGGTTCCCACTGCCTTCGGCAGCGTAGACCCGTGCGCGATGCGCACGCATGAATGCATATATATGAGCGCTGTGCGCGCGTATTCCTTCACCACCCTTATGATTTCTCAAAATTCCATGTTATTACTCATAAACTTTTATTCTTAAGAAAAGGAATTTAAAAAAAAATCATTTCTAATCGGGTAAAAAGTCACACCGGGTCCCCTCTGCTTTCGTCAGCGTAGACCCGTGTGTGCGCAGTGATCACGAATTCATATGTATGCTCGCTGCGCGCACGTATTCCTTCACCACCCTTTCTGTCCCTCCTTAATTTTACACTTTCAAAAATATCCTCATTCGACTCGTAGGCACTCAAAACCTATATATACCAATTTCGAACGATCTAACTCAATTTCTAATTTTTTGGCCCCCTTGAGGATATCTTAAAACATATAAATCAGGTGAAATCTCGAATAATTGCGATTAGTGCCCTCTCTTGGATAAATTTAATGTAGGTTATTCGATAATATAAAAGTACTTTAAAATAACTTTGGAATGCAGTATTAAAAAAAAATTAATAATATTTAGAATTCAAAATATTGAAATTTTAAAATATTGCAGTGCCATCTGGCGGTAGAAATTTCTGTAATCTACTGTTCAATTTTAAATCAACAAAGCTTTAAAATGATGTATTACTTATGAAATTATTTTAATTAGTAGCTGAGATACAAAAGAAAACCTAATCAGGTCACCTTAAAACGTGTAAATCTGGTGAAATCTCGAATTTCACTTTCGATAATATAAAAGCTCTTTAAAATATCTTTCGAATGATGTATTAAAAATAATTTAATCATATTCAGAATTCGAAATATTGAAATTTTAATATATTACAGCGCCATCTGGCGGTAGAAAAGTCTGTAGGATCTACTGTTCAATTCCAAATCAACAAAGCTTTCAAATAATGTATTACTTATAAAATTATTTTAATTAGTAGCTGAGATACAAAAAAAAAACCTAATCAGGACACCTTAAAATGTGGAAATAACGTGAAATCTCTAATTCCATTACTTACAGTAGTCGATTAACGGAAGGTGACAGAAATTTGTGGCATCTACTCTTCAAATTCAACTCAAATAAGTTTCAAAGTGACATATTACTTTTGAAATTATGCTAATTAGAAGCTGAGATACAAAAATGATATAAACACCATTCTCTGTAACTTGTGTAATTCCGGGCTAAATACTGTTAAAAATCAATAGTATGAAATGTGAAAGGAGTATCAGAATTCGAAACTCTGCAAAATATAAAAGAATAAAGGCGTTCTCGGTTTTCCGTTGTTTTCTCCAAAACAACTGTTCTTTTTCTACGTTTTTGCCCCTTTTCGTCCCTCCTAATAATTTTACACTTGAAAATATCCGCAATCGATTTATCTTTCCTTAAAACCTAATAATACCAATTTCAAACGCTGTAACTTTTTTTCCCTTCGCCCCCCCCTCCCCCTCAAGCCCTTCCTAATAATTCTACACTTTCAAAAATATTCAGAATCGAATTATCGGGCATTAAAACCAAATATTGCAAAATTTCAACAGCATATCTCAATTTAAAATATGTACTGCAAAATATAAAACAATTTAATCTAATTTTTTTGTTTGTCCACATATTTTCATGGAAATTGAACACTAGGTTTATAATATGCTGTCTAGGCCGAATATTAATTCAAATGTAACGTGAATGAAAATTTGAAAAAGTTTGAAAATTGCAAATTTCCCCTCCACTATAAAACACGTGACATCTTGATCTGTTACAATCATTTCCTTTTTCATGGCAGACGGTCGTTTGGCATTTGAAATGATGTTGCCACAAAAAATTCATACTTTAGTTAATTTTTAAAAATTTAATTGTTGTACCGATAAGCCATTTGTACACTTAGATTCAGAAAAAATTCCCCTTTCATATGGTACCAAAATCGTAACGATCGAACAAATATTTCTAATTTACTATTATTTTTTTTTTCTGCTTTTAACTCCGTTAAAATATCTTTTTTTTATGCAATGGCGGTGAATTCTCATTCATTGAGATCGCTTTGATATTAGACATGAGTCGAAATTTTATTTAATACCTCCACAACTAATTAAAAATTTTAAATTCTGTTTTTAGGAGGACCTCGGAAAGGCTCCAGAGCATCAGTATGTCAATTCTTGTATTTCTGCGTTCAGTAGGGGCTGAACGTATAAAAGAACTGACAGACAGACAAACCTTTCCATTTATTATTATACATATGTCGTTTATTGTATCTTGTTATTTAAAAACATATTTTAAATTACATCGGATATACTCCGGATAATATATTTTGGGATAAAAACATTTTATTAATTCAAACTCATATGAAGCATCTTTTAATATCCTAATGATAATTTTTTAACTTTACAGAGTTAGATATTCTTTTTTTTTTTTTTTTTTTTTTAACAAGGACTACAAATATGAAATCTGTTCCTTGAGTATCCTTCGTTATTTTGAGAAATAAGCAGGAAAGAATTGAAAATTGAAGCTGTGGGGCATTTTTGGAACTTAAAATGAAAATAATGAAATTATTTCCTAACTGTATATTAGAAATATACATATAGAGTGTTATATATTGCCCTAAATTAACTAAAAAATTCAATAGTGAAAGTTATAAGCATTAGAAAAAGTATGTACTAGATTTTTTTTTTTAACAATTATCAAAAAAGTCATCGTCAAATAGTGAAAAAAATTTAAATGTCACCAAAGGGAATCATACTAAATCTGTAGCACAAAGTGGTCTAGATATAACAAATTTTCTTCTATTCTTAAAAAATAAGTTACTGATTTTTAACACATTTTATTTTGCCTTATTATTTTTTAAATGTTATGTTATGTTCTATCCAGCATTGGATATGGGGATTTCTATAATATTTTTCTGCTTTTGTCTTATGAAATGCACTATTTATATTCATATTTATTGCATGGAAAAGCAGCAAAAAGGTAGGAAGAACCCCGCAGGTGTTAATAAAGCAAAGTGAGTCAAGAATTGGCGAGTGGAGTGAGGAGGCAGGAACCCCCCCCCCCCCCCCCCCAGTTATGTTTTAAAAAAATAATAAACACATTTGATACTAGGTTATTTATGTAGGTAATCACACACACACACACACCCTCACAAACAAAAGTGTGGACGAATCTAAAATCCTGGTTGAAAGTGCTTGAAAATTTCCCGGGAAGTGCTTGAAAAGTACTTGATAACTCCTTGAATTTTTTTTACTCCTAAGTGTATGAACCATGGAATAGTTACTATTTATTTAAATCAAAATGGAGTGTAAAGGTTGATATTTTTATTTATTATGAACTATGCAAAAAATACCAGGGCCGGGAATCGAACCTGGGCACCTCCGCTTAACGCATGGATGCTCTACCACTGAGTTACCCTGGCTGACCTGATATATCTGCGTTTGCAGACTCGGTGACTTTCCCAACGAATATTATGCGAGAAGTGCCTAGCTGGTTGTCAGCCAGGGTAGCTCAGTTGTATAGCATCCGTGCGTTAAGTGAAGGTGCCCGGGTTCGATTCCCGGCTCTTGTATTTTTCGCATAGTTGGTAATAAATAAAAATATCAACCTTTACACTCTAATTTGATTTAAATAAATATTCACGGTTGATGAATTCATGGATAAAAAATTCTAAATTGAAATTTCGTGGTCTATGGAGTTGTGCTACGATTGTTATTGTCTCACCTGATATATCTGCGTTTGCAGACTCGGTGACTTTCCCAAAGAATATTATGCGAGAAGTGCCTAGCTGGTTGTCAGCCAGGGTAGCTCAGTGGTAGAGCATCCGTGCGTTAAGCGGAGGTACGCGGGTTCGATTTCCGGCTCTGGTATTTTTCGCATAGTTGGTAATAAATAAAAATATCAATCTTTACACTCCAATTTGATTTAAATAAATATTCACGGTTGATGAATTCACGAATAAAAATTTCTAAATAGTTACTATTTAGTTTGAAGGATATTTGGTATTCAGCTGAAGTTAGTATTTAGTTGGCCGAATATTCGGTATTTTGCCAAAACTGATATTTGGTGCATCCCTAATATGCACTTTGGTGGGATTTTATAATTAGTACTAACTTATCCAACTGGGAAGCGGGGAGTAAAAAGTGCATAAGTCGTTGCCAAAGGCATAGTTGCCAACCTTTGAGAATCAAAATTAGAGAGATTTTGTATGAGACGTTCTTTTTATTGCAAATACATATGAATAAAATAATAAATAAATAAAACATACTAAATTTAAAATACAGCTAGATTATACTAAATTCTAACCATACTGAAACAATATATATACATGCATACATTGATTTGGCAAAATGTTACTTCCCTGAAAAATCTATTAATTTTTTCCACATGTTTACACATCCTATAGATATGACATGTAAATATTTAATTTAATTGTGGAAAAATAAATAGATTGATTAAGATCAGCAATGAAGTCTAAAAATAATTACATATGTGAGTAATATTCACTTTTATTGCTTTATAGATTTTAGAGTTGCTCACTTTCCAGAGATTGGAAAAGGAGGGGGGACAGAAAAATAATTACAGAGTAAGAAATATTAAACTCTTTCAATTCTACTTCTAGAATTTAATAAAACAACTTTTAAATTAATATTACAGTTACATAAAGATTGGGAAATAAAAGACTTCTGCTGAACATTTGATTGCTGATCGTTAGTTGGAGATAAATTTGAAGGTGGGGGGAGGAAATAATTAAATGAGCAAGAAATATTTAATAATACTATTTCTTTACAGGTTCTAGAATCTCATAAAGTATGTTTCAAACGAATATTGACATTTATGTTGTAGATGGTACAAGACTGGAAATTGGGAGCTTTCGTAGAACATTTGATCACCGATCGTTCTATGGAGCTTCTATTTTTAAAATGAACGATATCCGTGACTTTTTTAAAGATTGAAGAAATAAATTCACGGAATTCTGCAAATTAGACAAAAATAAATAAATAATAAAATAAAATAATAATGAAAAAAAATGAGCATAACTGTTTTTTTTTTTTTTTTTCCAGTAAACACAGTGCAGCATTAAAAAAGGGGTTCGGAATTATATTGCTTGATTTGGGTTGTTAAAATAACAATAAGTAGCACAACATCTACAAAATTTTAGGAATTTAAGACAACTTATAATTAGGCAGGGTTCCCACTCTTAAAAAAGAAAAAAATTCAAGGACTTTTCAAGGCCTATTTGAAATTTTTCAAGGACTAGGGAAAAATCACAGAACGCTAGGCCTATACACAAAACTTTAGTAACTACTTTCATTAGTAATATTTTTTATTATTATTAGAATAACTTTGCCTGTTTTCACAATACACTTTGATGGATTGACCAATTTAACTTTCAGAAGAGTCAAAAAATGATTAGTTTAACATTTGGAATCATCATGATTATTCCACAGTTTTTAGGTTAGAGTCCTGGTCTGATCACTTTTTGCTCAGAATTAATGACCAGTCCATCAAACAGGTATGAGACTGGTATGAGACTAAAAAAACAAATAAGTTGAAACTATATGCAAAAGCAAGACAATGAAACAAGAATTTTATGACAAAATCCTTATATTAGACAATGGTGTGCGCATGTGGAGATGGAGATAGTTTAGCCTTCACAGAGTTTGCGCTAAGCCCGTCTATTGGAGTGGAAAATTCAAGGATTTTCAAGGACTTTTCACAAAATTCAAGTACTTTCAAGGGCCCTTGAAAAAGAAAATGAAATTCAAGTACTTCTTAAGGACTTTCAAGGACAGTGGGAACCCTGTTAGGGTCTTTTAGGACATTTTTTAATTTTTTCAGGAATTTAAAAAAAGCCACAAGTAACATGCAATACACTATGTTTCATAAAAATAAAATCATCATAATATTATGAAAAATAAATATTTACTAATGAAATTGAGATAGAACTCAATATGAAATTCAGTGTACATATTTTTTCACAAGATACCAGATAAGATTTTTTTTACCTTTTAGTTATACAAACACATAGCAAGATAAAATATTTTAATGCACATTAAAAAAAAAGAGGAGGCTAAGGCTGGCTTTTTTAACGTTATCATAAAAAGTATTTCTATGACAATCTTCTTTAATCTGGATATTAATGAATCATTTTATTTATGTAAGTGACTAAATAAATGTAAATAAATAAGTAAGCCAACCAAAATACAGGATTAAAATATGGTATATTTATGTTTAATGGAAAATACCGTTTCAACTAATATATGTGATAATTACAGTGCAATAATTACTAAATATTTTAAAAATTTAATACAGTAAATCTGAACAACTTTGTGCTGTAGAAATAAGAATTTTTAAGTAAATACAATAAAACCGCCGTACTCAGATTAACGTTTTATTTTGTATTTGTAAAGCGATAGTCTACGAAGACGGAGCCATGTTGACATTATGTTTGTGTTGATAGATTCATGAAAAGAACGATTCATTGAATTGTCAGCTTTGGCTCCTCCTACAGTAATTACGTCTGACCAATTGCTGCTCTGTATTTGCTTAATCTTCGTAGCTGAAATTGTTTCATAAATCGCTGCTAAGGCTCCTATATGATACGAGCTGGCGCAGTGTCCGCCATTATCTAGCCGCCCATCTGGGAAAATGTTGGCGGTAGAAAAAGCTAGGTTACCTGATTAGCGTTGTTATCGCGTTTAAACTTCTATACAGATCCACTGAGCTGAAAAACAACTGGAGGAAATGCTAGACCGGTTTTCGCGTGCCGTTTTTTGAAGGTTCGTCTTCCGAGAGTTACATGGCAAAAAGTATTTGATATATTTATATTTCAAAGTAAAACTGTATAAAGGTTGTCTGTTCGAACAACCATATACTAAACATGACATTACAATTTTAATTCTTTAAAGATTATAATAGTAATAGACGACCCGACAAATGCTACTTGCCATGCAAGGCAGGCGAACGATTGCAGAAAAAGTGGCACTCACGAACACTATGTAAAAGTATTGGAAGCATTTGCTCCAGTTGTTCTTCAGCTCAGTGTACAGATCATGTGAGTTAGAACTTCTTATCACCAAACAAACAAGTTGGCAGTTTTAAGAACGTCGCCAACATTCTCAAAACTGCAACAATCACGCTAAAAGATATGTAATTTTAAAGTTAATAAAAAATTTTTTAAAAACAATAACTTAAAAAAACAGTAGATTCATATTAAATTTGTCAAACAACTTTGATAATAAAATGAAATAAGTTGAAAATAAGGGAAATCTTACGCTAGAAATTTGTGCTCCTGCTCCAGGTATCCACGAGTTACATCTGCAATTTATAATCCACTTTTTCCTTCTTTCTGGATTAAAAGAAAATATAAACAGGCGGTGCCCTTTTTTGGAGTTATTCGTGCAATTTATTGCTGAAAAACTACCAAAAATAAATAGTCAGCCGGAATTATGGGCTAGAAAATGGCGGATGCGTCAGCCTATCAATGTAGGAGTTCTAACCTATGCATTGGTTTTCTCGGTTACAGCTTATTTTCAATAAATTTTTATGGCAACTGCTTCGAGATTGTACTTAGCGAAAATCATAACCGCCAATGTTTTTGTTTACTTTTTTTATTCTAAATCATTTTAGTTTTTATTTTACTTCAATTTACTTCTTGTAGTCAAAATTTAACAGATACAATATTTAAAAATAGTTGAGGAATTATTATTTGTGTTTAAATTTAACTCTTAAAAGTTTAACTTTTCTTTACAAACACTTTTAAACTCTGTTGGGAAATAAGGAAGAAAAAAAGTATTTAATTATTTATTGTAATGTGAAATATCTGAAAAATTATTTTAAAAACAATTTATTTCGACTGTCGTGTACCTAATAATAATGATAATTTGCCGAACTGAAATTTTAAATGCCAAAATAGCGATGAAGAACCAGACATAGCAATCTATTGGTTCATATTGCGTGGTTCATGTTGAACCATGGAAAACTAATCCTTTATCCATTGAAACAGCACTCTATCTCATTAGAATTCAATCAGGGAAAAACGGCCGTCTTTCTCCGAATGAAAAGGAATCACATTTCCCCCTGTGATGACCAATCTATGCCGTTTTACTATATGTAAGGTAAGACCTTGATTCCTATAATGCATAACCTGCTTGGGCATTGAATCGAACAGAGATTGGATGACATATACAGAACTGCATGCAGCTTCAACCAACTCCTCCTTTGATAATGCCTCCGAACTGAGCTTTACGTCACGGCAGATCGACCGATTACATCCAATCCACACCATTCTATAGACATTGTAGAAAGTGTTGATTGGATGTAATCTGCCGATGTTTTGTGACGTAAAGCTCAGTTTAAAGGTGTTGTTATAGGAAGTGTTGCTTCAACGCGATGTTACAGTTCATCGATCGCAGTTAGGGGGAGTCACAGACTAAGGAATAAACTAGACCCGGCAAGATGACTAACTGGTACGAGAAGAAAGTGAAGTAACCAAGTCCACCACACTCTGAAGAGACATTAAACAAAGTTTGATGCGACATGCGACACACACATGTTCTAAACAGTTTTCAGGAGATGAAGTTGTATTTAGAGCATGCGCGTGTTGCTTCAAACTTTGTCTCGTGTCTCGTCAGTGTGCGGCGGGGCCTTAAGCGCTTAGAACCATAGATATATAATAGTACAAGATGGAGCGTATGTGCTTTGGTTTCGGTTTAAAGAATCTAGGAATGCCGGGCATAAGGTTATAACAAAGCTTCAATCTGATTGGTTGGCGTCATTTTTTAATAATCTCGTTTCTCTTTCAATCAGTCAACGAGGCAGCACTAGAGATGAAAGGCTTTCAAAACACCCGGTTTTTTTTCCCATGGGAATTTAAGACAAAATTGGGAATTTTGAATATTTTTATAGCTTTTGTTAATTATTTAGCCTCCGATCTTTAAATTAACTTCAACTTTAATTCCTGCATATATTTTCTTTTCGTTTCCCTTTCCAGCTAATTAGAGCATCTTCGATGTTTATTCCGAAAACGAAGAGAATCTGCGCAGCACTAGTGCGACGTAAAACCAACCATCCATCCGAAAACGAAGAAAATAATTAATTATAATTAATGCGGTGGTAACACTAACAGTAAATTTCTGTCATTCATTAATATTATTTTGTTATGCTCTTAAGATATCCTTTCCATACTTAATGAGAATTAATAACATTTAATTTTTTTTTTATTCATAATTGGTTTATGAATGTACTATGAAACAATTAGAGAATTGGGCTCAAGATTTTAAGAAAAAAAAAAAAACTAAATTCAAGTTTCATTAAATTTAAGTGAAGTATTTAGGAAATTAGTTTGTTACCTGATAATTTTTAAATTTTCTTTTCTTTTCTAATTTCAACAAAGAAAAGAAGAAAATTCTTAAATTTAATGTGTTTTAGGGAAATATATAAGTAATTCGAAAAATTTCCCCCACTTGTGTTAGAAATGCAGAATTATACAGGGTGATTAAAAAAAACGTGGACAAAATGATATGGTAGATCCGTCATACAACAAGGATCAAAAATCGCATAGGAACAGAGGGTCGCAACTGCGATTCAGAGCCGCTACAGGGCGTCTTAAAAAATACATAACACAAAGAGAAGAAACAAAACCATTACAGAACATTTTATTGATAATTACTTACTCACATGCGACTAATGCAAGCCAAATGTTGAGCCTACAGAAGATGCTCAAAGTTTTTGTCAGATGCATCGGGACACGACTGGCATCTACGTTGCATAGAACGCCGCACCTTCTCAAAGATACCATCTCGAACACATCCTGCTGCCACAACGATTCTTCCTACCAAGTCTTCCGGCGTTACAACAGGTGTTTCATACATAAGTCCTTTTAAAAGTCCCCATAAGAAAAAAATCCAAGGGAGACAGGTCTGGTGATCGTGGTGGCCATGCGATTGGTCCACCGCGACCAATCCGGCCGCCAGGAAAAGCAGCCTGCAGATGAGCTCTGACGTCTGTGCAGAAATGTGCAGGAGCTCCGTCGTGTTGAAATCGAATGCGTTAACGTATATGCATCAGAACATCATTCAGCATTTCTGGCAGAACCTCTTGCAAGAATGTTAGATAAATGGGATCGTTAAGTCTTTCTGGGAGAATGTACGGACCAAATAAACAGTCTCCTACAATGCCAGTCCACACGTTAACGGAAAATTTTTGTTGTGCGCCGTGCGGACGTGTACCATGCAGGTTGTGAAAATTCATCACAGCCTCTAATGAGAACCCAGTCTCATCCGTGAAGAGAACACTTGCTGCGAAGTTTTGGTCTGCAGCACTTTCTTGCAAAAACCACCGTGTAAAATCCATACGATTGTTGTAGTCTCCCGGTTTCAGTGCCTGGACGAGTTGTAAATGATAAGGATGTAGTCCTTCGTCGTGTACAATTCGCCAGATGATAGCTTGGGAGATATGGGTCTTTCGGGTTACAACTCGTGTACTCGTTGAAGGATTACGATGGAGTTCTTGGACAACTCTTTCTTCAGCATCAACTGTCCGAGTTATTCGTTGGCGACCAGCATCCTGCTTGTTCATGTCAAACGAGCCGCTTTCACGCAATCGTCGATGCAGAGTGGCAAAGAATGAGCGGCTAGGCACCTTTCTATCAGGATATTTCTCACGATACATTTGTAAGGATTCTCGTCCATTGCAGTTGGCCATGCCATAAATTAAATGCATGTCAGCCATTTCGTGGTGCGTGTAACTAGCCATGTTACGCCCAACGCATCCATGGCTCGAATGAAGACAATCCCCGTTTGCTCAGCTCGTGTTTATATCGCAACGTTCTCTCCTGGCTCTAGCGCCCTCTACAGGCGTTTGCGACCCTCTGTTCCTATGCGATTTTTGATCCTTGTTGTATGACTGATCTGCCATATCATTTTGTCCACGTTTTTTTGAATCACCTTGTATATATATGTGTGTGTACAAAAATCAGGAAAACAATATGTATATAAATTTTTATCAAAAATTTTTCATTGTAGGAAATTTAATATCAATTTTTTACAAACTCTAATAAGAAATATTTATGAAAATAACTTGTAAAAGAAACTATACCACTGTAGTAATTGTATAAAATGCCATCTCTTCCTTCTAAAAAACCACTTCATTATTTTAGTTTTATAAAATAAAAATTTTTAAAGAACTTTTCAATTCTTAATTATTTCTCTTCTCAAACTATTACAGGATTGTGTACATTGCTTTCCTTAATTCTTCAGCTTGTATAATATGGAAATTGTATCTAACATTGTACCGATACATTTATCTTAAATGCTAATTTAATAAAGAAAGCTTAAGTTTCTTTTCAAATTTTGATTTGGCTGCAGTTCTGATAAATTGAAAATAAAATAATAAATTAAAATAATGTTATAAGCTTATCAGTATATCAAAGTCCTTAAAATTGCCATTTATATTAAGTAAACAATTTATTATATGCTTTAGAGATTTCTAATTTGTTTTTTCCCCGCAAAATTCCCCAGTTTTTTCCCCAAAACTCCCGAGTTATTCCCCTTGGTTTTAAATTCCCGGGTTTTTTGCATCTCTAGGCAGCACCCACAACGAACAGCGATAAATACGCCATGGATGAATGCCCCACTTCAAGGAATTGCGAACCCGGAGAAACTTTCGCTGGCAATTCACTAGAAGGGGTTTGTAAGCATTAGAGCATTGACGTGCGCCTTCTTCCTTGATTATTATTCTATGCTTAAAACACAGATTAAGCTTGTTGTAATATAGCCGCTCAGTTACAGTTGAGACTTCACTTTTAGAGATGTCTTGCCGGGCCTAGTTGATTCCTTAGTCTGAGCAAAATATTAAGGTGGTTTCATACAGTTGTATTGCTACGATTCTGTGTTATTTGTAGAAGAGGCTACCCAGCAAAACCTCAAATGACGGCCAGCATGAGGCCAAGTGCTGGTTGCCAGCAGTAGCTGCAATTGGCCCGCCGGTGGCAAAAGTTAACGTTGCCGCAGGGAATATGTTACGCCGGCCATCAGTTGGCCGTATTCAACCGATCCATTGTTGGCAGCCAGCAGTAAGTTAAAAATAAGTTAGTGGGCCGGTGAATGGGTCGTTGCTGGCAGCTAGCAGTATGATGAAAATATGTAATGGGCCACTGTTGGTAACGAACATTAGGTTGGAAATTATTAGAGGGCCAGTGTTGGGCCATATGGTGGCAAATATAGTTTTTCCATGTTGTTGCTGGCAGCCTACAGTGGGCCAGCTGTGGCAAACATAAAAAATTACATTACTGCCGGCAGTCTTCATTGGTCCTTTATATTTTCCTATTAAGGGCCCGCTTCACTAACCGTCACCGGAAGCCGAAGCCAACGTTATTCTATGGGAAATTTTCTTTACAAATAACTTATTAACTAATACATATTTTTAAATTCTGTTTTCACATTCGGAAAATTCCCAACTGTTAAATTGACGGACATTTTTAAAAAAATTATTTTTTTAATTTTTTATATTTCATTTTGAAGCTGCAAAATACGAATTTTTAATATGTGAAATTTTTCATTTTGCAATTTCAAAATAAAATATTAATAATTAAAAAAATACATCTTTAAAAAAGGTCCAACAATTTAAAAGTTGGGAATTTTCTGAATGTGAAAACCGAATTTAAAATATGTATTGATTAATAAGTTATTTGTAAAGAAAGTTTCCCATAGAATAACATTGACTCGGACTTCCGGAGACGGTAAGTGAAGAAGGCCGTTAATAGGCCAGCAGTGATTTGGTTATACCTAGTATATTATTTTATTGGTGATACCTTTAATTTTATTAGTGATTTTTTTCTTTTTCTTTCATTCTTTTTTTCTTTTTTTTTCTCTCTCTGTTTTTCTGATGAGGTAGCAACCAGTTTTTTCTATGCATCCAATATTTGATTTTGTACATATTCATTTTTAAATACTATTTACAAGTATTTGATTCATACACCATGGCTATAAATTCAGGATTTCTAGTACAGCATATAAGAAATATTCAGTTGATCCATTACATTTTTTGGAATGAAGTAGATTATGTTTTTTTTTTTTTTTTTTTTTTTTTTTTTTTTTTTAAGTGTTCAGATTTTAATATGTTTAATTTTGTTAAGTTATTTGATATAAATAAATGTAACTTTACATGTGAAAATTATAAAATATTGAAACCAAAATTGTTATAAAAAGAGCATTGTAAAAAACTAAACACCATAAACTCAAAAAAAAAAAAAAAAAAAAAAAATCAGCAATTGTTTCTGGTCGAAATACCCCAAAGGCTCTTCATCAGGCGAAACAATGTGGGCATGAGTGCAGCAAAAATAATTTGCTGCATTCACGCTTTTTGTTAGACTCACGAAGGGATGTTTTATTATTTCAACCTGAAATAACTGATACATTTTTTTTTCATTGGGGTGGGGGGGGGGGGGCAATGATTATGTTTATTTACAAATGTTTCTATTTATTACTATCAGGATTTCTTCGCTTTCTTGTCCCTACACTTAAATGAATTAAAAAAAAAAAAGAAAGAAAGAAAGAAAGGAAAGAAAATCAATATATATATATATTATATTACTTTAAAATTAATAACTAAAGCAAAGTTCACTGAAATCACATAAAACCAAGTTTTTATTCTCCGCTGCTTTAGCAGCGTCTTCGTCTTTCGCGCAATGTTCGACCCGGGTCTCCACTGCCTTTGATAGAGCCTTATCCGACAGGTTCAATTTGTGTGTTTATCGGTAGTCAGGCGATGCTACTATTATTCAAGAACTACAGTTTTACTATAACTCAGCATCTATTAAACATCTTAGTTTTGGTACCATGTATCAGAGAATTTAGTTACATAAAATAGTTTTCCTATCCCTCGCTCTTTTATATTAAATTTATATTTAGAATAAATTTATTATATTATAAATTTATAATATGATTAATATAATTAAAATATATAATAATATTAATATAATTATTCTATATTTATGTATTCAGTTCTCAAAAATTCTGTCAGCAATTTCACGCCGAAGATAGTATTAAGATACGCCATTAGCACTATTTCAATCCCATGGGGCAATTATGTTTTTGAAAAGTTTAAATATCACTTCCAGTTTTTAATATTTCATTTTGGTTTGTTTATTTTAATAATAGTTAGTCATATTTCAAAATGTATGAAAGAGCAATACTTCGCCATTTATAACTACTTCACTCGTGCCTATTTTATTCACATAATGAATGGTCGTGGAATCATTTCGACCTGAAACTTTTTTTTTTTTTTAATTAATTATTATTATTAATGTTTTTTACAACTTTGTAAATTAAATTTACAAAGTTCTTTATTTACTTTTTTCAACACCAGCTCTTCATTACATTTTTTGCTGCAATAAGTATATGTTTTAAAATCTGTCTCTCTCTTGTTTGTTTTAGATAAGTTATTATTATTATTTTTTTTTTTCAATTTATTAAAATAAATTATGCTAGAAAGGTTTTAGAGAATATTTAGTAAAATGACAGGAAAATTAGTGCTGAAGAAGGAAAAAAGTAAGTTAATTTTATAGATTATGAAACAACACACCAGTCGTTTCCACTCAAAATAATTAAGCTTGACCCATCATCAGGAAAAGATAAATTGACTACAAGTTCAGCATAATGTCATCAACGAAATGTAGTAGCTTAAAAACAGTTTGTCTTCAAAACCTTGAGATCGATAACCGAGTTAAAAACTACGTTTACCATAAAGCGAAGATTAGAGATAGACGTGTATTTGAAATGCAAAAAATTCAAGTTTTTAAAAGTGTCGTTTTTTGTGTCATTTTGTTAATATCAAAATTCCTATGTTCATATATTTTTTAATACATAAAAAGTTGAATAAATGGATGTATAAGAATATTTTAGGCTACAAAATTTCTTTCCAATAGTGGGGTTTCGCGATTATCAAGAAAATTATTAGATAATAAAATTTGAATAGTTCCGACAACAGTAAAATAAGTTCAGACAACCCGACCCACATTAAAATAATAATAATAATAGTAGTAATCTGCATGAATTTTATCAGTTATTACTACACATATTTTACCCCTGTTATATTTTATTATTATTATTGTTGTTGCTGTTAAATAAAGTGGTCAGAAAACATAAAAATGATTTATGAATTTACACATCTAATAATTTTCCTGTCAAAGCAAACTGGTACATGCGTCATGAAGATATAACAAAAAGAGTTTACATAGCGAATAAAAAAAAAAAAAAAAAAAAAAATCGTTAGATCAGTTTTTTGAAATACTCATTTCCTAGATTTGCAATTGCTTCCACCTAATAAGTACTTTTGTCAATTTTCCTGTATTAAGCAAGTATTACATGCTAAAGAGCGAGTAAAAAGGGGTTTATGTAGCAAATTTGAAGAAAGTTAAAGTCGTTTTTGAGATATCGGCTCACTGTCCCACTGATAATTTTCACCAAAACTTAGTAAACTGATCTGTTCACCATAAATTAACAATTGCATACGAAATGATATCTAAAAAGGAATTAATATAGCGATTTTGAAGAAAATCCATAAAGCTGTTTTTAAGAGAAAGCACTTGTGAGACTTAAAAAATTTGTGTATTTTTATAGGTCGTTTATCAATTTCCCTGAACTAACAAGTACAAAAGGACATCCAAAACAAAGTTTATACAAATTTGAAGAAAATCGCCAGTTTTTGAGATTTCCAGTTTTCAACAAAAGTTGGAAAAATCATCTGTACACTATACCTGTCTTAATCAGAAGTTCGTCGTTCTTTATTAGTTTTGTAGATATGATAATCAGAAAATTTCCAGAAACATATACACATATATACAATACAGATACACAAACACACAGACCAATTGCCAAAAAACACTTTTCTGACTCACGAGACCTTAAAATATGTAAATCAGGTGAAAACTCGATATCAAAATTTTTGACCGAATACAATGCTTTCATTATCTACGGTATTCGGATTATGGAAATGAATAATAATATTAATAATTAGTTGACACAAATCCTAGCATAATTTCAGATAGAAATCAATATGTTATTGAAGAATTTGTTTAATAGCGTACTTCAAATAGTTTGAATCTATAAGCTGTTAATAAATAAATATACTTATTTATAGGCCCGTAAAAAATAGAAGGACTCCATGAATCTTTATACATTTCATGCGATAGTGACATATATTACACCTACAAACTTTTTAGTTGTATACTTATAATAATTTTCATTTAAAAATAATTGATGAATTAACTAATTTTTCTTCTTTTTTTATTTTATTTTCTGAACACAGTTCCTCGTTATCTGAATAAATAAATCTCCTCTCTGCCCAGTAACCCAACCAACGCTGACGCAGCAATTATCAGTTACATTTTGTTGTTGTTTTATGAAAGAAGTACAGATGGCTTTCTGTTCTGATTTAGTGTGTAGGATTTCTCACGCATGCAAAAATTCAAGAAAAACAATTTCACTTGTTAACAACTAACCAGGAAACTTTTTTTGTATAAGTTGAGGAATCGCTCGCCCTTCAAATTTTCAGTGGTGATATTTTTCAAAAGAAACTCATCAATAACTTTCAAGTAAATGACTGAATTAAATTTGTGGTAAATTAAAACAAAGTTATAAATTATTTAAAAAAAAAAAAAAAAAGAAGAAGAAAAAGTCATTTTTTCAGAAGTTGGCACAAAATTCATTTATTATTATTATTATTATTATTATTATTATTGACAAACACTGTTCTAAAATGAAAATCGTTTCCATGCATTCAGGAAAATGATTTTAACAAATTATTTGCACTACGCAAATTTACATAATAAAAAATATAAAAGCATGTTTTGTGGTGCCACAACATACTAGTTTTTGTTAAAAATAATAAAATCAATAAATTTGCTTTAAAATATCACAGATGTATAATATAACGTTCGTTTAAAGATATTAACGAATTTTTTTTCAAAAATACTCATATTGGGATCCGGACATAATATCGCGGGACAAAATCTCGCCGGACAAAATCTCGCGTCAAAAAAAAAAATAGGATCTATTTGAAAATTTGATTTTGTGTGACGCGTGATCTCTGGAGGGGGCCACAGGGCCTTATAAATATTAATTAATTAAAATAAATAATTAAATAAATCATACAGTTGAATTTCATTATTTTATCTATGTTTATTTTTAAGTTATTTTATCTTTTGCTTTTCACTATTCAAAATACATTTTAAAAATCGTGTACATCATTGTTGACATTAAAGCTGAACACTGTTCACAAACTTGAATTAAAAGTTTTAAAATTAATAAGCACGATTGAATTCATTATGACTAATTCTGACAAAAAATAAATAAATATAGTTTTTAAACTTCTTTAAGTAAAATTTATAAAAAAAATTATTGTAGGTTTGTCAGAATGTCAGTGCTCTGACTAAGGTATGTGTTGTCATGAAATTTTATACATCATTACTAATAATTACCAACTCTTTTTACTTTGTATTCATTTACGTCTACGATATTTTGTCCCGAGAGATTTTGTCCCCAAGCCCTCATATTGGAAATTTACTCTATCTGATATACTTCTCCCTCAGGGGTGGAGGAAGCAATGTTTGTACATTAAAGGGAAAAAAAAGCGGAAGAAGAAAACTTTTTAGGCTACTATCACTTTCATAAATTTTTGAGCGCACACAAAGAGACAGACAGACAATTTTTCAAATTATGTTCATGAGAACAACCCAAAACGTGCAAAATCTATCGAAAACCGGATGTCGAAAATTTTCCCGAATCTAATGCTTTCTTCTTAACTACACTGAAGGAAGAAAAAATAAATAAAACATAAACTATAAATAGTTATAATTGTTCTAATAACTTTCTCCCGTGCATATAATATAAATATATAAAATAAAATCCATAATTTTTATTTTATTAAATCAATTAAAATAATAATAACAATGATAAAATACTAGAAGGTTAGCGACTATCATAATTTACTAAAACGGATCAACTGGATAATTGTTATATATTTCTAGAAATCCTTTTGTTATAACAATGGCTTTAGAGTGAAACATTTTTAAAAAATAGTATTTAAAAAATAATACAAAAACAAATTAATAGTGGAATTACTTACTCATATATTCTTTTTACAAGATTTTCAACCTCGAAGACGCACCCGCAGACTACATTAACGAACAACAACTTCGTATTAAATGGCGGAAAGCGAGGGAATTTCAAATGAACAGAAAAAGAATCACAGCGCCCTCTATGCATACAAATTGGTTATGGCATAATAATTTGTGGCCACAACATGAAAAACATGAGGTTGGCCGTGTGGTGATAGCCTGCATAAGGCCATCTGTGTTTGTGCCACCTCTGGGCCACCGACCATTTTGCTTTAGGCTTCCATCACTGCTGGCAGCCATAAAAGGCCCGCTGCTGGAGTTATATGGGGCAACCGGCAACTGATGGCAAGTGCAGGATGCCAGCAGTAGGCCATAACGAGCCCGCCAGTATAAGTTTTGCTGGGTATACATTTTCAAAAATGGCATATGCAGCCTATGGTTGCACCAAGAGACCAGCTAAGAAGGTTCCGGGAATTACGTTTCACAATTAAGTTTCAGATGCTTGATTAACAAAAAAAATTCCATATTTACTTTAGCGTTAAGAGATGCGACAGTCATTTGCCAGACAAGCATTGTAGATTACCCGTTACTTCATTTAATAGAATATGTTACATATATAAATCTATTATCATTCCGTTAGGGTTCAATTATCTGAGCTTTATAACATATCTGAAATGTATATATTATTTCTTTTAGCGTAAAACATAGTTGGGTACTAAAAGCATTCGTAAACAATACTAATCTATCAAGTACGCTTAAAAAAAAAAAAAATCATCTTTTAATTAAAAATGAAAAAAAAATCTATTGTTTTGCTTCAAATTATCCCAGATCTATGTTTCATCCATTCGTTTTAAAGGCATTGACTAATTCTTTTAAAAGATAACCTTATTGAAAAAAATTACCCCCGCTAACACTTTCACTTAACCCACAAACAGTACACTTGACTATATTTAATATATATTTATATTATCTCACATTGTAAAATTAAAAAGCAATTCTCATTTTGTACATTTATTCGAAATTTGTCCCATTCTGAAATATAAAATATAAGAAAATGCGAGGACAACGCCACCATGTTGAGCAAATTGTTCCCCATATGTAATCAACAGCAGTTTAAGTCAATATCTAACTAAATATTAAGTTCGTTTAAATTTTGTTCACTGGTTTGCGAGATGCAGCATCCACAAAATTTGTCAGACATCTAAAAATGATTAAATCATGATCAGGACATCTCAAAACGTGTAAATCCATCGAAAACTGGGAGGTCGAAATTTTTTTACGAAATAAAACTTTCCTTTTGTACATATAATTAATAAAGAGATAAGATAAGAAGATATCTGAATATATTTAAGAAACAGTTCGAAAAAGCTTTAGAAGCAGTTTATTTTACATATTTCTGTGTGAGAGGGTCAGCCCCTCCTCTTGAAGCAGATATATAAGCAGTTTTATAAGTAGATATTACGTTGTTACTTGTTTCTTACTCATCCCAATATAATTTCACTTTCTTCCCATACCAGATATAAGTCTTGCTGGGTCTAGTTTATTCCTGGTTTTGCTCGTTCTAATCATACAGTGGGCAGCAAAATAATTAGAGTTCTAGCAATAATTCCTATGTAAAAAAAAGTAAACTTAACACTGTTTTGTTAACTAAATCTTTGTTGAACATGATTCGAAAAGGATTTATTCAACAAAACAGTATTAAGTGTATTTTTTTTTTATATAGGAATCATTGCTAGTGCTCGAATAATTTTGCAGCCGAATGTATAGTCGGCAGCTAAAGTATCCGAGCGCTAGCCAATAATTCCGATGTCAAAAAAGTACATTTAATTCTATTTTGTTAAATAAATCCTTGTCGAATCATGTTCCTACACTGACTAAGACCATGACTCGACAAGGATTTATTTATCAAAGCAGTCTTGAGTGTACTTTTTTTAGACAGGGATTATTGCTAGTGCTCGGATACTTTTGCTGTCGACTGTAGATATAGGCTGCTACTACGAACACCTCGAAACGTTTCGTTCGTCGAATGCTGACTTAGAACTAAGTGTTCAGAAATTACAAAGTCAAAGATATCGTAAAAGCAGTTCTACTGGCTAATTCCACATCGAAATTGTTTGATATGTTTGTTTACTATCTCAACTTTTTTTAAAGTAGCAAATGATTGAAACCTTAAATTTATTTTTAAATGTTACGTCAGAATGACGTCACTTTCGATAATCGAAAGGTTTCGATATGTTCGTAGTAGCACCCATAGTAATTCCTATATATCTCTCATCCCCATGTTAACGAGCAAAGATTTTTAATACCGAAAAGTTTTTTGGCATCAGCCATTAGAGAGTGTAAAACTCTGAAATAGTAATAGTACGTCGTCTAGAATAAACAGTGTGGAAATCGCCTATAACCGTAATGTTAAAATAATGCTACAAAAATCAAGCTTCCCCAGATGTCGCTGTAATCGAAGCTTTTGCTCAAATCGGAGACCTGATTGGCTTTTCCCAGTTTCGCAGCTCAATCACGTGATCTAAGCATATAATTAATCAACAGAGAGTTTCGGTTTTGATGACGTGACACTAGCTTCGATTAGAGCCCCTAAATAAAATAGGCCGGCGCATCACCGCCATTTTTTTGCCTCCGAAAAGGACAGCATTCTCGCTTGGCGTCCTTATCGCTTCCCTAATGATTTCAAGAAATCTTAGTCTGAAGCTAATCCGGTCAAGATAAGAGCAATAAGCAACAATAATATCCCTAAAAACACATTTTTTTCACAATACATTCTCAGGATGTCATTTTATTCTAAGGATAACCTATGGATGTACGATGTGTTGTTAGGGCGGTTTCTGTTTATTTTACAAAACGTCGCCAAAACTCAAATACACAGTAATAGAAGGTCTGTGAACACTTTGTGTTCACTTCTTGAATGATTATAGCAGTTTATCGCTAAACAAACTTCCATATCATAGTTTACTTAGCTGAAATTATGAAATATAAAATAAGTTACTCTAAAGTAACGTAAGATAATAAAAAAAATGTTTGTGGTTTGTTTATCAGAGAAACGCGCTGGGTCCATGTGGCAGCCCTAAGGCAACAAAATGCCTGATGCGCCAGCTCATATATATATATATATATATATATATATATATATATATATATATATATAGGAGCCTTAGCTTCGATTACAATGACATCAGTGGGTCTATTCTGGCCTGTTCGCTTCGTTATATTCCTTCGGAATTCAACGATCTTCCGAATATAACGATAATTTGGTATTCTGGGCTGTTGCGATCGAAATTTTAGCGATATTTACCTTCGTTATTTTTCGAGAGCTCTAAGTCTGTCGTTGAGTGGCTCTTTTATTAGTTTTCGTTACAATATGCGCGCCTTTTTGGTATGATAAAGGTGTTTAATCATTCTTTTTTTGTTTGTTAGTTTTTTAAAGAAATAGTTATGATTTATGAAATAAGGAAACTTGGTTAAAGAAATGTTAGCAAAGCTTAAAATACATAGAATGTAAACAAAACTTAATCACTTTTTCCCACATATGTCCAAATTTAAATAAAGTGAAAACGGAATAAAATACAAACTTCATTATTTTAAAATTATGAAAATTTCAACTGTATTTGAGAACCTATTTATTTATTTTTACACACACACACGTAATTGTTTTGAATGACTCTAAACGATTGCATACATAATTTAATTTTTTGATTTAATGTTTATTATTTAAATTTATGATTTAATTTAATATTTTGGGAATAGTAAATCTTCTAAACAATTTTAAAGCTTAATATTTTTTTAAAAAGCAATGCATTATTCATCATATACATTTATGTAAAAAATTGAGTAATGTACTTTTCATATAAATTTACAAATAATTTTCTAGAAGTTAATATACAGATTAAATCAAACTTTATATATATATATATATATATTGGGGGGGGGGCAGTTAAAACATTTAAAAACAATTCACATTTAATTTAATAAAATCAAACAAATTTTATGATAATATAAAACACTCATTAAATATTTTTTACCATCTCAATAGACAATGACTTTATAAGTTTTAACTTCAAATATTTAAATAAAAATGTGCTTATAACAGAGCAAAATATTTGTGTTTTATTTACTAAATTAGAAAAAATCAATAATATAAAAACTTTCTTTTAAAATTATAAAAATTTCAGCTGTATTTGTGAATTTTTTTTTTTTTAATTATTTTGAATAATTCTAAACAATTGCATACTTCCATTTAATATTTTGGGCTTAGTAAATCTAAACAACTTTAAAGCTTAATGTATTTTAGAAAGCAATATATTATTATTCATATATTTTTGTAAAAAATTAAGAAACATACTTTTCATATAAATATACAAATGATTTTCTAGAAATTAGTATATACAGTGTAAATCAAACATTTATATACTTTCTTTTCTTTGTTTTAAAAGAAAATATCTAATATCATTAAAATAAATTCCCGTTTAATTTAATCAAATCAAACAAATTTTGTCACATTAGTTCAAATCAATATTTAAATCATTTCAATAGGCAATGGCTATATAAATTTTAACTTCAATTATTTAAGTAAAAATAAATTTATAAATAAAGAAAAATATGTTTAGCTCACTAAATTAGCATCACAGTTTAATTAATTTTACTCAAATATATCTTAATATCAAATATTTCAATTGCACTTAAACAAAAAATATAGTTCAAACAAGGTGCATTGTACGTACTATATTTCAAAATTAATTTTTGGAAAAAATAATTAAGCATGAGTACATACCAGGTAAATAAAATAAATCTATTATTTTGAATCTTTAGAAAGTGATAAGAAAATACTTCCTCTTTATTTTGCCGAGTAAATAATTATATCGAGTGGCTGATTTCTTTTTAACAGCCAGTCTAACATAAAACTTTACTTGGCTATTTTAAATTTCCTTTTCATAGAGACGATACAATTAAATTGAACTGGAAAACTGCTCTGCTACAACACATAAAAGAATCCACATTGTGTCTTTTCTTTTCTTTTTTTAATTTTCACAACAAATAAATTAACAACCAACCAACCTATATTTAACATACATGGTGATCGTCGTCTGCTCTTACTTGTAATCACAGTAAAACAAACCACGTGCTTCGTCCTGATTGGATGAAAGAGTTGACCTCGAACGCAGTTTCCCCCCCCCCCCCTCGTTTGATTATAACGTTCGTAGGGCAGAATCGCTCTACCACGGAATATCGTTATGAAAGATTTCGATCGAAAAAATAACGATCGGTTTGTCTTTAACGAACATGCCAGAATAGACCCACTGGTGATAAGTTTAATATTTTTAAATACAATTTTATTTGCCGCTTTCCACACTGATTATTCTAGACTCTGTAGCAATGGAATAGAATGTTTATGAATTTTTAAAATTTTGAAATATTGCGTGGCTTTCAGTTGTTCTAATAAATATATATAGAAAAAAAAAAAAGGATAAGTTTTCATAAGTAAATTACATCTGACTAAATTGTGAAATATATAATTTTTATAATCTGTTACTTTGTTATTATTAGGGTTCAAATACTGTTTTGATATTTAATGGTATACTTTTTTTTTAAAGTTTGATATTTTTAAAGATTTTATATTAGTATACAACATAGAATTTTCAAAATTTTTTTAAATATGGTTAGCAGCGGCGCAGGTAAAGAATGTTAGTTTTAGTAATATTTAAAGTTAAACTTTTTATATACTAAATTAATATAGTTTAAAAAAAAAAAAAAAAAAAGGAATGAATGAAAGTTGAAATTGAATCTGGGGTTTTTCATTCACCTTTAGCACATTAATTATTCATAAATTTCATTTACTGAATTATCGTTGTGTATTCCTGTGTGTATTTACTTTGAGAAAGACAGCCATTAGAGTGTCTTTCCCCGAGTAAAAAGGAATCTTTCTCTCCCTCGATGATCAATCTGTCTTATTTCTATATCTATGGTCCTAATATGGCTGCTCGGTTACAGTTGAGACAACTTTTAGAACAGTCATGCCGAGTCTAGTTAATTCCTTAGTCTGTAGGGAGAGTGGTTGCGTGCCAGTCGCTTGACCAGGTATTTTCATTTGCTGCGAGATCAGGAGAACGCAACTGCTCGAGCATGAACATATTCTGTATCAAGAAAATCTAGACAACATGCGATCTTGCACTGTCACGGAGGACTAATATACGACAGCCTTGGGCCTTGACAAACGTAACTACCGCTATTTGGTTGGGTTTAACATCTAGTGCTACGCAATGGACAATTGACGACGGTCTTTGACACCACTAAGGAAGGTCCGGAGACATGCTATCACAATTTTGATTTCTCCACGGAAGGTAGGGCTGCCCCGCTTCGGTGATCCTAGAGGTATAATTTCGACCGCTATTTGGAGTGTCAGCATTGCGAACAAGAGATTATCGAGACTAGTTATCCGACTCGAACCCGAAAGATTAATTTTAAATGAACCCGAAACCAGAGTCAAACCTGACAAAAAATTTTAATCGACCCGAAAACCCACCTGAACCTGCAATGAAAAATTGACAACCCGCACCCAACCCGATTTTTTTTATACCGAACCCGACCAGAGACTTACTCTAACCCGACCCGAAACCCGAATCTAAAATGAATTAATAATTCATCTAAAAATCATGCAAAACATATTTAAGCTCTGAAATAAAGTAAATTTTCATTGTCATACGTTGGTAAATCATTTTAAAAAAAGATTAAAAATGTAAAGTTAAATTTTTATTTTATTTTATTTATTTTTTTTAGATGTTCTTAAGTCGACCTGACTAGTTTAAAACAACCCGACCCGCAGTAAAGTAATATCCAGTCGACCTAACCCGAACCGCAATAAAAATAAATCTGTCAACCCGACCCGTAAGAGGAAAAACTGGTGAACCCCACCCGATGCAGAAATCTAATCGAGACATGTGTCCAATGGCACCATACATCACTCTAGGTGGTGAGCCAGTATGTGCGACTATGATTTCAGCCACCCTAGAAGTTGCATCACGGACAGGATCGCCTTCAATGTGTGATCAACGACGGATTTGAAGGCAGGAATGGTGTGACGTCATTTTTTCCAGACTAATCACATTTCTGTTTATAGCATGAAGATGGTCTCATCCTTATTTGGCAGCATCGTGGTGGAGAATACACATTTCCAGCTGGCTTACGATACTGTCATACTGGCCCATCACCTGGAGTGATGGCATGGGTGCCATTGGATAAATGTCTCGATCACCTCTTGTTTGCATTTTCTACATTCGAAATAGTTCCCATTACGTTTCTGATGGGTTAAGACCTGGGACTCTACCCTATATTTGAAGCCACTTTAGCACAACATTTAAGCAGGACAATGCATGATCGCAAATTATCAGTGTTGTCCGGACCTTCCTCGATACAAAATTTGTTGAACTTGCTCTGGCCGGTGAGTTCTGATCTCGCACCAATTGATAGTCTCGTCAATCAGTGCTAAGGAACTCGCACGCTACCACTCTCCATGAACTACGGTCTATGAATTGTGGCATTTTAAAGCTGCATGAAATGATGTACTCACATTATCCAATCACTGTTTGATTCAATTCCTAGGTAGATAACTGCGGTTATTGCTGCTAGAGGTCGTTGATTTATGTATTAATTTCTCAGGAAATACAGCTCCACATTTCCCGAAAAATTTATAAATTGTTCTTCCAACTAAAATTTATGTCCAATAAATACCATTGTTATTTTCATTCCTTTCTAGTGTAGTAATTTTAATGGGCAGTAGTGTATCTTACGATTGACAGAACATCGATAATTGATGAATTAAATGCAAACACACAACAAACACAATCTTTCAGAATTGTCATGACTGTGGATCTAGCGCTTTTAAATTTGTAAATGTTGAAGCTCGAATACAAAGTGAGCGTAGATACGAACACACAAAATGTCTAAAGGGGCGTAGAGACCAGACGGGGGGGGGCAGAAAAGGAAGGCTGCCCCCCCCCCCCCCCCCCAAATCTGAAGAAATACTCCAGTCGGCCTATCGACGGATATACCAAATGAGATTTTTCTCTTCAGTTTTTGTTTCTAGTGAATTTTTTTTAAAATAGCGAATAAGTCAACTATTTGGTCAGTGGGCAAATTTATATTGGACTACTTACCCAATAGGCGATAGATATTTGACTATTCTAAACCCATTAAAGTCACTTCAGTCGACCTATTAACAGATAATCTGACTGTTTCGTTTCTCACTTGGTCAACTCACTTAGGCCGACTAGAGTCGGTTTATTGAACTTTACAGCAAAAATAAAAAGATTTGTCCGCCATTCAGATATGCTTTTACCATACCTATACTTTTGATCGACAATCGAGTGGCCGATTCGGCTCTGAAGAATTCTGTTGGTCTTTCGGCTCCAGAGTTCAACAAAAGCACTTTAGTTGGCTTATCTAGACATCCGATTATTAATATATTTGTTTTCCCCATTCAGGCTTTTTTTTTTTTTATGACAGTTTTCAAACTACAAATAGGCCGACTGAAAAATTATTTGGTCTGCTCTAAAACTTAAAATATTCTAGTCAGTCTGTACAGAAATAAGCTGTTTTTTCAAGTTTACCTATTTCTGATGAATCTATTAAAACTACAAATAGGTCGACTGAAAGTACATTGTCATCAGAAAGAAAAATTGCTCTGACTTCAGGTCCAAACCTCAATAAAAGCACTCCAGTCAACCTGTTGACAGATTACTTGATCTTTTTCAAATTGGTCTTTATTTGTGACAAAAGTTTTCGAACAGTAAATTATGGCCCACTGGAACTTTATTTGGTCGTCGAACCAATTTCTTTTTGGTTGGACTCCAAGTTTGAAGAATAATCTATTTAGTCTATTCAGACATAACTATTGAGTTTTTCCACTTCGCTTTCTTTTCTAATGAAAATAGAACTTAACGCCTACTAAGTCAGGGTGCCCAACATTATTCCTGCAGTAACTAACACATACTAAAGGACACCTAAAAGGAGTTTATAGAAAATTTGAAGAAAATCTTTTAAGACGTTTTTGAGAACGATTTAAACTAGAATGTGGTTTCACTTCTGTTTTTCCAATTTTCACTAAAAGTGTAAATTCATCTATACACCAGACCTGTCTTAATTATAAATTTTTTTGTTTATGTTAAAATCCTTTAAGGACTTTAAATATTTCCTTTGTTTAAATAGCATATTGGAGACAATTGGCGTAACTAGGAGATTATTCTGAGGAGTGCCACGGCTAATCTTACGATTTTCTAAAATTTATAGATAATATTTACACAGCCGCCGACACATAGGACAAATACCTTTTTCATGTTGGTCGCTCAAAAAAGTGTTTAACTTGTTTCATACACTCGTTTCTAGACCAGTAAATAAAGGATTTTTCGGAACAAATTCGAAAATTGTTTTATTAATCTAACCTGGAATATTTTAATTAAAATTTCATACAATCATAATTTCAAATACTTACTGTGAATATTTCTCAATTTTAAGTTAATTGGACCTTTATTTTAAGAAATTTAATGTTATTCTAATGTTTGTCAGAAAATTGGTTTAATGAAACTATTTGAAATTAAATTATTCATGTATGTCTTTAATTTCGGTCTCCTTGTTAATTTAACCTTAGAGACCGAGAGATGATCATCACATGATAGTGTAATCTAAGAAACTTTGTGTTAAGTAGCCTAAGAGTTAATTTTCTTTGCTGCAAACTTAGCGTCGCATTTATGCTTAGTAATATTTTCTATTAATTTCCTATAGTTAAATAGACGACCGTTTCCGAATAGTAATTTATTTTTTCATGATTAAAAAAGAATATACTAAATGTGAATGGCATTGAAAAAGTAGAAAAACTTTTATTACATTTACATTCAGATGTCATTGTACAATCAGCCCAATATTTGGTATTCGGCTGAATAGTTAAATATTTTTTTTGTTGAATATTTGGTATTCAGCCGAATAATTAGTATTAGGTTGACTGAATATTCGACCAAAATCACTATTCAGAAAATCCCTAATCCGAGTCATTAATGATTAAATTGATTCATGTCCACAGCTAGGATAGGTAGTGTTCAATTTGTAAACAAACATTTTCATTCATTCTGGTGGGATTGTTTCAACAATGTTGAATCAACATACGCATTAAAACAATGCAAAATCTTTAAAAATGTACATTTTTTCAAATTTTTTCCCATCAAAGAAAATATCAACCAAAATAGACATACCTTTTTCTTTGACCTCAGTTAAAAGATAAAGAAAAATATGAAGATTATTTTTCTTCTCTGCTCTTAACTAATGCTAATACTGGTGAGAATCTCTTCCTGCAAACTGACATTTTGTTGTAAGCTGACATTGTTTAAAACAGTTTTGAAATTAAAACAAAATGACATGCGATACTGTATGCCCAACTTAAATTCATTGTACATATGTCTCATTGCTACCATTAATTTATGAGTTTTACATCCAAGCTCATGAGATTGGTTAAATTGGCAAGTTTAAAGCAAACAAATTCCAAAAAGTCGCAAGTACTGCTTGCATTTTCGACACCAAAATCTAGTTTTAATATTCAATATAGCTTTTTTTTTTTTTTTTTTTTTTTAAAGAGATTGGTTAACTTCATCAAGTTTTATATCTAATATTCAAGAGACTCTTGAAACTTTGAAAGACTTCAACAGTAGTTTACTAAAGTTGCGAAAAAAACAATTTTTTTTTTTCTAACTAAAGGTTATGAAGACCTATTCATACTTAAAATTATCCAAAACTCTGTTCAGAAGAACTTTGTTTTTTGTAAACTTAATTTTGGTATATGATGAAAGCAGAAATTTACGTGTTTAGTCATTTTGCATTATGTTGCAGGCATCCAAACACTTGTCAATAAAATATCAAACATGTGAGTATTTACGAAAAGATCGTGGTAAAAATGAGCATCTAGTTAATAGTATACGATTTGGTAGCATCTTAAAAGTTTGTCTCCCGTAAACATTTGAAGGAATCATGAGTCCAGACTTCATTCAAAGTTTGAACGTATAAACTTAAGGCTTAAAAATTAATAGATTTTCGGATATTTTAAGTATTTAATTGCTTCTTTAATTTTAAAATTAAGCTTGTAAAGGATTCAATTCAGATTTTAATTGCAGATTTTAGAAGGATAAATCTGTGCTGATAAGTATAAAATGATTTAAGTCCATATTCTTGATTTTTCAGGAGACTAAAAATAAAGTTTAACTAAAAATTAATCAGCAGAATCTATTAGGAAAAAGGGATTGTGTTGGTTTATACGCTTTATACCATTCAGTGATTGTCAATCTCCATTTAATAAAAGGGAAAATATTGAATTAAATATTTATATTAAAGATTAATGCTAAATTTCTGATTTGAATCTTTTTTACCAATGGATTCTCAAAGACTAAATGACATGGATTTAAATCCTTTATAGGAATCGATAGAGAATTTTCTTAGTCTGACTATGTACTTAACTCAAAATAGGCATTTTTTGACTTAAACCCTTTATACTTATCAGTGCAGAAATTTTAAGGTGCTATTTGGGGGGGGGGGGGAATAAATCGTAGAGATCGTTAAATTTAGTTTTGGAATAAGAGACAAATAGTCTTTAAAAATATCGCATTTTATTGTTTAAAAATTTTGTCGTACAAAATACATTAAAATACATAGTTCTAATAAGTGCCAAGTCTATTTAAACCTTCAAGGTCTTTACTTCATTCAAAAGTCTCTCCCCGAGCGAAATCAGAACTTTAGAAGAAAAATCCATCTTCAGACTTGCGTCTATAAGGTATCTGCACGTTCTCAGGATATGAAGAATTATCTAGAAAAATAACGAGATTCAAATTAAACCCAGCCACTACTTTAATACACAAGTTAAGGAAGCGTTTCGTACAAATGCTCAGTACTTAAATTGTTTTACAAGCTTGGGGATCAAGTCAAACACTTGTTGCAGATTCGTATTAATTTCATTATACTTCGATAGATGTTGCTTAAAAAGATTAAAGATTTTAGTACTAGCAACACAAAGAACTAATGTATGGATTTTTAATTAGTCTAATCCTCTGAACTTTTGAATAGCTTCTACTCAAACTGAAAGGCGGCTTACGTCACACCTGAAAAAATGTGCAATTTGAGATCATACTAGGTAAGTGCCCGATTAAGTTGTATATTTTAATAAGGGTACTGTTGGAACTTACATTTTATACAGACTTAAAATCCAATGAAATACCCGAAAATGATAGTTCGAGAAATTGTTTAAGTTGTATGAAGCAAATAGAACATGGGGAAATATGTTAAACATTAATATAGTCTTGTAGAACATTCTTTATTGGCTTCATATCACCAGGATTAAACTACTCGTTGTCCTACGTAATGAAAGTACATAGAGGCAGTTCCTTGGGCAATCAAGCATGGAAAAATGTACCTGCTGCTCTCGTTCCAAGAGCAGTATTCAGTGCAAGTATCACGTACCTCTGATACGTTCGTATTCTGTTAGCGATAGTGTCAGCGAGCCTTACAGTTTCAATAAAGCTGTAATTGCAAATGAAATGCACTTAACTCTGCCGCACTTTGAGAACTAAATGCTAAACGTCGACGTTTAGAGGAAGTTATATTAAAGGATTTTTTTAAATAAAAAATACCATGATATTGTAACAAGCCTTTGCAAATTAAGGAGTATCTATAAGACCCGAATTTCAGCGGTTAACAATACAATAAAAAGATGTGTGATTGGGCTGTCGTTTACGGCTTAAAGTGCGCTCCGAGCTCGTAACATCCCTAACCATCCTCAAATGGGATTCAACCTGAAAGCAAAAGCACTAATTATTCGGTAGGATGCAAGTGTAGAAAAATAGAAAACATCAGTTTGCCAAGAATGAGGGAATGTATGAAGTCAACTTTCAGATTATTTCCTCATGTGCAAAATCCGGGAGAAGACAAGTAGAATGAACAAACTGCAAGTTTTTGCACGAGGGATTACTTAAACGTCAACTACAAGAAATGGTTTAAATTCTGGACAGTCAGACCTATCTTACTATCTATAATAAAATATCGCTGCAATGATATTAGATCCATAAATTCCCTCTGCCCCAGTGTATACTTGCGAAATAGAATTTAGTATAAAGATTCTTGTGAAGTGCAACAATTAGTCCTGATGGATAGTATTGCATGACTGCATTATTTAACTTTCACTCTTCTCTCTTCACTTTAATCAACCCCGGGCAAGAAAAGTGACAATTCAAAATTTAAATATTGCGTTTATGTCATTGGAAAGTATGAGTGCTTGGATGTACAAAAGACTCATTTTATCATAAAATGAGTCACCTGAAAGAGTTATGTCAATGCTTGTCTATGTTTGACACGAAAGATAGGAAGAGGAAACTCAAACATCCATAACTGAAGCAGTTCCAATAAAACAATCATAATTCAGTTTTTTTTTTTAAAATGTTAGTTTAGTAAAATAAGTTTTATTTCATTTCGGGAGCACTTCTGGTTGGTATGCACCATGAAGCGAAATATGCAAAGACGAAACGCAAACTAAGTTCAAACCGAAACACTTTCGAATTTCATATTTACAGGATACGGTGGTTCAGTATTTCCAAGATTCAAATAACTGGCTTTGAATTGTTAAATATACCAAAAAATAAGTCATAATTGGTAAGTAAAATGAACAAATAAAGGTTTATTTACAGTGAGAGGACGCATCCTCGCATTCATTACCGAAACAGAACTAATTTTCTACAACTGTAGCCAAACACTGCAACTTAATTTAAAAATAATTCCAACGCGCATTTAGCGCCACGGTGGAGGGGTAATTATGTTCCATCATTCATTTTCTCGAATACTGCATTTAGTCTTTTTCCGATGTGCACTTTTCAAAAATCAAATAGAAGCTTTGTTGTTATTCACAGGGAAACTAGCTTCTAACTTAGCACTTTTTGGCTACGGGAAAATTTTAATATTTTCCTTAATCTAAAAACAGTCACAGTTCGCTGATTAAATATATTTTTATTAAATTTTTACCGTAGCCAAATTGTGCTAAGTTTGCAACTATGCAGTAAAACAAGGTGTACTTAGCCTTAAGAAACTACTCTCGACAACTGCTCCAGAAATTAGCATTTTAATGGTGTCTGAAACAACGCTCACACAGCACTTTAACATGCTTAGTTAATGCAAGGTAAATGTTTCGTAAAACTTTTAAATGTTATTTGGCAGGCTTACGTACATTACTTTGTTAGGCTTATTCTTGATTGTTTGCATTAAATATTGAAGGAAACTGCTCATAATTCACGAACGATCGATTTTCAACTCTTAGCTCCACTGACTTCTTACAGAATGTCTTTTCCAGTGGACTTGGAATTAAGATTTAGTACTTTCAGTCCAAGTACTCTGCTAGTTGTCTGCAGTTTTAGAAGCGTTGAAGTCCAGTCCTTATTCATAACATTGTGGTAAGGATTGTGGTAAATTTCTAAATTAAATTGTGGTAAGGTTTTTATCGCAACACGCTAAACAAGTTAACTATGACTGCTTTTGACAGTACACACAAAAAATTAGGACATCAAGTCTAAACTAAGTTTAGAATAATAAAATTAATGCTTAACGGTGGGCATAATTAAAAATTCTTTAAATATTTAAACAATTATAAGTACATAAATGCAGGTTAAAATTAAGTTTTAATTGTATAATAGTGTACATAAATATCTTATCTGTGCAGGGCTTTTTAAATGAAAAGTAAACTTTGTTTGGTAAGTAAAAACAGTCCAGTTTAAATTACACTGTTACTGCTGTTCAATGTAAGCCCCATTAGTAACACAAATGATATTGTAGCATCATAACTTATTTTTACCTTTATAAGTTCATTATCTTTCGTTGGTTTCAGAAGTTTATCGGGTGGAGCAATGCTATATTAGTGACCAAATGCTTGCACAGTCGTAAAAGTCACTTTCAAAAATTTGAATTACAATGTTTTTGTAATGTGGTAAGCATCTTATCGTGAAATGATTCGCCTACGTTCAGCTTTCAGTGTAAACCTTCGTACCACCCTCTCGATCTTCCTGAACTATTAACGGTTATTTTTAACTTTCGAAGAATTGTAAGTTTAGTTTTCATTAACCTGAAAAGTACAAACTTTGGATATTCATTTACGTACCCACTGGGGATTAGCTTTCAGGTTAAATTTAAGGTTAAGTTAAAGCTTAAGTCGTAAGAGGCTAGTTTCAAATTCTATGCATGACTTATTTTATCTTATATCTAGATTTGAATGCTGTGAAAATGGATATGCAATACGTTATATGCAACTAAGTTTACCATACATTTTTAATTGAATTAAGTACAAGTTGAAGTTACCTGTTTTCGATTCAAATGATCCTTTTAATTTTGATGATCCGTCTCTTCGTCTGAGACGACCAAAGTTGGCAAATTCGGAAGATCTCATAGGTGCAGCACTGTCTGACAGTATGCGACTAGTTCCAATATGCGATATTATATCCATGCTTGAATAAGAACCTGAAATTTAACATCTCTTTTAGAACTAATACATTTTCAAAAGCATAATTTGAAATGTAGGCTAAGTCATTTACCTTGGTAACCAAACTTCTGGGTCTTGTACTTTCGCTTTTCAGACTGCCGTTCATAATCGGGCTATAAAATAAATTTAGTGAAGTTTGAATATAACGTTAAAGAAAGAATACACTTTTGAAGGTACAGGGAATTATGAAAAGTGTCAATATGACATTAATATTTAGATAATTATAAAATTTATGGAGCTATATATAACAAAAAATATTTTACAATTCCTTAAACACGTTTTACAAGCTTTTACATAATTTTAATTTTTCTTTGGCTTTAATTTCCGGGAATATCCAGTTAATGCTCTACGCCAAATTTCATATTAATTCTTTTAATAATTTGCATAAATGTTAACCAGTATATTTGTCACAAAACTATCTTGAAATTACCTTCATTACGAACTCATAAATTCAGTCGCAAGACATTCATGAAGAAATCAAATTTTACTTTCATAACCGATTCTATAATAGAGAAAAAATTAACTGATCTGGGTGCTTTAAACAAAAAGCACATAGTAAAATTGGGAGATTTAAAATAAATTAGCAAGAATTTTTTTTTATACTTTCCCTATAAGGCGCCTTTCTACTACTAAAATTAGTCTTTATCGATAAATATTTCATGACCGTACATGATTTAAGAAGTGTTAAAATGTTTTGTCCCCTTTATATATATGATTTAAGAGCATTAATATTTTGTAGTCGCTTTCCAGCTACTGTTAATAAAAGGATTGAAACCTAGCTCGTGCATTAAGACTTCATTGTAATGTAACTAAAAAAAAAGAAAGTTGTGAAACTTCCTTGAGAAACAAATTCTCCATATCGAATAGACAAAAAGGCTAAGATTACAAAATACGAAGTTCTAGATTAATCATACAATTTCAAAAGAAATGAGCGAGGATCTGAAGTGTTGGTATCAACTGTATACAAGGGCAAAAAGCATGGGTGGCAAGCACTCCGTTGGCTGGAGGGAGGGGGGGGGGGTTAAGGTCTAGGCTGTAAAAGGCTAGTTCCGAAAGAAAGCTTGGAAAAAACTCGTAAAGGGTAGGTTGACAAACACGATGTCCCCAGGGGACTTGCGGAGAGCTTGTATGCAATCAGTAGACCACATTTACTTCCATTAGATATTGAAAACTAAATATAGTTTTAAGATTAGACTTTAACATTTCTTTGTCAAGAATTATAATAAAAATAACAGTTTGCTGAAGTAATATTCATTAAGTACAGAAATATCTAGAAAGTTTAATAAAAGGGTTTACTGCAAAGTAGTACTTTTTGACTGAGGTCTTCACGGGCCCGATCTGAAGTTTGCACTGGGAAGGCCAATCAAGTTTTCTTTCGGACCGGATTAAGCAGGCAACGCTAAACATTACGTCTAAAACTAAGAAATTTCTACATTTTTAAACTTTATAAATTTTGCATACGAAGTATTTTTCTCTCAGTTACGGTACATAATACTTCATATTTTCCCTTGATCAACTAAATATTAAGCTTTTACATAAATTTTGTCATTGTAAGACTAGTTAAGTGGTTGCAAGTAATGCCCATCTTGAAATCACTTAAGGGGATCTGGCACCCTTCACAGCTATAATTTATATGAAATCTACTTTAGTGCTAATACTTTTTAATCCCGATTCATAACTAGTATTTTTAAGAGTAATCGGTTACATTTTCAACGACGAAATAAAATCAAACTGGAAACTAAAATTATCTGGAATGAAGTCTCCGTTGAAAATACAAGAGACTTGGCATTTATGTAAAAAAGCTCGTATCTGTTTAATGTTTATAAGTAGAACTATTAGGTTTGTTCGATGAAGTTTATACTAAAAAGCAACAATTCTTATACAATTTAATACACTTAAATTTGAAATCCAAATTGCTTTCTCAATTTGCATATTTTATAAATTTATGATCAACTAATTTTTATTGCATGTTGAGTAAAACCTATTTAAAATGTTTGGGATGATTTTGTAATAAAGAAAAATGTTTTGTAAATTAACATAGACATGCATTTTTTAAATTTCGCAAAAGCTAATGGAACCTATTTAAAAAGAATGCATGTTTTTCTAAAATTATTAAGCATAAGAAAAAATTAAGTCTAAAAGATTTGTAGAAATTTCTACATTGATCATGAATTCATAAAAATTGTAAACTTAACTTAAAGATCTCATCAAAACCATATTTGTTGCCTAAATATAACTTAATACAGTTCAATTTATAAATAGTAAATGGAAGTATAAGCTTTTGTACGAAATGTACTTGTGAGGTGCCAAGTCAAAGGCGCCCAGGTCCCCTCAAACCTAAGGGAGTCAAACCCTTTAGTAATTTATTTAGAGTCCAACCAGCCTGAGTTTATTTTACCCCATAAAGGCTCTTCCGCTTTCAATATTGAAGAAAACTTTCACCTGCAACCTAACATAAAGTAGAATAAAAGACTCATTTAGTACAGGATATATAATTTCATTTAAAAACATGGACACTCGTGGCAACGCAGATACTCACGTACCTTGCATTATTCATACGTTACCGAATACCCATATGTTAGTAAAGATAAAGTAAAATTGCTAGAAGTCTAGGTAGATTTAGGTTCGTTTCTAACTGCTTATTTTTTACTTCGGGGCGGACCCAATTTTTTTTTTTTAATGTCTGTCCGAATCAAGATTTATACCATACAGGTACGGCCCGGACAGACATTCGAGTAGAACCTAGCCAACTAGCAAATTAAAAGATCAAGATTCCTTTTTAATCCTTTAAATTAAGCTATTTAAATACATTGTTAAATGATAAAAGACTAGGAATGTTGTTGAAAAGTATGTCAAACAGAAGTTACGGAATAAAGGAAGAATTTTTAAGTTAAATATTATTCAAAAGCCAACTAAATTTGAGTTGTTTTTAGAGCCGTCATTTATGTTCTAGAACAGGTCTCAAAAAATGAGTCTTTAACCCTTTATTTCTCTAGTTATTAAAGTTGAGAACATTAAGGCGAGATTTTAAATATATTTAATGTCGCCTTATAGTAAATATTAAATTAGGTGCTATTTCAGTCAAATTTGTACATAGGTAAAAAAAAAAAAAAAAAAAAAATCTAAACAAATTTTAAGATGTGTTGTAATTTATTGCATCAAAATAATATGCTAACAAGGAGAGGTCACGACATGGAAAATTCAGATCGGAACGAAATTGTGCAGGATTGTAGTATACTATGAATGTAACAACATATTAAAGCAATAGGACCCACTATCAACAAAATTTCGAGAAAAAAGCATTTAAAGTTTCAGTAATCTTTAAATACAAGTTATTTCGCAAGTGAGGTAGCGTCCCAGTGGCGTGAGCGTAAAGCACTGGTCTGCCACCCAGACAACGCGGGTTCGGGGCTACCTACGGATTTTTTTTTTTTTTTTTTTTTTCCTACTTTATTTAATTTTTTTATGTACTCTAAATTTTTTATTTATTTTTACTTTATTTTATAAATGAATTCAAAATTTGAAAAAAATTATAAAAGATTATTGTATTTTTATGTTATAAATATTTAAAAAAAATATATTTTATATTCAAGAAAATTAAATAAATTTTTATAACTTAAAAAGTAAATTTTAATTTTACAAAACACTAAATAACAAATAAAGAAAAACAGATAAAAAATTAAAATTACTAAAAAATAAGCAAGCTGTACAACAAAGTGTAAAAATAGTTAGCAGGTGTACTTAAATTTTGGCTTGAGCTTCCTGTTTTCCTTTTAATGTCTATAAATTACGTTACGTAAACCCTTTTAGCTTGGTTATAATAGAGAGCAGGGGAAGTGAAATATTTTATTTCGTCCACAGAAGGATAAAAAAAAAGTCGTTGTCGATGAAGAAAGTATGTTGATTAATATTTAAAATCTACATTTAAGGATAACATTTCTTTCCATGTAATAATTTAATAGTATCGTAATCCTATACTTTAATTTTTTAAGAAGTTGTGTTGATTGGAGAAGTAATTATTTAATTTGGATAAAAATTATATATGCAATTAAAATCATTTCTCTGTCTATATATATATATATATATATATATATATATATATATATATATATATATATATATATATATATATATATATATATATATATATATAAAAACAAAATTTAATATTGTTTTGGACATACCTAAAATAAAATACTTAGAAAAATAATTAAAAACATTTTCTTCAGTTTTACCTTATTTTATAGTTAAAACAAAAACTAAAATTTATTTTTTTTTTAAGTTATAAAAATTTATTGTATTTTTAAGTTATAAATATTAAAATAAAAAATATTTATTTTATATTCAAGAAAATTAATCTTTTATATCTTTTTTCAAATTTTGAATTCATTTACAAAATAAAGTAAAAATAAAAAAATTAGATTACATAAAAAATTAAAGAAGAAAGAAAAAAAAAAGTTCCGTAGGTAGCCTCGAACCCATGTTTTCTGGGTGGAAAGCCAGTGCTTTACGCTCACGCCACTGGGGCGCTGCCTCGCTTGCGAAATAACTTTTATTTAAAGATTACTGAAATTTTAAATGCTTTTTTCTCGAAATTTTGTGAATAGTGGGTCCTACTGCTTTAATATGTTGTTACCTGCATAGTATACTACAATCCTGCACAATTTCATCCCGATCTGAATTTTCCATGTCGTGACCTCTCCTTGTAAGATCTTGAAAAGTGATGTCCAAACTGCAATAGCACTATTAAACAGATACAAAACTGTTTCAGAATTAACGTATACAAGTATTTCGGTTTAATTCTTAAGTACT
The DNA here is from genome assembly GCA_963930645.1 of Salticus scenicus. Classification (NCBI taxonomy): domain Eukaryota; kingdom Metazoa; phylum Arthropoda; class Arachnida; order Araneae; family Salticidae; genus Salticus; species Salticus scenicus. The sequence continues at coordinate 306,217,300 of OZ005651.1, read as the reverse complement.
TTGGTATCCCTTTCATGAATTTTATTTTACACACTTTATAATCTAATTGAGACTTCTAACATTCCGTCGGGACATAAAAGGTCAATCTAGGAACCAACATCGACCACATAGTTTGAAATATTAGCTTTAAGTGGTTGATTTCTTGGGTAGTCAAATTCTGACAACAACGATTCATCATTATGCAATGTAAGCTTATATTTTATAAAGCGTTAACTTACTGTAGGAACATCAACCTGCTCAATATCTCTAGAAGAAAATCTTGGTAAGTTGCCTAGCAGACGTTCCATTCTAAAGACTGGTTTTTCTTCAATCGCCATGTTGTATGATTCTACATGTGTAACTGGGTGATGCATCGTAGGCGAAGTAGGGCTTAATACTGTGACAAGAAAAAATTAAATACAAGTTTGAGAATTTTCAGATTTAAATTCAATACAAAGCATAAATCAATCGTAATTCTTTAATAAAGATTAAACTTTAAATACAGCTAAAAATGCCGTAAATAAAGGTCGCAATATTATGTACATTATTGTGCTGCAATTTATAGTACCCGACTACAGTTTGATGAACTGCAATTTTATATATTTAAGATTAAGTTATTAGAGTATCTAATAATTTCTTATTTTGTGAATAAATTTGATTCCACTGACCTTTTCGAAGCATGCATTTTCTTAAAATGGTTTTATTGAAGGACTAAGGTTTTATAGGACAATGCATCAATTTAAGTTTAACGGATGACAAAGTTGTAGATTTTAATAAACTTATACACCATCTTTTCCTGCGTATAGCGGTTTGATAAATCATTTATAGACAGTTTCATTTACAGACAATGCTATATTTGTGCAAAACAAAATTGCGTTTTAACAGCTAAAATTTTCCGTTGTCAAACTGACTTAGCTGACCTTAATTTCGTATACTAATTGACTTAGCTGCAAGATTCATAAACCTAAACACGAGTCGCACTGCTTTTAAAACTAGAGTTTTAAAATTTGGCATTTGGTCGTGTAGAAATTTAACTTTCTAAACATAAACTTATGCAAAATTTGCTTTCTAAAGTAAAAATTTCTACTTTTCACAGAAATCAGCTTTATAGAACCTCCAGCAATTCAATGAAATTTAGATTCTCAAGTATTACGTTGTAGGTAAGTTCAGTTAAACTGATAGGATTGATTTAGTTTGAAGAATGATTAGGAACAATCTGGAGGTATAAAGTAGTAGCGTGACAAGTGTTCTCGACTAACTAGACAAGTCGAAGATTTCGTCTGAGTAGCAACATTTACATAAATAAATTTTCGCCCATTTTACAGCAGTGTTACAAATATATAGCAAAAAATGACGCCATCCAAGTTGCCAGCATTTTATTCTGGCAAATTATACGCTTCATTCTGTATAAATTAAGTTTAAACCTTAAACAGATTTCAAGAAACATTTAACACGTTCTTTCAATCCGTTTATACGTAAAGTTTTGTAAAATGAATAAGATGTACAGTCACAAAAAGATTCTTTCCTCTAATCAATTTACGAAGGATTTTGAAGCATAAAGATAAAATAATTACGTTTCATTAAACTTTAATAAATTAAAACAATGTTTTCATTTAAGTTTAATCGTATTACATTTGGCTGTCTAAAAGCTTTACAACAGTGTTGTCACTTTAGTTCTTTGTATAATTTGAAAAATTTAATGTTTGTTATTTAATGAAATCGTTGAGGAATTAAAGATTAAGATTCCTCAAGGACGAATTTTAGAACCTCGCAGTGTAGAAATGATCTAGTTACAAGATTTCATAAACTTTGTTTTAAGTTTTACTAGCTAAGCTTAAAATATTTAAGTTTGCAAACTAAATGATAACCTTGATCTCTAGAATTTTCATTTTTGCTATTCTACAGATTGTTTTTTGCATATATTTACGAAGAAACTAAATAAAAATTAGAAAAATAGCATTAATTTTGGCAAAAAGGAAAAAGAAAGCTAATCTATGAAATTTGTTTGAAAATTTCTTTGTATTCCATGAATAAAGTGTTGAGTAAACGCTCAATTTTACTAATTCAAAGATCTTATCAAGCTAATCTTTTTACTCTTCATAACAAGCGTTAAGATTCTTAAAGTTTATAAACTTTAAGAAAATGTTTCGACAAATTAAGCATTTCATAAAGTAAGCATATTAAATAGCACTTAATTTTGTTAGTCAAAATAAGATTTATGACTCATGGGAATTTAAAGCATGAGTTTTTCGTAAGTTTAAACAAATTTAAGTATCAGACTGCTGGATAAATGTTAATATTTTCACAGAACCTATTTTGAGAACTAATTTCTGTTATACACTTTATTATAAATGTGTAAAGAGGAACTTATTAGCAAATTTTGGTCCATTAGTTTGTGCATATAGCAAATAAGGCCTTCCAGCGAGCGCACTTATGTAGGAGTTGGTTATTTCTTAATTAAGTTGTTGATTAGTTTACCCGAGAGCAGATGAGCATCTCTTAAAGTTTAAGATTTTTTACAATGAAGTCTTATTTGAATCTGAATTACGGTACTATTAGCAACTTAATCTGAATTTTAGTTCAAAATTCTGCTTTAAATTACAATGCTCATTTTTTACAGATATAAAATATACTTTATCTTAAACGCTTGAAAGGTAAGTCCACATTGACAAGTCTGTTCGTAAAGAAGAATGTTTTAAAAGCAGGAGCAGTTACACGGGGTAACTGTCACCCCAGTTGAAAAAAATCTAGTGTAATAGTGCGCCTGCAACCCTCCAATGCCTACATAAGAAAGCGCGATTTTGCGGCGAGTAAAACAAAACTAATTACGTGTGAGTTGATTGGGTTGACTAATCAACCTAGATCTGCATAGTGAGATATTGGTCGGCTGAGATTCACCCATAGAGGGTGTACATACGTGTGGAAACAAAAAATTCAAACACAAAGAGTTTAAATATACAAAATTCGAAAAAAAATTCATGTGCTTCTTAAATCTCTTCGGCGGAGGATCAAAATTTGAATTAATGACTCCCCCCCCTCCCCCAAGGCTGAATCAGACCATCCCGAGATCCCACTGCGTAGCTCTAGTTAGACATTACACTTAACATTAATGAAGAGATTTTATAGAAAGTAGAACTCTAGACAGCAACATACTAGTGTTAAATGTAAGATAAATGTTTCTATTCTGTTAATCAAGTAGCTTAATATTAGAGTAACTTTACATAGAATAAAGTTTATTAAAAACAAGTTGTTTTTTAAAAATAACATTAACATTCAAAATAAATCAGTTTTGTTACGGTAACAAAAGATTAATATTTACAGAAAACTTCATAATTTTTGCATTGCTTACATTAAAAATTATTAATTTTGCATAGTTAAAAGTAATTTCCTTTTAAAACTAGACTTTTAGGATTTAAAAAAAACTTTTGCTTAAAACAACTTTAATATTTAGATAAATTTGTTAAAACCTTATCTCCGGGTATAGGTTACTCAGTTTTTCTAATGCCAGATTAAAGAGCTCATTTCATTAAAGGATTCAATGAACTAATTTGAGAAGCTTAAATTTCCTTTTATTACAACTTCAATATCGTTTACATTCATTGAAGCCGCCTTTGTAAAACTGGTAGCGTACCGGGGAAATCCTCCCCCATCCCTTTCTCCACCCACCCACACAAAAAAAACCACGCGCGCGATTGTTACGGAATTTTCATAATTTAATACCGATAATCCCCCTCCCCAATAGTTTTACTTGTGATTAAAATGTAAAAAAAATACCTTGTGGTAGATTTTCTCTCAGAAAGTCCAATGCTACGATATTTATAATTAATATCCAGCAGGGACATTCCAAGATGTTTTCTGCATCTTCTACAAAGACCAATGCCGAAATACATTTTTCAGATAGACTTTTGAAGTCCGGGTAGGTCTTCAGCTGTTGCATAACAGCAGTCTTGAAGTTTCTCATATCGAACACCTAAAAATAAGATACGAGATTTAAGTAATTTAAAGATTATAAAAGTTCATGCAGACAGCATTGCCACATTTCAGTATTGCTTCACTTAGCCCCCGGATTATCTCCCTCTCGATACTCAATCTTCATTCGCTTTCACTATTTAAGTTTTACTTTAACAAGTTGCATTTTGTTTTTATTAACCTGGCGTTACTCGCGCTTATCGTACATACATAAATGGTAGATTACACCCCCAGGCCTGCGAGGCCCATTTAGATATAAATTTTATGCAGGTCATTAATCACCATATTAAGCATTTACTAACATAATTTAAGACAATGATTAGAGCACTAATTTTACTCATATGTATAGAATTATAGAAAAAGAAAAAGTACCAAATTCGCGCCGGGCCTCAGAATCCCGGCGCGGATAAAGCCGGATTGAAGTAGTGCACTAATTTAACACTGCCACTTTCCTAAAGTTTCTTTCCCAATCGTAGACATTTATAGATTAACGAGGATCTTTAAAAATTTCATTTCAACACATGCAATACAAATCAAATTGCGTTTAATTAAAGCTACGTTAAGTTAACGACAATTTCATAAGCCTTAACATTTGCGTTAAGACTGAAGATTTTATTTTAAAACAAATGATTAATTACTAGTAAAATGATAAAATATTTGTTGTAAAAAAAAAAAAAAAAAAAAAAAAAAAAAAAAAATTAGAACCGACTCTAAAAAGCAACTGCTATTCAAACAATTAAAAAGTGAAAGAAAGTTTGTAAAAATGGAATTGTAAATTGCGCCTAAAAGTATAAAATAATTTCCTTCGCCAAATAACCTGAATACTACAATTAAACAAAACTTTTGAAGTCTGCTTAAAATTAAGTAGAATTTAGTTTTTTTTTAAAGATTTTTTTAGACCTATAGCTACAAATGCTGTTGTCTCGAATCATCCATTTTTATGTTTCTTTTGTTATTTTATCACTGTACAATTGGACCATTAGTAACATCTACATATAAAAGTGAACATTTTTGCAATTCGGTATTTATGTTTCTACGAAGTTACATAAGTTTTCTTTGTAAACTTGGTACAACTTTACAAACTACCCATCCTTGGCTGTGTTTGGATTTGGCGATCAAAACGTAATGCAAAAATATACACGCGAGATGTATATTTTTATAATATATATTGTACGAAGTATTGTTTCATATTCTTGATTGTTATCCTAATATACCTTATTAAAATAACCATGATTTCTCAGAGGAATTAAATATGTATCGAGAAGACGTTCAACGGCAATTTGACAAATCACAACCCACAAGAACAGTGACAACTCAAAAAATTGTAATTTCGAGTTTATGTCATTGAAAAATATATGAAACGCCCCAATATGAACAAAACATTACATCTAAAAATTTATCCACTCGAGAGACAGTTGTGTCAGTTTTATTCTAGTCAATGTCTTATCTTTAAACTTTTTCTCAAATACTGCATTTTTAAGTTGTGTCACTTTTCTTGCCTTTATCGGATATGAGAAACTATTGAATGACCGCGCATTATATTACAGGGTGACAAGAAATAACCTGGACACACATGACCCATTATAACTTTAATGCTAATGAAAATATTACGACCAAACTTCAATAAAGATGAATACGTTATTTTGTCTATTATATTTACGAATTTTCAAAGTGGTTACCTTTAGCCTTAATACAGAGCTTTAAATGTGTCAAAACTTTCGGCTATGGGCCGCAACTCGCTGATATTTTATCCCATTCCTTTCATAAGAATTCTTTTAGGGATGCCAAAGTTTTATAATGTTTAGTACACACCTTTGTCTCCAAGATGGACCAAACAGAATAATTCATTGGGTTCAAATCTGGGGAATACGGTGGCCATTCGTGAGCTCCAATGAAGTCAGGAAAATTTGTCTTGCACCAACCTTTAGTGCCTTTAGCTGTGTGCAGGTGTGGAATCCTGTTGGAAGGTCCATTTTGTTTCCAAAGAACTTTTGCGACCAAGGTAAGACATCTTCCAAAATGAGTTTGCGATAGTGGTAGTTTGGTATTTGGTTTGAAACTTCGTCCAAGTTATTTCTTGTCACTCTGTAAAAAGGCTTTAGAAATGTAAAGAATGGATACGCTGTATTCGTAACCAAAAATACTGATAGGCATGTATTTACATAGGTGCCAAGTCTCCCGTTTTTCAAGGGAGACTTCAAACCGGAATTTTTTTTTACAGCTGTCTTCCGTAATAATAATCGTCGAAAATATATATAAGATATTCCATTCAAAAATACTGGTGTCAATTCTGATTTAAAAGTTAAAAATGTTGGCAGCTCTGTATTTAACTTTACAGTGAATATGTGTCACTCGCTACGCTGGAATACATGCAGCATAAAGTTCAAACAAAGATCAGAATATACATTGCAGCTGACGGACAGAAGTTTCAACATCGAATAAAGGCTTTTTGATTTGTTTACAGTGTAGAAAGCTGCGAACAGATGCACATTTAAACATCCTGTTTTAAATATTTATGTCTACAAGGTGTCTTTTCGTGACTAAATCAATGATGCAGTACAACTTTGTAATTTACCTTTTCTCTCAAACCTTATGATTCGAGATAGAAACGCTAACTCCGCTATCTTCCCACTAGGTGGCGCTGTAAGCGGTCACATCTTGTAGCGTATGGCCACTTTACAATGCTTACGTATTACTTTTACGAGTGTAGAGGCAGCCGTTAGTGAAAACGGACTCATGTGAATACCCTGTAATTTTAGATATTAATGAAATCATATCGAGACCTATTTCAGCTCAAGATCTTAGCGACAACAAAAAAAAGTTAAAATTAAAGCATTTTTTACGTAGTTAAGCTAACAAACCTCAACTACAACAAAAAACAATTTCAATTGAGAACCGCCTCCTTAATGAAGTTTGCTTAAAACTTCTATACGTTAATCGATGTGACCGCTTACAATAACCATACTTTGAAATTTACATAGCATAAATGTTACCCGCTACGCTACAACGTATGCAATGTCGTTGAAGTGTGAAGAAAATAAGAATTTGCGGACAAAGAAATGATAGTTTTAATAGTTCTATTTTTAGCATTAATGTCTACAAACTGTCTTTTCGTACTAAATATACGCTATCCTGTAACTTTGTAATTCACCTCTCCCCCCCCCCCCATCTTGAACCGTTTTCGAGATAGCAACGCTAACTCCACTGTTTTTCACAAGATGGCGCTGTAGGCGGTTGAATCACGTTGCGCATAACCACTTTACTGTACCTACATATAACTTGTATGACTATAGCTGCAGCTGTTCAGCAGTTAAAACAGTCTGGACTCACTTTTTTGGGCACACTATTTTCTTTTGATCGTAAAGATATAATGGGACCTATTTCAGACCAAGACCTTTACAACAAAACAAAAGTATCAAAATCGGAGCATCCGTTCAGGAGTTATGAGCTAACAAACAAAAATACATACGGTCTGAATTGAGAACCTCCTTTTTCGAAGTCTTAAAAATTCAAATAGGGTTTAATTTCAATGTATACCGAAGATTATAGGAAATCCAATAAATTGCACTTACTTTAACCGGTTTATCCATATCCAATAGCTTCGACTTTGAAGCTAAGCTATCGGCATCGGGTAGAACTGTTCTGTAGAAAACTGAAGAGTTTGTCGCACGTTGGACTAAGATGTTTCCTTTAAGGTCTATTTTTAGTTTTATTCCCTGGAAATAAATTTAACCTCGTCAAAAATACAAAAAAAATAACCTCGTCAAAAATACAAAAGAAATAACCTCGTCAAAAATACAAAAGAAATAACCTCGTCAAAAATACAAAAGAAATAACCTCGTCAAAAATACAAAAGAAATAACCTCGTCAAAAATACAAAAGAAATAACCTCGTCAAAAATACAAAAGAAATAACCTCGTCAAAAATACAAAAGAAATAACCTCGTCAAAAATACAAAAGAAATAACCTCGTCAAAACTTACATTTCCAATGAGCTTTTTCACTTTTAGAGTTCTCCTTTGAGAAATTTCTTCAAAATATCCTAGTCCGATCCTGAAAAAAAAAATATATTGAGTATAACAAGTCCATGTAATGGTTAATAAAATTAAGTTCACCTGTAAAGTTTTAATAAAGCGGCTCCACACGTGCCCGCATTTTAATCATTTATAATTTATTTTAAAACATTTAACATGTTAAGCCATCAAAGCATTGTGCAACGTTGGCTCAATTCATTCTCATGCTTTAGTAAACTACTAAATACAAATTCAGCAAGTTGCTTTTACAAAGCAGATGCCTATGAATGTTGGCAAAATTTATCCACAAATTTACCATTATCTTATTTGCGTAAGATTATGTAGGGTTAATTAACTTCTAGTTTTACGAGACATTAAATGTGCTACACTAACAGAATTTATTTTTACCTTTAGTTAACCCGGTGGAAGGCGCGCACTAGTCATCGAAAAGTTTGAATTCAGTTGGAGCTGCCTCATGCCATTACTGTGCTAACTCGCCAGCGATAGCAAACTCTTGTGTTTCTTGTTCCTTCTGTTCAGTTTACGTCATCGTTTTCTTCGCAAACAGATTTAGTAAATGCATCATATTTATGGAACAGTGTTGAAGGTGTATTTTGAAATGAACGTCTGTCATATGAAATCTGTATAGGTTTACTTAGTTTGAATTGTTCTGTTGGTTAAATGAAGGTATTAAATGAAATTTGAACATTACAAAGGAAGTTCCAAATGGAAATGCGACTTAATAGAATTACAAGTTTTATCGAAATTGTGGCTTCGTTATAGTTGGGACTGGAAAGTATTTTACCTGAAATTCTTTTATGACGATCATTCAAAATGAATCTCTGGTATGATCCGTCTCCTCCGTGGAGGATGAAAATATTTATAGTACAGTCGGTAACAAGTCTCCGAACACTAGCGAAAATTCATATCTAAAAAATGTACACTTAACAGATTTGTTAAATGAATCGTTGTCGAATCCTGTTTTTAGACTGACAAAGAACAGGATTCGACAAGGATTTATTTAACAAAACTGTATTAAGTGTACTTTTTTTTTTATATAGGAATTTTCGTTAGTGTTCGGAGATTTTTGTTACCGACTGTACCTGTTTTGATAACTCCAAGAAATATTAATCTCGGAACATGGAACAACCACTAAAGATTGCTCGTCATATACACTAATGGTGCACCAGCTATTAATAGAGTATATGATGCTGTTTGGCTGTCACAAATATAGAACCTTCAATCTTCCAGTTATCAGCTCGGCCCTTCTCAAGTAGATTACCTCTCCCCAAAATGTTAAGGGGACTCTACCTATCGTCTCCGAAAGCCGAAGCCAATGTTATTCTATGGGAAATTTCGCCCAATTATAATTCGATTTTTGAATTCCGTTTTCACTTTCCGAAAATTCACAACTATTAAACAATTTATCGCTTTCTAAGAATTTCTCTTTTATATTTTTAAGGTTTCATTTTTAAGCTCAAAAATTAAAAATTTCACATTGTGAAAATTCGCATTTTACAGCCTCAGAATAAAATATTAAAATTTTTAAAAAAATTATGTCTAGAAAGCGATAAATTGTTTAATAGTTGTGAAGTTTCTTAATCTGAAAACGGAATTAAAATATATATTAGGTAACGAATTATAATGGGGAAAAATTTCCGATAGAATAACATTGGCTCTGGCTTCTGGGGACGATAAGTTGAGAAGCATCTTAAGGTAATATATTATAACTAAATTTAAATATTCAGTATTTTTTTTTCTCAATTTTTTTCAACAATTTCATAGCTCAAACATTGAAGTAAAAAATATTGCTTGTTTAAAGCCTTCCTGAATACTAATTAAAATTTACACTACACTAAGGGACCCCCCCCCCCCCCCAAAAAAAAAAAAAAAAAAAAAAAAAAGAAAGAAAAAAAGCCGCACTGCAGAAAAAAAAATGACTATTTGTAATAACTTCAAAACTAACGGTTGAAACAAAACTGTTTGCATAATACCAAAGATTAAATTATACCTACGTACATTTTCGATTTAGTAACTCACTTTACTACACTATACGAAGTACTTTATAAAAATCTACATAAAAATTTTGAACATGATGCAATGAACATCTACTTTGTATTCTATTACGATTTACTTTAGGAAATAAACAAGTTGTATTTTAATATATGAAATAAAACTGTTAGATCTAAACAATTTAATAAAAATATGTATTCTGCATTTGATTAATTCCACCTTTATATGGAATTACTGCTTTATTGTGAAATGGCATAGTATTACACTTTTGATATAAATCTCAGAAATTTCACTGTGCCAAATATCGTAAATTTTTCTAGTTCTTTAAGAGTTGTAAGCTGCAAGTTTCGAATCCTTCCTTCTCCCGCGTTTTTTTTTTTTTTTTTTTTTTTTTTTTTTTTTATTATAGACTAAACATTTCGAGTGAATTGAAGTTAGGACTATTTCCAGGTCTAATAAAGAAATCTTACAGTATTCTTTGTGGAATTTAACTTGTGAAAAAAAGATGTGAATACTTAGATTTATAGGTGCTCATGGCAATGGATATGTAAATTTAACAATTTGAATCAAATAAACGTACCACAGACGCCGTATAGCAAGGTGCATTATTTTGAAATGCTGTTTGCAGAAAAGTCTGAAATACCGCCAAAATAGTCGGTCAGGCGCCACTTTTATAAAGGCCGCTTTTTTATTTTGAGTTGATTCTTTCAGCATGAAAATTTGCTTGACTCCTTGAAAAATTTTGCTTCTCCGTAACATAATGTACGGAGAATCGCTTAATAGTGCAATTTTCATTAAGGTGGCGACATTTTTGTTGTTCTAAAAGCTTTTTATATCAGCTCGAAATAAATTAAAACTTCACTTCGAGAAACCCATTTCGACTCAATAAACTGCTATATTTATATTTTTAGGTCAATTGAAGTCTTAATTCTTGATCTTAATGGTTTTTTGCAGATCTAGTTTTTAATCTGCTTTGTTTAATGTTTCCGCACTATTTTTAAAGTATTTTGCTATACACTAAAAAAAAAAAAATCTTTTGTAAGTTCTGAACATGATGCATATTGATTTTTTAATCATTTGCTTTTTTAACTTGCGGTCATCTCGCTTGGATGAGTAACGTGGGCACCTAAAGCCAAACTTCCAGTTTAAACAGCCAAAAAATGTGGTTTATATTATCAAAATACATGAGAGTCGTTACTCGCATTCCGAGTAGGTCAAATCTAAAATCCTATAGAAAGTCATTTTGTGCCAAAAATAAGTTTTTAAAACGTTCCAGGACACTGGCATATGTGACGGTCGGGGCTGAATGAGAAAATTCTTTGGCACGCCGACGGGGAAATGTGTACGTTTCTTGCTGGCACGTATGCGTGACAGTCTACGCGAAAGTGTTAAAATTAAGAGCGTCAGCCAGTTTACAGCCTGGTAATTGTTTTAAACAATATACTTTATAATTACAAATGTATAATTAAAATTCTTAATATTAGAGACTAAATTCCTTTTAAACATGCCCTTTAAATTTTATTTCTGCTTTCGCATAACGAACATTGCTTAGCTAAATGAAGCCAAAAATCAGATCTGTTGAATTTTTAAGCCGAGGAAAGTGAAAAGAAATTTTTCATTAACCCTTATACCGGAACATCGGTCTCAGACCGCTAAAGGTTAGGCTTAGTGTAGGTACTTGCTGATGCGAATTTCTAGAACAGAGTACCGGTACGTTTGGCGATAAATGTCCAAGACGCCAAGGGTGCCTAAATGAAGCACTAGTGCGACGTAAAATGCACACAACCTGTAGAGGACGACAGGTCGCAGAACAACTCAGGGGAGAGTTCCGAACCATCGCCAATTGTCAACAGCACTAGTGCAACGTAAAACCCGTTCAAACAAGGAAAGCTACTCTTGGGAGTTGGCAGTGAGCAGGGGGCGGAGCCCCTTAGGGTTGAAAAGAAACCCGTAAAATGTTATTAGAATATTAGATCTCAATTTTGGAGCGCTAATAGACATCACGTAGAAATGCCAGTAACTGAATTTTTTTTTTTTTTAAGTTTGATTGTTTTTGTTGGTATTAGGTAAATTAGAGTGCCATGAAGAAAGTTGCGGATGGAGTTACGAGTCTTAGGGAATTTGAGTTTCTAACGGAATTATGGTTTTCAGCGAGTTTTTGGTGTTCGAGTTGGATTTGAAAATATTTTAGGTAAAGTTTTGTTGCGATGATTTATTCAAATTCTTTTTCCAGTCCTAAGATATATTTAAGTAGCAAGTCATTCAAAGCAAAGAGTTATTTGTAGGAAGTCTTCCAGAGCCAATTCATTCACAAGCGAATCATTGAATGGAGTTTCCTTGAGGAATTTTTTCCCTTTGAAGGTATATTTTATCAGTAGCTATCATTTTTACCCATTGCGCAGTACTAATGCGACATTAAATCCAATCAACCATATAATATACCTTGCTGACCCTATGATAAGTCACGATTGAGAAAGTAAATTTATGGCTGTAAGAATTCATAATTTATCACCACAAAATTTCGCCAAATACATTTAGTACCTTTTTCTCAAAAAACGTACCGAGACCGATGTTCCCGATAAGCATGATGAAAACATGTTCCGGCCAAAGGGTTGAGTAAAATTAGGTGAAACTGACAATTCATTTAAGTTAACTTTTTAAAACGCGGGGGGGGGGGGATGCAGAAGTTATTTAATGATAATCATTCTGATCACGATGATCAGTTTCAATTTAACACAGAATATCCAGTGAAACAGTTTTATTCTAGGATTTTTATTGAGAGTTAAAGTTCCATTGTTTAAGATTTGGGCATGCGTCAGTTTTATATTGATTGTCAATGAGTTATAGTTAAATTAGCATTTGAGTAAAATCAAATTAAGTTGTCGCTTTTCTTGCATTATGCGTTAATATAAATTGCACCCCAGCAATTTCAAATATAACCTATACCAAAATTTTGATGCATTAGTTTCTTTACTTTTTACGTAAAAAAAAAAAAAATAAATAAAGAATAGTATTTCTAAGTATTCTTATACAGCACTCAAGACAGCTGACTTCGTGCGTAAATTTATTCTTTCCAGTCTGGGAAGTCATTTCAAAAAATGAGTCATTCTTACTAAGTGAAAACGTTTTGCAATAACTGTTGTTTAACAATATTAAACAGCGACACTCACCTGCGCCCGTCAAATCCTTCGTCACTACCATTTACGGTTAGTACTGGGGCACGGAGGAATGCCTTGGCAACTCGCTTGTTTTTTTCCATTATTACGATTTTGCCCCATATTTCATCATCCAAGTTGTCTATTTTGTTCATTACTTCTTGAAGATTATCCTGAAAACATTTCATATTAGAAGTTTGAATATAAAAATTATAGTACAGGTGAACAGAGACTAACACTTGTCTAAACAAGTTTAGAATGAACAGTCAAGTCGTGTTACACGAAAAGGTGTAAGGGTATAAAACTATTACATATGAAATTTCAGTATCTGACATTTTTCAAAATGTCAAAAACCGAGTTTAAGATTTGATTTTCCATTAATTATTGCTATTAACTTAAAGATACGAAGCCACCACTTCAGAAAGTTACGAAGCCATCACTTCAGAAAGTAAGTTCAGTTTACTAAAATTTACTTTAAGTTTATCACTGTACATAGTTGCCAATGATTTTTGGATACGGTTTATAGAATTTTATCGTATTCCTGTAAAATGCTATGAAAAACTTAAGATTCTGCAAGTCTCCAGTATTCAGAACAGTTGTCAGCTGATAGATAAAATTGATATAATATTTTTGCATTTGATTAACGCTTCGCTAGCAAAGTCTGCTACATTAAATTGCTTCTGCTTAAAGAATATTCAAAAAGATAACTAGACTAATTTTTATTTAAAACAGGAGCCAAGTTGTAATATTAAAAAGGAAACTTCGCTTTAGATTAAGTATAAAACAAGTCTTCAACATTTAGAAACACCAAAAGGAACAAAAGTAGCAGACAGCTGTTTCGGTAGCATTGAGCTTAGTCATTCGTGCATTGTCTTTTACTAATCACTGTACTCTGAATGCTACCGAAATAGTTCTTATCTGGAGACCAAAAATTTTAAAGAAAAGTGGATACAAATTAACAGCGTCTCCAATTTCAAAATAACAAAACAAACGAGGACAAAAGCAGTACTTAAAGTACACTGATTTCAAGTTCTAAATTACAACAAAAGATTTACTTAAACAAATTTATACGGGGATAGAAAAGCAAATTACTAAACTGAAGAATGTTAAGAGACTGTCGATTGCCTTAATTTTGAGTTAAAAATCTTATCAGATTTTATTCGTTTAATTCTTAACAGCTCAAGCAATATCCTTATGAATCCACTTATGTTAACGTTTAGTGAAAATAGCAAGACTTTTCGAGTTTAAAAATCCCCAAAAATTGAAACATTTCAGTTTATTTCATGTACATCTAGTATCTTAATCGCGAATTTTATGCACATAAAATTATTCATTTACTGCTTCTATTTACTAGACAAGGAGATTGTATTACGGATAAGTTCCATATATTAATACGAAAAATGTACGCATCGAGATAGTTTTGTAAGAACATCCCTGATGCGTGTTCCTATTCAAATATAGGAAAGTAATTATTAGTCTGCTATTTTTGAAGGGAGGCATCTATGAAGCCTCAGCCTCCTACATGCGCTATATTTCATGCTATTAGGGATATGTACGGTAACAACTATTTAAGTTTCACTCCGATATATTAATTCACGCATTTGAATACAACTTAACTTCTGTGTGTAAACACTATTAGTAAATCAATCCTTAAAACATTAGCATTTATGCAATTGATATCGCTATTTTTCACCATTTGCATCTCAATCCGACTGATTAAAGTTCTTCGCCTGGAAATATAAAAACTTATTAGTTCATGAAGGAAGAAAAAAGCCTCTGTTGCCAGACAAATACGGAAAAGTAACTACAAAATGCAAGCTAAACCACGAGTGGCTGTATTGAATTTTGAAAAACTGCAAATTCAGATTTAACTTTTTCTCTATAAGAAAGTTGGATAAAAATAGGTTCTAAAATATAGTATAAGCAGGGCCTGACTTAGAATACCTGGAGCTCCGAGTCAAGCTTATTCTGGGGGGAGGGGCTTGCAGTGGCATAAGAGGTTGTCTGGTTGCGTACCCCGTTGAATATTGTGACCCATCTGACTGAATATTTTATGCCTCCTTCCCCCGAATGAAGGCTTAAAATATTTTACTTCCCCTTCTCAATACACCTTCAGATATTGCATCCGTCTTTCCCTAACATGAACGCTGCCCCTTAATCTTAAGCGGCCCTTACTGCCCTTTTCTATTAGTCTATATAGATTAGTAATTACTAGAATTGGTTTAGAGTCTAAACGTCATGTAATATCAATGGACCATGGAGTTTTCATTCACCATACAGGTGTATAAAAGTATATGCCAATTGGCGAGCCCGAAATTTTTGTTTACTGCTGTATAAGCCAATACGAGTCGCTTAAATAAGTAGATAACCGTTGCCATTCGTGAATGCATGATGCATTTCTTAAAATCAATGGGCTACTATTAAGTCCAATGATTCGGAGGGAAGGGCTTCAACTGCTAATTATATAAAGATTTGCCACCACTTTTTACCATCTACTTTAATTTCCTGCATACATCTATAAGGGACCCTTCCAGAAGGACCCACGGCAGCTACGCCGCATGCCCTGGTGTTATTCAGGGCCTGTGTATAAGAGTATTTGTTTTCTTGGCCTTAGACCAGTTTTTGTACGTTACGTATACCTTTTGAACGATAATTTGAAGCTCTTCTTAAAAGTAAGCTAAAAGCGTATGACAAGTTTCATGTTTCCGCATTAATAGATACTATGAATTAGAAATGCCAAATTTTATATTCAATATTAAACCAGTCCTATTTTGATAACTGCGTTTAAGTTTAAGATATTACTAGGTTCAGCTTTAGTTCTGTTTAAAATAGGCTCGCATTATATTTAAAATGTCAAATCAAGTGAACAGATAATTTAAGACTAAGGCTCCTATATATACGAGCTGGCGCATCAGGCATTTTGTTGCCTTGGGGTTGCCACATGTACCCAGCGCGTTTCTCTGATAAACGACAAACATTTTTTTTTTATCGTCTTACGTTACTTTAGAGCAACTTGTTTATTATATTTCCTAATTTTAGCTAAGTAAACTATGATATGGAAGTTTGTTTAGCGATAAACTGCTATAATCATTCAAGAAGTGAATATGAAATGTTCACAGACCTATTACTGTGTATTTGAGTTTTGGCGACATTTTGTAAAAGAAACCGCCCTAACACCACATCTTACCCCAGTACATCCATAGGATATCCTCAGAATAAAATGACATCCTGAGAATGTACTGTGAAAAAAAATATGTTTTTAGGAATATTATTGTTGCTTATTGTTCTTATCTTGACCGGATTAGCTTCAGATCAAGATTTCTTTAAATCATTAGGGAAGCGATAAGGACGCCAAGCGGGAATGCTGTCCTTTTCGGAGGCAAAAAAATGGCGGTGATGCGCCGGCCTATTTTATTTAGGGGCTCTATTTAAGACCACTCTAGGATCTAGAAGAGTTATTCACTGATTATTAAGTTTAACCCGATCAGGTTATCGTATTTTTCGGCACCTTGTCAGTTTATCATGGGTCACTGAAGACTCTAGCAATGTTAGAAAACGTAATTTAATGAAAAGTGATAAAATTTTTGAACAGTCTTTAATACATCTAATTTAAGGCCAGACTATGAATATTTCAAAAGAAATTCAAACAAATATTTTATATCAGAAATACACCCACTTCTATACAATGCAGGCATTTACTAAAAATTTATAACTTTTGAACAAATTGAGATATTGGAAAAATTCAAATTGCATAAAGTTTAAGAATGGCATTTTAACGGAAAAGTCATGGTCATGACAGATAGGTGACTATACGTGGATTCTGACGGATGAGACAAAAGAAAAATGGCTCAGGTCACGAATGGCCCACGATAACCTGATCGGGTTAAATGAAGTTAGACTACACATTTTAAATCTGTCAGTCACAGGATTTCATGTGTAGAAGTTTTATCCTAAAATTTATATCAGTTGAAAACTAAACTTTCAATGGGCTTAAATGAATTTAAAGTTTGGGACATTTTAAGTAACGCTATTGTAACGAAATATAAGCTTAAAGTTTAAAATTAAAGATGCCTTTAATCAGTGTTCTACGTTATTTCAAAATTAGATTAAGTTTAAAAAAATTTTAAAGCTCCAGGGGGAAAAAAAAAAAATAGATACACTTCGTACACTTAAATTTACAAGTAGCTAAGTCATTACTATATTCTGTTACAGATTTACTCTTAGATTTTTCCATTAACCCGTTAGTAGTTGCTAGTTGGTCGATTTGCCACCCATCCTTCAGTGTTGGGAGATTTTTTTATTCAATAGCCACCAAAAATATTTAGAAGTGGCTTTTGATATACATAAAATGCGAATAAAATCTAAGAAACGTCGATCACATCACTTCATAAAATTATTGGCGACAGTTAAAAAGTGCGCAATCTAATAGGTGGCGCTGTCTGTAGCGACTACTAACGGGCTAATATATCACAAGGGAAAAAAAGCCGCACTGCAGAAAAATTTACTTGTACCTTTATTTGTAATACCATCAAAACTATTTATTGAAAGGAAACATGCTTGTGTGATAAAGATAAAATTTTATATATTTTTTTCAATTCAGTAATTCGCTTAATTAGACTACGAAGTACTAAAAAAAAAATTACATAAATTTTTAAGCATAAATTTTTTAAGCATAACATATTTGTAAATTATGGTTTATTATACGAGATAAACATGCTATATTTTAATATAGGAAATAAAACAATTAGATCTAATAAACAATTATTAATTAAAAAAGTATTCGTACTGGATAGTCCCATTTTAATATGGAATTGCTGCTTTAATGCGTAACGGCGCAGTATTAGTTTAACAAACCTCAGAAATTTCATTGTGCCAAGCACCGTAAATAACTTTCTATATCTTGAAAAGTTGTAGGCTAAAAATTTCAATTCAGTCCCTCCCATTATCGATCGGATTGAGATAAAGACTATTTCCAGACCAGATACAGAAGAACTTACGATTTTTGTAGGATTGAATCTAAAGTGAAAAAAATTAATGATTACTTACAGAATTATAGGTGCTCGTTAAGATGAATACCAAATTTTAACAATTTAAATCCAATAAACTTATCGCAGACGGTGTGTGGCAAGGCACATTATCTTGAAAAATTGACTGGAAAAGTCTGAAAATATTTGTCAAAATGTTCCGATAGTATTTGAAAGTAAACAAGATTGTAATGCAATAGTGATCACATTTATATCTTGTGAAAAATGCCTTGTTTTCATATTTTACTTCTATCACTATAAAATCTGAAAAACTAAGCTTTTAAATTTAAACATTTTTATAATTAAACATTTAATTCCTGGTTAATATTTTATTTGTATACTCAAACTATTATGAAATTATGAAGATAAAATAATTCACTTTAAAAATGCCCTTGCCGGGACCCTGAACACCGTACGTTCTTTACTCAAGGAACACTACCACTGCCTTCGTTTGTTTTGATAGAAACTATGAAACTTCTAGGGTCATTTTGCCCACGGGGAGTGTGGTGCCAAAGTTGCACTTGTCTACCATGTTCTAGGCTTTGTTTGGTTTATACTTGTAAGTTTTTTTTTTACTAAATACAGATAGAAAATTCATTATATTCATAACTACGTAATTTTAGAAGGATGACAGAAATCCTTAAACTTATACTAAAGGTACTAAATTTTAATTATACTGTCTTTGAATATAAAATGTTCTTAAGCTTATCCAAGTGCAAAGCTAATCTTGAAGTTTCACAATTCATCTATACAAATTAGGAAAGAGGTATCAATTATAAAATTTTACCTTTATAAGTCTCTCCTTTGAAAACCACAGGTCTTCATCTTGGGGCAAGTCAATCGTGCTCGAGATTATTTTGCTTCGGCTTATGTTCGTAGTTGGGCAGGTACTGAAATAAAGTAGTTTATATTCAATAAAAGTTGTTTCAAATGGAATAGTGACAGCCTAGCGAATATTGCAACTTAAATCTTATTCTTGATATCCATCTTAATATCTTTCTGCTCTGCTACAGCTTACACAATATTTGTTCGAAAATTTATACTTTGATATACTTTACGCATTAAATGAATGTATGAAAGCCAGATTTATAATGAACAGTTCCTTTAAAGGGTATTTTGTTAACAATTTAACACTAAGGCTCATTAAAATTTTTAAATCCGAATGGTAAGATAAGTTCTGAAAACTGTACTAGAGCTTTTATTTGCCCTTCACTAGTTAAATCTCGTCATCCTCAGACACTGTCCACGGATAGCCAAGATATATGAACGTTAACTTTAAGAAAAATCAGAAAACTTAAAATTTCAGCAACCGCGCGTATGCGAAAGATACTTTCGTGTTTTAAGTTGTTAAGTGCAATTTAAATAATTTTATTAAACGATTTTAATACTTCAATTTCTTTAAATTATAATAGTGTATTTATGAAATCAGCTCAATCGCACGTACTTTCACATTTTTAGGAAAAGTGCACCTGCTAGCAAATACTAATTTTAGTGTATTGTAGACAGACAGAAACTAAGCTGTTGAACATTGGGGTTTATTAACACGTTAAACGTCACGTCAGTGGCAACACACAACTTTCCATTTAAGACGCGTCAGTTACTGAAACTGAAAGGGATACTGAAAGAAAAATATTTCAATTTCATTGTTTTAAGTTATATTGTTTAAGTAATCGTTCAAAATTAAAAATTAAACAGCGCGCGGAGTTTGACTAAGAATTTTTTTTAATATTAAATTCCCAGTGACAATCTACGTTCTAAAGTTTGATTCTATAATACCAATTTAAAATTTAATTTCTAAATTGCTAAAATTAAGTCTTTGATAAATTCTCTCAGTTAATTTGTAAGGTTTTCCAAGCGACCAATACAGATTAACCAAAAATTTAATCCTTTAAAGCTCTAGAAATCAGTTACAACAGAAAGGATCTACGGTTAAGTTCAGAACCTCAACGTAAGTCTGCATTCATATTAAAACTGAACCAGGAATTTAATAGGAAGTACTTAATCTAAAACACGATGGCTAATATCCCAAAAAACACTGAAAACAAGCAGCAACAAACCGCACTCTAAGTGGCATCTCAAAAATGCAGCATGAGAAATTGCAACTTAATGATATTACATTGGCTAACCTATAATTAAACTGACAACTGCCTCTATGCGAAGTACATTTGATGTGTCAGGAGTATAATCGAGGATTATGAAGAACGCAGAATACTGCACAAAAATATTCCATAAACTTGACAATGATTACATTGCGACATTGCTTTGTAGCCCATTTACTAATATGTAACAGCAAGTGCTTTAACAAAACTCGTTTAGTGTTTAGTCGGGACACTTCTCAAAAGCATAGAAAACGAGTTTAAATTGTAAGTCTAAGAGACTAAATTTGAACATTTTCACTAGAAACAATTTCTATATTAATTGTAACTTAAAATACAAAGAAAAATGTCATAACTGAAAAATTATACCGGACAAGCAGTTTTTAGTTAATATACTTAACTCTATTGAAAATGCTCTAAAAACTAACTAGGAATAATTTCTTAAAATCTAAAATAGAAATTTAAACTTTATTCTGAATTTGGGAATACAGCACAATCGAGAATTTATTCCTTGAAACCTAGAAACATTAATAAAAGTTAATTTTTAATGCGATTTGAAAGTTGAAGTTTGTTAAACTACTTCCGAATGCGCAGTTTTGTTCACTTTTCAAGCAATTGACATTACTTCACCCTACGTTTCTGGTATCGGCTGTACGGTTTTGTAAAAATCCCCTGAATGATATTTTAAAGAATCATTGCAAAAACCTTTTGTAAAATCTCCTTAATCTTTCGAAGGCGGTGGATTATCCCACTTAATTAAGGTTATATCCCATTTAATTTTAATTCCCAACTGCAGAAACTTGCTCTGGAAACAATTTTACTGTCATAACTTAAAGCAAAACTTCGTTTATTTTTAACATTGTTCGCAAATTCTGGTGACTATTTTAGATGCGACAAATTATTCTCAAAATGGACAATTTTTTTTAACCCCCATAGTTGCTATAGAGTACACTTTCAGTAATTTTTTTAAAGGGTATACAAAGTAGCCACGTTAAACTCATAACTTCATGTGTAACTCATTTGAACACTTAAAATTACTCGAAGATTGTAGTGTCCCCAAACCAGTTTATACCAGATTACAACTAAAAATTAAGACAATTTAACTATTAGGAGGCACTGAAGTATCTTTGAGAGCATAGAATATATATACTTGGTCCATCTGCAGCTTAAGTATATTTCAGAAACACTTACCTTAGTTGCACGATTACTTGTAAAGTGTTTCATAAAAGTAAATAATGTCACGAGTTCTCGTACTTCTCCATGAGACTTATTTAAAAAATTTTAATGAAGTTCTGCACTTTGTTAAAAAGTATTAACGGGTAATGCTGGAGATAGCTTTTACTAAATTTGAGATTTTTAAAAATTTCACTTACTGGAAAGTTAAGATTAAATATTCATATTTACAAGAAACATTGCAGTTTCAAGATTGAAATTAGGTAAAAATATTTTAACGCATTACGCTTATGAGTTTCTTAAAAAATTTAAAAAGCTTTTATAAAATACCTAAACAGATACAAGATTTTTCTGTCAATATAACCCCTTGCACTTCATAACAGCGACCAAAGATAAGAAGTCTTATATAGCAGATAGTTTCATAACTAAAAAATATTAAGAGATTACTCTTAGCTTTCATAATAGTTAATATTGAATAAGTTTTAGACATTAAACTTTTTTTTCAGATAACAAAATGTTTTCGATTGCAGATTATATGAAATTAAATTGAACCAGGAAATTGCTCAATCGGAACCAGCTAAAATGACAGCGTAAATTTACTGAAATTTACTTGAGGCGAGATTTATTAAATAACTTCAAGGATCACAGTACGTTAGTTAAAAGCTTTTTTTGGATATTGCCCATAAAGAGAAAAAAAAAAAAAAAACTAAAGTATATCATGGGTTATGTAGTTTCACAGATCACAAAAAGTGAAATCATGGGTGGAGGGGTGGGGTAAGACTAACGATTATTAAGTGGGGAAGGGGCACTTTTATTTTTCAAAAAATTATAGGTTATTATCTTTAAGCTTCAATATTGAAGCATTATTTACCCTTCAGACTCATTTGTTCATGTGTACGTCAATTGAAATACGTATTTCTTTAAAAAGGGACTAATCGCAGTTAACCCAACGGGCATGTTCTAGAGGGACATTTGTTTGCAGGGATGTATTAAATTTCATTTCCATATTAAAAATAATTCACAATTGTTAAAATAGTTCTGGTTCTCAAAAAGCTATAGAACAGGAAATCAAATTAATTTGAGCTAAAGAATGCGGGAAACAAACAACAACAACAAAAAAAAAAAAAAAAAAAAATCAGATTTTATAGCTTAAAAATAAAGTTAAAAATTTTCAAAAAAGTCATTAATTTAGTAGTTGTTAATTTCCTGAATGGGAACTGAATTAAGAAATAAGAAATGAAAAGTTCTTTAGACGAAGTTGCATTAAAGAACAAAATTAAGATTAAACTACAACAGATTTCGAAAATGAAAGATGAAAGGTTTTATTGTGGTGAGCGTTGAAGTTTTCGTAAATTTAGTATTTGCTACTATTTAAAAAAAAAAAAAAAAATCTAATCTTACAGAAATAACGAATATAAATTTTTAGCTCATTTATTCTAGTTTATGCTACTTATTTTAAGTATGTAACACAACAACGGTCGAAATTTTTTAGTGTGTATGTGTGTGTGGGAGGGGACAAAACTTTAGAATTCAACCTTTAATATTTAAAATTTAGAACTTGACAAATCTATTTAACAGTTAATCTTTTAGTAAACTTAGACTTACCTCCATAGACTTCCATAAATAGGACAATCTGGATTTATAGCTGCATTTTCAGGAAAATACCGGTTATTAAACTGTTCCGGCATACTCAATCTCTTTCTATACGCTACTGCTCTATGTTTCATACTAACCGAATTAGTTTCATCTGAGGAATCGCTAGATTCTACAGAATTATAATTTAACTTATGATATCTAATAGAATTCTTAGACTTCATATTCTGCATTAAATTGAGATTTGAAATTCGTAAAAATAAAAAAATTCTAAGTTTAGAGACCTAACACTAAAAGAAATAACAGTAGTTTACAGTATGCTTTTATAAAAACTTCATTAATCGATTATAGTTGAGGTTCAAGTTAATCGAATGCTACGATTAATTTAAATATAAACTATGGGTTACATAGGGGTACATACAAATGAAACAATTCCAGTTGCAAAGCCGTTTGCAAGCGTTCCAAATGTATGACTGCAGTCGGCAGCAAAAGTATCCAAGCACTAGCAAAAATTTCTATGTGAAAAAAGCACACTTAACACTGTTTTGCTAAATAAATCCTTGTCGAATCATGTTCTTAGACTGACTAAGAACAGGATTCGACAAGGATTTATTTAACAAAACTGCATTAAGTGCACTTTTTTTACATAGAAATTTTTGCTAGTGCTCCGATACTTTTGCTGCCGGCTGTATTTGCTCTCAAAAATTATACTTCTGGGGGTCACCGAAGCGGGAGAGCAATCCCTTCCATGGAGGATCGAAATTGTGATGGCATGTCTCCGGACCACCTCTAGGGGGGGGTGTCCCAGACCGTCGCCAATTGCCCATCTGCGCAGCATTAGTGCGACGTAAAACACAACCACCAAACACCGACTGTATTTGCAAAAAACTTGCAAAATTTACGTCATCGAAATTGCAAGCGTTCCGTTTGTATGTAACCCATACAAACGGAACGCTTACAATTTCGACGACCTAAATTTTGCAAGTTTTTTGCAAATACAGTCGGCAGCAAAAGTATCCGAGCACTAGCGAAAATTCCTATGTAAAAAAGTACACTTAATGCAGTTTTGATAAATAAATCCTTGTCGAATCCTGTTCTTAGTCAGTCTAAGAACACGATTCGACAAGGATTTATTTAACAAAACAGTGTTAAGTGTACTTTTTTCATATAGGAATTTTTGCTAGTGCTCGGATACTTTTGCTGCCTACTGCAATCATACATTTGGAACTTTTGCAAACGGCTTTGCAACTGGAAGTGTTTCATTTGTATGTACCCCATAGTGAGTTCAGTTCATTGAGTATTGATAGAAGTAGAATACGGATTTCCTATACTGGCTATGAAGAAAAATTCCTGCGGTTTTTGGGTGAATGGATGCCTTCTTTTAGCGATAATAGTTTTCTTGGCAACTGGTTGTAATATATGTAGTCAATGAAAGGAAACTTGCTTTGGTGGAAGTGAAATATTAGATGGCGGTAAAAAAAAGAGATTTGGCGAATGAATTGGTGGGGATGTGATGTTGGGGAACAAAAAGGTTACTAGTCCGGATTCTACTCTAATATGTAGTCAATGGTTCAGTTGATTGTATTTCTGATTGTTTCAGTTGAGTGGGTTTTAACATTATACTATACCTATGCAGTGAGCAATTGGCGACCGTTTGGAATTCACCTGATGTGTGGTCCGAAGTATTGACTAAATATTAGAATAGTCCCGGACAAGTACAATCGACAGCAAAAGTATCCAAGCACTAGCAATAATCCCTGTCTCAAAAAAGTACATTTAATACTACTTTGATAAATAAATCCTTGTCGAGTCATGTTCTTAATCAGTGTAAGAACATGATTCGACAAGGATTTATTTAACAAAACAGTAAAACCTTAAAACGTGTAAATCACGTGAAATCTCGAATTCCATTACTTACGGTAGTCGGTTAATGGAAGGTGACAGAAATTTGTGGCGTCTACTCTTGGAATTCAATTCAAATAAGTTTCAAAATGACATATTACTTTTGAAATTATGCTAATTAGAAGCTGAGATACAAAAATGATATAAACACTATTATAAAACGATTTATGTCTGACTTTTTCGTGGTTTTCTCCGAAACTTGCGTAATTCCGAGCTAAATACTGTTAAAAATCCATAGTATGAAATGTGAAAGAAGTATCAGAATTCGAAACTCTGCAAAATGTAAAAGAATAAAAGCGTTCTGGGTTTTCCGTTGTTTTCCCCGAAACAACCGTTCCTTTTCTACGTTTTTGCCCCTCCCCCCCCCCTTTCTGTCCCATCTAATAATTTTACACTTGAAAATATCCGCAATCGATTTATCTTTCCTTAAAACCTAATAATACCAATTTCAAACGCTGTAATTCTTTTTTTTTTCTTTTTGCCCCTTCGTCCCCCCCCTCCACCTCAAGCCCTTCCCAATAATTCTACACTTTCAAAAATATTCAGAATCGAATTATCGGGCGTTAAAACCAAATACTACGAAATTTCAACGGCATATCTCAATTTAAAATACTGCAAAATATAAAACAAAATTTAATCTAATTTTTTCGTTTATCCACATATTTTCATGAAAATTGAACTGTAGCTTTATAATATGCTGTTTACGCCGAATATTAACTCAAATGGAACGTGAATGAAAATTTGAAAAAATTTGAAAATTGCAATTTTTCCCCCCACTATAAAACACGTGACATCTTGATCGGTTACAATCATTTCCTTTTTCATGGCAGACGGTCGTGTGGCATTTGAAATGATGTTGCGACAAAAAATTCATACTTTAGTTAATTCTAAAAAATCTAATTGTTGTACCGATAAGCCGCTTGCACATTTAGATTCAGAAAAAATGCTCCTTTCATTTGGTATCGAAATCATAACGATCGGACAAATATTTCTAATTTATTTTCCACTTTTTCTGCTTTTAACTCCGTTAAAATATCTTTTATTATGCAATGGCGGTGAATTCTCAGTCATTGAGATCGCTTTTAGATTAGACATGAGTGGACATTTTAATTAATATCGCCACAACTAATTAAAATTTTTTAATTCTGTTTTGAGGAGCCCCTCGGGAAGGCTCCTGAGCATATGACATTTCAATTTTTGTACTTTTGTGTTCAATAGGGGCTGAACGTATAAAAGAACAGACAGACAGACAGACAAACCTTTTCTTTTATTATATAAGATAATATAATTTATCGTTAATTAGTATAATTAATTTCCTCCGTGAATTACTTATAGGAGCTAAACTATAATTAAAAAATTTAAACTTATATAGAGTCGGTAACAAAAGTGTCCGAACACTAGCAAAAATTCTTATGTAAAAAAAGTATACTTCGCACGGTTTTGTTAAATAAGTCTTTGTCGAATCGTGTTCTTAGTCAGTGTAAGAACATGATTCGATAAGGATTTATTTAACAAAACCGCATGAAGTGCACTTTTTTTACATAGGAATTTTTGCTAGTGTTCGGACACTTTTGTTACCGACTGTATATATATATATATATATATATATATATATATATAAAGTTTGATAAAAAATACAAGGAAACATACACAAATATTTGCTTTCAACTTTATTTTTTAAAACTCATATTTACACCACCAAAAGTTTTTACCAAATAACAATACTCATATGACTTATGGCAATCGATTAATGGAAGTAATTATCCATGTGATAAAGGCCATTAGTAGAAAATACCAGACAGGAAATATGCACTAGAGGATTTTTTCTTCTCCTCCCTTTATTCTACAAATTTGGAAATTATTTTCTGGTCTTATTTTGTGTTTGCCTTAATAAATCAATATTACCCAATGGGCGAAACTTTATCAATTTGTTTAAGTAAGTATGTAAATAATAAATGGAGAAATTCAAAATTTTCATGCTAGCAATGTTCTTAGTAATTACTTATTAAAAAAAGAAAGGGGAGGGGATTAAATAATAATAATAATAATAATAATAAAATTTCTGTCAGCATCTTTATTTATGTAACCAAGTATATCCCTATGAACTTCTTTGCCCATTTGCCTCTCAATCAGAACGATAAAAGTTCTTCTGGGCATTTCAGTAGCAAAGAACATTCTCTATATCGAAATTAAAGTCAACAGTTAAAAAAAAAGTTTATTTCTGTTGTCAGACAAATAATATATATATTTATTGCACACAATATATTACATTATATTGTATAACATATTCACTTCTATTGGCAAAAGTCGAATGATAAAAAAGAGTGGATACGTACAGTCGGTAACAAAAGTATCCGAACACTAGCAAAAATTACTATATAAAAAAAGTAGAGTTAATACTGTTTTCTTAAATAAATCCTTGTCGAATCATGTTCTTAGACTGTCTAAGAACATGATTCGACAAGGATTTATTTAACAAAATAGTATTAATTCCATTTTTTTTTTTTTTTACATAGGAATTTTTGCTAGAGTTCGGATACTTTTGTTTCCGACTGTTATAAATTTCGACTTCCAGTTTTCAACGAATTTATAGGTTTTCAGGTGTTCTGAACACGAATCAACCATTTTTAGGAAATGTCTGTCTGTGTGCGTGTTAGCAAAATATAGATACTATTGTAGATGCTATTTCTACCGAATCAATAGACAGAATTTTATCAAAATTTTATATTTGTTAATACCTTCAACTAACATTGGTGTCGGTTAGCTTTTGAGATATATCTCTCAACAGATGACGCTCCTATTCTACGATTTCCGTCATTTAAAGAAGGCTATATCTCCATTTCTATAGCATAAAAATGCATCAAAACTTTATATATATGATGTATATTATGTAAAATTCTGTTGGTTTATTTTCGGTACTCATCAGCTGTCAGGTGCGCTGCGATGCTGAAATATAACCCCTATTAGGGGAACTCTATATTCCAGTTCTATGCTATAAATATACACTAAACTTGATATGGAAGATATAAAAATATTGCGAAGTGAAAGTGCGTATACATATCGGTTAAGAGGTGGCGCTGCTATCAGTTTTCGTACTATGAACAATTTATAAATTTTGGTACAATTTTTACCACTAGATACTCGGGTATAGTAATTTGGAAAATTGCAGAAAGCGATAACAGCAGCACCTGTCAGGCGATATACAGTCGGTAACAAAAGTGTCCGAACACTAGCAAAAATTCCTATGTAAAAAAAAATAGAGTTAATACTGTTTTGTTAAATAAATCCTTATCGAATCATGTTCTTAGACTGACTAAGAACAGGATTTGACAAGGATTTATTTAACAAAACCGTATGAAGTGTACTTTTTTTACATAGGAATTTTTGCTAGTATTCGGATACTTTTGTTACCGACTGTACCCCAAATAGAATCAGCGTAATATTTCATAATATGATCTTAGATAGCGAGTTTATTGCATATATATAATATAGAAACTGACTATAGCCTTTTCCTAAATGGAATTAAATTGCAGTAGAACAGCGTCGCCTTTCGTCCGATATGCATCCAAAAACTGAATCAATATGGTTTAACATATTATCCATCTGACATACCAAGTTTTATGCATTTATATAACATGGAAAATGTCTTCTTATAAACGAAATTTCAACACACAGCACCACTGGTTGGCTTATATGCACCCAAATTAAAGCAGCACCGTTTTGCGTAATATCGTTATCATATACCAAGTTTCGTGCGTTTATACACTAGAAAAGTTGAGAGCCTTCACGTTTATGGAGAGAATCGCAGCATAGAAGCACCACTTATTGTGTGATATATTGCATAATTAGAACAAATTCAAGTCAAGGTATAATCAAAATCAATCTTGCTTAAATTCCGTCCATTGGTTTGTAAGACAAACAATTTTGCTAAAACATCACTCAGAGTCTCTCTAAAAATGGGCGAATCAAGTTTAGGATTTCTCAAAATGTGCAAATTCATTGAAAACCGGTAGTCAAAAATTTTTGCTAACCCAATACTTTCTATTTATACCATTTTATATAACAGTGATGCCTACCGGCTAACATTAACAACAATATAATCAATATATCTTCTCACAATCATATTTTATTTACATATACAATTCGGAGCAAGTTTCATCGATAGATGTTGAGATATATTTATCTGACAAGGGAACTCTTCCAAGCGGTAATCACCGATTTTCTTAAAAAAATTACAGAAAATAGTTTACACTATACTTAATTCACTTGTGAAAAAATTAGCTGCTGAATCGCAACAGGAAAGCTGTAAAAAATTATTAAACTTTACGTTTTGAACGCCAAATACGAAAAAAGTCATCGCCAAATCACATTAACCTTCCTTCAGTGATGCCAAGGGACTTCAGTATAGGAGGGTTGTGTTTTTTATCGCTCTAGGGTGACTGAAGCAAGGAATCCATCCCCTCCGCGGAGGATCAAAATTATGATGGCATGTCTCCAGAATATCCCTATGAGTGAATACAAGACCATCTCCAATTTCCCACTGCGTAGCTATAATGCGACGTTAAAACGCACTCAACACTCAATATATTTTCTGAAATCTAGAAGTTTCTATTTAGAAAAAGTGACATTGGGTTACATACAAACGGAACGCTTGCAATTTCGATGAAGTGAATTTTGCAAGTTTTTTGCAAATACAGTCGGCAGCAAAAGTAACAGAGCACTAGCGAAAATTCCTATGTAAAAAAAGTAAACTTAATGCAGATTTGTTAAATAAATCCTTGTCGAATCCTGTTCGTAGTCAGTCTAAGAACACAATTTGACAAGGATTTATTTAACAAAACAGTGTTAAGTGTGCTTTTTCCACATAGGAATTTCTGCTAGTGCTCGGATACTTTTGCTGCCGACTGCAGTCATACATTTGGAACGCCTGCAAACGGCTTTGCAACTGGAAGTGTTTCATTTGTATGTACCCCATTATGTTTTGTGTTAGATATAATATTTTCCATTATTTTATGTAATGTTTCAATATTGTATTTATTTAAAATAATGCAATTTCAGAGTTACTTTTACATTACTCCAGCTTATATATATAATCTGGAGTAATTTAATGTCTGAAGCACTCGGCATGTGCAGTGCATTTATATAAATTTGCAGACGATTTAAAAAATAATCTGATTTATAGATTGGTTGGCTGGGTTTTACGTCGCACTAGTACTGCGGAATGGGCAATTGGCGACCAATATGAATTATAATATTTGATTGAACATTTGATTGTTAGAATAGTTGATTGAAATTAATACTCAAATAAATAAATCAAAATTAAAATATTTAAGATATTTGAGGTTGAGTAGGTTTTAAGTTTTAATTCGCACTACAGATATGCAATGGCGACAGTCTAGGGTACATTCCTAGAGATGGTCCGTAGACGTGTTTACAACTTTGATCCTTTACGGAGGGGATTATTTAAAATTGGAAAAACACGTGCATAACCTTTATGGCTTCTTACATTTCTGGTAATTTATTTTGTAAAAATATGCATTAGAATTTCATAAGGTTGGTTGGGTTTTACGTCGCACAAGTGCTGCGCAGTGATTTTTTTCATAGGTAATTTTCTTAGAATTATTAACTGCGAAATCTTGTTGTTTTAAAAATAATTGTTATGCTGAATGCAGACCCTCCGTGGCCAAGTGAGTATGTCACCCTCGCTAATCGCCTTCACGTGTAAAAGAATGGGTGGGTTCAATTCCCCAGCCGACCCAGGGTGTTTTTTTAATTTTTTGTATTTTAATCCGGTTATGAGAGGCATACTATTGTAACAATCTCAGCTATCGTAGATCACAAGTCGGATCGTACAGTCGGCAGCAAAAGTATCCGAACACTAGCAATAATCCTCGTCAGAAAAAAGCACTCTTAATACTGCTTTGTTAAGTAAATCCTTGTTGAATCATGTTCTTAGACTGACTAAGAACATGATTCGACAAGGATTTATTTAACAAAGCAGTATTAAGTGTACTTTTTTTAGACAGGAATTATTGCAAGTGCTCGGTTACTTTTGCTGCCGAGTGTTCGATCCGACTTGTGATCTAAGATAGCTGCGATTGTTACAATAGTATACCTCCCTATGTTATATCTGTCCTCATCTCGACGAAATTTACAGGAGGGGGATGTCGAGTCAAACATACAAATCGTATGTATATATTAAAAATAAATAACATACGCAGAATGCAACCATTTATCACCTGCCGATGTACCGGACCCTCCTCAGGAGTGCATCGCAAACCGTCGCCAATTGCCCATAGTGCAGTACTAGTGCAACGTTAAACCCAACCAACAAACAGGACGAAATTTAGGGTAGAATCATAGATCGTCTCCAATTGCTCATTGCGTAGCTCTAATGAGATATTGGATCCACACAACTCATATTCTGTGGAGTTGCTTGTTCGTCGAAGGTTCGTACTGCCCAATAAAATGATCAGACTAAGGGGTACATACAAATGAAACACTTCCGGTTGCAAAGCCGTTTGCAAGTGTTCCAAATGTATGACTACAGTCGGCAGCAAAAGTATCCGACCACTAGCAAAAATTCCTATGTAAAAAAAGCACACTTAACACTGTTTTGTTAAATAAATCCTTGTCGAATCATGGTCTTAGACTGACTAAGAACAGGATTCGACAAGGATTTATTTAACAAAACTGTATTAAGTGTACTTTTTTTACATAGGAATTCCTGCTAATGCTCGGATACTTTTACTGCCGACTGAATTTGCAAAAAATTTGCAAAATTTACGTCATCGAAGTTGCAAGCGTTCCGTTTGCATGTAACCCTTATAAGGAAAATGTGTTCGGATACGAAACGCTTTCATTTTAGTTAAAAAAAAAAAAAAAAAAAAAAACAGCTTTGTGTTTTAATATAAAATGTTTTGTTTTATTTAAATTTATAAAAAAGTTTTGATCATATATTTTTTTAATGTTGTTATTAAAAACTTGAAGTAAATATTCTTGCAATTGTTATTGACACAGCTTATTTAACTGAAATATTAAATGTTATTTAGAATTTCGACTAAATAGGTCTCAATCTGGTAAATTATCTGGTTTTTGTTAATCTATTCTGAATTCTCATGTGCTCGACAGCGTAGGGAGTTCGTTTGACTATCAAAAAGAAAGAAGAACATCTACATCTATTAAATCTTCATTGCAATGAAATTTCGAAGAATGCAGTCGCCAAACAGGCGCTTTTTTGGAAATATTGCAAACATGCTTCCATTTTTAATAATTTTTAATAGCTTATCTATTGCGACTCAGCAGCTAATATTTTAGGAAGATGCTATTCATGATTAAATCTTATGCCAGAATTCTTTTCAAGAAAATCGGTGATTACCGCTTCAAAGAGTTTCCTTGTGAGAAATCGCAGAACGCAATAAGGTTTTGATATAGCTGTCACAGGCGCTAAAAGGACGAAAAAGAGGAAGAACGGTTGTTCCATTGAAAAATAAGCTTTTGATAAGGGAAAAAATAATGGTAAATTGGTTTGTTGAAGATGTTACAAGAATAGAAAGAGAGGTGATGGTGAAGTTGTAAAGACGGAGGCTGCCCTGCCTTCGCCATATTTGATGAGGAAGTGAGTGTAGAAAAATCCCTGATTCAAATAGTAAAACTGAATAATATATTTAATTAAACTTCAATTAAGGGAGATTAGGACTACTTTACTAAATGACTTCTGAAAACACATAAATACTCTGACTTCCTCGTATAATTATAAATACTAGATACTTTCATTAGCTAATAAAAATAGGGGGCTGAATATTTTTACTATAAAACAATAAACGATATTATATTACCCATATATGATGGAAACTGATGATTAGCTTGATGGTCTCTCAAACAGGTGAATTTATCCCCTGACGCACTCATAGCCAAAATATACTTCAAGATAGAAAGTCCTTCCCCCCCCCCCCCCCTGCATCACACCTACCCCACCCCAATCACGGTGCCATCACTCCTTTTATACGTTAGCTAATTTACATCGTTATGAAAATGTAATATAAATTTGCAAAATTTTTGCATACACTTGCAAATTTGTTTACTTACTTACCTGGAAAGTAAACTCTCTCATTAGTTTGCTCCAACTACTGTCATTAAGGCCCACTAGCAGAGGCCGAGCGATTATTCGCTCAAAGCTGGTAGATGTGAGGTGCCGGGCTCGATCCCAGGTCGCGCTCATCGGCCTAGCCGTTCGGATTTTTTTGTGATTTTCTTCGAAACTTGCGTAAATACGGACTAGAACCCCTTAAAAAAACCTCCACGGAAGGCATTCTCTCTCAGACCTAGGACCCTAGAGCAGTCAATCGGCCTTATTCCCAAACACCAACACACTTAGATATCCCGATTAGTTTTAAAAAGATCCCCAAATCATTTTTTAAAAGGCAACATTATCAAAAGAACATAAATTCGCGGTAAAGTGTGTGGTCTTTTACACAAAAAGGTAGTATAACTAAGAAGTTCTTTCCGTCAGTGCAAGATAGACTAAATGGAAAAACTATACTTATAAACTCACTCAGATTCTTTCAGGTCACGCTAGAACAAAAGATTATTTATGCAAGTTTAAGCATGTGGATTCTCCGCAGTACTTCTGTAATCAGAATGCAAATCAGATTCTGTAATCAGAAATACAAAGCATAGAACATATCTTACTATTTTGCCCTCTTCTTGGTTCTTACAGATTTGAATTATATAAATATATTACAATGAGTGGAATATTGTGGCCTCCTGACTTTAAAATTTTAATCAGACCTGAATGCTTTTCTTTATTTTTACGATTTATCAATAATATAACTCTCTGGGATTTTTGACTTTTGTAGCTGTAATTTGAATATTTATATTGAACTTAAATTGAATGTATAATGAATATTTGTTTAATGCATGTAGTATGACTCCCCCTGTAGTCATGGAGTATGCTGTATTAAAAATTGTTTCTTTATAAAAAAAAAAAAAAAAAAAAAAAACACCAACACATTGCTGTCATTACTATTTTTATTACAGGGATGGAACACGGGCGCAGAATTCATACCGGAATCTGTTTAAGAAATTTCTCTACCTATAATATCGTTGATTTAAGAAGTAGACAATTTTCTTACATTGATAGTGGTATGAATTCTGCGCCAGTGTTCCATCCCTGAACTATTTATGAGCAATAAATGCACTAATAAAGTTTTAGTATTTATGTTACTTTGTACACAGTTAAAAACTACGCCAAAAATATTTAGAATGAAATTCTACTGCATAATAATTAAATTTTTGAATTTGAATGCACGTAGTTAAAAAAAAGAAAAAAACTCTATTGAGGTTTTAAGTGAAATGTGCTTAAAATCATAATTTTATTAATTTTATCTCTTTTTAACATAACTAAAATATTTTAAATTGATTGTAAAACATTTTTGTGAAATCAAGTGTAAAATTAAAGGATGAAATAAATAGATTAGCTTTTATAAAATTGGAAAAAGTATGTCATACGAAAATATTTCATACGTTTAACGGTCAGAAGATGGCAGCATCATGCATTTTACAACTCTCAATTTTAATATTTGTTGGATGATAATTTTTCATTTTTTTACTGGGAATGAGAATGAAAATTTTATTTTCTTATTAGAAATAAAATTTATTTAAATAGAAGAAATAAATTCCAAAATTTTACCAAAGTCAAAGTTCATTAATTAATATTCACACTTTAGTAACTATGACAGCTTGCGCAATAATTTAGTTAAATGTTTTTCGAAATACAATTTATAAAAGAAAATATTGAGCATTAAAGTAAAATTTTGTGAATCTTCTACCCTAATTATTGCACATCTATGATGATTGCTCAATCCTCTTTCCCTTTAGAAGCTGTCTCTGAAAGAAAGGAATGTATTGAGTGCACGTAAACATTTTTATTTAATCAGAAACAAATCTTTCTAAAAGCACTTAATAGATGGCAGCACTAAATTTAATTTTACTTCTTGAGAGACTGCACGATGGACTGCACAGCTACTTTTTCTTTTCTTCGCTCTCATATCGTTATGAAAATGAGTTTTATCTAGGATTATCACATTACCACTCTAGTTTAAAAGAACCTACTTAAAAGAAATAGGAATGGATTTTTAAACTTATTAATTAGTTTATGGGAAAATAAAAAATGCGTGTGTATGTTCTTAAATGCCCTAATTTAACCGTGCCAGATATTTGTGTAGATAATTCAGTGTGTTCTTTTCTCTTCTGTCAGAGGTATAAGCCCAATGACAGAAATTTTTTATGCTTTCTGCGACAAGTCTTGTTCGTGCAAACCTTTACTTCAAGACAATATTGACATATTTTCTTATTTACACATAATATGTTCATGTAACTATAAAGACCAATATTATTAGTAGACTGTTGAAGAATTCTTAAATAAAAGACACGAGTTTCTATTTTCTACTGAAATTTAGAAGTAGCTTTCATTTTTATGTGCAAGTCTTTCTGCAAGTGACAATTTCTTTTCTGCGACAATGTCGCTGTGTCACCTAAATTCTGCCACAGTTACATGATTTCACGTGTATTTTTAAGAAAAGTAAGTATTTTTAGTGTAGACTTCACAATAAAATTATCGCACTCGTCAGCTTAAGGGCCCGCTTCACTTACCGCCGCCGGAACCCGAAGCTAACGTTATTCTATGGGAAACTTTTCTTTACAAATAACTTATTAACTAATACATATTTTTAAATTCTGTTTTCACATTCTGAAAATTCCCAGCTGTTAAATTGACGGACCTTTTTTAAAAAATTATTTTTTATATTTTATTTTGAAGCTGCAAAATACGAATTTTCAATATGTAAAATTTTTTCATTTTGCAATTTCAAAATAAAATATTAAAAATTAAAATAATACATTTTTAAAAAAGGTCCGTCAATTTAGCAGTTGGGAATTTTCTGAATGTGAAAAAAGAATTTAAAAATATGTATTAGTTAATAAGTTATTTGCAAAGAAAATTTCCCCATAGAATAACATTATCTCGGGCTTCCGGCAACGGTAAGTGAAGAGAGCGGTTAACAATTCCGTGGTTTTCTCCGAAACTCTATTAAATACGGGCTAGGTTCCCTTAGACAGAAACCCCCACGACTGGCATCTTACCCAGGCCTAGGAGCCAAGTGTCGGGAGCCACCTTACTCCTGAACACCACAATAAAATCGCTAGAATGCATATATATATATATTTAAAAAAAAAAAAAAAATCGAATAAATATGAATCAATTAAAAAAAAAAAAAATTATTTTTCATTCTGAAGAGCAGGTAAAAACATTAAAAATTTTCCAAAAGTTTTTTTTTTTTTTTTTTAACTATAAATAGTTATTTTTACAATTACATTTTAATTATTTTATAATGAAATTAAATTCCCTTAGAACGTATGTTTTGCAACTTTTGTGCGTGGTTAACAACTTTAGCGATCTAGAGAATTTCAAAGTAATACTATAAAATATTTATTTTCAATCATTTTTTTTTTTTTTTTTTTTTTTTTTTTCCCTCACTGAAATTGAAGCCCGAAAATTAGAGTAAAATTCTACAATTTTACAGTTTGATGAAGAGAAAATGTATAAATTTTGCGTGCTTTTAATAATAAATAATTCAAACACTCCTAAAAATCTTACGTATTTTACAAAATAAGGTCCCAAAGAAGTTATAATGCTATGTAGTATTTGGGAAAATTTTATAATTAGAAATATTTCTAACGATAATGATTCATAATGCATTTTTAATATATTGTTAAAGTAATTATCGCCTTGAATATTTTGTGCTCCTTTGAATTGGCGTAACCAGTGGCTGAGAGGATCTGCTTTCGAAGCTGATAAACGGGAAGTGTCGAGTGCGATCACAGCTCGCGCTCGTTAACCTAGCCGTTTAGAGTTTTTCATGCTTTTCCTAAAATTTAGTGTGAATATAGACTAGGACCCTACAGAAAGACTCTCACAGAGATCATACCACCCATGCTTAGGTCCCTCGTGTAGATCAATACCTTTGAATTGAATTCTTGTATTGTTAGAGAAATGAGCTTATTAATATGACAGATTCCTTGATTTCTTTTGAACGATATAATCTCAGAGATTCTTAGACTTTTGTATGTAGTACTGAAAATCTCGCTATAATAAATTATTTTCATAAGGGAAAAAAAAAATCTATAATCTGCCATTGCATTATGATAGCTACCCGTTCACTAAAAAACAAAAACAAAAACAAAAAATATATGCAGTATCATGCAGTCCAACTGATTAGAATTTTATGTATTATTTAGCACTTGTAAGAACTGTTGAAATTAACATTTTCTCCATTCTTTATTAAAAATGTTATTAAAAGTAATCAATGCATTTTATTTTATAGCACCAGATGGCAGCAGTGGAATTTATCTTTCCAAGAAATTTATGATTGGTTTGATTTGATTTTTGGAATCGGAAAAAGAAGCTGAAAAGAGTATCCAAATTTAACGCTTTCAGCTTACCATGAATTATTTTACGATACTGTAAAATAAAAAACAAAAAATATGTATAAGTAATATATATTAAGAAGAGAAAACTGTCTAGAAATAATTTTAAAATATTATTCTTGCAAATAAGATTACGAATCTAAAACAAGCTTACGCAATGAATAAATTCTTAAAGATATAAAACACTTCCCCACTTCTCAGGGGAAAAACAAAAAGTGGAAAATTTTTATTAAAACTGAATATGTTTTAACAAAATCACAGACAAAGAATGGTAATGAATTTTGAAAATGCCGAAATATTCCGCGGCTTTTAAGTGTTCTAATAAATATACGAAAATAAATGGTGCAGGTTCCATAAATAAGTTATATTCAAGTAATTTATGAAAAATATAATTTTTATTATCAGTTGCTTTGTTATTATTATGATATAATTACTGTTTTCATATTTAATGGAACACTTTTTTTAAATTTTAATATTGCTTAAAGATTTTATGTTAGTAAGTAATATGGAATTCTCAAAATTCTTTTAAATGTAGCTAGCAGCCGCGAAAGTTTTAAGATATAACTAGTATGCTGTGGCCACCACAAGACTTTCTTCCATATATAATCCTATACAAATTTACGCAATACAAATAATTTATTAAATTATAATTTATAAAAGTTATTTTTCCTGATGAATGCAGACGATTTTTATCTCAAATAATAATAATAAATGCCGAAAGAAAGACAGTTTTGTGCAGACATGCGTATACTAGAGTATAGTAAAAAAAAAGAAAAATAAAAGGAAAGGAAAATGAAAAGAAAGAAATAAAAAGGGGTATCTGGAATTTTTCATTCTCTTTTAGTGCATAAATTTTATTTGTTAAATTACCTATGTGTATTCCCGTGTATATTCACTCGAGGAAATACATCCATAAGAGAGTAAAATGGCCGCCTTTTCCCTATTAAAAAAGGTATCACTTTCCCCTCTCAATGATCAATCTATGTATTATTACTATATCTATGCATAAAATACAGTATTATTTGTTATTTTTATTATTACTGAGAAACAGGAGAAAACATTTATGTTAAGTAATAATTACCAACTTATTATATATAATGAATTCTTTGGGCAAAAATTAAGATTATTATGCTAAAAATTTTAAAATCGACCTTTATATAAACTTAAATAGCAAAACTTGCATGTCATATATAAAAATTTAGTTTACTTTAAAAAATAGATTAAGAGATATCTTGTAAAACACAGTTTCATATTGTTAGAAAATGAAAATATATTTGGAATGCGTTTGAATTTAAGAAAGTGAAATTTAATGAAATAAAAATAATTTTATTACAAAACTTTGATGCAGCTGATTTCCTTTGCCTGAAATGAAATATAAATATTAGATTTCATTTTATGAGTAGAAATATTGGAAACTATTCTTAATATATTTTATACATTTGCGAACATACTAATTGTGTCTTCCGGTTTCCCGGAAGATGTATTATCATTTTTTTTTTTTTTTTTTTTTTTTTTTTTAATAGAAATTTTTAATAACAGTTTTCTAGTAATTAGCTCCTACTATTAGAAAATAGTGGTGGGTATTTTTTAAAAGCGAACCTATAAGTTGCACTGAGAAAAAAGTATATACTAGCTTTATCTAGAACGACTAAATAGTCAGTTTTCTGAATCCCTAAACAAGAAATATAGATATCTGATTTATGTATATAAGGTAAACAAATAAGCTGAATAGACAAAACGATCGAGAATTTCCAGTCTACACTTTTATAGATGGTGAAATGATATATTATATTATGAATTCTTTATAATGCAAGAACGTTTCGTTTGATTTCTAGAACTGATTCATATAAACTAGAATATTATAGTTACTAAAACTTACTTCTTGTGTTTGCATTTATTTGCAAAGATTTTTAAGTAACTTTGACCACGATAACATAGAAAAACGTTCTAGAATTTTAATAAGGGTTTCTAGAACTTCCTAGACAAGGGAACTAGAATTTGTAAGGATGACACGGAGTTATTTTTACTAGAGCCACAGATTATTTTCTAGATGTCGGCCGCAGACACTGTTTAAGCCTGGCAGTGGCAACTATGTGATTGCAGACACATGATTCCATTTCATAAGCCCTCTTTCAGACATGTCAACATTTCGAATTTATTCCACAGCATTGTTAGTACCTAACTTTTTGTCACACCATTTATTTTAAACAATAACTTTCTTCTTATTTAAGTAATTACATATTGGGGAAAACTATATACAAATAATTACACTAATGACCATTAAAATTGCTATAACCACAAAGGAATGCAAATACCAGAATATTTATTGGGCAGAGACATTATAGGGGGAAGAACAACTGATTAAACTTTCAAGAAGTTCGAAGGTGTACAGAGTGGCTGTTAAGTATTCTGAAACTTTTCGAGCAGTTTTTATGTACTACCTATTTTATTATAACCCTCTTTTTTTTTGTTGTGTTACTTTTATCTTTAAATATTACTTATTGAAATAATTTGTCTTGCATTTTAGGAAGATGAAAGTGTCTGTGCACCGAGAAGCTAATGTCCACCTTCGCGAGTCTGGGATGAAACCACAGGTTATTGCAAAAAAGCTTACTGTTCCTAACTCAACGGTCTACGATGTGCTTAAGCTATGGAAACTGAAAGGCACAGTAAAGGAGAAGGCAAAACCAGAGCGAAAACCAACTGTGGAAACACATAGAGTTCGTGGATATCATCAAAAAA
Source organism: Salticus scenicus (assembly GCA_963930645.1). Lineage (NCBI taxonomy): Eukaryota > Metazoa > Arthropoda > Arachnida > Araneae > Salticidae > Salticus > Salticus scenicus. The sequence continues at coordinate 306,177,156 of OZ005651.1, read as the reverse complement.
AGAATCAACCGCAACGATGAAATCGGTATGAAAAAATTGCAAAAGGCTTGAAAATATCGCACCGACCGGTTCAAAAGATTGTTCACAATGAACTGGGATTCAAAAGCTGTCATTTACTCAACGGGCAGTTTTTGAACGGTCAGAGGAAGCAAAATCGGTTAAATGCAAAAAGCTTCGTGATTTTTTTTTCGAGCGCGGCAAATCGAAGATATCTTCTGGTCCGATTAGAAAATTTTGGCTGTTAAAGTCTCTAAAAACTCTCAAGTTCAGCTCTCAAGAACACCAGAAAAAGAAAAGTTGCAGTATAGTCATTGTTTCCAAAAAGTGTTATGGTTTGGGCTGGGACTAACGCCAGTGGAAAGACTCAACTGGTTTTTTCTAAAATGAACGCAAAAATTAATGTAAAAGTTTATCAAAAAGGAATTTTGGAAAAAGCCGTACTTTCATGGAAGCAAAATCACCCAGCTATGATCTTTCAGCAAGGTTGGGCTGCGGTCCGTGGAGCCAAATGAATGTTTGCATTCCTCGATGTCAAAGTGAAAACTTATTTGACAAAAGATCTGTGGCCTTCTAACAGCCCTGATTTGCTTCTAATGGATTTTTCGGTGTGGGGGGTACTTAGAAGAACGATTAGGAACACGGAAAATTACAAATTTGGATAGTCTCAAGAAAGCGACTTTTGCAGCAATAACAGCATTTATACGCCTAGGTATTGAGCAGAAATGGGGTGACATATACGTGTACAGTACGGCATGCAGCTTCAACAAGATGGCATAGTTCATCGACCATAGTTACTGAAGAACGGTAGCGTGCCTGTCGTTTGGCAACGGTTTATCAGACATATCCAATTGGTGAGAGATCAAGAGAATGTGCTGGCCGAAGCAACAGTAGAAGATATTCTGTATGAAGGAAGGTACGGACAACACGAAAAACACGCGGTCGCACACTGTCCTGCTTAAATGTTGTGTTATGGAGGTCTCTTATATAGGGCAGAGCCACAGGCCATAACTCATCAGAAATGTAACACCCGCTATTCAGAGTGCCGGCAGTGCAAACAATAGGTGATTGAGACGTATGTATTCAATGGTGAATTCAACAGCACCACATAGCATCTCTCCAGGCGATGGAACAGTATGACGATGTCGAATGTCATCTGAAAATGTACATTCTCTACGATATTGGTAAATACGGATGCGGATATCTTAATGCTGTAAACTGAATTGTGATACGTCGGAAAAAACGACACCTCACTGTTTCTGGCGTCCAGGTTCGTCATTCTAGATCACATACTGAAGACACTTCTATATGTGATGCAGCTTCTAGGGTAGTTGAAGTCATCGTCTCGCCCATAAAATTTTGCTAACGCATAGGCAGACAGACATTTTCTAACTATGTCAAATCGTATTCAGAGATCCATTGAAAACTAAATCCATTGAAAAAAAAATATATTCAGTCATTTAAAATACACAATGATAGTTAAGAAGAAAATGTTGACAAAATGAATGGATGTGACTGAAGAAATGCTGTTGAATTTCACTGAATAAATATGTTCAAAAATTTATAAAATTAAACGGGCATTTAAAAAGCGTAAGATTTGGCAGCTATGCTTTAAAATTTTTTTATGGTTGTAGAGACGTATTTAAGTTAATTTGCATCCTATATCCATTTCTCTATGTCATCTCCCCCATTCCCGAACATACACACTATATTTCAAAATACTATATTTCATACTAATAACAAAAATGTAATATAAGTAAAGAAAATTATATTATTCTTCTATACACCAACCAATGTGCAACATTACATATAACAATCAACTTATAGCAGTTAAAAACTAGTGAGTCTGCAGATCAGGAGCTTCAACGTCCTATTTGCATCACACATTATTTAACAGATCATTTTTATTTATTCCATAATATATATATATATTAGTGGATCTGCAGATCAGGCGCCTCAATGTCATCTTGGCATCACGCATTATTCAACAGATCATTTTATTTATTCCTTATTATATAACACACACATATATATATATATTGATTCGATTGAATTCCTACATAAACGGAAACGTTTCTGAGGGAGGCTGCCACCCCTTCAACCCCCCGTTGTATCTCTTTTTCTATATCTATCTATCTGTATATATATATGTATTCCTAATAACAGATAATCTTGTATTAATTCCCTGTAAATCATAAATACTTGTACCAAATTCATGCAAGATGATTACATAACATATCGGAATTATTTTGTACAACCCTGTAAATTAATTATCAGTTCTATGCCCACACTTTTCCACAGTAAACCATACTTTGAAAATTCTAATAAAATTTCACTATATTTAATGGGGTGTAATCCTGATAAAGTAAACTTCTAAGAATTACCGACTATAGAACGTAATAGTAAGAAAAAGTTTTATGTATTCGGTAAAGAAACCACAGTAATTATATACACTAAAAGAGAATACACCTATTTAATTAATTATAACTCATTAATATTTCAACCTAATTGGACATCATTTGGATGATTACAGAATGTTCTTTGAAATCTTTGAAATCATTTAGACTATACATATCCCTTTTTTTAGAGTAAATATGATTTTATAATTTTTATAATGTATGTTAATTCCATAATGTTGAATGCAGCATAAACGGGTTAAAATGCGTTTAATTAAAAATTTGTCTATAGGAAATAATGTCATGAAATTCTTTTGTGTGTCTCTGTAAACGAACCAGAAACATTGTATACGTCAATAAAAACTATTCAACTTATTCTACGTTTTTCCTGAATTATTGTTCGAAATTTGATATAATTTGGATGATTACGTGATACTGTTGGAACACTTTTTTAAAGTCCTGTGTATTAATTAGGAAGCCTAAGAGCACACATTTTCTGCAGAAAACAACAGTTTAAGTATAACAGTAATGGACAATAATTTCATTTTGTTGAATGCAGAGTAACGATGTTAAAATTCGTTTAAACGAAATTCACGCCATAGGTTGTAATGATAAGAAAAACTTTAGCGTGTCCCTGTACGCAGTCCATAAACAATATAGACATAAAAATTCGTACAGCTATTTCTACGCAGAGCCTGAACCAATTTCAAAGTTAGTAGGAGGATTTTTGCGGCCGTTTTTGTGGTACATACAAATTCTGTCCATAGGCCGTAATGATAAGAAAAACTTTGGTGTGTCCCTGTACACGAACCACAAATAGAATACACACCCAAAAGTATACAGCTAATTCCATGTGCCTCGTGAACATGTTACCAAATTGCAAATCAATTGCGTGATTTTTACGGCCGCTATCACGCGACAGACACACAGACGGAGCCCAAAATCTTTTTGAGTCTCCACAGGCACGTCTCCACTGACGTTTCGGCAAAAAATGAATAAAATCCAATGCAACCAATTAAAAAATATATTTATTTGTTTTTTCCTACGAGAAGTTATTTAATTGGATAAATTAAAATTTATATTTCAATCTAGCTCCGTTCGTTCCATCACCGTATCCTTATAAAAGTACACAAAGGGACAAAAAAAAAAAAAAAAAAAAAAAAAAAAAAAAACTTACACTTGAATACTTTTATTTCTCTTTTCAAAAATTCTCATTTTTAAAATTTAACTGTAGGAGTGTAATAGACAATGATTTTGCTCCAGATATCGAGTGCCTGAAACAATAATATCTACTGGATACAGATATGCGATATCCGGCAAAATCGCTATCCGTTTCATTTTTATTTAATAAATGATTAAATTGGACGTTTTTCAAAGTAAAAAAAAAAAAAAGTTATCCAAGTGCGGATTTTTCTTTCTTTCTTTCTTTTCTCTCTCCCTCTGTCTCACTTTTTTTTTTTTTTGACACTTAGTGTAACACCATTCCATCAGTGCTGCCAGATTTGAGGGAAATTTTTATTCAATATCCACCGTTAAATTTTACTTGTAATGGTTACGTAATTACATCGAAGATTTCTGTGAAAAATTTTTCGAAACCGTTAGGAAATCGTTTCAGTTAAGATTTAGTGGTGGGTGTTAAATAAAAATTTCCCTCAATCTGGCAGCTCTGCATTCCATAGCTTCATATGGTCAGAGTGATCCACTGTACAAATATGGTGTAAATGTAGTATTATATATATCCGTGCGTGCGCTCGCGTGTGTGTTTATGTGTGTATGCGTATTTGAAACTGGTATGGAAAAATTCGTAACGTGTCAAAGGAGCTAAAAAGTATTCTCGAAGTCGACAAAAAATCCATTCAATCTCCAATTTTAGTCACTTTTTAAATGTGAGAGTTTCTTTTTAAATTTTTAGTCTTTCAAATTTTAATTACCGCTTCCGCTCAAATTTAAACTTTTAAAATTTTGATGTCCCCTAAAACACTGGTGTTCTTATAGGTGCCTCAGAGGCTTCAGCCTAAAACCTTCACTGGATGAATGATATCTAAAATGAATGATATCTAAAAATTATGATCTTCTGATGTGTCGGAAGGGCTTTTCGTTTTGCTCAAATTGTTGAGGTAGGTGTTTATTGATGGTATTAATACATATAGAATAATTAAAGTTAAATATAGTCGTCATAGCATCCTAATTTTATCATATAACTATTTTTTTATAATAATATTTCTTTATTTAATCGCATAAATTCGACAATTAATGACAGAAATGTTTGTCGATAAAAAATAGTGGTATGAAAAAAAGTAGGCAACTACCGTCTATTGGATGAGAAGATGTACAAGAGACTATAAGGTTTTGCCACGGGCACCACTTTTTTACTGTTTTTTTTTTTAAATAGAAAAATTTAATAGTAGTTTGATATAATTATCTTCAGTTGAATAATACAGAGATTCATCACATTACAAAAATAGTGGTAACCAGAAAAGTGTCTGCGTCGATCCCTGCTGTATATTATATTGGAAGTCTATTTTATAAAATCAAGATTGCAGTAAAGAAAAATGTGATATCATGAACTATTTTGATATTTTAAAATTACCATTAACTTCAGCAGAATTCTATTCTGCTAGTAAATTTATGCGTGATGCATAAAAAGATTTTGTTTTTTAATGTGAAGGAAACATGCTTTAGAAATAAGATTTACAGAGATTTCAAATAACAATTGTCTTTCTATAAGATTTATAGTTTAGATACATTTTAGAGAGAATGTTCATTTATATATATTTTTCTTTACTACATTCTTTTACGGCAATTATACATAGCTCATATGATCATTTAACACTTTTTTGTAAAATTAAATCATTTATATATCAAAGATATATCATAAGTGATTTTATGAAATGTATTTATAGATATCTAGGGTACAGTAAGAAACTAAGAATATCATTGTTTTAAAATTTAATATGAATAGATGGTAGACCAGATGGTGACCAGACTCAAATTCCAGTTTTGTGGTTTAATATATATAAAAGGTAACATAAAAACTATATTTTCACTTCTTCAGGCACAGCATAGTAAAAAAGAAATACTTCATAAAATAAGAAACATTTAAATTTTAACCTGTACAAAAATAATATTATTTGAATTGTAATTAATTATTCCAGTCAATATTTTAAATGTGATTCACATTATGTTGCAAACATAAAATTTCTGAAATAGACTGAAATATTAAACACAGATACCAAGTGTAGACAAATTCTAATTTGTAAACTTCAATAAATCTGCAGCACATAAAAAGCAAAGATGAGTTATTTATTTTTCTTTACTTTTGTTTTTCTTTTTTATTATTATTTTCTGCACTGAATTACCAATGTTATGTGGAACTGCCTTTTAGTTTAGCATCTGAGAAGAGATTTAAAAATAAAGAAAAACTTGCTTCCCGTATTTTGTTAAACTAATAGAAATTCCATAAAAGAGTTTTCCTGGAGTTTAGAATTTCAAATGAGTGCTCCTGACTGTTGTTTGCTCTTTGTAACATAATCTTCGTAATTTCTTTCCAAAATACACATTTTGAGATAGCTTAACCATGTGCAGCAAGTAAAGTTAAAAAAGAAAAAAAAAGTGACTAACATGACATTCAACTACAGCTCCTAGAAGGTGAAGAAGACGCATTACGTGATAGAAAAATAAAGTATTCTTGGCTCCTTTTTTTAAGAAAAAATTCGCCTGAAGCTACTTGACTCTAACACGAGCAACGCGAGTCAAAAATGTATGTCGAAATTATTTTCTACCCCCTTTATTGTATTCTCAAAAAGTAAAAAAACTTAAGGTAGCGAGAAAAGGAATTAATTAGAGAAAAATGGCTGTAATCGACTAAATTGACAGCATCTGTTTATATATTTAGACTTTTTTTTAACAAAGCTCTATTATTTTTAGCTGCTAAAACTTTAATTTAATCCAACTTCTAACAGCCATCGTTAGGTGCGTGCCACTTAGATAGCTTCCACGTGCCACTTTTGTTAAGTGTGCTGCGCACTCGTAGGGTGTTCAATCTTCAATCTTTACTCCAAACACGATTGTAGCTTCATGACTGAATTAAACACTTCTCCAGACCTGTATTACTCAATGAGGCTATTCTTTGCATCTTAATAGGCTTGTTTGTCATTGTTATCTTCTGATCTTAGTCTTTTAACCCTTTCCAACAAAATTGTAAAGCGCTCATGATTTCTGTTTGTCGGTGGATAACTGAGCTGTAGCTTTTGTAAGTAGGCTTGGATTACCTCGTAACTGATGCTTATTATTTTGGTTTACTATAGCGTGTTCATTCCTGAAAACAGTGTATGTAGCAATTATAGTTTATTTTCAGAGACGCCGAAAAATATCGGATAGATTACCGTATATGGGAAGAAATGAAATGAAATGAAGGGAAATTTTAGAATATTATGCTACTTCAACAAGCAAGGAAATGATATGGGGTACTTAGGCGTACTACGTCACTTTCCTGTTGAAATACGCATGCATATATTATATATCATTCCATCCATAGAAACAAATTATTTAGAATATATTTCGGCTTGTTTGTGGATTGTTTTAAAATGCAAATTTATGATTCGAATTTCTTTCAAAGCGCATAAAATCAGCCTGTTTATTATATAAAAAGTTGTAATTGCATAAAGAATTATGTAGCATGTAAAAATTCGAGATTGTGTGCAGAATATTTCAAAAATAGGGTTATAGTATAAAGTATTGAGCAAGATCAAAAACTGCTAGTTCATTACAATTTGTTTTATATAAAAGCGTCAAATATTCGTCGACTTCATTCAGATACAAACAAGACAATTCAGATGCATAATTGTCTATGATTGGTTAATTTTGGTAACTACTAGAGGTTTTTCTTTTTCCTTTCTACGTTTTTCAACCCTTTTTATATTCTAGTATACTATGAAGAGAATAAAATTATTTAAACCATATACAGAGTTGCAAGAAATTATTCAAATATTGCGTTCTTGCACGTTTTCGATCTGAACAAAAATCTGAGCATTACGTAATATTTATATTCCTTATATAGAACCTCACACACATACGCAAAAAGAAACATAATTAATGAGAAGTAATTATTACAAGTTTAGGCAATAAAGACCGTATAGGGACTTTACCTAGAAAAGAAATCATGGTAATTCTGGAAATTGGCTTACTTTAGGCTTTTAAGATCTCTGCGAATTCGAATTTCCAACTTTCTACCAAATATTCTTTGTGTGATCTCTTAAATTTTGAAAGGAACTTCCAAAATCAGTTTTTCGAAAAAATGAACTTTTTATTTTTGTCTTTGGGAAAAAAAAAAAAAAAAAAAAAAAAAAAAAAAAAGAAAAGAAATTCTCCAAAGGATACAATATTTGAAGGGGAAAAATGTATTATTACATTTTGATGAAAGAAAAATTAAGAAGGGGAGGGGAAGCGAGCGATATTCTCTACTTATGTCTTATAAAAGGTTGCTAGATGAATACTACATTTTTATTTTTGTAAACCACTATTATTACTATTATTATTATTATTATTATTTTTTTTTTTGCTTTAAACAAAAATAAATAAATAAATAAATAAAAAGTTTTTTATTTATAGATTGACACTTTAAAAAATTGATTGACAAATAGATTGACACTTTAAAAATTAATTTTGCTAAAAAATAAAAAAATGTAGTATTCATCTTTTAACCCTGGTCATATATCACCTTTTAGGAATTCGACCTTATTGGAGCTAATATCCCCTTTATTAACACTTTCCCACAAATTGGAATGTGTTTATGACTTCGGTTTGCCTCTCTGATTGATTGTCCGCTTTCTAACCCCCGTATGTATTCATGGAATTTTTTGAAATTGATATATGTTATTCAAAATCATCATGGGATCTTCCCTATTGAAAATGTAGTAAATACCACCATTGTTTCGTGTAGAGAGGCACCCGCAAGAAAAGTAAAAGATTGCGTTCTATAAGAGGTATTTCTATAAACCAGATTTGAATACCATTATTTTTAACAAATTGTAATAACATTGACATTTGCACAAAAAAAGGTTTCTATAAAATAAAATGTGATTAGCATTAAGGTTTATTGGGCCACACAAAAATATTCATATTCATTAAGGACTATAGTTGGAAATTACTGCAATTGCATTTCCGTTTATGTTTAGAGTTTTTAACTTTTTCCAACAATATTTAACAATGATTATGAGTTTAATTAATCTGTCTGTCTTTCTGTCCGCCTCTAGCATCCATAAATACTATTTTAATAATTTTTTTCAAAATGATATAAGTTATTCAAGTTCACTTTGGAATAGTTCCCTTGGAAAAATGGTATAAATAGTAAAACTTGGTTGTATAATAGGCAGTGGGGCACAAATAATAATAATAATAATAATAATAATAATAATAATAATAATGCATTGAGTTTAATGAGAGTCATTTTTATAAATTATATTTAAATGACTTTATATTGAACAAATCATATTAAAAATGACAATTATTTTTCAAATGCACACATAAAAAGTTTTTCTGTGGAATAAAGTATGATTAGCGAATAGCTTTACAGGGCTACTAAAGCCAGGAAAATTTTTTAATATCTTGAACGCCAAAGTGAAAAACTGAATGGCAGAGAGCTGTCTCGGCAGCATTTAGCGTATAGTCTTCTTTGCATGAAGACGATACGCTAAATGCTACCGTAACAGATGTCGGCTAATTAGTTTTTCTCTTTGGCGTACAAGCCGTTGAAGATGTTTACTGGTTTTAGTTATCCATCGCCAAGTCTCCTTTTAATATTTACTAGGCTAGGCTAACATATTCAGATACATTAAGGGCTACAATTGGAAATTTCTAGAACTGCATTTTCGTTTGAGTTAAAATTTTTTAACACTTACTAACAATATTTAAAAGTGATTATGTATTTAATTATAGTCTAAATGTCTGCCTTTCTATCTTGCTGCCTGTTCGTTGTGCGATCACGCAGGCAAAGTATATTGACGGATAAACGTACGCACAATTGGAAATTGTTAATAATCTATGCAAACTGCGTAAATTTTTGTTGTTGTTTAACCCCTATTTTTTTTTCCTATCTTTTTCTCTATCAAAAAATTGAGATAAACGCCCAATAAATTTAAATGGTTAGTACTGTTTAAACACTAAACATTTCCCAAACATAATTCAAATAATATTTTTCTTTTTGCTGCGGAAATGATTAAGATTTCATGGATATTTCTTGAGACTATTTTGGTTACTTTAACAAGTAAAACTTATATATATATATATATATATATATATATATATATAATATGTTTTGTTGCAAGGACAAAAAGCATAAAAATAAAGGCTACCAATTTTCACCAAAAGTTTTTCAATGTTAGCTTTAATTAACGAATTTTTGTTAATATTCTCCCTCTTTTTAACTCTTTCAGGGGCGGTGGTTGTATAATGCAACCGCAAATTTTAATTAAAAATTACAAAAACTGTCCCTGGAAATTTTTTATAAAACTTTTCTTGTATAACTTAGACGGAAAACTTTATTTATTTCTTGTCTTTAATTATTGTTGGTGATTTCTGGTGGCTGTTGATTTTAAATGAAGAAAATTTGCTTGCCCCTGAAAGGGTTAACCCCTTTCAACAAAGTTGAAATGTATTTAATGAAATTTTATTTTTCCGACTGAGTGAAAATAATGCCTGGACCGGGAGTCGAACCCCGGATCTTTGACTTACAAGGTCAAGACTCTACCAATTGAGCTATCCAGGCCGACAACCGGTCATCATTACTCACTCAGACAACCTTTAGGCAGAAAACATCTGATCTATCATTTAGATAGCTCAGCAGAAATAAGCCGCAGGTAAAGGAAAACACCATTAAACAATAATAAAACATTAAACATTATTGGTAAAGTCTTGACCTTGTAAGTCAAAGATCCGGGGTTCGACTCCCGGTCCAGGCATTATTTTCACTCAGTCGGAAAAATAAAATTTCATTAAATATGATTTTCTTCCAATCAGTTGATTGTGATTTTAATAAAAATTGTATTTCTTTCTTCTTTTGTTTAATGGTATTTTCCTTTACCTGCGGCTTATTTCTGCTGAGCTATCTAAATGATAGACCAGATGTTTTCTGCCTAAAGGTTGTCTGAGTGAGTAATGCTGACCGGTTGTCGGCCTGGATAGCTCAATTGGTAGAGTCTTGACCTTGTAAGTCCGGGGGTTCGACTCCCGGTCCAGGCATTATTTTCACTCAGTCAGAAAAATAAAATTTCATTAAATATGATTTTCTTCCAATCAGTTGATTGTGATTTTAATAAAAATTGTATTTCTTTCTTCTTTTGTTTAATGGTATTTTCCTTTACCTGCGGCTTATTTCTGCTGAGCTATCTAAATGATAGACCAGATGTTTTCTGCCTAGAGGTTGTCTGAGTGAGTAATGCTGACCGGTTGTCGGCCTGGATAGCTCAATTGGTAGAGTTTTGACCTTGTAAGTCCGGGGGTTCGACTCCCGGTCCAGGCATTATTTTCACTCAGTCGGAAAAATAAAATTTCATTAAATATGATTTTCTTCCAATCAGTTGATTGTGATTTTAATAAAAATTGTATTTCTTTCTCCCGTTGTTTAATGGTGTTTTCCTTTACCTGCGGCTTATTTCTGCTGAGCTATCTAAATGATAGATCAGATGTTTTCTGCCTAAAGGTTGTCTGAGTGAGTAATGCTGACCGGATGTTGGCCTGGATAGCTCAATTGGTAGAGTCTTCACCTTGTAAGTCAAAGATCCGGGGTTCGACTCCCGGTCCAGGCATTATTTTCACTCAGTCGGGAAAATAAAATTTCATTAAATATGATTTTCTTCCAATCAGTTGATTGTGATTTTAATAAAAATTGCAAAGTTGAAATGTGTTTATGACTCTGGTTTGTTTATCAGTCCGTCTGTCTGTCTGTCTGCGGCACTCTAACTCATGTAAAAATTAATGAAATTTCTTGAAATTGATATAAGTAATTCATATTCACTATCAAATGTTCCCTATTGAAAATGGAGTAAATACCACCATTGATTTGTAACAGGAACACATGAAAGTATTCCACAGAATTCCGTCTGACGAGAGGTATTTCTATAAACCATATTTCTATAACTTTACTTAGCACAAGCCTTAATGAAATTGAAATATGTTTTTCAAATGCAGAAAAGAAGGTTTTACACAGTATATATTGCATTTAGCATTAAAATTTACAGGGCCACACAAAAATATTCTGATAAATTAAGGGATATAATTGGAATTGTATTTTAATTTTTATTAAGCATTTTAACACTTTCTAACAATTTTTAAAAGTGAATATGATTTGCATTAATTTATCTCTCCGTCTGACCCTCCGTCCAATTGCCAGCCTCCAGCATCCGTAACGTTTTATAGAATTTCTTAAAAATGATATGTGTTATTTGATTCGCTATGGAATGTTTCCTATTTAAAATGGCATTAACAGGCCTTGTGCAACTGGTTTGTGTATACGGACATTCAGAAAACGCCAATGCATTGTGTTTTAGTACAGACATTTTTATAAATCATATTTAAATAATTTTCTACTGCAAAAATCAAAATTTAATGGACATTTATTGTTAATATTACAATATATACATATATATATATATATATATACATATATATATATTTACGTACTATTTGAAATGCTTAGCGTTCAGATTTACAGGGCTGTCCTAAAATATTCACAGATACATTAAGGGCTACAGTTGGAAATTACTGGAACTGCATTTCCTTTTGTTTTTAAAACATTTTTAGCACTGCCTAACAATGTTTAAGAGTGATTATGAATTTAATTAATCTATCTGCCTGTCTTTCTGTCCCTTTGTCTGCCCATTGTGGGATGACTGATGCAAAGAATATGGAACGTTAATCGATGCAACCAGTATGTACAACTGGGAAGTGTTAGTAAGCAATGTGATCTGCATGATTTGCAGTTTTTTTCCCTTAACACTCTTTTCCCTTTTTTTCTTCTTTCTTGTAAAAGGAGGAAATTGTATGGAATAGAATTTTTACGTGCGTAAAAGCATTTTTCCTATAGATGATTACGTGAAAAGCATTCAACATTTATGAAAAGTATTAAATTTAGCACAGTTAAAAAAATGCATAATACAACTTGAAATGCACTTCCAGCAATTTCCAATCATAAGTTTTAACGTACTTTAATAGTTGAGTTATTAGTCATTTGATTATAATATAATCTTAGAAGATATTATAATAGGTCAGATCCTTTTAATATCTATTTATTTCTTTAGAAGAAAGAGGTTAGTAATATGTAGGCAAATGTATTCTAGTTATAAGAACTAAATTCATTTTATTTAAATTGATACGTTATTTTTCATCAATATTTTGTACATGTAAGTCGTGATTAGAAAAATTGCTGATTTAAGCGATTTTAATAGAGGGCAAATTGTATTGGCCTAACGGTTTGAAATGAAATTTCTGAAACTGCACAATTCGTAGGTTGCTTGTGAAGTATTGTAGTATCATAGCTTCCTAAACTAGATGGCTTCCACGTGGCTCGGAAACTTCGCAACAGTTCAAGTGGTAGATAGTGGCGCAACTTGGTACAGATTGCGCGACTTTTTTATTCAACAGCCCCAAAAAAATTTTAAAAGTGGGATTTGATATACATAAAAGGCGAATAGAATCGAAGAAATGTCGATTATATATATCATATATCACTTCTTAAAATTATTGGTGACAGTTGAATAAAAAAGTCGCGCTATCTGTACCAGATGGCGTAGTCTACCGTTTGAACTGTTGCCAAGCTTCCGAGCCACGTGTAAGGCATCTAGTTTAGGAGGCTATGGTAGTATTTACATAAAGTAAATGAATGTTGGTAAAATGAGCAATACACGTCACGGCGTTGGTCATCCACACGTTGTCATTGAAAAAAGATTTTAGAATTTTTACGCTATAGTAAAGCAAAATTGTGTGCAGACAGTGCCTCAGATGATAATGCATACGAAAGTAAAGATATTTAGGGACACAAAGTTGAGCTAACACTCATGAATATGGGATTATGCATGACCTTTTCATCTGCCTCTGTTTAACAAACGTAATTACCATCTACGCACATTCTGGACCGGGAAGCATCGTAACTGGAACTGGCAGTGTCTGGTATACGAATCAAGTTTCGTCATTTCTCACGTAGATAACCATGTTAAAATTCGCCGTCTTCCAGGCGAAATTTTGATTTTCCGATGTGCACCTGTTCACACACCAGCCAGAAGTATCGGTATTATGCTTCAGGAACGTTCTCATTGGTGCCTCAGGGACCTTTGTTTGTGGTACAACAAGCCATGAAAGCTGTAGTCTATCTGAACATTACTGTGAATCAGGGGCCTTGCATGATAAGAAACTGGCCATTGACCTGCCGGTTCGTCCGTCATGTTTGTTTAGGCTGTTATGTAGGATACCATTACGCTGTGAAAATGTGAATGACTCTCTGCATGGTTGTCTGAAGATAAACAGAACCATTTTCCTGTGATTTTAATAAAAAGAAAAGTGTCAGACTGTGGTAAAAGTGCATTTTGTTCTACGGCGATCGAGTGGTCATTGAACGAACGTCCGTCATTTATGTTCAATGTCCAGTCTCACTCTATTGAGGGTTGCTACAGTGAACCTGTTGCACAATTTAATGGCGTTTTTCCAACTGGAAAAGAAGTCTCCCAGCAGATCAACATTCCATATCACAATGTTGTTCTGCTGGGACTGCATTCTGCTGTTCTCGAATTGTGTTAGTGTTTTTCGAGGAGTACAATGACGAATTTCAAATATTGTCCTCGCTACCGATCATAAGTCGACAGATCACATTTGGGATGTTAAGGAACAGCAGCTCAAAGCTAAAACACCACCATGTTAGACTATCGAGGAATTTCGCGAACCATGTTTGAGCGTTTGGTATAATGTATCTTCGGCTATCTCAAAGAATTTGTAACATCCATGACAAAATGGGTGTACGTTTTTGCTAGCTAAAAGTGGACCGACGCATTATTAAATCAGTGACGATAACATATTGTCTCTTCAGCTAAACTTTAGAGATTGTAATGTTCTTTAAGGAGGCTTTTTGGCTTGGTATATCTTGAACTCTTTTATTAATATAATGTTGAAATTTTCTATGTAACTATATTGCGGTATGAAACACATTTTACTCACTGGAAAGTTTTTGTACCAGGACCGTATACAAATTTTATATATGAAAGTTTTAGTGTTGAAGGCACATTTTACTCAGCCGTATAGAAGCTGTATAAAATTTTCGACTTTTTAATTATTGAAATTGAACATCGTCAAATTTTAAATTTATTTGCAAAATTCTATACTATTATTACGCAACATTTCAAATTATAGTGTATGTCTTTGAACAATGTTTAATGAATTAAAACCGAGGTCATGTGGTTTTAAAACTCACTGTAAATCTATGTGAACAATTTTGAAATAAGCTGTTGGCCGAATTCATGCATGTCTCGTCAATGCTTTCGTATTAATTTATTTATCGATTAATATTTAAGTGCTGGAAACAGACTATTTACGGCAAATGAACCTTTTGTTTCTAATGTTCCAATTTAATATAATTGTTTATTATAATATTAAACCATTTGGTTTATTTTGTATATATTCCGTATAAATTAGTGCAAAACCTGCATCTACACTATATGTATTCAGTTTTTAACAGTGTATAAAAAAATGTAATTGTTTGGATATTTAGATATTTTATTTGAATGTAAAACTGTAGGTATCAGAAACATGATAGTATTAATATAATATGAGGGAAATAAACTTATTTAATGCATACATAAAACTATTTAATTACATGCACAAATTGTTAGTTTAGTTTAATTATTTTGAATAATAAAAATTCACCTAAACTTTATTTAATTCTTTTATTAAGTGTCTTTTATTCACTTCTTCCTAGAACTCTTTTAATTGAGAGACAATTATTGTTTTTCAGAAATCTGAGTATCTTTTAATTTTTAAAATATCCCAACTCGCTACAGAGTTGCAAATCTTTCCGTACTCCTTCAATTAGCACTTCATATATTAATCTTTTTAACAGTCCAACAAAACCTTAAAAATTAGTCAGGGTAATAGGTTTCATTGAAAATTAAATGGCAAAACAGAAAATCAAAGTAAAGAAGTGGTACTGTAGAGTTGCTTGGGACAAGTATAAATATCTTGGATACACTCTCTGACGTAACAGAATTCCTGGAATAAGTGTAACAACGGATGAAAAAACAAAAAAATTAAGAAAGAGAATAAATCTGAAATGGTACTCAAAAGCTACGTACAAAACTTAGTCTCCTTACCAAAAACTGTGAAGTTCACAAATACAGCAATTGTAAAGCTTCAAAGTTTGAGAGGGGCATTCTGTCGGAGAGGAAAATACATGCAATTTTACAAACTTCTAAAATTACCATTGTTTCATATTTAATTTGGTTTATAAAGGCTAAATATAAGAAATAAAGGTTAAAATAAACATATATGATGTCTATTCGGTCCTAAGTCAGATTATCAGTTGGATTATAAGGCGAAGCTACACTTAACCCACATTACCCTACTTTTATTTTGATCTGAAATCCTAAACAAAATATATTTAGTGATATTGCATGAACATTTATTTTATTAAAAATAGTTGAGAAAGATGTAATGCTTAAAGGATTATGCTGTAGTATATAATTATAATTTAAACAAAAATATTGAAAAAAAAAAGTTGTATAAAATTATACACAGCAATATGTTAACTCGAATAAGGAAATTCGTAAGCCGATCTTGAAGTGTAAAAGTGTGTAATATTTATTATAATTATTATTTCTGTAGTATCAGTCCATTTTGAGCTAAAACTAACTTAAATTTATTTATTTATTTATTTTTTAAACTAGTTTAAAATAATTCTTTTAAAATACTCTGATCAAAATTTGTGTTTAGCAAAAAGAAAACCCCTTTGAAACTCTTTATAGGAATTTTTTTCATAAATGAAAACTTTATACTTTCTCTTACCCATATATATGGTAGAGAAAGTTATATTTACACGTTTTAATGTCCCTGAATCCAAAAAACCATGTTTTTAGCGGTTGGTCTGTGTGTCTGTTACATAATTGCCAACATCCTAATTAACCCTTATCGATTGTATGTCCCTTCCGAGGGGACATTAAAAAATCGAGCCACGCCTTAAGGTGTTCCTCTGCAAATGAAATGTTATTTTTCTAAAACGTGTAACTATAGGCTACCTTTCGGCTACCGGAAAATTTTAACAGAAAGATTTATTTTATTTAATGATGAAGTAAAATAAAACAAATTATTACAATTTTTCGGTAGCCAAAAGGTAGTAAGTTGGAAACTATACGTGTGACGTTTTAAAGGAACGCCAAAAGGCATGTCTTACTGTTCAAAACAGGAAAATATACCGCGTGTTAAGGGTTAATATTCCGTAGTGTCGTTAGTCCCGCCTTTTTTTGTAATATTCTCCAAATTCAGTTACGATTAAATAAGAAGAAAAATACTCTAAAAAGATACTGGTGTGAAAAAGAAGGCGGGGCTAACAATACTACGGAATATTAATTAGTATGTTGGCAAGTATGTTACCACCAAATCTCAAGAACAAATAGGAGTAGAATATTCAAACTCGCTAATATATATCTGTATCATATAGTGATGTTACACTAAACTTTTCATTGAGATCAAGCAAAGAGTTCCTGTACAGGGCCATCCATCAGAAATACATTATGTTTTTGGGCGAAATTGCAGATACGTAGAGTTTAATATCTATAGGCTGCCCTAAACAAAATAGAATTAACATATTTTTCTTATATGCATAAAAGCATGTTTTGTGTAGATTGGGTGATGTATATCATTTATCATTCGTTTACAGGGCTACACAAAGTAATTGAATCTATTGGGGCTATGCTTGGAAATTGCTGGAAGTGTACTTAATTTTGTATTAAATGTTTTTTATGTAACACTAAGTTTAATTACAAAATGTAATGGATATATAATTTATATTCATTATACAGAGCTACCCAAAATTAAGCTAAACCTTTTTTTTTTCTACTGAATGCAACTGATTGAAATACATTTTGCTAAGTCAACGAACACTGCTCAGGAAAAAAAAAAATTAATTTCTCACACCCATACTCTAAACAAAGTGTTTTTTGAAATTTAATTTTCCACTTTGGCTTTTATATAACATCACGTTTTGAGGTTCCTCGAATAAAAAAGTCAAATTTTTAGAGGTAAGTCTGTATGTATAATCGTCATCAGCATAATTTATAAAGGGATAACTATAGAGAATTCAAATTTGGTATTTTGAAGTTAATATTAGGTTGCCACTTGAAAAGTTTAATCAAGATTGGCAAGTTTGTAAAGCAAATTAACAACAGTCTTGATTGTTCTAAAAAAATAAATGTAGGCAAAAATAATTGAACAGGAGGCTGAGGGGAGGAGCCCCCCTCATACAGAATTATATGTGAAATAAATCTGTTTCCAAGCCTATTTTATATTATTTTTAAAGTATATTAAACTTTATTATCTTACCTCATTGATCATCCGACTTAATCTGCAATCTACCTTTATAGTACTGAAATGCAGGGTAAGAGAAAGTCGTGTGAATGACACACCAGATCATTTTTATTGCATTAGCTTAATTTCTTTTTATCTCTATGGCTTAAAATTTGGTACATAAATATATTACTAACCAAACTAGATGGATTGCAGAGTTTCCCCTAGGTTAAAAAAAAGGCAGAAGGCTGCTAATAAGGATAAGGGCACTTTTAATTTCCTAAGAATGGTTTCAGATTTTTCGGGGCACATTTAACATTTAAAGTCGGAACTCTTATTTCGAAATTCAGTTATAAGTACGCGTACAATAAATATTTTTTTAATTTTGTCTTTCTTTACTTTTGTTTGTTGCTATGTGTACATGAATGTTGATCGTTAAATGCAATATTTTATATGTATGGATATAACTTATCTTCAGTACACCATTATTCTTCTGTTTGTAATTTATTTTCTCCTAAACGTAGGAAATTATGAGTTAAGATCCCTTAGAAAGATTTCGCATAGAAAGAAATATATCATTCAAATACATAATAATTGAACATAACAAGCAATTCTAAAACCATTTTAATAGCTGTTTACAAAAGACATGCTAAAAGAAATAATTGATTTGGTAATTAGTAGGCAGCTTTCTAAAAAAAAATGCTTTAAAAAAATGCTTGCTTGTAAATTTTTAAAGAATTTTACACTGTAAGGGGGCCATGGTAAGTGTACTTACCACAAAAATCCTCAAATTTTTGAATTATTATTGAAAATAAACAGTATTGAAAAAATTAATTAACATTCAAATTTACAAAAATCGCAAATAATATGGAATAGTTGGTATTTCATACTATCTGAATCGCCGCCTTGAAGAATAAATCAACCTCAACTACCAGTTGATAAGTTCATGGGAATCAGACTACTAACTAACTCAATTTTCCTACCGGAAATGACACCAGATTTTAACTCAATTTACTGCTTGGTAAATAGATTGCAGAATTCGCCATACTTAAGTCTAAAAGAAGTCTGAATTTTGATAAACAAAAGAAGTTGTATGACACAAAAAAAAAATGCTCTTCTCAATGACGCAAAGTGAACTACCGTTCATATTCGAGGTCCAATGAAGACGTTTATCGTGCTTCCGATAGGTTGCAGAACCGTACAGGGGAAATATAACGATATTCCATTTTACCTGACTATTCCATATTCCCCACCGTTCCTCTAAGTTTGATGAAAGTTCAATAAAATTTCGAATTATTGTTTTAATATTTATATTTTCATCTGTATGTTAAATCATTTCGGATAAAATATGTTTCAGGCATAATTTTTCAAAACTATTTAGATATGCACGTTAACCTAAGTGATAGGTAGCATTTTCAAATCATTCATTGTCACTTGAAATTAATAATAATAATATAAAAAAATATGGATTATTATCGTGAAATTTTTGAAAGAATTATAAGTGAAATGCAATAACGTGAATAAATAGGCTTATATTTTTCATCATAATCGGAAAATATGTTTGAATGGCTGTTAAAATAAAATTTAATAATGAGCGCAGAATATTATATTGTAAAATTATATTTTTAGAGATTTTTTTTTTTTTTTCATGAATGAACATTGATGATTTATTTGAAAATGCTGAATGCATCAGCACTAATAATTTTAAATCATTATTACACTTATTGATCTGTAATAC
Organism: Salticus scenicus; assembly: GCA_963930645.1. Lineage (NCBI taxonomy): Eukaryota > Metazoa > Arthropoda > Arachnida > Araneae > Salticidae > Salticus > Salticus scenicus. The sequence goes on along the minus strand of OZ005651.1, from coordinate 306,157,488 downwards.
AGAAAATTAAAATTTAACATTTGAAGGTCAAATAACGACGACAATTAATATTTTCAAATGAAATATTTGAATATCTTACCAATGAATTAAGAGAGCTATCTCGGATTTAAAATACCCGTTAAAGGTTTCAACCTCGATTTAGCTACACGATTTTTTTTTTAATCACTTTGTAATAGTTAGTAATACTGTGTCCACTGATTACAAGAACTGATCATCAGAGCATTGACACAGATGATATCGATCTTCCGATTTAAACTTCCATCACGTAATTTACCTTAGAGGTCACGAAATTAGTCTTCTCTGTTTGGCGTAAATCTCATTAATATTTCATATTCTGTCTTACCATCGAAGAATCTGCATACGTATAAGGTTTTTTCGATCTGGACTCGTTTCATAGGTAGTTTTAGCCACATCGACACTCCCAGTTGTACTGCCAAAGAAATGCTCTCATTAATTGTTTTTTTTCCCCTTTTTGCTATCGATATGCATGAAAACTTGTTCGTCCTCTTTTAATAATAATAATATGTCTCATTTTTTATTCACATTTTTCTTCCTAATCAATTCGAGTGTAAACTAGTTCGTCCTCTTTGAAGAATAATAATATATCAAATGGTTTTTTTTCTGTTTGATAGAATGAAATATATACAGTAGTAGCTTTTCATCTTGAGGTATACTGTAATCCATTATTATCAATTACAGGATCTTCCAAATTGATGGTTTCAATATTCATCATTTTGTTGGCTAACTTCAACTTTTTTCAATTTTTTACTTTATGTTTAGAAAAAAAAAGAATATATGTGCAGCATACAGAGCAATGTTTTAATAAATATATTAATGTAATCATTCTTTCTAAATATATATCTCGACTATGTTGAAAAGAGGAGGGAAGATTAAAATGAAATATATGAAGTAAATGATAATAGATTTGGGATAAGCTTAAACAAGACAAGCATACACGACTTTTTGCATATTGAAATTTTTGTAAAATGAAAATAGCTTGTACACATTCGCCAGCTTGTCGAATATTCCTTGTAAAAAACATATATTTTGTCTAATTATACGATATTTTGCTTCAATTTATAAGGAAAAATTTTAGATGCTACGATATTACTGTTAAAGCATTGATATTTTATTACACCCGTTTCCAGTTTAATCAAGGTACGTCTTTAGTATTAAAGTTTCATTGAATATAGTGTCGATGTTACCCAACAATATTTGGTATAAAGCTAGTTTATAAGGTGGAAAAGTAAGATTCCTGAAATTTGAATTCAAAGCAAATTTTTAAATAAAATATTTGCACACTATTGTATCAATATTTACTTCAATGAGTAAATTTTAATTTGTAAAATAAAATATTGTTATAATTATATGTATTATGCAATTTTATCAGATGTAAATATTTGCCAGTTTTATAAGTTTGGAAGCCGCAGTAAACATATTAAAAGCCCATTAACTCACAAAGAAGAAAAAAAAAAAGAATAATCACTTGAACAAAACTTTTCTCTTTGTAATGACTTTATGAACATTCGCAGAATGAATTTTACTTGATGAATTTTCCGAATGCTCAAAAGAATTATTTGTTTAATTATTATTTACGTAGAAAAATGCATATAGGAAAAAATAAATAAAATATATGACTGAAACTCGAAATTCAATTATGAAAAACATATAGACATTTTTTCATTTACAACTTAACAGTTTTTTTTGGCTTCATAATTCAATTCACAGCACTATTACTTTATGGTAATATTCGTGTCATTTAATCCTCGAAACGTTGTGTTATTTAATCAAGACTTACTATAAGGAGCTACTTTTTAAAATACTGGGTTTAATAGGTGCAAACTGTGCCGGACGTAGTGCCCGTGCGCTGTACGAGAAAAAAGTATTAAAGGGTTAAATGACAGGCGTGGTTGATTTACCTCCCCTCTCCCCAAAAGAACTTTATCTATTTAACTTTTAGTTAAAGTATATTTAACTTTTTGCGGATGCGTGTATACAAATAGCAGACAACGTAAAAAGAGAGCGTTTTTTAGCGTTTCCCTATACAATTTATTATTTCAAGAAAAAATGTCTTGCATATTCATATTTAATCCTTTAGTTTCGTAGAAGTATATACATGATAGTAGCATTTCCCGTATCGATTGCTGTAAATGAAATTTAAATAATTTTAACACAAATACGTAAAACTATACTGTTAGGTACAACAATGTTTTAGAGTAACGTCAAAAGGCGGGGCTTATTGTTTAAAATAGGAAGACTTGCGGATAACCATTTAAAAAAATGGCCCTGTAAAGGGTTAATTGTATATTTCTAGCTGAAAAATGTGTCAAATCAGGTAATAGAGTCAACACAGACATTTTAAAAATGTGTTTCATTCACATATTAGGAAAAATATATGGATTAAATGGGAAAAAGAAGGATAAAAAAATAATAAATAATAATAAATAAAAAATAAAGTAAAATAAAAACAAATTTATTTTTTCATCTAGTTTAAGCGTTCTGAAAAATCTCTAATTAAATAGATCTTGGAAAACACTTCAACATTTTTACCACTCATTAGTTAAGAGATTTTCAATAAATTCATAAATACGGGCTAGGACCACTTAGAAAGATCTCCACGGTGGGAATTGCCTCCTAGGCCTAGGATCCTAAGTGCAGCTAATTGGCCTTTTTCAATAAATTCTAATATTCCTATAAATGAATTTCCTAAAATCTGGACTTCATAAAAAAGAATTCAATTATCTATTTTAAGCTATCCAACAAAATATATAATTTGAAATTAATCTGAAAAATATTTCACGTATGCAAGTTTACATGTAATGTATTTCCAAATTCTTTCTATACAAAAATTATTTATTCTAAGGTTGTTCTCGGTAACATTAATTTATTTGTGTGGTTTCTCGTATTTAGAACATGTGTTTGGGTATTTCTATTTGATTTGTTTGTTTTCAAGGAAAATCCTATCAGTCGTCAAAACTAATCTATCGGGATTAATATCGAGTACATTTGCCATCAATCATAAAAGATGTTATTTTTTTACTGTCATCACAAGTAGCTTTCCTTAAAGTCTAGAGTTTTTTGTGTATATAAACCGGATCAGAATAGATAATGCGATTTGCATTATAAAACCATAAGATAATTAATGCTTATATTTTCACAAACAAACTGATTAAATGACACGGAAATTATCCATCAATCATTATGATAGTATATTTTCTCGAAATAAAAGTTTCAATTGTTGAACATTTTATTGCATCCTTCATAACAACAAGAATTAAAGAAAATTGTAGTTTGAAATTAGATTACCACAGTAATCCTGAAATGATATTAATACTAGAAACCCCCCACCTCCATGGAACGTGTTTTTTGCACCTGAAGAAGAAAGGCCACGTCCTTTTGAAACTGATGGTGCTTCCCTTTATTTTATGTTTTTTTTAATGTTCAATTTTTAATGTTTAAATATTTATTGTACACCAGTTCTTTAATTTATAATCAGGATAATAGGTTTCATTGAAAATTAAAATACAGACCTGTAAAAGCAAAGGAAAAAAATATACGTGAAGCAGTTTATATGCTCGGAGCAAGTGTAAATACCCTGGTTAACACCTTCCCGATATACAAAGTTCCTGGGGTAAATGTAACCAAGGGTGACAAACCAAAATGCTTAAGAAATAGAACAAATCTGAAGTTATATTAAAGATCCATATACAAAATTTAGTTTCCTTACCAAAATGTGGAGAGATTACTTCAGAAGTACAGCAATGGCAAAGCTTCGACTTTTGAGAGAGATATTCCGTCGGAGAGGAAAATACGAGTACATGTAATTTTACGAATTTTTAAAATGATAAGTGTTTCAAATTTGATTTGGTTTTCTAAGGAAAGATTTATATGATTCAAAGAAAGAGTTATAAGGACTATTAGGTCCAAATTCAGAGTATCAATTGAGTCATAAGCCGAAGTTACCCTTACTGCACTTCATATATGTGGTTTTTAATATCACATTTCGTATTATACTGTGTTAATACTTTTACGCTCTATAGAACAGAAGAGGAAATGATTGAAAATGCGTAATCATTGCTTTTCAATTCATAATCATTTCAGCATGTCATTGCTTATTCAGTATTGTTGAAGAACCGTGGTAGCCTCGTATTAGACCGCCGAGCTTGTAATCAGAGGATTACGGATTCGATACTCGAGCCGTCCAGGGACTGTCGTACACTTTAATGGTTGATGGTACACTTAAAATCCGTTGTAGCTGCAATGTGCTATCCGTTCCGTACTTTCAAGGGTTGCCAAAGCGGTTCCGCCTCACGGAGGAACAAAATTGTGATGAAATCGTCTCGGGGATGAATCTCAGGCCGTCGCCGATAGCACACCATGTGGCTCAAGTCCGACGTTGAATCTACACACTAGAAAAGAAAAGTCATAAAGAAATTGGAGAAGTGCTAAATCATATTTAATTAGCTAAACGTCATTTCAATTTCTAGAATATGTATGATGAATATGTAGTCGCTATCAAAAAACGTACATTGGAGCTTTGACCTCACGTCTTCTGTATGGGAGCTGTGAAATCAATAATATATAAATTATAACAATACATAAATGCATAAATAAATGTATGGAGATAGATGTATTTATATGAAATTATTATTATAAGAACAAAATAAAACAAAAAGATAGAAAAAATAAAAATCCAGATATTTATGATTTTAAGTTTGGTGACACATTAATTTATACCATCTTATTTTCATATTTATTAATTTTTTAGAAAATTATTTAAAAGAAGATTTTAGGAAAATGCATTTATACCTATAAAATAAGTTAAAACTACTTATACTATTCTACGACATAAAATTTATGCATTAAGCAAAAATAGATGCGAAATAAAAAATTACTTATATAGGTATTTAATCCAGTGATGACTCTGAACGTTTCTCTTTAACCAATTAAAAATATAGAAAATATTCTTTACATTATCTCTGTAATTTCGATGTCATTTAAATTATTAATAAAGAAAACCTTTATTGAATTTACTGTATGATCATCATAAGCCACGCCCAAAAGTGAAGTTCTGGAAAACGAAAATTACAATTTTCGTAATATTTATGTTTAATTTTCCTTTCTTATGTAAGAATTGGAATAAAAGTTTGGCCTGTAATTTTACAAGATGTATCTGAAAGGAAACTCACGGCATTCTGAAGAAATTCCTTTTAACCTATCGACAAAATAGTGTTGAATAATTATTTTTAATCATTTGCTGTAAAAACTGTTTTACATGTAGTTTTAAAATACTATAATTCTTACCTCGAATACTCGAACACGCTTTTTTGGTGCGTTAAAAAGAAACGTTTTAAAAAAGAAGTCTATTTAATTACTGTAAACGTCTTCTATTTTTAAAGATGATTTATTGCTACTGCATTAAAGCTATCCCTCATCTGTATGTCAAATCTAATTTCTGTTATTTAGTTTAAGCAATTTGAATTTCTTTTAGTGTGATTTCCTGTTTGAAACTAATACGTGACAACTAATAAAAATTTCCAAAGAAGATCCATCAATTTTTTTAGAGTATTCTTTGCAAGTTCTATAAAAGAAACATATTTCTTATTAGCACTCATTCCTAGTAATTTTTTAAGCTATTCTGTTATTTCTAATGGCTTAAACTCGTTGTCCAACTTAGTTTTTATAATTTTCTTTATCATTTTAAAAAAATATTTCTATTACATTTTATTGTAAATTTTGTCCTAGTTTAAAACAACAATGTATCAAGAGAAGTTAAAAAATTTTTTTTGCCGCATTAAAGCATATTTACTCTTGTTACTAAGAGATAAAAAGAAAAAGAAATCGCAATATATATATATTAGTTAATTTGTTTATAGGAAATAAGTTCAAATCATTTTGCCTGATTGTTACCCAAATTTTAACTATAATAAATACTGAAAATCTTACAGAGAGTTTTGGAATCGTAAATTTGAAAAAGAAATTAACAATGAAAAATAGTATAATTGCGACAGTGCCCAATGTACTTTTACAAGAAGAAAAGTACACATAATATTGGTTATTTTTAGGTAAAATTAGATGAGAAATTTTTAAATAGATTACTAGTTCCTTTGCTGATGTTATGAACAGTGGCTGCATTGTTAGCATAAATGCCAAATATTTCATTAATAAATTATATGCTTTCAAAGTGACTATTTATTAATTTGGAATATATATTAGGGTGTTCAGTTAAGTCCGTTCCCACACTTTTAACTACTTAACTGTTGCAGGTATAGTGATAAAAGTCCTGTTTAGGTATAGTAAAATGACTATGTGCTACTAGATGCGACTGCTTACAGGGCTACCTGGTGAGAAACGGCGGAATTATCGTTTCTATCTCAAAACAGTACGAGATAGGCGAAAAAGGGAAGTAAAAAGTTGTAGATTATCTTCGATTTAGTACTTAGTATACGAAAAACAGCTTGTAGACATGAATGCTAAAACTAGCACGCTGAAAACTTTTGTTCGCCATTTTCTACACAGCGATGTCCCGAAATGATCTCAGAAAGAAAAAGACAGCTATTCATCACCAATTATTTTTCTTTTCGATGCTGAAACTTTTGTTCGTCAGCTGCAATGCACATTTGTTCCTTATTTGAACATAACGTTGCATACATTTTAACGTAGCGGATGATAAGTGTGCTACGTAGAGTTTAAACAAGGATCCCGATGTACAGTACATCTGACGGACAGAAGTTTGAACATCGAAAATAAAAGTTTCTTGTGATAACTACACTGTAAAAAAAAAAAAAAAAAAAAAAAAAAAACGGTAGATTTACAGCATAATATGCTGACAATATGGGTGCATGGAGGTGGGGGGGGGGGAAGTAAAAAATAAGTAATTTACAGTAGAAAAAGCCGTAAAAGAGTCTTTTTTTACAGACGTTTCCGCTGTAAATTGCCTTATTTAACAGCAGAATGTGCTGGCAATATGGGTGCCAACACATTTTGCTGTAAAAGCTTCCTTTTTTTTTTTACAGTGTAGTTGTATTTATCGTATTTTGTTGTGTTTGTAGTAGGAAATCGTGAACAAACGAACGCACGTTTTAAGTGTTCTGTTTTTAGCACTTAAGGTGCGTTTCGTACTAAATTTATGACGCTCTAGAACTTTGTAATTCATTTTTCTTCCTTATTGTCGTTTTCGAGTCAGGAACGATAACTTCTTTAGAGTGTGACTGTTTTATTCTTGTTTCAGGTTTGTCACTACCAGTGTATTGTAATTATCACTTCACCATGTTTTTCTTAGTTTTCTCTTTAAACGTAATGTACGAGTTTTCTTTTATATAATTAAATAGTAAAACTATTAACAACGGTATTATCATTTTCTCCCTTATATCATTATATCCCTTATATCATATTAATTCTCCATGATTCTAGCTTAAAATTATAAAGCATTTGCTATCGATATGAAGGATAAACTTATTCAGATTGTATTTCCGTATTTAAAAAACCTTATGTGTGGCTGGGAGGCACTAATGCCAAAGTTGGTAAACTGAAGTTGCTGAGTTCGAATCCAAGATATGCTCATCGGCTTAGCCCATCAGAATTTTTCGTTTTTTAAAAAAAACCAAAATTAGTATGAATACGAATTAGGACCCCTTAGAAAGACCCTAACACCGGTGGCATTCTACCCATGCCTAGGTACCTTATGTAGACAATGCGCATTTCGACGCATACCGGCACACCGTATTGAATGTATTGCATATAATAAATTTAGTTTAGAAATAATCTTTTTTGGTGTATTGTTTGCACTGCGATAAATGTACATCGTTTTATTACATTTTATGTAAACAAACTTTAATTCCATATCACAGAAAATATAACATCTCTGTTCTATGTGTCATGATTACCATTTTATATTACGTAATAGATATTTTATATTATAAGTAACTCAGTTTGTCTTTTGGTATTTTTTGGCAGAAACATAGATATGAACTTAACTATATATATTTACGCATTATTGTTATAAAGACTTCAATTAATTTTCCACATCTACAAAAATGTATAAATTCTCAAACAACAAAACAATAATGCTTATTAATAACAGGAGCCTTGGCGTTGGAATATTATAATTATATTGTTTATTCGGGTTTTAATAATGCTTATTGTATAATACACATAAAAATATTCTACTGACACTGACACGAATTTCTCTTACCCTGAATTTCAATACTCTAAAGACAGATTACAAATAAAGAAGTGATATAACAAGTATTGTATACAAACCTACGTAAAAAAAAAAAAAAAAAAAAAAAAGAAATCCAAACTGGTCTTAGAAATAGATTTATTCACAAATAATTTTATGTTAGGGGTGATGCCGCCCCCCCTCAAGCGCCCGTTTGATTATTGTATATACATTTATATTGAATTTAAAGTTGTTATTAAATTTAAATTTGAAAGCTCATTCCAAACTATTCTAACATCTTTCACCCGCACCACTCCTTACCAATCTTCATCAAACTTTTCAAGTAGATACCTCATATAAACTTCAAAATTCGACGTTTGAAATGCCTGCTATTATTATTTTTTAAGCTACGGTTAAAAAAATACATACACAATGATCAACCGTAAAAAAATGACTTTACTATTCAGAAAACCTCAAAACGCGTAATTGTTCAAAAAACAAGCGCTGAATATTTAACTTAAAAAATATTTTATTTACCGTATGTATATCAGGAATTAATTTTCATTTCTGAGCTGTTTTTCTGGACATGATAAAAAAATTATAATACAGCACTTCCACTAATTACATTAAATAGAAAATAATATTTTTGCTTAATTATCAGTTCCCCTTTATGTCTTTTAATAATTATGTACACAAAATATTATGTATTTAAATATAGTCCTTTATTAATAACGCACAGCTCAACCTGAAATAGACTTCCATCGATTACTTGACTTCCACGATTTCAAAACTCTATAATTTTAAAACTATCCATCAGAACGATTTGATATTTTACCAGAGCAATCGTGAGGCAATGAAATTTTGTTTGGGGGAGGAAAAAAGTAGTTCCAAGATGTTCCTATAGATGGCACTGTCAGGGTAATGCCAGGAGAAACGTCTAAATGGACTTATTAAACACAAGAATGTTGTTAGCAACACAATGGAATAGCAGGAAACAATAGACTTCAAGGGTTTACTACAATTTTTTTAGCAAAAAGACAAGAATAAGTGTTTACAGCGGAAGCAGTCATAGTGAAAAAAGAAAAAGAGGAGCTTCATGAAACAAATACTTTACGGATAATTAGTGGCACATTTTGGAACTATTTTTTTTTTCTTTTGCCAAACAAAATTTCATTGCCTCACAATTGCTCTGTTAGAATATCAAATCGCTCTGATGGGTAGTTTTAAAATTATATCGCTTTGAAATCGTAACTTTAATTACAATCACCCTGTATATGGTTAAGAGAAGGTAAAAAAGCTATGATCAGGAGCGAGTATTATTACCCAATGAGAGGCTATTTCAAATACCATTCTGTAAAGAAGCAAAAGGTACATAAAAATAGACGTAAATAAAATTATAAAAAATAGGGATGGGAACACATTTTTTTGTATAATGTTTTTTAAAAATTATTTTATTTTATTTATAAGCCTTAGACAGCATAGTAGAGTTGGACGTTTCAGCATCTGTCAAAGAAGCAGGAGGCACCTAAAAAAAAAAAAAAAAAAAAAAAAAAAAAAAAAACTATAATTAAAATTAAATATAAATATATAACAGAAAAGTAAAAAGGCGACCAAAAGCCAATTAGTACAGCCCACAGTGTTCGGAATTTCAAAAAAGCTGGCCAAAAGTCGAAATTAAAGAAAACAAGTGAAATTGTGATGTATATATATGTTTTCGAGGTCGCTGAATCCGAATCTGACATTGTTTTTTGAAAACTTCAAAGGCAAACTCAAAAACAAGATGGCGAATCCAATATGGCGCTGGCCAGCTTTTTTGAAATTCCGACCACTGTGTGGCGGATCAAAAATCAAAAAATTGATAGATGAAGGATAATTTTCACATTTAAGGGTTTTTGAGGGCGCTAAATTCAAATTTGATATCAGTTTTTATAAAAAAAGTGATCTTGCAGTCAAAAACAAGATGGCGGATCCAATATGGCAGACCAAAGTCCAAAAAATTAAAAAAGTAAATTAAAAAGTAAAAATTAAATTAAAAAGTTAAAACGCTTTTACACATACAGGGGCAGGCGGGGGCACCCAATTCTTTAACGGCTGAATAAAATGGACATCCCTTAACACTCTCCACTTTGAATCAATGCGGGATCTTGCGAGATAAAAAAGTTTCCATACTTTGAAACTTTTGGTTATGTTATAATTGAGGTTAACTTCAAAAAGCCGCTCAGGAGATCACTATCTACTAACCTCCACAATTGTCGGCCATATTTTGTTGAATGTTGTTGTTGCGAAATTTTCCGAGAAACACTATTTGTTTAACTGTTAAAATGCATTAAAAGAAAAAATTGTCACGTTTTCCGCCAGCCTACACTTAGAAATATGTAGATAGAATAAATTTTCCACCTCACAGTTTCATTCAGTGGCTCCCTCTGAAGGTATTTCCGCGGTACTTACGTCTAAAAACGCGCCTAAATTTTTCGACTTTTGGCCAGCTTTTTTGAAATTCCGAACACTGTGCAGCCGAACAAAAATTTACAAACACTAGGCTTCATATTAGTGTAAGATTTTTAATTTACAATAATACTGCGATTCAGGTAGATGGCTAAATTTTCGTGAAAGTCTAATTAAATGCATTTGATAACACAGGTCTTGGAAAAAAAAAAGGCTGCATGATATATATTTGGCAAAATTTATGTTTAAGGGGATATTGCATCCAAAAATGACCCCCCAATAAAAAAATCATTGTTTCAAAAATAGTATTCTTTCTCATAATTAAACAAACAATTTTTTTTTTATGCATATGAGCATTTTATCTAAAACAAAAACAAATCAGTGAAAATTGTCAGAGAAATAGACAAAAATATTCAATGACAATTTTCTGGTAGCAAAAAAGCATAAAAGTTGTCAGCTATGCTAGTGCTGTAATTTCAGCTGTGTGTTTAGTTGAAGTGTCTATATACTATGAGGCTTTTATATTTATCACCCGTTATTGCTCTTTTGATATTTTACTTTTGAAATATTTATCATTTATCAACTGTCATTTAGTTACGACTTGTCCTGTTAGATTCCTAGTCTTGAAATCTTGCTAATTTTGTGCGTGAACAACCTCAAAGACTTCATTTACCGTGATCTTATTAAATTTCCCTCCCATTTCAAAGTGCACAACATTATCAATAATATGCATTGCTTCCAACCCCTGAAAATGCATTTTTATACTGTCAAGTTTTTACAGATATTAGCAGATAATATAATGAATATATTTTGTCAACTAATATATTTTGTTTGTTTGTTTGTTTGTTTTGTAGTTTTAAACATTTTCTCTCTATTTTATGATATTTACTCTAATAGTAATAAATATTTTGTTTTTCCGAATCTTTTATTCTTTCATACATTTATTTGCTAAAGTAAAACTGTATGCTTAAATTTATTTATGAAACTTTGTAGATATACATGCAGAGTACTATTTCTTTTTAATATTCAAGCATTTGAAGTCGTGTAGTTTGAAAATATGTAAAAAGTAATAAGCTCAATAGTAAAAAATCTTGTAAAATAGGTCAAATAGTTTCTTCTAGTTATATATATTAACTAATCTTTAGTACATATCTTAAAAAATGACGCAGGGTTTATAAAATGCAGAAATTTTATAACAAATGAAATAAATCAATTTTTTTTTTCAATTTAAATCAATTTTATCTTTTCGTTAAAATTTATCTATACATCTCCTATAAGAACTTTTTTATCTTTCAATGCAGACTATGAAAATATTATCTACAAGAAACATTTTTAAATTGAAATTTTACTAAAATATAATTACAAACCACTGTATAAAATACATATTTAAACTCATGAAATATCAGTTATTTATAATCGTTTAAATAAATATTGCCATTTGCATACTTGCCAACCATCTCATTAATAATCGTAGAATTGTTAACGCCCCTTGAAAAAACGCCCCTTTTTTCACACCACTTTATCTTTAAAGTAATTCTCTTCAAACGTTGTTACGATTAAATAAGAATACAATTACTCTAAAAAATGACTGGTGTAAAAAAAAAAAAAAAAAAAGGCGGGTACTAAAAATTGTATGGTTCATAATGAGATGGATGGCAAGTATGCATTCGTAGACCTGCTAATTATGCTAGTTTATCCGTATTGATATTAGGCCCCGCCTTTTTTTCACACCGGAATAGTTGTAGAGTAATATTCAGCAATATGTTCTCATGATTAAATAAGAAGACTATTGCTCTACAACTATTCTGGTGTGAAAAAAAGGCGGGGCCTAATACCATTACGGATAAACTAGCATAGTTAGCAGGTCTACATTCGTCATTTATTTTAAAAAATTACTGCGAGATCTGAATGTAAGCAGTTTTATTTTTATTTATATTTTTTTTATTTGTCAAATGGTTTAGCTATGAAGATAATAAATTGCTTAACTAAATTTACGAGCATTTTTGTGTACCGATCGTGCTTTTATCTAAAAATTGTGATTGCTCACAAGCAGCTTTCATATAGTAGTGTTAGAAATTGCGAAGTTTTACGGAGGTTTACTGAGTTCAAATAGTTTTGTTGGTTAAAGTAAAGTATTAGGTAAAATTGGAGTTATCTGAAGAAAATTGCAAGGGGAGTTGTGAGCTTTTGTGGAGTTGCGAGTTTTAACGGAGTAATGGTATTATATTTAATTTCGAAAAATATGTTAGATGAAGTTCTGTTACGATGGTTATTCAAAATAATTATCTAGTAGTATGATTTATTTAATTAGTGTAACATTCAAAGCAAAGGGAGTTTTTTCGGTGACGATTTGAGAAGTTTACGAGAAAGTTTTTGTAGAATGTTTGAACTAGGAGCCAGAACAGTGAAGAGAAGTATACATAGTTAACCAATTCCAATTTAATGGTCGCCAGTAAATAAGTGAATATTCGTTTCACTGGTTTTACATTTCCCTTGAGCACTCAGTTAGCAAACAGCATGTTTTTTCCATATTTAATGATCTAATAAACTGTTGTATTTAAAAAAAAAAAAACTTGTCTTCCTTGTTCTCCTTTTTCACATTTTCAGCAGCAAAAATATCTAAACAGTAGGCTGCAGAAAACAATGTAGCCTTATAAAATGTATAAAAAAGTGACGCAACTAATTACTAATATACATTTTTTATTGGTAATAAAGATTTAATAGAGAAAAAATAGGTCTTTATCCTTTTCTTTACTCTTTTATCGGTTTCTTTGTTACAGCATATCAACTTGATCGTTTAATTTCATGGCCATTGTAATTTAGAATAACTTTAATTTGAAATTTTATGCTTCCTCATTTTCATTGTCAAATCCATGATTTCACTAATAGATATAACGTACTTGATGGAATGCACGAAATATGTGAAAGTATCGACGGCAGTCGCAGTTAAATTAATTGTTAGACTAGTATTTCTCTATCTATCTTATCAAAATCAAAAGTAGAAATCAGTGCAATGATACATTTCGTTCTAAATTTCTTTGTTCTTTCAGTAGCACTTTAATAGCTATTACTCACTATTATTACAGTGATTTAAAAGAGGAATATGTTGATTTTAGATAAAAATGTAGATGTTTATTTTAAAGAAAAGTATCATTACATTTTCAGAAAATATAAATTTTTCAAATATAACTTATTTTAAATTTATTTATATCTTCCTTTATTATCTATATGAATGTAAATATGAATTTTAGCTTATTGCCGGTCCTAACGCCGCGCGCTCTAAACAGTGTTGCCAAATTTATTGACACTTATACCAATAATTTTGGCCGGCCAAAGACCGTCGTGTACACTACAGTAATGGTGGCTGGTGCACGTAAAATCTGTCGTGGCCGCAATGTCCTCCATGTTCCCATCAAAATTATACCTCTGGAGGTCACCGAAGCATCACTTCCGTGGAGGATCAAAATTGTGATGGCATGTCGCTGGACCACCTATAGGGGTGAGTCCCAAACAGTCGCCAATTGCCCATTGCGCAGCACTAGTGCGACGTGAAACCCAACCAAGTAATAATTTTGAGGAGTGATATTTGATACACATAACAGACGACAATCCATTGCAGTGATTAGCCCAACCGTTACAGTTAAAATTTAGTGGTGGATGTTAAATAAAAGGAGTCCTTAACTTTGGTAACCAGTGTTGCCAGATTTGGCAGATTTTTTATTCAATAATCACCAATAATTTTATCAATCTTCGAAGTGATTAGGCAAACGTTACAATTAGAAATTATTGGTGATTATTGAATAAAAAATCCGCCAGATCTGACAACACTGTTGGCGACACTGACCAGAGGAGTGAAATTAAATTGGACCGGCAAAGGGTTAAACTATGAGAGTTGATTATTAGAATATGAGGACTATATGATGAAGGATATAGGATAGGATAGGAAGAATATAGGACGTTTTATTGCAGTAACTATAAAATATCCTATACCAAAATAATACCTATTTTTTAAGTTGTATTTAGCTATGATTAAAATAATTTTATAGTAAAGGAAATAAATTTTCAGAAATTAAACAAAATATATTTAACGAATATTTTATTTAGAGATTCGTAAGTTATTCTTTGATTGCTTATTGTTTTAATAATAATAAAAAAAAATAATAATCATCATATTTCAACTTAAATTTCTTATAAGATCTAGCAAAACAGTTTTTACTTAAAAAAAAAAAAAAAAAAAAAAAAAAAAAGAATATCAAGGAGTTAAAATTTGGTTTTAACCAAGTATAATATAAAATTATGAGAATTTTCTAATTAAGTCTCTTTTTACACGTGATTAGCTAACCAAATTTTAATTTATATTAACAAAACAATAAATTACGGATAACAAAATTCTTTGAAGATATCTAACAAGGAAACATTCAAAAGGTGTTGTTTTAAAAAATATTGAAAAAAGAAATATATATATGTGATTATACTCTTCATAAAACACCAGAAAGTGGAAAAAAGTATCGGCTGAAATGAATTACAGCGACCACAAAAAATTATCAAAATTAAGCATATTTGGCGATTTCACACTGTTAGGCGATTGATTTTGAGTACTTAGCGGGGAAGCGAGTTCGTACACGGCAATCTCGGTGCTAGCGATCTTATCACTTAACAGCGCTAAATCGCCAAAAATGCTTAATTTTGATAATTTTTTGTGGTCGTTGTAACTCATTTCAGTCGATAATTTTTTCACTTTCTGGTGTTTTATGAAGAGTAGAATCACATATATTTTTTTCAATATTCTTTGAAGACGACACTTTTTGAATGTTTCCTTGTAAGTCATTAGTATTACTAACATCTATATTTTAGAATTATTTTTAAAAGATTGTTGTTCAATGCATTTTTTATTTCTTTGTTAAGATTACTTTAAACCAATATATTTTTTTAATTTTTCTTAATATCCAACAATATTAGTGCTTTTTAAAAAATATGAATCAAAAAAGAGTAATATCATCTCAAATAGAACTATATTTTTGTGATATGATACATTGCAGGGTTGCCAGATTTGGCCTTTTTTTATTCAATAGTCACCAATAATTTTTATTTGTAACGTTTGGCTAATCACTTCGAAGACTTGTAGTCTATCACGTATATCAAATGTCACTTCTCAAAATTATTGATGACTATTGAATAAAAAAAAAGCCAGATCTGGCAACGCTGATACATTGTACGAGAAAACTAGCAGTCACGTAATAAACACAACTCCGCTTTATTTTATTAAAACTAGTGGATCTGCAGATCAGGAGCCTCAACGTCCTATTTACATCAGACATTATTCAATAGGTCATTTTTATTTATTCCTTATTATATAATCGTATATATTGATTCGATCGACTTGTTACCCTAATAAGATACATTCCTGAGGGGGAATTATTTATTTTTGTATAAATTCTTTCAAAGAGGCTTAGTAAGTCGATAAAATGCTCATTTTGTGCATTTTTAGTCGTTTTAGCATTAAAATAGCCTAATTTTCCCTTAAAAACACTTAAAAAAGCTCCTATAAGGGAAGAAATGGATTTTGCGCCAAATTTAGCGACTGTTTTCCTCCTTGGCGATTTTTTTGGCGACCTTTGCGAGGAAATCCTTATTAGGGATATACCAAATATGGAAGCTCTAATCTCATTATGAGATACGAGAATTTTCCAGAACAGTCTGTGTTCGATAGAAAAGTATAAAAGGAGCATTTTTTCGCCAAGGCAGTCAGTCTCAGATCTGTGTCAGTTTCGTGAAATTCTTGCTTTGCTTTGAGCCTCTTTAGATGAGACTTTCTTTATGTGTTATTGCTAAATAGTTTGTACCGTTGTTTTGCTGTTAACGGCTGTTGTTTAAGCTGTGTTTACTGGTTGAATTGAAGCTGATACTTGGTTTATAGACCTGTATTTTTCTGGAACTTCCTGTGAATACATCACTGAATTTTTGCAAGTTTTGCCTTTCATTCTCGGACAACTTACGGACCCCCAAGTACGCAACAATATGTATTCTTAATGAACGACGGTCTTGTATTATTTCCCTGAAATTCATAAATACCAAATTTCATAACTACCAAATTTCATACAAAAAAAAAAAAAAAAAAAAAAATTACATAGCATATCGGAAATATTTTGCGTAACCTTTAAACTAATTTCCAATTCTATGCCCACAATTATCAACAAGAAAACATGCTTTTAAAATTCTAACATAAATTCATTATATTTGATGGGGTGTAACCATGTTAAAATAAACTTTTAAGAAATATCGACTATAGACCGTAATAGTACGAAATTATTTTATATATCCCGGAAAAGTAGCCGCAGTCATTATAAACGCCAATAATAAGAATAAACTTAATTAATTATAACTCATTAATTTTTCAACTTAATTTGACATCATTCGCATGATTACAGTACATACTCGGAATTATTTTGTGTGGTCCCATAAATTATTTAGTCTATACATAACCTTTTTTAAGAGTAAACATAATTTTAAGCATCTTTATAATGTATGATAATTTTATTAAGTTCAATGCAGCATAAACGCATTAAAGTGCGCTCTTAAATAAAAGTTTGTCCATAGGCTCTAATGCTACGAAATTCTTTTGCGTGTCTCTGTAAACAAACCATAAACATTCTATACACCTGTAAAAATTATTCAGCTTACTTTGAGTTTAAAATTAATAATTGTTCCAAATTTAACATCGTTTGGATGACTACGTGACATTGTCAGAACAATTTTGTAAGGTCCTGTACATTAATTAGAAAGCTTAAGAGCACATATTTTCTTTAAACAACATAAGTTAAACATCTTACTCATGTACGCTAGTTTAATTTTCTTGATTGCAAAGTAAAGATGTTAAAATGCGTTTAAACGCAATTCACCTCATACGCCGTAATGTAAAGTATTTTGGCGTGTCCCTGTCTACAATCCATACAATCCATAAAAAGTATAGGCCTAAAAAAGTAAATAGCTATTTCTATACCGAGCCTGAATATATGTGTCAATTTGCAAATCAATCGGAGAATTTTTGCGGCCGCTATTGCGGTACATACAAATTCTTCCCATAGGCCGTAATGATAAAAAAAATTTGGCGTGTCCCTGTACACGAACTGCAAATGGAATGCACACCCAAAACTATACAGCTAATTTCGTGGAGATCATGAACATGTGTACCAAATTTCAAGTCAATAGCGTGATATTTGCGGCCGCTATCGCACGGCAGACAGACAGACAGACGGACAGACGGAACACAAAATCCTTTTGAGTCTCAACAGAGGCCCTCCACTGACGTTTCGGTAAAAATTCGAAGTCAATAGCTTGATTTTTGCGGTGGCTATCGCGGTACATACAGATTCTTCCCATAGGCCGTAATAATAGAATGACTTTGGCGTGTCCCTGTACACGAACTACAAATGGAATACACACCTAAAACTATACAGCTAATTCCGTTGGGCTCATGAATATGTGTACCAAATTGCAAGTCAATAGCGTGATTTTTGTGGCCGCTATCGCGATACATACAAATTCCTCCCTTAGGCAGTAATGATAAGAAAAACTTTGGCGTGTCCCTGTATACGAACTACAAATGGAATACATACCAAAAACTATGCAGCTAATTTTGTGGAGATCATGAATATGTGTACCAAATTTCAAGTCAATAGCGTGATATTTGCGGCCGCTATCACACGACAGACAGACAGACAGACGGACAGACGGAACACAAAATCCTGTTGAGTCTCAACAGAGGCCTTCCACTGACGTTTCTGCAAAAATTGCAAGTCAATAGCTTGATTTTTGCGGTGGTTGTCGCGGTACATACAAATTCCTCCCATAGGCCGTAATGATAGAATGACTTTGGCATGTCCCTGTACACGAACTACAAATGGAATACACACCTAAAACTATACAGCTAATTTCGTTGGGCTCATGAATATGTGTACCAAATTGCAAGTCAATAGCGTGATTTTTGTGGCCGCTATCGCAATACATACAAATTCCTCCCTTAGGCCGTAATGATAAGAAAAACTTTGGCGTGTCCCTGTATACGAACTACAAATGGAATACACACCTAAAACTATACAGCTGATTTCGTGGAGCTCATGAACATGTGTACCAAATTTCAAGTCAATAGTGCTATTTTTGCGGCCACTACCGCGATACATACAAATTCCTCCCATAAGCCTTAATAATAAGAAAAACTTTGGCGTGTCCCTGTATACGAACTACAAATGGAATACATACCAAAAACTATACAGCTAATTCCGTGGGGCTCATGAACATGTGTGCCAAATTTCAAGTCAATAGCGCTATTTTTGCGGCCGCTATCGCGATACGTACAAATTCCTCCCATAGGCCGTAATGATAAGAAAAACTTTGGCGTGTCCCTGTATACGAACTACAAATGGAATACATACCAAAAACTATACAGCTAATTTCGTGGGGCTCATGAACATGTGTACCAAATTTCAAGTCAATAGCGCTAATTTTGCGGCCGCTATCGCGCGACAGACAGACAGACAGACGGACAGACAGACACAGCCCAAAACCGTTTTGAGTCTCAATGTAGGGCCTCCACTGACGTTTCGGCAATAATTAACATAAAAAAAGATTTCAAATAAATATACATTTTTTTCATCGAATTTTTACTGTTAGACAATAACTAATTCTGTCTCTAATAATTTTTCTCCTACACAAAATAAATTTTGGTATAGGATATTTCGTTGCAGTAACTCCATTTTTTTTTTTTTTTTTAAATACATTTTCAGTCTCCATGTGCGTATGTCTTAAATATATTTTCTGCTTGCCCTCTCCTCTTTTTAAAATTTATGCATGATATTTGAACGTAAACTAGAGGTGCCATGCTATTACAGATTATTCGTAACATTCACACCAGAATTTTTCAGAAGTATTCTTTTGTTATATTATCTGCGATTATATAAAACAAAGATTACTATTCACAATAGTGCGTGCTTTCCAACTACCTCATTAATAACCGTACAATTGTTAACGCCCCCTGAGAAACGCCCCTTTTCTCACACCACTATATTTTTAGAGTAATTCTCTCCAAATGTTGTTACGATTAAATAAGACAAAAATTACTCTAAAAAATTATTGGTGTGAAAAAAAAGGCGGTACTAAAAATTGTACGGTTCATAATGAGATGGTTGGCAAGTATGATAGCGGTATGGAATTTATTTTCAGTTGTTATTAATATAGCACCGCTGCATTAAATAAAAATAAATGAATAAAATAAAATGTAAAGCAATCCAAAACTTTGTAACAAATCTGCATTAACCCGTAACAAATATAATTTTACGCACTCTGTATAAAGTTAGAAGTCATTTTTTTTTACATCTGAATAATTATCCGACACTGCATTAAGAGCCCGGAATTATGGTTTCGCTTACTGTCTTTCTGAACAAAAGACTTTTCAAATTAAAGGTATTCAACTACTCTCGCTGTTGCAGCAATTACTCGAGTTAATTACATTGCAAATGCATGCCTCAAAGGCTTATTTAGATTAATTCTATTGTTTATTTCAGGTAGAAAAAGAAAAAGAGTGGCTCTATTAAAAATAGATGATATTCTGAGGTCATGTCACGATCTGGCGATCCTAATTTAAATTCACGCTTTCATTAACAGGGCTCTAGAGATGCATAAAATAATAATAAAATAATCCAACTCATTTAATTATGCTTAATTTTCCCATAAAAATATTTGTTACCTTTTATAAAGAATGCAATTATTTTTTATTGTCTATCAATGATTATTTTAATCTTGGAGAATTGCTTAATTCTCCCTGGTCACAGATGTTTTACACTTCACAACCTTTTGTTTTAACACATGTTTATTCACGCGTGTTTTAAATTATGTTCCCAGTTTTAAAATTGTGGAAAATATTCTAAATGGAATACATATGTAAGCACCCTTCTAGAAAATTCGTCGGATACTACAAGACGGGAACTTGTTTTTTAAATTTTTTGCTCATACCAGGCATTCTTATAGCTAAACATATAAAATATTACGTATTTAAATTAGCTTCTCTCCCCCCCCCCCCCCAACAGAACCCTCAACTGTTTTGTTACAAGAATTCTCAGTTTAATATTAAAAAGTGATTAATATATTATAATAAAAAAAAGCCTTTTCACATCACTTTTATAACATGAGGTTTTCGCTACTTTTGAACATTTTACGAATTTTTGAAAATTATGATATGCGAAAAAAAAAAAAAAAAAAAGAAAAAAAGAGGTCATTTTCGGATTTAGCGCTAAAAAATACATCAGAACCAATTATCAAAAGTTAAAAAGCACAACCATAGCAGGTTATTGTTATTAGAGCAAAGGAGATAATGCAATAACCTTACAAGCTTTTTCCCTCTCTGTAAATAAATTGCAAAGTAGTAACATAAAATTTTACACGTAAAATTTTATTAATACATAAATTTTTCAACATTTAAAATTTTGTATGAGTCCAAAAAGTAAGAAACAGGACACTTCCTTTAAAATTTAATGAATGAATTCTATGATTAATGTTAAATTATATTTTCTTATTTACAAATTTTCTTACTTTTTAAAATTTTTATTGTTTTTTTTAAAATTTAAAATTAATAATTAAATTTTTTATTTAGAGCAAAGGAGATAATGCAATAACCTTATAAGCTTTGTCTCTCTCTGTAAATAAATTGCAAAGTAGTAACATAAAATTTTGCACGTAAAATTTTATTAATACATAAATTTTTCTACATTTAAAATTTTGTATGAGTCCAAAAAGTAAGAAACAGGACACTTCCTTTAAAATTTAATGAATGAATTCTATGATTAATGTTAAATTATATTTTCTTATTTACAAATTTTCTTACTTTTTAAAATTTTTATTGTTTTTTTTTTTAATTTAAAATTAATAATTAAATTTTTTATTTAGAGCAAAGGAGATAATGCAATAACCTTATAAGCTTTTTCTCTCTCTGTAAATAAATTGCAAAGTAGTAACATAAAATTTTGCACGTAAAATTTTATTAATACATAATTTTTTCTCCATTTAAAATTTTGTATGAGTCCAAAAAGTAAGAAACAGGACACTTCCTTTAAAATTTAATGAATGAATTCTATGATTAATGTTAAATTATATTTTCTTATTTACAAATTTTCTTACTTTTTAAAATTTTTATTGTTTTTTTTTAAATTTAAAATTAATAATTAAATTTTTTATTTAGAGCAAAGGAGATAATGCAATAACCTTATAAGCTTTTTCTCTCTCTGTAAATAAATTGCAAAGTAGTAACATAAAATTTTGCACGTAAAATTTTATTAATACATAATTTTTTCTACATTTAAAATTTTGTATGAGTCCAAAAAGTAAGAAACAGGACACTTCCTTTAAAATTTAATGAATGAATTCTATGATTAATGTTAAATTATATTTTCTTATTTATAAATTTTCTTACTTTTTAAAATTTTTTATTGTTTTTTTTTTTTTAATTTAAAATTCAAATTTTCAACATCTTTGAATAAGTAGCGTAACCTGTCAACTGCAGGTTTGTAAATAAAATGCCAACATATCTTGTTTTTCAAATGTAGTATATGCAGAATCCCATTGCATAACCGAAGCAGATGACAAAATGTTTTGTCTATTTGGCTATATGTGAGATCTGAAAAAAAAAAAAAAAAGGTTCATAATGATATACTATAGCTATAACTGATTTCAAGCATAATTTTTACAGGGCGTTCACAAAGATTATATATTTTTGGTTAATTTGTGACTTAACACATTTTAGTCTTCTTCAAAACTTGTGCTGGAATATATTTAGTATTATAACATGTTCTTTTTTACCCCTAAAGTTTCAAGAGAATCCATGAAGTACTTTTTTAGATTATCGAACAAATCGCCTAGATAGCTTAGATGTTGTCCTGTCCTTAGCAACAGTTCCCCAGTATAATCTGTATCTGTTATACAAGTCGTTAATAATTATTTTTTAGGCATGGACTGATATAAGAACCGTTTTGGCTTATCTTCTTATTTCTTATGTCATATTGCATATATGTTGGATTTGCCAAAACGTGTCTCTCGTCCCTTGGGAATGTGTTGAAAATCTTTGAAAACGCTGAAATATGTATGGAATCAAATTAAGAGAACATTATCTGGTTAAAATAATAATAATAATAATAATAATTGAAGCAGTGAGCAGTGCTGCCAAATTGCAGGAAATTTTACATTCAACCTCCATTACTATTTTTTAATTGTAATGTTTGCTGGTTTAATGGTTGTCTAATCGACTGTTATATATTTCTCTGTATACACCCCGCGACAAAAAGATAGGTACAAAGAGTTTTTTCTTTGATTTTTCATAAAATAACATTATCTAAATTGTGCTTATCATTTATTATTATCATACAATAACACTATTCCCGGACTAATTTTTGTTTTAAGACTAACTTAGAAAAATTTTAAGAAATTTTTTTCTAATTTAAGACTACACACCGCGACAAAAATGTAGGAACAAAGGTTTTTTTTCTTAAAATTTTTGAATATGATTAAAATATTTAATATGTTTTTGATTTGATAATATTTTGTTATGATAATAAATGATCAGCACAATTTAGATAATGTTATTTTATGAAAAATTAAAAAACCCCTTTGTTCCTATCTTTTTGTCGTGGAGTGTAGTCTTAAATCAGAAAAATTTTAGTCTTAAATCTTTTCTAAATTAGTCTTTAAAAAAATTAGTCCGGGAATAGTGTTATTTTATAATAATAATAAATGATAAGCACAATTTAGATAATGTTATTTTATGAAAAGTCAAAGAAAAAACCCTTTGTACCCATCTTTTTGTCGCGGGGTGTATATCTCTATCTATCTATATATACGCATATAATCATTACTCAAAATTAGTGGTAATTATTGGCTAAAAAAGTCCGTAGAAGTTGACATTACTGGCAGTGAGTTTGCTCTGGTAGAAGAAGAATTAACTTCTAATTTAGAAATAAAGAGTGGTGTTTAAGGAAAAAAAAATCATAAAATCTTATTTACGATGTTTTTATAAAATATATCATTAATTAATGGTGTGTTGGTGTGTTAGGGATTAAGGCCGATTGACAACACTGGGGTCCTAGGCCTGAGGGGGAGGGCCTTCCGTGGAGGTCTTTCTAAGGGGTCCTAGCCCGTATTTACGCAAGTTTCGGAGGAAACCACGGAAAACTCCGAACGGCTAGGTCGACGAGCGCGACCGGGGATCGAACCCGGCACCTCACGTCTACCAGCTTTGAGCGCAGAACCGCTCGGCCGCTGGTGGGCCATATTAATTAATGGAAAAATTGAATTCTCAAAAGATTTCTACTATTTTACTGAACTAAATTAACCAACTTTAAAATCTGTGAATTTTTTTTTCTCAGTATCACAGCAGTATTTACCAATGCTAATCAAAGGTAGACTGGGCAATATCTAACGGCATTTTTGCCTTGCATGTTTTCATAATATAAAGTTAATAATTTGTTTTGTATTCCGTATCCTTAAAAAAATTGTAAATTTCAAAAAATATTAATCTTTTCACTTTTAATACGTTCGCGATCGCTGACGTAGTTTCATGTCATTTGAAAATCTGTAGCGCCGCCAGTGCGCATTCTTATCGCAATTTGTTTGTTATTTATTTCTTAAGAATATACCCAATATTCATATTTGTACAATAAATATACTATGGATACAAATACTTTGATTAGAAAGAGTATATATGCAATGCATAGCCATTTGTAATATAAATGTGAATACAGAAAATTTTGTCCTGAAATGTTGTATCTTGGGAGAACAACGCCAGCAGGAGGGCCTTACTGTCAAAAAGACAAAAGCATGCGATCGCGAAAGTTTTAATATTTCAATACGGATATTTGTTAGCATTGACAAGTATTGAATAAACTGGTACAAGATGTTCATCTTAACTTATGAACGCCATGAATGAGCAATATTAAGCAAAAACTGCATGTGCAGCTGGGATTTTTTTTTTTTTAATGTTTTTGGTTGGTTAATCTAATTTTAAAAATTGTGAAAAAATAGTCTCGATATATGCTCAAATGTGCGCTCGTAATTAAAAAAAAAAAAAAAAATCAGCTTTAAGTATATTTTTTGCCCGAAGCTGAATGTTTACTTAGATCATGAAAATAAAAAACGCATATTAAACAGTGAATTTTCAAATTACATTTTGCCGTTATTATTACTTTCTCTTACCCATAAGGTAGAGAAAGTATTGTTTTTGGGTCAAATTTTCGAACGCGAGATTTAGTTATATTTACACGTTTTGAGGTCCCCTGAATACGAAAATCATGTTTTTAGCAAATGGTCTGTGTGTATGTCTGTGTGTCTGTGTGTGTGTCTGTCTGTTATCAGCATACCTCAAGAACAAATAGTAGCAGACATTCCAAACTTGGTATTCTAAATGTGTATCATATATAGATGCTACAGTAAGCTTTTCGTTCAGATCAAGCAAATGGTTCGTGTACAGGGACAATCAAGAGAATTCTAATACATTACGTCTACGGGGAAATTACAGGTAAGTAGAGTTTAACGTCTATAGACTGCACTAAACCAAATGAAACGAATATATATTTTTTGTAATAGAGATAGTTAACTGGGAAAAAAAATTGTGTATGTAGGAGCCTCGCCTCCCCCCCTGGGGTTGAAGTCCCCCCTCGAGGGGAGTAAATTTTCATGATGGGTGTCTTTCAAAAGAGCTCACCAATAACTTTAAAACGAATGGTTGATCCATCGATCTG
Source organism: Salticus scenicus (assembly GCA_963930645.1). Taxonomy (NCBI): domain Eukaryota; kingdom Metazoa; phylum Arthropoda; class Arachnida; order Araneae; family Salticidae; genus Salticus; species Salticus scenicus. The sequence goes on along the minus strand of OZ005651.1, from coordinate 306,132,105 downwards.
CGGTAATTTAAAACAAAGTTATCGATTTTTTTTACTTTTAATGAAAAAAAAAAAAAAAAAAAAAAAAAAAAAAAAAAACTTTGCAAAAAAAAAATCGTATTTTTTTTTTTTTTTTTTTTTTTAATATTGAGAATAAAATGGACTTTTTTGGATATTTGGTGTTATACTACTTTTCTAATATGAAAATCGTCTGCATTATCATAAAAGATAATTTTTTAAAATAATAATTTAATAAATTATTTTTTTAAAACAGAATTATTTTTTAACAACCGAATTAAATTCTATATAAATGTAGGTGCATTAATGAAACGGGGGGTTTCATTAATGCACTGTTTCATGAATTTCATTTTCATTAATTGAATTTATTAGTTAGTTTCATTAGTTTCATTAATTTCTGTGTGAGGGGGGCTACGCCCCCTCATACAGAACTAATTATCATATAAAACTCTTCAGAAGCCTAATATGAATTGTTTAACTCAGGTTTACATAACAGTACTCGTTATCTTACCTTTTAATCTGCAACCTGTATTTATAGTATTAAATTTCATGGTAAGAGAAAGTCGTGTGAGTGACACACCAGATTATTTTTATGGTGGAAAAATCGAATTAACTCTTGCGATCTGAATTTTCTAGGTTTTCTTAAGCAGTACATAGCTGCCAACAGTGTTATTTCCCACCTTTTTTTCCCGCTGATTTTTTTTTTTTTTTTTTTTTTTTTTTTTTTTTTTTTTGAAGAGTCATTTTCTTCTTATTTACTCGTAATTATATACTGAAAAAAATTATTCTACATAAAACGTGGTGTGAAAAAGAGTGGATATTAACAATGTTACGGGATAAATTAGGAATTTTAGCAGTTGTGGTAGTATTTAACGTGCTAGGCAGTCTTTTTGAATAGTGGGTTTTCCACTATTATAAAAAATGAAGAAATGGAGTTTGGTTTCGCAAGCTTATGTTTACCTTTCTTTTTTTTTTCTTTTTTTCCTTTTAGTAAATATCCGGTTTTATTTGTCTGTTCCTTTTTCTTTTGTAATTTGTAGACGCTCCAAATCAGATTTAAGATTATGATTAAATATTAAAAATATGTTAGATATATTATTACTGCATTACTATTTTTCTGGTGCCTGTTAAAATAATTTAATATTTTAAATTGTTTTTTATTGAAAACATTTCATTCAGACACAAACTAAATAAAAATTGTTCTTTGAATAAGGAGTATAGACACACTTTCAAAGTTATTGCTAAGCGCTTAAATAAATGACATCAGGGCCATCTAATTAATCAATAATGTGTTTCGTTATTAAATAAGAAGTTTACTAAAGTTTTCGGTCTGAACTGAAAGTTTAAGATCACAGAGTTGCCAACTTTTATAATTTATTCCGGAGCATTGTTAGCCCCGCCCTTTTCTCACACCGGAAATTTTAAAGAATGATTTTTCCTTTATTTAACCGTTGTCACATATTAACGAAAAATATTCTATAAAATTTCTGGTGCGAAAAGAAGGCGGGGCTAAAATTGCTCCGGAATAAAATATAAAAGTTGGAAACTGTGAGATCAAACAGTTCTAAACATTCTAAAGTTGAATGCTTTTCTAACGTACCAATTGCTAACAGTAAGACTATTAGCAATTAGATTCAGCAACAATGTGAATGATGCATTCACAAGAAAGAAAATTTTTTTTTATCATTACATTGTCCATTACACGATGGAATCAATATTAAATCATGTGGATATAAAGTTTATTTTATTTTATTTATTTATTTATTTTTTTGTAAGCAGATAGATTGTTTGAGATTTTTAGTTGCTTTACGTCCATTTGCTTTAGTCGTCATTATTTCTGAATGGTAAAATCTGCAATAATCAGGCAGAAAGTTCGATTCTGCGGCTAATCTTCCTTACATATATTTCGTGATACCGAGATACCATATTCCTCCAAAAGACTATTTCTGTTAAGAAACTCTGGGAATTAATATCAACGTTCTTTTCTTGTTCGTCATAAAAATTTGGCTGACTATCTTTATATCAAAATGTTGCAAGATGTTGCCATTTAGCGATCACATTATGGAAAATTCTGTTGATTTTGAAGATTTTTGTTGATTTTCTGAAGGTTCGTATAAATCTGAAGAAATTTAATTAAGATGTGTTATTAAAACACAAAAGGTTCTTTTAAAACTTTTTTATTATCTTCTTTTTAATTTAAAATCCTGGCAATAATACTTCTATATGATTTTGAAATAAAGTTGTGGCGTGGTGTTGGTAGTGATGTTAGAATTAAGGTCATTTGAATGAACTAGGGTCCAATAAAAATGCTGTGTATATTTCGTTATTTCTTCTTTTAGAAGTGCGATACTATAGATAAGAACGTTAGTGGAGATATAGCAGACCATTGTGGATATGGATACGTATTAAGACTTCTAATGACTATTATCATTGAGTTTATGTGACTCTCCATATTACAAAATAAAAATTAGAATTAAGTAAATAATCAGGTAATTCTCAACAATCACTATCATTTAATTACGGTTCATATTGGGTCGTACGGCATATTTTTGAATTTTATTTCGATAATTCTCATTCAGTTATAAATAAATTATTTCTTTTGGTATGTACAGAATATTAATTTATGCAAAATTATTGCTATGTATTTTCTGGAAAAAAAAAAAAAAAAAAAAAAAAAAACATGCTATTTTAACGTGTTAAATTATCGCTAAAGAAATTTTTTCTGCAGATTCTTTAAATATTTGCACCTAAACGACATTTATTAAAAATTTAATATTGGGTCGGGGAGAAATTTCTTGCCGATTGCTTTGTTCTTTTTCAATCAAATTTTTCTTTTATTACAAATAATTCTTAAAAAAAAAAAAAAAAAAAAAAAAAAAAAAGTACCATTATTATGGATCACCTTTTGCCACTTTTTAGGAAATACCATTATTCCATCGCTGTAGAACCTCTGTGGTTTATCGGTAAGGAACTCGTCCAAGTGATTTTCCCAGGAAACTTTTGAACCCAATTTTATACCGTTAAGGGAGTTCTGCAGAGATTGAAACAAACAGTAATCAGTGTGTTTTGCGTCTGGGCTATACGGTCGATGCATTAAAATTTCCCATCCGAGATTTCTGAGTTTTCTTTGGGTCATCAAACATGTTCGTGGTCTCATGTTATCATGATAGAACACAACACCCTTCGATTGACCCATCCTGGTTGTCTTTTTCGAATTGCTCGCCGTAATCTGGCTAATTGTTAAATGTAGATATAAGAATCAATCGTTTGAGTATCATAATGAATGATTCCTTTCCAATCGCACCAAGTACCGAGCATAAATTTTCTTGGTGTCAAACCTGTTTTTACAACAGTTTGCTATGGCTCATATAGCTTTGACCACGATCTTTTCCTCACATTATTGTCGTATGTGATCCACTTTTCATTTGCTTTAAAAATGGATCAATTTTATTACATTTCAGTAGCGATTCGCAGATGGAAACTCGGTTAATCAAATTTCTTTTTGCGATAATTCATGTGACACCCAAACGTTGAGCTTCTTTTTTTATATAGCTTTACTGAAACACTACAGCGTTTAGGTCAATGTTCAGCTCTTCAGCAATATCATGACTGCTAAAAGTCGATATTACTCATTTTTTTTGCATGATTCTACCGACTTTTAAACCATAGGCCAGTCAGAGTGAGGTGCATATTTGACTTAGAAATTTACAGAACAAAAGCGAGTGAACTACTGGCGGGCTGTTATTTCTGATACAGCATTATCACCATAAACTGCAAAAATTTTCTTGCTTGCTTGCATAACATTCTTACCCTTTTAGAAATAGAATGTCAAAATGCATCGAATTTCTTCCCTATTTATACTCATATTTTAAGCAGTATAACTTTTGACATGAACTACGAATTACGATACTTTCTTTACAAGAAGTGTAGTTTTAATAGTCACCTTTCAAATGCGCATAAGTACGCGCCGATCAGATTAGGTTTGCTCGAGATATGCCACCTAATATTATCTAGTGCACGAAATCGGCAAGAAATTCTTCTCCAAACCAATATATGTTTCTTTTTGTTGTCCCGTCTTTTTTCCTGACTCTTCTCCCGCTATTTTTATTTCACCATTAATTAATAGGGGAACCATGGTATAGAAAATTACTGTACAATTATAATGGTGGAAATGTCCGGAAAGAATACATACCGTAGAAAAACTATGAATGCATAGCAGATTAAAATGTGTGAAGGATAAACATTACATGTGTAACAATTATGCAAATAATTAAAATGTATATATACATAGAAAATAAACAACAACAACAAATGAAATATGTATAAAAACCAAATCCACTTCATGGATGTTAATACGTAGCACAAATTCCTTCTACATGCTAAAACAAATAAGTAAACATACAATAGAATAATTAGATTATGATTGCCACAGTATGATGGACAAAACTGACTGTAAAAATATTCACTGATATCATTTAATTTAGTATATGATAATCATTAGTTGAAATACATTTTTGATAGAAATTTATGATTTTAGTAATAATATTTACCGCTTTTCTTTGTGAGAGCAATAAACGTAATTAGTATATGTTATAGCTCTTAAAGGGTACTTGGAGAAAAGCTGTTACTATCATCTGGTTTCCCAACAAGTCCCACACAAACTACATCAAATTCTGTTTTTACTTTAAATGCGTATTCTATAATGGTCTTTTTCTTCAATGTTTATGTCAAGTAACGAGTCGTAGACTTTTCCATATCAAAGGCCTGAAGAATGACTTTAAAATTGGCATTCAGACTCAATTTTTTAATATATTACATATTATTTTTTTACGGATCAAATTCGGATGTTCGTTCGCTCAAATACAATGGGCTCTGGTACTTTATTAGACAAAATAACGCAAGCAGATATCGTCTTACAATTTTTTCCCTTCCTCATAAAATCTGCGCGAAGTAATTTAGCAAACTATGGCTTTACTGTATTTGAAATAACCTGCAAAGCCAATTGGTAATTGTGTAACGTACAGGGTATACTTTTGAATATCGTATACTTTCACACAGAAAAATATGATTTTTTTTTGTTCCTAAAGTGAATGATTTCTAGATTTCTAGGGATTTCAGATTCAAATCTCCTTAAATTATTTTGAAATTTTTACTTTCTCTTACCATAAGTTAGAGAAAGTATTGTTTTTGGGTCAAATTTGCGAACGCGAGATTTTGTTATATTTACACGTTCTGAGGTCCCCTGAATACGAAAAATCATGTTTTTAGCAAATGGTCTGTGTGTATGTCTGTGTGTCTGTGTGTGTGTCTGTCTGTTATCAGCATACCTCAAGAACAAATAGTAGCAGACATTCCAAACTTGGTATTCTAAATGTGTATCATATATAGATGCTACAGTAAGCTTTTCTTTCAGATCAAGCAAATGGTTCGTGTACAGGGACAATCAAGAGAATTCTAATACATTACGTCTATGGGGGAAATTACAGGTAAGTAGAGTTTAACGTCTATAGACTGCACTAAACCAAATGAAACGAATATACATATTTTGTAATAGAGATAGTCAACTGAGAAAAATTTTTTGTGTATGTAGGAGCCTCGCCTCCCCCCCTGGGGGGAAAGTCCCCCCTCGAGGGGAGTAAATTTTCATGATGAGTATCTTTCAAAAGAGCTCGCCAATACCTTTAAAACGAATGGTTGAACCATCGATCTGCGATAATTTAAAACAAAGTCATCGATTTTTTTACTTTTAACGAAAAAAAAAAATCCTTAGAAAAAAATCGTTTTTTTTTTTTTTTTTTAATATTGAGATTAAAATGGACTTTTTTCGGATATTTAGTGTTATACTACTTCTCTAATATGGAAATCGTCTGCATTATCATAAAACATTATTTTTTTTAAATAATAATTTTAATAACTTATTTTTTAAAAACAGAATTATTTTTTAATAACCGAATTAAATTTTCTATAAATCTAGGTGCATTAATGAAACGGGGGGTTGAGGGGGAGGTAGACCCCCTCACACAGAATTAATTATCATATAAAATTCTTACGAAGCCTAATTTGAATTGTTTAACATAGGTTTACATAACATCGTTATCTTACCTCTTAATCTGCAACCTGTACTTATAGTATTAAATTTCAGGGTAAGAGAAAGTCGTGTGAGTGACACACCAGATTATTTGTAATAGAGATAGTCAACTGGGAAATTTTTTTTTGTGTATGTAGGAGCCTCGCCTCTCCCCCTCGAGGGGAGTAAATTTTCATGATGGGTATCTTTCAAAAGAGCTCGCCAATACCTTTAAAACGAATGGTTGAACCATCGATCTGCGATAATTTAAAACAAAGTTATCGATTTTTTTTTTAAATTTTTAACGAAAAAAAATTAGAAAAAAATCGTATTATTATTATTATTATTTAAATATTGAGAATAAAATGGACTTTTTTTGGATATTTAGTGTTATACTACTTCTCTAATATGGAAATCGTCTGCATTATCAGAAAAGATAATTTTTTTAAATAGTAATTTTAATAAATTATTTTATAAAAACAGAATTATTTTTAATAGCCGAATTAAATTCTATATAAATGTAGGTACATTAATGAAACGGGGGGTTGAGGGGGTGGTAGGCCCCCTCACACAGAACTAATTATCATATAAAACTCTTCCGAAGCCTAATTTGAATTGTTGAATGCAGGTTTACATAACAGTACTCGTTATCTTACCTCTTAATCAGAAACCTGTATTTATAGTATTAAATTTCAGAGTAAGAGAAAGTCGTGTGAGTGACACACCAGATTATTTAGATTGTTAATGAAATAACAATTATTACCCGATTTTCCTTCTTGAACTTTTCTACGACACTCCAATGCATTACATTCGCGAAATGTTTACACTGCGTATGATATTTAATTGGATTATTTTGCATTGAACATACATATTTTAATGTAAATATGAAAATATTCCAGTATTACAAATGCCTAATTTAAATATTTTTAGAATTCTATATTTATTAAAAATTTTCTTGTGAATTATTAATTATCAACTATTGTATATCTAACATCTAAAGTTATGTTTTAACTAAAAAAAAAAAAAAAAAAAAAAAAAAAAAAGATATAAGGTAAACGCACCAGTAGTGGACCCTGTACCAGTAGTGGACATTTTTAATTTTAAACTCGGAAAATAAGCTACCTAAAAATTCTGAAGATTCGAGCAATGTTCAGGAAGGGAGTTATAGTCCTTTACTGTTAAACCCTTTAAAAAAAATTAATTCCGGCCATTAGTTTTAAAATAATGTTAGTTTAACTAAAAAAATTTGCACTTTTTGTGATTTTGCTGTTTTCTTCTTATTACTTTGAATAAGGAAACGAAATTTTATTTGCTCGCTCTCTGCTTATTTTTAACTGATTTCTTCTACCTTTTGCTTGCATGACTAAAATAAGCATGCAGAATTCATTTATTGTGCAATTTTTCAAATCTTGTATTAACACATAGTATTTTTATGGGTGTCCAGTACTGGTGCCAAAAAATGTCATTGTGACAAATAGTGGACAGCCCTGTCCACTACTGGCTCATGTGAATTTTAACGCCAGATCCAGTAGTGGACACAATTCTGTAATCTAGCAATTTTAGAGTTGAATTTTACAGCAAAAATTCAAAGGGATCCACTACTGGAATAAAAAAGTGTCCACTACTGGGTTTTTAGTGTGTCCACTACTGGCTCATTTTAAGCTCTTCAGATTTTTGATTTTTTACACATACACTGCTCGACATTGAAAATGCAACACCAAGAAGGAATGATAATAACGGAATGAAATTTGTTGGACATATACATTATAGTAGGAAGAACAATTGATTAAAATTTCAGGAAATTTGGAGTAATATGTACTGAGAAAACAGTACATAAAGCAGCGACCTCTGTGAGCAATAACAGCACATACCTGCCTAGGCATTGAATCGAACAGCGATTGGATGACATTTAAGGCTAGAGCGCTTCATGAAGTTTTAACACGATGCCACAATTCATCTGTCGAAGTTACTGGTGAGTGGTGGGGGGCCAGTCGCTTTTCAACGATTAAACAATCATTTTTATTCTTGCGAGATCAGGAGAACGCGCTGGCCAGAGCAACAGTCGAACACATTCGGCATCAATGAAGGTCCAGACAATATGGACAACTTGCGGTCGTGCATTGTCCTGCTTAAATGTTGCGCTTCGGAGGCCTTGAACATAGGGCAGAGCTATGGGCCTTAACTCGTCAGAAATGTAATGACTGGTATTCAGAGTGGCGGGAATAAAAACAAGAGGTGACTGGTACGTGTATCCAATGGTACAACATACCATCAATCCAGGTGGTGACTCTGTATGCGGCTACCAAAATTCTGATTACCCTCAAAACTGTATCACTGATATGGGCGCCATTAATGTGTGATCAACGATGAACCTGGATGCCGGAATGGCGTGAAGTCACTTTTCAGACTAATCAAAATCCTGTTTACAGCATCATGATTGACTTATCCGTATTTAACGGCATTATGAATAATGCACATTGCCTGCTGGGATTTGACATCATCATACTGTGCAATGATTTGCAATGATGTTATGGGTTCCCATTGGATACACGTCTCGATTACTTCATGTTCGTATTCCTGGCACGCTGAACAGCGGCCATTATATTTCTGATGAGTTAAGGCCTGCCCCTCTGCCCTGTATTCGAAGCCTCCGTAGCGCAAAATTTAAGCAAGATAATGCACGACCGCAAGTTGTTTGTATTGTCCGGACCTTCTTTGATACAGAATGTGTTCGACTGTTGCTCTGGCCAGCGCGTTCTCCTGATCTCGCACCAATGAAAATGACTGTTTAATCGTTGAAAAGCGACTGGCCCCCCACCCCTCACCAGTAACTTCGATCGATGAATTGTGGCATCGTGTTGAAGCTTCATGACCCGTACATGTCATCCAATCGCTGTTCGATTCAATGCCTAGGCATTTATGTGCTGTTATTGCTCACAGAGGTCGCTACTTTATGTACTGTTTTCTCAGTTCATATTACTCCAAATTTCCTGAAATTTTAATCAATTGTTCTTCCTGCTATAATGTATGTGTCCAACAAATTTCATTCCGTTATTATCATTCCTTCTTGGTGTTATATTTTCAATGTCGAGCAGTGTATAAATGCTACAATTAGCAATTTTCATAATACAGTCGTGTTAAGAAAATGTTAGTAAAGGTCTGAAATATTAATTATTTTTTGAAACTCTAAAATTTAGGAAATTACACTAAAAATAGCCGGAAAATGTCCACTACTGGTGCGTTTACCTTAATTAAATTTGTATCTTTTCTTTATTTTTTGTGCATAAATTTATATGTAAATATCAATTAACATGTAATATATACAGCACTTAATATTAATATGATATTTTTCTTTTTCTTTATAGAATTTTTATTAAATATATTTAATGAATTTTTTGTATGTATAGAAGATTATAATAGGCAAAAATTTCCGAGCAGCATTTAATTCCAAGATCAGTTTTAAAAGGAAATAAGTTTTAAAAAAATTGTTCATCACTTTGTAATAATCACTCTATTACGATTATTATAATTTTTAATGCTGATATGTATATGTGTAAAGAGCAGATTTGTTTAGCTATTTAAATATTTCTAAAAATATACTAAATTGTGAATAAATGGAGAAAACACATTTTTCCAAAGCTTTAAAGTTTTACTTTTGACTTCTTTATACATCATCAAAATAAACTGTTATGTATAACTATCGCATGGGTATAATATCAAAGTAATTAAAAAATCAAATTTCTACTATTAACTTAAAATTTAGAAAAATTATAGGGTCAAGTATGAAAGAGGTTTAAACTGTTTAAGAAAGCTTCTACAATACTCCAAAACTATTTTCAATTATGAAAAAGTATACCTTTTTTTAAAAAATAAAAATACATAAACGTATATTACTAATTAATTTATGATTATAGGAACATATTTATGTAATCATAAATTAATTGATACGAAAAAAAAAAGTATTCTTTAGCAAATTGCGTGTTATCATCATCTAATTTCAAGTATAACAACATTTTTATCGGCCGGATGCAAAGCTCCATTTCCTGTACAATAACGGATAGCTGTCGATGTTAAGAATTCATTGTAATACTTGATCTCAGTCTACATTCTTCTCGTGCGAATAAAATGAGGAGGAAAACAAAACATGTTGTGATAAGATTCCATATAAATTTGTTTTGAATTCAGAACAGGAGATACAAACATTAATCCGTTCTAAAAAACCCTATTCATTGCAGTATATTGCATAAATACAGCCACCGACTTTAACTATGTCATTTTATTTGTCACCCACAAAGACTGCTTTCTTTTTTTAATTAAGTAATTAAAAGTTCAGAAACGCTACCATCGCTTTTTGATAGCGTCGCGGTATCTCAAACAGGACTAAAAGCGTTCCCATTTAGTTGTCTGTCTCCACTTTTCAGTCACGGCCACATCATAAATTACCATTGACCTCCTAATTGGAAAATGGCTTCTTACCCATTAACTTGTTCATTAATCTCTGAACAGGCTTTTAGCGAGGACACTTGCTTTAAGAGTCATTGATTTTAGTATGTGCGTGATCATTTCGCTTTGACTTCAAATACTACTATAAGATATATACTTTAAAATAAACAAGCATACCTTATGACCTGTTATGTCAGATTTAACTTCTTTTTTCAGAGTTATAGGAACTACTATTTCCCGATGTATTCAATCAAGGTTACCAAGTGAACACTAGAATTTTATTTTTTAAGAAAATTAATTTGTAAAGTATCAGTCTATCAGTTTAATTACAATAGTTTTTCAATTTCATGTAAAGCAAATATTTTATTATAAAATCGTGATATACAAAAATAAAACTGTTGTATTCTTCTGACAATCCTGTATACAGTATCAAAAAGGAGTTTAAACATTTAAAGCATGTTGAATTAAATTAAAAACTTAGAATGGATCATCGTATGAATAGATTTGTGGAAAAAATATAAACACTATTTACTATTTCTGCTGATAAACATTGGATCGATAATAAATTGGTGCTGAACATTCACTTTAAAGCTGTGTTAAATTGAAATTCAAACTAATTTTCAATTTTCAAGAAATGTAAAAAAAAAAAAATCATAAACTATGTTTACTCAATGGAGACAAATTATGTCCAGACACCAAAATTTCGAATATTAATTGATAAAAAACTTGTCTCCATAATTTAATGTGACTTTAATATATTTTATTTAATAATTTAATAAATTCTTAGCCTATCGAGTAGACTTTTTGTGTAAAATAGGTATAAACATACTACTTTTAAGACCAAACATAATTTTTTTTACGATAGCATAGTTTTCAAGTTTCCCGATTTCGGCGAAAGACTTTATATCAGAAATGTTCTACAGCAATTTTCACTTTATTTAATCACAGAAAAATAATAGGCATATCTCTATTAAAAAATACTGATAATAAATCTGATTTAAAATTTCAAAATATTGGCAAGTATGCAATAGTAATTTTAACATTTTTATATAGTAAAATATGAAATTACAATTAGGAATTAAAAGGTAAATAATGATCTATCAAAATTTTTATTACTATCGATTCTTAAATGGTTCTTACATGATGCAAAATTATCCTTATTACAATAATAAAGAAAAATAAAATAAAATAAAAAATAAAACAAGTCCTTCCGGCTTATTCGGAAGGGTAGGTTGATTTCTTTTTTCTAATCAAGCAGCGGTCATTTTGTTTCAAAATGGCGACTACAAATTATAAACGAATTAGTAGAAATATTGATGTAGGCTATCTACATATGGAGTTTTAAGCAAATTGGTTCATAAATACCTTTTTATGTGAATTTAAACTTTTCAAGTGGCCGGCGCTTGGAAACAAGATGGTGGGCCAAGTTGACAAATATATCAAATGCATTTGTGAGATAAGACTACTGTACAAATATAGTTGGAATTAATTCAGAATCTCAGAAGTCATCGTGTTGGAAAATTAAGTGGCTGCCATTTGGATCAAAATGGCAGAGAAAGGTGCTCAATGAACTAATTAATCTAAGATATTGTTGCAAATTTGAAAATAATTCAATTTTTTTGGTAGAAATTCTTTCAAAGAGGCTTAGTAAGTTGATTAAATGTTAATTTTTTGCATTTCTAGTTCTTTTTAACGTTAAAATAACCTAATTTCCCCTTAAAAACGCATTAAAAAGCTCCAATATGGCAGGTAATGGATTTGGCGCCAAATTTGGCGACTTTTCCACTTGGCGACTTATTGGCGATTTTTGGCGAGAAAATCCATAGTTCATTAATAAATTTCATTGAAACACTTATATAGTCTATGTATACATCAAAATTCAAAAAATTCGGAATACGCTTTTTACAATTTGAAATTGAAATTTCCAAGTGGTCTCCACTTGAAAACAAAATGGTGGAGCAACTTGGTCAAGAAACTCATCCAAGTTATTCATAACACAAGTTAAGACACTGTCCAAATTTGGTTCGATTTGGAGTATTATTTCGGAAGTTACCGTGATTTTAAATTTTCAAGTGGTAGCCTGATTTCAAGTGGCCCCGCTTAACTTAGCATATCCGCCACTTCATTAAAAATGGTGGATACGTTCATTAATAAGCTTCATTGAGACACTTATATAGTCTATGTATACATCAACATTTTTCAGAATACGCTTTTACAATTTGAATTTGAAAATATCAAGTGGTCTCCACTAGAAAACAAAATGGTGGAGCAGCTTGGTTAAGAAACTCATCTAAGGTATCCATAGTACAAGTTAAGACGGTGTCCAAATTTCGTTCCATTTGGAGTATTATTTCGGAAGTTATTGCGATTTAAAATTTTCAAGTGGTAGCCTGATTTCAAGTGGCCCCACTTAAGATATCCACCACTTTATTAAAAATGGCAGATAAATTTCATTAATAAAGTTCATTGAGAACCTTATGTAGTCTAGATTTACAAAAAAATTCAAGCAAATCTTGCTTTAAATACGCTTTTTACAATGTGGGTTAGAAATATTCAAGTGGTTGCCACTTGAAAACAAAAAGTCGGAGCAACTTGGTTAACGAACTCATCCAAGAAACTCATCCAAGATATTCATAATAACACAAGTTAAGACACTGTCCAAATTTGGTTCGATTTGGAATATTATTTCGGAAGTTATCGGGATTTTAAATTTTCAAGTGGTAGCCTGATTTCAAGCGGCCCTGCTTAACTTAAGATATCTGCCACTTTATTAAAAATGGCGGATACGTTCATTAATAAACTTCATTGAGACGCTTATATAGTCTATGTATACTTCAAAATTCAAACGAATTCGGAATACGCTTTTTACAATTTGAATTTGAAAATTTCAAGTGGTCTCCCCTTGAAAACAAAATGGTGGAGCAACTTGGTTAAGAAACTCATCCAAGATATTCATAACACAAGTTAAGACGCTGTCCAAATTTGGTTCGATTTGGAGTATTATTTCAGAAGTTATCATGATTTTAAATTTTCAAGTGGTAGCCTGATTTCAAGTGCCCCCACTTAACTTAAGACATCCGCCACTTTATTAAGTTCATTTAAACCCTTATGTAGTCTAGATTTACATAAAAATTCAAGCAAATCTTGCTTTAAATACGCTTTTTTCAATGTGGGTTAGAAATATTCAAGTGGCTGCCACTTGAAAACAAAAAGTCGGAGCAACTTGGTTAACGAACTCATCCAAGTGGTTCGATTTGGAGTATTATTTCGGGAGTTATCATGATGACAAAATTTTCATTATATATATATATATAGAGAGAGAGAGAGAGGGAGAGAGAGAGATAGATAGATAAACGAAGTGATTGCAATAGGTCGATTTCTAAAGAAATCAACCTAAAAAATCCATGAGGAATAGTTAATTATTATTATTATTTTTTTTTTTTTCTGTTTTTCTTTTTGCCACTCGATGTAAGTACCGGACTGAAAAACTTAAAGAATACTGAAGTGCGCTCTTTATCAAATAGCTGAAAACTAAATTACCGTAAATTTCGGCGTACAGCCCGCAGGTTGGATAAGTCAGTTTTGCCCCAGAAATTTTATTACACAGACAAAGTTATGATTGTTCGAGCTTTTTCTTCGGTAAAATATCATTTTTTCTGTTAAATAAAATTTCTATTGGAGAAAGGACTTATCTAACCTGCGGATTATACACCGGAAATTACGATAATAAGAGACAATTCATAAACATTTGAATTTTGGCTAAAGGGAACATATAAATTTTTATAGTGTCAAAAATTCATAGATATTTCTTTTTTTGAAAAATATTTTAACAATATTAAATAAAAATAGGTGTCATAAATTGTTTTAAAGTCTATTGAGTGCAAAATTTTTTTTATTGTAAGTTGGTCAGTGCACATGTATGTATGTGTAAAGGGGTCTATCCTATGTCCAAAACAAAAAAGAAAGATAGAACCCCGAAATTTACACATATGAGTTTTTAAAGTTTTGGTAAATATTGGAAAACATGAATTAAGATCGAAATTTGGTATATCAAAAACAACTGTAAGGATTTTCATAAAATTTTCTATAAAAACTACATATCAAATATCCTTTTATATTTATTCTTTGGTTACCACAGGAAAGTTGTTAGGCATCATGATTAAGCCGGCCAGTTTTAGGTTTCGGAAAAGCCTGTCTCAAAAAAAAGGCGTTCCCAATTTTATTAACCCTTAAATGCATGGTTTTTTTTATATTTTTACCAAACAATTTTTTTCTTCATGGTCAGGGCTTAAATAAACATGGAAAAATACTTTAAAAAATATTTAACATTTTTTATTGATTATTTCTTGAATGTTTAGGTTTGATACATATATGCATCATCATGCATTTAGCACTGAAATGTAAACCGCATTAAAAAGTCATTTACAATAACATAATTTAAAAAATATTGGCACAAAATACTTAATTATTTATTGTTTTTAAAAAATATTGACTTTAATTGAAATTTTATTGAAACTTAATACTAATTAATCATGTTTAGATTTTATAAAAATTAAAATTTTGATATAAATTTAAATAAAAATGACCTATCAAACATTTTTACATGTACATTTATTGCGAAATTTATGTTGTGTGGAAAATTTTGAAACAATTTCTATCCTTAGTTAAACCTAATGCTACAGCGCTATTTTCACGTCCAATAAATGTTTGGAATTTGGAATTTGGCACTTTACAACGAGTGCGATTTTCATTCGACATGGGAACATGTTCAATTTTATCCTGCCTGACGCAGGTTGAAAGACTGTATGATGCGGTGACTCTCTGTCTTTTCACATTGTAATCATTCTGAAAAAGACTGCTTGGGCTTCCATGCTTAGAAACTGAATATTGAATAATATTTTCTTTACTGTATGATGAATCGTTATCATCATCATTTTTCAGAAATTCAAAATCATCTTCGCCGTCAGATGGCAAATTATCCCTTACTTCCTTTATTTCTTCTGTAGTGAAATATTTTTTTCTCGTTCTTCTACCAAACTGACTCATATGTATAGGATATATATTTAATCAGTTTAATTTTAAACTGAAATTCTATCATACAGATTATTAGTAAAATAATTTAGGAAATTCAAGTTTAAATTGTTGGAAAAAACTATGTAACTCACAGGTATGCTTCAGTTTAAAATGGTTTGAAAACAATTACCCACTGGATTATCAGAAGTAATAATAATAATAACAATTTAATAAAATATTAAACATAATTTATACGTTTCATTACTATATTAAAACCAATGTAACATTTAAAATGAGATAAAGAATACAAAAATTTAAAACTTTAATAAAAATACATTTTAATCAAAAACATTAAAATGCACGACAGACGTTTCGGCTAGAACACTAGCCCTCCTCAGTGTCAAACCTACAAGCATAGCACTTACAAAAATTCATAATACATCATAACAAGATTAAATATTCAGGAGGAATAGCTTTAGCCTCGTTCAAGGCAGAATGTTGCATTTTAGTAAAAGCGCCCTCTAGAAAAATACGGGATTCATATATATTTACATTGGAAGCTAAAATTTTAAAGTTTTCAAAATCAGGAATATGATCACTATTGAGAGAATGGATTACGAGTTTCGATCTTAACATATTCGATATTCTTAACATATTCGATAATTTATTCGATATAAAACAGGAGATTTAAGATCGAAACTGGTAGTCCATTCTCTCAATAGTGATAATATTCCTGATTTTGGAAACTTTAAAATTTTAGCTTCTAATGTAAATATATATGAATCCCGTATTTTTCTAGAGGGCGCTTTTACTAAAATGCAACATTCTGCCTTGAACGAGTTTAAAGCTATTTCTCCTGTCTATTTAATCTTGTTATGATGTATTATGAATTTTTGTAAATGCTGTGCTTGTAAGTTTGACACTGAGGAGGGCTAGTGTTCTAGCCGAAATGTCTGTCGTGCATTTTAATGTTTTTAATTAAAATGTATTTTAAAGTTTTAAATTTTTGTATTCTTTATGCCAATTTAAATGTTACATTGGTTTTAATAATAACAATAATCATAGGAATTTTCCATACAAACAAATAATACGCATATAATTAGAGACACAAAATTAATATTTTATGCTGATAATAAACAATAATGCATGTAAATATCGAATGGGTATTGCTGATAAAAACATTAGCATGAAATAAAAGGTATTACTAAGTCTTATGATTAAAAATCAACTCCAAATTTTAACCTGATTCATATATGCATCAAACTACGATCATAATCATAAATGCATAATGATGCATAAATGAATCAAGCAAAAAAATTGAAATATTTCATTTTAAAAAGTTTCTGTATTTAAATTTTAACATAGAAAAGAAAAATACATACTCTCAGTTACACTGAGAAAAAATTCTGTAACTGACATCTAGAATTTAAATTGGGGCTCTAGAAAAAATAGTTCCATGTCATCCTTATAAATTCTAGTCCTCTTGGAAAGCGAGTTCTAGCAGCCCTTATTATAATTCTAGAGCATTTGCCTATGTTCTCGAGGGCAAAATTATTTAAAAATCTCTGCAAATAAATGAGACTACAAGAGGCGGGTTTCAGCAACTATAATCTTGGTTTATGACCCAATTCTAGAAAATCAAGCGAGAATTTCTTGCAATACAAAAGATTCAGAATATTTGGAATATTCAGAATATTGTTTCATCATCTAGAAATGTGTAAACTAGAAATTCTTAGTAATTTCGTCTATTCAGTTTATTGGTGTGCCTTATGCGCATAGCTCGGAAATCTATATTTCTAGTTAAGGGATTTAGAAAATGGCCACTTATTTATTCTAGAGGAAGGCGGTATATTTTTTTTTTCTCAGTGTATATAGAGTAAAATTTTAAAGTCCCTAATATCGAATTTATGAATTACTCAAAGCTAGATTTATCACTGAAAAAAAAAAATGAATTCTGAACTCTTGGCTGCAGTTTTGAGCCCTTGGCTGTTTGATGCTACCATATACTGGGGAAAAGAACAGTTAAACATTGATATGGATATATTAAGATTAAAATCAGCCCAGTAGACCGCCTGTTTTGTACTACTTTTAATGCTAAAATCAGTAAAAATTGGTATGATTCATATATTCATCACCATGCATTGAAGGGTTAAAACTCGCTGTATAAAATTCCTTTTGAAAATATCGCCTACGTATATATTAGTTGATAACTACAATAATATTTGTAGACGACCTGACAAGTTAGGTACATTTTATGTTTTCTGACCACACTATCTCCATCTTGCATTTATAATATGTGCAGTAGTGAGTAATGCAAGTCGTGTGGTTGTTGGATTATTATTATTATTTAAAATCTTACTACACTGTATGTCAGAAATGAAATATTCCAACCTGGAAATATGATTTTGAGTTTCGTCTATGCGAGCTTTAAAACATTACTTTATAGTAATAGTTTCCTTCGTGCACATCGTCTTTTTCAAATAGCGTACGTAAGAATTATAATTAAAGGTATTTTTATGAATGATAATTTAACTAATAGATGCAAGTAAATTAAATAATAAATTTATTTTTTATTTGTCGAATATTTTTTTTTTTTTTTTTTTTTTTTTTTTTTTTTTGTTAAAAAATGTATAATGATATTCTGTTTACAGATTTACAGTGGTTTGATGAGTTCTTACATTAACTAATTCGTTCATGAATAGAAACAAAAATTAACTTAATTATACTACAGATCTAAAAATAATTATTGAAAAACACAATTTATTCATTAAAGTATAGTAATTATTAGAATTACAAAGTGTTTCAATGAACAACGAAGCGAGAAACAGCATCAGTCTTCAGATCTCGTCTTTCCTTTGGATATGTACGAACACGCTAAGAGAGAAAAAAGAAAGGAATGACTTCTATTACTTCTATTCCCTCAAAAACATAGCTAAAATTTTGAAGGTAGTGGTTATTCGAACGCTTATGTTACTCGAATTTAAATGGAATGAATCATATGAATTATCATCATAAAAACACTATAAATTGCAAAAAACTCTTGTTGCGAATTTTTTGCAATTTATGCTTTTTTTTTTAAAGTTTTTAGTTTGCAATATAAGTCTTCCAGTTTATTTTTACTATCCATCAGAAGTACATTCCTGATCAAAAGTTTAGCAAGATTAGCGAACGGTCAGTTTTTTTTCAATTTAAAAACTTATCTCTCGATGAAATGTTTTAAAACATTGAGTATTATAAGAACTGGGTCTTCCTCATGTTTTTCATTGAAGATTGGCTTAAAATAACATTTAGGGGGGCGGTAACAAATTGAGCAAAATCAATAATTTTTTCTTTTTATCACCTGTATCGTTTCGTGAACGAAATGATCTGTAACATTAGGATATGTTAATGTAGACTCAGTACAATTTGTTGATGAATTTGTGTGACGATAGTATATTAAATAACGGAGATATAAGCATTTATTTTAAAACTTAAAAAAAAAAAAAGAAAATCAGCACATTTTTTATATATTTTTTAAATGAGTTTTAAACGAAAATTATTCCCACTTTCAGCAGAGATGCCAACAATTTAATTTATTCCGGAGCATTTTTAGCCTCGCCTTTAATACATACTACTTATTTTTAACAGTATTTTTTTCTTAATTTATCGTAGTTATATATTGGAGTAAGATATTCTATGAATAAAGTAGTGAGAAATAAAGGCGGGGCTAAAAATGCTCCTGAATAAATTAAAATGTTGGCAACTATACTTTCAGATAAATTGAAAAAACACTTTTAACACACACGCGCGAAAGATTGAATTTTTTTTTATTTCATAGGTTTAAAGCTAGATATATTGGGCATCTTTTATCAAGAGTTCATTTGAATAGAGCAAAAATTAAACAAATTGCCGGCAAAAGAACGAGCTAGATTTTAGGTATTTTCCAAGATTTGGAATTAAATGAGAGGTTTTTTACATGCCGCGTAATTAATTTGAAGATCCAATTATTTCAACCATGCTCCAAAAGTACTTTTAGGGAAAAAAAAAATCCTTAAAAGCTTGTAACTCTAATATATTTTTGTTTATTTACTAAGATTTGTGAAATCAGAAAGGGTTTTTCACAAAAAAAGAACTTCTGCAAAGTGGATGAAATGCATGCCAATGTCTTATTAAACCTCTCTGTCAGTTCATGAGTTTGCGGATAATAGTTGGTCATTAAAAGATAAAATGTCTGGCTTAATTCATAGATTTATTTTACAATATTATATATAAAAAAAAAACGCTCTCGATTGCTTATTTCTCTCGCTATTATTTTTTCAACCTTAAATTTAGCAATTTAGGTAGCTTCAGCAGTTAGTAATACATTTGTAATTGTGAATTTCATCACACAATCGATACAAACACTTATAAATCTGTTGTTGTTTCAAATTACAGGAAAGGATCCAGGTAGGTCTATTCCGATTTCAACAAATGGTTCTTCAGCAAATTTTATCGTTTGTAATTGAACTGGAACTTTTCTTCTTTGAGATAAAAGGCAGTATGACATATATCGACGTACACTCTCACTTAGTTCTGGCCAACAGTATTTCTACCTTATCCTGTCGTATGTTTTGGTAAATCCGAGATGACTGGTGGCTAGGACATCATGAAAACTCCTTGGAATATTACGGTGGAGTTTTTTCCGTACCATTAAAACCTACACATGTCCCATAGGATTGTAGTTTCTTTTGTGCAGTATCCTGTTTGCAAGAAATAGAATTTTATCTCTGTCTAAATCTCAACCACTTCTACTTCAAGAGGTTTCTTCGAAAGTGAATCAGCACCAAAATGTTTGCGTCTGCTCTTGTATACAAGTTTGATGACGTTTTTTTGCAATCTGAAAGCGAGTCTTCCAGAGTGGTCTTTCACATCGGCCAGCAAACACAATGAGTAATGTTCCGTTACGGTGGTGAGGGGTTTTCCGAAGATTTAGAGTCTAAATCTACTGATCTCCCAGATAACAGCAAGGCTCTCTTTTTCTGTTGTAGAATATTTCTTTTTTCAGATGCAATCAGGGACCTGGATGAAAAGGCTATTAGTCTAATCTTATCAGTTTGGACCTGCACTAATACTGCATCGATGCTGTAATCACAAGCGTCTGACGTATCTCCGTTTCTGCGTTTGGAAGAAAATGCCACATAAAAAGACTACTTCTAACTAGAGTGAGAGTAGTCTTTTGAGAGTAGTAAAAGATTTTACCTCTGAAGTGATCCACGAGATTCCATGTTGATTTACTAAGTGCCTCAATATCACCAGTATCTTATTGCAGAATGCACATTTGTTGAGTTAAGCGTCAGTCATGTATCTTGAACACATTATAAAACTTTTCTCAAATATTCTTGGTGTTCTCAGAAATTCGTTTCATATATTGTGATGGCATCTAGATAGCAAAGGCAGATATTCCATTTAAAGACTCGTAATACCATGTCCATCATTCGTTCGAAAATAGCTGGTTCTTTGCGCAATCCCAATGGTAGGTTTGAAGATGATAAATATTATCTTGTGTCCGGCCTTTTCTCTTTCATCGGCTTCTATATTCCAGTAGCCGGATTTTAAATCCATCAAATAAAACATTTTTGCAACGTTAAAGCACTTAAATTCATCAGCGATACGTAGTAGAGGGTAAACATTCTTTTTTTCATCGCTTTATTCAAATTTCTCTAGTCGACATGAAAACACCATTCACCGTTTTTCTTCTTCACAAGTACAACTCAAGATGACCACAGACTATCTGATGGCTGTATCACACGTTTTTATTTTTAGCATTTTTTGTACTTCTTCTGATTGTAGCACTGTCACCTGACTCTATTTTAGGCTTTACATTATTCCATGTTAATTTTTTCTTTTTCCCATTAAAGTAAAAATTTGTCATGGAATTCTTCCAGCAGATTTAATAATGGTTTCCTACAGTAGCTGACAGTTTAGGATAGAAATTTCCTCTGAGTTTTTCAAGAGTTAGTTGTTTTCTAGATTTCAACCTTTTATAACCTCTTTTGTAATTATCAGTTGACAAACTAATCGCGTTATTTGATTTTGTTTTTAAGCAGACTGTTTTCAGTTCTTTTGATACTATCTGAGTTCCACATGATCAGTTCCTTAAACGGGTACTTTTCAATAGCCGTTCTTAAAAGAAATAAGTGAAGCTTGTACTTGCCTTTCATACCTGAGAGTTTCATTTCAGATAATCATAGCTTGATCTGATTTTAGAATGACTGCTTCAAAGCACATATTTGCGACAAATAAAGGTATTTGTTTGGCCCAAGATCCTATACATTCTACAAGATTGTCTGGAAGGTTTTCTGCAAGCTAAAACTCTTCATTTTCACAATTTATAAAGGCATCGGTGTCATGGAAAAAACGATTTCTATGCATCGTTTTGTGGGTATAATTCCAGAACACCAGGAATTCAAATAGTTTCGCAGTTCCCTTTAAATTTACTTTCAACACACAAATTGCACAAGGGCTTTCCGCATGCAGTTTTAAATATTAATCCACTTTAAAAAAATATAAGCGCATTTAATGTCGTGTGTAATTCCTCAAATATGACAGAATATTCGACATCTGGATCAACAAGAACTTTCACTCGTTGTCCATTTACTGTAACATAAGTGGTGTTCTTTTTCGCCTTAGATGTAGTGTATGTAGGAGAACTTTCTTCAGTTGCGGCCGCACTTAATCCAAAAATCGCCTAAGTTAGTTTTACTTATCAAGACGGTGAGGAGAACGACTGGTGCGGCGCACAGATGATTGTGATTGCCAATAGTGGAAGGAGCTGCGAAGATATGTTGAATTGCTTCTAAAATTATTAGAGCTGGTCAATGCATAGATTTCATCAAAACTGTATAGAGATTCATAGAGTGTATCTTCTCTAGATTTAGCCGTTCTAGAATTTCTTTCATCAGCAAAATTTTGTCATAAATATTTTCAGGAATTCAGCACGTGTCCTGGACGTCCGTAACAAATTGGTAAATTACTGGTTGTACTCCACAGGTAAGTCTTACATTGAGGAATAGTGCTCTTCCTGTCTCCGCATCTTGGTTGAGGCTTAAAAGAGACTGATTTTCAAGGAGTGGTATTGCGTCTCCTTATTACTGAGGGTGTTGACAGAGCCTCCATGACCTCCTCCTGGACCTTTGAGGCAATGCCCATTGAAGATTCAAGTTCAGTGTCTCAGAAACTTCGATTTTCTAGCAACACTTTTTCAATATCTTCTGTCATAATGGAACATAAGTAATGGAGCATAATAGCTCTGTCATAATATCTTTCAATATCTTCTGTCAAGGGTTTCATGTCATCAATGTCCTTTTCGGCCCGATACAATAGAGACATTATTGAGTTATGGAATCTTTGTCGGTTGATACGCATTCGTCAAAGACTTTTTTAATTTGACGGCAACGTTTTAAGATAGCATGTACTGTCTGAAAATCATGCACCAGTAGAATAAGGTACAAGTCTTCTGCAATACCCTTCATGAGGTCAACTACTTTTTCGTCTTCTACCATAGATTAACTTTTCGGCACAGTGAGAGTACGTATTACATGCCTTACTCAGACGTCTCGCCAGCTTGTTGTAAACGAGTAAACACGAGTCTCTCAGCTTGTTCCCTCAGCCAGCGCGTTATTTCCAAATGTTTTCTTAAAATTATTCTGGAATACAGACCGACTATTAACTATGTTGACATTGTTATCAAGCATTGTATGACTATTTCGGCGAGGTAGAAGATCACGTTCGCTAAAAATATTTGTTAATCCATTAATGGACATTCTCATTAAATGGACATTCTCATTCCGAGATGAGTAATTTTGTTTCTAGAAGGAAAACATAGCATGTTTTCTTTTTAGAAACAAAATTACTCATTTATGAACAATTATTCGTTTATTTTTTATGTCTCATTTATGAAATGGTGCACATTTTCAAATTATTATCTTCACTTCATAATTTATTATAAATATGCTGAACTAAAAGAATTTCTTTAATAGAATGTCTAAAAGTTTAAACAGAATGAGTTCAAAAACAAAATATATTCCCTCAGATCTCCAGAACTATATTTCATGGCAATTTCATTCTGGTTTGCGAAAGAGCACATCATTGTTAATCTAAGTTTGGGATATTGGTATTCACTATGGTCGATGACAACTTTTAAGAATGTTAATATACTCAAAAATAAGTACATCGTATTTTTAAATTTGAGTGTATTTGTTTCGGAGCTATTTTTAGTATGTGAAGTACTCAAATTTGATACAATTTTGCTCATTTTTGGATATTTCTGCTTCTTTATTTTCTTCAGTGTGGTGACTAGTTGAAAGTTCTTCAGGTATCTACTAGCATCTCGTTGATAGCCTTTGGACAAGTTGCACATATTTCTGGGCCGCTGGTAAGTCAGGATTGGTTCTGGGACAATTTTGGGCTTTTGCCGCATCCTTCTAGTATCATTCTTGAACGTATGCTTGGATTGGGAAAGTCTTAGAACTCAGGATATAATCCTTGAAATTGTTTCCTTCTGCGTCACTCTTCCATGGTATGTTCTTATTTTCCGGCGCCTCCACCAAATTGTCGCTTAGATTAGATAAGTGCTGAGTTAACCAACTGTTTGAATGGAATAACTGAAGGCGAAAGGAGATAGAGAAAGTTAAGCTCAACTCGAGATTTTATTCATATGAACTAAAAGCTACATGAACATATATACAATTAATGAAATTACTCGAACAAAACATTCCAGAATCCGAAGGTTCTAAAAAATAAATAATTAAAAACATAATAATAAGGTTAATGAAAGAATGAGAAAGAAATATAATGGAAAATTAAACAAAAATCATTTTTAGGGAACTTTCTTTATTTGGATCTCGAAGTCATAGTCTTTAATTTCGTAACACGATACTTTACCTCGGAGCCAGTGCTCCTACAAACATGAACAACAAGTTTTAATGCATTTACAGCTACTATAGAAAAAAACTGTCTTGAAGGCCAAAATGGAGTTGCTTCAGTAAGAAAACAAAAAGGTAGAAGAGGTTGTGAAATTCTCTGTCGTAACTTATAGATATAGAATCCTCTAAAACATGATCGCAGACCTCTGCCAACCGTTAAGGACCATGTATACACTATCGACTCTATAGCAGCAAGGGCGGGTTCTATTCAACACGCCCCTTTATAGCAAATCAGAGACCATTAAGATCTTCTCCCAAGAAGGAACTACCACCAGAGCAGCAAGAGTCAAAATACTGAGAAGATGAACAATTTATGGTGTTTATAATGTAGTTTCGTCACACAGATTTACGTCCTGTGTATGATCCTCATAGACAGGGCTAATGCATAGAAAGTAATGAAATTAATTAAAAAGGTTAAGGTAAGTTTTAATTTAAAAGAGAAGGGCACATATATCCGATCAAGGCCAACTTTCTATGCGAGGCTCCTAGGCATGTGTGGTGTGCCCTCTGTGTGTGTGTGTGTTTCTCTAAGAGGTCCAAGCATATATTCATGCGAGTTTCGGTAAAAACCACGGAAAACTCTGAGTGGATAGAGCGAGCAGCGTACTTAGATTCAAACCTGGCTTATCCATTGAGCTCCGGCTTATCCCGTCTATCTACTACGCGAGCAGAATGTCTCGAGTGATAAGGAAGGACTAGGCTTGAAGAAGCAAGGAAATTAGATAATTTGAAAGCATTTTATCAGCACTAATCTACCAAAGCTTTTCACCTATTTATTTTGTTTTTAAAAATTTTAGCAATATTCTCGGAAATGAAGATATATTATTTAAAAAAGATTAAAAGAAAATTCACTTTCTTAAAATGATAAAATTTGAATTTTCTATAAAAAGGGAAATTTATTTTTTAGTGTACGAGTATTGAATTAGTTTTTTTTTTTTGTTTTTAAATCCCTTTTTTCTATTCTTTCTTTTTTTTTTTTAAGAATGGTTGGTTGGTTGGGTGTGTCGCACTAGTGTTGCGCAATGGGCAATAAGCAACGGTTTGGGACTCACCTCTAGAGATGATCTGGAGACATGCCATCACAATTTTGATCCTTCACAGAAGGGATGGCTCTCCCGCTTCGGTGCACCAGTCACCATTAGTGTGCACGACGGTCTTTGGCCGGCTCGAATCAATCTTCCAATTAAGAGCCCGGTGCTCTACCTACTGGGCTACCGCGGCCCTTTTAAAGAATGATATTAGATTTAAAAATTTGCATAAATAAAGGATATAAAGAAAACTTTTATTCTATTCTTTAGGGGTAACTACATGGTTGATTTTGATTGATTAAAATTAGGAATGACCTTAAAAATCTATTAAAAATAAAGCGGGGGCCACAAGTCTCTGAAACATTTTAAACTTTAATATAAAATTCCATAATTGGCGCTCGAAAGGGCGATTTGTATTGCTTTTTACAAAACTCTTCTTTCAAGCAAATAAAATGACAGTTGCAAATTTTGCTTATAGATGGCGCTGTGCCTTAAAAATAGCAAGAAAAACATTAAAAGTTCAAAGCAAGCAATTAAAGAGCAATTATTTTGTGAAATTTAATACAGTTTCTCAATGTGCGTGCTCTTTATAGCGGGAACCATATCCAAACGATATTCCAATTTAATCCATATATTCGCTATACTGTCAAAAAAGACTCCTGGCAGCAAAGAGGACCTTTTTTTTTTACAGTGTAGCACTGATCGTGGCAGAGACTCTGTTCCATGTTTTATTTGAGCCTTCAATACTTTAATGTCAATCATAAAAGAAGCATATCCTTTGTCCTTCAATTAGTCCCTCAAGAAGAAATCAAATCTGCAGGTCGAGGTAGCCATACACTGTAAAAAATAACTGTAGTGTTTACAGCAGAATGGGCTAGTAATATGGGTGCCAGCACGTTCTGCTGGTAAAGCGAAGTAATTTACAGCAGAAACAACTGTAAAATAGTCTCTCTTTATACAGATGTTTCCGCTGTAAATTGCATTATTTAACAGCGGAATGTGCTGGCCATATGGGTGCCAGCACATTTTGCTGTAAAAACTACCGTTATTTTTTACAGTGTAGTAAAACTATAAGAATCGATATAAAAGTAAAACAAATTTAGAAATAGCGACATCTAAGGAAATTTTTGTAACTATTTTTTTATTTCCCCAAAACCAACTTTTTCATCTTAATAAGCTCTGCAATTTAGACTTACATCATTTTTCCACTTACTTGATTTGATATTAAAGTTTAAAACGTGTCAGGGATTTTTGGCCCACCCTGTATTACACTAAAATATATTAAATGGCTTAACCCTTTGCGGCGCAAGACAATTCGGATTATTTAAATTATACTGCCACCGGAATTCATGAACTAAATTAAACTAAAAGAAATTTTAAATTTAAAGCTTAAAAAAACCGGCCTTTTCTGCTATGTTATAAACGTAAGTTTTTGCTAAAAAATTTCCGGAATGAACTTTTGCAGCTGGTAGGTGGTATAAAATATATACCACCGCCCCTGAAAGGGTTAATATTTATTCTTAAATCATTTTTTGTAAGATTTTGAAGGAAAGTATTTGAGCTTTATCTTTAAAATTAAGTATACCTAGAGAAAGATTATGTTAAAAATTTCTCCTTCAGTGAATTATCCATTAACTTCAGCTGGAGTAATTATTTGGTTTATTGTCATCAATAAGTAAACAGTTAAAAAAATACATTTAAATTTTTTATTCTCATCAGAATTTGCATTTTTAAAATGGATATATATATATACAATGGCATCAGTTGTGTTTTTATTACTTTCAATTTTCGTAATTATTTTTTTATTTAATATGTTTTTACACATTCATATATTTTGAGGAAATAATTCATTCTATTAAGTCTTTCGACACTTGCTGCATTAAAATTAATTAAATATGTTTCATAAGTCTTCAAACCATCAAATGTGCTGTATTCAGTTAACCTCTTGTGGTCAGGAATCAACGTACTTTGGATTCACAGCTGCTGAATGGTATCAGTCATGTCCTTAAACTAATTGATAAAGTTGAACGTGTTTTACCACCTACTGTACCTACTTACAACGAAAAGTAAGTGACCCTTAGGTAATTCTTAACATGTGATTTCTTTTTGTTTTCGTTGTCTCTCAGAAACTAAGTTTTATGTTTATTCGCTCACTCTGTGATACCTCAAATATTCTGAAAAGGTTGATCAAAGGACGAGTCTGGAGGCAGCTTCCGAAGTATTTGCCCACGTTCAAGGGGCGGGTGCCCTCAGAAGGGCGGAGGTAAGTCCACGTGATGAGCCTGCAATAGAGGGGAGAATTAGCAGTTGCCACCTTTACCCTTTTATCCCTGCACATCCACACCCAATTCGGTTTACTCTTTTTCCCATGCATCCAAGAATTGTGATCGAAGATCGGGGGCTTCCCTCAAATTGTGAAAATAGCTTCTTCACATCTGAGAAATTTTGGTATCATAGAACTGACCACATCACTCACTGAACCCTTCAGCATAGCTTGATTGCTAAGCACTGATATATAGCTGATGATAGCTCTTTAACACATTTTAAGATACATTTTATATTATGTTTTT
The DNA here is from genome assembly GCA_963930645.1 of Salticus scenicus. Classification (NCBI taxonomy): domain Eukaryota; kingdom Metazoa; phylum Arthropoda; class Arachnida; order Araneae; family Salticidae; genus Salticus; species Salticus scenicus. The sequence continues at coordinate 306,104,045 of OZ005651.1, read as the reverse complement.
AAATATTTATACGAATTATTCCCATCAAAGGCAATTATGTATTATTATTGATATAAATATATTTATGTATTGTTTTATGTGTACACAGGGCGTGGGGATATTATTTGAAAAGTATTCAACAAGGATTTGTTTAAATAACGAATTTTTTTTAACATGCCAATTTGTGAGTATTTAAAAAAAAAAAAAAAAAAAAAAAAAAAAAAAAAAAAACGGATTTCTAGAGTAATTAAAATTTATATGAAAAAATATCTTTTTAAATTAAATGTGATTATATGAGTTCTCAACAACCTTATGCTAGTGTCCGACCATAAAATCTTGCTCTTTCCCGATCACATTGCTTAAAAAATAAAGGGTAACTGTAAAAAAATGCTTTTTTAAAATTAAAATAATGCAAAGAAGACATAATTTGTTTAGTTTAAAATTTCGGATATTGAATACAGATTGTATTTAATTTTTTGATACGTCATTTTTAAGCGTTTCAGAACGAAAATATCGCTGGGCGAGAAATAGAGAGCGAAATCTAAGCCTGTAATTTTAACGGAAGCCAGAAAGTTGTAAACAATAAATCTATTTGATAATCATTCTTTACTACGTGACATGTTTTTAGTTTTTGCTGCTTTACTCTTATCCACGCTTCATAATACTATATTTAATCAAAATATTAACCAAGAATTTATAAAACTACTTACATCACTTCTATACTTCATTAAACCCATAACAATAAATCTAGACTATTAAATATGATTAAAATTCATTTGTATTTAAAATTACTAATTTTTTAGACCTTCCACAATGCATTTAGATCTTTTGGGGCTATAGTAACCTGGTCGATAGAACACCGAGCTCGTAATTGGAAGATTGTGGGTTCGATCCTCGACCGTTATGTACGTGAATAGTTACTGGTGCTCGTAAAATCCGTCGTGGACACAACGTCCTCTATGTTCCCATTTCAAATTATACCTCTGGGGGGTCATCAAAGCGGAGGAGCCATCTCTTCCATGGAGGGTCAAAATTGTGATGACACGTTTCCGGACCACCTTTAGGGTTGAGTCTCAGACTGTCGCGAATTTCTCATAGTTTAGCAGAATTATAGCCATATAAGAAGAATCGGATCTTAGCTTTACATTATTAGCACTTGTGCTCATTTCAGAGTCGCCAAAATTTTTAATTTATTCCGGAGCATTGTTAGTGTCTTTTATTTTTATATCACGTTTTTCAAGAGTGATTTGTTTTTCTTATTTAAACATTGTTACACATTGGAGAAAATTACTGTACAAAAAAGGCGGTGTGAAAAAATGAGGGTGCTAATAATGCTCCGCAGTAAATTAGAAATGTTGGCAACGCTGTCATTTCATAAATATTTGTTAAAAAAATATTCTCTTAATTAAAAAAATACATATATATTTTAATAATTTATTTATAAAGTTACAAATAATTAAATCCAATTTAAGTGATAAAATATGTTATATGACACGTTAATATTTTTATTTATTTATTTGATTTAACTATGAAATGTTTTTAAGATCTTGAATATGTACAATATTTATTAATTAAGCATTAATAACTATTCCCGGAATGTAATCTAAAAGGTTAAAAATAATTCCCTAAATGAATATTTTCACATAAAATATTTTTTTTTCTTTTTAAAATACCTTTCTTTATCACGATTAAAAATAATAATAATAATAATAATAATAAATGGGCACATAAATTTATTTTTTCCCAACCTTTGTAGATATATTCTATTAATACACGAATTTTAATGGTCATTTTTCAGGTCAAAAAGTAAATAAGGGAAAGACCCCGGGCTGTGGCTTGGACTACGCCCCGGAACTTCAAGGTTCGAGCAGATCAAAGGTGAAGAGCTTTTTTCGTGTGCTATTTGTCAAAGCGAGCAGATAAGGGCGGGTGTGGCCATCCAGGTGCTTCAAGGGACTAGTAATTAAGAATCATGAATAAACATCAAGGTTGGTTGAAACATATTACACCTGGTAATATTGGATACAAATTTTTCACGCTACCTAATGTAGCTAATGATACATCAAAATAAACCTGCTATATATGTAATATTTCCTTCAGGTATCACTTAAAATTATTATGCTCTAATTTTCAGCTTAAAAACAATAACTTCAGGCTAATTTCCCATTAAATGACGTATAAATACTGAAGTGAATCAAATCGAAAAAATAACTTTGAACAAATGTGACGAACAATTATTAAGGTCAGGTTTAAATGCAAAATCGTTGAATTAAATTTTACTTAAATACAATAAGTCTTTTGTAATTGATTATTGGTCAATTTTGATCATATTTCTGAAGAGATATTCAGGCAAGAAAAATATTTTGGCGACAAATTGGCAAGAAAATTTGTTATATTTATTGGTTAGTGAAGAAACTGCCTATGTGGTACCTTAATATTTAGCGCGAAAGCATTCAGTTAACTCTTTGCGGCGCAAGACAATTCAGATTATTTAAATTATACTGCCACCGGAATTCATGAACTAAATTAAACTAAAAGAAATTTTAAATTTTAAGGTTAAAAAAACCGGCCTTTTCTGCTATGTTATAAACGTAAGTTTTTGCTAAAAAATTTCCGGGATGAATTTTTGCAGCTGGTAGGCGGTATAAAATATATACCACCGCCCCTGAAAGGGTTAACAGGTGCTGGATTTGAATCCTAGTTCAAGCATGGACATTCGTAGTGATTCTGAGTAAAATTTAATCAGTAGGTTCGTGTAGTCAGTAGGCCTTTGTTTCTAAAATATGACAAAAGTATCGAGTGACGAATTAAAAACTAAAACAAACCTAATGAGGAAACTAGAAGACGGCTTCGGGGACATTTTTCCTGCAGCTATAAGATGTTAGCCCTGAACGCTATCTATTTTATCCCTCTCAAAGAAGCTGGAAAGTTCATTCCCATGGAAAGTTAGCACTGAGACATATTTAAGGAAAATATATATCCTCTCTCTCTATATATATATTATATATAGAGAAAACTTTGAACATCTCCAATGAATATATCTCGCTGTTATCATATTCCTGAACTTCAATCTCAAATTCTTTATAATATGATTACCATCTTAAACAGAAGGCGTAATGAAATCACAAGATGCAGGAAACATACAATTTACATTAAATTTTTTAAAAATAAAGTTTTACTTTAATCAGTTATTTCTTACTCACTTAACTCTAGCAGGGCTCGGCGCTGTTACTTTTTTGAAAAGCCCTATTTATATAAAAAGCAATATTCATCTTATTTAATCGACGAAAAATACTACAAACGGTTTTTAAATATTTTTATTAAAAAATGTATTAAAAGAGATGCTTGCTCTAAGGGCATACTTGCCAACATCCTAATTAATATTCCGTAGTGGTGTTAGTCCCGCCCTTTTTTTCACACCAGTAAATTTTTAGAGTAATATTACCCAAATGCAATTATGATTAAATAAGAAGAAAAATACTCTAAAAGGATACTGGTGTGGAAAAGAAGGCGGGGCTAACAATACTACGGAATATTAATTAGCATGTTGGCAAGTATGTCTAAGGGTTACAAAATTTTCTTTTGATTAGCCTGTTCTTTTTCCCCAATATTCTAAATGTAACCTCTCACATTAATATCTATATCCCTTAAATGACCAGCGATTGATTACCACCAAATTATTATTGATTGTTTTGGAACAGTTCATTTTAATGAAAGAAGAAAATAAAAATAGCTTCCAATGACTAATTTTTACTAATCTATAACTACTAACATCACTTCTTTACAATAAAATTTACTCTGATGTGATTAAAAAATTCAAAATAATAGTATAAAAATCAAACAGATTTTATTAAACACGAATTTTCGAATGCTCTATTTACATTAATAATAAAAAATCGAGCTCTGATACCATTCCTGCTTATTTTTATGCAAAATGACCTCCTGAATCTGAATATTACCCCCATTTTGCCCCATCAGCCGACGTCACCTTTTCCCCCAATTTTTTATCACTCTTCGGTAATTTTATGGCCATGAATTTGATTTAGAGAATGGAAAATGATTATTTTAACTCTTAAACAAATAAATAAATATAAAAAAAATAATGTATAATAAGTGATAATAATAATTGATTCATAAATATAATAAATGTAACTTATAATTTCTCTGTGGCAAATCCCCTCCCCCCCCCCCCCCTCCGTAAATCTTCCCTTTGCTGTAAATTTTCATGTTATAGAATTCTTCACCTCTTTAGGCCGCCAGAATATATTTAACAGTTAAAATATTTATTTTCTCCACTATGAATCAAACTTATAGCCATATAATTACCGAAAAGTGGTAAAAATAGGAGTGGGGGTAACCAAAAAATGGTGGGTGATAGAGCAAAATGTCCTTCATATTCGGATTCAGGAGGTCATTTTACATAAGAATTTGCAAAAATGGTGTTGTGTGCAATTTTCATGTCAAGCAGTGTTATGGGTTCTGCATTAAATTTTTCGATCATTGTTAAGTGAGATTTGTTAAAGTATTTTTCTAGCAATAATAGCGTTTTAATGGGGAAGAATTACATTGCCTAACATTCCATAATCGTAGTTTTTATACAAATCTTTTAAAAGCTAAACTTTTCCTTTGACTATAGTAAAGAATAACATAGATTGTACAAATTCTCATTCTTTTTTCCTGGTATGTTCGTGTTTTACATGTGAATAAAAGACTCCCTTCACTGTAAATGTTTCAACGTTTTTCTTTATAATGTACCTTATGTTTGTGAAAATGATTTTTCACAAAAATAGTCTCATCTGTTCTCGTTATACGTTAGAGAAAATACTGTAAAATGACCTAGTTTAATTATGACGTATACGCATCATAACGTTATCCGTTAACTAAAAAAAGAGATTTGTTGATGAAAGAGAGTTGATTCAGAGTTGAAAGTCGAATGATAACGAAAGCTTAAATAGAAAGAATTTAAATATCGGAGAAATTTCATCACAGAATTATGTGCTATTTAATTAAATTTTGAAAATAAATTTTTCAATTTCAGAAAACTAACATCTGAAAAAGACATTTTAAATTTAAACTATTTAAAAAAACCTATATAATTTGAACATTTTTATTGTTTCAGAAAATTTTATTATGCTTAAAAAAGGTGTTTTAAATTAAAAAATAAATATTGTCGGTGCATTGGCAATATATCGGTAAACGATGTCAGTGTTCCGTTGAAAGAAAAAAAAAATTCAAAACTCTATTAGGTGATGAGTAATCGTGTAATGAATTTTCCCCATAAGGAAATATGGGATTATACTGTCTGTGCGGATCGCTGATGCATCCCCCCGAAGGAAAGGTGTTATTGATTTTTTGATGGATGACGCTACCGACTCCCATCTATGTTCATATTACGAAGTTTACATTCGTTGAAAAAATATCGAAAATATTTTTTGAAAGAATTTGTGAACGTTTCGAAAAGAAAACATTTGTTCAACATTTGTAAGTGCTAGATTAACCGTTCTTTTATAAATACTTCAAATTAAAAAAATAGATTTTATATACATAAAGTTCTAACGGGGAAAGTTGAATTAAAGAATATATATTAGGTGATCTTGTCAGTTAAACACGGCTGCCAACATTTTGATTTTTTAAATAAGGTTTATCATCAGTATTTTTAAGTAGCAATATTTATTTTCTTCGATCGACCCTTTATCTACTGCATTATAAAACAGACAAAATTTGTATTTGAAACATATATTGTATATTTTTTGATACTTAAGAGTATTATTTAAAGATATATTCAATAAAAATTATGCATATTACTTCACAATAGTAATAAATGAGGATTTTGTCAGGTAGTACTTTAGTGTACCACTAGTACATAGAGGTCGAAAAAGATATTCCAATCTTAACCCTTTGCGGCTCAAAGTAATTCGGATCATATAAATTACACTGCCACCGGAATTCACGAACAAAATTAAATTAAAATAAATTTTAAATTTTAAATTTTAAGTGTAAAAAAAACGGCCTTTTCTGCTACGTTATAAACGTAAATTCTTGCTAAAAATTTTCCGGGATGAGTTTTTGCAGCTGGAGCTTAATAATTGCGACCTTGCAGCGAGGACAACGCGCCCCAAAGGGTTAAAAAAGTATTCATATTTTTTCTAAGATTGATACCATACAGCCACTCATATCCATTAGGCATCTAAATTACATGCAAATGATCCATAAAAGGTACAAAATATTTAATAAATGTCCATTAAAAGTCCTGGATACCCTGTGCTAATTATAAATATCTATTAGATGTTTAAATATAGACGAAATTCAGGCGTGCCTTTTTCGATGTCTAATAGATATAACATGTTAGATCAAAACATGATTTAGATATTCCAATACCTATTAGTTTTAACAAGTCCAATTATCGGATATTTGAAGATTTATCGGATATGTAACAGACATCTAATGAATGTAAAAAAGAGTGACATTTGTCGTGCTGTCTAGATATCTGTAGGATATTTATAGAAGTTAATGGATAATTTTTTAACTTTTATACGTGTTCATAGATGTCTTATGGATGTAAGTGGCTGTGTAGGATGAGAGATTCTTGAAGTAATAGGATTTAATTATAGCACATATGAAGATCTTGAAAAATACCAAGCAAAAACAGCGACAGCTCTGTATCAAATCCTTTCTGGAGCAAAAACGGCCACGTATATCGTCTAGTGCTTTGTAATGACATTAAAGTAAGGTATATATTAATTATTGCATATATGAAGATCTTGAAAAATACCAAGCAAAAACAGCGACAGCGCTGTATCAAATCCTTTCCGGAGAAAAAACGGCCACGTATATCGTCTAGTGCTTTGTAAGGACATTAAAGTAAGGTATATATTAATTATTGCATATATGAAGATCTTGAAAAATACCAAGCAAAAACAGCGAGAGCGCTGTATCAAATCCTTTTTGGAGCAAAAGTAAGGTATATACATTCTATTCTAATAAATAAATTTGACATTTCTTCTATAAATTCTTTTTTATAAGCTTTTAAGTCTAATGGGATTTGAAAGTACAGTCGGTAGATAAAGTAAATTGGAAATTGTTATAGAAAATTTTGTTATGAAGTTTCCCGGCAAAATCAGGTGATATGGTAGCTATAGTAGCATAATAAAATTTAGATTAGGTGTTTATAAAATTTTATGATCTATAGAGTTTACTGATTCTATTCCATAAAGAGGTGGGTCCGCGGTAGCCCAGTCAGTAGAGCGCGGGCTCGTAATTGGAAGATCGCGGGTTCGGTTCTCGAGCCGACAATCGACCGTCGTGTACACTAATGGTGGCTGGTGCACGTAACATCTGTCGTGGGCGCAATGTCCTACATGTTCCCATCAAAATTATACCTCTGGGGGCCACCGAAGCGTGAGAGCCATCCCTTCCGTGGAGGATCAATATTGTGATGAAATGTCTCCGGACCATCCCTAGGGGTTAGTTCCAGACCGTCACCAATTGCCTATTGCACAGCATTAGTGCGACGTAAAGCGGAACCAACCTATCTAAAGAGGCGTCGTTCGCTTTAAAATAACATTACTAATTCTTTTAACTATTACAGTTTTAAATTAATATTCACCCTAAAAAATTATTCTGTTATATTACAGGCAAAATTCCTGGCAGCAAAAGTTGCCAGAAAATATCCGTATGTTATGAAAAAAAAATTGTAGACAAAATTTTTCTGTAGCCGAACAATACAGAAAATATTCGTAGAAACAGATTTTTTTCCGTAGTGCATATTGTTAAAAAAAAAAAAAAAAAAAAAAAAAAAAGATAAATCCTCACATTAAACACCAAAACCTATTTAACCAGACGAGATTGAACCAGTGCCCTTTGAACAGTAGGCAAAGGCTGTACCTCGAAGCCACGGACTTACATATCACGCCTTTGCTTAGTATTTCCCAATCCTACTTTAATATCAAGTTTTTCGAATACAAAACAGAAAAAAATTTTACCCACCGGATAAAATATCTATTACAATCAAATCATTTGGTTACGAGGAAAATATGACTGAACATTTAAGATAAAATTTACAAAATTAAAAAGTTGACTTCAAAAATTAATTAAAAGTTTAGTATGCTTTAGCATAGCCTCCTAAACTAGATGCCTCCCACGTGGCTCGGAAACTTGGCAACAGTTCAAGCGATTGACAGCGCCACCTGGTACAGATTGCGCGACTTTTTTATTCAACAGCCACCAAAAATTTTTGAAAGTGGGATTTGATATACATAAAAGGTGAATAGAATCGAAGAAACGTCGATCATAATATCATATATGACTTTTTAAAACTATTGGTGACAGTTGAATAAAAAAGTCGCGCAATCTGTACCAGGTGGCGCTGTCTACCGCTTGAACTGTTGCCAAGTTTCCGAGCCACGCGGAAGGCATCTAGTTTAGGAGGCTATGGTTTTAGTTAACGATATAATCTTTATAATTGTGTTTTATATTTCAAGCTGTGTTATTAAAAGTTCAAACACAAAAATAAGATTTTCGATGTTGAATCACGACGTTGTAAAAAATTTTGTCTTACACTATATCTGCAACCACTGTAACGGATTTTATCATTTTATATTTCTGGTGGGTACAAATGTTTTCGGTTTTGTATTCTGAAAACTTGATATTAAAGCAGGATTGTGAAGTGCTAAGTGAAAATGGGATTCTTGAGCCCGTGTTTTCGAAGTAAAGTCTTTATTCACTATGCGGAGGGCTCTGGTTCGATCCTAGTCAAATGAGGAAAAAATTTATTTAATGTGATGTTTTCTTTTCTTTTCTTTTCTTTTTTTTTTTTAACAATACGCACTACGGAAAAAATCTGTTTCTAGGAATACTTTTCTGTATTTTTCGGTTACAGAAAATTTCTGTCTATTTTTTTTTTTCTCGTAGCATACGGATATTATTTGGCAACTTTTGCTGCGAGGAATTTTCTGTAACATAATAGTTTTTTTTTTTTTTTTTTTTTTTTTTTTTTAATAGCGTTGAAAGTGTCGCATTTTTCAGTGCATAAACCGCGTCAGGTAATTCAGTCTTATACCAGAAATTTTTATTAACCGATACAGTTTTGCTTGTAGAAAGCAATACCTAGTAGAAGTATCGCATTGTCTATTAATTAAAATTGCTCGTATAAACTTCTGGCAGATTATACGCAGGAAATAGATACCTTTTGAAAAGATTAAATCAGCAAATTTCTTTTAAATAACTACTAGTAATATGATTACTTCATTTAACACGTATTTTGAAACACATTCATTGTGTAGAAGCAAAAGTTACGGAAAGAAGTATTTGAGAAAATTATTCATATTATTTGTTTCAACAGAAATTAATTTGACAACTAAAAATGATGTAAATAAAAACTCACTTTTCCGGTAATATATAAAATGAACTAATGAACTGAAAACTAGTGTAAGGATTTATTTTGAAGAAGCTTTCTTATACCAAATTAATTTTATTACTTTCAATTGCTTTTTTATGTTTATAAACTTGAGAATTCTATGTTATTAGTATTTTCACTTTTGGGTTATATATTCTTTACTTTCTTTTATATCTAATCGAAGAAAGTATTGGATTCGTAAAAATTTTCGACTTCCGATTTTCGATTGATTTACACATTTTGAGAGTTCCAGAACACGATTTGAACATTTTTAGGATATATCTGTCTGTGTGTGACAAAAGTATGAGGCAACTGCACCCCAAGAACTGCAGCAAATAATTTTATATAAATTTTTATGTAGTTGGATCTTGACATAAATTAGTGCCAATCAACTTTCGGTGGAAATCGCACAACAAGTGGTGTTGCCATCCCGTTTTTTATAATTTTTAATACGGCGGTACAGAACAAAATTTCGTATAAATGTGTGTAATGAAAGTTACTTTAACAAATCATCATAAAAAAAAAAAAAAAAAAGTTATAGAGGGAAGTAGGTGACTATGGAATACCATTTCTAAATAAACTCACCATAATATACTGAAGTATTTTGTTCCATTGTGGATTCGACTATTGAAAACTTTTAAGTGTTGTTAATAAGTTTTGATGGTTTTCTGTTACAAAAAATAGAGTTTACGTGCAAAATTTTCTGTATGAAAAAAAAAAAAAAAAAAAAAAAGGGTAAAATGGATCAAGCGGGCAATATCGTGTAGTTATGAAGGGAAATATGGAATACCCATTTCCTTGAAGGCTAATATAAAATAGGGTAGTATTTTTAGAGAAAATCATGAATAATTGTAATGCAAACATTTTATTTTGAAATTATTATTGAAAATAAACAGTATTAAAAAAATTATAATCATTCAAATTTATAAAAATCGCAAATAATATGGAATAGTTGGTACTGCATACTACCCGAATCGCCATCTTGGAGAATAAATCAACCTCTACCACCTGTTGGTAGAAATAGATTTATGGGAATCAGACTTCTATGACACTAGGTTTACTGCTTCGTAAATAGATTACAGAATTCGTAATACTTATCTCCAAAAAATGTCTGAATCTTGATAAACTAAAAAAGTTGTATGACACAAAAACTGTACTTCTCACTGACACAAGGTGAACTACCGTCCATATTTGAAGGCCAGTAAAGACATTTAACGTGCTTCTGATAGGTTGCAGCTCCGTACAGATGAGATATTACAGTATGTCGTTTTTTTTCGACTATCCCATATTCCTCACCGTTCACATAATAGTAACAGTCAACTGAGAAAAATTTTTTGTACATGTACATACTTGCCAACCATCTCATTAATAACCGTACAATTCTTAACGCCCCCTGAAAAAACGCCCCTTTTCTCACACCACTATATTTTTAGAGTTATTCTCTCCAAATGTTGTTATGATTAAATAAGACTAAAATTACTCTAAAAAATTATTGGTGTGAAAAAAAGGCGGGTACTAAAAATTGTACGGTTCATAATGAGATGGTTGGCAAGTATGCATGTAGGAGCATCGCTGCCCCCCAGAGATGAAATTTTTAATATGAGTATGTTTTAAAAGAACTCGTCAATATTTTTAAACAGAATAGCTAAGCTGTGATAATTACCTGTGATAATTTAAAACAAAGTTATAGGTTGTTTTAATTAAAAAATAATAAATATACCCCTCCTTTTTTAAGATGTCGTCTGAAGAGCATAAAATTGACTTTCTTTCGACATTTAGTATTATATTTCTCAGAGATGAAAACCATCTGCATTTATCATGGGAAATAATTTTAATAAATAATAACTTTAATAAATAATTCGTACTGCGGGAATGTGTTTCAGAAAGTATAGAAGAAAATTTCGTGATAGCCACAACCAACTAATTTATTTTCTATTTACATTATTTCATTTCGGGCAAGATTAATATATTTTATATTCTCGGTAATTTTAAACTCTTGTAATCAGTGTTGGTAGATCATAACTAATATTTCACTTCAATTTTTTTTTTTTAATATACTTTATTGTGGACAGACTGAGGTATCTTATGCTTACAGTTAAAACATTAACATATATAAAATTTTATGGACTAACTTTTTTTAACACTTTCCAACAAAGTTGAAAAGTGTTAATGAGTTTGGTTTGTCTGTCTGTCCGCCTGTTTGTCCACGCTCTAACTCCCGTAAATATTCATGAAATTTCTTGAAACTGATATATGTTATTCAAGTTCACTATTGGATGTTCCCTACTGAAAATGGAGTGAAAACCTTTACTGGTTTGTGTACAGGGACACCCGAAAGTATTCCAAAGCATTGTGTCCTATGAGAGGTATTTCTATAAGTCATATTTTAAGACCGTTACTTTAGATAAGTCCTAATTAAATTGAAATATGTTATTCAAGTCAACTATCGGATGTTTCCCATTGAAAATGGAGTAAATACCATGAATAGTTTGTACACAGGGACACCCGAAAGTTTTTCTAAGCATTGCGTTCTACGACAGGCATTTCTATAAACCAAATTTGAAGAACTTTACTTTGCACAAATCTTAATAAAATTAAAATATATTATTCATATGCACAAAAGAATGCTTTACATAGACTGCAGTATGATTAGCATTAGATTTACAGGGCCACACAAAAATATTCAGTTACATTACTGGATATTATTGAAAATCTGCTGGAATTGCATTTTCATTTATATTAATCGTTTTTATCGCTTTCTAAATGTTTTTAACACTTTCTAATAAGGTTGAAAAGTGTTAATGACTTCGGTTTGTCTGTCTGTCTATCCACGCTTTAACTCTCGTAAATATTAATGGAATTTCTTGAAACTGATATATAATATTCAAGTTCACTATAGGATGTTCCATATTGAAAATAAAGTGAATATCTCTACTTGCTTGTGTACAGGAGCACCCAAAAGTATTCCAAAGCATTGTGTTTTATGGGAGGAATTTTAATGAATATTTTAATTCCTTTATTTTACATAAATTTCAATGAAATTGAAATATGTTATTCAAGTTCTCTCTCGGATGTTTGCTATAGAAAATGGAGTATATACCACCACTGATTTGTGTACAAGGACGTCCGAAACCGAAAGTATTCCAAAGCATTCGTTCTATGAGAGGTATTTCTACAAATCAAATTTTAATAACTTTACTTTGAACAAATCTTAATAAAATGGAAATATGTTATTCATATGCACAAAAGAATGCTTTCTACAAAATGTAGTATGATTAGCATTAGATTTACAGGGTCACACAAAAATATTCAGTTACATTGAAGGCTTTCATTGCAAATTTGCTGAAATTATATTTTCGTTTACATTAAGCGATTTAACACTTTTTAACATTTTTAAAGTGTGAATATGATTTCAATTTGTGCATTTATCTGTCTGACTATCCATCTGTCTATCTGTCCGTCTGTCCGCCCCTAGCGTCCGTAAATATTTTCAGATTTTTTACAAAATTATATATGTTATTCAAATTCATTATGGAATGTTCCCTATTTTAAATGGCATTAATAGGTTCTGTGCAACTCTTTTGTGTACAGGGACACACCAAAAAATGCCAATGCATTGCACTTTAGGACAGACGTTTTTATAAATTACATTTAAAGAACTTTCTATTGTAAAAATCATAAAGAAATTGACATTTATTGTTAATATGCTAAAATAATATTTTGTATAGAATATGATTTTGTTAACCTTCAGATTTACAGGGCTACACTAAAATATTCAGATACATTAAGGGCTGCAATTAGAATATAAGGGCTACGTTTTCTTTTGTGTCAAGCATTATTAACACTTTCTAATAATGTTTAAGAAAGATTAGGAATTCAATTAGTCTGTCTGTATGCCTTTCAGAACTACTGTTTGTCCTTTGTGTGATTACGCAGGTAAAGAGCATTGAAAGTTATACGATACAACAATTACGTACATTTGAAAAGTGTTAATAATCAATATGTACTTCATGATATTTCGTTCTTGTATTAAAATACATATTTCGACTATCGTTTTTATTATTATATTAAAATATTAAATTAAATTAAATTGATTAATTATTTTTTAATTTTAATTTAGTTATCTTTACTCGAAATTTATGTACGTACTGCGCTATGTAAATAATTATGCTTGTATTATTTATTTATTTATTTTATTTATTTATTTAATTTTTTGTTACAACATTTATTTTTTTCTTTTTACTATTTCATTGAAGTAATGACACATTTTCCTGTCAAATGCGAATCATTAATGCTCATGTAAATCCGACTTTAAATATCGTTACTGTGATAAAAATTCTAGAGAATAACCCAATTGAACTTTTAAATACAATATGAACATGTTAATGGAAAAGAAGAAGAAAACATGAAAACGGGTTTTTTTAATGTAATAACTCTTCTGATTGACGCAAGATTTATGATCTTGATTTTGGTATTGATATAACATGTATCATATTATTTCATGACGGCTTACGGCTTTAAATTTTCACGTAGTGCAGTAATGAAGTTTATGTTTTATTTCAAATAAAACTTCAATAACTAATTAAGTTAACTGTAATAGAAAACGGCGAAATATTACCGTTGATTAACAATCAATAAAAATTCCGTAAATAAACACCAGTAAAAGCACGTAAAAATTGCTTCGAAGTCAAAATAATCAAACAAGAACTTTCATCGGGCGAAAAAAAGGTAGACACGAGTATGACATGGAATCCGCAATGCATTTTTATGCCTGAAGGAATGTTGTTTTTAATTATTTCGACCAGAAACAATTCTTACTTGTTATTTAAATGTCTTTTTATGATATTTGCTTACAAACTCTTTTTTCATCATTTAATATACTTTACGTTTGGATTTTATAGTATGATCAGATTTTTATTTACTGTATTAAACATATGAAGTTAAAAGAAACTGCATAACAAGAAAAAAATGATAGTAATTCTTTCATGTTACACCGTAAGGAGTGAATAAAACATGTTTTTCCTCACATAAAAATGTGAAGGTAAATTTAACATATCTAAGACATTGTTTATCTATATACGATGTAATAAATTGTGACTAATCCATATAAATGTTTTACACTTCAAAAAACAACCATGAACATCTAACAATTTTTACCTTCTTGAAATTCAGTAGTTTTGTCAAATTTGTTTGTTTAATGTTAAGTTATCCATAATAAGACCTCCCATAAACCTGATGTCTGAACTGCTGGAAAAACTGTAATAAATCTAGACTTATGTTTTCATAGTATGAACCTTTGATTTCTTTTCCTTTTTATTAGGTCAAAGGTAAGCCAGATATATCTTATAATGTGGTTTGCGTAGGCAAATTTGTAAACTTCTAAGTTTTACAGTGTAGTTTGAATGCCAAGAATTTTAGTTATTGCGAAAGTATTAAAAAAAGGTAAAAACATAACCTCTTAAATTGGGATTTTTCTAAAAAACACGTGTACATTCTAGTAATTAAAAAAGCATTACAAGCTAGAATCACTTTAAAACACGTATTTATTAAAATTAAATTTACAAATTAAAAAATATACAAAGCTCTGCCATGAGTTTTTGTGGCATCTTCGGATCATACAAGGGATAATGAGAATAGATGATATATATATACTGTCTGTTCTCATTATTCCTTGTATGACCTGAAGATGCCATGGAAACTCATGGCGAAAAGCTTTGTATATTGTTTAATTTGTAAATTAAGTTTTATTAAATATAGACATGTTTTAAAGTGTTTCTCACTTTTAATGCTTTCTTAATAAAAAAAAAAGGGTTTTTAGTAAGAATTATTCTAAAAAAGATAAATTACTAATATTGTGTTAACTAGTTGATAATTGCGCGCGCACACACACACACACACACACAAAAAAAAAAAAAAAAAGAAAAAGAAAAAACTCATAATGTTACATTTAAAAATGGATGTCATCTTATCTTCATTATTGAGTGGATCACAGCTGTTACTTGTAAATATGAATTGGAGAAAGGAAAAATTGCCTGAGTTTTATAATTACAAGAAGTAAGTCTTTGTTTTAATTGTAAAACATGTAATTTAAAACATGCAAACAAACACTGATTATAAAATCGATTTTTTTATTTATTTAATTTTATTTTTTATGTTTTAGCTGGTGATAAAGCAGTATAAAATTTCCGGCGTTTTTGAATATTAGCGAAGCAGGGGTGGTTGTGGTTTCTTTCAATCAATAATTGCTAATTATAATTATCATAATTCATTGTTGAAAATTACTAGCAAACTATTAAAAATATTGCTGTTAAAAAATAGTTAAGAAAAAAAATCTAGAACACAAACACCCCTGATGCAGTGTTTTCAATTTCTAAGGACTTTTGTATTCAATAACCATCACTAATTTTTAAATGTAATGCTTGTCTAATCGATTAGCAATCATATTAAACACCATTATTGAAAATTATAAGAAAATATTTAATAAAAATGTTCCTACCTGTTCTGAACACTGTTTTAGTGAAGTAAATTATATAGCTAGCCGGGCGATCCTTTTTAAAATATCAAATAGAGGAGTAGGCTATGCTGTCTTCGATAGTGGTTTTAGAGCAACGACAATATCTAACAAAAACGCAATAAATTTTGCAAAGCTACGAGAGAAATTTGTATACGTCAGTAAGTTTTTTGAAAGAAAAAAAAAAGGGGGGGGGGGGGAGAAATCTGATATATTTAAGGCATAATTAGGAAAAAAAAAAAAAATTATTGTTCGGCAAGTATATCTTAATTTCAAATCGAGATCACTTGGCTTAAATCTTTGCTTTTCTCACAGCACCTTTTCCGAGTTACAAGCAACTCTTTGCCAATTCTTTAATTTGCTTTCGCAAGAAAATTTGCAGACTTCGAAATCTGAAGGGTCTCGCCCACCAGCGGCCGAGCGGTTCTGCGCTCAAAGCTGGTAGATGGGAGGTGCCGGGTTCGA
This sequence comes from Salticus scenicus, assembly GCA_963930645.1. NCBI lineage: Eukaryota > Metazoa > Arthropoda > Arachnida > Araneae > Salticidae > Salticus > Salticus scenicus. The sequence continues at coordinate 306,087,696 of OZ005651.1, read as the reverse complement.
TCCCAGGTCGCGCTCATCGACCTAGCCGTTCGGAGTTTTCCGTGGTTTCCTCCGAAACTCGCGTAAATACGGGCTAGGACCCCTTAGAAAGACCCCCACGGAGGGCATTCCCCCCTAGGCCTAGGACACATCAGGAGTCAATCGGCCTTAAATCCTACAACCAACCAACCTGAAGGGTCTCTTCGCCCTTTGTACAAAATTTTGATAAATATTGCGCCAGATGCTACAATAATACAATATATATATATATATATATAATAAAATATTACAAATATGAAAATTTATATAATTTCCAAAATAAACGATAAAGTATGATCAATCTCAAAGCTACATTATATCTGATTAAAAATGATATAAAAGTAGATAATTGGAAATGAATGAAGTCATGACAGTTTCCTAACGTTATCAAGGGCATAGCAGGAAAACAAAACATGTAAATGATTTTCTGTGTCAAAGAAAGCCTAAGCTAAATTACTCTTTGACCTATGCCCAAACCATTTACGAACCATAACTAAAGAAAGAAAATTAACCTGAGATAACTAAAAATCCATTAAATTAACTAATTGAAATTGTAATTAAAAACTCAGCAAATAAAATTTTACTCACAATTTTACCATACATATATCTGATGTTAATTTCGTGAAAATAAGGTGGGAAATCAGATCTCGAGTTTTCATATTTTTCGACCATTTAAAAATGTCATATCAAAAAGATAAGGACACCCTCAAAATGTACGGAAGACTGTCTAAAAGGTGACGTAATTATCAATAACACCTTACATGCAACAATTTGTAAAGCGAAAACAAAAATTCTCACACTTTTCTTCTTTTTTTCGATATTTAGAGGGGAATCACAGACAGTCGCCAATAACTTACTGCGTAGCTCTAGTCTCACTCAACTGCAATTTTTTTTTTCCTCGTTTCCTAAGGAAGAACTTGCTCATCTATGTTTCGTGTTGCTCAACGTCTAAAGGCATGTAATTGTTTCGAATTGGCTCAATGTTTTTTGCGCATGTTCAAATTTTTCCATTTTGGTCTTAAAGGAACAGCTTTATGTTTTAATATATAAGATGATTTCGCAAGCTTTTTGAAAATTTATTCAAACGAATCGCCTTTTTTTCCCTCGCATTTTCAGAAGTCTTCAGTTGTGGTAAATATATCTAAACTATGGGTATTTAAATTTACGAGAAATACTCATCTATTTTAATTTCATTGTGTTATCATAGATGCTAACATTTAATTTATTCCGGTGTATTTTTAGCCCCGCCTTTATTTCATACCAATAAATTTTAAGAGTAGATTTTTCTTATTTTATCGAAGTAATACATTGGAGTAAAATTTCCTATAAATCAAATGGTGCGTTGAAAAATCAAAGGAACATACTGATGAGTTTTCAGTGCACATATTTCTTTCCGCTTTTCTTCTTCTTCTTTCTTTATTTTCTAATTTGAAACTTTAAAAGTTCAAATATGATCTACGATATTTTTTTTGTAATTTTAAGAATAAATATATTTGTGAACGAATGACATTTTTTGCCCTAAAATATAGTATTATAATAAACCTGTATTAAAGAAATGATCGAGTTATGATGCAGATTAAATGTAATTAATATTATATAACCAAAAAACTCCGTTTTTATAAATGCTTGATAATATTATGAGAGAAACTTTTGTAAAAAAGATTGTGTAAGACTACAAACAAATTTAAAATTTTATTTTCTGAAGGGAATTTTCTTTTTATCAAAAGAAATTAGATGAATCAGCACACATGTAATAACAGCATTTTATAAATGGGTACACATATGAATTTAGATGTCATATGACGTCCTTTAACTCAGACTTAATCTGAAGTGGATACAAGATAATTGAATAATTTAATGAGAGGTTGAAGATAGTATGTTCTTTATGTAAGGCTTCTAGTATGATAATCTATATACGAAGGAATCGTTGAAACTGTGGGAAGAAATGAAGATTGTGGCAGGTCCCCCAGTGTGTTCAATGTTCATCTTCAAAGTGAACACAATTAAGTGCAATAAACCACAATTTATTTCTTCTGAAACAGGGAGTGGACAGACGAATGGGCGTAGCAGTAGTCCTCATGCTCAGGGTTTTAACTACAACATCTCTCATAATACTAAATCCCACCTATTCAGCGCGACCTTAACCTAGAATGAATGCGTAAGCTTTAACATCCAATCTTACAGCAAGCCATCAAATAATGCAACTCTAATAGCTTCATTATTTGCTGTTTGTTTATTACAGTTTCGTTACTGTAAATGAACTTTAATAAAGTACTATTTACAAGTCTTGCCACATAAAATTCTCCTAAATATATATATATTTCTTTTATAGTTATGCCACGCGGAATAGAAATTTTCTGATAATTAACGAAAATGAAGAAGTGCTAAAATTCAATCTGAACGTTAACGTAATGATACAAGTACCCTTGGACGTGAAAATGCCAGCAAAAAATGACTAGTAATGGTTTACAATATCTGAAAAAATAATTAATTTTAAAATTTGCAAGTTTTAACAGATGTTAAGAAAAGTTTTATATATCCATTACAGCTTTTATAATAATTCTATATTCTTATTTAAATTATTTTTATGGTTAAAATAATGTTTACGTTGCTAAAAAAATTAATAAAAAAGTGGTAATAAGTGCACCAGTGATTGACACTTTTAGAGCAATCTCTGATGTTTTTAATGTTCTAGTCATCAGAAAATATTTTTAGAAATCTTAAGTTAGTACATATGGCATGAAAGACATCCAGAACCACATATATGATAAAATATATACATCTGATATATATATATATATATATTTAATTTTTAATTTTATGAATTTTTATTTGACACCCACTCATGTTTTAGTAATTGACACTGCCAGTTTTTCATTTTATCAGTAACTGGCCCCCTATGTTCCAGTGTTTGACACTGCTAGTTATTCATTTTACCAGTTATTAGCACCCTATGCTCCAGTGTTTGACATAAAATGTTAAAATTCTTATATGTAAAAGATATGGTTTTATTATTTTTCTTATTTATTAATTATTTCCGGATAGATGTCAATTACTGGAGCATGCCAATCACTGGAGTACCTACCCTAAATAGGGTAATTTTGCATTTTACACATCTTAACATAAAAATGAGGATTGTTAGTACGATGATTAAAAACAATAAATACTGCACATGTAAATATCTCTTATATTCCCAAATTTAATACCGTTATAGTATAATCTATATTAAGGGATATAGGGTGTATTAACCTTAAAAAATTGATTGTTTAAAAAAATGTATGTTAAAATATAAACAATTCTGAACATTTTGATACCTCATCTATGATTCTACGTACATTGGGTCAAAAGATATGAGCAAAATTGCAACTGATACGAAGATTGAAATTATTGCATTTCGAAACTTTAAAATGCTTATTTTCTCAGAAATTCTATTTTGCCACTATTCTCGAGATTTTAAAAAACAATTTTACTTATTGCCTTATAGAAATTCACATGCGTTTACATACAAGATATTTACAAAATGAATTAACATTCAGTAAAACTTACTTTATTTAGTTAAAATATTTTTACAGAAATATTTTAAGTTTTTGAAAATGATATAATAATTGTCACAATACGAGACAGTCAGACTTCCATCTATTGACAATCGGACTTCCATCGGAAAAAGTAATCTAGTTTTCTTCATCCTAACTCCTTGGTACTAGAGATTACATCCTGACTCCGTAATGATGGCTTCATTTCTTCTGAATACCAATCCTCCAACGCAAGCCGCAACTGCAGTGAATCTCTAAATGGTTCTTCAACAGAATTCCCCAGAGGGCGCATTGCGTCAGTATGCTAATACAAGTACTTGGAAGGAGTATAAATACTTCAGTCAGACTGTGAAGAGTCGCTTGCTTGCTTGCTTCCTTGGTTTCTTTTCTGGCCTGCAGATAGAGAGTATCTGGCTGATGTTCGTTTTCAGTTTTTTTTTAGAAGGATTTAAAAGCACTAAGCTGGTGCAAAAGCTGAATAAGTTTTGTGAAAATGCCATAATGGCTATTTCTTTTTCTGTTTTTATTTAAACAAAATTTTCATTTTAGTTTTAATAAACTAAATTTATTTTAACTATGATTCTGTTTTATTTCCCTTACCATATGTGTGTAAGTTATCTTACTTATAGATCCAAATTAATTTAAATTTCTGAAAGGATTTAAAGTTTATGCATGAGGTTAAGTTGTTCAAATTGTGATTTAAATATTTCTATTTCTCAAAGCTCTTTTTAGATTTAAATTAAGCTTAACTAAAAACAGTGACCACGCTCCATTGTTATTGGACCTCTGCTAATGAATATATTTTTTATCGGATTATAAGTTTAATGTCAACCCATAATCCCATAATCCAACAATAATATATAACAATATATCCAACAATAATATTAATATCCATTAATATAACAACCCATAATCCAAAAATAATATTTAAAAAATTACTGTTTGAAAACAGTGGCAACAAAATAATAAAACGCACGTAAAAATATAGGACTGCTGCGACCCTTGCATACAAGGGGCAGTTAAAAATTTCCCGGAATTTCATCGTAACTCTATTATTACAGTATAGGTGCACATTTGCTTTATCGCCTTCGAAGTAAGCTCCTTCAGAACACACGCACTCGCTCCACCGCTCCTACCATTGCTGGAAACAACAATAATGCCCTGTTTATGTACCTTCCGAATTTCAGCTGTTCCAATGGTTTTGATGTCTTTTACTGTGTCAAAACGGTTACCTTTGAGGTCCATTTTAATTTAGCGTAGAGCCAAAAATCCGATAGTGCTAAATTCAGTCAGCAGGAAGGTTGGTTGGAGGAGTGGAATGTTCTATTTTGAAGCAGATTTCTCCAATCCGCTCATGAACATGATCTTTGTCTTTTGCTCGAACTTCGAAATCACACCAGCTAATCACCGCACACTTCTTTCTACCTTCAGCTAGACAGCCGTCATACAGCTTGTGATCAATTCCGGCAGTAAACAAAAAAAACAAAAAAACAAAAAAATCGGCGTAAGTATTTTAAGTTACTATGGTAACTCATTGGTTCCTTATCTATATCGCAACTTTTTGTGTCATTCTTTCCTCTATGTTAAATTCAGTTCTATATTTTAGTGTGCTGTTATTGTTTTAGTTCTATTAATTGCTAAATTTTAAGATTAAATTTTATTACGTTATCTATTATTTATATATATATAGTCCCACACAGCCACTTACATACTTGCCAACTTAACCCGGAAGATTATCTAGTCCCGCCCCATTCCGCCTGTTTTTTCACACCAGTCTTTTTTTAGAGTACTTTTCTTTTTATTTAATAGTAAATATATTTAAAGAGAATTACTCTAAAAATTAAGTGGTGTAGAAAAAGGAGCCGGAACTAACAATCTTCCGGGTTAGGTTGGCAAGTATGCCATAGATGCCAACATTTTAATTTATTCCTGAGTATTTTTAGCCCCGTCTTTATTCCATACCACTTATCTTTTTAAAGTAAATTTTTCTTATTTTATCGAAATCATATGTTAGACAAAACTTTTCTATAAATAAAGTGGTGCGAAATAGAGGCAGAGCTAAAAATACTCCGTAATAAATTAAAATGTTGGCATTTATGTTATATCTATTAGACATTTAAATTACCTCCAATGATCCATAAAAGGTACAAAATATCTCAAGAAAGTTCATTAAAAGTCCTGGATATCCAAAATCTATTAGATGTTTAAATGTAGACGAAATTTAGACGTGCTTTTTTCAATGTCTAACAGATGTGACATGTTAGATCGAAACAAGATTTAGATATTTTCAATATCTATTAGATTTAACAAGTACAATAATTGAATATTCGGAGATTTATCGGATATTTAATAGATATCTAATGGATGTAAAAAACAGTGACATTTGTCGCAGGCCTCGCAGCGTTCCTAAAATTTTACGCTCATTATATTAGAACCATTATATTAAGCCAATATGTGTTTAAATAACATTTTAGCATTAAAACATTCAAAAATATTTAAGAAAAATTGCTTATAAATGATAATGGTGACAGTAAAATAAAATTCAAGTAAAATTTTAGGATCTCTGCGAGGCATGTTGTCGTGCTAATAAATATCTGTAGGACATACTTGCCAACCTAACCCGGAAGATTGTTTGTCCCGCCCGTTTCCTCTTTTTTTTTTTTTTTTTTTTTCACACCAGTCTTTTTTTAGAGTACTTATCTTCTTATTTAATCGTAAATATATTTGAAGAGAATTACTCTAAAAATTAAGTGGTGTACTAAAAGGGGCGGGAACTAGCAATCTTCCGGGTTAGGTTGGCAAGTATGCTGTAGGATGTTTATAGAAGTTTAATGGATCATGTTATAAAATTTTTATAGGTGTGTTATGGATGTAAGTGGCTGTGTGGGGTGGCAGTAAAAAATAAATTAGTTACATAGTGATAATAACCCTAACAGCACACCTTCTCCAAATGACATCCTCAGGATGTCCTATGAATGAAAATGACATCTATGGACATCCTATGGATATCTTCAGGATGTATTATGGACAAGCGTGCTGTTAGGGAAAGAGCTACAACGAAATTTAGGTAACTTTTTAACTGTCCGTTGTATGTGATACAGTGTACATTTTGGGTGCTTTTCATTTCAGGAAATAAAGACAACATAAATACATCTCAACCATTTTTTTTTATTTAAACCCTTTCTCTGTAAAGAAAATTTACATTTCTATGTACAACAATAAAAATAGTGATTTTAGTTCGGGTGTTGTAGAAGCATATATTATAGGGACGCACACAACCACACGCATGAAGTAATATCACAAATCAATACAAACATCTTTGGGTGAAACTAAAACATTTTATGATATTTGTTTCAGTATTATAAAATATAGATGCCATTCACACACAAAAAAGTTTTATGTTTTGTTAAATTGTTTTTATCTATCTATTAATAAAATTATTTTTATTATATTTATATGTCATTTTTTAAAGATTAGAATGTTACTTGAAAAGAAATAATACAGCAGTAGCCATCGCTTACATAATGAATCACTGATGAAATAAATTTACTGATAAATGAATGAAACCAAAGTATTTCAAATTAAAAGCATAATTTCCTTGTTGTGCGTTAGAGCCCGACACCTATTTCAAAAAAACGTAATTTATTAAAAAAGCAAATACTGATAAAGAAAGGCTTAAGTAATCTTTTTTTACATCTCTGAGATTTTCCAGTAAACAGATTAAACCAATTTTTTAACACAGCTTATACATTATATAATTCATTTGTGAGTGAATATGTCAGTATCTTAAAGTGAAAGAAGGTATATTTAGTCAGTGCTTAGAGGTACAATATCGTGAAATAGAGGTCAATATTACCCCGTTGTTTGAAAATTTCCACTAATATGAAAACTTCCAAGTGTTACAATTTTTAGATACTGGTACTTTTTTATGAAACCTTTTATAAGCTTTTGAAACAGATTTTTATAATTAAATAAACTATAAAATTCTATGAAAAATACTGGTATCCGAAAAACGTAGCACATTGCAGTTATGCCAATATTAAGATGAATTTAAATTTATAACAGTCAAATATTTTGATAGAAACAGTGACGTTTTTATTAACATTTACTTCTACAACAGTAGAAGTAAATGTTAATGTTAACGGGCTGATTAAAATATGAAAGGAAATCTTGTTGATAATGTTGATAAAAATGATAATTATGTATATATTTTTAACAAATATAATGCATTTTATAATATAGTTTAACATGAAAAATTTCCATTCTTCTTTACATTTACAAAACTTTCGAAATTTCAATAATTGATTTTGTCTACATATAAATGTATGCAAGCATAGAAATTTTAATATTTAAATAACACCGATCTCAATTATCAGATGAAGTTCTTTTTAATTAGAGTGTATCATTCAGTTAGAGAAATTTATTTCGATCTTAGGAAAGTTTTCGTTTAAGTATAATTTTATACGAAGTTCTTTTATTTCATGTCCATATTTCAAAGAAAAAGTATAATCAAGTGCTTTGTTTAGTTTATCCTATTTATTAAACAACCTTTTGAATAGAAGATAGCAGTAATTTGATAAAGATTGGTAACTGGGCCAATCCAATTCCCTTTTCTGGGATGTTTTAAATAATTTATTTCATGCGAATTAAAAAAAAAAAAAACAAGAATTCATTTTTTTTTATTTATGAACGATAATCTAACATTCAAGAAATGATAAATAATAGTATAAAAATATGTGCGAATGGCAATTCATAGAAATGAAAATAATTTTCTTATTTCTCAGGAAATTGTAATAAAATATCCATTCCGAAGGACTAAATTAAGAGATATATATAAATAGAATCAATTTCGTTTTTCTCATTGCACTAAAAATACAATATACTCTCTGTACAGAAATAAAAACAAAGAAACAATTTAAATTAATTATGTGGAGCTTATTCCATAAACAACACAAATAACAAAAATCACAGATTTCTAAGCACTAACAATAAACATGATTTCATACTTAAACCAACAATTTTTTTAGACCATTTTAAAAACTGCACTATCAGATTGCCGAAGAAATACAGGCTAATGTGTGAGTGTATAAAGAGAACTACATCCAAGGAAAAACATTTTAACCCGTTGCCTTTAGGAACAGTGCATTAAATTAGAAGAAATTAGATGTGAAAACAACTTTACATTAAAAGGCAATCTGTACAAAAAATTAAATTGGAACACCATTGCTTGTAAAAAATCTTTATCATTATTTAATTTTATAAAAAAATATTTCATTATGAGGAAAACTGTTTTGTCGAAATATGATACTAATAAAGAGAAAAATCCTAGAAAAATTAGGGTTTGATCGCATAAAATTTTATATCCGAAAAATCTCATTTTCTTACAGGCAAATTCCATATAAAAAATAAATTTTAAAAGAAAGCATTTCTAGCATTTTATTAATTAAAAAATATTTAAAAAATAGTGAAATTTTATCAAAAAATTTAATTAAAAAATAATCACTAAATATTAGCAAAAATATTAAATTAATAATTAAAAATATCGTGCAATTTTAAATTATTGACTTAATTTTCTCGTGAAACAATATTAAAAATTTAGTAAAATTTTATAAGCTTAAAAAATAATTACTAAATATTAGCACAAACTATTAAGTTAATATTAATCTTATATTCCTATAAACCTTATATATGAGAAGAATCTCGTTTCCTTACAAGCATATTCCATATAAAAAAATAATTTTAAAAGAAAATATTTCTAGCATTTTATTAGTAGAAAAAATGTAAACTTTCGTGAAATTTTATCAATTTAAAGAATGATCACTAAATGTTAGCATAAACTGTTAAATAGTATTACATTCTTTTTCATAGTTTTTTTTTCTTTTTTTTTAATTATAAAAATATGTATATCATTTTTTTTTTCATAATGAGAATGTAACTTCTTTGGGTTGACATCTTCATTTAAGATTTATTATGACCAAAGATGATTTGATGACACAGCAGCTTTAAACAATTCATTGACTAGAATTAGCTATATGAAAGCTTCCTTAAACTCTTTTCAAAGCAGGTAGAAGGCGCAAAAACATCATCTTATTTTGCAATTCATCAATGGTCTCGAAAAATTGGCGAAAATAGTCGTTATCAGTCTTATTTACAGACTTCTTCGTACAGTGATTAAAAGTATAATTTTACTCATATGAGACAGGGCGCATTTGATCTAAATGCAAGTGAATATATACATCCAACGATACTTTTGAAGGGATATCCTAATTAGATCCTAGAAATAATTTCTTGTGAACGGAAATTTGAAGCCTTACGTTTGATATGCCTTAACTTTTCAACTGTCATATGATATTTGATTAGTTTAGGAGTCAAATAAAATGTTTTTCTATGTGATCATCTTCTTTTTAAAATTTGATCTTATTACAAAATTCGAAAAATTTGTCTTAAGGTCATGTATAGATTCTAAGATCAACATGCGGTTTTATTTTCTTTGCGATGATGTGTCTGAAAAATTCAGAATGTTCAACCGAATAATTAATTTATTTTAAAAATGTCAAAACCTTGCTATCTAAAATTGGATCAATCAAGGATACATATAGTTGAATGCAATAATCTAAAATTTATAACTCACTCATCTCGAACGGAACTCCCAACGTGGCACATGCGTTCGCGAAGAAATTTTCCCATGATAGGTGGAGTTTGACCAAGTGATTGACTAAGAGAAATTTACTAAAAAATCTAATTGGATAGATATTCTGCATCTAAGCTATGCTTTTGTCTGTAACTAAAAGGCAGTTTATGAGTTAGTGTTCTAGGCGGATGCGTGGGCGAAGCCTAGATCATTTGGGGCCCAGCATGCACGGGAGCGTCGGTGAAAGGCTTGAAAATTGCATCGGGACATGGTAGACCAACCCTCCAGGGGCACAGGAGGCATGTGACCCCAAGCACCTGCACTCCGCCTACTGGGTTTTCATGATACACTTCTATATCTTGTTCGAGTCTAACATGTCGCTTTTAAGAACGGGTTTGCCTTCATGAATCTTTTCAGAAAGAACATGACATTGGTTTATGTTTGCACATTCAAGACGGTATTGTTTATCAATATATATAAGATGACTTTCTATTCAGAAATGCAAACAAAGAACAGGTACGCTCTTTTTTATACGAGACGTTTAGGTATTTTTGTTTAAGTTTTTGATGACCATATTATTAGTGATTCAAAGAAGCTAAAGATGAAACAGATAATACAAATATTAAACTTATTATTTTTCTTTTATATTATAAACATCCAGATGAGTAAGAAAAGAATAATGCATTGGAAGGACATTTCTTAACGCAAAACAAGTAATTTCTTTTACATGCTTTGATATTTTCTCTGTAATTATTTTTTTCCTCAGTAAAGCAAGGTATTTTGGGGAAGATACTTTAACTTTTCAGCAGATGTAAATGAAATAATTATAAATATAAAAATAAAACTTACAAAATTATAAATGTACGCGCTTTGATTTTTTTTTTTTTTTTTAATTTAATTCTGGATAGGGGGACCAGATGTCTTGATGATGTAAATTTTCTTTGTATTGGGGGGAAAAAAGTAATTAAAATATTATTAACAGCCATGGAAACCAATGTCTTTATTCGCTATCAAAATATAATGATGAGATTCAGAATCAATAAGATTTTGATTGACAGTTGACTAGTCATGATTCTGATGGAGGATTCAAATCCATTTACGATTTTTTACAATCATATAGTGAAATCAAATGTCATCCCAAAGAAGTTTTTTTTTAATCTTTGTATACATTTAGTTAGAAAATAAATTATTTCAATTAATTTAATTACTTTAAAGATATTTTTTGTTAATTTTTATAAATAACCATGAAAGTTTCTGTCAAGAATAAATAATAAATAAACAACGATTCTCTCATAATTTTACAATGAAAACACTGTTGTGTGACATCAACATGACTGAAAAGGTCAAATACATATATATATATATATATACATTCATATAAATTTACTACAAATCTGTTTATTTTTTAATGAATTAAAACCTGAAACTGTAGACAATTATTTGTTAGCAATATGAGAATTAAAAATAGCAAGTTTAAAAATTAGCAAAATAACGAAAATATATCTTGATTAAATTTCTTAAAAAAGGGGAACAAGTTACTTATAAATTTTATCATTGCACTAAGTTTAAATCCTATTCAAGTGATAAAAATATGAATTCCAGTCTATTAGAATGTGTTTTTAATTCATTTGTTAAGTGAAGGCGATCGGGAAGATTCTTGCCCTCTACTTTCAGAATTATCATCTCCATGACAGTGGACACAATGCATACACACAGAGCAGTGGCCTATCCTTCTTGCAAGTGTTGAACGTAGCTTCAGTGCCGGACCTAATTTCAGACCCATGTGCAATGTGAGATGATCTTCAGTCAGCAAAGGTAACGTCGTACCATCTATAGATTCTTCTCTAAATTTCTGAAAAAAAAAAAAAAAAAACAATCTATTAAAAAGAATCCATAGGAATTTAAAGATTGAATTACTAAAATAAAAAAATAAAAACTAATCATAAAAAAAAAAAAAATTAAAAAAATAAAAATAAATAAATAAATAAATAAATAAACAAAATAATTTGCATTAATATTGTCTCATTTCGTAGAAGGTTCCTTAAGATTTAAATTTAAGATTCATTTATGAATAATAATCAGATTATGAGTTTAATTCACGAATTATAAAATAGTTTAACAAATAAAATGATCATCATAAACGAAAGTTTCCTGAAACAAATTCTACATTTGGAAATATCAGAATGACAGCAGATCTACCCTGAAAGCTAGAATATGTGCTACTAATAATAACAAAATTGCTATTTAAAACAGTTTTTTAATAAGCATATTCTGAAGGCAAAATTGAGCTTCCAATCTGTAATCGCCTATCTGGTGTCCGAATGGCCTTCCGTCCCCAAGTTCTGGATTCGAATCTCGGCTCAAGCACAGATGTTTGTAGTAGCTCGAAATCCACTTTAAGCTATAGGCCCCGGTCTATTGAGACTTAATGTGCAAAAGTGACCGTAGGACGACACCCCATAGCTAAACGCGAATCCCGTGTTTAATCCAAGAAAATACAACGCTTGGTAAATGAAATTCATTTATTCCTCCCTTGAATCTTAATTAATGAAAAACCGTTTGTGTGACAATTACAAAAGATACTGAAATTCTTGGAATGGATTAAATTTATTAGTAAATTTGATTAGTTGTTTTATACAGAAAATTATGGCGGGACATGTCTAACGTCACCGCACACTTTGGCTTGACATAACTGGTTATTCAATCTTTTTCTTTTATGTGCTACATTATTTAACAAGAAATATGTATACTATATATTTTAGCGAATTTGCACTGAATATATTGTACGTGTAAATTGATTGATTACTGTCGGGTAATTATTGTTATCATATGTGCATATAATATGCAGTACAACCTAGTAAAAAATCATTTGAAAGTTATGTGAAGCAAGTAATTAAAGGTGTGGTGTATCATTAGTTAAATTTTCGTATAGAGATGTGTCTGGTATAGTCATCTTAGTTAAAGTGGTGACATGGATAATGTTAAAAATTTTGTTATTCTTAAAAGTTTAGAGTTGCTATTCTACACGATAAAAATAATTACTCCTTCGTGATGACCAGTTTTGTGTAACATACAGATTTACCAGTTTTAATGTACAGTACGCAAACGAGTAAGTAAAATAATAATAAAAAAAAATCCCGAATAATAACTATAACTTTGAAACGTTCCTGAAGACAATTGTTTTGTTAGTACTGAAGGTGTTCCCGCATTAGTTAACTTTCAGTATAGAGTAGATCTTGGTATAATTATCTTATTAAGTAGATAATTTCTATAATTAAAAAAAAATTGTTATACACAAGAATATAGTAGCGTTAAAAAAGGCCTTGTCATATTTTAAAAATATGACCAAACAACATGACTAATTTTATAAGACCAATGATATTATTAGCATTAAACACATCTCAATAAACAGTGATCAAATAAATGAAGAAAGCTTAAAAAAAAAAAAATAAAAAAATAAATAAAAAATAAAATAAAAACGATCCAAAAAAGTATCGTCGAAAAAAAAAAAATCAATCAATATTAAAGGAAAAAATCGATTCTTTAATAATTTTTATTACTGTTTGGTTTGAATACTATTTTCTAAGAGCGAAAATAAAAGGCACATATTATTTATCGTTTGACTACTTTTGTAAAATTAATTATTAATAAAAAAAAAAATATGAACAAGGTATCATGCACTTAAACCCTCATCTTTGACATTTATCGAATATTCTATAGCACCAGACTTCATTTGCTTTTCATTATGAATAATAGTAAATATGGAAAAATGACAGCATAAACGGGTTTATATATTAAATTAAATTTACAATTGTTCGTTAATTTACTTTAAATGTTATATGAGCATATATTAGTTTATTTATAAATTTTCAAGAAAATAATTTTATTCTTAAATGAAATTAATATTAATTAATTTATAGCTATAACAATGCTTTCTTTCAAACTTAATATTTTTTAACAATGAGACAGTCTCTAAATATATTTTAGCTGACATCTAACGTTTTTTTCAAGATAGAGCAATAAACACTTATATTTAGGTTAAATTAAACCCATCTCATGAAATGAATGGGCAAAAATATGGGGTTGGGTTTGTACCCAACCCAATATTTTTGGTAAATTTGAAGTTAATAAAAATAAATAAATAAATAAATAATGAGCAGATAGCTCTCAGGACAACGAATGAGGATTCCAAATATACTAGAATATTATAAACAAGCAACATAGGTGAAATTAGCTTAATTATTGTGAAGCTTTATAAATTTGTTCTGTGATTTGGTTTCGTTTATTTTTTCATATTTCACTAGGTAAATCAAATATTCATGTAAATTGTTCCTTAGTTAGAAGGATGTTTAATGGTTGACAGGCTCCATTACATATGGCATGTTCATAAATGCATAAATGAACTATTTTGAGCATTAGAGAATTCATGAATAACGCTGAAAAGTGATATTCCCCCAAAATTCGCATCAAAGATACTATTTATATTAATTTGAATCACTTCAAGAAATAGAAACAATTAGTTCTTCTTATTGTTCTATGATGTCATAGCCGTCAACCCTACCATTTTTCCCAAAAGACATTTTAGCCAGAAATTTTATATAAAAAATTTCATTTATGTAATTTCATAGAAAATAATTGAGATAGATTTTTATTAAAAAATGGTGGCAATATATCTAATTTAAAATTCAAAATGTTATCAGTTGTGTGATGTAATAGAATTTTGTGAAATGCGGTTGAATTCTCATGCAAATATTTCTTCAAAAATGTTAATTTAGCTACGTGTAAATTATGCACTAAATACAGGGTGACCATAATTAAAATAACAGTGTTTACAGTGTTCTGTACAGTGATCTAATTGCGTGAATGGCGCCAAATTTTGTAGGATGATTTAACAAGACGGTGGACGAAGGATTGCTCTAAAAAATATATATTAGTTCATACGTGGCGCTATGTAAAAGAAATGAGAGTTCTAAAAAACGCAGAATCAATATTGAAATAAAATTACCTTCTATTTAGTACATTTAACAATTTAATTCAAGTTCAATGTGGTAACAATAAAAAAAAAAAAATGAAAAAAATACATAAACAGTGATAAAGTTTCTGCTGTTGTGAATACTGTGCACAGAATGCAATATGTGGTCCACAAAAACGGGGGACACATTAAAGCTGATTTGAATGTGCTAAATAAAAGATAATTTTATTCCAGTATTGATTCTGCGTTTTTTAGAACTCTCATTTCTTTTACACAGCGCGTTTATATTTCCCTAGCAGTGACTTTTGAAACTAATATTGTTTTCAGTGCAGTCCTTCGTCCCCCGTCTTGTTAAATCATCCTACAACTAGTATATAACCCCGTCAAAAATGACGAAATGTGAACGATAAATCGTAAAAACAATGTTTAGATCATGAATATTACCACGTGATTATTTAAATACATTTTCAATACATGTTTATAAATCAAATGTGTTTCGATATTTTATAATTTTCGTTCTGAAATTAAAAAAAAAAAAAAAAACTACACGATCAATAAATAGGAATGACAAAAAAAAAAAAAAAAAAAAAAAACACAATTTACGTATATTCTGTTTTCAAAGTATATTCTATCCAATAACTACAGACACTCCATGCTAATCCAAATTCACCTCTACTCGATACCTTCAACCACCTATTTCACACACAACATCGCCAAAATATCCAGGATCCAGCTAGGGACTTTCTCATTCTCAACCGAACATTTTACCTTGACTCGACATTATCACCTTAGACTAATTTCAATGCTAATTTTAACTGGTGACCTTTACTTGCCCAACCAAACATTTTATCCCAACTCGACGCTATCACTTTACACTAATTTCAAATCTAAAATCAACTGGTGACATTTACTTACTCAACTCGACGCCACTCATACCTTACAATGTAAACAAACAATGAAGCTTGATAAAAATATTTAAAGGCTTTAATATGTTTTTACTAATATTTTAAGAGTTTTAAGGCTTTAATATGTTTTAGAAATATTTTAAGTTTTTTTTTAATGAAACGGTCAAAGAATCGTTCAATCGAATTAAAGAGTCGTCCATTTGGAATTCGTATTTTCTGAATGACAACAGTTTTGGTTTATTTTTATCTGGTATTGCGTTGTTTATAATAGCCGGTCGCCATTTTTTTACGAAGATGGAGGCCGATGGAAATTTAGCGTGACTTTGTCACAAGGATCATTAGAGGCAAAAAGTCTTTGTAACTATAAGTCTCAAGTTGTAAATATGTAAATATGTTTGTTGTTGTTATAATAGCAAGTGATCTGTTATATTTAATTTAGACCTTTAAACATTACAATTTAATAGTTTTTCAAGGTTTTAGAGAAAATAAATAAGAATAGGTGTGATACAAAACGTATTATATGTATATTTCCGTAAGTTGAAGAAACGAAAAAAAAAATGGCTGCCAAAGTTTCTGTTTTGAAGTGGTCTAACCGGAACTGTTCCTGGCAGGTGATGCTCATTATTATGTTTAAATTTGGCGCCATTTGCACAATTAGATCACTCTACAGAACACTGTAAACACTATCAGTTTAATTATGGCCACCCTGTATGTACTAAATGTACAAATACCGTTATTTTAGACTTCAAATAGACGAAAATTGCAAAGTGAAATATATTGGACATGATGATGCTTTTGCTGATTATTGGTTACTTGTACAGTCGGTAACAAAAGTGTCCGAACATTAGCAAAAAATCGTATGTAAAAAAAAGTACACTTCATACGGTTTTGTTAAATAAATCCTTATCGAATCTTGTTCTTACACTGATTAAGAACAGGATTCGAAAAGGATTTATTTAACAAAACCGTATGAAGTGTACTTTTTTTACATAGGAATTTTTGCTAGTGTTCGGACACTTTTGTTACCGACTGTATATACCTCAATAATGAATTGTTTGTTGATAAGAACTAACATTAAGTCCCAATCTGTAAAGTCCCTTCCGTGGGGGCCGCGGTAGCCCAGTCGGTAGAGCGCCGGCCTCGTAATCGGAAGATTGCGGGTTCGGTACTCGAGCCGGCCAAAGACCGTCGTGTACACTAATGGTGGCTGGTGCACGTAAAATCTGTCGTGGCCGCAAAGTCCTCCATGTTCCCATCAAAAATTATATCTCTGGGGGTCACCGAAGCGGGAGAGCCATCCCTTCCGTGGAGGATCAAAATTGTGATGGCATGTCTCCGGATCACCTCTAGGGGTGTGTCCCAGACCGTCGCCAATTGCCCATCTGCGCAGCATTAGTGCGACGTAAAACCCAACCACAATCACAACCCTTCCGTGGAGGATCAAAATTGTGATGGCATGTCTCCGGACCACCTCTAGGGGTGTGTCCCAGACCGTCGCCAATTGCCCATCTGCGCAGCATTAGTGCGACGTAAAACCCAACCACAACCACCACCCAATCTGTAAATTAAAATCCAGATTTCACAGTATTTATATTTAAAAAGTTGGTATTTAATACACAACAAAAGGAAAATAAACAAAAACAAAAAGTCAAAGCATAAAAATAAAATAAAATAAAGGTTAAATGAGAAAACATTTTTTACAAAAAATGTTTAGCTACATCACAAACGCCAAAAGCGGATTTTGTAGCCAAACATGGAGCATCTGTAATCGTTGGTCAGTCAAATAATGATCTATAAGATACAGCATAAATGACACTATCGTTTTTGCTACAAGCAGGAGGTCAAACTGTCAAATTGCTGAGAGCTATCCATTTTGTCACGTCACCATGCCAAAAAAAAAAAAAAAAAAAAAAAAGAATAAAGAAGAAGTATGCGTTCTTCAAAATTTTCCCCCTTTTCATACATAAACATTTTTAACCACTCTTATAAGCTTTCATAAGCAATTATTATTTAAGTAATTGCACGTTCTTCATTTTTCATCAAAAACATCAGCCTAGAAAAAAAGACATTTAATGCATTTAGATATACGTTGAGTGTGGCGAATTTTTCACGGCATGAAATTAATGAATGTGACAAGAAACGTTTTTCTTTGAATTAGGTATTTAATATTTATTACTTTTACATTGTAGATACTACAATGAGAATATAAAACTTGCATTTAATTTTTCCTCGCTTGTACTAATCCTGATATTACTTCGGGTGGATATTTTTGTAATTAAAATTGTATAAATATATTTTCGATTCAAACAAGATAGTAGTGATCGAACTGAATTTATTTAATTCGGAATTACATGTTAAAAGCGTTTATTTTTATGTAAATTAACTTATTTAAATATAAATTCAATAAAAACTGGTGATTTGGTGACTGGTGATTGGTGTGCCTCTACGCAAAGTTATCTATAATTAATTAGTCACCATAAGTTTTAGTTTCGTTTAATTTACAATGGAATAAAAGTCCATTGTTTTAACAGAAAAAAAAAACCCTCTCATCAAATTAATGAATTTATTATTCATAATACTTACAATTTTCTAAATATTCTCTTTAATGTTTTAAAGAATTAAAGGTGTTTTTGATAATAAATATCTAATCCTTTTTTCTAGGTTTATTTTTACTTACGTTTTCTCCAAAAAGTACTTTGAGCTAATAATATCAAACATTTTAAATTTCCATTAAATCCCGGTAAATATTGGAGGGGGGATTCAACAAGGTTACTAAAGGTCATATTTATTTTTTGATTCATTAAATAACTTGTACAAACTTTGGGGTCAAACTCTTCTTGAACTTAAAGGGATCAGGAATCACGAAAGGTCAAATTTCATTTAATTTCATTTTTCCAACTAAGCAGCAATGTTGCGGCAAGAATCGTGTGACTTTCATCTGGAATGTCCCCTGAGAAGGTAGGTTAGGTTAAGGTCAGGTTTCACTTTCCGTGCATTACCTGTCTAAAGGTCATGAGTCGAGTTGATTTAACATTAGTTGATTTGTATATGATATTACTGTGACACAGTAGGTGAATGAGAGCAAAAGTCACCAAACACAGCTAGAGAATATTTTGAGACTGTAATTTTTCATTATCTGGTTTGATATATCTGGCGCACAGATTATATCAGGAGGTGTTTTTGGATTTCTTTGTAATCTCAAAAAAAAAAAAAAAAAAAATTTTTTTTGATATTTCTCTGTCTTAAATGTTGAGCCAATTACAGATAAAATTATGAAGCTTAATTATGCTATGTTGCAAAGAAAGTATATACTTTTGGAAAAAAAAAAAAAAAAAAAAAAAAAAACTAATTTTCTTTTTGTTATTGCAAATATTTAATCGGAATTATGGTTAGAGAAAAACAGTAATAAAAATGTTGAAGTTTTTTAGGATTATTATTGTTATACATAATATTAAACGAGTTTAATGAACACGACATATTTGACTTCCAAATCGAATTTAAACATTGAAGAAAAGTTACATTTATAACTTTTAAGAATAATGAAATATAAATAATGTACCATACATATATTAATCTTCTTCCAGGGGTTCTACCGCGGAATGTTTTTTGGTTTTTAAAAGTTGTATTGCAAATATATATCCTATATCAGTTAACCCGTGAGCGCCCAGTGTCCTCATTTGAGGACAGCTTATAAAATGGCACGTATATTTTTTGTGGTTTCTTGGAATAATTTCTGCTTTTTAGTGACTGTTTATAGCATCATTCTAAATGATCCTCGAAAGTTTTATGTGCCGACTATTAATTATTATTTCATAATTTGGATAGTCATTTTATGATTTTTCATTCGTCGCACATATATTTGCTTTTTGCGCAGGTATACTAACTTAAATCAAGTTGAATAATAATATATATTATACTACTTTACTTTCGAGATCTTTGTCAACGTATAATAGGAAATTAATATGTTAATTCAAAGATTTTCTATCTCGATGTTTTCTCGCTAGAATACTAAACGTCAATAAATGAGGATAGGCTTTAAATTTAAAACTATCAGAAGAATTGTTTAAATTAATATATTTTACTGTCAGTTGTCTATATTAATTTAGAAGTAAAATAATCAGCTAATAATATTTTGCAAAATTAATTCGGGCATTAACGGGTTAAGTGGAGTCTTGAAAATGGAACAAAATATTTCTATGTGTTATATTTATTTAATAATTATCATTTTATTATTAATAATAACTGATAAAGCTAAAAAAATATTTTTTAAGAACCTAGATTGTCCAATAAATACTGTTAAATTACGAAATGAAACACAAAACAGTGTCATAAACAAAGATACCAATTCCTACTCCTTAGCGATTCTATTCCATTCAAAAAACTTCTTCATTCATTCAGTTTATTAAAAAAAAAGTATTTTAACAGATATATTTAATTTAAAATAATCAGGTTAAAATATCTAATTTTGAAAGGAGTTACTATTATGAAGAATAAGGGACTTCTAAACAAACAGCATGGAATGCTAATAAAAGTTCAACATTTGCTTGCAAAGTTCCTAATCGTTAACACTAGTTTTTCCTGAATATTACAGTAAATGGATTTTAAGGATATCTTTTTTGTATTAGAACACAAGAAAAGTGTTTTTAACTTACACATTGTCCATGTTTTGATACTTTCATAGAATTTGAGAATAGTATCAACTATAGAAAATTTGCTTCTGGAAAAAAAAAAAAAACTATTGTAACACGGGCATTTCATTAAATAAACGTTCCACTATCTCGGTAATTATGGTCCAACACTTTTATGGATTGACCTTGCAAAGTTGATAAAAGTGATAATTCAATTACTTACTTTTGCCTTTAAGTATACGCGGATGAATCTTCCAATATCTCCAGGAAAATTTTTACTTTCATTGTAATAAATATTTAACTTTAATTTTCCTTACACACATTTTAATGCTCAAGTAAAGTACCGATGCTTCGTGAAGTAAAGTTTTATTTAATAATTAAAAAAAAAAAATGTATAGGGGGAAAAGTAAAAAAAAATATTGCTTTAAATGCAGACAGGCCAACATTTTAATTTATTCCTGACTATTGTTAGTAGCCGCCTTTTTTTTTTCACCCACAACTATTCTGGAAGGGTTACCTCCCCCCTATTTAATCGTAATTACATTTTGTAAAAAAAAAAAAAAAATTAAATAAATAAATAAAAGAAAATAAAAGAAAGAGAGAAAAAAACCACTATAAATAAAGTGATGAGAGAAAAGGGCGGGCGCTAACACTGCTCTGGAATAAATTAAAATACTGGTACGTTTCACTGGTACTATTTCACATACTTTCATTTTTTTTTATTAGAAGTTAATCTGTTTAAAAAAATTATTTATAACATTACTACTGAAAGTCACAAAAAAATTATTCATTTTGCAGGATATAATAAGCGTTTTTAAAGATAATTTATGTTTAATGCAATTCTATTTCAATAATTTGCTTTAGAATTTTTATAGTAAATATCTTTTATATTGTCACAATAGTACTATCCTTGTATTATAATATTAATCTCAATTTTAGAATGCCACATATGATATGTGGATACATATAATGTTTATATATATAAAGACATTTATAAAATTGACAGAAAAAAAAATGTTACTTTAGAAAGCAGCAAAAAGAAAAAATATTATATTTTTTAGACATTCTGTTTGTAAATATTAATATGCTGCTCTTTAGTTTTTCGTAAATAAATAATTAAATAACTAATAAAAATAAATAAATAAAATAAAATAAAATCTTTTTTTTTTTTTTTTTTTTTTTTTTTTTTAATGCAATTTTTCTCATATTTCTAAAATAATATTTATATCAGTAGCATAAGAAGAAAACATATCACTGATAGATTTTATCATTATAAAGTAAAACATTAGAGAAAATAGAGTGCACATCAAGTTCGCTTTTATCAGAAAAAATATTTCTTTTTAAGTAATATGTTAGTCCGAAGGCTATAATTAAAAAACAATTCGGAATCAAATTACAGATCAAGTGATCGTGAAGTACAATAAAACGCGTCGAAACTGCTGTTGATTGATGAAGATTGAATTTTTTCATTTGCTATCCAGTATTTATATATTAACTTCTAAGTATAGCTTAAAAAATAATAAATGTTACAGATTAATACTATTATTTCATCCGATATCTACCGTTGTTTATTATTATATATATAAAAAAAAAAACCTTTTCTGCTTTTTACAGAGTCAATGACAGCTTCCTTTCCCATTCTAACAAATACACCCGTTTTAGTCTCTTCATTCAAATAAAAGACACAGTTCCATGCTGCGAAAACTTCGTGACTAGAACATTATTGTTTGGCATGCAAACACTTGCGTTCGTTTTTCCTGAGTGATGTCCGGGGTGAAAGTGATCGAAGGTTATAGGAAAAATCTGACTGATCTGCAAACAAGATGGGGCCCTCTCTATGCGTGTGTACCTAGTGGCAGGTGACCCCTGGCCCCACTGCCTGTCCTTGGCCCTGAAGTCCTTTCGCACGCCCGAACACCACGCCGATTTCTCAATTGAACAGAGGCCTTCAAAAGAGCGCGCTACACAGTGAAGTTAACGGATGGATAGAAGAAAAAAAAATGAATTGTGTCACATCCTATCTTTAAAATAACAACTTCCTTTATTTTTTTCTTACTTTAAAGAGCTACCGCTGAAGATTAATGCTATATATATGTAATGTTTGCAATAACACCTGAAGTAGTTTTCAATTATTTTATGTACAAAATACTGATTTAGGATAGAAAAAAGAAGAACAAGAAAGAAAGAAATTTAAAAATAGAATGGACTTTCATGTCTTCGTTTTAATATCAAATTCTCTCAAGCGATGCTTTCAAATCTATAGGTCACATCAGTTTTCTGAAATAAGAAAATGAAAATAAAATTGTAAGGAGTTGTCAAAGAATTAGATTTAGAATTCCAACTAAATCATCCGTTTGTATTCTCTGATCATTTGATATTGATTATTTGTCCAAATTAGAGTCCTGCATTGATTGGGTACCCGCAGTTACCCACAGGTCACTGGCTTTGCAGGTTGGGTGCGGGTCGAGTTAGCATTAATTTTTGGCCCGCGGGTAAAACCGCTGGTCTACTCGTAAAATATTTTCCTTCAAAAATTTTTTTACGTTCACTGTTGAAAAATATGCAACTTTGCTGCCAGAAATTCTCTGTGATTAAAGAAAAATAAGTTTTGTCAACGTAATTTTTCCGTAATTTACTTTTTTCTCAAATTACAGAGAATTTCTGGCAGCAAAGTTGCATTTTTTTTTAACAGTGTTGCTTTTTTACGAATATATTTTTTTCAATACAGAGATTGGATGATAGTCTCTTCCTTCATAGAAAATTAAAGCAACATGACTCATAACATAAGTTTGTTTCATGAAGAAAAAATTAATAAATACTAAACATTTAAAACATTATATGAGAAAATTATTTGTTTTCCAACGTATATTTGCTTTCTTGTTTCACTTTCTTTTACATACTATGAATATTTAGAACAGTAGATTTTTTAAAAGTTAGTGTAATACACAAGAAGTTTTGTTATATTATACACTGAAGTTTTGTTTATAATTAGACTACTTATTTTTATTATAGATTTTATTATACACTAGTTTAAATATAATTATATACTTGTAATATTTATGTAATAATTAATTTTCTGAAGGATTTGTTCAATAATCCCCAGTAGCACATAACGTTGTTTTAACGTTGTTATAACTAATTTTTCACTGTTCAGACTTATTTGCAACACTATAACAACGTTATGTGCTACCTGGGATGTAACTGTATTTCGTAAAATAAAATTTTAATTAGCTTTCTTGCTGGTCGGCTTGCGGGTCAGAAGCTGATGTTCGGGTCGAAAGTCTTCCTGCGGGTCGTGTGTGTCAAGTTTACTCGACCCGCGCAGGGCTCTAGTCCGAATGTATACACTTAAAACTACCAATTATTATTAATGGTCCGATTCATAAATTAATTTTACAACCACGCAGTAGATTTACTTTAAGATGCTTCACTTTAAGACTTTTATTGCTGTGACGTGAACATAAAAAACTTGATTTAATTTGTGTTTAAATTTAAAATAGCATTATCTGCTGGAAAAATGATGTACTTTCTTTTGGTGGGAAGAATGGGTAGGCTATAAACAGTAATAACACAGTAATACAGACAAATGCATTATTTCGTTATATACACTCACTTAAAATCTAGACTATAAACGTGCACAATTTTTTCTGAAAAAACATGATTTAATTTATGTTTTAATTTAAAGGGCATTATCTGCTATACAAATTATGTAACATATTTTGTCGGATGGATGGTTGGTTTTTACGTCGCACTAGTGCTGCGCAGATGGGCAATTGGCGACAGTCTGGGACACACCACTAGAGGTGGTCCGGAGACATGCCATCCCAATTTTGATCCTCCACGGAAGGGCTTTTGTCGGAGAGAAGGGGTAAGATATAACAGTATTCATACAGTCAAATGCGAATAAAGCCAAAAATTCTATCAAAATAAAATCAAAATCATGAGAGTTTTACTCAAATTTTCATTTTGATTCAATGAATGATAATAGAATGCTTCGTTTCTTTATAAATAAATATTGATAAAACCCCCTATCGTCTTCCTTTTTTTGACAGGAACTGTAATTCTGTACGTCTTATATCTCTCATAACTTTTGAATCTACACGATATTTCTTTGGGGTTTTCATATAAGTAGCTCAATGTTTTTGGCTATTAAAATAAGCCATTTAATATTTTTTTAGAGCTTGTGCATAAATAGTTAAAAATCATTTAGTAAAAATGTTCATATTGTACATTTAACATTCATATTTAACATTTTTGCATTCTGATGGCAGTATGCTGTGTCTAATGTAGTACTCTAAGTTTCCTAAAAATGGTTCTGCACTGGGTCTAATATTACCCTATGTGTTGTAATTAAAAAAGTGGTAATTTTATTTGCAATTTCTTAAAGAAACCATTATTCATCTTTATTAATATATGTAGTAGCCCCATATTTACACATATAACTATAAGGATCCTCATAATCACACAGTACAGCCAAAATTTATTTCAAACATTATTTTTTACAAGATGATCCAAAACATTTTGACAAACTTTTAATTTTCTACTGATCATTTTTTTCTCTTCAGGACAAAACTGTTTTAGAAATATATGAGGTATATCATGCCCTTTATACTGTTAAAGTTTCGAGATAATTCCTAATGAATTTTTCTAGATAATATGACAAAAGGTCTAAATTTGAAAGTGTTCAAATACTTATTGATAGATAGCATATTTAATTAGTGTTTTAATTTCCACAGTTAAATAAGACTAAGAAAGCTTTTTTTTTATATAAAAAAAAGTGGTATTCAGAAAAACGGGAAAATTGGCAATCATGCAAATACATGAAAATGTATCGGACGTGAAGTTTTCTGCCACTTAGCGCATATTTTTTTTAAATAACGGTTTATCCGGTTATGAATTGATAAACTTCCTCTAAATATGCATATTTGCTTGTGTTCCGAGAAATTTTTGAGAGAATAAAAGTTAGGTGTCCTGCAGGAATGTTAATATCAAATGAATGGATAATTAAAAACTGTTTTGTTTAATATTAATAGTTTCTTTTAGAAACGGTTATTAATAAGTATGCCAACAGAAATATGAATAAAAAAAGGGAAATAAAAAAAAAATCTTCATTGATAATGACATAATTATTGCATCTGCATGTGCATATATTTGCCTTGTGATAAATTAACTGTATCAGAATTATCTCCCTGTCTTTTATTTTTTTTTATAAATGTCTCTTATTGCGTATCTACTTCCAACCAGCCTACCTATCTATACATAAATACAACTAACTAAATACCCCCCCAATAAAACTAGTTACAGTACCCATATTTTGATTAGAGTTTATAAATTCTTTAGGTGACAGTCCCTGTGTAAATTTATAAAAATAAAGTGTTTTTAACACACTAAACACACGAAATTTTTATTGTTATAAAAGTTCAATTAATAAGCTCGGTAAAATTTTATTATATTTAAATTTTTTTATTAAACAATTTCAAAAGAAATAAGTAATTGTGCTAATATAAGTTATTGTTACATGTGTTTATCAAAGAAAAGAATTACTGACAAAAGAAGTTTTGTGTTTATATATAATTATCTATTCAGTGGAAAATGATGTCAAAAGGAAGAAAAAACGATGAAAATGTCATGCATGACTAATATAAAACAAAGTCAGACTGTAAATATTTACTTAATTAATGCTTCGTATATATATATATATATATATATATATATATATAATACAATAGATCCATTCATTTAAAATAAAAAAATAATATTTGGGTAAACTTTACAGCAAAAATGTATTTTTCATAAACGCATAAAGAGATAAAACTTATACTTAGGTAAAGATATTTATGTTTTTTTATAAAATATTTTTTATACTGTCTACATATTATGTATGTGATAAATTTACATTTTGAATTTATTTACGCTCCTTAATTTTGTCAAAATTGTACTGGATATATGAAATCACATAAAGTAAAATAGACGCGAAAGTCTACAAACGAATAAATAACAATTCAAATTTATCTTGACCACAAGTATATAGATATATATATATTTAGTGTTAAAAATGTTTTAAAAATTTTCATTCTATTCGTAAGTTTAATAAAGATGTAGAAACGCATAAATTTTAAATATAGATTTTAGAGACGCCAACTTTTTCATTTATTTCGTAGCGTTGATGGTACCCGCCTCTTTTTTAAAACCGCTTTTACTAAAGAACAGTTTTTTTTTTCTATTTAATTGAAATTACATATAGAAGAAAATTGCTATAAAAAAAGTGATTAAAAAAAAAGTGAGTTTTGACAGTACTACTGAATAATTAAAAATTTTGGTAGCTTTGATACTTACAATAATTTCCAATTAGCAATCCGTAGGTTAGATAAATTGGTTTTGAACCAGATATTTAATTAACACAAAAATCTAGATATTTACCTCGTATAAATACAATTCCGCTAATGAAATATGTTTTCGTTAATGAAATTTTCTGATGCAAAACGTATTAATCTGATTGAGGATTATACGCGAATTTATATCCAGTAAAATTAAAAGAAAAATTAAAGTAAATAACATTAAAGCATTATTTGCATTATTAAATTTCGCCTATAATTATACAAATCACTGAATGAGTAATATTTGCAAAATACCAATTAAAATGTGAAGCAATAAACTTTTTCTTAACGCTTTACACGTTTTTAAACGATTAATAGAATTGTTACGTTTTTCTATTGTTTGTCGTTATTGTCTGCCAATATAAATTCAGTATTTATAATTGTGTTAGATACGCGATTAGAAAATATTATAGACAAATTTCAATTATTCGTATACATTTTTGTTTTTTTAAATCCAGAGAATATATGAGATTAATAAATAATTATAAGATAAAATTTTTTTTATAAACCATGTTTTTTAATTTTCTGTTGAATCATATAAACGCTACTGAAGGCAGCCGGAACCCCAGCAATTGGATAAAAGTATTAAAAAAATTCCTTGCTATCGTCTTTTGAGCTATTATAAAAGTTTCAAATGGCTATCTAGCCGGGAACTTAGTTAAAAGTTGATTGCAAGCTTTGTACTGGAAACGCTGCCGAAGGCTGCAGGGTCTCGAAGCAATTGGATAAAAATATTTTTAAAAAGCATTTTCACCGTATTCTGAACTGTTCCGAAAGTTTCAAATGTCTAGCTACTCGGGAAGTTAGTTAAATAAATTTTCTGTTGAATCATATGAACGCTGCCGAAGGCAGTAGGGACCTGAAACAGTTGACTAAAAGTATTAAAAAATATATATTGCCACCGTGTTCTGAGCTATCCTGAAAGTTTCAAATATCTAGCTAGTCGGGAAGTTAGTGAAAAATCGATTGCAAGCTTTGTACTGGTAACGCTGCCGAAGGCAGCAGGAACCCGAAACAGTTGGCTAAAGGTATTTAAAAAAATGCATTTTCACAGTGTTCTCAACTATTCTGAAAATTTTAAATGTCTAGCTAGTCGGGAAGTTAGTTAAATAAATGTTCTGTCGAATTATATAAGCGCTGCCGAAGGCAGCGGGACCTGAAATAGTTGACTAAAATTATTAGAAAAATGTATTGTCACCGTGTTGTGAGCTGTCCTAAAAGTTTCAAATGTCTAGCTAGTCGGAAAGTTAGTGAAAAATCGATTGCAAGCTTTGTACCGATAACGCTGCCGAAGGCAGCAGGAACTCGAAACAGTTGGCTGAAGGTATTAAAAAAATGCATTTTCACCGTGTTCTGAACTATTCTGAAAGTTTCAAATGTCTAGCTAGTCGGGAAGTTGGTTAAATAAATTTTCTGTCGAATCATATAAGCGCTGCCGAAGGCAGCGGGACTTGAAATAGTTGACTAAAATTATTAGAAAAATGTATTGTCACCGTGTTGTGAGCTGTCCTGAAAATTTTAAATGTCTAGCTTGTCGGAAAGTTAGTGAAAAATCGATTGCAAGCTTTGTACTGATAACGCTGCCGAAGGCAGCGGGAACCCGAAACAGTTGGCTAAAGGTTTTAAGAAAATGCATTTTCACCCTGTTCTGAACTATTCTGAAAGTTTCAAATGTCTAGCTAGTCGGGAAGTTAGTTAAATAAATTTTCTGTCGAATCATATAAGCGCTGCCGAAGGCAGCGGGACTTGAAATAGTTGACTAAAATTATTAGAAAAATGTATTCTCACAGTGTTGTGAGCTGTCCTGAAAATTTCAAATATCTAGCTAGTCGGGAAGTTAGTTAAAAATCGATTGCAAGATTTGTCCCTGACAAACACACAAACAAACAAACAAGAATCGAAGTTAATAAAAACATGGTAAAATAAGAATTGCCTAAAGTATTTATTTATTTATTTATTTATTTTTTAATGTAGATATGTCCAAAAACTATCAGAATAACCCCGAGTACATGCTATTCTTTCATGTTTAAGTAATTTAGCATATGTAGGCCACTCTTTAATTTCAAGAGAGATAAATAGGCTGGAATTTATAACTTCAAAAATCAGGGGCAACCATGTTTCAATGATCAAATATGATTAATGTCCGACATTCCTAAATCGGCAACAAAAGAATGGAAAAATTGATCGATAAAACAAAATTATTTGCATTTTAATTAAAAATAAAAAAAAAAATGTTTGTAGTAGACAATGCTTCAGTTCATTCTTTGTTAGAAAGCTTTTTTAAATTTGAGTTTATTAGAGAAAGTTATCTCTTAGAAAGGAATTCCGCAATTTAAAATAAAATTTCAAAGTTAGTAGTTATTAAAAACCCTCATTTATTATGGAAGAAAATGAAAAATATATTTTTTAATAGTCAATGATATGCATTTTACATTTAATTAAAAATTTTACTTATTTGTTTGAAAGTTTAGTATTTGTAAGCGGTGCATATCTATATTATCTATCTATGAATGAGGTTAATGTGATGTAAAAAAAAAAAAAAAAAAAAAAAAAAATATATATTATTCTTGAGTTTTGAAGATAGACGTATGTGATCAAACTATAATATTTATTAAATAAATAAATAAATAAATAGATAAATAAAGTAGAAGTGGATAATAAAGAAAAATTAATTTCTAATGGTTGGCTTTTTTCTTTTTTAGTTCTTCTCCCTCCCATCATTTTAAATTAACGAAACTGACTTTTGTTCAGCAGTTTTTTAAGTCGTGATTCATTAGATTTAAATAGTATATATATATTTCCGACCAATATGAAAATATATAGTACCATAAATTCCTGTGTATAATCCGCGGATTAGATAAATTAGTTTTACACCAGAAATTTAAATTAACTGAAAAAGTTATATCTGTAAAAGAATAATTAGCACAAATATAAATTTGTGTACTAATTAAAATTTGTGGTGTACAATTAATTATCTATTAATTAAAATTTCTGGTGTAATTAAAATTTCTAATCTGATGTATTTGATTTACGGATATACGCAGGAAATTACGGTACTTTAATTTCTCATATGAAAAAAAAAAGTATCAATTTATTGCACACTAGAAATACATAATTTCCTAGAAAAATTACATTATATTATCCGTGACACTCAAATTAAATTATGTTCATAAGTCAATGAACAATATGATAAATAAACATTTTCATATTACTTTCAACTAAAAATGTTTTCTGTGTACTGAAATTAAGTATTACATCAACATATTTCAAAAAAAGAAAAAGAAAATGTTCCACCATTTGTGAAATGGGATATGCTCTGAGTTGAAAAACAAAATACAGGAATATAAGTCACCATTTTTATATTCTGTTTGCGCAAAAATACTCACCGTCTTTTCACTCCACATGAATACGAAACGAATTGTGTCCGGCTTTTTTATTTATTTATTTATTTATTTTTTACTGGCCTTCATAATGACCATGCACAGCGGATGTTGAGTAAAATATCGTATGTGCTGTTAGCCAAAGCATATAAAAAATACGCGCATTTTCTTATTTTCGTGGCGGAAGAGGTAAATTATACCTATGCACCCTTATTTTACTTCTTTCCTTCATCAGATCTTGAAATTTTCTAGAGCGCTCTTCCATGATGCTTTGTTATCCGTCGTCAAGTGTTCCGTGTGAAGGAAGATTTCTTTTTTTTTTTTTTTTTTTAATGAAAAGATTCTGTTCCAGTGAGTATGTTATCAGAAGAAAGAATAAATGAAAGAAAAAAACATGACAGATGTCATTTCAAAAAGAGATTTTCCTCAGTTATTTCTTTAGGAGAAATCAAAGAAGTAATTCAACCATTATTAATCTATTACATTATTTATAACATTTATTTTAAAGTTATATATATATATATATATATATATATATATATATATATATATATATATATATATATATATATATACGAAAGTTTTAAGTAAAGTTTACAACTGTCATACTTCTTTTTACATTTTAATTCTTTATTTATTTAAATAGCAATGGTCTAACTATAAACTTTAATTTTTTTTTTTGATAAAAAGCCAGAGCTTATTTATGCATTCCAGGAAACTGTTTTACTCTTAAATGCCTGATTTCTTTAAAATCAATTTAAAAATGTTTTACTACTTTCCTCTCTTAAATAAATCACGGAAAAAAACGTTAAAAAATCGTATTTTATTTTAACTATGGTTTACAGCTAAAAAGTAATTTGTTGCCAATTGGCAAACATGAGGCATTAGAGCTTCAATATTATTCTAATAATACTTTAGAAGAGGAAATTGGGTATGTTGCCGAAAAACAACACTCGGAATTTAAGGATTAAACATAATAATATAATTTGTAAAAAGGAATACAAATTAAAAACTAATATACATTTAAGAACCGAATTAGTCTTTTTATTTTTTTTTTTAATTTAACTTTTAACATTAATATATATATATATATTATGAGTCTACAAACAGTAATGAATATTAAAGTAATTTGAATAACAGGTACTATTTTGCAAGGTCATGGTTCTTGAACTTAATATTGGTAAGCTTTTGACCGCAATGTGCGATCTCTAATTAAAAGTTTGAATCGCCGCCGTGTAAGTAAATGGCAAAGATCGAAAAATACGGCGGATTAAAGATCAATTTCATGCAGGGTTTTAAGAAAGACACTTTCTCTGTATGAAAGCGTAAGCCATTTTAACCTAGAAGGTTTCCTTAAGGAAAGCAAAATTAAAAACCTTCACGCAACATACAACTTAAAAACTTTCTGATTGCAGTCGTTAAAAGGTTAAAAGTCAATTGTGAAGGAAATTTTGTTAGGTATTGATTCGTTTGTACGTATGTCTGAAATCATTTTCTTGCTGTCAATCATAGTATTTGGGCATACAACTGGGCTCAAGTAGCATGCATTTTAAGTGATCAGACAAAATTCGTCTAATAAGTGTCATTACAAACTTGAGCATATATGTACATTATGATCGTCTAAATGACTTTTAGAGCTGAAGTTTTTTACTTTACAATAAATAAATAAATAAAGTTCTTTTTGAGTGTTTAAATAAATAAAAAAAAAAAAGTCTTGCATGAAATACATACTTTGCGTACAAAGTTATCTCATTATTATTTTTTTAAATGGCCGAATAAGATAAGAATTGGAATTAAATACAGCTGTAAATATAGATTTAGATTCAGTTAAACCGTTTAGCTTATATATAACATAAATATAAAATATTTATCTTGAAAACTTTAGTTTTTAGCAAAAAAGTTGATCGTTGGTAAGGTTGACCATTTCTAGCACAACAGCTGAAATAATAATCACTTGTTATGATAATGAGTAAATTTATAATCAATCATCAAACTTTTGATAATACAGAAGAAAATGTTTGTGTCGCTTTTTGGTTTAAAATGAAGTTTTTATATAGAACACAATAATAGTGAACGCGGAAAGGGACATACAGAAACATCATGTGTTTTATCAATGAAGGAAGAGAGGTTGAGAAGGTCGAACAAGTTGGAGGAGGCGATTCAGCATCTTGGGCCCTTGCCCCAAGGGACTAAATCCCTTTTCCGTGTTTACCGGTCGCGTCTAAAACGTGATAATTTGTGTTTATCTTGTGGGCAAGGTTTATTGGCCCGGGGATGGATGATCTTATTTAGATAAAGTTCCAACTGTATTTTATTTTTAAATACGAGAAATTTATATCTTCAGGAATAAATACATTCAATTCAAAAAAGTTTCTCATGCGATATAACTGCAAAATAGGGAAAATGTAACATATTACCGTTTTAGTTACACTAATAAGAAAGAGTAAAAGATTTTTAACTGAATAATTTGAAGAAAAGTCTGCAATTTATTTTTCTTTTTAGCTTATGATAAAAATTTTAATGTGATTTGTAAAATTAATTATTTTTTTATTGTAGATATTTTTGTGAAAATAAATAAATAAAATAAAAATAATATAAAAGGCATACATTAATTTTTATGTCGGTGAAATAATTATGCATTCAGACTAACATACTTGAATGTGTATTTTAATACTAAAATTGCTTACACAATAAAAACAGAAAGAACGTAACGGAAAAGAAGAAACAGTTGGACGCCACTCAATGTGGATGCAACTCTATCATAGTCGCTTGTTATCAAAAGAATCATTACAAGATTGGTAGTTTGAAAATACCAGTGGGAATAAAATAATGAAGAATTATACAAATTTACGGAAGAACTGTTCAGGAGGCAAAACCAAACAATTATAAATGCATGAGGTCGAACAATTACTGAGAGACGAAACTAGGCGAATATGTTTTTTCTAACTTCAATTTTTGATATTATAATTAAAGAAAAACGTTCTGCAAACTGTGGAATAAGTATATCAGATGAAGGATAAATTGCGCGAGTTTTGATAAATAAATAAATAAATGTATGAAAGCGCGATTCTTTTCTGTTTCTTAGCAATTTAAAACAGCCCAAGTTCACGTTTCATCACCCTGTGGCGAACCAGTTTTCGTTGATGGCTGATATACACATTAGCGGGCTCGCTGTGTAGAAAGAAACATCCTGAATCTCAATCATTTCCTAAACGAAGCACACTCTTTTGAAGAGATTTTTAACTGATAGCCGGCTACTATTCTCCGAACATACACAGACCGGCACACGCACAGGTCAACGTTTCGGACACATCTGGACTTCACCGTTTTCTGAGTTAGGAATCTCTATTGTTGTTTCAGAGCTGCTTACAATAGCCGCTAAGTGACCCTTCCTATTATAAAGAGACAAATAGTTTCGGCCTGTAGATTAGTCGATTGGATCTCCGGCTAGTAGGATAATAAGGATTCTTTCTCTTTGTATTGAAGTCATTATAGGTCAAAGTGAATACTTGACGCCAATCTGTGGCCTTTGATTGTAGTTTGCTCGCCTTTTGACTCTTTGTTTATGTATGTGCCAAACCCAAATGTTTATTAATGCCAAACCCAATTTTAGATTTTAAATTCATGTTTTAATATTATTTATGATTTACTTGCCGATTTTTATTTGGATGAATCACCAGTACATAAAGAATTCATTTGCTTTATATTTTATAAAATTTCTTTTTATCAATATTTTAAGTACTTTTTACTTTCCGAACACTATAGTGAGGAAAGTATTGTAATCATGTCAAAAATCCGAATTCGAGATTTTGATGTTTCTATACGTTTTGAGGTCCCCTGAGTCCGTTTTCACAATTTTTACGATGATGTATGTATGTGTGTGTGTATGTGTGTATGTGTGTATGTGTGTATGTGTGTATGTGTGTATGTCTGTGGGTGAACACGCTAGCGTCTAAACGCTTCGTTCGATTAACCTGAAAGTTGGTACGCATATTGTAAGTCACCATAGTACGAACCCTATAGATATTGGTGAATCTAGCACTTATAGTTTTTTTACAGGGACACAAAGAAAAATTCTTTATCATTATGGCCTATGGGTGCAAAATCTTAAAAGTGCGATAACATCTAAACGCCTTATTCAATTGAGCAAAAATTTTATACACATATTATAGATCACAAATACTCAATCTGTATAGATTTTGGAGAATCTAGCACTTATAGTTTTTTTACATTGTCACAAAGAAAAATTCTTTATCATTATGCCTATGGGGCCAAATTTTTAAAAATGTGATAGAGTCTAAACGCCTTATTAATCCGAGCAAAAAAATTGTACACATGTTATAGATCACAGTTGAACTAACTGTATAGATTTTGGTAAATCTAGCACTTACAGTTTTTTTACAGGGACACAAAGAAAAATTCTTTATCATTATGGCCTATGGGACTAAATTTTTAAAATTACGATAGCATCTAAACGCCTTATTGAATTGAGCTGAAAATTTATATGAGTATTATAAATCACTGTTGCACTAACTATAAGCATTTTGGTGAATGTAGCATTTATAAGTTTTTACAGGGACACAACGAAAATTTCTTTGTCATTATGATCTATGGGCTCAAAGTTCAGTAGCGTTAAATAAAACAACGTGTAATAGATGGAGAAAAATACTCAAACACTCTATTATGGTTTTCTCTCTTTTGTTTGTTTAACAACTACTCTTTCTTTACTTTATCTACAAAACTGTTAATTACTCAATGTTCGGAAAGTCGAGTGGAGTCACTCCAGATTTTTTCTTTTCATGTCTATATTATCATAATCATGTCTTTTATTTTAAATTGCAATTACGGCTTAACAAAAAAAAAAAAAAAAAAAAAAAAAAAAGGCTGAAAATAGCTGAAATTTCGTAGTTCTGCAAGAGACAGCCTACTTTTCTAAACTAAAATTCCAATTCATTTTACCTATAGAACAAAAATCTTGAATTAATTTCGAATTATGCAGAATAAGAATTTTGCAAACAAACTCCATCAAATACAAACCAAACGCCGATAAATTTGTTCAAAATGTTCTTATTCTACACAAGTGTTTTTGTTTTCACAAGTATTCTACACAAGTTTTGTGCAACACAAGTTTTTTGGTGCATGTTACTGTCATCTACAATTAATTTTGAACATATAAATTCTTTAGATTAACAATTGTTCAAGATTTCTAGGCATAACATGTTTTAACTTAAAAAATACATTAAAAAAAAGGAAAAATAATGCATGATGCCTGTCAGTTGGTTTACTTATTTTGCATATCAAATATGAAAAGTCATAGTTGAAGATTTTAATATCCTCTAAATATTTGTTATAAATAAAGAAATAAAGACCAATCATAACATTTTATTTGAATTACTTGCTTCATTTATCATTAGAGTTGCCAAATTTGAATGAATTAGTTCCAAAAGATTAAACTGATTAAACTAAATAGTATCGGGATAAACTTTTGTAAGTTTACCTTACTCAATCATAGAAACGTTTCCTTTTTGCTGGACATCTATAATTTATGATTACTCTTTTGGCCTCCGGCCTAAGCACGACTTCGTGGCGATCAAAAGAATTGGCTTATAGAATTAGGTTTAAATATAGTCTTCGACTGAAAAAAAAAAGATACGAAGATGATTTAATGTTTAACAGTCCCAGCAGCAGGTTTTCAAACCATATATTAACATTTTCATTTAAAGAGTTCACTGTATAAAGAGAATTTCTTTCAAAGAACATTTAAGTTTTTCTTTCAAAATTGTGTTACAAAGAGCACCATTTATGTTAAGTTGCCTCTTTCTTCAGGGCAGAATCGATGACAATAATTATTATACAATTTGTTTTATTAACATTTTCAATTAAAGAGTGCATTGAATGAAGAGATTTTCTTTGAAAGAGCATTTAAGTATTTTTTTTTTCAAAATTGTGTTACAAAGAGCCCCATTGGTGTTAAATTGTCTCTTTCTTCAGGGCTGAATCGATAACAATAACTACTATACAATTTGTTTTATTAAAATTTTCATTTCTTAAACATTAAGTTTTATAAACAAAACATTTCTTATAACGTAAACTTTTTTTATTTTTTTCCCCCACGAAATGAGCAGAATTATTTAAAACTGTAGCCTAATTACAATGCCATTAAAAATTAGTATTTATTGTTTATGAGTGAACTCTAGGCACTCTAACCCAATGCAAAATCACGTTATTTGAACACGTACTTTAATCGAAATAAAGTATGAAATAAAGTAAAAAATTTAAAAATTACTTCTTCCATCTAATTAGATAAATTCAGGCAAACAGCAACATAAAGTGTGTGTAATAAATTTCACCATACGAAATTAGACTAAGTGAAAAAGTAAAACAATAATTTGCAAAAAGAGTCGTTCTCCACTCAAGGATTTTAAGTTATGATTATATCTCGAAGTAAAATAATGCTTAAAAATAACGAGCAAATTATCTCAATCCGACATCCCGAAACAAATATTTTTTGAGCATAAAACACTGATTTTCAATATCACACTGTAAAAAAAAAAAAAAAAAACCGTAAGATTACGGGGAAAGCCCGGCAGCAGAGATTCCAGACATAGTTCGTAAAAAAATAACATTGTTTTTACGGACAAAATGTTTTTTTACAGGCATGTAACGTAATTTAAGGTTATTATATACTTAATTTACGGTCTAAGCGTTTCTTTTTAAGGGCTTTGTCTGGAATCTTTGTTGCCGGGCTTTCCCCGTAACCTTACGGGATTTTTTTTTTTTTTTTTTTTTTTTTTTTTTTTTTACAGTGCACCTAACATGCGTATTTTTTCTCTTCATTTTTGAAAGATTACGTATCTTAAAGAAAGCATTTCCTATTACGTAAACTGTTTTTATTTTTTCCTACAAAATGAATGAATAGAATTATTTAAAATTGTAGCCAAATTGCAATATTACTAACGATAAGCAATTATTTTTTATGACCAAATAAACAATGACTTTATTTGAACACGCAATTTAAACGAAATAAAATTTTAGAGACATGAAATTTAATAAATATTTCTTTCATCTAATTAGATAAGTTGAGGCAAACAATAATATAAAGCGTGAATAATAAATTTACCACACAAAATTAGACTATGGAAAAGAGAAGAAGTGATTCACAAGAAGAGTCGTTCTCCATACAAGTAATCTAAGTTGGTATTCTATCTCATTGTAAAACAACACTTAAAAATAACGAGCTAAAGGAAGTGCTCACTCATATGAAGATTATTTTCAGACCTGGAGTTTATCAGGTGTTCTTTGGGGCATAGCAATCCTTGGCAGTACCCTTCTTAATGAGCAAAGTCAGAAGCTGTTGTGGACAGGAAGAGAAAAAAAATATACCATGAACGAGTAGTTCTCATATTTGGCTCATAATTGAACTGATTCGATCTGACAACCATTGTTATTATTCAGATTTGAAGATGAGAATATATATATATATATATATATATATATCATTCTGTTATATAATCTATTTTCTAAAAAAAATTCATTCTAACGTTCTTATTTAAGCAATATTTGTAAACGTTAAAAGTATCATTTGAAAATTTATTGAAAACTCATATTAAAAACAAACAAAATATTTCCCTATGTATAGAAAAATATTCAGTGGTTCACAAAAGAGATATATTAAAGATTTATGAATAGTTTTATTAACTTTGTATATTTAAAATTTTTAACATTGTATAATTCAAAATTTTCACTTTGTTTAATTCAAATTTTTTTAAAAATTGAGATAAATATTTTATTTTTTACAAATATCGTTTTCCCTTTTTATTATTTTTAACTTGTAATAATAATAAGAAAATAAAACATGGTCCTAAAATTTAAACGAAGTTTAAAAAGAAACGTATGTAAAATATTTTTATGTATATGCATGCATTTTTAGAATTATACTCAATTTCTTATAAGCACCTTTTTTTTTTTTTTTTTTTTTTTAGCAACACAATACATAAATGATGTAAATCGTGACGAGTTTTTTAATATAGTGAAATTTCAAGCTCAACATTAATTTACTGTTTTGCAAATTAGCCAATAAAATATTCCCGATTTAGTGTTTTTACTGCAAAGTATACCTTTACATTCGTACAAAATTTAACTGGAATTTTTAAAGTGAAATAAAGGTTTTTACAACTTTAAAAGAAAAATAAAATAAAATAAAGGACTGCTTCCGAAACGACTTTTACAAAACCTTATTTTAGTAAAACTATTACAAATACAAGCAAATATGTTTAAAATACAGCCGATTTACCAAATCATTCTAATACCATTTTTATCCGACTATTATTTTTAATAAAAAGCATAATTTTGAAACAGACCAATGAAACCATATTATTAACAAATATTCTAAGCTGAATAAGCATTGAAGTTCTATGATCAATTTTAATCTGTCTATCGTCTATCGTCTGCGTTTTACGACATAAACTGTTATTTTTACTTATCAAAAGGAACTTGTATCATTATTGCAAAAGTGAATTACGAATATTTGTTAGAGTAATAAATAAAAACCGATTTAAAAAAAATGCAAAATGTTTTTAATGGCTATAGTTCGAAATATGTGTGATATTTAGAATTATATTTTATATAGAATGATAAGTATATTTTAAATAGTCCTTAAATTTCAAGCTCTCATGAATACAAATCTTAGCGCATAAAAAGTATATAAATTATAACTATTGCATTATATTGATTTCTAGTTTATTAAATATTCCCTGAAAGCTTTGCTTTTGAAAAACTTTACTTCTGGAAACTCTCAAACTGCTTTGCATTAAAATCTACAGAAAAATCAAATATCTGATACATTTGCTATATAAATAGTAATAATAATAATAATAATAATAACAAAAACAGAACGACGTCTTTTCGAAAAAAAAAAAAAAAAAAAAAAAATCAATCCTTTATTTTTACTTTCTTCTATATGTAATATAGAGAAAGTATTGGATTCGCGAAAATTTTCAACCTCCGTTTTTTGACGGATCTACACGTTTTGGGATGTCCTGAACACGAATTGATAGTTTTTAGAAAATGTCTGTCTGTCTGTCTGTCTGTGTGTCTGTCTGTCTGTCTGTCTGTGTGTCTGTATCATTTTTTTGTGGACGCTGTATCTCACGAACATATGAATGAAATTTAACCAAACTTGGTATTTAGTTGCACCCTGACATGAACTGGTGCCCATTAGATTTGGGGATCAATAGCTCAACAGGTGGCGCTGTAATCGCATTTTATGCAAATTTTTAACATGGCAGCATAGGACAAAATTCCGTATAAATGGGCATAATGAGAGTTATTTTAAACTTGTGATTGTAAAATGAATTTGAATTATTGATGATAGTAGTAGTTAACTAGAAAAAAAAATTGTGCATGGGGGGGCATCGGTTCCCCCCCTGGGGGGGAAGTACCCCCTCGGGGGGGTTAAATTTTGAAGATGGGTATCATTCGAAAGATCTCGTCAATACCTTTAAAACGAATGGTTGAACCATAAATCTGTGATAATTTAAAACAAAGTTATCGATTTTTTTTACTTTTAACAAAAAAAAAAAACCTTAGAAAATAATAGTATTTTTTTTTTTTTTTTTTTTTTTTTAACGAAATTTTACCAAACTTGGTATTTAGTTGGTCCCCGACATAAACTGTTGCTGATTATATTTGGGGATCAATAGCTCAACAGGTGGCACTGTGATAGCATTTTATCTAAATTTTTAACATGGCAGCATAGGACAAAAATTCGTATAAATGTGCATAATAAGAGTTATTTTACACTTGTGTTTGTAAAATTAATTTGAATTATTGATGATAGTAGTAGTTAACTAGAAAAAAAAATTGTGCATGGGGGGGCATCGGTTCCCCCCCTGGGGGGGAAGTACCCCCCGGGGGGGTTAAA
Organism: Salticus scenicus; assembly: GCA_963930645.1. Lineage (NCBI taxonomy): Eukaryota > Metazoa > Arthropoda > Arachnida > Araneae > Salticidae > Salticus > Salticus scenicus. The sequence goes on along the minus strand of OZ005651.1, from coordinate 306,047,330 downwards.
TTTTGAAGATGGGTATCATTCGAAAGATCTCGTCAATACCTTTAAAACGAATGGTTGAACCATAAATCTGTGATAATTTAAAACAAAGTTATCGATTTTTTTTACTTTTAACAAAAAAAAAAACCTTAGAAAAATAATAGTATTTTTTTTTTTTTTTTTTTTTTTTTTTTTTAACGAAATTTTACCAAACTTGGTATTTAGTTGGTCCCCGACATAAACTGTTGCTGATTATATTTGGGGATCAATAGCTCAACAGGTGGCACTGTGATAGCATTTTATCTAAATTTTTAACATGGCAGCATAGGACAAAAATTCGTATAAATGTGCATAATAAGAGTTATTTTACACTTGTGTTTGTAAAATTAATATGAATTATTGATAATAGTAGTACGTAACTAGGAAAAAAATTTTGTGCATGGGGGGCATCGCTTCCCCCCCGGGGGGGTAAATTTTGAAGATGGGTATCATTCGAAAGGTCTCGTCAATACCTTTAAAACGAATGGTTGAACTATAAATCTGTGATAATTTAAAACAAAGTTATCGATTTTTTTTACTTTTAACCAAAAAAAAAAAAAAAAAAACTTAGAAAAAAATTCTATTTTTTTTTTTTTTTTTTTAAATATTGTTAGTGATTGAATATGTATTAATTTTCACAAAAAAAAAAAAAAAAAAAAAAAAAAAGGAAAAAAAAAATCTTTTTTTTTTTTTAAATATTTTTACTGATTGAATATGTATAGGAAAAGATAGAAGAAAGTCTTGTGGTGGCCACAACATACTAGTTTATTTATAAGTTTTGTTTTTCACAGGTTACAAATAATCCCATGATAGATAGAATTTGACATTTCCTACAGATTTTTGTTTGATTTTTCCTAGTGGTGCAGTTCTAACCTATTTGCAGAATTGAGGTAATTTATAAATTTCCACTTAAATTTCTTGAACTGTCTGAGCATTATAAGTATGAAATAGTCATTCACCTAGCCATATTTAACCTTTATTTGCGATATTTCCAATCTCACGGATACTTCGATGACATTGGCACCCAATTTTGAAAAAAATTCCCAGTCATGTCAATTTTGAGACCCAAAATCAATCTTGCTCTTCGCTCGAATGACGTTAAGTGTTCAGAGTATCGATAATGATTTCCTCTTCAATGCCATGGCATTTTCCAAAAAGGAGGTTTCATGCCAGAGGAAAAATGCCTTTTGGGCATTTCTTGACCGAGACGTCTCTAGTGAGATTTGGACGATTTTGGGCAGGAAGACGTTTTAGCAAGCTAATAAACGGAGCAGATTTTTAAAGGAGGGACTTTATTCGCGATGTGGAGTCACGGGTCAGCGAATGTGCCCGTGTAATGGGCACTGCAGCAGAGAATCCGAGATGAGTCACTCGTTTCTCAAATCACAAGGACAGAACTTCCTGCCAGTGACAGTCACGGACGAGTCACCTCTGCATCCTGACACGCTTGCATTCCGTGCCTTATTACCTCTTTTTTGGCCTAAAAACGTACTTTTTGTACAACAATCAAACCTAACTTGCACGCACAACTTTTGTTACTGTAAATATAATGCAATGTTCATGTGCTAAACAGATTTCCTATTTTGCAGTGGGAGCGTGTAACGATAGATAATGCACTAATTTTTTATTAATCAGTCCGGAAGAACCTGGCGGAATCCGCTTTATGGTCTGATCAAAGGCGAAGCTTTGTGGAGAAAAAAAATTGAAAGGATATAATCGATCGAAATGAATAGAGAATATTTTTCTGCAGTTGATAAATATGGATTTGTACTCTATTACACAAACGGTACTGTTTGGAATTTATTATCGCTGCTTTAGTAATCGCTATACATATTTAGATAGTAGGAAAAATAGAGAAAAAAAAATAGTAAAAGAAAAAATAAAAGAAAAAGGGGAAAATATGGGAAGGGGAATATTTATTTGCCTCTTTTATATTCAATTATATTTTTTCTTTTTTAACAAAAATTATTTAACACTAAACTTTTACTCTTCTATTTATTCTCAAAATATTTTATTTTAATAAATGATGCACGCTTTTCTTGAAACAAAATTATTTCTTCAAATTTTAAATTAATCTTAAATATTGCACCAAAATCTACAATATTTGAAAGAAGACGCATTTTTATAAAACCAGTTTTACAATTTACACACTATAAAAAAAAAATAGAAAGAGAGAGAAATTTTGTAAGAAACGTAATTTCAAAATTAGTCTACGAACAAGTGTTACGATTAATAATGCTACAATACTGTTTCAATCATTGATACAATCTCCATCATATCTTCAACATTGTTGAGGGATTTAGATTTTTAAAATAAATATTCAATGTTGCTTAAAACCGTTAAGGTATTAAAAATACATTTTCAATAAAACAGCATTATTACGGGTTTTACCGTGTAATTTTTTGCAATGATTTCACTGTAAATATTTTTAATAAGAAAAACATACAGGCAGTAATAAAGAATACATCATTACATATCTACTACTAGGGTAAATAAAGTGTACAATAACCGCATTTTGATTAAGCTTTAAATACAAATTTTACAGAAATCAGTATGCAAACATACTTGGATGGTTGAAGGCAAAACGGTCAGTCTAACAACAATAATGAAAAATCTTTATTGCATTTATTTTTTCTAACGATATTATGTATGTAACTGAAAATTTTGCTCAACTTTTAGGTACTATTTTTAGAATGTATGCTTAAATGATCAAGATACAACGATATTTCCTATATTTTACTCGGAGAAAGACAGAGAAAATAAAATTATGCAATTTGTTATTAGCAGTAATGTTAGTTTTATAAAGTTGATAAAAAGTATTTTCTTTGTACTTGTTTTTAAAAGTTTATTTTCCTAATCCATATTTTAACCCTTTATATCCCAAATTACCTTATTTTTGGAAAAATAGTTTGAAACTTTTTTATTATATTTCTTTATGCATGCGAAACATTTTAAATTAAATTTAGAAACGTGTTACAATCTTTCATTTTTTTTTTATTTTTTTTTTAAATTTAATATTGGGGTTTAAAAATCCCGATTTTTTTTTATGGGACTTTAAAATCCCGGTGGGATACAAAGTGTTAAATATTAATTACTTAAAGATGTATATAAGAAATTATACATATATAAGCGTATTTGTAAATATTTCTAAACCACAAGAAAAATAATTTTAAAAAACATGTTTGTTTACTAAATTTAAATTTTCTTGCCATTGAAAAATTGCCTCTTTATTGAAAAATTAAAACATTTACGAGACTTCTGTTTCGATCACATTATCAGTATCAAATGAGTTTTTAAAAAATCAAATGAAAAGAAGACATATCTATTCAATAAAAAATATTAATTAAATTAAAACCGCGTTGTTTAATTTTCAAGTTATATTTGTATCATAATTATTAAAAAAATAAATAAATAAATAAAATTGATGCATTCTAATAGATAAATCATTATAATAAACGTATGTTATATATAAGAGCGGTTTAAATTCGATTTATGCTGTGTACGTAACAGTACTAGATAATTGATATTTATGTTAAATTTGAATTTAAAAGAAATCATTATTAAACAATTTACACCAAAAGTTAAAAAAATTGCTCTGAAGCGGATTTTCATTATAACGAATATCGCATTTACGTTTCTTTAAAACCCATTCTAATATGTTTCGACCGCACACAATTTCAAAGAAAGATCTAATACCACGAACAATACTCAGAAATTAACTCATTAAAGCTAATAATGGGATAAATGACAATAAACATAACGTCTAAATGAGCTCATTTAGTAATATCTATCCATTTCGGAGAAACTGCAGATTAAGGCATCAGAAAATAAACTCTTAATGTCACAAAACGTAGTAACAAAGACGGACAAGGGAAAGACAATAAGAGAGAAATATCGTTAGAGATGTGGTGGCTAAGTACATCACGATTCGCTAATCAAACACAAATCTCTGGACACGACTTGCCACTTGCAGATATCGGGTAAGCAATCAGCAGTGGCTGTTTCAGTTAGCAAGAGGTTGGTCCAGACACGCCACACAACTACACGTTTTGGCCGCAGCTACTTATTACTGTAGATGAACCAGCGTGGGATAGGGCCATGGACGTGATAAATCACGAGGCTTCTGAAAGCACCAAGAAAAACTCCCCAATGTTTGGCACCCCCCCACGTGAAGCATTTAGCTAGTAGTCTTCTATTATCACACACGAATTATGTGAGCTACCGTGTACTAACTGTATTTACATTGTTCTAATTTGTTCGGACTTCATAAATCCAAGAGAAGATTAAGCTTATGAAAAAAAAAAAAAGTGTAGAATTTTTGTGTTTTTAGTTTTCGTAAAATGAATGCAAGAAAAATGAAATTTTATGACTTACGGATGAATTTTAATGCTTAGAAATATATCCATATATATTAATTAGAAATTGATTTTATACCTTTTTCTTTACGTTATTAATTATTAATACTGAAAATTTATTTTTAGGCCTATTTAAATCCTTACTTGTAGCTCCTGCTTTCTGTTCAAATGTACTTCGGTTTGAATCCGGTCACGAAATAGAAATAACAGAAAAATGTTTTTGATATAAAAAACATTTCAATAGTGCCATGTTACTACCAACTTAAAACAAATTTCATATCACTATTTAGAAAGAAAAATCTTTTTCATATTTAATCACAGATAACTATTACAAAAGAATGCTATTAAAAATTTCCATTATGAAGTTTAGAGATAATCTGTAGTAAATTAGTATCTCTGAGTTTTTGCTTCATTCTCGAAAATTAACTACATGATCAACACCAAGAAGTAATACATTTAGTAAAGTAAAAACTCTGACTTTTAAAGTACATTTTTAAAGTGATATTTAAGGAAAAAAAAATTGAAAAATGACGTCATCTTTTAAAGATAATATGAATACATTTGTATGTGAAAAGAAAAAAAGTGTCATATTTGAAATATATATACGTAGAACCATATATTTGCTTGCGTTTATTAATTTTTAAACAATATGTAGAACTAGAACATCACTTTAACAAAAGGTTTTTTTTCTTTTTTCTTTTTTCTTTTTTAATGAAAATTGATGGTTAAGACGAAATATACAGTTAGAGAAAATAATTGTAAGGAAAACAAAATGTGATGATCACATAAGCACTTTTGAAGATATGCAAACTTTTATACTTTAAAATACATTTAATGTTGTTTAGAATTCTGTCATATGCATAGCTATTTAATTAAAGATTGGAACTATTTTAGATGAGCAACAATCGGAGCAGTACGTATATGGAATACTACTTTTTTTTAAGTTATATTTTTAGAAAATATTTTCAGTAATCTTCTTCATAATTGAATATTAAGAAGATTTCTTTATGTAAATAGTGGTATTAAAAATGTAAGTTGTTTCGATTCCTATATGTGCAATGTTGTCATGCAAAAAGTGCATAAGCAGTGATTGATTTGACAAACTTCAACTGTATTCCACAAAATGATTATAAATAAATATTGTATTGAAATAATATCACGCGTGAAATAATGAATGACAGATGAACATGAACTATTGAAGTTTTTACCCGAATTTTTAAAGTTTTCAGAAGTTTGTGAATTGCTGGATTGGGCAAAGAAGATTAGCAATGTTTACATGGCTTCCGTAATCTCCAAACCACAAGGTTTGGGATTCTTCGTCTACTTCTTCTCTCTCTTTTTTTTTTTTTTGATTGAAATGTCTTCGTAGATAGAAATATTCTTTAATTTTATGGTACCAATAATAAAATTCGTGTTACCGATGAATTATATGACTATTAATTGGGAAAGACTAATTTATAATAGTAAAAACTGAAATACCGTACAAAAATGTACCATGTGACCAGAGAAGGTCGCAATGAGAGTTAATACTTTCAAGTGAAATGTCCTTGCTGCGTGGACGTAATTACTAAATTCGAACTGCAAAAATTCATCCCGGAATTTATGTAAAAAAAAAAAAAAAAAAATTACTTTTATAATTTACCAGAAAAAGTAATTTCTTTTATTTTAGTTTTATTCGTAAATTCTAATGGCAGTCTAATTTAAATGAGCGCATTTACAAATCAAAGGGGTAATGGTGATATTAAGAAAAAAAAATGAATATTTTGTTTATCGGCCATAGTTTTACGTAACTTTTATTATTAAATGTATACTAAAACGTAACACAATTTTGAAACTTAATGAACCATTTATAATAAAATTGTATAGTTATTAACGCTAAATTATTTCTCCGGTTTTTTACATTATGTAAAAATAAAAAAAATGATAAAATTATAAATTTGGTTAAGGATGCAGAATTAACCTATGTTATGGCGATATATTTTTTGTTTCATATACTTTTCTCATTTTCAAGTCTTTTCAAACACGTAAAGTATTTACTTTCACTGGAAAAGCAAGGTGTTTCCAAGCAGCCTTCTTGGGTGAAATTGTTACAAAGATTCCTCAGTTGTTTTTCAGCCTATCCCATTAAAAACTGACGTTTTATTTTTTCTTAATTTGTAGAAAGTAAAAACGGACACTTATTCTCTGTAAAACAAGAACGTGAGCGTTAATTTTTTAAAATGTGATTGTTATTTTAATTGCACCTTAAATATCTGCTAACTTAAAAAAAAAAAAAAAAAAAAAAAAAAAACCACAGTTGCCAACATTTCTAATTTATTCCGTAACATTGTTAGTAATCGCTTTTTTTTTTTTTGGCACTACTTCTTCAATCGTAGATAGCATATTAAAGAACATTACTCGACCAAAAAAAAAATAAATAAATAAATAAAAAATAAATAAAAATGAAAAATAGACGGATATTAACAATTTTTCGGAATAAATTAGAAGTTTTGTTAACTCTGACTGCCTTAAAAAAAAATGTTTGTTCGTTTTATGTGTATATATATATATATTGATAGAAAATATAAAGTTAGGTTAAAATATATATATATATATATATATATTTCATTTTCTATATTTTAAGAATTGTTTCCGATTTAATGTTTCCTCATTAAGTAAGCAACGTAAACACAGAGATAAGTGAATATCTGATACAACGGAAAGCAATATATTTTTAAAAATAAATATTTTGGGCGAATTATTTGCACAAGCGGCGTTATAATCTCTGCCACTTTGGATTAGTTTTTTTATAATCCCTGAAAATGATAGTTTCTAAAGAAATTATTAAATACTAATGAAGTAATTTTCATATATTCTTACGAAATTTTCTCATATTCTGTTCTTACTACTTAACATCTTGAGATGTTTAAAAAGTTGATAATCATCTAAGCAGTTTCTTCCCAGAATATTAAAAACGTTAGCAATGAAATAGTTAATTTCATCAAGTTAATATTCAGCAAAACTATTCAGAATAGTGATGAAAATATGTATAAAAAAAGAACTTTATTAGATTTCCTACTATCATAATTAATCATATACAGATGGCTGACAAAATAATGTGAACACTTTCGCCTTTTCACGTTTTGTTAAATATCTTAGGTTAAATATCTTTTTAGGAATCATCTTGAAACTTTGGTAGTGTAAGGAACATGTTATACCTCATATTTTGCAGTAAAAGTTGTGTCATGAAAAAAAAAAAAAAAGGGACCAGTAAAAAATTAAATAAAAATCAAAATGTTTTGGATCACCCTGTAAAAGATAATTTTGTAAATGCATTTTGGATATAGCATGTGATTATGAGGACTTTTCTCATTATCTGTAAAACATTTTATGAGGCTAACACATATATTCATGGAGATACAATGATCTCTTTAAAAATTGCAAAAACAATTTCCCTTTTTTTAACACGTTGAGCGCCATGTCAGCCCTTCTAGATTCTAGACATTTTGTCATATATCTCTAAGTACTGAAGGAATCATCTTGAAACTTTAGGATTTTTCAGAACATGTTATACTTCAAATATTTCAGTGAATGTTTTACCCCGAAAGTAAAAGCATTACCAATAAAAAATTAAAAACGTTGAGCGCCCTGTCAGCCATCGGTGGCTAGCAGTGTCAAATATGATATACAGCCGTGTCAACCATCGGTGGCGGATATAAAATAGAATATAAAACTAAAAATATTACATTTAATGATTGAAAATTTATTAAAAGTTTGCTTAATTTTTATTTATTACAGGAGGAATCATTGTGGAATTTTAATGGATTTTAAGAACTTGCGTGGCGCTCAACGTGTTAATTATAACACGCATGGTATTAGACCCAGTTCAAAGCCATTTTTAGGAAAAATGGAATACTACATTAGACACAGCATACAGCAATCAGAATAAAAAAATGTTAAATATCTTACGATATACGAGCACTTTTGGCCACCGAATCCTTACAAAATGAATAAATTTTGTTATTTTATGTATTTATGATTTTTTTTTTTTTTTTTTTTTTTATTATTATATTCCCAATTTTAAAGTATTTTTCAAGTGTGTCCACAACCGGGTACACAATTTGTTTTGGCTAAAAATGACCACTTCACAAAATTGGTGATAAAATTTTTCTATTGACGGAGTCGATTCACTTACTATATAAAACGTTAACTAAGGGTTCTAGCTTTCCATTGGTATTCATATGTTTGCATAATATTTACTCTATCAAAAGTTATAAGCCAAAATCAAAACTATGCCCACAACCGGGGACATTCCCTACTTGTCAAAAACTATATCACGAATCGATATTGCTTTTATAAAATGTATATAAAAAAAAAAAAAAAAAAAAAAAAGATAAAAATTGAAAATACTTTGGCTATGTAGCGGCTTGTCATACCCCCCCCCCCCCCCAAAAAAAAAAAAAAAAAAAAAAAAAGTAAAGGTCCCATAAGTGTACACATATATATAGTAATTAATTTTTTTTAAGTGCAGTAACAGTCGAGTAACAGAAGATTTAAAGCCGCTGAATACCACTTAGACAATAAGAATTAAATTTCACCAAATAAAACTTTCCTGTTTAGATCAACTATTTAAACAATTAATTTTACTAACTATTTGATTTTTTAATTACATACATATATATTTTGTTAATTTATCTTTATCGTTAAAGCGAATTCATACAAATCAGAATAAATACACATTTCTTATAGCTGAACATTGCAGTACTATCTACGTACATAAAGTCATTTCAATTCGTTTATTTATATAAATTTTGAATCCTAATACACATAGAACTTAAACATTTAATTTTTCATTTATATCTAAATATCTAAACTTCGTTACAAAATCGAAGTAATTGAAGCATGCACCCCGTACATTTTTTCTTATTATGACATTAATAAAATATTTTGACTGTGACAGTAATTTACTTTTTAGTTTTTATTATACTATTTTTTCCTTTCTTTATAAACCATGTTTTTAGAAAGCAATAATAATAAACGTGCCGTCTAAAAGAAAACATTCCAATAAATCTATTGGGAAGGTGTGCGAAATTTTAATTAGACAAACTATAATTTGCGTTAATTCACACTGGAATCCTTTGAATTTCAATTAATATACAGGGTACCTATAATTAAACTGACAGTGCTTACAGTGTTCCGCAGTGCGATCTAATTGCAAGAATGGCACCAAAGTTTGCAGGATGATTAAACAAGACGAGGGACGAAAGGTTCCTTAAAAATAAATAAATAAATAAATAAAAATAAATTAAGTTCCGAAATTCACCGCTAGGAGAATATGTTGCACTGTTTTTCTCAGTAAAACTTTTTTCGCAATCTATAACTTAAAATTGATGGTCTCGCACTTTTTTTTAAGCATTGCCTTTGTCTCATTTTTTATTTTAAAATTAGAGACACCGCGCTAATTTGTCCACGAGAAAAGTTTTACTTAGAAAAACAACGCCACTTTTTCTTCTAGCGGAATATCTTGAAATTATTTTTTTTTCATCCTTCGTCCCCCATCCTGTTTAATTTTCCTACACAGTTTGGGGCAATTCCAGCAATTAAATCGCGCTAAAGAAGGGTGTAAACACTATCAGTTTAATTATGAGCACTCTGTATATATATTTTTCGAAGATTTCTTCTCTATATAAAATATGTTTTTCGAAAGTAAAAATAAATAGATAAATAAATAATGATAATAACGGCGTTATCAAAATCAAAACACTGAAGTATTTTATAGAAATTGGGTTTTGTATACTTAAAACTTTTCCTGTTAAATTTTATCATATTAATAGCACATTATTTTTATTTTACCATTTTATAAACTTAATTTCAAATATAGAATCGAATATTTTGTTTAATTTTTATTAAAATAACTGTAATAAATTGTATTCATTTCAGGATTTTTATCTAAATTAAATTAAATCAGGGATTTTATGGCTAATGTAAAATACCTGTTCGGACACTTTGATTTGTTAGTTTGTGAAATAAATTAAAATTTTATCGATAACTTTAGTTAAAAAATTACTTAAATTATTACTGACCTGAATTCGGCCAATTTACGTCCTTAGATTATTTCCCTAGTTATAGGTCCACAGATTATTCCCCTAGTAGCAAACCAATATTGTGCTCATGTTATATTAATTAGATTTACTTTGGAAATACGCCTTATGCATATTACTGCAGAACATAGGATTTGAACTAAAAGTAATTGCAATATGATGCTAATATCAGAGTTGCCAACATTTTAATTTATTCCGGAGCATTTTTAGCCCCACCTTCATTTCATACCACTTTATTTATAGAACATTTTTCTTTTTTTTTTCAAATATATAACTACGATAAAATAAGAAAACGTTACTCGTAAAAAATAAGTGGTATGAAATAAAGGTGGGGCTAAAAGTACTCCAGAATAAATTAAAATGTTGGCAACTCTGCTAATATATGTATATATATTTAAACTTTAACATCTTATTACAATTATTTTCGCTTTTAAATTTAGATTTATTAAAGAGTTACGCTAGAAATATTTCTAGAGATATCGCAACATTTTGATAATATTGATTATTTATATTAAAGTTCTGGGAAGTAATGTGCCCATAGTTGCCAACTTTAGTTATTTTTGGTTACCGGGAAATTTTAATAGAAATTTATATTTTATTTAATTAATGAAAAATGTTATATATATATATATATATCCATTAACACTTTTTGGTAGCTAAAAAGGGCTAAAGTTGGTAATTATGAATATGCCATGATTTAGTCAATATTGCGTGAATATATTGGTTTGATACTGAAATTATCAAATTCATACATCACCTTAACGTAAAACATCGAATAACTGAGGTACATATTTTTAATTTTGTAATTTTTTGAGCTGATGTTGCATGGTTTGGGAAGACCTACACGCAATTTTGGTTTCATTTTTTTTTTTTTTTTTTTTTGAGTATTGTATTCATACTGCATAGGGTTAAAGAATAAGGTGTTCGCAGGTATTTTTCTTAATAGTCAACAACTGAATATTTATTATTTAAGTGTTAGTTAAGTTATACATGCATTGATAATTAGTAAATGAATATACACTTCTGCTCAAAAGTTTAGCAAGATTTGCAAACGATCAGGTTTTTTTCAATTTAAAAACTTGTCTCTCGATGAAATGTTTTCAAACATTCAGCATTTAAAAAACTAGGCCTTCTTCGTGTTCTTCAGGGAAGACAGGTTTAAGACAACATTTAGGGGGCAGGTAACAAATTGAGCAAAATCAATGATGTTTGTGATCACCCTGTATCTTTAAGTAACCGAAATGATCTGTAACTTTAGGATATGTTAATATTGAACCAGTTTAATTTGTGGATGAATTTGTCTGACGATAGCATATTAAATTACAGATATAAAAGCATTTATTTTAAAACTCAAAAAAAAAAAAAAAAGTTTTTTATTTATAATGCACATAGTTTTTAACAAAAATTATTCCCACTTCCAGATAAGTTGAAAAAACAAATTTAAAACAATATACTGCAATCGGAATACAAATATCTTAAATATATCATGAAATATGAGCCTTTTTATGAAAAACGTTTTCACTGCGCATGTGCGAAGATAAAAAAAAAAAAATATCGCATAAGTTGAAAGCTAGATATATTAAGCAACTTTTGTCAAAAGTACATTTGAATGGAGTAAAAATTAAGCAAATTATACGAAAAAATACGAATTAGATTTTAGATATTTTCCAAGAATTGAAATTTCTTAAGGGTTTTTTTACATGCGGTGTAATTAATTTAAAGATCCAATTATTTTAACCACTTAGTAAAAGTTCTTTTTTGTGAAAAACCCCTTATAAGATTGTAACTCTAATTTTTTTTTTTTTTTTTTTTTTTTTGTTTATTTACTAAGATTTCTGAGATGATAAGGGTTTTTCACAAAAAAGAACGTTTGCTAAGTGGTTAAAATAATACGATCTTTAAATTAATTACGCAGCTTGGGAAAAACCTCTTAAGAAGTTTCAACTCTTGGAAAATATCTACAATCTAGCTCGTTCTTTTTCTTATAATTTGCTTAATTTGTATTCTATTTAAATGTACTTTTGATAAAAGTTGCCCAATATATCTAGCTTTCAACTTATGCAATAATTTTTTTTTTAACTTTCGCACATGCGCAGTGAAAACGTTTTTCATAAAAATGATCATATTTCATAAGATATTTGAGATATTTGTTTTCTGATTGCAGTATATTGTTTTAAAAAGTATTTTCCCAACTTATCGGAAGGTGGGAATAATTTTCGTTAAAAAGTCTGTGTATTATAAATTAAGAAACATGTTGATTTTTTTTTTGAGTTTTAAAATGAAAGCTTATATCTCCGTTTTTTAATATGCTATCATCAGAGAAATTCATCCACAAATTAAACTGAGTGTGTATTAACATATCCTAAAGTTACAACTCATTTCGTTCAACTAACGATATAGGGTGATCACAAACATTATTGATTTTGCTTAATGTTTCCGGTCCCCTAAATGTTGTCTGAAACAAATCTCTCCTGAAAAACATGAGGAAGACCCAGTTCTTTAAATATCCAATGTTTGAAAACATTTCTAACATTTCTTTGAGCGATACGTTTTTAAATTGAAAAAAAAAAAAAAAAAAAAAAAAAAAAAAAAAAAAAAACTGATCGTTTGCAAATCTTGCTAAATTTTTGAGCATGAGTGTATATTAATTTTATGCAATTTTTTATGTGTGCAATCTAAAATAAAGAGACCAAAATATTGGTTTTTAAAAATTATAGTTTAATTATAAAATATACAATTTACATTTATGCATACTACAAACAAATTTATAACTTGTTTTTGCACCAAAATATATTTTTTTTGGTATAATTAGCCTGATTCTCATTCTTTTTTATAAAGTTAGTCTTACCTGGCAATGATCCTAAAACGCCAAGGACCAAATATATTTTGTATTAAAAAGTGATTTACTTACCCATCATACGACTAATTTACCGAGTATTACTGACTAAACTAGTATCGAGGTATTGAAATTTCATTACGTATTAAGAAGCATTCGTTATATTTAGAAATAGGGAATATTTTTAATCACGCTGACTTTTAAGGACGATAAAGTATATATATAAATAAATAAAAAAATAGCATCCTATTTTACAGAATCCAGCAATACACTTATGTCCAAAAGTTCAGCAACAACCTGTTTTTCCGTTTTATTCTTTTCCACATAATTTTAAAGCAAGAAAACATATGAGCATAAAATTTGAATTCGCTATAAAGTGATAGCTATTCTAAATTCAATTTTATATAACTTTAACATAAATAATATTGTTTAAACTGATGTTAAATCAAATTTTCGCAAAAGTAAGCTTTGAAAGAAATGAATCTTTTTTTTTTTTTTTTTTTTTTTTTTTTTTAAGAAAAGAAAACTAAATTAGAAACGGTCTTAAGGATGCATTACAGGTAGGTGAAGATGCACATTCATCTATACGTTTGCTTAAAACTGGATTTTTCTTCCTGTTTTCACTTTTCTTTTTCTTTCCTTTTCTTATCCTTTTAGTAAGAGAACAGCTTAAAAAAAAAAAAAAAAAAAAAAAAAAAACATACATACGAACATGAAAATTGGATGCGATATTAGTTTAAAAATTTTTATTGACGTATTTATTTCTCTAGCGACGCTCAAAGTTTAAAAATTAATAAAAACATTTTTTTTTAAAAGTCCGTTATGAAAAAAAAAAAAAAATAATAAAGTAAGAAAAATCGCATTTTAATTTGATATTTGGAGGCATGTGTATCTTTCCCTATATGCAGAGCTGCCCACCTAATCCGGAGGATTGTTAGTACCGCCCATTTTTCTACACCAGTCTCTTTTTAGAGTATTTTTCTTTTTAATTCATCGTAACTGCATTTGAAGAGAATTACTCTAAATCTTAAGTGGTGTGGAAAAAGGGGCGGTTTTAACAATCAACCGGATTAGGTTTTGCAGCTCTGAATATGTGATGCTTTCTTAACAATATTTCTTATTTAACTTCCTTTTTTAAAATTGTTTAAATTTTTCATTTTTCACAAAGCTTACTTTTGAGAAAAAATGAAGTCAATATCAGTTCAAAACTCGTTACTTATGCCAAGGTTATATGAAATTCGATTAATGATTTGTTAACGTTTATTCTATCTAAACTTTAAATTAATATGTTCCTTTGTTTAAAAATTATGCGCAAAAGAAGAAAACGGTAAAAAAGGTTGTTCTTTAACTTTTGGATATGAGTGTACCTTAGAAGGTACTTTGTGGATGGACATTTACTTTTTCTTTCTATTAATATTATAAGGAAAAATATTTCTAATATTAAAACGTTAGAGATAATAAGTTTATTTTAGGTCTAATTAAATGGTATTCTAACAATAAATTAGCTGCAATTGAGTTTATACCCAAAAAGTGCTTATCTAACAGCCAAAATCAATCATTTTTTAGAGTTAAGAATTGCATTTTAACCTAATTTCTCTATTTTTTTCGAATCATAACATCTAATTTTATTTAACGTGCAGCGAAATAATAAAATTAATATATGTTTCTTTTTAAACATAATATTGCGAATTAAATAAAAAAAAAAGTTTTTTTATAACAATTTTTAAAACGGAAAACAACAGCAACAACAACAACAACAAAAAAAAAAAAAAAAAAAAAAAAAAAACGGCTTTTGATTCTATAAATGCGTTTATAATAATACACTATCTACCAATAAGTATTTCTACACTTTCGAATTTAGACATTTTGTTAAATATCTGAAAAAGTTCTTTAGGAATCATCTTGAAACTTTGGTAGTGTAAAGAACATCTTAAACCTCATATATGTCAGGAAAAGTTGTGTCCTGAAAAGCAAAAAGGGACCAGTAAACAATTAAACAAAAAACAAATGTTTTGGATTACCCTGTAATGCGTTTTGGCTGTAGAATGTGATTACAAAGGCAATTCTTCTTATCTGAATAAAATTTTATGAGGTTACCACATATATTTATAGATATATAACGGTTTCTTTAAAAAATTGCAAAAATAATTTCCTCTTTTTTAAGTATAATACGTAGAGTATTACACCCAGTGCAAAGCTATTTTCAGGAAATATGGCATACTACATTGGATACAGCATACAGAATCAGAATTAAAAATGTTAAATATCTTACGAAATACGAGCACTTTTACTAAATAATTTTAAAATACGCATGCGCAAGCTCTATAAAAAAAATTCATTTGCATAATTTAATAGCCAAAGGTATTGAGCAACTTATATGAAAACTCCAAACAAATATCATGTAAATTCAAAACGTTACGAGAGATAAAAGGAACAGAATTTCAGTTCTCTCAAAATAAACACTAAACTATAAGGGGTTTTACTCACATTTTTATTTTGATGCAATCAATGCCCAATGATATTACAGTGTTTTCTCTAACATCATTTTTTTTTTTTTGAGAAGAACTTAAATTTTGTTTATTCTATATCTCGTAAAGTTTTGAATTTACATGATATTTGTTTGGAGTTTTCATATAAGTTTCTCAATACCTTTGGCTATTAAATTATGCAAATGAAATTTTTATAAAGCTTGTGCATGCGTAGTTAAAAATTATTTTGTGAAACGCTCGCATTTCGTAAGATATTTAAAATTTTTGCATTCTGATTGCTGTACACTGTGTCTAATTTAGTGTGCCATATTTCCTAAAAATGGCTTTGCACTGGGTCTAATATCTTACGCGTTACAATTAAAAAGGTGAAATTTTTTTTGCAATTTTTTAAAGAAACCGTTATATCTCCATGAATACATGGGTAGCCTCATAAATTTTTTTATACAGATAATGAGATAAACCCTCTTAATCACATGCTACAGTCAAAACGGTTTTAAAGCATACTTTTTACAGGGTGATCCAAAACATTTTGGTTTTTGTTTAATTTTTTACTGGTCGCCTTTTTTTTTTCAGGACACAACTTTTGCTGAAAAATATGAGGTATAACATGTTCTTTACACTATCAAAGTTTCAAGAATATTTCTTAAGAGCTTTTCTGGATATTTGACAAAATGTCTAAATTCGAATGTCTCCAAATACTTATTGGTAGATAGTGTATAAGAATCCTTTTTCAGAGTTAAGAATTGCCTTTTAAGCTAAATTCGTTATTTTTAACGAATCGTAATAACCATTTCTGTCCAATATACGTCGAAGTAATAAATAAATACACATTCATTTAAAATATCAATTTTGAGAACTAAATAAAGAAGTTTCATTTTTTACATATTTTTTAAACGGAAAGAAAAAACGTCTTCTAATTTCACAGAAATGTTTAAAATAATCATATTTCAATCATTTTACAGAATTAAGTATTGCTTTTTAAGCTTATTTCTAAATTTTTAATGAATCAATGTCCATTTCTGTTTAATGAACACCAATATAATAAATAAATATTATTCAGCTAAAATATCAATTTTGCGAACTAGAGAAGAAGTTTCCTTTTAACAAGTTTTTGAAACGAAAACATCTCTTAATACCAAAAACGTGCTTAAAATAATCATACTTCAAATATTTTCTATTGTAAGAATTGTATTCTTATCTTTCTTAATTGTATTCTTGTCTTTTTAAAAATTATATTTTATCCCACTCTCCTATTATTATCTAATTATAATTACTATTTCTGTTTAATACACAGTATAGTGATAATTGGGTCGTTCATTGTAAAAGTGAATTATCTCCTTGTAAATGGATTTTGAAATAACGAGCCTTTTGTAAATTTATACGCATGGGAAAAGGCAAGTTTCAGTAAATGTTATCGATTTTTTGTGTTTAACACAACTGAGAATTATAAGAATTTATAAATTCTATTAAATATAATTTAAAGTCACTTAGAAACTTCATTTTTATAATGAATATATAGAAGTTATAGTTTTCTGAAAATAACAAGTGGATTAACATTTATGGAATTTTAATGCAATTATTGGAGTTCCTTCACTTTTATAATGAAAGATGTGACTAAATGAGATACAATTAAGCAAAAATATATATATATATTTAAAAAATATGGAGTTACACTACTTTTATAATGAACCGTCGAATTAATGCACGGTTTGTTCAAATATCAATTTTGCGAGCTAAATGAAGAAGTTTGTTTTTTAACAAGTTATTGGGACAAAAAAACAAAAAAAAAAAAAAAAAAAAGGTCTTTTAACACTAAAATGTTTTGAAAAAATATTACTTTAATCCTTTTCACGTACTAAATTGCCAATTTAGTCGTCTTACCTATTTTTATTTAATCATAATCTCCATCTCTGTTTAACGTATACCGAAGTAGTATATTAATATAATTTAGTTTCAATAACAATTTAGCGAGCTAAATAAAGAAGTTTCTTTTATCCTTTACAAAGGGGCTCTTAAGAAATCCTGTAATAAAAACCAGACACATATTGTCACAGCCTCGGTAATTGAAAAAATAGAAGAAAATATCGGAAACCTGTCTTTACTTTTCATAAATTTCAACAGAAATATATGTGCAAGTGATTCTAATTAATGATTTGTAACGGTGTAATAAGGTATGGTATTTAATACTTTTCTGATAATTGACAGAGTATCCACTAAGAAGTCACGTTTGTCTACTTTTGATTAATATTCACTGAAATACGTGTGTAAGCGACTACAGTAACAAGATTTCTAAATATATAATAAGTTTCGATTTTAACAATTATCAGGTAATTGACTGTGGGCAAACTTAAAAATTTTCTTTGATAGAATCTTATATCTAAAAAAGCATAAACTTAGAATTTCTCTCAATTAGAATCTTATATTATATACACATAGTATGTCTCTCAATTAGAATCTTATATCGTATAAATTTAGAATTTCTCTCAATTACAATCATATATCTTATATCGTATAAACTTAGAATCTGTCTCAACTTTTAATTAACTGCACAGAAAAACAATTTATTTTTGACTGCTTCAATAATATTTTTACATTTTGGCTAACTAAGAAATGCTCTGAAATGAAAAATAAAGTTTAATCTTTAAATTTCCTGTTTCATTTTAAACTTTTAAAATTCAAATGAATTACCGTATTTTGTGGCGTATAAGCCGCAGATAAGATAACTTACTCTATCAACAGACATTTAAGTGATAGACAAGGTCATATTTGTTTAAGGTACTACAATATTACATTTTAAAAATTAAAATTTCTGGTGAAAAACAGATGTCTCTGACTCGCGGGTTACACGCAGGGAAATCTCTATTATTGCTCTACTCGTATTTAAAGGCCATATTTTAGTTCTATTCATCACTGCTATGTAACTTTGAAACAAGCATATTTACCGAATATATATACATATATTCGGTATTCATCATTATTTTAGCTTCATCAAAACATGTATATGTTAATATACATACAGACATATAACATATATATATATTGATGAAATTAAAACATATGTAGTGCTATATGAAGTGCTTCATCTAAACTGTGACCGGATTTTATTTTTTATATTATAAAAGGATAAAATATGAAAATGCAAGTATAATATTCAATACCTGTTCTAACAAGCTGACCTTCGCCATTTAAACAGACCTTTATTGTACACTTCAATATTTGGCACCATTTCAAATGAAAAAAAAAAAAAAAAAAAAACTTTTAGAACAGATTTTGAAAGTTTAAAAAAGTTATTTCAAGCGACAAAATATTCAAAATTTGACAAAATAATAATAATAATAATAATAAAAAAATACGTCGATGCAATTTGCTAGTAAAAATCTAAAATTGAATATAAAACTAGACATATTATTTACTAGATATTAAAGAGGTATTATTGAAAAAATTCTTTTTTAATATTTAACGGGAAAATAAGCGAGATAGTTTTAACAAAACTTTACGAGACATAGAATGAACAGAATTTCAGTTTTCTCTAAATAAAAGCTAAACTATAAAGGGTTTTACTCAAATCTTTATTTTGATTTAATGAATGCCCAATGGTAATACAGTGTTTTCGCTGATTGTAAATAAATATTGATATAACCCACTAACATCTTTTTTTTTTTTTTTTGAGAAGAACTTAAGTTCCGTTCATTCTATCTCTCTTTACTTTTTGAATTTACAAGATATTTTTGGGGGGTTTTCATATATGTTGCTCAATGTCTTTGGCTATTAAATTATGCAAATGAAATTTTTATAAAGCTTGCGTGTGCGTAATTAAAAATTATTTAGTAAAAGTGCCCGTATTTCGTAAGTTGTTTAACTTTTTTGCATTCTGATTGCTGTATGCTGTATCTAATTTAGTATACCATATTTCCTAAAATTTAGTATACCCTATTCCCTTTTGCACTCGGTCTAATACCCTACGTGTTATAATTAAAAAAGTGGAATATCTTTTTGCAATTTTTTAAAGAAATCGTTATATGTCCATGAATATATGTGGTAACCTCATACAATTTTATGCAGATAATGAGAAAAATCGTCTTAATCCCATGCTACCGCCAAAACACGTTTAAAGCATTCTTCTTACAGGGTGATCCAGAACATTTTGATTTTTGTTTAATTTTATTAATGGTCCCGTTTTCCTTTTTAGACACAACTTTTGCTGAAAAATATGAGGTATAACATGTTCTTTACACTATCAAAGTTTCAAGATGATTCTTAAAGAACTTTTCTAGATAGTTGACAAAATGTCTTAATTCGAATGTGTCCAAACACTTCTTGGTAGATAGTGTATATGAATTTTTTTTTCAGAATTCAGAATTGTCTTTTAAGCTAAATTCGATATTTTTAACGAATCGTAATAACTATTTCTGTTCAATATAGGTCGAAGTAATAAATAAATACACGTTCAGTTAAAATATTAATTTTGAGAAATAAATAAAGAAGTTTTATTTTTTAACACGTTTTTTAAACGAAAAGAAAAAACGGCTTTCAATTTCACAGAAGTTCTTAAACTAATCATACTTCAATCCTTTTCTACAATTAAGCATTGCTTTTTCAGCTTATTTCTATATTTTTAACGAATCATAATGTCCATTTCTGTTTAATATACACTAAAGTAATAAATAAATATGCATTCAGCTAAAATAACAATTTTGCAAACTAAATAAAGAAGTGTCCTTTTGAGAAGTTTTTGGAACGAAAAGAATAAAACATTTCTTAATACCAAAAACGTGCTTAAAATAATCTTATTTCAAATATTTTCTATTGTAAGAATTGTATTCTTATCTTTCTTAATTGTATTCTTGTCTTTTTAAGAATTATATTTTATCCCACTCTCCTATTTTTATCTAATTATAATTACTATTTCTGTTTAATATACAGCATAGTGATAATTGGGTCGTTCATTGTAAAAGTGAATTCTCTCCTTGTAAATTGATTTTGAAATAACGAGCTTTTTGTAAATTTATGCGCATAGAAAAAGACAAGTTTCAGTAAATGCTATCGATTTTTTGTCTTTAATACAACTCAGAATTATAAGAATTTATAAATTCTATTAAATATAATTTAAAGTAACTTAGAAACTTCATTTGTTTAATGAATATATAGCAGTTATAGCTTTTTGAAAATAACAAGTAATGCAATGCAATTATTGGAGTTTATTCACTTTTATAATGAAAGATGTGACTAAATGTGATACATTTAAGCAAAAATATACATATTTAAAAAATATGGAGTTACACTACTTTTATAATGAACCGTCTAATTAATACAAGTTATTGAAAAAAAAAAAGGCCTTTTAATATCGCAAAAGTTCTTGAAATAATATTATTTTAATCCTTTTCACGTGCTAAACTGCCAATTTAGTCGTCTTACCTATTTTTATTTAATCATAATCTCTATTTCTGTTTAGCGTATATCGAAGTAGTATGTTAATATAATTTAGTTTCAATAACAACTTCGCGAGCTAGATAAAGAAGTTTCTTTTATCCTTTATAAAGGTGCTCTTAAGAAATCCTATAGTAAAACCGGACAAATGCTGTAACAGCCTCGGTAATTGAAAAAGTAGAAGCAAATATCGGTAACCTGTCTTCACCTTCCATAAATTTCCACAGAAATATACGTACAAGTGATTCTAATTAATCATTTGCAACTGTTTAAAAAGTTTGGTATTTAATACTTTTCCGATAGTTGACAGAGCATCCACTAAGAAGTCACGTTTGTCTACTTTTGATAAATATTCACAGAAATACGGGTGTAAGCGATTTCACTAACAGGATTTCTAAATATATAACAAGTTTCGATTTTGCCAGTTATCAGGTAATTGACTGTGCAAAAACTTAAAATTTTTCTTAGATAGATTCTTATATCTCATAACGTATAAACTTAGAATTTCTCTGAATTTAAATCTTATATCGTTTACACATAGTATTTCTCTCAATTAGTATCTTACATCGTATAAATTTAGAATTTCTCTCAATTAGAATCTTATATCGTATACATATAGTATTTCTCTCAATTAGAATCTTATATCGTAATATTTAGAATTTCTCTCAATTAGAATCTTATATCTTATATCTTATATCGTATAAACATAGAATCTGTCTCAACTTTTAATTAACTACACAGAAAAACAAATTATTTTAAACTGTTTCAATAATCTTTTTAGATTTTCGCTAGTAATAAATGCCAGAAATGAAAAATAAAGCATAATCTTTTAATTTACTGTTTCATTTTAAACTTTTAAAATTCAAATGAATTACCGTATTTTGTGGCGTATAAGTCAGATATAAGATAAATTACTCTATCATCAGACATTTAAGTGACAGACAAGGTCATATTTGTTTAAGGTACTACAATATTACATTTTAAAAATTAAAATTTCTGGTGAAAAACAAATGTCTCTGACTTGCGGGTTACACGCAGAGAAATCTCTATTATTGCTCTATTCGTATTTAAAGGCCATATTTTAGTTCTATTCATCACTGCGATGTAACTTTGAAACAAGCATATTTACCGAATATATATATATTCGGTATTCACCGTTATTTTAGCTTCATCAAAACATGTATAGGTTAATATACATACAGACATACAGACATATATATATGATTTGATGAAATTAAAACATATGTAGTGCTATATGAAGTGCTTCACCTAAAATGTGACCAGATTTTATTTTTTATATTATAAAAGGATAAAATATGAAAATGCACGTGTAATATTCAACACCAGGTATAACAAGTTTACCTTCGCCATTTAAACAGACCTTTATTATACACTTCAATAATTTGCACCATTTCAAATGAAAAAAAAATCTTTTAGAACAGTTTTTGTAATTTTAAAAAAGTTATTTCAAACGACAAAATATTCAAAATTTTGACAAAATAATAATAATAATAATAATAATATTGAAATACTTCGATGCAATTTGCTCGTAAAAATTTAAAATCGAATATGAAACTAGACATATTATTTACTAGATATTAAAGAGGTATTATTGAAAAAATTCTTTTTTAATATTTAACGGGAAAATAAGCGTTCAATTCAAAACTTTACGAGAGATAGAATGAACAGAATTTCAGTTTTCTCAAAATAATAGGTAATCTATAAAGGTTTTTACTCAATTTTTTATTTTGATTCAATGAATGCTTAATGGTAATACAGTGTTTTCGCCGATTGTAAATAAATATTGATAAAACCCCTTAACATCTTTCTTTTTTTTTGAGAAGAACTTAAATTCTGTTCATTTTATATCTCATAGCTTTTTGAATTTACATGATAGTTTTGGGGGGTTTTCATATATATTGCACAATATCTTTGGCTATTATATTATGCAAATGAAATTTTTATAAAGCTTGCGTGTGCGTAATTAAAAATTATTTAGTAAAAGTGCTCGTATTTCGTAAGATATTTAACATTTTTGCATTCTGATTGCTGTATGCTGTGTCTAATTTAGTATGCCATATTTCTCAAAAGGGGCTTTGCACTCGGTCTAATACCCTACGTGTTATAATTAAAAAAGGGGAAATTCTTTTTGCACATTTTTAAAGAAATCGTTATATATTCATGAATATATGTGGTAGCCTCATAAAATTTTATGCAGATAATGAGAAAAATTGTCTTAATTACATGCTGTAGCCAAAACGCGTTTAAAGCATACTTTTTACAGGGTGATCCAAAACATTTTGATTTTTGTGTAATTTCTAATGGTCCCGTTTTCCTTTTCAGACACAACCTTTCCTGAAAAATAACATGTTTTTTACACTAACAAAGTTTCAAGATGTTTCTTAAAGAACTTTTCTAGATATTTGAGAAAATGTCTAAATTCGAATGTGTCCAAACACTTATTGGTAGATAGTGTGTATGAATCCTTTTTCAGAATTCAGAATTGCCTTTTAAGCTAAATTCGTTATTTTTAACGAATCATAATAACCATTTCTGTTCAATATACGTCGAAGTAATAAATAAATACACGTTCTTTTAAAATATCAATTTTGAGAACTAAATAAAGAAGTTTTATTTTTTAACACGTTTTTTAAACGAGAAAAAAAACAGCTTTTAATTTCACAGAAATGCTTAAAATAATCATATTTCAATCATTTTACAGAATTAAGTCTTGCTTTTTTAACTTATTTCTATATTTTTAACGAAACATAATGTCCATTTCTGTTTAATGAACACCAAAGTAATAAATACATGTACATTCTGCTAAAATATCAGTTTTGTAAACTAAATAAAGAAGTTTTATTTTAACAAGTTATTAAAACGAAATGAATAAAACATTTCTTAATAAAAAAAAAAGTGCTTAAAATAATCATAATTCAAATATTTTCTATTGTAAGAATTGTATTCTTATCTTTCGTAATTGCATTCTTGTCTTTTTAAGAAATATATCTTATCCTACTCTCCTATTTTTATCTAATTATAATTACCATTTTTGTTTAATTCAGAGCATAGTAATAAATTAATATACGTTTTTTTTCGAATATCAGTTTTGCAAGCTAAATAAAGAAGTTTCATTTTTAACATGTTTTTTTAAACGAAAAGAAAAAATGGCTTCTAGTTTCACAGAAATGTTTAAAATAATCATATTTCAATCATTTTCCAGAATTAAGTATTGCGTTTTAAGCTTATTCATATATTTTTAACGAAACATAATGTCCATTTCTGTTTAATGAACACCAAAGTAATAAATAAATATACATTCAACTAAAATATCAATTTTGCGAACTAAAGAAAGAAGTTTCATTTTAACAATTTTTTGAAACGAAAAGATTAAAACATCTCCAAATACCAAAAAACGCGCTTAAAATAATCATATTTCAAATATTTTCTTTTGTAAGAATTGTATTCTTATCTTTCTGAATAATTGTATTATTGTCTTTTAAAAATTATATTTTATCTTACTCTCCTACTTTTATCTAATTATAATTACTATTTCTGTTTAATACACAGCAAGTAATAATTAATGTACTGTTTGCTCAAATACCAATTTTGCGAGATAAATGAAGAAGTTTCTTTTTCAACAAGTTATTGGGGAAAAAATGTCTTTTAATACCGCAAAAGTTCTTGAAATAATGTTATTTTAATCCTTTTCACGTGCTAAATTGTTAATTTAGTCGTCTTACCTATTTTTATTTAATCATAATCTCCATTTCTGTTTAACGTATATCGAAATAGTATATTAATATAATTTAGTTTCAATAACAATTTCGCCAGCTAAATAAAGAAGTTTCTTTTATCCTTTACAAAGGGACTCTTAAGAAATCCTATAGTAAAACCGAACAGATGGCTGTCCGGTAATTGAAAAAGTAGAAGCAAATATTGGAAACCTGTTTTCACTTTTCATAAATTTCCACAGAAATATATGTACAAGTGATTCTCATTAATGATTTGTAACTCTGTAGAAACGTTTGGTATTTAATACTTTTCCGATAATTGACACAGTATCCACTAAGAATCGAAGTCACGTTTGTCTACTTTTGATTAATATTCACAGAAATAGGGGTGTAAGCGATTTCAGTAACAGGATTTCAAAATATATAACAAGTTTCGATTTTACCATTTATCAGGTAATTGACTGTGCACAAATTTAGAATTTTTCTTAGTTAGAATGTTATATCTCATAACTTATAAACTTAGAATTTCTCTGAATTTAAATCTTATATCGTTTACACATAGTATTTCTCTCAATTAGTATCTTACATCGTATAAATTTAGAATTTCTCTCAATTAGAATCTTATATCTTATAAACTTAGAATCTGTCTCAACTTTTAATTAACTGCACAGAAAAACAAATTATTTTAAACTATTTCAATTAGAGTCCTGAATGGGTTAGTTTTGACCCGACCCGACCCGAACCCGACAAAAAAAATTTTCATCAACCGGAAAACCGACCCGAACCCGCAGTATAGAATTTTTGCGACTCGCACCCGACCCGAAAACTAAATGAACATTACTTATTTACCTAAAAATCATACAAAACAAGGTAAAATCGTATAACATCATATAAAATAATCTAAATTTTCATTTACCTTCATTTGCCATACAGTTGGTAAATTATTTAAAAAATAAAAATAAAATGTAATTACTAATTGTATAAAGTTTAAATTTAAAAAAAAAAATCTCAAAAATGGATTAATAATAATGTGTAACCTTTTATATGAGTTGTGAACTTCAAGAATGCAAAAATGTGCATCGAGTTCAGCGTTAGTAGTTCGTTGTTTTATGCTTATATTCTGAAATAAATAAATAAATAAATAAAAAAGAAATAAAATTAAACAAAAAGTGTATCTTTATTTATTGCTTTCGTTCGATGTGAACGTTTACTTTACTATAATAATTTGGGTAGCACGGATATGATTCACAATTAAAAATCTGATTTTTCTCGATCACTTTAAATTCACACGATCAGCAAATTATTTACCTTCACTTGCAATTTTGATGCATTGTTTATTTGCTCTAGAGAAGACGATAAAGAATATTATCTGCCTTGATAAAATCCGTTTCTTAAATCAAATGTGTTTATTTTGCATTACTTTTTACTTTCTTCTATATTCAATTGAAGAAAGTATTGGATTCGTAAAAATTTTCGACTTCCGTTTTTCGATGGATTTACACGTTTTGAAGAGGTCCAGAAAATTATTTGACCATTCTTAGAAAATTGTCCATAGAAATTGAGCTATAGCGTTCCCGTTCTTGGGTAAAATTGCAGTGTAGCAGAGCCATCTAATAGCCGATATCTATCTAAATTGAATCAGCATAATATCTTATAATGATATTTTCACATATGAAATTTTGTTTGATTATACACAGTAGAACCTGAAATATCCCTTTCCCTTAAATTGTGGAAATCGCTGTATAGCAGCACCACCTGTTGAGTTTTTGGCACCAAAAGTGGATAGATAATAATTTAAGTAAGGGTGAATTCACATATAATTTTATGTGCAAATTCGTGCAGTAAATCCTGAGATATAGCCTTCCCTTAAATTGTGGAAATCGCTGTATAGCAGTGCCATCTGTTGAGCGATGGGCACCAAAAGTTGATAAATACTAATTTAAGTCAAGGTGCATTTACATATAAATTTACATGCAATGATGTGCAGTAGTTCGAGATATACAGTTGCCACAAAAGTTTTGTCACAAACACACACACACACACAGAGAGAGAAACAGACGGACTGATATTTTCTAAAAACTGGAGATCACACTGTTCTGGAGATCACAAAACGTGTAAATCCATTAAAAACCAGAAGTCGAATATTTTTACGAATCTAATACTTTCTTCTCTTGTATATAGAAGAAGAAGAAGAAAAAAAAAACGTAAATTGCGAAATCTTTCTAATTTCCAGAACGTAAATGCGAGGTTATACTGTATTTCTTTAATTTATATACTATTAACAACAGTCAAAAAAGAATTAGAATACTTTTCCAATTTTCAAACAATTTCTATAAAAGATACGTATTAGTTCCGTTGAAGAAAAGAAAACGGATCCAGATACAAATACGGATCTATTTTTCTGGCGCATATCCGTGGATACGGGTACGAATATATACGGAGCTCCAATACATGTTTAGTATATATAGTATGTTTAAACCAGTTACATAAATGTGCCGACAGATTTATGTTTATATTTGTAAAAAATATTTTGAAAGTTGTTCTTAAGTCGACCCGACTTGTTGAAAACTAAACCCGATCCGAACCAGAACCCGACCCGCAAGAAAAAAAATTCAGTCAACCCGACTAGAACCCGACCCGCAAGAGAAAAAATTTTGCCAACCCGACCCGCGGTTCGGGTCGGGTTCAGGTAAAATCGGGTTACCCGACCCGATGCAGGACTCTAGTTTCAATAATCATTTTACATTTTCGCTAATTAAGAAATGCCTGAAATAAAAATAAAGCTTAATCTTTAAATTTACTGTTTCATTTTAAACTTTTAAAATTCAAATGAATTACCGTATTTTGTGGCATATAAGCCGCAGATAAGATAAATTACTCTATCATCAGACATTTACTGATAGAAAAAATCACATTTGTTTAAGGTACTACAATATTACATTTTAAAAATGAAAATTTCTGATAAAAAACAGATGTCTCTGACTTGCGGGTTACACACAGGGAAATCTCTATCATTGCCCTATTCGTATTTAAAGGCCATATTTTAATTCTATTCATTACTGCTATGTAGCTTTGGAACAAGCATATTTTCGAATATATATATATGGTATTTACCGTTATCTTAACTTCATCAAAACATGTATATGTTAATATACATACATATAACATATATATATATATATATATATATATATATATATATATATATATGTTTTGATGAAATTAAAACACATGTAGTGCTATATGAAGTGCTTCACCAAAAATGTGACCGCATTTTATTTTTTTATATTGTAAAAGGATAAAATATGAAAATGCACATATAATATTCAATACCAATTCTCCCAAGATTACCTTGGCCATTTAAACAGACCTTTATTATACACTTCAATATTTGGAACCATTTCAAATGAAAAAAAAAATCTTTTAGAACAGTTTTTTGAAAGTATAAAAGAATTATTTCAAACGACAAAAATTTCAAAATTTTGAGAAAATAATAATAATAATAATAATAATAATAATATTGAAATACTTCGATGCAATTTGCTTGTAAAAATCTAAAATCGATTATGAAATTAGACATATTATTTACTAGATATTAAAGAGGTATTATTGAAAAAAATCTTTTTATTTTTCGTGTTCATGAAGTGAGTACGAGAAATTCAATTCTAAAAAAAGCAAATAAAGAAATTTGTATGAATGTACGTAATTTGTATGATGAAACATTTCTTCATTATTTAAGCATGTACGAAGAATATATACTTACATCAAAGAAAAAAAAATATTTGTATTGATTTTGAGATTGATTATCTAAATTTCTACATAATAATCTGGCGTGGCACACAGAATATTTTTCTTACCCTGTTATTTTTAGAAATTGTTATATATATATATACTATATTTCTCTGTGAAGGGAACAACAAATTCCTTCAACCTCCTATTTAATTATTGTATCTACATCGAACAAAAATTTAAGATTGTTATAGAATTTATTTAAATTTTTTTCAATTATTCAGAAAACTTTTATCTACACCATCTTAGAAGCTTACAGAATTTAGTCAAAATTTTCAAGTAGCTTTTTTCTTTTTTAGCTATACTGATAACAAACGTATACTAAACTCATGACTAAACTTTAAAAGCCGTATTTCTTTATTAAAGTGGTCTCAAACACGTAATTACAGTAAAATTTTACCGTGAAAAATCTGAATAAAACCAATATTTAGTCTACAATATAAGAAGAGACAGTAATTTTCATTCTTAAGCATATTTTTAGAGAAAGTATTATTTAATGAAACACGTTCATCAATATATACGATAGAAAGGGATGTAGTCGCTTAATTTTAGATAAACCTATATATTATCTGTAAATTGTATACGCAGCACATAGTATACGTAAATTTATCTCAATAAAAGAAATACATAAAACTACTTGAAAAGTAATTGGAGGGACTTCGAGATATAGTCTCTAATAAATTTGAATTCTTTTTTGTGGCCCTGTAAACGAACAATCAAAGCATTTCGGCGCAGTTTTAAGATGTTAAAATCTTGAAACAAGATTTTTACTCACAGATACAATGTATTTCAATTGTTCTAAAGGTTCCCGTAAATGAACTATTTGTTCGAAGTTTCATGTAGCATTCCTGCACCAAAAAAAGATTTAGAACTGAACTTTCTGCTAATACTTGTTTTTCAGTTATGCTGTTGTTAGACTCAAAGACAGGCCAATAACAAAAAATATGATATACGGACCTCAAAATGCGTAAATGTATAAAAAAATTAGTTTTAAAAATTAAGATTTGCTAAGTAGATAAAAAGTAGATATTGGGAAGAAAACAGGGTAGGAGTATATTTAAAAGAAAGATATTTTAAGAACTAAAACTAAAAGTACACCCCCGCCTTTTTTTTAAACACCGTGCTTTCTGCTCCATGAAGGTTCTAAAGTAGATTATTTTCTTTTATATAAAATATCAAAATAAAACCAATTAATGACAGAAAAATATTTTAAAAATAACGAAATTACATTCCTAAAAACACATTTATTTTTACAGTACAAAGTCACATTTTGTACTTAAAGGAAAAAAAAAATAAATAAAGAAAAAAAGACGCAAAGCAAAAACAGAATTATTTCCATTTATTTATTTATTTTTAATAGCAGAATAGAAATAATACAAAATCGTAACCAAACTGAAATTTTCACTGTACCCAAGAACTGGAACGTGTTGTTTGCGATTATAAAAGGGAAAAAGAAAGTTTTTTGATTATTTATATAAGGATTTTTTCTTCTTTTTTCTCAAAAATCTTACTGTTGTTTCATCATTTTTATCATAAGGGTTTGTACGGATCCGCCTTTTAACAAGAACACTTTCAGCACATTTTTCTGACATTGAACTACATTTAAAATATTTAAATTATTTTATATCAAAAATTGCGATATAAAATGCTATATAAATTGGTACGGGTAAATAAGGATTATGCGCACCCTGTTATCATAATTTTTTACTGTGTTGTCATTGATTCAATATATATATATATATATATATATATATATATATATGTATGTATCAATGAGGATATAACACATTTTAAAGAATATCTTTTTCGTGAGAGTATTCTGTAATTAAATATGCAGTAGGTGTTGAAATTATTAGATTATTTTAATTTTTTAATTATTATTTTGAAATTTTTTCGATTATTAAAAAAAAAAAAAAAAAAAAAAAAAAATAGACGAAATGGCCTAACGCTTCATACATGCAAAGAACATTTAAAAATTCACATTTTTCATTATCGATATAGTTCAGAGTACAATTAGGGGACCAACCAAAAATTGAAGAGCGAAAATATTTTGGATCACCCGGTATCACAAAAAACTAAAATTGACTTGTAACTTTAACACGTTGTTGCACATACTGTGTATAATATATGTATATATTTAGTGCGGGAATTGTGTAATTATTTAGGCAGATATATATATATATATATATATATATATGTATTAATTACTAAATTTTTTGACAAGTTTTTTGCTTATTACTAGAATGAATTTCCATAAAATTTTACAAAAATTGATGAAAAATTGACAAAACGTTAGTGAAACATTATTCTGAAACATAAAATTAACAGGTGTAATATTCGTTGACATATGAGCATTTTTAGTAAACATTATTTTACTGTGCATTCACTAAAAAGAGAAACATTTTAATTGCATAGGTTTAAAGCTAGATATATTGAGCAACTTTTGTCAAAAGCTTATTTGAATAGAGTACAAATTAAGCAAATTGTCTGTAATAGAGCGAGCTAGATTTTAGGTATTTTCCAGAGTTGAAATTTTAAAATTTTTTTTTTTTTTTTTTTTTTTTTACAGGCTGCGTATTTAATTTGAAGATCCAATTATTTCAACCACATTGCGAAAGTTCTTTTTTGTGAAAAACACCTTATGGGCTTGTAACTTTAACATATTTTTATTTATTTACTAAGATTTGTGAGCTCATAAGGGGTTTTTCATAAAAAAGAACTTTTGCAACGTGATAGAAATAATTGGATCTTCAAATTAAGTACGCAGCATGTGTGAAATTCCTTATGAGATTTCAACTCGGGAAAATACCTAAAAACTAGATCGTTCTTTTGCCGACAATTTGCTTAATTTATACTCTATTCAAATGAACTTTTGACAAAAGTTGCTCAATATATTTAGCTTTCAACTTGTGCAAAAAAAACTTCTATCTTTTGCGCATGCGTAGTAAAATATTTACTAAAAATGCAACGAATCTCAACGAATATTATATACTAAGAATCTCAACGAATATTACACATGTGAATTTTATGTTTCAGACTTATGTTTCAGACTTCTAACGTTTGGCAATTTTTCAGCAATTTTTATAAAATTTTATGGAAATCCGTTCTAGTTATAAGCAAAAGACTTGTCGAAAAATTTAGTAATTAAAAAAAAATATATATCTGCCTAAATAATTGCGCAATTACCGCCCCAAATCATACAAATATTGTACATAGTATGTGCAACAATATATTAAAGTTACAAGTCATTTGTAGCTTTTTGTGATACAGGGTGATCCAAAATATTTTCGCTGTTCTTCAACTTGTGGTTGGTCCCCTAACTGCACCCTGGACTAAATCGATAGTGGAAAATATGAGTTTTTAAAGGTTTTTTGCCTGTATGAAGTTTCAAGATATTTCGTAAATTATTTTTTTTTTGATAATAATAATTAACAAAATGTCAAAATAAAAATAATTCTGAATAATTTGAACAGCCACTGTAAGTAGTAAATAATTAAAAATGGAATCTCGTTTAATTTTTTTCCCTTCCTTTTTAAACGGTTTTTGTGGTGTCCTAGCTCACAGTTCTTTCTCATAAATTTAACAGATTTATTTTTACAGTGTAATAAATTGTTTGTATTTCTGAAAATTTTTTACACCACTCTCTCTTTTATATATTAACACTTTCGCGACCGCTGACGTAGTTTCACATCATTTGAAAATCTGTAACTCCGCCAGTGACGTTTCTTTCTCAATTTGTGTGTTATTTATTTCCTAAGAATAAACCCAATATTCACATTTTTACAATCAAATACACTATGGATACAAATACTTTAATTAGAAAGAATATAATTATAATGTCTATTCATTTGTAATATAAATGTGAATAGAGAAAATATTGTTTTGAAATATTGTAACTTAGGAGAATAACGTCCACAGGCGGACCTTACTGTCAAAAACACAAAAGCATGTGGTCGCGAAAGTGTTAATGAAATTATTATTATTTTTTTTTATCTATTAACGGAAAAATAATGTCTATACTCACAAAAATGGAGAAAATAGGAAACATAAAAGGGAAAAATGCATCAACAGATCATTAAAAAATTTTCTCTAGTACAAATAAAATGGTGTCACAAAATTTAAAATCTCAAAATTTGCCTAAATCAGTTAAGGCTTTAGACCTTATAACATTGTAAATGTAATTCATTTTGACAAAGATTTTTTTAATGATAAGTATTATTTGAAGTGGAAACATACATACTTCAAGCAATAAAATATTTAGATAATTAAATGATGAAATAATCTAAACTTTACATCATTAATTACATGATATTTTCATCACAGTAATTTTTCAAAAATCCCCACAGATTTTTCCTTCGAAAGAAAAAAAAGACTCTCTTTCATTTGACATACAGTTTGATGGAAAAGTTAAGGCAAAACTTAAGAGAAATATTTAATTGTTTAGTGACGTTTTCAATATTCAAAATTAATTTAACAAATTATATATATATATATACTTAAATTGTTATAAAATTTAGAATGAATTACAAATATGCAGCTAAACAATGAACATTTTAAACTCATTCATTTGTAAGATTTATAGAAACTAGAAAACATTTACTATTCATTTTATTATTTCATTAATATTCTCTCTATACTTTCAAAACTTATTTGAAAGATTATTTTACTAAAATTTAATTAATTATTTATACGAATTTTAAGCCCTTTTCCATTTTCTAATTCAATAACATTAATGTTGTTATCTTTGTTTCCGATGAAATTATTTTCCTGCTAATGCATAAGCTATTGATTTTATTTTTAAATCTATTTAAAAATTTTAATAAGATACAAAATATTATACTTTTTTGAATTGCATCAGAACTTTTACACTATACTCTTGTACAAAATTCGTAAGTACCTTTTGCGAAAGACTCAATTTTGACAAATCCGTGCATAAACCATAGCTAAATATCGAATTACAAATATAGATATTTCTTTTTTAAATCAAACTTAGAGCTTTGTACACCACCAATGTCCCATTAGCTAAGTATTTTTATTACTTAGGTAAACATTTGACTACTACATGTTTTATATCAGTTTATTTAGCAAAGCTAAAAATAATAAATAATTTGAAAAGCAAATAAAACTTTGTTTAACACTGATAAAATATTTCTGTATTTTTAATTTATAAAATTATCATTACTGGCAATATTAGTGGTAATTTAATATGAATATTATTAAGGATATGCAAATACTTAAAAGCTGTTGCTGTAATAATTTTAGAAACAACTGTACAAAATAAAGGGAAGCTCCATAATAATATAGTAATTGAATTTTTTTCAAGAAAATAAGCTTTTAATACTGAAATTTTGGATATTTTATGTTATAACTGTTGTTAACGACAGGGTTAAAAGTAATAACCAATGATATTAATAATGTAACATTTTGAGGTAGAGTAATTGGTAAAATACTTTGTATTAGAAATGTTTGGTAATTTTTAAATATTTTTATTTATAAAATATTGAAAAAATAGTTTAGTATTGCATCATTTTTATGGTAAGTTGCGCACGATTAAATTCTTACAAATTTAAATTAAATTATTATTATATTAAAAAAAAAAAAAAAAAAAAAAAAAAAAAAAAAAAGCACAGATAAATATTGCTACGCATTCAAAAATTTCAAAGACGTAAAAAAAAGAGAAAGATCAAGAAGTTTAGATTGTACATTATAAGTAAGAGATACAAAATAATTAATAAATAAGCTAATTGCTTTATGTTATCTTATTAAACGTTTTTCAAAATAAAAAATATCAAATAATTGAATTGATTTATAATATTTAATATATCAGTGTGTAGAAATAAACACATATTTAAGGGCAAAAGAGATATTAATATTCACATAGTCAAGTAAAATATTTCAAAAAATCAAATTACATTGGACCAAAAGTTCATGTAATGAATTTACATTAAAAACACAATGAAAATATGACAGATGTGCATGTCTGGGTTCCTAGAAGGAGAAATTTGTGCACCAGAATTTTTGTATAGTAATTTTTATAGTATTAATAGATATCAACGATTAGGAAAGTCTAAAGGTAGTAGTATTCAAATTTTTCTTCATGGGAACTCTGGTGTTAGTATTCATATAGCAGCAAAATCATTTATAAATATTAGTTATAAATATATTACATTTAACCCATTAACGCCCAGCGTCCTCATTTGAGGACAGCTAATAAAATAGCACGCATATTTTTTGTGGTTTCTTGGAATGATTTCTACTTTTTAATGACAGTTTATAGCCTCACTCTAAATGATCCCTCAAAGTTTTATGCGCCTGTTATTAATTATAATTGCATAATTTGGATAGTTATTTTATGATTTTTATTTCATCGCTCACAAATTTGTTTTTTGCGCAGCTATACCAATTTAAGTCAAGTTGAATAATAATATATATTATGATACTTTACTTTCGAGGTCTTTGTCAGCGTATAATAGGAAATTAATCTGTTATCTCGAAGTTTCTTCGCTAGAACACTAAATGTCCTCAAATCAGCACAGGCTTCAAATTTAAAACTAACAGAAGAATTGTTTAATTTAATATATTTTACTGTCAGTTGTTTGTATTAATTTAGAATTGAAATATTCATCAAAACATATTTTGCAAAATTAGTTCGGTCGTTAACGGGTTTATGCATGCAAGTAAGTAGAATTTAACTGAAAAATTTTTTATACGATGACAGTATTGCAATAATAAGTACAAAACTTTGAATAAACATCCTAAAATGCAAGAACTCGCAACAATTCTTTCGACCCGAAACAATTGTTGCGAGATTATGGTGTTTATTCAAAGTTTTGTACATATTATAATTAAACGTCAGTTCTGTGGTGCTTTTACATAATATTTCAATAACTAGTTAAATATCGACAAACGATATATGCATTTATTTATGACAAATAAATATCGCAATACTGAAGAAATGTTTTTCCTAATATTACCTCTTATACGTCAATGCATGCTGCACATTCTAACTAATTTTACGTTAAAGTACATAGTTTGTCAGTTCGGTACCTATTGCGCACCAGACAACTTGCACAATTTTTTAATACAATTTTTTTCTTCTCCTTATTTAGATATAAAAAACTTCAACAATAATTTTTAAAAGATATTATTTAGAAATTACCTAGTAGCAGAAAAACGTACACGTTGACAGCTATACTGGACATAATGTAATACATAGTGATACTGGACATAAGGTTACGACAAAATTTCTGTATAGAAAAGATATTTATACATTTAATGTACTGTATCCAGAAAAAGTTTATTATTTAGGTCTCACTGAATTAAACAATTTCACATACATATTTTTTTTTTTTTTTTTTTTTTTTTTTTTTTATGGTTTTCAGGTTTTATACGGATCTTGAATTTCCTTTAGTTTTTCTACCACTAATTTCTTATAGCATTTTTTGTTATATAAATATAAAGCTTATGCATTTGAATTAAAAGGAATTTAGATTAAAAAAAATATTATTTATTTATTTTTCCATGGGGAAATTCAGTTTTTTTTTGGGAGGGGGGGGGGAAGGAAGGACAAAATATTAATCGGTAAATATTAGTTTTGTTGTTTTCTCTTTGGAAATTCAAAATCTATCTTCAGAATTCTGGTGAATTTTGAATTTTTACAAATTTGGATCTATTGAAATTTTTCTATCATATATTTGAATTTTTTTATTATTATTCTGTCGTTTTCCCATAGACTGACTAAAAACATGCTAGATTATACAGAATTTGATGCTTTATTCCAAGTAAGCTAAATATACTAGAACTGATGTTGTATGTTTTAGATAAATATTTATTGAATTGATAATTAAATTTATGAATTTGATATACGAATGCTTTCCCGCTGTTTTAAGTTTTCCACTAATCACATATAATTATATTTTCATTTAATTATACTCTTTAAAATCAAAAGAGAAATTTTACCCATTTTCCACTCATTCGTCACAGGAAAAATCAACTTCGTATGCTGAGCGAAAGTCATTCAAATCATTGAGCTGCCGTGACCAACTCAGATTTGAGATATTTGGGATTTATCATTATTATTATTATTATTAATAATAATATTATTATTAAAGTCAAATCAGGTTTTATTTTTATTTATTTTCTGTGAAATCGCCTAAAAAGCATTTTGCCTCCACCTGGAATCGAGCCGAAGCATTCGCACAGCTGGCGAGCAAACAGCATACAACCACCGAGCTGCGATTTCACGTTCAAAATTCTAAAATAAAACGAATCATATTATTTATAAATTTTTACTTTTTTATCAATAAAACAAAATTATGGAAATGAAACGAATCTTTTAAAAATATGAACATATTTAAATCAGGGAAAATACTTGATCCACTATGATAAGCAAAAATTTTAACATAGCTTACGAATGAATTCTACTCAGATTAACTCGTTTACAAAAACACTTAAATTCTTTCAGGCAGAATTTCTTAAATTAATATGAGTTAAAAGCGCACTATGTAACCAGAGATGCCAAGTTATTACGGATTGTCCGTAATCTTAATACCTGAAAAATTTTAATGTATTCTTTTGTAATAATTATCTGCAATTTAATAGGACAAGTTTTACTTTTTCTTTATTGTGGTATGAAATTGATTTTTCGTTAGTAGTAACTTGGCATCTCTGTGTAACTAGTTGGTCTAATGCTATGATTCTCACTGTTGATTTAAATTAATGGTAAAATATTATGACTAACTTTTTGAAACTTTTACTTATACTAAAATTTAGTCAACGTAATAAAAATGTAGGATTTTAATGGATTTACAAATTAAATTGAAGCATTATTCTTCACCTTTGTATTTTGTATACATCTTTAGAAGGTAATAAATTTTTTTTTCCATTACATATTTTTAGCCATTCATTTAGTCATTCATTCTAAGGTTTCAAAAATTTCCCATTTCTTGTCAGTTGTATCCACTTTATTTATTTATTTTTTTATTTATTTTTTTATTTATTTTTTATTTAATTTTTTTGAACAAAATAATTTTAAACTTTAACAGTGTTTAAAGCAACAACTTACGAGTCATATAGCCTATAGATAGCGCCATAATTAAAATATTTCTATTAGTGAGTGAGAGAGAGAGAGAGTGAGAGAGCAGGTACACAATTTGGGAATTACTAAAATATATATTATTAAGCATTTTCGGGAGTAAACAAACTTCTTTCTTTTTAAAAATGTTTAGCAAAGCTTTCTTCTGACATAAGTTCGAACTTATATTGCTATTAAAGAAAATTAGAAATTAAACAAATAATCACAATTATGAAATAAAGTACAAGTCATTATAGAAAGACTTATTCTCAGTTAAAAATAAAAGTACATATAAAAATAAATGAAACATTTAAACGTAGTAATTTTCTAGCACAAAAGCTGAGCAAAAGACATAGGGCTTCGGAATTACTGTTGTCAAATTCAGGAGAATTAATTAAATTCATTACGCAAACATTAGCGAACTCGACGGTGTACTTTCTGTAGGTAGTCTTGCTATAGGATTTTCGCCCGTACTTAAGCAAGTTCATTTGAAAACTACGTAAAACTTCGAACTAATAGGACGAAGAACGCGACCTGGATTTGAACCTAGCAACATCCGTCTGCCGAGTTTGAGAACAGAACCTTTCGGCTACTACTGGACATGGCTTTGAAGTAATATTATAAAATAATGAAATGTTTCCTGAAGATCTAAGGTCCCCTTTGGCGACGGAATTATCGGCTCTAAAGCCTTTAGTTGCCAAGTTTCCGGTTCGAATTTAAGTACCGATTTAATGAGCCTTAATGTGCAAAAATTACTGTACAGCGACACCCAAACAAAAACCTAGAGGACAAGGGAATAATAATAAAATAAAAAGTTTTAAGATTTAAAATAAGAAATAATTTCGCTGCTTCTTCTTCTTTTTTTTTTTTTTTTCTTTCTCTTTTTTTTGAGTGCATTTTTATCTTTTTATGTTTATTCATTTCAACATTTAAGCTGTTTTATTTATAAATTTTAGCTAACAAAAAGAAAATATACACATAAAGTGTTGCCTTTTGACAGAATATATCTATTTTATGTACGCACATATGTACATTGCAATCAACATGTATTTTTCTTTTGTGCGTTTGTATAAAATATTGCCTTTTTGCATTATACTTTCCTCTTTAAATCTTCATTATCGCTTTTACGCATAATATATAATAAGAGAAAAATCGAGGAAAAAACTCTAAGAGTTAAGTAAGACATTTCACCGAATGACAAACAAAATTTCCAAAATAATATTACCACCTTTTAAAATGTTGCAATAATAATTTAAGTAACACACTTCTTTTAAGATTTTTAAAGCATTCTGTAACAATAAGTTGTAGCATTTTAGCAAAATCTACACATTATGACTAATTTAAAATGATTACGCTACATTAACGTATAAACATATTAAAAAGACTTGAATGGAACAAAAATTATTGCGGGCTGACTTCATGTCATGTTCCTTCTCAAATCTGTTTTGTATTTTTAAGCTTTTTGGATTTATTCCTTAACCCGGCACGCCCGTCTCTATTCTAAGCAGTTATTCTCCAGAAATTTTGTCGTGCTCTAAAATGATTTAAGGAATACTTTTCTTATTTTGACCTCGTATAAAGTAATGCAAAGTCATTTTTTATCTATCTGCAACTAGTTTTAATACAGACAAACACTGGCTGACAATAGAATTGCGCTACTATCTAACAGCCGTCTTTATGATTTTAAACGAGGTAATAAAACAACAATTTTAACTTGAAAAAAATAAAGTAAATTTGTAATTTATTGCACCTGTTTGTTAAAAGATATTCTATTGAAAACGAAAGGTGAAATTTCCTCCATTTTATGATAACAGAATTGTGTTACTACATGACTTATATCATAAGAGTTCGTGCTCCGAAGTAAAACTTAAATTTTAGTTCGGAAAATAATAGGAATTTTTTTTTTTTAGTTTTTTGAGTTAATTGACAGGAAGCTATTAGAAACAAATTATTTAAATGTATATGAATCGTAAATACAATACACCTTTTTAGAATTTAGAGTTCTAGTTTAAATTTACAAAATAAGATACACAGTGAAATTTTGATTAACTTTACTCTTACATATCGAATACGTGTCTGGTTTTTATACGTTTGAAGCAGATTCCTGGGAATAACAGGGTTTTCTTTCTGAAACATTCCTGATTTTCGGAATTAAATAGTATTTTTAATGATACATTTGATGGATACTGATACATTCAAGAAACATTACTAATAAACATTGGGCATATTACTAACCGAAATGTCCCAAGAAAAAAACTTACAGTGAAAATGTTTAGCCCATTTCATCAATTTGTTAAATGATATTTTCCAAAGAATTTTTTTTTTTTAAATATTATTTGAATATGCGTATGCGTATGTATACGTTTCACCTGTGTTTTACTAATAAATCAACTAATTAATAACCAATATTTTAATAAATTCTTTAAAAATTGGTACTTTAATGAACTTAAAAGAAAAAAAATAATAACAAAGCCATTTCAATTTACTAACAAGGAAACATCCTAAAGATGTCGTCTTCAAAAAGTATTGAAAAAAAATATATGTGATTCTACTCTTCATAAAACACCAGAAAGTGAAAAAATTATCGGCTGAAATGAATTACAGCGACCTCAAAAAATTATAAAAATTAAGCATATTTGGCGATTTCACACTGTTAGGCGATTGATTTTGAGTACTTAGCGGAGAAGCAAAACACGGTTCTGTTCGTACACGGCAATCTCGGTGCTAGTAAACTTATCGTATAATAGCACTAAATCGCCAAAAAGGCTTAATTTTGATAATTTTTTGCGGTCGCTGTAATTCATTTCAGCCGATAATTTTCTCACTTTCTAGTGTTTTATGAAGAGTAGAATCACATATGTTTTTTTCAATATTTTTTGAAAACGACACCTTTTGAATGTTTCCTTGTAAGTCAAAGCATTTGTTCTGTTTTTTTTATTACATACTATACAAATAATTTCCTTTCATTAGCTTTCTATAGCATGTTTTAAGTTTACTTGTACATGCTATTTCTTCGTACTATTTTTCTAGCATGTTTGTGTGTGTTAATTTATACTTTGCATTCCTTATTTACAACATATATTTTGACAGCACTTAATATGGTATTCAGCAACCTGTTACTCAGGAAAAAAAACAAAACTATTTATTACTTCGATAGAATTGTCTATGTGTTTCATTTTTTTTTCTAGACTTATTTATCTAGCATTTGTTTCATATATTTATTAGTTTTTATCAAAGAAATTCAACAAAGATTTATAATTTCATTCACTTAATTATAAAAAAAAGAAAAAAAAAAAAAAACTGTCAAAGCGTCACACCATTAAATGTCTAGTCAAAGATCCAATCTCGCAAATCAATACCTGAATGTTATCATTAATATTGACCTCTTTCGTAGGGGTACGCGCCCTATTTGTTGGCATCCAAGGTCACTGCAACCGGACCCAGCAGCCACTCCCTTTAATTAATACAGATGCTTAAAATGTAAGGTTGACCTAGAACGTGAATGATGCTCTAGGGCAGAGAAGTGCGCCTTAGAAAGGCACGGGCAATTTCGATTTGGATCATTTGCTGAAAAAAAAAAATATCGGATTTTAATGGAATAATATACCTTCATGTTTACTGGGAGAACAATTACGACGACGTGAAATCCTGGTAGTAACGTTTCTATACGAGATATAAAACTTGATTTATGTATTTTTCATCTTATTATTTTTTCACGCCGTGTAATGAGATTTGTGTAAGTACTAAACAGTAATTGAATGCTGAGGCAGTTGTAAAGCGATGGAAATGATATATTTTCATAAACAATTTAAATATAACCTTTTCAGTAATTAGGTTAATTAAAAAAGTAATTAATTAATTATTATTATTTTGCTCGATCTCTTACAATGTATAATATATTAGGCACCTTGAAATTACAAAAATCTTTTGACATATTGTTTTTTAACAAACTGAATAAATAAGTTATAAAAATAGCAATATGTCGTTTGAATTTCCTTAAACGGTTATTTTGCTAGTCTTTTGTTATATTTGTTTAAATGAGATTTTTAACAATCTGTGAATAACTTTACTGTAATTTTCGTTTGTTGTAACGAATATCATTTCATTGTAATAAAGCTCATAAAAAATTAGGGCGGGTATTAATATTGCCTCACTATTGCATTTATTGGTATTAAATAGGAAATATTTACCATGCAGTATCATTTTTCCGTTAGCACTAACCCGCTCTGAAAACGTTTCTTCCGAAAATTAAATATTTTATTTAAAAAATTTAGTAGAAATAAATGTAATACAAATATATATTCGATCCCAAATACTTGAAATTATAGTGAAGATATTTACAAGGTGTGTTCTGTGGTTTGTAAGAAAATAAAAGGAATAAGTTTGTTAAGAGGTCTCAACCTTGCTAACACATAGACTTGTCAGTAAGCACTGCCTTTCGGGGAAATTACAACTTTAAAGCACATTTGTTTGCCGTGACCATTCGAACACAAGATTGTGTCAACGTGTGTCATAAGCTAAAGTATAAACGTTTTTTACAAATTGGGGAAATAGTGACGGAGTCTCATGCAGTGTCGTAATATGGAACAGAAGCAGTGAGTAAAAAATGTGTTTCCCACTGATCTATAGTTCTGTTTCCTTTCAGTCAAATAGGATGCGGATTATCATTAACAGTTTTCTTTCAATAGCTGAAACGTTTGAACTAGAGTGCCTCTATGGAGAGTGATGATAAATGATGAAATTACGCTAAGGCGCATGCACATAGCAGACATTTTTTCTACCAAACTAGGTTTTCGTTTAAAAAAAAATCTTGACCATTTCTCAGTTAAATAACAAAA
This sequence comes from Salticus scenicus, assembly GCA_963930645.1. Classification (NCBI taxonomy): domain Eukaryota; kingdom Metazoa; phylum Arthropoda; class Arachnida; order Araneae; family Salticidae; genus Salticus; species Salticus scenicus. The sequence goes on along the minus strand of OZ005651.1, from coordinate 306,004,694 downwards.
ACATTTTTTAAATGTCGATGATAGTAAAAAAAAAAAAAAAAAAAAATCAAATCAATCAAAAGCTGACACGTTATTGACGTCTCTGCCTTTGCAGGCTCTGTACTTTGAACAATAGGTGAACACCTTATTCATTCTCTGCTTCTGTTCCAGACACTTGTACTAAAATACAGACTTCCGTTAGCGTTTTACCTAATTTGTATCAAAACTTGGTGCTTACTCGTTGCTTTATGACACAAGTAGTCACACGCCTTCGTTGGAATTATCAAAACAAGCTAGACGTTTGCACAAAATTTCCGAGTTTACTCTTGGGCGCGGCTTGGCTCAATCTTTATATTTCTTTTTGCATCTTCGGACCGGGCCAGGCTCAAGCTTAACTTATTTTTGTGTACATTCAAGCCGGTCGGGCCTGGATTAAATTTTTTCCGGGCCGTGTCAGCCCAGAAATCTTTTTCTATTTTTTTCTTATCTTTTTCTATTTTTTTCTTTAATTAACGAAGAATGTAAATGACAAAAATCTTTCTTTTGTGATTTATTTTACATAATTTTATGGGCTAGTATGTTACATTAAAATTGTTTTTGTTAAAAAGTGTGCATAACCTCAACTAAATTGTCTAGACCAGAGGTTAGCACGAAAGCTTTGCTTACCCGGACCGGCCGAAATCGAAAAATTCGGCCCGGTCTGGACAAAAAACGGCCCCATTAAATTCAGGCCTGACCCGACCCAGTCCGATTCAAAAATATGTAAAATAACAAAAAAAGAAAAAAAAAAAAAAGAAAAGAAAAGAAAAAGAAAAAAAAATGCATGCCTTTCTGAAAAAGATTTATAGTAAGTATTTTGCACAGGTTTAATATAGCCAAGCAATAGAATGTTCTTTAACAAAACTGCTGATCTTTTACAAGATAATTATATAAGCAGAAATTCATTATTACAGACATACAGAAGGCACAAAAACAGACAGAAAGTCATATCGAAAATATTAGTATTCATCAAACAATATAGGAAGGTATTTAACCCGTGAGTAGTCGCTAGAGACAGCGCCACCTATTGCAGATATCGCACTTTTTATTTAACTGTCACCAATAATTTTAAGAAGTGATGTGATCGACGTTTCTTCGATTTCATTCGTGTTTTATGTATATCAAATGCCACTTCTAAAAATTTTTGGTGGCTATTGAATAAAAAAATCTGGAAAAACTGAAGGATGGGCGGCAAATCGACCAACTAGCGACTACTAACGGGTTAAAATGGTTAATACTACTAAAAATGCACCTTCAACCATTTCCTTTTATATACCGTAATGTATCCGAAACTTTCATGTGATCCGGTAAACAAAACTTTAATGCTAATACAACAATTTTAAACAGAAAATATGCTTTTGCACATGCTAAAAATGATGCTACTTTCATCCAGTGCACTGGAGAAAAGAAAACGGAGCTTAGAGAAAAAGTTACAACGGAAGGATTTTTATAGCCCTCTCATACCACCTAAACTCTACAGACCATAGGACAGAAAACCTTATACACGGTAACGTATCTAATTTCTTTTGTTTGTACATGTGCGCAAACTAGTAGTGACATACATACTATTTTGAATAGGAAACCATCTAATATTACTTTAAATAAAATATATTAATTTCGAGACAAGCTAAAAATGTTTCTGGAAAATCAGATCGCGAACAACAGACTGATAGACAATTAAATTCAAGTTACAGACACTTTTAATAAAATAAAATTTTATGTGACATACCAGCATGTAAAATTATGTAAAATAAAAGACTGAAGAAATATTTTATCATTTTCCTTTTTCATTGATTAACGAGGAAACTAGAAAAAGATTCGGGTCGACACGGCCCGGAAAACATTTTATCCAGGCCCGGCCCGAGTATACACAAAAATTTCAGCCCGGCCCGACAGCAAATTGAAAAATTCAGCCCGAACCCGACCCGAGGTCCGGGCCATAAGCCCGGGCCCGTGCTGACCTCTAGTCTGGACTGCGCTCCGATTTCCGCAAATATTTTTAGCATGTCTCCACTCTGATAAGGTAAAGCTAGGAGAGTTTGCGCACAATTGAACAAAACGTTATAAAAAATCTAAATTTTAATTTTTTGCTTAACTGTTGGTGCATAGCTTTGAAGTGATCCCTGTTCTACGCGTTTCCATTACTTTTTTCTTGTTGTACTATGATTTAAAGCAACAGCTGTAATAAAATCAAGAGAGCTATTTTGCACAATATACCTCTCCTTATAGGATAGAAGAGATTGCGCAAATGGATTGGAGAGATTGCGCTGAATTTTAACTACAATTAAATTGTTAGCAATAATAATTGCACTTAAATGACATTGGTATAAGGTTTTTGTAAACAAATATTTTTGTATTACATGTAGGTATTTCAGTTTAATAATAATAATAATAATAAAAATTAAAAAGGATTGAAAATTTTTATTTAGAGAAAATAAATTAAAGAAGCAGATGAAAAAACAAGATTAGATAATAAAAAGTAACATTTAGTTACTAGATAATATAATATATTTGACTTAAAATTAATAAAGTTCCTTTTCAGTTTGAATGGTTTCGTGTTTGTTGACCTTCGTTGTCTATAATCGTTGCACTCGTTGTTATAAATGATGCAACTTTCATGCAACCACCTGCCACAAGTGAAATTTATAAACGAGTCCACGTGAAATCGTTTAATTAAAAAATATTTTGTAATGCTACCATTCTATAAAAATTTCTAGAAAGGGTTTTGAAAAATTAATTTTTGAAAACGAGACAAAATAACCACGTTTAATCTTAGACTGTTCAAGCAATGATCATGCACATTTAACTGGGCACTCTGCTATCAATATTGTAGAACTACCTGGAGTTTCAGAGCGCCCATTGTACTCCTTTCTACCGATCCCCTATGTGCGTAATCTCTCCTAGCTTTACCTTATTGTTTGATGGATACTAGTATTTTCGGTTTGACTTTCTGTTTCCCTGTGTGCCTTCTTTCAAGATATAATAATGAATTTCAGTTTATATTTAATTGCCTTCTACAACATCAGTAGTTTTGTTAACGGATATTCTATTGCTTGGCAGCCTGTGAAAAAGTAGATACTAAATAATTCTTGCGTAGAGATGTATGCCTTATTATTGTTATTATTATTATTTGATCGCGTCAGGACTTATTTTATCGGTTTTTGTCGCAGATCGAGCTATGCATCGCATGTAATAATCGGTTCGGGCCGTGCCTGGGCCTGAAAATTTCGGCCTACGCACACCTCTTCAGCAAGCAACTGTGTTTTAAAGTTATGATTTCACTGATGACCAGCGTTTTGCTGATATGCCTCTCTTTGCTCAAGCATGGCAGAGCCTTCCTAATAGTCATAATTTTTTTTTCGCATCATTCATCGAAGTTTTTAGAAAAAACTTGTTCTTCTTTTGTTATTTGAACGTTTTATTATATTTTATAAGAATTCGTACGGAATATTTTATATATATTTCCATACTATAAATATTTGGTATTAACCTCGATATTGCACAGAATTTGACTGATATTGCAATATTTTTAATTAAAATATAATTACTTTAAAATTTAAGATTAGCACTTTACCAAAATTTCTTTATTATTTAGGAGAATTTCGAATTACGATTGCATTTGGTTTAACTTTTATATTTAAATTTGTATTGCATCTAAATTACTATAATTTTCTACATTGCTTTTTGCACAATTGTATACAATATAATCAAATAATACCAATTAAACTTGTGGTAGAAAGTTAATGATAGCCTGTCATTACAATAAAAAAATTTCTTCGAAAGGCGTTTCTTGAATATATGAAGTACATTTAAATAAATACCGATGTAATAAGATGCTGATATTGAGATATGTGATGATTTTTTACTCGCTAATACTCTTATTCATTAACGTGAGTAACGTGAAATGAATAGTTAATTACATAAACGTTCATTCAAATGCAAATTTGTGGACTTTTTTATTGGAAAAGTGACAGAAATGAAAACGACTTCTTATTGGAGGAATAATGAATCTTTCTCAAATGATTTTTTAAACAAAATATAAAAATTTGGAATTACAAAAGCATTTCGGTAAAAGGTTTAAGGCATTTATTGAATTTGTCAATGAATCAAAGTTTTATAATATTTATAAATGCATGTTAAGTTGAAAATATATATTTTTTACACAATATCATAGCTGCCAAGTTTTTTAATTTATTCCGGAATGTTATTCGTCCCGCTCCTTTTCCACCCCGTAATCTTTTTAGAGTAATTTTCTTCATATTTAATCGTAATTAAATATTGTAGAAAATTTTCCTACAAAGTTTACGGTGTGAAAAAAGGGCGGAGCTAACAGCATTCCGGAATAAATTAAAAAACTTGGTAGCTATGCACAATATTACCATATTTAACGTATTTTTACCTAAACTGTATTATTATAAAAAACTATCTTTTACTCAAAACAACAGGATGAATGATTTTTTTAACTGTACGATCAAAAATCGACGTTATATTTTATAAAGCATTTCTAAAATAGGGACAAATTGAATCTTACCATGTAAAAAGTTTTGCATTCAAACAGATCAGCCATCATAAATAATATAATAGAAAAGTCTTCATTTAAGCTAAGATTCAACCCTCTGAATGATGATTAGTTTGAAAAATATTCCATAGAAGTTATAATAGAAACAAATTTAAGTTACTAGAACATTTTTGACATTTTCTATTTCATTATATAAGATCGAAGATAATTCGAAGTATTTAGCTTATATTTCAAACTTTATTTTTAATATTTATTTATTTGTTTTAACCAAAATATATGCATATATTTGTTGCAATTAGGTTAACTAGATTTCACTGAAAAGATACTTTTATATATGTATATGTTTAGTAACGAGAGGTATTAAAAATTCGCAAATATATTAAATAAATTCGTTGGTTTGTGTGCACTAACATCTCACTTGAACTATGTACTGTGTTACCGAATGGATTCAGAATTAGGTCCCAAAAATTGTTTATGTAATTACAGCTTACGAAAATTTAATTTCTGCTCTTAGCTGTTTTGCTCGATCAACAGTAAAATATTTCACAAAACTTTTTAGTCGGGGTGGGGTATCCTACTTTAGGTACGACATAGAGGAATGCTTCAAAGGACTTTTTAAAAATAAAGTAAGCCTTTTTATTTTTATTTTTTTTAAATAGAAACTAAAGTACAGTACAATGATCTATCTCTCAAGGACAATACGGGTTTGAACGTGTTCTTTTAGATTTTCAGCAGGAAAAATAAAATAATCTTACCCTCACAAGAGGCAATTTATTGTTTGTTGATAAAGAACTGAAATTGTTTTACAGTTATTTAATAGATAAAAGGCATTTTGGAAGTTTTAACGCTTATTATAATATATGTACTGATAAGTATAAAGGGTTTAAGTCCAAAAATGTCGATTTTGAGTTAAGTACATAGTCAGACTGAGAAAAAAATTCTCTATCGATTGGTATACAGGATTTAAATTAATGCCATTTAGTCTTTGAGAAAATCCATTGGTAAAAAATGATTCAAGTCAGAAATTTAGCATTAATCTTTGGTATAAAATATTTAATTCAATTTTTTCCCTTTATTAATGAAGGTTGACAATCACTGAATGGTATAAAGCGTATAAACCAACATAATTCCTTTTTCCTAATCGATTCTTCTGATTAGATTTTAGTTAGTTTAACTTTATTTTTCGTCTCCTGAAAAATAAAGAATATGGACTTAAATCCTTAATCAGTACAGATATGATCCTGTACTTTTTAAAATTGTATACTTTTTTTCAGTTACATTCACATTACATATCAGAAATTGTTATTTTCTCTGTTCTATCAGTTTACTGCTAAATATTTTTAGATTTGAAAAAGAGTTTGCGAATGATTTTAAAAATCAGCTTTATTTCACAAAATTACATTATTGTCTTTGAAAACGTATTCCAAATGAAATGTATAATTGATAATTGAACTAAAGATAAATATAGAACTTTATTTTAGTCATCAACTATTCGAATCTTCAATAACGCTATCACACCTGGTAAACGGATTATACTTATTCCGGAGTACTATTAGTATCAGCCTTTTTATCACACTGCTATATTTGACACTGCCTTCTCGCTCTCGTGAAAATGACGGGGTGAGGTTTCATTCTCTATTTCTTGTGCCCGTGATATTTCCTGGCTCGCGTGGTCAAAAGTAACGCACTAAAAAGGTTTAAAAACAAACCATTTCTGATACCCGAAAATTTTTTATTTCTTATTTTACACTCTAGATGGTAGTAACAGACTATTTAAAACGTAATTGGAGATAGTTGTTTTATTTTAGGCTAGATATCAGCAATATCCAATTTTAAATATTTGTAATACTTATTTTGCAGTCTTAGCTCAGTTAATCTTTTGCATGTACATAGTTTTGTGCGCTGTGGTAAAATATATTTTTAAATATTATGTAAATTATGGAATCAGAATCACAAAGTGACTCCGATGCTAATTTTAGTATAAATGCATCTGAGAGTGATTCGGAAATAAGTGATCTTTATGAAAATTTGGTTAGCGAATCTGAGAACAATGTATTATACGTCTAGTATTATACGTAAAATTCTTTTCATAAAATTCTTTTTTAATGTTAAAAACACATATCTTTTATTTTTTCTACTTACTGGTAAACCAAAATTCAGTCAAAATAACCCTGATTGTTGTTGTTGTTTTTCTGCAAAATTAAATTTTCTTGATTTCAAGTAAAAAAAATTTCCAAAATATAAAAATGAATACGTATATTGTCCATACACTTTATTTTGTACAATTTGCTTGAATAAAAAAAAAAAAAATAGGCACTTTTTTCCGTTTTCTTGAAAATTACGAGATCGTTAAAGTGTTAAAGAGAAATTTTATTCTTATTTCATCGCAACTGCATATTGAGGAAAATTTCTCTACAAGCAAAATGGTGTGAAAAATTGGCGGATGCTAACAGTACTTCAAAATAAATTACAGATGTTACCATGCATCTGTTATGTAACTTTTACTACATAGTTTTTAAAGTTAATACGGTGACATTTTTTATGTAATTACAGCTTACGAAAAGTTAATTTCTGCTCGTAACTGTTTTGCTCGATCATATGGAAAACATTTCACAATAATTTAATAATGACTATCTTTATTAACTGCAAATTATCAATATAGAATCAGACTTCTTCGAGATATGGATAGGTATTTAAGAAGTTCAAATAAAGTTAACTATAATCCCTTTAACAAAGTTAATTTAAGATTTTATAATATAGTCTTCTCTACATTTATTTAATACAGTTAATTTACGTTAATTTAGATTTAATCTAAACAATTTTTGCGTCACTTACGACGTTAAACATTCCAATTTAAGAAGAAATATAAGCTGCTTTATTTACCCTTATAATATCTTAATTCTATATTATCGATTAAATTTTAAATTATATAATTTTAGGGCAATAATTCTATAGTATCTAGATCATATATTTTATATCAAAACTTTAAGTATATAATAAAGTGAGAATAGGAATTTTCAACTGCAATGTATATTTGTTTTTAATTCAACATTTTCTTTTATTTTTTCTTAAGTTTCTCAATTTAATAATGTAGTTGAACTTTTTTATACATTCATGACTAGCAACCCTAATTGCAACGAATTAAATACTTTTTGAAGTCAGTCAGAGGGTTTAAAACGAATAAAAGGACAAAAACTTACCTCAGCATAATCACTGCAGGTTTCAACAGAGGAAACGAACTTTACAACGTCATCAACAGTCCAATTGGAAAGAACACTAGCTTCTGACTGAGATGAGCATGACTTATCGATGCAAAGTGATGCACAACGTAGTCGTTCAGAATTTTGAATCTTTGGAGAAGTTCGCGTAGATGAAGTTGGCGAAGAACGCATTCGTTTGTCCATCAAGGACATCCAAGATGCTTTGGTAGTCCTTGTGTTATGTTCTTCGATTTCATTTTGAAGAATACTGTCTTTGAAACCAATACTAGAGTCAAGTTTTGGTCTTTTAATGTTACCAATTGTCAGATCTAACGGATCTAGACGGCTTTCACCATCGGCACTTCGTTTCACTGCTCCTTTTAAATAGTTTTCAAGTTGGGAGGCACTTTGAGCACTTGCAGTCCTAACTAGATTTAAAAGAGTCTGAGATGAAGAAAAGTCTGAAAGTCCACATGAGGCACTGCTATTAAGTACGTTATTAGTTATACTAGTATTGTTATTTCTTGACTCTGCTGGCGTAGGAGAACTTTGATTATCAACTTTCCGACTGAAAGTGCATGGCATGCCACCGCCGCCATTTCCTTCATTGTCCATATTTCGCACAAAAAATGGTGCTGAACTTCCTTTGAAAGGGAATGTAGATTCAAAATTTCTCACATAACCGTTGCTTTGAGGGATAGAAAAGCTGAAAAATAAAAAATAAAGAATCATATAATTACTGATAAGCATTTAAAAAAAATCATATACATTATATGTTATAGAATTAAACAAGAATTTTAGATTTGAAAATGATTCTTAGTGATAAATAGGATTAAGTGTAATAAATAATGATAGGATAAGTATAATAACGATTTCGTAAAGTTTGAATTTGATCTCATTTTGCTCAGTTGTTATTATATTTTATACTTCTACAAATTTTTAGGCAAAAAATGTAACCAATGGCTTTTAATAAACATGAGTCTTTTTATAATTAACAATGGGCTACAAAGAAAACTTCTAAAAAATTGTGTTCTGTGGTTCTACTTGCCCCATGGCTTGGGGCAAGGGCAACCCTGGCCTATTATAATCGTATACAATGCATTTAGAAATAGGCAAGTCGAGATCCAGATACTGAAAACATTCATGAGCTTGGACTTTTTACAATACCTCAACTCGTTACAGAGTTGCAAATTTTTCCGTACGCCACTTTAGTATGCGATTGGTACATAGAAGTGAAAAATAAACAGGACCTTGAAAAAAGTGTAAAAAAGTATTTATGTTTTTAATCATATATATATATTTTAAAAGAATGGTGGAACAATATTTTTTGGCAATATATAACTTAATTAAAACACAAGTGAAAAGGAAGAAATATGGCAGTCGGAAACTTACAGCACGCTATAAAAAACTTTCTTTAATAAAATCTGCTTCATATAGCGCCTAGAGCCAAGTAGAGTAAGATTAAAGTGAATTACATACATTGAACACTTAGAAGTATTTTTCATATTCTTTTAATAAAACCTATTTTATAAGCTTTTTAATCTAATTGGACTTTAATGTGCTATCTGTATATAAAAGATTAAGCGAAGCATATTTCTGTTAATGTATTTTTTAATGACATTTTTATTTTGCTTAAAGAAAACTTATTTGCTAAACTTATTAGTGTTTGAATATAATTTGGAATCTCCTTCATAATAAATTTACTAGTTACAAGATGAATAAAATGCATTTATTTCCTGTTAACTCTTTAATTAGACAATTGAAACTAAACTAACACACTAAAAATTAATCCCATGGGTCAAAATGCATTCCATGCAGGGATTTGTCGCACGAAGGATAGGAAAATGGAAATGTAAGTAGGGGGTCGCAGAGTTCCTACATTTTTACGTGCGTTTTATTATTTTGTCATCAGTATTTAAGAACAGCATTCGTTAAATATTATTATACATACTTGCCAACATGCTAATTAATATTCCGTAGTATTGTTAGCCCCGCCTTCTTTTCCACACCAGTATCCTTTTAGAGTATTTTTCTTCTTATTTAATCATAATTGCATTTGGGTAATATTACTCTAAAAATTTACTGGTGTGAAAAAAAGGGCGGGACTAACACCACTACGGAATATTAATTAGGATGTTGGCAAGTATGATTATAGCACTAAAATCTTCAAGAAAAATTTCTTTTTAAAAATAGTGGTGACAAAATAATGAAAACGCAGCTACATTAATCTGATAAAAACGTATTTTCCAAAGACTGTTAAATAAATATAACATAAAAATAATCTTTTTAAGTAGTTAATCTTTAATTGCTTGATACGAAAGAAAAAACATATTTTAAGAAGAAAATCGCCGACTTTTCTTAGGCAAGAAAAGGTGAAAAAATACGGATCCTCGGAGGATTTTGATTCATGAATGAAGGAAACAGATTTGAAACGAAAGCTATCTCAAAAGCATCATCAATTGTATAAAAAGGTTAAACGAGATTTTTTTCCCTAAAAGGTTACTAGTGTATAAACTGCGCAAAATTGTTGCACAAAACCGTTCATACCAATTTTCAATATTATTCAGTAAAGCGAAACGAGCTTGACGATGCTGAGAATTAGACTTTTTTCCAAAGTTGTTTGCTTTAAGAGATCTTAATTGAAGCCAAAATGTCTAATCACACCATCACTGAACTTAATTAGGTACATTTTTCGATCTTGATGTACAAGCATTTCCCGGAGGCTTAGTTGTTGATCATTGTAAATGCGTCACGTATCTATGGGAGTGGCATCTCAGGGTCATGAGTCGACCTCCAGTGACCTCAGTCTCAACAAGAATTCAAATTTCGCCTTTTTTAACTGCCGCCAATGCTATCACTAAAACTATTCTAGAGATATTGCAAAACTGTGCTCTTGATCTTGAGGCAGAGGAGGGTCTCATATGGTTTACACATAAATGACATACACATATTATCCCTAGGTGGTACCTTAGATCACAGACATATAGGCTATGATAAGATCAATTGTTAATCGGTGCTGTTCTCGTATTAGCATATGAGTGTTTAATGGTTTCTTGTCACCGAATTGGGTGTGGGATATTAAAAAAAAAAAAAAAAAAAAAAAAAAAAAAAAATACAAGAAGACAAGTAGATATGTAAAATGAGGAAAAACATGCTTTTATCATTGATTATGCAAGGTTCTAACCTTTAATCGTATGTTTTACTGATTACACAGATGTATTTTCGGTATTTTTTCTGATGTTTAGTAGATTGAGTCATAAATATTTATTTCCGTTTCAATGGAAAAGATACACTGCAAAGAAACGATAATAAAAATTGTGTAAAAAATGAGTTCACCGCTACTTACAGAATACTTAACAAAGCTGTAGAAGTCTGTGACATTTATCCGATGCTTTATGTTTTCAGCATTTGACTCAAAAGATCTATTTGTTTTCACTCTAAAAGGCAATAATTCTAAACTAGATAATTCGACGATTTTTTTTAAAGCATTTTTTTATTTCTTTAATTATAAACCTCTTACTTATTTTACAAAACATGTTAGTTTTACACCTTTACTTAATTAGAAGACGGATTATTATAATCGTATTCAAATTCGAATATTTTGGTCATTTACTTCTAAAGCGACAGCTCCAAATATTGCAATTACATTCTTATAGAAAATTTGTAACTTGTAATTGGAAGCCCGATACAGGGTATCTGCTCAAGTTTCGCCCGAAACTTAAAGAGCAACAAAAGTGGTTGTGCAGTTCAGATCTACTACAGAGCCACCTGACGGCAAACAATGGAATTATCGGTATTAAATCGGAATTGGTAAGAAATAGGTGAAAAAAGTCAATTATAAAGGTATGGAACATCCTTGATTTAGTACGAAAAGATACTTCGCACATTAATGCTGAGAACAGAACGTGTAAAATGCGCGTTTGTACGGTCGAGATTATCTTAATCCGTAGCGTTAAAAAAAGTTAAGAAATAGGAATAAATGAAAAGTGTTTTAACCGCTGTGTTTTCGAACGCCAATTTTGCGCTAAACAACTTAATTACGGCTGCAGTTTGTTTTTGATCAAAAAGACATTTTTTTCCGTTCGACCGCGTTTTTTAGCATCATGGGGGTTGAGAAATTGTGATCAAATAAACGTGCATTTTACAAGTTCTCTTCTTAGAATTATTCTGCATAAGGTATCTTTTTGTACTAAATAGAGGATAATTTACAATTTTGTATTCCACCTTCCCCCCTCCCCCCATATCTAACCGTTTTCGAGATAGAAACGCTAACTTCGCTATTCACCACCAGGTAGTCTTGTAACCTATATCATCTTTTTGTGCATAACCACTTTACTATATCTAGACAGCTATTGCCTTACACGTAGTGTGTACTAGACACTACATGCAATGTAAGGTTATAGCTGTTCTCATCTTAATGTGGGAGAAGAGGGATAGGGTAAAAATTTTAACAAATTAATTAGGGATTAAGTGGAATATTCTATTAAACAAAATAAATAGTTATTGCTATTTAAATAATGAAAATATTCAATATAGTTAAAGGTTTTAACAGGTTGATGCATTATATTTTAAAACAATAAACTATTTCACTGGAAAGTAAATTCGTTAACTATATTAAAAAGACAATTCATTGAAAATTTAAATTGCATTACATTTAAATTTCACATTTATTTAAATTAAGTTTATTAGTGCATTAATAAGGAATACATTATGAAATTCTCTGCAAATATGGTTCACATTTTTCAATAGTATGAGTTAAAAAAATGTTTTCTCTTGATTCGTGACACATTTTATTATAATAAATTTTGCTATTTCTTGACAAATCAATAAATTCGTAGTTGATTTTTTTTTATTTATTTATTAAAAATATAGGCATTTTATAGGTAAATACACGGAGAGAATTTAATATCGATGGCAAACACTTTCTTATTAAATGTTGTGTTTACATTGTGACCCTAGGCACTATGCTTAATGTTATTTTGAAGGTACTATTGTAATCTTGAATTTAATATGAATGAATAACTATAATATGAGAATGTAATGAGTTATATGAATGAAAGATTTTGAAAAGATAGTTACACAAATACCAAAAATTAAGTCTTTCAACTGGGGAAAAAAAATCGGACTGTAACGGTGGTTAAAATATTTACTTATTAGCCAAGCTTGCAGTAAAATACATTATTTTTTAAAAATAAATTCCTTAACAAAATAAAATACAGTGATTTACTGCAGTACAACTCTTCTGTTTTTTCCGAGAGATCTCATACCGGAAATTTTCTTTAACTGTTTTCAATTTATGTAATCGTAGAAAATATGGATGACCGATTTTTATTTTAAAATAGCAATGTTAAACCTGATTTAAATTCGAAATGTTGGCAGCTATGAAGTTAATATTGCATTAAGTGAGTTCGAATATTTATTAAACTCTATAGAATGTAGGAAATTAAATTTTTTTTTTCTCATTATTTCTACAGCTAATCCCATTAAAAAAGATTTTTGATGTTACAATGTGGTATTTTGTTTTCTTTTATACCAGTTCCTCTGAAAAGCTTTTAGCATTTATTTTGAGACTTATAATTTTAATACATTTTGTCGTTATTCAACATTAGTTTTTTGCAGTATTATTTTAAAATCTGTAAGTATAACAGCTGCTAAAACTTTTAGTATTCATTTAATACTTATAAATTAATACATTTTGTTATTATTGAACATGAGTTTTTTCAGTATTGTTTTTAAAAGCTGTTTTAACAGTTTATCAATTTCATAGCTTTTTTATGATTTTTGGATACCAGCATCTTTTTTATTTATTTATTTATTTATTTTTAATTTTGTATAAATGTTTCTAGCACATTTTTATGATAAAGTAAAAGGAAACTTTCGATATAAAAATATTGGTATCTGAAAATCGTAAAACTTGATAGTTATGTAATATATTCTAAATGGTAGAAATTTTCTTAAAACTACAAAAAAAAAAAAAAAAAAGTAAATGTATTTTAAAATATTAGGAGATATCTTTAAAATCGTTTGTATCCACCCTTAATATTTACGGAAATCATTTTAGAAAAAGAAACTTTATAATATTTCTCTAGAATGCTTTCAATAAGTGCTCTAAATGTGTTCGGATACCTTAAAATATGCATGTTTAAAAATGCAAATCTAACTGTTATAAAGCATTTGTAACTGCGAAAGAAGTATTTTAATGTTGCCGACAATCTAGTAAGACCGTTTGAAGTCAAAATGGTTGGTTCTGCTTGCCAGCAATCCATTAGACACCTAGGGAGAGCAATTGCTGCTTCCTGTTCCTTGCCTGTAATTTCCCTATTGACCAATAGTATATATTTGAATAGAATCTTTTGCCCCCAAACTCTGCATTTGTAATTTTCTCATCTTTTGTGTATGGTTTTGGTAAGGAAGCACTTAAAAGCTTTAAGCATATGATGTCCTCCTGTCACAAGACTTATTTTCTGAGGACGCCAATTTATTTTCTAAACGCTACGCTATGCAGGAAAGGCGCCAGTCAAAACTAAGAGTTAGATTTTATTTATTTATTTATTTGTCCAAGTCTTGTCTCTTAAAACTAAAGTTTTTGGAAAGCATTATAATGTTGTATTATTTTTGTGTGTAGAAATATTAAAGAGGGGAGTTTGCAAACGAAGATATAATATAAAATAAATTAAAATACATTTACTATTTTTTAAAAGTTTTATTAGCAAACATTAGTGTCGAAACATTTTATTTTTATTTATTCAGCTATATACAATGTATTCTAGAGTGTTTTTCTCACCTTTGTGACCTAATGTCATTTTTTTAAATGAAAGTTTTACCATCTGTTAGCAAATCGTCATTGCATTTTAAAGTCACGAAAGATGCTTTTTAGGGTCAACCTAATAAATATGAAGTAAAGCTGTGTGGAAACCGCATAACTCTATCTCTATAGATTATTTTTGGTCAACTTGAAAAGGAAAAAAGAAAAAAAAAAGTATCCAAGAATATGTTTAATGTTTCCCATCTATACTGTGCTTTTAAATGCCTTTCACCTATATAGTATATGAATAAAAAGAAATGATTAATTATTAAATAGAAAACTAACACTACATAAATAGCTCCAATTAAAAAAAGAAATATATATCTGTTGGCATAAAAAAAGCACACGTAAAAAAAAAAAAAAAAAAAAAAAAAAAAAACTCTTTAACCATGAAATTTTGTGTTTTGTTAAATTTATTAACGAAGCATAGATCTATGGTATCCGGATAGATACCATAGGTATCTATCCTATGTATATAGGATAGGTATGTTGGTATGTTGTTCAGGGTATGTTCAACATACCAAGTTGGTATGTTGTCTTAGTCCTTGGTATGTTGTCTTAGAGAAATACAAAAAAAAAAAAAAAAAAAAAAAAAAAAAAAAAATCTGATGTGGGCACCACATGACTTCCTTATACACTTTTAGAAATATACATAATGTTAAAAAACATTGTCACTGGACCCGAAACAGTTGGCTAAAAATATTTTTAAAAAATGCATGCATATGTAAAAAAATAAATAAATAAATAAATAAAATTGTGCCTTGAGGGGACTGATGTCAAAGTTGTGCCTTGGGGGGGACTCATGTCAAAATTGTGCCTTGGGGGGACTCATATCAAAGTTGTACCTTGGGGGGGAGTCATGTCAAAGTTGGGCCTTGGGGAGACTCATGTCAAAGTTGTGCCTAGGGGGACTCATATCAAAGTTGTGCCTTTGGGGGAACTCATGTCAAAGTTGTGCCTTGGGGGGACTCATGTCAAAGTTGTGCTTTGGGGGGAATCATGTCAAAGTTGTGCCTTGGGGGACTCATGTCAAAGTTGTGCCTTGGGGAGGGGAATCATGTCAAAGTTGTGCCTTGGGGGGGGAACTCATGTCAAAGTTGTGCCTTGGGGGGAACTCATGTCAAAGTTTTTCCTTGGGGGGACTCATGTCAAAGTTTTGCCTTGGGGAGGGGACTCATGTCAAAGTTTTGCCTTGGGGGGGACTCATGTCAAAGTTGTGCCCTGGGGAGGGGACTCATGTCAAAGTTGTGCCTTGGGGGGGACTCATGTCAAAGTTGTACCTTGGGGAGGGGACTCATGTCAAAGTTGTGCCTTGGGGGGACTCATGTCAAAGTTGTGCCTTGGAGGAGACTCATGTCAAAGTTGTGCCTTGGGGGACTCATGTCAAAGTTGTACCTTGGGGGGACTCATGTCAAAGTTGGGCCTGGGGGGAACGCATGTCAAAGTTGTGCCTTGGGGGGCGACTCATGTCAAAGTTGTGCCTTGGAGGGGACTCATGTCATAGTTGTGCCTTGGGGGAGACTCATGTCATAGTTGTGCCTTGGGGGGACTCATGTCAATGTCATTTTGAAATCGATTGCAAGATTTGTACAGGTAACGCCGCCGAAGGAAGCAGGGACCCTAAACAGTTGGCTAAAAGTATTAAAAAAACGCATTTTCACCGTGTTCTGATCTAGTCTGAAAGTTTCAAATGTCTAGCTAGTCGAGAAGTTAGTTAAATAAATTTTCTGTTGAATCACATAAACGCTGCTGAAAGCAGCGGGTATTAGGAACAGTTGGCTAAAAATATTTAAAAAAATGCATTGTCAATGTGTTCTGAAAGTTTCTGAAAGTTTCAAATGTCTAGCTAGTCGGGAAGTCAGTTAAATTGCAAGATTTGTCCAAACTGTTTTTGAGTTATTACCGTTTTTTGATACATTTTGGCCATTATGAACCTAATTTTCCTAAATATCTCCAAAACGGAAAATCATGCAAAGTCCAAAAAGGGAGGTGCACAACTAGATGTTATAACAAACCTATGTACTAATTCGCAACTTTCTACGTCCAACCGTTTTTGAGTTATGCGACATACACACACACACAGAGACACACACACATACATACAGACGTCACGAAAAATCGTGTAAAATCCCTTATATCTCTAAAACGAGAGCTCGTGTTAAGACGATACTTGCAGGTGTGGAACTAGACATCATGACAGTCACACGTATAAATTGGCAACATTCAGCGATCATTCGTTTTCGAGCAATGTGAAATACAAAATCCATTTCGCAAATCGGGATTACTATACTTCCTTATACTTTGTATAAGGAAGTAAAAAAGAGAATAAATTATGTACTGTACTGGTAAAGGCTGATTTTTGGAACTTATGAGTTGAGATTATTAAGATACTGAAAGTCCCAACTATAAAAACAGAAACCGTTGATAAACCGAAACCTTTATTCAAAAATTATATTAAAAAATAATAAAATAAAATTATTAACATTATGATATCTGAAAGGGATTAAAACTTAAAATTTTAATAACGTATATATTATAAATACCTCGGAGATCAAAAAGGAAGTGAATAATCTAGATAAAGCATGTTTATAAAGTAATGATTTTAATTTCCTTGATCTTCTCTACCTACATTTGACAATTGCTTTTTAATTTGCACCTTTAGTTATTTTTAATTTTCCATTCTCAAATACACTCTTATAATCACTTATTATTAAAGAAATATCAAGCGTGAATTTTTACAATACACATTTAATTAAAGAAAAGAAAACTTTTTCCGAAGAATAATAAGAAAAATAAAATGGTTTAAAAGAGAAAAATATTTCCATGACGCATTTATGTACTTCAAGAGAGATAAAAGTGCAAATGTCACCCAGCGGATAATTACTAAACTGCCATTAAAGCGTACAGTCGCAGTTTTGCCACTTCATCAATGCACGAGCGACCTGAGAGAACGTGCGACTTAATAGGCACGATTTTCCACTTACTCTGCAAGACTTCAAGCTTCTGCAGCAGAAGCTTTTATCCTTATAGTCATTTGGTAACTGTGCAGTTTTCAGACAAGACGTATGTCTACGATTTTACTTCTTCAAATATTTTGCGGAAAAACTTTCCTCTAGAGTTAAGGTTATGACGAAATATGATACTATATACAGAATGCTCTCAGGTTACAAATGCACTCTTTTTGAAATTATTTCACTAAAATATTTATTAAGTGTTTAAGGTATGGTCATTGTCTTGGCGGATGAGATGAATGATTGTGACGCCTAAATGATCACCTTCAGAAACAGATGATTGATGAAGCAATAATGGAAGTTAAAAGTAAAAATGTACGCATTTGGATAATTGCCATTGACTAGTAGCTTAGATATTTCAATGGTGATTTCAAAAAGAAATACTACTACTTTTTTAATATGATTTTAACACATTACTTTCGGGTCACGTAAAAGAACATGACCCTCAAGAAAAAAAAATTAAAAAAAAAAATAAAAATAAAAACTAGCTCCGCCTTTTTGGAATCACTTTAAAAAATACGTTACTTTAAAAAACGGTTTTACGTATTCGTGTTTAGCATTTTATCTATTACTGATGTATATACTACAATGACATTTACAGCATCCGTGGCCACTGTTAAAAATATAAATAATAGAGAATTTGCACGTTTTCTGATTTTATTATTATGTAATACAAAATGAAAAGGTAAGAAAATAAATACATGCCTTTTCTTTATTTGAAATCCAATTATTGATTTATAACAATTTTAACATCGCACTATTTACTCTATCGAGAAAATGCAGTATACTATTTAGTGACGTCACTCTTTATGACAACAAACGGGAGTAATCGTTGTTTACATTCAATTTCGTGCTTTGCTTTGCTTCTTGAATCAGTGAAAAAGGTTTTGTATTTTATAAAAAAGACGGATATTAAAAAATCGTAGTATAAATATTGTATTGTACCAGTCTGCACTAATACAACGGCTAATGCTTCTCAAAAGCTATTCTTTAACGTTCCAGAGGATCCTATTAAAAGAAAACATTGAACAACCGCCATGAAAAGAAAACAATTGAAAAAAAATGATAATGGAAAATGGTGATAATGGCATTAAATGATTTTAAGATGAAAAAGAAATGCTCAGAAATCACATAAACGATTGATAATTATGAAAGTTAAAACGAATTGATGCTTGCTGATTAGGCTAACAAAATGTAAACATTGACGCATCATAAAGTGTGGCGTCAGGGAGCATTTTGAATTAACGTGATTTTTGGTTAATTTTAAAGTTATTTTTAAAATGAATGAGAACTCTTTTTTACGTTTTTAATAAACTTTTTGAAATTTATGGGCCTAAAACTACCAGAAAAATAGGATTTTTATCAAATCCCCCCTGTATGCAAATTCCTCATTCAATCATGGATATTTAAAATCTCAAAATAGGAAAACATTCCGAAAAAAAAAAAAAAAAAAAAAAAAAAAACACGTATTACATAGCTGCCAATTTTTTAATTTATTCCGGAGTACTTTTAGCCCCGCCTTTATTTTGCGCCACTTTATATATAGAAAAATTTTCTCTAATATTCGATAAAATAAGAAAAAATTACTTAAAAAAAAAAAAAAAAAAAAAGGTGGTACGAAATAAAGGCGGAGCTAACAGTACTCCGGAATAAATTAAAATATTGGCAGCTATGGTATTAAAATGTGCTATGATCTTAAACAGAGTAGTCAGCTTTTTAATGTATTCCATAACAATGTACCCATCTTTTTTTCGCACCACTTTTTTTGTTCGGTATTTTCTTCCAATTTGCAATTACTATTAAGTAAAAAAATTTACTCTTTGAAAAAGCTATGAGAAGAAAAAGGGGGTACTAATAATGCTACGGAATAAATTAAAAAGTTGGCATATCTAATCTGAAATATGCCAATACCTCTAAATTATTCTGGAGTATTGGTAGTATCCTTTTTCACACCACTTTTCTGAAGAGTAATTTTCCTCTTATTTAATTGTGATTACATATTGGAGGGAGAGAGAGAGAGAAAAGCTCTACAATAAAAGTGTTTGAAAAATGGGCGGGTACAAAGAGTGCAATGGAATAAAGTAGAAATGTTGGTATATCTGTGATCTGGAGAGTGAATAGCTTTATATTTAAAATATAATGCATTTGAATGTAAAAATGTTAAATGTTATGCATTTAAATGATTCGTTATTCAAAAAATATTTTGAGCGAATTTTGATAGTACTTTACAATGTTCTTTATGTTAACACTTTCGCAACCGCTGACGTAGATTCACGTCATTTGAAAATCTGCAACTCCGCCAGTGGGCATTTCTTTTGCAATTTGTAAGTGATTCCTTTTTTAAAAATATGTAAAATATTCATATTTGTACAACCAATATACTATGGATATAAATACTTTTATTAGAAAGAGTACAATTATATGAATATATCCATGTGTAATATGAATCTGAATATAGAAAATTTTGTTCTTAAATATTGTAACTTGGGAGACTAACACCTACAGGCGGACCTTACTGTCATAAAGACAAAAACATTCGGTCGCGAAAGTGTTAATGGATACTTGATAACAATCTCATTGATAATCGGAACATTTTTACGCCCCTTTAAAACACGCCCCTTTTTCCACACCACTTTATTTTTAGAGTAAATTTATCCAAATGTAGTTACGATTAAATAAGAATAAAATTACTCTAAAAAAAGACTGATGGGAAAGAAAAGGAGCGTACTAAAAATGTTACGGATCATAATGTGATGGTTGGCAGGTAACATGGTGTTAAAACATTATAAAATGATACAAAAAAAAAAAAAAAAAAAAAAAAAAAAAATCTGGTGGATCACTCACACGAATTTTTCTTTTCCTGCATTTCAATACTATAAAGATTGATTGCAGATTAAGTCGTAAAAGCAGTTTAAGAACTGTTTTATTTGACATATAATTCTACGTAATGTAATAAAGTTCAATCTACTTCAAAAATAATCTAAAATAGATTTAGGAACCGTTTTATTTGACATATAATTCTATGTAAGGAGGTCTACCTCCCCCCTCAACCCACCGTTCAATTATAGTGCCTATATTTATTTATTTATTTATTTATATCTATTTTTTAATTCAATGTTGTTATTAATTTGCCTTCAAACTTAGCAATCTTAGTAAATTTTTTCAAGTAGCAACCGAATTTGAACTTCCGTTTACCAAATTTGAATTTCCTGCAGTTATTTGTTTTTAAGTTATACTGATAACATATATGCATACACAGCAACCGCTAAAAACTGAACTTTCGTATTCATGACACCTCAAAATATGATATTAAAAAAAAAAACAGAATTGAAAATAGAACTTAAAAAAAAACTTTGTTTACAGTATGAGTATAAAAAACTAATTTTTTTCTGGAGTAGTTCTCACTGACACTGCTATACTGACAAATGTAACAAAGCACTTCAATCAACTGCATTCAATAGAAAAAAAAAAAAAAAAAAAACGTTTAGCTTAATTTTGGGTTGCCCTATATATTGTCTATAAACTATAAGCACATTACAATGTGTTCTTAAATATAGTTTTATATAAAAAACACCTGAAACAAAATGAAATACATTTCCAATTATAGTTTCAATATATCCAAATACTTTGTGAAGAAAAGGCATATACTAACAATTTTACGGAATACTAATTAGGATGTTGGCAGGTATGAACTAGTGTATTTTTTAAAACTAAATTCACAATATTAAAATGCAAAAATATCAGTTTTTTTTTTTTTTTTTTTTTTTTTTTTTTAAGGAAATAAGCCAATATTTCTTAGAAATTAATTTCTACTTAGTTCGAATATTTTAATAACTTAAAATGTATAAATAATTTTATTATTATTATTTATTATTATTATTATTAAAATTCGAATTTATGTAGTCAAAAGTATATTCGAAAAAATTTTCTTCCATGTCTAAGCAACGGATTTATTTGACATATTCGTAAAACCACGAAGAAATTAATGACCGACAGTGTAAACGTGGGTGTTATGCAAGGAAAACATTTGTCTTGTAGGACACACGCATTTCGGATAAACATAGTAGGAGTAATGTCGATTCTAAAATAGTTCTAAAAGTATAATAAAAATGGAAATAAATAATAAAGAAGAAAAAAAAAAAAAAAAGAGAAAAGAAAAAATTAAAAAAATAAAATAAAATAAATAAATCGATTGAACTAGATTTTGATAAGTTTAAGTAACTGCATTAAAAAAAAAAAAAAAAGAAGAAGAAGAAAAGAAACGCATACGGAAGAAATTTGAAGACATCATTATGATTTATTATTTGTAGACTAGTGGCAATAGTAAAACATTCTGGCAATATGATATATGATATTCCTTTAGAATCGTATTTATTTGCTTACGAGAATGACCTTCAGTCTATACATGGGTGTATTTGATGAGACAAGATGCAGAAAAATAACAGAACAAAGAACACTTTCCTTTAGCAATGACATAAATCACGAATCTATCAATAAAATACATTAAGTTATAATTATGCAAATTTAATACTGTTTATATCAGTCAAAACTTGTTCCTTGGTGGTCGCAATTTACATGAATTTGAAAATATAAATTTTTTAAATGAAGAAAATCTTTTGAATTTTCAATTGATTTTCCATTTCGTCGTGGTTTGGTTTGGTTTGAGTTGTCGATATGCAATAATTTTGCACAATGAGGATCATCGTATCGCGACCTACGGCTCAAAATGGATAACAGGATAACCACATTTGATTGCCTTATCACCATCCATGCTGAATATCCATGCTGATATCCATGCTGAAGCGGAATTCGAAACCGGCGCCTGGCAAACGAAGCGCAGACACAATTTTGTTGTGTCTAAAGTATTTCTTGCATAAAATTCTATCCATCGTACGAGATGAATAATTTAAACGAATATTCGAATGTACGCGATACCATAATACGCGAATGAGGATTATAATATGACATTTTTAAAATTATTAAAAACAATAGCTCGACAACCGTTTTTCGATATAAGTAGACTTCACAGAAATTTATATATTGCTACGAAACAGTAGAAGGAAAAAAGAAGTTTTTTTTAAAAAAAAAAAAAACCTCTTATGATGGTGATAAGGCATAAAGAACCACCTTTATTTTTATACACTTTTGCAATTTATACAAGTGATTTTTTGTATTTAAAATGCCTATAAAAGAAAGTTGTTCAATCTGCATGTGCAATTTTTTAAAATTCAACATAATGGCTCGTGATTTAGTTTATTTTCTGGATTTATTTTTCCCTATTTATTTTTTAAAACCTCGAACATAATGCTGCGTAAAAGAATTACCCTTAGCTTTATTCTAACGTTCTTTTACCATTTGTCTTTTGGCAACAGAAGTGAGTATATTTTATTTTTTATTTGTCTGGAAACAGAAATAAGTATTTTTTTTTTCAGACTGTTAATATTACATTGTTTCGCTATAGCCAGTATTCTTTGCTATTGCAATGCCCATAAGAAGAAATTTGATAGGCCGGATTGAGAGGTATATAGATATAAGTTCACAGGGATATTCATCGTCAGGAAAATAAATATGTTGATAGAGGTTTTTTTTTTTTTTTTTTTTTTTTTTTTTCTAAACCAAGGATAGAGTAATTACTAAAAATATTGTTTACACAGAAATTTCACATTTCTTTATTTATTACTCAATTGCTAATAATAATAATAAAAAAAAAGAATCAAGTTTCAGCCGCTATACGATAAAATCTTATTTATTTAGATACAACTTCTACAATAACTTATAAAAACTTCTTTAAAATTGTAATGATATGCAAAAATCGGAACATCGCATCTTTGTAACAGTATTCACAGCGCCTTATTTGCGTATTTTAAAGGTATTAAGAATATTACGATCCTAAATTTAATATACATTTAAATCACGCCTCACTGATACGTTTCCTAAATGATATCCGATTTCGTTATATCAAAAATTTCTTTCTAATAAAAGTACTTTATCTCAATGCATAGTTAGCTTTTTTTTTTTTTTTTTTTTTTTTTCATTTTGAATACACTATTTCAAAATAGGTTTCTTTCTCTTATTTAATTTAAGAATTGTAATCGTTATATAAAGCAAAATATTTATAAAGAAATAGTAAAGTGATATTAAAAGTACGTAAAAATGGGCAACTATGTCAACATCATGCAACTAAATGTTTAAACATTTTGACAACAATACATACCCAAGTAGCACGGGAACGTTCTGTGAACGTCTAATAACGGTTACAATCGTTCAAACACGGTGTTTCGTGTTAAAAGAACGTTCTATTAGACGTTCAGAAATAGTAATATTTAGAACGTTTTGAAAAGGTTTGCTTTGTACCATCTATAAAACGTACAATTCTCGTTCTAAGAAAAACGTTCTAGTGTATCACCGTCGTAACACGTTCTGTCTAAGTGTGGTTATAACGAATGTGACAAAATGCCTTTTTCTCTGTTTATGTTGCCTTATTTTTAGTTTTACATTTTGTTAACATGTTAAAAAAAATAAAGTTTAAGTATCTGTATTTATAATTTTATTTTTTGAATTTAATAAAACATATTACTCCGTTTTTTTTTTTTTTTTTTTTTAGAAATTCAATATTATATGTTTCATAAAAATTTAGCAGATGTATATTAAGTTAAAGAAATAGTATTTCTACTTTCTTCTGAGAAAAATGTATTTTATAATTGAAAATTTCTGACTTCTGGGTTTCCAACAGTTTATACAGTATTGAGATATCTAGGACACAATTCGACCATTTTCAGAAAATTTCAATCTGCGTGTCCGTCTTTTTGTGTGTGTATTGTAAAAAAATTGTGGACTCTGTATCTCACAAACCAATGAACGGAATTTCACAAAATTTGATATTTAGTTAGATCTTGACCTAAATTGTTGATGATTTGTCTTTGGATCTATCGAATGAAAGTTGTGATGCTATTTTGTAAATCGGGGAAGTTATATCTCAGATTCTACGGTGTATACATGCACCAAACTTAACATGTAAGCAAGATATTATGTAAAATTACACTGATCTAATTTAGAAGCGTATATTGGCCAGCTGGTGGCGCTGCTGTTCTGCAATTTAATCCCGCCAACATAAAGCAATTTTTCAGATTTTGTGATATAAATTATTATAAATACAATAATACTTATAAATGCACTTGATTATAAATACACACACTTGATATGGAATATTGATATCATATAAAACTCTGCTGATTCCATTTGGGTGCATATCGATCGACAGATGACGCTGGTATGTTGCAATTTAATTTCGTTAACGGAAAAGCAATAGCTTAATTTCTATTACTTATAAATGCTCTAAACTAAAATAGTATAAAAATGTGATATTGAAATTATGTAATATATACATATATATATATATGTTTGTGTGTGTGTGTGTGTGTGTGCGTGTATTTAATAGTAATAGTCAACTAGAAAAAAAATCTAGGGTTGATTTGTGTAGGGCATCGCCTTTTCCTATGGGTTAAAATTTCAACATGTGTGTTTTACAAAGAAAGTCATCCACACCTTTAAAACGAATGCTTGAATCCTAAAAATCTGTGAAAATTTAAAACAATATTATAAATTTTTTACATTTTTTATTTATAAAACACATTTCCTAAAATATCTTCTGTATACCATAGATTTTTTTTTTTTTTTTTTTTTTTGTATGCTTAATGTTTTACTTCTTTCAAATGAAAATCGCATGTATTCATTACAGAAAAATAATTTTGGTAAATAATAATTTTAATAAATATCATGTACTGGTACAGAAAAGCATAAAAGAAAGATTTGTAATGACCGCAATATACTAGTTTAGAAAAAGATTACTTTTAAATAGTATAAAAATTCCGAATCAAAAGCGGGTGTAAATGTATAAAGTGCATTTCGCCTAATCAGCAGATTATACCACCACATGTGTTAAAAATCTGCGGCCATCTGCAAAACTACAGGAAGCAGGAATGGATATCATTTTGGCATATTTATTGCGATTTGGCAAAATAAAACGTGTAGTATATGTTATTACTAATATTAATGATTGTTTTAAAGGGTCTCACAAATATTTTTCGAAAAAATATGACATATAATTCGAAATTGCTCCTTGTAAATATTCAATAGTATGAATTTTTTTTCTTTCTATGCTTTTTTGTTACACAGCATATAATGTGCACGAAATTTTTATACGATATAAGAGCTATTTAAAAAATAACCTATTTTAAACTTTTATTTTCCATATAAAGCTCTAAAGATAGATTTCGGGAGATTTCTTCTTCATTTGAAATCAAGCATATTTTAAGGCATTATCTCTAGGGTTTATCACTAAATTAAACAATATAGTGAAGTAGAGATGGAAAATTTCTTATAAACTATGAGGTCCGAATTATTTTTCTCTTTTGTTTATTACGAAATTTATTACTAAAAAATAAATAATTTCTGTATTATACTCGTATCAATAAAAATATAACTATTTTTTCGTTCAGTGACTCAGTTATAATACAAAATTACTTATTCTGGGACCATCACAAAACTTTCTTTTATATCATTCTATATGAACAGCGTTACCTACGATTAGCATATACAGAATTTTAACCAATTTACTTTCATATAATAAAGTTTTTATATATGTAATTTCGTGTAATTTTCAGCAATAGATGCTTAAATGTAGACATCTAGAAATCGTAGAAAGTAATAGTAGCACAACTTGTTTGCCAATTTATATCCGAATTCAATCAGAATAAATTTTAATAATATATTTTTCACATACTGAGTTTGGTGCATTTAAATGACAGAAATTGAAATAAAATTTTAACTAAACGGGTAAAACTTCAACGTAGTAGCGCTACCTAACATAGACGATATGGAAAATTACTTTATTTAACTTTACAATAGCCATCTCACAAACGAAATGCGATGGCTTTAAATATCATAGAAATTGATATACTGCCTTCCCGTTAGCAAGATTAAATTGCAACATAGCAGAGGCACCTGTCGACCGATATGCACCCAAATTGAATCAGCAGAGATATAAATAATGCTGATCTCATATATAACGTTAGTGCATTTATGTATCAAACAAGCTGTGATACAATCTTTCCTTAAATGGGTTCACATTATATCAGCGTCACATGATGGACGATAATATCTTAAATGCTAAAGCACTAATTTAATTCCCGGTCCATTCAAATGTTATGTTACTTTGCGTCAATTGCTTTGTGAGAAACCGCGTCCCCGTTTATTTTTATTTATTTATTTTTTAACGAACTCACAGTCATTTTCAAGTACCAAAAAAGCCAAATCATACTCAGAAGTCACAAAACGTGTATATTTATCGAAAACCGGAAGTTGAACATTTTCACAAATCTACTGCTTTTTTCTTATGTAAGTAACAAACTTAATAATAAACAGTGATCATACGTTAAAAATGATCTTTATGATATTGTAAATTTAGAAGTTGAAACAATAAAAAAAAGTAGCTAAAAATTTTGTTTTCCTTATTTATTTATTACACTCTTCTATAATAAAAAGAAGAAAGGTTTGATTCGGAAATATTTTTGACTTTCGCGTTCCGATAGATTTTTCCCTTTTTAAGATGTTCTAATAAAAAATTGATATTTCTTAGAAAATGCCAGTTTGTCTGTGTGTCTGGATATGTGTGATAAGAGTCTTGTGTCAACTCTAGGTCAAAAACTAATGAACAGAATTTCCTGCAAACTTATATTTAGCTCCTCCTTGATATCAGTTAGTGAATATTACCCCCCCCCCCTAGCCTTTTTTTTTTTTTTTTTTTTTTACACATATAACGCTCAACAGGTCGCGCTGTCATTTATTTTTTTCAAAATTTTTAATATTACAATAGAGGAAAAAATTTCTTATAAATACACACAATAGGGATTTCTTTAGTTGAACATTGTGAAACTGATTTTTTAAAAATATTAACGGTGAACATGAAGACTTTTAACAGGAAGAATAGCAATCCTTCCCCCCTCCTCGGGTGTGTAAATTTTTATAATATTTTTTCAAAATTACTCGTTGATATCTTTTAAAACGAACGGTTGAATCAATTATCTGTGATAATGTAAAACAAAGTTATCGATATTTTTTTTATTAAAAAAAAAAAAAAAAAAAAAAATGTTAATATTATTATTATATATTTATTTATTTTATTTTGTTTTTCAATTTTACTGTGTAAAATGTGTGATTTGATCTAAACTATGTGAATTGTATTAGAAAATAAAGAAAAGAATTGTATGATAGTCACAAGACACTAGTTTAACATTTCCTGTAATTTATTGTAATTGATTCATATAAGCAGGCATGCGATTATTTTAGTTACGATCAAATTTTTATATTTCACTTCATAATAAACGTCAATTATTTTGTAAAATATTATAATACGTAATAATAACACGTACAATAACACGTAATATTAAAAAAAAAAAAAAAAAAAAAAAAAAAAAATAATAATAATCTGAATAAAAATCTTGAGTTTTGTATTTCTCATAAAAATAATAAATATATCTAAAATTCATTCCTTTTCAATAAGTAATATAAAAAAGACATACATTTTGCTAAATCTTGAATCTTAAAAAATAACGAAAAAATTCGCCAAACTGTGAAATTTTTATTGGGTTTGCCAGAACAGCAACTACGGAAGCACGAACATGAACTCTAAGGTCAAAGATAGATAACGGTAATTTTTTCTGCCGTCATTTTCATTGCGTTAGGTTTAAAGATTTCTTCCTGACATTTGGATACAATATTACAGATAAGTTCATTCTACACAATTTTCATATGTATAATCTAGGATTTGCATAGTTTTGACTAATTCTGCATTAAAATTTAACAAAATTAAATAAATTAAAGCTTTCAAAAACCATAAAAAATAAACAAATAAATAAATAAAGAGTAATAATAATAAAAATAAAAATAATAATTTGAAAACTTTAATTTTTTAAATTTTTCATGCTAACTACCTTTTAATTATTTATTATTATTATTTTTTTCCGCATTCGATTTTGTATTATTACAGTTTAATGTTGGATATATTTAAGTATATTTGTTTAAATTTTATTGTTACACTGTAGTATTGTAAAATCAAGGGAAAATATAGTTAGCAGCCGGCTCTCTAAAAATTTTAAAAATATTTTAAAATTTATTTATTTTATATTTAAAAGATTTTCAAGAAATTTATCATATTTTATATTGTTATATTTCAATGCATCTGTAAGTAAAATTCATAAACTCTAAATCAGTACTTTAAAATTAAAACTTCACAAATTCGATTTAAATTAAAAATAAATAAACAGTTTAATCAATTAATTTTTTTTAAAATACTTCTCTTAAATATTTTTATTTTCTCCCATCATTTGTACATTATTACTCTTTATCAATAGAATATATAACATATCTAGGTATTAATTTGTGAATTCATTGTTAAGTTAAAGTTTTAAAAATAGTTCTATGTTTGAATGCCATAAGTTTCAGTATTTAAACATATATATATATATATATATATATATATATATATATATATATTTATAAAAATATATATATAAATTTAACTTAACAAGAAATTCGCAAATTAATTACCCAAATATGTTTAGGTTCTATTGTTAAAATATATTATTGTAAAATCAAAGGGAAAAATAATAATTATTCGGTAAGGAGCATCTTAAAACTTTTCAGTTTTCTTTAATTATAGTTTTCAAAAAAAAAAAAAAAAAAATTGAAAATACTGTATGTTATTATATTTGAAGACATGTACGTAAAATTTTATAACACAAAGGCACACGTACATACAAATGACTCACAAAATCCAAAAGTAAGAAAAATGAAAGAAAGAAAAGAAAAAAAAAACATAGACAAACAATATGAAGGTGATTCTTAATATTTCTAAATGTTTTAAATTATTTTATTTTATTTATTATTATTATTTATTTGTTTTGTTTGCAGAATAAACTTTTAATTAATTAATTATTTATTTTTCAAAAAGTTTTACCACATTTTATACTGTTATATTTCACTGCATGGTATATGTAAAATTTATAAACTCAAAATCAATAATTTAAATAAATTTTGCATACGCATGATTTGAAATATGAAAATATTAAGGAAATTTCACGGAATTTATTTAAATAAAAAAAACAAACAAAATAATAATAATAATTTTTATTTTTTATATTTTTAAATGTATTTAAAATACACCGCTGTTCAGAATTAAAGGAACAAACCTGCTTTCCTATTTTCTTCTTTTGTGCATAACTTTTAAACAAATAAACACATGGACATAAAATTTGTCTGGCATGTTCGTTATCATATCATTAATCGAATTTTACATAACTTTAGCATAAACAACAATTTTAAAGTAATAATTATTAATTTTTCTCAAACGTAAGCTTTGGAAAGAATGAAAAATTTCAACAATTTTAGTAAAGAAAACTTAATGAAAAAATGTGTTAATGATGCATTATAGACAGGTGAAGACGCACATGCCTTCAAATGTTAAAAACAAAATCCTGATTTTTCTTTCTGTGTTCATTTTTCTTTTACTTTTATAACGGAATTTTTGAAAAAAAAAATAATAATAATAATTACTAATTTGTATAAACTGTGACCATCACTAGAATAATAAAAACGTTGATAAATAATTTAATAATGGACGTTTTATCCGATTTTCATGTTTCTATGTAAAATTAAAAAAAAAAAAAAAAAAAAATTCACACGCGAAAAAATAAAGAAGAAAGAAGAAAGAAAATAAATGACTAAGAAATATACGGTTTTAATCTACAAATAAAATATGGATGCACGTACATCTTTAACCTATCTGTAATGCACCTTCATGACCATTTTTCATTAAGTTTTCTTTTCTAAAATTGCTGAAATTTTTCATTTTTTCAAAGTTTACTTTTGAGAAAAATTTACTGATTTTTAGTTTAAAAATTATTACTTATGCTAAAGTTATATAAAATTCGATTTATGGTATTTTAAAAAACATGCTATCCAAATTTTATACTTCTGTGTTTATTTGTTTAAGAATTATATGGAAAAAAAGAAAACGAGGAAACAGTTTATTGTTTTAATTTTGTACACTTGGGTACTTCTTTTAACTAATTTTTATTTTTTATTTTCCATTGATTGTGCATTATTATAGTTTAAAAATAGAATATGTAACATATCTGGGCATTAATTTGAGATTCCATTGCTAATTTAAAATTTAATAAAAAAATTTTGGGTTTGAATGCTAAAAGTTTGTAGTAAGTTTCAAAATTTAGACATAAAAATATATTTAAGTTTTTTTGCTTAACTTATTAAAATTAATATCCAAATATGGTTATATTCTATTGTTAAATTATAATGATGCAAAATCTAGGGGGGAATAATAATTAGTTAGCAGGGGGCATATATCTTAAAATTTTTCAAAATATTCCAAATCTTGAATTTATTTATTTGTTTTTTAATTCAAATATTTATCCAGAATATTCAAAATACTTGATCGTTTGTTATACCATATTACAATGTACTACACAAAAAGAAAAGAAAAGATAAATAAGGAAAGGAAGGAAAAAAAGAAAAAAAAAAAGTAAACAACAAGTGCAGAATTTTGAATAGACACTATAAAATTCAAGAACTCGAAGAAAATGGAAGAACTCGCAACAATTGTTCCGGGTCGAGAAAAGACACAACCCTTCATCAACCGAACAAAGTAGGCACGAATGCTGCAAGAAAAACTGAAACGTAACTCTTGTATTTTCAGCACTCGTGCCTACTATGTTCGTCTGACGAAGGGTCGTGTCTTCTTTCGACCCGGAACAATTGTTGCGAGTTCTTCCATTTTATTATACATGAAAGACATTTTTAGCACGTACAAAGAACGTTCAAAAATTGTTTACATAACGTTGTGAGAACGTGTGTATAGAACGTTTTCAGAACGTTTCTACACTATTTTAGAACGTTTACAATACGTTTTCTAGAACGTCCTGAAATCGTGTATAACGTTTTGAAAACGTTCTAAAAACGTTTAGAACGTTCTGAGACCGTATACATAGAACGTTCTCAGAACGCTTCTATAACACCGATGGTGATAGTTACACGTTCATTGAACGTTCTCTGAACCGTACTATTGTACGTCTTCAAGATGGACAAATAGACGTCTATAACACGTTCAGAGTGAACGTTCTTAGAACGTGTTTGCAGAACAATTTTTGAACGTTCAGAGAACGTTTCGGTGCTGCTTGGGTAGTTGACAGTTTTTACGCACTATTTAAAAATAACTTTATTTGTCTTATTTAATTGAAGAATTTTAATTTTTATATAAAGCAAATTTTTTTCTATAAAAAGAGTGGCATTCAGATCGCGTAAAAGTTCAAACTATGACGATAGATCTTTCGTTGAATATTCACTGTTACCTCATATTCACGCACCTCCACACATTAGTTAAAATAGAACTGTAATCGATGGTGATTTGAAACCTTCATATCATATGAAAGATGCGTTTTATGTTTGATTGATTATCTTGCCATCGAGGAAACTGAAGAATATTGAGGCAAGAGAATCATTTATAAAGTTAATTTGAAAATTACTTGAAACTGAATCAATAGAATATAGAATGACCAATTCACGATTTGACAGTTTATACATTCCTTCACGTAAATCTAGATGCAGAGAGAAATGAATTTATATGCAATGTATAAAATAGATGAACATAATGTAAAGTTAAAAATAATAATGTCATATTTCTGAGTACAAAATCGCCAATTACCCATAGCGCAATACTAGTGCAACGTTAAAACCAACCAACAAAATTTCTTACATGAATACAAAATTTCTTTCTAACCATATCAAGAATTTATGTGCATAAAAACTTTTTCTGAAACACAGGTTCCCACACATGATCTTCACAAAGGATTCATAAATATAGTAATTTTTTAAATAGATGTCAACGAACCCTGTTCCACGATTTTTATTCCCTTCTACCATTAATTTTAGAAAGCAAATTTTGCCATATAATAAGTTTATAAAAATATAATAAGTTGATAAAAAAATATTGTCCGAAAATACTGATGAATAAGTTCTAGAAATGGGATTTCATACCTTCCAACATCCTAATTATGAATAGGAAGATTATAATACACGTCAAATACAATAATTATAATACACGTTGATTTAATACACGTCTCTTTTTCATCACAACATTATTTTTAGCGTATCATCTCCAGATGTAGTCACGATTAAATAAGCATAAAATTACTGTAAAAAAAGACTGGTTTGAAAAAAAAGGCGGGTGCTAAAAATCCGTTTATTAATGAGATGATTGCCAGGTATGGGATGGGATTTATATAAGAAAAATTGCGAGATTGCGTGAATATAGTTAGTTTACCCGTAAATGAAAAAGGACTAAATTTAAAATTACATGTTTAGTCCCGAATATTGGTTTAAATTCTAAAACGTTCTTTACAAAAACATTCTGCTTAAAATTTCAGTCGCCGCCCCATACGAAATTCTTTCATTAATCTAGTTTAAATTTTTTTCTTCTACAGCTAATATGTTTCGTTCGTATGATTATTTTAGAGAGAGAAAAAATAAACCCACATTTAAAGTTCAAAGACGCACTTAAAATGTCACTTGATCCTTACACCATCCATGCAGTAAGATTTCATGATTCCTCTCAAGCAGTGTTGTCAGCAGAGATCCCAACTTTTATAATTTATTCACGAGCATTTTTAGCCCCGCCTTCTTTTCGCACCAGAAATTTTGTAGATTATTTCTTTTTAACAAGTGACAACGATTAAATAAGAAGAAAATCATTTTTCAAAAATTTCGGTATGAAAAAGAGGCGGGGCTACAGATGTTCGTGAATAAAGTATACAAGTTGGGAACTCTGGTTGCCAGATCTAGAGGATTTTTTATCCAATATTCACCAATAGTTTTGAGAAGTGATGTTTGATATACACAATAGACAGTCAATCTTTGAAGTTATTAGGGAAACGTTACAATTAAAAATTATTGATGATTATTGAATAAAAAATCCGCCAGATATGGCAACACTGCTCTCAGGTCCTTTCACAATTTCAAGTTTAATTGTTAACAGTTAACAAAACATGAGAATCTTAAAAAAGCAAAGCTTCGCTTCCCTTTAACTGCATCATGAAAAGCATACGATATTTACGTTTACAAGTCTTAAAAGACAAAAACGAGGAGGACAGGCACACCTACCGACCAAGTAAAAAAGGCATACCTTACGTTCAATGCTATATCTTTTTCGTTCTATTTTCATCTCAGGTAAATAAACAGAGATAAACTCCAAGGAAGACGGAAAGAATAGCCTGAATACTTGCTATCTCTGTGAGCGAGTTTGAAACGCAAATTACGCCACACCCAAAAAGGAAACAAATAATTCTAGAGGTGGAAAGATTCGTCTTTCAGTAAAAATTCCAAAATCTACGATCATGACACATGATATTTAGGGATTTGCATTTGCTTGAGCTTGGTACTCAGCTACCTTTTGTTCATATCGTCTAATAAAAGGCCACAAGCAGATGGGTGGTTCATTGCTCGTGGGGATGTATAAAGTCTCTAAAAAAGAAAAAAGAAGAAACCCCAAAACACCCTCCTAGAGGGAGTTTACTTAGTAATTAGAATCATTAAAACCCTATAGAATATCTAACTAGTGGTTTCTAAATGACAAACAAAAACTTCCTTTTAAAGCTATTGGTAGCATGATATGACACAAGTTAAGCACAAGTTAAACCAGCAATAAAACATATAGAAGATACTACATTTGAAGCAACAGAGGAGCATTTAAGAATGGAGAAGAAAACACTAATAAAAAAAAAAAGTAAAAGGTCAGTTTTTTTCTTTTCTCTCCCCCCCCCCCAACCTCCTTTTATTGAATGTTCTTGTTTAGGGGAAAAAAATCAGTGTTATATAGTTTGATTTTAGAATTTAACCCTTCCAGGGGCGGTGGTTGCATAGTGCAACCACAAATTTTAATTCAAAATTGCAAAAAACTGTCCCCGGAAATTTTTTTTATAAAAATTTTCTTTTATAACTTAGACGAATAACTTCATTTATTTCTCGTCTTTCAATATTGTTGGTGATTTCTGGTGGCTATTGATTTTAAATGAAAAAATTTGCTTGCCCCTAAAAGGGTTAAAATGTCTTTTTATTTCATAATATATATATATATATATATTTATTTATTTGTACGAATAATGCTTTTAAGTTTACACAATAAGTTTTGATGACAGATGTTTAGTAGTATTCAGAACGCAATTACATACATTGCATGTTAGTCGTTTAAAATACCGTGACCAATAACATGTAATTTTACAACCTCGAATAAACAAAACATATGTAAAATCTAATTGAAAGTTAAAAACCTGATCGAATATAGTTATTCTAAATATAATTAGCAGTTATTTTGATTCAATGTGTTTTTTATTACTTATAGCATTTTGCAAAATAGCTTTCACAGAGGTTATATTCATCAACTTAATATTATGTTCTTCAGATAATGACACACATATTGTTGTTTTTGCTTATTAAAAAAAAAAAAAAAAAAAAAAAAAAAAAAAACCTTCCACAGTCATCACTTCCAGTGGGATGATTCTTTTGTATGAGATAACCGGCTAATTGTTTGCGGTAGCATGTGATTCTCAAATCATCAGTTCTTTTAGTGAATACAAATCGACTTGAACCTTGATTGGTGTGGTGGGGTACGGTTTGTTTGTATTTTTTGGTGCTTTTCTATTTTCTCCGTTTAAATTGCTATAATCAAATTATGTATTGCAGGTTATTCAGCTTAGTAGAAATTTAGAAAGGGGATATATATAAAACACTTTTTTAAAGTTTTCGAATTGAAAAGATTGATGTTCCTTTTATAAATGGATGTAGAGTATGTAAAAATATTATGTCCCCCTCTTGACCTCCGAGTCGTGAGAGTTGAGGGTGACTTATTTAGCTCTGCTTCTCTTGGGAAATGCAAGCAGGTGCAATTTATGGACCGTAACACATTATGAGTTCCGGTTCTTCCCCTGGTCAGTAATTTATTGGTTTTTTTGCTTATTAATAACTATTCGTGTTCATTTATACGTAAAATCTTGCATTTAAAAGTTGAACATAGGGCAAATTTTGTCTGTTTTATTCTCTGTGTGACCGAGGAAAAAAAAAAAAAAAAGAATTGAGTCTCACAACTTGTATAAAAAATAAAGCTTATAGACAAATTAAGATGATAGGAAAAAAACTATTTAATGTTATACAGTGTTTGTGTACTTGTTAAAATATTTCTTTAATCCCTTCAGGGGGTGTATTTTATACAACCTAATTTTAATTCTCAACCGCAAATATTCATCCCAGAAATTTTTAATAAAATTTTACCCTTTTTTTTTTTTTTTTTTTTTTATTTATTTATTTATTTTGCCGCTGAAAGGGGCAATTATGTGGACAGTTACATGGAACAGTTAATGCCGTTATGAAAGATGACTATTTCCTCGAGAACCTCCAAAACTTTTGAAAAATTTAGTGAATACATTTTTATCTATCAATATCTACAGTTACTTACTCACTTTAAAATAAATGCAAACTTTTTTTTTACTTTCTTTTTTGTCGTATAAAGGTTTCCATTTATTTTAAAGTTAATATAATTTTATCTTGTAGATATTAGTAAATAAAATTATATTCACTTAACTCTTTAAAACCCTTTCAGGGGTAGTGGTATATACTTTATACCACCTAATTTTAATTTCCAATTTCGAAAATTCAACCCAGAAATTGTTAATAAGTTTTTACCGTTTTAACTTAGCCGAAAAATTGATTTATTTCTTATCATCTAACTCTGTTTTCAAATTCTGGTGATATTAAATGAACGTAATTGCATGGCCCCTGAAAGGGTTAAAAGTTCAGTGAATGTAATTTTACCTTCTATTTACCTATCTAATTTTATCTTTTTACTTATTTATTTATTTAAAGACTTCAGTATTTATATCATATAAATACCTTACATACAGCCCGTTTATTTATAGATTAGCTTTCAATAGAAAAATAGCTTTAAAAAAATACTTTTTTTTCGCCATTGTTTATGAAACTGTCATGAACCTTGTATCAACGGAAGTCTTAAAGTTGAAACATGAATTCTTTACCTTCAAACCTTTTAGCTATTTGGTGATTAAAACCTTCGAACACCGTAAATAAAGCAAGCTAAATAAATGACGCCGTCTGACAAGTTTATTTCGAGAAGAAAATAAACTCGCTTGTAATGAATCCATTTTAATTAAGCCGACCACAACCCTGAGAAGATTAGAAGATATGAAACAGGATTGAGGGTCGTGGGAGGTTGAGCCCACCTGTATCAGCAAACATCCGAATTCATAGACCTTAATAAACAGCAGAAGAGTTAAGACATGAATGTCTATAAAAAAGAATAAAAGTGTATAATATGTTTTCGGAAAAGAAAATTGAGCCGTAACACCTATTATGAATACAGATGATTTTTTCTTAGTGTTTAGTCGTTTAATAAACAAATTAATGATAATATAAAATGAGATACTAATGTAATATAAAATGCATTTCATCAAAATATATATTGAGATTTCTTTTTATAAATAAGCAGATACGGATCTTCCTGGCAGCTGTTTCTTTAAAAAAATTAAAAAAATTCTTTTTCGTAGATATCATTTTTTTGCAATAGATAGGTTGTTTATTTGTAGAGCAATATACTTAATTTAATCAAAAATGTATTATGACTCGTTTTTAATAGCTTTTATCGAAAGAGATAAAATTTATAAAATAAATGTTCTGAATTTTCTTTAAAATGGAATAAAATTTACAGATAAAAGAAAAAAAAAATCTATAAAATGTTTAACGAAAAAAAATCTTTAACAGAAAGTTGGACTAAGATATGAGTAACTTTAGATTTATCTTTAACAGGGTGGTGACAGACAACATTTCTCCCCCTGATTCTTCCACCACTATTTTTCTTTCGGAATTTTTTATAATAATTTTGCACTACTCATTAAGTAAAAAATTATCATATCTGGTGATGGAATAAGGGGAAAAAAGGCGGTTCTGCATCCACCCTGTTTAAAAAGGTTTTTTTTTTTTTTTTTATAGAAGATGTACTTAATTAGAGAACATTTCAGTGATGAAGGAGGAAGGATTTTGAAACAGAAATTCAAACAAGTATGAAATATTTTAGGTAATTTTAAAAAATATGAAAAAATTAATATTTTCCAAAATGTACGTAATTATTTAGAAATTTTGAATGTCTTTATAAAAAAAAAAATCTTCACAATTTTTTTTTTTTTTTAATTACTGAGAGTACGGTAACTTTCGGCGTCAGGTCAAATTAGCCAGTTCTGCGCCAGAAATTTTAATTGAGAAATAAAGTTATATCTTCACGATCTGTTTCTTCGAAATAATATATATATATATATATTTTGTTAAATTAAATTTCTGACAAATTTTACTTGCGGATTATACACCGATAATTACGGTATTTAAAGAATGACAGGTCTTTCAGCGGTCCCTTACCCTAACATTACATTTTTTCTCTCTGAATAATTTCAGGATTTTCAGAGGATAAAAAGACCTCCTATGGGCATCCTCAGGACGTACTGGGGAAACGTGTGCTGTTAGGGTTAATTGAATACCATTTTTTTTTTAAGTAGTAAACTTCAGTAATCATTTGCAGATTTAACAGATTTTTGTTATTCATTTACTTATATTCTTTGCACAGCAATACAGGGGTCGTACTCTCCGCCCTTTTTTCAGGACACTCTCAGAGATAAGAAATTTCCGCCTTTTTTGCCACCGCTAATATCATGTAGAGATATGTTTTCTATATTTATGGTAATATGCAGAGATTTTTGCATAAAAATAGTGGTGGCAATCAATTTGAAAATAGCTCGTCTCTAAGAGTGTCCTGAAAAAAGGGCGGAGAGTACAACCCCTGGCAATATCATATTTGCCAACATACTAATTAATATTCCGTAGTATTGTTAGCTCCGCCTTCTTTTTCACACCAATATCTTTTTAGAGTGTTTTTCTTCTTATTTAATCGTAAATACATTTGGAGAATATTACACTAAAAATTTACTGGTGTGGAAAAAAGAGCAGGACTAACAGCACTACGGAATATTAATTAGGATGTTGGCAAGTATGCAATATAATAAACAACACGTATGGAATTAAAAAAAAATAATTTTATTTAATGAAGTCTTTTACAATGATTTTTACCATAACGGAATTTTAAATACATAAATCAGATATTTTCGTTCAATTACGAGCAGAAACTGCTTATTTTATAACAAGAAGATTTTATAATAAATCCTCGGAACCAAATTAGTGTTTTTGAGGTTCTTCGTCTGTCTGAATGTATATAAATTACTCACTGAAACCAACATTCTTTTAATTTATGGTAAATGATAAGCCAAATTAGGATGATATACATTGCTTTGGAAGACGAATGATATGGTCTTATGTTTCCTTCCGGCTGAAAAGCTTGAATTTATATTGATTTTTTTTTTATTATTATAGAAAGAAACAAACCAAATTGTGTTACTAAATGATAGATATGAGCTGAAAAACAAATCTTATTTTCAGTAGCTGTAGCGTAAACTATTTTCTACATCTGATTAGTCGATGTCTATTCGCTAGTTTTTTGCGCAGAAAGGCATAAAATCTTTGCTAAAAGTTTTTATTAGTAAGATAAATTTACAACTTTCATGGTTTTAGATCTGCTCATAAAATTTCAAGAAAAAAAATAAAAATAAATAAATAAATTACGTTATATAAATTTTTTTTTCCTTTTGGAAACGCCTATCTTCAGTCGTTAACAAATTTTTCAAGTACAAACATTTTTAGCTGAAAAAAATTGAAATAAATTATTTTTTAAAGTTTCGTTTCTTATTTATTGGATAATAAACTACTGCAATATGAAAAATAATACGTGATTAATGCAGTAAAAATTTAAAATGTTTTTCAATAAAAATTTTAATTTTATACTGAGTATAACAGAATTTCACGACAATTAGCGAGTTCTTTTAATTCACCGTATTTATTTATTTATTTTAATTTAACCTATTTCAAACTACTATTGCGTTTTCGCAAGGTTAATTTAATTATTTCTAATAGTATAAATTTTAAGAAATCTGCGTAAATAAACATGTACTATATAATTTGAAAATACTTAAGTTATGTCGTAAATTTTTAAATTGAATTTATTTTTATATTTTAACACTTAAATAAATAGAAAAAATATCGTGCCTACTTAATATTTTTTAATTTCGGTAAATTTTAATTTTGTAATTTGTAATTAGTGATTACAAAAACTGTTAAAAGGGCTCGTGCAGTCCTTCTACTTTCGCTTCCACTAGTTTTAATAGCAATTTTTGTCATAAATTAAGCTTACGACTTTAAATGGAAATTTATTTTATATAAATTGTTCTGCAAGAGTTCTTACAAATAAGCGGGTCAGCACGAACCATAGTTGATAACGCCTGTGTTATTTTTTCGCAACTCTTGTTTTTTCTTAGGAAAGAAAAAATCCTCTTCCTCTTTCTCTTTTATTAAAAAAAATATATATATATATCACGCCAATTTTTACAGCGCATTCTAAAAATTTTAATTTTTTCCCAGTTAAGGTATTAATCAAGAAGAAAAATTAAAAGAATTCCCCTACCCATAGAATATAAAGCATCTGAATAAATATTTACGTTACGAATTTTCCAATTTATATTTACTATAAGCTATTTAACTTAAAATTTCTACCTTAAATAAGTATATTTTTTAAATGTGTAATAATCACAATGCTAAATATGTTTTATATGGATTTAGGCATTATGCATTAGAATTACAAATACTATATGGTTCCAAACAATTCTAATTTATTTCGGCGTAAGTGTTAGCACTGCGTCCTTTTTACATGGTTTTTTGCAGAATATTTTCCTCTAATTTGTAATTCTGATTAAACAAAATGAAAAATACTTTTCAAAAAAGAAGGTGGAAAGAAAAAGTCGG
Source organism: Salticus scenicus (assembly GCA_963930645.1). NCBI lineage: Eukaryota > Metazoa > Arthropoda > Arachnida > Araneae > Salticidae > Salticus > Salticus scenicus. Next base: position 305,964,110 of record OZ005651.1, on the reverse strand, counting down.
GTAGTAACAAAGCTTCAAAATAAATTAAAAATGTTAACAGGTATGCCGACATTTTTAATTTATTCCGGGGTGCTGTTAGAGCCCAACTTTTTTTTCACACCACTTTCATTATAAAAAATTGTAGAGAATATGTAATTTAGATTAAATAAGAAGGAAATTTCTCTTCCAAAAAGAGGCGGATACAAAGAATGCTCCGCGCAATAAATTAGAAATATTGGTATGGCTGCATATGACTGTAAAAGTAGTTTCACAACAACAGAAATGTTTCTACGGGAAAGTGACTGCTTGGCTTTGGTATTAAAAGTAATAGTTCTCTGAATTAAAGAATGTAGAAATTCACTGAAAAATATTTTAATACATCATTGTATGTGGATCACAGCTGTATATTTCAGTTACATACCTGCCAACATTCTAATTAATATTCCGTAAAATTGTTAATACCGGCCTTTTTTTTTTTTTTTTTTTTTTTTTTTTCACACTAGTGTTTTTAAGACTAGTTTTCTTCTTGTTGAATCGTAATTATTTTTGAAGAAAATTACTCTAAAAATAAAGTGGTGTGGAAAAAGAGGCAGGTACTAACAATGTTACAGAATATTAATTAGGATGTTAAAAAGGTATGCAGTTATTTAGTGCGAATGTTTTGCTTTACATGATCAAACCTTTACAAGGAAAATTCATAATATTAATTAATTTGATACCGTTAAAGCAGATAAAAGAAGATCAATCATTAAGACATATTTTAATTTTTAAATTATTATCATTGAGAAAAAAATTATAGGATTACTTAAAAAGTTACTAACTCACAATGTCACAAGTTTTCAGCGTAATCTCCCCCTCTATCTCCTTAATAGCACATAAATGCCAACTTGCACTTTTATTTATTTATTTTCACTTTTCTTTCTTTCTTTCTTTTTTTATTTGGGGGGGGGGAACTGAATTTTTTTAATAACTGCTTTAGCAGTTTTCTGAGATTAACCCTATTAGGGGCGGTGGTTGCATAATGCAACCACAAATTTTAATTCAAAATTGCAAAAACTGCCCCCGAAAATTTTTCTTTTATAACTTAGACGAATAACTTCATTTATTTGTCTTTTTTTTTTTTTTTTTTTTTCACATCAATCTTTTTTTGGAGTATTTTCCTTCAAATACATTTAAAGAGAATTACTAAAAAAATTTATTGGTGTGGAAAAAGGAGCGGTTACTCCGGATTAGGTTGGCAGCTATGTCAATTATAAAGGCTATCAGGTATGTTTTTGTAAAGCAATTTTCTGTAATATGTAACTAGATTAAAATTTGAAAAAGTAATATTCAAGAAAAGTGGTGAGAAAAGAAGGCGGGTACTAACAATGCTCTGGAATTAATTATAAAAGTTGGAAAACTGCATAGACTGAAAAATTACAGGGATAGAACACGAGCGCAGAATTCATACCGGAATCTATTTAAGAAATTTCTCTACCTATAATATCGTTGATTTAAGAAGTAGAAAATTTTCTTACATTGATAGCAGTATGAATTCTGCGCCCGTGTTCCATCCCTGAAATTATTTATGACTATTTTATTTTTTAACCATCTAAAAAATTACACAAACTCCAAAGCTTAAATGAAAAAATATATATGTATTGAAAAAGTAATAATATATCAGTACATGTTAAATGAGATAATAATAATAATAATAATAATAAAAGCAATGCTGTAAATATTATTAAAATGTACGATAAAGAAAAAGTAGTTTCTCTCTCTCATTGTATGTTATATTAAATTTGCGCTTCAATTACAAAAATAAAAAGTAAATAAAACAACCACCCCCTTTTTTTTTAAAAGTTTTGCTTTAAAAAAAGCAATTAAAAAAAACAACCTTTGAATGTCTTTCATAATAAAAAAAAAGAAAGTTATTACGTTTTTACATAAGGAAAAAAAAAACATTTACACAAACCCACCTGCCCTTTTTTCTTTCGAGGTAGAATTTTTAAATCAAATTTCAAGGGAGAATTTAAAAAGTGCTTCTCTATCAGCTACAGTGGGAAACGATTTACTTAATGTCTCTTGCGAAAAGATGAGAGAATCCAGCGGCGAAAAGGCGCATCATTAGAAAGTTTTTTAAGATAGCATGTTACTTTCAGATGTCTGTCAGAGGAGTCAAATCTCGTGAGATTTCGAGACAACAAAACAATAGATATTCTCCGCTGTAATTAGTAAGACAAGAACGCTCGACAAGAGAAGGTGCAAGAGGCAAAAGAGAATAGAATGAGTCGCGACCCATCAGATCACGAGAGCAAATGGTTAATGATTTGTACACGGTCTTTCTTTTAGCTTGACCTATGGCGGGACTCTGCGACTAGGTTTTCTCTCACTGTGTGTGTCCCTGAACTCAGATGTATTGTCAAAAGATCGTGGAGGTTCAAAAGGTTGACACTAGCATACGCAAAGTTCAGAGGTCAAACTGTGCTTACAAGTGAGAATGAAAAATTAGAATCAGTGGCAACAGATACAATGGAAGCATTGTAACGAAACATGGGGCATATTTACATGCTGTCTTAAATCAAACTTTTGGTGAATCTTTTGGATTTTTTTCTTCTTTTTTTTTTATGTATGAGTAGAGAGGGGTGAGAGATCTGTCTATTTGAGATTTTTAAAAATCTTTTTAAAACCTTCAGTAATTGATATATATATATATATATATATATTTTTTTTTTTTTTTTTTTTTTTTAATGGTGTATTATTTATACACATTTTGGATTTAATTCTTTATGATATATCAGGGGTGAAAGATTTCTTCTTTTTAAGAATGATCTTTATCCTAATTAATCACAAAATATTAATGTAAAAATACATTATGTATTTCTAAATGAAAATAGTTGCGCCAAAAACGCGGAAAACTTTCACCCCTGTGGATACATCAACAAAATTTTAATGAGGTCGAACGTTGATAGTAGGTAAAATGAACAGGAAAATAAAACATATCACTAACAAGGGATATCTAAAATATTTAGTCACAAAGTAACTGAACACAAGATATATGGAAGTTTTAGAAATACTTCAAAATATAATTAATTTCGAGAGTAATAATGTAATGAAACTTTTCATAGGCAAAGAGTGTTATTGTTCATTAAAAATTTGGAATTCAAAACTCCATTTTTATTTTATAGGAAGTATGTTTATACATAAGTCGGTTAGGAAATTGTCATCGTAAAGTTGCCAAAAAATGTTTCACCCATAATTTATAGAGTATTTAAAAACTTCGTAATAGGTCATTTTCATCGACTTTTGTAAAGTATGGCAAAAAGTACGCAAAATTACGGCAAGTAAAGTTTTATTTAAATTTTCCCCTTAACTAAGTACTTTGAAATGAGAAACGTCCTATTTACTTAATATTTTACTAATGGAAATTCAGTCGTTTCAAGCTCTGTTACATATGTTATAGATTTTTACATAAAATGTTTTTGATACTAAGATAACAACTTTCAAACCTTTCATTATCTTTTAGATTTTCAGCTAAAGGTTGAAGAACTAAATTAATAAAAATAGAGACGATATTGCATTATTTTATGAAGCTAGAAGTATATTTACTTACAACAGAATGGACAATATTCAAGAACAATTCTTGACGAATAATCAATCATCGGTTCAGCTGTTGTTCCGGTTCTTAACCCTTTGACATGCAAGGTGATTGCACTCTTTTAAATTTGACTGATACCAGAAATTACGAACAAAATTAAAATACAAGAAATAAATTATCTTTTCTGCTTTGTTATAAAAGAAAATTTTTGCTGAAATTATTCTACACTGTAAAAAATATGCTCTCTTTGCGGCCAGAAATTTTCTGTAATTACAAAAAAATACGTTCTGACAACGTAATTGTTTCGTAAATTACGCGTAATTTCTCAAATTACAGAGAATTTCTCGCAGCAAATAGGACATATTTATTACAGTGTAGGAGGAGTTAACTCTTTGCGGCGCAAGGTAATTGGGATCATTTAAATTATACTGTCACCGGAATTCCCGAACAAAATTAAAATAAAAGAAATTAGCAACCTTTTCTACTATGATATAAAAGTAAAATTTTGCTAAACTGGCATGATTTTTTGCAGTTGAAAATTAAAATTAGGTGATGCGTTAGTGGCATCACCGCCCCTGAAAGGGTTAAGGGGTTAATACATCTTGATATAAGCAAATATAAGATGAGAGTCATGTCTCGAAGACATGGAAGAATTGTCGTTCTCGATTGCTACCACTGCTAGAGGCAATCCGGTACAAATGATATTTTCACTGTTTTAAAGTACAAAGGTAACACCACCATACTTGCCAACATCCTAATTAATATTCCGTAGTGCTGTTAGTCCCGCCCTTTTTTTCATACCAATAAATTTTTAGAGTAATATTCTCCAAATGCAATTACGATTAAATAAGAAGAAAAATACTGTAAAAAGATTCTGGTGTGTAAAAAAGGGCGTGTCTAACAATACTACGGAATATTAATTAGTATGTTGGCAAGTATGCACCATGGGCTGATCCAAGGTTCAAATGAGTCATTTTACACGAAGCGGGAAATATTTTTGCAAAAAGCGATACGTTTGTATACGAGATGGATATTCGAACTGCTTGGCTAGGAGACGTAATTTTTACCTCCTCCTCCTATGAGAAAGCATATGACCCATTTCTAATATGTAGCTAGACGTAGGTCTTTACACGGTTTTTCAGTACCACGTTTCAGAATTTATGAGCTAGGTACAATGCATCCTGACGATTCAGAATCATATAGCAATGTGGGTTCGAAAATGCTTTTTCTGACGCGGTGGTATACACATCAGAAATAAAAAGTGATTATTCGTTTTAATAATGAATGTGTATTATTTATATAATCAATGACTACCGCATTGAAGTCGGTGGATGAAATTTCGAGCAATATCTTTGCTTATACCTGCCAACCATCTTATTATGAAGTGTGAAATTTTCAGTATCCGCCTTTTTTTTCACACCTGTCATTTTTTTAGAGTAATTTTATTCTTATTTAATCGTAACAACGTTTGGAGAGAATTACTCTAAAAATAAAATGGTGTGGAAAAAGGGGCGTTAACAATTTTTCGGTTATTTATGAGATGGTCGACAGGTATGTCTTTGCCACATGATGCTTTTGTTCTTCTACACATACCTGGTAACATTTGTAATTTTTCCCGGAGTACTGTTAGCCCCGCCCTTTTTTTACACCTGTATGATTTTAGAGAAATTTTTTGCAATATGTAATTACAATGGAATAATAAGGAAAACGCTTTTAACACTTTCGCGACTGTTGACGTGAATTCACGTGATTTGAAAATTTGTAACTCCGCCACTGGGCGTTTCTTTAGGTTACATAGGTTACATTATTTCTGGACAATATACCCAATATTCACATTTGTGCAATAAATGCACTATGGATACAAATACCTTGATTAGAAAGAGTATAATTGTAACAAATATTCATTTATATTATAAATTTGAATGCAGAAAATATTCATTTAAACTAATGTAATGTAAATGAATAACGCCCACAGGCAGAGCTTACTCAAAAAAAAAAAAAAAAAAAAAAAAAAAAAAACATGCGGTCGCGAAAGTGTTAAAATATACTGGTGTGCAAAAAAGGGCGGGAATAATAGTGCTCCGGAATAAATTATAAATATTACCTGGTATGTGTACATCCATCATTAAAACGAATATCACTTATATGGCGTCTTTTCATTTCTGATGTTTCTGTGTACACCACCGTGACAGGGAAGCATTTTCGACCCTGCATTGCTAGATTATTTTCAGGATACACTCAACTTTTATTAGCAGTTCGAAAACGTGGTATTAAAGCACCGCGTGCAGAATAATGTAAAAGTCATAGGAGAGGTCATTAGAAAGAAAACACAGAAGAGGTTTAAGAGATCCCCCATATGATCATTTTCTGTTCCTAAAATATTTAAAATTACATAGTTAAATTGTTCGTATTATATAGAATTTCATCAAGTTTTCCTCAAAAAAAGTAAAAAATAAAAAGTAAAGCTGCAAACATTCTTTGTTATTTATTACTACTTTTTTATGTTAAGATTTTCAGTTCTCGCTGTTTTCTTTATAAAAATAGTAAAATGAGTAACAATCGCAAAAATGAGCAATCCTCATAATTATTGTCTATTGGGAAAAAAGTCGAAAAGGTTAAAACAAGGACATTTTGAAAAGGTCGGAGGTATCTGGCTCTACCGGAAATGATCTGAACCAGCCTGACAAAAAGATAGGATTCCACTGAGCAAGACGAAGCATATATCAGCTCATATTAAGTAAGCGACATTCATAGTAATAATCAGAACATGGGAAAAAAGTTATAGTATTCAACTAATGCAGTTACTCATTTTGACATAAGTCTTAAATCATTTGACAAACTTTATTAACCCTTTGCGGCGCAAGACAATTTGAAACGTTTAAATTATACTGTCACCGGAATTCATGAACTAAATTAAACTAAAAGAAATTTTTAATTTTAAGGTTTAAAAAAACGGTCTTTTCTGATATGTTATAAACGTGAATTTTTGCTAAAAAATTTCCGGGATGAATTTTTGCAGGTGGATCTTAAATTTTGCGTCCTCGCAGCGAGGACAGCGCGCGTTAAGGGATTAATGCATAAAATAATTTATCTAGTCTTAATTTAGTCGATATTTCTAAGAATGTAAGAATCACCGATCTAAGTTTTTCAATGAATGTTATAAGATTAAACAACTTGAAAAATTGAATTGGTAAAGGGGATTATAGGTAGTGTGTTTTTCTATCTTTACTGAGCACAATTATATAGTAACAGCGTTCCTAAAATTTTATGTGTGTTTTATTATACTGTCACCACAACTTTCAAAAATAAAATTTTACTTAAAAGATTTTAATTCTATAATATTATTTAAAAATTGATTGTTCGAAATTAGCGGTGACAATATAATAAAATAAATGTGAATCTTAGGAGCGATGCGAAACTTGATAGGAAATCAAGCACTGTTTACAGAAAAATGTATTTTAAGAAAATTCGCATGTTCCATGACCCCCAATGTGTAACTTAAATAAATGACATTTTAAAATTGACAGAACCTTATGGAGATAGTTTTTTACCTCAAATTTTTAAAAATTAAAGAAAATTTTACAATCTGAAATTTTATAAAATGACTTTTTAACATTGTAATCTTTATGAGCATTAGAACACTATTGATTGTTTAACATTGTTTATAACCCTAGGTTAAATCATAGCTACCAATTTTTACACTTTTTGGCTACCAGATAATTTTAATAGAAATTTTAATTTTATTTCATTAGGGGAAAATCTCATCTCACAGAAATACATAAAAAAAATACTATTAGAATTTTCCAGTAGCCAAAAAACGTAGTTGGCAGCTATGGTTAAATGATTTGAAAATTTCAAGTACGAATTCTGATCTCAGATTAAAATCTCACACATCACTCTTTTCAGTATTAAAAATATAAAAACGTTTTTACGGTTTACTATAAGTGACAATGACAATTAACTAAATTCTCTTCAACTACTCAATACAAGCAATCATAAAAACATCAGGTGAGAGCAAAGCTATTAATTTCCATTAACATTATTTGATGTTTATAACTCTCTGCGCAATTTCCGCTCGGAAAAATAATGCTTTGATACAAAACAATAAGAAAGCCCTATAGGTTAAGGCAAGAAATCGTTTAATTTTTCGTCAGTAGCGTTATGTTTGATATATATATAATATATGAATATATGACTAGTCAGGTCCAAATTTGTCGTGGACTTTATACATTTTTAACTATAAAATAAGAAAAAATAGAGTAAAACAGATAATATTTTTTGGATGCAATCATCAAATGGCGTAGTAAGCATAATTATCTTTATGAAAATGAATTATGGAAAATGAATTGTTATTTGAAGAAAGAAGAGTTTCACAAATATTTTTATTTATTTATTTATTTTTTAATACGAATTACTAAAATTAGAAAAAAAAAAAAAAAAAAAAAAAAACCCATGGAAAAATTACGTGTCAATTTTGGACATATTTATAATAAAATAAAAATATTTTTCACTAACAAGAAATACATAGATAAATTTAATTAAATGAAATAAAATAATAAATATTATAGCAGAAATGTAATATTAATCAGATATATGCAATTAGTACTTCGAAATGCGAAACAGATTATTTATTATATAAAACAAACAAACACTATATGTATATATTGTCTTTGTATAGTGTAATTTACTGGGACAAGCAAAATCTTTCCAACTATATTTGTTTTAACCCTTTGCGGCGCAAGACAATTCAGATCATTTAAATTATACCGGAATTCATGAACTAAATTAAACTAAAAGAAATTTTAAAATTTAAGGTTAAAAAAAACCGGCCTTTTCTGATATGTTATAAACGTAAATTTTTGCTAAAAATTTTCCGGGATGAAATTTTGCAGCTGTATCTTAAAATTTGCGTCCTCGCAGCGAGGACGCCGCGCGTTAAAGGGTTAAATCAATTATACGTCAGTTTAATTCTAAAACGCGTAACATAATTAGATTTTGAGTATTAAAGGCTCGATACTACTAAAAATAAACAAGGATAGATAACTGAATTATTTTTCTATGACCGAACTGCATCATTAAAAAATTGGTAGGTTTTATATATTTTTAATAGAATGGTAAATTCAGGGCTTCTAAAGGTGACTTTTTTTTATTATTTTCGTACCCCTATTTTCTTCTATAGCGTAAAATTTATAATAAATTTATGCATTTAAAGTGCAGATTCTCCTTTGAAAATATATTATAAATTTTATTTTTTTGAAACAGCGGTAAAAAGAGAAGATAACAAAACTCGCCTGTAGCAGCCTTGTATATTTTATTTTTCAAATTATAATAATTTTATTTAACTGGTTATTATATTATTTTGCAACTTTTTTTTTTTCGACTTTAAGAAGGTTTTATTTTTATGAAGATTACTCTTTAAGGTAGTTATTTAAAAGGAGTTATTTTGCAAAATAAATAATAAATAAATAAATCTGTGTTTAGCTAATTTATAAATGAAGATTTTATCATACACTGTTAACTTCTAACGAGAATTTTTAAAAGATATACTTCCAAATAGAAAGTATTCAAATTTAAGGGAATCTTTAAATGGTCAAAATATATCCAATTTGAGATTTTTACATATTTAAAAAGCAATTTTTTTTCTGAATAAATTAATATGAATTTTTTAATTGAACGATAAGTACTAATTGACATAATGTATATATTTGTTTTTATTCCTAATGTAAATAACCTAACTTTAAATGGTTTTTCTTAAAATGTAGTTTTTTTAAAAACATTCGTAGTATACGTTCAAAAGTTATAAAAATTCTTTGTTTTTCGAATTTTTGTAATTAAACGCTAATAATAACTCTTTGCATATCTAAACAACTATAAAGAATTTAATTTAAACATTTCTGGTAATATTCGTTAACTATTCTGGAGTACTGCTAGAAGCCTCCCCCCCCCCTACCCCCAACCACATTGCTTATAGATATCCTGTCCAATATATGTAATATGAAGAAATAAGAAGAAAAATGCTTTTCAAAAATAATGGTGTGAAAAAGGGGCTGGTACTAAAAATACTCCGGAATAAATTATAAATGTTACCAAGTATGTTCAGATTATAGCCCATCGAATTATTTTTAATTTAAGGTAAAGTTTAAGCAAATCACATAAAATTTACAAGAAATATTTTGAGCGCTAATGAAATATAAATTTTTATGGTATCACTTAAAAATTTGCCCTTTAAAATTATTTGTTCAAATTATTTAAATCAAATTTCATATTTAAAATAAAGTTAGTTATCGCTTAAATTTACCCTGCAATTTTTATACGTTATTAATTTAAATAAAATAAAAATATAAACGCGTAAAAATTTTCGTGCTTCCTGTAACTGTTGAAGATGTACTGTCTCCTTAAAATTAAACTATTTAATTGATTTGTAAGATAATCATTAAACAGTAAAGATTTGGAGAGCTTGGACATAAGTATCCAGAAGTTTAAAAGGAATGTAGAAAATCAATTTAAATAAAAAATTCCTGAATTTTGCTTCTAAAACAATGAATACTTGTTTTCACAGCCATCTTCTTTAAAAGCCAAACAAATGCTCTAAAAGTTTTAAAGTAAAATAAGATACAACTATATATATCATTGAGTTTTAAACGTATTGTAACATTTAAAGTACGTGTATTGCATTGCAAATAAAAAACATAATAATTATATATTTATATATTGATATATAACGGTATTGATATGTTCATATGATTATTCGAAAGATGTAATTTACCTTCAAAATAAGATTATTTACAACAATAATAATAATAATAATAATAATAAAAAAAACATTAGGAATTTAGATGCCACGAGTTTGTTTGTGCAAATTAATTATTATCTTTGATTTAAATATTAGAGAACTGGAGTTTAAATTCAAGGATTTTCTTCAGATTCAAGGCCGAATAGTGAAATTGTATTTACATACTTTCGGAATTTATAAACTTCGAAAATGAATTTTAAAGTATTAAAAAATCTCACAAGAATACTTTAAATTAATTCTTATTACACTACTTAAAACGTTTCCAGAGTTAATAAATGCAACTTTATTATGGGTTGAATCGCCAATTAGATATTTTACAGTTTTCAGAGAGTTACGATCTGGTTTTCATTACTTAAGAGCGGACAATACCTAATCTTTCTGACAGCAGTGGCCCATGTTATTCTATGGGAAATTTTGTTTCCATAATTACTCATTATCTACTGAAATTTTTAAATTCTGTTTTCACATTCAGAAAATTCACAATCGCTAGTACTCATTTTCCAAAAATTGAATTTTTAAATTTTTAGTACTTCATTTTGGGACTAAAAAGTGAGAAAAATGCATTTAGTGAAAATTCCCATTTTTGAACTCAAAATTAAAATTTAAAAATTAAAAAAAATAATAATTTTTTTGGAAACTGAGTACTACTACCTTGACGATTGTGAATTTTCTGAATTTGAAAACGGAAATTGAAAAATTGCATTGGATAATGAGTAATTATGGGAACAATTTTTTTAATAGAATAGCATGGGCCACCGCTGTCTGCGAGATTAGGTATATATTACCTACTCTATTTGTGACTGTCCCTTACCTTTGTTTGATAAAGGGTAAAATAAGTAAAAGTTCTGCCACCAATTGATAATAATTGGAAACTGGATGATTTTTAAATAAAAGATTATTTTTCTGTAAAAAAAAAAAGAAATTTTTTTTTCTCTTCCCGTAAGAATTAGATTAATGTTTTATATCTGCCAAACGTTCTGATTTTTTGACACCAGCATTTTTTTTTTTTTCAAGGAAATATTTGATAAGTTGTTGTGGTAGTTTTCTCTGATTAAATTAGGTTAAAATATCTATTAAAAAAAAAAAAAAGCATCAAAATTTGAAACGTTGGCAGTAACGATGTTTCATCAGAAATAATTTGAAAACATTTGACCTTTTAAACTTTTTTCAAGATTTTTATCTAGTTGTAATAACTAATTTCATGGTTTTCTAGAGAATATAATCATTATTAATGAATAGATAGGGAAAACTAAAAAAAAAAAAAAAAAAAAAAAAAAAAAAAAAATAGTATATATATTGATTGACAATTGTAAATATTTGGAATAGTCATTTTCTACATCATTGTTTCCATGAATTTTCTGGTTTATTTCTTCATTATGGACATATGAATATCTCCATTACAGACATACCAACTGCGATTGACTGTATTAATATATATTTCAAAAAATATTTTAAAATACTACATTAAAGTTTAAAGTAAGTCTAAAAGTACATTTTAATTTAAATAGTTATTTTTATATGCTTTTAATACATTTTAATAATGCATTGATTACTATTTCATTTACGTTGATCACTGTGAAAAAAATGCCGCCATTTTTGTAGGATAAAAAATAATACTGAATTTGTGGCGCATTTTCTTTGGGAACTCAATCTGACAAGGTCACATAGAAAAAGAAACATAAAAATAATAAATAAAGTTTACATAACAGCTACTGAATCAGTACGCTATAGACTGGTTCATATTTAAGGACATTTACTTGACAGATATTGAGATCAATAGAGCAGATAGAAGGCATTATTCTAAAATTTTAAACAGTTTTAATTGAAGTAGCAAAATAAACAATGTAAGTATGAAAGAATTAAAAATTTAATACTGCGATGTATCTTTTTAATACTTTTTAATTCAGTTCAATAGAAATTGTTATAACATAACACAAAATTTAATTTACAAATTAAAAATAACAAATACTTCAATTTTAATCTATTTTATAGAATTTCTCAATTAAAGTAAGATATATTACTATAATATTAAAAATTTAAAACAAAACAAAATAAAACAGCCCCCCCCCCCGCGTTTATGCATTGAAGTATCGAACGTAAAACGTTTGTCCAATATTTTCTTTCATGAAAACGTAAAAATATGTCTGTAGTAGATTTTTTATGCATTCTAAATGGTTTTGAAACTGATTTATAAAAAATATGTATATTATTTGACGGAAAGATAGCATTTTTCATAAACTGTATTTTCAGATAAATCAGAAAATAAAATCAATATATTCAAAAATTTCAACGGGAAAACCCATTATTATCATTACCATCATCATAATCATCATCATCATCATCATTATTATTATTGTTATTATTAAAAATAAAATTTAAATTTTAGATTTGGAGATTTCAATTCAAGTTTATATAGAATTCAAAGTATGCTATGCATGTGCTTTGCTTTGAAAACATAAAGACACTAAAAGTTCAGTCTTTTACAAAATGCACCAATTTTTTTTTAGCCATTTTAATATTACTTAACATATATTGTCAGAATTTTATAAGTATTGACTTTTATTTTAAAACTTGAATAAAAAGGGATTGGGTTATTTTATTACTTATAAAAAATCCTATTGGCTTATATAAATATTTAAATTTGCAGTTCTGTTATTAATACTAATGATCATCATTATTATTTATCATTTATAAATATAACTATCTATATTGAAGCGCCGAATGGGATATTTTTGAAAATAAATACTCTAAAGAGAATGTTTCTTTAACTCTTTATCATATATCACAATATGCGCTACATTGTTGAGTAGTTTTATTACATAATTTGAAGAATATTTATGGATATTCATTTTTATATCCAGTTTTACTTTCATACTAAATTGGCAGAAATAAAGTTTCTATAATTTTACCTTGACCTATATTTTCACGTTAAAACGTTTTTGGTCCCACGATTACTTAATTCGTTAGTAATATAATTTTTTTAAAAAAATGTTTAAATAAAAATATTATATTTTTTGGTAATAAATGTAGTATTATTTTATGACAAGAAACTATAAAATATTTTTATAAATAATTATAAAGTTTGTAATTTATGTTTGAAATAAAATGATATAATAATTATTATTATCATAAAGATAAATATTGCCAGAGAATATGAAATATGATTAACTGTTAATTTTTTAAAATTTATATCGTAAATAGTTACAGTTATTTCGTGTGAATGTTATTTTATTTATTTATTTAATAATTTTAATAAAGGTTTTTTGATTATAAATATATGTTTATGAATTTTTCTTGCTAAATTAAATAAATTTATGTTTATGGAAAGATGTCTTCAAAACCTTTTAAGCTTTAGAGTTAAGTTAAATTTTCGAGTTACATCTAAGACGTCTCTCTAAAGTTTAAGATAAGTAATTTTAATTTTTTAGAACACTTCATTTATAAAAATAAAAATAGGATTTATATCTATTACAACAGATACTTTAATTTAAAGTAGAATAATTAAAAAAAAAAAAAACATAATGCAAATATTAGATAAAAAATAATTTTAAAACACTTTATATCTATCAATCTCTTTCTCTCTCTCTCTCCATACATACATATATATATATATATATATATATATATAATGTTGAGAGTTGTAAATCATTAAAAAATTTAGCATACAAGAGATACTACAGGGTAGGTGCTCCAGTGATTGGCATGCTCCAGTAATTGACATATATCCCGAAATAATTAGTAAATAAGAAAAGTAATAAAATAATATATTTTACATATAAGAATTTTAACATTTTATGTCAAAAACTGGGGCATAGGGTGCTAATAACTGGTAAAATAAATAACTAGCAGTGTCAAACACTGGAACATAGGATGCCAATTACTGATAAAATGAAAAACTGTCAGTGTCAATTACTGGAACTTTGAGTGGGTGTCAAATAAAAATTCATAAAAAAAAGTTATCATATGTGTATATTTTAACATATATGTGGTTCTGAATGGCTTTCATACCATATGTACTAACTTAAGATATCTAAAAATATTTTTTGATGACTAGAACATTAAAACATCAGAGATTGCTCTAAAAGTGCCAATCACTGGTGCACTTACCCTATATATATATATAGTTAGATGAATAGATTGATGTTTTATAAAGGTATAGTTAAACAAACAGAAATATAGAAAACACATTAAGATAAAAACATCTACTTTCATTATTATAAATGAAACCATGTGTTAAATTATACATTTTTAGATATAAGTCTTATTTAAATTGTCAATTTAATTGTAAATTGTAAATGTTGTTCAAAATTGCCTTAATTAAATGATTTAAATAGATTCTTTGTAATTTATTACATAAAATTCACCCATTTTTTACTTTTTTTTTTATAAATATATAAATGCTTTAAAATCATAAAAATAGTAATAAAACATACTTCCAGCATATCAGACTATTTAAAATATCTTTATATCCCCAAAAAACCTTTACATTCCGACGTTTCGGTTAATATTCAATTTTTAACCATCTTCAGGGAAATGATGTACATAAACTATAAAACAAATTGAGCCGTTCTTGGATATTACAAATACTTGTAAAGGTTTTTTGGAGATATAAAGATATTTTAAATAGTGTGATATGTTGAAAGTATGTTTTATTACTATTTTTATAATTATTGACAGCATATATAAGTGGAATATATTTCTTTATTGCTTTAAAATCATGAAAGTATCTACTGAAACGTCACTGCATGATACGGGAAAATAAACTGATCATGTAAGTGGATGTCTCGTATTTTGAAGGATGGCAGTTCTGAATACTTACAGAAGAAAAAGACAACTAAAATTCTTACAACACGCACTTTTTTTTCTTCTTGTACGTGGTTGTATCAAGACAAAACATTTTGATTTAAACCACAGAAATATGTCAGTGTATCTACATTGTGAATAAACAAGTATATATTTTTCTTTTTACAGTACAGTTTACATAAATAAAGCTGCATTAATTAAATGTTTCATAGTAAAATATTAATATTCTATTAATCAGTTATCCTGTAAAGCGCAAAAAATAACGAGACTGGAAAAATTGAACGAACAAACACACACACACACACACAAAAGGCACAACTAGACTAAATGTATAGATGCCGCTGAGCCCATTTTTGCTATTAAAATGTTCACTGCATGTTAATTATCTAATGGCGTCTGTGTAATCAATAATTAAACATATTTTGTTTAATATTTTTTCTAATAAAATGCTGTTCATGTTGTCAAATAATTATAGTTATACTGTCATTGTATTTTTAGGCGTGATTCACCATTATTGTAGATACCCATGAATAGACTTCAACCCAATTTATAAAAAAATCGCACTGTTCAACGGGGAAAATTATGTGAAACATACAGAAAAGTATTTAAAAAATGTGAAATATATTATTATATATAGATATATATATATTAATTTAGCTACTTAACTATCAGTTCTGATTCTATTACATTCCACAGAATATGTTTATTTTTTTTAAATGAACTTCTATTACATAACAAAGACATATTATAGATATTAAAATATGTAAATAGTCACTAAAGGCCGTAGCGAAATACATTATTTAGAGGGGATTAAGTTGACACCAACATATTAGTTTTAAAGGTCAAAAATAAAAATTTATTTAATTTCAAAGTATTTGTGGGAGGAAGAGCTCCCTGCCTCCCCCCCCCCCCACGGTATCCTTGGCTATGCTTTTGTTTGGCATTAAGCATAGTAGCCATAATTTTAATTTATTCCGGAGCCTTTTTAGCTGTACATTATTTTGCACCACTTTATTTGTAGAATAATATTGTACAATATATAAATACGATAAAATAAGAAAAAGTTATTCTTAAAAAAAAAAAAAAAAAAAAAAAAAAAAACTGTGGTATGAAATAAAGGTGGTGCTAAAACTTCTTCGGAATACATTAAAATGTTGGCAACTCTGGATTAAGGAATCTTCTTTTAGAAAAGTAATGTAATGTAAAACAAACATTACTCTTTAAACTGCAGTATTAATTAATGAGTTTTGTGATTTAGCTTATAGAGTTAAACAATTTTCTCAACAGCCTTTTACATTAAGAACAATTCAAAACGTTTATCGTAACTGCCAGTTATCTATATTTTGGATAACATTTTTTTTCTTTTAAATAGAACATTTTTATAAGGTTTTTCAGAAGTTTTCTATGATTAAATAAGTCCTTTTTTTTTTTTTTTTTAATGCTGGTTTCTAAAATATGGTACACTTGACTCCTATGTGTATTATTTATTATTCAAGGAAAAGTGTAAGAACTGTACCGTTTGTAAAATTTATGTATGGGATCAAAACATTTCTACGCGCAATTATTAAATAATAAATTATTACTATAATATTATAAAAAAAAAAAAAAAAAAAAAAAAGTGCAATCCAAATTTAAGCATATGGATGTAAGAACATACCACTTTTTACGGACGAAAAAAATATTTGTTCAGCAAATAATTGAACATATTTTAATACTAGTAATAATACGGACAAAAAGAAAAAAAAACATAATATAAAAATAGAACATATTTCAAGAATAATTTTTTTTATTAACAATTTTAAACACAAAATAAAAGTTCAATAAGCGTAGTAAAGAAAAAATAAACATTCAACAAATAACCTAATCTGGATCAGATAACAATAAAATCTGTAAAATAAAAACGATTAAAATATATTTCATTTTTTCTTTATATAAATGAAATATAAAGTTATCAATTTTGGCTTTCTAAAATAAATTTTGCGACGGATATACTTTTTATGGAATGGTTTATAATCATAATGAACATTTAAAAATTTAAAAAATTAGTTAAAAAGAAACTTTAATTGTTTTACTACTACTTTAATATAATACCTTACCATTCAAAGTTTTATATATATATATATAAAGCAGCAAAGCAATTTTGTTGTTTGATTTTCTAAAATTATTTTTTTAAATTTTGTGACAGGTGTGACACTTTATAGAATGGTTCATATTCATATCGAGCATTTCATAAAATGTCACAAGGTCACATGATCAAAAAATAAATAAAAAAACAAAAATAAAATAATAATGATAAAATAAAATAAAATAAAATAAAATAAATGAATGAATTGCTTTGCTAATACTTTAATAAAGTACCTTAGCACTCAAAGTTCTATTCATAAGGGAAAAAATAAAACAGCAAAACTGTTCTATTATTTAGTTTTCTAAAATTAATTTTTAATTTTTTTTTTTTTTTGTAATTTTTTGTAGAACACATCTTCGAAAAATTGATACAAAGGTTGCTTTATTTAAAAGGTGGTGATAAAAACAGTAACTGTTGAGAACCCTGATATTCATATTGAGCATTTCATGAAATGTCACATCGGTTACAAAATTTAATAAATTAATTTTTAAAAATAATAATAATTGTTTTGCTACTATTTTAATATAATACCTTAGCATCCAAAGTTCTAGTTAAAAAAAAGAAAAAAGGAAAGAAAATTTTGCTATATAATTTTCTAAAATTATTATAATTTTTTTAATTTTGTGACGATTGTGATACTTCATATAATGATTTACATTCATATGAAGCATTTCATGAAAAGTCACGCCGGTCACAAAGTTTTATAAATTATTTTTAAAAAATTAAATAAATGAATTGTTTTGCTACTGCTTCAATATATAGAATACTGCTTCTATATATAATAGAACTTTAGCATCCAAGGTTTCATTATATATAGAGAGAGTATTCTATTTTTCAAATCTATCTATATATATATTAAAAAAAAAGCTTTTGTGGCAAATTGTTCATGTGTTTATTTTTCGTTCTCATTCTTACTGTTATCATAATATAATACATACACACACACACACACACACACACACATATATATAATATACATACATGCATATATATAGTATATATACACATACATACAATTAAAAAGAAAAAAAAAAAGAAAAAATATTCTGTTATTTAATTTTCTAAAATTGATTTTAAAAATTTTGTGACGGGTGTAACATTTCATGGAATGCTGGATGTATAAGGTTTATTGTAAGAAGTATTTATTCTTCTTATATTCTATTCTGATGTTTATAAGCTCAAGTCATTATAAATATTAATTTTAAAGCTAGAATATTGATTGTTCTGTAAATCTAAAATTCTTTAAAGAACAAAAATTATATTAAATACATTTTTAATATAAATTCGCTATTAATATTCACTACAAATGAATAAAGTATTGCATTCGTGAAAATTTTCGACCTATGGTTTTCGATGGTTTTATACGTTTTCAGATATCCTGTATACAACTGGGCCATTTTTAGAAAATGTCTGTCTGTGTGTCTGTCAGGTGTTACCAAAATTTTGCCAACGCTGTATCTGCCGAACCAATGAACGGAATTTTACCAAACGTAGTATTTAGTTGGACCTTGACTTATATGAATTGATTACATTTGAAGATCAAGTGCTCAACAGGTGGCGCTCTCAACCCCCCCCCTTTTATTATTATTATATATATATATACTTTTTAAAAACACAATATAGGACAAAATTTCGTGTAAATGTTCAAAATGGGAAATGTTTTCACCCAATCAATATGTAATTAAAAATGTATATAATAGTATTACTTAAGCAGGAAAATAGTTGTTTGTAGGTTTATTGCTTATCCTCTCACCAGGGTGTGCGTGCATGTAAAATTTTTGTATGAGTATTTTTCCAAAAAACTCGTAATATCTATAAAACAAATTGTTAAAGGGTTACATAAGTTTTATAATTTCAAAAAATCTATTTTTTTTTTTTTTTCTAATAGTACAATTTATCTAGAATATGTTTCTAAAGTTTCAAGTCAATCTGAATAAAAGCCTAGTAGTGACAGCCTTTGAAAATTTCCCACATTAGGATCGTTTCATCCCTTACTTAAAACTTAATCGCTTTTTTCTGAAAGCACTATTTTTGAATTCGGTTGACACCATTTCTCAAAAACTAATGCACCGATGTTATTGGAATTTCGCACACTTTTTCGAAATAGAGATTTTGAGACTTGTGCTTTAACAAAGGTGTTTCTGTTTTTTCGATTACAATTTATGCTACAAGGCTATACGTGCAGTAAAATGTACCGAAAAATGAACTGTTTTTGAGTATAATTTTGCCAAAAACTCAAATTTCACTTTTTTTTTTTTTTTAAATCCTTTAATCAAGCTCGAGCTGGACCGACTTATCAACTAACAGAAAAAATTAATTTTTTTTAATTTCAGATAAAGCTATCAGAAATAATTGGGGACATCTTTTTCTGAAGGGTTATCGAAAACCACTTCCCATCGGATGATTTTTCAACAATTCTTAATGAAAATTTCCTAAAATATTGTTACGTACACCTTTTATACGTGATTTTCGTCAAAAAAAAAAAAAAAAAAAAAAAAAAAAAGCACATTTTTCAATTATCATCTATTCAATTATCATCTATTCAATTATCAATTATCAATAATCTTTAAAACGTTGGCTTTAATTGTCTGTTTGAATTTTGTTTCTAGAGTAAATAGGACACGAGTTATGACATTTTAAAAAATACACGACAGTACAAAAAAGAAATTCTTTTGAACGAAAACTTACTGCAAAACATGATATCACCTAGTTAAAATTTGGAATAAATCTTTTCAGTGTTATCATCCAGGTTTTGGACTAATTTTATAAAGATATCTTAAAATTTATTCATTTTCTGGGGTTAAGAAGTTAAAAATATGTCTAAACTTCCGAAAAATTTTCAGTACTATTAGTTTGATAGCACATAATCCCTAAACTATCATATAAAAAACTTATAACAGTAGTTCAAATCCTAAAACATACTTTTTTGAGTAAAATGCTTTTTATTTTTATTTATTTATTTATTTTTAAATATTACTTTTTATTATTTTACGTTTTGCGTAACTGTCATTTTTTAGACAAATCATAGGTGTGTTTACTAATTTTTTTATAAAAAATTTTTTTTTCGAGCTTTTTTACATATTATAATACTTGTTAATACGAATGAAGAAAGTCAAAGAATAGAACTTTAAAAAATGTAAGCATTTAAAAAAATAACTTCTACACTGATAAAAAAAAAAAAAAAAATCATTAAAAGTACAGGAAAAATCTGGCAGCTGGGGTGACAGTATATTTCCGTCAAATATACAGGACAAAACTGCACTTTTAGCAAAAAAATCTGTTTGATTTACAGGATTTCTGCGTAAAATATATGTCAGTGATACAATATTGCGGTTTTAAACTGTATATTTGCAACGGAGAAATACTGGCACCCCAGCTGCCAGATTTTTCCTGTACTTTTACGGGTTTATTTTTTGCAGTGTAAAAGAGTACGGATATTTTAAATGTTGCTCTTTTATATGCTCAAAATTTTTAAGAAATAAAAAATATATTTATCACGTTAATATATATATATATATATATAGAAAATATGCTTTTTTCTTAATCTTCGAAATCCATCTAAGTTCTTAAATCACAGATTTGTGTTAATTATATATATATATCGATTTTTTTCATCTTCAACAACAACAGAAAAAAAAATAATAAAAAAGAAATGTTTTCTGTAGTACACGAAATTGTCTTTATTTCGATATTTTCTGCATTTATCATGGAAAATAATTTTAATAAATAATTTGTACTGCTTAAATATCTATATTAAAATAAAGAAAAGCTTAAAAGAAGTATACTTTTAAACATAATAAATAAATCGCCAACCAGATTCTTTTAAAATTATTATTATTATTATTATAATTATTTGCTATTTAATACATCTAAAATATTAAATATGGGGAAATAAATGTTAATTATCAGAAATATAGTTTCATGCTTAAAATTAAAATGTTAAATCTTGCCTGTAACTGGGGTGATCGAATTAATTTTTAAATTATTTATTTTCATAAACTGAGATCTTAATGTCAACTATTATACGACCTTTGTATTGAATGTTTTTTGCAGTGTCATAACGTCATTTATCACTGTTATGCAAAATTTAGAAGATATAAATGTGGTAGAGCGCACGCGATAGAAAAAGGGTTAGAAAGAATTCGGCGAATGCATATCTTCGGCCTGCCTGTTGCAGGATGTTTAATTTTTTTCTAATTGCTGCCTGACAAAATTTTTGACATTGACGTCGAAAATTTTTACACAACGAGGAGGGCAAAGACCTATTAAAGACTTTTGTTGCAGGTCATGTGGGGCGCCAAATGGGGCAAGAATGCTAACATTTGCACCCCGTGCAGACGACTTGAATTATTATTATTATTACATTATTATTAATTTAAAAATATTATTATTATTATTATTATTATTTTTTGTAAATTTTAAAAGAAAAATTCAGTGAATGATCTTACATCATTGCTAACCGTTCTGATATTTTATACCAGTATTTTTTTCATAAAAACTCTTTTATAAACTTTTACAGCAGCTTAAATAAAATGATAATTTCTATAAAAATCTATCGGTCACTCAAAATTGGAACGGTTGGCAGCAATAGAATCACTGCTTAATGGAATAAATCGTCTTTGCGGAATAAAGTATGAAATATAAGCAAGAATTTGAGCCGCAGACAGGACCGATATATATATAATT
Organism: Salticus scenicus; assembly: GCA_963930645.1. Classification (NCBI taxonomy): domain Eukaryota; kingdom Metazoa; phylum Arthropoda; class Arachnida; order Araneae; family Salticidae; genus Salticus; species Salticus scenicus. The sequence continues at coordinate 305,942,147 of OZ005651.1, read as the reverse complement.
TATTATTATTATTATTATTCTGAATAAAATTTAGAATGTATGCATTTTTGTTTTAATCAGGTAATCGTTTAAATATGTCATGCGTGATTTAAAACAATTATGCAGAAATTCTTAATTTATTTAGTGATTCTAAATTTTATAATTAATTAATGCTATAGTTATTATTATTTTTTTAAATATCAAAGTTTAGAAAGAAGAAAAAAAAAATAAAGGTTAAAAATTAAAGAAAGAGAAAAAAAGAAAATCGGACAGACACATAAATCGAAATATATTAAAGTTTTCCAAGCGATCAATATTTGTCATATTACTTCCAAAATAGTCTATATTTGGGGGAAAAAATGAGTTTATGAAAAGTTCGTCATATGTCTCCCTTTTTTCCTTTCTTTCTTTCCATTCTTATTAAGTCTCTCTCTCTCTCTCTTTCCTTCACCACTTATCTTTCTTCCATTCCCGTTCCCTTTTCTTTTCTTCCTTTCTTTTTTTTTCCCTTAATTTTTTTTTTTTTTTTTTTTTTTTTTATAAAATTTTAAACGCGTGAAATAAGGAAGAATGTTTTTTAAAACATATCATTTATATATATAAATTTATAAGCAGAAAATAACAGAATATTGTATTAAAACACTTTAGACTATAATTTGAAACTGCTTTAAATTTAAAATAATATTTTCATGCCGCTCCAAATTAAATAGCATTTTCATACATATATATATATTTCGAATTAACATTATATTTAGCGTAAGAAACGATATTACAACACCAGTGTAAATAATAATAATTCGAACTTTAATGAATGAATCAAAGCATGCGTAATAATAATCACAATTTTAATTTAATGTGAGTTAAATCATAAAGAATAAAAATAAAAGCTCGTAAAAATACGCTAAATACAAGGAAAAATTTACAATAATAAATTCAGATGATATCGAGTATTTTTTCTATTGACATTGAAAATAGTTTAAGTGTGATTTTAAATATGTTTAGAATAATAATTTTTTATAAGGAATAAGTAGAAAAAAATAACACACACACACACACATACACAAAATAAAAATAAAATGAAATAAATAAATAAATAAAATAAAAATAAATAAATAAATAAAATAAAAATAAATAAATAAATAAATAAATAAAATAAAAATAAATAAATAAATAAAATAAAAATAAATAAATAAATAAAAAATAAACGAAAAAATCTGAAGGAAATAAAATGTTCTTATTATATATATATAACTCTAAAATAAGCATAAAATTTAGAAATATGACTTACTAATTTCAAAGATGTACAGAAAACATAAAATCGGAATTGTATTGTACTAAGCGTTCTGATTAATATCAAATGGATTTTCTCCATTTTTTAAAGCCCTTGATGAAACAGAGTTGGCGCAAAATTAAAACTATAATTTTTAATATCATATTCGGTATTATTATATTATATTATTTTACTATTTGTTGCAAGATAAACAAATCTTTTACCCCTGTTTTCGTTTCGATTTCGCTCTTGAAAATATATTTGTTAGCAGAAACTAATACTTTTTTTTTTTTTTTTTTTTTTTTTATAAATTAATAAATAAATTACATGTCAACATATTATAAAAATAAAATAAAGAAATACAGTCATGAAATTATATTTATCGGTAAAAACAGTTATAAGAAAAAGATTATGGGAAAATAAATAAAGAAAGAAAGAAATATAGCTGTCAACATGATGTTATAAAAATAAAAAATATTGACATCACTCATGAAAATATATTTATGTGTAAGAACTATTATGAGAGAGGGGAAAAATAAATAAATAAATAAATAAAAATAAAAACTGTTGATGTCAATCTGATATTATAAAAATAAAAACTTTTGATATCACTCTTGAAAATATATTTGTGCGAAAGAACGATTATGCGAAAAATTAAAAAATAAATAAATATGTGTTAACAATAACTATCAACATGATATTTTGAAAATAAAGAATATTGATTTCATTCCTGAAAATATATTTTAGTAAAAGAAATATTATGAGGGGGCAAAAATACTTATAGATGTCAATATTATATTAAAAAATATATAGATATATATTACCTTTCTTGAGCATTATTCTGGTTGTATTTGGCAGCTAATGAACGCATAAAGTCACTGTAGTTCCGCGTCATCATCTCCATTTGCTTGATAGCCGGATTGGCAGCTGGAAGTCCGGGCGGAGAAAATTGGGGCGCAGATGCGACCCGGAGTGCGGCCAGCCCAAAGCCGGGCACGAGAAGCGACGGGAAGGCACGGGCGGGGCTCGGCGAGTGCGGTGATAGAGACGGCGACGACGAAGATTCCGGTTCGGGGCTTGCCCGTTCCGTTTTCGGCGTGGCACTAGCCAGGGCGTCCGTCGGCATCACTGCAATCCAAACTGAAATCACATCGGAAGGATGAATTAGAGAAAAAAACTATTCCGAGGTCGATCTCAGGGTCAAGGTCCAGTGCACCGGCAGGTAGCGCGCACGAGCTGCGAATGAGATCGGTGGCCGGCCCACATGCCACTTACTTCGGGGTTGCCTAGCTTGGCGCTCGCTCGTGTCGCCAACATGTGCTCGCATTTAGCTTCGATTTCAATCTAATTGCCCGCATTATTTTAATAATTGAGGATGAAGGCTGGACAATTTGTTCGTTTTTATAAATGTATTTTTTTTTTTCTTTTCAGAGGAACTTCCTCCATTTTATTACTAATTCTGTATTTGGCGGAATATGTTTTAAAATTAATAGTATTTTTTCGTGGACGGACCTTCGTGTTCTATGTTTGCTCTAATTTTCGTTTCGGTTTCAGTTTCGCTGCCGTTGTCATAAGATGTTTGATATCAAAGACATTTTTTCATATCCATGTTTTTTTATTTCTTTTTTTTAAATGTTATCCAATGCTAATAATAAAATTATTACTGTTGATTAAAGAAACATTTTCTGAGAAAATCTGTTATTCATTAAATGACTAATTATTTATTTTATTTTTTTCATTTTTCGAGACTTCCATTATAATTCATTTTAGAAAGTTACAGACTAAAATGGATTAATATTCAGTTTTTATTTTATTTTTGTTATTGTTGGAATAAATTAATTATATTAAACTTTTAATAACAGAAAATTTATTATTTCTTCATGTTGTTCTTCCAGAACAACCACGATGACAACGCTTATGTTAGAAAAATAAAAGTAGGGCATACTCATAATATAGAATGGCAGGTGTAGAATAATATTTATTTTTGTATATTATACCCAAACCAAAATATATGTATAATATATGCGCAAGGTATTCCTTCTTATGTTTGTCTCATGGTTAATTCATAGACTATCAATTTCAGATTTATACTTTAAAACGCAAAATATTTTATCTTTCGTCAATCATTATTTCTTATGCATTTTCCTCAGAAAAGTTACCTTTGATGAAAAACACTGTACAAAACTGTAAATTACTATCACAGCTGTAAAATTTAAATTTTTATACGGTTTCTAATAGATTATATGTAGAAAAACAATTTCCGTTCTTTTTCAAATAATAATAACGATAATAATAATAATAAAACAAATAAAAATGTCCCAGACTAAAGCTTATCGTATTATAGCTAATCTGTATTAAAGCATATGCTTTGAGGATCATCTTTTGATTACTTATTGCACTTCAGAAGTGATAAGAGCCGATACTTGAAGTTAGCCTTTTTTTTTTTTTTTTTTTTTTAATTTAACTTGCATAATTAAGTTTAAAAAATGTATTCTTTAGTTCAGCTCTTATTTAACGTTGTAACTGCCTCAAAAGTTAGTAAAACGAAATGTGTTTCAAAATCGTATGATTTTTTATTTTTATTTTTATTTCTTTTATTTATTACCAGTACTGTATATTTTATGCTGCATAGAGTCATATTTATTTCGCAGGAGGATATGTTATATTTTAAACTGTTGAATCAAATTTTAAAAATTTCTTAAAAAAAAAAAAAAAAAAAAAAAGAAAGAAAGAAAGAAAGAAAGAAAGAAAAATGGGGATGGTACAGCATATTTGTAACTTTTACGCTTTTTGTCAGTAAAAATTGTTATTGAAATGTAAAAAAAAAATCTATCATATTTATTCTGTACCCAAAATGCGTAAAAGTTAGGAATTATTTTACAGTTATTTTTAAAACAAGTTCTGAAAAATTCACTGTTTTTTATGTAAGAAAATTGTGAATAAAGTTTTTTTTTTTTTTTTTTTTTTTTTTTTTTTTTTTTTTTTTGAGGGGGGGGGGTACTTTATAGGTTAATTTTGTCATAAAATTGCAAATAAAAGTTAGTATCAAAAGAAAATCTGAATAGTAAGACCCGCAATAGCGGATGCATTAAAAATAAAATAATAAATATTTTTCTAAATAATATTAAGTTTAATACTATAAAGTTTTAAAAACATAGCATGCTTATTAAAATATGAGTTAAAAATATTTTCAATAAAAAACGAAAAACGAACAAAATCATTTGGTTAAAAATAAATTAGAATTTTAAATTGAAATATAATTGAAAATCTTATAAAGAGAGTGACAAGAAATCACCTTATTAAATATCAACGGGGAGCTGCTTTCTTTGACCTAAATACGGAAATGCGACCATAAAAGAAACTTATCTTCGTTTTTCAGTAGTGTTGTAAGTGCAACAGATTTCCTTAGGCAGAAAGCGGGTTTTGTGGAATATTTCTGAAAAAAAAAAAAAAATAAATAAATAAAAATAAAATAAAAAAAATTAAAAAAAAAATTTTCCCCTTCTTTTTTTAATAATAATAAATAAATATGTTATTTTTACTTTAAATGAACTATAGTGAATTTATAAGTTTCATTAAGTAGCATAAAAAGATCGAAGATTAAAACTTTCAATGAAATTTAATAATTGTGTTGATTGTAAAATTTCAAATAGTTAAAAGTTTTATATTTTCAGACACGAAAAATATTGAAAATCAATAAAATTTAAAGAATCCTGTTATGGTAGATTTAATTAGATGGGAATATGGCATTTTTTTTATAGTTAAGAATTTCACTTTTCTGAATTTTGCAATAAATAATTAAATAAATGAAATAAATAAATAAATAATAAGTAATTATCTATTAGACAATATAAAACAGGATGCTAATTAATTGTGTTTGTAAACTATATCACGGACATTATTTTCAATTTAAGTAGTCCTATACTTTTACTGGAACTGTCGTGTTTGTTTTAAACTGATTAATAGTATGGGGTATTTGGCATTATTTGGCTTACTTTTGTCTTTAATATCAAAAGGCATAAATATACCATACATATTAGTAAATTATTGTTGCCAACGTGTTGGGACATCTATATTTAATATCCCTCACTAATTTTTAATTGTAATTATTGTCTAATTATATGTTTGCCTAGTTGACTATCAGATATATCAAACACCATTCTTTAACACTGCTGGTAATTATTAAAAAAAAAAAAAAGTCACCTACAATTTTGCAGCACTGCACAGATCACAGCATTAATATTGTTCGTAGTATTGTAAGTGTATTGAAATAACAAAAATACCTGTTTCCAAAGTTAAGTAATAACCTGCGTTTTCCATAGTTGCCAATTTTTACGCTTTTTGGCTATTGGAAAATATTAACAAATTTTTTTAATACATTTCTGTAAAGGTTTTCACGTATTGAATAAAATAAAAATTCCCATTAAAATTTTCGGGTATCGAAAAAAAAAAAACATACAAAATTGACAACTACGTTTTTCTTTTGTGTATAAATTAAAACAGAAAAACACCATGAATTTAAAATTTAGGTGACATGATGGTTATCGAATAATTAATCGAATTTTATATTATTTTAATAACTGTAAAATTTATAACTGATATTAGCTTAAATTATTTTCAAAATGGCATTTTTTGATAACAAAATTTTTAACGATTTTAGAAAACTAAACTACGTTGTTAAGAATAAATGAAACCTAGGTGCTAATACATAGGCTTTCAAAATCAAATTAAATCTTCTCTTTCTTTCTTTTTTTTTCATCCTTTCCTTCTCTTTCTCGTATGCTAATATATATATATATATATATTAAATGTACTTAAAAACGTGATATTTGCGCGAGGTGTGCGTTATAAAATTATTTTATCGACATTTTTGTTATTCTGGCGATTTTCATAAATTACAAGCAAAAATCGTATTTTATTTATTTCTTTTTTATGTGGAAGCCAAACATAAATGGGTTAAGGAAGAAGACGGCAGCTACAATTTAATGTTTGAATGCATATGTATCTTTGCCTAGCTATAATAAATTCTTTATACCACTGTTCCTTTTTAGTTATATGTGTATACAAAGAAATAGATAGATAGATAGATAGAGAGAGACAGAATAATTTATTTTGGAAGAAAACAAGAAAACAGGTTTTAACTTAATTTTTGGAAACCAGTCTATATAACTGAATACACAAAACACATTCTATGAAAAGTTAAAAAAGGAAAAAAATTTTTAAAACCATTGAAAAGCAGAAATTCTGGATCATATACTCCAGTGCCTTATAATTATTTAAAAAAGGTTTTGAAGATATGGAGTATAATGAAATTAAAAAAGAATATATGATTTAAACCATAAAAGGAAAAAGAAAATAATAAAGTAGAAGAACCAGTAGTATATTAGTCTGGGGGAAGGGATAATATTGTTTTTAAATGAATATTTATTTTATTTTATTGAACTATTAATGAAAAAAGGTATAATGGTATAAAGGAGAGAAGTTTTCAATGAATAGAAATAAAGGCAAGAATCGACCACAAAAAAAAAAAATAAATAAAATAAAAGCACGAATTAACAAATGGGACAGACTAAATGGAATATATTTTTTAATTAACCTACTTTCTATTTTACTCAAAAGTATATCGCATTTATCTTTCTATGATATATTCCAAGGAAATATTTTGAAATTTTTGAATATAGGGGCGGGTGAATACTTGCTAGACAAATTAGAAATATTACAAGGGTAAAAATTAAAAAATAACTTTACTGGTAATTTTCAGATTTCACTGGTCCGTACATATTTTGACTGGTCCATTCTTCCATTCCATTATATTTTTAAAAAATATTTAAAATTTATAAACTGTTTAAAAACATTATTTATTTATAAATTTACAAGTCAAATATGATAAATCTTTGTAAATTAATTAGAAATTGCAAATGAAGTCTTATATAAATAAAAAAATCTGGAGTGACTCCACTCGACTTTCCGAACATTGAGTAACTAACAGTTTTGTAGATAAAATAAAGAAAGAGGAGTTGCTAAACAAACAAAAGAGAGAAAACCATAACAGAGTGTATGAGTATTTTTCTCCATATATCACACGAGGTTTTATTTAACGCTACTGAACTTTGAGCCCTTAGATCATAATGATAAAAAATTTTTCGTTGTGTCCCTGTAAAAATCTATAAATTCTGACAAACTTAAACAAATTTTCACATTTTACCCACAATTTTGTCAAAGTCTCACTTTTTTTTTTTTTTTTTTTTTTTTTTTTTACTTTCCGAACACTATAGTGAGGAAAGTATTGTAATCATGTCAAAAATCCGAATTCGAGATTTTGATGTTTCTATACGTTTCGAGGTCCAACGAGTCCGTTTTCACTATTTTTACGATGATGTATGTATGTGTGTGTGTATATATGTGTGTATGTATGTGTGTATGTATGTGTGTATGTCTGTGAGTGAACACGCTAGCGTCTAAACGCTTTGTTCGAATAAGCTCAAAGTTGGTACGTATATTGTAAGTCACCATAGTACGAACCCTATAGATTTTGGTGAATCTAGCACTTATAGTTTTTTTACAGGGACACAAAGAAAAATTCTTTATCATTATGGCCAAAGGACCAAAATCTTAAAAGTGCGATAGCATCTAAATGCCTTATTCAATTGAGCAAAAACTTTATACACATATTATAGGTCACAGATACTCAATCTGTATAGATTTTGGAGAATCTAGCACTTATAGTTTTTTTACAGGGACACAAAGAAAAATTCTTTGCCAAATTTTTAAAAGTGTGATAGCGTCTAAACGCCTTATTAATCTCAGCAAAGAATTTGTACACATGTTATAGGTCACATTTGAATCAACTGTATAGATTTTGGTGAATCTAGCACTTACAGTTTTTTTACAGGGACACAAAGAAAAATTTTTTATCTTTATGGCCTATGAGACCAGCGATAGCATCTAAACGCCTTATTCAATTGAGCTGAAAATTTGTATGAATATTATAAATCACTGTTGCACTAACTATAAGCATTTTGGTGAATCTAGCATTTATAGATTTTTACAGGGACACAACGAAAAATTCTTTATCATTATGATCTAAGGGCTCAAAGTTCAGTAGCGTTAAATAAAACCTCGTGTGATATATGGAGAAAAATACTCAAACACTCTGTTATGGTTTTCTCATTTTTGTTTGTTTAGCAACTCCTCTTTCTTTATTTTATCTACAAAACTGTTAGTTACTCAATGTTCGGAAAGTCGAGTGGAGTCACTCCAGATTTTTTTTAATTATTGTTACTGAGTGAATTTGTATAGGAAAATATAGAAGAAAGTCTCGTGGTGGCCACAATTCACCAAAATGCTTATAGTTAGTGCAACAGTGATTTATAATATTCATACAAATTTTCAGCTCAATTGAATAAGGCGTTTAGATGCTATTGCACTTTTAAAAATTTGGTCTCATAGGCCATAATGATAAAGAATTTTTCTTTGTGTCCCTGTAAAAAAACTGTAAGTGCTAGATTCACCAAAATCTATACAGTTGGTTCAAATGTGACCTATAACATGTGTACAAATTCTTTGCTCAGATTAATAAGGCGTTTAGACAATATCACACTTTTAAAAATTTGGCAAAGAATTTTTCTTTGTGTCCCTGTAAAAAAACTATAAGTGCTAGATTCTCTAAAATCTATACAGATTGAGTATCTGTGACCTATAATATGTGTGTAAAGTTTTTACTCAATTGAATAAGGCGTTTAGATGCTATCGCACTTTTAAGATTTTGGTCCCTTGGCCATAATGATAAAGAATTTTTCTTTGTGTCCCTGTAAAAAAACTATAAGTGCTAGATTCACCAAAATCTATAGGGTTCGTACTATGGTGACTTACAATATACGTACCAACTTTCAGCTTATTCGAACAAAGCGTTTAGACGCTAGCGTGTTCACTCACAGACATACACACATACATACACACATACATACACACATACATACACACACACATACACACACATACATATATCATCGTAAAAATAGTGAAAACGGACTCGTTGGACCTCGAAACGTATAGAAACATCAAAATCTCGAATTCGGATTTTTGACATGATTACAATACTTTCCTCACTATAGTGTTCGGAAAGTAAAAATTATGCTTTAATAAACGAGCTTAATGTCACATATTTACTATTAAGAATTAAAAGTAAGGAAAAAAAAAGTTACGAAAGTGAAATTAAATGAAAAACAAGAAAGAAAAATCATGCAGTGCTCCTTGATTAGTAACACTTTCCAAATGTACGCAATTGTTGTATCGAATAACTGTTAATATTCTTTGCCTACGTTATCGCACAACAGACAGAAGGACTGAAAAACATACAGATAGACTAATTGATTTTAAAATTACTCCTAGGCATTTTGGAAAGTGTTAAAAAGGCTTAACGCAAAAGAAAATGCAGCCGTTAGATTATAATTACAGCTTTTAAACTCTCTGAATATTTTACTGCAGCCCAGAAAATCTGAAAGTTAATCTTATCATATTATATACAAAATAATAATTTAGAATATTAATAATACCTGTTAATGTTTTTAAGATTTTTGTAGTAGAAAGTTTTTTAAATATAACTTTTAAAAAATTCTGTCCTAAAACGTAATACATTGGCTTTTTTGGGGTTGTTGTTGATGTTATCCCTGTAAACAAACTAGTTGTACAGGACCTATTAATGACATTTTAAATAGGGAAAATTCCATAGGTAACATGACTGTATCATTTTAAAAACATTCTCAAAATATTCACGGATGATAGGAGCCGGAGACAAACAGATAGAAAGGTCGACAATCGGACAGACAGATGCACAAATTGAAATCATATTCCCACTAAAATTACAAGAAAGTGTTAAAACACTCATGTAAACAAAAGTTCAACTCCAGCAAACTTTTATTAACACCTCTTAATGTAACTGATTATTTTTTGTGTGGTCCTGTAAATCTAATGCTAACCATACTATATTACATAGAAGGCACACTCTTTTGTGCATACGAATAATATATTTCAACTGCATTAAGCTTTGTGGAAGATAAAATTATTAAAATTTGGTTTACAAAAATAACTTACATGCAACACAATGCTCTGGAGTACTTTTAAGTGCCCATGTACACAAACCAGTTAGAAATGTACTCTACGTTACGTAGGAAACATCCGATAGGGAATTAAATAACATATTAAAAATTCATTAAAAATTCGATACATTAAAGGTATTAAATATGATTTATAGAAACACCTCTCATACAACACAATGTTTTCGAATACTTTTGGGTGTCCCTGTACACAAACCAGAAAAGGTATCCATTTCAATTTCAATAGAGAACATCCGATAGTGAACTTCAATAAAATATATGGGTTTAAAGAAATTCCATAAATATTTACGGGAATTAGAGCGCAGAAAAACAGACAGAGAGACAGACAGAGAGACAGACAGAAGAACAGTCAGACATACACACAAATTGAAATTATATTCACACTAAAAAAATGATAGAAAGTGTCAAAAACGCTTAATGTAAACAAAAGTACAATTCTAGCAATTTTTTATTAATAGCTCTTAATATAGCTGAATATTTTTGTATCACCCTGCAAATCTAATGGTAACCATTCTATATTCTATGCAAAGCATTTTTTTGTGCATATAAATAACATATTTCAATTTCCTAAAACTTCGTGGAAAGTCAAGGTATTAAAATTTCATTTATAGAAATATGTCACAAAGAACGCAGTGCTTTGGAGTACTTTTGAGTGTCCCTGCACATAAACTAGTGGTGGTATGTAATACATTTTATATAGGAAACATCCAATAGTGAACTTGAATAACATATTTCAATTTCATGAAGATATTGTACAGTAAAGGTATGAAAATATAGTTTATAGAAATACTTCTCATAGAACACAATTCTTTGAAATACTTTCGGGTGTCCCTGTACATAAACTAGTGGTGGTATGTAATATATTTTATATAGGAAACGTCCAATAGTGAACTTGAATAAGATATATCAGTTTCAAAAAATTCCATAAATATTTACGGGAGTTAAAGCGCGGGCAGACAGACAGACGGACAGATACACAAATTGATATCATATTCACACTTAAAAAAATGTTAGAAAGTATTAAAAACGCTTAATGTGAACGAAAGTAGAATTCTAGAAAATTTTTAATAATAGCTCTTAATACAACAGCATATTTTTGTGTCACCCTGTAAATCTAATGCTAATCATGCTATATTCTATGTAAATCATTCTTTTGTACATATAAATAACATATTTCAATTTCCTAAAACTTCGTGAAAAGTAAAGTGATTAAAATTTGATTTATAGAAATATCTCTCATAGAACGCAATGCTTTAGAATACTTTTGAGTGTTCTTGTATATAAAACACAGTTGGTATTTAATCCATTTTATACAGGAAAAATCCAATAGTGAACATGAATAACATATTTCAATTTCATTATGATATGTGTACAGTAAAGGTATGAAAATATGATTTATAGAAATACCTCTCATGGAACACAATGCTTTCGAATACTTTTGGGTGTCCCTGTACACAAACCAGAAAAGGTATCCATTCCATTTTCAATAGGGAACATCCAATAGTGAACTTCAATAAAAAAAAAAGGTTTAAAGAAATTCCATAAATATTTACGGGAATTAGAGCGCAGAAAAACAGACAGAGAGACAGACAGACGGACAGAAGAACAGTCAGACATACACACAAATTGAAATTGTATTCACACTAAAAAAATGATAGAAAGTGTCAAAAACGCTTAATGTAAACGAAAGTACAATTCTAGCAATTTTTTATTAATAGCTCTTAATATAACTGAATATTTTTGTGTCACCCTGTAAATCTAATGGTAACCATGCTATATTCTCTGCAAAGCATTCTTTTGTACATATAAATAACATATTTCAATTTCCTAAAACTTCGTGAAAAATAAAGTTATTAAAATTTGATTTATAGAAATATGTCACAAAGAACGCAGTGCTTTGGAGTACTTTTGAGTGTCCCTGTACATAAACGAGCGGTGGTATGTAATATATTTTATATAAGAAACATCCAATGGTGAACTTGAATAACATATTTTAATTTCATGAAGATATTGTAGAGTAAAGATATGAAAATATGGTTTATAGGAATACCTCTCATAGAACACAATTCTTTGAAATACTTTCGGTTGTCCCTGTACACAAAATAGTAGAGGTATAAAGTCCATTTTCAATAGGAAACATCCGATAGTGAACTTGAATAACAGATATCAGTTTCAAAAAATTCCATAAATATTTACGGGAGTTAGTGCGCGGGCAGACAGACGGACAGATACACAAATTGATGTCATATTCACACTTTAAAAAGTGTTAGGAAGTGTTAAAAACGCTTAATGTAAACGAAAGTAGAATTCTAGCAAATTTTTAGTAATAGCTCTTAATATAACAGAATATTTTTGTGTCACCCTGTAAATCAAATGCTAATCATGCTATATTCTATGTAAATAAGCATTCTTTTTCGCATATAAATAACATATTTCACTTTCCTAAAACTTCGTGGAAAGTAAAGTTATTAAAATTTGATTTATAGAAATATCTCTCATTGAACGCAATGCTTTAGAATACTTTTGAGTGTCCTTGTATATAAAACAGAGTTGGTATTTAATCCATTTTATACAAGAGAAGTCCAATAGTGAACTTGAATAACATATTTCAATTTCATTAAGATATGTGTGCAGTAAATACTTTCGGGTGCCCCTGTACACAAACCAGTAGAGGTATAAACTCCATTTTCAACAGGGAACATCCGATAGTGAACTAGAATAACATATTTCAATTTCATTAATATATGTGTACAGTAATAGTATGAAAATACGATTTATAGAAATACCTCTCATAGAACACAATGATTTGAACTACTTTCGGGTGTCCCTGTATACAAACCAGTAAAGTATAAACTCCATTTTCAAAAGGGAATATCCGATAGTGAACTTGATTAACATATATCAGTTTCAAGAAATTCCATACATATTTATGGGAGTTAGAGCGCGGAGAGACAGACAGACGGACAGACAGACAGACAAACCCAAGTCATAAACACTTTTCAACCTTGTTGGAAAGTGTTAAAAATGTGGCATACTACATTAGATAGAGCTTACTGCAATCAGAATACAAAAATGTATAATATCTTATGAAATATGAGCATTTTTATTAAATAATTTTTTAACTACGCATGAGCTAACTTTAAAAAAAAATTCATTTGCATAATGTAATAGCCAAAGCTATTGAGCAACCAATGTGAGCCCCCCCCCCTCCCCCCCCCCAAAAAAAAAAAAATCAGGTAAATTCAAAAAGTTATAAAAGATGGAATGAACAGAATTTCAGTTCTGTCAAAATAAAAGCTAAACTATAAGTTTTTTTTTTACACTTGCATTTTGATCGAATCAATGCCTAATGGTAATAGAGTGTTCGCTTATCTATAATAATAAATGGAAAGGTTTGTCTGTCTGTCTGTCTGTCTGTCTGTCTGTCTGTCTGTCTGTTCCTTTATACGTTCAGCCCCTATTGAACGCAGAAGTACAAGAATTGACATACGGATGCTCTGGAGCCTTTCCGATGTTTTCCTCGAAACAGAATTTAAAAATCTTAATTAGTTTCGGAGATATTAATTAAAATGCTGACCCATATCGATCACGAAAATGACCAAAAATCCTTATTGCTTAAAAAGAGGCATTCTATCAGCATTCAGCAGACGATTTTAACCGCTGTCTCTAACGGAAAAAAAAACATGTGCAAGTCATTAATGTCACATGATCTTTAACTGGGGTTAAAAATTGCAAATTTCAAAGTGCTTCAAATTTTCTTTTTCGTACACAACACTTAATATACAACCTATTCAGCACAAAACCAACCTGCAGTTAAAATTTCATCAAATTTCATTAATAAACAAAGCAGTTACATTTTAATTGCTAATTAAATTTTATTCTAACACGTAATCTATCTTTCAATAGACGATAGGAGTTCCCATAGCAACAAAATACATTTGAAGGAACTAAAAAATACTTTTACTTTTTCTTTTTACTTCCATTACCTGACTACCGTGGTATATATATAGGTTTTGGCGAAATAAAAAATATTTATTTTTCTTTTTACTTCCAATAATAAAACTACCGTAGATAATGGAATTAGAGATTTCACGTGATTTACATGTTTTAGAATGTCCTGATTAGGTTTTCTTTTGTATCACAGCTACTAATTAAAATAATTTCATAAGTAACACATTATTTGAAAGCTTTGTTGATTTGGAATTGAACAGTAGATTACAGAAATTTCTACCGCCAGATATTTTAAAATTTCGATATTTCAAATTCCAATTAAATTATTTTTGATACATCATTCGAAAGATATTTTTAAGTTCTTTTAAATTATCGAAAGTTTTCACCAGATTTGCACGTTTTGAGGTCTCCTGAATTAGTTTTCTTTTGTATCTCAACTACTAATTAAAATAATTTCATGAGTAATGCATCATTAGAAAGCTTTTTTAGATTTGGAATCGAACAGTGGAATACAGAAATTTGTACCGCCAGATGGCGCTGTAATATATTAAAATTTCAAAATTTCAATTTCTAATTATGATTAAATTATTTTTAATACATCATTCAAAAGATATTTTAAAGTTCTTTTAAATTATCGAAAGTTTTCACCAGATTTACACGTTTTGAGGTGTCCTGAATCAGTTTTCTTTTATATCTCAGTTATTAATTAAAAAAATTTCATAAAAAATACATCATTTGAAAGCTTTGTTGACTTGATACACATTTTAAAGTACTTTTACATTATCGAAAATGGAATTCGAGATTTCACCCGATTTACACGTTTTGAGGTGTCCTGATTAGGTTTTCTTTTGTATCTCAGCTACTAATTAAAATAATTTTATAAGAAATACATCATTAGAAAGCTTTTTTGATTTGGAATCGAACAGTGGATTACAGAAATTTCTACCGCCAGATAGCGCTGTAATATTTTCAAATTTCAATATTTCAATTTCTAATTATGATTAAATTATTTTTAATGCATCATTCGAAAGATATTTTAAAGTTCTTTTATATTATCGACAGTTTTCACCAGATTTACACGTTTTGAGGTATCCTGAATTAGTTTTCTTTTGTATCTCAGCTACTAATTAAAATAATTTCATAAGTAATACATCATTAGAAAGCTTTTTTGATTTGGAATAGAACAGTGGAATACAGAAATTTGTACCGCCAGATGACGCTGTAATATTTTAAAATTTCTATATTTCAATTTCTAATTATGATTAAATTATTTGTAATACATCATTCGAAAGATATTTTAAAGTTCTTTTAAATTATCGAAAGTTTTCACCAGATTTACACGTTTTGAGGTCTCCTGAATTTGTTTCCTTTTGTATCTCAGCTACTAATTAAAATAATTTCATAAGTAATACATCATTAGAAAGCTTTTTTGATTTGGAATCGAACAGTGGAATACAGAAATTTGTACCGCTAGATGGCGCTGTAATATTTTAAAATTTCAATATTTCTAATTATGATTAAATTATTTGTAATACATCATTCGAAAGATATTTTAAAGTTCTTTTAAATTATCGAAAGTTTTCACCAGATTTACACGTTTTGAGGTGTCCTGAATCAGTTTTTTTTTTTTTTTGTATCTCAGTTATTAATTAAAAAAAGTTCATAAGTAATACATCATTTGAAAGCTTATTTTAGTTGATGCACATTTTAAAGTACTTTTACATTATCGAAAAATGGAATTCGAGATTTCACCCGATTTACACGTTTTGAGGTGTCCTGATTAGGTTATCTTTTGTATCTCATCTACTAATTAAAATAATTTCATGAGTAATACATCATTTGAAAGCTTTGTTAATCTGGAATGGAACAATAGATTACAGAAATTTCTACCGCCAGATACGGCTGTAATATTTTTAAATTTCAATATTTCATATTCTAATTATGATTAAATTATTTCTAATACATCATTCGAAAGATATTTTAAAGTTCTTTTACATTATCGAAAGTGGAATTCGAGATTTCACCTGATTTACAATTTAAAGTGTCCTGATCAGGTTTTCTTTTGCATCTCAGCTAATTGAGTAAGAATAAGTAACTGGAATGGAACAATAGATTACAGAAATTTCTACCGCCAGATGGCGCTGTAATATTGATCTAATATTCTAATTATGATTAAATTATTTCTAATACATCATTCGAAAGATATTTTAAAGTTTTTTTACATTATCGAAAGTGGAATTCGAGATTTCACCTGATTTACAATTTAAAGTGTCCTGATCAGGTTTTCTTTTGGATCTCAGTTAATTGAGTAAGAATAAGTAACTGGAATGGAACAATAGACTACAGAAATTTCTACCGCCAGATGGCGCTGTAATATTAACCTAATATTCTAATTATGATTAAATTATTTCTAATACATCATTCGAAAGATATTTTAAAGTTTTTTTACATTATCGAAAGTGAGATTTCACCTGATTTACAATTTAAAGTGTCCTGATCAGGTTTTCTTTTTCATCTCAGTTAATTGAGTAAGAATAAGTAACTGGAATGGAACAATAGATTACAGAAATTTCTACCGCCAGATGGCGCTGTAATATTTTTAAATTTCAATATTTCATATTCTAATTATGATTAAATTATTTTTAATACATCATTCGAAAGATATTTTAAAGTTCTTTTACATTATCGAAAGTGGAATTCGAGATTTCACCTGATTTACAATTTAAAGTGTCCTGATCAGGTTTTCTTTTGCATATCAGCTAATTGAGTAAGACCGTTCAAAACTGGTATATGCAAGTTAATTAGGAGGGGCTGGAACGGTGGGGAAGGAATAGGCGCGCAGCGCGCATGTGTTTGGGACCCGGTGCGAGTTTTTACCCGATGATAAAAGATTTTTATTTTATTTTATTTTCTTAATAATAAAAGTTTGAGTTGAGAAGGAATATGCGTGTACAGCGCACGTATATCCTCAAGCGTGCGCGCGCAGCGCGCATGGGTCTGCGCTGCCGAAGGCAGTGTCGTCCCGGTGTGTGTTTTTACCCGATGCTAAATGATATATTTTTTAATTCCTTTTCTTGAGAATGAAAGTTTATGAGTAATAACATTGAATTTTGAGAAGTCATAAGGATAGTGAAGGAATACGTGCGAGCAGCGCACGGGTCTACGCTGCCGAAGGCAGTGGGGACCCGGTGCGACATTTTTCCCGATCAGAATTTTTTTTTCTCTTTTTTTATCACATGATACAAATTAATGCAATTTTGAGAATTCTTTAATTATTGTGATTCATTTAAAAATAGTGACCAGCGAAGCGGGCGTAGCCTGCTAGTTGTAAATAAATATTGATAAAACCTCCTATCATCTTCCTGTTTCATCTTCCTACTGAAATTCTGATCAATATATCTCTCATACTTATTGCATTTACACAATATTTGTTTGGGGTTTTCATATAAGTTGCTCAATACTTTTGGCTATTAAATTATGGAAATGGATTTTTTTTTTCCTTTAAGCTAGCGCATGCGTGGTTAAAAATTATTTAGTAAAAATGCTCATATTTCATAAGGTATTTAATATTTTTGCATTCTGATTGAAGTATGCTGTATATAATGTAGTATGCCAAATTTTCTAAAAATGGTTTTGTACTGCGTCTAATACCCTACGAGTTATAATTAAAAAAGTGAAAATTTTTGTTTGCAATTTTTAAAAATATCGTTATATCTCCATGGATATAAGTGGTAGCCTCATAAAAATTTATACAGATAATGAGAAAAATCATCATTCACATGCTACACCCAAAACGCATTTAAAGCATTACTTGTTACAGGGTGATCCAAAACATTTTTATTTTTGTTTAAATTTTTACTGGTCCCCTTTTTCTCTTAAGGACACAACTTTTGCTGAAATATATGAGGAATGACATGTTCTTTACACTACCAAAGTTTCAAGATGTGTGATTCTTAAAGAACTTTCCTAGATATTTCACAAAATGTCTAGATTCGAAATTGTTCAAATACTTATTGATAGATAGTGTACTGTATATATGATGTTTAAACTACAAATATTAATGTCGATTTTTTTTTTTTTTTGTTTTGTTTTAGGAAGCTACATATAGAAAAAATCCACATCCGCCCTCGTGATTTTGAATGCGAGTGATACTTTAGTGAAAGAATCATAGTTTGGATCTTTAGCCTATATTTAAATGACACATTTCATAAAGTTTTCTTTTTTATTAACGCATGAAATTTCCATCCACACACACATTAATTTAATTACCATAACATAGAATATCATTTCTTATTTTTTCTAAAAAAAATAAAAGAATTTCTCGGACATCATCTCAATATCATTTTCAAATTAAGGCTGAGGTTAAATATAGGGGCAGTACTTCCTACCCTTTATTTTAGGGCGCTGTCAGGCATGAAAAATGTCCGCCTTTTTTGCCACCACTATTTTTATACAATAATATCTATCCTGTTTAATAATACTACAATACTTTAAACATACGTATAATAATGGTATCAAAAAGGCAGAAATTTTTCATCCCTGAAAGTGTCTTGGAAAAAAGGGCCAGAAGTATGAACCCTGTAAATGAAAACTTTCTATTTTCTGAACTATTATTTATCGTAGCGTCACTCCCTTTTCTACTCCATTCTCTCTCTCTCTCTCTCTCTCTCTCTCTCTCTTTTGTTTTGTAGATACTAAGATAATTAGGAAAAGAAGAATTTTGAATTTTCCATCAACAAAAAGTATTTTCAGAAAAAGTAGTTATAGTTTGTATCTTTAGCCTATATTTAAATGACACATTTCATAAAGTTTTGTTTTTATTAACACATGAAATTTCCATGCACATTAATTTAATTACTTTAACATAGAATATCATTCCTTATTTTTCTAAAAAAAATAAAGAATTTCTCGAACATCATATCAATACCATTTAAACTGATTTCCCACACGAGACTATTAGGGAAACATTAACATCTTCGAGCAATCTAATCGAATTAAAGATGCACCCCATTTAGCAAAAAAACAAAAATTCTACAAGGTTTCAACCCTTTCAATGGTAATAAAAGATAATTGTGCACACTTCCGCCTAAAAATGGCTTTGTAAATGTAACAGAAATTTTCCCGCTAAGCAGGGCGGAGTGCTTTTACCATTTTTCCCTTTCCGGAAAATCATAGAAGAAAGAAAAATCAAAATACTAAAATATATTATAGTGTTCATTATATCGAATGTTAAAACTTGCAATATTTGTATGTAAAAAATAAATAAATAAAAACAAATAAATAAATTTAAAATAAATTAAAATAAATAAATAAATAAATAAAAAATAAAAAGGAGAAGAAAAAGATTTGTACGGGTAAAAACAATTTTGAATTTTGTCAGCAACTACTCCAGGTTATGACACTCACGCTAACTTGCTCAACCCAATTAAAATCGTTTTCAAAGGAGAATTATCAAAGAATGTAATGATCTAGTTATATTTTATTCAGAAATTATTTAATTTATTTGGAATTTCTGATGTATATAATAAAACAGCTTATTCTTCCCAATATAACCAGGTCAGGCCAGGTTTTAAATTAATACAAAGGATTCAGGTCAATCTATCCTTTTAGGATGCTATCTTTAAAATACAAATTACTTTCCCTGTTTTTTAATAATTTTGTTTGTCATTCAGATCTAACGAATTTATTTTTTAAATATTCGATGTCATTATCGTTAAAAAAAAAAAAAAAAAAAAAAAGAGGATTACGACAGGATAAACGACATGAAAATTGATTTTTTGTAATGTGCAACGTGCATTGCAATTTAAATTAAAAAGGAAATTTGAAAAGGTTAATACCATACCAGGAAGTTCAGTTTCACTAAATACGTCTACTAAAAAAAAAGAAACAATTATATGAGTCGCAACGATATAATAAAATATGTGACCTTAATTCAAAGGCAATTTTAGCTCAAGTACAATTAAGTAACAATTTTAGTGAGAGACCAAACCAGGTGTATTAAATTGCGTCAAAATAGTTTATACAGAACCTTAATCAGTCACTATTTTGAACACCACTTTTTGTAGAAAACAATATTCGTATCATTATTTCGTAGACATGTAGTTATGAAGATAACTAAAAAAAAGTGGTACTCTTAATAGTGAATGCTGAGAGCCCTGGTTAATGTAATTATATTTAAATACAATCTTATTTTTTTCAACTAAATAACATTCTAATAAGATAAGATGCTATTAGAAGAAAGAACGATTTTTTTTTCTGAATGAAAAGCTTAGAAATACAGTTGTGCTGTTGTTACACTATAATTAAACCCAAAAGTATAGACGAATAATAATCTATGTATGCTCGTATATGACAGAAGTATTGACCTAGTAATCTATGCCTGTGAATAAAAAGACCTTTAAAAACCAAAACATGATTTATCAGTTAAGGCCGCAAAAAACTTAAATTATCTGATATCTGCTTTCTGGTTTTATACACTATAAAACATTTTACTAATATTTTTCTTAATTATAGCAAATATTCCTTATTTTTGTCAGTTCTGAACAGATTCTTGGGAATAACAATCTTTCTCTCCATGAAACGTTCTTGATTTTAGGAGTTTTTTTTTTTTTTTTTTTTTTTTTAGTATTTTTACTGATTACTTAATGTTTACTGATATATTCTAGAAATATTGCTGGTAAAAGTTGGGTAGCTTATTGCACAACCATTCGCAGGAACATTACTGATTTTTATTTTATTCGTTTTTATTTATTTATTTTTAATAATATCAGGATGTGCACAGTTGCCAAATTGTAGGGAATTTTTCATTTAATATCCACCACTAATTTATTATTTTAACGTTCGTTTAATTGTTTGTCTATCTAATCGATCGTCATATATATCAAATATCGCTCTTCAATTCAGTGGTAACTATTAAATAAAAAGGTTTCTACAAGAGAGAGAGAGAGGGGGGGGGGGGGGAGGGAGGGAGTTGGCAACATTGGTGCATGTGTACGTCAGGTATTTCAAATGGAGGAGTGAATGGCGTACGGAAGTATGATGTGCTGATTAAAGGGTTAAAGGTAGATGATGGACATTTATTTACATTTAAGGGCCAGTCGCACAGACAGTGTAACGGTTAGAGTCCCTGACTCCTACTCGGTTGGACCTGTGTTCGAATCCCGTACAGGGCATGGATGTGCTGTTCCTGTTAGGGGTAGTGATGATGCCCATTAAATGTTCCTTGAATTCGGTGATCCCCCGGTCAATGCTTAGTCGCGAGTGCCGCGAAAAACATTTAAGGGTCAATACATCGGCAAAATTGAAACGAAATAAATTAAGTCAGATATTTTAAGAATTGATTGCAGTAGTGAACAACGATGACTGGTATTAAATAATGATGAATACCAGTAACCAATAATTCTTTAAGTAAACACCAAAATTTGCCAAAACATGCAATAATTAATTTGGATGGAGCTTAATTGTTTCATAAAATTGATTTTATAAAAAAATTAAAATACAGGAATAAAAAAAGTATATTATTTTAAAACAAAATGTTACTTCTAGGTTTCATAAAAGAAAAAAAAAAAATAATATACACGTATAAAGCCGTAGCTTTATTACCAGGTAAAAAGAGAGAGAGAGAGAGAGGAAAGTCAATTCTGCAATTCATGAAAAATAATGAAAAACTAAAGTTATAGGTTATGATCCGAGATCGAAACTTTCGAAAGGAAAAGTACTTAAAACACGGAAACATATAGAAAGTGATAAAAAATAAATGAACAATAAAAATTTTTTTTTCGTTTAATTACATTAAAATAAATAAATAAATAAATAAATAAATAAATAACGGATGAAGAGAAGTTCATTGTACAGAGAGAACAGATTTTGTTTTGATAAATAATAACTTTTGATATAAAAAGTATTTTTTTTTAAAGGAAACAAATAAAGAGTAGATATTTAACAAGTATGACTCAATTTTTCTAGGAAGAAAATTAAAATTTGGAAAAAAAAAGAAAAAAAAAAAGATTTTAGAATATTTGTGCATTTTAAAGTGTGACAGAGATTTTTTTTGTAATTAATTAATTAGAATAGCTAAGGCATTAAAATCTAATGCATGCTGTGTTAATTGAATGCATGGGAATATTTTACAGATGTATTGAATAATGTAAACTTATATCTTTTTTTTTTTAAATGTAATTTTGAAAGGTTGTAATTGCTTTTTAATATAAAGAGTGTACTTTATCTGATTGAATTCCAGAAAAATACGTGTTTGAAATGTTACATAGAGTGTAATTTAAGTATTAAAAGATATAATTATTTGCATAAAATAAAATGCTAAAGCACCTTTTTTTTTTAAAATGTTACTTGAATTAGAAAATTAATTGAAATAAAGGTGAAAAATAAAATCTAATAAATATCAATATTAATGAAAAAATAGTATAATCATAAAAAAAAGTAAAAATATAATATATAAAAAGTACACAACAACAAAATTACAATTTAATAAATGATTTCAGGATTGTTATTGAATTTTGGATTTATTAAAATTATGTTTTATGAAATAAAAGATTTCAGTGATAACTTTAACCAGTTAAATAAAGTATAATAAAAGGAACACAGGAAAGTAGTAAATAAAGAATAAAAGCTTCGTAAGTTAACACCATAAACAATAATAGAAAAAAATCATGTAACAAATTTCTGGGTTGAAATCAGAACCTTTCATTAGGGAAAATAAGTTAACACGAGTGCAATATGAAAACTGCAACGCACAACTACTATAGAGTTTAACTATGTTTCATACTAATTAGTGTATGAAAATAGTAGTATTTGACTGTAGTCTTCATTAAGCTAAAAATTTAGATGTTCTGAGATCTTTGATTGAAAAGAACAACCGTATTTTCAAATAAAAGAAATCCTTCTGTAAAGTTATTTCGAGCGCAGCCCATACAGCGTGGTTCTAAGATTCTAAGATTCTAAGACGGAAGGTGGTCGCTCACCACTATGCAGCGGTTTTGAGCGATTAGCGTCCCTGACTCATACCCAGTGGGGCCCAAGTTTGAATCCCGGAGAAGGCATGCTGTCTCTGTTAGTGGTAGCAATGGTCGCCCATTGGGTGCTCCTTCACAAATGGCCCTTTTTTCGGCGATCCCCAGGCCAATACTTAGTCGCAAAGGCCGTGCCCTTAGGCAGAAAAAAAAGTTATTCTGAGCTAAAATATCCCTATGTCGCATTTGCAGAACTTTCAAAAATCCCCGTACAACATTCTTTATCTGGTTGTGGCAAATAAAAACTTCCGAATCGAAAATCATGGTCTTTATTTAAAATAACAGCAATATTGCATTATCTTTGCTAGTCATTTTTCTAATTACCTTTGGGGCTGTGGTAGAATGGTTGGTAGAGCGTCAAACTCTTATAATCTAAAGATTGCGTGTTTGATACTAGAGCTGGCCAGAAACCAACGTGTTCATTAATGGCGGCTGGTGTATGGAAAGCCCGAGTTACATGTGATTTTCTGTATCACATATTTCATTTATTTTTATATATTAAACTACAAGAATGCATATTTGATTTTCCATATCACATGTTCATTATATATAATGTTAAAACTTGCATTATTTGCATAATAAAACAGAAGAAGAAAAAGATTTGTAGTAGCTGCAATGTCCTTTACACTCCTTAAAATTATGTATTTGAGGGTTACCGAAGCGGGAAGCAATCCCTTCCATAAAGAATCAAAATTGTGATGACATAATCACGGTCCGCCTGTTTTGATGAATCCCAGATTGTTGTCAATTACTCATTGCGTAGCTCTAATGTTGAATAAAGTCCACTCAAACTCAACCTCCAATTGTTATTATTATTATTATTATTATTTTAATCTTTTAACGATTATAGATGCTTAGATTTTAATAGTTTACGTTGTTGAAAGAATATCTATTTCGTTTGATTTCAGTTGTAAGGTTCTTGATAGAACTTCCTTCGTTTGTTTATTGAACTTCCCTCGTTTGTTTACTGAGCTTCCCTTGTTTGTCCCTTGAACTTCCCTTGCTTATCAGGGATGTCATAATATTTGCAAGTAATTCTATTATGGAGAATATGAGTTTTGTGGTAACTGTTTATGGTTATATATTATGCTATGTATTAATAACAATCAGTTTTCAAAGTACTATCCATTCTTTAAAGAAATTGTAGACATTGTAATTTTCGTTCTTAAATTACAGTTTTAGAATCGTGAATTTTTTCATAAATATGCATTAAAATATATCGAAATTTCACTAAAAGTAGTTAAATAAAAAAATAAAAAATGAAATTCGAAATTTAAAACTTTTTATAACTTTTTAAAATGCCCCTGCTAATTTATTTTTAGGAAAACACATCTCAAATAGAGACATTTAATATACACGTGTGTCATTGTGAAAAAAAGAAAAAAAAAAAAAAAAAAAAAACTAATTCGTTAAAAAATAACACTTTAAAACACGTAAAAAATTTCTTAAAAAAAAAAAAAAAAAAAAAAAAAAAAAGGCATATTTAATTAAAATCATTTTAAAATTACGTAAATCATTTATTCAAAGCTTTTCGCCCTGCTTGTCAGGGCACAATCAGGAACAAATTCAAGACATAGTTCAGGGATGGAACACGGGCGCAGAATTCATACCGGAATCCGTTTAAGAAATCTCTCTACTTATAATATCGTTGATTTAAGTAGTAGAAAATTTTCTTACATCGATAGTGGTATGAATTCTGCGCCCGTGTTCCATCCCTGCATAGTTTGACAACAAGTGCAGCAACACGTTCATTATATATCACAAGAAAAACACACGACATTTTTAAAAAAATTTTTACGTGTTTTAAAGTGTTATTTTTTAACAAATTTAATTTTGATTTTTGCCTCAATTTCATTTTATTATAGTTTAAAACAGTGTATTCTAATTTTATGCATAACAACATATTTGGAATATTGGGAATTACTTTGTGGTTTCCAGGATAAAATATTTTAAAGTATATTTATATTTAAATGCTAAATTTTACATTAAATTACAGCATTTCAGCATGAAAACTATTTAAAAACATTGGTTGAATAACAATTATAACGGATAAAATAATTCCTGAGAACATGTGATTTTTTTTTTTTTTTTTGCACGAAGAGTTATTTTGATTGCATTATTAGAAACTCGCTTCAGAATATATATTTTGATTTGGGATGACTAGAATGATATAAGTCATGTAGCATTTCTTAAAAGTCAATTACGTGAGATATTTGCTTAGAATGAGATTTTATTTTCCTTTCATATTTTTTTATTTTATTGATTGAGAGAGAAAAGGTTAAATGGCAAATACACGTGTAAATTAATTGATAAAACGTTAAAGAGATTTATATTAGAACTAAATAGAAAGTTAAAAAAAATATATGTAAAGTTTCTCGTAACTAAGCAACATTGTTCTGTCATTCATTTACTTAATTAAAATAAATCACCAATTCTCTAGAATGATAACGCTGGAATTTTAACACACATACAGTCGGTAACAAAAGTCTCCGAACACTAGCAAAAATTTCTATGTAAAAAAAAGTACACTTAATACAATTTTGTTAAATAAATCCTTGTCGAATCCTATTCTTAGTCAGTCTAAAAACAGGATTCGACAAGGATTTATTTAACAAAACTGTATTAAGTATACTTTTTTTAAATAGGAATTTTTGCTAATGTTCGGAAACTTTTGTTACCGACTGTACATATTTAACGTCGAACGAACACAAATTTACATAAATGCTACTTACAGGATTAACGTTAAGTTCTAAATTATTTAATTACATCTTTTTTTTTTTTTTTTTCCAGAAAAAAGAACCTCTGTGTTAAATCTGGATCAAAAAGAAAATTGTCAGCGAGATCGTCTTCTCTCTAATCCTTCTTCCAAGCCCGTCTACCTTACTACTACTGACGAACTGATGTTTTACTTTTCAGAACATCGGAACTTCTACCACTCAGTAGTCGTTGCCACTTGGCGTTGTACAAGAGTTGAAGTTGTGATACAGTGGGTAACAAAAGTGTCCGAACACTAGCAAAAATTCCTATGTAAAAAAGGTACACTTAATACTGTTTTGTTAAATAAATCCTTGTCGAATCCTGTTCTTAGTCAGTCTAAAAACAGGATTCGACAAGGATTTATTTAGAAAAACTGTATTAAGTGTATTTTTTTTACGTAGGAATTTTTGCTTGTGTTCGGACACTTTTGTTACCGACTGTACTTTTACGTCACACCTTACACATATGTGATTACAATACCACACTTACACTTTCAGTGAATATGTTTGAAATATTTTATTATTTTAAGAGAGTGATTTCCAAAAAAGATTAATAACATCCACCTTTCCTTTACCTTTAAAGAATAGGTAACTACGCTAACCGGTACAAAGTTTTTTAAAGGTTACACCCGAGGAGGGCTTAAAAACGAATTTGTTGACCCAACAAACTAAGAAGAAATGATTAATAGGCTTTAGAAAAGAATTTTATTTGAACAAAATTTTAGCCACAACATTAATTCCAAAGGTGGCATGGTTCCATTTTTGTTACATTGGAAGACAGTAACTTAGGCTAGCTATGAGAGAATATTTATCCCCTCAAGCAAACATAAAACTATTCTATGGCAAATAAATAAATAAATAAATAAAAATAAAAATGTAGAATTTATTTATTTATTTATTACAGAAAGACAGAGGTCATTTAAATTTTAAACCTCGCCGAAAAGCAAATTTTATATCAAAGATAATAGTTCAAGATTAGATAATTGAGTATAGTAATTTGACAAAATGCATAATAAACTAATCTGACATCAATACGTAATCTAAAATGAAAAGATTTTTACATGAAAAATATATTGAAAAAACTAATGACTAAAAAGTCATGGTGGGAAAAGAATATATTTTTAACCTATACAATTTGCTATTTTAAATTTTCTTTTACTTGTGCAAAAGAAAAATTCACACATTTTAGTTTTCAACATTGTTTTTATATCTAAAACAAGTAAAATAAATTTAATAGAGATTAATTATTTATTATCAGTAATTTATGATACACTGGTATTTTCATAGTCATGGATAGTGAAAATGTTCATAAATATTGTAATAAAATCTAGTAAATATAACGAGAATTCTATTTCTTACCAAATCGTGGGATAATATCGAAAAAATGAATTTAAAATCATAATAAAAGGACATGTTTTTGTTTAAAAAATTTTAGTGACGTGTTAAAAATAAAATAGAAGTTCAAATTAAATTTTTCCTATTCAAAATCTGTAAAAATGCTCATATTTTGCAAGATATTTAGCATTTTAGCATTCTGTTTGCAGTATGGTGTGTCTAATATAGATGCTAAATTTCCTAAAAATATCTTTTCACTGGGTCTAATATCCTACGTGTTATAATTAAAAAAACGGATTTTTTTTTGCAGTTAATAATAATAATAATAATAAATAAAGCCCGTCATGTCTCTATGAATATATGTGGTAGCCTCATAAAATTTATATAATGAGAAATATTCTCATAATCACATGTTACAG
Organism: Salticus scenicus; assembly: GCA_963930645.1. Lineage (NCBI taxonomy): Eukaryota > Metazoa > Arthropoda > Arachnida > Araneae > Salticidae > Salticus > Salticus scenicus. The sequence continues at coordinate 305,914,295 of OZ005651.1, read as the reverse complement.
CATTTAAAGCATTACTTTTTTCAGGATGATCCAAAACATTTTGATTTTTGTTTAATTTTGTACTGGTCCCCTTTTTATTTTCAGGACATAACGTTTGCTGAAATATATGAGGTATAACATGTTCTTTACATTACCAACGTTTCAAGATGATTCCAAAAAACTTTTCTAGATATTTGACAAAACGTCTAAATTCGAAAATGTCCAAATGCTTGTTGGTAGATAGAGCATATTTAAAAAAAAATTACAGCTAAAGTTTCTACAAAACAACGGTAAATAACTGTTTTTAAACATTGACTTTAATTATTGATTTAGATTTTAAGTGAAAATATTTCTTTATTTTCCATTTAATCTTTGTGTTGAAATTGTACTAATATTTGCATCCATATATATTTAATTATATTTTCATAAAATATAGCATGCAGAAAGTGCTGCAACTTATGTATTGACTGTGAAATAATTTTAAATAAAACTTTAAAAAAAGACAATCCTAAACTTTTATTTTTTTAAACTGTTGTAGCTATTTAAAAATTTGTAAAATTCATATGTCATATTCTAAATCTGTCATATTATTTTGTTTTCATCTTTTTATTTTGTTATATTCCAAGATGTAAAAAATTAAAAATTAGTAGTACTGAAACATTTTCATCTGAATTTTATTTATAAATTACACATAATGTTCACTTTGGTTTTTTATCAGCATTTTTATCAGCGCACTAATATAATCGCTTCAATTTTATATTGTTATAGACCGAAAATGGTAATTCCTAAAACCATTTCAAATTATATCAATTGTGAACTTCATTAATTAGAGTGAACCATTATATAATAATTATATTTTGATATATTCACAGATGGGTGTCATTACTACAATTACATTACATTGCCGCATATTATGAAGAGAAATGGAACACAACACAGAAAAACAGTATTGCGTTTTTCTTAAAAACCTGTAAAGATTTTTTTGTTTTCATTTGTCAGGCAACAGTGTTGTGTTTAAAATATATGCATCCTAAATCACCGTGAATTACAAACAGTTACAGAAGGTTAGTTCAGAAGACCAAAAGGTCGATTTTAGTTTTTCAATGTCTAAAAAAACGATACTGTTCCCAAGAAACGCACATCTTAAATCTCTCTGAAATACAAGTAAATGCAAAAGGTGGAACTAGTTCAACAAAGGTCATATTCACACTTTCCTGTACTCCAGGTATTCATGCCGATTTATAATCAGACTAAATTTTCCGAGTTAAGGTTACCAATGCTAAAATTTAGTTTTTCTGCATATTTTTAGTCTTGATATCATGATTTGTGCAAATTTTATTACTGACAACCCCTGAGATCAAGAAAATCCGCACAATATTACCAAAGATGAAATTACAGATTTGTGCATGCCGAATCTCTAGGTATGAACATATGAACTCATGATCATAGGTAAAATACGATACAGCTTTAATATCTCTTTTTATTTTTATTTTATTTTACACGTGTTTAAATAATGTTGATTAATTCAGATCTTCCGGCATTCGAATCTTGCATAAAAATAGTTGGTATGCTGAACTTAAATTATATGGAACTGCTGAACTTAAATTATATGAACTTAAATATGGTATGCTGAACTTAAATTATAAAAGAGAATGATTACGTTATTTTTATTTAAAATAATCACTGTAACATAAATATACATTTTAGAGGGTGGATAGAAGAAAAATAATCTGGTGTGTCACTCACACGACTTTTTCTTACCCTGAAATTTAATGCTATAAATACGGGTTGAGATTAAGAGGTAAGATGACGATGTTATGTAAACCTATGTAAAACAATTCAAATTAGGCTTCAGGAGAGTTTTATATGATAATTAGTTCTGTGTGAGGGGGGCTACCGCCTCCCTCAACCTCCCGTTTCATTAATGCGCCTACATTTATATAGAATTTAATTCGGTTATTAAAAAAAAATTCTTTTTTTAAGAAATAATTTACTAAAATTATTATTTTTAAAAAATATCGTTTATGATAATGCAGACGATTTCCGTATTAGAGAAGTAGTATAGCACCAAATATAAAATAACGTCCATTTTATTCTCAAAATTAAAAAAAAAAAAAAAAAAAAAAATCTGTTTTTTTTTCGTTAAAAGTAAAAAAAATCGATAACATTGTTTTAAATTATCGCAGATCGATGGTTCAACCATTCGTTTTAAAGGTATTGACAAGCGCTTTTGAAAGATACCCATCATGAAAATTTACTCCTCTCGAGGGGGGACTTCCCCCCAGGGGGGGAGGCGAGGCTCCTATATACACAATTTTTTTCCCTAGTTAACAATCTCTATTACAAAAAATATATATTCGTTTCATTTGGTTTAGTGCAGTCTATAGACGTTAAACTTTACTTACCTGCAATTTTCCCCATAGACGTAATGTATTAGAATTCTCTTGATTGTCCCTGTACACGAACCATTTGCTTGATCTTAACGAAAAGCTTACTGTAGCATCCCTATATGATAATTTAGAATACCAAGTTTGAACTTTCTGCCATAATTTGTTTTTGAGATATGCTGATAACAGACACACACACACACACAGACATACACACAGACCATTTGCTAAAAACATGATTTTCGTATTCAGGGGACCTCAAAACGTGTAAATATAACAAAATCTCACGTTTGAAAATTTGACCCAAAAACAATACTTTCTCTACCGTATGGGTAAGAGAAAGTAAATAATCTGGTGTGTCACTCACAGGACTTTCTCTTACCCTGAAATTTAATACTATAAATACAGGTTGCAGATTAAGAGGTAAGATAACGAGAACTGTCATGTAAACCTATGCTAAACAATTCAAATTAGGCTTCAGAAGAGTTTTATACGATAATTAGTTCTGTGTGAGAGGGGCTACCGCCCCCTCAAGCCCCCGTTTCATTAATGCACCTACATTTATATAGAATTTAATTCGGTTATCAAAAAATAATTCTGTTTTTAAAAAATAATTTATTAAAATTATTATTTAAAAAAAATTATTTTTTATGATAATGCAGACGATTTCCATATTAGAGAGGTAGTGTTTTACGTACACAATTCTTTATTATCCAATTACATACACAATTCCTTTTTCCCAGCTAATCTCTATTACAAATAATATATATTCGTTTCATTTGGTTTAGTGCAGTCTATAGACGTTAAACTCTACTTTCCTGCAATTTCCTCCATAGACGTAATGTATTAGAATTCTCTTGATTGTCCCTGTACACGAACCATTTGCTTGATCTTAACGAAAAGCTTACTGTAGCATCCCTATATGATACACATTTAGAATACCAAGTTTGAACTTTCTGCCATAATTTGTTTTTGAGATATGCTGATAACAGACAGACACACACACAAACACACAGACACACAGAACATTTGCTAAAAACATGATTTTCGTATTTAGAGGACCTCAAAACGTGTAAATATAACAAAATCTCGCGTTCGAAAATTTGACCCAAAAACAATACTTTCTCTACTTTATGGGTAAGAGAAAGTAAAAACATACATGCTTACAAGGAAGCTTACGTACAATTATTGCAGATAGACATCTATAAACTTTAATAACCACAGCATTTTGTCTTTTGTGCAGTAACATCAGAAAAATAATCTGGTGTGTCACTCACACGACTTTCTCTTACCCTGAAATTTAATACTATAAATACAGGTTGCAGATTAATAGGTAAGATAACGAGTACTGTTATGTAAACCTATGTTAAACAATTCATATTAGGCTTCTGATAAGTTTTATGTGATAATTAGTCCTGTGTGAGGGGGGCTACAGCCCCCCTCAAAACCCCGTTTCATTAATGCACCTACATTTATACAGAATTTAATTCAGTTATTAAAAAATATTTCTCTTTTTAAAAAATAATTTATTAAAATTATTATTTAAAAAAATTATCTTTTATAAAAAGGCAGACGATTTCCATATTAGAGAAGTAGTATAACACCAAATATCCAAAAAAAGTCCATTTTATTCTCAATATTAGAAAAAAAAAAAAAAAGTACGATTTTTTTTCAAAGTTTCTTTTTCGTTAAAAGTAAAAAAAATCGATAACTTTGTTTTAAATTATCGCAGATCGATGGTTCAACCATTCGTTTTAAAGGTATTGGTGAGCTCCGAGGCTCCTACATACACAAAAAAAAATTTCCAGTTAACTGTCTCTATTAAAAAAATATATATTTGTTTCATTTGGTTTAGTGCAGTCTATAGACGTTAAACTCTACTTACCTGCAATTTCCCAATAGACGTAATGTATTAGAATTCTCTTGATTGTCCCTGTACACGAACCATTTGCTTGATCTTAACGTAAAGCTTACTGTAGCATCCCTATATGATACACATGTAGAATACCAAGTTTGAAATCTCTGCCATAATTTGTTTTTGAGATATGCTGATAACAGACAGACACACAGACACACACACAGACACATACACAGACACACACACACACAGATACACACACACACAGACGCACACACAGACACAGACACAGACACACACACAGACACACACACACACAGACACACACACAGACCATTTGCTAAAAACATGATTTTCGTATTCAGGGGACCTCAAAACGTGTAAATATAACAAAATCTCGCGTTCGAAAATTTGAGCCAAAAACAATACTTTCTCTACCTTATGGGTAAGAGAAAGTAAAAAATTCGCACAACATCAAATATGCAACAGTTCAGAAAAATGAAAAAAAAAATTCTGGTGTGTCACTCACACGACTTTCTCTTACCCTGAAATTTAACACTATAAATACAGGTTGCAGATTAAAAGGTAAGATAACGAGTACTGTTATGTAAACCTGTGTTAAACAATTCATATTAGGCTTCTAAAGAGATTTATATGATAATTAGTTCTGTGTGAGGGAGGCTACCGCCCCCCTCAACCCCCCGTTTCATTAATGCACCTATATTTACATAGAATTTAATTCGGTTATTAAAAAATAATTCTGTTTTTAAAAAATAATTTATTAACATTATTATTTTAAAAAAATATCTCTTATCATAATGCAGACGATTTCCATATTAGAGAAGTGGTATAACACCAAATATCCAAAAAAAAAGTCCATTTTATTCTCATCATTAAAAAGAAGGGGAGAAAAAAAAACAATTTTTTTTTTTTCTAAGTTTTTTTTTTTTTTTTTTTTTTTTTTTTTGTTAAAAGTAAAAAAAAAATCGATAACTTTGTTTTAAATTATCGCAGATCGATGGTTCAACCATTCGTTTTAAAGGTATTGGCGAGCTCTTTTGAAAGATACCCATCATGAAAATTTACTCCCCTCGAGGGGGGACTTCCCCCCCCAGTTGGGGAGGCGAGGCTCCTACATACACAAAATTTTTTCCAGTTAACTATCTCTATTACAAAAAATATATATTCGTTTCATTTGGTTTAGTGCAGTCTATAGACGTTAAACTCTACTTTCCTGCAATTTCCTCCATAGACGTAATGTATTAGAATTCTCTTGATTGTCCCTGTACACGAACTATTTGCTTGATCTTAACGAAAAGCTTACTGTAGCATCCATATATGATACACATTTAGAATACCAAGTTTGAACTTTCTACCATAATTTGTTTTTGAGATATGCTGATAACAGACAGACACACAGACACACAGACATACAGACAGACACATAGAGAGACACACAGACATACACACAGACCATTTGCTAAAAACATGATTTTTGTATTCAGGGGACCTCAAAACGTGTAAATATAACAAAATCTCGCATTCGCAAATTTGACTCAAAAACAATACTTTCTCTACCTTATGGGTAAGAGAAAGTAAATAATCTGGTGTGTCACTCACACGACTTTCTCTTACCCTGAAATTTAATACTATAAATACAGGTTGCAGATTAATAGGTATTATAAAGAGTACTGTTATGTAAGCCTGTGTTCAACAATTCATATTAGGCTTCTGAAGAGTATTATATAATAATTAGTTCTGTGTGAGGGGGGGGCTACCGCCCCCCTCAACCCTCCGTTTCATTAATGCACCTACATTTATATAGAATTTAATTCGATTATTAAAAAATAATTCTGTTTTTAAAAAATAATATATTAAAATTATTATTTAAAAAAATTATCTTTTATGATAATGCAGACGATTTCCATATTAGAGAGGTAGTATAACACCAAATATCCAAAAAAAAGTCCATTTTATTCTCGAAAAAAAAAAAAAAGAAACGATTTTTTTTCTGTTTTTTATTTCGTTAAAAGTAAAAAAAATCGATAACTTTGTTTTAAATTATCGCAGATTGATGGTTCAACCATTCGTTTTAAAGGTATTGGCGAGCTCTTTTGAAAGATACCCATCATGAAAATGTACTCCCCTCGAGGGGGGACTTCCCCCCCAGGGGGGGAGGCGAGGAGCCTACATTCACAAAATTTTTTTCCCAGTTAACTATCTCCATTAAAAAAAATATATATTTGTTTCATTTGGTTTAGTGCAGTCTATAGACGTTAAACTCTACTTACCTGCAATTTCCCCCATAGACGTAATGTATTAGAATTCTCTTGATTGTCCCTGTACACGAACCATTTGCTTGATCTTAACGAAAATCTTACTGTAGCATCCCTATATGATACACATTTAGAATACCAAGTTTGAACTTTCTGCCATAATTTGTTTTTGAGATATGCTGATAAAAGACAGACACACAGACACACACACAGACACACACACACACAGACACACACACAGACCATTTGCTAAAAACATGTTTTTCGTATTCAGGGGACCTCAAAACATGTAAATATAACAAAATCTCGCGTTCGAAAATTTGACCCAAAAACAATACTTTCTCTACCTTATGGGTAAGAGAAAGTAAAAAAAGAAAAAGAAAACTTTAGCAAGTAAAAACACTGGGCTGCAGAAGGGATACATCGAGTGGGTGACGATGCCGTCGTGGGTACCAGGATTTTCGATTCTCATTTATTCAGAACACTATTTTGAGTTTCATTTATTCTCTAGCTTCAGTGACATATCAGTAAATTCCTATAAATTTAATTCAGCGAAAAATTATAATTTTGATATTGCATCAGATTCTTAAAAATACTGTTAAAACTGGTTGTTAAAATTGAATAATTTTATGTCGAATGTTCTTTTATACACTACCGTTTTGGGTTACATGACTTTTATCTGAAAAGTAATTTAACTCTGTCTCCAATTTTTTAACACGCTTTTATTAGTTTCACCCTGTATGTATGTTTGTATGTATGTTTGTAACCGCTCTGGGAGCAAACAAAAAATCTATATTGTAAAAAAAGATTTTCCCTACGTGAGCGCTGTGGCTGTGAGGTAAAGCTCCGGGCTAGAAACCTAAAGGTCTAACGTTCGAGCCCAGTCAGGGGAGATTTTTTAAAAATGGTTTTTGTTTAATTCGAAATTATTTATTAGTTTACATTTCAATAAAAGCTGTTCTTTAATTTTTTAAAAGTATAATATTATTAAATTTATTTTTGATGTGATTTATAAATTTATATAAAGACTAGAAAGTTTTCCATGTATGATGCATACACAAGGTAATACTATTTATATACGCACTACATAATTAAAAAAATCTGGTGTGAAACAACCACATGACTTCCATTATACAGAATTACACATACTACACTCTTGCTCAAAAGTTTAGTAAGATTTGTAAACGATCAGTTTCTTTCAATTTAAAAACTTATCTCTCGATGAAATGTTTTCAAACATTGGGTATTTAAAGAACTAGGTCTTCTGAAGGTCTGGTGAAGATTGGTTTAAAACAACATTTAGGGGGCCGGAAACAAATTGAGCAAAATCAATAATGTTTGTGATCACCCTGTATCGTTAAGTAAACGAAATGAACTGTAACTTTAGGATATGATAATACAGACCCAGTTTAATTAGTGGATGAATTTGTGTGAAGATAGCATATTAAATAACGGACATATAAGCATTTATTTTAAAACTCCAAAAGAAATTAGCAGGCTTTTTATTTATAATAGACAGAGTTTTTAACAAAAATTATTCCCACATTTTGATAACTTGGCAAGACACTTATAAAACAATATACTGCATTTGGAATACAAATATCTCAAATATCTCATGAAATATAAACATTTTTATGAAAAACACTTTCACTGCGCATATGCGAAAGATAAAGAAATTTTTATTGCATAGGTGGGAAGCTAGATATATTGGGAAACTTTTATCAGAAGTGCATTTGAATAAAGTAAAAATTAAGCAAATTAGACGAAAAAGAACGAGTTAGATTTTAGATATTTTCCAAGAGTGGGAATTTCTTAAGGGGTTTTTCCCATGCTGCGTAATTAATTTAAAGATCCAATTATTTTAACCATTTAACAAAAGTACTTTTTTATGAAAAACACCTTATCATCTCAGAAATCTTAGTAAATAAACAAAAAAAAAAAAAAAAAAAAATTAGAGTTACAATCTTATAAGGGGTTTTTCACAAAAAAGAACTTTGCTACGATACTTGTGAAAATAATTAGATCTTTAAACTAATTACGCAGCATGCGAAAAACTCCTTAAGAAATTTCAACTCTAGGAAAATATCTCAAACCTAGCTCGTTCTTTTCGTATAATTTGCTTAATTTTTACTCTATTCAAATACACTTTTAACAAAAGTTGTCCAAAATATCTATCTTTCAACCTATGCAATTTTTTTTTATCTTTCACACATGCGCAGTAAAAATGTTTTTCATTAAAATGCTCATATTTCATGAGATATTTAAGATATTTGTATTCCGGTTGCAATATATTGTTTTAAAAGTGCTTTTCCAACTTATCTGAAAGTGGAAATAATTTTCTTAAAAAACTCTGTACAAATAAAAAACATCACGATTTTTTTTGAGTTTTTAAATAAAAGCTTATATCTCCGTTATTTAATATACTATCGTCTCACAAATTCATACACAAATTGAACTAGGTTTATATTAACATATTCTAAAGTTACAGATCATTTCGTTCACTTAACGATACAGCGTGATCACAAACATATATTTGATTTTGCTCAATTTGTTACCGGTCCTTAAATGTTGTCTTAAACCAATCGTCACTGAAAAACATGAAGAAGACCCGAGTTCTTTAAATACCCAATGTTTGAACACATTTCATTGAGAGATACGTTTATAAATTGAAAAAAAATTGATCGTTTGCGAATCTTGCTAAAATTTTGCGCAGTAGTACACGCAAGGTATTGCATCCAGTGCAAAACCATTTTCAGAAAACTTGTCATACTATATTAAACACAGCATACTGTAATCAAGATACAAAAATATTTAGTAACTAATGAGATATATTCATTTTTACTAAAGAATTTTAACTACGTATTTACATGTTTTAACGAAATTTAATTTGCATAATGTAATAGCTAATATACTACTGAGCTTCTTTTATGAAAACCCCAAACAAATATAGTACAAATTAAAAAAGTTGCATGCGATAGAATAAATTGAATTTCAGTTCTTCTTAAAAATAAGGAAAATAATAAGTTTTTTTTTTTTTTTTTTAATTAATATTTATTTACAGTCAACGAAAACTGTATTACCATTATTGATTGAATTGAAATAAAATTGTGAGTGAAACCCCTTATAATTTAGTTTTTTTTTTTTTTTTTTTTTTTTGAGAATTTGAATACCAGTGCATTCTATCGCGGAGAATTTTCTGAATTTACACAACACTTGTTTGGGGGTTTTCATATAAGTAGCACATTTGGCTGTTAAATTATGCAAATGAGATT